>OY726529.1:1229517-4139425 GCA_963383655.1 Bathymodiolus septemdierum | reverse complement strand
TAATAAAGCATCAAGATCATTCTGTACAGTATCAAATAAGTTTATATTCAATCAGTGATAGTAATAAAGCATCAATGTCATTCTGTACAGTATCAAGTAAGTTTATATTCAATCAGTGATAGTAATAAAGCATCAATGTCATTCTGTACAGTATCAAGTAAGTTTATATTCAATCAGTGATAGTAATAAAGCATCAATGTCATTCTGTACAGTATCAAGTAAGTTTATATTCAATCAGTGATAGTAATAAAGCATCAATGTCATTCTGTACAGTATCAAGTAAGTTTATATTCAATCAGTGATAGTAATAAAGTATCAAGGTCATTCTGTACAGTATAAAGTAAGTTTATATTCAATCAGTGATTGTAATAAAGCATCAAAGTCATTCTGTACAGTATCAAGTAAATTTATATTCAATCAGTGATGGTAATAAAGCATCAGGGTCATTCTGTACAGTATAAAGTAAGTTTATATTCAATCAGTGATAGTAATAAAGCATCAAGGTCATTATGTACAGTATAAAGTAAGTTTATATTCAATCAGTGATAGTAATAAAGCATCAAGGTCATTCTGTACAGTATAAAGTAAGTTTATTTTCAATCAGTGATAGTAATAAAGCATCAAGGTCATTCTGTGCTGTATCAAGTAAGCGTATATTCAATCAGTGATAGTAATAAAGCATCAAGGTAATTCTGTACAGTATAGAGTAAGTTTATATTCAATCAGTGATAGTAATAAAGCATCAAGGTCATTCTGTACAGTATAAAGTAAGTTTATATTCAATCAGTGATTGTAATAAAGCATCAAAGTCATTCTGTACAGTATCAAGTAAATTTATATTCAATCAGTGATGGTAATAAAGCATCAGGGTCATTCTGTACAGTATAAAGTAAGTTTATATTCAATCAGTGATAGTAATAAAGCATCAAGGTCATTATGTACAGTATAAAGTAAGTTTATATTCAATCAGTGATAGTAATAAAGCATCAAGGTCATTCTGTACAGTATAAAGTAAGTTTATTTTCAATCAGTGATAGTAATAAAGCATCAAGGTCATTCTGTGCTGTATCAAGTAAGCGTATATTCAATCAGTGATAGTAATAAAGCATCAAGGTAATTCTGTACAGTATAAAGTAAGTTTATATTCAATCAGTGATTATAATAAAGCATCAAGGTCATTCTGTACAGTATTAAGTAAGTTTATATTCAATCAGTGATAGTAATAAAGCATCAAGGTCATTCTGTACAGTATAAAGTAAGTTTATATTCAATCAGTGATAGTAATAAAGCATCAAGGTAATTCTGTACAGTATAAAGTAAGTTTATATTCAATCAGTGATTGTAATAAAGCATCAAGGTCATTCTGTACAGTATTAAGTAAGTTTATATTCAATCAGTGATAGTAATAAAGCATCAAGGTCATTCTGTACAGTATAAAGTAAGTTTATATTCAATCAGTGATAGTAATAAAGCATCAAGGTCATTCTGTACAGTATAAAGTAAGTTTATATTCAATCAGTGATAGTAATAAAGCATCAAGGTCATTCTGTACAGTATCAAGTAAGTTTATATTCAATCAGTGATAGTAATAAAGCATCAAGGTCATTCTGTAGAGTATAAAGTAAGTTTATATTCAATCAGTGATAGTAATAAAGCATCAAGGTCATTCTGTACAGTATAAAGTAAGTTTATATTCAATCAGTGATAGTAATAAAGCATCAAGGTCATTCTGTACAGTATGAAGTAAGTTTATATTCAATCAGTGATTGTAATAAAGCATCAAGGTCATTCTGTACAGCATAAAGTAAGTTTATATTCAATCAGTGATAGTAATAAAGCATCAAGTTCATTCTGTACAGTATAAAGTAAGTTTATATTCAATCAGTGATAGTAATAAAGCATCAAGGTCATTCTGTACAGTATAAAGTAAGTTTATATTCAATCAGTGATAGTAATAAAGCATCAAGGTCATTATGTACAGTATAAAGTAAGTTTGTATTCAATCAGTGATAGTAATAAAGCATCAAGGTCATTCTGTACGGTACCAAGTAAGTTTATATTCAATCAGTGATAGTAATAAAGCATCAAGGTCATTCTGTACAGTATCAAGTAAGTTTATATTCAATCAGTGATAGTAATAAAGTATCAAGGTCATTCTGTACAGTATAAAGTAAGTTTATATTCAATCAGAGATAGTAATAAAGCATCAAGGTCATTCAGTACAGTATAAAGTAAGTTTATATTCAATCAGTGATAGTAATAAAGCATCAAGGTCATTCTGTACAGTATAAAGTAAGTTTATATTCAATCAGTGATTGTAATAAAGCATCAAGGTCATTCTGTACAGTATCAAGTAAATTTATATTCAATCAGTGATAGTAATAAAGCATCAGGGTCATTCTGTACAGCATAAAGTAAGTTTATTTTCAATCAGTGATTGTAATAAAGCATCAAGGTCATTCTGTACAGTATAAAGTAAGTTTATATTCAATCAGTGATAGTAATAAAGCATCAAGGTCATTCTGTACAGTATAAAGTAAGTTTATTTTCAATCAGTGATAGTAATAAAGCATCAAGGTCATTCTGTGCTGTATCAAGTAAGCGTATATTCAATCAGTGATAGTAATAAAGCATCAAGGTAATTCTGTACAGTATAAAGTAAGTTTATATTCAATCAGTGATAGTAATAACGCATCAAGGTCATTCTGTACAGTATAAAGTAAGTTTATATTCAATCAGTGATAGTAATAAAGCATCAAGGTCATTCTGTACAGTATCAAGTAAGTTTATATTCAATCAGTGATAGTAATAAAGCATCAAGGTCATTCTGTACAGTATCAAGTAAGTTTATATTCAATCAGTGATAGTAATAAAGCATCAAGGTCATTCTGTACAGTATAAAGTAAGTTTATATTCAATCAGTGATAGTAATAAAGCATCAAGGTCATTCTGTACAGTATAAAGTAAGTTTATATTCAATCAGTGATAGTAATAAAGCATCAAGGTAATTCTGTACAGCATAAAGTAAGTTTATGTTCAATCAGTGATAGTAATAAAGCATCAAGGTCATTCTGTACAGTATCAAGTAAGTTTATATTCAATCAGTGATAGTAATAAAGCATCAAGGTCATTCTGTACAGCATATAGTAAGTTTATATTCAATCAGTGATAGTAATAAAGCATCAAGGTCATTCTGTACAGTATCAAGTAAGTTTATATTCAATCAGTGATAGTAATAAAGCATCAAGGTCATTCTGTGCTGTATCAAGTAAGTTGATATGCAATCAGTGATAGTAATAAAGCATCAAGGTCATTCTGTACAGTATCAAGTAAGTTTATATTCAATCAGTGATAGTAATAAAGCATCAAGGTCATTATGTACAGTATAAAGTAAGTTTATATTCAATCAGTGATAGTAATAAAGCATCAAGGTCATTCTGTACAGTATAAAGTAAGTTTATATTCAATCAGTGATAGTAATAAAGCATCAAGGTCATTCTGTACAGTATGAAGTAAGTTTATATTCAATCAGTGATTGTAATAAAGCATCAAGGTCATTCTGTACAGCATAAAGTAAGTTTATATTCAATCAGTGATAGTAATAAAGCATCAAGTTCATTCTGTACAGTATAAAGTAAGTTTATATTCAATCAGTGATAGTAATAAAGCATCAAGGTCATTCTGTACAGTATAAAGTAAGTTTATATTCAAACAGTGATAGTAATAAAGCATCAAGGTCATTATGTACAGTATAAAGTAAGTTTGTATTCAATCAGTGATAATAATAAAGCATCAAGGTCATTCTGTACAGTATCAAGTAAGTTTATATTCAATCAGTGATAGTAATAAAGCATCAAGGTCATTCTGTACAGTATCAAGTAAGTTTATATTCAATCAGTGATAGTAATAAAGTATCAAGGTCATTCTGTACAGTATAAAGTAAGTTTATATTCAATCAGAGATAGTAATAAAGCATCAAGGTCATTCTGTACAGTATAAAGTAA
The DNA here is from genome assembly GCA_963383655.1 of Bathymodiolus septemdierum. Classification (NCBI taxonomy): domain Eukaryota; kingdom Metazoa; phylum Mollusca; class Bivalvia; order Mytilida; family Modiolidae; genus Bathymodiolus; species Bathymodiolus septemdierum. Next base: position 4,135,421 of record OY726529.1, on the reverse strand, counting down.
GTTTATATTCAATCAGTGATTGTAATAAAGCATCAAGGTCATTCTGTACAGTATCAAGTAAATTTATATTCAATCAGTGATAGTAATAAAGCATCAGGGTCATTCTGTACAGTATAAAGTAAGTTTATATTCAATCAGTGATTGTAATAAAGCATCAAGGTCATTCTGTACAGTATAAAGTAAGTTTATATTCAATCAGTGATAGTAATAAAGCATCAAGGTCATTCTGTACAGTATAAAGTAAGTTTATTTTCAATCAGTGATAGTAATAAAGCATCAAGGTCATTCTGTGCTGTATCAAGTAAGCGTATATTCAATCAGTGATAGTAATAAAGCATCAATGTAATTATGTACAGTATAAAGTAAGTTTATATTCAATCAGTGATAGTAATAAAGCATCAAGGTCATTCTGTACAGTATAAAGTAAGTTTATATTCAATCAGTGATAGTAATAAAGCATCAAGGTCATTCTGTACAGTATCAAGTAAGTTTATATTCAATCAGTGATAGTAATAAAGCATCAAGGTCATTCTGTACAGTATAAAGTAAGTTTATATTCAATCAGTGATAGTAATAAAGCATCAAGGTCATTCTGTACAGTATGAAGTAAGTTTATATTCAATCAGTGATAGTAATAAAGCATCAAGGTAATTCTGTACAGCATAAAGTAAGTTTATGTTCAATCAGTGATAGTAATAAAGCATCAAGGTCATTCTGTACAGCATATAGTAAGTTTATATTCAATCAGTGATAGTAATAAAGCATCAAGGTCATTCTGTACAGTATAAAGTAAGTTTATATTCAATCAGTGATAGTAATAAAGCATCAAGGTCATTCTGTACAGTATCAAGTAAGTTTATATTCAATCAGTGATAGTAATAAAGCATCAAGGTCATTCTGTGCTGTATCAAGTAAGTTGATATGCAATCAGTGATAGTAATAAAGCATCAAGGTCATTCTGTACAGTATAAAGTAAGTTTATATTCAATCAGTGATAGTAATAAAGCATCAAGGTCATTCTGTACAGTATAAAGTAAGTTTATATTCAATCAGTGATAGTAATAAAGCATCAAGGTCATTATGTACAGTATAAAGTAAGTTTGTATTCAATCAGTGATAGTAATAAAGCATCAAGGTCATTCTGTACAGTATCAAGTAAGTTTATATGCAATCAGTGATAGTAATAAAGCATCAAGGTCATTCTGTACAGTATCAAGTAAGTTTATATTCAATCAGTGATAGTAATAAAGTATCAAGGTCATTCTGTACAGTATAAAGTAAGTTTATATTCAATCAGAGATAGTAATAAAGCATCAAGGTCATTCAGTACAGTATAAAGTAAGTTTATATTCAATCAGTGATAGTAATAAAGCATCAAGGTCATTCTGTACAGTATAAAGTAAGTTTATATTCAATCAGTGATTGTAATAAAGCATCAAGGTCATTCTGTACAGTATCAAGTAAATTTATATTCAATCAGTGATAGTAATAAAGCATCAGGGTCATTCTGTACAGTATAAAGTAAGTTTATATTCAATCAGTGATTGTAATAAAGCATCAAGGTCATTCTGTACAGTATAAAGTAAGTTTATATTCAATCAGTGATTGTAATAAAGCATCAAGGTCATTCTGTACAGTATAAAGTAAGTTTATTTTCAATCAGTGATAGTAATAAAGCATCAAGGTCATTCTGTGCTGTATCAAGTAAGCGTATATTCAATCAGTGATAGTAATAAAGCATCAAGGTAATTCTGTACAGTATAAAGTAAGTTTATATTCAATCAGTGATAGTAATAAAGCATCAAGGTCATTCTGTACAGTATAAAGTAAGTTTATATTCAATCAGTGATAGTAATAAAGCATCAAGGTCATTCTGTACAGTATCAAGTAAGTTTATATTCAATCAGTGATAGTAATAAAGCATCAAGGTCATTCTGTACAGTATCAAGTAAGTTTATATTCAATCAGTGATAGTAATAAAGCATCAAGGTCATTCTGTACAGTATAAAGTAAGTTTATATTCAATCAGTGATAGTAATAAAGCATCAAGGTCATTCTGTACAGTATGAAGTAAGTTTATATTCAATCAGTGATAGTAATAAAGCATCAAGGTAATTCTGTACAGCATAAAGTAAGTTTATGTTCAATCAGTGATAGTAATAAAGCATCAAGGTCATTCTGTACAGCATATAGTAAGTTTATATTCAATCAGTGATAGTAATAAAGCATCAAGGTCATTCTGTACAGTATAAAGTAAGTTTATATTCAATCAGTGATAGTAATAAAGCATCAAGGTCATTCTGTACAGTATCAAGTAAGTTTATATTCAATCAGTGATAGTAATAAAGCATCAAGGTCATTCTGTGCTGTATCAAGTAAGTTGATATGCAATCAGTGATAGTAATAAAGCATCAAGGTCATTCTGTACAGTATAAAGTAAGTTTATATTCAATCAGTGATAGTAATAAAGCATCAAGGTCATTCTGTACAGTATAAAGTAAGTTTATATTCAATCAGTGATAGTAATAAAGCATCAAGGTCATTATGTACAGTATAAAGTAAGTTTGTATTCAATCAGTGATAGTAATAAAGCATCAAGGTCATTCTGTACAGTATCAAGTAAGTTTATATTCAATCAGTGATAGTAATAAAGTATCAAGGTCATTCTGTACAGTATAAAGTAAGTTTATATTCAATCAGAGATAGTAATAAAGCATCAAGGTCATTCAGTACAGTATAAAGTAAGTTTATATTCAATCAGTGATAGTAATAAAGCATCAAGGTCATTCTGTACAGTATAAAGTAAGTTTATATTCAATCAGTGATTGTAATAAAGCATCAAGGTCATTCTGTACAGTATCAAGTAAATTTATATTCAATCAGTGATAGTAATAAAGCATCAGGGTCATTCTGTACAGTATAAAGTAAGTTTATATTCAATCAGTGATTGTAATAAAGCATCAAGGTCATTCTGTACAGTATAAAGTAAGTTTATATTCAATCAGTGATTGTAATAAAGCATCAAGGTCATTCTGTACAGTATAAAGTAAGTTTATTTTCAATCAGTGATAGTAATAAAGCATCAAGGTCATTCTGTGCTGTATCAAGTAAGCGTATATTCAATCAGTGATAGTAATAAAGCATCAAGGTAATTCTGTACAGTATAAAGTAAGTTTATATTCAATCAGTGATAGTAATAAAGCATCAAGGTCATTCTGTACAGTATAAAGTAAGTTTATATTCAATCAGTGATAGTAATAAAGCATCAAGGTCATTCTGTACAGTATCAAGTAAGTTTATATTCAATCAGTGATAGTAATAAAGCATCAAGGTCATTCTGTACAGTATAAAGTAAGTTTATATTCAATCAGTGATAGTAATAAAGCATCAAGGTCATTCTGTACAGTATAAAGTAAGTTTATATTCAATCAGTGATAGTAATAAAGCATCAAGGTCATTCTGTACAGTATAAAGTAAGTTTATATTCAATCAGTGATAGTAATAAAGCATCAAGGTCATTCTGTACAGTATAAAGTAAGTTTATATTCAATCAGTGATAGTAATAAAGCATCAAGGTCATTCTGTACAGTATCAAGTAAGTTTATATTCAATCAGTGATAGTAATAAAGCATCAAGGTCATTCTGTACAGCATATAGTAAGTTTATATTCAATCAGTGATAGTAATAAAGCATCAAGGTCATTCTGTGCTGTATCAAGTAAGTTTATATTCAATCAGTGATAGTAATAAAGCATCAAGGTCATTCTGTGCTGTATCAAGTAAGTTGATATGCAATCAGTGATAGTAATAAAGCATCAAGGTCATTCTGTACAGTATAAAGTAAGTTTATATTCAATCAGTGATAGTAATAAAGCATCAAGGTCATTCTGTGCTGTATCAAGTAAGTTGATATGCAATCAGTGATAGTAATAAAGCATCAAGGTCATTCTGTACAGTATAAAGTAAGTTTATATTCAATCAGTGATAGTAATAAAGCATCAAGGTCATTCTGTACAGTATCAAGTAAGTTTATATTCAATCAGTGATAGTAATAAAGCATCAAGGTCATTCTGTACAGTATCAAGTAAGTTTATATTCAATCAGTGATAGTAATAAAGCATCAAGGTCATTCTGTACAGTATAAAGTAAGTTTATATTCAATCAGTGATAGTAATAAAGCATCAAGGTCATTCTGTACAGTATGAAGTAAGTTTATATTCAATCAGTGATAGTAATAAAGCATCAAGGTAATTCTGTACAGCATAAAGTAAGTTTATGTTCAATCAGTGATAGTAATAAAGCATCAAGGTCATTCTGTACAGCATATAGTAAGTTTATATTCAATCAGTGATAGTAATAAAGCATCAAGGTCATTCTGTACAGTATAAAGTAAGTTTATATTCAATCAGTGATAGTAATAAAGCATCAAGGTCATTCTGTTCAGTATCAAGTAAGTTTATATTCAATCAGTGATAGTAATAAAGTATCAAGGTCATTCTGTGCTGTATCAAGTAAGTTGATATGCAATCAGTGATAGTAATAAAGCATCAAGGTCATTCTGTACAGTATAAAGTAAGTTTATATTCAATCAGTGATAGTAATAAAGCATCAAGGTCATTCTGTACAGTATAAAGTAAGTTTATATTCAATCAGTGATAGTAATAAAGCATCAAGGTCATTATGTACAGTATAAAGTAAGTTTGTATTCAATCAGTGATAGTAATAAAGCATCAAGGTCATTCTGTACAGTATCAAGTAAGTTTATATTCAATCAGTGATAGTAATAAAGCATCAAGGTCATTCTGTACAGTATCAAGTAAGTTTATATTCAATCAGTGATAGTAATAAAGTATCAAGGTCATTCTGTACAGTATAAAGTAAGTTTATATTCAATCAGAGATAGTAATAAAGCATCAAGGTCATTCAGTACAGTATAAAGTAAGTTTATATTCAATCAGTGATAGTAATAAAGCATCAAGGTCATTCTGTACAGTATAAAGTAAGTTTATATTCAATCAGTGATTGTAATAAAGCATCAAGGTCATTCTGTACAGTATCAAGTAAATTTATATTCAATCAGTGATAGTAATAAAGCATCAGGGTCATTCTGTACAGTATAAAGTAAGTTTATATTCAATCAGTGATTGTAATAAAGCATCAAGGTCATTCTGTACAGTATAAAGTAAGTTTATATTCAATCAGTGATTGTAATAAAGCATCAAGGTCATTCTGTACAGTATAAAGTAAGTTTATTTTCAATCAGTGATAGTAATAAAGCATCAAGGTCATTCTGTGCTGTATCAAGTAAGCGTATATTCAATCAGTGATAGTAATAAAGCATCAAGGTAATTCTGTACAGTATAAAGTAAGTTTATATTCAATCAGTGATAGTAATAAAGCATCAAGGTCATTCTGTACAGTATCAAGTAAGTTTATATTCAATCAGTGATAGTAATAAAGCATCAAGGTCATTCTGTACAGTATAAAGTAAGTTTATATTCAATCAGTGATAGTAATAAAGCATCAAGGTCATTCTGTACAGTATAAAGTAAGTTTATATTCAATCAGTGATAGTAATAAAGCATCAAGGTCATTCTGTACAGTATAAAGTAAGTTTATATTCAATCAGTGATAGTAATAAAGCATCAAGGTCATTCTGTACAGTATAAAGTAAGTTTATATTCAATCAGTGATAGTAATAAAGCATCAAGGTAATTCTGTACAGCATAAAGTAAGTTTATGTTCAATCAGTGATAGTAATAAAGCATCAAGGTCATTCTGTACAGTATAAAGTAAGTTTATATTCAATCAGTGATAGTAATAAAGCATCAAGGTCATTCTGTACAGTATCAAGTAAGTTTATATTCAATCAGTGATAGCAATAAAGCATCAAGGTCATTCTGTACAGCATATAGTAAGTTTATATTCAATCAGTGATAGTAATAAAGCATCAAGGTCATTCTGTGCTGTATCAAGTAAGTTTATATTCAATCAGTGATAGTAATAAAGCATCAAGGTCATTCTGTGCTGTATCAAGTAAGTTGATATGCAATCAGTGATAGTAATAAAGCATCAAGGTCATTCTGTACAGTATAAAGTAAGTTTATATTCAATCAGTGATAGTAATAAAGCATCAAGGTCATTCTGTGCTGTATCAAGTAAGTTGATATGCTATCAGTGATAGTAATAAAGCATCAAGGTCATTCTGTACAGTATAAAGTAAGTTTATATTCAATCAGTGATAGTAATAAAGCATCAAGGTCATTCTGTACAGTATAAAGTAAGTTTATATTCAATCAGTGATAGTAATAAAGCATCAAAGTCATTCTGTACAGTATCAAGTAAGTTTATATTCAATCAGTGATAGTAATAAAGCATCAAGGTCATTCTGTACAGTATCAAATAAGTGTATATTCAATCAGTGATAGTAATAAAGCATCAATGTCATTCTGTACAGTATCAAGTAAGTTTATATTCAATCAGTGATAGTAGTAAAGTATCAAGGTCATTCTGTACAGTATAAAGTAAGTTTATATTCAGTCAGTGATAGTAATAAAGCATCAAGGTCATTCTGTACAGTATAAAGTAAGTTTATATTCAATCAGTGATAGTAATACAGCATCAAGGTCATTCTGTACAGTATCAAGTAAGTTTATATTCAATCAGTGATAGTAGTAAAGTATCAAGGTCATTCTGTACAGTATCAAGTAAGTTGATATGCAATCAGTGATAGTAATAAAGCATCAAGGTCATTCTGTACAGTATGAAGTAAGTTTATATTCAATCAGTGATAGTAATAAAGCATCAATGTCATTCTGTACAGTATCAAGTAAGTTTATATTCAATCAGTGATAGTAATAAAGTATCAAGGTCATTCTGTACAGTATAAAGTAAGTTTATATTCAATCAGTGATTGTAATAAAGCATCAAAGTCATTCTGTACAGTATCAAGTAAATTTATATTCAATCAGTGATGGTAATAAAGCATCAGGGTCATTCTGTACAGTATAAAGTAAGTTTATATTCAATCAGTGATAGTAATAAAGCATCAAGGTCATTATGTACAGTATAAAGTAAGTTTATATTCAATCAGTGATAGTAATAAAGCATCAAGGTCATTCTGTACAGTATAAAGTAAGTTTATTTTCAATCAGTGATAGTAATAAAGCATCAAGGTCATTCTGTGCTGTATCAAGTAAGCGTATATTCAATCAGTGATAGTAATAAAGCATCAAGGTAATTCTGTACAGTATAGAGTAAGTTTATATTCAATCAGTGATAGTAATAAAGCATCAAGGTCATTCTGTACAGTATAAAGTAAGTTTATATTCAATCAGTGATTGTAATAAAGCATCAAAGTCATTCTGTACAGTATCAAGTAAATTTATATTCAATCAGTGATGGTAATAAAGCATCAGGGTCATTCTGTACAGTATAAAGTAAGTTTATATTCAATCAGTGATAGTAATAAAGCATCAAGGTCATTATGTACAGTATAAAGTAAGTTTATATTCGATCAGTGATAGTAATAAAGCATCAAGGTCATTCTGTACAGTATAAAGTAAGTTTATTTTCAATCAGTGATAGTAATAAAGCATCAAGGTCATTCTGTGCTGTATCAAGTAAGCGTATATTCAATCAGTGATAGTAATAAAGCATCAAGGTAATTCTGTACAGTATAAAGTAAGTTTATATTCAATCAGTGATTGTAATAAAGCATCAAGGTCATTCTGTACAGTATTAAGTAAGTTTATATTCAATCAGTGATAGTAATAAAGCATCAAGGTCATTCTGTACAGTATAAAGTAAGTTTATATTCAATCAGTGATAGTAATAAAGCATCAAGGTAATTCTGTACAGTATAAAGTAAGTTTATATTCAATCAGTGATTGTAATAAAGCATCAAGGTCATTCTGTACAGTATTAAGTAAGTTTATATTCAATCAGTGATAGTAATAAAGCATCAAGGTCATTCTGTACAGTATAAAGTAAGTTTATATTCAATCAGTGATAGTAATAAAGCATCAAGGTCATTCTGTACAGTATAAAGTAAGTTTATATTCAATCAGTGATAGTAATAAAGCATCAAGGTCATTCTGTACAGTATCAAGTAAGTTTATATTCAATCAGTGATAGTAATAAAGCATCAAGGTCATTCTGTAGAGTATAAAGTAAGTTTATATTCAATCAGTGATAGTAATAAAGCATCAAGGTCATTCTGTACAGTATAAAGTAAGTTTATATTCAATCAGTGATAGTAATAAAGCATCAAGGTCATTCTGTACAGTATGAAGTAAGTTTATATTCAATCAGTGATTGTAATAAAGCATCAAGGTCATTCTGTACAGCATAAAGTAAGTTTATATTCAATCAGTGATAGTAATAAAGCATCAAGTTCATTCTGTACAGTATAAAGTAAGTTTATATTCAATCAGTGATAGTAATAAAGCATCAAGGTCATTCTGTACAGTATAAAGTAAGTTTATATTCAATTAGTGATAGTAATAAAGCATCAAGGTCATTATGTACAGTATAAAGTAAGTTTGTATTCAATCAGTGATAGTAATAAAGCATCAAGGTCATTCTGTACGGTACCAAGTAAGTTTATATTCAATCAGTGATAGTAATAAAGCATCAAGGTCATTCTGTACAGTATCAAGTAAGTTTATATTCAATCAGTGATAGTAATAAAGTATCAAGGTCATTCTGTACAGTATAAAGTAAGTTTATATTCAATCAGAGATAGTAATAAAGCATCAAGGTCATTCAGTACAGTATAAAGTAAGTTTATATTCAATCAGTGATAGTAATAAAGCATCAAGGTCATTCTGTACAGTATAAAGTAAGTTTATATTCAATCAGTGATTGTAATAAAGCATCAAGGTCATTCTGTACAGTATCAAGTAAATTTATATTCAATCAGTGATAGTAATAAAGCATCAGGGTCATTCTGTACAGCATAAAGTAAGTTTATTTTCAATTAGTGATTGTAATAAAGCATCAAGGTCATTCTGTACAGTATAAAGTAAGTTTATATTCAATCAGTGATAGTAATAAAGCATCAAGGTCATTATGTACAGTATAAAGTAAGTTTGTATTCAATCAGTGATAGTAATAAAGCATCAAGGTCATTCTGTACAGTATCAAGTAAGTTTATATTCAATCAGTGATAGTAATAAAGCATCAAGGTCATTCTGTACAGTATCAAGTAAGTTTATATTCAATCAGTGATAGTAATAAAGTATCAAGGTCATTCTGTACAGTATAAAGTAAGTTTATATTCAATCAGAGATAGTAATAAAGCATCAAGGTCATTCAGTACAGTATAAAGTAAGTTTATATTCAATCAGTGATAGTAATAAAGCATCAAGGTCATTCTGTACAGTATAAAGTAAGTTTATATTCAATCAGTGATTGTAATAAAGCATCAAGGTCATTCTGTACAGTATCAAGTAAATTTATATTCAATCAGTGATAGTAATAAAGCATCAGGGTCATTCTGTACAGTATAAAGTAAGTTTATATTCAATCAGTGATTGTAATAAAGCATCAAGGTCATTCTGTACAGTATAAAGTAAGTTTATATTCAATCAGTGATTGTAATAAAGCATCAAGGTCATTCTGTACAGTATAAAGTAAGTTTATTTTCAATCAGTGATAGTAATAAAGCATCAAGGTCATTCTGTGCTGTATCAAGTAAGCGTATATTCAATCAGTGATAGTAATAAAGCATCAAGGTAATTCTGTACAGTATAAAGTAAGTTTATATTCAATCAGTGATAGTAATAAAGCATCAAGGTCATTCTGTACAGTATAAAGTAAGTTTATATTCAATCAGTGATAGTAATAAAGCATCAAGGTCATTCTGTACAGTATCAAGTAAGTTTATATTCAATCAGTGATAGTAATAAAGCATCAAGGTCATTCTGTACAGTATAAAGTAAGTTTATATTCAATCAGTGATAGTAATAAAGCATCAAGGTCATTCTGTACAGTATAAAGTAAGTTTATATTCAATCAGTGATAGTAATAAAGCATCAAGGTCATTCTGTACAGTATAAAGTAAGTTTATATTCAATCAGTGATAGTAATAAAGCATCAAGGTCATTCTGTACAGTATAAAGTAAGTTTATATTCAATCAGTGATAGTAATAAAGCATCAAGGTAATTCTGTACAGCATAAAGTAAGTTTATGTTCAATCAGTGATAGTAATAAAGCATCAAGGTCATTCTGTACAGTATAAAGTAAGTTTATATTCAATCAGTGATAGTAATAAAGCATCAAGGTCATTCTGTACAGTATCAAGTAAGTTTATATTCAATCAGTGATAGCAATAAAGCATCAAGGTCATTCTGTACAGCATATAGTAAGTTTATATTCAATCAGTGATAGTAATAAAGCATCAAGGTCATTCTGTGCTGTATCAAGTAAGTTTATATTCAATCAGTGATAGTAATAAAGCATCAAGGTCATTCTGTGCTGTATCAAGTAAGTTGATATGCAATCAGTGATAGTAATAAAGCATCAAGGTCATTCTGTACAGTATAAAGTAAGTTTATATTCAATCAGTGATAGTAATAAAGCATCAAGGTCATTCTGTGCTGTATCAAGTAAGTTGATATGCTATCAGTGATAGTAATAAAGCATCAAGGTCATTCTGTACAGTATAAAGTAAGTTTATATTCAATCAGTGATAGTAATAAAGCATCAAGGTCATTCTGTACAGTATAAAGTAAGTTTATATTCAATCAGTGATAGTAATAAAGCATCAAAGTCATTCTGTACAGTATCAAGTAAGTTTATATTCAATCAGTGATAGTAATAAAGCATCAAGGTCATTCTGTACAGTATCAAATAAGTGTATATTCAATCAGTGATAGTAATAAAGCATCAATGTCATTCTGTACAGTATCAAGTAAGTTTATATTCAATCAGTGATAGTAGTAAAGTATCAAGGTCATTCTGTACAGTATAAAGTAAGTTTATATTCAGTCAGTGATAGTAATAAAGCATCAAGGTCATTCTGTACAGTATAAAGTAAGTTTATATTCAATCAGTGATAGTAATACAGCATCAAGGTCATTCTGTACAGTATCAAGTAAGTTTATATTCAATCAGTGATAGTAGTAAAGTATCAAGGTCATTCTGTACAGTATCAAGTAAGTTGATATGCAATCAGTGATAGTAATAAAGCATCAAGGTCATTCTGTACAGTATGAAGTAAGTTTATATTCAATCAGTGATAGTAATAAAGCATCAATGTCATTCTGTACAGTATCAAGTAAGTTTATATTCAATCAGTGATAGTAATAAAGTATCAAGGTCATTCTGTACAGTATAAAGTAAGTTTATATTCAATCAGTGATTGTAATAAAGCATCAAAGTCATTCTGTACAGTATCAAGTAAATTTATATTCAATCAGTGATGGTAATAAAGCATCAGGGTCATTCTGTACAGTATAAAGTAAGTTTATATTCAATCAGTGATAGTAATAAAGCATCAAGGTCATTATGTACAGTATAAAGTAAGTTTATATTCAATCAGTGATAGTAATAAAGCATCAAGGTCATTCTGTACAGTATAAAGTAAGTTTATTTTCAATCAGTGATAGTAATAAAGCATCAAGGTCATTCTGTGCTGTATCAAGTAAGCGTATATTCAATCAGTGATAGTAATAAAGCATCAAGGTAATTCTGTACAGTATAGAGTAAGTTTATATTCAATCAGTGATAGTAATAAAGCATCAAGGTCATTCTGTACAGTATAAAGTAAGTTTATATTCAATCAGTGATTGTAATAAAGCATCAAAGTCATTCTGTACAGTATCAAGTAAATTTATATTCAATCAGTGATGGTAATAAAGCATCAGGGTCATTCTGTACAGTATAAAGTAAGTTTATATTCAATCAGTGATAGTAATAAAGCATCAAGGTCATTATGTACAGTATAAAGTAAGTTTATATTCGATCAGTGATAGTAATAAAGCATCAAGGTCATTCTGTACAGTATAAAGTAAGTTTATTTTCAATCAGTGATAGTAATAAAGCATCAAGGTCATTCTGTACAGTATAAAGTAAGTTTATATTCAATCAGTGATAGTAATAAAGCATCAAGGTAATTCTGTACAGTATAAAGTAAGTTTATATTCAATCAGTGATTGTAATAAAGCATCAAGGTCATTCTGTACAGTATTAAGTAAGTTTATATTCAATCAGTGATAGTAATAAAGCATCAAGGTCATTCTGTACAGTATAAAGTAAGTTTATATTCAATCAGTGATAGTAATAAAGCATCAAGGTCATTCTGTACAGTATAAAGTAAGTTTATATTCAATCAGTGATAGTAATAAAGCATCAAGGTCATTCTGTACAGTATCAAGTAAGTTTATATTCAATCAGTGATAGTAATAAAGCATCAAGGTCATTCTGTAGAGTATAAAGTAAGTTTATATTCAATCAGTGATAGTAATAAAGCATCAAGGTCATTCTGTACAGTATAAAGTAAGTTTATATTCAATCAGTGATAGTAATAAAGCATCAAGGTCATTCTGTACAGTATGAAGTAAGTTTATATTCAATCAGTGATTGTAATAAAGCATCAAGGTCATTCTGTACAGCATAAAGTAAGTTTATATTCAATCAGTGATAGTAATAAAGCATCAAGTTCATTCTGTACAGTATAAAGTAAGTTTATATTCAATCAGTGATAGTAATAAAGCATCAAGGTCATTCTGTACAGTATAAAGTAAGTTTATATTCAATCAGTGATAGTAATAAAGCATCAAGGTCATTATGTACAGTATAAAGTAAGTTTGTATTCAATCAGTGATAGTAATAAAGCATCAAGGTCATTCTGTACGGTACCAAGTAAGTTTATATTCAATCAGTGATAGTAATAAAGCATCAAGGTCATTCTGTACAGTATCAAGTAAGTTTATATTCAATCAGTGATAGTAATAAAGTATCAAGGTCATTCTGTACAGTATAAAGTAAGTTTATATTCAATCAGAGATAGTAATAAAGCATCAAGGTCATTCAGTACAGTATAAAGTAAGTTTATATTCAATCAGTGATAGTAATAAAGCATCAAGGTCATTCTGTACAGTATAAAGTAAGTTTATATTCAATCAGTGATTGTAATAAAGCATCAAGGTCATTCTGTACAGTATCAAGTAAATTTATATTCAATCAGTGATAGTAATAAAGCATCAGGGTCATTCTGTACAGCATAAAGTAAGTTTATTTTCAATTAGTGATTGTAATAAAGCATCAAGGTCATTCTGTACAGTATAAAGTAAGTTTATATTCAATCAGTGATAGTAATAAAGCATCAAGGTCATTCTGTACAGTATAAAGTAAGTTTATTTTCAATCAGTGATAGTAATAAAGCATCAAGGTCATTCTGTGCTGTATCAAGTAAGCGTATATTCAATCAGTGATAGTAATAAAGCATCAAGGTAATTCTGTACAGTATAAAGTAAGTTTATATTCAATCAGTGATAGTAATAACGCATCAAGGTCATTCTGTACAGTATAAAGTAAGTTTATATTCAATCAGTGATAGTAATAAAGCATCAAGGTCATTCTGTACAGTATCAAGTAAGTTTATATTCAATCAGTGATAGTAATAAAGCATCAAGGTCATTCTGTACAGTATAAAGTAAGTTTATATTCAATCAGTGATAGTAATAAAGCATCAAGGTCATTCTGTACAGTATCAAGTAAGTTTATATTCAATCAGTGATAGTAATAAAGCATCAAGGTCATTCTGTACAGTATAAAGTAAGTTTATATTCAATCAGTGATAGTAATAAAGCATCAAGGTCATTCTGTACAGTATAAAGTAAGTTTATATTCAATCAGTGATAGTAATAAAGCATCAAGGTAATTCTGTACAGCATAAAGTAAGTTTATGTTCAATCAGTGATAGTAATAAAGCATCAAGGTCATTCTGTACAGTATCAAGTAAGTTTATATTCAATCAGTGATAGTAATAAAGCATCAAGGTCATTCTGTACAGCATATAGTAAGTTTATATTCAATCAGTGATAGTAATAAAGCATCAAGGTCATTCTGTACAGTATCAAGTAAGTTTATATTCAATCAGTGATAGTAATAAAGCATCAAGGTCATTCTGTGCTGTATCAAGTAAGTTGATATGCAATCAGTGATAGTAATAAAGCATCAAGGTCATTCTGTACAGTATCAAGTAAGTTTATATTCAATCAGTGATAGTAATAAAGCATCAAGGTCATTATGTACAGTATAAAGTAAGTTTATATTCAATCAGTGATAGTAATAAAGCATCAAGGTCATTCTGTACAGTATAAAGTAAGTTTATATTCAATCAGTGATAGTAATAAAGCATCAAGGTCATTCTGTACAGTATGAAGTAAGTTTATATTCAATCAGTGATAGTAATAAAGCATCAAGTTCATTCTGTACAGTATCAAGTAAGTTTATATTCAATCAGTGATAGTAATAAAGCATCAAGGTCATTCTGTACAGTATAAAGTAAGTTTATATTCAATCAGTGATAGTAATAAAGCATCAAGGTCATTATGTACAGTATAAAGTAAGTTTGTATTCAATCAGTGATAATAATAAAGCATCAAGGTCATTCTGTACAGTATCAAGTAAGTTTATATTCAATCAGTGATAGTAATAAAGCATCAAGGTCATTCTGTACAGTATCAAGTAAGTTTATATTCAATCAGTGATAGTAATAAAGTATCAAGGTCATTCTGTACAGTATAAAGTAAGTTTATATTCAATCAGAGATAGTAATAAAGCATCAAGGTCATTCAGTACAGTATAAAGTAAGTTTATATTCAATCAGTGATAGTAATAAAGCATCAAGGTCATTCTGTACAGTATAAAGTAAGTTTATATTCAATCAGTGATTGTAATAAAGCATCAAGGTCATTCTGTACAGTATAAAGTAAGTTTATATTCAATCAGTGATTGTAATAAAGCATCAAGGTCATTCTGTACAGTATAAAGTAAGTTTATATTCAATCAGTGATAGTAATAAAGCATCAAGGTCATTCTGTACAGTATAAAGTAAGTTTATTTTCAATCAGTGATAGTAATAAAGCATCAAGGTCATTCTGTGCTGTATCAAGTAAGCGTATATTCAATCAGTGATAGTAATAAAGCATCAATGTAATTATGTACAGTATAAAGTAAGTTTATATTCAATCAGTGATAGTAATAAAGCATCAAGGTCATTCTGTACAGTATAAAGTAAGTTTATATTCAATCAGTGATAGTAATAAAGCATCAAGGTCATTCTGTACAGTATAAAGTAAGTTTATATTCAATCAGTGATAGTAATAAAGCATCAAGGTCATTCTGTACAGTATAAAGTAAGTTTATATTCAATCAGTGATAGTAATAAAGCATCAAGGTCATTCTGTACAGTATGAAGTAAGTTTATATTCAATCAGTGATAGTAATAAAGCATCAAGGTAATTCTGTACAGCATAAAGTAAGTTTATGTTCAATCAGTGATAGTAATAAAGCATCAAGGTCATTCTGTACAGCATATAGTAAGTTTATATTCAATCAGTGATAGTAATAAAGCATCAAGGTCATTCTGTACAGTATAAAGTAAGTTTATATTCAATCAGTGATTGTAATAAAGCATCAAGGTCATTCTGTACAGTATCAAGTAAGTTTATATTCAATCAGTGATAGTAATAAAGCATCAAGGTCATTCTGTGCTGTATCAAGTAAGTTGATATGCAATCAGTGATAGTAATAAAGCATCAAGGTCATTCTGTACAGTATACAGTAAGTTTATATTCAATCAGTGATAGTAATAAAGCATCAAGGTCATTCTGTACAGTATAAAGTAAGTTTATATTCAATCAGTGATAGTAATAAAGCATCAAGGTCATTATGTACAGTATAAAGTAAGTTTGTATTCAATCAGTGATAGTAATAAAGCATCAAGGTCATTCTGTACAGTATCAAGTAAGTTTATATTCAATCAGTGATAGTAATAAAGCATCAAGGTCATTCTGTACAGTATCAAGTAAGTTTATATTCAATCAGTGATAGTAATAAAGTATCAAGGTCATTCTGTACAGTATAAAGTAAGTTTATATTCAATCAGAGATAGTAATAAAGCATCAAGGTCATTCAGTACAGTATAAAGTAAGTTTATATTCAATCAGTGATAGTAATAAAGCATCAAGGTCATTCTGTACAGTATAAAGTAAGTTTATATTCAATCAGTGATTGTAATAAAGCATCAAGGTCATTCTGTACAGTATCAAGTAAATTTATATTCAATCAGTGATAGTAATAAAGCATCAGGGTCATTCTGTACAGTATAAAGTAAGTTTATATTCAATCAGTGATTGTAATAAAGCATCAAGGTCATTCTGTACAGTATAAAGTAAGTTTATATTCAATCAGTGATAGTAATAAAGCATCAAGGTCATTCTGTACAGTATAAAGTAAGTTTATTTTCAATCAGTGATAGTAATAAAGCATCAAGGTCATTCTGTGCTGTATCAAGTAAGCGTATATTCAATCAGTGATAGTAATAAAGCATCAAGGTAATTCTGTACAGTATAAAGTAAGTTTATATTCAATCAGTGATAGTAATAAAGCATCAAGGTCATTCTGTACAGTATAAAGTAAGTTTATATTCAATCAGTGATAGTAATAAAGCATCAAGGTCATTCTGTACAGTATCAAGTAAGTTTATATTCAATCAGTGATAGTAATAAAGCATCAAGGTCATTCTGTACAGTATAAAGTAAGTTTATATTCAATCAGTGATAGTAATAAAGCATCAAGGTCATTCTGTACAGTATAAAGTAAGTTTATATTCAATCAGTGATAGTAATAAAGCATCAAGGTCATTCTGTACAGTATAAAGTAAGTTTATATTCAATCAGTGATAGTAATAAAGCATCAAGGTCATTCTGTACAGTATAAAGTAAGTTTATATTCAATCAGTGATAGTAATAAAGCATCAAGGTAATTCTGTACAGCATAAAGTAAGTTTATGTTCAATCAGTGATAGTAATAAAGCATCAAGGTCATTCTGTACAGTATAAAGTAAGTTTATATTCAATCAGTGATAGTAATAAAGCATCAAGGTCATTCTGTACAGTATCAAGTAAGTTTATATTCAATCAGTGATAGTAATAAAGCATCAAGGTCATTCTGTACAGTATAAAGTAAGTTTATATTCAATCAGTGATAGTAATAAAGCATCAAGGTCATTCTGTGCTGTATCAAGTAAGTTTATATTCAATCAGTGATAGTAATAAAGCATCAAGGTCATTCTGTGCTGTATCAAGTAAGTTGATATGCAATCAGTGATAGTAATAAAGCATCAAGGTCATTCTGTACAGTATAAAGTAAGTTTATATTCAATCAGTGATAGTAATAAAGCATCAAGGTCATTCTGTACAGTATAAAGTAAGTTTATTTTCAATCAGTGATAGTAATAAAGCATCAAGGTCATTCTGTGCTGTATCAAGTAAGCGTATATTCAATCAGTGATAGTAATAAAGCATCAAGGTAATTCTGTACAGTATAAAGTAAGTTTATATTCAATCAGTGATTGTAATAAAGCATCAAGGTCATTCTGTACAGTATTAAGTAAGTTTATATTCAATCAGTGATAGTAATAAAGCATCAAGGTCATTCTGTACAGTATAAAGTAAGTTTATATTCAATCAGTGATAGTAATAAAGCATCAAGGTAATTCTGTACAGTATAAAGTAAGTTTATATTCAATCAGTGATTGTAATAAAGCATCAAGGTCATTCTGTACAGTATTAAGTAAGTTTATATTCAATCAGTGATAGTAATAAAGCATCAAGGTCATTATGTACAGTATAAAGTAAGTTTATATTCAATCAGTGATAGTAATAAAGCATCAAGGTCATTCTGTACAGTATAAAGTAAGTTTATATTCAATCAGTGATAGTAATAAAGCATCAAGGTCATTCTGTACAGTATCAAGTAAGTTTATATTCAATCAGTGATAGTAATAAAGCATCAAGGTCATTCTGTAGAGTATAAAGTAAGTTTATATTCAATCAGTGATAGTAATAAAGCATCAAGGTCATTCTGTACAGTATAAAGTAAGTTTATATTCAATCAGTGATAGTAATAAAGCATCAAGGTCATTCTGTACAGTATGAAGTAAGTTTATATTCAATCAGTGATTGTAATAAAGCATCAAGGTCATTCTGTACAGCATAAAGTAAGTTTATATTCAATCAGTGATAGTAATAAAGCATCATGTTCATTCTGTACAGTATAAAGTAAGTTTATATTCAATCAGTGATAGTAATAAAGCATCAAGGTCATTCTGTACAGTATAAAGTAAGTTTATATTCAATCAGTGATAGTAATAAAGCATCAAGGTCATTATGTACAGTATAAAGTAAGTTTGTATTCAATCAGTGATAGTAATAAAGCATCAAGGTCATTCTGTACGGTACCAAGTAAGTTTATATTTAATCAGTGATAGTAATAAAGCATCAAGGTCATTCTGTACAGTATCAAGTAAGTTTATATTCAATCAGTGATAGTAATAAAGTATCAAGGTCATTCTGTACAGTATAAAGTAAGTTTATATTCAATCAGAGATAGTAATAAAGCATCAAGGTCATTCAGTACAGTATAAAGTAAGTTTATATTCAATCAGTGATAGTAATAAAGCATCAAGGTCATTCTGTACAGTATAAAGTAAGTTTATATTCAATCAGTGATTGTAATAAAGCATCAAGGTCATTCTGTACAGTATCAAGTAAATTTATATTCAATCAGTGATAGTAATAAAGCATCAGGGTTATTCTGTACAGCATAAAGTAAGTTTATTTTCAATCAGTGATTGTAATAAAGCATCAAGGTCATTCTGTACAGTATAAAGTAAGTTTATATTCAATCAGTGATAGTAATAAAGCATCAAGGTCATTCTGTACAGTATAAAGTAAGTTTATTTTCAATCAGTGATAGTAATAAAGCATCAAGGTCATTCTGTGCTGTATCAAGTAAGCGTATATTCAATCAGTGATAGTAATAAAGCATCAAGGTAATTCTGTACAGTATAAAGTAAGTTTATATTCAATCAGTGATAGTAATAACGCATCAAGGTCATTCTGTACAGTATAAAGTAAGTTTATATTCAATCAGTGATAGTAATAAAGCATCAAGGTCATTCTGTACAGTATCAAGTAAGTTTATATTCAATCAGTGATAGTAATAAAGCATCAAGGTCATTCTGTACAGTATAAAGTAAGTTTATATTCAATCAGTGATAGTAATAAAGCATCAAGGTCATTCTGTACAGTATCAAGTAAGTTTATATTCAATCAGTGATAGTAATAAAGCATCAAGGTCATTCTGTACAGTATAAAGTAAGTTTATATTCAATCAGTGATAGTAATAAAGCATCAAGGTCATTCTGTACAGTATAAAGTAAGTTTATATTCAATCAGTGATAGTAATAAAGCATCAAGGTAATTCTGTACAGCATAAAGTAAGTTTATGTTCAATCAGTGATAGTAATAAAGCATCAAGGTCATTCTGTACAGTATCAAGTAAGTTTATATTCAATCAGTGATAGTAATAAAGCATCAAGGTCATTCTGTACAGCATATAGTAAGTTTATATTCAATCAGTGATAGTAATAAAGCATCAAGGTCATTCTGTACAGTATCAAGTAAGTTTATATTCAATCAGTGATAGTAATAAAGCATCAAGGTCATTCTGTACAGTATAAAGTAAGTTTATATTCAATCAGTGATTGTAATAAAGCATCAAGGTCATTCTGTACAGTATCAAGTAAGTTTATATTCAATCAGTGATAGTAATAAAGCATCAAGGTCATTCTGTGCTGTATCAAGTAAGTTGATATGCAATCAGTGATAGTAATAAAGCATCAAGGTCATTCTGTACAGTATAAAGTAAGTTTATATTCAATCAGTGATAGTAATAAAGCATCAAGGTCATTCTGTACAGTATAAAGTAAGTTTATATTCAATCAGTGATAGTAATAAAGCATCAAGGTCATTATGTACAGTATAAAGTAAGTTTGTATTCAATCAGTGATAGTAATAAAGCATCAAGGTCATTCTGTACAGTATCAAGTAAGTTTATATTCAATCAGTGATAGTAATAAAGCATCAAGGTCATTCTGTACAGTATCAAGTAAGTTTATATTCAATCAGTGATAGTAATAAAGTATCAAGGTCATTCTGTACAGTATAAAGTAAGTTTATATTCAATCAGAGATAGTAATAAAGCATCAAGGTCATTCAGTACAGTATAAAGTAAGTTTATATTCAATCAGTGATAGTAATAAAGCATCAAGGTCATTCTGTACAGTATAAAGTAAGTTTATATTCAATCAGTGATTGTAATAAAGCATCAAGGTCATTCTGTACAGTATCAAGTAAATTTATATTCAATCAGTGATAGTAATAAAGCATCAGGGTCATTCTGTACAGTATAAAGTAAGTTTATATTCAATCAGTGATTGTAATAAAGCATCAAGGTCATTCTGTACAGTATAAAGTAAGTTTATATTCAATCAGTGATAGTAATAAAGCATCAAGGTCATTCTGTACAGTATAAAGTAAGTTTATTTTCAATCAGTGATAGTAATAAAGCATCAAGGTCATTCTGTGCTGTATCAAGTAAGCGTATATTCAATCAGTGATAGTAATAAAGCATCAAGGTAATTCTGTACAGTATAAAGTAAGTTTATATTCAATCAGTGATAGTAATAAAGCATCAAGGTCATTCTGTACAGTATAAAGTAAGTTTATATTCAATCAGTGATAGTAATAAAGCATCAAGGTCATTCTGTACAGTATCAAGTAAGTTTATATTCAATCAGTGATAGTAATAAAGCATCAAGGTCATTCTGTACAGTATAAAGTAAGTTTATATTCAATCAGTGATAGTAATAAAGCATCAAGGTCATTCTGTACAGTATAAAGTAAGTTTATATTCAATCAGTGATAGTAATAAAGCATCAAGGTCATTCTGTACAGTATAAAGTAAGTTTATATTCAATCAGTGATAGTAATAAAGCATCAAGGTCATTCTGTACAGTATAAAGTAAGTTTATATTCAATCAGTGATAGTAATAAAGCATCAAGGTAATTCTGTACAGCATAAAGTAAGTTTATGTTCAATCAGTGATAGTAATAAAGCATCAAGGTCATTCTGTACAGTATAAAGTAAGTTTATATTCAATCAGTGATAGTAATAAAGCATCAAGGTCATTCTGTACAGTATCAAGTAAGTTTATATTCAATCAGTGATAGTAATAAAGCATCAAGGTCATTCTGTACAGTATAAAGTAAGTTTATATTCAATCAGTGATAGTAATAAAGCATCAAGGTCATTCTGTGCTGTATCAAGTAAGTTTATATTCAATCAGTGATAGTAATAAAGCATCATGTTCATTCTGTACAGTATAAAGTAAGTTTATATTCAATCAGTGATAGTAATAAAGCATCAAGGTCATTCTGTACAGTATAAAGTAAGTTTATATTCAATCAGTGATAGTAATAAAGCATCAAGGTCATTATGTACAGTATAAAGTAAGTTTGTATTCAATCAGTGATAGTAATAAAGCATCAAGGTCATTCTGTACGGTACCAAGTAAGTTTATATTTAATCAGTGATAGTAATAAAGCATCAAGGTCATTCTGTACAGTATCAAGTAAGTTTATATTCAATCAGTGATAGTAATAAAGTATCAAGGTCATTCTGTACAGTATAAAGTAAGTTTATATTCAATCAGAGATAGTAATAAAGCATCAAGGTCATTCAGTACAGTATAAAGTAAGTTTATATTCAATCAGTGATAGTAATAAAGCATCAAGGTCATTCTGTACAGTATAAAGTAAGTTTATATTCAATCAGTGATTGTAATAAAGCATCAAGGTCATTCTGTACAGTATCAAGTAAATTTATATTCAATCAGTGATAGTAATAAAGCATCAGGGTTATTCTGTACAGCATAAAGTAAGTTTATTTTCAATCAGTGATTGTAATAAAGCATCAAGGTCATTCTGTACAGTATAAAGTAAGTTTATATTCAATCAGTGATAGTAATAAAGCATCAAGGTCATTCTGTACAGTATAAAGTAAGTTTATTTTCAATCAGTGATAGTAATAAAGCATCAAGGTCATTCTGTGCTGTATCAAGTAAGCGTATATTCAATCAGTGATAGTAATAAAGCATCAAGGTAATTCTGTACAGTATAAAGTAAGTTTATATTCAATCAGTGATAGTAATAACGCATCAAGGTCATTCTGTACAGTATAAAGTAAGTTTATATTCAATCAGTGATAGTAATAAAGCATCAAGGTCATTCTGTACAGTATCAAGTAAGTTTATATTCAATCAGTGATAGTAATAAAGCATCAAGGTCATTCTGTACAGTATAAAGTAAGTTTATATTCAATCAGTGATAGTAATAAAGCATCAAGGTCATTCTGTACAGTATCAAGTAAGTTTATATTCAATCAGTGATAGTAATAAAGCATCAAGGTCATTCTGTACAGTATAAAGTAAGTTTATATTCAATCAGTGATAGTAATAAAGCATCAAGGTCATTCTGTACAGTATAAAGTAAGTTTATATTCAATCAGTGATAGTAATAAAGCATCAAGGTAATTCTGTACAGCATAAAGTAAGTTTATGTTCAATCAGTGATAGTAATAAAGCATCAAGGTCATTCTGTACAGTATCAAGTAAGTTTATATTCAATCAGTGATAGTAATAAAGCATCAAGGTCATTCTGTACAGCATATAGTAAGTTTATATTCAATCAGTGATAGTAATAAAGCATCAAGGTCATTCTGTACAGTATCAAGTAAGTTTATATTCAATCAGTGATAGTAATAAAGCATCAAGGTCATTCTGTACAGTATAAAGTAAGTTTATATTCAATCAGTGATTGTAATAAAGCATCAAGGTCATTCTGTACAGTATCAAGTAAGTTTATATTCAATCAGTGATAGTAATAAAGCATCAAGGTCATTCTGTGCTGTATCAAGTAAGTTGATATGCAATCAGTGATAGTAATAAAGCATCAAGGTCATTCTGTACAGTATAAAGTAAGTTTATATTCAATCAGTGATAGTAATAAAGCATCAAGGTCATTCTGTACAGTATAAAGTAAGTTTATATTCAATCAGTGATAGTAATAAAGCATCAAGGTCATTATGTACAGTATAAAGTAAGTTTGTATTCAATCAGTGATAGTAATAAAGCATCAAGGTCATTCTGTACAGTATCAAGTAAGTTTATATTCAATCAGTGATAGTAATAAAGCATCAAGGTCATTCTGTACAGTATCAAGTAAGTTTATATTCAATCAGTGATAGTAATAAAGTATCAAGGTCATTCTGTACAGTATAAAGTAAGTTTATATTCAATCAGAGATAGTAATAAAGCATCAAGGTCATTCAGTACAGTATAAAGTAAGTTTATATTCAATCAGTGATAGTAATAAAGCATCAAGGTCATTCTGTACAGTATAAAGTAAGTTTATATTCAATCAGTGATTGTAATAAAGCATCAAGGTCATTCTGTACAGTATCAAGTAAATTTATATTCAATCAGTGATAGTAATAAAGCATCAGGGTCATTCTGTACAGTATAAAGTAAGTTTATATTCAATCAGTGATTGTAATAAAGCATCAAGGTCATTCTGTACAGTATAAAGTAAGTTTATATTCAATCAGTGATAGTAATAAAGCATCAAGGTCATTCTGTACAGTATAAAGTAAGTTTATTTTCAATCAGTGATAGTAATAAAGCATCAAGGTCATTCTGTGCTGTATCAAGTAAGCGTATATTCAATCAGTGATAGTAATAAAGCATCAAGGTAATTCTGTACAGTATAAAGTAAGTTTATATTCAATCAGTGATAGTAATAAAGCATCAAGGTCATTCTGTACAGTATAAAGTAAGTTTATATTCAATCAGTGATAGTAATAAAGCATCAAGGTCATTCTGTACAGTATCAAGTAAGTTTATATTCAATCAGTGATAGTAATAAAGCATCAAGGTCATTCTGTACAGTATAAAGTAAGTTTATATTCAATCAGTGATAGTAATAAAGCATCAAGGTCATTCTGTACAGTATAAAGTAAGTTTATATTCAATCAGTGATAGTAATAAAGCATCAAGGTCATTCTGTACAGTATAAAGTAAGTTTATATTCAATCAGTGATAGTAATAAAGCATCAAGGTCATTCTGTACAGTATAAAGTAAGTTTATATTCAATCAGTGATAGTAATAAAGCATCAAGGTAATTCTGTACAGCATAAAGTAAGTTTATGTTCAATCAGTGATAGTAATAAAGCATCAAGGTCATTCTGTACAGTATAAAGTAAGTTTATATTCAATCAGTGATAGTAATAAAGCATCAAGGTCATTCTGTACAGTATCAAGTAAGTTTATATTCAATCAGTGATAGTAATAAAGCATCAAGGTCATTCTGTACAGTATAAAGTAAGTTTATATTCAATCAGTGATAGTAATAAAGCATCAAGGTCATTCTGTGCTGTATCAAGTAAGTTTATATTCAATCAGTGATAGTAATAAAGCATCAAGGTCATTCTGTGCTGTATCAAGTAAGTTGATATGCAATCAGTGATAGTAATAAAGCATCAAGGTCATTCTGTACAGTATAAAGTAAGTTTATATTCAATCAGTGATAGTAATAAAGCATCAAGGTCATTCTGTACAGTATAAAGTAAGTTTATTTTCAATCAGTGATAGTAATAAAGCATCAAGGTCATTCTGTGCTGTATCAAGTAAGCGTATATTCAATCAGTGATAGTAATAAAGCATCAAGGTAATTCTGTACAGTATAAAGTAAGTTTATATTCAATCAGTGATTGTAATAAAGCATCAAGGTCATTCTGTACAGTATTAAGTAAGTTTATATTCAATCAGTGATAGTAATAAAGCATCAAGGTCATTCTGTACAGTATAAAGTAAGTTTATATTCAATCAGTGATAGTAATAAAGCATCAAGGTAATTCTGTACAGTATAAAGTAAGTTTATATTCAATCAGTGATTGTAATAAAGCATCAAGGTCATTCTGTACAGTATTAAGTAAGTTTATATTCAATCAGTGATAGTAATAAAGCATCAAGGTCATTATGTACAGTATAAAGTAAGTTTATATTCAATCAGTGATAGTAATAAAGCATCAAGGTCATTCTGTACAGTATAAAGTAAGTTTATATTCAATCAGTGATAGTAATAAAGCATCAAGGTCATTCTGTACAGTATCAAGTAAGTTTATATTCAATCAGTGATAGTAATAAAGCATCAAGGTCATTCTGTAGAGTATAAAGTAAGTTTATATTCAATCAGTGATAGTAATAAAGCATCAAGGTCATTCTGTACAGTATAAAGTAAGTTTATATTCAATCAGTGATAGTAATAAAGCATCAAGGTCATTCTGTACAGTATGAAGTAAGTTTATATTCAATCAGTGATTGTAATAAAGCATCAAGGTCATTCTGTACAGCATAAAGTAAGTTGATATTCAATCAGTGATAGTAATAAAGCATCATGTTCATTCTGTACAGTATAAAGTAAGTTTATATTCAATCAGTGATAGTAATAAAGCATCAAGGTCATTCTGTACAGTATAAAGTAAGTTTATATTCAATCAGTGATAGTAATAAAGCATCAAGGTCATTATGTACAGTATAAAGTAAGTTTGTATTCAATCAGTGATAGTAATAAAGCATCAAGGTCATTCTGTACGGTACCAAGTAAGTTTATATTTAATCAGTGATAGTAATAAAGCATCAAGGTCATTCTGTACAGTATAAAGTAAGTTTATATTCAATCAGAGATAGTAATAAAGCATCAAGGTCATTCAGTACAGTATAAAGTAAGTTTATATTCAATCAGTGATAGTAATAAAGCATCAAGGTCATTCTGTACAGTATAAAGTAAGTTTATATTCAATCAGTGATTGTAATAAAGCATCAAGGTCATTCTGTACAGTATCAAGTAAATTTATATTCAATCAGTGATAGTAATAAAGCATCAGGGTTATTCTGTACAGCATAAAGTAAGTTTATTTTCAATCAGTGATTGTAATAAAGCATCAAGGTCATTCTGTACAGTATAAAGTAAGTTTATATTCAATCAGTGATAGTAATAAAGCATCAAGGTCATTCTGTACAGTATAAAGTAAGTTTATTTTCAATCAGTGATAGTAATAAAGCATCAAGGTCATTCTGTGCTGTATCAAGTAAGCGTATATTCAATCAGTGATAGTAATAAAGCATCAAGGTAATTCTGTACAGTATAAAGTAAGTTTATATTCAATCAGTGATAGTAATAACGCATCAAGGTCATTCTGTACAGTATAAAGTAAGTTTATATTCAATCAGTGATAGTAATAAAGCATCAAGGTCATTCTGTACAGTATCAAGTAAGTTTATATTCAATCAGTGATAGTAATAAAGCATCAAGGTCATTCTGTACAGTATAAAGTAAGTTTATATTCAATCAGTGATAGTAATAAAGCATCAAGGTCATTCTGTACAGTATCAAGTAAGTTTATATTCAATCAGTGATAGTAATAAAGCATCAAGGTCATTCTGTACAGTATAAAGTAAGTTTATATTCAATCAGTGATAGTAATAAAGCATCAAGGTCATTCTGTACAGTATAAAGTAAGTTTATATTCAATCAGTGATAGTAATAAAGCATCAAGGTAATTCTGTACAGCATAAAGTAAGTTTATGTTCAATCAGTGATAGTAATAAAGCATCAAGGTCATTCTGTACAGTATCAAGTAAGTTTATATTCAATCAGTGATAGTAATAAAGCATCAAGGTCATTCTGTACAGCATATAGTAAGTTTATATTCAATCAGTGATAGTAATAAAGCATCAAGGTCATTCTGTACAGTATCAAGTAAGTTTATATTCAATCAGTGATAGTAATAAAGCATCAAGGTCATTCTGTGCTGTATCAAGTAAGTTGATATGCAATCAGTGATAGTAATAAAGCATCAAGGTCATTCTGTACAGTATCAAGTAAGTTTATATTCAATCAGTGATAGTAATAAAGCATCAAGGTCATTATGTACAGTATAAAGTAAGTTTATATTCAATCAGTGATAGTAATAAAGCATCAAGGTCATTCTGTACAGTATAAAGTAAGTTTATATTCAATCAGTGATAGTAATAAAGCATCAAGGTCATTCTGTACAGTATGAAGTAAGTTTATATTCAATCAGTGATTGTAATAAAGCATCAAGGTCATTCTGTACAGCATAAAGTAAGTTTATATTCAATCAGTGATAGTAATAAAGCATCAAGTTCATTCTGTACAGTATAAAGTAAGTTTATATTCAATCAGTGATAGTAATAAAGCATCAAGGTCATTCTGTACAGTATAAAGTAAGTTTATATTCAATCAGTGATAGTAATAAAGCATCAAGGTCATTATGTACAGTATAAAGTAAGTTTGTATTCAATCAGTGATAATAATAAAGCATCAAGGTCATTCTGTACAGTATCAAGTAAGTTTATATTCAATCAGTGATAGTAATAAAGCATCAAGGTCATTCTGTACAGTATCAAGTAAGTTTATATTCAATCAGTGATAGTAATAAAGTATCAAGGTCATTCTGTACAGTATAAAGTAAGTTTATATTCAATCAGAGATAGTAATAAAGCATCAAGGTCATTCAGTACAGTATAAAGTAAGTTTATATTCAATCAGTGATAGTAATAAAGCATCAAGGTCATTCTGTACAGTATAAAGTAAGTTTATATTCAATCAGTGATTGTAATAAAGCATCAAGGTCATTCTGTACAGTATCAAGTAAATTTATATTCAATCAGTGATAGTAATAAAGCATCAGGGTCATTCTGTACAGTATAAAGTAAGTTTATATTCAATCAGTGATTGTAATAAAGCATCAAGGTCATTCTGTACAGTATAAAGTAAGTTTATATTCAATCAGTGATAGTAATAAAGCATCAAGGTCATTCTGTACAGTATAAAGTAAGTTTATTTTCAATCAGTGATAGTAATAAAGCATCAAGGTCATTCTGTGCTGTATCAAGTAAGCGTATATTCAATCAGTGATAGTAATAAAGCATCAATGTAATTATGTACAGTATAAAGTAAGTTTATATTCAATCAGTGATAGTAATAAAGCATCAAGGTCATTCTGTACAGTATAAAGTAAGTTTATATTCAATCAGTGATAGTAATAAAGCATCAAGGTCATTCTGTACAGTATCAAGTAAGTTTATATTCAATCAGTGATAGTAATAAAGCATCAAGGTCATTCTGTACAGTATAAAGTAAGTTTATATTCAATCAGTGATAGTAATAAAGCATCAAGGTCATTCTGTACAGTATCAAGTAAGTTTATATTCAATCAGTGATAGTAATAAAGCATCAAGGTCATTCTGTGCTGTATCAAGTAAGTTGATATGCAATCAGTGATAGTAATAAAGCATCAAGGTCATTCTGTACAGTATAAAGTAAGTTTATATTCAATCAGTGATAGTAATAAAGCATCAAGGTCATTCTGTACAGTATAAAGTAAGTTTATATTCAATCAGTGATAGTAATAAAGCATCAAGGTCATTATGTACAGTATAAAGTAAGTTTGTATTCAATCAGTGATAGTAATAAAGCATCAAGGTCATTCTGTACAGTATCAAGTAAGTTTATATTCAATCAGTGATAGTAATAAAGCATCAAGGTCATTCTGTACAGTATCAAGTAAGTTTATATTCAATCAGTGATAGTAATAAAGTATCAAGGTCATTCTGTACAGTATAAAGTAAGTTTATATTCAATCAGAGATAGTAATAAAGCATCAAGGTCATTTAGTACAGTATAAAGTAAGTTTATATTCAATCAGTGATAGTAATAAAGCATCAAGGTCATTCTGTACAGTATAAAGTAAGTTTATATTCAATCAGTGATTGTAATAAAGCATCAAGGTCATTCTGTACAGTATCAAGTAAATTTATATTCAATCAGTGATAGTAATAAAGCATCAGGGTCATTCTGTACAGTATAAAGTAAGTTTATATTCAATCAGTGATTGTAATAAAGCATCAAGGTCATTCTGTACAGTATAAAGTAAGTTTATATTCAATCAGTGATAGTAATAAAGCATCAAGGTCATTCTGTACAGTATAAAGTAAGTTTATTTTCAATCAGTGATAGTAATAAAGCATCAAGGTCATTCTGTGCTGTATCAAGTAAGCGTATATTCAATCAGTGATAGTAATAAAGCATCAAGGTAATTCTGTACAGTATAAAGTAAGTTTATATTCAATCAGTGATAGTAATAAAGCATCAAGGTCATTCTGTACAGTATAAAGTAAGTTTATATTCAATCAGTGATAGTAATAAAGCATCAAGGTCATTCTGTACAGTATCAAGTAAGTTTATATTCAATCAGTGATAGTAATAAAGCATCAAGGTCATTCTGTACAGTATAAAGTAAGTTTATATTCAATCAGTGATAGTAATAAAGCATCAAGGTCATTCTGTACAGTATAAAGTAAGTTTATATTCAATCAGTGATAGTAATAAAGCATCAAGGTAATTCTGTACAGCATAAAGTAAGTTTATGTTCAATCAGTGATAGTAATAAAGCATCAAGGTCATTCTGTACAGTATAAAGTAAGTTTATATTCAATCAGTGATAGTAATAAAGCATCAAGGTCATTCTGTACAGTATCAAGTAAGTTTATATTCAATCAGTGATAGTAATAAAGCATCAAGGTCATTCTGTACAGCATATAGTAAGTTTATATTCAATCAGTGATAGTAATAAAGCATCAAGGTCATTCTGTGCTGTATCAAGTAAGTTTATATTCAATCAGTGATAGTAATAAAGCATCAAGGTCATTCTGTGCTGTATCAAGTAAGTTGATATGCAATCAGTGATAGTAATAAAGCATCAAGGTCATTCTGTACAGTATAAAGTAAGTTTATATTCAATCAGTGATAGTAATAAAGCATCAAGGTCATTCTGTGCTGTATCAAGTAAGTTGATATGCAATCAGTGATAGTAATAAAGCATCAAGGTCATTCTGTACAGTATAAAGTAAGTTTATATTCAATCAGTGATAGTAATAAAGCATCAAGGTCATTATGTACAGTATAAAGTAAGTTTATATTCAATCAGTGATAGTAATAAAGCATCAAAGTCATTCTGTACAGTATCAAGTAAGTTTATATTCAATCAGTGATAGTAATAAAGCATCAAGGTCATTCTGTACAGTATCAAATAAGTGTATATTCAATCAGTGATAGTAATAAAGCATCAATGTCATTCTGTACAGTATCAAGTAAGTTTATATTCAATCAGTGATAGTAGTAAAGTATCAAGGTCATTCTGTACAGTATAAAGTAAGTTTATATTCAGTCAGTGATAGTAATAAAGCATCAAGGTCATTCTGTACAGTATAAAGTAAGTTTATATTCAATCAGTGATAGTAATACAGCATCAAGGTCATTCTGTACAGTATCAAGTAAGTTTATATTCAATCAGTGATAGTAGTAAAGTATCAAGGTCATTCTGTACAGTATCAAGTAAGTTGATATGCAATCAGTGATAGTAATAAAGCATCAAGGTCATTCTGTACAGTATAAAGTAAGTTTATATTCAATCAGTGATAGTAATAAAGCATCAAGGTCATTCTGTACAGTATAAAGTAAGTTTATATTCAATCAGTGATTATAATAAAGCATCAAGGTCATTCTGTACAGTATCAAGTAAATTTATATTCAATCAGTGATAGTAATAAAGCATCAGGGTCATTCTGTACAGTATAAAGTAAGTTTATATTCAATCAGTGATTGTAATAAAGCATCAAGGTCATTCTGTACAGTATAAAGTAAGTTTATATTCAATCAGTGATAGTAATAAAGCATCAAGGTCATTCTGTACAGTATAAAGTAAGTTTATTTTCAATCAGTGATAGTAATAAAGCATCAAGGTCATTCTGTGCTATATCAAGTAAGCGTATATTCAATCAGTGATAGTAATAAAGCATCAAGGTAATTCTGTACAGTATGAAGTAAGTTTATATTCAATCAGTGATAGTAATAAAGCATCAAGGTCATTCTGTACAGTATAAAGTAAGTTTATATTCAATCAGTGATAGTAATAAAGCATCATGGTCATTCTGTACAGTATAAAGTAAGTTTATATTCAATCAGTGATAGTAATAAAGCATCAAGGTCATTCTGTACAGTATAAAGTAAGTTTATATTCAATCAGTGATAGTAATAAAGCATCAAGGTAATTCTGTACAGCATAAAGTAAGTTTATGTTCAATCAGTGATAGTAATAAAGCATCAAGGTCATTCTGTACAGTATAAAGTAAGATTATATTCAATCAGTGATAGTAATAAAGCATCAAGGTCATTCTGTACAGTATCAAGTAAGTTTATGTTCAATCAGTGATAGTAATAAAGCATCAAGGTCATTCTGTACAGTATCAAGTAAGTTTATATTCAATCAGTGATAGTAATAAAGTATCAAGGTCATTCTGTACAGTATAAAGTAAGTTTATATTCAATCAGAGATAGTAATAAAGCATCAAGGTCATTCAGTACAGTATCAAGTAAGTTTATATTCAATCAGTGATAGTAATAAAGCATCAAGGTCATTCTGTACAGTATAAAGTAAGTTTATATTCAATCAGTGATTGTAATAAAGCATCAAGGTCATTCTGTACAGTATCAAGTAAATTTATATTCAATCAGTGATAGTAATAAAGCATCAGGGTCATTCTGTACAGTATAAAGTAAGTTTATATTCAATCAGTGATTGTAATAAAGCATCAAGGTCATTCTGTACAGTATAAAGTAAGTTTATATTCAATCAGTGATAGTAATAAAGCATCAAGGTCATTCTGTACAGTATAAAGTAAGTTTATTTTCAATCAGTGATAGTAATAAAGCATCAAGGTCATTCTGTGCTGTATCAAGTAAGCGTATATTCAATCAGTGATAGTAATAAAGCATCAAGGTAATTCTGTACAGTATGAAGTAAGTTTATATTCAATCAGTGATAGTAATAAAGTATCAAGGTCATTCTGTACAGTATAAAGTAAGTTTATATTCAATCAGTGATAGTAATAAAGCATCAAGGTCATTCTGTACAGTATAAAGTAAGTTTATATTCAATCAGTGATAGTAATAAAGCATCAAGGTCATTCTGTACAGTATAAAGTAAGTTTATATTCAATCAGTGATAGTAATAAAGCATCAAGGTAATTCTGTACAGCATAAAGTAAGTTTATGTTCAATCAGTGATAGTAATAAAGCATCAAGGTCATTCTGTACAGTATAAAGTAAGATTATATTCAATCAGTGATAGTAATAAAGCATCAAGGTCATTCTGTACAGTATCAAGTAAGTTTATGTTCAATCAGTGATAGTAATAAAGCATCAAGGTCATTCTGTACAGTATCAAGTAAGTTTATATTCAATCAGTGATAGTAATAAAGTATCAAGGTCATTCTGTACAGTATAAAGTAAGTTTATATTCAATCAGAGATAGTAATAAAGCATCAAGGTCATTCAGTACAGTATCAAGTAAGTTTATATTCAATCAGTGATAGTAATAAAGCATCAAGGTCATTCTGTACAGTATAAAGTAAGTTTATATTCAATCAGTGATTGTAATAAAGCATCAAGGTCATTCTGTACAGTATCAAGTAAATTTATATTCAATCAGTGATAGTAATAAAGCATCAGGGTCATTCTGTACAGTATAAAGTAAGTTTATATTCAATCAGTGATTGTAATAAAGCATCAAGGTCATTCTGTACAGTATAAAGTAAGTTTATATTCAATCAGTGATAGTAATAAAGCATCAAGGTCATTCTGTACAGTATAAAGTAAGTTTATTTTCAATCAGTGATAGTAATAAAGCATCAAGGTCATTCTGTGCTGTATCAAGTAAGCGTATATTCAATCAGTGATAGTAATAAAGCATCAAGGTAATTCTGTACAGTATAAAGTAAGTTTATATTCAATCAGTGATAGTAATAAAGCATCAAGGTCATTCTGTACAGTATAAAGTAAGTTTATATTCAATCAGTGATAGTAATAAAGCATCAAGGTCATTCTGTACAGTATAAAGTAAGTTTATATTCAATCAGTGATAGTAATAAAGCATCAAGGTCATTCTGTACAGTATGAAGTAAGTTTATATTCAATCAGTGATAGTAATAAAGCATCAAGGTCATTCTGTACAGTATAAAGTAAGTTTATATTCAATCAGTGATAGTAATAAAGCATCAAGGTCATTCTGTACAGTATAAAGTAAGTTTATATTCAATCAGTGACAGTAATAAAGCATCAAGGTCATTCTGTACAGTATAAAGTAAGTTTATATTCAATCAGTGATAGTAATAAAGCATCAAGGTAATTCTGTACAGCATAAAGTAAGTTTATGTTCAATCAGTGATAGTAATGAAGCATCAAGGTCATTCTGTACAGTATAAAGTAAGTTTATATTCAATCAGTGATAGTAATAAAGCATCAAGGTCATTCTGTACAGCATATAGTAAGTTTATATTCAATCAGTGATAGTAATAAAGCATCAAGGTCATTCTGTACAGTATCAAGTAAGTTTATATTCAATCAGTGATAGTAATAAAGCATCAAGGTCATTCTGTACAGTATAAAGTAAGTTTATATTCAATCAGTGATAGTAATAAAGCATCAATGTCATTCTGTACAGTATCAAGTAAGTTTATATTCAATCAGTGATAGTAATAAAGCATCAAGGTCATTCTGTACAGCATATAGTAAGTTTATATTCAATCAGTGATAGTAATAAAGCATCAAGGTCATTCTGTACAGTATCAAGTAAGTTTATATTCAATCAGTGATAGTAATAAAGCATCAAGGTCATTCTGTACAGTATAAAGTAAGTTTATATTCAATCAGTGATAGTAATAAAGCATCAATGTCATTCTGTACAGTATCAAGTAAGTTTATATTCAATCAGTGATAGTAATAAAGCATCAAGGTCATTCTGTACAGTATCAAATAAGTGTATATTCAATCAGTGATAGTAATAAAGCATCAATGTCATTCTGTACAGTATCAAGTAAGTTTATATTCAATCAGTGATAGTAATAAAGTATCAAGGTCATTCTGTACAGTATAAAGTAAGTTTATATTCAGTCAGTGATAGTAATAAAGCATCAAGGTCATTCTGTACAGTATAAAGTAAGTTTATATTCAATCAGTGATAGTAATAAAGCATCAAGGTCATTCTGTACAGTATAAAGTAAGTTTATATTCAATCAGTGATTGTAATAAAGCATCAAGGTCATTCTGTACAGTATCAAGTAAATTTATATTCAATCAGTGATAGTAATAAAGCATCAGGGTCATTCTGTATAGTATAAAGTAAGTTTATATTCAATCAGTGATAGTAATAAAGCATCAAGGTCATTCTGTACAGTATAAAGTAAGTTTATATTCAATCAGTGATAGTAATAAAGCATCAAGGTCATTCTGTACAGTATAAAGTAAGTTTATTTTCAATCAGTGATTGTAATAAAGCATCAAGGTCATTCTGTGCTGTATCAAGTAAGCGTATATTCAATCAGTGATAGTAATAAAGCATCAAGGTAATTCTGTACAGTATAAAGTAAGTTTATATTCAATCAGTGATTGTAATAAAGCATCAGGGTCATTCTGTACAGTATTAAGTAAGTTTATATTCAATCAGTGATAGTAATAAAGCAGCAAGGTCATTCTGTACAGTATAAAGTAAGTTTATATTCAATCAGTGATAGTAATAAAGCATCAAGGTCATTCTGTACAGTATCAAGTAAGTTTATATTCAATCAGTGATAGTAATAAAGCATCAAGGTCATTATGTACAGTATAAAGTAAGTTTATATTCAATCAGTGATAGTAATAAAGCATCAAGTTCATTCTGTAGAGTATAAAGTAAGTTTATATTCAATCAGTGATAGTAATAAAGCATCAAGGTCATTCTGTACAGTATAAAGTAAGTTTATATTCAATCAGTGAAAGTAATAAAGCATCAAGGTCATTCTGTACAGTATGAAGTAAGTTTATATTCAATCAGTGATTGTAATAAAGCATCAAGGTCATTCTGTACAGCATAAAGTAAGTTTATATTCAATCAGTGATAGTAATAAAGCATCAAGTTCATTCTGTACAGTATAAAGTAAGTTTATATTCAATCAGTGATAGTAATAAAGCATCAAGGTCTTTCTGTACAGTATAAAGTAAGTTTATATTCAATCAGTGATAGTAATAAAGCATCAAGGTCATTATGTACAGTATAAAGTAAGTTTGTATTCAATCAGTGATGGGAATAAAGCATCAAGGTCATTCTGTGCAGTATCAAGTAAGTTTATATTCAATCAGTGATAGTAATAAAGTATCAAGGTCATTCTGTACAGTATCAAGTAAGTTTATATTCAATCAGTGATAGTAATAAAGTATCAAGGTCATTCTGTAGAGTATAAGGTAAGTTTATATTCAATCAGTGATAGTAATAAAGCATGAAGGTCATTCAGTACAGTATAAAGTAAGTTTATATTCAATCAGTGATAGTAATAAAGCATCAAGGTCATTCTGTACAGTATAGAGTAAGTTTATATTCAATCAGTGATTGTAATAAAGCATCAAGGTCATTCTGTACAGTATCAAGTAAATTTATATTCAATCAGTGATGGTAATAAAGCATCAGGGTGATTCTGTACAGTATAAAGTAAGTTTATATTCAATCAGTGATAGTAATAAAGCATCAAGGTCATTCTGTACAGTATAAAGTAAGTTTATATTCAATCAGTGATAGTAATAAAGCATCAAGGTCATTCTGTACAGTATAAAGTAAGTTTATTTTCAATCAGTGATAGTAATAAAGCATCAAGGTCATTCTGTGCTGTATCAAGTAAGCGTATATTCAATCAGTGATAGTAATAAAGCATCAAGGTAATTCTGTACAGTATAAAGTAAGTTTATATTCAATCAGTGATAGTAATAAAGCATCAAGGTCATTCTGTACAGTATCAAGTAAGTTTATATTCAATCAGTGATAGTAATAAAGCATCAAGGTCATTCTGTACAGTATAAAGTAAGTTTATATTCAATCAGTGATAGTAATAAAGCATCAAGGTCATTCTGTACAGTATAAAGTAAGTTTATATTCAATCAGTGATAGTAATAAAGCATCAAGGTCATTCTGTACAGCACATAGTAAGTTTATTTTCAATCAGTGATAGTAATAAAGCATCAAGGTCATTCTGTACAGTATAGAGTAAGTTTATATTCAATCAGTGATAGTAATAAAGCATTAAGTTAATTCTGTACAGTATAGAGTAAGTTTGTATTCAGTCAGTGATAGTAATAAAGCATCAAGGTCATTCTGTACAGTATACAGTTAGTTTATATTCAATCAGTGATAGTAATAAAGCATCAAGGTCATTCTGTACAGTATCAAGTAAATTTATATTCAATCAGTGATAGTAATAAAGCATCAGGGTCATTCTGTACAGTATAAAGTAAGTTTATATTCAATCAGTGATTGTAATAAAGCATCAAGGTCATTCTGTACAGTATAAAGTAAGTTTATATTCAATCAGTGATAGTAATAAAGCATCAAGGTCATTCTGTACAGTATAAAGTAAGTTTATTTTCAATCAGTGATAGTAATAAAGCATCAAGGTCATTCTGTGCTGTATCAAGTAAGCGTATATTCAATCAGTGATAGTAATAAAACATCAAGGTAATTCTGTACAGTATAAAGTAAGTTTATATTCAATCAGTGATAGTAATAAAGCATCAAGGTCATTCTGTACAGTATAAAGTAAGTTTATATTCAATCAGTGATAGTAATAAAGCATCAAGGTCATTCTGTACAGTATCAAGTAAGTTTATATTCAATCAGTGATAGTAATAAAGCATCAAGGTCATTCTGTACAGTATAAAGTAAGTTTATATTCAATCAGTGATAGTAATAAAGCATCAAGGTCATTCTGTACAGTATGAAGTAAGTTTATATTCAATCAGTGATAGTAATAAAGCATCAAGGTCATTCTGTACAGTATAAAGTAAGTTTATATTCAATCAGTGATAGTAATAAAGCATCAAGGTCATTCTGTACAGTATAAAGTAAGTTTATATTCAATCAGTGATAGTAATAAAGCATCAAGGTCATTCTGTACAGTATCAAGTAAGTTTATATTCAATCAGTGATAGTAATAAAGCATCATGGTAATTCTGTACAGCATAAAGTAAGTTTATGTTCAATCAGTGATAGTAATAAAGCATCAAGGTCATTCTGTACAGTATAAAGTAAGTTTATATTCAATCAGTGATAGTAATAAAGCATCAAGGTCATTCTGTACAGCATATAGTAAGTTTATATTCAATCAGTGATAGTAATAAAGCATCAAGGTCATTCTGTACAGTATCAAGTAAGTTTATATTCAATCAGTGATAGTAATAAAGCATCAAGGTCATTCTGTGCTGTATCAAGTAAGTTGATATGCAATCAGTGATAGTAATAAAGCATCAAGGTCATTCTGTACAGTATAAAGTAAGTTTATATTCAATCAGTGATAGTAATAAAGCATCAAGGTCATTCTGTACAGTATAAAGTAAGTTTATATTCAATCAGTGATAGTAATAAAGCATCAATGTCATTCTGTACAGTATCAAGTAAGTTTATATTCAATCAGTGATAGTAATAAAGCATCAAGGTCATTCTGTACAGTATCAAATAAGTGTATATTCAATCAGTGATAGTAATAAAGCATCAATGTCATTCTGTACAGTATCAAGTAAGTTTATATTCAATCAGTGATAGTAATAAAGTATCAAGGTCATTCTGTACAGTATAATGTAAGTTTATATTCAGTCAGTGATAGTAATAAAGCATCAAGGTCATTCTGTACAGTATAAAGTAAGTTTATATTCAATCAGTGATAGTAATAAAGCATCAAGGTCATTCTGTACAGTATAAAGTAAGTTTATATTCAATCAGTGATTGTAATAAAGCATCAAGGTCATTCTGTACAGTATCAAGTAAATTTATATTCAATCAGTGATAGTAATAAAGCATCAGGGTCATTCTGTATAGTATAAAGTAAGTTTATATTCAATCAGTGATAGTAATCAAGCATCAAGGTCATTCTGTACAGTATAAAGTAAGTTTATATTCAATCAGTGATAGGAATAAAGCATCAAGGTCATTCTGTACAGTATAAAGTAAGTTTATTTTCAATCAGTGATTGTAATAAAGCATCAAGGTCATTATGTGCTGTATCAAGTAAGCGTATATTCAATCAGTGATAGTAATAAAGCATCAAGGTAATTCTGTACAGTATAAAGTAAGTTTATATTCAATCAGTGATTGTAATAAAGCATCAGGGTCATTCTGTACAGTATTAAGTAAGTTTATTTTCAATCAGTGATAGTAATAAAGCAGCAAGGTCATTCTGTACAGTATAAGGTAAGTTTATATTCAATCAGTGATAGTAATAAAGCATCAAGGTCATTCTGTACAGTATAAAGTAAGTTTATTTTCAATCAGTGATTGTTATAAAGCATCAAGGTCATTCTGTACAGCATAAAGTAGGTTTATATTCAATCAGTGATAGTAATAAAGCATCAAGGTCATTATGTATAGTATAAAGTAAGTTTATATTCAATCAGTGATAGTAATAAAGCATCAAGGTCATTCTGTACAGTATCAAGTAAGTTTATATTCAATCAGTGATAGTAATAAAGCATCAAGGTCATTCTGTACAGTATCAAGTAAGTTTATATTCAATCAGTGATAGTAATAAAGCATCAAGGTCATTCTGTACAGTATCAAGTAAGTTTATATTCAATCAGTGATAGTAATAAAGCATCAAGGTCATTATGTACAGTATAAAGTAAGTTTATATTCAATCAGTGATAGTAATAAAGCATCAAGTTCATTCTGTAGAGTATAAAGTAAGTTTATATTCAATCAGTGATAGTAATAAAGCATCAAGGTCATTCTGTACAGTATAAAGTAAGTTTATATTCAATCAGTGAAAGTAATAAAGCATCAAGGTCATTCTGTACAGTATGAAGTAAGTTTATATTCAATCAGTGATTGTAATAAAGCATCAAGGTCATTCTGTACAGCATAAAGTAAGTCTATATTCAATCAGTGATAGTAATAAAGCATCAAGTTCATTCTGTACAGTATAAAGTAAGTTTATATTCAATCAGTGATAGTAATAAAGCATCAAGGTCTTTCTGTACAGTATAAAGTAAGTTTATATTCAATCAGTGATAGTAATAAAGCATCAAGGTCATTATGTACAGTATAAAGTAAGTTTGTATTCAATCAGTGATGGGAATAAAGCATCAAGGTCATTTTGTGCAGTATCAAGTAAGTTTATATTCAATCAGTGATAGTAATAAAGTATCAAGGTCATTCTGTACAGTATCAAGTAAGTTTATATTCAATCAGTGATAGTAATAAAGTATCAAGGTCATTCTGTAGAGTATAAAGTAAGTTTATATTCAATCAGTGATAGTAATAAAGCATCAAGGTCATTCAGTACAGTATAAAGTAAGTTTATATTCAATCAGTGATAGTAATAAAGCATCAAGGTCATTCTGTACAGTATAAAGTAAGTTTATATTCAATCAGTGATTGTAATAAAGCATCAAGGTCATTCTGTACAGTATCAAGTAAATTTATATTCAATCAGTGATGGTAATAAAGCATCAGGGTGATTCTGTACAGTATAAAGTAAGTTTATATTCAATCAGTGATAGTAATAAAGCATCAAGGTCATTCTGTACAGTATAAAGTAAGTTTATATTCAATCAGTGATAGTAATAAAGCATCAAGGTCATTCTGTACAGTATAAAGTAAGTTTATTTTCAATCAGTGATAGTAATAAAGCATCAAGGTCATTCTGTGCTGTATCAAGTAAGCGTATATTCAATCAGTGATAGTAATAAAGCATCAAGGTAATTCTGTACAGTATAAAGTAAGTTTATATTCAATCAGTGATAGTAATAAAGCATCAAGGTCATTCTGTACAGCACATAGTAAGTTTATTTTCAATCAGTGATAGTAATAAAGCATCAAGGTCATTCTGTACATTATAGAGTAAGTTTATATTCAATCAGTGATAGTAATAAAGCATTAAGTTAATTCTGTACAGTATAGAGTAAGTTTGTATTCAGTCAGTGATAGTAATAAAGCATCAAGGTCATTCTGTACAGTATACAGTTAGTTTATATTCAATCAGTGATAGTAATAAAGCATCAAGGTCATTCTGTACAGTATAAAGTAAGATTATATTCAATCAGTGATAGTAATAAAGCATCAAGGTCATTATGTACAGTATAAAGTAAGTTTATTTTCAATCAGTGATAGTAATAAAGCATCAGGGTCATTCTGTACAGTATAAAGTAAGTTTATTTTCAATCAGTGATAGTAATAAAGCATCAAGGTCATTCTGTACAGTATAAAGTAAATTTATATTCAATCAGTGAAAGTAATAAAGCATCAAGGTCATTCTGTACAGTATAAAGTAAGTTTATATTCAATCAGTGATAGTAATAAAGCATCAAGGTCATTATATGCAGTATAAAGTAAGTTTATATTCAATCAATGATAGTAATAAAGCATCAGGGTCATTCTGTACAGTATAAAGTAAGTTTATTTTCAATCAGTGATAGTAATAAAGCATCAAGGTCATTATGTACAGTATAAAGTAAGTTTATATTCAATCAGTGATAGTAATAAAGCATCAAGGTCATTCTGTACAGTATAAAGTAAGTTTATATTCAATCAGTGATAGTAATAAAGCATCATGGTCATTCTGTACAGTATAAAGTAAGTTTATTTTCAATCAGTGATAGTAATAAAGCATCAAGGTCATTCTGTACAGTATAAAGTAAGTTTATATTCAATCAGTGATAGTAATAAAGCATCAAGGTCATTCTGTGCTGTATCAAGTAAGTTTATATTCAATCAGTGATAGTAATAAAGCATCAAGGTCATTCTGTACAGTATAAATTAAGTTTATATTCAATCAGTGATTGTAATAAAGCATCAAGATCATTCTGTACAGTATAAAGTAAGTTTATATTCAATCAGTGATAGTAATAAAGCATCAAGGTCATTCTGTACTGTATGAAGTAAGTTTATATTCAATCAGTGATATTAATAAAGCATCAAGGTCATTCTGTACAGTATAAAGTAAGTTTATTTTCAATCAGTGATAGTAATAAAGCATCAAGGTCATTCTGTACAGTATCAAGTAAATTTATTTTCAATCAGTGATAGTAATAAAGCATCAAGGTCATTCTGTACAGTATCAAGTAAGTTTATATTCAATCAGTGATAGTAATAAAGCATCAAGGTCATTCTGTACTGTATGAAGTAAGTTTATATTCAATCAGTGATAGTAATAAAGCATCAGGGTCATTCTGTACAGTATAAAGTAAGTTTATGTGCAATCAGTGATAGTAATAAAGCATCAAGGTCATTCTGTACAGTATAAAGTAAGTTTATATTCAATCAGTGATAGTAATAAAGCATCAAGGTCATTCTGTACTGTATGAAGTAAGTTTATATTCAATCAGTGATAGTAATAAAGCATCAGGGTCATTCTGTACAGTATAAAGTAAGTTTATATTCAATCAGTGATAGTAATAAAGCATCAAGGTCATTCTGTACAGTATCAAGTAAGTTTATATTCAATCAGTGATAGTAATGAAGGATCAAGGTCATTCTGTACAGTATAAAGTAAGTTTATATTCAATCAGTGATAGTAATAAAGCATCAAGGTCATTCTCTACAGTATAAAGTAAGTATATTCAATCAGTAATAGTAATA
This sequence comes from Bathymodiolus septemdierum, assembly GCA_963383655.1. NCBI lineage: Eukaryota > Metazoa > Mollusca > Bivalvia > Mytilida > Modiolidae > Bathymodiolus > Bathymodiolus septemdierum. The sequence goes on along the minus strand of OY726529.1, from coordinate 4,093,489 downwards.
AAGCATCAAGGTCATTCTGTACAGTATCAAGTAAGTTTATATTCAATCAGTGATAGTAATAAAGCATCAAGGTCATTCTGTACAGTATAAAGTAAGTTTATATTCAATCAGTGATAGTAATAAAGCATCAAGGTCATTCTGTACAGAATAAAGTAAGTTTATATTCAATCAGTGATAGTAATAAAGCATCAAGGTCATTCTGTACAGTATAAAGTAAGTTTATATTCAATCAGTGATAGTAATAAAGCATCAAGGTCATTCTGTATTGTATGAAGTAAGTTTATATTCAATCAGTGATAGTGATAAAGGATCAGGGTCATTCTGTACAGTATAAAGTAAGTTTATATTCAATCAGTGATAGTAATAAAACATCAAGGTCATTCTGTGCAGTATCATGTAAGTTTATATTCAATCAGTGATAGTAATAAAGCATCAAGGTCATTTTGTACAGCATAAAGTAAGTTTATATTCAATCAGTGATTGTAATAAAGCATCAAGGTCATTCTGTACAGTATAAAGTAAGTTTATATTCAATCAGTGATAGTAATAAAGCATCAAGGTCATTCTGTATTGTATGAAGTAAGTTTATATTCAATCAGTGATAGTAATAAAGGATCAGGGTCATTCTGTACAGTATAAAGTAAGTTTATATTCAATCAGTGATAGTAATAAAGCATCAAGGTAATTCTGTACAGTATCAAGTAAGTTTATATTCAATCAGTGATAGTAATAAAGCATCAAGGTCATTCTGTACAGCATAAAGTAAGTTTATATTCAATCAGTGATAGTAATAAAGCATCAAGGTCATTCTGTACAGTATGAAGTAAGTTTATATTCAATCAGTGATAGTAATAAAGCATCAAGGTCATTATGTACAGTATAAAGTAAGTTTATATTCAATCAGTGATAGTAATAAAGCATCAGGGTCATTCTGTACAGTATAAGGTAAGTTTATATTCAATCAGTGATAGTAAAAAAGCATCAAGGTCATTCTCTACTGTATGAAGTAAGTTTATATTCAATCAGTGATAGTAATAAAGCATCAAGGTCATTCTGTACAGTATCAAGTAAGTTTATATTTAATCAGTGATAGTAATAAAGCATCAAGGTCATTCTGTACAGTATCAAGTAAGTTTATATTCAATTAGTGATAGTAATAAAGCATCAAGGTCATTCTGTACAGTATAAAGTAAGTTTATATTCAATCAGTGATAGTAATAAAGCATCAAGGTCATTCTGTACAGTATCAAGTAAGTTTATATTCAATCAGTGATAGTAATAAAGCATCAAGGTCATTCTGTACAATATCAAGTAAGTTTATTTTCAATCAGTGATAGTAATAAAGCATTAAGGTCATTCTGTACAGTATCAAGTAAGTTTATATTCAATCAGTGATAGTAATAAAGCATCAAGGTCATTTTGTACAGTATAAAGTAAGTTTATATTCAATCAGTGATAGTAATAAAGCATCAAGGTCATTCTGTACAGTATCAAGTAAGTTTATATTCAATCAGTGATAGTAATAAAGCATAAAGGTCATTCTGTACAGTATCAAGTAAGTTTATATTCAATCAGTGAAAGTAATAAAGCATCAAGGTCATTCTCTACAGTATAAAGTAAGTTTATGTTCAATCAGTGATAGTAATAAAGCATCAAGGTCATTCTGTACAGTATAAAGTAAGTTTATATTCAATCAGTGATAGTAATAAAGCATCAAGGTCATTCTGTACAGTATAAAGTAAGTTTATATTCAATCAGTGATTGTAATAAAGCATCAAGGTCATTCTGTACAGCATAAAGTAGGTTTATATTCAATCAGTGATAGTAATAAAGCATCAAGGTCATTATGTACAGTATAAAGTAAGTTTATATTCAATCAGTGATAGTAATAAAGCATCAAGGTCATTCTGTACAGTATCAAGTAAGTTTATATTCAATCAGTGATAGTAATAAAGCATCAAGGTCATTCTGTACAGTATCAAGTAAGTTTATATTCAATCAGTGATAGTAATAAAGCATCAAGGTCATTCTGTACAGTATCAAGTAAGTTTATATTCAATCAGTGATAGTAATAAAGCATCAAGGTCATTATGTACAGTATGAAGTAAGTTTATATTCAATCAGTGATAGTAATAAAGCATCAAGTTCATTCTGTAGAGTATAAAGTAAGTTTATATTCAATCAGTGATAGTAATAAAGCATCAAGGTCATTCTGTACAGTATAAAGTAAGTTTATATTCAATCAGTGAAAGTAATAAAGCATCAAGGTCATTCTGTACAGTATGAAGTAAGTTTATTTTCAATCAGTGATTGTAATAAAGCATCAAGGTCATTCTGTACAGCATAAAGTAAGTCTATATTCAATCAGTGATAGTAATAAAGCATCAAGTTCATTCTGTACAGTATAAAGTAAGTTTATATTCAATCAGTGATAGTAATAAAGCATCAAGGTCTTTCTGTTCAGTATAAAGTAAGTTTATATTCAATCAGTGATAGTAATAAAGCATCAAGGTCATTATGTACAGTATAAAGTAAGTTTGTATTCAATCAGTGATGGGAATAAAGCATCAAGGTCATTCTGTGCAGTATCAAGTAAGTTTATATTCAATCAGTGATAGTAATAAAGTATCAAGGTCATTCTGTACAGTATCAAGTAAGTTTATATTCAATCAGTGATAGTAATAAAGTATCAAGGTCATTCTGTAGAGTATAAAGTAAGTTTATATTCAATCAGTGATAGTAATAAAGCATCAAGGTCATTCAGTACAGTATAAAGTAAGTTTATATTCAATCAGTGATAGTAATAAAGCATCAAGGTCATTCTGTACAGTATAAAGTAAGTTTATATTCAATCAGTGATTGTAATAAAGCATCAAGGTCATTCTGTACAGTATCAAGTAAATTTATATTCAATCACTGATGGTAATAAAGCATCAGGGTGATTCTGTACAGTATAAAGTAAGTTTATATTCAATCAGTGATAGTAATAAAGCATCAAGGTCATTCTGTACAGTATAAAGTAAGTTTATATTCAATCAGTGATAGTAATAAAGCATCAAGGTCATTCTGTACAGTATAAAGTAAGTTTATTTTCAATCAGTGATAGTAATAAAGCATCAAGGTCATTCTGTGCTGTATCAAGTAAGCGTATATTCAATCAGTGATAGTAATAAAGCATCAAGGTAATTCTGTACAGTATAAAGTAAGTTTATATTCAATCAGTGATAGTAATAAAGCATCAAGGTCATTCTGTACAGTATAAAGTAAGTTTATATTCAATCAGTGATAGTAATAAAGCATCAAGGTCATTCTGTACAGCACATAGTAAGTTTATTTTCAATCAGTGATAGTAATAAAGCATCAAGGTCATTCTGTACATTATAGAGTAAGTTTATATTCAATCAGTGATAGTAATAAAGCATTAAGTTAATTCTGTACAGTATAGAGTAAGTTTGTATTCAGTCAGTGATAGTAATAAAGCATCAAGGTCATTCTGTACAGTATACAGTTAGTTTATATTCAATCAGTGATAGTAATAAAGCATCAAGGTCATTCTGTACAGTATAAAGTAAGTTTATATTCAATCAGTGATAGTAATAAAGCATCAAGGTCATTATGTACAGTATAAAGTAAGTTTATTTTCAATCAGTGATAGTAATAAAGCATCAGGGTCATTCTGTACAGTATAAAGTAAGTTTATTTTCAATCAGTGATAGTAATAAAGCATCAAGGTCATTTTGTACAGCATAAAGTAAGTTTATATTCAATCAGTGATTGTAATAAAGCATCAAGGTCATTCTGTACAGTATAAAGTAAGTTTATATTCAATCAGTGATAGTAATAAAGCATCAAGGTCATTCTGTATTGTATGAAGTAAGTTTATATTCAATCAGTGATTGTAATAAAGGATCAGGGTCATTCTGTACAGTATAAAGTAAGTTTATATTCAATCAGTGATAGTAATAAAGCATCAAGGTAATTCTGTACAGTATCAAGTAAGTTTATATTCAATCAGTGATAGTAATAAAGCATCAAGGTCATTCTGTACAGCATAAAGTAAGTTTATATTCAATCAGTGATAGTAATAAAGCATCAAGGTCATTCTGTACAGTATGAAGTAAGTTTATATTCAATCAGTGATAGTAATAAAGCATCAAGGTCATTATGTACAGTATAAAGTAAGTTTATATTCAATCAGTGATAGTAATAAAGCATCAGGGTCATTCTGTACAGTATAAGGTAAGTTTATATTCAATCAGTGATAGTAAAAAAGCATCAAGGTCATTCTCTACTGTATGAAGTAATTTATATTCAATCAGTGATAGTAATAAAGCATCAAGGTCATTCTGTACAGTATCAAGTAAGTTTATATTTAATCAGTGATAGTAATAAAGCATCAAGGTCATTCTGTACAGTATCAAGTAAGTTTATATTCAATTAGTGATAGTAATAAAGCATCAAGGTCATTCTGTACAGTGTAAAGTAAGTTTATATTCAATCAGTGATAGTAATAAAGCATCAAGGTCATTCTGTACAGTATCAAGTAAGTTTATATTCAATCAGTGATAGTAATAAAGCATCAAGGTCATTCTGTACAATATCAAGTAAGTTTATTTTCAATCAGTGATAGTAATAAAGCATTAAGGTCATTCTGTACAGTATCAAGTAAGTTTATATTCAATCAGTGATAGTAATAAAGCATCAAGGTCATTTTGTACAGTATAAAGTAAGTTTATATTCAATCAGTGATAGTAATAAAGCATCAAGGTCATTCTGTACAGTATCAAGTAAGTTTATATTCAATCAGTAATAGTAATAAAGCATAAAGGTCATTCTGTACAGTATCAAGTAAGTTTATATTCAATCAGTGAAAGTAATAAAGCATCAAGGTCATTCTCTACAGTATCAAGTAAGTTTATGTTCAATCAGTGATAGTAATAAAGCATCAAGGTCATTCTGTACAGTATAAAGTAAGTTTATATTCAATCAGTGATAGTAATAAAGCATCAAGGTCATTCTGTACAGTATAAAGTAAGTTTATATTCAATCAGTGATTGTAATAAAGCATCAAGGTCATTCTGTACAGCATAAAGTAGGTTTATATTCAATCAGTGATAGTAATAAAGCATCAAGGTCATTATGTACAGTATAAAGTAAGTTTATATTCAATCAGTGATAGTAATAAAGCATCAAGGTCATTCTGTACAGTATCAAGTAAGTTTATATTCAATCAGTGATAGTAATAAAGCATCAAGGTCATTCTGTACAGTATCAAGTAAGTTTATATTCAATCAGTGATAGTAATAAAGCATCAAGGTCATTCAGTACAGTATAAAGTAAGTTTATATTCAATCAGTGATAGTAATAAAGCATCAAGGTCATTCTGTACAGTATAAAGTAAGTTTATATTCAATCAGTGATTGTAATAAAGCATCAAGGTCATTCTGTACAGTATCAAGTAAATTTATATTCAATCAGTGATGGTAATAAAGCATCAGGGTGATTCTGTACAGTATAAAGTAAGTTTATATTCAATCAGTGATAGTAATAAAGCATCAAGGTCATTCTGTACAGTATAAAGTAAGTTTATATTCAATCAGTGATAGTAATAAAGCATCAAGGTCATTCTGTACAGTATAAAGTAAGTTTATTTTCAATCAGTGATAGTAATAAAGCATCAAGGTCATTCTGTGCTGTATCAAGTAAGCGTATATTCAATCAGTGATAGTAATAAAGCATCAAAGTAATTCTGTACAGTATAAAGTAAGTTTATATTCAATCAGTGATAGTAATAAAGCATCAAGGTCATTCTGTACAGTATAAAGTAAGTTTATATTCAATCAGTGATAGTAATAAAGCATCAAGGTCATTCTGTACAGCACATAGTAAGTTTATTTTCAATCAGTGATAGTAATAAAGCATCAAGGTCATTCTGTACATTATAGAGTAAGTTTATATTCAATCAGTGATAGTAATAAAGCATTAAGTTAATTCTGTACAGTATAGAGTAAGTTTGTATTCAGTCAGTGATAGTAATAAAGCATCAAGGTCATTCTGTACAGTATACAGTTAGTTTATATTCAATCAGTGATAGTAATAAAGCATCAAGGTCATTCTGTACAGTATAAAGTAAGTTTATATTCAATCAGTGATAGTAATAAAGCATCAAGGTCATTATGTACAGTATAAAGTAAGTTTATTTTCAATCAGTGATAGTAATAAAGCATCAGGGTCATTCTGTACAGTATAAAGTAAGTTTATTTTCAATCAGTGATAGTAATAAAGCATCAAGGTCATTCTGTACAGTATAAAGTAAATTTATATTCAATCAGTGAAAGTAATAAAGCATCAAGGTCATTCTGTACAGTATAAAGTAAGTTTATATTCAATCAGTGATAGTAATAAAGCATCAAGGTCATTATGTGCAGTATAAAGTAAGTTTATATTCAATCAATGATAGTAATAAAGCATCAGGGTCATTCTGTACAGTATAAAGTAAGTTTATTTTCAATCAGTGATAGTAATAAAGCATCAAGGTCATTATGTACAGTATAAAGTAAGTTTATATTCAATCAGTGATAGTAATAAAGCATCAAGGTCATTCTGTACAGTATAAAGTAAGTTTATATTCAATCAGTGATAGTAATAAAGCATCATGGTCATTCTGTACAGTATAAAGTAAGTTTATTTTCAATCAGTGATAGTAATAAAGCATCAAGGTCATTCTGTACAGTATAAAGTAAGTTTATATTCAATCAGTGATAGTAATAAAGCATCAAGGTCATTCTGTGCGGTATGAAGTAAGTTTATATTCAATCAGTGATAGTAATAAAGCATTAAGTTAATTCTGTACAGTATAGAGTAAGTTTGTATTCAGTCAGTGATAGTAATAAAGCATCAAGGTCATTCTGTACAGTATACAGTTAGTTTATATTCAATCAGTGATAGTAATAAAGCATCAAGGTCATTCTGTACAGTATAAAGTAAGTTTATATTCAATCAGTGATAGTAATAAAGCATCAAGGTCATTATGTACAGTATAAAGTAAGTTTATTTTCAATCAGTGATAGTAATAAAGCATCAGGGTCATTCTGTACAGTATAAAGTAAGTTTATTTTCAATCAGTGATAGTAATAAAGCATCAAGGTCATTCTGTACAGTATAAAGTAAATTTATATTCAATCAGTGAAAGTAATAAAGCATCAAGGTCATTCTGTACAGTATAAAGTAAGTTTATATTCAATCAGTGATAGTAATAAAGCATCAAGGTCATTATGTGCAGTATAAAGTAAGTTTATATTCAATCAATGATAGTAATAAAGCATCAGGGTCATTCTGTACAGTATAAAGTAAGTTTATTTTCAATCAGTGATAGTAATAAAGCATCAAGGTCATTATGTACAGTATAAAGTAAGTTTATATTCAATCAGTGATAGTAATAAAGCATCAAGGTCATTCTGTACAGTATAAAGTAAGTTTATATTCAATCAGTGATAGTAATAAAGCATCAGGGTCATTCTGTACAGTATAAAGTAAGTTTATTTTCAATCAGTGATAGTAATAAAGCATCAAGGTCATTCTGTGCTGTATCAAGTAAGTTTATATTCAATCAGTGATAGTAATAAAGCATCAAGGTCATTCTGTACAGTATAAATTAAGTTTATATTCAATCAGTGATAGTAATAAAGCATCAAGGTCATTCTGTACTGTATGAAGTAAGTTTATATTCAATCAGTGATATTAATAAAGCATCAAGGTCATTCTGTACAGTATAAAGTAAGTTTATTTTCAATCAGTGATAGTAATAAAGCATCAAGGTCATTCTGTACAGTATCAAGTAAGTTTATTTTCAATCAGTGATAGTAATAAAGCATCAAGGTCATTCTGTACAGTATCAAGTAAGTTTATATTCAATCAGTGATAGTAATAAAGCATCAAGATCATTCTGTACTGTATGAAGTAAGTTTATATTCAATCAGTGATAGTAATAAAGCATCAGGGTCATTCTGTACAGTATAAAGTAAGTTTATGTGCAATCAGTGATAGTAATAAAGCATCAAGGTCATTCTGTACAGTATAAAGTAAGTTTATATTCAATCAGTGATAGTAATAAAGCATCAAGGTCATTCTGTACTGTATGAAGTAAGTTTATATTCAATCAGTGATAGTAATAAAGCATCAGGGTCATTCTGTACAGTATAAAGTAAGTTTATATTCAATCAGTGATAGTAATAAAGCATCAAGGTCATTCTGTACAGTATCAAGTAAGTTTATTTTCAATCAGTGATAGTAATAAAGCATCAAGGTCATTATGTACAGTATAAAGTAAGTTTATATTCAATCAGTGATAGTAATAAAGCATCAAGGTCATTCTGTACAGTATAAAGTAAGTTTATATTCAATCAGTGATAGTAATAAAGCATCATTGTCATTCTGTACAGTATAAAGTAAGTTTATTTTCAATCAGTGATAGTAATAAAGCATCAAGGTCATTCTGTACAGTATAAAGTAAGTTTATATTCAATCAGTGATAGTAATAAAGCATCAAGGTCATTCTGTGCGGTATGAAGTAAGTTTATATTCAATCAGTGATAGTAATAAAGCATTAAGTTAATTCTGTACAGTATAGAGTAAGTTTGTATTCAGTCAGTGATAGTAATAAAGCATCAAGGTCATTCTGTACAGTATACAGTTAGTTTATATTCAATCAGTGATAGTAATAAAGCATCAAGGTCATTCTGTACAGTATAAAGTAAGTTTATATTCAATCAGTGATAGTAATAAAGCATCAAGGTCATTATGTACAGTATAAAGTAAGTTTATTTTCAATCAGTGATAGTAATAAAGCATCAGGGTCATTCTGTACAGTATAAAGTAAGTTTATTTTCAATCAGTGATAGTAATAAAGCATCAAGGTCATTCTGTACAGTATAAAGTAAATTTATATTCAATCAGTGAAAGTAATAAAGCATCAAGGTCATTCTGTACAGTATCAAGTAAGTTTATATTCAATCAGTGATAGTAATAAAGCATCAAGGTCATTATGTACAGTATAAAGTAAGTTTATATTCAATCAATGATAGTAATAAAGCATCAGGGTCATTCTGTACAGTATAAAGTAAGTTTATTTTCAATCAGTGATAGTAATAAAGCATCAAGGTCATTATGTACAGTATAAAGTAAGTTTATATTCAATCAGTGATAGTAATAAAGCATCAAGGTCATTCTGTACAGTATAAAGTAAGTTTATATTCAATCAGTGATAGTAATAAAGCATCAGGGTCATTCTGTACAGTATAAAGTAAGTTTATATTCAATCAGTGATAGTAATAAAGCATCAAGGTCATTCTGTACAGTATAAAGTAAGTTTATATTCAATCAGTGATAGTAATAAAGCATCAAGGTCATTCTGTACTGTATGAAGTAAGTTTATATTCAATCAGTGATAGTAATAAAGCATCAGGGTCATTCTGTACAGTATAAAGTAAGTTTATTTTCAATCAGTGATAGTAATAAAGCATCAAGGTCATTCTGTGCTGTATCAAGTAAGTTTATATTCAATCAGTGATAGTAATAAAGCATCAAGGTCATTCTGTACAGTATAAATTAAGTTTATATTCAATCAGTGATTGTAATAAAGCATCAAGGTCATTCTGTACTGTATGAAGTAAGTTTATATTCAATCAGTGATATTAATAAAGCATCAAGGTCATTCTGTACAGTATAAAGTAAGTTTATTTTCAATCAGTGATAGTAATAAAGCATCAAGGTCATTCTGTACAGTATCAAGTAAGTTTATTTTCAATCAGTGATAGTAATAAAGCATCAAGGTCATTCTGTACAGTATCAAGTAAGTTTATATTCAATCAGTGATAGTAATAAAGCATCAAGGTCATTCTGTACTGTATGAAGTAAGTTTATATTCAATCAGTGATAGTAATAAAGCATCAGGGTCATTCTGTACAGTATAAAGTAAGTTTATGTGCAATCAGTGATAGTAATAAAGCATCAAGGTCATTCTGTACAGTATAAAGTAAGTTTATATTCAATCAGTGATAGTAATAAAGCATCAAGGTGATTCTGTACTGTATGAAGTAAGTTTATATTCAATCAGTGATAGTAATAAAGCATCAGGGTCATTCTGTACAGTATAAAGTAAGTTTATATTCAATCAGTGATAGTAATAAAGCATCAAGGTCATTCTGTACAGTATCAAGTAAGTTTATATTCAATCAGTGATAGTAATAAAGGATCAAGGTCATTCTGTACAGTATCAAGTAAGTTTATATTCAATCAGTGATAGTAATAAAGCATCAAGGTCATTCTGTACAGTATAAAGTAAGTATATTCAATCAGTAATAGTAATAAAGCATCAAGGTCATTCTGTACAGTATCAAGTAAGTTTATATTCAATCAGTGATAGTAATAAAGCATCAAGGTCATTCTGTACAGTATAAAGTAAGTTTATATTCAATCAGTGATAGTAATAAAGCATCAAGGTCATTCTGTACAGAATAAAGTAAGTTTATATTCAATCAGTGATAGTAATAAAGCATCAAGGTCATTCTGTACAGTATAAAGTAAGTTTATATTCAATCAGTGATAGTAATAAAGCATCAAGGTCATTCTGTATTGTATGAAGTAAGTTTATATTCAATCAGTGATAGTGATAAAGGATCAGGGTCATTCTGTACAGTATAAAGTAAGTTTATATTCAATCAGTGATAGTAATAAAGCATCAAGGTCATTCTGTACAGTATCAAGTAAATTAAATATTCAATCAGTGATAGTAATAAAGCATCAAGGTCATTTTGTACAGCATAAAGTAAGTTTATATTCAATCAGTGATTGTAATAAAGCATCAAGGTCATTCTGTACAGTATAAAGTAAGTTTATATTCAATCAGTGATAGTAATAAAGCATCAAGGTCATTCTGTATTGTATGAAGTAAGTTTATATTCAATCAGTGATAGTAATAAAGCATCAAGGTCATTCTGTACAGCATAAAGTAAGTTTATATTCAATCAGTGATAGTAATAAAGCATCAAGGTCATTCTGTACAGTATGAAGTAAGTTTATATTCAATCAGTGATAGTAATAAAGCATCAAGGTCATTATGTACAGTATAAAGTAAGTTTATATTCAATCAGTGATAGTAATAAAGCATCAGGGTCATTCTGTACAGTATAAGGTAAGTTTATATTCAATCAGTGATAGTAAAAAAGCATCAAGGTCATTCTGTACAGTATCAAGTAAGTTTATATTTAATCAGTGATAGTAATAAAGCATCAAGGTCATTCTGTACAGTATCAAGTAAGTTTATATTCAATTAGTGATAGTAATAAAGCATCAAGGTCATTCTGTACAGTATAAAGTAAGTTTATATTCAATCAGTGATAGTAATAAAGCATCAAGGTCATTCTGTACAGTATCAAGTAAGTTTATATTCAATCAGTGATAGTAATAAAGCATCAAGGTCATTCTGTACAATATCAAGTAAGTTTATTTTCAATCAGTGATAGTAATAAAGCATTAAGGTCATTCTGTACAGTATCAAGTAAGTTTATATTCAATCAGTGATAGTAATAAAGCATCAAGGTCATTCTGTACAGTATCAAGTAAGTTTATATTCAATCAGTGATAGTAATAAAGCATAAAGGTCATTCTGTACAGTATCAAGTAAGTTTATATTCAATCAGTGAAAGTAATAAAGCATCAAGGTCATTCTCTACAGTATAAAGTAAGTTTATGTTCAATCAGTGATAGTAATAAAGCATAAAGGTCATTCTGTACAGCATAAAGTAAGTTTATATTCAATCAGTGATAGTAATAAAGCATCAAGGTCATTCTGTACAGTATGAAGTAAGTTTATATTCAATCAGTGATAGTAATAAAGCATCAAGGTCATTATGTACAGTATAAAGTAAGTTTATATTCAATCAGTGATAGTAATAAAGCATCAGGGTCATTCTGTACAGTATAAGGTAAGTTTATATTCAATCAGTGATAGTAAAAAAGCATCAAGGTCATTCTGTACAGTATCAAGTAAGTTTATATTTAATCAGTGATAGTAATAAAGCATCAAGGTCATTCTGTACAGTATCAAGTAAGTTTATATTCAATTAGTGATAGTAATAAAGCATCAAGGTCATTCTGTACAGTATAAAGTAAGTTTATATTCAATCAGTGATAGTAATAAAGCATCAAGGTCATTCTGTACAGTATCAAGTAAGTTTATATTCAATCAGTGATAGTAATAAAGCATCAAGGTCATTCTGTACAATATCAAGTAAGTTTATTTTCAATCAGTGATAGTAATAAAGCATTAAGGTCATTCTGTACAGTATCAAGTAAGTTTATATTCAATCAGTGATAGTAATAAAGCATCAAGGTCATTCTGTACAGTATCAAGTAAGTTTATATTCAATCAGTGATAGTAATAAAGCATAAAGGTCATTCTGTACAGTATCAAGTAAGTTTATATTCAATCAGTGAAAGTAATAAAGCATCAAGGTCATTCTCTACAGTATAAAGTAAGTTTATGTTCAATCAGTGATAGTAATAAAGCATCAAGGTCATTCTGTACAGTATAAAGTAAGTTTATATTCAATCAGTGATAGTAATAAAGCATCAAAGTCATTCTGTACAGTATAAAGTAAGTTTATATTCAATCAGTGATAGTAATAAAGCATCAAATTAATTCTGTACTGTATAAAGTATTTTTTTATTCAATCAGTGATATTAATAAAGCATCAAGGTCATTCTGTGCAGTATCAAGTAAGTTTATATTCAATCAGTGATAGTAATAAAGTATCAAGGACATTCTGTACAGTATCAAGTAAGTTTATATTCAATCAGTGATAGTAATAAAGCATCAAGGTCATTCTGTACAGTATCAAGTAAGTTTATATTCAATCAGTGAATGTAATAAAGCATCAAGGTCATTCTGTACAGTATAAAGTAAGTTTATATTCAATCAGTGATAGTAATAAAGCATCAAGGTAATTCTGTACAGCATAAAGTAAGTTTATATTCAATCAGTGAAAGTAATAAAGCATCAAGGTCATTCTGTACAGTATCAAGTAAGTTTATATTCAATCAGTGATAGTAATAAAGCATCAAGGTCATTCTGTACAGTATAAAGTAAGTTTATATTCAATCGGTGATAGTAATAAAGCATCAAGGTCATTCTGTACAGTATCAAGTAAGTTTATATTCAATCGGTGATAGTAATAAAGCATCAAGGTCATTCTGTACAGTATAAAGTAAGTTTATATTCAATCAGTGATAGTAATAAAGCATCAATGTCATTCTGTACAGTATCAAGTAAGTTTATATTCAATCAGTGATAGTAATAAAGCATCAAGGTCATTCTGTACAGTATCAAATAAGTGTATATTCAATCAGTGATAGTAATAAAGCATCAATGTCATTCTGTACAGTATCAAGTAAGTTTATATTCAATCAGTGATAGTAATAAAGTATCAAGGTCATTCTGTACAGTATAAAGTAAGTTTATATTCAGTCAGTGATAGTAATAAAGCATCAAGGTCATTCTGTACAGTATAAAGTAAGTTTATATTCAATCAGTGATAGTAATAAAGCATCAAGGTCATTCTGTACAGTATAAAGTAAGTTTATATTCAATCAGTGATTGTAATAAAGCATCAAGGTCATTCTGTACAGTATCAAGTAAATTTATATTCAATCAGTGATAGTAATAAAGCATCAGGGTCATTCTGTACAGTATCAAGTAAGTTTATATTCAATCAGTGATAGTAATAAAGCATCAAGGTCATTCTGTACAGTATAAAGTAAGTTTATATTCAATCAGTGATAGTAATAAAGCATCAAGGTCATTCTGTACAGTATAAAGTAAGTTTATTTTCAATCAGTGATTGTAATAAAGCATCAAGGTCATTCTGTGCTGTATCAAGTAAGCGTATATTCAATCAGTGATAGTAATAAAGCATCAAGGTAATTCTGTACAGTATAAAGTAAGTTTATATTCAATCAGTGATTGTAATAAAGCATCAGGGTCATTCTGTACAGTATTAAGTAAGTTTATATTCAATCAGTGATAGTAATAAAGCAGCAAGGTCATTCTGTACAGTATAAAGTAAGTTTATATTCAATCAGTGATAGTAATAAAGCATCAAGGTCATTCTGTACAGTATAAAGTAAGTTTATATTCAATCAGTGATTGTAATAAAGCATCAAGGTCATTCTGTACAGGATAAAGTAGGTTTATATTCAATCAGTGATAGTAATAAAGCATCAAGTTCATTCTGTACAGTATAAAGTAAGTTTATATTCAATCAGTGATAGTAATAAAGCATCAAGGTCATTATGTACAGTATAAAGTAAGTTTATATTCAATCAGTGATAGTAATAAAGCATCAAGTTCATTCTGTAGAGTATAAAGTAAGTTTATATTCAATCAGTGATAGTAATAAAGCATCAAGGTCATTCTGTACAGTATAAAGTAAGTTTATATTCAATCAGTGAAAGTAATAAAGCATCAAGGTCATTCTGTACAGTATGAAGTAAGTTTATATTCAATCAGTGATTGTAATAAAGCATCAAGGTCATTCTGTACAGCATAAAGTAAGTTTGTATTCAATCAGTGATGGGAATAAAGCATCAAGGTCATTCTGTACAGTATAAAGTAAGTTTGTATTCAATCAGTGATGGGAATAAAGCATCAAGGTCATTCTGTGCAGTATCATGTAAGTTTATATTCAATCAGTGATAGTAATAAAGTATCAAGGTCATTCTGTACAGTATCAAGTAAGTTTATATTCAATCAGTGATAGTAATAAAGCATCAAGGTCATTCAGTACAGTATAAAGTAAGTTTATATTCAATCAGTGATAGTAATAAAGCATCAAGGTAATTCTGTACAGTATAAAGTAAGTTTATATTCAATCAGTGATTGTAATAAAGCATCAAGGTCATTCTGTACAGTATCAAGTAAATTTATATTCAATCAGTGATGGTAATAAAGCATCAGGGTGATTCTGTACAGTATAAAGTAAGTTTATATTCAATCAGTGATAGTAATAAAGCATCAAGGTCATTCTGTACAGTATCAAGTAAGTTTATATTCAATCAGTGATAGTAATAAAGCATCAAGGTCATTCTGTACAGTATAAAGTAAGTTTATTTTCAATCAGTGATAGTAATAAAGCATCAAGGTCATTCTGTGCTGTATCAAGTAAGCGTATATTCAATCAGTGATAGTAATAAAGCATCAAGGTAATTCTGTACAGTATAAAGTAAGTTTATATTCAATCAGTGATAGTAATAAAGCATCAAGGTCATTCTGTACAGTATCAAGTAAGTTTATATTCAATCAGTGATAGTAATAAAGCATCAAGGTCATTCTGTACAGTATAAAGTAAGTTTATTTTCAATCAGTGATAGTAATAAAGCATCAAGGTCATTCTGTACAGTATAAAGTAAGTTTATATTCAATCAGTGATAGTAATAAAGCATCAAGGTCATTCTGTACAGCACATAGTAAGTTTATTTTCAATCAGTGATAGTAATAAAGCATCAAGGTCATTCTGTACAGTATAGAGTAAGTTTATATTCAATCAGTGATAGTAATAAAGCATTAAGTTAATTCTGTACAGTATAGAGTAAGTTTGTATTCAGTCAGTGATAGTAATAAAGCATCAAGGTCATTCTGTACAGTATACAGTTAGTTTATATTCAATCAGTGATAGTAATAAAGCATCAAGGTCATTCTGTACAGTATCAAGTAAGTTTATATTCAATCAGTGATAGTAATAAAGCATCAAGGTCATTATGTACAGTATAAAGTAAGTTTATATTCAATCAGTGATAGTAATAAAGCATCAAGGTCATTATGTACAGTATAAAGTAAGTTTATATTCAATCAGTGATACTAATAAAGCATCAAGGTCATTATGTACAGTATAAAGTAAATTTATATTCAATCAGTGAAAGTAATAAAGCATCAAGGTCATTCTGTACAGTATCAAGTAAGTTTATATTCAATCAGTGATAGTAATAAAGCATCAAGGTCATTATGTACAGAATAAAGTAAGTCTATATTCAATCAATGATAGTAATAAAGCATCAGGGTCATTCTGTACAGTATAAAGTAAGTTTATTTTCAATCAGTGATAGTAATAAAGCATCAAGGTCATTCTGTACAGTATAAAGTAAGTTTATATTCAATCAGTGATAGTAATAAAGCATCAAGGTCATTCTGTACAGTATAAAGTAAGTTTATATTCAATCAGTGATAGTAATAAAGCATCATGGTCATTCTGTACAGTATAAAGTAAGTTTATTTTCAATCAGTGATAGTAATAAAGCATCAAGGTCATTCTGTACAGTATAAAGTAAGTTTATATTCAATCAGTGATAGTAATAAAGCAGCAAGGTCATTCTGTGCGGTATGAAGTAAGTTTATATTCAATCAGTGATAGTAATAAAGCATCAGGGTCATTCTGTACAGTATAAAGTAAGTTTATATTCAATCAGTGATAGTAATAAAGCATCAAGGTCATTCTGTACAGTATAAAGTAAGTTTATATTCAATCAGTGATAGTAATAAAGCATCAAGGTCATTCTGTACTGTATGAAGTAAGTTTATATTCAATCAGTGATAGTAATAAAGCATCAAGGTCATTCTGTACAGTATAAATTAAGTTTATATTCAATCAGTGATTGTAATAAAGCATCAAGGTCATTCTGTACAGTATAAAGTAAGTTTATATTCAATCAGTGATAGTAATAAAGCATCAAGGTCATTCTGTACAGTATGAAGTAAGTTTATATTCAATCAGTGATATTAATAAAGCATCAAGGTCATTCTGTACAGTATAAAGTAAGTTTATTTTCAATCAGTGATAGTAATAAAGCATCAAGGTCATTCTGTACAGTATCAAGTAAGTTTATATTCAATCAGTGATAGTAATAAAGCATCAAGGTCATTCTGTACAGTATAAAGTAAGTATATTCAATCAGTAATAGTAATAAAGCATCAAGGTCATTCTGTACAGTATCAAGTAAGTTTATATTCAATCAGTGATAGTAATAAAGCATCAAGGTCATTCTGTACAGTATAAAGTAAGTTTATATTCAATCAGTGATAGTAATAAAGCATCAAGGTCATTCTGTACAGAATAAAGTAAGTTTATATTCAATCAGTGATAGTAATAAAGCATCAAGGTCATTCTGTACAGTATAAAGTAAGTTTATATTCAATCAGTGATAGTAATAAAGCATCAAGGTCATTCTGTATTGTATGAAGTAAGTTTATATTCAATCAGTGATAGTGATAAAGGATCAGGGTCATTCTGTACAGTATAAAGTAAGTTTATATTCAATCAGTGATAGTAATAAAGCATCAAGGTCATTCTGTACAGTATCAAGTAAGTTTATATTCAATCAGTGATAGTAATAAAGCATCAAGGTCATTATGTACAGTATAAAGTAAGTTTATATTCAATCAGTGATAGTAATAAAGCATCAAGTTCATTCTGTAGAGTATAAAGTAAGTTTATATTCAATCAGTGATAGTAATAAAGCATCAAGGTCATTCTGTACAGTATAAAGTAAGTTTATATTCAATCAGTGAAAGTAATAAAGCATCAAGGTCATTCTGTACAGTATGAAGTAAGTTTATATTCAATCAGTGATTGTAATAAAGCATCAAGGTCATTCTGTACAGCATAAAGTAAGTTTATATTCAATCAGTGATAGTAATAAAGCATCAAGTTCATTCTGTACAGTATAAAGTAAGTTTATATTCAATCAGTGATAGTAATAAAGCATCAAGGTCTTTCTGTACAGCATAAAGTAAGTTTAAATTCAATCAGTGATAGTAATAAAGCATCAAGGTCATTATGTACAGTATAAAGTAAGTTTGTATTCAATCAGTGATGGGAATAAAGCATCAAGGTCATTCTGTGCAGTATCAAGTAAGTTTATATTCAATCAGTGATAGTAATAAAGTATCAAGGTCATTCTGTACAGTATCAAGTAAGTTTATATTCAATCAGTGATAGTAATAAAGCATCAAGGTCATTCAGTACAGTATAAAGTAAGTATATATTCAATCAGTGATAGTAATAAAGCATCAAGGTAATTCTGTACAGTATAAAGTAAGTTTATATTCAATCAGTGATTGTAATAAAGCATCAAGGTCATTCTGTACAGTATCAAGTAAATTTATATTCAATCAGTGATGGTAATAAAGCATCAGGGTGATTCTGTACAGTATAAAGTAAGTTTATATTCAATCAGTGATAGTAATAAAGCATCAAGGTCATTCTGTACAGTATAAAGTAAGTTTATATTCAATCAGTGATAGTAATAAAGCATCAAGGTCATTCTGTACAGTATAAAGTAAGTTTATTTTCAATCAGTGATAGTAATAAAGCATCAAGGTCATTCTGTGCTGTATCAAGTAAGCGTATATTCAATCAGTGATAGTAATAAAGCATCAAGGTAATTCTGTACAGTATAAAGTAAGTTTATATTCAATCAGTGATAGTAATAAAGCATCAAGGTCATTCTGTACAGTATCAAGTAAGTTTATATTCAATCAGTGATAGTAATAAAGCATCAAGGTCATTCTGTACAGTATAAAGTAAGTTTATTTTCAATCAGTGATAGTAATAAAGCATCAAGGTCATTCTGTACAGTATAAAGTAAGTTTATATTCAATCAGTGATAGTAATAAAGCATCAAGGTCATTCTGTACAGCACATAGTAAGTTTATTTTCAATCAGTGATAGTAATAAAGCATCAAGGTCATTCTGTACAGTATAGAGTAAGTTTATATTCAATCAGTGATAGTAATAAAGCATTAAGTTAATTCTGTACAGTATAAAGTAAGTTTGTATTCAGTCAGTGATAGTAATAAAGCATCAAGGTCATTCTGTACAGTATACAGTTAGTTTATATTCAATCAGTGATAGTAATAAAGCATCAAGGTCATTCTGTACAGTATCAAGTAAGTTTATATTCAATCAGTGATAGTAATAAAGCATCAAGGTCATTATGTACAGTATAAAGTAAGTTTATATGCAATCAGTGATAGTAATAAAGCATCAAGGTCATTATGTACAGTATAAAGTAAATTTATATTCAATCAGTGAAAGTAATAAAGCATCAAGGTCATTCTGTACAGTATCAAGTAAGTTTATATTCAATCAGTGATAATAATAAAGCATCAAGGTCATTATGTACAGAATAAAGTAAGTCTATATTCAATCAATGATAGTAATAAAGCATCAGGGTCATTCTGTACAGTATAAAGTAAGTTTATTTTCAATCAGTGATAGTAATAAAGCATCAAGGTCATTATGTACAGTATAAAGTAAGTTTATATTCAATCAGTGATAGTAATAAAGCATCAAGGTCATTCTGTACAGTATAAAGTAAGTTTATATTCAATCAGTGATAGTAATAAAGCATCATGGTCATTCTGTACAGTATAAAGTAAGTTTATTTTCAATCAGTGATAGTAATAAAGCATCAAGGTCATTCTGTACAGTATAAAGTAAGTTTATATTCAATCAGTGATAGTAATAAAGCAGCAAGGTCATTCTGTGCGGTATGAAGTAAGTTTATATTCAATCAGTGATAGTAATAAAGCATCAGGGTCATTCTGTACAGTATAAAGTAAGTTTATATTCAATCAGTGATAGTAATAAAGCATCAAGGTCATTCTGTACAGTATAAAGTAAGTTTATATTCAATCAGTGATAGTAATAAAGCATCAAGGTCATTCTGTACTGTATGAAGTAAGTTTATATTCAATCAGTGATAGTAATAAAGCATCAGGGTCATTCTGTACAGTATAAAGTAAGTTTATTTTCAATCAGTGATAGTAATAAAGCATCAAGGTCATTCTGTGCTGTATCAAGTAAGTTTATATTCAATCAGTGATAGTAATAAAGCATCAAGGTCATTCTGTACAGTATAAATTAAGTTTATATTCAATCAGTGATTGTAATAAAGCATCAAGGTCATTCTGTACAGTATAAAGTAAGTTTATATTCAATCAGTGATAGTAATAAAGCATCAAGGTCATTCTGTACAGTATGAAGTAAGTTTATATTCAATCAGTGATATTAATAAAGCATCAAGGTCATTCTGTACAGTATAAAGTAAGTTTATTTTCAATCAGTGATAGTAATAAAGCATCAAGGTCATTCTGTACAGTATCAAGTAAGTTTATATTCAATCAGTGATAGTAATAAAGCATCAAGGTCATTCTGTACAGTATAAAGTAAGTATATTCAATCAGTAATAGTAATAAAGCATCAAGGTCATTCTGTACAGTATCAAGTAAGTTTATATTCAATCAGTGATAGTAATAAAGCATCAAGGTCATTCTGTACAGTATAAAGTAAGTTTATATTCAATCAGTGATAGTAATAAAGCATCAAGGTCATTCTGTATTGTATGAAGTAAGTTTATATTCAATCAGTGATAGTGATAAAGGATCAGGGTCATTCTGTACAGTATAAAGTAAGTTTATATTCAATCAGTGATAGTAATAAAGCATCAAGGTCATTCTGTACAGTATCAAGTAAGTTTATATTCAATCAGTGATAGTAATAAAGCATCAAGGTCATTTTGTACAGCATAAAGTAAGTTTATATTCAATCAGTGATTGTAATAAAGCATCAAGGTCATTCTGTACAGTATAAAGTAAGTTTATATTCAATCAGTGATAGTAATAAAGCATCAAGGTCATTCTGTATTGTATGAAGTAAGTTTATATTCAATCAGTGATAGTAATAAAGGATCAGGGTCATTCTGTACAGTATAAAGTAAGTTTATATTCAATCAGTGATAGTAATAAAGCATCAAGGTAATTCTGTACAGTATCAAGTAAGTTTATATTCAATCAGTGATAGTAATAAAGCATCAAGGTCTTTCTGTACAGCATAAAGTAAGTTTATATTCAATCAGTGATAGTAATAAAGCATCAAGGTCATTCTGTACAGTATGAAGTAAGTTTATATTCAATCAGTGATAGTAATAAAGCATCAAGGTAATTCTGTACAGTATAAAGTAAGTTTATATTCAATCAGTGATTGTAATAAAGCATCAGGGTCATTCTGTACAGTATTAAGTAAGTTTATATTCAATCAGTGATAGTAATAAAGCAGCAAGGTCATTCTGTACAGTATAAAGTAAGTTTATATTCAATCAGTGATAGTAATAAAGCATCAAGGTCATTCTGTACAGTATAAAGTAAGTTTATATTCAATCAGTGATTGTAATAAAGCATCAGGGTCATTCTGTACAGGATAAAGTAGGTTTATATTCAATCAGTGATAGTAATAAAGCATCAAGTTCATTCTGTACAGTATAAAGTAAGTTTATATTCAATCAGTGATAGTAATAAAGCATCAAGGTCATTATGTACAGTATAAAGTAAGTTTATATTCAATCAGTGATAGTAATAAAGCATCAAGTTCATTCTGTAGAGTATAAAGTAAGTTTATATTCAATCAGTGATAGTAATAAAGCATCAAGGTCATTCTGTACAGTATAAAGTAAGTTTATATTCAATCAGTGAAAGTAATAAAGCATCAAGGTCATTCTGTACAGTATGAAGTAAGTTTATATTCAATCAGTGATTGTAATAAAGCATCAAGGTCATTCTGTACAGCATAAAGTAAGTTTATATTCAATCAGTGATAGTAATAAAGCATCAAGTTCATTCTGTACAGTATAAAGTAAGTTTATATTCAATCAGTGATAGTAATAAAGCATCAAGGTCTTTCTGTACAGCATAAAGTAAGTTTAAATTCAATCAGTGATAGTAATAAAGCATCAAGGTCATTATGTACAGTATAAAGTAAGTTTGTATTCAATCAGTGATGGGAATAAAGCATCAAGGTCATTCTGTGCAGTATCAAGTAAGTTTATATTCAATCAGTGATAGTAATAAAGTATCAAGGTCATTCTGTACAGTATCAAGTAAGTTTATATTCAATCAGTGATAGTAATAAAGCATCAAGGTCATTCAGTACAGTATAAAGTAAGTTTATATTCAATCAGTGATAGTAATAAAGCATCAAGGTAATTCTGTACAGTATAAAGTAAGTTTATATTCAATCAGTGATTGTAATAAAGCATCAAGGTCATTCTGTACAGTATCAAGTAAATTTATATTCAATCAGTGATGGTAATAAAGCATCAGGGTGATTCTGTACAGTATAAAGTAAGTTTATATTCAATCAGTGATAGTAATAAAGCATCAAGGTCATTCTGTACAGTATAAAGTAAGTTTATATTCAATCAGTGATAGTAATAAAGCATCAAGGTCATTCTGTACAGTATAAAGTAAGTTTATTTTCAATCAGTGATAGTAATAAAGCATCAAGGTCATTCTGTGCTGTATCAAGTAAGCGTATATTCAATCAGTGATAGTAATAAAGCATCAAGGTAATTCTGTACAGTATAAAGTAAGTTTATATTCAATCAGTGATAGTAATAAAGCATCAAGGTCATTCTGTACAGTATCAAGTAAGTTTATATTCAATCAGTGATAGTAATAAAGCATCAAGGTCATTCTGTACAGTATAAAGTAAGTTTATTTTCAATCAGTGATAGTAATAAAGCATCAAGGTCATTCTGTACAGTATAAAGTAAGTTTATATTCAATCAGTGATAGTAATAAAGCATCAAGGTCATTCTGTACAGCACATAGTAAGTTTATTTTCAATCAGTGATAGTAATAAAGCATCAAGGTCATTCTGTACAGTATAGAGTAAGTTTATATTCAATCAGTGATAGTAATAAAGCATTAAGTTAATTCTGTACAGTATAAAGTAAGTTTGTATTCAGTCAGTGATAGTAATAAAGCATCAAGGTCATTCTGTACAGTATACAGTTAGTTTATATTCAATCAGTGATAGTAATAAAGCATCAAGGTCATTCTGTACAGTATCAAGTAAGTTTATATTCAATCAGTGATAGTAATAAAGCATCAAGGTCATTATGTACAGTATAAAGTAAGTTTATATGCAATCAGTGATAGTAATAAAGCATCAAGGTCATTATGTACAGTATAAAGTAAATTTATATTCAATCAGTGAAAGTAATAAAGCATCAAGGTCATTCTGTACAGTATCAAGTAAGTTTATATTCAATCAGTGATAGTAATAAAGCATCAAGGTCATTATGTACAGAATAAAGTAAGTCTATATTCAATCAATGATAGTAATAAAGCATCAGGGTCATTCTGTACAGTATAAAGTAAGTTTATTTTCAATCAGTGATAGTAATAAAGCATCAAGGTCATTATGTACAGTATAAAGTAAGTTTATATTCAATCAGTGATAGTAATAAAGCATCAAGGTCATTCTGTACAGTATAAAGTAAGTTTATATTCAATCAGTGATAGTAATAAAGCATCATGGTCATTCTGTACAGTATAAAGTAAGTTTATTTTCAATCAGTGATAATAATAAAGCATCAAGGTCATTCTGTACAGTATAAAGTAAGTTTATATTCAATCAGTGATAGTAATAAAGCAGCAAGGTCATTCTGTGCGGTATGAAGTAAGTTTATATTCAATCAGTGATAGTAATAAAGCATCAGGGTCATTCTGTACAGTATAAAGTAAGTTTATATTCAATCAGTGATAGTAATAAAGCATCAAGGTCATTCTGTACAGTATAAAGTAAGTTTATATTCAATCAGTGATAGTAATAAAGCATCAAGGTCATTCTGTACTGTATGAAGTAAGTTTATATTCAATCAGTGATAGTAATAAAGCATCAGGGTCATTCTGTACAGTATAAAGTAAGTTTATTTTCAATCAGTGATAGTAATAAAGCATCAAGGTCATTCTGTGCTGTATCAAGTAAGTTTATATTCAATCAGTGATAGTAATAAAGCATCAAGGTCATTCTGTACAGTATAAATTAAGTTTATATTCAATCAGTGATTGTAATAAAGCATCAAGGTCATTCTGTACAGTATAAAGTAAGTTTATATTCAATCAGTGATAGTAATAAAGCATCAAGGTCATTCTGTACAGTATGAAGTAAGTTTATATTCAATCAGTGATATTAATAAAGCATCAAGGTCATTCTGTACAGTATAAAGTAAGTTTATTTTCAATCAGTGATAGTAATAAAGCATCAAGGTCATTCTGTACAGTATCAAGTAAGTTTATATTCAATCAGTGATAGTAATAAAGCATCAAGGTCATTCTGTACAGTATAAAGTAAGTATATTCAATCAGTAATAGTAATAAAGCATCAAGGTCATTCTGTACAGTATCAAGTAAGTTTATATTCAATCAGTGATAGTAATAAAGCATCAAGGTCATTCTGTACAGTATAAAGTAAGTTTATATTCAATCAGTGATAGTAATAAAGCATCAAGGTCATTCTGTACAGAATAAAGTAAGTTTATATTCAATCAGTGATAGTAATAAAGCATCAAGGTCATTCTGTACAGTATAAAGTAAGTTTATATTCAATCAGTGATAGTAATAAAGCATCAAGGTCATTCTGTATTGTATGAAGTAAGTTTATATTCAATCAGTGATAGTGATAAAGGATCAGGGTCATTCTGTACAGTATAAAGTAAGTTTATATTCAATCAGTGATAGTAATAAAGCATCAAGGTCATTCTGTACAGTATCAAGTAAGTTTATATTCAATCAGTGATAGTAATAAAGCATCAAGGTCATTTTGTACAGCATAAAGTAAGTTTATATTCAATCAGTGATTGTAATAAAGCATCAAGGTCATTCTGTACAGTATAAAGTAAGTTTATATTCAATCAGTGATAGTAATAAAGCATCAAGGTCATTCTGTATTGTATGAAGTAAGTTTATATTCAATCAGTGATAGTAATAAAGGATCAGGGTCATTCTGTACAGTATAAAGTAAGTTTATATTCAATCAGTGATAGTAATAAAGCATCAAGGTAATTCTGTACAGTATCAAGTAAGTTTATATTCAATCAGTGATAGTAATAAAGCATCAAGGTCATTCTGTACAGCATAAAGTAAGTTTATATTCAATCAGTGATAGTAATAAAGCATCAAGGTCATTCTGTACAGTATGAAGTAAGTTTATATTCAATCAGTGATAGTAATAAAGCATCAAGGTCATTATGTACAGTATAAAGTAAGTTTATATTCAATCAGTGATAGTAATAAAGCATCAGGGTCATTCTGTACAGTATAAGGTAAGTTTATATTCAATCAGTGATAGTAAAAAAGCATCAAGGTCATTCTCTACTGTATGAAGTAAGTTTATATTCAATCAGTGATAGTAATAAAGCATCAAGGTCATTCTGTACAGTATCAAGTAAGTTTATATTTAATCAGTGATAGTAATAAAGCATCAAGGTCATTCTGTACAGTATCAAGTAAGTTTATTTTCAATTAGTGATAGTAATAAAGCATCAAGGTCATTCTGTACAGTATAAAGTAAGTTTATATTCAATCAGTGATAGTAATAAAGCATCAAGGTCATTCTGTACAGTATCAAGTAAGTTTATATTCAATCAGTGATAGTAACAAAGCATCAAGGTCATTCTGTACAATATCAAGTAAGTTTATTTTCAATCAGTGATAGTAATAAAGCATTAAGGTCATTCTGTACAGTATCAAGTAAGTTTATATTCAATCAGTGATAGTAATAAAGCATCAAGGTCATTTTGTACAGTATAAAGTAAGTTTATATTCAATCAGTGATAGTAATAAAGCATCAAGGTCATTCTGTACAGTATAAAGTAAGTTTATATTCAATCAGTGATAGTAATAAAGCATCAAGGTCATTCTGTACAGTATCAAGTAAGCGTATATTCAATCAGTGATAGTAATAAAGCATCAAGGTAATTCTGTACAGTATAAAGTAAGTTTATATTCAATCAGTGATAGTAATAAAGCATCAAGGTCATTCTGTACAGTATCAAGTAAGTTTATATTCAATCAGTGATAGTAATAAAGCATCAAGGTCATTCTGTACAGTATAAAGTAAGTTTATATTCAATCAGTGATAGTAATAAAGCATCAAGGTCATTCTGTACAGTATAAAGTAAGTTTATATTCAATCAGTGATAGTAATAAAGCATCAAGGTCATTCTGTACAGCACATAGTAAGTTTATTTTCAATCAGTGATAGTAATAAAGCATCAAGGTCATTCTGTACAGTATAGAGTAAGTTTATATTCAATCAGTGATAGTAATAAAGCATTAAGTTAATTCTGTACAGTATAAAGTAAGTTTGTTTTCAGTCAGTGATAGTAATAAAGCATCAAGGTCATTCTGTACAGTATACAGTTAGTTTATATTCAATCAGTGATAGTAATAAAGCATCAAGGTCATTCTGTACAGTATCAAGTAAGTTTATATTCAATCAGTGATAGTAATAAAGCATCAAGGTCATTATGTACAGTATAAAGTAAGTTTATATTCAATCAGTGATAGTAATAAAGCATCAAGGTCATTATGTACAGTATAAAGTAAATTTATATTCAATCAGTGAAAGTAATAAAGCATCAAGGTCATTCTGTACAGTATCAAGTAAGTTTATATTCAATCAGTGATAGTAATAAAGCATCAAGGTCATTCTGTACAGTATAAAGTAAGTTTATATTCAATCAGTGATAGTAATAAAGCAGCAAGGTCATTCTGTGCGGTATGAAGTAAGTTTATATTCAATCAGTGATAGTAATAAAGCATCAGGGTCATTCTGTACAATATAAAGTAAGTTTATATTCAATCAGTGATAGTAATAAAGCATCAAGGTCATTCTGTACAGTATCAAGTAAGTTTATATTCAATCAGTGATAGTAATAAAGCATCAAGGTCATTCTGTACTGTATGAAGTAAGTTTATATTCAATCAGTGATAGTAATAAAGCATCAGGGTCATTCTGTACAGTATAAAGTAAGTTTATTTTCAATCAGTGATAGTAATAAAGCATCAAGGTCATTCTGTGCTGTATCAAGTAAGTTTATATTCAATCAGTGATAGTAATAAAGCATCAAGGTCATTCTGTACAGTATAAATTAAGTTTATATTCAATCAGTGATTGTAATAAAGCATCAAGGTCATTCTGTACAGTATAAAGTAAGTTTATATTCAATCAGTGATAGTAATAAAGCATCAAGGTCATTCTGTACAGTATGAAGTAAGTTTATATTCAATCAGTGATATTAATAAAGCATCAAGGTCATTCTGTACAGTATAAAGTAAGTTTATTTTCAATCAGTGATAGTAATAAAGCATCAAGGTCATTCTGTACAGTATCAAGTAAGTTTATATTCAATCAGTGATAGTAATAAAGCATCAAGGTCATTCTGTACAGAATAAAGTAAGTATATTCAATCAGTAATAGTAATAAAGCATCAAGGTCATTCTGTACAGTATCAAGTAAGTTTATATTCAATCAGTGATAGTAATAAAGCATCAAGGTCATTCTGTACAGTATAAAGTAAGTTTATATTCAATCAGTGATAGTAATAAAGCATCAAGGTCATTCTGTACAGAATAAAGTAAGTTTATATTCAATCAGTGATAGTAATAAAGCATCAAGGTCATTCTGTACAGTATAAAGTAAGTTTATATTCAATCAGTGATAGTAATAAAGCATCAAGGTCATTCTGTATTGTATGAAGTAAGTTTATATTCAATCAGTGATAGTGATAAAGGATCAGGGTCATTCTGTACAGTATAAAGTAAGTTTATATTCAATCAGTGATAGTAATAAAGCATCAAGGTCATTCTGTACAGTATCAAGTAAGTTTATATTCAATCAGTGATAGTAATAAAGCATCAAGGTCATTTTGTACAGCATAAAGTAAGTTTATATTCAATCAGTGATTGTAATAAAGCATCAAGGTCATTCTGTACAGTATAAAGTAAGTTTATATTCAATCAGTGATAGTAATAAAGCATCAAGGTCATTCTGTATTGTATGAAGTAAGTTTATATTCAATCAGTGATAGTAATAAAGGATCAGGGTCATTCTGTACAGTATAAAGTAAGTTTATATTCAATCAGTGATAGTAATAAAGCATCAAGGTAATTCTGTACAGTATCAAGTAAGTTTATATTCAATCAGTGATAGTAATAAAGCATCAAGGTCATTCTGTACAGCATAAAGTAAGTTTATATTCAATCAGTGATAGTAATAAAGCATCAAGGTCATTCTGTACAGTATGAAGTAAGTTTATATTCAATCAGTGATAGTAATAAAGCATCAAGGTCATTATGTACAGTATAAAGTAAGTTTATATTCAATCAGTGATAGTAATAAAGCATCAGGGTCATTCTGTACAGTATAAGGTAAGTTTATATTCAATCAGTGATAGTAAAAAAGCATCAAGGTCATTCTCTACTGTATGAAGTAAGTTTATATTCAATCAGTGATAGTAATAAAGCATCAAGGTCATTCTGTACAGTATCAAGTAAGTTTATATTTAATCAGTGATGGTAATAAAGCATCAAGGTCATTCTGTACAGTATCAAGTAAGTTTATATTCAATTAGTGATAGTAATAAAGCATCAAGGTCATTCTGTACAGTATAAAGTAAGTTTATATTCAATCAGTGATAGTAATAAAGCATCAAGGTCATTCTGTACAGTATCAAGTAAGTTTATATTCAATCAGTGATAGTAATAAAGCATCAAGGTCATTCTGTACAATATCAAGTAAGTTTATTTTCAATCAGTGATAGTAATAAAGCATTAAGGTCATTCTGTACAGTATCAAGTAAGTTTATATTCAATCAGTGATAGTAATAAAGCATCAAGGTCATTTTGTACAGTATAAAGTAAGTTTATATTCAATCAGTGATAGTAATAAAGCATCAAGGTCATTCTGTACAGTATCAAGTAAGTTTATATTCAATCAGTGATAGTAATAAAGCATAAAGGTCATTCTGTACAGTATCAAGTAAGTTTATATTCAATCAGTGAAAGTAATAAAGCATCAAGGTCATTCTCTACAGTATAAAGTAAGTTTATGTTCAATCAGTGATAGTAATAAAGCATCAAGGTCATTCTGTACAGTATCAAGTAAGTTTATATTCAATCAGTGATAGTAATAAAGCATCAAGGTCATTCTGTACAGAATAAAGTAAGTATATTCAATCAGTAATAGTAATAAAGCATCAAGGTCATTCTGTACAGTATCAAGTAAGTTTATATTCAATCAGTGATAGTAATAAAGCATCAAGGTCATTCTGTACAGTATAAAGTAAGTTTATATTCAATCAGTGATAGTAATAAAGCATCAAGGTCATTCTGTACAGAATAAAGTAAGTTTATATTCAATCAGTGATAGTAATAAAGCATCAAGGTCATTCTGTACAGTATAAAGTAAGTTTATATTCAATCAGTGATAGTAATAAAGCATCAAGGTCATTCTGTATTGTATGAAGTAAGTTTATATTCAATCAGTGATAGTGATAAAGGATCAGGGTCATTCTGTACAGTATAAAGTAAGTTTATATTCAATCAGTGATAGTAATAAAGCATCAAGGTCATTCTGTACAGTATCAAGTAAGTTTATATTCAATCAGTGATAGTAATAAAGCATCAAGGTCATTTTGTACAGCATAAAGTAAGTTTATATTCAATCAGTGATTGTAATAAAGCATCAAGGTCATTCTGTACAGTATAAAGTAAGTTTATATTCAATCAGTGATAGTAATAAAGCATCAAGGTCATTCTGTATTGTATGAAGTAAGTTTATATTCAATCAGTGATAGTAATAAAGGATCAGGGTCATTCTGTACAGTATAAAGTAAGTTTATATTCAATCAGTGATAGTAATAAAGCATCAAGGTAATTCTGTACAGTATCAAGTAAGTTTATATTCAATCAGTGATAGTAATAAAGCATCAAGGTCATTCTGTACAGCATAAAGTAAGTTTATATTCAATCAGTGATAGTAATAAAGCATCAAGGTCATTCTGTACAGTATGAAGTAAGTTTATATTCAATCAGTGATAGTAATAAAGCATCAAGGTCATTATGTACAGTATAAAGTAAGTTTATATTCAATCAGTGATAGTAATAAAGCATCAGGGTCATTCTGTACAGTATAAGGTAAGTTTATATTCAATCAGTGATAGTAAAAAAGCATCAAGGTCATTCTCTACTGTATGAAGTAAGTTTATATTCAATCAGTGATAGTAATAAAGCATCAAGGTCATTCTGTACAGTATCAAGTAAGTTTATATTTAATCAGTGATGGTAATAAAGCATCAAGGTCATTCTGTACAGTATCAAGTAAGTTTATATTCAATTAGTGATAGTAATAAAGCATCAAGGTCATTCTGTACAGTATAAAGTAAGTTTATATTCAATCAGTGATAGTAATAAAGCATCAAGGTCATTCTGTACAGTATCAAGTAAGTTTATATTCAATCAGTGATAGTAATAAAGCATCAAGGTCATTCTGTACAATATCAAGTAAGTTTATTTTCAATCAGTGATAGTAATAAAGCATTAAGGTCATTCTGTACAGTATCAAGTAAGTTTATATTCAATCAGTGATAGTAATAAAGCATCAAGGTCATTTTGTACAGTATAAAGTAAGTTTATATTCAATCAGTGATAGTAATAAAGCATCAAGGTCATTCTGTACAGTATCAAGTAAGTTTATATTCAATCAGTGATAGTAATAAAGCATAAAGGTCATTCTGTACAGTATCAAGTAAGTTTATATTCAATCAGTGAAAGTAATAAAGCATCAAGGTCATTCTCTACAGTATAAAGTAAGTTTATGTTCAATCAGTGATAGTAATAAAGCATCAAGGTCATTCTGTACAGTATAAAGTAAGTTTATATTCAATCAGTGATAGTAATAAAGCATCAAAGTCATTCTGTACAGTATAAAGTAAGTTTATTTTCAATCAGTGATAGTAATAAAGCATCAAATTAATTCTGTACTGTATAAAGTAATTTTATATTCAATCAGTGATAGTAATAAAGCATCAAATTAATTCTGTACTGTATAAAGTAATTTTATATTCAATCAGTGATAGTAATAAAGCATCAAGGTCATTCTGTGCAGTATCAAGTAAGTTTATATTCAATCAGTGATAGTAATAAAGTATCAAGGACATTCTGTACAGTATCAAGTAAGTTTATATTCAATCAGTGATAGTAATAAAGCATCAAGGTCATTCTGTACAGTATCAAGTAAGTTTATATTCAATCAGTGAAAGTAATAAAGCATCAAGGTCATTCTGTACAGTATAAAGTAAGTTTATATTCAATCAGTGATAGTAATAAAGCATCAAGGTAATTCTGTACAGCATAAAGTAAGTTTATATTCAATCAGTGAAAGTAATAAAGCATCAAGGTCATTCTGTACAGTATCAAGTAAGTTTATATTCAATCAGTGATAGTAATAAAGCATCAAGGTCATTCTGTACAGTATAAAGTAAGTTTATATTCAATCGGTGATAGTAATAAAGCATCAAGGTCATTCTGTACAGTATCAAGTAAGTTTATATTCAATCAGTGATAGTAATAAAGCATCAAGGTCATTCTCTACAGTATGAAGTAAGTTTATATTCAATCAGTGATAGTAATAAAGCATCAAGGTCATTTTGTACAGTATTAAGTAAGTTTATATTCAATCAGTGATAGTAGATATCAAATAGGAAAAGAAACTATGCAAATAGCAACCTCATGGACCCTTGTTTCAGTGAACTAGCAGTATAAAAATCAAAGTGGAGATCATCATCATCTCATCTATATGTAACTTGTTTTCAACGTAATATTGCTAAAGCATTGCTCTCTTGGTGTTAAGCAACAATCTCTTAATCACAAGACCATATATGGACTTGATACAGGGGCTGTAGTGGTCGTGATCGTAAGGTAGTTGGATTTACAATTTCCTGTGCAATCAGTGCCTATCACCAGTACCATTGTGAGTTTGAGCCCCGTTCATGTCAAGGCGTGCTCGATGCAATATTATGTGATCAAGTTTGTCAGCGACTTGTGACAGGTCAATGGTTTTCTCCGGGTACTCCGGTTTCCCCCACCAATAAAACTGACCGCAACGATATAGCTGAAATATTGTTGAAAGTGGCATTAAACACCACAAGCCAAACCAAACCTATGGCCTTGATACAATCAGGAGAGCTAACAGTATACAGATATTTTTCTCTTGTCTGTACTTGATACAATCAGGAGAGCTAACAGTATACAGATATTTTTCACTTGTCTGTACTTGATACAATCAGGAGAACTAACAGTATACAGATATTTTTCTCTTGTCTGTACTTTTTGTGATTCTTATTACAGGGTTGGAAGTTTGATTGCCGACCATGCTGTTGTGTCTAACCAGACTAATTCTCAACATAATGTCATAGCTGCTGCTAATAAATTAGTAAACGGTGGTGCTAAAGTAACGATTCTAGGAGATTCTATTGTAGCCATATCCGCCTCTATTACAAGTGATGGAAAAACAGGTAAGTTGGTGACAGTATTTGTAATTTGTTGTGATATTGGACACACTGTATTTGCGGTAGACGATCGTCATGTCACATTTTGCGATGTCTGATGTGGTGTCACTTTTACTTCCTTGAAAACGTCTCAACGATAATTATTATAACTGATCAGAATACTTAAACTGACTGTATCAAGTGTAATCTTAGTGATATATTTATTTTCCAATATATATTCTATTCAAATCACTTGTTTTACAATTACCTAAGCAGCCCAAGCTAGCTTAACTTACAGGTGCTTCTTAGTTACAAAGCTCATTTGTCCAGTTGGGAGCACATGAGGCAACAAAATACTCCCTTTTCTACAATTTGACTTGCAATGATTTATTTGTTCATACATGTAGTTTCAACGTCATTTAAATATATAATCTATATATTCATATTTTAACCTAAAAGTGGTCGTTGTGGCCATGATCGTATTGTAGTTGGATTTACAACTACCTATGCAACCAGTGCCTATCACCACTGATGTTGTTAGTTCGAATCTCGATCAGGGCGAGGTGTACAACATGATGTCATAAAGTTTGTCAGTGACTTGCGACAAGTTGGTGGTTTTCTCCAGGTACTCCGGTTTCCTCCACCAATTAAACTGACCTCCACGATATAGCTGAAATATTGTTGAAAGTGGTGTTAAACACCATCAAGCAAACAAACAATATATATTCATATTTATTGGCTAATTATTGTTTTCTTTTATCCAACAATCTCTAAAAAAAAATTAATGTGATTCTAACAAGTATAGTATAAATGTGGTTTTTTTTGCAGCTGTTGTTAACAAATCAACTACACCATGTAGTTCCTTTAATCAAGTAGTCACCTGTCCAACAAACCAAGGATGTGCTATAAATAGTACCAATAATGTCCCATATTGTGCGTAAGTAATTATTTAAATTTTTGCGAATATGTTTTAAAGTGGGCTCGGTCATGATTCCTAGATTTCTGGCAAATTTCTCAATAGACCATTTACTCATTTCTGTCTTGATTCTAACATTGCTCGTTTTTCAGATTTTTCATGGGAGTTACTTCCCTTTAATGCTGACAAACGTGTCCGTTTCCTGCAAAGTTCAATGAAAATAATAAATATTTTTCCAATATTCTGTATAAAATTTAAATGTTGTAACAACTTTTGAATTTTTTATTTGATATGAAATTATCCTCTGATTTTCTGCAATGTCCAAATATCTATAAATTTTATGAAAATTATGATCAAAATATTTGTCATTTCCATTACTCTTGCTTGGAACGGGAACCATTTCATCCTCCATAAGGAAAATAACTCATAATAAAAAATGTCAAAAAAACATAATTTTAGAATCAAATCTGAATGTGTAAATAGTCTAATAGATTGTATGATTTCTGGTAAATTATTAAATCAGAATTATGAGATTTCTGGTCAATTACTAAATCAGAGTTATGAGATTTCTGGTAAATTATTAAATCAAAGTTATGAGATTTTTGGTACATTATTAAATCAGAGTTATGAGATTTTTGGTCAATTATTAAATCAGAGATATGAGATTTCTGGTAAATTATTAAATCAGAGTTACATTGTATGAGAGTTTTGGTAAATTATTAAATCAGAGTTATGAGATTTCTGGTCAATTATTAAATCAGAGTTATGAGATTTCTGGTAAATTATTAAATCAGAGTTATGAGATTTCTGGTAAATTATTAAATCAGAGTTATGAGATTTCTGGTCAATTACTAAGTCAGAGTTATGAGATTTCTGTTAAATTATTAAATCAGAGTTATGAGATTTCTGGTCAATTACTAAATCAGAGTTATGAGATTTTTGCTAAATTACTAAGTCAGAGTTATGAGATTTCTGGTAAATTATTAATCAGAGTTATGAGATTTCTGGTCAATTACTAAATCAGAGTTATGAGATTTCTGGTAAATTATTAAATCAGAGTTATGAGATTTTTGGTAAATTATTAAATCAGAGTTATGAGATTTTTGGTAAATTATTAAATCAGAGATATGAGATTTCTGGTAAATTATTAAATCAGAGTTACATTGTATGAGAGTTTTGGTAAATTACTAAATCAGAGTTATGAGATTTCTGGTAAATTATTAAATCAGAGTTATGAAATTTCTGGTCAATTACTAAGTCAGAGTTATGAAATTTCTGGTCAATTACTAAATCAGAATTATAAGATTTCTGGTCAATTACTAAATCAGAGTTATGAAATTTCTGGTAAATTACTAAATCAGAATTATGAGATTTCTGCTAAATTATTAAATCAGAGTTATGAGATTTCTGGTCAATTACTAAATCAGAGTTATGAGATTTCTGTTAAATTATTAAATCAGAGTTATGAGATTTCTGGTAAATTATTAAATCAGAGTTATGAGATTTCTGGTCAATTACTAAGTCAGAGTTATGAGATTTCTGTTAGATTATTAAATCAGAGTTATGAGATTTCTTATCAATTACTAAATCAGAGTTATGAGATTTTTGCTAAATTACTAAGTCAGAGTTATGAGATTTCTGGTAAATTATTAATCAGAGTTATGAGATTTCTGGTAAATTATTAAATCAGAGTTATGAGAATTCTGATCAATTATTAAATCAGAGTTATCAAATTGTTGGTAAATTATTAAATCAGAGTTATGAGATTTCTGTTAAATTATGAAATCAGAGTTATGAGATTTCTGTTAAATTATTAAATCAGAGTTATGAGATTTTTGGTAAATTATTAAATCAGAATTATGAGATTTCTGGTAAATTACTAAATCAGAATTATGAGATTTCTGGTAAATTATTAAATCAGAGTTGTGAGATTTCTGGTAAATTACTAAATCAGAGTTATGAGATTTCTGGAGAACTACTCAATTAGCACAACAAGATATCCGCTTTGAGAATCAGGCCAAAATGGCCATCATTGCTGAATAATCTTTAATTTCATAACTTCTACATTTTAGCAGAAATTAGCAAATTATAAAAATCTTATTGAGCATTTTTAATCAAGACATTTTGTTTTTACATTTTATTTGAACAATTATGCAGAATAGTCATATATCAATATCTGAAACAACACAACCAAATTGGACCAAACTGGTAAAGATGGCATTTGTTTGGGTTCTTGTTTAATGTAACATTTGACAGCCTACACCAGTCTTTCAACAAGGATGTAATAAATAAAATTAGAATCCATCAGGAACCTATATGAATACCAAGTCATCTATCATCTACATGTATTATATTTTGTTTAATGTTTTTCTTTCAGGCCATTGCAAAGTACTGGTACGTATTATGTTAATTGTGATTCATTCAAAAAATTGGTTGAGGTTTTTGATGTTTAACGCCACTTTCAACAATATTTTAGTTATATCGTGGCGGTCAGTTTTATTGGTGGAGGAAACCGGAGGACCCAGAGAAAACCAACGACCTGTTACAAGTTACTTACACTTTATCACATAATGCTGTATCAAGTACACCTCACCTGAGTGGTACTCGAACTCACAACGTTAGTGGTGATAGGCACTGATTCCACAGGTAGTTTGAATGCCAACTACTATTCAACCACGACGGCTATATTTCCTGAAAATTATGTAGATGTACTTAATACGGTTATGATACTAATGTATTTAATACGGTAATGATACTAATGTACTTAATACGGTAATGATACTAATGTACTTAATACGGTAATGATACTAATGTACTTAATACGGTAATGATACTAATGTACTTAATACAGTAATGATACTAATGTACTTAATACAGTAATGATACTAATGTACTTAATAGGGTAATGATACTAATGTACTTAATATGGTAATGATACTAATGTACTTAATACGGTAATGATACTAATGTACTTAATACGGTAATGATACAAATGTACTTAATATGGTAATGATACTAATGTACTTAATACGGTAATGATACTAATGTACTTAATATGGTAATGATACTAATGTAATTAATACGGTAATGATACTAATGTATTTAATACGGTAATGATACTAATGTACTTAATACAATAATGATACTAATGCACTTAATACAGTAATGATACTAATGTACTTAATACAGTAATGATACAAATGTACTTAATATGGTAATGATACTAATGTACTTAATACGGTAATGATACTAATGTACTTAATACGGTAATGATACTAATGTACTTAATACAGTAATGATACTAATGTACTTAATACGGTAATGATACTAATGTACTTAATACAGTAATGATACTAATGTACTTAATACGGTAATGATACTAATGTACGTAATACGGTAATGATACTAATGTACTTAATACGGTAATGATACTAATGTACTTAATACGGTAATGATACTAATGTACTTAATATGGTAATGATACTAATGTACTTAATACGGTAATGATACTAATGTACGTAATACGGTAATGATACTAATGTACTTAATACGGTAATGATACTAATGTACTTAATACGGTAATGATACTAATGTACTTAATATGGTAATGATACTAATGTACTTAATACGGTAATGATACTAATGTACTTAATACAATAATGATACTAATGTACTTAATACAGTAATGATACTAATGTACTTAATACAGTAATGATACTAATGTACTTAATACGGTAATGATACTAATGTACTTAATATGGTAATGATGCTAATGTACTTAATACGGTAATGATACTAATGTACTTAATACGGTAATGATACTAATGTACTTAATATGGTAATGATACTAATGTACTTAATACAGTAATGATACTAATGTACTTAATACAATAATGATACTAATGTACTTAATACAGTAATGATACAAATGTACTTAATATGGTAATGATACTAATGCACTTAATACGGTAATGATATTAATGTACTTAATATGGTAATGATACTAATGTACTTAATACGGTAATGATACTAATGTACGTAATACGGTAATGATACTAATGCACTTAATACGGTAATGATACTAATGTACTTAATACAGTAATGATACTAATGTACTTAATACAGTAATGATACTAATGTACTTAATACGGTAATGATACTAATGTACTTAATACAGTAATGATACAAATGTACTTAATACGGTAATGATACTAATGTACTTAATACGGTAATGATACAAATGTACTTAATACGGTAATGATACTAATGTACTTAATACAGTAATGATACTAATGTACTTACTATGGTAATGATACTAATGTACTTAATACAATAATGATACTAATGTACTTAATACGGTAATGATACTAATGTACTTAATACGGTAATGATACTAATCTACTTAATACAGTAATGATACTAATGTACTTAATACGGTAATGATACTAATGTACTTAATACAGTAATGATGCAAATGTACTTAATACGGTAATGATACTAATGTACTTAATACAGTAATGATACTAATGTACTTAATATGGTAATGATACTAATGTACTTAATACAGTAATGATACAAATGTACTTAATACGGTAATGATACTAATGTACTTAATACAGTAATGATACTAATGTACTTAATATGGTAATGATACTAATGTACTTAATACAATAATGATACTAATGTACTTAATACGGTAATGATACTAATGTACTTAATACGGTAATGATACTATTCTACTTAATACAGTAATGATGCTAATGTACTTAATACGGTAATGATACTAATGTACTTAATACGGTAATGATACTAATGTACTTAATACGGTAATGATACTAATGTACTTAATACAGTAATGATACTAATGTACTTAATACGGTAATGATACTAATGTACTTAATACGGTAATGATACTAATGTACTTAATACGGTAATGATACAAATGTACTTAATATGGTAATGATACTAATGTACTTAATACGGTAATGATACTAATGTACTTAATATAGTAATGATACTAATGTACTTAATACGGTAATGATACAAATGTACTTCATATGGTAATGATACTAATGTACTTAATACGGTAATGATACTAATGTACTAAATACGGTAATGATACTAATGTACTTAATACGGTAATTATACTAATGTACTTAATATGGTAATGATACTAATTTACTTAATACAATAATGATACTAATGTACTTAATACGGTAATGATACTAATGTACTTAATACGGTAATGATACTAATCTACTTAATACAGTAATGATACTAATGTACTTAATACGGTAATGATACTAAGGTACTTAATACGGTAATGATACTAATGTACTTAATACGGTAATGATACTAATGTACTTAATACAGTAATGATACTAATCTACTTAATACGGTAATGATACTAATGTACTTAATACGGTAATGATACTAATGTACTTAATACGGTAATGATACAAATGTACTTAATATGGTAATGATACTAATGTACTTAATACGGTAATGATACTAATGTACTTAATACAGTAATGATACTAATGTACTTAATACGGTAATGATACAAATGTACTTAATATGGTAATGATACTAATGTACTTAATACGGTAATGATACTAATGTACTTAATACGGTAATGATACTAATGTACTTAATACGGTAATGATACTAATGTACTTAATATAGTAATGATACTAATGTACTTAATATGGTAATGATACTAATGTACTTAATACGGTAATGATACTAATGTACTTAATACGGTAATGATACTAATGTACTTAATACAGTAATTATAATAATGTACTTAATACAATAATGATACAAATGTACTTAATACGGTAATGATACTAATGTACTTAATACGGTAATGATACTAATGTACTTAATACGGTAATGATACTAATGTACTTAATACAATAATGATACTAATGCACTTAATACAGTAATGATACTAATGTACTTAATACAGTAATGATACAAATGTACTT
This sequence comes from Bathymodiolus septemdierum, assembly GCA_963383655.1. NCBI lineage: Eukaryota > Metazoa > Mollusca > Bivalvia > Mytilida > Modiolidae > Bathymodiolus > Bathymodiolus septemdierum. The sequence goes on along the minus strand of OY726529.1, from coordinate 4,054,141 downwards.
AATATGGTAATGATACTAATGTACTTAATACGGTAATGATACTAATGTACTTAATACGGTAATGATACTAATGTACTTAATACGGTAATGATACTAATGTACTTACTATGGTAATGATACTAATGTACTTAATACAATAATGATACTAATGTACTTAATACGGTAATGATACTAATGTACTTAATACGGTAATGATACTAATGTACTTAATACGGTAATGATACTAATGTACTTAATACAATAATGATACTAATGCACTTAATACAGTAATGATACTAATGTACTTAATACAGTAATGATACAAATGTACTTAATATGGTAATGATACTAATGTACTTAATACGGTAATGATACTAATGTACTTAATACGGTAATGATACTAATGTACTTAATACGGTAATGATACTAATGTACTTACTATGGTAATGATACTAATGTACTTAATACAATAATGATACTAATGTACTTAATACGGTAATGATACTAATGTACTGAATACGGTAATGATACTAATGTACTTAATACAGTAATGATACTAATGTACTTAATACGGTAATGATACTAATGTACTTAATACAGTAATGATGCAAATGTACTTAATACGGTAATGATACTAATGTACTTAATACAGTAATGATACTAATGTACTTAATATGGTAATGATACTAATGTACTTAATACAGTAATGATACAAATGTACTTAATACGGTAATGATACTAATGTACTTAATACAGTAATGATACTAATGTACTTAATATGGTAATGATACTAATGTATTTAATACAATAATGATACTAATGTACTTAATACGGTAATGATACTAATGTACTTAATACGGTAATGATACTAATCTACTTAATACAGTAATGATGCTAATGTACTTAATACGGTAATGATACTAATGTACTTAATACGGTAATGATACTAATGTACTTAATACGGTAATGATACTAATGTACTTAATACAGTAATGATACTAATGTACTTAATACGGTAATGATACTAATGTACTTAATACGGTAATGATACTAATGTACTTAATACGGTAATGATACAAATGTACTTAATATGGTAATGATACTAATGTACTTAATACGGTAATGATACTAATGTACTTAATACAGTAATGATACTAATGTACTTAATACGGTAATGATACAAATGTACTTAATATGGTAATGATACTAATGTACTTAATACGGCAATGATACTAATGTACTAAATACGGTAATGATACTAATGTACTTAATACGGTAATTATACTAATGTACTTAATATAGTAATGATACTAATGTACTTAATACAATACTGATACTAATGTTCTTAATACGGTAATGATACTAATGTACTTAATATGGTAATGATACTAATCTACTTAATACAGTAATGATACAAATGTACTTAATACGGTAATGATCCTAATGTACTTAATACGGTAATGATACTAATGTACTTAATACGGTAATGATACTAATGTACTTAATACGGTAATGATACTAATGTACTTAATACGGTAATGATACTAATGTACTTAATACGATAATGATACTAATGTACTTAATACGGTAATGATACTAATGTACTTAATACGGTAATGATACAAATGTACTTAATATGGTAATGATACTAATGTACTTAATACAGTAATGATACTAATATACTTAATACGGTAATGATACTAATGTACTTAATATGGTAATGATACTAATGTACTTAATACGGTAATAATACTAATGTACTTAATACGGTAATGATACTAATGTACTTAATATGGTAATGATACTAATGTACTTAATACGGTAATGATACTAATGTACTTAATACAATAATGATACTAATGTACTTAATACAGTAATGATACAAATGTACTTAATATGGTAATGATACTAATGTACTTAATACGGTAATGATACTAATGTACTTAATATGGTAATGATACTAATGTACTTAATATGGTAATGATACTAATGTACTTAATACAGTAATGATACTAATGTACTTAATACGGTAATGATACTAATGTACTTAATACAGTAATGATACAAATGTACTTAATACGGTAATGATACTAATGTACTTAATACGGTAATGATACTAATGTACTTAATACGGTAATGATACTAATGTACTTAATACAGTAATGATACTAATGTACTTAATATGGTAATGATACTAATGTACTTAATACAATAATGATACTAATGTACTTAATACGGTAATGATACTAATGTACTTAATACGGTAATGATACTAATCTACTTAATACAGTAATGATACTAATGTACTTAATACGGTAATGATACTAATGTACTTAATACGGTAATGATACTAATGTACTTAATACGGTAATGATACTAATGTACTTAATACAGTAATGATACTAATCTACTTAATACGGTAATGATACTAATGTACTTAATGCGGTAATGATACTAATGTACTTAATACGGTAATGATACAAATGTACTTAATATGGTAATGATACTAATGTACTTAATACGGTAATGATACTAATGTACTTAATACAGTAATGATACTAATGTACTTAATACGGTAATGATACAAATGTACTTAATATGGTAATGATACTAATGTACTTAATACGGTAATGATACTAATGTACTTAATACGGTAATGATACTAATGTACTTAATACGGTAATGATACTAATGTACTTAATATAGTAATGATACTAATGTACTTAATACAATAATGATACTAATGTACTTAATACGGTAATGATACTAATGTACTTAATATGGTAATGATACTAATCTACTTAATACAGTAATGATACAAATGTACTTAATACGGTAATGATACTAATGTACTTAATACGGTAATGATACTAATGTACTTAATACGGTAATGATACTAATGTACTTAATATGGTAATGATACTAATGTACTTAATACGGTAATGATACTAATGTACTAAATACGATAATGATACTAATGTACTTAATACGGTAATGATACTAATGTACTTAATACGGTAATGATACAAATGTACTTAATATGGTAATGATACTAATGTACTTAATACAGTAATGATACTAATGTACTTAATACGGTAATGATACTAATGTACTTAATATGGTAATGATACTAATGTACTTAATACGGTAATGATACTAATGTACTTAATACGGTAATGATACTAATGTACTTAATACGGTAATGATACTAATGTACTTAATACGGTAATGATACTAATGTACTTAATATGGTAATGATACTAATGTACTTAATACGGTAATGATACTAATGTACTTAATACAATAATGATACTAATGTACTTAATACAGTAATGATACTAATGTACTTAATACAGTAATAATACTAATGTACTTAATACGGTAATGATACTAATGTACTTAATATGGTAATGATACTAATGTACTTAATACGGTAATGATACTAATGTACTTAATACGGTAATGATACTAATGTACTTAATATAGTAATGATACTAATGTACTTAATACAATAATGATACTAATGTACTTAATACGGTAATGATACTAATGTACTTAATATGGTAATGATACTAATCTACTTAATACAGTAATGATACAAATGTACTTAATACGGTAATGATACTAATGTACTTAATACGGTAATGATACTAATGTACTTAATACGGTAATGATACTAATGTACTTAATACGGTAATGATACTAATGTACTTAATACGGTAATGATACTAATGTACTAAATACGATAATGATACTAATGTACTTAATACGGTAATGATACTAATGTACTTAATACGGTAATGATACAAATGTACTTAATATGGTAATGATACTAATGTACTTAATACAGTAATGATACTAATGTACTTAATACGGTAATGATACTAATGTACTTAATATGGTAATGATACTAATGTACTTAATACGGTAATGATACTAATGTACTTAATACGGTAATGATACTAATGTACTTAATACGGTAATGATACTAATGTACTTAATACGGTAATGATACTAATGTACTTAATATGGTAATGATACTAATGTACTTAATACGGTAATGATACTAATGTACTTAATACAATAATGATACTAATGTACTTAATACAGTAATGATACTAATGTACTTAATACAGTAATAATACTAATGTACTTAATACGGTAATGATACTAATGTACTTAATATGGTAATGATACTAATGTATTTAATACGGTAATGATACTAATGTACTTAATACGGTAATGATACTAATGTACTTAATATGGTAATGATACTAATGTACTTAATACGGTAATGATACTAATGTACTTAATACAATAATGATACTAATGTACTTAATACAGTAATGATACAAATGTACTTAATATGGTAATGATACTAATGTACTTAATACGGTAATGATACTAATGTACTTAATATGGTAATGATATTAATGTACTTAATATGGTAATGATACTAATGTACTTAATACGGTAATGATACTAATGTACGTAATACCGTAATGATACTAATGTACTTAATACAGTAATGATACTAAAGTACTTAATACAGTAATGATACTAATGTACTTAATACGGTAATGATACTAATGTACTTAATACAGTAATGATACAAATGTACTGAATACGGTAATGATACTAATGTACTTAATACGGTAATAATACTAATGTACTTAATACGGTAATGATACTAATGTACTTAATACGGTAATGATACTAATGTACTTAATATGGTAATGATGCTAATGTACTTAATACAATAATGATACTAATGTACTTAATACGGTAATGATACTAATGTACTTAATACGGTAATGATACTAATCTACTTAATACAGTAATGATACTAATGTACTTAATACGGTAATGATACTAATGTACTTAATACAATAATGATACTAATGTACTTAATACAGTAATTATACTAATGTACTTAATACAATAATGATACTAATGTACTTAATACAGTAATGATACTAATGTACTTAATACAGTAATGCTACTAATGTACTTAATACGGTAATGATACTAATGTACTTAATACAATAATGATACTAATGTACTTAATACAGTAATTATACTAATGTACTTAATACAATAATGATACTAATGTACTTAATACAGTAATGATACTAATGTACTTAATACGGTAATGATACTAATGTACTTAATACGGTAATGATACTAATGTACTTAATACGGTAATGATACTAATGTACTTAATACGGTAATGATACTAATGTACTTAATATGGTAATGATACCAATGTACTTAATACAATAATGATACTAATGTACTTAATATGGTAATGATACTAATGTACTTAATACGGTAATGATACTAATCTACTTAATACAGTAATGATACTAATGTACTTAATACGGTAATGATACTAATCTACTTAATACAGTAATGATACTAATGTACTTAATACGGTAATGATACTAATGTACTTAATACGGTAATGATACTAATGTACTTAATACGGTAATGATACCAATGTACTTAATACAGTAATGATACTAATGTACTTAATACAGTAATGATACTAATGTACTTAATACGGTAATGATACTAATGTACTTAATACGGTAATGATACAAATGTACTTAATACGGTAATGATACTAATGTACTTAATATGGTAATGATACTAATGTACTTAATACAGTAATGATACTAATGTACTTAATACGGTAATGATACAAAAGTACTTAATATGGTAATGATACTAATGTACTTAATACGGTAATGATACTAATGTACTTAATACGGTAATGATACTAATGTACTTAATACGGTAAAGATACTAATGTACTTAATATGGTAATGATACTAATGTACTTAATACAATAATGATACTAATGTACTTAATACGGTAATGATACTAATGTACTTAATACGGTAATGATACTAATCTACTTAATACAGTAATGATACAAATGTACTTAATACGGTAATGATACTAATGTACTTAATAACGTAATGATACTAATGTACTTAATACGGTAATGATACTAACGTACTTAATACGGTAATGATACTAATGTACTTAATACGGTAATGATACTAATGTACTTAATACGGTAATGATACTAATGTACTTAATATGGTAATGATACTAATGTACTTAATACAGTAATGATACTAATGTACTTAATACGGTAATGATACTAATGTACTTAATACGGTAATGATACTAATGTACTTAATACGGTAATGATACTAATGTACTTAATACGGTAATGATACTAATGTATTTAATATGGTAATGATACTAATGTACTTAATACGGTAATGATACTAATGTACTTAATACGGTAATGATACTAATGTACTTAATACAGTAATGATACTAATGTACTTAATACAGTAATGATACTAATGTACTTAATACGGTAATGATACTAATTTACTTAATATGTTAATGATACTAATGTACTTAATACGGTAATGATACTAATGTACTTAATACGGTAATGATACTAATGTACTTAATACGGTAATGATACTAATGTACTTAATACGGTAATGATACTAATGTACTTAATACAGTAATGATACTAATGTACTTAATATGGTAATGATACTAATGTACTTAATACGGTAATGATACAAATGTACTTAATATGGTAATGATACTAATGTACTTAATATGGTAATGATACTAATGTACTTAATATGGTAATGATACAAATGTACTTAATACGGTAATGATACTAATGTACTTAATACGGTAATGATACTAATGTACTTAATATGGTAATGATACTAATGTACTTAATACGGTAATGATACTAATGTACTTAATACGGTAATGATACTAATGTACTTAATATGGTAATGATACAAATGTACTTAATACAGTAATGATACAAATGTACTTAATACAGTAATGATACTAATGTAGTGGGTAAGAGAGAGTAGCAACACATACTAGTTTTATAGTCTTTGGTTTTACCTTGACCTGACTGGAATTCAAAATCATGATCTACCACACTGTATAAATACTGTACAAAATATTATATGGACCGGTCCATAAACTGCCATTTCGCCCAAAGTGCCATGAACTATTTGTTATATTTATACTCAATAAATGCAAATCTGTCAGACGACAAAAAACGAGTTTGGACAAAATCCGGAAGAAAACATTATATTGATTGGGCCCGATGAATATACTAAAATATTGACTGGTCAATATACTAAAATGTGGACTGGTCAATATACTTAAATATTGACCGGCTGTGCTAACAAAGACAAATAGGGAAAATAAAAATGTAAAATATAATATTATTCTGTATTTTTTTTCCGTTGTAGATAATTTTGAGTTGATCGTCGGTCTTGACGTTGATATACCATTATTTATATTTTTTCCGTTGTAGATAATTTTGAGTTGATTGTCGGCCTTGGCGTTGGTATACCATTATTCTTCATCATCGTAGGATTAATCATTGTATTATGTGTGTACAACAACAAGCGTAAGAAGAGTAAGAAATCTAAGGAGGATGACTTAGATAGGTAAGTTTATGGTCCAGTAAGTCTAACCTAATAGATAGGTCAGTTTATGGTCCAGTGATTTTTGCACTGTTATTGCTATCGCCAGTAGTCAGAGTCTCAGTACTGACATGGCTTATAAGATATATCTATTATAGGAATTTATAATTCTTAAATAACATAACTAAGGTTTATCCACCTCAGGCATACATGTAGGTAAACTTAAAAGTCTTGTTAGCACTAAATGTGATGCCTACATTTTTTAAAGGTAAGTTTGTGGGCCAGAAAAATAATCCAATAATCAAAAGCATTTTTTTTTTTTTTTTTTTTTTTTTTTTTTTTTATCAAGCATATACATTTATTCATCATTACCTGTTGACAATTAACTTTTGTTAGTCCAGGTTTAACCAAGGGTACCTGTTTTACAACAAAATATAACATGAACAGGGTCAGACATGTAACTTACACAATAAAATCATCACATATTTATAAATCATCACACTGAGAGAAAAAGGAAAAATATTAGATATACAATAAAATAATGTATTAACAATTATGCAAAAAATAGAATTACCGGGTATTATTCATTCATTATTTATTATTATTAGTCTATATTTCCAATACACCAATCGAGTGCACCCTTAAAATATAGTATGTATGTGCTTTAATAGAATGTTTAATTTCTTGCTCTAGAACTCTCGTTTACATTCAGGTAAAACAAAATATGTATTCTATTTTTTCTTCAGAACAATGCCAGCAGACCACGGATTCTTCAGTGGTTCAATTCCTGGTCGATTTAATAGCTGGGATCAACAGTCAGCTTATCCTTTTAATGGTCGAAGGGATGACGAATCTTTAGACTCAGATAGAGGAGCTTATGATAATGAAAAGTTTAGAGGAAAAGATATTTATGGTAAATATATTGTTAATTTAAATATTCTAGGAATTCCTTAATTTGAGGAGAAGGGTATTGGGTAATTTATTAAATTCCGTTTCGGCTAAAAACCTTCTGAAGGTCAATTATTAAACCTTAATGACATCATTAGTCCGTCATTAGTCCGTCATTTTCCAAACTGGTAAGGTGAAAAAAGTAGTGAAAAAAAATATTCTTCATTAATGCTATTTTATTTTTTGTATTCAGAAAGTTTATGAATGTAAAATGAAAAAGTTACCATTTTTGTTGCCATATGAAAATGCTTTATTTTGATTGGATGATTGCTGTTTACTATTTGTTAACAGTTCACTCTTAATCTTGGCAACAGGTGAGTATACCTAGCTGTGGGAACTATTCCTGTCTGAAAAGATTTCCCTTGGGCACTATACCTGTGGAATAGATTTTCCCGCATTATTTTTATATATTTTTGGCAAGATTTACCTCCCTTAGATTGTGCTGTACTCTGTTTATCATTTGCTGTCAACAGTTCATTAGAGTATTGGGTTTTTTCTATTACAGTTTATGACAATAGAAGTAGAAAACCAGATTATTTTTCATGGGATTTTATTTTCCAAGGTTTACCTACTAATGGACAGGTATGTTGTAGGAATAAGTAAAAAAAAAATCAATGTTATTGGTAAATACAGTCAAATCTGTATTATGAGGTCACCTTTGGGACAAAAAAAAGTGGCCTTTTAAGACAGGTGACCTCTTAAAAGAGGTTTGATTTATGTGAAATTTTCTATGACAAGACAAGAAAAAGGTGACCTTTTAATACAGGTGACTGCTTAATAGAGTTGACAACCACATTGATTGCATAATGGTTAGTGTGCACTCCTCGAGTGCGGTAGAACATGGGTTCGAGCCCCGGTCAGGTGAAATTGGTATTTGTTGCTTCTCCGCTAAGCATGCAGCATTAAGGAGAAACAATGGTCAAATTTACATAGTACACAAAGTCATCGGAACATATAATGGGGAAACAATGGTCAAAGTTACATAGTACACGAAGCCATCGGAACATATAATGGGGAAACAATGGTCAAAGTTACATAGTACACAAAGCCATCAGAACATATAATGGGGAAACAATGGTCAATGTTACATAGTACACAAAGCCATCGGAACATATAATGGGGAAACAATGGTCAAAGTTACATAGTACACAAAGCCATCAGAACATATAATGGGGAAACAATGGTCAAAGTTACATAGTACACAAAGCCATCGGAACATATAATGGGGAAACAATGGTCAAAGTTACATAGTACACAAAGCCATCGGAACATATAATGGGGAAACAATGGTCAATGTTACATAGTACACAAAGCCATCGGAACATATAATGGGGAAACAATGGTCAAAGTTACATAGTACACAAAGCCATCGGAACATGTAATGGGGAAACAATGGTCAATGTTACATAGTACACAAAGCCATCGGAACATATAATGGGGAAACAATGGTCAAAGTTACATAGTACACAAAGCCATCGGAACATGTAATGGGGAAACAATGGTCAATGTTACATAGTACACAAAGCCATCGGAACATATAATGGGGAAACAATGGTCAAAGTTACATAGTACACAAAGCCATCGGAACATGTAATGGGGAAACAATGGTCAATGTTACATAGTACACAAAGCCATCGGAACATGTAATGGGGAAACAATGGTCAAAGTTACATAGTACACAAAGCCATCGGAACATATAATGGGGAAACAATGGTCAAAGTAACATAGTACACAAAGCCATCGGAACATATAATGGGGAAACAATGGTCAAAGTTACATAGTACACAAAGCCATCGGAACATGTAATGGGGAAACAATGATCAATGTTACATAGTACACAAAGCCATCGGAACATGTAATGGGGAAACAATGGTCAAAGTTACATAGTACACAAAGCCATCGGAACATATAATGGGGAAACAATGGTCAAAGTAACATAGTACACAAAGCCATCAGAACATATAATGGGGAAACAATGGTCAAAGTTACATAGTACACAAAGCCATCGGAACATATAATGGGGAAACAATGGTCAAAGTAACATAGTACACAAAGCCATCAGAACATATAATGGGGAAACAATGGTCAAAGTTACATAGTACACAAAGCCATCAGAACATATAATGGGGAAACAATGGTCAAAGTAACATAGTACACAAAGCCATCAGAACATATAATGGGGAAACAATGGTCAAAGTTACATAGTACACAAAGCCATCGGAACATATAATGGGGAAACAATGGTCAAAGTTACATAGTACACAAAGCCATCGGAACATATAATGTGGAAACAGTGGTCAAAGTTACATAGTACACAAAGCCATCGGAACATATAATGGGGAAACAATGGTCAAAGTTACATAGTACACAAAGCCATCGGAACATATAATGGGGAAACAATGGTCAAAGTAGCATAGTACACAAAGCCATCAGAACATATAATGGGGAAACAATGGTCAAAGTAGCATAGTACACAAAGCCATCAGAACATATAATGGGGAAACAATGGTCAAAGTAGCATAGTACACAAAGCCATCAGAACATATAATGGGGAAACAATGGTCAAAGTAGCATAGTACACAAAGCCATCAGAACATATAATGGGGAAACAATGGTCAAAGTAGCATAGTACACAAAGCCATCAGAACATATAATGGGGAAACAATGGTCAAAGTAGCATAGTACACAAAGCCATCAGAACATATAATGGGGAAACAATGGTCAAAGTTACATAGTACACAAAGCCATCGGAACATATAATGTGGAAACAATGGTCAAAGTTACATAGTACACAAAGCCATCGGAACATATAATGGGGAAACAATGGTCAATGTTACATAGTACACAAAGCCATCGGAACATATAATGGGGAAACAATGGTCAAAGTTACATAGTACACAAAGCCATCGGAACATGTAATGGGGAAACAATGGTCAATGTTACATAGTACACAAAGCCATCGGAACATATAATGGGGAAACAATGGTCAAAGTTACATAGTACACAAAGCCATCGGAACATGTAATGGGGAAACAATGGTCAATGTTACATAGTACACAAAGCCATCGGAACATATAATGGGGAAACAATGGTCAAAGTTACATAGTACACAAAGCCATCGGAACATGTAATGGGGAAACAATGGTCAATGTTACATAGTACACAAAGCCATCGGAACATGTAATGGGGAAACAATGGTCAAAGTTACATAGTACACAAAGCCATCGGAACATATAATGGGGAAACAATGGTCAAAGTAACATAGTACACAAAGCCATCGGAACATATAATGGGGAAACAATGGTCAAAGTTACATAGTACACAAAGCCATCGGAACATGTAATGGGGAAACAATGATCAATGTTACATAGTACACAAAGCCATCGGAACATGTAATGGGGAAACAATGGTCAAAGTTACATAGTACACAAAGCCATCGGAACATATAATGGGGAAACAATGGTCAAAGTAACATAGTACACAAAGCCATCAGAACATATAATGGGGAAACAATGGTCAAAGTTACATAGTACACAAAGCCATCGGAACATATAATGGGGAAACAATGGTCAAAGTAACATAGTACACAAAGCCATCAGAACATATAATGGGGAAACAATGGTCAAAGTTACATAGTACACAAAGCCATCAGAACATATAATGGGGAAACAATGGTCAAAGTAACATAGTACACAAAGCCATCAGAACATATAATGGGGAAACAATGGTCAAAGTTACATAGTACACAAAGCCATCGGAACATATAATGGGGAAACAATGGTCAAAGTTACATAGTACACAAAGCCATCGGAACATATAATGTGGAAACAGTGGTCAAAGTTACATAGTACACAAAGCCATCGGAACATATAATGGGGAAACAATGGTCAAAGTTACATAGTACACAAAGCCATCGGAACATATAATGGGGAAACAATGGTCAAAGTAGCATAGTACACAAAGCCATCAGAACATATAATGGGGAAACAATGGTCAAAGTTACATAGTACACAAAGCCATCAGAACATATAATGGGGAAACAATGGTCAAAGTAGCATAGTACACAAAGCCATCAGAACATATAATGGGGAAACAATGGTCAAAGTAGCATAGTACACAAAGCCATCAGAACATATAATGGGGAAACAATGGTCAAAGTAGCATAGTACACAAAGCCATCAGAACATATAATGGGGAAACAATGGTCAAAGTAGCATAGTACACAAAGCCATCAGAACATATAATGGGGAAACAATGGTCAAAGTTACATAGTACACAAAGCCATCGGAACATATAATGGGGAAACAATGGTCAAAGTTACATAGTACACAAAGCCATCGGAACATATAATGGGGAAACAATGGTCAAAGTTACATAGTACACAAAGCCATCGGAACATATAATGGGGAAACAATGGTCAAAGTAGCATAGTACACAAAGCCATCAGAACATATAATGGGGAAACAATGGTCAAAGTTACATAGTACACAAAGCCATCGGAACATATAATGGGGAAACAATGGTCAAAGTTACATAATACACAAAGCCATCGGAACATATAATGTGGAAACAATGGTCAAAGTTACATAGTACACAAAGCCATCGGAACATATAATGGGGAAACAATGGTCAAAGTTACATAGTACACAAAGCCATCAGAACATATAATGGGGAAACAATGGTCAAAGTTACATAGTACACAAAGCCATCGGAACATATAATGGGGAAACAATGGTCAAAGTAGCATAGTACACAAAGCCATCAGAACATATAATGGGGAAACAATGGTCAATGTTACATAGTACACAAAGCCATCGGAACATATAATGAGGAAACAATGGTCAAAGTTACATAGTACACAAAGCCATCGGAACATATAATGGGGAAACAATGGTCAAAGTAGCATAGTACACAAAGCCATCAGAACATATAATGGGGAAACAATGGTCAATGTTACATAGTACACAAAGCCATCGGAACATATAATGGGGAAACAATGGTCAAAGTTACATAGTACACAAAGCCATCGGAACATATAATGGGGAAACAATTGTCAAAGTTACATAGTACACAAAGCCATCGGAACATATAATGGGGAAACAATGGTCAAATTAGCATAGTACACAAAGCCATCAGAACATATAATGGGGAAACAATGGTCAAAGTTACATAGTACACAAAGCCATCAGAACATATAATGGGGAAACAATGGTCAAAGTTACATAGTACACAAAGCCATCGGAACATATAATGGGGAAACAATGGTCAAAGTAGCATAGTACACAAAGCCATCAGAACATATAATGGGGAAACAATGGTCAATGTTACATAGTACACAAAGCCATCGGAACATATAATGGGGAAACAATGGTCAAAGTTACATAGTACACAAAGCCATCAGAACATATAATGGGGAAACAATGGTCAAAGTTACATAGTACACAAAGCCATCAGAACATATAATGGGGAAACAATGGTCAAAGTTACATAGTACACAAAGCCATCGGAACATATAATGGGGAAACAATGGTCAAAGTAGCATAGTACACAAAGCCATCAGAACATATAATGGGGAAACAATGGTCAATGTTACATAGTACACAAAGCCATCGGAACATATAATGGGGAAACAATGGTCAAAGTTACATAGTACACAAAGCCATCAGAACATATAATGGGGAAACAATGGTCAATGTTACATAGTACACAAAGCCATCAGAACATATAATGGGGAAACAATGGTCAAAGTTACATAGTACACAAAGCCATCAGAACATATACATATAATGGGGAAACAATGGTCAAATTTGAACCGTATTTTCTCTATTGGTGAATTCGAACTGGACTGTATTTTGTTAATTTGATGATAAATTCCAATTATATTTCAGTACCGAATAAAAAGGCCAGAAACAGAGCAAAGACCCAACCCAGTTTTTGGGGTAAGTTTTGACTCTAATTCGGTTGTTTAGGGCCAGTCCATAGAAGTTAGTTTTTTTCACAAAAAAGTAAAATTTGTCAATTTTTAATGAACTATATGAGTGTACACATTAAATTTATAGACTCAAAAGATTCGAGACTTTTATTACTCTGACAGTGTAAATTTATACCATGTGCTTGTGACCAGAAAAGTTGCAACAATATCTTTTCTATTTCTAAAAATAAATGAGAAATAATGCATATATCTTTTAGAAAACAATATGTTTATGAAGTCAAGAATGCTACTGAATGTACCCTATAGATCTGGGACCAATTATCATAAATGTCACAGTTGTTTTGGACACTTTATTATATCCCCGCTCCCCGATGGGGGAGGGGGGTATACTGTTTTACCTCTGTCCGTCTGTCCCAAGATATTTTTCGCCACATTTTTCTCAGTTACTGTTGGTGGCAGAAATCTGATATTTGGTCACAAGCGTCATATAGGTATGCCATATTGTGGGTAGGGTTTTTGGACCTGTCAGATTCCTACTTCCTGTTTGCCGACTTAGTTGGTTTTTATACACATTGAACATATATGCACATTTTTCGTCACATTTTTCTGAGCAACTGTTGATGGCAGAAATCTGATATTTTGTCACAAGCTTCATATAGGTACCCCATATCGTGGGAAGCGTTTTTGGACCCATCTGATTCCTACTTCCTGTTTGCCGATTTTGTTGATTTTTATACACATTTAACATACATTTGTATATGCACACTTTTTGTCGCATTTTTCTAAGCAACTATTGATGACAAAAATCTGATATTTGGTCACAAGCTTCATATAGGTATGTCATTTCATGGGAAGCGTTTTTTTAACCCGTCAGATTCCTATTTCCTGTTTGCCGAAGAGCGGGGGTGTCATAAGTGAGCTTTTACTCACAGTTCATCTTGTGAAAAGAAAGTTTTAAACAGTGATGATCAACAATTCCATCAATATCATCAAAACAAAAGAAAGTTTAAACAGTGATGGTCAACAATTCCATCAATATCATCAAAACAAAAGAAAGTTTAAACATTGATGGTCAACAATTCCACCAATATCATCAAAACAAAAGAAAGTTTAAACAGCAATGGTCAACAATTCCATCAATATCATCAAAACAAAAGAAAGTTTAAACAGTGATGGTCAACAATTCCATCAATATCATCAAAACAAAAGAAAGTTTAAACAGTGATGGTCAACAATTCCATCAATATAAACAAAACAAAAGAAAGTTTAAACAGTGATGATCAACAATTCCATCAATATCATCAAAACAAAAGAAAGTTTAAACATTGATGGTCAACAATTCCATCAATATCATCAAAACAAAAGAAAGTTTAAACAGTGATGGTCAACAATTCCATAAATATCAACAAAACAAAAGAAAGTTTAAACAGTGATGGTCAACAATTCCATTAATATCATCAAAACAAAAGAAAGTTTAAACAGTGATGGTCAACAATTCCATCAATATCATTAAAACAAAAGAAAGTTTAAACAGTGATGGTCAACAATTCCATCAATATCATCAAAACAAAAGAAAGTTTAAACAGTGATGGTCAACAATTCCATCAATATCATCAAAACAAAAGAAAGTTTAAACAGTGATGGTCAACAATTCCATCAAAACAAAAGAAAGTTTAAACAGTGATGGTCAACAATTCCATCAATATCATCAAAACAAAAGAAAGTTTAAACAGTGATGGTCAACAATTCCATCAATATCATCAAAACAAAAGAAAGTTTAAACAGTGATGGTCAACAATTCCATCAATATCATCAAAACAAAAGAAAGTTTAAACAGTGATGGTCAACTAATCCATCAATATCATCAAAACAAAAGAAAGTTTAAACAGTGATGGTCAACAATTCCATCAATATCATCAAAACAAAAGAAAGTTTAAACAGTGATGGTCAACAATTCCATCAATATCATCAAAACAAAAGACAGTTTAAACAGTGATGGTCAAAAATTCCATCAAAACAAAAGAAAGTTTAAACAGTGATGGTCAACAATTCCATCAATATCATCAAAACAAAAGAAAGTTTAAACAGTGATGGTCAACTAATCCATCAATATCATCAAAACAAAAGAAAGTTTAAACAGTGATGGTCAACAATTCCATCAATATCATCAAAAGAAAAGAAAGTTTAAACAGTGATGGTCAACAATTCCATCAATATCATCAAAACAAAAGAAAGTTTAAACAGTGATGGTCAACAATTCCATCAAAACAAAAGAAAGTTTAAACAGTGATGGTCAACAATTCCATCAAAACAAAAGAAAGTTTAAACAGTGATGGTCAACAATTCCATCAATATCATCAAAACAAAAGACAGTTTAAATAGTGATGATCAACAATTCCATCAATATCATCAAAACAAAAGAAAGTTTAAACAGTGATGGTCAACAATTCCATCAATATCATCAAAACAAAAGACAGTTTAAACAGTGATGGTCAACAATTCCATCAATATCATCAAAACAAAAGAAAGTTTAAACAGTGATGGTCAACAATTCCATTAATATCATCAAAACAAAAGACAGTTTAAACAGTGATGGTCAACAATTCCATCAAAACAAAAGAAAGTTTAAACAGTGATGGTCAACAATTCCATCAATATCATCAAAACAAAAGACAGTTTAAACAGTGATGGTCAACAATTCCATCAATATCATCAAAACAAAAGAAAATTTAAACAGTGATGGTCAACAATTCCATTAATATCATCAAAACAAAAGACAGTTTAAACAGTGATGGTCAACAATTCCATCAAAATAAAAGAAAGTTTAAACAGTGATGGTCAACAATTCCATCAAAACAAAAGAAAGTTTAAACAGTGATGGTCAACAATTCCATCAATATCATCAAAACAAAAGACAGTTTAAACAGTGATGGTCAACAATTCCATCAAAACAAAAGAAAGGTTAAACAGTGATGGTCAACAATTCCATCAATATCATCAAAACAAAAGAAAGTTTAAACAGTGATGGTCAACTAATCCATCAATATCATCAAAACAAAAGAAAGTTTAAACAGTGATGGTCAACAATTCCATCAATATCATCAAAACAAAAGAAAGTTTAAACAGTGATGGTCAACAATTCCATCAATATCATCAAAACAAAAGAAAGTTTAAACAGTGATGGTCAACAATTCCATCAAAACAAAAGAAAGTTTAAACAGTGATGGTCAACAATTCCATCAAAACAAAAGAAAGTTTAAACAGTGATGGTCAACAATTCCATCAATATCATCAAAACAAAAGACAGTTTAAACAGTGATGATCAACAATTCCATCAATATCATCAAAACAAAAGAAAGTTTAAACAGTGATGGTCAACAATTCCATCAATATCATCAAAACAAAAGACAGTTTAAACAGTGATGGTCAACAATTCCATCAATATCATCAAAACAAAAGAAAGTTTAAACAGTGATGGTCAACAATTCCATTAATATCATCAAAACAAAAGACAGTTTAAACAGTGATGGTCAACAATTCCATCAAAACAAAAGAAAGTTTAAACAGTGATGGTCAACAATTCCATCAATATCATCAAAACAAAAGACAGTTTAAACAGTGATGGTCAACAATTCCATCAATATCATCAAAACAAAAGAAAATTTAAACAGTGATGGTCAACAATTCCATTAATATCATCAAAACAAAAGACAGTTTAAACAGTGATGGTCAACAATTCCATCAAAACAAAAGAAAGTTTAAACAGTGATGGTCAACAATTCCATCAAAACAAAAGAAAGTTTAAACAGTGATGGTCAACAATTCCATCAATATCATCAAAACAAAAGACAGTTTAAACAGTGATGGTCAACAATTCCATCAATATCATCAAAACAAAAGAAAGTTTAAACAGTGATGGTCAACAATTCCATCAATATCATCAAAACAAAAGACAGTTTAAACAGTGATGGTCAACAATTCCATCAAAACAAAAGAAAGTTTAAACAGTGATGGTCAACAATTCCATCAATATCATCAAAACAAAAAGAAAGTTTAAACAGTGATGGTCAACAATTCCATCAATATCATCAAAACAAAAGACAGTTTAAACAGTGATGGTCAACAATTCCATCAAAACAAAAGAAAGTTTAAACAGTGATGGTCAACAATTCCATCAATATCATCAAAACAAAAGAAAGTTTAAACAGTGATGGTCAACAATTCCATCAATATCATCAAAACAAAAAAAGTTTAAACAGTGATGGTCAACAATTCCATTAATATCATCAAAACAAAAGAAAGTTTAAACAGTGATGGTCAACAATTCCATCAAAACACAAGAAAGTTTAAACAGTGATGGTCAACAATTCCATCAAAACAAAAGAAAGTTTAAACAGTGATGGTCAACAATTCCATCAATATCATCAAAACAAAAGACAGTTTAAACAGTGATGATCAACAATTCCATCAATATCATCAAAACAAAAGAAAGTTTAAACAGTGATGGTCAACAATTCCATCAATATCATCAAAACAAAAGACAGTTTAGACAGTGATGGTCAACAATTCCATCAATATCATCAAAACAAAAGAAAGTTTAAACAGTGATGGTCAACAATTCCATTAATATCATCAAAACAAAAGAAAGTTTAAACAGTGATGGTCAACAATTCCATCAAAACAAAAGAAAGTTTAAACAGTGATGGTCAACAATTCCATCAATACAAAAGAAAGTTTAAACAGTGATGGTCAACAATTCCATCAATATCATCAAAACAAAAGACAGTTTAAACAGTGATGATCAACAATTCCATCAATATCATCAAAACAAAAGAAAGTTTAAACAGTGATGGTCAACAATTCCATCAATATCATCAAAACAAAAGACAGTTTAAACAGTGATGGTCAACAATTCCATCAATATCATCAAAACAAAAGAAAGTTTAAACAGTGATGGTCAACAATTCCATCAATATCATCTAAACAAAAGAAACTTTAAACAGTGATGGTCAACAATTCCATAAATATCAACAAAACAAAAGAAAGTTTAAACAGTGATGGTCAACAATTCCATCAATATCATCAAAACAAAAGAAAGTTTAAACAGTGATGGTCAACAATTCCATCAAAACAAAAGAAAGTTTAAACAGTGATGGTCAACAATTCCATCAATATCATCAAAACAAAAGAAAGTTTAAACAGTGATGGTCAACAATTCCATCAATATCATCAAAACAAAAGAAAGTTTAAACAGTGATGGTCAACAATTCCATCAATATCATCTAAACAAAAGAAACTTTAAACAGTGATGGTCAACAATTCCATCAATATCATCAAAACAAAAGAAAGTTTAAACATTGATGGTCAACAATTCCACCAATATCATCAAAACAAAAGAAAGTTTAAACAGCGATGGTCAACAATTCCATCAATATCATCAAAAGAAAAGAAAGTTTAAACAGTGATGGTCAACAATTCCATCAATATCATCAAAACAAAAGAAAGTTTAAACAGTGATAGTCAACAATTCCATCAATATCATCAAAACAAAAGAAAGTTTAAACAGTGATGGTCAACAATTCCATAAATATAAACAAAACAAAAGAAAGTTTAAACAGTGATGATCAACAATTCCATAAATATCAACAAAACAAAAGAAAGTTTAAACAGTGATGGTCAACAATTCCATTAATATCATCAAAACAAAAGAAAGTTTAAACAGTGATGGTCAACAATTCCATCAATATCATCAAAACAAAAGAATGTTTAAACAGTGATGGTCAACAATTCCATCAATATCATCAAAACAAAAGAAAGTTTAAACAGTGATGGTCAACAATTCCATCAATATCATCAAAACAAAAGACAGTTTAAACAGTGATGGTCAACAATTCCATCAAAACAAAAGAAAGTTTAAACAGTGATGGTCAACAATTCCATCAATATCATCAAAACAAAAGAAAGTTTAAACAGTGATGGTCAACAATTCCATCAATATCATCAAAACAAAAGAAAGTTTAAACAGTGATGGTCAACAATTCCATCAATATCATCAAAACAAAAGAAAGTTTAAACAGTGATGGTCAACTAATCCATCAATATCATCAAAACAAAAGAAAGTTTAAACAGTGATGGTCAACAATTCCATCAATATCATCAAAACAAAAGAAAGTTTAAACAGTGATGGTCAACAATTCCATCAATATCATCAAAACAAAAGAGAGTTTAAACAGTGATGGTCAACAATTCCATCAAAACAAAAGAATGTTTAAACAGTGATGGTCAACAATTCCATCAAAACAAAAGAAAGTTTAAACAGTGATGGTCAACAATTCCATCAATATCATCAAAACAAAAGACAGTTTAAACAGTGATGATCAACAATTCCATCAATATCATCAAAACAAAAGAAAGTTTAAACAGTGATGGTCAACAATTCCATCAATATCATCAAAACAAAAGAAAGTTTAAACAGTGATGGTCAACAATTCCATCAAAACAAAAGAAAGTTTAAACAGTGATGGTCAACAATTCCATCAAAACAAAAGAAAGTTTAAACAGTGATGGTCAACAATTCCATCAATATCATCAAAACAAAAGACAGTTTAAACAGTGATGGTCAACAATTCCATCAATATCATCAAAACAAAAGAAAGTTTAAACAGTGATGGTCAACAATTCCATCAATATCATCAAAACAAAAGACAGTTTAAACAGTGATGGTCAACAATTCCATCAAAACAAAAGAAAGTTTAAACAGTGATGGTCAACAATTCCATCAATATCATCAAAACAAAAGACAATTTAAACAGTGATGATCAACAATTCCATCAATATCATCAAAACAAAATAAAGTTTAAACAGTGATGGTCAACAATTCCATCAATATCATCAAAACAAAAGACAGTTTAAACAGATGGTCAACAATTCCATCAATATCATCAAAACAAAAGAAAGTTTAAACAGTGATGGTCAACAATTCCATTAATATCATCAAAACAAAAGACAGTTTAAACAGTGATGGTCAACAATTCCATCAAAACAAAAGAAAGTTTAAACAGTGATGGTCAACAATTCCATCAATATCATCAAAACAAAAGACAGTTTAAACAGTGATGGTCAACAATTCCATCAATATCATCAAAACAAAAGAAAGTTTAAACAGTGATGGTCAACAATTCCATTAATATCATCAAAACAAAAGACAGTTTAAACAGTGATGGTCAACAATTCCATCAAAACAAAAGAAAGTTTAAACAGTGATGGTCAACAATTCCATCAAAACAAAAGACAGTTTAAACAGTGATGGTCAACAATTCCATCAAAACAAAAGAAAGTTTAAACAGTAATGGTCAACAATTCCATCAATATCATCAAAACAAAAGACAATTTAAACAGTGATGATCAACAATTCCATCAATATCATCAAAACAAAAGAAAGTTTAAACAGTGATGGTCAACAATTCCATCAATATCATCAAAACAAAAGACAGTTTAAACAGTGATGGTCAACAATTCCATCAATATCATCAAAACAAAAGAAAGTTTAAACAGTGATGGTCAACAATTCCATTAATATCATCAAAACAAAAGAAAGTTTAAACAGTGATGGTCAACAATTCCATCAAAACAAAAGAAAGTTTAAACAGTGATGGTCAACAATTCCATCAAAACAAAAGAAAGTTTAAACAGTGATGGTCAACAATTCCATCAATATCATCAAAACAAAAGAAAGTTTAAACAGTGATGGTCAACAATTCCA
Organism: Bathymodiolus septemdierum; assembly: GCA_963383655.1. Classification (NCBI taxonomy): domain Eukaryota; kingdom Metazoa; phylum Mollusca; class Bivalvia; order Mytilida; family Modiolidae; genus Bathymodiolus; species Bathymodiolus septemdierum. The sequence continues at coordinate 4,032,027 of OY726529.1, read as the reverse complement.
TCAATATCATCAAAACAAAAGAAAGTTTAAACAGTGATGGTCAACAATTCCATCAATATCATCAAAACAAAAGACAGTTTAAACAGTGATGGTCAACAATTCCATCAATATCATCAAAACAAAAGAAAGTTTAAACAGTGATGGTCAACAATTCCATCAATATCCTCAAAACACAAGAAAGTTTAAACAGTGATGGTCAACAATTCCATCAATATCATCAAAACAAAAGAAACTTTAAACAGTGATGGTCAACAATTCCATCAATATCATCAAAACAAAAGAAAGTTTAAGCAGTGATGGTCAACAATTCCATCAATATCATCAAAACAAAAGAAAGTTTAAACAGTGATGGTCAACAATTCCATCAATATCATCTAAACAAAAGAAAGTTTAAACAGTGATGGTCAACAATTCCATAAATATCAACAAAACAAAAGAAAGTTTAAACAGTGATGGTCAACAATTCCATCAATATCATCAAAACAAAAGAAAGTTTAAACAGTGATGGTCAACAATTTCATCAAAACAAAAGAAAGTTTAAACAGTGATGGTCAACAATTCCATCAATATCATCAAAACAAAAGAAACTTTAAACAGTAATGGTCAACAATTCCATCAATATCATCAAAACAAAAGAAAGTTTAAACAGTGATGGTCAACAATTCCATCAATATCATCAAAACAAAAGAAAGTTTAAACAGTGATGGTCAACAATTCCATCAAAACAAAAGAAAGTTTAAACAGTGATGGTCAACAATTCCATCAATATCATCAAAACAAAAGACAGTTTAAACAGTGATGGTCAACAATTCCATCAATATCATCAAAACAAAAGAAAGTTTAAACAGTGATGGTCAACAATTCCATCAATATCATCAAAACAAAAGAAAGTTTAAACAGTGATGGTCAACAATTCCATCAATATCATCAAAACAAAAGAAAGTTTAAACAGTGATGGTCAACAATTCCATGAATATCATCAAAACAAAAGAAAGTTTAAACAGTGATGGTCAACAATTCCATCAATATCATCTAAACAAAAGAAACTTTAAACAGTGATGGTCAACAATTCCATAAATATCAACAAAACAAAAGAAAGTTTAAAAGTGATGGTCAACAATTCCATCAATATCATCAAAACAAAAGAAAGTTTAAACAGTGATGGTCAACAATTCCATCAAAACAAAAGAAAGTTTAAACAGTGATGATCAACAATTCCATCAATATCATCAAAACAAAAGAAAGTTTAAACAGTGATGGTCAACAATTCCATCAATATCATCAAAACAAAAGAAAGTTTAAACAGTGATGGTCAACAATTCCATCAATATCCTCAAAACACAAGAAAGTTTAAAAAGTGATGGTCAACAATCCATCAATATCATCAAAACAAAAGAAAGTTTAAACAGTGATGGTCAACAATTCCATCAATATCATCAAAACAAAAGAAAGTTTAAACAGTGATGGTCAACAATTCCATCAATATCATCAAAACAAAAGAAAGTTTAAACAGTGATGGTCAACAATTCCATAAATATCAACAAAACAAAAGAAAGTTTAAACAGTGATGGTCAACAATTCCATCAATATCATCAAAACAAAAGAAAGTTTAAACAGTGATGGTCAACAATTCCATAAATATCAACAAAACAAAAGAAAGTTTAAACAGTGATGGTCAACAATTCCATCAATATCATCAAAACAAAAGAAAGTTTAAACAGTGATGGTCAACAATTCCATCAAAACAAAGGAAAGTTTAAACAGTGATGATCAACAATTCCATCAATATCATCAAAACAAAAGACAGTTTAAACAGTGATGGTCAACAATTCCATCAATATCATCAAAACAAAAGAAAGTTTAAACAGTGATGGTCAACAATTCCATCAATATCCTCAAAACACAAGAAAGTTTAAACAGTGATGGTCAACAATTCCATCAATATCATCAAAACAAAAGAAAGTTTAAACAGTGATGGTCAACAATTCCATGAATATCATCAAAACAAAAGAAAGTTTAAACAGTGATGGTCAACAATTCCATCAATATCATCTAAACAAAAGAAACTTTAAACAGTGATGGTCAACAATTCCATCAATATCAACAAAACAAAAGAAAGTTTAAACAGTGATGGTCAACAATTCCATTAATATCATCAAAACAAAAGAAAGTTTAAACAGTGATGGTCAACAATTCCATCAAAACAAAAGAAAGTTTAAACAGTGATGGTCAACAATTCCATCAATATCGTCAAAACAAAAGAAAGTTTAAATAGTGATGGTCAACAATTCCATCAATATCATCAAAACAAAAGACAGTTTAAAGAGTGATGGTCAACAATTCCATCAATATCATCAAAACAAAAGAATGTTTAAACAGTGATGGTCAACAATTCCATTAATATCATCAAAACAAAAGAAAGTTTAAACAGTGATGGTCAACAATTCCATCAAAACAAAAGAAAGTTTAAACAGTGATGGTCAACAATTCCATCAAAACAAAAGAAAGTTTAAACAGTGATGGTCAACAATTCCATCAATATCATCAAAACAAAAGACAGTTTAAACAGTGATGATCAACAATTCCATCAATATCATCAAAACAAAAGAAAGTTTAAACAGTGATGGTCAACAATTCCATCAATATCATCAAAACAAAAGATAGTTTAAACAGTGATGGTCAACAATTCCATTAATATCATCAAAACAAAAGAAAGTTTAAACAGTGATGGTCAACAATTCCATTAATATCATCAAAACAAAAGTAAGTTTAAACAGTGATGGTCAACAATTCCATCAATATCATCAAAACAAAAGAAAGTTTAAACAGTGATGGTCAACAATTCCATTAATATCATCAAAACAAAAGAAAGTTTAAACAGTGATGGTCAACAATTACATTAATATCATCAAAACAAAAGAAAGTTTAAACAGTGATGGTCAACAATTCCATCAAAACAAAAGAAAGTTTAAACAGTGATGGTCAACAATTTCATCAAAACAAAAGAAAGTTTAAACAGTGATGGTCAACAATTCGATCAATATCATCAAAACAAAAGACAGTTTAAACAGTGATGGTCAACAATTCCATCAATATCATCAAAACAAAAGAAAGTTTAAACATTGATGGTCAACAATTCCATCAATATCATCAAAACAAAAGAAAGTTTAAACAGTGATGGTCAACAATTCCATAAATATCAACAAAACAAAAGAAAGTTTAAACAGTGATGGTCAACAATTCCATCAATATCATCAAAACAAAAGAAAGTTTAAACAGTGATGGTCAACATTTCCATCAAAACAAAAGAAAGTTTAAACAGTGATGGTCAACAGTTCCATCAATATCATCAAAACAAAAGAAAGTTTAAACAGTGATGGTCAACAATTCCATCAATATCATCAAAACAAAAGAAAGTTTAAACAGTGATGGTCAACAATTCCATCAATATCATCAAAACAAAAGAAAGTTTAAACAGTGATGGTCAACAATTCCATCAATATCATCAAAACAAAAGACAGTTTAAACAGTGATGGTCAACAATTCCATCAATATCCTCAAAACAAAAGAAATTTTAAACAGTGATGGTCAACAATTCCATCAATATCATCAAAACAAAAGAAAGTTTAAACAGTGATGGTCAACAATTCCATCAATATCATCAAAACAAAAGACAGTTTAAGCAGTGATGATCAACAATTCCATCAATATCATCAAAACAAAAGAAAGTTTAAACAGTGATGGTCAACAATTCCATCAATATCATCAAAACAAAAGAAAGTTTAAACAGTGATGTTCAACAATTCCATTAATATCATCAAAACAAAAGAAAGTTTAAACAGTGATGGTCAACAATTCCATCAAAACAAAAGAAAGTTTAAACAGTGATGATCAACAATTCCATCAAAACAAAAGAAAGTTTAACAGTAATGGTCAACAATTCCATCAATATCATCAAAACAAAAGACAGTTTAAACAGTGATGATCAACAATTCCATCAATATCATCAAAACAAAAGAAAGTTTAAACAGTGATGGTCAACAATTCCATCAATATCATCAAAACAAAAGACAGTTTAAACAGATGGTCAACAATTCCATCAATATCATCAAAACAAAAGAAAGTTTAAACAGTGATGGTCAACAATTCCATTAATATCATCAAAACAAAAGACAGTTTAAACAGTGATGGTCAACAATTCCATCAAAACAAAAGAAAGTTTAAACAGTGATGGTCAACAATTCCATCAATATCATCAAAACAAAAGACAGTTTAAACAGTGATGGTCAACAATTCCATCAATATCATCAAAACAAAAGAAAGTTTAAACAGTGATGGTCAACAATTCCATTAATATCATCAAAACAAAAGACAGTTTAAACAGTGATGGTCAACAATTCCATCAAAACAAAAGAAAGTTTAAACAGTGATGGTCAACAATTCCATCAAAACAAAAGACAGTTTAAACAGTGATGGTCAACAATTCCATCAAAACAAAAGAAAGTTTAAACAGTAATGGTCAACAATTCCATCAATATCATCAAAACAAAAGACAATTTAAACAGTGATGATCAACAATTCCATCAATATCATCAAAACAAAAGAAAGTTTAAACAGTGATGGTCAACAATTCCATCAATATCATCAAAACAAAAGACAGTTTAAACAGTGATGGTCAACAATTCCATCAATATCATCAAAACAAAAGAAAGTTTAAACAGTGATGGTCAACAATTCCATTAATATCATCAAAACAAAAGAAAGTTTAAACAGTGATGGTCAACAATTCCATCAAAACAAAAGAAAGTTTAAACAGTGATGGTCAACAATTCCATCAAAACAAAAGAAAGTTTAAACAGTGATGGTCAACAATTCCATCAATATCATCAAAACAAAAGAAAGTTTAAACAGTGATGGTCAACAATTCCATCAATATCATCAAAACAAAAGAAAGTTTAAACAGTGATGGTCAACAATTCCATCAATATCATCAAAACAAAAGACAGTTTAAACAGTGATGGTCAACAATTCCATCAATATCATCAAAACAAAAGAAAGTTTAAACAGTGATGGTCAACAATTCCATCAATATCCTCAAAACACAAGAAAGTTTAAACAGTGATGGTCAACAATTCCATCAATATCATCAAAACAAAAGAAACTTTAAACAGTGATGGTCAACAATTCCATCAATATCATCAAAACAAAAGAAAGTTTAAGCAGTGATGGTCAACAATTCCATCAATATCATCAAAACAAAAGAAAGTTTAAACAGTGATGGTCAACAATTCCATCAATATCATCTAAACAAAAGAAAGTTTAAACAGTGATGGTCAACAATTCCATAAATATCAACAAAACAAAAGAAAGTTTAAACAGTGATGGTCAACAATTCCATCAATATCATCAAAACAAAAGAAAGTTTAAACAGTGATGGTCAACAATTTCATCAAAACAAAAGAAAGTTTAAACAGTGATGGTCAACAATTCCATCAATATCATCAAAACAAAAGAAACTTTAAACAGTAATGGTCAACAATTCCATCAATATCATCAAAACAAAAGAAAGTTTAAACAGTGATGGTCAACAATTCCATCAATATCATCAAAACAAAAGAAAGTTTAAACAGTGATGGTCAACAATTCCATCAAAACAAAAGAAAGTTTAAACAGTGATGGTCAACAATTCCATCAATATCATCAAAACAAAAGACAGTTTAAACAGTGATGGTCAACAATTCCATCAATATCATCAAAACAAAAGAAAGTTTAAACAGTGATGGTCAACAATTCCATCAATATCATCAAAACAAAAGAAAGTTTAAACAGTGATGGTCAACAATTCCATCAATATCATCAAAACAAAAGAAAGTTTAAACAGTGATGGTCAACAATTCCATGAATATCATCAAAACAAAAGAAAGTTTAAACAGTGATGGTCAACAATTCCATCAATATCATCTAAACAAAAGAAACTTTAAACAGTGATGGTCAACAATTCCATAAATATCAACAAAACAAAAGAAAGTTTAAAAGTGATGGTCAACAATTCCATCAATATCATCAAAACAAAAGAAAGTTTAAACAGTGATGGTCAACAATTCCATCAAAACAAAAGAAAGTTTAAACAGTGATGATCAACAATTCCATCAATATCATCAAAACAAAAGAAAGTTTAAACAGTGATGGTCAACAATTCCATCAATATCATCAAAACAAAAGAAAGTTTAAACAGTGATGGTCAACAATTCCATCAATATCCTCAAAACACAAGAAAGTTTAAAAAGTGATGGTCAACAATCCATCAATATCATCAAAACAAAAGAAAGTTTAAACAGTGATGGTCAACAATTCCATCAATATCATCAAAACAAAAGAAAGTTTAAACAGTGATGGTCAACAATTCCATCAATATCATCAAAACAAAAGAAAGTTTAAACAGTGATGGTCAACAATTCCATAAATATCAACAAAACAAAAGAAAGTTTAAACAGTGATGGTCAACAATTCCATCAATATCATCAAAACAAAAGAAAGTTTAAACAGTGATGGTCAACAATTCCATAAATATCAACAAAACAAAAGAAAGTTTAAACAGTGATGGTCAACAATTCCATCAATATCATCAAAACAAAAGAAAGTTTAAACAGTGATGGTCAACAATTCCATCAAAACAAAGGAAAGTTTAAACAGTGATGATCAACAATTCCATCAATATCATCAAAACAAAAGACAGTTTAAACAGTGATGGTCAACAATTCCATCAATATCATCAAAACAAAAGAAAGTTTAAACAGTGATGGTCAACAATTCCATCAATATCCTCAAAACACAAGAAAGTTTAAACAGTGATGGTCAACAATTCCATCAATATCATCAAAACAAAAGAAAGTTTAAACAGTGATGGTCAACAATTCCATGAATATCATCAAAACAAAAGAAAGTTTAAACAGTGATGGTCAACAATTCCATCAATATCATCTAAACAAAAGAAACTTTAAACAGTGATGGTCAACAATTCCATCAATATCAACAAAACAAAAGAAAGTTTAAACAGTGATGGTCAACAATTCCATTAATATCATCAAAACAAAAGAAAGTTTAAACAGTGATGGTCAACAATTCCATCAAAACAAAAGAAAGTTTAAACAGTGATGGTCAACAATTCCATCAATATCGTCAAAACAAAAGAAAGTTTAAATAGTGATGGTCAACAATTCCATCAATATCATCAAAACAAAAGACAGTTTAAAGAGTGATGGTCAACAATTCCATCAATATCATCAAAACAAAAGAATGTTTAAACAGTGATGGTCAACAATTCCATTAATATCATCAAAACAAAAGAAAGTTTAAACAGTGATGGTCAACAATTCCATCAAAACAAAAGAAAGTTTAAACAGTGATGGTCAACAATTCCATCAAAACAAAAGAAAGTTTAAACAGTGATGGTCAACAATTCCATCAATATCATCAAAACAAAAGACAGTTTAAACAGTGATGATCAACAATTCCATCAATATCATCAAAACAAAAGAAAGTTTAAACAGTGATGGTCAACAATTCCATCAATATCATCAAAACAAAAGATAGTTTAAACAGTGATGGTCAACAATTCCATCAATATCATTAAAACAAAAGAAAGTTTAAACAGTGATGGTCAACAATTCCATTAATATCATCAAAACAAAAGAAAGTTTAAACAGTGATGGTCAACAATTCCATTAATATCATCAAAACAAAAGTAAGTTTAAACAGTGATGGTCAACAATTCCATCAATATCATCAAAACAAAAGAAAGTTTAAACAGTGATGGTCAACAATTCCATTAATATCATCAAAACAAAAGAAAGTTTAAACAGTGATGGTCAACAATTACATTAATATCATCAAAACAAAAGAAAGTTTAAACAGTGATGGTCAACAATTCCATCAAAACAAAAGAAAGTTTAAACAGTGATGGTCAACAATTTCATCAAAACAAAAGAAAGTTTAAACAGTGATGGTCAACAATTCGATCAATATCATCAAAACAAAAGACAGTTTAAACAGTGATGGTCAACAATTCCATCAATATCATCAAAACAAAAGAAAGTTTAAACATTGATGGTCAACAATTCCATCAATATCATCAAAACAAAAGAAAGTTTAAACAGTGATGGTCAACAATTCCATAAATATCAACAAAACAAAAGAAAGTTTAAACAGTGATGGTCAACAATTCCATCAATATCATCAAAACAAAAGAAAGTTTAAACAGTGATGGTCAACATTTCCATCAAAACAAAAGAAAGTTTAAACAGTGATGGTCAACAGTTCCATCAATATCATCAAAACAAAAGAAAGTTTAAACAGTGATGGTCAACAATTCCATCAATATCATCAAAACAAAAGAAAGTTTAAACAGTGATGGTCAACAATTCCATCAATATCATCAAAACAAAAGAAAGTTTAAACAGTGATGGTCAACAATTCCATCAATATCATCAAAACAAAAGACAGTTTAAACAGTGATGGTCAACAATTCCATCAATATCCTCAAAACAAAAGAAATTTTAAACAGTGATGGTCAACAATTCCATCAATATCATCAAAACAAAAGAAAGTTTAAACAGTGATGGTCAACAATTCCATCAATATCATCAAAACAAAAGACAGTTTAAGCAGTGATGATCAACAATTCCATCAATATCATCAAAACAAAAGAAAGTTTAAACAGTGATGGTCAACAATTCCATCAATATCATCAAAACAAAAGAAAGTTTAAACAGTGATGTTCAACAATTCCATTAATATCATCAAAACAAAAGAAAGTTTAAACAGTGATGGTCAACAATTCCATCAAAACAAAAGAAAGTTTAAACAGTGATGATCAACAATTCCATCAAAACAAAAGAAAGTTTAACAGTAATGGTCAACAATTCCATCAATATCATCAAAACAAAAGACAGTTTAAACAGTGATGATCAACAATTCCATCAATATCATCAAAACAAAAGAAAGTTTAAACAGTGATGGTCAACAATTCCATCAATATCATCAAAACAAAAGACAGTTTAAACAGTGATGGTCAACAATTCCATCAATATCATCAAAACAAAAGAAAGTTTAAACAGTGATGGTCAACAATTCCATTAATATCATCAAAAGAAAAGAAAGTTTAAACAGTGATGGTCAACAATTCCATTAATATCATCAAAACAAAAGAAAGTTTAAACAGTGATGGTCAACAATTCCATCAATATCATCAAAACAAAAGAAAGTTTAAACAGTGATGGTCAACAATTGCATTAATATCATCAAAACAAAAGAAAGTTTAAACAGTGATGGTCAACAATTCCATCAAAACAAAAGAAAGTTTAAACAGTGATGATCAACAATTCCATCAAAACAAAAGAAAGTTTAAACAGTGATGGTCAACAATTCCATCAATATCATCAAAACAAAAGACAGTTTAAACAGTGATGGTCAACAATTCCATCAATATCATCAATACAAAAGAAAGTTTAAACAGTGATGGTCAACAATTCCATCAAAACAAAAGAAAGTTTAAACAGTGATGGTCAACAATTCGATCAATATCATCAAAACAAAAGAAAGTTTAAACAGTGATGGTCAACAATTCCATCAATATCATCAAAACAAAAGAAAGTTTAAACAGTGATGGTCAACAATTCCATCAATATCATCAAAACAAAAGAAAGTTTAAACAGTGATGGTCAACAATTCCATAAATATCAACAAAACAAAAGAAAGTTTAAACAGTGATGGTCAACAATTCCATCAATATCATCAAAACAAAAGAAAGTTTAAACAGTGATGGTCAACATTTCCATCAAAACAAAAGAAAGTTTAAACAGTGATGGTCAGCAGTTCCATCAATATCATCAAAACAAAAGAAAGTTTAAACAGTGATGGTCAACAATTCCATCAATATCATCAAAACAAAAGAAAGTTTAAACAGTGATGGTCAACAATTCCATCAATATCATCAAAACAAAAGAAAGTTTAAACAGTGATGGTCAACAATTCCATCAATATCATCAAAACAAAAGAAAGTTTAAACAGTGATGGTCAACAATTCCATCAATATCCTCAAAACAAAAGAAATTTTAAACAGTGATGGTCAACAATTCCATCAATATCATCAAAACAAAAGAAAGTTTAAACAGTGATGGTCAACAATTCCATCAATATCATCAAAACAAAAGACAGTTTAAGCAGTGATGATCAACAATTCCATCAATATCATCAAAACAAAAGAAAGTTTAAACAGTGATGGTCAACAATTCCATCAATATCATCAAAACAAAAGAAAGTTTAAACAGTGATGGTCAACAATTCCATCAATATCCTCAAAACAAAAGAAATTTTAAACAGTGATGGTCAACAATTCCATCAATATCATCAAAACAAAAGAAAGTTTAAACAGTGATGGTCAACAATTCCATCAATATCATCAAAACAAAAGAAAGTTTAAACAGTGATGGTCAACAATTCCATCAATATCATCAAAACAAAAGAAAGTTTAAACAGTGATGGTCAACAATTCCATTAATATCATCAAAACAAAAGAAAGTTTAAACAGTGATGGTCAACAATTCCATCAAAACAAAAGAAAGTTTAAACAGTGATCATCAACAATTCCATCAAAACAAAAGAAAGTTTAACAGTAATGGTCAACAATTCCATCAATATCATCAAAACAAAAGACAGTTTAAACAGTGATGATCAACAATTCCATCAATATCATCAAAACAAAAGAAAGTTTAAACAGTGATGGTCAACAATTCCATCAATATCCTCAAAACAAAAGAAATTTTAAACAGTGATGGTCAACAATTCCATCAATATCATCAAAACAAAAGAAAGTTTAAACAGTGATGGTCAACAATTCCATCAATATCATCAAAACAAAAGACAGTTTAAGCAGTGATGATCAACAATTCCATCAATATCATCAAAACAAAAGAAAGTTTAAACAGTGATGGTCAACAATTCCATCAATATCATCAAAACAAAAGAAAGTTTAAACAGTGATGGTCAACAATTCCATCAATATCCTCAAAACAAAAGAAATTTTAAACAGTGATGGTCAACAATTCCATCAATATCATCAAAACAAAAGAAAGTTTAAACAGTGATGGTCAACAATTCCATCAATATCATCAAAACAAAAGACAGTTTAAGCAGTGATGATCAACAATTCCATCAATATCATCAAAACAAAAGAAAGTTTAAACAGTGATGGTCAACAATTCCATTAATATCATCAAAACAAAAGAAAGTTTAAACAGTGATGGTCAACAATTCCATCAAAACAAAAGAAAGTTTAAACAGTGATGATCAACAATTCCATCAAAACAAAAGAAAGTTTAACAGTAATGGTCAACAATTCCATCAATATCATCAAAACAAAAGACAGTTTAAACAGTGATGATCAACAATTCCATCAATATCATCAAAACAAAAGAAAGTTTAAACAGTGATGGTCAACAATTCCATCAATATCCTCAAAACAAAAGAAATTTTAAACAGTGATGGTCAACAATTCCATCAATATCATCAAAACAAAAGAAAGTTTAAACAGTGATGGTCAACAATTCCATCAATATCATCAAAACAAAAGACAGTTTAAGCAGTGATGATCAACAATTCCATCAATATCATCAAAACAAAAGAAAGTTTAAACAGTGATGGTCAACAATTCCATCAATATCATCAAAACAAAAGAAAGTTTAAACAGTGATGGTCAACAATTCCATCAATATCCTCAAAACAAAAGAAATTTTAAACAGTGATGGTCAACAATTCCATCAATATCATCAAAACAAAAGAAAGTTTAAACAGTGATGGTCAACAATTCCATCAATATCATCAAAACAAAAGACAGTTTAAGCAGTGATGATCAACAATTCCATCAATATCATCAAAACAAAAGAAAGTTTAAACAGTGATGGTCAACAATTCCATCAATATCATCAAAACAAAAGAAAGTTTAAACAGTGATGGTCAACAATTCCATTAATATCATCAAAACAAAAGAAAGTTTAAACAGTGATGGTCAACAATTCCATCAAAACAAAAGAAAGTTTAAACAGTGATGATCAACAATTCCATCAAAACAAAAGAAAGTTTAACAGTAATGGTCAACAATTCCATCAATATCATCAAAACAAAAGACAGTTTAAACAGTGATGATCAACAATTCCATCAATATCATCAAAACAAAAGAAAGTTTAAACAGTGATGGTCAACAATTCCATCAATATCATCAAAACAAAAGACAGTTTAAACAGTGATGGTCAACAATTCCATCAATATCATCAAAACAAAAGAAAGTTTAAACAGTGATGGTCAACAATTCCATTAATATCATCAAAAGAAAAGAAAGTTTAAACAGTGATGGTCAACAATTCCATTAATATCATCAAAACAAAAGAAAGTTTAAACAGTGATGGTCAACAATTCCATCAATATCATCAAAACAAAAGAAAGTTTAAACAGTGATGGTCAACAATTGCATTAATATCATCAAAACAAAAGAAAGTTTAAACAGTGATGGTCAACAATTCCATCAAAACAAAAGAAAGTTTAAACAGTGATGATCAACAATTCCATCAAAACAAAAGAAAGTTTAAACAGTGATGGTCAACAATTCCATCAATATCATCAAAACAAAAGACAGTTTAAACAGTGATGGTCAACAATTCCATCAATATCATCAATACAAAAGAAAGTTTAAACAGTGATGGTCAACAATTCCATCAAAACAAAAGACAGTTTAAACAGTGATGGTCAACAATTTCATCAAAACAAAAGAAAGTTTAAACAGTGATGGTCAACAATTCGATCAATATCATCAAAACAAAAGAAAGTTTAAACAGTGATGGTCAACAATTCCATCAATATCATCAAAACAAAAGAAAGTTTAAACAGTGATGGTCAACAATTCCATCAATATCATCAAAACAAAAGAAAGTTTAAACAGTGATGGTCAACAATTCCATAAATATCAACAAAACAAAAGAAAGTTTAAACAGTGATGGTCAACAATTCCATCAATATCATCAAAACAAAAGAAAGTTTAAACAGTGATGGTCAACATTTCCATCAAAACAAAAGAAAGTTTAAACAGTGATGGTCAGCAGTTCCATCAATATCATCAAAACAAAAGAAAGTTTAAACAGTGATGGTCAACAATTCCATCAATATCATCAAAACAAAAGAAAGTTTAAGCAGTGATGGTCAACAATTCCATCAATATCATCAAAACAAAAGAAAGTTTAAACAGTGATGGTCAACAATTCCATCAATATCATCAAAACAAAAGACAGTTTAAACAGTGATGGTCAACAATTCCATCAATATCCTCAAAACAAAAGAAAGTTTAAACAGTGATGGTCAACAATTCCATCAATATCATCAAAGCAAAAGAGAGTTTAAACAGTGATGGTCAACAATTCCATTAATATCATCAACACAAAAGAAAGTTTTAACAGTGATGGTCAACAATTCCATCAAAACAAAAGAAAGTTTAAACAGTGATGGTCAACAATTCCATCAAAACAAAAGAAAGTTTAAACAGTGATGGTCAACAATTCCATCAATATCATCAAAACAAAAGAAAGTTTAAACAGTGATGGTCAACAATTCCATCAATATCCTCAAAACACAAGAAAGTTTAAACAGTGATGATCAACAATTCCATCAAAACAAAAGACAGTTTAAACAGTAATGGTCAACAATTCCATCAATATCATCAAAACAAAAGACAGTTTAAACAGTGATGATCAACAATTCCATCAATATCATCAAAACAAAAGAAAGTTTAAACAGTGATGGTCAACAATTCCATCAATATCATCAAAACAAAAGAAAGTTTAAACAGTGATGGTCAACAATTCCATCAATATCATCAAAACAAAAGAAAGTTTAAACAGTGATGGTCAACAATTCCATTAATATCATCAAAACAAAAGAAAGTTTAAACAGTGATGGTCAACAATTCCATCAAAACAAAAGAAAGTTTAAACAGTGATGGTCAACAATTCCATCAATATCATCAAAACAAAAGACAGTTTAAACAGTGATGGTCAACAATTCCATCAATATCATCAAAACAAAAGAAAGTTTAAACAGTGATGGTCAACAATTCCATTAATATCATCAAAAGAAAAGAAAGTTTAAACAGTGATGGTCAACAATTCCATTAATATCATCAAAACAAAAGAAAGTTTAAACAGTGATGGTCAACAATTCCATCAATATCATCAAAACAAAAGAAAGTTTAAGCAGTGATGGTCAACAATTGCATTAATATCATCAAAACAAAAGAAAGTTTAAACAGTGATGGTCAACAATTCCATCAAAACAAAAGAAAGTTTAAACAGTGATGATCAACAATTCCATCAAAACAAAAGAAAGTTTAAACAGTGATGGTCAACAATTCCATCAATATCATCAAAACAAAAGACAGTTTAAACAGTGATGGTCAACAATTCCATCAATATCATCAAAACAAAAGAAAGTTTAAACAGTGATGGTCAACAATTCCATCAATATCATCAAAACAAAAGAAAGTTTAAACAGTGATGGTCAACAATTCCATAAATATCAACAAAACAAAAGAAAGTTTAAACAGTGATGGTCAACAATTACATCAATATCATCAAAACAAAAGAAAGTTTAAACACTGATGGTCAACATTTCCATCAAAACAAAAGAAAGTTTAAACAGTGATGGTCAGCAGTTCCATCAATATCATCAAAACAAAAGAAAGTTTAAACAGTGATGGTCAACAATTCCATCAATATCATCAAAACAAAAGAAAGTTTAAACAGTGATGGTCAACAATTCCATCAATATCATCAAAACAAAAGAAAGTTTAAACAGTGATGGTCAACAATTCCATCAATATCATCAAAACAAAAGACAGTTTAAACAGTGATGATCAACAATTCCATCAATATCCTCAAAACAAAAGAAAGTTTAAACAGTTATGGTCAACAATTCCATCAATATCATCAAAACAAAAGAAAGTTTAAACAGTGATGGTCAACAATTCCATCAAAACAAAAGAAAGTTGAAACAGTAATGGTCAACAATTCCATCAATATCATCAAAGCAAAAGAAAGTTTAAACAGTGATGGTCAACAATTCCATTAATATCATCAAAACAAAAGAAAGTATAAACAGTGATGGTCAACAATTCCATCAAAACAAAGGAAAGTTTAAACAGTGATGGTCAACAATTCCATCAAAACAAAAGAAAGTTTAAACAGTGATGGTCAACAATTCCATCAATATCATCAAAACAAAAGACAGTTTAAACAGTGATGATCAACAATTCCATCAATATCATCAAAACAAAAGAAAGTTTAAACAGTGATGGTCAACAATTCCATCAATATCATCAAAACAAAAGAAAGTTTAAACAGTGATGGTCAACAATTCCATCAATATCCTCAAAACACAAGAAAGTTTAAACAGTGATGGTCAACAATTCCATCAATATCATCAAAACAAAAGACAGTTTAAACAGTGATGGTCAACAACTCCATCAATATCATCAAAACAAAAGAAAGTTTAAACAGTGATGGTCAACAATTCCATCAATATCATCTAAACAAAAGAAAGTTTAAACAGTGATGGTCAACAATTCCATCAATATCAACAAAGCAAAAGAAAGTTTAAACAGTGATGGTCAACAATTCCATCAATATCATCAAAACAAAAGAAATTTTAAACAGTGATTGTCAACAATTCCATCAAAACAAAAGAAAGTTTAAACAGTGATGGTCAACAATTCCATCAATATCATCAAAACAAAAGAAAGTTTAAACAGTGATGGTCAACAATTCCATCAATATCATCAAAACAAAAGAAAGTTTAAACAGTGATGGTCAACAATTCCATTAATATCATCAAAACAAAAGAAAGTTTAAACAGTGATGGTCAACAATTCCATCAATATCATCAAAACAAAAGAGAGTTTAAACAGTGATGGTCAACAATTCCATCAATATCATCAAAGCAAAAGAAAGTTTAAACAGTGATGGTCAACAATTCCATTAATATCATCAAAACAAAAGAAAGTTTAAACAGTGATGGTCAACAATTCCATCAAAACAAAAGAAAGTTTAAACAGTGATGATCAACAATTCCATCAAAACAAAAGAAAGTTTAAACAGTGATGGTCAACAATTCCATCAATATCATCAAAACAAAAGAAAGTTTAAACAGTGATGGTCAACAATTCCATCAATATCATCAAAACAAAAGAAAGTTTAAACAGTGATGGTCAACAATTCCATCAATATCCTCAAAACACAAGAAAGTTTAAACAGTGATGGTCAACAATTCCATCAATATCATCAAAACAAAAGACAGTTTAAACAGTGATGGTCAACAACTCCATCAATATCATCAAAACAAAAGAAAGTTTAAACAGTGATGGTCAACAATTCCATCAATATCATCTAAACAAAAGACAGTTTAAACAGTGATGGTCAACAATTCCATCAATATCAACAAAGCAAAAGAAAGTTTAAACAGTGATGGTCAACAATTCCATCAATATCATCAAAACAAAAGAAATTTTAAACAGTGATGGTCAACAATTCCATCAAAACAAAAGAAAGTTTAAACAGTGATGGTCAACAATTCCATCAATATCATCAAAACAAAAGAAAGTTTAAACAGTGATGGTCAACAATTCCATCAATATCATCAAAACAAAAGAAAGTTTAAACAGTGATGGTCAACAATTCCATTAATATCATCAAAACAAAAGAAAGTTTAAACAGTGATGGTCAACAATTCCATCAATATCATCAAAACAAAAGAGAGTTTAAACAGTGATGGTCAACAATTCCATCAATATCATCAAAGCAAAAGAAAGTTTAAACAGTGATGGTCAACAATTCCATTAATATCATCAAAACAAAAGAAAGTTTAAACAGTGATGGTCAACAATTCCATCAAAACAAAAGAAAGTTTAAACAGTGATGGTCAACAATTCCATCAAAACAAAAGAAAGTTTAAACAGTGATGGTCAACAATTCCATCAATATCATCAAAACAAAAGATAGTTTAAACAGTGATGATCAACAATTCCATCAATATCATCAAAACAAAAGAAAGTTTAAACAGTGATGGTCAACAATTCCATCAATATCATCAAAACAAAAGAAAGTTTAAACAGTGATGGTCAACAATTCCATCAATATCCTCAAAACACAAGAAAGTTTAAACAGTGATGGTCAACAATTCCATCAATATCATCTAAACAAAAGACAGTTTAAACAGTGATGGTCAACAATTCCATCAATATCAACAAAACAAAAGAAAGTTTAAACAGGGATGGTCAACAATTCCATCAATATCATCAAAACAAAAGAAATTTTAAACAGTGATGGTCAACAATTCCATCAAAACAAAAGAAAGTTTAAACAGTGATGGTCAACAATTCCATCAATATCATCAAAACAAAAGAAAGTTTAAACAGTGATGGTCAACAATTCCATCAATATCATCAAAACCAAAGAAAGTTTAAACAGTGATGGTCAACAATTCCATCAATATCATCAAAACAAAAGAAAGTTTAAGCAGTGATGGTCAACAATTCCATCAATATCATCAAAACAAAAGAAAGTTTAAACAATGATGGTCAACAATTCCATCAAAACAAAAGAAAGTTTAAACAGTGATGGTCAACAATTCCATCAAAACAAAAGAAAGTTTAAACAGTGATGATCAACAATTCCATCAATATCATCAAAACAAAAGACAGTTTAAACAGTGATGATCAACAATTCCATCAATATCATCAAAACAAAAAAAAGTTTAAACAGTGATGGTCAACAATTCCATCAATATCATCAAAACAAAAGACAGTTTAAATAGTGATGGTCAACAATTCCATCAATATCATCAAAACAAAAGAAAGTTTAAACAGTGATGGTCAACAATTCCATTAATATCATCAAAACAAAAGAAAGTTTAAACAGTGATTGTCAACAATTCCATCAAAACAAAAGAAAGTTTAAACAGTGATGGTCAACAATTCCATCAAAACAAAAGAAAGTTTAAACAGTGATGGTCAACAATTCCATCAATATCATCAAAACAAAAGACAGTTTAAACAGTGATGATCAACAATTCCATCAATATCATGAAAACAAAAGAAAGTTTAAACAGTGATGGTCAACAATTCCATCAATATCATCAAAACAAAAGACAGTTTAAACAGTGATGGTCAACAATTCCATCAATATCATCAAAACAAAAGAAAGTTTAAACAGTGATGGTCAACAATTCCATCAATATCATCAAAACAAAAGACAGTTTAAACAGTGATGGTCAACAATTCCATCAATATCATCAAAACAAAAGACAGTTTAAACAGTGATGGTCAACAATTCCATCAATATCATCAAAACAAAAGAAAGTTTAAACAGTGATGGTCAACAATTCCATCAATATCATCAAAACAAAAGAAAGTTTAAACAGTGATGGTCAACAATTCCATCAATATCATCAAAACAAAAGAAAGTTTAAACAGTGATGGTCAACAATTCCATCAATATCATCAAAACAAAAGAAAGTTTAAACAGTGATGGTCAACAATTCCATCAATATCATCAAAACAAAAGAAAGTTTAAACAGTGATGGTCAACAATTCCATCAATATCATCAAAACAAAAGAAAGTTTAAACAGTGATGGTCAACAATTCCATCAATATCATCAAAACAAAAGAAAGCTTATACAGTGATGGTCAACAGTTCCATTAATATCATCAAAACAAAAGAAAGTTTAAACAGTGATGGTCAACAATTCCATCAATATCAACAAAACAAAAGACAGTTTAAACAGTGATGGTCAACAATTCCATTAATATCATCAAAACACAAGAAAGTTTAAGCAGCGATGGTCAAAAATTCCATCAATATCATCAAAACAGAAGAAAGTTTAAACAGTGATGGTCAACAATTCCATCAATATCATCAAAACAAAAGAAAGTTTAAACAGTGATGGTCAACAATTCCATCAATATCATCAAAACAAAAGAAAGTTTAAACAGTGATGGTCAACAATTCCATCAATATCATCAAAACAAAAGAAAGTTTAAACAGTGATGGTCAACAATTCCATCAATATCATCAAAACAAAAGAAAGTTTAAACAGTGATGGTCAACAATTCCATCAATATCAACAAAACAAAAGAAAGTTTAAACAGGGATGGTCAACAATTCCATCAATATCATCAAAACAAAAGAAATTTTAAACAGTGATGGTCAACAATTCCATCAAAACAAAAGAAAGTTTAAACAGTGATGGTCAACAATTCCATCAATATCATCAAAACAAAAGAAAGTTTAAACAGTGATGGTCAACAATTCCATCAATATCATCAAAACAAAAGAAATTTTAAACAGTGATGGTCAACAATTCCATCAAAACAAAAGAAAGTTTAAACAGTGATGGTCAACAATTCCATCAATATCATCAAAACAAAAGAAAGTTTAAACAGTGATGGTCAACAATTCCATCAATATCATCAAAACAAAAGAAAGTTTAAACAGTGATGGTCAACAATTCCATTAATATCATCAAAACAAAAGAAAGTTTAAACAGTGATGGTCAACAATTCCATCAATATCATCAAAACAAAAGAGAGTTTAAACAGTGATGGTCAACAATTCCATCAATATCATCAAAGCAAAAGAAAGTTTAAACAGTGATGGTCAACAATTCCATTAATATCATCAAAACAAAAGAAAGTTTAAACAGTGATGGTCAACAATTCCATCAAAACAAAAGAAAGTTTAAACAGTGATGGTCAACAATTCCATCAAAACAAAAGAAAGTTTAAACAGTGATGGTCAACAATTCCATCAATATCATCAAAACAAAAGAAAGTTTAAACAGTGATGGTCAACAATTCCATCAATATCATCAAAACAAAAGAAAGTTTAAACAGTGATGGTCAACAATTCCATCAATATCCTCAAAACACAAGAAAGTTTAAACAGTGATGGTCAACAATTCCATCAATATCATCAAAACAAAAGACAGTTTAAACAGTGATGGTCAACAACTCCATCAATATCATCAAAACAAAAGAAAGTTTAAACAGTGATGGTCAACAATTCCATCAATATCATCTAAACAAAAGACAGTTTAAAGAGTGATGGTCAACAATTCCATCAATATCAACAAAGCAAAAGAAAGTTTAAACAGTGATGGTCAACAATTCCATCAATATCATCAAAACAAAAGAAATTTTAAACAGTGATGGTCAACAATTCCATCAAAACAAAAGAAAGTTTAAACAGTGATGGTCAACAATTCCATCAATATCATCAAAACAAAAGAAAGTTTAAACAGTGATGGTCAACAATTCCATCAATATCATCAAAACAAAAGAAAGTTTAAACAGTGATGGTCAACAATTCCATTAATATCATCAAAACAAAAGAAAGTTTAAACAGTGATGGTCAACAATTCCATCAATATCATCAAAACAAAAGAGAGTTTAAACAGTGATGGTCAACAATTCCATCAATATCATCAAAGCAAAAGAAAGTTTAAACAGTGATGGTCAACAATTCCATTAATATCATCAAAACAAAAGAAAGTTTAAACAGTGATGGTCAACAATTCCATCAAAACAAAAGAAATTTTAAACAGTGATGGTCAACAATTCCATCAAAACAAAAGAAAGTTTAAACAGTGATGGTCAACAATTCCATCAATATCATCAAAACAAAAGACAGTTTAAACAGTGATGATCAACAATTCCATCAATATCATCAAAACAAAAGAAAGTTTAAACAGTGATGGTCAACAATTCCATCAATATCATCAAAACAAAAGAAAGTTTAAACAGTGATGGTCAACAATTCCATCAATATCCTCAAAACACAAGAAAGTTTAAACAGTGATGGTCAACAATTCCATCAATATCATCAAAACAAAAGAAAGTTTAAACAGTGATGGTCAACAATTCCATCAATATCATCAAAACAAAAGAAAGTTTAAACAGTGATGGTCAACAATTCCATCAATATCATCTAAACAAAAGACAGTTTAAACAGTGATGGTCAACAATTCCATCAATATCAACAAAACAAAAGAAAGTTTAAACAGGGATGGTCAACAATTCCATCAATATCATCAAAACAAAAGAAATTTTAAACAGTGATGGTCAACAATTCCATCAAAACAAAAGAAAGTTTAAACAGTGATGGTCAACAATTCCATCAATATCATCAAAACAAAAGAAAGTTTAAACAGTGATGATCAACAATTCCATCAATATCATCAAAACCAAAGAAAGTTTAAACAGTGATGGTCAACAATTCCATCAATATCATCAAAACAAAAGAAAGTTTAAGCAGTGATGGTCAACAATTCCATCAATATCATCAAAACAAAAGAAAGTTTAAACAATGATGGTCAACAATTCCATCAAAACAAAAGAAAGTTTAAACAGTGATGGTCAACAATTCCATCAAAACAAAAGAAAGTTTAAACAGTGATGATCAACAATTCCATCAATATCATCAAAACAAAAGACAGTTTAAACAGTGATGATCAACAATTCCATCAATATCATCAAAACAAAAAAAAGTTTAAACAGTGATGGTCAACAATTCCATCAATATCATCAAAACAAAAGACAGTTTAAATAGTGATGGTCAACAATTCCATCAATATCATCAAAACAAAAGAAAGTTTAAACAGTGATGGTCAACAATTCCATTAATATCATCAAAACAAAAGAAAGTTTAAACAGTGATTGTCAACAATTCCATCAAAACAAAAGAAAGTTTAAACAGTGATGGTCAACAATTCCATCAAAACAAAAGAAAGTTTAAACAGTGATGGTCAACAATTCCATCAATATCATCAAAACAAAAGACAGTTTAAACAGTGATGATCAACAATTCCATCAATATCATGAAAACAAAAGAAAGTTTAAACAGTGATGGTCAACAATTCCATCAATATCATCAAAACAAAAGACAGTTTAAACAGTGATGGTCAACAATTCCATCAATATCATCAAAACAAAAGAAAGTTTAAACAGTGATGGTCAACAATTCCATCAATATCATCAAAACAAAAGACAGTTTAAACAGTGATGGTCAACAATTCCATCAATATCATCAAAACAAAAGACAGTTTAAACAGTGATGGTCAACAATTCCATCAATATCATCAAAACAAAAGAAAGTTTAAACAGTGATGGTCAACAATTCCATCAATATCATCAAAACAAAAGAAAGTTTAAACAGTGATGGTCAACAATTCCATCAATATCATCAAAACAAAAGAAAGTTTAAACAGTGATGGTCAACAATTCCATCAATATCATCAAAACAAAAGAAAGTTTAAACAGTGATGGTCAACAATTCCATCAATATCATCAAAACAAAAGAAAGTTTAAACAGTGATGGTCAACAATTCCATCAATATCATCAAAACAAAAGAAAGTTTAAACAGTGATGGTCAACAATTCCATCAATATCATCAAAACAAAAGAAAGCTTATACAGTGATGGTCAACAGTTCCATTAATATCATCAAAACAAAAGAAAGTTTAAACAGTGATGGTCAACAATTCCATCAATATCAACAAAACAAAAGACAGTTTAAACAGTGATGGTCAACAATTCCATTAATATCATCAAAACACAAGAAAGTTTAAGCAGCGATGGTCAAAAATTCCATCAATATCATCAAAACAGAAGAAAGTTTAAACAGCGATGGTCAACAATTCCATCAATATCATCAAAAGAAAAGAAAGTTTAAACAGTGATGGTCAACAATTCCATCAATATCATCAACACAAAAGAAAGTTTAAACAGTGATGGTCAACAATTCCATCAATATCATCAAAACAAAAGAAAGTTTAAACAGTGATGGTCAACAATTCCATCAATATCATCAAAACAAAAGAAAGTTTAAACAGTGATGGTCAACAATTCCATCAATATCAACAAAACAAAAGAAAGTTTAAACAGGGATGGTCAACAATTCCATCAATATCATCAAAACAAAAGAAATTTTAAACAGTGATGGTCAACAATTCCATCAAAACAAAAGAAAGTTTAAACGGTGATGGTCAACAATTCCATCAATATCATCAAAACAAAAGAAAGTTTAAACAGTGATGGTCAACAATTCCATCAATATCATCAAAACAAAAGAAAGTTTAAACAGTGATGGTCAACAATTCCATCAATATCATCAAAACAAAAGAAAGTTTAAACAGTGATGGTCAACAATTCCATCAATATCATCAAAACAAAAGAAAGTTTAAACAGTGATGGTCAACAATTCCATCAAAACAAAAGAAAGTTTAAACAGTGATGGTCAACAATTCCATCAAAACAAAAGAAAGTTTAAACAGTGATGATCAACAATTCCATCAATATCATCAAAACAAAAGACAGTTTAAACAGTGATGATCAACAATTCCATCAATATCATCAAAACAAAAAAAAGTTTAAACAGTGATGGTCAACAATTCCATCAATATCATCAAAACAAAAGACAGTTTAAATAGTGATGGTCAACAATTCCATCAATATCATCAAAACAAAAGAAAGTTTAAACAGTGATGGTCAACAATTCCATTAATATCATCAAAACAAAAGAAAGTTTAAACAGTGATTGTCAACAATTCCATCAAAACAAAAGAAAGTTTAAACAGTGATGGTCAACAATTCCATCAAAACAAAAGAAAGTTTAAACAGTGATGGTCAACAATTCCATCAATATCATCAAAACAAAAGAAAGTTTAAACAGTGATGATCAACAATTCCATCAATATCATGAAAACAAAAGAAAGTTTAAACAGTGATGGTCAACAATTCCATCAATATCATCAAAACAAAAGACAGTTTAAACAGTGATGGTCAACAATTCCATCAATATCATCAAAACAAAAGAAAGTTTAAACAGTGATGGTCAACAATTCCATCAATATCATCAAAACAAAAGACAGTTTAAACAGTGATGGTCAACAATTCCATCAATATCATCAAAACAAAAGACAGTTTAAACAGTGATGGTCAACAATTCCATCAATATCATCAAAACAAAAGAAAGTTTAAACAGTGATGGTCAACAATTCCATCAATATCATCAAAACAAAAGAAAGTTTAAACAGTGATGGTCAACAATTCCATCAATATCATCAAAACAAAAGAAAGTTTAAACAGTGATGGTCAACAATTCCATCAATATCATGAAAACAAAAGAAAGTTTAAACAGTGATGGTCAACAATTCCATCAATATCATCAAAACAAAAGAAAGTTTAAACAGTGATGGTCAACAATTCCATCAATATCATCAAAACAAAAGAAAGTTTAAACAGTGATGGTCAACAATTCCATCAATATCATCAAAACAAAAGAAAGCTTATACAGTGATGGTCAACAGTTCCATTAATATCATCAAAACAAAAGAAAGTTTAAACAGTGATGGTCAACAATTCCATCAATATCAACAAAACAAAAGACAGTTTAAACAGTGATGGTCAACAATTCCATTAATATCATCAAAACACAAGAAAGTTTAAGCAGCGATGGTCAAAAATTCCATCAATATCATCAAAACAGAAGAAAGTTTAAACAGCGATGGTCAACAATTCCATCAATATCATCAAAAGAAAAGA
Source organism: Bathymodiolus septemdierum (assembly GCA_963383655.1). Classification (NCBI taxonomy): domain Eukaryota; kingdom Metazoa; phylum Mollusca; class Bivalvia; order Mytilida; family Modiolidae; genus Bathymodiolus; species Bathymodiolus septemdierum. The sequence continues at coordinate 4,007,335 of OY726529.1, read as the reverse complement.
AAGTTTAAACAGTGATGGTCAACAATTCCATCAATATCATCAAAACAAAAGAAAGTTTAAACAGTGATGGTCAACAATTCCATCAATATCATCAAAACAAAAGAAAGTTTAAACAGTGATGGTCAACAATTCCATCAATATCATCAAAACAAAAGAAAGTTTAAACAGTGATGGTCAACAATTCCATAAATATCATCAAAACACAAGACAGTTTAAACAGCGATGGTCAACAATTCCATCAATATCAACAAAACAAAAGAAAGTTTAAACAGTGATGGTCAACAATTCCATCAATATCATCAAAACAAAAGACAGTTTAAACAGTGATGGTCAACAATTCCATCAATATCATCAAAACAAAAGAAAGTTTAAACAGTGATGGTCAACAATTCCATCAAAACAAAAGAAAGTTTAAACAGTGATGGTCAACAATTCCATCAATATCATCAAAACAAAAGACAGTTTAAACAGTGATGATCAACAATTCCATCAATATCATGAAAACAAAAGAAAGTTTAAACAGTGATGGTCAACAATTCCATCAATATCATCAAAACAAAAGACAGTTTAAACAGTGATGGTCAACAATTCCATCAATATCATCAAAACAAAAGAAAGTTTAAACAGTGATGGTCAACAATTCCATCAATATCATCAAAACAAAAGAAAGTTTAAACAGTGATGGTCAACAATTCCATCAATATCATCAAAACAAAAGACAGTTTAAACAGTGATGGTCAACAATTCCATTAATATCATCAAAAGAAAAGAAAGTTTAAACAGTGATGGTCAACAATTCCATCAAAACAAAAGAAAGTTTAAACAGTGATGGTCAACAATTCCATCAATATCATCAAAACAAAAGACAGTTTAAACAGTGATGATCAACAATTCCATCAATATCATCAAAACAAAAGAAAGTTTAAACAGTGATGGTCAACAATTCCATCAATATCAACAAAACAAAAGACAGTTTAAACAGTGATGGTCAACAATTCCATTAATATCATCAAAACACAAGAAAGTTTAAGCAGCGATGGTCAAAAATTCCATCAATATCATCAAAACAGAAGAAAGTTTAAACAGCGATGGTCAACAATTCCATCAATATCATCAAAAGAAAAGAAAGTTTAAACAGTGATGGTCAACAATTCCATCAATATCATCAAAACAAAAGAAAGTTTAAACAGTGATGGTCAACAATTCCATCAATATCATCAAAACAAAAGAAAGTTTAAACAGTGATGGTCAACAATTCCATCAATATCATCAAAACAAAAGAAAGTTTAAACAGTGATGGTCAACAATTCCATAAATATCATCAAAACACAAGACAGTTTAAACAGCGGTGGTCAACAATTCCATCAATATCAACAAAACAAAAGAAAGTTTAAACAGTGATGGTCAACAATTCCATCAATATCATCAAAACAAAAGACAGTTTAAACAGTGATGGTCAACAATTCCATCAATATCATCAAAACAAAAGAAAGTTTAAACAGTGATGGTCAACAATTCCATCAAAACAAAAGAAAGTTTAAACAGTGATGGTCAACAATTCCATCAATATCATCAAAACAAAAGACAGTTTAAACAGTGATGATCAACAATTCCATCAATATCATGAAAACAAAAGAAAGTTTAAACAGTGATGGTCAACAATTCCATCAATATCATCAAAACAAAAGACAGTTTAAACAGTGATGGTCAACAATTCCATCAATATCATCAAAACAAAAGAAAGTTTAAACAGTGATGGTCAACAATTCCATCAATATCATCAAAACAAAAGAAAGTTTAAACAGTGATGGTCAACAATTCCATCAATATCATCAAAACAAAAGACAGTTTAAACAGTGATGGTCAACAATTCCATTAATATCATCAAAACAAAAGAAAGTTTAAACAGTGATGGTCAACAATTCCATCAAAACAAAAGAAAGTTTAAACAGTGATGGTCAACAATTCCATCAAACAAAAGAAAGTTTAAACAGTGATGGTCAACAATTCCATCAATATCATCAAAACAAAAGACAGTTTAAACAGTGATGATCAACAATTCCATCAATATCATCAAAACAAAAGAAAGTTTAAACAGTGATGGTCAACAATTCCATCAATATCATCAAAACAAAAGAAAGTTTAAACAGTGATGGTCAACAATTCCATCAATATGCTCAAAACACAAGAAAGTTTAAACAGTGATGGTCAACAATTCCATCAATATCATCAAAACAAAAGAAAGTTTAAACAGTGATGGTCAACAATTCCATCAATATCATCAAAACAAAAGAAAGTTTAAACAGTGATGGTCAACAATTCCATCAATATCATCTAAACAAAAGACAGTTTAAACAGTGATGGTCAACAATTCCATCAATATCAACAAAACAAAAGAAAGTTTAAACAGTAATGGTCAACAATTCCATCAATATCATCAAAACAAAAGAAATTTTAAACAGTGATGGTCAACAATTCCATCAAAACAAAAGAAAGTTTAAACAGTGATGGTCAACAATTCCATCAATATCATCAAAACAAAAGAAAGTTTAAACAGTGATGGTCAACAATTCCATCAATATCATCAAAACAAAAGAAAGTTTAAACAGTGATGGTCAACAATTCCATCAATATCATCAAAACAAAAGAAAGTTTAAGCAGTGATGGTCAACAATTCCATCAATATCATCAAAACAAAAGAAAGTTTAAACAGTGATGGTCAACAATTCCATCAATATCATCAAAACAAAAGAAAGTTTAAACAGTGATGGTCAACAATTCCATTAATATCATCAAAACAAAAGAAAATTTAAACAGTGATGGTCAACAATTCCATCAAAACAAAAGAAAGTTTAAGCAGTGATGGTCAACAATTCCATCAAAACAAAAGAAAGTTTAAACAGTGATGGTCAACAATTCCATCAATATCATCAAAACAAAAGACAGTTTAAACAGTGATGATCAACAATTCCATCAATATCATCAAAACAAAAGAAAGTTTAAACAGTGATGGTCAACAATTCCATCAATAACATCAAAACAAAAGACAGTTTAAACAGTGATGGTCAACAATTCCATCAATATCATCAAAACAAAAGAAAGTTTAAACAGTGATGGTCAACAATTCCATTAATATCATCAAAACAAAAGAAAGTTTAAACAGTGATTGTCAACAATTCTATCAAAACAAAAGAAGGTTTAAACAGTGATGGTCAACAATTCCATCAATATCATCAAAACAAAAGACAGTTTAAACAGTGATGATCAACAATTCCATCAATATCATGAAAACAAAAGAAAGTTTAAACAGTGATGGTCAACAATTCCATCAATATCATCAAAACAAAAGACAGTTTAAACAGTGATGGTCAACAATTCCATCAATATCATCAAAACAAAAGAAAGTTTAAACAGTGATGGTCAACAATTCCATCAATATCATCAAAACAAAAGAAAGTTTAAACAGTGATCGTCAACAATTCCATCAATATCATCAAAACAAAAGACAGTTTAAACAGTGATGGTCAACAATTCCATTAATATCATCAAAACAAAAGAAAGTTTAAACAGTGATGGTCAACAATTCCATCAAAACAAAAGAAAGTTTAAACAGTGATGGTCAACAATTCCATCAAAACAAAAGAAAGTTTAAACAGTGATGGTCAACAATTCCATCAATATCTTCAAAACACAAGAAAGCTTAAACAGTGATGGTAAACAATTCCATTAATATCATCAAAACAAAAGAAAGTTTAAACAGTGATGGTCAACAATTCCATTAATATCATCAAAACAAAAGAAAGTTTAAACAGTGATGGTCAACAATTCCATCAATATCATCAAAACAAAAGAGTTTAAACAGTGATGGTCAACAATTTCATCAATATCATCAAAACAAAAGAGTTTAAACAGTGATGGTCAACAATTCCATCAATATCATCAAAACAAAAGAAAGTTTAAACAGTGATGATCAACAATTCCATCAATATCATCAAAACAAAAGACAGTTTAAACAGTGATGGTCAACAATTCCATCAATATCATCAAAACAAAAGAGAGTTTAAACAGTGATGGTCAACAATTCCATCAATATCATCAAAACAAAAGAAAGTTTAAACAGTGATGGTCAACAATTCCATCAATATCATCAAAACAAAAGAAAGTTTAAACAGTGATGGTCAACAATTCCATCAATATCATCAAAACAAAAGAAAGTTTAAACAGTGATGGTCAACAATTCCATCAATATCTTCAAAACACAAGAAAGTTTAAACAGTGATGGTCAACAATTCCATCAATATCATCAAAACAAAAGAAAGTTTAAACAGTGATGGTCAACAATTCCATCAATATCATCAAAACAAAAGAAAGTTTAAACAGTGATGGTCAACAATTCCATCAATATCATCTAAACAAAAGACAGTTTAAACAGTGATGGTCAACAATTCCATCAATATCAACAAAACAAAAGAAAGTTTAAACAGTAATGGTCAACAATTCCATCAATATCATCAAAACAAAAGAAATTTTAAACAGTGATGGTCAACAATTCCATCAAAACAAAAGAAAGTTTAAACAGTGATGGTCAACAATTCCATCAATATCATCAAAACAAAAGAAAGTTTAAACAGTGATGGTCAACAATTCCATCAATATCATCAAAACAAAAGAAAGTTTAAACAGTGATGGTCAACAATTCCATCAATATCATCAAAACAAAAGAAAGTTTAAGCAGTGATGGTCAACAATTCCATCAATATCATCAAAACAAAAGAAAGTTTAAACAGTGATGGTCAACAATTCCATCAATATCATCAAAACAAAAGAAAGTTTAAACAGTGATGGTCAACAATTCCATTAATATCATCAAAACAAAAGACAGTTTAAACAGTGATGGTCAACAATTCCATCAAAACAAAAGAAAGTTTAAGCAGTGATGGTCAACAATTCCATCAAAACAAAAGAAAGTTTAAACAGTGATGGTCAACAATTCCATCAATATCATCAAAACAAAAGACAGTTTAAACAGTGATGATCAACAATTCCATCAATATCATCAAAACAAAAGAAAGTTTAAACAGTGATGGTCAACAATTCCATCAATAACATCAAAACAAAAGACAGTTTAAACAGTGATGGTCAACAATTCCATCAATATCATCAAAACAAAAGAAAGTTTAAACAGTGATGGTCAACAATTCCATTAATATCATCAAAACAAAAGAAAGTTTAAACAGTGATTGTCAACAATTCCATCAAAACAAAAGAAAGTTTAAACAGTGATGGTCAACAATTTCATCAATATCATCAAAACAAAAGACAGTTTAAATAGTGATGATCAACAATTCCATCAATATCATGAAAACAAAAGAAAGTTTAAGCAGTGATGGTCAACAATTCCATCAATATCATCAAAACAAAAGACAGTTTAAACAGTGATGGTCAACAATTCCATCAATATCATCAAAACAAAAGAAAGTTTAAACAGTGATGGTCAACAATTCCATCAATATCATCAAAACAAAAGAAAGTTTAAACAGTGATGGTCAACAATTCCATCAATATCATCAAAACAAAAGAAAGTTTAAACAGTGATGGTCAACAATTTCATCAATATCATCAAAACAAAAGAAAGTTTAAACAGTGATGGTCAACAATTCCATCAATATCATCAAAACAAAAGAAAGTTTAAACAGTGATGGTCAACAATTCCATCAATATCATCAAAACAAAAGACAGTTTAAACAGTGATGGTCAACAATTCCATCAATATCCTCAAAACACAAGAAAGTTTAAATAGTGATGGTCAACAATTCCATCAGTATCATCAAAACAAAAGAAAGTTTAAACAGTGATGGTCAACAAAACCATTAATATCATCAAAACAAAAGAAAGCTTAAACAGTGATGGTAAACAATTCCATTAATATCATCAAAACAAAAGAAAGTTTAAACAGTGATGGTCAACAATTCCATTAATATCATCAAAACAAAAGAAAGTTTAAACAGTGATGGTCAACAATTCCATCAATATCATCAAAACAAAAGAGTTTAAACAGTGATGGTCAACAATTTCATCAATATCATCAAAACAAAAGAGTTTAAACAGTGATGGTCAACAATTCCATCAATATCATCAAAACAAAAGAAAGTTTAAACAGTGATGATCAACAATTCCATCAATATCATCAAAACAAAAGACAGTTTAAACAGTGATGGTCAACAATTCCATCAATATCATCAAAACAAAAGAGAGTTTAAACAGTGATGGTCAACAATTCCATCAATATCATCAAAACAAAAGAAAGTTTAAACAGTGATGGTCAACAATTCCATAAATATCATCAAAACACAAGACAGTTTAAACAGCGATGGTCAACAATTCCATCAATATCAACAAAACAAAAGAAAGTTTAAACAGTGATGGTCAACAATTCCATCAATATCAACAAAACAAAAGACAGTTTAAAAAGTGATGGTCAACAATTCCATTAATATCATCAAAACACAAGAAAGTTTAAGCAGCGATGGTCAAAAATTCCATCAATATCATCAAAACAGAAGAAAGTTTAAACAGCGATGGTCAACAATTCCATCAATATCATCAAAACAAAAGAAAGTTTAAACAGTGATGGTCAACAATTCCATCAATATCAACAAAACAAAAGACAGTTTAAACAGTGATGGTCAACAATTCCATTAATATCATCAAAACACAAGAAAGTTTAAGCAGCGATGGTCAAAAATTCCATCAATATCATCAAAACAGAAGAAAGTTTAAACAGCGATGGTCAACAATTCCATCAATATCATCAAAACAAAAGAAAGTTTAAACAGTGATGGTCAACAATTCCATCAATATCATCAAAACAAAAGAAAGTTTAAACAGTGATGGTCAACAATTCCATCAATATCATCAAAACAAAAGAAAGTTTAATCAGTGATGGTCAACAATTCCATCAATATCATCAAAACAAAAGAAAGTTTAAACAGTGATGGTCAACAATTCCATAAATATCATCAAAACAAAAGACAGTTTAAACAGTGATGGTCAACAATTCCATCAATATCATCAAAACAAAAGAAAGTTTAAGCAGTGATGGTCAACAATTCCATCAAAACAAAAGAAAGTTTAAACAGTGATGGTCAACAATTCCATCAATATCATCAAAACAAAAGACAGTTTAAACAGTGATGATCAACAATTCCATCAATATCATGAAAACAAAAGAAAGTTTAAACAGTGATGGTCAACAATTCCATCAATATCATCAAAACAAAAGACAGTTTAAACAGTGATGGTCAACAATTCCATCAATATCATCAAAACAAAAGAAAGTTTAAACAGTGATGGTCAACAATTCCATCAATATCATCAAAACAAAAGAAAGTTTAAACAGTGATGGTCAACAATTCCATCAATATCATCAAAACAAAAGACAGTTTAAACAGTGGTGGTCAACAATTCCATCAATATCATCAAAACAAAAGAAAGTTTAAACAGTGATGGTCAACAATTCCATTAATATCATCAAAACAAAAGAAAGTTTAAACAGTGATGGTCAACAATTCCATCAATATCATCAAAAAAAAAGAGTTTAAACAGTGATGGTCAACAATTACATCAATATCATCAAAACAAAAGAAAGTTTAAACAGTGATGGTCAACAATTCCATTAATATCATCAAAACAAAAGAAAGTTTAAACAGTGATGGTCAACAATTCCATCAATATCATCAAAAATAAAGAGTTTAAACAGTGATGGTCAACAATTCCATTAATATCATCAAAACAAAAGAAAGTTTAAACAGTGATGGTCAACAATTCCATTAATATCATCAAAACAAAAGAAAGTTTAAACAGTGATGGTCAACAATTCCATCAATATCATCAAAACAAAAGAGTTTAAACAGTGATGGTCAACAATTTCATCAATATCATCAAAACAAAAGAGTTTAAACAGTGATGGTCAACAATTCCATCAATATCATCAAAACAAAAGAAAGTTTAAACAGTGATGATCAACAATTCCATCAATATCATCAAAACAAAAGAAAGTTTAAACAGTGATGGTCAACAATTCCATTAATATCATCAAAACAAAAGAAAGTTTAAACAGCGATGGTCAACAATTCCATTAATATCATCAAAACAAAAGAAAGTTTAAACAGTGATGGTCAACAATTCCATCAATATCATCAAAACAAAAGAAAGTTTAAACAGTGATGGTCAACAATTCCATCAATATCATCAAAACAAAAGAAAGTTTAAACAGTGATGGTCAACAATTCCATCAATATCATCAAAACAAAAGAAAGCTTATACAGTGATGGTCAGCAATTCCATTAATATCATCAAAACAAAAGAAAGTTTAAACAGTGATGGTCAACAATTCCATCAATATCAACAAAACAAAAGACAGTTTAAACAGTGATGGTCAACAATTCCATTAATATCATCAAAACACAAGAAAGTTTAAGCAGCGATGGTCAAAAATTCCATCAATATCATCAAAACAGAAGAAAGTTTAAACAGCGATGGTCAACAATTCCATCAATATCATCAAAACAAAAGAAAGTTTAAACAGTGATGGTCAACAATTCCATCAATATCATCAAAACAAAAGAAAGTTTAAACAGTGATGGTCAACAATTCCATCAATATCATCAAAACAAAAGAAAGTTTAAACAGTGATGGGCAACAATTCCATAAATATCATCAAAACACAAGACAGTTTAAACAGCGATGGTCAACAATTCCATCAATATCAACAAAACAAAAGAAAGTTTAAACAGTGATGGTCAACAATTCCATCAATATCATCAAAACAAAAGAAAGTTTAAACAGTGATGGTCAACAATTCCATCAATATCATCAAAACAAAAGAAAGTTTAAACAGTGATGGTCAACAATTCCATCAAAACAAAAGAAAGTTTAAACAGTGATGGTCAACAATTCCATCAATATCATCAAAACAAAAGAAAGTTTAAACAGTGATGATCAACAATTCCATCAATATCATGAAAACAAAAGAAAGTTTAAACAGTGATGGTCAACAATTCCATCAATATCATCAAAACAAAAGACAGTTTAAACAGTGATGGTCAACAATTCCATCAATATCATCAAAACAAAAGAAAGTTTAAACAGTGATGGTCAACAATTCCATCAATATCATCAAAACAAAAGAAAGTTTAAACAGTGATGGTCAACAATTCCATCAATATCATCAAAACAAAAGAAAGTTTAAACAGTGATGGTCAACAATTCCATCAATATCATCAAAACAAAAGAAAGTTTAAACAGTGATGGTCAACAATGCCATCAATATCATCAAAACAAAAGAAAGTTTAAACAGTGATAGTCAACAATTCCATCAATATCATCAAAACAAAAGAAAGTTTAAACAGTGATGGTCAACAATTCCATCAATATCATCAAAACAAAAGAAAGTTTAAACAGTGATGGTCAACAATTCCATCAATATCATCAAAACAAAAGACAGTTTAAACAGTGGTGGTCAACAATTCCATCAATATCATCAAAACAAAAGAAAGTTTAATCAGTGATGGTCAACAATTCCATCAAAACAAAAGAAAGTTTAAACAGTGATGGTCAACAATTCCATCAATAGCATCAAAACAAAAGACAGTTTAAACAGTGATGATCAACAATTCCATCAATATCATGAAAACAAAAGAAAGTTTAAACAGTGATGGTCAACAATTCCATCAATATCATCAAAACAAAAGACAGTTTAAACAGTGATGGTCAACAATTCCATCAATATCATCAAAACAAAAGAAAGTTTAAACAGTGATGGTCAACAATTCCATCAATATCATCAAAACAAAAGAAAGTTTAAACAGTGATGGTCAGCAATTCCAGCAATATCATCAAAACAAAAGACAGTTTAAAAAGTGGTGGTCAACAATTCCATCAATATCATCAAAACAAAAGAAAGTTTAAACAGTGATGGTCAACAATTTCATCAATATCATCAAAACAAAAGAAAGTTTAAACAGTGATGGTCAACAATTCCATTAATATCATCAAAACAAAAGAAAGTTTAAACAGTGATGGTCAACAATTCCATCAATATCATCAAAAAAAAAGAGTTTAAACAGTGATGGTCAACAATTCCATTAATATCATCAAAACAAAAGAAAGTTTAAACAGTGATGGTCAACAATTCCATTAATATCATCAAAACAAAAGAAAGTTTAAACAGTGATGGTCAACAATTCCATCAATATCATCAAAACAAAAGAGTTTAAACAGTGATGGTCAACAATTTCATCAATATCATCAAAACAAAAGAGTTTAAACAGTGATGGTCAACAATTCCATCAATATCATCAAAACAAAAGAAAGCTTAAACAGTGATGATCAACAATTCCATCAATATCATCAAAACAAAAGAAAGTTTAAACAGTGATGGTCAACAATTCCATTAATATCATCAAAACAAAAGAAAGTTTAAACAACGATGGTCAACAATTCCATTAATATCATCAAAACAAAAGAAAGTTTAAACAGTGATGGTCAACAATTCCATCAATATCATCAAAACAAAAGAAAGTTTAAACAGTGATGGTCAACAATTCCATCAATATCATCAAAACAAAAGAAAGTTTAAACAGTGATGGTCAACAATTCCATCAATATCATCAAAACAAAAGAAAGCTTATACAGTGATGGTCAACAGTTCCATTAATATCATCAAAACAAAAGAAAGTTTAAACAGTGATGGTCAACAATTCCATCAATATCAACAAAACAAAAGACAGTTTAAACAGTGATGGTCAACAATTCCATTAATATCATCAAAACACAAGAAAGTTTAAGCAGCGATGGTCAACAATTCCATTAATATCATCAAAACAAAAGAAAGTTTAAACAGTGATGGTCAACAATTCCATCAATATCATCAAAACAAAAGAAAGTTTAAACAGTGATGGTCAACAATTCCATCAATATCATCAAAACAAAAGAAAGTTTAAACAGTGATGGTCAACAATTCCATCAATATCATCAAAACACAAGAAAGTTTAAACAGTGATGGTCAACAATTCCATCAATATCATCAAAACAAAAGAAAGTTTAAACAACGATGGTCAACAATTCCATTAATATCATCAAAACAAAAGAAAGTTTAAACAGTGATGGTCAACAATTCCATCAATATCATCAAAACAAAAGAAAGTTTAAACAGTGATGGTCAACAATTTCATCAATATCATCAAAACAAAAGAAAGTTTAAACAGTGATGGTCAACAATTCCATTAATATCATCAAAACAAAAGAAAGTTTAAACAGTGATGGTCAACAATTCCATCAATATCATCAAAAAAAAAGAGTTTAAACAGTGATGGTCAACAATTCCATTAATATCATCAAAACAAAAGACAGTTTAAACAGTGATGGTCAACAATTCCATTAATATCATCAAAACAAAAGAAAGTTTAAACAGTGATGGTCAACAATTCCATCAATATCATCAAAACAAAAGAGTTTAAACAGTGATGGTCAACAATTTCATCAATATCATCAAAACAAAAGAGTTTAAACAGTGATGGTCAACAATTCCATCAATATCATCAAAACAAAAGAAAGCTTAAACAGTGATGATCAACAATTCCATCAATATCATCAAAACAAAAGAAAGTTTAAACAGTGATGGTCAACAATTCCATTAATATCATCAAAACAAAAGAAAGTTTAAACAACGATGGTCAACAATTCCATTAATATCATCAAAACAAAAGAAAGTTTAAACAGTGATGGTCAACAATTCCATCAATATCATCAAAACAAAAGAAAGTTTAAACAGTGATGGTCAACAATTCCATCAATATCATCAAAACAAAAGAAAGTTTAAACAGTGATGGTCAACAATTCCATCAATATCATCAAAACAAAAGAAAGCTTATACAGTGATGGTCAACAGTTCCATTAATATCATCAAAACAAAAGAAAGTTTAAACAGTGATGGTCAACAATTCCATCAATATCAACAAAACAAAAGACAGTTTAAACAGTGATGGTCAACAATTCCATTAATATCATCAAAACACAAGAAAGTTTAAGCAGCGATGGTCAACAATTCCATTAATATCATCAAAACAAAAGAAAGTTTAAACAGTGATGGTCAACAATTCCATCAATATCATCAAAACAAAAGAAAGTTTAAACAGTGATGGTCAACAATTCCATCAATATCATCAAAACAAAAGAAAGTTTAAACAGTGATGGTCAACAATTCCATCAATATCATCAAAACAAAAGACAGTTTAAACAGTGGTGGTCAACAATTCCATCAATATCATCAAAACAAAAGAAAGTTTAAACAGTGATGGTCAACAATTCCATCAATATCATCAAAACAAAAGAAAGTTTAAACAGTGATGGTCAACAATTCCATCAAAACAAAAGAAAGTTTAAACAGTGATGGTCAACAATTCCATCAATATCATCAAAACAAAAGACAGTTTAAACAGTGATGATCAACAATTCCATCAATATCATGAAAACAAAAGAAAGTTTAAACAGTGATGGTCAACAATTCCATCAATATCATCAAAACAAAAGACAGTTTAAACAGTGATGGTCAACAATTCCATCAATATCATCAAAACAAAAGAAAGTTTAAACAGTGATGGTCAACAATTCCATCAATATCATCAAAACAATAGAAAGTTTAAACAGTGATGGTCAACAATTCCAGCAATATCATCAAAACAAAAGACAGTTTAAACAGTGGTGGTCAACAATTCCATCAATATCATCAAAACAAAAGAAAGTTTAAACAGTGATGGTCAGCAATTCCATTAATATCATCAAAACAAAAGAAAGTTTAAACAGTGATGGTCAACAATTCCATCAATATCATCAAAAAAAAGAGTTTAAACAGTGATGGTCAACAATTTCATCAATATCATCAAAACAAAAGAAAGTTTAAACAGTGATGGTCAACAATTCCATTAATATCATCAAAACAAAAGAAAGTTTAAACAGTGATGGTCAACAATTCCATCAATATCATCAAAAAAAAAGAGTTTAAACAGTGATGGTCAACAATTCCATTAATATCATCAAAACAAAAGAAAGTTTAAACAGTGATGGTCAACAATTCCATTAATATCATCAAAACAAAAGAAAGTTTAAACAGTGACGGTCAACAATTCCATCAATATCATCAAAACAAAAGAGTTTAAACAGTGATGGTCAACAATTTCATCAATATCATCAAAACAAAAGAGTTTAAACAGTGATGGTCAACAATTCCATCAATATCATCAAAACAAAAGAAAGTTTAAACAGTGATGATCAACAATTCCATCAATATCATCAAAACAAAAGAAAGTTTAAACAGTGATGGTCAACAATTCCATTAATATCATCAAAACAAAAGAAAGTTTAAACAGCGATGGTCAACAATTCCATTAATATCATCAAAACAAAAGAAAGTTTAAACAGTGATGGTCAACAATTCCATCAATATCATCAAAACAAAAGAAAGTTTAAACAGTGATGGTCAACAATTCCATCAATATCATCAAAACAAAAGAAAGTTTAAACAGTGATGGTCAACAATTCCATCAATATCATCAAAACAAAAGAAAGCTTATACAGTGATGGTCAACAGTTCCATTAATATCATCAAAACAAAAGAAAGTTTAAACAGTGATGGTCAACAATTCCATCAATATCAACAAAACAAAAGACAGTTTAAACAGTGATGGTCAACAATTCCATTAATATCATCAAAACACAAGAAAGTTTAAGCAGCGATGGTCAAAAATTCCATCAATATCATCAAAACAGAAGAAAGTTTAAACAGCGATGGTCAACAATTCCATCAATATCATCAAAACAAAAGAAAGTTTAAACAGTGATGGTCAACAATTCCATCAATATCATCAAAACAAAAGAAAGTTTAAACAGTGATGGTCAACAATTCCATCAATATCATCAAAACAAAAGAAAGTTTAAACAGTGATGGTCAACAATTCCATCAATATCATCAAAACAAAAGAAAGTTTAAACAGTGATGGTCAACAATTCCATAAATATCATCAAAACACAAGACAGTTTAAACAGCGATGGTCAACAATTCCATCAATATCAACAAAACAAAAGAAAGTTTAAACAGTGATGGTCAACAATTCCATCAATATCATCAAAACAAAAGAAAGTTTAAACAGTGATGGTCAACAATTCCATCAATATCATCAAAACAAAAGAAAGTTTAAACAGTGATGGTCAACAATTCCATCAATATCATCAAAACAAAAGAAAGTTAAACAGTGATGGTCAACAATTCCATTAATATCATCAAAACAAAAGACAGCTTAAACAGTGATGGTCAACAATTCCATCAATATCCTCAAAACACAAGAAAGTTTAAACAGTGATGGTCAACAATTCCATCAATATCATCAAAACAAAAGACAGTTTAAACAGTGGTGGTCAACAATTCCATCAATATCATCAAAACAAAAGAAAGTTTAAACAGTGATGGTCAACAATTCCATTAATATCATCAAAACAAAAGAAAGTTTAAACAGTGATGGTCAACAATTCCATTAATATCATCAAAACAAAAGAAAGTTTAAACAGTGATGGTCAACAATTCCATCAATATCATAAAAAAAAAGAGTTTAAACAGTGATGGTCAACAATTTCATCAATATCATCAAAACAAAAGAGTTTAAACAGTGATGGTCAACAATTCCATCAATATCATCAAAACAAAAGAAAGTTTAAACAGTGATGATCAACAATTCCATTAATATCATCAAAACAAAGGAAAATTTAAACAGCGATGGTCAACAATTCCATTAATATCATCAAAACAAAAGAAATTTAAACAGTGATGGTCAACAATTCCATCAATATCATCAAAACAAAAGAAAGTTTAAACAGTGATGGTCAACAATTCCATCAATATCATCAAAACAAAAGAAAGTTTAAACAGTGATGGTCAACAATTCCATCAATATCATCAAAACAAAAGAAAGCTTATACAGTGATGGTCAACAGTTCCATTAATATCATCAAAACAAAAGAAAGTTTAAACAGTGATGGTCAACAATTCCATCAATATCAACAAAACAAAAGACAGTTTAAATAGTGATGGTCAACAATTCCATTAATATCATCAAAACACAAGAAAGTTTAAGCAGCGATGGTCAAAAATTCCATCAATATCATCAAAACACAAGAAAGTTTAAACAGCGATGGTCAACAATTCCATCAATATCATCAAAACAAAAGAAAGTTTAATCAGTGATGGTCAACAATTCCATCAATATCATCAAAACAAAAGAAAGTTTAAACAGTGATGGTCAACAATTCCATCAATATCATCAAAACAAAAGAAAGTTTAAACAGTGATGGTCAACAATTCCATCAATATCATCAAAACAAAAGACAGTTTAAACAGTGATGGTCAACAATTCCATTAATATCATCAAAACAAAAGAAAGTTTAAACAGTGATGGTCAACAATTCCATCAATATCATCAAAACAGAAGAAAGTTTAAACAGCGATGGTCAACAATTCCATCAATATCATCAAAACAAAAGAAAGTTTAAACAGTGATGGTCAACAATTCCATCAATATCATCAAAACAAAAGAAAGTTTAAACAGTGATGGTCAACAATTCCATCAATATCATCAAAACAAAAGAAAGTTTAAACAGTGATGGTCAACAATTCCATCAATATCATCAAAACACAAGAAAGTTTAAACAGCGATGGTCAACAATTCCATCAATATCATCAAAACAAAAGAAAGTTTAAACAGTGATGGTCAACAATTCCATCAATATCATCAAAAGAAAAGACAGTTTAAACAGTGATGGTCAACAATTCCATAAATATCATCAAAACACAAGACAGTTTAAACAGCGATGGTCAACAATTCCATCAATATCAACAAAACAAAAGAAAGTTTAAACAGTGATGGTCAACAATTCCATCAATATCAACAAAACAAAAGAAAGTTTAAACAGCGATGGTCAACAATTCCATCAATATCATCAAAACAAAAGAAAGTTTAAACAGCGATGGTCAACAATTCCATCAATATCATCAAAACAAAAGAAAGTTTAAGCAGTGATGGTCAACAATTCCATCAATATCAACAAAACAAAAGACAGTTTAAACAGCGATGGTCAACAATTCCATTAATATCATCAAAACAAAAGAAAGTTTAAACAGTGATGGTCAACAATTCCATCAATATCATCAAAACAAAAGAAAGTTTAAACAGTGATGGTCAACAATTCCATTAATATCATCAAAATAAAAGAAAGTTTTAACAGTGATGATCAACAATTCCATCAATATCATCAAAACAAAAGAAAGTTTAAACATCAAAACAAAAGAAAGTTTAAACAGTGATGGTCAACAATTCCATCAATATCATCAATACAAAAGAAAGTTTAAACAGTGATGGTCAACAATTCCATCAATATCATCAAAACAAAAGAAAGTTTAAACAGTGATGGTCAACAATTCCATCAATATCATAAAAAAAAAGAGTTTAAACAGTGATGGTCAACAATTTCATCAATATCATCAAAACAAAAGAGTTTAAACAGTGATGGTCAACAATTCCATCAATATCATCAAAACAAAAGAAAGTTTAAACAGTGATGATCAACAATTCCATCAATATCATCAAAACAAAAGAAAGCTTATACAGTGATGGTCAACAGTTCCATTAATATCATCAAAACAAAGGAAAATTTAAACAGCGATGGTCAACAATTCCATTAATATCATCAAAACAAAAGAAATTTAAACAGTGATGGTCAACAATTCCATCAATATCATCAAAACAAAAGAAAGTTTAAACAGTGATGGTCAACAATTCCATCAATATCATCAAAACAAAAGAAAGTTTAAACAGTGATGGTCAACAATTCCATCAATATCATCAAAACAAAAGAAAGCTTATACAGTGATGGTCAACAGTTCCATTAATATCATCAAAACAAAAGAAAGTTTAAACAGTGATGGTCAACAATTCCATCAATATCAACAAAACAAAAGACAGTTTAAACAGTGATGGTCAACAATTCCATTAATATCATCAAAACACAAGAAAGTTTAAGCAGCGATGGTCAAAAATTCCATCAATATCATCAAAACACAAGAAAGTTTAAACAGCGATGGTCAACAATTCCATCAATATCATCAAAACAAAAGAAAGTTTAATCAGTGATGGTCAACAATTCCATCAATATCATCAAAACAAAAGAAAGTTTAAACAGTGATGGTCAACAATTCCATCAATATCATCAAAACAAAAGAAAGTTTAAACAGTGATGGTCAACAATTCCATCAATATCATCAAAACAAAAGACAGTTTAAACAGTGATGGTCAACAATTCCATTAATATCATCAAAACAAAAGAAAGTTTAAACAGTGATGGTCAACAATTCCATCAATATCATCAAAACAGAAGAAAGTTTAAACAGCGATGGTCAACAATTCCATCAATATCATCAAAACAAAAGAAAGTTTAAACAGTGATGGTCAACAATTCCATCAATATCATCAAAACAAAAGAAAGTTTAAACAGTGATGGTCAACAATTCCATCAATATCATCAAAACAAAAGAAAGTTTAAACAGTGATGGTCAACAATTCCATCAATATCATCAAAACAAAAGAAAGTTTAAACAGTGATGGTCAACAATTCCATAAATATCATCAAAACACAAGACAGTTTAAACAGCGATGGTCAACAATTCCATCAATATCATCAAAACAAAAGAAAGTTTAAACAGTGATGATCAACAATTCCATCAATATCATCAAAACAAAAGAAAGTTTAAACAGTGATGGTCAACAATTCCATCAATATCATCAAAACACAAGAAAGTTTAAACAGCGATGGTCAACAATTCCATCAATATCATCAAAACAAAAGAAAGTTTAAACAGTGATGGTCAACAATTCCATCAATATCATCAAAACAAAAGACAGTTTAAACAGTGATGGTCAACAATTCCATAAATATCATCAAAACACAAGACAGTTTAAACAGCGATGGTCAACAATTCCATCAATATCAACAAAACAAAAGAAAGTTTAAACAGTGATGGTCAACAATTCCATCAATATCAACAAAACAAAAGAAAGTTTAAACAGCGATGGTCAACAATTCCATCAATATCATCAAAACAAAAGAAAGTTTAAACAGCGATGGTCAACAATTCCATCAATATCATCAAAACAAAAGAAAGTTTAAACAGTGATGGTCAACAATTCCATCAATATCAACAAAACAAAAGACAGTTTAAACAGCGATGGTCAACAATTCCATTAATATCATCAAAACAAAAGAAAGTTTAAATAGTGATGGTCAACAATTCCATCAATATCATCAAAACAAAAGAAAGTTTAAACAGTGATGGTCAACAATTCCATTAATATCATCAAAATAAAAGAAAGTTTTAACAGTGATGATCAACAATTCCATCAATATCATCAAAACAAAAGAAAGTTTAAACATCAAAGCAAAAGAAAGTTTAAACAGTGATGGTCAACAATTCCATCAATATCATCAATACAAAAGAAAGTTTAAACAGTGATGGTCAACAATTCCATCAATATCATCAAAACAAAAGAAGTTTAAACGGTGATGGTCAACAATTCTATCAATATCATCAAAACAAAAGAAAGTTTAAACCGTGATGGTCAACAATTCCATCAAGATCATCAAAACAAAAGAAAGTTTAAGCAGCGATGGTCAACAATTCCATCAATATCATCAAAACAAAAGAAAGTTTAAACAGTGATGGTCAACAATTCCATCAATATCAAACGAGCAATCGCTTCTCACCGAACACCATATACAAATATAAGATTGGTTTTCTCCGTGTACTTCGGTTTCCTCCACTGAAACTGAAATATTGTTGAAAGTGGCATTAAAAGCCATAACACTGACCTGAAATATAAGATCATGACATATGACGTTAGAAATCTAGGTTCTGGCTTGTGACCGGCACAAAGATGTGGCAGGGTTAAACTGGCTAATTGGATTGCCTCCCCTGTGTTGATAACTTGTCTAGATACACCCAACCCTCCCCTGTGTTGATAACTTGTCTAGATACAGGTGGCTTTTCTTAACAATTGATGAAATTAATAAAGGTGTTATGAAAACACACCGTTGCATTAAAATGACACCAATTCTGAAATACCGAGTCATAATTACTTTGAGAGTAAAATTGACGCTCAAATAAAATTAAATTGCTTTTTTTTGTTGAAAAAATGACATTCGTATTCAGAAAACCATTGATTTAAATTGAAAAATCAGCTTTTAGAAAAAATGACATTCGTATTCAGAAAACATTTGATTTGAATTGAAAAATCAGTTTTTTGAAATAATGACATTTGTATTCAGAAAACAATTGTTTTGCAAATTGATTTAAAATGAAAAATCAACATAGGTGTTATTTTGTTTCAGAAAAAAAATCCAGACGAGTATGTAGATAGATAGATATATAGATACAGTAGAACTTTGCTGGCTCGAACTCGAAGGGACTGGAAAAATGTGTTCGAGCTATCAGAAGTTTGAGCCATCAAGGCCTCGTCATTTCAAAGAGAGAAAAAATCCGGTTCTGAACAGGGACATTTTAATTACACTATGATATCTGATGCACTGTAAAGTGGACCTTTCTCGTAAAAAATATTTAATACTTTAGAAAGTTCTCAAATACTACGACTTCTGAATACCTCTTTGGTATCTTCAAACGTTCCTTAGAAACGTTTTTTCACTTTGTTCGCGATCTATTTTATATACAGGAAATACGAGGTCGGGTATTAACACTTGGGTCGATATCGGTATAATGCTTGTAATTCGGATATATATTTTAATGAAACATTTTCAAATTTTAGCCAATGATCATTTTCTTTTTTATTTATCTTGAATTTGAAGCAATTAAATGTGTTTCTTTTGGTATTATATTGACATAAAAACTCATGTTAATCGGAATTTCCCTACTAGTACATTTCTATTTTTGGGGTTTTTAGATGAAGTTTGAGATCACACAGTTTGGTATCATTCGATTCTAGCAGCTATAAAAATAAAACACTCTCAATAATACTAATTCATGTAATAACAATTTTAAATATTGCTTTAATAAACTTTTATTACGATTGTAAACATTTGATAGTTTTAATTATTGTTGAGTGTCGGCTCGGCTTGGCACGATCTTGGTTTCAACAATCGTTCGTAATGAACTGTAATAATCAAACCACAGCTCAATTTAATGACTATTTAACACAAATTATGACAAGTTTATCCCTCTACCTGTACTTATTAAGTAAACAATTATATGTTGGTAATCTGACATTTATCACACCTTGCTGTAAGCACATTCAACTGTATCATACATCTGTCAATTAAATTGTGATCTTCGAGTTTGGCATGGTAAAACTCATGGTCTTATTATTGACGGGACCATATATTGAGTTTGACTGTTTGAGGTATCGGTGTTTGAGCGAAAGAGGTTTTCGTTACTTAGAAATATAAGGAAAATTGACGGGACATACAAATCAGTTCGAGCCATCCATAGTGTTCGACCGATCCGAGTTCGAGGGACTGAAGTTTGACTGTATATTTAAACAGACAATTATTTGAATAAATATTCGATTATGAGAATTAACATTCCTCCGAGAGGTCTTCCAGATAATCCGCATGTGCTAATGTTAGTAGATTCCTACCATGACGCAGTACAGGAATCGTGTGTTTAAGCAAATCACTGTGTACATCAATAAGTATGTTATGAGTTGTCTTGCATGAAAAAAAGATTGTATTGTTTCAAAATGGTGTCTGAAAATCAGTGTTGGGATTTTTTTTGTATTTTCCACCATTTTGTTTTATGATAATCATATTCCACCATTTTTATTTACAATAATCATGTTCCACCATTTTGTTTTACGATTATCATCTAACATAATAAATATTATAAATATTAACTAAAGAGTTGTTGCATATTTATACTTCTTTTTCTGCCAGAAGTTATGAAATATTTTCTGCCAGTTACAATGCAATCATTTTCTGGCAGTAGTGATGAAATCTTTTAATGCCAGGACAACATTATTATTTGTATCAGAATTGTTTAAGAAAGATAAATCAGTCGAATTTCGTTATTTCGAATTCTGATAAATCGTTATCTTTGATAACTTCCAGATAAAAACATCCTTTGTTAATAATTATTGTCAACTAAATTTGCAGTAATAGCTAGAATTCTTGGTGTATATTCGAACTACTATACAGTGCGTAGGACAAATTTGCTTTGAAACGAGGTTGGACTGTAACAAAGATCATGTGATGCATATATTTTTAGATGCGATATTTATTGTTGAGCATGCATATATGCAGGGTGTATTTTATATACATGTGATATAATTGTTAATGTTCATATAAAATTGTTTTCAAACATATCAATTGATTTCTCAGGGGTGTAGCTGAAATTTATTAATTTTTTCTTCTTTCTTTTTTTTTGTGCATTTATTTCAAAATATATTACCATAATTTGATCAATTGTTTTATATACATTAAATATTATGTTCAAATTGTGTGCAATATTTTTTTTCACATTTTTGTTGTTGAATTCATTTGGACATATTTCCTTCATGGAAATACTATTAGCTTTACAGTTTGTTTGTGAGAGACCATTGATTTCAAATTGCAACACTGATATGTATGCTGATGATTCTACAATACACATTTCTGTGAAAAATAGTTCAGATATACATACTAAAGTCCAAGAAGACTTGAATAGAATTGAATTATGGTGCAAGGATAATAATATGTTTATAAATTGTAATAAAACTAAATGTATGACAGTTGGAACAAAGCAAAAACTTGCATTTCAAAATGAAGAACTATCTTTAACTATTACTTTTGAACAATTACAACATTCAGCTTGTGAAAAATTATTTGGTATCAAAATTGACTTAAATCTAAATTGGAAAAACCAAATTGATCAAATCTGTTCTAAAATATCATCAAAAATCTACCTTCTTTCAAAAATTTAGAAATATTTAAATCTTGAATCAAGGCAACTTTTTTATTCAGGTTATATTTTGCCTTTAATTGATTAATGCTGTGTTGTTTGGGGAAATTGTTCAAATGAGGGACTTAATCGCATTCTTAAATTGCATAAAAGAACAGCAAGATTGATATTAGATCAAGATCCCATAGCACTATCTGAACCTCTATTTAAACAACTAGGATGGATGAGTATTGAACAAAGAATCAAATATCATAAATATCTTCGTGTTTCAAAATGTCTAAAGAATGAATGACCTATATATTTAAAACATAAAATCCAATACTTGTCTGATAGAAATCCTTACTCTCTCCGAAATGTTGTAAGTGAAAAATTACAAATCCCAAAGGCAAAAACTGAACTTTTTAAGAAAACTTTTACATACTCTGGACCAAAGCTATGGAATGAACTTCCGTTTTCGATACGGCAAGCTTCTTCTCATAATGCATTTAAAACAAAAGTTAAAAGTCTCATTTTAAATGATGATGTACCTTAAATTACCATTAAATGTTTACTAAATCTTTTTGTGTATACTTATTACAATGTATTGCTTCTTGTGTGTAACTTTTATATAGTGTTCTTTACAATGTATGTTTAAATATGTCAATGAGGGCCACAGGGAAGATTAGTTATTAACTACCGTATTTAGGGTTGTATAATGCGCAGGATTTTGTCCAGATTCTTTATTTGGTAGGAGGTGTGCGCATTATAAACAGGAACAATGTGTTTCACTCTTTCCCAGACTGGGATATCACATGTCCGCCATGTTTTTTGTTTACTATTGTCAACATGCAAAGTTAAATATTTCTTAAATTGTTTGGACACTATTCCACAAAATAATTAATATGCTTCTACTATGTTTTAATTATTGAAGAATTAAAACTGTCTACTGCAAATGAAACATGCTCAAAGGACTGAAAAATATATACGACTGATATTTAATTCTTACATTTCCGACGACGATTTTTTTTCAAAAGTCCATGCGCATTATAGACACGAACTAGTTTTTTTCTGGAGATTTTCAAGCCCAAGAGGGGGTGCGCATTATGCAGCAATGCGCATTATGCAACCCTAAATACGGTAACTGTGTAACCCTCTATAAATAAAGAATTTATTATTATTATTATTATTATTATTATTACTCTGTTAAGATACTTACCCAAGCTTTAACAAAACATACATGTATTTGTAATATTGATATTGTTATATATGTCAAACACTTAAAAATTTATTTTATTTTGTGAGAAATAAAATTTATGAAAATTACAGATTTTTTTGTATTTAAAATACAAACATGATAAATAGATTATATTTCAAAAATGAAATGAAAATTTGTAATATTGAAATTGTTATGTCAAACTTAAAGAATTATTTTATTTTGTGAGAATTTTTTTTAAAAAGTACAAACATCATAAATATATTATATTTGAAATAAAATGAAAATTTGAATAATTTAACAGATTATTTAATGGGTTGTAATATAACAAAGATACATGTATGTGTCACACTTATTAATGAGATTTATCAGTCAAATGTATACTTAATTATGTTTGTTAGTATATGAGTGCTTGTATTATTGTTAGCATATACACTCATGGACAAAAGAAACGTTCCAATATAAAAATATTGATAAAATATTATTTTTTTATCGGAGAAATATTTTCACTTTATACCAATGTTTACCAGGTTGAATTAATTATACAGGTAAGGTAAGATTTGTTTGAAACTCATTAGAGCATTACATTATCGAACACAGTCGTATACGCTATTTTCGCGCCAAATGTCGTGCACGTCCAGGTGATTTGTGTCATGTTTGTACCCAGTTGACAGCTGTTGGTATCAGAAGTAAGAAAAACAATCTTTTTTTTCCCAATCGGCTCTTCAAAACTTCAAAACATAATGCCCCGCTTAGACAATGCTAGCAGAGAGAGGGCAATTGGAATGCTGCAACTCGGCGGTAATCAAGGTGACGTTGCTAGACGTTTAAAGCTGCGAGAAACACCATTTGTGGAACAGGTATAGAACCACAAATTCAACTGTTGATCGCCATAGATCTGGTAGACCAAGAGTAACAAACAACAGATAAGACAGGTTGATCAGATTACGTCATTTACGCAACCGAACTGAAAATCCGTCCAATACCGCCACTAGTATTCCTGGTCTACGCCGCATTAGTCGGAGGACTGTTCAACGTCGCTTAGCTGAGGCAGGACTTCATGCCAGGAGACCGTATCAGAGTCCCTGACACAATGTCATTGTCAATGTCGTTTAGAATGGGCAAGACATCATTTTCGATGGCGACTGGCTGACTGGCGACGGGTCCTGTTCACTGACGAATCCCGTTTCCTGTTACGTTGAGTAGATGGGCGGACAATAGTCTATCGTAGACGTGGTGAACGTTTTGCTGACAATTGTGTTCCTAGTCGCGACCGTTTTGGCGGGGGAAGTGTAATGATGTGGGGCGGAATTGCAGCAAATAGACGCACACATCTGGTGACAATCAACGGCAGTCTTAACGCCGAAAGATACAGAAACGAGATCCTAACACCTCATGTGCTACCTTTTATTGCAGCAAATGGAGCTACGTTTCAACAGGATAACGCTCGTCTGCAATATGGACTTTTTGCGTCAAAATAACGTTGATGTTCTGCCTTGGCCTGCCCTTTCACCAGATCTTTCACCAATAGAACATCTTTGGGACCAATTATACCGGCAAGTAAGAAGGAGAGCACAGCAACCGGAAACGCTAAACCAACTCCGTATTGCATTGGAAGATGAGTGGCAGCGAATTCATATGGCGTCAATTAATCGTTTAATTGCGTCTATGCGTCGACGTTGTCAAGCTGTGATCGATAATAGAGGCTCTTTCACCAGATATTGACTTTGTACGATTGCACATTGATTACGTCAAGTAACAGAGTGTAACGTTGGAAATTGTGGACATAACATTTCTGCATATACTGATTTGTCCATGCTCTAGACATTGCAGATGTAATTTTAGACAAGTACATACATGTATTGTATAACAAAATAAATTAATTTATATATTTATATGTGCAACATTTCTTTTGTCCATGAGTATATATTGAATTTTCCAATATTTTTTCAAAGCTATTTACAAAATTACTTAAATCACTAGTGCTTATAATTACTTTATATTAAATACAAATCAATCAATCAATATTTCATATCAAAGGAGAAAATGCAAATTATATAATATATTTTATTTTATTTATTATTCAATAAATTAGCCATTATTTCTAATTAAAGTAATTGTGTGAATAGCTCTGTATAAAAATTTGGAGAAAATAATGAAATTTCTATAATTTTTTTTGTTATTATGTTTTTTGACATAAATAGAAGGATTTTTAAGAAATCCTTTTAAATCAGATTATATATTTTAAATTGACAAAAATCAAAGCATATTTATACATTTATCAAATATATTATATGAAAATTAAAGTATTTTTATAAAATTTATTGATATTTATTTCTACAATTACTACAGTGGTAAACCACATCGGTGAGGTAATGGTTAGTATCTTTACCTTGAGTGTGATAGATTTTGATATTGAGCTGCAGTCGTATCAAATCAAAGATTTTAAGATTGGTATTTGATACCTCTCCACTAAGCAGGTAGTATAAAGGAGAAAGAGCAAAGAATGGTTGGCTCAGAATCATGATAATGTGTCCGAGTGGAGCGACATGTCTTTGCATGGACAAAACCAAAGACTATAAAATTGGTATTTCCTGCTTCTCCACTACGCAGGTAACATTAAATATGTATATGGAGGAAGAACAAACACTGGTTGTCTCGGAATCAGGAGAGTGTATCCGAATGGAGCGACATGTCTACCAGTGAACTGGAGGAAGAACAAACACTGGTTGTCTCGGAATCAGGATAGTGTATCCGAATGGAGCGACATGTCTACCAGTGGACTGGAGGAAGAACAAATACTGGTTGTCTCGGAATCAGGATAGTGTATCCGAATGGAGCGACATGTCTACCAGTGGACTGGAGGAAGAACAAACACTGGTTGTCTCGGAATCAGGATAGTGTATCCGAATGGAGCGACATGTCTACCAGTGAACTGGAGAAAGAACAAACACTGGTTGTCTCGGAATCAGGATAGTGTATCCGAATGGAGCGACATGTCTACCAGTGGACTGGAGGAAGAACAAACACTGGTTGTCTCGTAATCAGGATAGTGTATCCGAATGGAGCGACATGTCTACCAGTGGACTGGAGGATGAACAAACACTGGTTGTCTCGGAATCAGGATAGTGTATCCGAATGGAGCGACATGTCTACCAGTGAACTGGAGGAAGAACAAACGCTGGTTGTCTCGGAATCAGGATAGTGTATCCGAATGGAGCGACATGTCTACCAGTGGACTGGAGGAAGAACAAACACTGGTTGTCTCGGAATCAGGATAGTGTATCCGAATGGAGCGACATGTCTAACAGTGAACTGGAGGAAGAACAAACACTGGTTGTCTCGGAATCAGGATAGTGTATCCGAATGGAGCGACATGTCTACCAGTGGACTTGAGGAAGAACACACACTGGTTGTCTCGGAATGAGGATAGTGTATCCGAATGGAGCGACATGTCTACCAGTGGACTGGAGGAAGAACAAACACTGGTTGTCTCGGAATCAGGATAGTGTATCCGAATGGAGCGACATGTCTACAGTGGACTGGAGGAAGAACAAACACTGGTTGTCTCGGAATCAGGATAGTGTATTCGAATGGAGCGACATGTCTACCTGTGGACTGAAGGAAGAACAAACACTGGTTGTCTCGGAATCAGGATAGTGTATTCGAATGGAGCGACATGTCTACCAGTGGACTGGAGAAAGAACAAACACTGGTTGTCTCGGAATCAGGATAGTGTATCCGAATGGAGCGACATGACTACCAGTGGACTGGAGGAAGAACACACATTGGTTGTCTCGGAATCAGGATAGTGTATCCGAATGGAGCGACATGTCTACCTGTGAACTGAAGGAAGAACAAACACTGGTTGTCTCGGAATCAAGATAGTGTATCCGAATGGAGCGACATGTCTACCAGTGAACTGGAGGAAGAACAAACACTGGTCTCGGAATCAGGATAGTGTATCCGAATGGAGCGACATGTCTACCAGTCGACAGGAGGAAGAACAAACACTGGTTGTCTCGGAATCAGGATAGTGTATCCGAATGGAGCGACATGTCTACCTGTGGACTGGAGGAAGAACAAACACTGGTTGTCTCGGAATCAGGATAGTGTATCCGAATGGAGCGACATGTCTACCAGTGAACTGGAGGAAGAACAAACACTGGTCTCGGAATCAGGATAGTGTATCCGAATGGAGCGACATGTCTACCAGTGGACTGGAGGAAGAACAAACACTGGTTGTCTCGGAATCAGGATAGTGTATCCGAATGGAGCGACATGTCTACCGGTGGACTGGAGGAAGAACAAGCATTGGTTGTCTCGGAATCAGGATAGTGTATCAGAATGGAGCGATATGTCTACCAGTGAAATGGAGGAAGAACACACACTGGTTGTCTCGGAATCAGGATAGTGTATCCGAATGGAGCGACATGTCTACCAGTGGACTGGAGGAAGAACAAACACTGGTCTCGGAATCAGGATAGTGTATCCGAATGGAGCGACATGTCTACCAGTGGACTGGAGGAAGAACAAACACTGGTTGTCTCGGAATCAGGATAGTGTATCCGAATGGAGCGACATGTCTACCAGTGAACTGGAGGAAGAACAAACACTGGTTGTCTCGGAATCAGGATAGTGTATCCGAATGGAGCGACATGTCTACCAGTGAACTGGAGGAAGAACAAACACTGGTTGTCTCGGAATCAGGATAGTGTATCCGAATGGAGCGACATGACTACCAGTGGACTGGAGGAAGAACAAACACTGGTTGTCTCGGAATCAGGATAGTGTATCCGAATGGAGCGACATGTCTACCAGTGAACTGGAGGAAGAACAAACACTGGTTGTCTCGGAATCAGGATAGTGTATCCGAATGGAGCGACATGACTACCAGTGGACTGGAGGAAGAACAAACACTGGTTGTCTCGGAATCAGGATAGTGTATCCGAATGGAGTGACATGTCTACCAGTGGACTGGAGGAAGAACAAACACTGGTTGTCTCGGTATCAGGATAGTGTATCCGAATGGAGCGACATGTCTACCAGTGAACTGGAGGAAGAACAAACACTGGTCTCGGAATCAGGATAGTGTATCCGAATGGAGTGACATGTCTACCAGTGGACTGGAGGAAGAACAAACATTGGTTGTCTCGGAATCAGGATAGTGTATCCGAATGGAGCGACATGTCTACCAGTGAACTGGAGGAAGAACAAACACTGGTTGTCTCGGAATCAGGATAGTGTATCCGAATGGAGCGACATGTCTACCAGTAGACTGGAAGAAGAACAAACACTGGTTGTCTCGGAATCAGGATAGTGTATCCGAATGGAGCGACATGACTACCAGTGGACTGGAGGAAGAACACACACTGGTTGTCTCGGAATCAGGATAGTGTATCCGAATGGAGTGACATGTCTACCAGTGGACTGGAGGAAGAACAAACACTGGTTGTCTCGGTATCAGGATAGTGTATCCGAATGGAGCGACATGTCTACCAGTGAACTGGAGGAAGAACAAACACTGGTCTCGGAATCAGGATAGTGTATCCGAATGGAGTGACATGTCTACCAGTGGACTGGAGGAAGAACAAACATTGGTTGTCTCGGAATCAGGATAGTGTATCCGAATGGAGCGACATGTCTACCAGTGAACTGGCGGAAGAACAAACACTGGTCTCGGAATCAGGATAGTGTATCCGAATGGAGCGACATGTCTACCAGTAGACTGGAAGAAGAACAAACACTGGTTGTCTCGGAATCAGGATAGTGTATCCGAATGGAGCGACATGTCTACCAGTGAACTGGCGGAAGAACAAACACTGGTCTCGGAATCAGGATAGTGTATCCGAATTGAGCGACATGACTACCAGTGGGCTGGAGGAAGAACAAACACTGGTTGTCTCGGAATCAGGATAGTGTATCCGAATGGAGCGACATGTCTACCTGTGGACTGAAGGAAGAACAAACACTGGTTGTCTCGGAATCAGGATAGTGTATTCGAATGGAGCGACATGTCTACAGTGGACTGGAGGAAGAACAAACACTGGTTGTTTCGGAATCAGGATAGTGTATCAGAATGGAGCGACATGTCTACAGTGGACTGGAGGAAGAACAAACACTGGTTGTCTCGGAATCAGGATAGTGTATTCGAATGGAGCGACATGTCTACCTGTGGACTGAAGGAAGAACAAACACTGGTTGTCTCGGAATCAGGATAGTGTATTCGAATGGAGCGACATGTCTACCTGTGGACTGGAGGAAGAACACACACTGGTTGTTTCGGAATCAGGATAGTGTATCAGAATGGAGCGACATGTCTACAGTGGACTGGAGGAAGAACAAACACTGGTTGTCTCGGAATCAGGATAGTGTATCCGAATGGAGCGACATGTCTACCTGTGAACTGAAGGAAGAACAAACACTGGTTGTCTCGGAATCAAGATAGTGTATTCGAATGGAGCGACATGTCTACCAGTGGACTGGAGGAAGAACAAACACTGGTTGTCTCGGAATCAGGATAGTGTATCCGAATGGAGTGACATGTCTACCAGTGGACTGGAGGAAGAACAAACATTGGTTGTCTCGGAATCAGGATAGTGTATCCGAATGGAGCGACATGTCTACCAGTGAACTGGAGGAAGAACAAACACTGGTTGTCTCGGAATCAGGATAGTGTATCCGAATGGAGCGACATGTCTACCAGTAGACTGGAAGAAGAACAAACACTGGTTGTCTCGGAATCAGGATAGTGTATCCGAATGGAGCGACATGACTACCAGTGGACTGGAGGAAGAACAAACACTGGTTGTCTCGGAATCAGGATAGTGTATCCGAATGGAGTGACATGTCTACCAGTGGACTGGAGGAAGAACAAACACTGGTTGTCTCGGTATCAGGATAGTGTATCCGAATGGAGCGACATGTCTACCAGTGAACTGGAGGAAGAACAAACACTGGTCTCGGAATCAGGATAGTGTATCCGAATGGAGTGACATGTCTACCAGTGGACTGGAGGAAGAACAAACATTGGTTGTCTCGGAATCAGGATAGTGTATCCGAATGGAGCGACATGTCTACCAGTGAACTGGCGGAAGAACAAACACTGGTCTCGGAATCAGGATAGTGTATCCGAATGGAGCGACATGTCTACCAGTAGACTGGAAGAAGAACAAACACTGGTTGTCTCGGAATCAGGATAGTGTATCCGAATGGAGCGACATGTCTACCAGTGAACTGGCGGAAGAACAAACACTGGTCTCGGAATCAGGATAGTGTATCCGAATTGAGCGACATGACTACCAGTGGGCTGGAGGAAGAACAAACACTGGTTGTCTCGGAATCAGGATAGTGTATCCGAATGGAGCGACATGTCTACCTGTGGACTGAAGGAAGAACAAACACTGGTTGTCTCGGAATCAGGATAGTGTATTCGAATGGAGCGACATGTCTACAGTGGACTGGAGGAAGAACAAACACTGGTTGTTTCGGAATCAGGATAGTGTATCAGAATGGAGCGACATGTCTACAGTGGACTGGAGGAAGAACAAACACTGGTTGTCTCGGAATCAGGATAGTGTATTCGAATGGAGCGACATGTCTACCTGTGGACTGAAGGAAGAACAAACACTGGTTGTCTCGGAATCAGGATAGTGTATTCGAATGGAGCGACATGTCTACCTGTGGACTGGAGGAAGAACACACACTGGTTGTTTCGAAATCAGGATAGTGTATCAGAATGGAGCGACATGTCTACAGTGGACTGGAGGAAGAACAAACACTGGTTGTCTCGGAATCAGGATAGTGTATCCGAATGGAGCGACATGTCTACCTGTGAACTGAAGGAAGAACAAACACTGGTTGTCTCGGAATCAAGATAGTGTATTCGAATGGAGCGACATGTCTACCAGTGGACTGGAGGAAGAACAAACACTGGTTGTCTCGGAATCAGGATAGTGTATCCGAATGGAGCGACATGTCTACCAGTGGACTGGAGGAAGAACACACATTGGTTGTCTCGGAATCAGGATAGTGTATCCGAATGGAGCGACATGTCTACCAGTGAACTGGAGGAAGAACAAACACTGGTTGTCTCGGAATCAGGATAGTGTATCCGAATGGAGCGACATGTCTACCAGTAGACTGGAAGAAGAACAAACACTGGTTGTCTCGGAATCAGGATAGTGTATCCGAATGGAGCGACATGACTACCAGTGGACTGGAGGAAGAACAAACACTGGTTGTCTCGGAATCAGGATAGTGTATCCGAATGGAGTGACATGTCTACCAGTGGACTGGAGGAAGAACAAACACTGGTTGTCTCGGTATCAGGATAGTGTATCCGAATGGAGCGACATGTCTACCAGTGAACTGGAGGAAGAACAAACACTGGTCTCGGAATGAGGATAGTGTATCCGAATGGAGTGACATGTCTACCAGTGGACTGGAGGAAGAACAAACATTGGTTGTCTCGGAATCAGGATAGTGTATCCGAATGGAGCGACATGTCTACCAGTGAACTGGCGGAAGAACAAACACTGGTCTCGGAATCAGGATAGTGTATCCGAATGGAGCGACATGTCTACCAGTAGACTGGAAGAAGAACAAACACTGGTTGTCTCGGAATCAGGATAGTGTATCCGAATGGAGCGACATGTCTACCAGTGAACTGGCGGAAGAACAAACACTGGTCTCGGAATCAGGATAGTGTATCCGAATTGAGCGACATGACTACCAGTGGGCTGGAGGAAGAACAAACACTGGTTGTCTCGGAATCAGGATAGTGTATCCGAATGGAGCGACATGTCTACCTGTGGACTGAAGGAAGAACAAACACTGGTTGTCTCGGAATCAGGATAGTGTATTCGAATGGAGCGACATGTCTACCTGTGGACTGAAGGAAGAACAAACACTGGTTGTCTCGGAATCAGGATAGTGTATTCGAATGGAGCGACATGTCTACCTGTGGACTGGAGGAAGAACACACACTGGTTGTTTCGGAATCAGGATAGTGTATCAGAATGGAGCGACATGTCTACAGTGGACTGGAGGAAGAACAAACACTGGTTGTCTCGGAATCAGGATAGTGTATCCGAATGGAGCGACATGTCTACCTGTGAACTGAAGGAAGAATAAACACTGGTTGTCTCGGAATCAAAATAGTGTATTCGAATGGAGCGACATGTCTACCAGTGGACTGGAGGAAGAACAAACACTGGTTGTCTCGGAATCAGGATAGTGTATCCGAATGGAGTGACATGTCTACCAGTGGACTGGAGGAAGAACAAACATTGGTTGTCTCGGAATCAGGATAGTGTATCCGAATGGAGCGACATGTCTACCAGTGAACTGGAGGAAGAACAAACACTGGTTGTCTCGGAATCAGGATAGTGTATCCGAATGAAGCGACATGTCTACCAGTAGACTGGAAGAAGAACAAACACTGGTTGTCTCGGAATCAGGATAGTGTATCCGAATGGAGCGACATGACTACCAGTGGACTGGAGGAAGAACAAACACTGGTTGTCTCGGAATCAGGATAGTGTATCCGAATGGAGTGACATGTCTACCAGTGGACTGGAGGAAGAACAAACACTGGTTGTCTCGGTATCAGGATAGTGTATCCGAATGGAGCGACATGTCTACCAGTGAACTGGAGGAAGAACAAACACTGGTCTCGGAATCAGGATAGTGTATCCGAATGGAGTGACATGTCTACCAGTGGACTGGAGGAAGAACAAACATTGGTTGTCTCGGAATCAGGATAGTGTATCCGAATGGAGCGACATGTCTACCAGTGAACTGGCGGAAGAACAAACACTGGTCTCGGAATCAGGATAGTGTATCCGAATGGAGCGACATGTCTACCAGTAGACTGGAAGAAGAACAAACACTGGTTGTCTCGGAATCAGGATAGTGTATCCGAATGGAGCGACATGTCTACCAGTGAACTGGCGGAAGAACAAACACTGGTCTCGGAATCAGGATAGTGTATCCGAATTGAGCGACATGACTACCAGTGGGCTGGAGGAAGAACAAACACTGGTTGTCTCGGAATCAGGATAGTGTATCCGAATGGAGCGACATGTCTACCTGTGGACTGAAGGAAGAACAAACACTGGTTGTCTCGGAATCAGGATAGTGTATTCGAATGGAGCGACATGTCTACAGTGGACTGGAGGAAGAACAAACACTGGTTGTTTCGGAATCAGGATAGTGTATCAGAATGGAGCGACATGTCTACAGTGGACTGGAGGAAGAACAAACACTGGTTGTCTCGGAATCAGGATAGTGTATTCGAATGGAGCGACATGTCTACCTGTGGACTGAAGGAAGAACAAACACTGGTTGTCTCGGAATCAGGATAGTGTATTCGAATGGAGCGACATGTCTACCTGTGGACTGGAGGAAGAACACACACTGGTTGTTTCGGAATCAGGATAGTGTATCAGAATGGAGCGACATGTCTACAGTGGACTGGAGGAAGAACAAACACTGGTTGTCTCGGAATCAGGATAGTGTATCCGAATGGAGCGACATGTCTACCTGTGAACTGAAGGAAGAACAAACACTGGTTGTCTCGGAATCAAGATAGTGTATTCGAATGGAGCGACATGTCTACCAGTGGACTGGAGGAAGAACAAACACTGGTTGTCTCGGAATCAGGATAGTGTATCCGAATGGAGCGACATGTCTACCAGTGGACTGGAGGAAGAACACACATTGGTTGTCTCGGAATCAGGATAGTGTATTCGAATGGAGCGACATGTCTACCAGTGGACTGGAGAAAGAACAAACACTGGTTGTCTCGGGATCAGGATAGTGTATCCGAATGGAGCGACATGTCTACCAGTGAACTGGAGGAAGAACAAACACTGGTCTCGGAATCAGGATAGTGTATCCGAATGGAGCGACATGTCTACCAGTCGACAGGAGGAAGAACAAACACTGGTTGTCTCTGAATCAGGATAGTGTATCCGAATGGAGCGACATGTCTACCTGTGGACTGGAAGAAGAACAAACACTGGTTGTCTCGGAATCAGGATAGTGTATCCGAATGGAGCGACATGTCTACCAGTGAACTGGAGGAAGAACAAACACTGGTCTCGGAATCAGGATAGTGTATCCGAATGGAGCGACATGTCTACCAGTGGACTGGAGGAAGAACAAACACTGGTTGTCTCGGAATCAGGATAGTGTATCCGAATGGAGCGACATGTCTACCGGTGGACTGGAGGAAGAACAAGCATTGGTTGTCTCGGAATCAGGATAGTGTATCAGAATGGAGCGACATGTCTCCCAGTGGACTGGAGGAAGAACAAACACTGGTTGTCTCGGTATCAGGATAGTGTATCCGAATGGAGCGACATGTCTACCTGTGGACTGGAAGAAGAACAAACACTGGTTGTCTCGGAATCAGGATAGTGTATCCGAATGGAGCGACATGTCTACCAGTGAACTGGAGGAAGAACAAACACTGGTCTCGGAATCAGGATAGTGTATCAGAATGGAGCGATATGTCTACCAGTGAAATGGAGGAAGAACACACACTGGTTGTCTCGGAATCAGGATAGTGTATCCGAATGGAGCGACATGACTACCAGTGGACTGGAGGAAGAACAAACACTGGTTGTCTCGGAATCAGGATAGTGTATCCGAATGGAGTGACATGTCTACCAGTGGACTGGAGGAAGAACAAACACTGGTTGTCTCGGTATCAGGATAGTGTATCCGAATGGAGCGACATGTCTACCAGTGAACTGGAGGAAGAACAAACACTGGTCTCGGAATCAGGATAGTGTATCCGAATGGAGTGACATGTCTACCAGTGGACTGGAGGAAGAACAAACATTGGTTGTCTCGGAATCAGGATAGTGTATCCGAATGGAGCGACATGTCTACCAGTGAACTGGCGGAAGAACAAACACTGGTCTCGGAATCAGGATAGTGTATCCGAATGGAGCGACATGTCTACCAGTAGACTGGAAGAAGAACAAACACTGGTTGTCTCGGAATCAGGATAGTGTATCCGAATTGAGCGACATGACTACCAGTGGGCTGGAGGAAGAACACACATTGGTTGTCTCGGAATCAGGATAGTGTATCCGAATGGAGCGACATGTCTACCTGTGGACTGAAGGAAGAACAAACACTGGTTGTCTCGGAATCAGGATAGTGTATCCGAATGGAGCGACATGTCTACCTGTGGACTGAAGGAAGAACAAACACTGGTTGTCTCGGAATCAGGATAGTGTATCCGAATGGAGCGACATGTCTACCTGTGGACTGGAGGAAGAACAAACACTGGTTGTCTCGGAATCAGGATAGTGTATCCGAATGGAGCGACATGTCTACCTGTGGACTGAAGGAAGAACAAACACTGGTTGTCTCGGAATCAGGATAGTGTATCCGAATGGAGCGACATGTCTACCAGTGGACTGGAGGAAGAACAAACACTAGTTGTCTCGGAATCAGGATAGTGTATCCGAATGGAGCGACATGTCTACCAGTGGACTGGAGGAAGAACAAACACTGGTTGTCTCGGAATCAGGATAGTGTATCCGAATGGAGCGACATGTCTACCAGTGGACTGGAGGAAGAACAAACACTGGTTGTCTCGGAATCAGGATAGTGTATCCGAATGGCGCGACATATCTACCGTTGGACTGGAGGAAGAGCAAACACTGGTTGTCTCGGAATCAGGATAGTGTATCCGAATGGAGCGACATGTCTCGGTGGACTGGAGGAAGAACACACACTGGTTGTCTCGGAATCAGGATAGTGTATCCGAATGGCGCGACATGTCTACCAGTGGACTGGAGGAAGAACAAACACTGGTTGTCTCGGAATCAGGATATAGTGTATCCGAATGGAGCGACATGTCTACCAGTGAACTGTTGTTTTAGTGAGCTAGTAATATAAAAATCAAATTAAGCGCGTTGGTCTCATTCAAAGATGTTACGCACGATATTGGTGATCAGTGGCGTAACGTCAAAAGTGGCATAAATCAAGACACATTACAGAACGCCCATCTTCGCTAGCCAATGGTTACGATTCGCTCTGCTCATCTTCACCCTTGGCATCTTCTTCTTTTGTTTGTATTATCCACCATTAGATTGGTGCACCTATATATAGTTATAGTCACAGATACTGGAAAAAACTAAATAAAATCATAAAAACTAGTTCTTCGACATTCCTGAGTTAGTTATATGGAGTCTACCACAATGTAAAGCATAGCATAATCTTCTGGTACAGTTCTCTTTTTTACTAAATATTTTATCATTGCACTTTAGTAGATTTCGTCTAATTAGTATATCCGGCTCTAAGATTACATTAGTCAGTAGATTAAAGTCATTTGACAGAATTCTCCAGACGGATTCATCAATGTCACTAATAATATCTTTCAGTTCCTTCATGGATTCCTTGCGATAGGCATATAGAGCATTGCATTTAATGAGAAAGTGTAGTGTGTCCTCGTCTTCCAGTTGACAGAGGACAAGTCGCATTTACTTCATGTTGGTTAAATTTGCTACGATTGCATTGGAGTATATATGTACCTGTTAGCAATCTAGCCTTAATTCCACCACGGCGCACATCTTTTATGTTGTTTTGAACTGCGGTCCAGATTCTATGGACGTTTCCGATGGACAAGATTGCGGTTTCACAGAAAGCTAAAGATGATTTTTGAGAAAAGTCAGAGATCAGTTTCTGATTCCAGAGTTTATCTACTGCTAGTTTAACTTCTCTTTTCTACGTTATCTTACACGGTACTATATGTAATAATGTTTTTATGGTAGGCAGGTCATAGTGTTCAAGCAAATTGATGATATGGGTAAACCAACTGTTCGAATCATCGGACTTTGTTTGTATCTGTCTCAATAGAATGTTCTTTGTCGTTACATTTTCATTTCTGATAATGCTACATAATATTTTGAGTTGTCTAATGTGGATTTCTGCGATAATAGCTCTCAATCCTAACAATAACTAGGTAATTCCTCTAACTGACCGAGATGGTAGACATTGAATTTTTCTCAGAAAGCTAAGATCAAATCTTTCTAATAAGTTGAAATGTGTGGGTTTTAGGATGAATGTTTCTAATCAATAGAGAAGGCGTGGAAGTACATAATGTATTGAATAGTTTAATACATGTAGGTGGTAATCCATTCTCGCACAAGAGATTCTGTCTTCAACGTTGGATGTAATGTCATTGGTGCGCGTTCGAGATGATCCGGCCTTAAAACTATCCGGCCTGATGAAAATCCGGCCTTAATTGATTCGGCCTTAGTTGATACGGCCTTGTGTTGTCTGATATACAGATTCTGATTGCCCCTTTGGTTTCTTTTGGTCATTGTGTTGTCTGATATACAGATTCTGATTACCCTTTGGTATCTTTTGGTCATTGTGTTGTCTGATATTGTAGCGAACTTGCATTATGTATTTATATATTATATATTGGATAATTTAATATGGTTATATTTTCTACTAACACCGATAGAAAAGTCAAACAGACCGATAGTTTATCACGTAGTACGGTTACCCATGAGATTTAAACAAGGTGAGTTGAAAGTCAGTCGGCACATGTATGTTGAGTGGAGCACACGCTTTGTGTTTAAGTAAAGTGAAGAACAGGCAGTTTGAGTATTACAATTGTCAAATACAGGACATGGATATTCATAGGCGAAGGTTCCTTACACTCAGGAGTTTTTATGCCTGGTTTTTGGTGTGCGTGTAGGAAAGTTTGCTGTCGGTGTAAATGGTGTCTTTGTTGAAATGGTACCGGTTTTGGTGTACATAAATTGATGTCACAACGCCCAGCATCGGTGATATTATTATCGTTAAATGCCGTCATAAATTTGGAGTTTTAAAGTCCGTAATTACAATCGAGAAGTCCGTGCTGAACACATTATATTTATGCAGTCATATGAGTCACAGTTTGCTGGATACAATAGTGAAGCGATATATTAATCATCTAGTGTTCTCGTCATCAATTTAGAATCTACATTTATGTGAAATTAATCCGTCCGTATTTATAAATTATCCAAGGGGAACAACCCAGTCCAATTAGTGAATTTCTAAAGTACCAGGAATGCGTGCTTGCGGGATGGTATGTTTCCGGCTGTAAAATGTATATAGTTTATATATGCATTATATTTGTTCATTGTTTTGAATGAATGTCGTTTATGTTCTGTGTTGTGAATCTTGTAATATTGTGTACATTTCATTCCATATATCATTTGTTTTGTGTTTATTTTTATTATGTTTTGTTCATTAAATTTATATGTTTGATATATTGTTATATGACTTAGGCAACCTGACAATCCAAAGAACTTACTTCTTTACAGATATATAGATTATGATTGCCCCTTTGGTATTTTTGGTCATTGTGTTGTCTGATATACATATTCTGATTGCCCCTTTGGTATCTTTTGGTCATTGTGTTGTCTGATATACAGATTCTGATTGCCCCTTTGGTTTCTTTTGGTCATTGTGTTGTCTGATATACAGATTCTGATTGCCCCTTTCATATCTTTTGGTCATTGTGTTGTCTGATATACAGATTCTGATTGCTCCTTTGGTATCTTTTGGTCATCGTGTTGTTTGATATGCATATTCTGATTGTCCCTTTGGTATTTTTTGGTCATTGTGTTGTTTGATATACATATTCTGATTGCCCCTTTGGTATCTTTTGGTCATTGTGTTGTTTGATATACAGATTCTGATTGCCCCTTTGGTATCTTTTGGTCATTGTGTTGTCTGATATACAGATTCTGATTGCCCCTTTGGTATCTTTTGGTCATTGTGTTGTTTTATATACATATTCTGATTGCCCCTTTGGTATATTTTGGTCATTGTGTTGTTTGATATACATATTCTGATTGCCCCTTTGGTATCTTTTGGTCATTGTGTTGTCTGATATACAGATTCTGATTGCCCCTTTGGTATCTTTTGGTCATTGTGTTGTTTGATATACATATTCTGATTGTCCCTTTGGTATCTTTTGGTCATTGTGTTTTCTGATATACAGATTCTGATTATCCTTTGGTATCTTTTGGTCATTGTGTTGTCTGATATACGGATTCTGATTGTCCCTTTGGTATCTTTTGGTCATTGTGGTGTCTGATATACATATTCTGATTGTCCCTTTGGTATCTTTTGGTCATTGTGTTTTCTGATATACAGATTCTGATTATCCTTTGGTATCTTTTGGTCATTGTGTTGTTTGATATACGGATTCTGATTGTCCCTTTGGTATCTTTTGGTCATTGTGTTGTCTCATATACAGATTCTGATTGCCCCTTTGGTATCTTTTGGTCATTGTGTTGTCTGATATACGGATTCTGATTGTCCCTTTGGTATCTTTTGGTCATTGTGTTGTTTGATATACGGATTCTGATTGTCCCTTTGGTATCTTTTGGTCATTGTGTTGTTTGATATACAGATTCTGATTGCCCCTTTGGTATATTTTGGTCATTGTGTTGTCTGATATACAGATTCTGATTGTCCCTTTGGTATCTTTTGGTCATTGTGTTGTCTGATATACAGATTCTGATTGCCCCTTTGGTTTCTTTTGGTCATTGTGTTGTCTGATATACAGATTCTGATTACGCTTTGGTATCTTTTGGTCATTGTGTTGTCTGATATTGTAACGAACTTGCATTATGTATTTATATATTATATATTGGATAATTTAATATGGTTATATTTTCTACTAACACCGATAGAAAAGTCAAATAGACCGATAGTTTATCACGTAGTACGGTTACCCATGAGATTTAAGCAAGGTGAGTTGAAAGTCAGTCGGCACATGTATGTTGAGTGGAGCACACGCTTTGTGTTTAAGTAAAGTGAAGAACAGGCAGTTTGAGTATTACAATTGTCAAATACAGGACATGGATATTCATAGGCGAAGGTTCCTTACACTCAGGAGTTTTTATGCCTGGTTTTTGGTGTGCGTGTAGGAAAGTTTGCTGTCGGTGTAAATGGTGTCTTTGTTGAAATGGTACCGGTTTTGGTGTACATAAATTGATGTCACAACGCCCAGCATCGGTGATATTATTATCGTTAAATGCCGTCATAAATTTGGAGTTTTAAAGTCCGTAATTACAATCCGAGAAGTCCGTGCTGAACACATTATATTTATGCAGTCATATGAGTCACAGTTCGCTGGATACAATAGTGAAGCGATATATTAATCATCTAGTGTTCTCGTCATCAATTTAGAATCTACATTTATGTGAAATTAATCCGTCCGTATTTATAAATTATCCAAGGGGAATAACCCAGTCCAATTAGTGAATTTCTAAAGTACCAGGAATGCGTGCTTGCGGGATGGTATGTTTCCGGCTGTAAAATGTATATAGTTTATATATGCATTATATTTGTTCATTGTTTTGAATGAATGTCGTTTATGTTCTGTGTTGTGAATCTTGTAATATTGTGTACATTTCATTCCATATATCATTTGTTTTGTGTTTATTTTTATTATGTTTTGTTCATTAAATTTATATGTTTGATATATTGTTATATGACTTAGGCAACCTGACAATCCAAAGAACTTACTTCTTTACAGATATATAGATTATGATTGCCCCTTTGGTATTTTTGGTCATTGTGTTGTCTGATATACATATTCTGATTGCCCCTTTGGTATCTTTTGGTCATTGTGTTGTCTGATATACAGATTCTGATTGCCCCTTTGGTTTCTTTTGGTCATTGTGTTGTCTGATATACAGATTCTGATTGCCCCTTTCATATCTTTTGGTCATTGTGTTGTCTGATATACAGATTCTGATTGCTCCTTTGGTATCTTTTGGTCATCGTGTTGTTTGATATGCATATTCTGATTGTCCCTTTGGTATTTTTTGGTCATTGTGTTGTTTGATATACATATTCTGATTGCCCCTTTGGTATCTTTTGGTCATTGTGTTGTTTTATATACATATTCTGATTGCCCCTTTGGTATCTTTTGGTCATTGTGTTGTTTTATATACATATTCTGATTGCCCCTTTGGTATATTTTGGTCATTGTGTTGTTTGATATACATATTCTGATTGCCCCTTTGGTATCTTTTGGTCATTGTGTTGTCTGATATACAGATTCTGATTGCCCCTTTGGTATCTTTTGGTCATTGTGTTGTTTGATATACATATTCTGATTGTCCCTTTGGTATCTTTTGGTCATTGTGTTTTCTGATATACAGATTCTGATTATCCTTTGGTATCTTTTGGTCATTGTGTTGTCTGATATACGGATTCTGATTGTCCCTTTGGTATCTTTTGGTCATTGTGGTGTCTGATATACATATTCTGATTGTCCCTTTGGTATCTTTTGGTCATTGTGTTTTCTGATATACAGATTCTGATTATCCTTTGGTATCTTTTGGTCATTGTGTTGTTTGATATACGGATTCTGATTGTCCCTTTGGTATCTTTTGGTCATTGTGTTGTCTCATATACAGATTCTGATTGCCCCTTTGGTATCTTTTGGTCATTGTGTTGTCTGATATACGGATTCTGATTGTCCCTTTGGTATCTTTTGGTCATTGTGTTGTTTGATATACGGATTCTGATTGTCCCTTTGGTATCTTTTGGTCATTGTGTTGTTTGATATACAGATTCTGATTGCCCCTTTGGTATATTTTGGTCATTGTGTTGTCTGATATACAGATTCTGATTGTCCCTTTGGTATCTTTTGGTCATTGTGTTGTCTGATATACAGATTCTGATTGCCCCTTTGGTTTCTTTTGGTCATTGTGTTGTCTGATATACAGATTCTGATTACGCTTTGGTATCTTTTGGTCATTGTGTTGTCTGATATTGTAACGAACTTGCATTATGTATTTATATATTATATATTGGATAATTTAATATGGTTATATTTTCTACTAACACCGATAGAAAAGTCAAATAGACCGATAGTTTATCACGTAGTACGGTTACCCATGAGATATAAGCAAGGTGAGTTGAAAGTCAGTCGGCACATGTATGTTGAGTGGAGCACACGCTTTGTGTTTAAGTAAAGTGAAGAACAGGCAGTTTGAGTATTACAATTGTCAAATACAGGACATGGATATTCATAGGCGAAGGTTCCTTACACTCAGGAGTTTTTATGCCTGGTTTTTGGTGTGCGTGTAGGAAAGTTTGCTGTCGGTGTAAATGGTGTCTTTGTTGAAATGGTACCGGTTTTGGTGTACATAAATTGATGTCACAACGCCCAGCATCGGTGATATTATTATCGTTAAATGCCGTCATAAATTTGGAGTTTTAAAGTCCGTAATTACAATCCGAGAAGTCCGTGCTGAACACATTATATTTATGCAGTCATATGAGTCACAGTTCGCTGGATACAATAGTGAAGCGATATATTAATCATCTAGTGTTCTCGTCATCAATTTAGAATCTACATTTATGTGAAATTAATCCGTCCGTATTTATAAATTATCCAAAGGGAATAACCCAGTCCAATTAGTGAATTTCTAAAGTACCAGGAATGCGTGCTTGCGGGATGGTATGTTTCCGGCTGTAAAATGTATATAGTTTATATATGCATTATATTTGTTCAGTGTTTTGAATGAATGTCGTTTATGTTCTGTGTTGTGAATCTTGTAATATTGTGTACATTTCATTCCATATATCATTTGTTTTGTGTTTATTTTTATTATGTTTTGTTCATTAATTTTATATGTTTAATATAGTGTTATATGACATAGGCCACCTGACAATCCAAAGAACTTACTTCTTTACAGATATATAGATTCTGATTGCCCCTTTGGTATTTTTGGTCATTGTGTTGTCTGATATA
This sequence comes from Bathymodiolus septemdierum, assembly GCA_963383655.1. Classification (NCBI taxonomy): domain Eukaryota; kingdom Metazoa; phylum Mollusca; class Bivalvia; order Mytilida; family Modiolidae; genus Bathymodiolus; species Bathymodiolus septemdierum. Next base: position 3,964,297 of record OY726529.1, on the reverse strand, counting down.
CATATTCTGATTGCCCCTTTGGTATCTTTTGGTCATTGTGTTGTCTGATATACAGATTCTGATTGCCCCTTTGGTTTCTTTTGGTCATTGTGTTGTCTGATATACAGATTCTGATTGCCCCTTTGGTATCTTTGGGTCATTGTGTTGTCTGATATACGGATTCTGATTGCTCCTTTGGTATATTTTGGTCATTGTGTTGTCAGATATACAGATTCTGATTGCCCCTTTGGTATCTTTTGGTCATTGTGTTGTCTGATATACAGATTCTGATTCCCCCTTTGGTATCTTTTGGTCATTGTGCTGTCTGATATACGGATTCTGATTGTCCCTTTGGTATCTTTTGGTCATTGTGTTGTTTGATATACGGATTCTGATTGTCCCTTTGGTATCTTTTGGTCATTGTGTTGTCTGATATACAGATTCTGATTGCCCCTTTGGTTTCTTTTGGTCATTGTGTTGTCTGATATACAGATTCTGATTGCCCCTTTGGTTTCTTTTGGTCATTGTGTTGTCTGATATACAGATTCTGATTACCCTTTGGTATCTTTTGGTCATTGTGTTGTCTGATATTGTAACGAACTTGCATTATGTATTTATATATTATATATTGGATAATTTAATATGGTTATATTTTCTACTAACACCGATAGAAAAGTCAAACAGACCGATAGTTTATCACGTAGTACGGTTACCCATGAGATTTAAACAAGGTGAGTTGAAAGTCAGTCGGCACATGTATGTTGAGTGGAGCACACGCTTTGTGTTTAAGTAAAGTGAAGAACAGGCAGTTTGAGTATTACAATTGTCAAATACAGGACATGGATATTCATAGGCGAAGGTTCCTTACACTCAGGAGTTTTTATGCCTGGTTTTTGGTGTGCGTGTAGGAAAGTTTGCTGTCGGTGTAAATGGTGTCTTTGTTGAAATGGTACCGGTTTTGGTGTACATAAATTGATGTCACAACGCCCAGCATCGGTGATATTATTATCGTTAAATGCCGTCATAAATTTGGAGTTTTATAGTCCGTAATTACAATCCGAGAAGTCCGTGCTGAACACATTATATTTATGCAGTCATATGAGTCACAGTTCGCTGGATACAATAGTGAAGCGATATATTAATCATCTAGTGTTCTCGTCATCAATTTAGAATCTACATTTATGTGAAATTAATCCGTCCGTATTTATAAATTATCCAAGGGGAACAACCCAGTCCAATTAGTGAATTTCTAAAGTACCAGGAATGCGTGCTTGCGGGATGGTATGTTTCCGGCTGTAAAATGTATATAGTTTATATATGCATTATATTTGTTCAGTGTTTTGAATGAATGTCGTTTATGTTCTGTGTTGTGAATCTTGTAATATTGTGTACATTTCATTCCATATATCATTTGTTTTGTGTTTATTTTTATTATGTTTTGTTCATTAAATTTATATGTTTTATATAGTGTTATATGACATAGGCCACCTGACAATCCAAAGAACTTACTTCTTTACAGATATATAGATTCTGATTGCCCCTTTGGTATTTTTGGTCATTGTGTTGTCTGATATACATATTCTGATTGCCCCTTTGGTATCTTTTGGTCATTGTGTTGTCTGATATACGGATTCTGATTGCACCTTTGGTTTCTTTTGGTCATTGTGTTGTCTGATATACAGATTCTGATTGCCCCTTTGGTATCTTTGGGTCATTGTGTTGTCTGATATACGGATTCTGATTGCCCCTTTGGTATATTTTGGTCATCGTGTTGTCTGATATACAGATTCTGATTGCCCCTTTGGTATCTTTTGGTCATTGTGTTGTCTGATATACAGATTCTGATTACCCCTTTGGTATCTTTTGGTCATTGTGTTGTCTGATATACAGATTCTGATTGCCCCTTTGGTATCTTTTGGTCATTGTGTTGTCTGATTGGTAGATAATGGATTAGATCCCCTGTGCAGTGTGGTAGATAATGGACTAGATCCCCTGTGCATTGTGGTAGATAATGGACTAGATCACCTGTGCAGTATGGTAGATAACGGACTAGATCACCTGTGCAGTGTGGTAGATAATGGACTAGATCGCCAGTGCAATGTGGTAGATAATGGACTAGATCCCCTGTGCAGTGTGGTAGATAATGGACTAGATCACCCGTGCAGTGTGGTACAAAATGGACTAGATCCCTTGTGCAGTGTGGTCGATAATGGACTAAATCACCTGTGCAGGGTGGTAGATAATGGACTAGATCCCCGTTCAGTGTGGTGGATAATGGACTAGATCACCTGTGCAGTGTGGTAGATAATGGACTAGATCGCCTGTGCAGTGTGGTAGATAATGGACTAAATCCCCTGTGCAGTCTGGTAGATAATGGACTAGATCACCTGTGCAGTGTGGTATTTAATGGACTAGATCCCCTGTGCAGTGTGTTAGATAATGGACTAGATCACCTGTGGAGTGTGGTTGATAATGGACTAGATCCCCTGTGCAGTGTGGTAGATAATGGACTAGACCCCTAGTGCAGTGTGGTAGATAATGGACTAGATCACCTGTGCAGTGTGGTAGATAATGGACTAGATCGCCTGTGCAGTGTGGTATATAATGGACTAGATCCCCTGTGCAGTGTGGTAGATAATGGACTAGATCCCCTGTGCAGTGTGGTAGATAATGGACTAGATCGCCTGTGCAGTGTGTTAGATAATGGACTAGATCCCCTGTGCAGTGTGGTAGATAATGGACTAGATTCCCTGTGCAGTGTGGTAGATATTGGACTAGATCACCTGTGCAATGTGGTTGATAATGAACTAGATTCCCTGTGCAGTGTGGTAGATAATGGACTAGATCCCCTGGTAGATAATGGACTAGATTCCCTGTGCAGTGTGGTAGATAATTGACTAGATTCCCTGTGCAATGTGATAGATAATGGACTATATCACCTGTGCAATGTGGTTGATAATGAACTAGATTCCCTGTGCAGTGTGGTAGATAATGGACTAGATCCCCTGTACAGTGTGGTAGATAATGGACTAGATCCCCTGTGCAGTGTGGTAGATAATGAACTAGATCCCCTGTGCATTTTGGTAGATAATGGACTAGATCACCTGTGCAGTGTGGTATTTAATGGACTAGGTCCCCTGTGCAGTGTGGTAGATAATGGACTAGATCCCCTGTGTAGTGTGGTAGATAATGGACTAGATCGCCTGTGCAGTGTGTTAGATAATGGACTAGATCACCTGTACAGTGTTGTAGATAATGGACTAGATCCCCTGTGCAGTGTGGTAGATAATGGACTAGATCCCCTGGTAGATAATGGACTAGATTCCCTGTGCAGTGTGGTAGATAATGGACTAGATCCCCTGTACAGTGTGGTAGATAATGGACTAGATCCCCTGTGCAGTGTGGTAGATAATGGACTAGATCCCCTGTGCATTTTGGTAGATAATGGACTAGATCACCTGTGCAGTGTGGTATTTAATGGGCTAGATCCCCTGTGCAGTGTGTTAGATACTGGACTAGATCACCTGTGGAGTGTGGTAGATAATGGATTAGATCCCCTGTGCAGTGTGGTAGATAATGGACTAGACCCCCTGTGCAGTGTGGTAGATAATGGACTAGATCACCTGTGCAGTGTGGTAGATAATGGACTAGATCGCCTGTGCAGTGTGGTATATAATGGACTAGATCTCCTGTGCAGGGTGGTAGATAATGGACTAGATCCCCTGTGCAGGGTGGTAGATAATGGACTAGATCCCCTGTGCAGTGTGGTAGATAATGGACTAGACCCCCAGTGCAGTGTGGTAGATAATGGACTAGATCACCTGTGCAGTGTGGTAGATAATGGACTAGATCGCCTGTGCAGTGTGGTATATAATGGACTAGATCCCCTGTGCAGTGTGGTAGATAATGGACTAGATCCCCTGTGCAGTGTGGTAGATAATGGACTAGATCGCCTGTGCAGTGTGTTAGATAATGGACTAGATCCCCTGTACAGTGTGGTAGATAATGGACTAGATCCCCTGTGCAGTGTGGTAGATAATGGACTAGATTCCCTGTGCAGTGTGGTAGATAATGGACTAGATCACCTGTGCAATGTGGTTGATAATGAACTAGATTCCCTGTGCAGTGTGGTAGATAATGGACTAGATCCCCTGGTAGATAATGGACTAGATTCCCTGTGCAGTGTGGTAGATAATGGACTAGATTCCCTGTGCAGTGTGGTAGATAATGGACTAGATCACCTGTGCAATGTGGTTGATAATGAACTAGATTCCCTGTGCAGTGTGGTAGATAATGGACTAGATCCCCTGTACAGTGTGGTAGATAATGGACTAGATCCCCTGTGCAGTGTGGTAGATAATGGACTCGATCCCCTGTGCATTTTGGTAGATAACGGACTAGATCACCTGTGCAGTGTGGTATTTAATGGACTAGGTCCCCTGTGCAGTGTGGTAGATAATGGACTAGATCCCCTGTGCAGTGTGGTAGATAATGGACTAGATCGCCTGTGCAGTGTGTTAGATAATGGACTAGATCACCTGTACAGTGTGGTAGATAATGGACTAGATCCCCTGTGCAGTGTGGTAGATAATGGACTAGATCCCCTGGTAGATAATGGACTAGATTCCATGTGCAGTGTGGTAGATAATGGACTAGATCCCCTGTGCAGTGTGGTAGATAATGGACTAGATCCCCTGTGCATTTTGGTGGATAATGGACTAGATCACCTGTGCAGTGTGGTATATAATGGACTAGATCCCCTGTGCAGTGTGTTAGATACTGGACTAGATCACCTGTGGAGTGTGGTAGATAATGGATTAGATCCCCTGTGCAGTGTGGTAGATAATGGACTAGACCCCCTGTGCAGTGTGGTAGATAATGGACTAGATCACCTCTGCAGTGTGGTAGATAATGGACTAGATCGCCTGTGCAGTGTGGTATATAATGGACTAGATCCCCTGTGCAGGGTGGTATTTAATGGACTAGATCCCCTGTGCAGTGTGTTAGATAATGGACTAGATCACCTGTGGAGTGTGGTTGATAATGGACTAGATCCCCTGTGCAGTGTGGTAGATAATGGACTAGACCCCCAGTGCAGTGTGGTAGATAATGGACTAGATCACCTGTGCAGTGTGGTAGATAATGGACTAGATCGCCTGTGCAGTGTGGTATATAATGGACTAGATCCCCTGTGCAGGGTGGTAGATAATGGACTAGATCCCCTGTGCAGTGTGGTAGATAATGGACTAGATCGCCTGTGCAGTGTGTTAGATAATGGACTAGATCCCCTGTACAGTGTGGTAGATAATGGACTAGATCCCCTGTGCATTTTGGTAGATAATGGACTAGATCACCTGTGCAGTGTGGTATTTAATGGACTAGGTCCCCTGTGCAGTGTGGTAGATAATGGACTAGATCCCCTGTGTAGTGTGGTAGATAATGGACTAGATCGCCTGTGCAGTGTGTTAGATAATGGACTAGATCACCTGTACAGTGTTGTAGATAATGGACTAGATCCCCTGTGCAGTGTGGTAGATAATGGACTAGATCCCCTGGTAGATAATGGACTAGATTCCCTGTGCAGTGTGGTAGATAATGGACTAGATCCCCTGTACAGTGTGGTAGATAATGGACTAGATCCCCTGTGCAGTGTGGTAGATAATGGACTAGATCCCCTGTGCATTTTGGTAGATAATGGACTAGATCACCTGTGCAGTGTGGTATTTAATGGGCTAGATCCCCTGTGCAGTGTGTTAGATACTGGACTAGATCACCTGTGGAGTGTGGTAGATAATGGATTAGATCCCCTGTGCAGTGTGGTAGATAATGGACTAGACCCCCTGTGCAGTGTGGTAGATAATGGACTAGATCACCTGTGCAGTGTGGTAGATAATGGACTAGATCGCCTGTGCAGTGTGGTATATAATGGACTAGATCTCCTGTGCAGGGTGGTAGATAATGGACTAGATCCCCTGTGCAGGGTGGTAGATAATGGACTAGATCCCCTGTGCAGTGTGGTAGATAATGGACTAGACCCCCAGTGCAGTGTGGTAGATAATGGACTAGATCACCTGTGCAGTGTGGTAGATAATGGACTAGATCGCCTGTGCAGTGTGGTATATAATGGACTAGATCCCCTGTGCAGTGTGGTAGATAATGGACTAGATCCCCTGTGCAGTGTGGTAGATAATGGACTAGATCGCCTGTGCAGTGTGTTAGATAATGGACTAGATCCCCTGTACAGTGTGGTAGATAATGGACTAGATCCCCTGTGCAGTGTGGTAGATAATGGACTAGATTCCCTGTGCAGTGTGGTAGATAATGGACTAGATCACCTGTGCAATGTGGTTGATAATGAACTAGATTCCCTGTGCAGTGTGGTAGATAATGGACTAGATCCCCTGGTAGATAATGGACTAGATTCCCTGTGCAGTGTGGTAGATAATGGACTAGATTCCCTGTGCAGTGTGGTAGATAATGGACTAGATCACCTGTGCAATGTGGTTGATAATGAACTAGATTCCCTGTGCAGTGTGGTAGATAATGGACTAGATCCCCTGTACAGTGTGGTAGATAATGGACTAGATCCCCTGTGCAGTGTGGTAGATAATGGACTCGATCCCCTGTGCATTTTGGTAGATAACGGACTAGATCACCTGTGCAGTGTGGTATTTAATGGACTAGGTCCCCTGTGCAGTGTGGTAGATAATGGACTAGATCCCCTGTGCAGTGTGGTAGATAATGGACTAGATCGCCTGTGCAGTGTGTTAGATAATGGACTAGATCACCTGTACAGTGTGGTAGATAATGGACTAGATCCCCTGTGCAGTGTGGTAGATAATGGACTAGATCCCCTGGTAGATAATGGACTAGATTCCATGTGCAGTGTGGTAGATAATGGACTAGATCCCCTGTGCAGTGTGGTAGATAATGGACTAGATCCCCTGTGCATTTTGGTGGATAATGGACTAGATCACCTGTGCAGTGTGGTATATAATGGACTAGATCCCCTGTGCAGTGTGTTAGATACTGGACTAGATCACCTGTGGAGTGTGGTAGATAATGGATTAGATCCCCTGTGCAGTGTGGTAGATAATGGACTAGACCCCCTGTGCAGTGTGGTAGATAATGGACTAGATCACCTCTGCAGTGTGGTAGATAATGGACTAGATCGCCTGTGCAGTGTGGTATATAATGGACTAGATCCCCTGTGCAGGGTGGTATTTAATGGACTAGATCCCCTGTGCAGTGTGTTAGATAATGGACTAGATCACCTGTGGAGTGTGGTTGATAATGGACTAGATCCCCTGTGCAGTGTGGTAGATAATGGACTAGACCCCCAGTGCAGTGTGGTAGATAATGGACTAGATCACCTGTGCAGTGTGGTAGATAATGGACTAGATCGCCTGTGCAGTGTGGTATATAATGGACTAGATCCCCTGTGCAGGGTGGTAGATAATGGACTAGATCCCCTGTGCAGTGTGGTAGATAATGGACTAGATCGCCTGTGCAGTGTGTTAGATAATGGACTAGATCCCCTGTACAGTGTGGTAGATAATGGACTAGATCCCCTGTGCAGTGTGGTAGATAATGGACTAGATTCCCTGTGCAGTGTGGTAGATATTGGACTAGATCACCTGTGCAATGTGATTGATAATGAACTAGATTCCCTGTGCAGTGTGGTAGATAATGGACTAGATCCCCTGGTAGATAATGGACTAGATTCCCTGTGCAGTGTGGTAGATAATTGACTAGATTCCCTGTGCAATGTGGTAGATAATGGACTAGATCACCTGTGCAATGTGGTTGATAATGAACTAGATTCCCTGTACAGTGTGGTAGATAATGGACTAGATCCCCTGTACAGTGTGGTAGATAATGGACTAGATCCCTGTGCAGTGTGGTAGATAATGAACTAGATCCCCTGTGCATTTTGGTAGATAATGGACTAGATCACCTGTGCAGTGTGGTATTTAATGGACTAGGTCCCCTGTGCAGTGTGGTAGATAATGGACTAGATCCCCTGTGCAGTGTGGTAGATAATGGACTAGATCGCCTGTGCAGTGTGTTAGTTAATGGACTAGATCACCTGTACAGTGTGGTAGATAATGGACTAGATCCCCTGTGCAGTGTGGTAGATAATGGACTAGATCCCCTGGTAGATAATGGACTAGATTCCCTGTGCAGTGTGGTAGATAATGGACTAGATCCCCTGTACAGTGTGGTAGATAATGGACTAGATCCCCTGTGCAGTGTGGTAGATAATGGACTAGATCCCCTGTGCATTTTGGTAGATAATGGACTAGATCACCTGTGCAGTGTGGTATTTAATGGGCTAGATCCCCTGTGCAGTGTGTTAGATACTGGACTAGATCATCTGTGGAGTGTGGTAGATAATGGATTAGATCCCCTGTGCAGTGTGGTAGATAATGGACTAGACCCCCTGTGCAGTGTGGTAGATAATGGACTAGATCACCTGTGCAGTGTGGTAGATAATGGACTAGATCTCCTGTGCAGGGTGGTAGATAATGGACTAGATCCCCTGTGCAGGGTGGTAGATAATGGACTAGATCCCCTGTGCAGTGTGGTAGATAATGGACTAGACCCCCAGTGCAGTGTGGTAGATAATGGACTAGATCACCTGTGCAGTGTGGTAGATAATGGACTAGATCGCCTGTGCAGTGTGGTATATAATGGACTAGATCCCCTGTGCAGTGTGGTAGATAATGGACTAGATCCCCTGTGCAGTGTAGTAGATAATGGACTAGATCGCCTGTGCAGTGTGTTAGATAATGGACTAGATCCCCTGTACAGTGTGGTAGATAATGGACTAGATCCCCTGTGCAGTGTGGTAGATAATGGACTAGATTCCCTGTGCAGTGTGGTAGATAATGGACTAGATCACCTGTGCAATGTGGTTGATAATGAACTAGATTCCCTGTGCAGTGTGGTAGATAATGGACTAGATCCCCTGGTAGATAATGGACTAGATTCCCTGTGCAGTGTGGTAGATAATGGACTAGATTCCCTGTGCAGTGTGGTAGATAATGGACTAGATCACCTGTGCAATGTGGTTGATAATGAACTAGATTCCCTGTGCAGTGTGGTAGATAATGGACTAGATCCCCTGTACAGTGTGGTAGATAATGGACTAGATCCCCTGTGCAGAGTGGTAGATAATGGACTAGATCCCCTGTGCATTTTGGTAGATAATGGACTAGATCACCTGTGCAGTGTGGTATTTAATGGACTAGGTCCCCTGTGCAGTGTGGTAGATAATGGACTAGATCCCCTGTGCAGTGTGGTAGATAATGGACTAGATCGCCTGTGCAGTGTGTTAGATAATGGACTAGATCACCTGTACAGTGTGGTAGATAATGGACTAGATCCCCTGTGCAGTGTGGTAGATAATGGACTAGATCCCCTGGTAGATAATGGACTAGATTCCCTGTGCAGTGTGGTAGATAATGGACTAGATCCCCTGTACAGTGTGGTAGATAATGGACTAGATCCCCTGTGCAGTGTGGTAGATAATGGACTAGATCCCCTGTGCATTTTGGTAGATAATGGACTAGATCACCTGTGCAGTGTGGTATGTAATGGACTAGATCCCCTGTGCAGTGTGTTAGATACTGGACTAGATCACCTGTGGAGTGTGGTAGATAATGGATTAGATCCCCTGTGCAGTGTGGTAGATAATGGACTAGACCCCCTGTGCAGTGTGGTAGATAATGGACTAGATCACCTGTGCAGTGTGGTAGATAATGGACTAGATCGCCTGTGCAGTGTGGTATATAATGGACTAGATCCCCTGTGCAGGGTGGTATTTAATGGACTAGATCCCCTGTGCAGTGTGTTAGATAATGGACTAGATCACCTGTGGAGTGTGGTTGATAATGGACTAGATCCCCTGTGCAGTGTGGTAGATAATGGACTAGACCCCCAGTGCATTGTGGTAGATAATGGACTAGATGGCCTGTGCAGTGTGGTAGATAATGGATTAGATCCCCTGGTAGATAATGGACTAGATTCCCTGTGCAGTGTGGTAGATAATGGACTAGATCCCCTGTACAGTGTGGTAGATAATGGACTAGATCCCCTGTGCAGTGTGGTAGATAATGGACTAGATCCCCTGTGCATTTTGGTAGATAATGGACTAGATCACCTGTGCAGTGTGGTATGTAATGGACTAGATCCCCTGTGCAGTGTGTTAGATACTGGACTAGATCACCTGTGGAGTGTGGTAGATAATGGATTAGATCCCCTGTGCAGTGTGGTAGATAATGGACTAGACCCCCTGTGCAGTGTGGTAGATAATGGACTAGATCACCTGTGCAGTGTGGTAGATAATGGACTAGATCGCCTGTGCAGTGTGGTATATAATGGACTAGATCCCCTGTGCAGGGTGGTATTTAATGGACTAGATCCCCTGTGCAGTGTGTTAGATAATGGACTAGATCACCTGTGGAGTGTGGTTGATAATGGACTAGATCCCCTGTGCAGTGTGGTAGATGATGGACTAGACCCCCAGTGCAGTGTGGTAGATAATGGACTAGATCACCTGTGCAGGGTGGTAGATAATGGACTAGATCCCCTGTGCAGTGTGGTAGATAATGGACTAGATCGCCTGTGCAGTGTGTTAGATAATGGACTAGATCCCCTGTACAGTGTGGTAGATAATGGACTAGATCCCCTGTGCAGTGTGGTAGATAATGGACTAGATTCCCTGTGCAGTGTGGTAGATATTGGACTAGATCACCTGTGCAATGTGATTGATAATGAACTAGATTCCCTGTGCAGTGTGGTAGATAATGGACTAGATCCCCTGGTAGATAATGGACTAGATTCCCTGTGCAGTGTGGTAGATAATTGACTAGATTCCCTGTGCAATGTGGTAGATAATGGACTAGATCACCTGTGCAATGTGGTTGATAATGAACTAGATTCCCTGTACAGTGTGGTAGATAATGGACTAGATCCCCTGTACAGTGTGGTAGATAATGGACTAGATCCCTGTGCAGTGTGGTAGATAATGAACTAGATCCCCTGTGCATTTTGGTAGATAATGGACTAGATCACCTGTGCAGTGTGGTATTTAATGGACTAGGTCCCCTGTGCAGTGTGGTAGATAATGGACTAGATCCCCTGTGCACTGTGGTAGATAATGGACTAGATCGCCTGTGCAGTGTGTTAGTTAATGGACTAGATCACCTGTACAGTGTGGTAGATAATGGACTAGATCCCCTGTGCAGTGTGGTAGATAATGGACTAGATCCCCTGGTAGATAATGGACTAGATTCCCTGTGCAGTGTGGTAGATAATGGACTAGATCCCCTGTACAGTGTGGTAGATAATGGACTAGATCCCCTGTGCAGTGTGGTAGATAATGGACTAGATCCCCTGTGCATTTTGGTAGATAATGGACTAGATCACCTGTGCAGTGTGGTATTTAATGGGCTAGATCCCCTGTGCAGTGTGTTAGATACTGGACTAGATCATCTGTGGAGTGTGGTAGATAATGGATTAGATCCCCTGTGCAGTGTGGTAGATAATGGACTAGACCCCCTGTGCAGTGTGGTAGATAATGGACTAGATCACCTGTGCAGTGTGGTAGATAATGGACTAGATCTCCTGTGCAGGGTGGTAGATAATGGACTAGATCCCCTGTGCAGGGTGGTAGATAATGGACTAGATCCCCTGTGCAGTGTGGTAGATAATGGACTAGACCCCCAGTGCAGTGTGGTAGATAATGGACTAGATCACCTGTGCAGTGTGGTAGATAATGGACTAGATCGCCTGTGCAGTGTGGTATATAATGGACTAGATCCCCTGTGCAGTGTGGTAGATAATGGACTAGATCCCCTGTGCAGTGTGGTAGATAATGGACTAGATCGCCTGTGCAGTGTGTTAGATAATGGACTAGATCCCCTGTACAGTGTGGTAGATAATGGACTAGATCCCCTGTGCAGTGTGGTAGATAATGGACTAGATTCCCTGTGCAGTGTGGTAGATAATGGACTAGATCACCTGTGCAATGTGGTTGATAATGAACTAGATTCCCTGTGCAGTGTGGTAGATAATGGACTAGATCCCCTGGTAGATAATGGACTAGATTCCCTGTGCAGTGTGGTAGATAATGGACTAGATTCCCTGTGCAGTGTGGTAGATAATGGACTAGATCACCTGTGCAATGTGGTTGATAATGAACTAGATTCCCTGTGCAGTGTGGTAGATAATGGACTAGATCCCCTGTACAGTGTGGTAGATAATGGACTAGATCCCCTGTGCAGAGTGGTAGATAATGGACTAGATCCCCTGTGCATTTTGGTAGATAATGGACTAGATCACCTGTGCAGTGTGGTATTTAATGGACTAGGTCCCCTGTGCAGTGTGGTAGATAATGGACTAGATCCCCTGTGCAGTGTGGTAGATAATGGACTAGATCGCCTGTGCAGTGTGTTAGATAATGGACTAGATCACCTGTACAGTGTGGTAGATAATGGACTAGATCCCCTGTGCAGTGTGGTAGATAATGGACTAGATCCCCTGGTAGATAATGGACTAGATTCCCTGTGCAGTGTGGTAGATAATGGACTAGATCCCCTGTACAGTGTGGTAGATAATGGACTAGATCCCCTGTGCAGTGTGGTAGATAATGGACTAGATCCCCTGTGCATTTTCGTAGATAATGGACTAGATCACCTGTGCAGTGTGGTATGTAATGGACTAGATCCCCTGTGCAGTGTGTTAGATACTGGACTAGATCACCTGTGGAGTGTGGTAGATAATGGATTAGATCCCCTGTGCAGTGTGGTAGATAATGGACTAGACCCCCTGTGCAGTGTGGTAGATAATGGACTAGATCACCTGTGCAGTGTGGTAGATAATGGACTAAATCGCCTGTGCAGTGTGGTATATAATGGACTAGATCCCCTGTGCAGGGTGGTATTTAATGGACTAGATCCCCTGTGCAGTGTGTTAGATAATGGACTAGATCACCTGTGGAGTGTGGTTGATAATGGACTAGATCCCCTGTGCAGTGTGGTAGATAATGGACTAGACCCCCAGTGCATTGTGGTAGATAATGGACTAGATGGCCTGTGCAGTGTGGTAGATAATGGATTAGATCCCCTGGTAGATAATGGACTAGATTCCCTGTGCAGTGTGGTAGATAATGGACTAGATCCCCTGTACAGTGTGGTAGATAATGGACTAGATCCCCTGTGCAGTGTGGTAGATAATGGACTAGATCCCCTGTGCATTTTGGTAGATAATGGACTAGATCACCTGTGCAGTGTGGTATGTAATGGACTAGATCCCCTGTGCAGTGTGTTAGATACTGGACTAGATCACCTGTGGAGTGTGGTAGATAATGGATTAGATCCCCTGTGCAGTGTGGTAGATAATGGACTAGACCCCCTGTGCAGTGTGGTAGATAATGGACTAGATCACCTGTGCAGTGTGGTAGATAATGGACTAGATCGCCTGTGCAGTGTGGTATATAATGGACTAGATCCCCTGTGCAGGGTGGTATTTAATGGACTAGATCCCCTGTGCAGTGTGTTAGATAATGGACTAGATCACCTGTGGAGTGTGGTTGATAATGGACTAGATCCCCTGTGCAGTGTGGTAGATAATGGACTAGACCCCCAGTGCAGTGTGGTAGATAATGGACTAGATCGCCTGTGCAGTGTGGTATATAATGGACTAGATCCCCTGTGCAGTGTGGTAGATAATGGACTAGATCCCCTGTGCAGTGTGGTAGATAATGGACTAGATCGCCTGTGCAGTGTGTTAGATAATGGACTAGATCCCCTGTACAGTGTGGTAGATAATGGACTAGATCCCCTGTGCAGTGTGGTAGATAATGGACTAGATTCCCTGTGCAGTGTGGTAGATATTGGACTAGATCACCTGTGCAATGTGATTGATAATGAACTAGATTCCCTGTGCAGTGTGGTAGATAATGGACTAGATCCCCTGGTAGATAATGGACTAGATTCCCTGTGCAGTGTGGTAGATAATTGACTAGATTCCCTGTGCAATGTGGTAGATAATGGACTAGATCACCTGTGCAATGTGGTTGATAATGAACTAGATTCCCTGTACAGTGTGGTAGATAATGGACTAGATCCCCTGTACAGTGTGGTAGATAATGGACTAGATCCCCTGTGCAGTGTGGTAGATAATGAACTAGATCCCCTGTGCATTTTGGTAGATAATGGACTAGATCACCTGTGCAGTGTGGTATTTAATGGACTAGGTCCCCTGTGCAGTGTGGTAGATAATGGACTAGATCCCCTGTGCAGTGTGGTAGATAATGGACTAGATCGCCTGTGCAGTGTGTTAGATAATGGACTAGATCACCTGTAGTGTGGTAGATAATGGACTAGATCCCCTGTGCAGTGTGGTAGATAATGGACTAGATCCCCTGGTAGATAATGGACTAGATTTCCTGTGCAGTGTGGTAGATAATGGACTAGATCCCCTGTACAGTGTGGTAGATAATGGACTAGATCCCCTGTGCAGTGTGGTAGATAATGGACTAGATTCCCTGTGCAGTGTGGTAGATATTGGACTAGATCACCTGTGCAATGTGATTGATAATGAACTAGATTCCCTGTGCAGTGTGGTAGATAATGGACTAGATCCCCTGGTAGATAATGGACTAGATTCCCTGTGCAGTGTGGTAGATAATTGACTAGATTCCCTGTGCAATGTGGTAGATAATGGACTAGATCACCTGTGCAATGTGGTTGATAATGAACTAGATTCCCTGTACAGTGTGGTAGATAATGGACTAGATCCCCTGTACAGTGTGGTAGATAATGGACTAGATCCCCTGTGCAGTGTGGTAGATAATGAACTAGATCCCCTGTGCATTTTGGTAGATAATGGACTAGATCACCTGTGCAGTGTGGTATTTAATGGACTAGGTCCCCTGTGCAGTGTGGTAGATAATGGACTAGATCCCCTGTGCAGTGTGGTAGATAATGGACTAGATCGCCTGTGCAGTGTGTTAGATAATGGACTAGATCACCTGTAGTGTGGTAGATAATGGACTAGATCCCCTGTGCAGTGTGGTAGATAATGGACTAGATCCCCTGGTAGATAATGGACTAGATTTCCTGTGCAGTGTGGTAGATAATGGACTAGATCCCCTGTACAGTGTGGTAGATAATGGACTAGATCCCCTGTGCAGTGTGGTAGATAATGGACTAGATCCCCTGTGCATTTTGGTAGATAATGGACTAGATCACCTGTGCAATGTGATTGATAATGAACTAGATTCCCTGTGCAGTGTGGTAGATAATGGACTAGATCCCCTGGTAGATAATGGACTAGATTCCCTGTGCAGTGTGGTAGATAATTGACTAGATTCCCTGTGCAATGTGGTAGATAATGGACTAGATCACCTGTGCAATGTGGTTGATAATGAACTAGATTCCCTGTACAGTGTGGTAGATAATGGACTAGATCCCCTGTACAGTGTGGTAGATAATGGACTAGATCCCCTGTGCAGTGTGGTAGATAATGAACTAGATCCCCTGTGCATTTTGGTAGATAATGGACTAGATCACCTGTGCAGTGTGGTATTTAATGGACTAGGTCCCCTGTGCAGTGTGGTAGATAATGGACTAGATCCCCTGTGCAGTGTGGTAGATAATGGACTAGATCGCCTGTGCAGTGTGTTAGATAATGGACTAGATCACCTGTAGTGTGGTAGATAATGGACTAGATCCCCTGTGCAGTGTGGTAGATAATGGACTAGATCCCCTGGTAGATAATGGACTAGATTTCCTGTGCAGTGTGGTAGATAATGGACTAGATCCCCTTAACAGTGTGGTAGATAATGGACTAGATCCCCTGTGCAGTGTGGTAGATAATGGACTAGATCCCCTGTGCATTTTGGTAGATAATGGACTAGATCACCTGTGCAGTGTGGTATTTAATGGGCTAGATCCCCTGTACAGTGTGTTAGATACTGGACTAGATCATCTGTGGAGTGTGGTAGATAATGGATTAGATCCCCTGTGCAGTGTGGTAGATAATGGACTAGACCCCCTGTGCAGTGTGGTAGATAATGGACTAGATCACCTGTGCAGTGTGGTAGATAATGGACTAGATCTCCTGTGCAGGGTGGTAGATAATGGACTAGATCCCCTGTGCAGGGTGGTAGATAATGGACTAGATCCCCTGTGCAGTGTGGTAGATAATGGACTAGACCCCCAGTGCAGTGTGGTAGATAATGGACTAGATCACCTGTGCAGTGTGGTAGATAATGGACTAGATCGCCTGTGCAGTGTGGTATATAATGGACTAGATCCCCTGTGCAGTGTGGTAGATAATGGACTAGATCCCCTGTGCAGTGTGGTAGATAATGGACTAGATCGCCTGTGCAGTGTGTTAGATAATGGACTAGATCCCCTGTACAGTGTGGTAGATAATGGACTAGATCCCCTGTGCAGTGTGGTAGATAATGGACTAGATTCCCTGTGCAGTGTGGTAGATAATGGACTAGATCACCTGTGCAATGTGGTTGATAATGAACTAGATTCCCTGTGCAGTGTGGTAGATAATGGACTAGATCTCCTGGTAGATAATGGACTAGATTCCCTGTGCAGTGTGGTAGATAATGGACTAGATTCCCTGTGCAGTGTGGTAGATAATGGACTAGATCACCTGTGCAATGTGGTTGATAATGAACTAGATTCCCTGTGCAGTGTGGTAGATAATGGACTAGATCCCCTGTACAGTGTGGTAGATAATGGACTAGATCCCCTGTGCAGTGTGGTAGATAATGGACTAGATCCCATGTGCATTTTGGTAGATAATGGACTAGATCACCTGTGCAGTGTGGTATTTAATGGACTAGGTCCCCTGTGCAGTGTGGTAGATAATGGACTAGATCCCCTGTGCAGTGTGGTAGATAATGGACTAGATCGCCTGTGCAGTGTGTTAGATAATGGACTAGATCACCTGTACAGTGTGGTAGATAATGGACTAGATCCCCTGTGCAGTGTGGTAGATAATGGACTAGATCCCCTGGTAGATAATGGACTAGATTCCCTGTGCAGTGTGGTAGATAATGGACTAGATCCCCTGTACAGTGTGGTAGATAATGGATTAGATCCCCTGTGCAGTGTGGTAGATAATGGACTAGACCCCCTGTGCAGTGTGGTAGATAATGGACTAGATCACCTGTGCAGTGTGGTAGATAATGGACTAGATCGCCTGTGCAGTGTGGTATATAATGGACTAGATCCCCTGTGCAGGGTGGTATTTAATGGACTAGATCCCCTGTGCAGTGTGTTAGATAATGGACTAGATCACCTGTGGAGTGTGGTTGATAATGGACTAGATCCCCTGTGCAGTGTGGTAGATAATGGACTAGACCCCCAGTGCAGTGTGGTAGATAATGGACTAGATCGCCTGTGCAGTGTGGTATATAATGGACTAGATCCCCTGTGCAGTGTGGTAGATAATGGACTAGATCCCCTGTGCAGTGTGGTAGATAATGGACTAGATCGCCTGTGCAGTGTGTTAGATAATGGACTAGATCCCCTGTACAGTGTGGTAGATAATGGACTAGATCCCCTGTGCAGTGTGGTAGATAATGGACTAGATTCCCTGTGCAGTGTGGTAGATATTGGACTAGATCACCTGTGCAATGTGATTGATAATGAACTAGATTCCCTGTGCAGTGTGGTAGATAATGGACTAGATCCCCTGGTAGATAATGGACTAGATTCCCTGTGCAGTGTGGTAGATAATTGACTAGATTCCCTGTGCAATGTGGTAGATAATGGACTAGATCACCTGTGCAATGTGGTTGATAATGAACTAGATTCCCTGTACAGTGTGGTAGATAATGGACTAGATCCCCTGTACAGTGTGGTAGATAATGGACTAGATCCCCTGTGCAGTGTGGTAGATAATGAACTAGATCCCCTGTGCATTTTGGTAGATAATGGACTAGATCACCTGTGCAGTGTGGTATTTAATGGACTAGGTCCCCTGTGCAGTGTGGTAGATAATGGACTAGATCCCCTGTGCAGTGTGGTAGATAATGGACTAGATCGCCTGTGCAGTGTGTTAGATAATGGACTAGATCACCTGTAGTGTGGTAGATAATGGACTAGATCCCCTGTGCAGTGTGGTAGATAATGGACTAGATCCCCTGGTAGATAATGGACTAGATTTCCTGTGCAGTGTGGTAGATAATGGACTAGATCCCCTGTACAGTGTGGTAGATAATGGACTAGATCCCCTGTGCAGTGTGGTAGATAATGGACTAGATCCCCTGTGCATTTTGGTAGATAATGGACTAGATCACCTGTGCAATGTGATTGATAATGAACTAGATTCCCTGTGCAGTGTGGTAGATAATGGACTAGATCCCCTGGTAGATAATGGACTAGATTCCCTGTGCAGTGTGGTAGATAATTGACTAGATTCCCTGTGTAATGTGGTAGATAATGGACTAGATCACCTGTGCAATGTGGTTGATAATGAACTAGATTCCCTGTACAGTGTGGTAGATAATGGACTAGATCCCCTGTACAGTGTGGTAGATAATGGACTAGATCCCCTGTGCAGTGTGGTAGATAATGAACTAGATCCCCTGTGCATTTTGGTAGATAATGGACTAGATCACCTGTGCAGTGTGGTATTTAATGGACTAGGTCCCCTGTGCAGTGTGGTAGATAATGGACTAGATCCCCTGTGCAGTGTGGTAGATAATGGACTAGATCGCCTGTGCAGTGTGTTAGATAATGGACTAGATCACCTGTAGTGTGGTAGATAATGGACTAGATCCCCTGTGCAGTGTGGTAGATAATGGACTAGATCCCCTGGTAGATAATGGACTAGATTTCCTGTGCAGTGTGGTAGATAATGGACTAGATCCCCTTAACAGTGTGGTAGATAATGGACTAGATCCCCTGTGCAGTGTGGTAGATAATGGACTAGATCCCCTGTGCATTTTGGTAGATAATGGACTAGATCACCTGTGCAGTGTGGTATTTAATGGGCTAGATCCCCTGTACAGTGTGTTAGATACTGGACTAGATCATCTGTGGAGTGTGGTAGATAATGGATTAGATCCCCTGTGCAGTGTGGTAGATAATGGACTAGACCCCCTGTGCAGTGTGGTAGATAATGGACTAGATCACCTGTGCAGTGTGGTAGATAATGGACTAGATCTCCTGTGCAGGGTGGTAGATAATGGACTAGATCCCCTGTGCAGGGTGGTAGATAATGGACTAGATCCCCTGTGCAGTGTGGTAGATAATGGACTAGACCCCCAGTGCAGTGTGGTAGATAATGGACTAGATCACCTGTGCAGTGTGGTAGATAATGGACTAGATCGCCTGTGCAGTGTGGTATATAATGGACTAGATCCCCTGTGCAGTGTGGTAGATAATGGACTAGATCCCCTGTGCAGTGTGGTAGATAATGGACTAGATCGCCTGTGCAGTGTGTTAGATAATGGACTAGATCCCCTGTACAGTGTGGTAGATAATGGACTAGATCCCCTGTGCAGTGTGGTAGATAATGGACTAGATTCCCTGTGCAGTGTGGTAGATAATGGACTAGATCACCTGTGCAATGTGGTTGATAATGAACTAGATTCCCTGTGCAGTGTGGTAGATAATGGACTAGATCTCCTGGTAGATAATGGACTAGATTCCCTGTGCAGTGTGGTAGATAATGGACTAGATTCCCTGTGCAGTGTGGTAGATAATGGACTAGATCACCTGTGCAATGTGGTTGATAATGAACTAGATTCCCTGTGCAGTGTGGTAGATAATGGACTAGATCCCCTGTACAGTGTGGTAGATAATGGACTAGATCCCCTGTGCAGTGTGGTAGATAATGGACTAGATCCCATGTGCATTTTGGTAGATAATGGACTAGATCACCTGTGCAGTGTGGTATTTAATGGACTAGGTCCCCTGTGCAGTGTGGTAGATAATGGACTAGATCCCCTGTGCAGTGTGGTAGATAATGGACTAGATCGCCTGTGCAGTGTGTTAGATAATGGACTAGATCACCTGTACAGTGTGGTAGATAATGGACTAGATCCCCTGTGCAGTGTGGTAGATAATGGACTAGATCCCCTGGTAGATAATGGACTAGATTCCCTGTGCAGTGTGGTAGATAATGGACTAGATCCCCTGTACAGTGTGGTAGATAATGGACTAGATCCCCTGTGCAGTGTGGTAGATAATGGACTAGATCCCCTGTGCATTTTGGTAGATAATGGACTAGATCACCT
The DNA here is from genome assembly GCA_963383655.1 of Bathymodiolus septemdierum. Taxonomy (NCBI): domain Eukaryota; kingdom Metazoa; phylum Mollusca; class Bivalvia; order Mytilida; family Modiolidae; genus Bathymodiolus; species Bathymodiolus septemdierum. The sequence goes on along the minus strand of OY726529.1, from coordinate 3,944,037 downwards.
GTGCAGTGTGGTATGTAATGGACTAGATCCCCTGTGCAGTGTGTTAGATACTGGACTAGATCACCTGTGGAGTGTGGTAGATAATGGATTAGATCCCCTGTGCAGTGTGGTAGATAATGGACTAGACCCCCCGTGCAGTGTGGTAGATAATGGACTAGATCACCTGTGCAGTGTGGTAGATAATGGACTAGATCGCCTGTGCAGTGTGGTATATAATGGACTAGATCCCCTGTGCAGGGTGGTAGATAATGGACTAGATCCCCTGTGCAGTGTGGTAGATAATGGACTAGATCGCCTGTGCAGTGTGTTAGATAATGGACTAGATCCCCTGTACAGTGTGTTAGATAATGGACTAGATCCCTTGTGCAGTGTGGTAGATAATTGACTAGATCCCCTGTGCAGTGTGGTAGATAATGGACTAGATTCCCTGTGCAGTGTGGTAGATAATGGACTAGATTCCCTGTGCAGTGTGGTAGATAATCGACTAGATCGCCTGTGCAGTGTGTTAGATAATGGACTAGAGCCCCTGTACAGTGTGGTAGATAATGGACTAGATCCCCTGTGCAGTGTGGTAGATAATGGACTAGATTCCCTGTGCAGTGTGGTATATAATGGACTAGATCACCTGTGCAATGTAGTTGATAATGAACTAGATTCCCTGTGCAGTGTGGTAGATAATGGACTAGATCCCCTGGTAGATAATGGACTAGATTCCCTGTGCAGTGTGGTAGATAATGGACTAGATTCCCTGTGCAGTGTGGTAGATAATGGACTAGATCACCTGTGCAATGTGGTTGATAATGAACTAGATTCCCTGTGCAGTGTGGTAGATAATGGACTAGATCCCCTGTACAGTGTGGTAGATAATGGACTAGATCCCCTGTGCAGTGTGGTAGATAATGGACTAGATCCCCTGTGCATTTTGGTAGATAATGGACTAGATCACCTGTGCAGTGTGGTATTTAATGGACTAGGTCCCCTGTGCAGTGTGGTAGATAATGGACTAGATCCCCTGTGCAGTGTGGTAGATAATGGACTAGATCGCCTGTGCAGTGTGTTAGATAATGGACTAGATCACCTGTACAGTGTGGTAGATAATGGACTAGATCCCCTGTGCAGTGTGGTAGATAATGGACTAGATCCCCTGTGCAGTGTGGTAGATAATGGACTAGATCGCCTGTGCAGTGTGTTAGATAATGGACTAGATCACCTGTACAGTGTGGTAGATAATGGACTAGATCCCCTGTGCAGTGTGGTAGATAATGGACTAGATCCCCTGGTAGATAATGGACTAGATTCCCTGTGCAGTGTGGTAGATAATGGACTAGATCCCCTGTACAGTGTGGTAGATAATGGACTAGATCCCCTGTGCAGTGTGGTAGATAATGGACTAGATCCCCTGTGCATTTTGGTAGATAATGGACTAGATCACCTGTGCAGTGTGGTATGTAATGGACTAGATCCCCTGTGCAGTGTGTTAGATACTGGACTAGATCACCTGTGGAGTGTGGTAGATAATGGATTAGATCCCCTGTGCAGTGTGGTAGATAATGGACTAGACCCCCTGTGCAGTGTGGTAGATAATGGACTAGATCACCTGTGCAGTGTGGTAGATAATGGACTAGATCGCCTGTGCAGTGTGGTATATAATGGACTAGATCCCCTGTGCAGGGTGGTAGATAATGCACTAGATCCCCTGTGCAGTGTGGTAGATAATGGACTAGATCGCCTGTGCAGTGTGTTAGATAATGGACTAGATCCCATGTACAGTGTGTTAGATAATGGACTAGATCCCTTGTGCAGTGTGGTAGATAATGGACTAGATCCCCTGTGCAGTGTGGTAGATAATGAACTAGATTCCCTGTGCAGTGTGGTAGATAATGGACTAGATTCCCTGTGCAGTGTGGTAGATAATCGACTAGATCACCTGTGCAATGTGGTTGATAATGAACTAGATCCCCTGTGCAGTGTGGTAGATAATGGACTAGATCCCCTGTACAGTGTGGTAGATAATGGACTAGATCCCCTGTGCAGTGTGGTAGATAATGGACTAGATCCCCTGTGCATTGTGGTAGATAATGGACTAGATCCCCTGTACATTGTGATAGATAAAGGACTAGATCCCCTGTACAGTGTGATAGATAATGGACTAGATCACCTTTCGTGTCAAATCAAAGACTATACAATTTGTATTTGTTGCTTCTCTGCTTAACATACAGCATTAGGGAATATGAACACAGACTATATCAGGATACTATGTCCGAGTGGACTGTTGTTTCAGTGAGCTAGGACTATAACACTCCAACTAAGTGTGTTGGTCTATAGTGGGAACTTCATCATCATCTCATCGAAATGTATTCTCGCTATGATATGGTTGAGACATACTCACTTTGCGCTAAAACAACTATCACACATTCACCCACTCCACCCCCATTCGAGTCAAACAAATCAAGCACTATAAAATTGATATGTGTTGCTTCTAAGGAAATGGACAAGCCTTTATAATTATGTAAACAACAGCTTGAATTTCATGTACATTTTTAATGTTTTATATTCGTTTTATTCATTGCCGAAATGTCTGGATTCTAAATCTGAGTCCGATATCTCACAACATGTCTCTTCGATCCACTGCCACTCAACAACAATCACTCACTCAAAAAGTTATGGCATTTTAAAATTATATTCAACAACCGTCGGCTTTAAACCAAAGGGACTTTGGACTCTCCAGTAATGAACCATAAATATAAGGACTTGGAGCTATAAGGGCCAAAATCGACCCCACCTCAGATGTCGATAAAATTTTCTCCAAAATATATTCACAATATGTGCTTTTCATAAATAAATACATTTAGTTAATATGCAATGTGGATTGATTTCAGGAATAAAAACATGTTCTGAAACTGTATTATGAAATTAAAGTGAACGAATAGTAATGTCGCAACGTCACCCATTTTCGACGGTCTCCTGTTTTCGACGGTTTGCTTCACGTGATAAAATCTCTCATTATTTTGATCGCTTCATTTGTCAGAGGTTATATTATGATGCTGGAATTGCATGAATGATCTCAAGAAATCTGATCTAAAAATGTCATCTTTAAATGTAAGAACTACGTACCACATCTATTATTTCACGTTCAAATTGTATTTTTTCGTAATTCATTTTTTCGTCACCTTAACAAAGCTTTAATCATTTAAAAAATATATCTCATACAGACCAATTTTGGTTTCATCGTCTGCTATGACATTGATTCGCCTTATTCGATCTCTTAAAAAGTTTATATTCCGATACCAAGATCTTGTCGAAATATATTCCGTCTCTGCAGAAAAAATTATAAGCGATGCATTTTCATATAGTGAAAATGTATAAAGATAAAGAAGTCAAGAAAAATGTCAAGGGTGTTTTTTTTGTCAATGTGTGACGTAAAAATATTTTTGACATTTACGTCACCGAATATGGTACTGCTTTGACAACTTTTTACCTGTTTTGTTCCTGTGCTTGAATACTGCTGTAGTGACAGTCGGAACCTTTGAACCGTAATGAGAGCGGGAGGTTTGGCGCCTTAATCTGATTCAACCCACCATTTCTTTAGAAATGCCTGTACCAAGTCAGGGTCATTACGGTTTTCACAGTTTTCCGGTTGTTGACTGATTTTGTCTGTTTATATGATTGTGAGTTTTGACTTTCCCTTTGTAAGATTGTTCGGAGTTCGGTAATTTTGTTATTACCCTTATTGATAATGTACATATTGAGATCATATCAATTCAGAAACTTACTAACATTGATTGTAGAAAACTGGTCGAAATTTTTGTATTAACCTTAAAGAAGTAATAGAAAGATTTATTTGAGGAATAGAACTTTGTCATATTTGAAAAAATTTTAAACACTTTTTTAACCGTACTTTATTCTTAACGACAACAAATGTTATGATATATTCCAGTACATTTTTACGGACAACCATCATAAATCTATCAAAAAAAATGCCAACGTGCGGGTTGAGAGAACTTGATAACGTAAAATAAAGCATTTGGTTTTGCAGTTTCCAGTTTCGAAGAAAAAGATTAAATATTAATATGAAAAGTTATGGATAACAGACGACGGACACTAAATGATATTATTACTACGATTTTTCTATTGAATGTTGGAACTGTTCCGACAGTGTGATATATATTTTTTTCATTTTATTGTATGCTATGAAAAAAAAACCAGCTGAGTTGCATTTGTTGAAAAAAAATGATTGCGATCGTCTTCCGTAATTAAAATACAACCGAATTGATATCAAATGGTGACATGTTTCAACCTCATTTAAAATATACCTTGAAATGCTTTCATACTTTTACATCACGTTCACGATATTTTATTACAACACTATTTCACTCAAGGGTAAAAATAATTATGTTCTAGTTAAAGGACTTTATCAAACAGAATAATACAGTTTACATGTAATGCAGTTAATACGCATTTAAACCACAGAAGAATATTTCTATTTTCCACACCTTGTGGTGGTGGGTCGCTATTGTGCATGCGAAATATTAATTGCAAACCCCATTGACTGGCTATTTGCTGCCTGTCTAGAATATTTTATTTTTTTCTTGATCGACAGTTCAGAAGCTAGAAAACAATATGATGAATATTGTCTGTCAATCACGCAAACAATATGTTATGCACATGACAGAACGCATATACGGATTCTGATTGCCCCTGTGGTATCTTCAAACTCTTCTTAAGGATATGTTGGAGTGTGCCCAAAACATATCTACTCCTTTTGGATCAAACAATTTTACTTCATTTTAGAAGTAGCATCGATAGACCATTAAACCGGACTCAGTATCCCGGTAGTAATAACTATTTCAGTATCCCGGAAGAAAATATAAAATCACTAATTGGGGGCTTACAAAAAAAAACTATTTTGGATGAAGTGGTGTTTATTTTATTTTTATGTTATATAACTGTTACGTGCCGACATACCATCGTTTTTTACGGAAAATATTGCTGCTCAAACATCAAAACGTCATCTGAGCGCTTGTATTATTTGAACATTTTCCCGTTGTTTTTCAAGAAATTTAACACCTCGTGCACAAAAAAATACTTTAATAGTATTTGTGTTTTATTTATTTTAATAATCTGATAAACTATTGTCTGGTGCACGATTACGGAGGTGCTTAATTTCTTCGAAAACCGTCGAAATATCGCGGGCAAAATTCCACGAAATACAGAAAACAAATAACGCTCATGATGTCATAATGACGTCAAATACGTATCGATTTTGTTGGAAACAAGTTTTAACATCGAAAGTATGATGTCGTCTATAAAAAAAAAAAAAAACACATCAAATTTTAGTGTACTACAAATGTGTAAAATTTCATAAGAATCCAATAAGTCGTGTAGGAGGAGTTGCGCTTACAAGGTACATGGACGGACGGACGGACGGACAGGGTGATTCCTATATACCCCCCAAACTTTGTTTGCGGGGGTATGATTAACAACAATAACAAAGTATTAAAAACAGTAACATTATTACGGAAATGATACTTAATTTAAAGCGTTTAGACGACTATGATAGATTGACAGATTGAATCCGTCCCCTTGCATGTAGACTACCTATATATAGCTTGACAGACAGCTGAAAACCCAACCTTCCCCGCGTGAAACTGGCATAGTAGATGTATTATTTTCGCATAGTATATATACGCTATATAATTCTTTGTGATATATGCCAAAATATCGTATGCAGGGGCGGATTTAGAGGGGGGCGTGCGAAGCATGCGCCCCCCCCCCCCCCCCCCCCCCACTAAAATTCCCAAAGCATATGTTATACAACGTTAATTAAGCAGTTCAACAAACAACTTTTTCATGAATGGTTAACTCGTGACCTGTAGTAAAATATTCCTACACGTTGTAAATACACGTTGGGTGTGTTCGTTGATTCATATATGGATTCGCCGACAATTTCCGCTTTTGTTTGTCAATAAACAAGAACGGTCGAATCATGTTTTCAATGAATGAATCAAACGACGAAAAGAAAAGCGCAATCCGGACGGGCAGTATTAACTAGAACCACCCGAAAGGACAAGCACCGAAAGTACAGACCAATTAGTGAAATGAGGAAGACGTTAAAACTAAACCAATAGTTCTTTGAAGGGTTAAAATATCGTGATCGATCAGTCATGAGTTGAACAATTCGCATCACGGTTGTTCAAAAAAAGTTTTACTTTAGGTTCTTATAATCTGACAAAAATATACTGTTAACAATTATCCGACAAAATTAAGACTCAAAATCAAGTTTTTTTGGTCTGAAAAAAAATGGTGTGGTTAGTTCAAAATTGTCGTTCAAATAAATGTCTGTTATTCCTAAAATACCCAGAGCTTCCGGGGGGCTTTCCCCCCCTGAGCCCCCTACCAGGATTCTACCCTGGACCAGCTGGGGACCTTAAGCGGTCCCCAGACTCGTCGCCTACTCACAAATCCTGGTTCCGTCCCTGGTATGAACTTATATTACAAAAGAAATTTACAGAAAGCATAATAATAGTAAATATTATAACATACATTTGCATATTTTAATAATATATATCAAATAATTTCAAACATCCTGTCAAAAGTTTATTGTGGATAATAAACTAGCAGTTAACATTATTTATGACATCAAATTATGTAACAATCACCATTGCTAAATTTCACACCATTTTAATGTGTGTCCTTGATATATAATTCAGAAGATAAAAAAGCAAGTCATTCTGATTCTAAAAACTTGCTTATAAATATGTACAATTTCTCAGTATAAATGTGAAATTTAAATCCTTAATTTACGTAAATAGACTTAATAAAATATCCATTACAAGTTGCGTAGTATTACTATAACCCACAAATAATGAAAATTATCATATAATTCAAAGGAAAATCCGCATCCAAAATAAGAAGCAGAAATATCACATATCTCTGAATAACAGATGCCAGCCCCAAATCCAAAATTTTACAAATATTACAACTTGCTATTTATCAGTTAATTTGTAATATGCATGATTGAAAATATTTTGTTATTCTACTACGAGCATCATAAATAAATGTTTCTGAAAATTATAATTTACATAATGCTTTTTATATAATATCTTTAGGGACCGACCATTTAACTTGCAGGGGGATTGGTTGGTTATGTTTTTTTTGTTTCGTTCAGATTTTTTTTTTCGGACCACACGGGAGTTAGAATATTTTTTTGTCGCGCAAAATGTCTGATTACAGATTACATGCGATTAAATGAAAACATGTAATCGGTCTGAATCAATAATCTACAAAAATGTTAATTACTCCTACACCAGGTATTATAAAGAAAAAATAAATACAATTTAAAAAATAAATAAAATAAAATGTATTGTTTAACCCCAATCGTTTATCTTAGACGAGATCACTATTTTATTGTATTAGTTATCATTAAAATCCACCTGCGATGTAAATCTATTGTCTCTCCTTTCCTTCAAAATACGTATAGGAGAATGTCCAAGTAACTCTCCTTTCCTTCAAAATACGTATAGGAGAATGTCCAAGTAACTCTCCTTTCCTTCAAAATACGTATAGGAGAATGTCCAAGTAACTCTCCTTTCCTTCAAAATACGCATAGGAGAATGTCCAAGTAACTCTCCTTTCCTTCAAAATACGCATAGGAGAATGTCCAAGTAACTCTCCTTTCCTTCAAAATACGTATAGGAGAATGTCCAAGTAACTCTCCTTTCCTTCAAAATACGTATAGGAGAATGTCCAAGTAACTCTCCTTTCCTTCAAAATACGTATAGGAGAATGTCCAAGTAACTCTCCTTTCCTTCAAAATACGTATAGGAGAATGTCCAAGTAACTCTCCTTTCCTTCAAAATACGCATAGGAGAATGTCCAAGTAACTCTCCTTTCCTTCAAAATACGTATAGGAGAATGTCCAAGTAACTCTCCTTTCCTTCAAAATACGTATAGGAGAATGTCCAAGTAACTCTCCTTTCCTTCAAAATGCGTATAGGAGAATGTCCAAGTAACTCTCCTTTCCTTCAAAATACGTATAGGAGAATGTCCAAGTAACTCTCCTTTCCTTCAAAATACGCATAGGAGAATGTCCAAGTAACTCTCCTTTCCTTCAAAATACGTATAGGAGAATGACCAAGTAACTCTCCTTTCCTTCAACATACGTATAGGAGAATGTCCAAGTAACTCTCCTTTCCTTCAAAATACGTATAGGAGAATGTCCAAGTAACTCTCCTTTCCTTCAACATACGTATAGGAGAATGTCCAAGTAACTCTCCTTTCCTTCAAAATACGCATAGGAGAATGTCCAAGTAACTCTCCTTTCCTTCAAAATGCGTATAGGAGAATGTCCAAGTAACTCTCCTTTCCTTCAAAATACGTATAGGAGAATGTCCAAGTAACTCTCCTTTCCTTCAAAATACGCATAGGAGAATGTCCAAGTAACTCTCCTTTCCTTCAAAATGCGTATAGGAGAATGTCCAAGTAACTCTCCTTTCCTTCAAAATACGCATAGGAGAATGTCCAAGTAACTCTCCTTTTCTTCAAAATACGTATAGGAGAATGTCCAAGTAACTCTCCTTTCCTTCAAAATACGTATAGGAGAATGTCCAAGTAACTCTCCTTTCCTTCAAAATACGTATAGAAGAATGTCCAAGTAACTCTCCTTTCCTTCAAAATACGCATAGGAGAATGTCCAAGTAACTCTCCTTTCCTTCAAAATACGCATAGGAGAATGTCCAAGTAACTCTCCTTTCCTTCAAAATACGCATAGGAGAATGTCCAAGTAACTCTCCTTTCCTTCAAAATACGCATAGGAGAATGTCCAAGTAACTCTCCTTTCCTTCAAAATACGTATAGGAGAATGGCCAAGTAACTCTCCTTTCCTTCAAAATACGTATAGGAGAATGTCCAAGTAACTCTCCTTTCCTTCAAAATACGTATAGGAGAATGTCCAAGTAACTCTCCTTTCCTTCCAAATACGTATAGGAGAATGTCCAAGTAACTCTCCTTTCCTTCAAAATACGTATAGGAGAATGTCCAAGTAACTCTCCTTTCCTTCAAAATACGTATAGGAGAATGTCCAAGTAACTCTCCTTTCCTTCAAAATACGTATAGGAGAATGTCCAAGTAACTCTCCTTTCCTTCAAAATACGCATAGGAGAATGTCCAATTAACTCTCCATTCCTTCAAAATAATGGAACCGAGGCCCTGAAGTGGCCGATGCCCATTATTTTTAAGGAATGGAGAGTTATGAACAATGTGGACAGGGGCGGAGTTATTGTTCTCTTTGTACTTTAGATAATATGCACAGAATTTGTTTTTGTTACAGGATTAATAATTAATAAAATTGATAAAGTATATTGTACATTGGGTGGATTTTAAGTTGGAGAATGTCCTCGTATCTCTGATTACAGATTACATGCGATTACATGAAAACATGTAATCGATTACAACTAATTACGATTACAAATTACGATTACCCCATGTCTAGTCTGAATCAATAATCTACAAAAATGCTAATTACTCCTACACCAGGTATAAAAAATAAAAAATAAATACAATTTAAAAAATAAATAAAATAAAATGTATTGTCTAACCCCAATCGTTTATCTTAGACGAGATCACTATTTTATTGTATTAGTTACCAATGCTTTAGACATTTAATAATTTCTGTAAACTTGTTTGATAAGAACATTAGATGAATTACACAACATAATACACGGTAGAATTCATTTATGTGCGTGCTAAAGTTGTAGAATTCAGTAAACAATAATTCTACGCGAAGTGATTATCAATGAAGTATTTAATTTCGTTTTAACTGTGATCCCAATAGAATCAAATAATGTTTTCTAAAAATTATTTTAATGACGAAAATGGTAGAGACACACAACTTTCCCTATGGACGTTATGTACACGAGTGCTTCGTGTTTGGAGTAAGTTATTATCATCTTACGTACAATGCAGTCTACAGCAGCTCAATGAGCACGTTTGTTGAGAGTGGTCGATACAGGTCCGTTACCAGGAAGTATTTCCAACCATTTCCATAATATCACCTATCTCCCTATTGTATAATATCAGGGGCGGATCCAGGGGGGGGGAGGGGCGCACCCGGCGCCTCCCCCCCTAACATTGGAAAAAATATGATTTTTTGGCGTAAAATCGTGATTTTTCACACGAAATACCCCAAAAATTTTCGCGCCTCCCTCCGCTCGGTGCAATTTTGTTTAAGTGCGCCCCCTAACTTGAAATCCTGGATCCGCCCCTGACTATATATAGGCTACGAAATTGTACTCTCTGTATGGATAATATTTCACAGGGGCGGATCCAGGATTTCAAGTTAGGGGGGCGGGGGGCTTACTTAAAAAAATTGCGCCGAGTGGAGGGAGTCGCGAAATTTTTTGGGATATTTCGTGTGAATCCGCCCCTGTTTCATGAATACTATCCAAAACGAACGTATTTAAATAGGATATCAGTGACACAGAAGAAAGATGGATATTAAAATCGGTCATAGCATTCATCACCTGTCAGGTTGGCACATTCTTTTATTAATGTGTTGCTTGTCTGAGCGGCCCACAGCGAATTTCCCAAATGCTCGTATGGCAAGTCCGCTTCTGGGTGTATGTTATGTTTTATCCCGACAGAATAAATATCGTCATACATATTATCAATAGGGAACACTTTTATTTGGGATATAATTTATTTTTACACCTCTCAGGCGCGGATCCAGGATTTACGTCAGGGAGCACACTTCTTGGCGAGGGGTCTGGGCACCGCCTAGGTCCGCATCAGGTCCAGGACAGCGCCGGGGGGATGGGGTCGAAGCCCCCAGTAAGCTCCTGGGAATTAGAAAATATAGGACCTCTTTTCTGAACCGAAATTGATTAAAATTGTACCATGTGCGGCATGATGCTTCACATCGAAGGTACCTACAATGAAATATACTATTTTACTTTCGCTCGTTTTGCACGTAGTTCATCAGATTCGGCATCCCTGATTGCATAAAGTGAAATGTAACCGATGCCGGTTTTTACATGATCCGGAACGGGGCATGTAAGAATATTCATTGCAATGGAGAGACGAGTCGAAAGAACAAAGTGTTAATATCACGTATTTAACATCAAGCGATTGTCAGTCCAGTCACGCCAATCCTTTTGTTTTTCTTTTTCCTTTGGGGGGGGGGGGGGGGGGCACCGGGTGCGCCCCCGCCTGGATCCGCGCCTGCCTCTAACATTATGATCCTTTATTGTTTGCGAACTTTTTCTGGTTGTGAATCTTGACTAAAATAGTGTTCGCTTAATGTTAAAGTCATCAATAAATCAATTATTGATTAGAATTTATTGGTCAAAGAAAAGACGAGTTACCTCCCTAAACATGAAGATTATACATGTATATCGAAAAAGCTGATATATATTTTCGATTTCCTTACAAATAAGGAAGATTTTGTTAAGTAGAAGCCAACTGTTTTGGATATTCCCAACATGTATTGCTTTGGCTTCAAAAAACACACTTTTACTTCTTGATTGATTAATATTCGGCTTCATGGATAACATTTCATTTTCTTTTCTTATTTTACAAAAAAAGTGTGGGGGTGCATTAGCCCTCTGGTCCCTATGCCTATGAATTATACGTGTAAAGGATATATTCAAATAAGTAAAGAGACGTGTGGTGGCTAATTTATCGACGTAATTTACCTACGTAGTGGACGTCATATCAAGCAATAGGTGGCAATGTATCAACACAATGAAGTCACATACGATTAATTTATGAAGAGGCCGTCATGGTCGTGATTGCATGGTAGCTGGATTTTCAAAGATCAGTGCAATCAGTGTCTATCACCACTAAGGTTGTGAGTTCGAATCACACTAATGACTAGGTGTACTCAATACAACATTATGTGATAAAGTTTGTCAATGACTTGCGACAGGTCGGTGGTTTTCTCCACCAATGGAATTGACTGCCACTATATAACTGAAATATTGTTGAAAGTGGCGTTAAACACCATAATACTAACCCTAACCCATTAATTTATTGATAGCATGTAGTAGTTTTATTCACGAATCTGTTTTTGTATCAAATAACCTGGTTTTTTTTTAAAGTGCTGATACAAAATGTTTTTAAAGTAATGATACCATATATTAAAGTAATATTACACCACAATATCATGAAATTTTTGGATTAAATAATTTTTACTTAATATGCCACTTAATTTAACTAAAATAAACTGCATAACATTAAAAATCCGCTCAAAAGCAGAATTTATGAACACATCGAAAAATATTTGACAGAAGATAATTACTGTTGTAACAGTAATGCAAATGATATGCGCGTGACTCAAGATTTGAACTCTTTCGGGGAGATTGTATAACAGGTGTGTTCGATTTGTGTTTAAATTATCTCCCTTTTGGAAACCTAGCTGACAAAAGTAGACATTTATTTTTATGTTGATATGTTTTATTGATATATGTTGTAATGATCAGGCTATTTGTAATATATTTATCATATTTAAACATTGACAAACTTCTGCGAATAAAATTTGTTAAGCAATTTGCAGAATTAAGATAATAAACATACCATTGTCAGGGTGACGAATGTTTTATATAATACTTAATGTTTACATTTTCAACTCGTTCAAGGAATCATTTGCTATTAACAGTATGGCATACTAATACAAATAAAGATAAAAAAAAACTATGGCCTGCTTAGTATAACTTTGATGTTTGAAATATAGAACAAGTATAACTTTTGATCCTGTGTCTGTCTGTCTGTGAGCTTTTTGCTTGGCAACCACCAAGCGAAACATATCCAAACACATTCATGTTACAGAGTGATTGAATTAGTTGACGATGGATACAAAATTAGATTTAGTGGGAACAATAGTAAAACAATAGAATGTGTGACGTCAGCTGTGTTCAAAACATCAAAATACCCCTACATACAATACGTCATATGCCATTGAGTTATGGATGTTTAACGCCAGTTCAAACAACAAGTCAGTTACGTCGTTGTGGTGAATTTCATTGTTGGAGGACATTGGAGTACCAAGAAAAAACAACAAATCTGCTGTATGTTACTGACAAACGTTTACATATAAAGTTATACGTAGTACGTCATGCTATGAACGCAACATTTGTGGTGTGATTGTGATTGTTGTTGAACGCCAATTGAGCCATGTTTTAACTATACATCATGACGATAACAAGTTACATTTCGATGAGGATTTTGTCCACTTTGTACTAAGTAAACCGTTGGTGAGGCTTAGTTTGATTTTCAGATTTTAGGCTAGCTCTCGCTCACTGAAGCACTGTCAGTTTGTGGGTAGACATGTCGCTTCATTCGAACACATTATCATGATTCAAAACCAAGCACTCTAAGTTGATTGTATTCCTTGTGCTGCATGCTTAGCGGAAAAACAGCAAATTACAATGTTATTGTCTTTGGTTTGACCCGACTTTGACCCGACCTTGACCCGACCGACATAGAACCCACGATCTACCGCACTGAAGACTTTGGTTTGACCCGACCGACATAGAACCCACGATCTACCGCACTGAAGACTTTGGTTTGACCCGACCGACATAGAACCCACGATCTACCGCACTGAAGACTTTGGTTTGACCCGACCGACATAGAACCCACGATCTACCGCACTGAAGACTTTGGTTTGACCCGACCGACATAGAACCCACGATCTACCGCACTCGAGACGAGGACGCACTAATCATTTAACTTTCGATGTGGTCGCTGGTCGATCTTTGTAAATGTAAATATAACTACCGCACGATCGTGATTTTCTCCGTGTATTACGGTTTCCTCCATCAATAAAAATGACATTCACAATATAAATGAAATATTGTTGAAAAAGGCGAAAGAACAATAACAGTAACCTTAGTCATACGATCATGGTTATGTCACATGGTAATAGTCATGTCACATGGTAATAGTCATGAAATCAAGATATATATACACCACAGCTTTAGAAATTCTTTGAATAGAATTCAATTTTTTTTAATTCGAGGAATTGAAAAGGTTATTTGATTAAATTTTGCAAGGTACATATGATTCAACCAGGAAATAAAACATTTGACAGCCAGTTTTAAATACACCTGGATAGACCGAGTAGTTGCACGTGTGTGCCTCTCAAAACAGGTTTGACTATATTTATTTTATTACTTGTATACTTATTTTTAATTATATGCATAATGCGTCTATGGACAAATTTATCATTTCGATTAAGTATGTGAAAATGTTTCTCATTAATTAAACGAGCATGTGTTGTCGATCGTATGGCAGCGGCATAGAAGTGGAAGTGGCTGATGATGCCAATGGTAGAAGTTATATGATAAATTAAACATTGAAGCAGAATCATATCATAAATTACAGTGTATTTAAAAAAGGACTGTACAGAATGTTAGAGCCCCCACGCCACGTCAAGACCATGAGCAATGTGGGGGTAGGCCCTCCCTTTCCCTTAATTGAAAAAAATAAATGTTGAAGAAATTAAGTTTAATAAATGGGGACTTTTTAACCTACCAAGATGTCCTGCACGTGGCCCGGGACTTCTTAGGTAGTCCGCGATCATTTCTATTTACATTTTTTTTTTAAGTATATTGAAAGTTATAACCACCTAGACATCCTGCACGAGGCTCGGGACATCAATTATGGTCCGCGATTAAAAAGTTTATTTTATAACAGGTATGAAAAAAGTAATAGTAATAATATCTAGCATTCTGAGCAACACAGTTTTATATAATGTCATCAGGAGTAGCCGTGTTAACGTCTCTCCTCATCTCCTTCACCTCATGTTTTTTTAATGGAACAAGTGCCTGTGATTAAGGGATACGCCAAATAACGGATTTACAAATTCTCTTTTTTACCGTCACATATAGAATAATACACGTGACGGTAATGTCCCACAGCAGGGATGATTATAGAAAAAAGAATTAAGACTTCAAAAATGGTGTTTTTTTTTATGTTTTAAAGATTTATTCATTACAGTAAACATTAAATAATGATATGCTTAAAGATTTATATATATTTTATGTAAAATATTTCCTTTATTTACTCTGAAATGTGTGTCCCATGAATTTCTATCTTTATCGTCACGAAAATTTGGTGGTCGGTAAAAAGTGTAACCCGAACCCGAACCCGTCTATTTATTGTGTATTTTTATATACCCGAGACACATAGATTATAATAAGATGTCGAAATGTATTCAAAAAGTTGAAAGGTGCAGTTTTCTGATTTCAAGATTGGTAAAATGTGTAACCACAACCGGAAATCTTTTATTGTTGATATCTTCTTTAATTTTACGATGTTTTGCAAAAACTTTTTCATTTATTGTGTATTTTTATATACTTGAGACACATAGATTATAATAAGATGTCGAAATATATTCAAAAAGTTAAAAGGTGCAGTTTTCTGATTTCAAGGTCGGTTAAATGTGTAACCCGAACCACAAAGGTAGATAACTCTGTTCTTCCCGAACCGGAAATCTTTTCTTTTATTATGAGATTTTTATTGGAAAACCGTGTATTTTTTCACTTAAAACGTATAAATCATAATAATTTATATTAATACATGTTTTTTTCACCTTATGGAATTTAATAAATATATATAGTAATTCAATGCGCTATTATGACAGTTAGAATATACGAGACATGAAGGCGCCCAAGTCAACGGGCGCATTTCATTTGCGCAGATTTGGGAATTAACTACCCTTTCACTTGCGCGACTAAAGTGCCCTACATTTGCGCCGATTTTTTTACCTGTTGCAATCCTTCAATTGCGCGAAAAAAAAAATTATATTTAATATTTGTAACTTTACATATTAAATGTACATAAATGTATAAAAATTTAGGATTTCAATTTTAATAAGAAAAATCTAAAAAAAAAATATATTTCCGAGTTTAATTGATGAAAAAGCATTTTGACTTAAATAAATAATTATAATCTTAATTTATGTTTTAAGCAGAAATATAAACTTTATTATTTTAATGTAAAAATACAACTGAATAAGAAATGACAATTTGAAACATAGCTGAACAGATTTATACGTAGCGAGTTTCAGACAGGAGAGGAGCAACATTTGACGGACAATGACCTGAAAAGTCTGTCACTAGCGATATATAGGCAGCGAAGGAAGAGACATCCGACTTTACCAAAATGCATAATAGACGTTCATGAGGCATTAGGTACTATGACAGTTAAAACATCAAAGTCTGAGGATATGTGCTTAGTAAATGATGTAGATTCGCATATCATTATTTTCTCCTGAACTTCGAATCTTCGTGTACTCTGTACTCAAGTGAAAGAAATTTTCATTGATGGGACATTCAAATGCTGTCCGAAATTCTTAGAACAGTTGTATACTATACATGGGTACAGCAATAGTCACTACATACCACTTGTCTTCGCTTTGTTAGTTTCGAAATCAGAAGATCCGCGATGTACTTTGTTCGCTGATTATATATTGGAAAATTACATTGTGCCGGATTCAAGGTTTCCTCCAACATTGTGGTCTTCATTACCGTCACCCAACGCAAAACGCACAACTAATGGAGCGGAGTCGTTCCATGCACACTACAACGAACAACTATATGCAGCTCATCCCACGCTATTTATTTTCTTAGATGTTCTGTCGAAAATTCAAACAACAACATATGTAAAAGTCAGAACAATCCATATGCCAGCAGTCATCCGAAGATCTGAGATGGAAAAGCTTTCTAACCTGATGGACCAATACAGCAACCTACAGGCTAACGAGATCGACAGATACCAGTTTGTGAAAGCGATAGGTTACAAATACTCTGCTAAAACCGACATCTAAATGTTTTGTGACTGAACTGTATTTTATGCTTTTTAAACTAGTGCTTATATATATCTTGCCCAAAATCCTACTTCCACCTCCCCGCGGTGGGCAGGGGCAACAGAAATTAATTATCAATTAACTAATTTCTGGCTGACGGAAGAAGTATTATTATAATATATATTATATAAATATTACCAAAAATACCATAATCATTATTAAAAAATTACAGGTAATCTGCGCAATTGAAGGATTGCAACAGGTAAATCTCCGGTAAAAAATCAGCGCAAATGAAAGGTGTTTTGCAGCGCAAATGAAGGATTTTTTCCGCTCAATTGTAAGGCTAATCCGCGCAAATGAAATGTACAGAAGTCAACAGGTCAATTAATCTTGACAGTTGAATGTATTCATCTTGTGTATTGATAGCATGAAAAAAAGTTTCAAAAATGATAACTGACAAGCGATGTGTTTATTATTTCATTATTTCTTTCCTTTTTTTTTCTATTTTTTTAAAGGGGGGTATATTAATTTGTATTCATTTAGTTAATCTTTTTTGTAGGGGAACTCGAAAAGCCGAAATACAGAGGAAGATAACTCTGTTCTTCCTGAACCGGAAATTTTCATTACTTACAATTATTAATTGATAAGTTCACTGTGCAAATAAATTGTAATAAACAAGTAATAGTTCATTCAAATATATTCATCTGCAGAATTTAAATGTGTTAAAATCATACGTGTTGTATTTTATTAGAAAATTATAATAAATATTTAAATAGTTTCATTTTAATTTCGGGAAAATTTTGAATTTATCCTTTTTTTTTGTCAATTTACATCATGTATATCTTATTTTTATTAAAGATATTCATCTGCAGAATTACTTGTTGTATTTTATTAGAAAATTATAATAAATTATTCAAAGTTTTATTTTGATTTCAGGAACATTTTTTATTGATCTGTTTTGGTCAATTTACAAAACCGATAATTTACTTTTTATTAAAGATATTTATCTGTAGAATTTTTATGGTGTTAAATTCATACTTGTTGTATTTTAAGTAAATTGTAATAGAATTTTCAAATAATTTCAATTTAATTTCAGGAAAATTGTTTATTGTTTTTTTTTTGTGTTTTTTTTTTTCTTCTTTTATTTTAAATTTACAAAATGTACATCTTATCTATTGGGAAGGTCATCATATGTTCAGTAAAGATGTAGCTCTTTATTTAATTGAAATTCTGATCAAAATCTAAAGAAAATTATCATGGCTGAACTAATTGTCTGACCTTAAATAAAAATGAAATATTTCAAGCATAAAAATCAGTTCGTAAAGTAATGATGGAAATTTAATACAATTTAACAAAAATAAGAATATCAAACTTTTTATCAATGTGTCCAATAATGAGTTATTTCACTATTTTCTATCCATTGCAAGTTCATTTATATTTATTGAATTCCAGTCAGGTAAAACAAAATATGTATTAATATAAATTATTATGATTTATAAGTTTTAAGTGAAAAAATTCACGGTTTTCCAATAAAAATCTCATAATAAAAGAAAAGATTTCCGGTTCGGGAAGAACAGAGTTATCTACCTTTGTGGTTCGGGTTACACATTTTACCGACCTTGAAATCAGAAAACTGCACCTTTCAACTTTTTGAATATATTTCAACATCTTATTAGGGACCGACCATTTAACTTGAAGGGGGGGGGGGGGGGGGGGGTTATGGTTTTTTGTTTCATTCAGAAAAATTTCTTCGGACAACACAATAGGTAGAATATTTTTTTTTTGTCACGGGAAGCGCGAATTTTTTTTTCAGAATTTAACATTAGGTTATATGACAAAATCTCTGAATCAGATTATTTTTTTCCCTCCACCAAAATCAGAATATTTTTTTCAGCAACATTGGGAATCAGAATATTTTTTTAGAAGAAAAACATAACCCCCCCCCCCCCCCCCCCCCCTTCCTTCCTTCAAGTTAAATGGTCGTTCCCTTATAATCTATGTGTATCAAGTATATAAAAATGAGACAATTGGCTTCTTCGTTGCCTTTTCCTAACTAAAAAAGGCAAACAACTTTTTTACAAACTTTTGGCATTCCGGAGATAAGTCAGACCGTGGGTTTTTACACATTTTACAAAAAATGCAAAATATAACAATAATTTATGAGAGAAATGCTTGTCAGTTTCGTCTAAAGTACACATGGCTGAGAGAAAGATTTTACAGGTAAGATACTTGACGTACGGATGACTCTTCTATAAAGTACATCTACCCCCACCCGAAAAATTACAACAAAAAAGGACCAAGATGCAAAATTTCATCTGAGTGCAGCCTCAGCCAAAACAATAAGAAGCATTACAATAACATTTTCAGTTAGCACTCCTAATTCTAAATAAAACTCTCGTTTATTTTGCTGCTCAAAAATCTATAGTTTAAAAGATATTTGGATTTTTCGTTATTCTAATAAAAAAATTATTACTTTAGTACCTTTATTCAACGTCTTTACCAAACATAATACAAGTTCCTCTGTTCATCTGCTACAACATTTTAGACGTCATGTAGAAATAAAACGTTGTTCCCGATAGCAATGCACATAATTCACCATTAGAAATGTTTTCTGTAATACACGAATCAATACCGAAATGCGGAATTATCTCTACCGTAGCAGTCTTTACCGACACAATTTCATATTACAGTCGTGACGGTAAAGACAACCACACTTTTAATCACTTTTACTTAGCATCAGAAATGACTTTGAGCACGGTTAAAGGTGTTATATTCAACCTCGTGCATTTGATGTATGTGGGTAGTTGTTCAATCGTAACTACTCGGCAATTCTCGCTACCCTGCAAATAACCTCGTATGCATTAGGCGTATAAATCGCACTACTTTTCACATGTCAGTTACATGAAAGTTTGATAAAGTTATATTTTAAGCAATTTTCTATATTTCAATTAAAGTTTTAATTAGTTTTGCATGATTAGATTTTACTTAGTATGTCTTCCATATTGGATTTTTGTGGACTATATTTTTGTGCAGCTTAACTTAACTTAACTTCCGGCAAACAATTTAAGAAGAATTTCTACTATGTACGTACGAGGTTATTTGCAGTGTAGCGAGAATGGCCGAGTAGTTACGATTGGGTAGTTGTTATTATAAACCTAAATGTCTTTACCGTCACCACACGTTTTCTTTACCGTCACCAATATTCCTTTCCGTCACGAACTCAAAAATGTTTTTTGTATATTATATTTGTAATTATACAACATATGTAATCTTAAATGACACTGTAGTAGCACATCTATAGCCCAATTCAGTTATTTTTTACCATTGAGCACTAGTTAAAGAATATAGCAAAACTATATACATCCCGGATCTCAGCTTTGAGATTATGACACACAAACCTTTTCAATACTCCATAGATATAGGACATATTATATAAGTAATTCCACGTATATCAACAGAACAATTTATTCGTTTATATTCATATAGGTTTTATGGTTTATGTTGAAGAAAAAGTAAGAAAATTTGCGTTTAAGGTATTGTGACGGTAAAGACAAATATTCCCACCCCACGGGAATAAAAGACGTAGAAAAAAAATATTTTTGATAAAACAGCTTGCCAAACACTTAATTCTGTCTCAAGAATGATTAATTAAACGAACTGTAGCAAATGAAATGTTTGTGACAAATCTTCCTTTCATATAGACAAAATTCGGTATTTTGAAAAGTTGCCAGAGAATGACCCGAGTGTGTGTTGAAGAGGGAGGGGGATTCAAGTTTTAGTACTATACCAAAAAGTGTGAGGGCCAAGTTTCTACAGCCGACAATCAAAAACATAGTGGTGTAATGGTTAGCGTGCTCGCCTCCAATACAGTATTTCGTGGGTTCGAACCCCTGTCGGGGCAAAGCAAAGACTATGAAATGATATCGTGTTAGAATAAGGCATCAATCATATCTGATAGTTTTTATGGGTAACAAAAATTTACGATTTTGGCAGATAATGCCACTTTAAATATCTTTAATATAATTGCGACTTTAACAAGAAAAGAAAATATTTCTATTGACATTAATATAATAGAATGTCATAGACATACCAAGTATGAATGAAATAGGATGATCTTATGAACAATATATATAGAACGAGTTCCTGCTTGAACTGGTAGATATACATATTCTATAATTATATTTTGCAAATTAATGATCAAAGTACGCGCCTTAATTTTAAACAGGAATTAGTTTCTTATATTTAATTAATACGTTGTATAGTTTGACAATAAATATACAATACCTGCTGAGATAGTGAATCAACCCAACCCATTAGATATAAATCAATACAGGTACAGCAGATAGAAAACATGCATCCAAGATGCTCTGAAGAATTTGAGAACCATAATCTTCATACAGTAAATACAAAGGATAGTAAAAAGTGTTTTGCTGTCCATGATCAACACAATCATTCCAACTCTGCAGTGACAGATTGTTAAAAGAGAACATCCTCCACAAGGTTAGAACAACATGATATTTCATACCCGAGAGAAGAATCAATACCTAGAAAACAGCATGAGAAGTACCCTATTTTGAAACAAAATAAAGATATGGACACCAATAGTAAGAACTGTTTTGCTGTTGGCCTAACTTACCCTAGATGTAAGTGCACGATTTAATAGTATGGACAATCAGCAAAAATATCCGCCAATAAATGAGCACCAAAAACAGAAAACTGGTTCTTTTTTAGACAGAAATCAAAGAGCCATCCTAGAACCAGACCCGTTAATGTTAAGCCAAAGAATGTTGTAAAACATCAACAACATAACCTCTTGAGTCTAGAAACTTTTAATATAAAAGGTTTTCAATCAAATCAGAATTAATATAATGAACTACTTCAGAAATTTGATATACTCCTACTACAAGAACATTGGTTATTTAACTTTGAGCAAGATATATTAAAGCAGTATCAAGCCGATTTTACATCATTTACCAGACATGTAGATGATTTTGACCCAGCATCTCCTATTAGTAGACCAAGAGGATATGATGGCATCGCGGTCATATAGAAGAAAACACTATCACCTTCCATAACTCAGTTACCTGACGGTGATCACAGAATTCAAGCAATAGAAATAATCACCAACGAAAAATCAATCTGTCTTGTTAATATATATTTGCCGGCAAGAGGAACTACAACAGAGTCGAGAACTATATAGAAGTGCTCTGGAAACCTTACGAGAGATTATATGGAAATACGAAAACACTCACACAATAATAGTTGCTGGAGATTTTAATGCCTCTTTTGTAAGACAATACAAATATTCACAAGATGATCTATTTAAGAGCTTCTGTATTGATATGGGTTTGACAAAACCTGCGAATTATCCAGCACTACATACCTATCATCAGGGACAAACATCATCTCAAATAGACTATATTTTGGTGAAGAAAAATGAAGATACTTGTGTACCAAATAGAGTTCAACTAGTAAAAGTCAGAGATGATCCAAGAAATACTTCAGATCACTTTCCGGTAACAACGAAACTATATACCTGTCCAAAGAAAAAAGCCAGCAATCTGTGACAGCATACCCAAACTTAAGATTGATTGGGACAATGTAGATAAAGAGGAATATAAGAAAAATGTAAAGGTAGAATTAGAGGACTTCAGATATCTCAAAATGAAAACACCGTACGGAGTGGAACAATATATTACCCACTTTATAAACAGCATACAGAAAGCGACAAACTTGTGCTGTCCTCAAAATCAAGCCAAATTTCGGAGAAGGAAAAAATACTCATGGACTCCTAAATTAGCAGAAGCTGTCGCCAAATAAAAAGAATATTTTACCTATGGAAAAAGGCAGGATCCTCACAAAGTAGATCTAATATTTAGAAAATAAAAAGAACAGAAGCCAGAAAAGAGCTTAGATCAATTCAAAGGCAGCAAACTGCAGAAAAACGAACAAAGTTGCATGAGGAAATAATGGAATCATCAGATAGAGACACAAAGCTATTTTTCAAGCTAATAAAGAATCTACGCGCATCTAGCACAGCAGATACTCAAATATTGCGTGTAGAACAAAATGAGTTCACGACACCCGCTGAAATAAATGAGACTTTTAGAAACCATTTTTCGAATCTAACAGAGCCAAAACAAAATCTAAATTCAATGAGGAAGATGACAGACAAGTGAAAATAGATGTCGAGCTGATTGTTAATATCTGTGAAAATAGTTCAGTAACAATCCAACCTGTTTAAATACTCCTACAGAAATTTCAAAATTGGTGGCAACATTAAAAAAGAAAAAAGCTGAAGACATTGATAATTTGACTGCAATATGGTGGATCAACCATTTCTGACTACCTTGCATCAACCATCAATTACATATTTTACACCAAGTATGTACCAGACTCGATAAAGAAAGGATTACTAACAAAGATAAAGACCTATCAAATCCATCAAATTATAGAGGCATAACTGTTATCTCAATTATGTGTAAGCTACTAGAAATGTGCATCAGAGCAAGAATAGAAGGAACTTTAGAAAAACAACAGAATAAATTACAAAAAGGATTCACCAAAGGCACGTTCTCTATCAACATTGTTCTCCTCATTACATAATCTATAAATGAGGCCAAAGACAACAATGAAACCCTAATTATTATTGCTTTGGATGCAGAAAAAGCATTCGACGTTGTAGATCATATTCATCTATTTTGGAAAATATACCATCAGTATATCACTGGATCAACCTGGCTATTAATAAAGGAATTGTATAGAGAAGGAACATATACCATCAGGATATCACTGGGTTAACCTGGCTATTAATAAAGGAATTATATAGGGAAGGAAAATATACCATCAGGATATCACTGGATCAACCTGGCTATTAATAAAGGAATTATATAGGGAAGGAAAATATACCATCAGGATATCACTGGATCAACCTGGCTATTAATAAAGGAATTATATAGGGAAGGAAAATATACCATCAAGATATCACTGGATTAACCTGGCTATTAATACAGGAATTGTATAGGGAAACAACTACTCAAGTACAATCTGGAGGAGAAATTTCAAAACCATATGTTAAACACCAGGGTGTTAAACAAGGCGGAATATTGTCTGCCGGGTTCTACAAAGCCTACAACAATGACATCTTAAACACCTTAGAAAGAAGTGATATGGGATTTAAAATAAGAACTAGTTATGTGGGTTGTCCAACTTGTGCTGATGATATAATGCTATGTGCTAAATCTGAACAGGAAGCACAAACACAATTATATATTATAGAGCAATGTACTTCAGATGACAGAGTGAAAATTAACAGTAAGAAAACAGAAATCATTCGCATAAATGACAACAAAGCTAAAAATAAACCACTAACTTTCTTCAACGAAATTATAAGCGAAAAACATCCTGAAAGCACTCGGGTATAGAACGACAGAAGAACAACATACCGGATATAAAAAAAAACAATCTCTATAGCAAGGGGCACTATGTATTCACTCATGGGAGCAGGTCTACACGGAATCAATGGAATAAATCCACTGATAGCTTGGAAATTATGGCGAACGTTCGTTGTACCAAGAATGCTTTATGGTATTGAAGTACTGAAGATAACAACAACAGATATATACAAACTCGAGCAATTTCAGAAAAAAGACCCTTAAACAGTTTTGAGGCTTGCCACAACACACAGCTGATCCAAGCAATCTACATCTTGCTAGCAGCCGAGTGTATCGAGCAAATTATACATAAGACAATTATTGGATGTTTCTACGGATATTGAAAGATCCAGATCCAGTCGAGTACCAACTGGCTATGCGACAATTAGCAGTCAAAGACTGTGACTCTAATAGCTGGTTTATAACAGTGAATGAAATTCTACTCTGATATGAATTGCCATCTGCTCATAAGATTTTATTAAGTCCTAAGAAAAATTGGAAACCTATAACGCATACAAAAATTGACAACTTCTGGAAAAACAAGTGGTCAGAAGATGCAAAAACAAAGTCAACGTTGAGTTATATGGAAACAGATACATGGAAATATAAACAACCAAATTTGTGTTGGAGCAGTGTCAGAGACAACAAACGAGACGTCAAAAAAGGAATAATAAAACCACGAGTTCTGACAGGAACATACAAAACCCAACATATCATCAGCCGGTATGAAAAATCTACCACATCGTCGATATGTCGATTATGCCAAAAGGACATGGAGGACTATGTACATTTTCTTCTTAAATACGATACACTGTCGACAATAAGATATAATCGTCTGGTAAGATTAGCTTTATATCTTGAGAAAATACAAGTAAACACATATTAGTTAGTTAATTCTGAGAAGGACTTACTACAACTGATAATTGACTGCGGTGCAAGTAATCTGATTGACTCTCAATACAGTAAAGATGTTGACACGATCTGCAGAGATATGATTTATGCTCTGCATGTGAAAAGAGCGGAATTACTCTTAGAGTAAAAAGTTGCTGTCGGTCAGGTTTTTAAATTAATGAAACCCTCAGACAAGTGACAAGAGCGTTATTTTAAATTTTAATATACCATATGTTATTGACTTTTAACCTTTTAATAAATCTAGGATTTTTAAGATTAAATATTTTTAATCCATGCCAGTTCAATCGTGTACAGTGTAAATACATGTTATAGTTTATTTTACCTTTTAAACCAAACCGTTTTAATTTTTAATTGTTTGGTTTTAATTATTTTAACGCGCACGTCAGCTTATAATTGACGGTGAACCTTCATATAGGGTGGAGATTCCAGAACAGAGCAGAACAGAACAGATAGCAGTGTTTATGTTATAATGCAAAACAAGTCAAAAGTTTTTGATTTTTTTTTTTTTAAATTGCAAAATTGTAATATACATATACCACATCAGTACTATTGATTAATGATTGAGTGATTGATTGATGTCCAGTGATGACCATTTCAGCCATATTCAGGACGATCTCGATACCGGATAAAGTTGTCCCTTGGAAAATTCGAAGCAGAAATTCGATCCAACCGTATAGAACCTTTGTCTTTAATTAAATAATAAATGTTTATCATATATAGATTTTTTTGCACGATATAACTGGAATATTGTTGAAAATGGAGTTAAACAACCATATCCCATATAGATTTTGTTAGCTTAAAATGGATCTTCAGACGTTTGTGTATTTTTTTCAACGCGTATGGATATTTAAAAATAAATCAAAATATCTACAGCAATGTCAGCCGAAATGGCTAAAAGAAAAACAAGTACATTTTTACAGCATTAGAAAAAATGCAAACAATGTTAATTCTAATGCAATTATTGCATAGCACTTTTTTTTTCACTCGTCCATGTTTACCGTCAATCCCACAATTGTACCTAAAGGTTCTAGTGTGAATGAGTAGCCATATTTCATTCTTGAAATGGAACAAGTCCATTAAGAACGAAGCTTTACGACAAAAGAGATGATTTCAATTTTCCCATTGTGAACTTTCCATTTATATGTAGCAACATTACAGCAGCACCTGCATATGGAGTATATATCTCTCAGTTGATACGATATTCCAGAGCTTTTAGTTCCTATCAGGATTTCCTTGATAGAGGATTGGTGCTAACAAGGAAGCTATTGAACCAAGAGTTCCTCTTGGTTAAGTTGAAATCATCACTTCGAAAGTTTTACAGTCGCCACGATGACTTGGTTGACTGTTATGGAATATATGTGTCACAAATGACCACGGATATGTTCCACTTGTCGTGAACACTTCCCAGACCTTTCCTCATTCATGACTTATCACCTGGTTTGTAACTAGATTAACCCAACGGGTGCCACTAGTGGAGCAGGAACTGCTTACCCTTCTGGAGCATCTGAGATCATCCCGAGCTCTTAGTGCTTCATGTTACTCGATCTGTAGTTGTATGTGTATGTTTTGTAGATCGTTGTTTGTCCTTGTCCTTTCTCGTTTAGCCATTGTGTTGTCTGTTCTTCTTCCAATAACGAATTCTGATTACCGGTACCCCTTTGTTATCTTCAAACCAACTAGAGGTATGTTAGTCTTGCATTAAAATAGAAATACCTGTATTGTATTTGAATAGTTGTCGTTGTCAGCTGGGGATTTCATGGTCTCAGCTATCGCATAGCCAGGTAGAATTACTTTTTGAAGTAACTCGTGCGAAAAACAGGTAGTTCCGGTGACGAAAATCGAGATATTATACACACGAGTGAAATAAATGTGATAATTCACAAGTGATTTATCAATTTTTATCTCACGTAGAAATCTCAGTATATCACACCTATATATATATATTATTACAATTATTTTTATTAGAAGGCAAAATAATTTAACTGCGAACACGTTTAGTTAGTTAACACCAGAAATGAACGATCAATGATGCGGTACGAAATATTTTTGGGGGGTGGGCAAAAACTAATTTTTAAATGATAGATCAATGCCGGTTGAAGATGTAAGATTATTTTTTAATTTAATTTCATTTTCTTTTTTTTTATCAAAAATTGCGTTTTATCATGTAAATGTAATTTTTTTTTTTTTTAAATTATTAATTTTTTCAGGATTTAAAAGGATGGTCTTGGGAAGGCGAAAACCAATAACGATGACGACAGTTTCTATACTGTGCCTTCAATGGTTACTCCTCTCCGCTCCAGTCATGACATCAACTACCACTACCAAAGCTCCACCTACAACTACCGAAGCTCCAACTAAAACTACCGAAGCTCCAACTACAACTACCGAAGCTCCAACTAGAGCTACCGAACCTCCATCTACAACTATCGAAGCTCCAACTACTACTACCGAAGCTCCAACTACAACCACTGCAGCTCCAACTACAACCACTAAAGCTCCAACTACAACCACTGAATCTCCAACAACAGCTACTGAAGCTCAAACTACAACTACCGTAGCTCCAACTACTACTACTGAAGCTCCAACTACAACTACAGAGACTCCAAATATAACTACCGAGCCTCCAACGACGACAACGGAAGCTCCAACGACAACTACGGAAGCTCCAACAACTACTGAAGCTCCAACTACAACCACAGAAGCTCCAACCACCACTACCGAAGTTCCAACGACGACAACAGAAGCTCCAACATCTACGGAAGTTCCAACAGCAACTACTGAAACTCCAACGACATTTACTGAAGCTCCAACTACAACTACAGAAGTTCCAACTACGACTACTGAAGCTCCAACTACTACCACCGAAGCTCCAACTACATCTACTGAAGCTCAAACAACTGCTACCGAAGCTCCAACTACAACTACTGAAGCTCCAACTACAACTACAGAAGCTCCAACTACAACTACTGAAGCTCCAACTACATCTACGGAAACTCCAACTACAACTACAGAAGTTGCAACTACGACTACTGAAGCTCCAATTATAAATACTGAAGCTCCAACTACAACTACAGAGGTTCCATCTACGATTACTGAAGCTCCAACTACTACTACTGAAGCTCAAACTACTGCTACCGAAGCTCCAACTACAACTACTGAAGCTCCAACTACAACTACAGAAGCTCCAACCACCACTACTGAAGCTCCAATTACAACTACGGAAACTCCATCTACAACTACAGAAGTTCCAACTACGACTACTGAAGCTCCAACTACTACCACCGAAGCTCCAACTACATCTACTGACGCTCAAGCTACTGCTACCGAAGCTCCAACTACAACTATTGAAGCTCCAGCTACAACTACTGAAACTCCAACTATAACCACCGAAGCTCCAACGACGACAACGAAAGCTCCAACAACAACTACGGAAGCTCCAACAACTACTGAAGCTCCAAGTACAACTACAGAAGCTCCAACCACCACTACCGAAGTTTCAACGACGACAACGGAAGCTCCAACAACTACAGAAGTTCCAACAACAATTACTGAAACTCCAACGACATTTACTGAAGCTCCAACTACAACTACAGAAGCTCCAACGACAATTCCTGAAACTCCAACTACAACTACAGAAGCTCCAACCACCACTACTGAAGCTACAACTACGGAAGCTCCAACTACAACTACTGAAGCTCAAACTACCACTACTGAAGCTCCAACTACAACCACTGAAGCTCCAACAACAACTACTGAAGCTCCAACTACAACTACCGAAGCTCCAACTACAACTACTGAAACTCCAACTACAACTACGGAAATTCCAACTACGACTAATGAAGCTCCAACTACTGCTACCGAAGCTCCAAATACAACTATTGAAGCTCCAGCTACAACTACTGAAACTCCAACTATAGCCACCGAAGCTCCAACGACGACAACGGAAGCTCCAACGACAACTACTGAAGCTCCAACAACTACTGAAGCTCCAACTACAACTACAAAAGCTCCAACCACCACTACCGAAGTTCCAACGACGACAACAGAAGCTCCAACATCTACGGAAGTTCCAACAACAACTACTGAAACTCCAACGACAACTACCGAAGCTCCAACTACAACTACAGAGACTCCAACTACAACTACAGAGACTCCAACTACAACTACAGAGACTCCAACTACAACTACAGAGACTCCAACTATAACTACAGAGACTCCAACTATAACTACAGAGACTCCAACTATAACTACAGAGACTCCAACTATAACTACAGAGACTCCAACTATAACTACAGAGACTCCAACTATAACTACAGAGACTCCAACTACAACTACAGAGACTCCAACTATAACTACAGAGACTCCAACTATAACTACAGAGACTCCAACTATAACTACAGAGACTCCAACTATAACTACAGAGACTCCAACTATAGCTACAGAGACTCCAACTACAACTACAGAGACTCCAACTATAACTACAGAGACTCCAACTACAACTACAGAGACTCCAACTATAACTACAGAGACTCCAACTATAACTACAGAGACTCCAACTATAACTACAGAGACTCCAACTACAACTACAGAGATTCCAACTACAACTACAGAGACTCCAACTATAACTACAGAGACTCCAACTATAACTACAGAGACTCCAACTATAACTACAGAGACTCCAACTATAACTACAGAGACTCCAACTATAACTACAGAGACTCCAACTACAACTACAGAGACTCTAACTACAACTACAGAGACTCCAACTATAACTACAGAGACTCCAACTATAACTACAGAGACTCCAACTACAACTACAGAGACTCCAACTATAACTACAGAGACTCCAACTATAACTACAGAGACTCCAACTACAACTACAGAGACTCCAACTATAACTACAGAGACTCCAACTATAACTACAGAGACTCCAACTACAACTACAGAGACTCCAACTATAACTACAGAGACTCCAACTACAACTACAGAGACTCCAACTACAACTACAGAGACTCCAACTATAACTACAGAGACTCCAACTACAACTACAGAGACTCCAACTACAACTACAGAGACTCCAACTACAACTACAGAGACTCCAACTACAACTACAGAGATTCCAACTATAACTACAGAGACTCCAACTATAACTACAGAGACTCCAACTATAGCTACAGAGATTCCAACTATAACTACAGAGACTCCAACTACAACTACAGAGACTCCAACTATAACTACAGAGACTCCAACTATAACTACAGAGACTCCAACTATAACTACAGAGACTCCAACTACAACTACAGAGACTCCAACTATAACTACAGAGACTCCAACTATAACTACAGAGACTCCAACTATAACTACAGAGACTCCAACTATAACTACAGAGACTCCAACTACAACTACAGAGACTCCAACTATAACTACAGAGACTCCAACTATAACTACAGAGACTCCAACTATAACTACAGAGACTCCAACTATAACTACAGAGACTCCAACTACAACTACAGAGACTCCAACTATAACTACAGAGACTCCAACTATAACTACAGAGACTCCAACTATAACAACAGAGACTCCAACTACAACTACAGAGACTCCAACTATAACTACAGAGACTCCAACTACAACTACAGAGACTCCAACTATAACTACAGAGACTCCAACTATAACTACAGAGACTCCAACTACAACTACAGAGACTCCGACTATAACTACAGAGACTCCAACTATAACTACAGAGACTCCAACTACAACTACAGAGACTCCAACTATAACTACAGAGACTCCAACTACAACTACAGAGACTCCAACTATAACTACAGAGACTCCAACTATAACTACAGAGACTCCAACTACAACTACAGAGACTCCAACTATAACTACAGAGACTCCAACTATAACTACAGAGACTCCAACTATAACTACAGAGACTCCAACTACAACTACAGAGACTCCAACTATAACTACAGAGACTCCAACTATAACTACAGAGACTCCAACTATAACTACAGAGACTCCAACTATAACTACAGAGACTCCAACTATAACTACAGAGACTCCAACTATAACTACAGAGACTCCAACTATAACTACAGAGACTCCAACTACAACTACAGAGACTCCAACTATAACTACAGAGACTCCAACTACAACTACAGAGACTCCAACTATAACTACAGAGACTCCAACTACAACTACAGAGACTCCAACTATAACTACAGAGACTCCAACTACAACTACAGAGACTCCAACTATAACTACAGAGACTCCAACTATAACTACAGAGACTCCAACTATAACTACAGAGACTCCAACTATAACTACAGAGACTCCAACTATAACTACAGAGACTCCAACTATAACTACAGAGACTC
This sequence comes from Bathymodiolus septemdierum, assembly GCA_963383655.1. Classification (NCBI taxonomy): domain Eukaryota; kingdom Metazoa; phylum Mollusca; class Bivalvia; order Mytilida; family Modiolidae; genus Bathymodiolus; species Bathymodiolus septemdierum. The sequence goes on along the minus strand of OY726529.1, from coordinate 3,912,508 downwards.
CAACTATAACTACAGAGACTCCAACTACAACTACAGAGACTCCAACTATAACTACAGAGACTCCAACTATAACTACAGAGACTCCAACTATAACTACAGAGACTCCAACTACAACTACAGAGACTCCAACTACAAATACAGAGACTCCAACTATAACTACAGAGACTCCAACTATAACTACAGAGACTCCAACTATAACTACAGAGACTCCAACTATATCTACAGAGACTCCAACTATAACTACAGAGACTCCAACTATAACTACAGAGACTCCAACTATAACTACAGAGACTCCAACTATAACTACAGAGACTCCAACTATAACTACAGAGACTCCAACTACAACTACAGAGACTCCAACTATAACTACAGAGACTCCAACTATAACTACAGAGACTCCAACTATAACTACAGAGACTCCAACTATAACTACAGAGACTCCAACTACAACTACAGAAACTCCAACTATAACTACAGAGACTCCAACTATAACTACAGAGACTCCAACTATAACTACAGAGACTCCAACTATAACTACAGAGACTCCAACTATAACTACAGAGACTCCAACTATAACTACAGAGACTCCAACTACAACTACAGAGACTCCAACTATAACTACAGAGACTCCAACTATAACTACAGAGACTCCAACTACAACTACAGAGACTCCAACTATAACTACAGAGACTCCAACTATAACTACAGAGACTCCAACTACAACTACAGAGACTCCAACTATAACTACAGAGACTCCAACTATAACTACAGAGACTCCAACTACAACTACAGAGACTCCAACTATAACACCACAGAGACTCCAACTACAACTACAGAGACTCCAACTACAAATACAGAGACTCCAACTATAACTACAGAGACTCCAACTACAACTACAGAGACTCCAACTACAACTACAGAGACTCCAACTACAACTACAGAGACTCCAACTACAACTACAGAGACTCCAACTATAACTACAGAGACTCCAACTATACCTACAGAGACTCCAACTATAACTACAGAGATTCCAACTATAACTACAGAGACTCCAACTACAACTACAGAGACTCCAACTATAACTACAGAGACTCCAACTATAACTACAGAGACTCCAACTATAACTACAGAGACTCCAACTACAACTACAGAGACTCCAACTATAACTACAGAGACTCCAACTACAACTACAGAGACTCCAACTATAACTACAGAGACTCCAACTATAACTACAGAGACTCCAACTACAACTACAGAGACTCCAACTATAACTACAGAGACTCCAACTATAACTACAGAGACTCCAACTATAACTACAGAGACTCCAACTACAACTACAGAGACTCCAACTATAACTACAGAGACTCCAACTATAACTACAGAGACTCCAGCTACAACTACAGAGACTCCAACTACAACTACAGAGACTCCAACTATAACTACAGAGACTCCAACTATAACTACAGAGACTCCAACTATAACTACAGAGACTCCAACTATAACTACAGAGACTCCAACTACAACTACAGAGACTCCAACTACAAATACAGAGACTCCAACTATAACTACAGAGACTCCAACTATAACTACAGAGACTCCAACTATAAACTACAGAGACTCCAACTATATCTACAGAGACTCCAACTAACTACAGAGACTCCAACTATAACTACAGAGACTCCAACGACGACAACGGAAGCTCCAACGACAACTACGGAAGCTCCAACAACTACTGAAGCTCCAACTACAACTACAGAGACTCCAACTATAACTACCGAGCCTCCAACGACGACAACGGAAGCTCCAACGACAACTACGGAAGCTCCATCAACTACTGAAGCTCCAACTACAACCACAGAAGCTCCAACCACCACTACCGAAGTTCCAACGACGACAACAGAAGCTCCAACATCTACGGAAGTTCCAACAACAACTACTGAAACTCCAACGATATTTACTGAAGCTCCAACTAGAACTACAGAAGTTCCAACTACGACTACTGAAGCTCCAACTACTACCACCGAAGCTCCAACTACATCTACTGAAGCTCAAGCTACTGCTACCGAAGCTCCAACTACAACTACTGAAGCTCCAACTACGACTACTGAAGCTCCAATTATAAATACTGAAGCTCCAACTACAACTACAGAGGTTCCATCTACGATTACTGAAGCTCCAACTACTACTACTGAAGCTCAAACTACTGCTACCGAAGCTCCAACTACAACTACTGAAGCTCCAACTACAACTACAGAAGTTCCAACCACCACTACTGAAGCTCCAATTACAACTACGGAAACTCCATCTACAACTACAGAAGTTCCAACTACTACCACCGAAGCTCCAACTACATATACTGAAGCTCAAGCTACTGCTACCGAAGCTCCAACTACAACTATTGAAGCTCCAGCTACAACTACTGAAACTCCAACTATAACCACCGAAGCTCTAACGACGACAACGGAAGCTCCAACGACAACTACGGAAGCTCCAACTACAACCACAGGAGCTCCAACCACCACTACCGAAGTTCCAACGACGACAACAGAAGCTCCAACATCTACGGAAGTTCCAACAACAACTACTGAAACTCCAACGACATTTACTGAAGCTCCAACTACAACTACAGAAGTTCCAACTACGACTACTGAAGCTCCAACTACTACCACCGAAGCTCCAACTACATCTACTGAAGCTCAAACTACTGCTACCGAAGCTCCAACTACAACTACTGAAGCTCCAACTACAACTACAGAAGCTCCAACTACAACTACTGAAGCTCCAACTACAACTACGGAAACTCCAACTACAACTACAGAAGTTCCAACTACGACTACTGAAGCTCCAATTATAAATACTGAAGCTCCAACTACAACTACAGAGGTTCCATCTACGATTACTGAAGCTCCAACTACTACTACTGAAGCTCAAACTACTGCTACCGAAGCTCCAACTACATCTACTGAAGCTCCAACTACAACTACAGAGACTCCAACTATAACTACCGAGCCTCCAACGACGACAACGGAAGCTCCAACGACAACTACGGAAGCTCCAACAACTACTGAAGCTCCAACTACAACCACAGAAGCTCCAACCACCACTACCGAAATTCCAACGACGACAACAGAAGCTCCAACATCTACGGAAGTTCCAACAACAACTACTGAAACTCCAACGATATTTACTGAAGCTCCAACTACAACTACAGAAGTTCCAACTACGACTACTGAAGCTCCAACTACTACCACCGAAGCTCCAACTACATCTACTGAAGCTCAAACTACTGCTACCGAAGCTCCAACTACAACTACTGAAGCTCCAACTACGACTACTGAAGCTCCAACTACTACCACCGAAGCTCCAACTACATCTACTGAAGCTCAAACTACAACTACTGAAGCTCCAACTACAACTACAGAAGCTCCAACTACAACTACTGAAGCTCCAACTACAACTACTGAAGCTCCAATTATAAATACTGAAGCTCCAACTACAACTACAGAGGTTCCATCTACGATTACTGAAGCTCCAACTACTACTACTGAAGCTCAAACTACTGCTACCGAAGCTCCAACTACAACTACTGAAGCTCCAACTACAACTACAGAAGTTCCAACCACCACTACTGAAGCTCCAATTATAAATACTGAAGCTCCAACTACAACTACAGAGGTTCCATCTACGATTACTGAAGCTCCAACTACTACTACTGAAGCTCAAACTACTGCTACCGAAGCTCCAACTACAACTACTGAAGCTCCAACTACAACTACAGAAGTTCCAACCACCACTACTGAAGCTCCAATTACAACTACGGAAACTCCATCTACAACTACAGAAGTTCCAACTACTACCACCGAAGCTCCAACTACATATACTGAAGCTCAAGCTACTGCTACCGAAGCTCCAACTACAACTATTGAAGCTCCAGCTACAACTACTGAAACTCCAACTATAACCACCGAAGCTCTAACGACGACAACGGAAGCTCCAACGACAACTACGGAAGCTCCAACTACAACCACAGGAGCTCCAACCACCACTACCGAAGTTCCAACGACGACAACAGAAGCTCCAACATCTACGGAAGTTCCAACAACAACTACTGAAACTCCAACGACATTTACTGAAGCTCCAACTACAACTACAGAAGTTCCAACTACGACTACTGAAGCTCCAACTACTACCACCGAAGCTCCAACTACATCTACTGAAGCTCAAACTACTGCTACCGAAGCTCCAACTACAACTACTGAAGCTCCAACTACAACTACAGAAGCTCCAACTACAACTACTGAAGCTCCAACTACAACTACAGAAGCTCCAACTACAACTACTGAAGCTCCAATTATAAATACTGAAGCTCCAACTACAACTACAGAGGTTCCATCTACGATTACTGAAGCTCCAACTACTACTACTGAAGCTCAAACTACTGCCACCGAAGCTCCAACTACATCTACTGAAGCTCCAACTACAACTACAGAGGCTCCAACCACCACTACTGAAGCTCCAATTACAACTACGGAAACTCCATCTACAACTACAGAAGTTCCAACTACGACTACTGAAGCTCCAACTACTACCACCGAAGCTCCAACTACATCTACTGACGCTCAAGCTACTGCTACCGAAGCTCCAACTACAACTATTGAAGCTCCAGCTACAACTACTGAAACTCCAACTATAACCACCGAAGCTCCAACTACGACAACGGAAGCTCTAACGACGACAACGGAAGCTCCAACAACTACGGAAGTTCCAACAACAACTACTGAAACTCCAACGACATTTACTGAAGCTCCAACTACAACTACAGAAGCTCCAACGACAATTACTGAAACTCCAACTACAACTACAGAAGCTCCAACCATCACTACTGAAGCTACAACTACGGAAGCTCCAACTACAACTACTGAAGCTCAAACTACCACTACTGAAGCTCCAACTACAACCACTGAAGCTCCAACAACAACTACTGAAGCTCCAACTACAACTACCGAAGCTCCAACTACAACTACTGAAACTCCAACTACAACTACGGAAATTCCAATTACAACTACTGAAGCTCCAACTATCACTACAACTACTGAAACTCCAACTACAACTACGGAAGCTCCAACTACAACCACAACTACTGAAACTACAACTACAACTACTGAAATTCCAACTACAGCCACAACTACTGAAACTCCTACTACAACTATTGAAACTCCAACTACAACCACTGAAGCTCGAACTACAACTACTGAAGCTCCAACTACAACTACTGAAGCTCCAACTACAACTACTGAAACTCCAACTACAACTACGGAAATTCCAATTACAACTACTGAAGCTCCAACTATCACTACAACTACTGAAACTCCAACTAAAACTACGGAAGCTCGAATTACAACTACTGAAACTCCAACTACAACCACTGAAGCTCCAACTACATCCACAACTACTGAAACTCCAACTACAACTACTGAAACTCCAACTACAACTACTGAAATTCCAACTACAACTACGGAAACTCCAACTACAACCACAACTACTGAAACTCCAACTACAACTACTGAAATTCCAACTACAACTACGGAAGATCGAACTACAACTACTGAAACTCCAAGTACAACTACGGAAACTCAAATTACAACTACTGAAACTCCAACTACCACTACAACTACGGAAACTCCAACTACAACCACAACTACTGAAACTCCAACTACCACTACAACTACTGAAGCTCCAACTACAACTACTGAAACTCCAACTACAACTACTGAAACTCCAACTACAACTACAACTACTGAAGCTCCAACTATCACTACAACTACTGAACCTCCAACTACAACTACTGAAACTCCAACTACCACTACAACTACGGAAACTCCAACTACAACCACAACTACTGAAACTCCAACTACCACTACAACTACTGAAGCTCCAACTACCACTACAACTACTGAAACTCCAACTACAACTACGGAAACTCCAACTACAACTACTGAAACTCCAAGTACAACTACGGAAACTCCAACTACCACTACAACTACTGAAACTCCAATTACAACAACTGAAACTCCAACTACAACTACAACTACTGAAACTCCAATTACAACAACTGAAACTCCAACTACAACTACAACTACTGAAACTCCAATTACAACAACTGAAACTCCAACTACCACTACAACTACGGAAACTCCAACTACCACTACAACTACTGAAACTCCAATTACAACAACTGAAACTCCAACTACAACTACAACTACTGAAACTCCAATTACAACAACTGAAACTCCAACTACCACTACAACTACTGAAACTCCAATTACAACTACTGAAACTCCAACTACAACCACAACTACTGAAACTCCAAGTACAACTACTGAAACTCCAACTACAACTACTGAAGCTCCAACTACAACTACAACTGCTGAAACTCCAATTACAACTACTGAAACTCCAACTACCACTACAACTACTGAAACTCCAATTACAACAACTGAAACTCCAACTACCACTACAACTACTGAAACTCCAATTACAACTACCGAAACTCCAACTACAACTACTGAAGCTCCCACTACAACTACAACTGCTGAAACTCCAATTACAACTACTGAAACTCCAAGTACAACTACTGAAACTCCAAGTACAACTACGGAAACTCAAATTACAACTACTGAAACTCCAACTACCACTACAACTACTGAAACTCCAACTACAACTACTGAAACTCCAACTACAACTACTGAAACTCCAATTACAACTACTGAAACTCCAAGTACAACTACGGAAACTCAAATTACAACTACTGAAACTCCAACTACCACTACAACTACTGCAGTTCCAACTACAACTACTGAAACTCCAACTACAACTACTGAAACTCCAACTACAACTACAACTACTGAAACTCCAACTACAACTACTGAAACTCCAACTACAACTACTGCAGCTCCAACTACATCTACGGAAACTCCAACTACAACCACAACTACTGAAACTCCAACTACAACTACTGAAACTCCAACTACCACTACAACTACTGAAACTCCAACTACAACTACTGAAACTCCAACTACAACCACAACTACTGAAACTCCAACTACAACTACTGAAACTCCAACTACAACTACTGAAACTCCAACTACAACCACAACTACTGAAACTCCAACTACAACTGCTGAAACTCCAATTACAACTACTGAAACTCCAACTACCACTACAACTACTGAAACTCCAATTACAACAACTGAAACTCCAACTACCACTACAACTACTGAAACTCCAATTACAACTACCGAAACTCCAACTACAACTACTGAAGCTCCCACTACAACTACAACTGCTGAAACTCCAATTACAACTACTGAAACTCCAAGTACAACTACTGAAACTCCAAGTACAACTACGGAAACTCAAATTACAACTACTGAAACTCCAACTACCACTACAACTACTGAAACTCCAACTACAACTACTGAAACTCCAACTACAACTACTGAAACTCCAATTACAACTACTGAAACTCCAAGTACAACTACGGAAACTCAAATTACAACTACTGAAACTCCAACTACCACTACAACTACTGCAGCTCCAACTACAACTACTGAAACTCCAACTACAACTACTGAAACTCCAACTACAACTACAACTACTGAAACTCCAACTACAACTACTGAAACTCCAACTACAACTACTGCAGCTCCAACTACATCTACGGAAACTCCAACTACAACCACAACTACTGAAACTCCAACTACAACTACTGAAACTCCAACTACCACTACAACTACTGAAACTCCAACTACAACTACTGAAACTCCAACTACAACCACAACTACTGAAACTCCAACTACAACTACTGAAACTCCAACTACAGCCACAACTACTGCAGCTCCAACTACTGCAGCTCCTCTGCCATCGGGTGAGTTTTTGCTTTTCAATGTCGAATTATTATGTAGGGGGATTTTAGTTTTAAAAGGAGAGAAGGGTGTAACAGACTTGTTTTTGTTGCACTATTACTCCAGTCAATCTATGCAACCATCGGTTAAGTAATCAAAAGTTGAATTGTTTATATTGGATATGGTATCAACTAAATTTGTACCTAGATCCTAAAGTTATTCAGAATGTATAGCTCTTATTAATACTGACTTTAAGATACTGCATGTGAATTAATTATTATTCGTAGTTTACCAATTGTCTACGATTTCGTGTATTCGATCAATTTAAAGAACGGAATAATTCAACGACTATTTGTCAATTTGCATTTATTTATATATGAATTTTTTATCTACAACAGACTTTGGGTAAGACGTAATTTACATTTAAAAACAGATATCTCATTGTCGGTAGCTAGCCTAACCCACGGCTGACAACAATACGATACTCTCCACTCATCATGAATAGATCCACGTTACGTACCAATGCGGTGTCGGCCCAATAGTCCGAAGGCCCGATAGTCCGAAGGCCCAATAGTCCGAAGTTCCGATAGTCCGAAAGCCCAATAGTTACAAATTAATTTATTTAGAATGATTTTGAATCTGCCAGCTTTCTTGTAATGAAAGGTAACACAGACAATTATGACGACCACGGGGTTTATCTAACGATTGGATACTATTTAAAAATTTCTTCAGATTGTTATATTGATAAAAAAAAAAACACATTGACCACATAAAGTATACACCCCCATTTAGCAAGGAAATACTTACTGCCAATGGTATACTTCCTTTTTACTAGCAGAAAGAGTTTTTGTTTCCAAACCCCGAATATTGGCATTTAAGATATAGGAATATAGCCATTACTTGGAGTCCTTCGTATGTCCGGCAATTTCCACCTTTCCAACTTCTTGAGAACCAATGAATAGGTGTTTAAGAGATAATCTGAACATAACAACGATATTGTCTAGGAGTTACTGTACATATGATGGTATTTTTGTTGTTGTTGCCATGATTGGTCAACACACATGAACGATGAAAGAGTTTCTCTTGGGGGCGGGGGATTTACTCTATTGAGAGATTGAAATGAAACTTGGTATTGATGTTCATATCAATGTTGGTACTTTGATGTCGATCGGAAATGACCGACAGTAGAGGGTATGGTTTACATAGAAACTCTATGGGAAAACAGGTTCATCTTCTTTAGAACCACTGAACAGACTTTAACCATATTTGGCAGAAATTTTCCCCAACGAGGTCTGGCACAGCAGTCACATGACTTCGGATATTTTTATGGTCTAACATGAGCATTTTTTTCTTCATATTTTTTAATTATAAATATCCTAGATGCTTTCTTAATGCCTTTATATAAAATAAAATTCATACAACAGTATTGCAGTGATAAATTTGTTTATTCAAATGTCACATTAAGCCTGCCATAAAATATCCAAGTCATATCATACAATTAATTCAATCAATATCCAGCCGAGGTTAAATAAACAAGACACGATACAATACATATTGGCCTTTATTTAAAGATTAAAATAGTCAAATCAAAACAAAAGTTCATGATTTTTTTTTTTGTAAAACACGATTAATAAGGATAAAAATCCAAAGCATCAAAATATAAACGTACAAATAAAAGGAAAAAAGAACTTCACTTCATTTTTTTTTAGAATTCAAATTGTACATTACAAAAATACCTATAGAAATTCAAATCTTAACATTATACACACACACACACACATATATATATATAAATGTCTGTTAAATATTAAGCTGCATGTATTTCATATTAAATATCGATGCACGTGGACGGGATCGTTATCGGGACCCGGTGATCATGTTTTTGGTATGTTCCCACATACTATTGGAAAAGCACTAAAATGACGTTAAAATCATATTTTCTTAACCAATTTTCAGAAAATTTTCAGAAATTGTTTGTAATAATACATCACACCTAATTCCGGGGGTGCGGGGGGAGGGGGGGGGGGTGAAAGAGTTTTGCGTTTATCCATTGGGCATTTCGTTGATTCGATGTACCGCGCCAGTAAAACCACGGTCACGTGATTCTATTTTGTAAATGTTGACATTTTCGTCGGTCATGAACATTGTAGAACAAAGACCTCGTTTATTTATACCGTAGACATAATCGAAACGTCTTGTATTGATTTCTTTTCAAGAATAATTACTTCCACGATTTGTTTATTAGATTTGTGTTAACACGGCAGATTATTATTAAATTTTTGATGATTTACAGGGTGACCCGTCGATGGAATTCTCCATCGCATTGAAATAAAATGCAAATATATTAAGTTTACAGTAGATATTTACTATATAAATCCTTGAGTAGAGTGACATTCCCAAACTTTACACTGCGCTAGGTTATATATTTATTTAACGAAATGTTTCTCTGGTACATTCATTGATATGAGTTTGTGTCAGCTTTTAGTACCGAAAAATTGTCAGTCAAGAAAGATACCGTAGTCTGGCGTAGAGCCATAACCAACACTTTACAAATACCCGTTTTATCTTTTAAACAATAAGAGATCTTAGTGTGAATAGACTATATTTTTAATTGTTATAAACACCAAAGTTCCGTCACCAAGACTACAAAGAATACCCGTTTTACCTTTTAAACTATAGAAGATTCTTTTTAGACAACTTTTTAAATGTATCAATAAAGGATTTTATACGTATTATGTGTACTGTGATAAAATGGATCTTACCTTTTAGCTGATGAGACGATAACTTTTAGAATTAGTAGTGAAATGCATATTTTTAGATCTAAACTAGCCAATCAGATGCGAATCTAAAATATTAATTAATTTCTTAATGGACGACACGGTTGGGGGAAACAAATGTGAAATATAGCAAAGTGATATGATACGTCACCAATCTTAGACTAACTTAATCATGTAAATAACTTTGAGCAGCAATTTGGCAAATAGTAAAATCTTAACTGTTTATAGAAGGATTTTATGCGAAGTGTGTGTGGGTATACGTAGGACTTCCCTGTATATATGTGCACAACAAAATTCGAGTGGTGGAGGGAATACGAGCACTGTACATAAATGGAGGACCTGTTCTACATACTGACGTATGGTTCCTCTACAGATGGGGTTAAAAATATAGAAGAAGCAGAAGATAACTCGGAATGAATTTTGTATTTCTAATTTTTTTTTTAGAACTAATTAGATACCAAGATCTTGTCGAAATATATTCTGCAGAAACGATAATAAACGATGCATTTTCATATAGTGAAAATGTATAAAGATAAGGAAGTCAACAAAAATGTCAAAAATATTTTTTTATCAATGTGTGACGTAAAATTGTTTTTGACATTTACTTCACTGAATTTGGTACTGTTTTGACAACTATTTTACCTATTTTGTTCCAGTATTGTTATAAATACTGTTATAGTGACAGCCGGAACATTTGAGCCGTCATGAAAGCGGGAGGTGTGGCGCTTTAAAATCTGATTCAACCCACCATTTCTTTAGAAATGCCTGTACCTGTACCAAGTCAGGGTCATTACGGTTTTCAGTTTTCCGGTTGTTGACTGATTTTGTCTGTTTATATACTTATGAGTTTTGACTTTCCCTTTGTAAGATTGTTCGGAGTTCGGTAATTTTGTTATTACCTTTATTTACCGAATGACTTAAAAACACGATGTGCACAAATGTTAATGCCGATGCTGGCTGCTATTTTAATAGCATATGCATATAATTAACAATGTTAGAACAACAAATTTTGGAATATACAAACATTTATAAATGGTCTCCTATCCCCCCTTTTGTAAAAGAAAGGATAGGTGACTAAAATTTACACGTCCACCGGTTTTATTGGTGGATCACTGTGAAAACTTTGAATTGTTATTTTCACAGGCCCCCTAGCGATTCAACAAAAAAAAAATCTATATTCTTTTGATGAACAGAACTCGTGTAATTTTTTTTCTATGCATGAAAATAAAATTCAATATAAAGATACAAAAATTGTATAAATATTTAAAGAAAATGTATACATATTAGTTTTCAAGTGTACTTCTTTTCCATAAACTATTAATCTGAATATATCAAGTAAAAAAGGGTACATTTTGAAAAGAATTTTCATGCGCTTGTGCGTGCGAATTTTTTTTTTCAGGAAAATGATACCAGGGACCATATGGAAAATTTCATGTCATAATCTTTTTATCACATATTTTACATTGACCTTTTCCAAGCATTGACTTTTATATTGCAAAAAAGATCTATGAACAGACAAATTACGAAAATAAATCCTTAAATCCTTGTTCCACTTGCAAATATTTTTGTTTCGAATCTGATTTCAAAAATATACCAAACAATGTCGATCTGTACAATGACGTTAGAAACTATTTGTAAAATCTACACAAGACGTTGACATTTGAATGTAAATTCCTATTCAACATGACGTATATATTTGAGCTAATTATTCCGTTTCAAGTTATTTAAAATTGATTCCAATATGTTGAAATGTGTTAGCTTGATTGAAATACGATTTTATGCATATCTTTATGCATCATCTTTCCTTGTACTTTGAAACCACTGCGCAGATACCGGAAGTTGAATACGGGGGCAAATACGGATATATGAGGGCAAATACGGATATTTGAGGGCAAATACGGATATTTTTCCCGTATTTGCCCTGAGGGCAAATAACCAACACTGACTTTTAGCTATTATTGGACATGCAAAAATGAACATATTGCAACAAAATATGTGATAAAAAATGATATTGTTTGAGGCAAAGAAATATTCCAGCAAAAATTAAAGAGGAAAAAATAAGATTTTAGCCAAACCCAGGTATATCCGACGTGTATATTTTTTTTACTTACTTGAAAAGTAACTATCTGAAAGTAAATGCATTGATGTTAACAATTAATTCTGTCTGATGTACAAATTTTACTGACATATCCAGAGGGGCATAGGGTTATATCTTAACCTGTGAAATTTTATTATGAATACATAATCCCCATATCTAAGTCATAAATTTACAAAAAAGCATGCATGATATATACATGTACTTACATTTCTGTAAAGACTTTTACTAATAAATGTTGTTGCTGTACAAGACTCCTGTGCATCTTTATTTGCTTCAAATAATGAAACAAGTGGACAATTTACTTGTCAAGTTATGCTTCAAATAATGAAACAAGTGGACAATTTACTTGACAAGTTATACTTCAAATAATGAAACAAGTGGACAATTTACTTGTCAAGTTATACTTCAAATAATGAAACAAGTGGACAATTTACTTGTCAAGTTATACTTCAAATAATGAAACAAGTGGACAATTTACTTGTCAAGTTATACTTCAAATAATGAAACAAGTGGACAATTTACTTGTCAAGTTATACTTCAAATAATGAAACAAGTGGACAATTTACATGTCAAGTTATACCTCAAATAATGAAACAAGTGGACAATTTACTTGTCAAGTTATACTTCAAATAATGAAACAAGTGGACAATTTACTTGACAAGTTATGCTTCAAATAATGAAACAAGTGGACAATTTACTTGTCAAGTTATACTTCAAATAATGAAACAAGTGGACAATTTACTTGTCAAGTTATACTTCAAATAATGAAACAAGTGGACAATTTACTTGTCAAGTTATAATTGGTACAGTAAAACGTCCAGTCTACAGGTCCAAGCTGTTCTCACCACACAGATGTACATAAAATCAAATAAGTTTTATTTAAAGTCGAAATATCTATAACACATAACATAAGCTCTAGTGAGCTTTTGAATCGACTATTACATAAAAAGCACATACAAGTATAACATAACTTTACAAGCACATATTACATGACATCACAAAGCAAAAAAAAAACAACAAAACATGCATGCATAGACATTAGTATAAAACGTAAGCTCATGTATACATAGTCATGCATAAAAGCAAGCTCATGCATACATAAAACACAGTTACATATGAAATTAATCAGTACATGTATTATATGTGGGAGATATCAGTTAAAATAAATTGTGAGTAATAATTCTGACCAACCCATGTTGATCTAGTCACAATATAAGTCATAGGTCATACATTAAAATCAGTTGGTTTTCAATGAAAACAAGAATAACATAAAATGTGATGAAAATATAAAAATGTGGAGTTGTGTTAAAAGTACAAAAGATCAAATTCATAAAAAATAATGAGAAATGTTGGATTTTTTGTTGGGGGAGGGTGTTCAGTGAGGTGAGCTAAAAAGGGTAGGAAATGCACGCCAAATTATAGTGGTAAAAACTTCATGACAAATCCTCTGAGGTGGCGCTGCTCTCTACTTGCACTTTCTGGTCATGATAGATCGGATTGCTACGATTAAAAAAAAACTGTGATCGAAAGGTGAAGATTATTATTTTTTTAAAAGATGAATGTCTTGTATTGTTTTAAGCATATCAGAAGTATGTAACAACAAATACGAGCGTAGGAGTTCCGGAAAGTGTGAGTGTGTGTGTGTGTAAAAAATGAGGGGATCTTTTTATGGAGTGGAACTGACCGAAAGTAGATGGCAAGGTGGCGATGTGGACTTGAAAGTGGAGCGTGGGCACAGGCACTTGTTTCTATCCATGGGAAGATCGACGATCAATGTATATGGGATAGATCGACGATCAATGTATATGGAATAGATCGACGATCAATGTATATGAGATAGATCGACGATCAATGTATATAGGATAGATCGACGATCAATATATATGGGAAGATCGACGATCAATGTATATGGGATAGATCGACGATCAATGTATATGGGATAGGTCGACGATCAATGCATAATGCATTGATCGTCGATCTTCCCATGGATAGAAACAAGTGCCTGTGGGCGTGGGTCATGCTTCAGTCTAAAGCCAGCTGGCGGGTGAATAGATACCCCCCCCCCCCCCACACACACACACTTCGCAAACATTTTAGTGTTTTGAGTGGGGCACTTGACTCCACCCCATGTCTCCTACAAGGCTACGACCCTGACGATACACAAACTTAAAGTGACGTGGGGTAGAAAAACAAAGATGTCTGCCCACATAAAGACTTGTTTGTGTTTATGTAAATATATAAACCAAAATCATGTCATATGATCATGTGACTAATATGTTTTTTTACTTGTAATTTAATGCTAATTTCAGACTTTTTGGCTTATGGATCTACAGTCTCTGATACACAGCTCAGTGGAGACGACAGGTCATCGCCAAGACTTCGATGCTTCGCCACAATACCATTCCTTGGAGCAACACATTCATATCTAAGAGTAAGCAATTTCAATTGACTAGATTCAACACCACATGGAACCACTGGGTATGGATATAGGACAGATTTATAGTTTATCTGCCTGACGATTCCTGGGCTCACCATTTTCAGTTGAGACTCATGAAAGTTTTTAAATTAAATGTTATCAATGGTTCCACTCACCAACATTTTAAGCAATGTCTTCTGGACGCAAATTAATTGCTACAAACATCCCTAGGACTTGGATGATCACGATTATGGTGAAGGGCCTAGCTAAGAAGAGTTTGAAGATATCAAAGTGGTAATCAGAATCCGTAAATCGAAGAAGAACAGACAACACAATGGCCAAAAGAAAAAGAACAAGACAAACAACGATCTACAAAACATACATATAAAACTAAAGATAGAGTAACACGAACCCCACTAAAAACTGGGGGTGAACTCAGGTGCTCCGAAAGGGTAAGAAGTTCCTGCTCCACTAGTGGCACCCGTCGTGTTAATCTAGTTACAAACCAGGTGATGTCTTGAATTAGAAAAGGAACAGGAAGTGTTTACGACAGGTGGAACATATCCGTGGTCATTTGTGACACAGATATTCCATAGCGGTCAATCAAGTCATGGTGGCGACCGTAAAACTTTCGAAGTGATGACTTCAACTTAACCTAGTTAGGAATCAAATACAAAAATTGCTCTTTAGAAAACATGTAATTGAGTGCCTTGTTTTAAGAGAATGTCATTCTCTATCATTAAGCATAAGAAAACAACGTGTATCAGTTTCTGATAAGCAATAAGTCAAAGAATAAAATTACATGTGTTTCCGCTAACCCTACCAACCCTAATTTTATGTGCATACCATAGCGTTTTTTGGTCATTTTTGAACAAGTACTATTAAAGTCAGAATGTGTCCTCTGTAGAAACTAGCTAAAAATATTAAAAAAATAAAATCTTTTTTCTACCTACCGACACCAATATTTTAGAGCATGTTAGCGGAAACACAGTTATTTTTTTTCTTGGCCTACTTAGTTAGTAGTGTTTGTTGGTGGCCTGTTGTACTACAAATAAAACCACCAAGTATGTAGTGTCTCCCCTTTGTCCTTGTGACACGTCTATCTGATAAAATCAATCCTAGCATTACCTGTTATTTGTATGTTGTTTGTAAACTTGTACTTGTAGTGAATATTTTTGTTTGTTTGTTTCATGGTGTTTAACGCCACTTTCAACAATATTTCAGTTATATCATGGCGATCAGTTTTATTGATGGAGGAAACTGAACGACCCGGAGAAAACCACCGACCTGTCGCAAATCGCTGCCAAACTTTATCACATAATGTTGTACACCTCTCCCTGATCGAGATTCAAACTCAAAACATCAGTGGTGATAGGCACTAGTTGTAAATCCAACTACCATACGATCACGACAACGACGGTCCCATGAATATAACTGGACATTATATAGAAATCAAGACTAGAGAGGCCATGATTTTTCACCTAAATTGTAATCAGTGTTGTTAATGAAAGATGCAACTAACATATAATTTTCAAATTAAATTGTGTCTTCTCTTTACAAGATTGTATGTGGATTGGATATGTGGATGCCATGTGATGTTAGTGAACACCTTTATTGACTTGCTGCAGTCATATCATGCTGTACACATCATAGCTCTTTATTTTATTTTTTATTTTTTATGGCCTGATATAGTTGAAAAATTGCTCATTAGGTATTCATGGTATTAAACAACAATTACTCAATCGCTCATTACATTTGTTTTACTGATATTGCAGTTTTCAACTAATGGCCTTGCCTGTTTAGGATGTAGTTACTCATCCTATGTTCCCGAACCATTGGACACTTTCAGACAGAAAGATATTATTGCTATATTATGGACAGACTTGGTCGTCACGGGCAACAACATGATGTATTACCATGCATATACCGATGATGACGATTCTGGGGATCGGACTTTGATAGACAATGTATTGACCAAAGCTTCTTCTAACATAGATTACTATAGACAGACGAGTGGGTTTAGAGCCTCGTGCGTGTATGTCGCTACCTGGGAAAATGCACGATTGTATGGTTATACTGTAAGTATCTAAAAATACACTTAATGTGCATTTAGTTTTCTAAAATATACAGAAGTTTTCTATCTTTGGTTCTGGAAAATGCCCTCTCAAGTTGAATGTTTAGGGGTTAGGGTTATGGGGTTTAACACCAATTTCAGTTATTTCAGTTATATTATTAATTGTGGCATCAGTTTTATTGGTGGAGGAAACCGGAGTACCCACAGAAAACCCGGCCACAAGTCACTGACAAATTTTATCGCATAATGTTGTATCGAGTACACTTCGCCATGAGCGAGATTAGAACTCACAACTTTAGTCGTGATATGCACTGATTGCATAGGTAGATGTAATTCCAACTACCATACGATCATGATTATGATTAAACCTTGTACATAAATAACAGTTTTGTTATTTAGATTCTCCTTCTGTTAAGATATTTCCCAGTGAAGATAGTTAATTTTCAAATTCTAAAGCTGAAAGTGGAAAATATGGTAATCCACTGGTAGCAAAAGGAGAATCTGTTTCTCCCAAGACCAAACTGAAAACGGCAAAGATGTTTTTAAGCAGTTAATTTCTATCATTAATGACGTAGAAAGGAAATTGGTGGGAATTCTCATGCAGAAATTTAACCACTGGAGTAATTACAAATATTGTGAAAGTTTAAACAACTGGTTGAACAGTGTTAGAAATATTAAATATATATACAAAATACGTACATTGTCGGTAAATATAAAATTTATTTGTACGAGCTTTAGAAACAGGAAGAATAGCGAGCCTTCGGCGAGCTTTTCAAGCCTGTTTCGCAGCGAGTACAAATGAATTTTATATTTAACGGCAATGTACGTATATTGTGTTTATCCTGCAATGTCAAAAAAGTCGGAAAACTTGTCAGATTTAAACAAAAAGGACAGAAACAGGCATCATTCCTCGCCTTTCATAAATGTTGTCAAGGGTGTCTTCTTCGTGGTCCGCGTTACATTAGTACCAGTTTCATACTTGTCTGCTCCCTCCGCCGTACATAACTACAGGGTACCAGGAAAGTTTATTCGTAGGCTGAAAAGTTTATTCGCAGGCTGAAAAGTTTATTCGTATAGTACGAAAAGTTTATTCGTCTAGTACGAATAAAGCAAAAATGTATTCGTATAGCATATTTGTACAGCAAATGTATTGATTGCAGGATAAAACTCCTTACCAGGAGGTTAGACCTTCTCAGAAATATATTTAATGATTTTTTTAACGTTTTTATGACATTATGGTTGGTCGTTGGTTGGTAGTTTATGGTGTTTAATGCCACAATATTTCAGTTATATCATGGCGGTCAGTTTTATTGGTGGAGGAAACCGGAGGACCCTGAGAAAACCACTGACCTGCTGCATAGGTAGTTGTAAATCCAACTACCATATGATAATGGCCACGACGGCCCCTGTGACGTTTATATGGAGGTAAATATTTTTTTCCTTTTGTTATAAAATTTCTGAGCATTGATATCGCCATGGTCACTTTCATATTGTATTAACATTTATTAAACATCTTATGCAATCTATAAATAATTTTTCAGAGTACAGTTACTTTCCAGTTTATTTTGGCCACTGATGGTGTCAACACTTATTCTTACACGCTCTTTAAAGACGTGGACATCACTAATCCACCTTATGGACGTAACGTAGCCATTGGATATTCTGGTGTAGCTGGATCTCAGTCCAGTATATTTTCCTTTACTAATGCTGGATTTGAAATGTCAGCATTGCAGGGAAACACATTTGATCGTGAGTATACTGCTGAAGTTAGTGTAGATGGTTAGGGCTAGTGCAGGGGGTTTAATGCCACTTTCTACAATATTTATGTTATTTCATGAATTTCAGTTTTATGGGGAAAATTAGTGCAGTGAAACCTGTCTAAACAGGACGTTTGTGAGACAAACTTTTGTGTTTGGAATAGACAGGTGTTCAGTTTATACAGGTTAAGTTAACAATTATTTCCAGCATAGGGACTTTATTTAAAGTTTGGTTTATAGAGGATTTTGTTTTTTTTAGGGTACGGTTGAGATAGGCTTTACTGTACCCCTCCAGTACTAATTGTATATATTATATCGTCGATTTGTTTTACGAGAATGGATTTCTCAGAGTAATATTTCATAGAGGGTGAAGTGAGATTTGATGAGAAGTCCATTTTGAGCAAGACATGTTAATAGAGAATTTTTCAAGGCGATTTGGGCGTCCTCAATATATCGTCGCAGAGTCATTAAGAACACATTTATTTTTAGAAATAAACAATATTATGTTAATATCATGTTAGTTACTTGATAATACATTTTTTAGTATTCATTATTGTGTAAAGTTCAAAAGGACAATTTTACAAATTATTTCTACATTTTTACAGGTGTAAAAGGAGTATTTTTTGCGACCTTGTCTGTAAGCGGCTTAACAGTTAACAATCCGGCGGCTCAGTGTATTAGATGGTACCGTTCAACAGATCGTTCATTACGGTGGAGACAATATCGGGCATCACAAATATGTCCTTGTAACCTAGGTCTTATGCGATTTGACTCAAGGTTTTTCCCGTATTCTTATAACTATGCCAGTGGTGTTTTGTGTTATGTTAACTACAGGTTTACTATAAGTCGTGTAAGTAAATTGTTTTAAGTTAATTCCGACAACTTATATTTTGGGTCTCTGTAGAGTGCTTCTTTGTAATTGTACACACATTAATATAAGTCTTAGAAGATTTAAAAAATGAATAGAGGGTTTTGGTTAAATGGTTTATTGATTGATTGGTACTTCACGCCAACTTTGCATTATTTCAGCTATATCATAGCGTTGGTTAATTGGTTTTCTCTACTTTCAATATTTCAGTTATATCATGGCATACAATTTTATTGGTGTAGTAAATAAACAGGAGTACACGGAGAAAATCACCGACCTGTCGTTGTATAAGTACACATCTCCATGGACAGGAGTCAAGCTCGCAGCTTCAGTGGCAATACAATGTATGTACTGATTGTCTAGTAAAGATATCAACCCTACTTCCAAACAAAGATGGCAGAGACTGCCTCTATATCAGCCTTTGCCTTAGTATTTTCCCCCTACTTGCTCGAAAGCCAAATTTAGAAAAAAAATTATATTTATTCAAACGAATTCTTTCATAATTTTCACTTGTCCGAATCCAGTTTTACTTGTCCCGGGCTTCGGGCAAGTCAGTGGGTTAGCGCGAAGACTGCTATATATTATTATAAAATTTAACTATGATTAGTATCACTTTTTTACAGGATCCATGTAGGTTTGTGAGCATATATTTGTTCTGTTAGATATTTATGGATTGATCGCAATTTGTGTTCGGTTCATGAAGAAATAACCTCACAATCAAGTTGTACACACCGGGTTACGCAGGCGTGTGTACATCTTGATAGAGGTTATTTCGAATGAACCGAACAAATAATTTCGATCAATCCTTATAAATTAATTCTTTTTTTTTTACTTTTTTCTATGATTTTGAAAAATATATTTATTTGTTCAAAATATGGTAAATAATCGGAAATAAATTTAAATAACCCCAAAGATGCCCCATTTAAAGAAAATCACCTGATGACAACGGCACGCGACGTCTATTTTTAGATTCAGTACATTGACAAATGACCTCAACTTTTTAAACCAATCAAAACACGTATAAAGTGACATGTGACTCTAAAATTTATTTATTTTATGATAAACAATGTTCTGCATAATGTTTTTTTTTCTTTGATGTACAAATATTTTATGCTTGTTTATTCTGTCCGAAATAAATATTTTAATATATTTGGAGTTGGAATAGTCAATGACTTATGATAAGGTTGACACAATGATTTATCAACCCAGAAGAAGTGATAATTACTGAGGCCAACGTCTGAGGTGATTATCACTTCTTGGTTTGATAAATAACGTGTCAACCAATATCAAAACTCAACAATTGTTTTATTAAATGACTTGAGCTCTATAATTCCGAAATGTTAATGGTAAAAGGAGTTGTGACTGGGATCATAGACATACACTGTCCAATCAAAACATTCGATTTAAAGCAAACGTCATCAAGATTTCCCCGATCTATATTTGGGCACTTGACAGCTATGATACACTAATTGTCTAGCTCTCATGCAAGATTGCTCGGTGATCAGAATGTTTCATGAAATAAAGGCCGATGTATGGGTTTGACCAATCAAGAAATTATATTGTTTTAGTCATTTGATAAAATGTGATATTTGATCCAGTCAGAACAAAAGCTATGACAAAAATTCTATCTTATTGAAGGTTTCTGTCTTGTTTATTTCTATATACATCTTTTTTTATTAACTTTAATAATTGATTGATCTTTTCATGTAGCAGTTCAAAAACTGTATTGTTACATTTTCAGATGTGTTGCTACGATTCTTCCTTTGGTTTCATCATAAACAGTATTCCTACAGCGGGTAGTATGTTAACTGCTAATCCTTTTGTTGATCCATCTACATACTATAACGATAACGTTGTGCCGAAGGAAAACTGCTGTGATTTGTCTGATAATTGTCGGTTGTATTATGACGCACGACCAGTGGGGCGTTGTTACTTTAGATCACCTTTCGCTATGTGTAAGTATTTTTTAAATGCTGGAAAACACAGGCACTCGTGGCATGGAATTACACCCCCCTTCTAGAGTGCATATCTGTAGGGTCGACACACGTAAGTTGTTGTTAATATAAGGTTGTATGAATATGGACACGAACAAGTTAAATTAAAGAAAAAGAGATGGAATATGAAAGAAATTTCATTGAAAATACATATGTAAACAGAAAAAAAGGGGGGGGGATTTCTGTGCTGCAAGCTCCTATGATGGAAAGAGATAAAAATACTGCAACTAGTCTGTGAGCATCAAATAACATGAAAAACAAAAAATACCACACTGTCCGAACAATTCCAAAATCAAATATCTAAATTATAGAATGAGGCAACATTGATACCTCTAATACATAAATACATGACCTCTTACTTTCCTTACTTGGTACAAATAGAATCAAACTTATGCTCAAATAAGTTATTTAGCACAAATTGAGCAATTTTTCAGCCATATCATGGCGAGAATAGGTAACTTGTAGTCAATGGTCACCATTGTGACAAATGAAAAATGACTGTGCAAGACAAGTAACGGATTGATAGATCTAGAATTGTCAGTGCTGATCTGTAATGATTGGTAGATCTAGAACTGTCAGTGCTGATCTGTAATGATTGGTAGATCATAGAATTGTCAGTGCTGATCTGTAATGATTGGTAGATCTAGAATTGTCAGTGCTGATCTGTAATGATTGGTAGATCCAGAATTGTCAGTGCTGATCTGTAATGATTAGTAGATCTAGAATTGTCAGTGCTGATCTGTAATGATTGGTAGATCCAGAATTGTCAGTGCTGATCTGTAATGATTGGTAGATCTAGAATTGTCAGTGCTGATCTGTAATGATTGGTTTGGGTATTACAATTTATTGGACCATGGTCGTTGTTTTGTAATACTGTCAAGTTTTTTTTATTCACAGTTAATTAGTTAATTATCAATATTGAAAGTTAATTACTGATGATGTATTAAAGTCTATAATGAAAACTTACAGCGAAATTCTGCAAAATTGATATAATAGCATAAATGTTTGAGTTACCACGAATGTAGCTGTGTAATTGTAGGTCTTATGGTCCTGGTGGTGTTTTAGTGATATGTGTGGACCATAGATCTATGGTAAAAAAAAAAAATAAAAAAAAATAAGTATCATTTTGAGCTACGGTTTCACAGCTACCACTAATGATGATGAATTCACATAATATGTTTACGTGTAAAGATTTCTCATGTCCTTTTTATTTAAAACTTCAATAAATTCAGGCCTTTTATTAAGGGGGGGTACTAGGTATTTTTGGGAGCAGGACAATAGCCCCCGGACAATAGCCCCCGGACAATAGCCCCCCGAACAATTGCCCCCCTAGGACAATAGCCCCCCTAGGATAATTGCCCACACAATTTTTTTTCAGTTTTATATTTAGTTTCTGATTACCCCTTTCTGACTCTATGAACTCCATTGCACTACTATGCTTTCACTTCAAAATACACTTCTATTTAAGCCAGTTCTAAGCTTGTACTTAGCTTGCAATCATTTTTTCTCAAAATTCTTTTAATTATTAACCTTTGTACTTAGTTTTGATCATTGTTTAATCAAATTCCTTTTTATAATTTTTCCTTGAAGACCAATTTTGTATGGTAATTAAACTTAATTGGGAAATCATTAAACTCTATCTAAAAATTAAATATCTATAAATAATAAGAGAAAGTTATTTTTATCATAATTTGTCAAAGCTGTATAATCCTTTTGATGATTAATATCACAGGGGCTTGAATCGCTTTCATAGAGGTCACACTGCCTATATACCATATATACTAACGTTAGTATATATATATATATATGGTATATATGGCGTGTGACCTCTATGAAAGCGACTCAAGCCCCTGTGATTAATATACAAAGAAGAAAATCCAACTTAAAGGTAATTTCAATAATTTAATCTGAGCTTATGCATATTTATTTCTCATTTAAAAAATAAATAAAAATGAAATAACAAAATTGGGGGATGGGGGCAATTGACCGGGGGGCTATTGTCTTAGGGGGGCAATTGTCTGGGGGGATATTGTCCAGGGGACAATTGTCTGGGGGGCTATTGTCTGGGGGGCTATTGTCCTAGACCCGGTACTTTTACCTGCCTAAAATTGTATTTGGTACCTCCTGATTTTAAAAAGCGTTCATGAAAATTGTTCAAATCTTGATAAAAAATGTACTACCTGTAAATATTGAAGTACTGGTACACTTGAACAATATTGAAAGCCCTGAAATTTTAATATATTTGTGTTGATTTTACAGTTTTCTCCTTTGGAGATCCTCACATTGACACATTGGATGGTTTGCAATACACATTTAATGGTTGGGGAGAATACACAATGATCAAGATAGATAACTCTAATGTCACCTTTGAACTTCAAACAAGGACAGATTTAGCCACATCTAAGAATGGAACAGACATTAAGAGGATCAATGCTACAATATTTAGCGGTTTTGCTGCTAAGGAAGATGGAAATGCTAGCATTCGAATGGAACTTGATAGCAATTTAGAATGTAAGTGGTCTTGTCTTTAAAGTGTAATTATATAGGTCTAAAATCCAGTTCACATGAAAGGAGGAATGCTACTTATTACAGTCTTCACGCTAACCCACTTGCCCGAAGTCTGGGACAAGTAAAACTGGATTGGGACAAGTAAAAATTGTGAAAGAATTTGTTGGAATAAATAGAAATTTTTTCTATATTTGGCTTTCGGGCAAGTAGGTGAAAAAAATTAATGCAAAGATTATTATTATGTTGTAAGTGTCTGATGGGGTGGGGGATGGGTTTCAGAACTTTATCTTAATGGCTTTTCTATGTGTATATATGTTAGCCTCCCCCATTTTTTCCCAGGTAAATTTTCAATGTAAGAGTCTTAATAAATGTATTTCTTTACCATTCCAGCCTTCTGTATTAAAGAGTGCTAGTGAATTTTATACATTAAAATTTATAATTTAAGATGGCAATTAAATAAACGCAACAATATCAAATACAATCCATTTTTTATTGTTTGTTATTTACCTGCGTCTTGAATTGCATTGATTTTGTGGGGAAAAGTTTGAAGATACCAAAGGGGTAATCAGCAGCTGTAAATCAAAGAAGGACAGACAATATAATGGCCAAAAGTTTGAAGATACCAAAGGGGTAACCAGAAGCTGTAAATCAAAGAAGGACAGACAATATAATGGCCAAAAGTTTGAAGATACTAAAGGGGTAACCAGAAGCTGTAAATCAAAGAAGGACAGACAGTATAATGGCCAAAAGTTTGAAGATACCAAAGGGGTAATCAGAAGCTGTAAATCAAAGGACAGACAATGTAATGGTCAAACGTTTTAAGATACCAAAGGGGTAATCAGAAGCTGTAAATCAAAGAAGTAAAGACTATATCATGGCCAAAAGTTTGAAGATACCAAAGGGATAATCAGAAGCTGTAAATCAAAGGACAGACAATATAATGGCCAAAAGTTTGAAGATACCAAAAGGGTAATCAGAACCTGTAAATCAAAGAAGGACAGACAATATAATGGTCAAAAGTTTGAAGATACCAAAAGGGTAATCAGAAGCTGTAAATCAAAGCACAGACAATATAATGGTCAAAAGTTCGAAGATACCAAAGGGGTAATCAGAAGCTGTAAATCAAAGGACAGACAATATAATGGCCAACATTTTAAAGATACCAAAGGGGTAATCAGAAGTGTAAATCACAGAAGAACAGACAATATAATGGCCAAATGTTTGAAGATACCAAAGGGGTAATCAGAAGCTGTAAATCAAAGGACAGACAATATAATGGTCAAAAGTTCGAAGATACCAAAGGGGTAATCAGAAGCTGTAATTCAAAGAAGGACATACAATATAATGATCAAAAGCTTGAAGATATCAAAGAGGTAATCAGAAGATGTAAATCAAAGAATGACAGAAAATATAATGGCCAAAAGTTTGAAGATACCAAAGGGGTAATCAGAAGCTGTAAATCACAGAAGGACAGACTATATAATGGCCAAAAGTTTGAAGATACCAAAGGGGTAATCAGAAGCTGTAAATCAAAGAAGGACAGACAATATAATGGCCAAAAGTTTGAAGATACCAAAGGGGTAATCAGAAGCTGTAAATCAAAGGACAGACGATATAATGGTCAAAAGTTTGAAGATACCAAAGGGGTAATCAGAAGCCGTAAATCAAAAGACAGACAATATATTGGTCAAAAGTTTGAACATACCAAAGGGGTAATCAGAAGTGTAAATCAAAGAAGGACAGACAATTTAATGATCAAAAGTTTGAAGATACCAAAGGGGTAATCAGAACCTGTAAATCAAAGAAGGACAGACAATATAATGGTAAAAAGTTTGAAGATATCAAAGGGGTAGCCAGAAGCTCTAAATCAAAGGACAGACAATATAATGGTCAAAAGTTTGAAGATACCAATGGGGTAATCAGAAACTGTAAATCAAAGGACAGACAATATAATGGCCAAAAGTTTGAAAATATCAAAGGGGTAATCAGAAGCTGTAAGTCAAAGGACAGACAATATAATGGCCAAAAGTTTGAAGATACCAAAGGGGTAACCAGAAGCTGTAAATCAAAAAAGTACAGACAGTATAACGGCCAAAAGTTTGAAGATACCAAAGGTGTAATCAGAAGCTGTAAATCAAAGGACAGACAATATAATGGTCAAAAGTTTGAAGATACCAAAGGGGTAATGAGAAGCTGTAAATCAAAGGACAGACGATATAATGGTCAAAAGTTTGAAGATACCAAAGGAGTAATCAGAAGCTGTAAATCAAAGGACAGACAATATAATGGTCAAAAGTTTGAAGATACCAAAGGGGTAATCAGAAGCCGTAACTCAAAGGACAGACAATATAATGGTCAACAGTTTGAACATACCAAAGGGGTAATCAGAAGCTGTAATTCAAAGAAGGACAGACAATTTAATGATCAAAAGTTTGGAGATACCAAAGGGGTAATCAGAACCTGTAAGTCAAAGAAGGACAGACAATATAATGGTCAACAGTTTGAAGATATCAAAGGGGTAACCAGAAGCTGTAAATCAAAGGACAGACAATATAATGGTCAAAAGTTTGAAGATACCAAAGGGGTAATCAGAAGCTGTAATTCAAAGAAGGACATACAATATAATGATCAAAAGCTTGAAGATATCAAAGAGGTAATCAGAAGATGTAAATCAAAGAATGACAGAAAATATAATGGCCAAAAGTTTGAAGATACCAAAGGGGTAATCAGAAGTGTAAATCACAGAAGGACAGACTATGTAATGGCCAAAAGTTTGAAGATACCAATGGGTAATCAGAAGCTGTAAGTCAAAGGACAGACAATATAATGGCCAAAAGTTTGAAGATACCAAAGGGGTAACCAGAAGCTGTAAATCAAAAAAGTACAGACAGTATAACGGCCAAAAGTTTGAAGATACCAAAGGTGTAATCAGAAGCTGTAAATCAAAGGACAGACAATATAATGGTCAAACGTTTGAAGATACCAAAGGGGTAATGAGAAGCTGTAAATCAAAGGACAGACGATATAATGGTCAAAAGTTTGAAGATACCAAAGGAGTAATCAGAAGCTGTAAATCAAAGGACAGACAATATAATGGTCAAAAGTTTGAAGATACCAAAGGGGTAATCAGAAGCCGTAACTCAAAGGACAGACAATATAATGGTCAACAGTTTGAAGATACCAAAGGGGTAATCAGAAGCTGTAATTCAAAGAAGGACAGACAATTTAATGATCAAAAGTTTGAAGATACCAAAGGGGTAATCAGAACCTGTAAGTCAAAGAAGGACAGACAATATAATCGTCAAAAGTTTGAAGATATCAAAGGGGTAACCAGAAGCTGTAAATCAAAGGACAGACAATATAATGGCCAAAAGTTTGAAAATATCAAAGGGGTAATCAGAAGCTGTAAATCAAAGGACAGACAATATAATGGCCAAAAGTTTGAAAATATCAAAGGGGTAATCAGAAGCTGTAAATCAAAGGACAGACAATATAATGGCCAAAAGTTTGAAGATACCAAAGGGGTAACCAGAAGCTGTAAATCAAAAAAGGACAGACAGTATAATGGCCAAAAGTTTGAAGATACCAAAGGTGTAATCAGAAGCTGTAAATCAAAGGACAGACAATGTAATGGTCAAAAGTTTGAAGATACCAAAGGGGTAATCAGAAGCTGTAAATCAAAGAAGGACTTACAATATAATGGCCAAAAGTTTGAAGATACCAAAGGGGTAATCAGAAGTGTAAATCACAGAAGGACAGACAATATAATGGCCAAAAGTTTGAAGATACCAAAGGGGTAATCAGAAGCTGCATATCAAAGGACAGACAATATAATGGTCAAAAGTTTGAAGATACCAAAGGGGTAATCAGAAGCTGTAAATCAAAGGACAGACAATATAATGGTCAAAAGTGTGAAGATATCAAAGGGGTAATCAGAAGCTGTAATTCAAAGAAGGACAGACAATATAATGGTCAAAAGTTTGAAAATATCAAAGGGGTAATCAGAAGCTGTAAATCAAAGGACAGACAATATAATGGCCAAAAGTTTGAAGATACCAAAGGGGTAATCAGAAGCTGTAAATCAAAGAAAGATTGACAGAAAAATGATAAAAGAACAAACTATGATGTACAAAACACTACACAGAAAACTAAATATTGAACAGCATTAATACCACTAAAACAGGTAGGGGAGGGAAGATTGCTGAACTAGCCTGGCCAACAATGCATGTTTTGATATCTCCTGATCCCCACCCATCCTGCATCATTCAATTCCAGGCTTTTCAATAAGGGGTGGGACTAGGTACTTTTACCTGCCTAATATGGTCTTAGGTACCTCCTGATTTTAAAGAATGTTGTATGAGATATTCATGAAAATCGTTAAAATTTTAATAAAAAGTACTACCTGTAAATAGTGAAGTACTGGTAGACTTGAAAAATATTGAAAGCCCTGCAAGTCATGTAAGAGTGAAAAAGCTATCTAGAGGTGTCATTCATACAATAAATCTAAATGTATCTTGTAATTGTGTTTAATCTACAGTATTTCACCATCCATATCTTCTAATTGTATTGCTTTAATGCATTATATTTTCATTTGTAGCCATGGTGATATTTGGTAACGAAAACGATTACACGACTGATTTCTATGGTAGTGATAGTTTTGTTGTGTACTTGAGTGGATTAGTTCTGAGACGTAAAGCTAACATGACATTATCTGCTCAATTCTCTAACTCAGGTCAGATTATTACTTATTAATTTAATTTGATGTGAATACTGCAATCTGATTGGCTGATCTGCCTGTAGCAACATTGGTTATACTTGATAACCTGGGTTGATATTGTGATGTTACCAACATATTCATTCACCAACGACAAATTCAAATAGTCCAATGAAATATTCGTAATTAAAACCGAGGAAATATTACATTTTGTTGTAGAAATTACATAATAAGGAATATGTTAAATTTTTGAACAGGTTATACAAGTATAACCTGTATATTCACTCTTTTCATAAACCGCTTCATGATTTATTAAGGTAACCTACCTCAAAACAAGTTATATCGTATAACCTTTAAAAAATTGAGCATATTCCTTAATTAATAAAACTGGACACTGAATGCTTAATAAATAAGGGTAATAACAAAACTATCGAACTCCGAGCAATCTTACAACGGGAAAGTCAAAACTCATAAATATATAAACAGACAAAATCAGTCAACAACCGGAAAACTGTGAAAACCGTAATGACCCTGACTTGGTATAGGCATTTCTAAAGAAATGGTGGGTTGAATCAGATTTTAAAGCGCCAAACCTCCTGCTTTCATTATGGCTCAAAGTTTCCGGCTGTCACTTTTAATAATAACAGTATTTATAACAATACTTGAACAAAACAGGTAAAACAGTTGTAAAAACAGCACCAAACTCAGTGAAGTAAATGTCAAAGACACTTTATGCAGAATTCTGAATAAATATTAACAAAATGAACAACCACCTCTTATATCAATCCACTGAACAACAAAAGAGGCCTCGACATATGGCATTGTAAATCTAGGTCCTGGCTTGGGACAGGGACAATAAAATGTGGCAGAGTTAAACTGGTAGTTAAATTTATATTTACCACTGCAATCAGTGCTTATCTCTGCTAAAGTTGTGAATTTGATTCCCACCTTTAATGACGTGTAATCGATGTAAATTAAGTGGATACAATTTGTTTGTGGCTTAAGACAGTCGTTGATATTCTCATGGTTAAGACAGTCATTGATATTCTCATGGTTAAGACAGTCATTGATATTCTCATGGTTAAGACAGTCGTTGATATTCTCATGGTTAAGACAGTCATTGATATTCTCATGGTTAAGACAGCCGTTGATATTCTCATGGTTAAGACAGTCGTTGATATTCTCATGGTACTTGGGTTTCCTGTGCCAAATAAAAAATCACTTGGAAAAGTTTATTGGAGTAAGAAGACCAAAGGGCCTAAACAGAATTGCCAAAATCGTCCATGGTTACATATGTCTGAGGGAATGGACCTTAGTTTCCATGGTTACATATGTCTGAGGGAATGGACCTTAGTTTCCATGATTACATATGTCTGAGGGAATGAACCTTAGTTTCCATGGTTACATATGTCTGAGAAAATGGACCTTAGTTTCCATGGTTACATATGTCTGAGGGAATGGACCTTAGTTTCCATGGTTACATATGTCTGAGGGAATGGACCTTAGTTTCCGTGGTTACATATGTCTGAGGAAATGGACCTTAGTTTCCATGGTTACATATGTCTGAGGGAATTGACCTTAGTGTCCATGGTTACATATGTCTGAGGGAATGGACCTTAGTGTCCATGGTTACATATGTCTGAGGAAATGGACCTTAGTTTCCATTGTTACATATGTCTGAGGAAATGGACCTTAGTTTCCATGGTTACATATGTCTGAGGAAATGGACCTTAGTGTCCATGGTTACATATGTCTGAGGAAATGGACCTTAGTTTCCATTGTTACATATGTCTGAGGAAATGGACCTTAGTTTCCATGGTTACATATGTCTGAGGAAATGGACCTTAGTTTCCATGGTTACATATGTCTGAGGAAATGGACTTTAGTTTCCATGGTTACATATGTCTGAGGAAAAGGACCTTAGTTTGAATAATTATTACATTATTTAGGAACTGTAAATTTCAATAATTAACATATCTTATAAACCATGGCAATGCTGAAACACTGACTACTGGGCAGATGATACCCCCAGGGACTAATAGTCCACCAGTAGAGGTATCAACCCAGTGATAGTAATAATTTTAATTTAATTTGGTATGCATGACATTTATTTTATATAAGGATTGCAGGGCCGTCATTGTCATGATCGTATGTCAGTTGGATTTACAATTACCTTTGCAATCAGTGCCTATCACCACTAAAGTTGTGACTTCTAATCGCACTCATGGGGAGGTTTTATACGATACAACTTTATGTGATAAAGTTTGTCAGTGACTTTCGGTGGTTTTCTCCAGATATTGCAGTTTCCTCCATCAATAAAACTGTATGTCACGATATAACTGAAATATTGTTGAAAGTGGCTTTAAACTCCATAAACAAAACCCTTACCCTATAAGTATTGCTGAAATTTTAAATGACTGCAATGATTTATCTTTTCAGGAATTCAACTAAATATACAAGTTAAAACTCGTCAACTTACTCTTTCTGCAACTGTCCCTGAAGAATTCAAAGGGGAGGTAGCTGGCTTGATGGGAAATTTTGATGGTGATAAAACTAATGAGTATATTTTGCCAAACGGAACCATCTTAGATAGTGGTGATACTGATACAGAGAGAAAGATATATAACAATTTTGGCCAGAAATGTAAGTAAAACTGTTCACAAATGTTAAAAATGAAGGAGGAGGGGGGTGAAAAAAAAGGAATGAGGAAAATGAAAGGTTTGTAGAGCTAGATGTATTTTTTAAAACCTCCCACCAAAAAAACAAAATACAAAAAAAAAGAAGAAAGAAAACCTTGTTGATACATTTTTTGTGAAATTCACATAACATTTGTGGGTAAAGTAGATAGGTGAATTTTGTTTTTGTTTGCAATGTAAAAAAAAAGGTTAAGAGCTGTTTTGAAATGTCAGATGAGCTACAGCAAACCTTAAAAAAAACCAAGCCGACCTGCGACCAAGCAAGAGCAAATCATTGTGTCTTGTAAGACAGATTTTTGGACACAAGGGGGAGTTATTTAAGAAATAAATCATGGAAGCCAGAATGTGTTGGGAGTTTTAACATGGATTGGCGGATATTAATATTTTATCCCGAGACAGAAGAGAAGGATACAATTTACTAATATCCGCCAATCCATGTTAAAACTCAAAACACATTCTGGCTTCCATGATTTATTTCGATTCTGATATGTCTAAGAGTACAAATACAGTAGTATAATTCGATTGGAAGATGGTAATTTATACATACGCTTGCAGAAAATGTCGCACACAATTTATGTAGCTCGAATAATACTGCGCCCTCTATCGGCATTATTCTGGTCACAATTTATGCTGCCAATGGAAACGTCAGTCACATTCATCGGCGCATGTGCTAATGAGATAATACGAAGAAATAATTCAGGTTTTTTTTTATCAAAGGGAAAGAGTGAGGTCATGTTAGAATGTCATATGTTTATTTGTTGACATAGTGTATATTTGATTAAACTTTAATTGTAATTGACCCTTAATGGGAACAAGTGACACATCTGATTTGTAAGTGACATCAAGTACTCCATTAAACACGGTCGCCATGGTAACTGAAATCCTTAATTCTGAAAATACATAGAACAACAATTCAATCAATGAACACATCTTCAATTTTATTAATTTACAACTACCTGTGCAATCACTGCCTATCACCACTGATGTTATGAGTTCGAACCCCGTTCATGGAGAGATGTACACAATACAACATCGTGTGATAAAATTTGTCAGTTATTTGCGACAGATTGGGGTTTTCTTTCCAGGTACTCCGGTTTCCTTCACCAATAAAACTGACCACCATAATATAACTTTTATTCCGCAAGGTTTTCCGTGCCATGTCTCAGTGATGTGCATTTAAAATTTTTGTTATCGCTTTGCTATACATATATTTCTTGCATGGCTCTGCTTATGTGCTTGTTTTATTTTGTATTTTAATCCCTACTTTTTTAGGGTAGTGCTTGTTTTCGTAGTGCTTATAACCTAATTATCTGCTGCTGCATTTTAATTATGCTTGAATTTTTATATGTTTGTCAATGAATGTCCATGTATTTTTGTGGGTATATATATATATACCTGTATGTGTAATTTGTATGTCAGTTTAAGAAAGCTCTTTCGAGCTTATTTTTTTATTGTTATTTATATGTTTCTAATTAAAGCATATACCACCAATTTTTTTTTTTTTTTTTATTTTTTTTTTTTTTTATTTTTTTTTTAATTTTTTTTTTAACTTAACTTGATGCTTTTCAGTTTATCTTGTGCTCTATTTTAGTGCTTGCCTATTTCTGCATGAATATTTTTAATTTTTTTTTTTTTTTTTTTTTTTTTTTTTTTTTTTTAGAATATTTTTAAAAAATATGTTTTAAAAGTACATGAATATTTTATGTGTTTGAGTTAATTTGCTTCTTTGCTTAAATATAGACTGGTTATAATTTGCATGAATGTACTTGTACGTGTGTAATGGCTGCTAAATGTCGGCATCTTTTTTCTGTTTTGACCTCTGGTCCTGTGACAGTGGGTGTGCAGAGAGGCACTTGTGGGGGTCCAGAGGTCAAAACACAAAGATGTATGCATAGGTTTGTCTGGATGTGTATTGGTTTTGTATTGAATGACATGTTTATGTTGTGCTGTATTTAATTTATGTAATTTTGTTATGCATGTCGGTTTGAAAAGCTCTTGAGAGCTTATGTTGTATTGTTATAAAATGTACCGACTTTAAATAAAACTTTGATTGATTGATTGATTGTTGAAAGTGGCATAAAACACCATTTGTCAATAAAATAGACAAAATGGATTAGATGCAAGTTAAGCCAAAAATCTTATGAAGTCTTCTCCAATTCAATTTTATTTCAGGGGAAACAACTGCAGAAACTTCACTCTTTGAGTACACTGATGGGAAACAGTGGTTAGATTACAGCCATCAATACTTTGTACCAATATTTATTGATGAGTTTAACCAGACAATGATAAACAAATCTTATGAAGTTTGTGGTGGTAGCAGTGACCAATACAAAGCTTGTATTTTTGATTACCTAGCAACAGGGGATACTTCATTTGCAGCAGATACACAGTCATCTAATACAGAGGCTGAATCAGAAATTTCACAAATACGTAAGGATATTTGTTATGTATTAGGCTCTTGCAAGTTTTGTTTAGTCCTATCGCATATGATGTTTCGTGACTATGCATAGAAATGTATTGATTACTGTATGTACATACAGTAAACCCTGTATAAACTGAACCCTAAATAAACTGGATTCCTGTATAAACTGAACTTTGAATAAACTGGAATCCTGTATAAACTGAACTTTGAATAAACTGGAATCCTGTATAAACTCAACTTTGAATAAACTAGAATACTGTATAGACTGAACTATGAATAACCTGGAATCCTGTATAAAATGAACTTTGAATAAACTGGAATCCTGTATAAAATAAACTTTGAATCAACTGGAATCCTGTATAAAATGAACTTTGAATAAACTGGAATCCTGTATTAACTGAACCTTTAATAAACTGGAATCCTGTATAAACTGAACCCTGAATAAACTAGAATCCTGTATAAACTGAACCTTTAATAAACTGGAATCCTGTATAAACTGAACCTTTAATAAACTGCAATCCTGTATAAACTGAACCCTGAAGAAACTTGAATCCTGTATAAACTGAACCCTAAATAAACTGGAATCCTGTATAAACTGAACTTTGAATAAACTGGAATCCTGCATAAACTGAACTTTGAATAAACTAGAATCCTGTATAAACTGGAATCCTGTATAAAATGAACTTTGAATAAACTGGAATCCTGTATAAAATGAACTTTGAATAAACTGGAATCCTGTATAAACTAAACCCTGAATAAACTGGAATCCTGTATAAACTGAACCCTGAATAAACTGGAATCCTGTATAAACTGAACCTTTAATAAACTGGAATCCTGTATAAACTGAACCTTGAATAAACTAGAATCCTGTATAAACTAAACCGTGAATAAACTAGAATCCTGTATAAACTGAACCCAGAATAAACTGGAATCCTGTATAAACTGAACCCTGAATAAACTGGAATCCTGTATAAACTGAACCGTGAATAAACTGGAATCCTGCATAAACTGAACCTTTAATAAACTAGAATCCTGTATAAACTGAACCCTGAATATGCTAGAATCCTGTATAAACTGAACCTTTAATAAACTGGAATCCTGTATCAACTGAACCTTTAATAAACTAGAATCCTGTATAAATTGAACCTTGAATAAACTAGAATCCCGTATAAACTAAACCCTGAATAGACTGGATCCTGTATCAACTGAACCCAGAATAAACTAGAATCCTGTATAAACTGAACCTTGAATAAACTAGAATCCTGTATAAACTGAACTTTGAATAAACTGGAATCCTGTATAAACTAAACCCTGAATAAACTGGAATCCTGTATAAACTGAACCCTGAATAAACTAGAATCCTGTATAAACTGAACCTTGAATAAACTAGAATCCTGTATAAACTGGAATCCTGTATAAACTGAACTTTGAATAAACTGGAATCCTGTATAAACTCAACTTTGAATAAACTAGAATCCTGTATAGACTGAACTATGAAAAAACTGGAATCCTGTATAAAATGAACTTTGAATAAACTGGAATCCTGTATAAAATGAACTTTGAATAAACTGGAATCCTGTATAAAATGAACTTTGAATAAACTGGAATCCTGTATAAACTGAACCTTTTATAAACTGGAATCCTGTATAAACTGAACCCTGAATAAACTAGAATCCTGTATAAACTGAACCTTTAATAAACTGGAATCCTGTATAAACTGAACCTTTAATAAACTGGAATCCTGTATAAACTGAACCATGAAGAAACTGGAATCCTGTATAAACTGAACCCTAAATAAACTGGAATCCTGTATAAACTGAACTTTGAATAAACTGGAATCCTGTATAAACTGAACTTTGAATAAACTAGAATCCTGTATAAACTGGAATCCTGTATAAACTGAACTTTGAATAAACTGGAATCCTGTATAAAATGAACTTTGAATAAACTGGAATCCTGTATAAACTGAACCTTTAATAAACTAGAATCCTGTATAAACTGAACCTTGAATAAACTAGAATCCTGTATAAACTAAACCCTCAATAAACTAGAATCCTGTATAAACTGAACCCAGAATAAACTGGAATCCTGTATAAACTAAACCCTGAATAAACTGGAATCCTGTATAAACTGAACCGTGAATAAACTGGAATCCTGCATAAACTGAACCGTGAATAAACTGGAATCCTGCATAAAATGAACTTTGAATAAACTGGAATCCTGTATAAACTCAACTTTGAAAAAACTAGAATCCTGTATAAAATGAACTTTGAATAAACTGGAATCCTGTATAAAATGAACTTTGAATAAACTGGAATCCTGTATAAATTGAACTTTGAATAAACTGGAATCCTGTATAAACTGAAACTTTAATAAACTAGAATCCTGTATAAACTGAACCTTTAATAAACTAGAATCCTGTATAAACTGAACCTTTAATAAACTGGAATCCTGTATAAACTGAACCCTGAACAAACTGGAATCCTGTATAAACTGAACCCTAAATAAACTGGAATCCTGTATAAATTGAACTTTGAATAAACTGGAATTCTGTATAAACTGTAACTTTAATAAACTAGAATCCTGTATAAACTGAACCTTTAATAAACTGGAATCCTGTATAAACTGAACCCTGAAGAAACTGGAATCCTGTATAAACTGAACCCTAAATAAACTGGAATCCTGTATAAACTGAACTTTGAATAAACTGAAATCCTGTATAAACTGAACCTTTAATAAACTAGAATCCTGTATAAACTGAACCTTTAATAAACTGGAATCCTGTATAAACTGAACCCTGAAGAAACTGGAATCCTGTATAAACTTAACCCTAAATAAACTGGAATCCTGTATAAACTGAACCTTTAATAAACTGGAATCCTGTATAAACTGGAATCCTGTATAAACTGAACTTTGAATAAACTGGAATCCTGTATAAACTCAACTTTGAATAAACTAGAATCCTGTATAGACTGAACTATGAATAAACTGGAATCCTGTATAAAATGAACTTTGAATAAACTGGAATCCTGTATAAAATGAACTTTGAATAAACTGGAATCCTGTATAAAATGAACTTTGAATAAACTGGAATCCTGTATAAACTGAACCTTTTATAAACTGGAATCCTGTATAAACTGAACCCTGAATAAACTAGAATCCTGTATAAACTGAACCTTTAATAAACTGGAATCCTGTATAAACTGAACCTTTAATAAACTGGAATCCTGTATAAACTGAACCATGAAGAAACTGGAATCCTGTATAAACTGAACCCTAAATAAACTGGAATCCTGTATAAACTGAACTTTGAATAAACTGGAATCCTGTATAAACTGAACTTTGAATAAACTAGAATCCTGTATAAACTGGAATCCTGTATAAACTGAACTTTGAATAAACTGGAATCCTGTATAAACTGAACCTTTAATAAACTAGAATCCTGTATAAACTGAACCTTGAATAAACTAGAATCCTGTATAAACTAAACCCTCAATAAACTAGAATCCTGTATAAACTGAACCCAGAATAAACTGGAATCCTGTATAAACTAAACCCTGAATAAACTGGAATCCTGTATAAACTGAACCGTGAATAAACTGGAATCCTGCATAAACTGAACCGTGAATAAACTGGAATCCTGCATAAAATGAACTTTGAATAAACTGGAATCCTGTATAAACTCAACTTTGAAAAAACTAGAATCCTGTATAAAATGAACTTTGAATAAACTGGAATCCTGTATAAAATGAACTTTGAATAAACTGGAATCCTGT
Organism: Bathymodiolus septemdierum; assembly: GCA_963383655.1. Taxonomy (NCBI): domain Eukaryota; kingdom Metazoa; phylum Mollusca; class Bivalvia; order Mytilida; family Modiolidae; genus Bathymodiolus; species Bathymodiolus septemdierum. The sequence goes on along the minus strand of OY726529.1, from coordinate 3,874,504 downwards.
ATAAATTGAACTTTGAATAAACTGGAATCCTGTATAAACTGAAACTTTAATAAACTAGAATCCTGTATAAACTGAACCTTTAATAAACTAGAATCCTGTATAAACTGAACCTTTAATAAACTGGAATCCTGTATAAACTGAACCCTGAACAAACTGGAATCCTGTATAAACTGAACCCTAAATAAACTGGAATCCTGTATAAATTGAAATTTGAATAAACTGGAATTCTGTATAAACTGTAACTTTAATAAACTAGAATCCTGTATAAACTGAACCTTTAATAAACTGGAATCCTGTATAAACTGAACCCTGAAGAAACTGGAATCCTGTATAAACTGAACCCTAAATAAACTGGAATCCTGTATCAACTGAACTTTGAATAAACTGAAATCCTGTATAAACTGAACCTTTAATAAACTGGAATCCTGTATAAACTGAACCCTGAAGAAACTGGAATCCTGTATAAACTTAACCCTAAATAAACTGGAATCCTGTATAAACTGAACCTTTAATAAACTGGAATCCTGTATAAACTGAACCATGAAGAAACTGGAATCCTGTATAAACTGAACCCTAAATAAACTGGAATCCTGTATAAACTGAACTTTTAATAAACTGGAATCCTGTATAAACTGAACTTTGAATAAACTAGAATCCTGTATAAACTGGAATCCTGTATAAACTGAACTTTGAATAAACTGGAATCCTGTATAAAATGAACTTTGAATAAACTGGAATCCTGTATAAACTGAACCTTTAATAAACTAGAATCCTGTATAAACTGAACCTTGAATAAACTAGAATCCTGTATAAACTAAACCCTCAATAAACTAGAATCCTGTATAAACTGAACCCAGAATAAACTGGAATCCTGTATAAACTAAACCCTGAATAAACTGGAATCCTGTATAAACTGAACCGTGAATAAACTGGAATCCTGCATAAACTGAACCGTGAATAAACTGGAATCCTGCATAAAATGAACCTTTAATAAACTAGAATCCTGTATAAACTGAACCTTGAATAAACTAGAATCCTGTATAAACTAAACCCTGAATAAACTGGAATCCTGTATAAACTGAACTTTGAATAAACTGGAATCCTGTATAAACTCAACTTTGAATAAACTAGAATCCTGTATAGACTGAACTATGAATAAACTGGAATCCTGTATAAAATGAACTTTGAATAAACTGGAATCCTGTATAAAATGAACTTTGAATAAACTGGAATCCTGTATAAACTGAAACTTTAATAAACTAGAATCCTGTATAAACTGAACCTTTAATAAACTAGAATCCTGTATAAACTGAACCTTTAATAAACTGGAATCCTGTATAAACTGAACCCTGAACAAACTGGAATCCTGTATAAACTGAACCCTAAATAAACTGGAATCCTGTATAAATTGAACTTTGAATAAACTGGAATCCTGTATAAACTGTAACTTTAATAAACTAGAATCCTGTATAAACTGAACCTTTAATAAACTGGAATCCTGTATAAACTGAACCCTGAAGAAACTGGAATCCTGTATAAACTGAACCCTAAATAAACTGGAATCCTGTATAAACTGAACTTTGAATAAACTGAAATCCTGTATAAACTGAACCTTTAATAAACTAGAATCCTGTATAAACTGAACCTTTAATAAACTGGAATCCTGTATAAACTGAACCCTGAAGAAACTGGAATCCTGTATAAACTTAACCCTAAATAAACTGGAATCCTGTATAAACTGAACTTTGAATGAACTGGAATCCTGTATAAAATGAAATTTGAATAAACTGCAATCCTGTATAAAATGAACTTTGAATAAACTGGAATCCTGTATAAACTGAACCCTGAAGAAACTGGAATCCTGTATAAACTGAACCCTAAATAAACTGGAATCCTGTATAAACTTAAATTTGAATAAACTGGAATCCTGTATAAAATGAACTTTGAATAAACTGCAATCCTGTATAAAATGAACTTTGAATAAACTGCAATCCTGTATAAACTGAACCCTGAATAAACTAGAATCCTGTATAAACTGAACCTTTAATAAACTGGAATCCTGTATAAACTGAACCCTGAATAAACTGGAATCCTGTATAAACTTAACCCTGAATAAACTAGAATCCTGTATAAACTGAACCTTTAATAAACTGGAATCCTGTATAAACTAAACCCTGAATAAACTGGAATCCTGTATAAACTGAACCCTGAAGAAACTGGAATCCTGTATAAACTGAACCCTGAATAAACTAGAATCCTGTATAAACTGAACTTTGAATAAACTGGAATCCTGTATAAACTGAACCCTGAATAAACTGGTATCCTGTATAAACTGAACCCTCAATAAACTGGAATCCTGTATAAACTGAATCTTTAATAAACTGGAATCCTGTATAAACTGAACCTTTAATAAACTAGAATCCTGTATAAACTGAACCTTCAATAAACTAGAATCCTGTATAAACTAAACCCTGAATAAACTAGAATCCTGTATAAACTGAAACTTTAATAAACTAGAATCCTGTATTAACTGAACCTTTAATAAACTGGAATCCTGTATAAACTGAACTTTGAATAAACTGGAATCCTGTATAAACTGAACCCTGAATAAACTGGTATCCTGTATAAACTGAACCCTGAATAAACTGGAATCCTGTATAAACTGAATCTTTAATAAACTGGAATCCTGTATAAACTGAACCTTTAATAAACTAGAATCCTGTATAAACTGAACCTTGAATAAACTAGAATCCTGTATAAACTAAACCCTGAATAAACTAGAATCCTGTATAAACTGAACCCAGAATAAACTGGAATCCTGTATAAACTAAACCCTGAATAAACTGGAATCCTGTATAAACTGAGCCGTGAATAAACTGGAATCCTGCATAACTGAACCGTGAATAAACTGGAATCCTGCATAAACTGAACCTTTAATAAACTAGAATCCTGTATAAACTGAACCTTGAATAAACTAGAATCCTGTATAAACTAAACCCTGAATAAACTGGAATCCTGTATAAACTGAACTTTGAATAAACTGGAATCCTGTATAAACTGAACTTTGAATAAACTGGAATCCTGTATAAACTCAACTTTGAATAAACTAGAATCCTGTATAGACTGAAATATAAATAAACTGGAATCCTGTATAAAATGAACTTTGAATAAACTGCAATCCTGTATAAAATGAACTTTGAATAAACTGGAATCCTGTATAAATTGAACTTTGAATAAACTGGAATCCTGTATAAACTGAAACTTTAATAAACTAGAATCCTGTATTAACTGAACCTTTAATAAACTAGAATCCTGTATAAACTGAACCTTTAATAAACTGGAATCCTGTATAAACTGAACCCTGAACAAACTGGAATCCTGTATAAACTGAACCCTAAATAAACTGGAATCCTGTATAAATTGAACTTTGAATAAACTGGAATCCTGTATAAACTGAACCCTGAATAAACTAGAATCCTGTATAAACTGAACCTTTAATAAACTGGAATCCTGTATAAACTGAACCTTGAATAAACTGGAATCCTGTATAAACTTAACCCTGAATAAACTAGAATCCTGTATAAACTGAACCTTTAATAAACTGGAATCCTGTATAAACTAAACCCTGAATAAACTGGAATCCTGTATAAACTGAACCCTAAATAAACTGGAATCCTGTATAAAGTGAACTTTGAATAAACTAGAATCCTGTATAAACTAAACCCTGAATAAACTGGAATCCTGTATAAACTGAACCCTGAAGAAACTGGAATCCTGTATAAACTGAACCCTGAATAAACTAGAATCCTGTATAAACTGAACCTTTAATAAACTGGAATCCTGTATAAACTGAACTTTGAATAAACTGGAATCCTCTATAAACTGAACCCTGAATAAACTGGGATCCTGTATAAACTGAACCTTTAATAAACTGGAATCCTGTATAAACTGAACCTTTAATAAACTAGAATCCTGTATAAACTGAACCTTGAATAAACTAGAATCCTGTATAAACTAAACCCTGAATAAACTAGAATCCTGTATAAACTGAACCCAGAATAAACTGGAATCCTGTATAAACTAAACCCTGAATAAACTGGAATCCTGTATAAACTGAACCGTGAATAAACTGGAATCCTGCATAACTGAACCGTGAATAAACTGGAATCCTGCATAAACTGAACCTTTAATAAACTAGAATCCTGTATAAACTGAACCTTGAATAAACTAGAATCCTGTATAAGCTAAACCCTGAATAAACTGGAATCCTGTATAAACTGAACTTTGAATAAACTGGAATCCTGTATAAACTGAACTTTGAATAAACTGGAATCCTGTATAAACTCAACTTTGAATAAACTAGAATCCTGTATAGACTGAAATATAAATAAACTGGAATCCTGTATAAACTGAACCCTGAATAAACTGGAATCCTGTATAAACTTAACCCTGAATAAATTAGAATCCTGTATAAACTGAACCTTTAATAAACTGGAATCCTGTATAAACTAAACCCTGAATAAACTAGAATCCTGTATAAACTGAACCTTTAATAAACTGGAATCCTGTATTAACTGAACTTTGAATAAACTGGAATCCTGTATAAACTGAACCCTGAATAAACTGGTATCCTGTATAAACTGAACCCTGAATAAACTGGAATCCTGTATAAACTGAATCTTTAATAAACTGGAATCCTGTATAAACTGAACCTTTAATAAACTAGAATCCTGTATAAACTGAACCTTGAATAAACTAGAATCCTGTATAAACTAAACCCTGAATAAACTAGAATCCTGTATAAACTGAACCCAGAATAAACTGGAATCCTGTATAAACTAAACCCTGAATAAACTGGAATCCTGTATAAACTGAACCGTGAATAAACTGGAATCCTGCATAACTGAACCGTGAATAAACTGGAATCCTGCATAAACTGAACCTTTAATAAACTAGAATCCTGTATAAACTGAACCTTGAATAAACTAGAATCCTGTATAAACTAAACCCTGAATAAACTGGAATGCTGTATAAACTGAACTTTGAATAAACTGGAATCCTGTATAAACTGAACTTTGAATAAACTGGAATCCTGTATAAACTCAACTTTGAATAAACTAGAATCCTGTATAGACTGAAATATAAATAAACTGGAATCCTGTATAAAATGAACTTTGAATAAACTGCAATCCTGTATAAAATGAACTTTGAATAAACTGGAATCCTGTATAAATTGAACTTTGAATAAACTGGAATCCTGTATAAACTGAAACTTTAATAAACTAGAATCCTGTATTAACTGAACCTTTAATAAACTAGAATCCTGTATAAACTGAACCTTTAATAAACTGGAATCCTGTATAAACTGAACCCTGAACAAACTGGAATCCTGTATAAACTGAACCCTAAATAAACTGGAATCCTGTATAAATTGAACTTTGAATAAACTGGAATCCTGTATAAACTGAACCCTGAATAAACTAGAATCCTGTATAAATTGAACCTTTAATAAACTGGAATCCTGTATAAACTGAACCTTGAATAAACTGGAATCATTTATAAACTTAACCCGGAATAAACTAGAATCCTGTATCAACTGAACCTTTAATAAACTGGAATCCTGTATAAACTAAACCCTGAATAAACTGGAATCCTGTATAAACTGAACCCTAAATAAACTGGAATCCTGTATAAACTGAACTTTGAATAAACTAGAATCCTGTATAAACTAAACCCTGAATAAACTGGAATCCTGTATAAACTGAACCCTGAACAAAACTGGAATCCTGTATAAACTGAACCCTGAATAAACTAGAATCCTGTATAAACTGAACCTTTAATAAACTGGAATCCTGTATAAACTGAACTTTGAATAAACTGGAATCCTGTATAAACTGAACCCTGAATAAACTGGTATCCTGATATAAACTGAACCCTGAATAAACTGGGATCCTTTATAAACTGAACCTTTAATAAACTGGAATCCTGTATCAACTGAACCTTTAATAAACTAGAATCCTGTATAAACTGAACCTTGAATAAACTAGAATCCTGTATAAACTAAACCCTGAATAAACTAGAATCCTGTATAAACTGAACCCAGAATAAACTGGAATCCTGTATAAACTAAACCCTGAATAAACTGGAATCCTGTATAAACTGAACCGTGAATGAACTGGAATCCTGCATAACTGAACTGTGAATAAACTGGAATCCTGCATCAACTGAACCTTTAATAAACTAGAATCCTGTATAAACTGAACCTTTAATAAACTGGAATCCTGTATAAACTTAACCCGGAATAAACTAGAATCCTGTATCAACTGAACCTTTAATAAACTGGAATCCTGTATAAACTAAACCCTGAAGAAACTGGAATCCTGTATAAACTTAACCCGGAATAAACTAGAATCCTGTATAAACTGAACTTTGAATAAACTGGAATCCTGTATAAACTGAACTTTGAATAAACTGGAGTCCTGTATAAACTCAACTTTGAATAAACTAGAATCCTGTATAGACTGAAATATAAATAAACTGGAATCCTGTATAAAATGAACTTTGAATAAACTGCAATCCTGTATAAAATGAACTTTGAATAAACTGGAATCCTGTATAAATTGAACTTTGAATAAACTGGAATCCTGTATAAACTGAAACTTTAATAAACTAGAATCCTGTATTAACTGAACCTTTAATAAACTGGAATCCTGTATAAACTGAACCCTGAACAAACTGGAATCCTGTATAAACTGAACCCTAAATAAACTGGAATCCTGTATAAATTGAACTTTGAATAAACTGGAATCCTGTATAAACTGAACCCTGAATAAACTAGAATCCTGTATAAATTGAACCTTTAATAAACTGGAATCCTGTATAAACTGAACCTTGAATAAACTGGAATCCTGTATAAACTTAACCCGGAATAAACTAGAATCCTGTATCAACTGAACCTTTAATAAACTGGAATCCTGTATAAACTAAAACCTGAATAAACTGGAATCCTGTATAAACTGAACCCTAAATAAACTGGAATCCTGTATAAACTGAACTTTGAATAAACTAGAATCCTGTATAAACTAAACCCTGAATAAACTGGAATCCTGTATAAACTGAACCCTGAACAAAACTGGAATCCTGTATAAACTGAACCCTGAATAAACTAGAATCCTGTATAAACTGAACCTTTAATAAACTGGAATCCTGTATAAACTGAACTTTGAATAAACTGGAATCCTGTATCAACTGAACCCTGAATAAACTGGTATCCTGATATAAACAACCCTGAATAAACTGGGATCCTTTATAAACTGAACCTTTAATAAACTGGAATCCTGTATCAACTGAACCTTTAATAAACTAGAATCCTGTATAAACTGAACCTTGAATAAACTAGAATCCTGTATAAACTAAACCCTGAATAAACTAGAATCCTGTATAAACTGAACCCAGAATAAACTGGAATCCTGTATAAACTAAACCCTGAATAAACTGGAATCCTGTATAAACTGAACCGTGAATAAACTGGAATCCTGCATAACTGAACCGTGAATAAACTGGAATCCTGTATAAACTGAACCCTGAATAAACTGGAATCCTGTATAAACTTAACCCTGAATAAACTAGAATCCTGTATAAACTGAACCTTTAATAAACTGGAATCCTGTATAAACTAAACCCTGAATAAACTGGAATCCTGTATAAACTGAACCCTGAAGAAACTGGAATCCTGTATAAACTGAACCCTGAATAAACTAGAATCCTGTATAAACTGAACCTTTAATAAACTGGAATCCTGTATAAACTGAACTTTGAATAAACTGGAATCCTGTATAAACTGAACCCTGAATAAACTGGTATCCTGTATAAACTGAACCCTGAATAAACTGGAATCCTGTATAAACTGAATCTTTAATAAACTGGAATCCTGTATAAACTGAACCTTTAATAAACTAGAATCCTGTATAAACTGAACCTTGAATAAACTAGAATCCTGTATAAACTAAACCCTGAATAAACTAGAATCCTGTATAAACTGAAACTTTAATAAACTAGAATCCTGTATTAACTGAACCTTTAATAAACTGGAATCCTGTATAAACTGAACTTTGAATAAACTGGAATCCTGTATAAACTGAACCCTGAATAAACTGGTATCCTGTATAAACTGAACCCTGAATAAACTGGAATCCTGTATAAACTGAATCTTTAATAAACTGGAATCCTGTATAAACTGAACCTTTAATAAACTAGAATCCTGTATAAACTGAACCTTGAATAAACTAGAATCCTGTATAAACTAAACCCTGAATAAACTAGAATCCTGTATAAACTGAACCCAGAATAAACTGGAATCCTGTATAAACTAAACCCTGAATAAACTGGAATCCTGTATAAACTGAGCCGTGAATAAACTGGAATCCTGCATAACTGAACCGTGAATAAACTGGAATCCTGCATAAACTGAACCTTTAATAAACTAGAATCCTGTATAAACTGAACCTTGAATAAACTAGAATCCTGTATAAACTAAACCCTGAATAAACTAGAATCCTGTATAAACTGAACCTTTAATAAACTGGAATCCTGTATAAACTGAACTTTGAATAAACTGGAATCCTGTATAAACTGAGCCGTGAATAAACTGGAATCCTGCATAACTGAACCGTGAATAAACTGGAATCCTGCATAAACTGAACCTTTAATAAACTAGAATCCTGTATAAACTGAACCTTGAATAAACTAGAATCCTGTATAAACTAAACCCTGAATAAACTGGAATCCTGTATATACTGAACTTTGAATAAACTGGAATCCTGTATAAACTGAACTTTGAATAAACTGGAATCCTGTATAAACTCAACTTTGAATAAACTAGAATCCTGTATAGACTGAAATATAAATAAACTGGAATCCTGTATAAAATGAACTTTGAATAAACTGCAATCCTGTATAAAATGAACTTTGAATAAACTGGAATCCTGTATAAATTGAACTTTGAATAAACTGGAATCCTGTATAAACTGAAACTTTAATAAACTAGAATCCTGTATTAACTGAACCTTTAATAAACTAGAATCCTGTATAAACTGAACCTTTAATAAACTGGAATCCTGTATAAACTGAACCCTGAGCAAACTGGAATCCTGTATAAACTGAACCCTAAATAAACTGGAATCCTGTATAAATTGAACTTTGAATAAACTGGAATCCTGTATAAACTGAACCCTGAATAAACTAGAATCCTGTATAAACTGAACCTTTAATAAACTGGAATCCTGTATAAACTGAACCTTGAATAAACTGGAATCCTGTATAAACTTAACCCTGAATAAACTAGAATCCTGTATAAACTGAACCTTTAATAAACTGGAATCCTGTATAAACTAAACCCTGAATAAACTGGAATCCTGTATAAACTGAACCCTAAATAAACTGGAATCCTGTATAAAGTGAACTTTGAATAAACTAGAATCCTGTATAAACTAAACCCTGAATAAACTGGAATCCTGTATAAACTGAACCCTGAAGAAACTGGAATCCTGTATAAACTGAACCCTGAATAAACTAGAATCCTGTATAAACTGAACCTTTAATAAACTGGAATCCTGTATAAACTGAACTTTGAATAAACTGGAATCCTCTATAAACTGAACCCTGAATAAACTGGGATCCTGTATAAACTGAACCTTTAATAAACTGGAATCCTGTATAAACTGAACCTTTAATAAACTAGAATCCTGTATAAACTGAACCTTGAATAAACTAGAATCCTGTATAAACTAAACCCTGAATAAACTAGAATCCTGTATAAACTGAACCCAGAATAAACTGGAATCCTGTATAAACTAAACCCTGAATAAACTGGAATCCTGTATAAACTGAACCGTGAATAAACTGGAATCCTGCATAACTGAACCGTGAATAAACTGGAATCCTGCATAAACTGAACCTTTAATAAACTAGAATCCTGTATAAACTGAACCTTGAATAAACTAGAATCCTGTATAAGCTAAACCCTGAATAAACTGGAATCCTGTATAAACTGAACTTTGAATAAACTGGAATCCTGTATAAACTGAACTTTGAATAAACTGGAATCCTGTATAAACTCAACTTTGAATAAACTAGAATCCTGTATAGACTGAAATATAAATAAACTGGAATCCTGTATAAACTGAACCCTGAATAAACTGGAATCCTGTATAAACTTAACCCTGAATAAATTAGAATCCTGTATAAACTGAACCTTTAATAAACTGGAATCCTGTATAAACTAAACCCTGAATAAACTAGAATCCTGTATAAACTGAACCTTTAATAAACTGGAATCCTGTATTAACTGAACTTTGAATAAACTGGAATCCTGTATAAACTGAACCCTGAATAAACTGGTATCCTGTATAAACTGAACCCTGAATAAACTGGAATCCTGTATAAACTGAATCTTTAATAAACTGGAATCCTGTATAAACTGAACCTTTAATAAACTAGAATCCTGTATAAACTGAACCTTGAATAAACTAGAATCCTGTATAAACTAAACCCTGAATAAACTAGAATCCTGTATAAACTGAACCCAGAATAAACTGGAATCCTGTATAAACTAAACCCTGAATAAACTGGAATCCTGTATAAACTGAACCGTGAATAAACTGGAATCCTGCATAACTGAACCGTGAATAAACTGGAATCCTGCATAAACTGAACCTTTAATAAACTAGAATCCTGTATAAACTGAACCTTTAATAAACTGGAATCCTGTATAAACTTAACCCGGAATAAACTAGAATCCTGTATCAACTGAACCTTTAATAAACTGGAATCCTGTATAAACTAAACCCTGAAGAAACTGGAATCCTGTATAAACTTAACCCGGAATAAACTAGAATCCTGTATAAACTGAACTTTGAATAAACTGGAATCCTGTATAAACTGAACTTTGAATAAACTGGAGTCCTGTATAAACTCAACTTTGAATAAACTGGAATCCTGTATAAATTGAACTTTGAATAAACTGGAATCCTGTATAAACTGAAACTTTAATAAACTAGAATCCTGTATTAACTGAACCTTTAATAAACTAGAATCCTGTATAAACTGAACCTTTAATAAACTGGAATCCTGTATAAACTGAACCCTGAACAAACTGGAATCCTGTATAAACTGAACCCTAAATAAACTGGAATCCTGTATAAATTGAACTTTGAATAAACTGGAATCCTGTATAAACTGAACCCTGAATAAACTAGAATCCTGTATAAATTGAACCTTTAATAAACTGGAATCCTGTATAAACTGAACCTTGAATAAACTGGAATCATTTATAAACTTAACCCGGAATAAACTAGAATCCTGTATCAACTGAACCTTTAATAAACTGGAATCCTGTATAAACTAAACCCTGAATAAACTGGAATCCTGTATAAACTGAACCCTAAATAAACTGGAATCCTGTATAAACTGAACTTTGAATAAACTAGAATCCTGTATAAACTAAACCCTGAATAAACTGGAATCCTGTATAAACTGAACCCTGAACAAAACTGGAATCCTGTATAAACTGAACCCTGAATAAACTAGAATCCTGTATAAACTGAACCTTTAATAAACTGGAATCCTGTATAAACTGAACTTTGAATAAACTGGAATCCTGTATAAACTGAACCCTGAATAAACTGGTATCCTGATATAAACTGAACCCTGAATAAACTGGGATCCTTTATAAACTGAACCTTTAATAAACTGGAATCCTGTATCAACTGAACCTTTAATAAACTAGAATCCTGTATAAACTGAACCTTGAATAAACTAGAATCCTGTATAAACTAAACCCTGAATAAACTAGAATCCTGTATAAACTGAACCCAGAATAAACTGGAATCCTGTATAAACTAAACCCTGAATAAACTGGAATCCTGTATAAACTGAACCGTGAATAAACTGGAATCCTGCATAACTGAACCGTGAATAAACTGGAATCCTGCATAAACTGAACCTTTAATAAACTAGAATCCTGTATAAACTGAACCTTGAATAAACTAGAATCCTGTATAAACTAAACCCTGAATAAACTGGAATCCTGTATAAACTGAACTTTGAATAAACTGGAATCCTGTATAAACTGAACTTTGAATAAACTGGAATCCTGTATAAACTAGAATCCTGTATAGACTGAAATATAAATAAACTATAATCCTGTATAAAATGAACTTTGAATAAACTGCAATCCTGTATAAAATGAACTTTGAATAAACTGGAATCCTGTATAAATTGAACTTTGAATAAACTGGAATCCTGTATAAACTGAAACTTTAATAAACTAGAATCCTGTATTAACTGAACCTTTAATAAACTAGAATCCTGTATAAACTGAACCTTTAATAAACTGGAATCCTGTATAAACTGAACCCTGAACAAACTGGAATCCTGTATAAACTGAATCCTAAATAAACTGGAATCCTGTATAAATTGAACTTTGAATAAACTGGAATCCTGTATAAACTGAAACTTTAATAAACTAGAATCCTGTATAAACTGAACCTTTAATAAAACTGCAATCCTGTATAAAATGAACTGAATAAACTGGAATCCTGTATAAATTGAACTTTGAATAAACTGGAATCCTGTATCAACTGAAACTTTAATAAACTAGAATCCTGTATTAACTGAACCTTTAATAAACTAGAATCCTGTATAAACTGAACCTTTAATAAACTGGAATCCTGTATAAACTGAACCCTGAACAAACTGGAATCCTGTATAAACTGAATCCTAAATAAACTGGAATCCTGTATAAATTGAACTTTGAATAAACTGGAATCCTGTATAAACTGAAACTTTAATAAACTAGAATCCTGTATAAACTGAACCTTTAATAAACTAGAATCCTGTATAAACTGAACCTTTAATAAACTAGAATCCTGTATAAACTGAACCCTGAAGAAACTGGAATCCTGTATAAACTGAACCCTAAATAAACTGGAATCCTGTATAAATTGAACTTTGAATAAACTGGAATCCTGTATAAACTGAACCCTGAATAAACTAGAATCCTGTATAAATTGAACCTTTAATAAACTGGAATCCTGTATAAACTGAACCTTGAATAAACTGGAATCCTGTATAAACTTAACCCGGAATAAACTAGAATCCTGTATCAACTGAACCTTTAATAAACTGGAATCCTGTATAAACTAATCCCTGAAGAAACTGGAATCCTGTATAAACTTAACCCGGAATAAACTAGAATCCTGTATAAACTGAACTTTGAATAAACTGGAATCCTGTATAAACTGAACTTTGAATAAACTGGAGTCCTGTATAAACTCAACTTTGAATAAACTAGAATCCTGTATAGACTCAAATATAAATAAACTGGAATCCTGTATAAAATGAACTTTGAATAAACTGCAATCCTGTATAAAATGAACTTTGAATAAACTGGAATCCTGTATAAATTGAACTTTGAATAAACTGGAATCCTGTATCAACTGAAACTTTAATAAACTAGAATCCTGTATTAACTGAACCTTTAATAAACTGGAATCCTGTATAAACTGAACCCTGAACAAACTGGAATCCTGTATAAACTGAACCCTAAATAAACTGGAATCCTGTATAAATTGAACTTTGAATAAACTGGAATCCTGTATAAACTGAACCCTGAATAAACTAGAATCCTGTATAAATTGAACCTTTAATAAACTGGAATCCTGTATAAACTGAACCTTGAATAAACTGGAATCCTGTATAAACTTAACCCGGAATAAACTAGAATCCTGTATCAACTGAACCTTTAATAAACTGGAATCCTGTATAAACTAAAACCTGAATAAACTGGAATCCTGTATAAACTGAACCCTAAATAAACTGGAATCCTGTATAAACTGAACTTTGAATAAACTAGAATCCTGTATAAACTAAACCCTGAATAAACTGGAATCCTGTATAAACTGAACCCTGAACAAAACTGGAATCCTGTATAAACTGAACCCTGAATAAACTAGAATCCTGTATAAACTGAACCTTTAATCAACTGGAATCCTGTATAAACTGAACTTTGAATAAACTGGAATCCTGTATAAACTGAACCCTGAATAAACTGGTATCCTGATATAAACTGAACCCTGAATAAACTGGGATCCTTTATAAACTGAACCTTTAATAAACTGGAATCCTGTATCAACTGAACCTTTAATAAACTAGAATCCTGTATAAACTGAACCTTGAATAAACTAGAATCCTGTATAAACTAAACCCTGAATAAACTAGAATCCTGTATAAACTGAACCCAGAATAAACTGGAATCCTGTATAAACTAAACCCTGAATAAACTGGAATCCTGTATAAACTGAACCGTGAATAAACTGGAATCCTGCATAACTGAACCGTGAATAAACTGGAATCCTGCATAAACTGAACCTTTAATAAACTAGAATCCTGTATAAACTGAACCTTGAATAAACTAGAATCCTGTATAAACTAAACCCTGAATAAACTGGAATCCTGTATAAACTGAACTTTGAATAAACTGGAATCCTGTATAAACTGAACTTTGAATAAACTGGAATCCTGTATAAACTCAACTTTGAATAAACTAGAATCCTGTATAGACTGAAATATAAATAAACTATAATCCTGTATAAAATGAACTTTGAATAAACTGCAATCCTGTATAAAATGAACTTTGAATAAACTGGAATCCTGTATAAATTGAACTTTGAATAAACTGGAATCCTGTATAAACTGAAACTTTAATAAACTAGAATCCTGTATTAACTGAACCTTTAATAAACTAGAATCCTGTATAAACTGAACCTTTAATAAACTGGAATCCTGTATAAACTGAACCCTGAACAAACTGGAATCCTGTATAAACTGAATCCTAAATAAACTGGAATCCTGTATAAATTGAACTTTGAATAAACTGGAATCCTGTATAAACTGAAACTTTAATAAACTAGAATCCTGTATAAACTGAACCTTTAATAAAACTGCAATCCTGTATAAAATGAACTGAATAAACTGGAATCCTGTATAAATTGAACTTTGAATAAACTGGAATCCTGTATAAACTGAAACTTTAATAAACTAGAATCCTGTATTAACTGAACCTTTAATAAACTAGAATCCTGTATAAACTGAACCTTTAATAAACTGGAATCCTGTATAAACTGAACCCTGAACAAACTGGAATCCTGTATAAACTGAATCCTAAATAAACTGGAATCCTGTATAAATTGAACTTTGAATAAACTGGAATCCTGTATAAACTGAAACTTTAATAAACTAGAATCCTGTATAAACTGAACCTTTAATAAACTAGAATCCTGTATAAACTGAACCTTTAATAAACTAGAATCCTGTATAAACTGAACCCTGAAGAAACTGGAATCCTGTATAAACTGAACCCTAAATAAAGTGGAATCCTGTATAAACTGAACTTTGAATAAACTGAAATCCTGTATAAACTGAACCTTTAATAAACTAGAATCCTGTATAAACTGAACCTTTAATAAACTGGAATCCTGTATAAACTGAACCCTGAAGAAACTGGAATCCTGTATAAACTGAACCCTAAATAAACTGAACTTTGAATAAACTGGAATCCTGTATAAACTGAACCCTGAATAAACTAGAATCCTGTATAAACTGAACCTTTAATAAACTGGAATCCTGTATAAACTGAACCTTTAATAAACTGGAATCCTGTATAAACTGAACCATGAAGAAACTGGAATCCTGTATAAACTGAACCCTAAATAAACTGGAATCCTGTATAAACTGAACTTTGAATAAACTGGAATCCTGTATAAACTGAACTTTGAATAAACTAGAATCCTGTATAAACTGGAATCCTGTATAAACTGAACTTTGAATAAACTGGAATCCTGTATAAAATGAACTTTGAATAAACTGGAATCCTGTATAAACTGAACCCTGAATAAACTGGTATCCTGATATAAACTGAACCCTGAATAAACTGGGATCCTTTATAAACTGAACCTTTAATAAACTGGAATCCTGTATCAACTGAACCTTTAATAAACTAGAATCCTGTATAAACTGAACCTTGAATAAACTAGAATCCTGTATAAACTAAACCCTGAATAAACTAGAATCCTGTATGAACTGAACCCAGAATAAACTGGAATCCTGTATAAACTAAACCCTGAATAAACTGGAATCCTGTATAAACTGAACCGTGAATAAACTGGAATCCTGCATAACTGAACCGTGAATAAACTGGAATCCTGCATAAACTGAACCTTTAATAAACTAGAATCCTGTATAAACTGAACCTTGAATAAACTAGAATCCTGTATAAACTAAACCCTGAATAAACTGGAATCCTGTATAAACTGAACTTTGAATAAACTGGAATCCTGTATAAACTGAACTTTGAATAAACTGGAATCCTGTATAAACTCAACTTTGAATAAACTAGAATCCTGTATAGACTGAAATATAAATAAACTATGATCCTGTATAAAATGAACTTTGAATAAACTGCAATCCTGTATAAAATGAACTTTGAATAAACTGGAATCCTGTATAAATTGAACTTTGAATAAACTGGAATCCTGTATAAACTGAAACTTTAATAAACTAGAATCCTGTATTAACTGAACCTTTAATAAACTAGAATCCTGTATAAACTGAACCTTTAATAAACTGGAATCCTGTATAAACTGAACCCTGAACAAACTGGAATCCTGTATAAACTGAATCCTAAATAAACTGGAATCCTGTATAAATTGAACTTTGAATAAACTGGAATCCTGTATAAACTGAAACTTTAATAAACTAGAATCCTGTATAAACTGAACCTTTAATAAAACTGCAATCCTGTATAAAAATGAACTGAATAAACTGGAATCCTGTATAAATTGAACTTTGAATAAACTGGAATCCTGTATAAACTGAAACTTTAATAAACTAGAATCCTGTATTAACTGAACCTTTAATAAACTAGAATCCTGTATAAACTGAACCTTTAATAAACTGGAATCCTGAATAAACTGAACCCTGAACAAACTGGAATCCTGTATAAACTGAATCCTAAATAAACTGGAATCCTGTATAAATTGAACTTTGAATAAACTGGAATCCTGTATAAACTGAAACTTTAATAAACTAGAATCCTGTATAAACTGAACCTTTAATAAACTAGAATCCTGTATAAACTGAACCTTTAATAAACTGGAATCCTGTATAAACTGAACCCTGAAGAAACTGGAATCCTGTATAAACTGAACCCTAAATAAAGTGGAATCCTGTATAAACTGAACTTTGAATAAACTGAAATCCTGTATAAACTGAACCTTTAATAAACTAAAATCCTGTATAAACTGAACCTTTAATAAACTGGAATCCTGTATAAACTGAACCCTAAATAAACTGGAATCCTGTATAAACTGAACCCTAAATAAACTGGAATCCTGTATAAACTGAACTTTGAATAAACTGGAATCCTGTATAAAATGAACTTTGAATAAACTGCAATCCTGTATAAAATGAACTTTGAATAAACTGAAATCCTGTATCAACTGAACCCTGAAGAAACTGGAATCCTGTATAAACTGAACCCTAAATAAACTGGAATTCTGTATAAACTGAACTTTGAATAAACTGC
The DNA here is from genome assembly GCA_963383655.1 of Bathymodiolus septemdierum. Taxonomy (NCBI): domain Eukaryota; kingdom Metazoa; phylum Mollusca; class Bivalvia; order Mytilida; family Modiolidae; genus Bathymodiolus; species Bathymodiolus septemdierum. Next base: position 3,856,863 of record OY726529.1, on the reverse strand, counting down.
AATCCTGTATAAAATGAACTTTGAATAAACTGGAATCCTGTATAAACTGAACCTTGAATAAACTAGAATCCTGTATAAACTGAACCTTTAAAAAACTGGAATCTTGTATAAACTGAACCCTGAATAAACTGGAATCCTGTATAAACTGAACCCTGAATAAACTAGAATCCTGTATAAACTGAACCTTTAATAAACTGGAATCCTGTATAAACTAAACCCTGAATAAACTGGAATCCTGTATAAACTGAACCCTAAATAAACTAGAATCCTGTATAAACTGAACTTTGAATAAACTGGAATCCTGTATAAACTAAACCCTGAATAAACTGGAATCCTGTATAAACTGAACCCTGAAGAAACTGGAATCCTGTATAAACTGAACTCTGAATAAACTAGAATCCTGTATAAACTGAACCTTTAATAAACTGGAATCCTGTATAAACTGAACTTTGAATAAACTGGAATCCTGTATAAACTGAACCTTTAAAAAACTGGAATCTTGTATAAACTGAACCCTGAATAAACTGGAATCCTGTATAAACTGAACCCTGAATAAACTAGAATCCTGTATAAACTGAACCTTTAATAAACTGGAATCCTGTATAAACTAAACCCTGAATAAACTGGAATCCTGTATAAACTGAACCCTAAATAAACTGGAATCCTGTATAAACTGAACTTTGAATAAACTAGAATCCTGTATAAACTAAACCCTGAATAAACTGGAATCCTGTATAAACTGAACCCTGAAGAAACTGGAATCCTGTATAAACTGAACTGTGAATAAACTAGAATCCTGTATAAACTGAACCTTTAATAAACTGGAATCCTGTATAAACTGAACTTTGAATAAACTGGAATCCTGTATAAACTGAACCCTGAAGAAACTGGAATCCTGTATAAACTGAACCCTAAATAAACTGCAATTCTGTATAAAATGAACTTTGAATAAACTGGAATCCTGTATAAACTGAACCCTGAATAAACTAGAATCCTGTATAAACTTAACCCTGAAGAAACTGGAATCCTGTATAAACTGAACCCTAAATAAACTGGAATCCTGTATAAACTGAACTTTGAATAAACTAGAATCCTGTATAAACTGGAATCCTGTATAAAATGAACTTTGAATAAACTGGAATCCTGTATAAAATGAACTTTGAATAAACTGGAATCCTGTATAAACTGAAACTTTAATAAACTGGAATCCTGTATAAACTAAACCCTGAATAAACTGGAATCCTGTATAAACTGAACCCTGAATAAACTGGAATCCTGTATAAACTGAACCTTTAATAAACTGGAATCCTGTATAAACTGAACCCTGAATAAACTAGAATCCTGTATAAACTGAACCTTTAATAAACTGGAATCCTGTATAAACTGAACCTTGAATAAACTAGAATCCTGTATAAACTAAACCCTGAATAAACTAGAATCCTGTATAAACTGAACCCAGAATAAACTGGAATCCTGTATAAACTGAACCCTGAATAAACTGGAATCCTGTATAAACTGAACCTTGAATAAACTAGAATCCTGTATAAACTGAACCTTTAATAAACTGGAATCCTGTATAAACTGAACCTTTAATAAACTAGAATCCTGTATAAACTGAACCCTGAATAAACTGGAATCCTGTATAAACTGAACCTTTAATAAACTAGAATCCTGTATAAACTGAACCTTGAATAAACTGGAATCCTGTATAAACTGAACCCTGAATAAACTGGAATCCTGTATAAACTGAACCTTGAATAAACTAGAATCCTGTATAAACTAAACCCTGAATAAATTAGAATCCTGTATAAACTGAACCCAGAATAAATTGGAATCCTGTATAAACTGAACCCTGAATAAACTGGAATCCTGTATAAACTGAACTGTGAATAAACTGGAATCCTGTATAAACTGAACCTTTAATAAACTGGAATCCTGTATAAACTGAACCCAGAATAAACTGGAATCCTGTATAAACTGAACCCTGAATAAACTGGAATCCTGTATAAACTGAACCCTGAATAAACTGGAATCCTGTATAAACTGAACCCAGAATAAACTGGAATCCTGCATAAACTGAACCATTAATAAACTAGAATCCTGTATAAACTGAACCCAGAATAAACTGGAATCCTGTATAAACTGAACCCTGAATAAACTGGAATCCTGTATAAACTGAACCTTTAATAAACTAGAATCCTGTATAAACTGAACCCAGAATAAACTGGAATCCTGCATAAACTGAACCTTTAATAAACTGGAATCCTGTATAAACTGAACCTTTAATAAACTAGAATCCTGTATAAACTGAACTGTGAATAAACTAGAATCCTGTATAAACTGAACTGTGAATAAACTGGAATCCTGTATAAACTGAACTGTGAATAAACTGGAATCCTGTATAAACTGAACCTTTAATAAACTAGAATCCTGTATAGACTGAACTGTGAATAAACTGGAATTCTGTATAAACTGAACCCTGAATAAACTAGAATCCTGTATAAACTGAACCGAGAATAAACTGGAATCCTGTATAAACTGAACTGTGAATAAACTGGAATCCTGTATAAACTGAACTGTGAATAAACTGGAATCCTGTATAAACTGAACCTTTAATAAACTAGAATCCTGTATAGACTGAACTGTGAATAAACTGGAATCCTGTATAAACTGAACCCTGAATAAACTAGAATCCTGTATAAACTGAACCTTGAATAAACTGGAATCCTGTATAAACTGAACCCTGAATAAACTGGAATCCTGTATAAACTGAACCTTGAATAAACTAGAATCCTGTATAAACTAAACCCTGAATAAATTAGAATCCTGTATAAACTGAACCCAGAATAAATTGGAATCCTGTATAAACTGAACCCTGAATAAACTGGAATCCTGTATAAACTGAACTGTGAATAAACTGGAATCCTGTATAAACTGAACCTTTAATAAACTGGAATCCTGTATAAACTGAACCCTGAATAAACTGGAATCCTGTATAAACTGAACCCTGAATAAACTGGAATCCTGTATAAACTGAACCCAGTATAAACTGGAATCCTGCATAAACTGAACCATTAATAAACTAGAATCCTGTATAAACTGAACCCAGAATAAACTGGAATCCTGTATAAACTGAACCCTGAATAAACTGGAATCCTGTATAAACTGAACCTTTAATAAACTAGATTCCTGTATAAACTGAACCCAGAATAAACTGGAATCCTGCATAAACTGAACCTTTAATAAACTGGAATCCTGTATAAACTGAACCTTTAATAAACTAGAATCCTGTATAAACTGAACTGTGAATAAACTAGAATCCTGTATAAACTGAACTGTGAATAAACTGGAATCCTGTATAAACTGAACTGTGAATAAACTGGAATCCTGTATAAACTGAACCTTTAATAAACTAGAATCCTGTATAGACTGAACTGTGAATAAACTGGAATCCTGTATAAACTGAACCCTGAATAAACTAGAATCCTGTATAAACTGAACCCAGAATAAACTGGAATCCTGTGTAAACTGAACCTTTAATAAACTAGAATCCTGTATAAACTAAACCCTGAATAAACTGGAATCCTGTATAAACTGAACCTTTAATAAACTAGAATCCTGTATAAACTAAACCCTGAATAAACTGGAATCCTGTATAAACTGAACCTTGAATAAACTGGAATCCTGTATAAACTGAACCCTGAATAAATTGGAATCCTGTATAAACTGAACCTGTAATAAACTGGAATCCTGTATAAACTGAACCTTTAATAAACTGGAATCCTGTATAAACTGAACCTTTAATAAACTGAAATCCTGTATAAACTGAACCCTGAATATACTGAAATCCTGTATAAACTGAACCCTGAATAAACCAGAATCCTGTATAAACTTATCTTTACATTGTAAGAAATCTTTAAGATAACATGTATAAATACCTGTTAATTATATTCTGAATACAAACATTGGTCCCAATGAGGTTCAGTTCTCACAGGTTTCACTGGCATATGATTATCAGTACCAAAACCACAAATTTATTTGTCAGAAGGCATCTCTGTATATGTTAAGCCATTAAAATTGATACTCAAGAAAATAAATGTAACCACAGTAGTTTTCATATGTAAAATATAAAGCAGGCATTTTACATGAAGAAGAGTTTGAAGATACCAAAGGGGTAATCAGAATCCGTATGAAGAAGAACAGACAACACAATGGCCAAAAGAAAAAGTACAAAAGGACAAACAATGATCTACAAAACATACATATAAAACAAAAGATCGAGTAACACGAACCCCACTTAAAACCCGTCGTATTAATCTAGTTACAAACCCGGTAATAAGTCATGTATACACTGAGAACATGTTGGAACTGTTCTGACAGTGTTGTATTTTTATTGTTTTTCATTTCATTAGTTTGGAATTGCCAATCATTCAAGTTTTCATAGCACATTTGTTGTGAAAAGAATTTATCCAAAATGGAGACATCAAAGTTTTAGCTATGCGTTAACCCATGTCAAATGTCACCTAATTAAATTAAAATTGAAGGATTGTTGCTTTTTTTTAATTTTGTTGATACACTAACGATGAGATCAAGTCAGGGTTCATACATATATTCAACCGACCAATAAGTGATGAGCTTACTATTATTAAAACCTAGCACATAGTGAGAGCTGTTTTTCAATTGGTCAATATATTTAAATCCTTCTGAATGATTGAACAGTAAAAGCAGTGCAGTGGGGACACTACCTACACAACCACTCAGGAATAAAACTGTAAATGTTGATCAAATTAAAAATATATTTATTGTATTGTACCAATATTGTTCCTACAAAATCAGTGTTTAAACATTAAAAAACATGCTGTACACAACATACACAGATTAGCATGGGGCTGCTATGCTAGTGGGGCTCCAAGGGCAATTGCCCAGCGTGCCATGGTGTTAAGACGGCACTGCCCAGTATTGTATTCTAATGATATCTATGTATACATACCTTTTTATTGTAGAGAATGAGTGCCATGGAGTTAAGACGGCACTGCCCAGTATTGTATTCTAATGATATCTATGTATACAATACCTTTTTATTGTAGAGAATGAGTGCCATGGCGTTAAGACGGCACTGCCCAGTATTGTATTCTAATGATATCTATGTATACAATACCTTTTTATTGTAGAGAATGAGTGCCATGGCGTTAAGACGGCACTGCCCAGTATTGTATTCTAATGATATCTATGTATACATACCTTTTTATTGTAGAGAATGAGTGCCATGGCGTTAAGACGGCACTGCCCAGTATTGTATTCTAATGATATCTATGTATACATACCTTTTTATTCTAGAGAATGAGTGCCATGGCGTTAAGATGGCACTGCCCAGTATTGTATTCTAATGATATCTATGTATACAATACCTTTTTATTGTAGAGAATGAGTGCCATGGAGTTAAGACAGCACTGCCCAGTATTGTATTCTAATGATATCTATGTATACAATACCTTTTTATTCTAGAGAATGAGTGCCATGGCGTTAAGACGGCACTGCCCAGTATTGTATTCTAATGATATCTATGTATACAATACCTTTTTATTCTAGAGAATGAGTGCCATGGCGTTAAGATGGCACTGCCCAGTATTGTATTCTAATGATATCTATGTATACATACCTTTTTATTGTAGAGAATGAAGCTCCAACTATTAACATTGTTAGCGGAAATAACAGAATAAATGCACAAGTCGGCTCTCCAATAGAAATGGTGTTTACTGGACAGGATGATAAAGGCACCCCTTTTTATGACATCATAAATCAGCCAGGTGCTGGATTCGCTGCTGACAATTCTACGGGAAATTTGACTTTAAGATGGACGCCTGCAAATGTCAATACTGAAAGAATAAGGTATTTTGTTAGTTTTGTTGTTCAAGCATTCATCAAATGGATATATATATATATATATGTAAATATATATAGTAAAACTTGCCCATGTGGTTGCCTGTAATAAGCTGTCACATGTATAAAAAGATCACCTTTTTCTTGTCCTGTCATAGAAAATTTCATATGAATTGAACCTCTTTAGTATAAACATATTTTATTAATTAATTCAATATTACACATTATGATAATACACATATAAATTATATATACATTTAAATTAATCAATAGGATTCGGAAACAAGTGGTTAAACTTATATTAATCTGTATCCCTGTTGTTATCTGGTGTTCAAGGTTTAATTAGTATCGAAAGGTAGAAGTGTATTGAGAATTATCAAGTGTTAATCAGTCGTTGTCAATGTTAATTGGTGTGCTTTAGTAAGAAGAATAAAATAAAAAGAAACAAACAAATGAAGTGTAAAGGTGCAAGTGCTTTTTTTTAACATGTTTATGTTGTGTGAATATGATTAGGAGGTGAATCGTTTACTACTTATGATGAACTTCTGCACATTTAAGAATATATCTGTATTTAGGGTATTCGTTAAGTCTGTAGAGCCAAACAATAATAAATCTGTATTTAAGTTAATTGGTAAATTAATGGTGTGAATATATCTCAGTCTTGTTGCATTGTGACGGGTACAATGTAGCAGAAAATGAGCCGTGGTTTCTGTTGCCCCACATTGACAGAATGGGGAATTTACAATGTTTTTTACGAAACAAGTGATGATTGAGAGAGCTGCATTGCATACGCAACCTAGCGTGTAAAATTTGTCCCAGTCGAGTACCAATATAATAATAAATGGGTTTAGTATTGTTTTGGGGTTGAAGATTTGATTTAATTATCTGAACAGATCTGCTTGATTTAATATTTTCTGGCTGTTGGTTTCATAGTTGTACACTGGAGGGTATGAAATAACTTGCGTAGAGCGATGTTTGAGTGCGTACTGGAGGAATATGTGAGGTATGACGAGTATTGTGGTCATGGATCATGCCGAAATTTTGCGGAATTAAGTTACTAAGATATTGAGGAGTTAGATTATTTGACATCTTATAAAATAGAATCGTTCTATGCCTTTCCCTTCTATCTTTCAATTTTTCCCACCTGGTTTCAATATATAGATTACTTAAGGATACAAGTCTGGTACCCCCAGTCACTATTCTAGCAGCCTCAACCTGAACATTTTCTAGTTTGTTAATTAGTATTTGAGTCTTGGTATCCCAAACAACATCCGCATATTCTAGTAATGGTCTTATAAAAGTAATATAAATTGTTTCTAGAGCTTTCCTATCCAGTATAAATTTGAATTTCCTTAAAATGTTAACACATGAGAATGCTTTTTTAGTTTATCATGTCAATATGTTTATTCCAATTACCATCGTCAGAAAGTTGTAGTCCAAGGTGTCTATGTTCAGTAACATTACCAATGATAGTATTATTCATAATAAGGTTAGGTTGATGGGGTTTATTTAATTTTCGAGAGATAGTCATGGTTTCAGTTTTCTGTGGATTAAAATTTATCAGCCATTTTGTAGACCATGCATGTAATTTCACTAGGTCATCATTGAGTGTTTGTGCTGTTTCTTGTGGGTCGTCTACAATTAAGTACAGACTAGTGTCATCGGCAAATAATTTTATAGTCGAATTAATATCGGTCAGTATGTCATTTATGAAAACAATGAACAAAAGAGGTTCTAGAATCGATCCCTGGGGTACACCAGCATTTATGTCACGCCAACTAGAAGTTCAATTATTAATTACGACACATTGTTTTCTTTCAGACAAGTAGTTTTTCACTCAAGATAATAATGATCCTCTAATCCCTATTGATTCAAGCTTACAAAGTAATCCCTTATGCCAAACTCGGTCAAATGCTTTACTTATATCGCAAAAGACAGCTCTCACTTCCTTACCTTCATCCAACGCTCTACCAAATTCATTTGTAATGTACAGGAGTTGATTAACGGCAGAATCTCCAGGAGTAAAACCAGATTGATGGGAAGTAATTAAGTTATTGTCAATCAAATAGTTATAAATATGTTTATAGACTAATCGCTCCATTACCTTGGCAAGTATACTAATGAGGGAAATTGGTCTGTAGTTTTTCAAATTACTGGGACAATCAGTTTTAAAAACGGGGGTCACATTAACATATTTCCACCTGTCTTATAAGGCCACTTTCTCTCTGTTCTAAAGGTCATGACCTCTGAATACAGGTTTGACTGTAGTTCTTACTCTATCAGTTTTTTATTCACCATGACCAAAGCCCAAATGAGCTTTTTGTATCATTTGTCATTCGTTGTCTGTTAATCAGTCATAGTTAACCTGATGACATTTTAATCTTTTCCTGCAAAGCTGCTCATTTACATATATTTCAGGTTTACTGTAGAAGCCTATTATAATGTTATGTATGGGGTACCTTTAGGTTTTTTCTATTATATATTCCAGGGTTACGGCACAAGACAGTGATGGTTTGAGAGCAGAGGCTATTGAGATAGAGATTATATTGTGTAGTGGTTGTAACAATCATGGGTCATGTGATTATAACAACACAAGAAATCAGACCAACAACTACTTCAAACTTTCCTACTGTATCTGTAGTACTGGATACTCAGGTATGTATGGCTATTTTAGTAATTTTTAACTCGTATAGGATCACACCCTTCCATAAAAAAATAAAACTCAAAAATATAAATGGCCTCATGTGTGGGATAGACTGTGAACCGTATTTTACGCACTGTAGGTTGAGACATTTTTACTTCTAAATTCAAAATGTAAATTTACCATCATATGCATTTGAAAAAATATTTCAGTTAAACCCATAGTCCACATAGAGGTTTAGTCCAGAAAATGGGCCAATTAGACCTTTAGTTCACATGGACTTGTAGTCCAGAAAATATTTCAGTTAGACCCATCGTCCACATGAATCTGTAGTCCAGAAAAATGCAATTAGACCAATAAACCACATAGTAGTCCAAAATGTATTTTGAATAGGTCTATAGTCCACATACACTTATAGTCCTGAATAAAAAGTATAGTAATAAATGTCTATTAAATGCACTTTTAAATTGGCTTTCTACAACAGGTGACCTCTGATGAGAGGTAGTACTGTATAACTCTGTTATTTTCTTTTACATGGTAGTCACATTGACTTTCCATTTTCAAATCAGCAATTTTTTTTACATTCAGCAAAAATGAGAAAAAACAACTTTTATTTTATTTTTGTTAATAATACAATATTTAAACAGAATACATTACAGTATCAGAAAAAAATTATTATAATTATAGAAAAATTCAAATTATTTATTTATTATTTTTTTTTTTTTTTTGCACTTGGGTTTGATAATCCTATGACCAAATTTTTCAGGAAAAAAATGTCACTGGTCAAGTTCAGGTGCATTATATACCCATACCCCTTTACAAATTCATCTTTCAGGATAAAAAGTGTGTAATATACATGGACAGAGACGTTTTTTTTATTTCTATTTTTAGGTGATGACTGTGAAACTGATACAAATGCTTGTGCCGACAGTCCATGTGCTTTGGGACGTAACTGTAGTGATCTGACACCAGCAGAGGAAGTACAGTTTGGTAGGACATACAACTGCTCCAGTTGCCCTGCGGGGTACAATATCACGGCAGATGAGAAATGTGAAGGTAAGACTTTTACCTACAAAAATGCAATTTGGCCCATCAACATAAAAGAAATGAATTTTGAATTCTTTGCATAGAAGAAGTTAACCTCTCATGAGCCAATGTAATGTCAGAGAAACTTCCCAATAGGAATATAGCAAAAACAAGACAACCTTATAATAATCATCAATATCCAATTTATTATTGACATATAGCAAAATTACAAAAATGCTGAAAATATTGTTATTCTTTATCAATGGGCACATGCACAATACAGATATTTAGTACCTAACATATGAAAATGCTGTATTTTGATTGGATAATCAGTGTGAACTATTTTTGAACAGTACACTTGACAACGGGTGACTATATCAGTTTCAAACGATTTCCCATGTCGGCTATACCTGTGGCATATATTTTCCTGCGTAATTTTTAAATATTTGTGTCAAGATTTAACTCCCTTAAAATAGACTCGCGCTGTAGTCTGTTGTCAACATAGCCAGGTTGGCAATGCAAATATAATGTTACATTGTAAATTTTATTATTATTATAATATTGAATTTGAGTGTGTTTTTCTTTTATGTCTGGAATGGAAATATATTATTGTCTTCTCCCTCGAGAACAGTTCTCCTATAGTGTTGTCTGATGAGGTCTATAGTGCCCTCGCCGTTGACTCAGGCACTATACCTCACCAGACAACACTATAGGAGAACAGTTCCCTCAGGAGTAGACAATAATAAAATAATATTGCTTTGTTTCTTTTTGATAATGTTGTGGAGATATAGATGTTACCATGGTTACATTACAATCATCAATTCTATTGCAGCAATTTTTCCTTCTATTTTTAGATATTGGCGAATGTTTATCAGGTTTGTTTCAGTATATTGCATTATTTTTGTTTCTATTTTTAGATATTGACGAATGTTTATCTAGTTTGACTAACAACTGTCCAGCCAATAGTAATTGTACAAACAATGACGGGAGCTACACATGTACTTGTCTTAATGGGTTTAGTAAAGTTGGATCTCTTTGTCGAGGTACGTAGTTCTTATCCTCTGTAGACTCACAGTTTTTCTATGAGGCCGAAACTCTGCATTTTTGGGGTGTATAATTATATTGATGGAGGAAACTTGGGTACCTGTCAAATACCAAAGATCTGCTGCAAGTCAATGACAAATTGTCAAATTAAATTGCTTTGGGCGATATGTCCCCTCAGACATAACACCTATGTAATACATATATATTGTCAGAAAATACAAAACTTATTTGTATGACTTTAGTGACAGGTAAAAAAAACAAGATTCTGGTAATATGTTCTCGTCTGTTTCACAGAGAGAAAGTGAATCTGAGTCTGGCTTACTGCTCTCACCTGTTTCACAAAGAGAAAGTGAATCTGAGTCTGCCTTACTGCTCTCACATGTTTCACAAAGAGAAAGTGAAGCTGAGTCTGGTTTACTGCTCTCACCTGTTTCACAAAGAGAAAGTGAATCTGAGTCTGGCTTACTGCTCTCACCTGTTTCACAAAGAGAAAGTGAATCTGAGTCTGGCTTACTGCTCTCACCTGTTTCACAAGGAGAAAGTGAATCTGAGTCTGGCTCACTGCTCTCACCTGTTTCACAAAGAGAAAGTGAATCTGAGTCTGGCTTACTGCTCTCACCTGTTTCACAAAGAGAAAGTGAATCTGAGTCTGGCTTACTGCTCTCACCTGTTTCACAAAGAGAAAGTGAAGCTAAGTCTGGCTTACTGCTCTCACATGTTTCACAAAGAGAAAGTGAATCTGAGTCTGGCTTACTGCTCTCACCTGTTTCACAAGGAGAAAGTGAATCTGAGTCTGGCTCACTGCTCTCACCTGTTTCACAAAGAGAAAGTGAATCTGAGTCTGGCTTACTGCTCTCACCTGTTTCACAAAGAGAAAGTGAATCTGAGTCTGGCTTACTGCTCTCACATGTTTCACAAAGAGAAAGTGAATCTGAGTCTGGCTTACTGCTCTCACCTGTTTCACAAAGAGAAAGTGAATCTGAGTCTGGCTTACTGCTCTCACCTGTTTCACAAAGAGAAAGTGAATCTGAGTCTGGCTTACTTCTCTCACCTGTTTCACAAGGAGAAAGTGAATCTGAGTCTGGCTTACTGCTCTCACCTGTTTCACAAGGAGAAAGTGAATCTGAGTCTGGCTTACTGCTCTCACCTGTTTCACAAGGAGAAAGTGAATCTGAATCTGGCGTACTGCTCTCACCTGTTTCACAAAGAGAAAGTGAAGCTGAGTCTGGCTTACTGCTCTCACCTGTTTCACAAGGAGAAAGTGAATCTGAGTCTGGCTTACTGCTCTCACCTGTTTCACAAAGAGAAAGTGAAGCTGAGTCTGGCTTACTGCTCTCACCTGTTTCACAAGGAGAAAGTGAATCTGAGTCTGGCTTACTGATCTCACCTGTTTCACAAAGAGAAAGTGAATCTGAGTCTGGCTTACTGCTCTCACCTGTTTCACAAAGAGAAAGTGAAGCTGAGTCTGGCTTACTGCTCTCACATGTTTCACAAAGAGAAAGTGAATCTGAGTCTGGCTTACTGCTCTCACCTGTTTCACAAGGAGAAAGTGAATCTGAGTCTGGCTTACTGCTCTCACCTGTTTCACAAAGAGAAAGTGGAGCTGAGTCTGGCTTACTGCTCTCAGTTGTTTCACAAAGAGAAAGTGAAGCTGAGTCTGGCTTACTGCTCTTACCTGTTTCACAAGGAGAAAGTGAATCTGAATCTGGCGTACTGCTCTCACCTGTTTCACAAAGAGAAAGTGAAGCTGAGTCTGGCTTACTGCTCTCACCTGTTTCACAAAGAGAAAGTGAATCTGAGTCTGGCTTACTGCTCTCACCTGTTTCACAAAGAGAAAGTGAAGCTGAGTCTGGCTTACTGCTCTCACCTGTTTCACAAGGAGAAAGTGAATCTGAGTCTGGCTTACTGCTCTCACCTGTTTCACAAAGAGAAAGTGAATCTGAGTCTGGCTTACTGCTCTCACCTGTTTCACAAAGAGAAAGTGAAGCTGAGTCTGGCTTACTGCTCTCACATCTTTCACAAAGAGAAAGTGAATCTGAGTCTGGCTTACTGCTCTCACCTGTTTCACAAGGAGAAAGTGAATCTGAGTCTGGCTTACTGCTCTCACCTGTTTCACAAAGAGAAAGTGGAGCTGAGTCTGGCTTACTGCTCTCACTTGTTTCACAAAGAGAAAGTGAAGCTGAGTCTGGCTTACTGCTCTCACCTGTTTCACAAAGAGAAAGTGAATCTGAGTCTGGCTTACTACTCTCACCTGTTTCACAAAGAGAAAGTGAATCTGAGCCTGGTTTACTGCTCTCACCTGTTTCACAAGGAGAAAGTGAATCTGAGTCTGGCTCACTGCTCTCACCTGTTTCACAAAGAGAAAGTGAATCTGAGTCTGGCTTACTGCTCTCACCTGTTTCACAAAGAGAAAGTGAATCTGAGTCTGGCTTACTGCTCTCACCTGTTTCACAAAGAGAAAGTGAAGCTAAGTCTGGCTTACTGCTCTCACATGTTTCACAAAGAGAAAGTGAATCTGAGTCTGGCTTACTGCTCTCACCTGTTTCACAAGGAGAAAGTGAATCTGAGTCTGGCTCACTGCTCTCACCTGTTTCACAAAGAGAAAGTGAATCTGAGTCTGGCTTACTGCTCTCACCTGTTTCACAAAGAGAAAGTGAATCTGAGTCTGGCTTACTGCTCTCACATGTTTCACAAAGAGAAAGTGAATCTGAGTCTGGCTTACTGCTCTCACCTGTTTCACAAAGAGAAAGTGAATCTGAGTCTGGCTTACTGCTCTCACCTGTTTCACAAAGAGAAAGTGAATCTGAGTCTGGCTTACTTCTCTCACCTGTTTCACAAGGAGAAAGTGAATCTGAGTCTGGCTTACTGCTCTCACCTGTTTCACAAGGAGAAAGTGAATCTGAGTCTGGCTTACTGCTCTCACCTGTTTCACAAGGAGAAAGTGAATCTGAATCTGGCGTACTGCTCTCACCTGTTTCACAAAGAGAAAGTGAAGCTGAGTCTGGCTTACTGCTCTCACCTGTTTCACAAGGAGAAAGTGAATCTGAGTCTGGCTTACTGCTCTCACCTGTTTCACAAAGAGAAAGTGAAGCTGAGTCTGGCTTACTGCTCTCACCTGTTTCACAAGGAGAAAGTGAATCTGAGTCTGGCTTACTGATCTCACCTGTTTCACAAAGAGAAAGTGAATCTGAGTCTGGCTTACTGCTCTCACCTGTTTCACAAAGAGAAAGTGAAGCTGAGTCTGGCTTACTGCTCTCACATGTTTCACAAAGAGAAAGTGAATCTGAGTCTGGCTTACTGCTCTCACCTGTTTCACAAGGAGAAAGTGAATCTGAGTCTGGCTTACTGCTCTCACCTGTTTCACAAAGAGAAAGTGGAGCTGAGTCTGGCTTACTGCTCTCAGTTGTTTCACAAAGAGAAAGTGAAGCTGAGTCTGGCTTACTGCTCTTACCTGTTTCACAAGGAGAAAGTGAATCTGAATCTGGCGTACTGCTCTCACCTGTTTCACAAAGAGAAAGTGAAGCTGAGTCTGGCTTACTGCTCTCACCTGTTTCACAAAGAGAAAGTGAATCTGAGTCTGGCTTACTGCTCTCACCTGTTTCACAAAGAGAAAGTGAAGCTGAGTCTGGCTTACTGCTCTCACCTGTTTCACAAGGAGAAAGTGAATCTGAGTCTGGCTTACTGCTCTCACCTGTTTCACAAAGAGAAAGTGAATCTGAGTCTGGCTTACTGCTCTCACCTGTTTCACAAAGAGAAAGTGAAGCTGAGTCTGGCTTACTGCTCTCACATCTTTCACAAAGAGAAAGTGAATCTGAGTCTGGCTTACTGCTCTCACCTGTTTCACAAGGAGAAAGTGAATCTGAGTCTGGCTTACTGCTCTCACCTGTTTCACAAAGAGAAAGTGGAGCTGAGTCTGGCTTACTGCTCTCACTTGTTTCACAAAGAGAAAGTGAAGCTGAGTCTGGCTTACTGCTCTCACCTGTTTCACAAAGAGAAAGTGAATCTGAGTCTGGCTTACTACTCTCACCTGTTTCACAAAGAGAAAGTGAATCTGAGCCTGGTTTACTGCTCTCACCTGTTTCACAAAGAGAAAGTGAACATGAGTCTGGCTTACTACTCTCACCTGTTTCACAAAGAGAAAGTGAACATGAGTCTGGCTTACTGCTCTCACCTGTTTCACAAAGAGAATGTGAATCTGAGTCTGGCTTACTACTCTCACCTGTTTCACAAAGAGAAAGTGAATCTGAGCCTGGTTTACTGCTCTCACCTGTTTCACAAAGAGAACGTGAATCTGAGTCTGGCTTACTACTCTCACCTGTTTCACAAAGAGAAAGTGAAGCTGAGTCTGGCTTACTGCTCTCACCTGTTTCACAAAGAGAAAGTGAATCTGAGTGTGGCTTACTACTCTCACCTGTTTCACAAAGAGAAAGTGAATCTGAGCTTGGTTTACTGCTCTCACCTGTTTCACAAAGAGAAAGTGAAGCTGAGTCTGGCTTACTGCTCTCACCTGTTTCACAAGGAGAAAGTGAATCTGAGTCTGGCTTACTGATCTCACCTGTTTCACAAAGAGAAAGTGAATCTGAGTCTGGCTTACTGCTCTCACCTGTTTCACAAAGAGAAAGTGAAGCTGAGTCTGGCTTACTGCTCTCACATGTTTCACAAAGAGAAAGTGAATCTGAGTCTGGCTTACTGCTCTCACCTGTTTCACAAGGAGAAAGTGAATCTGAGTCTGGCTTACTGCTCTCACCTGTTTCACAAAGAGAAAGTGAAGCTGAGTCTGGCTTACTGCTCTTACCTGTTTCACAAGGAGAAAGTGAATCTGAATCTGGCGTACTGCTCTCACCTGTTTCACAAAGAGAAAGTGAAGCTGAGTCTGGCTTACTGCTCTTACCTGTTTCACAAGGAGAAAGTGAATCTGAATCTGGCGTACTGCTCTCACCTGTTTCACAAAGAGAAAGTGAAGCTGAGTCTGGCTTACTGCTCTCACCTGTTTCACAAAGAGAAAGTGAATCTGAGTCTGGCTTACTGCTCTCACCTGTTTCACAAAGAGAAAGTGAAGCTGAGTCTGGCTTACTGCTCTCACCTGTTTCACAAGGAGAAAGTGAATCTGAGTCTGGCTTACTGCTCTCACCTGTTTCACAAAGAGAAAGTGAATCTGAGTCTGGCTTACTGCTCTCACCTGTTTCACAAAGAGAAAGTGAAGCTGAGTCTGGCTTACTGCTCTCACATCTTTCACAAAGAGAAAGTGAATCTGAGTCTGGCTTACTGCTCTCACCTGTTTCACAAGGAGAAAGTGAATCTGAGTCTGGCTTACTGCTCTCACCTGTTTCACAAAGAGAAAGTGGAGCTGAGTCTGGCTTACTGCTCTCACTTGTTTCACAAAGAGAAAGTGAAGCTGAGTCTGGCTTACTGCTCTCACCTGTTTCACAAAGAGAAAGTGAATCTGAGTCTGGCTTACTACTCTCACCTGTTTCACAAAGAGAAAGTGAATCTGAGCCTGGTTTACTGCTCTCACCTGTTTCACAAAGAGAAAGTGAACATGAGTCTGGCTTACTACTCTCACCTGTTTCACAAAGAGAAAGTGAACATGAGTCTGGCTTACTGCTCTCACCTGTTTCACAAAGAGAATGTGAATCTGAGTCTGGCTTACTACTCTCACCTGTTTCACAAAGAGAAAGTGAATCTGAGCCTGGTTTACTGCTCTCACCTGTTTCACAAAGAGAACGTGAATCTGAGTCTGGCTTACTACTCTCACCTGTTTCACAAAGAGAAAGTGAAGCTGAGTCTGGCTTACTGCTCTCACCTGTTTCACAAAGAGAAAGTGAATCTGAGTGTGGCTTACTACTCTCACCTGTTTCACAAAGAGAAAGTGAATCTGAGCTTGGTTTACTGCTCTCACCTGTTTCACAAAGAGAAAGTGAACATGAGTCTGGCTTACTACTCTCACCTGTTTCACAAAGAGAAAGTAAACATGAGTCTGGCTTACTGCTCTCACCTGTTTCACAAAGAGAACGTGAATCTGAGTCTGGCTTACTACTCTCACCTGTTTCACAAAGAGAAAGTGAATCTGAGCCTGGTTTACTGCTCTCACCTGTTTCACAAAGAGAACGTGAATCTGAGTCTGGCTTACTACTCTCACCTGTTTCACAAAGAGAAAGTGAAGCTGAGTCTGGCTTACTGCTCTCAACTGTTTCACAAAGAGAAAGTGAATCTGAGCCTGACTTACTGCTCTCACCTGTTTCACAAAGAGAAAGTGAATCTGAGTCTGGCTTACTACTCTCACCTGTTTCACAAGGAGAAAGTGAATCTGAGTCTGGCTTACTGCTCTCACCTGTTTCACAAGGAGAAAGTGAATCTGAGTCTGGCTCAGTGCTCTCACCTGTTTCACAAAGAGAAAGTGAATCTGAGTCTGGCTCAGTGCTCTCACCTGTTTCACAAAGAGAAAGTGAATCTGAGTCTGGCTTACTGCTCTCACCTGTTTCACAAGGAGAAAGTGAATCTGAGTCTGGCTCAGTGCTCTCACCTGTTTCACAAAGAGAAAGTGAATCTGAGTCTGGCTCAGTGCTCTCACATGTTTCACAAAGAGAAAGTGAAGCTGAGTCTGGCTTACTGCTCTCATCTGTTTCACAAAGAGAAAGTGAATCTGATTCTGGCTTACTGCTCTCACCTGTTTCACAAGGAGAAAGTGAATCTGAGTCTGGTTTACTGCTCTCACCTGTTTCACAAAGAGAAAGTGAATCTGAGTCTGGCTTACTTCTCTCACCTGTTTCACAAGGAGAAAGTGAACCTGATTCTGGCTCACTGCTCTCACCTGTTTCACAAAGAGAAAGTGAATCTGAGTCTGGCTTACTACTCTCACCTGTTTCACAAAGAGAAAGTGAATCTGAGTCTGGCTTACTGCTCTCACCTGTTTCACAAAGAGAAAGTGAATCTGATTCTGGCTTACTGCTCTCACCTGTTTCACAAGGAGAAAATGAATCTGAGTCTGGCTCAGTGCTCTCACCTGTTTCACAAAGAGAA
Organism: Bathymodiolus septemdierum; assembly: GCA_963383655.1. Taxonomy (NCBI): domain Eukaryota; kingdom Metazoa; phylum Mollusca; class Bivalvia; order Mytilida; family Modiolidae; genus Bathymodiolus; species Bathymodiolus septemdierum. Next base: position 3,839,252 of record OY726529.1, on the reverse strand, counting down.
AGTGAATCTGAGTCTGGCTCAGTGCTCTCACCTGTTTCACAAAGAGAAAGTGAATCTGAGTCTGGCTTACTGTTCTCACCTGTTTCACAAAGAGAAAGTGAATCTGAGTCTGGCTTACTGTTTTCCCCTGTTTCACAAAGAGAAAGTGAATCTGAGTCTGGCTTACTGCTCTCACCTGTTTCACAAGGAGAAAGTGAATCTGAGTCTGGCTCACTGCTCTCACCTGTTTCACAAAGAGAAAGTGAATCTGAGTCTGGCTTACTGTTCTCACCTGTTTCACAAAGAGAAAGTGAATCTGAGTCTCGCTTAGTGCTCTCACCTGTTTCACAAGGAGAAAGTAAAGCTGAGTCTTGCTTACTGCTCTCACCTGTATCACAAAGAGAAAGTGAAGCTGAGTCTGGCTTACTGCTCTCACCTATTTCACAAAGAGAACGTGAATCTGAGTCTGGCTTAGTGCTCTCACCTGTTTCAGAAAGAGAAAGTGAACATGAGTCTGGCTTACTGCTCTCACCTGTTTCACAAATAGAAAGTGAAGCTGAGTCTGGCTTACTGCTCTCACCTGTTTCACAAGGAGAAAGTGAAGCTGAGTCTGGCCTACTGTTCTCACCTGTTTCACAAAGAGAAAGTGAAGCTGAATCTGGCTTACTGCTCTCACCTGTTTCACAAAGAGAAAGTGAAGCTGAGTCTGGCTTACTGCTCTCACCTGTTTCACAAAGAGAAAGTGAATCTGAGTCTGGCTTACTGCTCTCACCTGTTTCACAAGGAGAATGTGAATCTGAGTCTGGCTCACTGCTCTCACCTGTTTCACAAAGAGAAAGTGAAGCTGAGTCTGGCTTACTGCTCTCACCTGTTTCACAAAGAGAAAGTGAAGCTGAGTCTGGCTTACTGCTCTCACCCGTTTCACAAAGAGAAAGTGAATCTGAGTCTGGCTTACTGCTCTCACCTGTTTCACAAGGAGAAAGTGAATCTGAGTCTGGCTCACTGCTCTCACCTGTTTCACAAAGAGAAAGTGAAGCTGAGTCTGGCTTACTGCTCTCACCTGTTTCACAAAGAGAAAGTGAAGCTGAGTCTGGCTTACTGCTCTCGCCAGTTTCACAAAAAGAACGTGAATCTGAGTGGCTTAGTGCTCTCACCTGTTCACAAGGAGAGAATGAATCTGAGTCTGGCTGACTGCTCTCACCTGTTTCACAAAGAGAAAGTGAACATGAGTCTGGCTTACTGCTCTCACCTGTTTCACAAAGAGAAAGTGAAGCTGAGTCTGGCTTAGTGCTCTCACCTGTTTCACAAGGAGAAAGTGAAGCTGAGTCTGGCTTACTGCTCTCACCTGTTTCACAAAGAGAAAGTGAACATGAGTCTGGCTTACTGCTCTCACCTGTTTCACAAAGAGAAAGTGAAGCTGAGTCTGGCTTACTGCTCTCACCTGTTTCACAAGGAGAAAGTGAATCTGAGTCTGGCTTACTGCTCTCACCTGTTTCACAAAGAGAAAGTGAATCTGAGTCTGGCTTACTGCTCTCACCTGTTTCACAAAGAGAAAGTGAAGCTGAGTCTGGCTTACTGCTCTCACATCTTTCACAAAGAGAAAGTGAATCTGAGTCTGGCTTACTGCTCTCACCTGTTTCACAAGGAGAAAGTGAATCTGAGTCTGGCTTACTGCTCTCACCTGTTTCACAAAGAGAAAGTGGAGCTGAGTCTGGCTTACTGCTCTCACTTGTTTCACAAAGAGAAAGTGAAGCTGAGTCTGGCTTACTGCTCTCACCTGTTTCACAAAGAGAAAGTGAATCTGAGTCTGGCTTACTACTCTCACCTGTTTCACAAAGAGAAAGTGAATCTGAGCCTGGTTTACTGCTCTCACCTGTTTCACAAAGAGAAAGTGAACATGAGTCTGGCTTACTACTCTCACCTGTTTCACAAAGAGAAAGTGAACATGAGTCTGGCTTACTGCTCTCACCTGTTTCACAAAGAGAATGTGAATCTGAGTCTGGCTTACTACTCTCACCTGTTTCACAAAGAGAAAGTGAATCTGAGCCTGGTTTACTGCTCTCACCTGTTTCACAAAGAGAACGTGAATCTGAGTCTGGCTTACTACTCTCACCTGTTTCACAAAGAGAAAGTGAAGCTGAGTCTGGCTTACTGCTCTCACCTGTTTCACAAAGAGAAAGTGAATCTGAGTGTGGCTTACTACTCTCACCTGTTTCACAAAGAGAAAGTGAATCTGAGCTTGGTTTACTGCTCTCACCTGTTTCACAAAGAGAAAGTGAACATGAGTCTGGCTTACTACTCTCACCTGTTTCACAAAGAGAAAGTAAACATGAGTCTGGCTTACTGCTCTCACCTGTTTCACAAAGAGAACGTGAATCTGAGTCTGGCTTACTACTCTCACCTGTTTCACAAAGAGAAAGTGAATCTGAGCCTGGTTTACTGCTCTCACCTGTTTCACAAAGAGAACGTGAATCTGAGTCTGGCTTACTACTCTCACCTGTTTCACAAAGAGAAAGTGAAGCTGAGTCTGGCTTACTGCTCTCAACTGTTTCACAAAGAGAAAGTGAATCTGAGCCTGACTTACTGCTCTCACCTGTTTCACAAAGAGAAAGTGAATCTGAGTCTGGCTTACTACTCTCACCTGTTTCACAAGGAGAAAGTGAATCTGAGTCTGGCTTACTGCTCTCACCTGTTTCACAAGGAGAAAGTGAATCTGAGTCTGGCTCAGTGCTCTCACCTGTTTCACAAAGAGAAAGTGAATCTGAGTCTGGCTCAGTGCTCTCACCTGTTTCACAAAGAGAAAGTGAATCTGAGTCTGGCTTACTGCTCTCACCTGTTTCACAAGGAGAAAGTGAATCTGAGTCTGGCTCAGTGCTCTCACCTGTTTCACAAAGAGAAAGTGAATCTGAGTCTGGCTCAGTGCTCTCACATGTTTCACAAAGAGAAAGTGAAGCTGAGTCTGGCTTACTGCTCTCATCTGTTTCACAAAGAGAAAGTGAATCTGATTCTGGCTTACTGCTCTCACCTGTTTCACAAGGAGAAAGTGAATCTGAGTCTGGTTTACTGCTCTCACCTGTTTCACAAAGAGAAAGTGAATCTGAGTCTGGCTTACTTCTCTCACCTGTTTCACAAGGAGAAAGTGAACCTGATTCTGGCTCACTGCTCTCACCTGTTTCACAAAGAGAAAGTGAATCTGAGTCTGGCTTACTACTCTCACCTGTTTCACAAAGAGAAAGTGAATCTGAGTCTGGCTTACTGCTCTCACCTGTTTCACAAAGAGAAAGTGAATCTGATTCTGGCTTACTGCTCTCACCTGTTTCACAAGGAGAAAATGAATCTGAGTCTGGCTCAGTGCTCTCACCTGTTTCACAAAGAGAAAGTGAATCTGAGTCTGGCTCAGTGCTCTCACCTGTTTCACAAAGAGAAAGTGAATCTGAGTCTGGCTTACTGTTCTCACCTGTTTCACAAAGAGAAAGTGAATCTGAGTCTGGCTTACTGTTTTCCCCTGTTTCACAAAGAGAAAGTGAATCTGAGTCTGGCTTACTGCTCTCACCTGTTTCACAAGGAGAAAGTGAATCTGAGTCTGGCTCACTGCTCTCACCTGTTTCACAAAGAGAAAGTGAATCTGAGTCTGGCTTACTGTTCTCACCTGTTTCACAAAGAGAAAGTGAATCTGAGTCTCGCTTAGTGCTCTCACCTGTTTCACAAGGAGAAAGTAAAGCTGAGTCTTGCTTACTGCTCTCACCTGTATCACAAAGAGAAAGTGAAGCTGAGTCTGGCTTACTGCTCTCACCTATTTCACAAAGAGAACGTGAATCTGAGTCTGGCTTAGTGCTCTCACCTGTTTCAGAAAGAGAAAGTGAACATGAGTCTGGCTTACTGCTCTCACCTGTTTCACAAATAGAAAGTGAAGCTGAGTCTGGCTTACTGCTCTCACCTGTTTCACAAGGAGAAAGTGAAGCTGAGTCTGGCCTACTGTTCTCACCTGTTTCACAAAGAGAAAGTGAAGCTGAATCTGGCTTACTGCTCTCACCTGTTTCACAAAGAGAAAGTGAAGCTGAGTCTGGCTTACTGCTCTCACCTGTTTCACAAAGAGAAAGTGAATCTGAGTCTGGCTTACTGCTCTCACCTGTTTCACAAGGAGAATGTGAATCTGAGTCTGGCTCACTGCTCTCACCTGTTTCACAAAGAGAAAGTGAAGCTGAGTCTGGCTTACTGCTCTCACCTGTTTCACAAAGAGAAAGTGAAGCTGAGTCTGGCTTACTGCTCTCACCCGTTTCACAAAGAGAAAGTGAATCTGAGTCTGGCTTACTGCTCTCACCTGTTTCACAAGGAGAAAGTGAATCTGAGTCTGGCTCACTGCTCTCACCTGTTTCACAAAGAGAAAGTGAAGCTGAGTCTGGCTTACTGCTCTCACCTGTTTCACAAAGAGAAAGTGAAGCTGAGTCTGGCTTACTGCTCTCGCCAGTTTCACAAAAAGAACGTGAATCTGAGTGGCTTAGTGCTCTCACCTGTTCACAAGGAGAGAATGAATCTGAGTCTGGCTGACTGCTCTCACCTGTTTCACAAAGAGAAAGTGAACATGAGTCTGGCTTACTGCTCTCACCTGTTTCACAAAGAGAAAGTGAAGCTGAGTCTGGCTTAGTGCTCTCACCTGTTTCACAAGGAGAAAGTGAAGCTGAGTCTGGCTTACTGCTCTCACCTGTTTCACAAAGAGAAAGTGAACATGAGTCTGGCTTACTGCTCTCACCTGTTTCACAAAGAGAAAGTGAAGCTGAGTCTGGCTTAGTGCTCTCACCTGTTTCACAAGGAGAAAGTGAAGCTGAGTCTGGCTTACTGCTCTCACCTGTTTCACAAGGAGAAAGTGGAGCTGAGTCTGGCTTACTGCTCTCACCTGTTTCACAAAGAGAAAGTGAAGCTGAGTCTGGCTTACTGCTCTCACCTGTTTCACAAAGAGAAAGTGAAGCTGAGTCTGGCTGACTGTTCTCACCTGTTTCACAAAGAGAAAGTGAAGCTGAGTCTGGCTTAGTGCTCTCTCTCACCTGTTTATATCTCAATGTCAAAAGGTCCAAAACTACTGTCAAATTTTATTGAAAAGAAAAGAAACAATAAATGTATTTCCTACTGTTTCCAAGGATGTCCTCATTTTAGTCTGTGTTATACTGTTTTCATTTCTTACTGATCATCCATTACTAGAATTTTTATTTTGAAATATATACGAATATTGACATTTTTTATTGTAATTTTCAGATATTGATGAATGTACAGAGCAGATTAGTGGATGTCAACAAACCTGTGATAATAACGATGGTGGATTCACTTGTGGATGTGGATTTGGTTATGAACTTCTACCTGACGGAAAAACATGTAACCAAAGTAAGTAAATATGGCCATTTTAATAAATAATTCATTTTCTTACATTATATTATGTGTCGATAAATGCTGGATATAGCCATTTTTATTGTATTGTTATTTGGTGTATAGAATTTGATTTTCCAGATATTTGGTTATCAACAAAAAAGCCCAATATGAGTGGAGTTATCTTACAAATACCGTGCTCAATGTCTCATGAGTCTGTCAGTAAATCATATGTACAATTATCAACTAATCTCAGAGAAAATTTATAGTACAATTCATAATTATCTTGTTTCTGAATCCTACAATATGTTGTTTTTTGTTTGTTTGTTTGTTTGTTTTTTGTTTGTTTGTTTGTTTTTGTTTTTTTTTAAATATATTTGTGATATTATAGTTTGTTTATTTAAATGAATAAATAATGTTTAAACTAACTTAAGTATATGGTGTTATTTTGTTTTAGCAATAACAGACATTTGTACGCTCCAAGGGTTAAGCTGCAGTTATGCTTGTGACAATACTACAAGGCCAGGAGGAGAATGGGGCTGTATTTGTGAGGAAGGTTATAAACTAGAGGAAGATAACAGTAACTGTGCCAGTAAGTGTTTAAATAGAATATATATTTGAAATGAAAGAAATAATTTGGGCTGTTGTGGTTGTGATCGTATGGTAGTTGAATTCACAACTACCTGTGCAATCACTCCCTATCACCACTAATGTTGTGAGTTAAAACCCCACTCATGATGAGGTGTACTCGATACAACATTATGTCATAAAGTTTGTCAGCGACTTGCAACAGGTCGGTGATTTTCTTCGGGCACTCCGGTTTTCGCCACCAATAAAACTGACAGCCATGATATAACTGAAATATTGTATAAAGTGGCATTAAAAAGCAAAACCATAACCCAACCCTTATTTACATATCTATCTTCCTACTTTAAAAATTGTAAGTCGTGTATCAGCAGGTTTGTAACAGCCCTAATTACTATTAATTTCTACAAATTGTAACAATTTTGTAAAAAAAATTAGAGCATACATTCAGCATTATAATTTTGTAAAGTAATTCAGAGCATACATTCAGCATTATGATTTTGTAAAAAAATTAGAGCATACATTCAGCATTATGATTTTGTAAAGTAATTTAGAGCATACATTCAACATTATGATTTTGTAAAAAAATTAGAGCATACATTCAGCATTATGATTTTGTAAAGTAATTTAGAGCATACATTCAGCATTATGATTTTGTAAAGTAATTTAGAGCATACATTCAGCATTATGATTTTGTAAAGTAATTTAGAGCATACATTCAGCATTATGATTTTGTAAAGTAATTTAGAGCATACAGTCAGCATTATGATTTTGTAAAGTAATTTAGACCATGTAATTTAGCATTATGACTTTGTAAAGTAATTTACAACATGCAATTTAGTATTATGATTTTGTAAAGTAATTCAGAGTATGCATTCAGCATTATGATTTTGTAAAGTAATTTAGAACATGTAATTTAGCATTATGTTGTTTCTTTTTCAGATGTTAATGAATGTGACAGTAATGTCTGTACACATTCCTGTAATGATACGGTTGGTAGTTACTTCTGTTCCTGTTTCAATGGATTTAAACTGAACGCTGACAAAAAAACTTGTACAGGTATGTTAACATGGGGTTTAGGGTCAGGGACGCAAATCTTTTTGTTTATGAATCTGAAAAATAGAATTACCGATCAGCGTCAGCAAAATGCTTAGGAAGAAAAGATGAAGAAAACAAAAAGAGTTTAGATAAAGCTTTTAGGAGACTTGGTATAATAATTTCCTGTATTCTAATGTGAAGCTAATGGCATCAACAGGGGGAATTTGTTCTTTGATTATGATTAGGTGTGTAATTGGTGACCGCTCGATAGTCCGAAGGTCAATTACTCCGAAGGTTCATTAGTCCACAGGTCCGTTAGTCCGAAGGTTCATTAGTCCAAAGATCCGTTAGTCCGAACGTTTTAAGGTCTGTTAGTCTTGTTTTTTGACCAAAGGATAGGTATCGAACAGTGTTGAATTGATTTAATATTCAGTCCTTTAACAAATTAAGTAAGAGAAGCAAGATACTCATATTCACATCCTGACTAAGCAGTGGCCTATCCAGGTGGGTTGTAGGCTTTTGCTAGCAAAAAAATAATGTGTAATCGGCAAATATAGGTAAAACTTAAAACATTTTGTAGAAAACAAGCCAAAAATTGCACCAAACCCCTGTTTTGTAATTATGGATCCAAGCGTGCTAAATCTAAAAAAAGAGAGAAAAAAAACGCGTCGTCTCTGAAATATATGGAAATCATTCCAATGAAGTAAACCCTCCACTAAAACTCTGATCTTAACCAAATATGTTTAAGCTTAAAACTTAAAAGATATTTATATATTAAAATTTAAAAGATATCTAAATATTAGATTATTTTTAAGACTCGTTGTTGATCCAATTAACAACTGGGATTTTTTTGCTTAAGAAACACTTCAGAATAATAATAACTTCATTCAATGCACAATTTTATCCCGAAGGGTTGAAGACATATACAACTTTACAAGGAATATATACAAATTAAACAACGTACACAAGTCAAATAGACAAAGACATAGTAACAACATACAAATAAAATGAAAACAAATTCAGACTTGTCATTTACTCTTTGCGAAATACTGAAAGAGTCCCTTTTGGTACGACACAAAAGAGACGATCTCTGAGAAAGGGATTAGAAAACGTAAAAGCACATATGAAATTAAGTTTTGTGAGGGACAAGTACATTCCATTAAAAAGAGAATACATAAAATCATTAAATGGACGTTCTAATGTACAACTGATGGTCGCAAAATAAGGAGTGTAACCTCAAATATATACCAATTATTATGGAATATTGAAAACTCCAATCAACTACCGCAACAACTTAAGCATATGCGTACCAAATTCTACATCTATGTAATTCCAGAATACCGTGTTCCATGGCTCGACATATACAAGTACCCTTTACCAAATACGTGTACCAGATGGGGGTCTCCTTAGATATTTTAACCAGGTGGTATACTGTAGAGGAATAAACAGTCTGTTGTTAGTGTAGAAATTCCAAAGATTGGTACTTACACAATATAGGTCTACACGCATCAGAAACAAAAAAATAATATAATATCATAAAAGATCATCAAACAAATGTTTTATGCATATTACATGAAGGAAAAAACGGACGGGTTAAACTAAAAAAAAATCATTATTTCCTACAATTTCGGTACTTTGTTGTTTTATACCTTAATTTCTAGTAACACTACTTTAAGATACATGTTTGCACAAGGACGGAAGGACGGATGGACGAACGCAGACCATTACTATGCCACTCCATCGCTTCGCGGCGGGGGATAAAAAGGGTATACAGGTTGAATATATACGTTTATTCAAACCAGAAATAACAGAGTTCAAACGTATAGGTGGCCGACATAAGGACAAACAGACCTTCGGACTAACGAACCTTTGGACTAGCGAACCTTCGGACTAATGGGCCTTCGGACTAACGCCACGGAACCGTGTAATTATCTCCCTTGTCAAAATATCAACATTTTCCATATTTGATAAAGAATTAAGATCAAGATTCTTTCATGATAATTACTTAAAGAAAAACTGTTTCTAATGATGCATGGTAGAATCAAAATAGCTTAGGATCTCAAGCTTTCAAAGATTGTCTTTCTTTAAAAAAAACATTTCTGATGCCGTCATGGTCATGATGACATGATAATTGGATTTACAACTACCTGTGCAATCATTGCCTATCACCACTAACATTGTGAGTTTGAATCTCACTCATGGCGAGGTTTATTAGATACAGCATTAAAGTTTGTCAGTGACTTGCGGCAGGTTTTGGTTTTCTCTCCGTGTACACCGGTTTCCTCATCTAATAAACCTGACCGCCACTATATAACTGAAATTTTGTTGAAAGTTAGCTTTCAATGCCATAATCCTAATTCTAAAAACATTTCTAGAAATATATGATGAAGTTAAAATCTGTTTTGGAGGTGTAATTTTTAAAAACGCTAGTTTATTATCATATAATATTTGCTTTGAATTTCAGAATGTTCACCTCCATATTATGGAAATAACTGTGAACAGCTGTGTACCTGTGGACCTGGTGCTATTAGCTGTGATTCTAGTCGTGGATGTGTTTGTAGTAGTTCCTGGGAGGGAGATAACTGTGATGTGGATGTTATCGAGTGTGTTGTGACACCTAATATTTGTGGTTCTGATAAGACGTGCATCAACACAGATGGTGGCTATGAGTGTAACTGTAGATCTGGGTACCAGAAAGCGTCTACCGATAACAGTGTTCCTTGTACAGGTAAAAAATTATTATTTACCTCACCTGGATTACAGGTGCATATTTTCAGGTATTGTCATCATTTGCCATCGTTGTCTACCTCTGTTACCTGTTACACTTCAATATTTTTCTGGCATGCCACTTGGAACACTTACTTGGTAGGATAGTTTCTTAAATTACCCTCTTAAGAATTTTTTTGTCGATCAGAAATCTGAGATGGACACTAGTGCAAGATAAATAAAGATCTGATATATTTTTTTTCAAATTTAAGAAGAATTAGAAGATACATGTACCAAAGGGATAATCAGAATCTGCAAATCTAAGGACAGACAACACAATGACCAAAAGAAAAAGGACAAAGGGACAAATAACGATCTACAAAACATTATGCATAAAGCTAGAGATCTAGTAACACGAACCTCACTAAAAACTGGGGTGAACTCAGGTGCTCAGGAAGGGTAGGCAGTTCCTGTTTGATTTTGTAACACCTGCATATTTTGAGATTTTTTATTTCGCTAAATTTAGTTCCAGGAATGTTTATTTTAGGCATGTTCCATTGTACATGTGATTCTATTTATAGATATAAACGAGTGTAATGTACAGTCACTGAACAATTGTACCACAATGACATCCACATGTCAGAACACCGGAGGTGGATATACATGTAAATGTAAAAGTGGATATCAACAGAAGAATGCTTATGAGTGTGAAGGTAAAAAGATGACTATTGAATCTTCAAATATTGGCAGCAACGAAAAAAGCTTAAAAAACAGAGATATAGGGAATAATGTCACTTTGGAAGATCGAGACAAGCATTATCATTAGCAAATCCGATTAAGGACGAGTTGTGATATTAGTGATAATGTATGTTAAGACCTTCAAAACTGACGCTATTGTTTTTATCTGTATTAAACGTCATAATGTGATTTCACACTTACTGATATTTTCCAATATCAGAGCCAGTACGTTGATACTGACAATATCACTCAGTAAGATCAAAGAGAAAATGTCCAATTTAGTACTGATAAAAACAAACTATAAAAAACCTGCGGAGATTCTAAAACACTACACACTATCACAAAAAATGAATGACAACATAAACATGGGCAGTACAATAACAGTGTCGGTGAATGACAACATGAACATAGACAGTACAATAACAGGGTCGGTGAATGACAACATAAACAGGGTCGGTGAATGACAACATAAATATGGACAGTACAATAACAGTGTCTGTGGATGACAACATAAACATGGACAGTACAATAACAGGCTCTGTGAATGACAACATAAACATGGACAGTACAATAACAGGCTCTGTGAATGACAACATAAACATGAACAGTACAATAACAGGGTCTGTGGATGACAACATAAACATGGACAGTACAATAACAGGCTCTATGAATGTCAACATAAACATGGACAGTACAATAACAGGGTCCGTAAATGACAACATAAACATAGACAGTACAATAAGAGGCTCTATGAATGTCAACATAAACATGGACAGTACAATAACAGGGTCAGTGAATGGTCATAGTTAACTAACTACATGTACTAATTAAGAGGGTAGAATCTGTTGGTTAAAGACCATTACTCTTAGGATGTATAAATCACAGTGAGATACCTCAACCAGATGAATGACAACATAAACATAGACAGTACAATAACAGGGTCGGTGAATGACAACATAAACATAGACAGTACAATAACAGGGTCTGTGGATGTTCATAGTTAACTAACTACATGTACTAATTAAGAGGATAGAATCTGTTGGTTAGAGACCATTACTCTTAGGATGTATAAATCACAGTGAGATACCTCAACCAGATGTAATAATAAGCATGGATTATTTTAATACCATTTTAAATGTAACATGCATAGAGATTGTACTGTGAAAGTACTTTTCTTCGTGAGGATCAATTTTCGTGGTTTTGTTAAAAATTACAAGTTCGTGGATTCGTAAATTCATGGATTTTATGTTTGTACCAAAATAAAATTCGTTGATTTTATATTATAAGCTTAATTGGGTAGCAAATCTTCGAGAAAGCTTCAATACATTAGACAGATGAGCCGTAGATCTAGAATTATGTAATCGAAAGTGAAACGTGGATATTAACGTGTTCATTTTCTCAATTATTGTATAACTTAGAATCGGAACAAAATCAGCTTTTGAATTTCATAATTATAGATCAGTGCAAATCATTGTTATTTTTATAAATCGTAATCAGTGTTAATGGGAGGTTTTTCAAACCTTGGTTGTAAAGTCAGAGAGACAACAGTTTGAGTATGAGAGACAAACTCAAGAAAAAAGGTGCAAATAGAATTCCATTCATTATTCAGCAATAAGATAAAAATGTATGCTGCATGCATATCGCTGTCCCTCGTTTTGGCAGTTGTAGAAAATGTTTTACAAATATTTAATCTATTTTTTATCTCCAATTTTTGTTTTTCACAATTAAAAAAGAACAATACAATGTTCTCATTATTTTTATTCCAATTACAGATTGTACTTGTAAAATTATTTAAAAATTTTCGATCTTTTATCTCAGATTGAAACGTAGTCGTGTTACAAGATTAATCCTGACCCTGAGGCAAATGTACAATTAACTTATACTTAATTGAATTGTTTAAAGAAAAGTGATCAAATATATTAATTAAAATGTGTTATAATTCAGAATAAAGAAATACTTTTACACATGCATTCAAAATCAAATCATTCACAAATGTTCATGTGGATTATAACCCATTAAAAGGTATGCTTGTACTTATTTCGTCATTAAAATTGTCAATTGTACCCTATGCAACTGGTCCAGAAAGTTGAGGTCACCTGAGGACAGCATATGGCTATCGATGTCAAACTGCTTCCCAAGTTTCATTGTTCGTTGGATTCTTAATTTCGTGGATCAGCCTACCCAAGAAAACCACGAAAATTGGTACACCACGAATAAAAGTGATTTCACAGTATTTTATTTCAAATATTTGTAAGATTTTTACTTGTTATTTGTTAAAAGGGGCCGCCATGGTCGTGATCGTATGGTAGTTGGATTTACAACTACCTGTGCAATATCAGTGCCTATCACCACTAAAGTTGTGTGTTCAAATCCAGCTCATGGTGAGGTATACTTGATTTAACATTATATGATAAAGTTTGTCAGTACTTTGTGACAGGTCGGTTTCCTCCTTCAATAAAACTGACCGCCACAATATAGCTGAAATAATGTTGAAAGTGGCGTTAAACACCATAACCCTAACCCTTATTTGTTAATATCTTATTATTTATTAATGTTTTTTTTTCGTAGATATTAATGAGTGTACAACAGGATCTAACGACTGTGAACAAGAATGTGTGAACTTCGCAGGACGATACAATTGTAAATGTAGATTTGGATTTGAACTCAACACGGATCGTAAAACTTGTAAACAAGGTACTTATTTTTTATTAGATATATCTTATTTTAGAATGAACCAGATTTATCCACTATTTAATAATATAACGTTAGATTAAAGATTAGATTATAGTTGATCTTATTGAGGATTACATAAGTTGGTGTTAAACACTAATCAATCAATCAATCAATAAATATGTTATAAAGAGAATATAGAGAATGCTAAAAAAAAATTGCAAAGCACCTTTTGTCATCCAAAGATTTAAAAATTGTAATTTAAAAGAAAAAAAAACATACGTAATAAAAATGTAGATATTTAATTTTGGTACGCATGACGCATTTCAGGAATAACCTTCATCAGATACACTCATAGTCAAATGATTGAAAAGCCAAATAGTTTAAAAGTCTTGTTAAGAAGGATTTATGATATATCATGACTTTTAAAAAGATTTCGTGGTTTTCAATACAACTGAAACTAAACCTTGAGGATTTCTAATTATTTTGAATTTTTAAGTTTCAATTTGTTCTATTTTTTGTTGCTGCATGAATTTAATAATTTGTTGTTGTTTTTCAGTGTCAGACCCGTGTGGAACACTCAGTAACTTAACCTGTAGCTATGCTTGTAAACTAGCAGGAAGTACAACGTCCTGTTATTGTAAATCAGGTTATATACTAGATACTGACCTCCAGACTTGTAAAGGTAATGTATTGTAAATCAGGTTATGAACTAGATACTGACCTCCAGACTTGTAAAGGTAATTTATTGTAAATCAGGTTATGAACTAGATACTGACCTCCAGACTTGTAAAGGTAATTTATTAACAGACCAAATAAAAGGAACATATAGCTTGTATATCAATTATAATGCTAATACAGTAGTGCTCCTATTATCAGGCCAAAATTCAGGTGTACTGAGATACCAAAATACAAAGTTGTCCCCTTCAAGAGAGGCCACCCTCTCATATAAGGCCACTTTTTGATTACAGAACTGAGATACCAACATACAAAGTTGTCCCCTTCAAGAGAGGCCACCCCTCATATAAGGCCACTTTTTGATTACAGAACTCAGATACCAACATACTAAGTTGTCCCCTTCAAGAGAGGCCACCCTCTCATATAAGGCCACTTTTTGATTACAGAACTGAGATACCAACATACAAAGTTGTCCCCTTCAAGAGAGGCCACCCCTCATATAAGGCCACTTTTTGATTGCAGAACTGAGATACCAACATACAAAGTTGTCCCCTTCAAGAGAGGCCACCCCTCATATAAGGCCACTTTTTGATTGCAGAACTAAGATACCAACATACTAAGTTGTCCACTTCAAGAGAAGCCGCCCCTCATATAAGGCCACTTTTTAATTACAGAACTGAGATACCAACATACTAAGTTGTCCACTTCAAGAGAGGCCACCCCTCATATAAGGCCACTTTTTGATTGCAGAACTGAGATACCAACATACTAAGTTGTCCCCTTCAAGAGAGGCCACCCCTCGTATAAGGCCACTTTTTGATTGCAGATCGGTTTAAGCTGGTTTAACTGTATGGGAATTTATATAATTCCGATTACATTAAATAAAATGTGATAGCAGTACCAGAAAAGCTGTATTTCTGTCAGTGACAGTACCTATATAGCAAAATTTATCCATTGCAATATTATGACTTGCTCAAATAGAACAAGTGCATGATAACATATTTTATTTCGTTCTATTTTTAGATATTGACGAATGTACAGATGATACTGCAAATTTGTGTTCTATAAAAAGCACCTGTACTAATATAGCTGGTAGTTTCCAATGTAGCTGTTCTACAGGACAATTCCTGGAGAATGACCAGAGAACATGTACTAGTATGTATCCAGTTCTAAGTCATTTAATTTCATTTGGAGTGTAACATAGCTAAAAGCTTCTTCTACTTTCACTTTCAAAATATAGCTGAACATGTATGTACATGATGTAAATGATGGGGGGGGGGGGGGGGGGGGGGAGAAAAAAGAAAGATGTCTTTACTAAAATCTCTTTCAATAAAGTAATATTTATGTTAAAATCATCATTTCTAAATTAAATTTAAAAAAAAAGAAAAAAACCACCTCCACCCCCTTTAATGAATGAAATTATGACAAGAAAGTTTTTAGACAGTGATGGTCAATAATTCCACCAATAGCTATAATTGATAGCTGTATCTCTTTTTGTTGTGTTATTTTATTCAAATACTTTCCCTACCCCGACTAGTTAAAAAAACCATACAGAATTGGAATAGATATTTGGAATTTAAATAATAACACCCAGATTTTACCATTAAAGTACCAGGGTGATGAAGTGATGCTTACACAATCCAGAACCCAATATCGACTCCGTTTTCCAGACAATTTTTGTATAATTATTTAATTGCGCAACTGTCTATACAAAAAGGGTTGAAAACCACAAAATCATACTGTTAATACAAAATGTAATTAGGTTTGGAAATATTGTAAAAAAAATTTAGACAATCACTAAAAAATTAGTTTCTTTAATACAGAAATATTTATTTATACCTGAATAAAATTATATCATTTCAGACTGTGATCAGTTTCACTGGGGCGATAGTTGTAACAATATTTGTGATTGTGGCCCCGGGGCCAGTAGTTGTAATCCTGTAACTGGGTGTGTCTGTATGTCTGGTTGGCAGGGCGATAAGTGTGATGCTGACGTTGATGAGTGTAATGATGTCAACAACCCATGTGACACCACAAATAATCAGAAATGTGTAAACACAGCTGGTTCATATATATGTCAGTGTGTGACTGGTTACCAGAATGTATCTGGTACCTGTGCAAGTAAGTGTTCACTG
Source organism: Bathymodiolus septemdierum (assembly GCA_963383655.1). Taxonomy (NCBI): domain Eukaryota; kingdom Metazoa; phylum Mollusca; class Bivalvia; order Mytilida; family Modiolidae; genus Bathymodiolus; species Bathymodiolus septemdierum. Next base: position 3,823,365 of record OY726529.1, on the reverse strand, counting down.
GTGGTTTCCATGGTATTAGATATTATAGCTCTTTTTCCAATTTAGCATCTTTATTGAAAAAAAAATACATTTTTAAAGGAAGACTGTAAATACCAGTACCTTATCCTGGCCTCCTGAAATATTAATAGCATGCTATGAAAAAGTGTTGCTCATTTTGATAGCATAGTAATTTGTTCTGTATATTATTTTTTTTTTAAATGTGAAATATGATACAAGTTTAAATTTTTGATTTCAGACTTTCCCATCAAAAAAGATAAAAAAAAAATATTTTAGCAATCTGTACACTGTCTTTCTTTTGAAGTATGCAAATTATTTATTTATATATGTATATATATATATGTAAGTGTTCATTTTGAATATTATACTTTTCCTGTAAATTTTAACTCTGACCCTCATATTTTAAAAAGTAGTAATAAGCAACAACAAAACAAATAATGATCGATGGCATCAGTACTATTTCAACAACAAAACAAATAATGATCGATGGCATCAGTACATTTCAACAACAAAACAAATAATGATCGATGGCATCAGTACTATTTCAACAACAAAACAAATAATGATTGATGGCATCAGTACTATTTCAACAACAAAACAAATAATGATCGATGGCATCAGTACATTTCAACAACAAAACAAATAATGATCGATGGCATCAGTACTATTTCAACAACAAAACAAATAATGATTGATGGCATCAGTACTATTTCAACAACAAAACAAATAATGATCGATGGCATCAGTACATTTCAACAACAAAACAAATAATGATCGATGGCATCAGTACTATTTCAACAACAAAACAAATAATGATTGATGGCATCAGTACTATTTCAACAACAAAACAAATAATGATCGATGGCATCAATACTATTTCAACAACAAAACAAATAATGATCGATGGCATCGGTACTATTTCAACAACAAAACAAATAATGATCGATGGCATCAGTACTATTTCAACAACAAAACAAATAATGATCGCTGGCATCGGTACTATTTCAACAACAAAACAAATAATGATCGATGGCATCAGTACTATTTCAACAACAAAACAAATAATGATTGATGGCATCAGTACTATTTCAACAACAAAACAAATAATGATTGATGGCATCAGTACTATTTCAACAACAAAGCAAATAATGATCGATGGCATCAGTACTATTTCAACAACAAAACAAATAATGATCAATGGCATCAGTACTATTTCAACAACAAAACAAATAATGATCGATGGCATCAGTACTATTTCAACAACAAAACAAATAATGATCGATGGCATCAGTACTATTTCAACAACAAAGCAAATAATGATCGATGGCATCAGTACTATTTCAACAACAAAACAAATAATGATCGCTGGCATCGGTACTATTTCATCAACAAAACAAATAATGATCGATGGCATCAGTACTATTTCAACAACAAAACAAATAATGATCGATGGCATCAGTACTATTTCAACAACAAAACAAATAATGATCGATGGCATCAGTACTATTTCATCAACAAAACAAATAATGACCAATGGCATCAGTACTATTTCATCATTAAAACATCAAAAAGCAAATAACAGAAACGTAAATATTTTCAACATCTGTTTTCAGATATTGATGAATGTGGGACAAATAACCCATGTGATCAACTTTGTACAGACACGCCAGGCAGTTATACATGTGCTTGCCCAACTGGATTCATAGTGGATGCCAACCAAAAATGTCAAGGTAAAAATTCATTATAATTTCTGCTTTTTCCATTAAGAATGGCAGACTAAAGATGGCTTGGCACAGAATTAGGATAATGTTTTCCATTAAAGCAGCATATCTACCTTACATTGAGCTATCACTGAAAATCCAGCTCAACAATTTGGTCACAGACATATACAATGTAGTAATTATCATCATCTTAAACAAATCACCATGATATATTGAGTAATTACTCACTAATCGTTAAAACAAATCACCATGATATATTGAGTAATTACTCACTAATCGTTAAAACCAACAATCATTTGCTTTGTCACCACAGTAGTCCCCCTTTTATAAGGTCACTCTCACTAAAAGTCAACCCTGTTATTGGGTCAGATTTCAGATGCATTTAGATAGTAAAATACTACCAAATTGTCCCCCTCAAGAGAGGACGCCCCTCTTATAAGGTCACTTTTCATTTCAAAAGGGATGGCCTGCTGAATTTCCATGTTATGACATTGATGGAAACATTGTGTAAATTGTTTTTTCTTTTGCAAAAGTCAAAGTCATTAGGTGGTTGCCTTAAGTATTTTTCTGGAACAAATTATATGTCAAGAAATAAAATTTCTTTGTTTAATGGAACAGCCGTAAAAGCCGTTTGTGGAGGACTGCCCATTTAAGAAAATATGACTTTTCAAACATAGTTCAGACAAATATTCCATTACGATTCAACGAAACATGATTAATTTCTATTTTTATTACTTTAATTGCTGGTTTACACGATCAAATAGTGAAAAATACTAGAAAACACTGATAGGACATCTTGCATGTGCTAAAACTAATTGTGCTATTTAGATAATAGTTGTATTTGCAAAGCGAAAGCAGCACGCCATATTAGAATTCTATTTATAGATATCAATGAGTCAGATGTTAATTGTTGTATTTACTGTATCAGCTTCCATTTTGCTCTATTTTTAGATATCAACGAATGTGACTCGTCACTAAGCAAGTGTGATCAGAACTGTATTAATACACTAGGAAGCTACAAGTGTTATTGTAATGATGGGTACCAGTTGGAAAAATCAGATCTAAGAACTTGTACTGGTATGTCTATTGTTGCTATATACAGTCCAGTCCTTTTACAGTGTCCTCTGTCTATACTGAACCCTGAATAAACCGCAATACTGTATGAACCAAATTGTATATATATAATAATAATAGTCTTTATTCGTAAGCAATACAGCTCATAGAATATAATTCAATTACAAAATGATAAAACATCAGTGAAAGACACAAATTAATGAAATAAACAACAGTACAATATACATTATGAAGCATACATAGGAAAACAGCAGTTTAAATAAAGTTATAATGTAGAAAATCTTTGTTAATTTAACCTGTATAAACCAAACATCTGTCTATTCTGAACGCAATATTGGTCCCAAGTTCCGTCGGAAAAATGTGTTCTATTGAACAGATTATTTATCACTATCAATATTGAGTAGACATGTATATCAAGTCTTGTTATATTGAAATGTGAGGGCCCGGGTGGCTCAATGAGTTAGGTAGTTGTAGGGCCCGGGTGGCTCAATGAGTTAGGTAGTTGTAGAAGGCCCAGGTGGCTCAATGAGTTAGGTAATTGTAGGGGGCCCAGGTGGCTCAATGAGTTAGGTAGTTGTAGGAGGCCTGGGTGGCTCAATGAGTTAGGTAGTTGTAGGGCCCGGGTGGCTCAATGAGTCAGGTAGTTGGATTACCTAACGACTCATACAAGCCTATCACCAATACGGCGTGGGTTCGCGCCCGAATTTGTAAATTACAAAAAAGAGTGCACTTGACTCGCAGCCAGAAGTGATAAAGTTTACCAGTTGCTTGCCCATGGTCGGTGGTTCTCTCCGGGTACTCCAACTTCTTCCACCACTAAAACTGGTCGCCATGAAATAGCTGAAATATTGCTGAAAGTGGCATTAAACACCAAAAATCATCAACTCATCATCATATATTGAGTTTTGGTTATAATGAAAGATTTCATGTCTACCTAAAATGTCATTATTAGTGGACTAGGCTGGACTTTATTAAGCGGATTTTTGACATTGGGCTATTATTGTCAATATAAAGTTTTACTATAACAGCATTCAACTGTTTTAAAAACTGTAATTTTTTGGTTAAAAAGGAAGTGCAGACTCCTGGGGAGTCAAAACAGCATGTAAATCAGTAACACCTTTACAAAAGACTAATTATGTTTGTAACAGGTGTTCAACCACACCATATAAAAATTTAATTAATTACTTTTGTAATAATTAAGTATATAGTTAACTGTAAAGATTTTCAAATACTATTTGCAACTTTATAACAACCCACTCTTTTTGACCATATGTTGATTACAGTTGAACCCAATATTATCAAACTTAGATAAACTTAAATCGTAGTAGAAAGTCAGTTAGCCTTTCTGACCTATGTTAACTTATTGACACTCTAAGTGCTACAATTAGAAAAGTGAATAGAAGGCATGCATATCTTACATGACTGCATACTATGCATGACACATTACTTGCTCAGATTAACTAAAGGGCCCGGGTGGCTCAATGAGTTAGGTAGTTGGATTACCTAGCAACTCATACAAGCCAGTCACCAATATGTCGTGGGTTCGCACCCAACTGTGTAAATTACAAAAAAGGTGCACTAGACCTGCAGTTGCATGTGATAAAGTTTACCAGTTGTTTGCCCATGGTCGGTGGTTCTTTCCGGGTACTCCGGCTTCTTCCACCAATAAAACTGGTCGCCATGATATAGCTAAGGCATTGCTGAAAGTGGCGTTAAAACACCAAAAATCAATCAATCACATTACCTGCTCAGATTAACTAAAGATTTGTCAGAGCAAAACGGTGTGTATCATACACAGACACTATGGTACATTGTTTCCTTGAAAAAATCTAATGTAAATATATGGTTAGTTCTTCAATTCTTGTTAGTACTTCAGATAACTCATACTATGATTATTCAAAGAAAAATATGTTGATCATATCACCTTTGATCCAGTATGGGGACAACTCTATTTATATAGCAAATTACAGCTTGTCCAGAATTCCCCCCTCCATCCCTGACTTGTTTTAAAATCAAGCTCATTTTGATAGTAGAATATTTCTTATACAGTCACACCTGTCTAATGTTACCTTATAAAGGATCAGGAAAAAAGGATGACATAAGACAAGTGGTCTTTTAATACATTGTTTGTCCTTTTATACTTTTTTCTTTTGGTCATTTTGTTGTCTGTCCTTTGATTTATGGATTCTGATTACCCCTTTGGTATCTTCAAACTCTTCTTAATTGATATGAAATACACTGTTAAAGAAAATTAAAATAAAGGTCACATGACAAGTTATTACTTAATAGAGATGGTCATGTGACAAGTTATTACTTAATAGAGATGGTCATGTGACAAGTTATTACTTAATAGAGATGGTCACATGACAAGTTATTACTTAATAGAGATTATCATTAAAGTTTAACTGTAATTGTTGATTTTTAATTTTGTTTTACAGTAAAGACAGAGTGTTCACAGTTAAACTGTACGACAGGAACATGTGCCGTGAACAACAAAGGAGAGGAATACTGTACATGTCCTAATGGTTATAACTTAACAATGGTAGATAATGTTACTGGTATCTGTGAAAGTAAGTACATTTTAAGGTTATGTTGGTTTATGGAATCACCATTAGCAATATCCTGACTACCAGACTTATTCTGGAGGAAAGCCTGAAGAGATATATAATAAACTGACCTCTAAGACATCTGACCTTAAATAGGTGTGTGATATCTGTAACACTTTAAGTGAGGATCAAAGTACAACATTTCCCGCCACGTTATAATTAAAAAATGGTTGAAAGTGGCATTAAATACCATAACCTTAATCCCATTGACCATGCTATTGTAGGTGTGGAATCTGTAACACTTGACATGAGGATCAAGGTAAGAACATTTGTCAGTGTTACATTGATGGTTCTCCTAGGCACCTTCTTATTTTTATTTACACAATCCTTATTATATTTTAAATACATTGTATCAGTTTTGACCGTAAACACTGTGTAATAAACACGATAGAGTGTGAACAAAGAACAAGAAATCAAACTTTACTTTATATCTTACTTTTATTTTCTTGAAAATTGTGGAATTCATATTTACAATGTATTTGTTTACAGATATTGATGAGTGTGAACCCACCAATCCTTGTGGTGACGTCTGTGTCGATACAACACCTGGTTATGACTGTTCATGTTCAGTAAGCGGTACCAAATTAGACAATGACCTGAAAACTTGTATAGGTAAGAATAGTCATTACCATCATTGGCTTCATATACTACACAACTTTTCAATGTCCTAACAACAATTTATACTACTTGAACTTTATCATCTTTTTGTTTATGATGTATAATACTGCCTTAGGCTGGTCACATGATTTTCTAAGCAAAAATAGAACCTTTATATACTATTTTATAACATGTATGGAAGGCAATTAGGGACCAAATTGTGAACTTTTATGAAATATTTTTACCATGTATGGAAGGCAATTGGTGACAAAATTTTGAACTTTAATAACTATTTTTTAGAACGTATTAAAGACAAGTGGGTACAAAGTTGTGAACTTTTATTAACTATTTTGTAGCATGTATGGAAGGCAATTGGGAACAACATTTTGAACTTATATCAACTATTTTTTTTAGCATTTATGGAAGCCAATTGGGAACAAATTTGTGAACTTTTATGAACTATTTTGTAGCATGTATGGAAGGCAATTGGGGATCAAATTGTGAAGAGAATTGTACCTGTATAATTGACAATACTATGAACTGCAACAAGACAGATGGAATGTGTAATTGTAAGACAGGCTGGGAGGGCAGTAACTGTGAGACAGATATTAATGAATGTAATAATGTTACTATCTGTCAGGACAACTCTCAATGTCAGAATACTAATGGATCTTACATCTGTGTGTGTAATGATGGATACATCAGTTCTGGAGATGTTTGTATTGGTGAGTCAAATAATTATAATGGATTTGGGTTTTAGATTTAGGTTCATGGTGTTTAACGCCACTTTCAACAATATTTCAGTTATATTGTGGTGGTCAATTTTATTGGTGGAAGGAAATAGAGTACCCGGAGAAAACCACTGACCTGTCGCAAGTCACTGACAAACTTTATCACAAATGTTGTATCGAGTACACCTTGCAATGAATGCGGTTCGAACTCTCAACTCTAGTGGTGATAGGCACTGATTGCACAGGTAATTGTAAATCCAACTACCATACGATCACGACGGCTCCAATTATAATGGGAATGTGCCTCTACCTAAGATTATAGGAACTGTATAAGGTTCATAAATCCATCTTCCACTAAATGTGTAAGTAGAGGGTCTGTGTAGGTGGGGGGTCTCCTTTAGCTCAGTTTGTAGAGCATTGTCTTTCAATGTGAGAGGTCCCGGGATCAATCCCATCGGCAATATTGATTTTTTCTGTGATAAAACATACTTTACTGTTGCATAATCCTTTACTTTACATAGTTTTCTCTTCTATAAATTAAAAGCAAATGATTTGAAAATGAAAAATAAACAGTTATAGGTAAACCTGGATATTAGGGACACTGATGGGAACCTGAAAATGTGACCTTTATAAGCAGTTGTCCTTAATGTACAGGGTCAAATTGTATGTGCTATTCATTAAATGGAAAAAACAAAACTGCCCTTTATAGACAGTGATTTGTATGTGCTATTCATTAAATGGAGAAAATAAAATTATCCTTTATAGACAGTGATTTGTATCCCTTAAGGCAGGTTTGAATATATATTTTTAAAATATGATTGATGAGTTTAGAATTAACCTTGTCAAAAATATTAACAGTGATTGGTATGATGATGACATTTGATGATTTTAATGACATATTATTTTTATGACTCATTGAGTGTTAAAAGATATGAAGGTTATGTTGATATTTAAATGAAGATATCTCTTTCAGGCGTAGGTAACCTTATCAATCAATCAATCGATCATGCTTATTTACTTGATTTTATCAAACTTTTTTTCAGAATGTGGTTCTAACAAATATGGCGCAAAATGTGTTGAGACTTGTCTATGTGATATGGCTAAAACTTCTGATTGTAATAACGTAAATGGAAACTGTACATGTAAAACAGGGTGGCAGGGTGATACGTGTGTAGAGGATGTAAACGAATGTACTATTAATCTTACTATCTGTAACGCTGTTCCTAATTCTCAGTGTAACAATCTGAATGGCAGTTACGAATGTAATTGTGTTACTGGGTACCAGAAACTTGCAAATGGAAACTGTCAAGGTAGGTTGCTGTTTTTGATGCCACTTTCAACAATATTTCAGTTATATTGTGGCAGTCAGTTTTATTGGTGGAAGAAACCGGAGGACCCAGAGAAAACCACCGACCTGTCGAAAGTCACTGACAAACTTTATCACATGATGTTGTACACCTCCTCCTGATCGGGATTCAAATTCACAACATCAGTTGTGATATGCACTGATTGCATAAATCCATACGATCACGGCCACGACGGCCCTTGGGATTATGTGTGCTTAATGCCACTTTGAACAATTTAATGTGAAGTTCAGCATTATTGGTGAATGACGCGGAGAAAATCTACAACATGCAGCAAGTAACTGACAAACTTCATCACATAAAGTTTGATCAACTTCACCTGACCATGGACAGAAATGGACACTCACAATATCAATGGTGATAGGCACTGATTGACATAGACAGGTGTAAATCTGATTATTACATGACTGTAATTTAGGTTGCATATGATTGGCTTAAAACTGATTATGAGGTTTTGAGTACTTTCGATATCAGCCTCTCGGCTAACAATAGATCCTGGCAGGTGTCCGGAAAGTGATATCACCCTCGCAAGGTATAAAAATAGATGGGGGAAAACTAGACTCTTGTTATCCTATCAAATTCGTTCTTTCGTTCTTCAATAACCAATGAGATTGCGTTTTACATTTGTTTTTCGGCTGAATCATAAACAAACGCTCCAAAATTGCGATATTTCATTGGTATGACAATGAATTTGTAAGTAGATAACAATAAAACCTGTTCATGAAATAAAGCAATCATTTACTTTGGAATAGGTTGCTATCTGGTTTATCAACCTTTAAAAACGTATATTTCACCTCGCCTGCGGCCCAGTGAATATTATATGTTTTCAGGTTGATAAATCCAGATAGCAACCTATTCCAAAATCAATAATTGTATACTATCATATGATCATTACCATGACAACTCTATGTTGTAAAGTGTTAATTATTAGTTTGCAAGTGTGCAAAATGGCCGTTATTATGCATTCATTTTGTGATATGATAAATTGTTAAAAAAATCATATCAAAATTTATTTTCATAATGTCAGCATATAATGTTCAGATTAATTATGTTGCCATGGTAACATCTTGCCATACAATTTTTTTTTTCATTTTCAGAATGTGGAGCTACAAACTATGGCGACAGTTGTTCTAAGAGTTGTTCCTGTATTACAGCTAATACTGCCGACTGTAACAACACTAATGGTGATTGTTCATGTAAGACGGGGTGGAATGGAACGATTTGTGACGTCAATATTGATGAATGTTTAGACAGCACGATCTGTGATGGTATACCTGATTCTACATGTCAGGATTCCATGGGATCATACGATTGTGTCTGTAACACTGGATACAAGAAAAACTCATCAAATTTGTGTGAAAGTAAGACACAATTTTGTTTATTCAATCAAACCTGCCCATGCGGACACCTCTATTAAGCACACACCTGTATTAAAAGGTCACCTTTTTCCCTGTCATAGAAAATTTCCTATGAATTGAACCTCGTTTAAGTGATCTCTTAATACAGGTTTGACTGTATATCTGGTGGCAAGATGTTGTACGATTTTATCATCCATTCAAACTTATTTTCCACATGATCAATCTTGCTAAAATATCATGTCATATTCCAATAGGGCAGTCGTAGCCGTGATGGTATGGTAGTTGGATTTACAACTACCTATGCAATCGGTGCCTATCACCACTGATGTTGTGAGTTCGAATCCCTCTAATGGCGAGGTGTACAACATTATGAGATAAAGTTTATCAGTGACTTGTGACTGGACGGCAGTTTTCTCTGTGTCCTCCGGTTTCCTCCACCAATAAAACTGACCGTCATGATATAGCTGAAATATTGTTGAAAGTGGCGTTAAACACCATAAACCAAAGCCAAACCAAAACTTCCATTACATCAAAATAAATAAAGAAAACTTTATTTATTTCAGATATTGACGAATGTCTTGATGCTTCAAAAAATAACTGTACTACCCATGCCAGCTGCCACGACACAGACGGAGGATTTTACTGTGTATGTAATACTGCTTATGAAGGAGTAGGGGATGTCAACTGTACATGTAAGTATTAACATTGATTGATAACACTGATCATTTGTATATAAATTAATTTTAGTCACATGTCATTTTATACGTGTTTTGATTGGTTTAAAAAGTTGAAGTTATTCGTCAATGTACGGAATCGAAGAATAGACGTCGTTCTCAAGGCGTCGCGTGCCGTTGTCATCAGGTGATTTCCTTTAAATGAGGCACCTTTGGGGTTATTTAAATCTTTTTCCGATTATTTGCCTTATTTTGAAAAAATAAATATATTTTTCATTATCATAGCAAAAAAAGTTTGAATTACGCGTGTTACACGGTGTGTACATCCTGATTGAGGTTATTTCTTCATGAACCGAACAAAAATTACGATCAATCCTTAAATAATGTCATCCTTGATGGTATTTTGTGACATGGATGGCCCACCAAAACGGTCCCTACCCAAAAACTATCAGTAATACCAAAGAAACATTTTTAAATGGATAAAGCAAATTTTTTTTTTTGCATGAAATTTATCTGTTCTTTTCAGATATTTGAATGGAAAAAAAAAATTGCATCTTTAATAAGTGTCAATCACGATACGGCTAACCAATACAGTCTAACCTTCCTTAAAGGGACCTTCATATAACAAATCTTGGCTATAAAGGGCGGTCTAATTTTCTCCATTAATGAATAGTGCATATAATTTTGACCTGTTATATAAAGGACAAATGCCCATAAATGGCACATTTTCAGGTTTGAATGTATTTTTTTAATACTGGCCTAAATTACTGTGATTTACATAAAGTATCTTAGATTTGTTGTGATGTTACTCATCCATTGTATAAATGTTGGATAACAAGGGCAGATAATCAAAAATAAAAACACTTAATAGAATGGTGAAATACTTGTCATTGGTGGGGATCTAACATCATAGGTTTCATTGGTGGGGATCTAACATCATAGATTTCATTGATGGGGATCTAACATCATAGATTTCATTGGTGGGGATCTAACATCATAGATTTCATTGGTGGGGATCTAACATCATAGATTTCATTGGTCAACTAATCTACTCATTTAAGAAATATTTTATTCCTTACAGGACCAGCACTATAAAATAACGCTATTTTAACAATTTTATTTTTTTATTTTTTATTTTTTGAAGAAGCTGTAAATCGTAGAACGACAGAAATTTGCTATCAATGAATATGTCTTTTTTTTTTACCAATCCATGAAAATTGAAATTCATGAATAAAAATTTGTGTAACCTAAATATAAATTAACATATTTATTGTCACAATAGTAACTAATATAAACTTGTAGGTCATTATTATATTTTTCATCATGGTTTTTTTCTGATAATCATATGATGGCAATGTATATTTAGTAATAGCAACAACAACAGAAGCCACAACAGAAACAACAGAAATAACAACACAAACATCGACAGAAGCCACTACAGAAACAACAGAAATAACAACACAAACATCGACGGAATCTACAACAGAAAATACAACAAGTACCGAAACCACAACTGGAGTCACAACTCAAAGTTCTACAGAGCAAACGGTCACGACACAAGAGGTCACGACCCAAGGTATTACAACACAAGGTGTTACAACACAAGGGGTTACGTCCCAAGGGGTTACAACACAAGGGGTCATGACTCAATAAATAATTGAACTTGCTGGAAAACAGAGCTGTTAGTTTCATGACTTTCGCCTTCATCGCCATAAAGTAATACATTTAATACAAAAGGTATATTTATTAATTCTATATTATTTTTCAACTTATTTCGTGCAGTAACATATTTTGTGCAGTAACTTATTTCGTGCAGTAACATATTTTGTGCAGTATAAAATATAATGTTCAGCAGTTTCAGGACCAGCTCCACATGCACAAATTGGATTTTCTATAAGATTACTTCTGAAAAGATCTGATCTTAAAGAACTACATTTTTGGCGTAATCTGGCATGAAGTATATTCAGTTTTATATTGCCGGTGAAGTGATATGTTGGAGGCCGGGGGAATTGAACGTATTTTAGTTTTAATTTCCTTTTAAAAATATGTAAAGACGGGAAATTGCGTATAATTATGTCTAGATCATTCCAAAGTTTGAGGGTTGCCGGGAAAAATGATTTCTGGTAAAGAGTAAGACGTGATAGAGGTGTGGTATAATGTTGACTAGGTAAAGAGTAAGACGTGATAGAGGTGTGGTATAATTTTGACTAGGTAAAGAGTAAGATGTGATAGAGGTGTGGTATAATTTTGACTAGGTAAAGAGTTAGACATGATAGAGGTGTGGTATAATTTTGACTAGGTAAAGAGTAAGATGTGATAGAGGTGTGGTATAATTTTGACTAGGTAAAGAGTAAGACGTGATAGAGGTGTGGTATAATTTTGACTAGGTAAAGAGTAAGATGTGATAGAGGTGTGGTATAATTTTGACTAGGTAAAGAGTAAGATGTGATAGAGGTGTGGTATAATTTTGACTAGGTAAAGAGTAAGACGTGATAGAGGTGTGGTATAATGTTGACTAGGTAAAGAGTAAGACGTGATAGAGGTGTGGTATAATTTTGACTAGATAAAGAGTAAGACATGATAGAGGTGTGGTATAATGTTGACTAGGTAAAGAGTAAGACGTGATAGAGGTGTGGTATAATTTTAAATAGGTAAAGAGTAAGACGTGATAGAGGTGTGGTATAATTTTGACTAGGTAAAGAGTAAGACGTGATAGAGGTGTGGTATAATTTTGACTAGGTAAAGAGTAAGACATGATAGAGGTGTGGTATAATGTTGACTAGGTAAAGAGTAAGACATGATAGAGGTGTGGTATAATATTGACTAGGTAAAGAGTAAGACGTGATAGAGGTGTGGTATAATTTTGACTACTTCACAAGTTATAGTTAATAGATTTAGAGACAAGTGGTGGCATTAGATCAGTCAAATATTCAGGACACTGGCCTTGGGCTTGGGTTATTTTGTAAAATAGAACAAGTTTTCGCTGTATAAGGATCGGAGTAATACCACTAAGTAATCCCCCATAGCATTCTACATTAAATAAAATCTTTTAGGGGTTTGATACAGGTTTCACCTGAAGCTTAATATAAGTGTCAATCATATCTCATGGAAGGGGTACCTAATTAGAAACTTACCTCCGAAAATCAGCATACATTTAATGGCATATAAAAAAAATCGTCAGCTTGAAGATGTCAACCCTTAAAAATCCTACTTTCATTTTTTATTTAACACAAATCTAGGTTGTTATTTTCCAATGCAAGCATTTTTTTTTATTTAAAACCACAAGGTCATCAGATATGGGCTTAAAAGGATCCTTTACTCTTTAGGTTTCTGCTAACATTCAGTATTTTGCAGTATCTACTATGGTTTATTTTTTATCTAACCGTGTAGAGATTCATTTTGTATTTTATCCATAATAATACATTATCATACTTCCTTTTGACTGGTTCCCAGATTTAGTTGTATTACACCATATGCACATATACAATCAAACCTGCCCATGCAGTCACCTGTATTTAAAGGTCACATTTTCCTGCCCTGTCATAGAACATTTCAAATGAATTTAACCTCTTTTAAAAGGTCACCTGTTTTATAAGGCCACTTTTTTTGTCCCAAATGTGACCTCTTAATACAGGTTGGACTGTATATCTTATTATTTATTTACCTATATGTATGTAATATGTAGTATCTATATTATTTATCAAACTTGATTTACATACAATCGGATCCTATTGTACTGAGAGTTCTATGATCCTGTGTATTCATGCGCTATTTCAAACAATTTTTGCCGCCATTTTTAAAATTTAACTACCATGGTATCATAGGACACTGAAATACATATTCTTTGTCAATTTACTGTATATTTGTACTGTGAAATACTTTTTTGTTCGCAGGGAACCAGTTTAAGTGTTTTTTTGGGCTCACTTTAATCCAATATGAATTGTGGGAAAAATTACCGTTGAAAACGACAGTCGTTAGAAGTATACTACTCTTAATATATTCATATTATTACCAATTTTTATTTTTAATTTCAGTGGCAGTTCCAACTACAACATATGCCCCTGAACAAGGTATGAAAATTTATCTCTTGAATTCAGCACAAACATTAATGTGATAGAGCTTTAATGATTTTTTACATTTAAATATGGGTTCGTGATCGTATGGTAGTTGGATTTACAACTACCTATGCAATCAGTGCCTATCACCACTGATATTTTGAGTTTGAATCTCGATTAGGGCGAGGTGTACAACAATATGTGATAAAGTTTGTCAGTGACTTGCTACAGGTCGTTGGTTTAACTGAAATATTGTTTAAAGTGGCATTAAACACCTTCAAACAAATAAGCAAACAAACAAACAAACATATATTTAAATATTATGTTTCAAGAAGACTTGATTTATATATGCCAAATTTTTTTGGATCGTAATATTCTAAGATGTCATAATAAAAACCTGATCACTAACAATGCAGAATTCAACATGATTAATACAAAATTACAAATACAGTAGTATTTTACTTTCTCAATGCATCTGAAATCTGGACTGATTAAAGGGGTGGCTTTGATGGGAGTGGCCTTATAAAGGGAGACAACTGTATCTGTCTAATTTATTTTAATTCTTATACAGGTGAAGACTCTGTAAGAGTTGTTCTAACAATTGATTTTAATGTTACATTCAACCTGACCAATACAAATACAGAGAAATATAAAATGTTGTTCAACGAAACCAGTATTGCTGTAAGTTCATATATATTTAATTAGAAAAATAAGGATTTTAGAAATGTTGTATCACTGTGTTAGTGGAACATACTGTTAGTACTGTTGTCAACGTATAGTCTTCTTCCTATGGGTAATTTATTGATGATTCATTTTTGGTGTTTAACGCCACTTTCAGCAATATTTCAGCTATTTCTTGCCGACCAGTTTTAGTGGTGGAAGAAGCCGGAGTACTCGGAGAGAACCACCGATCATGGGCAAGCAACTGGTAAACTTTATCACTTGCGCCTGCGAGTTGAATGCACCCTTTTTTTAATTTATTGAAAACAACTCCATAATATATTAAATATTCTATACTGTTAATTCAGTCAGGAATAAATATTGTAATATTTCTTGTAATATTTCTTCCAGTCAAAGCAAATACCATATCTGTGGTGTAATGCTTAAGTGTGCTTCCTTCGAGTGCGATAGATCACGTGTTCAAGACCTGGTCGTGTGCTCCCTTCAAGTGTGATTGATCACGTGTTCAAGACTTGATCATGTGGTGTAATGTTTAGTGTGCTCCCTTCAAGTGTGATAGATCATGTGTTCAAGATCTGGTCATGTGGTGTAATGGTTAGTGTGCTCCCTTCGTGTGTGATAGATGACGTGTTCAAGACCTGGTCATGTGGTGTAATGGTCAGTGTGCTCCCATCGTGTGTGATAGATCACGTGTTCAAGACCTGGTCATGTGGTGTAATGCTTAGTGTGCTCCCTTCGTGTGTGATAGATCACGTGTTCAAGACCTGGTCATGTAGTGTAATGGTTAGTGTGCTCCCTTCGTGTGTGATAGATCACGTGTTCAAGACCTGGTCGTGTGGTGTAATGTTTAGTGTGCTCCCTTCGTGTGTGATAGATCATGTGTTCAAGACCTGGTCATGTGGTGTAATGGTTAGTGTGCTCCCTTCGTGTGTGATAGATCACGTGTTCAAGACCTGGTCATGTGGTGTAATGCTTAGTGTGCTCCCTTCGTGTGTGATAGATCATGTGTTCAAGACCTGGTCATGTGGTGTAATGGTTAGTGTACTCCCTTCGTGTGTGATAGATCATGTGTTCAAGACCTGCTCATGTGGTGTAATGGTTAGTGTGCTCCCTTCGTGTGTGATAAATCACGTGTTCAAGACCTGGTCGTGTGGTGTAATGGTTAGTGTACTCCCTTCGTGGGTGATGGATCACGTGTTCAAGACCTGGTCGTGTGGTGTAATGGTTAGTGTGCTCCCTTCGTGGTTTATAGATCACGTGTTCAAGACCTGGTCGTGTGGTGTAATGGTTAGTGTGCTCCCTTCGTGTGTGATAGATCACGTGTTCAAGACCTGGTCGTGTGGTGTAATGGTTAGTGTGCTCCCTTCGTGTGTGATAGATCACGTGTTCAAGACCTGGTCGTGTGGTGTAATGGTTAGTGTCCTCCCTTCGTGGGTGATAGATCACGTGTTGAAGACCTGGTCGTGTGGTGTAATGGTTAGTGTGCTCCCTTCGTGTGTGATATATCATGTGTTCAAGACCTGGTCGTGTGGTGTAATGGTTAGTGTGCTCCCTTCGTATGTGATAGATCATGTGTTCAAGACCTGGTCGTGTGGTGTAATGGTTAGTGTGCTCCCTTCGAGTGTGATAGATCATGTGTTCAAGACCTGGTCATGTGGTGTAATGGCTAGTGTGCTCCCTTCGTGTGTGATATATCATGGGTTCAAGACCTGGTTATGTGGTGTAATAGTTATTGTACTCCCTTCGTGGGTGATATATCACGTGTTCAAGACCTGGTCATGTGGTGTAATGCTTAGTGTGCTCCCTTCGTGTGTGATAGATCACGTGTTCAAGACCTGGTCATGTGGTGTAATGGTTAGTGTGCTCCCTTCGTGTGTGATAGATCACGTGTTCAAGACCTGGTCGTGTGGTGTAATGTTTAGTGTGCTCCCTTCGTGTGTGATAGATCATGTGTTCAAGACCTGGTCATGTGGTGTAATGGTTAGTGTGCTCCCTTCGTGTGTGATAGATCACGTGTTCAAGACCTGGTCATGTGGTGTAATGCTTAGTGTGCTCCCTTCGTGTGTGATAGATCATGTGTTCAAGACCTGGTCATGTGGTGTAATGGTTAGTGTACTCCCTTCGTGTGTGATAGATCATGTGTTCAAGACCTGCTCATGTGGTGTAATGGTTAGTGTGCTCCCTTCGTGTGTGATAAATCACGTGTTCAAGACCTGGTCGTGTGGTGTAATGGTTAGTGTACTCCCTTCGTGGGTGATGGATCACGTGTTCAAGACCTGGTCGTGTGGTGTAATGGTTAGTGTGCTCCCTTCGTGGTTTATAGATCACGTGTTCAAGACCTGGTCGTGTGGTGTAATGGTTAGTGTGCTCCCTTCCTGTGTGATATATCACGTGTTCAAGACCTGGTCGTGTGGTGTAATGGTTAGTGTACTCCCTTCGTGTGTGATATATCACGTGTTCAAGACCTGGTAATGTGGTGTAATGGTTAGTGTGCTCCCTTCGTGTGTGATAGATCACGTGTTCAAGACCTGGTCGTGTGGTGTAATGGTTAGTGTCCTCCCTTCGTGGGTGATAGATCACGTGTTGAAGACCTGGTCGTGTGGTGTAATGGTTAGTGTGCTCTCTTCGTGTGTGATAGATCATGTGTTCAAGACCTGGTCGTGTGGTGTAATGGTTAGTGTGCTCCCTTCGTGTGTGATAGATCATGTGTTCAAGACCTGGTCGTGTGGTGTAATGGTTAGTGTGCTCCCTTCGAGTGTGATAGATCATGTGTTCAAGACCTGGTCATGTGGTGTAATGGCTAGTGTGCTCCCTTCGTGTGTGATATATCATGGGTTCAAGACCTGGTTATGTGGTGTAATAGTTATTGTACTCCCTTCGTGGGTGATAGATCACGTGTTCAAGACCTGGTTATGTGGTGTAATGGTGAGTGTGCTCTCTTCGTGTGTGATAGATCATGTGTTCAAGACCTGGTCGTGTGGTGTAATGGTTAGTGTGCTCCCTTCGTGTGTGATATATCATGTGTTCAAGACCTGGTTATGTGGTGTAATGGTTAGTGTGCTACCTTCGTGTGTGATAGATCATGTGTTCAAGACCTGGTCGTGTGGTGTAATGTTTAGTGTGCTCCCTTCGTGTGTGATAGATCACGTGTTCAAGACCTGGTCATGTGGTGTAATGGTTAGTGTGCTCCCTTCGTGTGTGATAGATCACGTGTTCAAGACCTGGTCGTGTGGTGTAATGGTTAGTGTGCTCCCTTCCTGTGTGATAGATCATGTGTTCAAGACCTGGTCGTGTGGTGTAATGGTTAGTGTGCTCCCTTCGTGTGTGATAGATCACGTGTTCAAGACCTGGTCGTGTGGTGTAATGGTTAGTGTGCTCCCTTCGTGTGTGATATATCACATGTTCAAGACCTGGTCATCTGGTGTAATGCTTAGTGTGCTCCCTTCGTGTGTGATAGATCACGTGTTCAAGACCTGGTTCTATGGTGTAATGTTTAGTGTGCTCCCTTCGTGTGTGATAGATGACGTGTTCAAGACCTGGTCATGTGGTGTAATGGTCAATGTGCTCCCATCGTGTGTGATAGATCACGTGTTCAAGACCTGGTCATGTGGTGTAATGCTTAGTGTGCTCCCTTCGTGTGTGATAGATCACGTGTTCAAGACCTGGTCATGTGGTGTAATGGTTAGTGTGCTCCCTTCGTGTGTGATAGATCACGTGTTCAAGACCTGGTCATGTGGTGTAATGGTTAGTGTGCTCCCTTCGTGTGTGATAGATCACGTGTTCAAGACCTGGTCGTGTGGTGTAATGTTTAGTGTGCTCCCTTCGTGTGTGATAGATCATGTGTTCAAGACCTGGTCATGTGGTGTAATGGTTAGTGTGCTCCCTTCGTGTGTGATAGATCACGTGTTCAAGACCTGGTCATGTGGTGTAATGCTTAGTGTGCTCCCTTCGTGTGTGATAGATCATGTGTTCAAGACCTGGTCATGTGGTGTAATGGTTAGTGTACTCCCTTCGTGTGTGATAGATCATGTGTTCAAGACCTGCTCATGTGGTGTAATGGTTAGTGTGCTCCCTTCGTGTGTGATAAATCACGTGTTCAAGACCTGGTCGTGTGGTGTAATGGTTAGTGTGCTCCCTTCGTGGTTTATAGATCACGTGTTCAAGACCTGGTCGTGTGGTGTAATGGTTAGTGTGCTCCCTTCGTGTGTGATAGATCACGTGTTCAAGACCTGGTCGTGTGGTGTAATGGTTAGTGTACTCCCTTCGTGTGTGATAGATCACGTGTTCAAGACCTGGTCATGTGGTGTAATGGTTAGTGTGCTCCCTTCGTGTGTGATAGATCACGTGTTCAAGACCTGGTCGTGTGGTGTAATGGTTAGTGTCCTCCCTTCGTGGGTGATAGATCACGTGTTGAAGACCTGGTCGTGTGGTGTAATGGTTAGTGTGCTCCCTTCGTGTGTGATAGATCATGTGTTCAAGACCTGGTCGTGTGGTGTAATGGTTAGTGTGCTCCCTTCGTGTGTGATAGATCATGTGTTCAAGACCTGGTCGTGTGGTGTAATGGTTAGTGTGCTCCCTTCGATTGTGATAGATCATGTGTGCAAGACCTGGTCATGTGGTGTAATGGCTAGTGTGCTCCCTTCGTGTGTGATATATCATGGGTTCAAGACCTGGTTATGTGGTGTAATAGTTATTGTACTCCCTTCGTGGGTGATAGATCACGTGTTCAAGACCTGGTTATGTGGTGTAATGGTTAGTGTGCTCTCTTCGTGTGTGATAGATCATGTGTTCAAGACCTGGTCGTGTGGTGTAATGGTTAGTGTGCTCCCTTCGTGTGTGATAGATCATGTGTTCAAGACCTGGTTATGTGGTGTAATGGTTAGTGTGCTCCCTTCGTGTGTGATAGATCATGTGTTCAAGACCTGGTCGTGTGGTGTAATGTTTAGTGTGCTCCCTTCGTGTGTGATAGATCACGTGTTCAAGACCTGGTCATGTGGTGTAATGGTTAGTGTGCTCCCTTCGTGTGTGATAGATCACGTGTTCAAGACCTGGTCGTGTGGTGTAATGGTTAGTGTGCTCCCTTCCTGTGTGATAGATCATGTGTTCAAGACCTGGTCGTGTGGTGTAATGGTTAGTGTGCTCCCTTCGTGTGTGATATATCACGTGTTCAAGACCTGGTCGTGTGGTGTAATGGTTATTGTGCTCCCTTCGTGTGTGATATATCACATGTTCAAGACCTGGTCATGTGGTGTAATGCTTAGTGTGCTCCCTTCGTGTGTGATAGATCACGTGTTCAAGACCTGGTTCTATGGTGTAATGTTTAGTGTGCTCCCTTCGTGTGTGATAGATCACGTGTTCAAGACCTGGTCATGTGGTGTAATGCTTAGTGTGCTCCTTTCGTGTGTGATAGATCATGGGTTCAAGACCTGGTCGTGTGGTGTAATGGTTAGTGTGCTCCCTTCGTGTGTGATAGATCATGGGTTCAAGATCTGGTTATGTGGTGTAATTGTTAGTGTGCTCCCTTCGTGTGTGATAGATCACGTGTTCAAGACCTGGTCATATGGTGTAATGGTTAGTGTGCTCCCTTCATGTGTGATAGATCATGGGTTCAAGACCTGGTCGTGTGGTGTAATGGTGTGTGTGCTCCCTTCATGTGTGATAGATCACGTGTTCAAGACCCGGTCGTGTGGTGTAATGGTTAGTGTGCTCCCTTCGTGTGTGATAGATCACGTGTTCAAGACCTGGTCGTGTGGTGTAATGGTTAGTGTGCTCCCTTCGTGTGTGATAGATCATGGGTTCAAGACCTGGTTATGTGGTGTAATGCTTAGTGTGCTCTCTTCGTGTGTGATAGATCACGTGTTCAAGACCTGGTCGTGTGGTGTAATGCTTAGTGTGCTCCCTTCGTGTGTGATAGATCACGTGTTCAAGACCTGGTTATGTGGTGTAATGTTTAGTGTGCTCCTTTCGTGTGTGATAGATCACGTGTTCAAGACCTGGTCATGTGGTGTAATGCTTAGTGTGCTCCCTTCGTGTGTGATATATCACGTGTTCAATACTTGGTTATGTGGTGTAATGCTTAGTGTGCTCCCTTCGTGTGTGATAGATCATGGGTTCAAGACCTGGTCATATGGTGTAATGGTTAGTGTGCTCCCATCGTGTGTGATAGATCACGTGATCAAGACCTGGTCATATGGTGTAATGGTTAGTGTGCTCCCTTCGTGTGTGATAGATCACGTGGTCAAGACCTGGTCATGTGGTGTAATGGTTAGTGTGCTCCCTTCGTGTGTGATAGATCATGTGTTCAAGACCTGGTCGTGTGGTGTAATGGTTAGTGTCCTCCCTTCGTGGGTGATAGATCACGTGTTGAAGACCTGGTCGTGTGGTGTAATGGTTAGTGTGCTCCCTTCGTGTGTGATAGATCATGTGTTCAAGACCTGGTCATGTGGTGTAATGGTTAATGTGCTCCCTTCGTGTGTGATATATCATGGGTTCAAGACCTGGTTATGTGGTGTAATAGTTATTGTACTCCCTTCGTGGGTGATAGATCACGTGTTCAAGACCTGGTTATGTGGTGTAATGGTTAGTGTGCTCTCTTCGTGTGTGATAGATCATGTGTTCAAGACCTGGTCGTGTGGTGTAATGGTTAGTGTGCTCCCTTCGTGTGTGATATATCATGTGTTAAAGACCTGGTTATGTGGTGTAATGGTTAGTGTGCTCCCTTCGTGTGTGATAGCTCATGTGTTCAAGACCTGGTCGTGTGGTGTAATATTTAGTGTGCTCCCTTCGTGTGTGATAGATCACGTGTTCAAGACCTTGTCATGTGGTGTAATGGTTAGTGTGCTCCCTTCGTGTGTGATAGATGACGTGTTCAAGACCTGGTCGTGTGGTGTAATGGTTAGTGTGCTCCCTTCCTGTGTGATACATCATGTGTTCAAGACCTGGTCGTGTGGTGTAATGGTTAGTGTGCTCCCTTCGTGTGTGATAGATCACATGTTCAAGACCTGGTCATGTGGTGTAATGCTTAGTGTGCTCCCTTCGTGTGTGATAGATCACGTGTTCAAGACCTGGTTCTATGGTGTAATGTTTAGTGTGCTCCCTTCGTGTGTGATAGATCACGTGTTCAAGACCTGGTCATGTGGTGTAATGCTTAGTGTGCTCCCTTCGTGTGTGATAGATCATGGGTTCAAGACCTGGTCGTGTGGTGTAATGGTTAGTGTGCTCCCTTCGTGTGTGATAGATCATGGGTTCAAGACCTGGTTATGTGGTGTAATGGTTAGTGTGCTCCCTTCGTGTGTGATAGATCACGTATTCAAGACCTGGTCATATGGTGTAATGGTTAGTGCGCTCCCTTCATGTGTGATAGATCACGTGTTCAAGACCTGGTCATATGGTGTAATGGTTAGTGTGCTCCCTTCATGTGTGATAGATCATGGGTTCAAGACCTGGTCGTGTGGTCTAATGGTGTGTGTGCTCCCTTCCTGTGTGATACATCATGTGTTCAAGACCTGGTCGTGTGGTGTAATGGTTAGTGTGCTCCCTTCGTGTGTGATAGATCACATGTTCAAGACCTGGTCATGTGGTGTAATGCTTAGTGTGCTCCCTTCGTGTGTGATAGATCACGTGTTCAAGACCTGGTTCTATGGTGTAATGTTTAGTGTGCTCCCTTCGTGTGTGATATATCACGTGTTCAAGACCTGGTCATGTGGTGTAATGCTTAGTGTGCTCCCTTCGTGTGTGATAGATCATGGGTTCAAGACCTGGTCGTGTGGTGTAATGGTTAGTGTGCTCCCTTCGTGTGTGATAGATCATGGGTTCAAGACCTGGTTATGTGGTGTAATGGTTAGTGTGCTCCCATCGTGTGTGATAGATCACGTATTCAAGACCTGGTCATATGGTGTAATGGTTAGTGCGCTCCCTTCATGTGTGATAGATCACGTGTTCAAGACCTGGTCATATGGTGTAATGGTTAGTGTGCTCCCTTCATGTGTGATAGATCATGGGTTCAAGACCTGGTCGTGTGGTCTAATGGTGTGTGTGCTCCCTTCATGTGTGATAGATCACGTGTTCAAGACCTGGTCGTATGGTGTAATGCTTAGTGTGCTCTCTTCGAGTGTGATAGATCATGGGTTCAAGACCTGGTTATGTGATGTAATGTTTAGTGTGCTCCTTCGTGTGTGTTAGATCACGTGTTCAAGACCTGGTCATGTGGTGTAATGGTTAGTGTGCTCCCTTCCTGTGTGATAGATCATGTGTTCAAGACTTGGTTGTGTGGTGTAATGGTTAGTGTGCTCCTTCGTGTGTGATAGATCACGTGTTCAAGACCCGGTCGTGTGGTGTAATGGTTAGTGTGCTCCCTTCGTGTGTGATAGATCACGTGTTCAAGACGTGGTCGTGTGGTGTAATGGTTAGTGTGCTCCCTTCGTGTGTGATAGATCACGTGTTCAAGACCTGGTCATGTGGTGTAATGGTCAGTGTGCTCCCATCGTGTGTGATAGATCACGTGTTCAAGACCTGGTCATGTGGTGTAATGCTTAGTGTGCTCTCTTCGTGTGTGATAGATCACGTGTTCAAGAACTGGTCGTGTGGTTTAATGCTTAGTGTGCTCCCTTCGTGTGTGATAGATCACGTGTTCAAGACCTGGTCATGTGGTGTAATGGTTAGTGTGCTCCCTTCGTGTGTGATAGATCACGTGTTCAAGACCTGGTCGTGTGGTGTAATTTTTAGTGTGCTCCCTTCGTGTGTGATAGATCATGTGTTCAAGACCTGGTCATGTGGTGTAATGGTTAGTGTGCTCCCTTCGTGTGTGATAGATCATGTGTTCAAGACCTGGTCGTGTGGTGTAATGTTTTGTGTGCTCCCTTCGTGTGTGATAGATCACGTGTTCAAGACCTGGTCATGTGGTGTATTGCTTAGTGTGCTCCCTTCGTGTGTGATAGATCATGTGTTCAAGACCTGGTCATGTGGTGTAATGGTTAGTGTACTCCCTTCGTGTGTGATAGATCATGTGTTCAAGACCTGCTCATGTGGTGTAATGGTTAGTGTGCTCCCTTCTTGTGTGATAAATTACGTGTTCAAGACCTGGTCGTGTGGTGTAATGGTTAGTGTACTCCCTTCGTGGGTCATAGATCACGTGTTCAAGACCTGGTCGTGTGGTGTAATGGTTAGTGTGCTCCCTTCGTGGTTTATAGATCACGTGTTCAAGACCTGGTCGTGTGGTGTAATGGTTAGTGTGCTCCCTTCGTGTGTGATAGATCACGTGTTCAAGATCTGGTCGTGTGGTGTAATGGTTAGTGTACTCCCTTCGTGTGTGATAGATCACGTGTTCAAGAACTGGTCATGTGGTGTAATGGTTAGTGTGCTCCCTTCGTGTGTGATAGATCACGTGTTCAAGACCTGGTCGTGTGGTGTAATGGTTAGTGTCCTCCCTTCGTGGGTGATAGATCACGTGTTGAAGACCTGGTCGTGTGGTGTAATGGTTAGTGTGCTCCCTTCGTGTGTGATAGATCATGTGTTCAAGACCTGGTCGTGTGGTGTAATGGTTAGTGTGCTCCCTTCGTGTGTGATAGATCATGTGTTCAAGACCTGGTCATGTGGTGTAATGGCTAGTGTGCTCCCTTCGTGTGTGATATATCATGGGTTCAAGACCTGGTTATGTGGTGTAATAGTTATTGTACTCCCTTCATGGGTGATAGATCACGTGTTCAAGACCTGGTTATGTGGTGTAATGGTTAGTGTGCTCTCTTCGTGTGTGATAGATCATGTGTTCAAGACCTGGTCGTGTGGTGTAATGGTTAGTGTGCTCCCTTCGTGTGTGATATATCATGTGTTCAAGACCTGGTTATGTGGTGTAATGGTTAGTGTGTTCAATTCGTGTGTGATAGATCATGTGTTCAAGACCTGGTCGTGTGGTGTAATGTTTAGTGTGCTCCCTTCGTGTGTGATAGATCACGTGTTCAAGACCTGGTCATGTGGTGTAATGGTTAGTGTGCTCCCTTCGTGTGTGATAGATCACGTGTTCAAGACCTGGTCGTGTGGTGTAATGGTTAGTGTGCTCCCTTCCTGTGTGATAGATCATGTGTTCAAGACCTGGTCGTGTGGTGTAATGGTTAGTGTGCTCCCTTCGTGTGTGATAGATCACGTGTTCAAGACCTGGTCGTGTGGTGTAATGGTTAGTGTGCTCCCTTCGTGTGTGATATATCACATGTTCAAGACCTGGTCATGTGGTGTAATGCTTAGTGTGCTCCCTTCGTGTGTGATAGATCACGTGTTCAAGACCTGGTTCTATGGTGTAATGTTTAGTGTGCTCCCTTCGTGTGTGATAGATCACGTGTTCAAGACCTGGTCATGTGGTGTAATGCTTAGTGTGCTCCCTTCGTGTGTGATAGATCATGGGTTCAAGACCTGGTCGTGTGGTGTAATGGTTAGTGTGCTCCCTTCGTGTGTGATAGATCATGGGTTCAAGACCTGGTTATGTGGTGTAATTGTTAGTGTGCTCCCTTCGTGTGTGATAGATCACGTGTTCAAGACCTGGTCATATGGTGTAATGGTTAGTGTGCTCCCTTCATGTGTGATAGATCATGGGTTCAAGACCTGGTCGTGTGGTGTAATGGTGTGTGTGCTCCCTTCATGTGTGATAGATCACGTGTTCAAGACCTGGTCGTATGGTGTAATGCTTAGTGTGCTCTCTTCGAGTGTGATAGATCATGGGTTCAAGATCTGGTTATGTGATGTAATGCTTAGTGTGCTCCTTCGTGTGTGTTAGATCACGTGTTCAAGACCTGGTCATGTGGTGTAATGGTTAGTGTGCACCCTTCGTGTGTGATAGATCATGTGTTCAAGACCTGGTTGTGTGGTGTAATGGTTAGTGTGCTCCCTTCGTGTGTGATAGATCACGTGTTCAAGACCTGGTCGTGTGGTGTAATGGTTAGTGTGCTCCCTTCGTGTGTGATAGATCATGGGTTCAAGACCTGGTTATGTGGTGTAATGCTTAGTGTGCTCTCTTCGTGTGTGATAGATCACGTGTTCAAGACCTGATCGTGTGGTGTAATGGTTAGTGTGCTCCCTTCGTGTGTGATAGATCATGTGTTCAAGACCTGGTCGTGTGGTGTAATGCTTAGTGTGCTCTCTTCGAGTGTGATAGATCATGGGTTCAAGATCTGGTTATGTGATGTAATGCTTAGTGTGCTCTCTTCGAGTGTGATAGATCATGGGTTCAAGATCTGGTTATGTGATGTAATGCTTAGTGTGCTCCTTCGTGTGTGTTAGATCACGTGTTCAAGACCTGGTCATGTGGTGTAATGGTTAGTGTGCACCCTTCGTGTGTGATAGATCATGTGTTCAAGACCTGGTTGTGTGGTGTAATGGTTAGTGTGCTCCCTTCGTGTGTGATAGATCACGTGTTCAAGACCTGGTCGTGTGGTGTAATGGTTAGTGTGCTCCCTTCGTGTGTGATAGATCATGGGTTCAAGACCTGGTTATGTGGTGTAATGCTTAGTGTGCTCTCTTCGTGTGTGATAGATCACGTGTTCAAGACCTGATCGTGTGGTGTAATGGTTAGTGTGCTCCCTTCGTGTGTGATAGATCATGTGTTCAAGACCTGGTCGTGTGGTGTAATGCTTAGTGTGCTCCCTTCGTGTGTGATAGATCACGTGTTCAAGACCTGGTTATGTGGTGTAATGTTTAGTGTGCTCCCTTCGTGTGTGATAGATCACGTGTTCAAGACCTGGTCGTGTGGTGTAATGCTTAGTGTGCTCCCTTCGTGTGTGATAGATCACGTGTTCAATACTTGGTTATGTGGTGTAATGCTTAGTGTGCTCCCTTCGTGTGTGATAGATCATGGGTTCAAGACCTAGTCATATGGTGTAATGGTTAGTGTGCTCCCGTCGTGTGTGATAGATCACGTGATCAAGACCTGGTCATATGGTGTAATGGTTAGTGTGCTCCCTTCGTGTGTGATAGATCACGTGGTCAAGACCTGGTCATGTGGTGTAATGGTTAGTGTGCTCCCTTCGTGTGTGATAGATCATGTGTTCAAGACCTGGTCATGTGGTGTAATGGTTAGTGTGCTCCCTTCGTGTGTGATATATCATGGGTTCAAGACCTGGTTATGTGGTGTAATAGTTATTGTACTCCCTTCGTGGGTGATAGATCACGTGTTCAAGACCTGGTTATGTGGTGTAATGGTTAGTGTGCTCTCTTCCTGTGTGATAGATCATGTGTTCAAGACCTGGTCGTGTGGTGTAATGGTTAGTGTGCTCCCTTCGTGTGTGATATATCATGTGTTAAAGACCTGGTTATGTGGTGTAATGGTTAGTGTGCTCCCTTCGTGTGTGATAGATCATGTGTTCAAGACCTGGTCGTGTGGTGTAATATTTAGTGTGCTCCCTTCGTGTGTGATAGATCACGTGTTCAAGACCTTGTCATGTGGTGTAATGGTTAGTGTGCTCCCTTCGTGTGTGATAGATCACGTGTTCAAGACCTGGTCGTGTGGTGTAATGGTTAGTGTGCTCCCATCCTGTGTGATACATCATGTGTTCAAGACCTGGTCGTGTGGTGTAATGGTTAGTGTGCTCCCTTCGTGTGTGTTAGATCATGTTTTCAAGACCTGGTCGTGTGGTGTAATGGTTAGTGTGCTCCCTTCGTGTGTGATAGATCACATGTTCAAGACCTGGACATGTGGTGTAATGCTTAGTGTGCTCCCTTCGTGTGTGATAGATCACGTGTTCAAGACCTGGTTCTATGGTGTAATGTTTAGTGTGCTCCCTTCGTGTGTGATAGATCACGTGTTCAAGACCTGGTCATGTGGTGTAATGCTTAGTGTGCTCCCTTCGTGTGTGATAGATCATGGGTTCAAGACCTGGTCGTGTGGTCTAATGGTGTGTGTGCTCCCTTCATGTGTGATAGATCACGTGTTCAAGACCTGGTCGTATGGTGTAATGCTTAGTGTGCTCTCTTTGAGTGTGATAGATCATGGGTTCAAGACCTGGTTATGTGATGTAATGCTTAGTGTGCTCCTTCGTGTGTGTTAGATCACGTGTTCAAGACCTGGTCATGTGGTGTAATGGTTAGTGTCCTACCTTCCTGTGTGATAGATCATGTGTTCAAGACTTGGTTGTGTGGTGTAATGGTTAGTGTGCTCCCTTCGTGTGTGATAAATCACGTGTTCAAGACCCGGTCGTGTGGTGTAATGGTTAGTGTGCTCCCTTCGTGTGTGATAGATCACGTGTTCAAGACGTGGTCGTGTGGTGTAATGGTTAGTGTGCTCCCTTCGTGTGTGATAGATCACGTGTTCAAGACCTGGTCGTGTGGTGTAATGGTTAATGTGCTCCCTTCGTGTGTGATAGATCATGGGTTCAAGACCTGGTTATGTGGTGTAATGCTTAGTGTGCTCTCTTCGTGTGTGATAGATCACGTGTTCAAGACCTGGTCGTGTGGTGTTATGGTTAGTGTGCTCCCTTCGTGTGTGATTGATCATGTGTTCAAGACCTGGTCGTGAGGTGTAATGCTTAGTGTGCTCCCTTCGTGTGTGATAGATCACGTGTTCAAGACCTGGTTATGTGGTGTAATGTTTAGTGTGCTCCCTTCGTGTGTGATAGATCACGTGTTCAAGACCTGGTCATGTGGTGTAATCCTTAGTGTGCTCCCTTCGTGTGTGATAGATCACGTGTTCAATACTTGGTTATGTGGTGTAATGCTTAGTGTGCTCCCTTCGTGTGTGATAGATCATGGGTTCAAGACCTGGTCATATGGTGTAATGGTTAGTGTGCTCTCTTCGTGTGTGATAGATCACGTGTTCAAGACCTGGTCGTGTGGTGTAATGGTTAGTGTGCTCCCTTCGTGTGTTATAGATCATGTGTTCAAGACCTGGTCGTGTGGTGTAATGCTTAGTGTGCTCCCTTCGTGTGTGATAGATCACATGTTCAAGACCTGGTTATGTGGTGTAATGTTTAGTGTGCTCCCTTCGTGTGTGATAGATCACGTGTTCAAGACCTGGTCATGTGGTGTAATGCTTAGTGTGCTCCCTTCGTGTGTGATAGATCACGTGTTCAATACTTGGTTATGTGGTGTAATGCTTAGTGTGCTCCCTTCGTGTGTGATAGATCATGGGTTCAAGACCTGGTCATATGGTGTAATGGTTAGTGTGCTCCCATCGTGTGTGATAGATCACGTGATCAAGACCTGGTCATATGGTGTAATTGTTAGTGTGCTCCCTTCGTGTGTGATAGATCACGTGGTCAAGACCTGGTCATGTGGTGTAATGGTTAGTGTGCTCCCTTCGTGTGTGATAGATCATGTGTTCAAGACCTGGTTGTGTGGTGTAATGGTTAGTGTCCTCCCCTCGTGGGTGATAGATCACGTGTTGAAGACCTGGTCGTGTGGTGTAATGGTTAGTGTGCTCCCTTCGTGTGTGATAGATCATGTGTTCAAGACCTGGTCATGTGGTGTAATGGTTAGTGTGCTCCCTTCGTGTGTGATATATCATGGGTTCAAGACCTGGTTATGTGGTGTAATAGTTATTGTACTCCCTTCGTGGGTGATAGATCACGTGTTCAAGACCTGGTTATGTGGTGTAATGGTTAGTGTGCTCCCTTCGTGTGTGATATATCATGTGTTAAAGACCTGGTTATGTGGTGTAATGGTTAGTGTGCTCCCTTCGTGTGTGATAGATCATGTGTTCAAGGCCTGGTCGTGTGGTGTAATATTTAGTGTGCTCCCTTCGTGTGTGATAGATCACGTGTTCAAGACCTTGTCATGTGGTGTAATGGTTAGTGTGCTCCCTTCGTGTGTGATAGATCACGTGTTCAAGACCTGGTCGTGTGGTGTAATGGTTAGTGTGCTCCCTTCCTGCGTGATACATCATGTGTTCAAGACCTGGTCGTGTGGTGTAATGGTTAGTGTGCTCCCTTCGTGTGTGTTAGATCATCTGTTCAAGACCTGGTCGTGTGGTGTAATGGTTAGTGTGCTCCCTTCGTGTGTGATAGATCACATGTTCAAGACCTGGTCATGTGGTGTAATGCTTAGTGTGCTCCCTTCGTGTGTGATAGATCACGTGTTCAAGACCTGGTTCTATGGTGTAATGTTTAGTGTGCTCCCTTCGTGTGTGATAGATCACGTGTTCAAGACCTGGTCATGTGGTGTAATGCTTAGTGTGCTCCCTTCGTGTGTGATAGATCATGGGTTCAAGACCTGGTCGTGTGGTGTAATGGTTAGTGTGCTCCCTTCGTGTGTGATAGATCACGTATTCAAGACCTGGTCATATGGTGTAATGGTTAGTGCGCTCCCTTCATGTGTGATAGATCACGTGTTCAAGACCTGGTCATATGGTGTAATGGTTAGTGTGCTCCCTTCATGTGTGATAGATCATGGGTTCAAGACCTGGTCGTGTGGTCTAATGGTGTGTGTGCTCCCTTCATGTGTGATAGATCACGTGTTCAAGACCTGGTCGTATGGTGTAATGCTTAGTGTGCTCTCTTCGAGTGTGATAGATCATGGGTTCAAGATCTGGTTATGTGATGTAATGCTTAGTGTGCTCCTTCGTGTGTGTTAGATCACGTGTTCAAGACCTGGTCATGTGGTGTAATGGTTAGTGTGCTACCTTCCTGTGTGATAGATCATGTGTTCAAGACTTGGTTGTGTGGTGTAATGGTTAGTGTGCTCCCTTCGTGTGTGATAGATCACGTGTTCAAGACCCGGTCGTGTGGTGTAATGGTTAGTGTGCTCCCTTCGTGTGTGATAGATCACATGTTCAAGACGTGGTCGTGTGGTGTAATGGTTAGTGTGCTCCCTTCGTGTGTGATAGATCACGTGTTCAAGACCTGGTCGTGTGGTGTAATGGTTAGTGTGCTCCCTTCGTGTGTGATAGATCATGGGTTCAAGACCTGGTTATGTGGTGTAATGCTTAGTGTGCTCTCTTCGTGTGTGATAGATCACGTGTTCAAGACCTGGTCGTGTGGTGTTATGGTTAGTGTGCTCCCTTCGTGTGTGATAGATCATGTGTTCAAGACGTGGTCGTGAGGTGTAATGCTTAGTGTGCTCCCTTCGTGTGTGATAGATCACGTGTTCAAGACCTGGTCATGTGGTGTAGTCCTTAGTGTGCTCCCTTCGTGTGTGATAGATCACGTGTTCAATACTTGGTTATGTGGTGTAATGCTTAGTGTGCTCCCTTCGTGTGTGATAGATCATGGGTTCAAGACCTGGTCATATGGTGTAATGGTTAGTGTGCTCCCATCGTGTGTGATAGATCACGTGATCAAGACCTGGTCATATGGTGTAATGGTTAGTGTGCTCCCTTCGTGTGTGATAGATCACGTGGTCAAGACCTGGTTATGTGGTGTAATGGTTAGTGTGCTCCCTTCGTGTGTGATAGATCATGTGTTCAAGACCTGGTTATGTGGTGTAATGGTTAGTGTGCTTCCTTCGTGTGTGATAGATCATGTGTTCAAGACCTGGTCGTGTGGTGTAATGTTCAGTGTGCTCCCTTCGTGTGTGATAGATCATGTGTTCAAGACCTGGTCATGTGGTGTAATGTTTAGTGTGCTCCCTTCGTGTGTGATAGATCACGTGTTCAAGACCTGGTCATGTGGTGTAATGCTTAGTGTGTTCCCTTCGTGGGTGATATATCACGTGTTCAAGACCTGGTCGTGTGGTGTAATGGTTAGTGTGCTCCCTTCGTGTGTGATAGATCATGGGTTCAAGACCTGGTTATGTGGTGTAATAGTTAGTGTACTCCCTTCGTGGGTGATAGATCACGTGTTCAAGACCTGCTTATGTGGTGTAATGGTTAGTGTGCTCTCTTCGTGTGTGATAGATCACGTGTTCAAGACCTGGTCGTGTGGTGTAATGGTTAGTGTGCTCCTTTCGTGTGTGATATATCATGTGTTAAAGACCTGGTTATGTGGTGTAATGGTTAGTGTGCTCCCTTCGTGTGTGATAGATCATGTGTTCAAGACAAGGTCGTGTGGTGTAATGTTTAGTGTGCTCCCTTCGTGTGTGATAGATCACGTGTTCACGACCTGGTCATTTGTTGTAATGCTTAGTGTGCTCCCTTCGTGTGTGATAGATCACGTGTTCAATACCTGGTTATGTGGTGTAATGGTTAGTGTGCTCCATTCGTGTGTGATAGATCACGTGTTCAAGACCTGGTCGTGTGGTGTAATGGTTAGTGTGCTCCCTTCGTGTGTGATAGATCATGTGTTCAAGACCTGGTTATGTGGTGTAATGGTTAGTGTGCTCCCTTCGTGTGTGATAGATCACGTGTTCAAGACCTGGTTCTATGGTGTAATGTTTAGTGTGCTCCCTTCGTGTGTGATAGATCACGTGTTCAAGACCTGGTCATATGGTGTAATGGTTAGTGTGCTCCCTTCATGTGTGATATATCATGGGTTCAAGACCTGGTCGTGTGGTGTAATGGTTTGTGTGCTCCCTTCATGTGTGATAGATCACGTGTTCAAGACCTGGTCGGATGGTGTAATGCTTAGTGTGCTCCCTTCATGTGTGATAGATCATGGGTTCAAGACCTGGTTGTATGGTGTAATGGTTAGTGTGCTCCCTTCGTGTGTGATAGATCACGTGTTCAAGACCTGGCTATGTGGTGTAATTCTTAGTGTGCTCCCTTCGTGTGTGATAGTTCATGGGTTCAAGACCTGGTCGTGTGGTGTAATGGTTAGTGTGCTCCCTTCGTGTGTGATAGATCATGTGTTCAAGACCTGGTCGTTTGGTGTAATGGTTAGTGTGATCCCTTCGTGTGTGATAGATCACGTGTTCAAGATCTGGTCGTGTGGTGTAATGGTTAGTGTTCGCCCTTCGTGTGTGATAAATCACGTGTTCAAGACCTGGTCGTGTGGTGTAATGGTTAGTGTGCTCCTTCGTGTGTGATAGATCATGGGTTCAAGACCTGGTCGTGTGGTGTAATGCTTAGTGTGCTCCCTTCGTGTGTGATAGATCATGGGTTCAAGACCTGGTCGTGTGGTGTAATGTTTAGTGTGCTCCCTTTGTGTGTGATAGATCACGTGTTTAAGACATGGTTATGTGGTGTAATGTTTAGTGTGCTCTCTTCGTGTGTGATAGATCACGTGTTCAAGACCTGGTCATGTGGTGTAATGCTTAGTGTGCTCCCTTCGTGTGTGATAGATCACGTGTTCAAAACCTGGTCATGTGGTGTAATGCTTAGTGTGCTCCCTTCGTGTGTGATAGATCATGGGTTCAAGACCTGGTCGTGTGATGTAATGTTTAGTGTGCTCCCTTCGAGTGTGATAGATCACGTGTTCAAGACCTGGTCGTGTGGTGTAATGTTTAATGTGCTCCCTTCGTGTGTGATAGATCACGTGTTCAAGACCTGGTCATGTGGTGTAATCCTTAGTGTGCTCCCTTCGTGTGTGATAGATCATGGGTTCAAGACCTGGTCGTGTGGTGTAATGGTTAGTGTGCTCCCTTCGTGTGTGATAGATCATGGGTTCAAGACCTGGTCATGTGGTGTAATGTTTAGTGTGCTCCCTACGAGTGTGATAGATCACGTGTTGAAGACCTGGTCGTGTGGTGTAATGTTTTGTGTGCTCCCTTCGTGTGTGATAGATCACGTGTTCAAGACCTGGTCATGTGGTGTAATGCTTAGTGTGCTCCCTTCGTGTGTGATAGATCATGGGTTCAAGATCTGGTCGTGTGGTGTAATGGTTAGTGTGCTCCCTTCGTGTGTGATAGATCACGTGTTCAAGACCTGGCTATGTGGTGTAATTCTTAGTGTGCTCCCTTCGTGTGTGATAGTTCATGGGTTCAAGACCTGGTCGTGTGGTGTAATGGTTAGTGTGCTCCCTTCGTGTGTGATAGATCATGTGTTCAAGACCTGGTCGTTTGGTGTAATGGTTAGTGTGATCCCTTCGTGTGTGATAGATCACGTGTTCAAGATCTGGTCGTGTGGTGTAATGGTTAGTGTTCGCCCTTCGTGTGTGATAGATCACGTGTTCAAGACCTGGTCGTGTGGTGTAATGGTTAGTGTGCTCCTTCGTGTGTGATAGATCATGGGTTCAAGACCTGGTCGTGTGGTGTAATGCTTAGTGTGCTCCCTTCGTGTGTGATAGATCATGGGTTCAAGACCTGGTCGTGTGGTGTAATGGTTAGTGTGCTCCCTTTGTGTGTGATAGATCACGTGTTCAAGACATGGTTATGTGGTGTAATGTTTAGTGTGCTCTCTTCGTGTGTGATAGATCACGTGTTCAAGACCTGGTCATGTGGTGTAATGCTTAGTGTGCTCCCTTCGTGTGTGATAGATCACGTGTTCAAAACCTGGTCATGTGGTGTAATGCTTAGTGTGCTCCCTTCGTGTGTGATAGATCATGGGTTCAAGATCTGGTCGTGTGATGTAATGTTTAGTGTGCTCCCTTCGAGTGTGATAGATCACGTGTTCAAGACCTGGTCGTGTGGTGTAATGTTTAATGTGCTCCCTTCGTGTGTGATAGATCACGTGTTCAAGACCTGGTCATGTGGTGTAATCCTTAGTGTGCTCCCTTCGTGTGTGATAGATCATGGGTTCAAGACCTGGTCGTGTGGTGTAATGGTTAGTGTGCTCCCTTCGTGTGTGATAGATCATGGGTTCAAGACCTGGTCATGTGGTGTAATGTTTAGTGTGCTCCCTACGAGTGTGATAGATCACGTGTTGAAGACCTGGTCGTGTGGTGTAATGTTTTGTGTGCTCCCTTCGTGTGTGATAGATCACGTGTTCAAGACCTGGTCATGTGGTGTAATGCTTAGTGTGCTCCCTTCGTGTGTGATAGATCATGGGTTCAAGATCTGGTCGTGTGGTGTAATGGTTAGTGTGCTCCCTTCGTGTGTGATAGATCATGTGTTCAAGACCTGGTCATGTGGTTTAATGGTTAGTGTGCTCCCTTCGTGTGTGATAGATCACGTGTTCAAGACCTGGTCATGTGGTGTATTGCTTAGTGTGCTCCCTTCGTGTGTATTAGATCATGGGTTCAAGACATGGTCGTGTGGTGTAATGGTTTGTGTGCTCCCTTCGTGTGTGATAGATCATGGGTTCAAGACCTGGTCATGTGGTGTAATGCTTAGTGTGCTCCCTTCGTGTGTGATAGATCATGGGTTCAAGACCTGGTCGTGTGGTGTAATGTTTAGTGTGCTCCCTTCGTGTGTGATAGATCATGTGTTCAAGACCTGGTCATGTGGTTTAATGGTTAGTGTGCTCCCTTCGTGTGTGATATATCACGTGTTCAAGACCTGGTCGTGTGGTGTAATGCTTAGTTTGCTCCCTTCGTGTGTGATAGATCATGTGTTCAAGACCTGGTCGTGTGGTGTAATGGTTTGTGTGCTCCCTTTGTGTGTGATAGATCATGGGTTCAAGACCTGGTCATGTGGTGTAATGTTTAGTGTGCTCCCTTCGAGTGTGATAGATCACATGTTCAAGACCTTGTCGTGTGGTGTAATGTTTAGTGTGCTCCCTTCGTGTGTGATAGATCATGTGTTCAAGACCTGGTTGTGTGGTGGAATGTTTAGTGTGCTCCCTTCGTGTGTGATAGATCATTGGTTCATGACCTCCTCGTGTGGTGTAATGTTTAGTGTGCTCCCTTCGAATGTGATAGATCACGTGTTCAAGACCTGGTCGTGTGGTGTAATGCTTAGTGTGCTCCCTTCGTGTGTGATAGATCATGGGTTCAAGACCTGGTCATGTGGTGTAATGGTTAGTGTGCTCCCTTCGTGTGTGATAGATCATGTGTTCAAGACCTGATCATGTGGTGTAATACTTAGTGTGCTCCCTTCGTGTGTGATAGATCATGGGTTCAAGACCTGGTCGTGTGGAGTAATGGTTAGTGTGCTCCCTTTATGTGTGATAGATCACGTGTTCAAGACATGGTTATGTGGTGTAATGTTTAGTGTGCTCTCTTCGTGTGTGATAGATCACGTGTTCAAGACCTGGTCATGTGGTGTAATGCTTAGTGTGCTCCCTTCGTGTGTGATAGATCATGGGTTCAAGACCTGGTCGTGTGATGTAATGTTTAGTGAGCTCCCTTCGAGTGTGATAGATCACGTGTTCAAGACCTGGTCGTGTGGTGTAATGTTTAATGTGCTCCCTTCGTGTGTTATAGATCACGTGTTCAAGACCTGGTCGTGTGGTGTAATGCTTAGTGTGCTCCCTTCGTGTGTGATAGATCACGTGTTCAAGACCTGGTCGTGTGGTGTAATGGTTAGTGTGCTCCCTTCGTGTGTGATAGAACATGGGTTCAAGACCTGGTCGTGTGGTGTAATGGTTAGTGTGCTCCCTTCGTGTGTGATAGATCATGGGTTCAAGACCTGGTCATGTGGTGTAATGTTTAGTATGCTCCCTACGAGTGTGATAGATCACGTGTTGAAGACCTGGTCGTGTGGTGTAATGTTTTGTGTGCTCCCTTCGTGTGTGATAGATCACGTGTTCAAGACCTGGTCATGTGGTGTAATGCTTAGTGTGCTCCCTTCGTGTGTGATAGATCATGGGTTCAAGATCTGGTCGTGTGGTGTAATGGTTAGTGTGCTCCCTTCGTGTGTGATAGATCATGTGTTCAAGACCTGGTCATGTGGTTTAATGGTTAGTGTGCTCCCTTCGTGTGTGATAGATCACGTGTTCAAGACCTGGTCGTGTGGTGTAATGCTTAGTGTTCTCCCTTCGTGTGTGATAGATCATGGGTTCAAGACCTGGTCGTGTGGTGTAATGCTTAGTGTGCTCCCTTCGTGTGTGATAGATCACGTGTTCAAGACCTGGTCGTGTGGTGTAATGCTAGTGTGCTCCCTTCGTGTGTGATAGATCATGGGTTCAAGACCTGGTCGTGTGGTGTAATGGTTTGTGTGCTCCCTTTGTGTGTGATAGATCATGGGTTCAAGACCTGGTCATGTGGTGTAATGTTTAGTGTGCTCCCTTCGAGTGTGATAGATCACATGTTCAAGACCTTGTCGTGTGGTGTAATGTTTAGTGTGCTCCCTTCGTGTGTGATAGATCATGTGTTCAAGACCTGGTTGTATGGTGTAATGGTTAGTGTGCTCCCTTCGTGTGTGATAGATCACGTGTTCAAGACCTGGCTATGTGGTGTAATTCTTAGTGTGCTCCCTTCGTGTGTGATAGTTCATGGGTTCAAGACCTGGTCGTGTGGTGTAATGGTTAGTGTGCTCCCTTCGTGTGTGATAGATC
Source organism: Bathymodiolus septemdierum (assembly GCA_963383655.1). Lineage (NCBI taxonomy): Eukaryota > Metazoa > Mollusca > Bivalvia > Mytilida > Modiolidae > Bathymodiolus > Bathymodiolus septemdierum. The sequence goes on along the minus strand of OY726529.1, from coordinate 3,786,345 downwards.
ATGTGTTCAAGACCTGGTCGTTTGGTGTAATGGTTAGTGTGATCCCTTCGTGTGTGATAGATCATGGGTTCAAGACCTGGTCGTGTGGTGTAATGGTTAGTGTGCTCCCTTTGTGTGTGATAGATCACGTGTTCAAGACATGGTTATGTGGTGTAATGTTTAGTGTGCTCTCTTCGTGTGTGATAGATCACGTGTTCAAGACCTGGTCATGTGGTGTAATGCTTAGTGTGCTCCCTTCGTGTGTGATAGATCACGTGTTCAAAACCTGGTCATGTGGTGTAATGCTTAGTGTGCTCCCTTCGTGTGTGATAGATCATGGGTTCAAGACCTGGTCGTGTGATGTAATGTTTAGTGTGCTCCCTTCGAGTGTGATAGATCACGTGTTCAAGACCTGGTCGTGTGGTGTAATGTTTAATGTGCTCCCTTCGTGTGTGATAGATCACGTGTTCAAGACCTGGTCATGTGGTGTAATCCTTAGTGTGCTCCCTTCGTGTGTGATAGATCATGGGTTCAAGACCTGGTCGTGTGGTGTAATGGTTAGTGTGCTCCCTTCGTGTGTGATAGATCATGGGTTCAAGACCTGGTCATGTGGTGTAATGTTTAGTGTGCTCCCTACGAGTGTGATAGATCACGTGTTGAAGACCTGGTCGTGTGGTGTAATGTTTTGTGTGCTCCCTTCGTGTGTGATAGATCACGTGTTCAAGACCTGGTCATGTGGTGTAATGCTTAGTGTGCTCCCTTCGTGTGTGATAGATCATGGGTTCAAGATCTGGTCGTGTGGTGTAATGGTTAGTGTGCTCCCTTCGTGTGTGATAGATCATGTGTTCAAGACCTGGTCATGTGGTTTAATGGTTAGTGTGCTCCCTTCGTGTGTGATAGATCACGTGTTCAAGACCTGGTCATGTGGTGTATTGCTTAGTGTGCTCCCTTCGTGTGTATTAGATCATGGGTTCAAGACATGGTCGTGTGGTGTAATGGTTTGTGTGCTCCCTTCGTGTGTGATAGATCATGGGTTCAAGACCTGGTCATGTGGTGTAATGCTTAGTGTGCTCCCTTCGTGTGTGATAGATCATGGGTTCAAGACCTGGTCGTGTGGTGTAATGTTTAGTGTGCTCCCTTCGTGTGTGATAGATCATGTGTTCAAGACCTGGTCATGTGGTTTAATGGTTAGTGTGCTCCCTTCGTGTGTGATATATCACGTGTTCAAGACCTGGTCGTGTGGTGTAATGCTTAGTGTGCTCCCTTCGTGTGTGATAGATCATGTGTTCAAGACCTGGTCGTGTGGTGTAATGGTTTTTGTGCTCCCTTTGTGTGTGATAGATCATGGGTTCAAGACCTGGTCATGTGGTGTAATGTTTAGTGTGCTCCCTTCTAGTGTGATAGATCACATGTTCAAGACCTTGTCGTGTGGTGTAATGTTTAGTGTGCTCCCTTCGTGTGTGATAGATCATGTGTTCAAGACCTGGTTGTGTGGTGGAATGTTTAGTGTGCTCCCTTCGAATGTGATAGATCACGTGTTCAAGACCTGGTCGTGTGGTGTAATGCTTAGTGTGCTCCCTTCGTGTGTGATAGATCATGGGTTCAAGACCTGGTCATGTGGTGTAATGGTTAGTGTGCTCCCTTCGTGTGTGATAGATCATGTGTTCAAGACCTGATCATGTGGTGTAATACTTAGTGTGCTCCCTTCGTGTGTGATAGATCATGGGTTCAAGACCTGGTCGTGTGGTGTAATGGTTAGTGTGCTCCCTTTGTGTGTGATAGATCACGTGTTCAAGACATGGTTATGTGGTGTAATGTTTAGTGTGCTCTCTTCGTGTGTGATAGATCACGTGTTCAAGACCTGGTCATGTGGTGTAATGCTTAGTGTGCTCCCTTCGTGTGTGATAGATCACATGTTCAAAACCTGGTCATGTGGTGTAATGCTTAGTGTGCTCCCTTCGTGTGTGATAGATCATGGGTTCAAGACCTGGTCGTGTGATGTAATGTTTAGTGTGCTCCCTTCGAGTGTGATAGATCACGTGTTCAAGACCTGGTCGTGTGGTGTAATGTTTAATGTGCTCCCTTCGTGTGTTATAGATCACGTGTTCAAGACCTGGTCGTGTGGTGTAATGCTTAGTGTGCTCCCTTCGTGTGTGATAGATCACGTGTTCAAGACCTAGTCGTGTGGTGTAATGGTTAGTGTGCTCCCTTCGTGTGTGATAGAACATGGGTTCAAGACCTGGTCGTGTGGTGTAATGGTTAGTGTGCTCCCTTCGTGTGTGATAGATCATGGGTTCAAGACCTGGTCATGTGGTGTAATGTTTAGTATGCTCCCTACGAGTGTGATAGATCACGTGTTGAAGACCTGGTCGTGTGGTGTAATGTTTTGTGTGCTCCCTTCGTGTGTGATAGATCACGTGTTCAAGACCTGGTCATGTGGTGTAATGCTTAGTGTGCTCCCTTCGTGTGTGATAGATCATGGGTTCAAGATCTGGTCGTGTGGTGTAATGGTTAGTGTGCTCCCTTCGTGTGTGATAGATCATGTGTTCAAGACCTGGTCATGTGGTTTAATGGTTAGTGTGCTCCCTTCGTGTGTGATAGATCACGTGTTCAAGACCTGGTCGTGTGGTGTAATGCTTAGTGTTCTCCCTTCGTGTGTGATAGATCATGGGTTCAAGACCTGGTCGTGTGGAGTAATGCTTAGTGTGCTCCCTTCGTGTGTGATAGATCATGTGTTCAAGACCTGGTCATGTGGTGTAATGGTTAGTGTGCTCCCTCCGTGTGTGATAGATCACGTGTTCAAGACCTGGTCGTGTGGTGTAATGCTTAGTGTGCTCCCTTCGTGTGTGATAGATCATGGGTTCAAGACCTGGTCGTGTGGTGTAATGGTTTGTGTGCTCCCTTTGTGTGTGATAGATCATGGGTTCAAGACCTGGTCATGTGGTGTAATGTTTAGTGTGCTCCCTTCGAGTGTGATAGATCACATGTTCAAGACCTTGTCGTGTGGTGTAATGTTTAGTGTGCTCCCTTCGTGTGTGATAGATCATGTGTTCAAGACCTGGTTGTGTGGTGTAACGTTTAGTGTGCTCCCTTCGTGTGTGATAGATCATTGGTTCATGACCTCGTCGTGTGGTGTAATGTTTAGTGTGCTCCCTTCGTGTGTGATAGATCATTGGTTCATGACCTGGTCGTGTGGTGTAATGTTTAGTGTGCTCCCTTCGAGTGTGATAGATCACGTGTTCAAGACCTGGTCGTGTGGTGTAATGGTTAGTGTGCTCCCTTCATGTGTGATAGATCATAGGTTCAAGACCTGGTCGTGTGGTGTAATGTTTAGTGTGCTCCCTTCGAGTGTGATAGATCACGTGTTCAAGACCTGGTCGTGTGGTGTAATGTTTTGTGTGCTCCCTTCGTGTGTGATAGATCACGTGTTCAAGACCTGGTCATGTGGTGTAATGCTTAGTGTGCTCCCTTCGTGTGTGATAGATCATGGGTTCAAGACCTGGTCGTGTGGTGTAATGATTAGTGTGCTCCCTTCGTGTGTGATAGCTCACGTGTTCAAGACCTGGTCATGTGGTTTAATGGTTAGTATGCTCCCTTCGTGTGTGATAGATCACGTGTTCAAGACCTGGTGGTGTGGTGTAATGCTTAGTGTGCTCCCTTCGTGTGTGATAGATCATGGGTTCAAGACCTGGTCGTGTGGTGTAATGGTTAGTGTGCTCCCTTCGTGTGTGATAGATCATGGGTTCAAGACCTGGTCATGTGGTGTAATGGTTAGTGTGCTGCCTTCGTGTGTAATAGGTCATGGGTTCAAGACCTGGTTGTGTGGTGTAATGGTTAGTGTGCTCCCTTCGTGTGTGATAGATCATGGGTTCAAGACCTGGTCGTGTGGTGTAATGGTTAGTGTGCTCCCTTCGTGTGTGATAGATCATGGGTTCAAGACCTGGTCATGTGGTGTAATGTTTAGTGTGCTCCCTACGAGTGTGATAGATCACGTGTTGAAGACCTGGTCGTGTGGTGTAATGTTGTGTGTGCTCCCTTCGTGTGTGATAGATCACGTGTTCAAGACCTGGTCATGTGGTGTAATGCTTAGTGTGCTCCCTTCGTGTGTGATAGATCATGGGTTCAAGATCTGGTCGTGTGGTGTAATGGTTAGTGTGCTCCCTTCGTGTGTGATAGATCATGTGTTCAAGACCTGGTCATGTGGTTTAATGGTTAGTGTGCTCCCTTCGTGTGTGATAGATCATTGGTTCATGACCTCGTCGTGTGGTGTAATGTTTAGTGTGCTCCCTTCGTGTGTGATAGATCATTGGTTCATGACCTGGTCGTGTGGTGTAATGTTTAGTGTGCTCCCTTCGAGTGTGATAGATCACGTGTTCAAGACCTGGTCGTGTGGTGTAATGGTTAGTGTGCTCCCTTCATGTGTGATAGATCATGGGTTCAAGACCTGGTCGTGTGGTGTAATGTTTAGTGTGCTCCCTTCGAGTGTGATAGATCACGTGTTCAAGACCTGGTCGTGTGGTGTAATGTTTTGTGTGCTCTCTTCGTGTGTGATAGATCACGTGTTCAAGACCTGGTCGTGTGGTGTAATGATTAGTGTGCTCCCTTCGTGTGTGATAGCTCACGTGTTCAAGACCTGGTCATGTGGTTTAATGGTTAGTATGCTCCCTTCGTGTGTGATAGATCACGTGTTCAAGACCTGGTGGTGTGGTGTAATGCTTAGTGTGCTCCCTTCGTGTGTGATAGATCATGGGTTCAAGACCTGGTCGTGTGGTGTAATGGTTTGTGTGCTCCTTTCGTGTGTGATAGATCATGGGTTCAAGACCTGGTCGTGTGGTGTAATGGTTAGTGTGCTCCCTTCGTGTGTGATAGATCATGGGTTCAAGACCTGGTCATGTGGTGTAATGCTTAGTGTGCTCCCTTCGTGTGTGATAGATCATGGGTTCAAGACCTGGTCGTGTGGTGTAATGGTTAGTGTGCTCCCTTCGTGTGTGATAGATCATGGGTTCAAGACCTGGTCGTGTGGTGTAATGTTTAGTGTGCTCCCTTTGTGTGTAATAGATCACGTGTTCAAGACCTGGTCATGTGGTGTAATGCTTAGTGTGCTCCCTTCGTGTGTGATAGATCATGGGTTCAAGACCTGGTCGTGTGGGGTAATGGTTTGTGTGCTCCCTTCGTGTTTGATAGACCATGGGTTCAAGACCTGGTCATGTGGTGTAATGTTTAGTGTGCTGCATTCGAGTGTGATAGATCACATGTTCAAGACCTGGTCGTGTGGTGTAATGTTTAGTGTGCTCCCTTCGTGGGTGATATATCATTGGTTCATGACTTGGTCGTGTGGTGTAATGTTTAGTGTGCTCCCTTCGAGTGTGATGGATCACGTGTTCAAGACCTGGTCGTGTGGTGTAATGCTTACTGCGTACCTTTCGTGTGTGATAGATCACGTGTTCAAGACCTGGTCGTGTGGTGTAATGTTTAGTGTGCTCCCTTCGTGTGTGATAGATCACGTGTTCAAGACCTGGTCGTGTGGTGTAATGGTTAATGTGCTCCCTTCGTGTGTGATAGATCATGGGTTCAAGACCTGGTCATGTGGTGTAATGTTTAGTGTGCTCCCTTCGAGTGTGATAGATCACGTGTTCAGGACCTGGTCGTGTGGTGTAATGTTTAGTGTGCTCCCTTCGTGTGTGATAGATCATGTGTTCAAGACCTGGGCATGTGGTGTAATGCTTATTGTGCTCCCTTCGCGTGTGATAGATCATGTGTTCAAGACCTGGTCGTGTGGTGTAATGCTTAGTGTGCTCCCGTCGTGTGTGATAGATCACGTGTTCAAGACCTGGTCACGTGGTGTAATGTTTAGTGTGCTCCCTTCGTGTGTTATAGATCATGGGTTCAAGACCTGGTCGTGTGGTGTAATGGTTAGTGTGCCCCCTTCATGTGTGATAGATCACGTGTTCAAGACCTGGTCATGTGGTTTAATGGTTAGTGTGATAGATCACGTGTTCAAGACCTAGTCATGTGGTGTAATGCTTAGTGTGCTCCCTTCGTGTGTGATAGATCATGGGTTCAAGACCTGGTCATGTGGTGTAATGGTTTGTGTGCTCCCTTCGTGTGTGATAGATCATGGGTTCAAGAACTGGTCGTGTGGTGTAATGGTTAGTGTGCTCCCTTCGTGTGTGATAGATCACATGTTCAAGACCTGGTTAGGTGGTGTAATGCTTAGTGTGCTGCCTTCGTGTGTGATATATCATGGGTTCAAGACCTGGTCGTGTGGTGTAATGGTTAGTGTGCTCCCTTCGTGTGTGATAGATCATGGGTTCAAGACCTGATCATGTGGTGTAATGCTTAGTGTGCTCCCTTCGTGTGAGATAGATCACCTGTTCAAGACCTGGTCATGTGGGGTAATGTTTAGTGTGCTCCCTTCTTGTGTGATAGATCATGGGTTAAAGACCTGGTCATGTGGTGTAATGGTTTTTGTACTCCCTTCGTGTGTGATAGATCACGTGTTTAAGACCTGGTCGTGTGGTGTAATGGTTAGTGTACTCCCTTCGTGTGTGATAGATCACGTGTTCAAGACCTGGTCGTGTGGTGTAATGGTTAGTGTGCTCCCTTCGTGTGTGATAGATCACGTGTTCAAGACCTGGTCATGTGGTGTAATGCTTAGTGTGCTCCCTTCGTGTGTGATAGATCATGGGTTCAAGACCTGGTCGTGTGGTGTAATGGTTTGTGTGCTTCCTTCGTGTGTGATAGATCATGGGTTCAAGACCTGGTCGTGTGGTGTAATGGTTAGTGTGCTCCCTTCGTGTGTGATAGCTCATGGGTTCAAGACCTGGTCGTGTGGTGTAATGGTTAGTGTACTCTTTTCGTGTGTGATAGATCATGGGTTCAAGACCTGGTTGGTTGTGTGGTGTAATGTTTAGTGTGCTCCCTTCGTGTGTGATAGATCACGTGTTCAAGACCTGGTCGTGTGGTGTAATGCTTAGTGTGCTCCCTTCGTGTGTGATAGATCATGGGTTCAAGACCTGGTGGTGTGGTGTAATGGTTTGTGTGATCCCTTCGTGTGTGATAGATCATGGGTTCAAGACCTGGTCGTGTGGTGTAATGGTTAGTGTGCTCCCTTCGTGTGTGATAGATCACATGTTCAATACCTGGTTATGTGGTGTAATGCTTAGTGTGCTCCCTTCGTGTGTGATAGATCATGGGTTCAAGACCTGGTCGTGTGGTGTAATGGTTAGTGTGCTCCCTTCGTGTGTGATAGATCATGGGTTCAAGACCTGGTCATGTGGTGTAATGCTTAGTGTGCTCCCTTCGTGTGTGATAGATCACGTGTTCAAGACCTGGTCATGTGGTGTAATGTTTAGTGTGCTCCCTTCTTGTGTGATAGATCATGGGTTAAAGACCTGGTCATGTGGTGTAATGGTTAGTGTACTCCCTTCGTGTGTGATAGATCACGTGTTCAATACCTGGTCGTGTGGTGTAATGGTTAGTGTACTCCCTTCGTGTGTGATAGATCACGTGTTCAAGACCTGGTCGTGTGGTGTAATGGTTAGTGTGCTCCCTTCGTGTGTGATAGATCACGTGTTCAAGACCTGGTCATGTGGTGTAATGCTTAGTGTGCTCCCTTCGTGTGTGATAGATCATGGGTTCAAGACCTGGTCGTGTGGTGTAATGGTTTGTGTGTTCCCTTCGTGTGTGATAGATCATGGGTTCAAGACCTGGTCGTGTGGTGTAATGGTTAGTGTGCTCCCTTCGTGTGTGATAGATCATGGGTTCAAGACCTGGTCGTGTGGTGTAATGGTTAGTGTACTCTCTTCGTGTGTGATAGATCATGGGTTCAAGACCTGGTTGTGTGGTGTAATGTTTAGTGTGCTCCCTTCGTGTGTGATAGATCACGTGTTCAAGACCTGGTCATGAGGTGTAATGCTTAGTGTGCTCCCTTCGTGTGTGATATATCATGGGTTCAAGACCTGGTCGGGTGGTGTAATGGTTTGTGTGCTCCCTTCGTGTGTGATAGATCATGGGTTCAAGACCTGGTCATGTGGTGTAATGTTTAGTGTGCTCCCTTCGAGTGTGATATATCACATGTTCAAGACCTGGTCGTGTGGTGTAATGTTTAGTGTGCTCCCTTCGTGTGTGATAGATCATGGGTTCAAGACCTGGTCATGTGGTGTAATGTTTAGTGTGCTCCCTTCGAGTGTGATATATCACATGTTCAAGACCTGGTCGTGTGGTGTAATGTTTAGTTTGCTCCCTTCGTGTGTGATAGATCATGTGTTCAAGACCTGGTCGTGTGGTGTAATGTTTAGTGTGCTCCCTTCGTGTGTGATAGATCATGGGTTCATGACCTGGTCGTGTGGTGTAATGTTTAGTGTGCTCCCTTCGAGTGTGATAGATCACGTGTTCAAGACCTGGTCGTGTGGTGTAATGTTTAGTGTGCTCCCTTCGTGTGTGGTAGATCACGTGTTCAAGACCTGGTCGTGTGGTGTAATGGTTAGTGTGCTCCCTTCGTGTGTGATAGATCATGGGTTCAAGACCTGGTCATGTGGTGTAATGCTTAGTGTACTCCCTTCTTGTGAGATAGATCACCTGTTCAAGACCTGGTCATGTGGTGTAATGTTTAGTGTGCTCCCTTCTTGTGTGATAGATCATGGGTTAAAGACCTGGTCATGTGGTGTAATGGTTTGTGTACTCCCTTCGTGTGTGATAGATCACGTGTTCAAGACCTGGTCGTGTGGTGTAATGGTTAGTGTGCTCCCTTCGTGTGTGATAGATCATGGGTTCAAGACCTGGTCATGTGGTGTAATGCTTAGTGTGCTCCCTTCGTGTGTGATAGATCATGGGTTCAAGACCTGGTCGTGTGGTGTAATGGTTAGTGTGCTCCCTTCGTGTGTGATAGATCATGGGTTCAAGACCTGGTCGTGTGGTGTAATGTTTAGTGTGCTCCCTTTGTGTGTAATAGATCACGTGTTCAAGACCTGGTCATGTGGTGTAATGCTTAGTGTGCTCCCTTCGTGTGTGATAGATCATGGGTTCAAGACCTGGTCGTGTGGGGTAATGGTTTGTGTGCTCCCTTCGTGTTTGATAGACCATGGGTTCAAGACCTGGTCATGTGGTGTAATGTTTAGTGTGCTGCATTCGAGTGTGATAGATCACATGTTCAAGACCTGGTCGTGTGGTGTAATGTTTAGTGTGCTCCCTTCGTGGGTGATATATCATTGGTTCATGACTTGGTCGTGTGGTGTAATGTTTAGTGTGCTCCCTTCGAGTGTGATGGATCACGTGTTCAAGACCTGGTCGTGTGGTGTAATGCTTACTGCGTACCTTTCGTGTGTGATAGATCACGTGTTCAAGACCTGGTCGTGTGGTGTAATGTTTAGTGTGCTCCCTTCGTGTGTGATAGATCACGTGTTCAAGACCTGGTCGTGTGGTGTAATGGTTAATGTGCTCCCTTCGTGTGTGATAGATCATGGGTTCAAGACCTGGTCATGTGGTGTAATGTTTAGTGTGCTCCCTTCGAGTGTGATAGATCACGTGTTCAGGACCTGGTCGTGTGGTGTAATGTTTAGTGTGCTCCCTTCGTGTGTGATAGATCATGTGTTCAAGACATGGGCATGTGGTGTAATGCTTATTGTGCTCCCTTCGCGTGTGATAGATCATGTGTTCAAGACCTGGTCGTGTGGTGTAATGCTTAGTGTGCTCCCGTCGTGTGTGATAGATCACGTGTTCAAGACCTGGTCACGTGGTGTAATGTTTAGTGTGCTCCCTTCGTGTGTTATAGATCATGGGTTCAAGACCTGGTCGTGTGGTGTAATGGTTAGTGTGCCCCCTTCATGTGTGATAGATCACGTGTTCAAGACCTGGTCATGTGGTTTAATGGTTAGTGTGATAGATCAAGTGTTCAAGACCTAGTCATGTGGTGTAATGCTTAGTGTGCTCCCTTCGTGTGTGATAGATCATGGGTTCAAGACCTGGTCATGTGGTGTAATGGTTTGTGTGCTCCCTTCGTGTGTGATAGATCATGGGTTCAAGAACTGGTCGTGTGGTGTAATGGTTAGTGTGCTCCCTTCGTGTGTGATAGATCACATGTTCAAGACCTGGTTAGGTGGTGTAATGCTTAGTGTGCTGCCTTCGTGTGTGATATATCATGGGTTCAAGACCTGGTCGTGTGGTGTAATGGTTAGTGTGCTCCCTTCGTGTGTGATAGATCATGGGTTCAAGACCTGATCATGTGGTGTAATGCTTAGTGTGCTCCCTTCGTGTGAGATAGATCACCTGTTCAAGACCTGGTCATGTGGTGTAATGTTTAGTGTGCTCCCTTCTTGTGTGATAGATCATGGGTTAAAGACCTGGTCATGTGGTGTAATGGTTTTTGTACTCCCTTCGTGTGTGATAGATCACGTGTTTAAGACCTGGTCGTGTGGTGTAATGGTTAGTGTACTCCCTTCGTGTGTGATAGATCACGTGTTCAAGACCTGGTCGTGTGGTGTAATGGTTAGTGTGCTCCCTTCGTGTGTGATAGATCACGTGTTCAAGACCTGGTCATGTGGTGTAATGCTTAGTGTGCTCCCTTCGTGTGTGATAGATCATGGGTTCAAGACCTGGTCGTGTGGTGTAATGGTTTGTGTGCTTCCTTCGTGTGTGATAGATCATGGGTTCAAGACCTGGTCGTGTGGTGTAATGGTTAGTGTGCTCCCTTCGTGTGTGATAGCTCATGGGTTCAAGACCTGGTCGTGTGGTGTAATGGTTAGTGTACTCTTTTCGTGTGTGATAGATCATGGGTTCAAGACCTGGTTGGTTGTGTGGTGTAATGTTTAGTGTGCTCCCTTCGTGTGTGATAGATCACGTGTTCAAGACCTGGTCGTGTGGTGTAATGCTTAGTGTGCTCCCTTCGTGTGTGATAGATCATGGGTTCAAGACCTGGTGGTGTGGTGTAATGGTTTGTGTGATCCCTTCGTGTGTGATAGATCATGGGTTCAAGACCTGGTCGTGTGGTGTAATGGTTAGTGTGCTCCCTTCGTGTGTGATAGATCACATGTTCAATACCTGGTTATGTGGTGTAATGCTTAGTGTGCTCCCTTCGTGTGTGATAGATCATGGGTTCAAGACCTGGTCGTGTGGTGTAATGGTTAGTGTGCTCCCTTCGTGTGTGATAGATCATGGGTTCAAGACCTGGTCATGTGGTGTAATGCTTAGTGTGCTCCCTTCGTGTGTGATAGATCACGTGTTCAAGACCTGGTCATGTGGTGTAATGTTTAGTGTGCTCCCTTCTTGTGTGATAGATCATGGGTTAAAGACCTGGTCATGTGGTGTAATGGTTAGTGTACTCCCTTCGTGTGTGATAGATCACGTGTTCAATACCTGGTCGTGTGGTGTAATGGTTAGTGTACTCCCTTCGTGTGTGATAGATCACGTGTTCAAGACCTGGTCGTGTGGTGTAATGGTTAGTGTGCTCCCTTCGTGTGTGATAGATCACGTGTTCAAGACCTGGTCATGTGGTGTAATGCTTAGTGTGCTCCCTTCGTGTGTGATAGATCATGGGTTCAAGACCTGGTCGTGTGGTGTAATGGTTTGTGTGTTCCCTTCGTTTGTGATAGATCATGGGTTCAAGACCTGGTCGTGTGGTGTAATGGTTAGTGTGCTCCCTTCGTGTGTGATAGATCATGGGTTCAAGACCTGGTCGTGTGGTGTAATGGTTAGTGTACTCTCTTCGTGTGTGATAGATCATGGGTTCAAGACCTGGTTGTGTGGTGTAATGTTTAGTGTGCTCCCTTCGTGTGTGATAGATCACGTGTTCAAGACCTGGTCATGAGGTGTAATGCTTAGTGTGCTCCCTTCGTGTGTGATATATCATGGGTTCAAGACCTGGTCGGGTGGTGTAATGGTTTGTGTGCTCCCTTCGTGTGTGATAGATCATGGGTTCAAGACCTGGTCATGTGGTGTAATGTTTAGTGTGCTCCCTTCGAGTGTGATATATCACATGTTCAAGACCTGGTCGTGTGGTGTAATGTTTAGTGTGCTCCCTTCGTGTGTGATAGATCATGGGTTCAAGACCTGGTCATGTGGTGTAATGTTTAGTGTGCTCCCTTCGAGTGTGATATATCACATGTTCAAGACCTGGTCGTGTGGTGTAATGTTTAGTTTGCTCCCTTCGTGTGTGATAGATCATGTGTTCAAGACCTGGTCGTGTGGTGTAATGTTTAGTGTGCTCCCTTCGTGTGTGATAGATCATGGGTTCATGACCTGGTCGTGTGGTGTAATGTTTAGTGTGCTCCCTTCGAGTGTGATAGATCACGTGTTCAAGACCTGGTCGTGTGGTGTAATGTTTAGTGTGCTCCCTTCGTGTGTGGTAGATCACGTGTTCAAGACCTGGTCGTGTGGTGTAATGGTTAGTGTGCTCCCTTCGTGTGTGATAGATCATGGGTTCAAGACCTGGTCATGTGGTGTAATGCTTAGTGTACTCCCTTCTTGTGAGATAGATCACCTGTTCAAGACCTGGTCATGTGGTGTAATGTTTAGTGTGCTCCCTTCTTGTGTGATAGATCATGGGTTAAAGACCTGGTCATGTGGTGTAATGGTTTGTGTACTCCCTTCGTGTGTGATAGATCACGTGTTCAAGACCTGGTCGTGTGGTGTAATGGTTAGTGTACTCCCTTCGTGTGTGATAGATCACGTGTTCAAGACCTGGTCGTGTGGTGTAATGGTTAGTGTGCTCCCTTCGTGTGTGATAGATCATGGGTTCAAGACCTGGTCGTGTGGTGTAATGGTTTGTGTGCTTCCTTCGTGTGTGATAGGTCATGGGTTCAAGACCTGGTCGTGTGGTGTAATGGTTAGTGTGCTCCCTTCGTGTGTGATAGATCATGGGTTCAAGACCTGGTTGGTTGTGTGGTGTAATGTTTAGTGTGCTCCCTTCGTGTGTGATAGATCACGTGTTCAAGACCTGGTCGTGTGGTGTAATGCTTAGTGTGCTCCCTTCGTGTGTGATAGATCATGGGTTCAAGACCTGATGGTGTGGTGTAATGGTTTGTGTGATCCCTTCGTGTGTGATAGATCATGGGTTCAAGACCTGGTCGTGTGGTGTAATGGTTAGTGTGCTCCCTTCGTGTGTGATAGATCACATGTTCAATACCTGGTTATGTGGTGTAATGCTTAGTGTGCTCCCTTCGTGTGTGATAGATCATGGGTTCAAGACCTGGTCGTGTGGTGTAATGGTTAGTGTGCTCCCTTCGTGTGTGATAGATCACGTGTTCAAGACCTGGTCGTGTGGTGTAATGGTTAGTGTACTCCCTTCGTGTGTGATAGATCACGTGTTCAAGACCTGGTCGTGTGGTGTAATGGTTAGTGTGCTCCCTTCGTGTGTGATAGATCACGTGTTCAAGACCTGGTCATGTGGTGTAATGCTTAGTGTGCTCCCTTCGTGTGTGATAGATCATGGGTTCAAGACCTGGTCGTGTGGTGTAATGGTTTGTGTGCTCCCTTCGTGTGTGATAGATCATGGGTTCAAGACCTGGTCGTGTGGTGTAATGGTTAGTGTGCTCCCTTCGTGTGTGATAGATCATGGGTTCAAGACCTGGTCGTGTGGTGTAATGGTTAGTGTACTCTCTTCGTGTGTGATAGATCATGGGTTCAAGACCTGGTTGTGTGGTGTAATGTTTAGTGTGCTCCCTTCGTGTGTGATAGATCACGTGTTCAAGACCTGGTCATGAGGTGTAATGCTTAGTGTGCTCCCTTCGTGTGTGATATATCATGGGTTCAAGACCTGGTCGGGTGGTGTAATGGTTTGTGTGCTCCCTTCGTGTGTGATAGATCATGGGTTCAAGACCTGGTCATGTGGTGTAATGTTTAGTGTGCTCCCTTCGAGTGTGATATATCACATGTTCAAGACCTGGTCGTGTGGTGTAATGTTTAGTGTGCTCCCTTCGTGTGTGATAGATCATGGGTTCAAGACCTGGTCATGTGGTGTAATGTTTAGTGTGCTCCCTTCGAGTGTGATATATCACATGTTCAAGACCTGGTCGTGTGGTGTAATGTTTGTGTGCTCCCTTCGTGTGTGATATATCATGTGTTCAAGACCTGGTCGTGTGGTGTAATGTTTAGTGTGCTCCCTTCGTGTGTGATAGATCATGGGTTCATGACCTGGTCGTGTGGTGTAATGTTTAGTGTGCTCCCTTCGAGTGTGATAGATCACGTGTTCAAGACCTGGTCGTGTGGTGTAATGTTTAGTGTGCTCCCTTCGTGTGTGGTAGATCACGTGTTCAAGACCTGGTCGTGTGGTGTAATGTTTAGTGTGCTCCCTTCGTGTGTGATAGATCATGTGTTCAAGACCTGGTCATGTGGTGTAATGGTGAGTGTACTTCCTTCGAGTGTGATAGATCATGGGTTCAAGACCTGGTCGTATGGTGTAATGTTTAGTGTGCTCCCTTCGTGTATGATAGATCACGTATTGAAGACCTGGTCGTGTGGTGTAATGGTGAGTGTACTTCCTTCGAGTGTGATAGATCATGTGTTCAAGACCTGGTCGTATGGAACCAAAGACAGTTAAATTGGTACTTGCTGCTTCTCCACTAAGCACAGAACATTAGTGAGAAAGAGGAAAGACTTATTGGCTAGAAATCATGATAATGTGTGGTGAAATATCGACCTGTACACTGTTAAATAAAACAGCTAAGAGTGTTGGTTTATTAGAAAGCAAATATCATTATCATCTCATCGAATGTAACTTGTTCTTACGATGATATAGCTGAAAAATTGCTTATTTGGCGTTAAGCAGTAATTACTCACTCATTTTTCTGTTGAAAGAACCATGAACAACTTACAACATATTATCTTTAACTTGATGTTTGTTTCTAATTGTTAATTTTAAAAATAGAAAAGTGTTTGATACAAATAAATTTCAATACAAACACTATAAATGATAAATACACAAAATAATATATAAAAATAAGATATTTTGTTTTGATACAGTCAATTTAAAATACAAGAACAAAGAAAATATAACATATATCCAAAGATAATCAACCATTCATTGCCGCCTCAACATTAAGCCATTTTATTAATTAATTTGCTCTGTCTGTTTTGAAAACATGTAAAAAGTTTAATTTTTTTCTATTTCAATATAATATTTGAGGTATTGAAGACCTCCATGTAAATGTGTGATTTCTCCCTTACATCAGTATTATATTTGACTTGTTAATCT
Organism: Bathymodiolus septemdierum; assembly: GCA_963383655.1. NCBI lineage: Eukaryota > Metazoa > Mollusca > Bivalvia > Mytilida > Modiolidae > Bathymodiolus > Bathymodiolus septemdierum. The sequence goes on along the minus strand of OY726529.1, from coordinate 3,771,179 downwards.
TAATTTATTGTTTTTTATTGTAGCTAACAAACTACTATTCAAACCATGTATCTCTTAAATCAATCTTCATCAAAGTCGTTCTGTACAGTTTAAAGTAAGTTTATATTCATTCAATTTGGTCGTGATCGTATGGTAGTTGGATTGACAACTGCCTTAATACAATCAGTCCCTATCTTCACCAACGTTGTGAGTTCGAACTCCACTCTTGGCGAGGTGTACTCGATGCAATAAAGTTTGTCAATCACTTGCGGCAGGTCGGTGGTTTTCTCAAAGTAATCCGGTTCCTGCCACTAATAAAAGTAACTGCCACAATATAGCTGAAATATTATAGAAAGTGGCATTAAACAACATAACCAAGCCAAACCATCAATCAATTTTCATTAATATAATTGTCATTATGTTCACAATATTTATTATTATTATTATCAGAATAACAACGTAGATATTAAAATTAGTGTGGATGACACGTTTCTGTAATAACCTTCAATAGATTGGTTCAATGTCAAAAGATTGGAGCACCCACCTGTATATTTTGGACTAAATGGAGATGAAATTGATGAAATAGATAATCACTGTCATCTTAGAATAACATTTCAATCATCAGCTACATGGAAAAAACATATATATGATATTTATGAAAAAGCATGCTCTCGTTTATTTTTACTTAGACAAGTTAAACATTTATTAGATAGATATTCCCTTATACATATATATTTTGCATTTATTAGACCTGTTTTAGAATATGGTGATGTAGTATGGGGTAACTGCACTAAAAAGGAATCCGATTTATTGGAAATTGTACAAATAGAAGCTGGTCGAATTATAACCGGTCTTTGATGTAATTTCTCTAGACAAAAACTATACCATGAATTGGGGTGGGAAACACTAGAAAATAGACGGAATAATCACAAACTAATATTATTTTATAGAATATTAAATGGGTTAGCACCTGCATACCTTTATGAGTTGGTTCAACCATATCTACTTAGACAATCAAGATATAAATTAAGAAATGAAAATAATACATTCCATCCACCATTTTCCAGAAGAAGTTCTTTTTATGATAGTGTTATCCCTTTCACTATAAGACTATGGAATATTTTACCCCTAACTATTACTGAATCTCCAAGTTTAAATATCTTTAAAAATAGATTCTATGAAACTTGGGACACCAATGCACATTATAATTTTGGAATAAGGAAGTTTAACATAATTCATTGTCAATTTAGAAATGAGGCCAGTAACCTGAAGGCACATTTATTTAATGATTTTTTATCTGATAATACTAACTGTCCAAACTGTAGTGGTCCATTAGAAGATAACAACCATTTTTTGCTTAACTGTCCTAAATTTAATAACTTAGGATTGATTTTATTATTACATGGAAATATTTCAAGCTATACACAAGTTCATAATTCACACTCATCGTTTCATTTAAGATGCTTCTTTTTTCAATTGCACTCCTCCCATTATACATTTATTTTGCTTTATTTTATTTTTCTTTAACTTCTTGTATGCTTAACTATTTATAATATTTAGAAAGTCTACAAATTTCACTTCACTCGTAAATTTATTATATATGAAATATTAATGGTGTTCACAATTACATGTATTGAAGGAGCATAATTATCTTATATTATTGATATAATTGTTATATACTTTTTTTACTGAGTGTATGCCTTGTACATGTAAAAGGAGAGAGTGTGTATAGGCATAGCCGGTTGCTCAATCCTATTCATTTTGTCTGTTTATATACTTATGAGTTTTGACTTTCCCTTTGTAAGATTGTTCGGAGTTTGGTAATTTTGTTATTACCCTTATTTAGTTGTGAATAAAATATGTTTAAAACTAAAACTCTCTTAAGGATTTATTTTCGCAATTTGTCAGTTCAAAGATCTTTTTTGCAATATAAAAGTTGGTGCTTGGAAAAGGTCAATGTAAAATATGTGATGAAAAGATTATGACATGGAATTTTCCATATCGTCCCTGGTATCAACCCTCGACCCATATCAATCCTCCAGCTTCGCTATCTGGCTTGATATGAGAGTCTCCGGCTAATACCAGGGCCGATATGGAAAATGTCATGTAATAATCTCTTAATATTAAACCATGTCAGCGACTAAACTACTGGATGAATGATATCTTCGAGGACTAATAGTCCACCAGTAGAGGTATTGACTCAGTGATAGTAATAAAAAGGTAGATATCAAATGTCGAATTAAATAGGAAAAAAAGTTATGCAAATAACAACCTCCTCCTGGTACACATGGACTCTTGTTTCATTGATCTAGCAGTATAAAAATCTGACGAAGTGTGTTCATCTTGTTCAAAGTGGATCGACATCATCATCATTTCATCAAAATGTAACTTGTTTTCCCCGTAATATTGCTAAATCATTACTCTCTTGGTGTTGGACAACAATCTATTAATCACAAGACCATATATGAACTTGATACAGGGGCCATCGTGGCCGTGATCGTATGGTAATATGATTTACAATTAACTGTGCAATCAGTGCCTATCACCACTAATGTTGTGAGTTCGAACCCCGTTCATGGCAAGGTGTGCTTGATACAACATTATGTGATAAAGTTTGTCAGTGACTTGCGACAGGTCGATGGTTTTCTCTGTGTACTCCGGTTTCCTCCACCAATAAAACTGAGCACCACAACATAACTGAAATATTGTTGAAAATGGCATTAAACACCATAACTCAAACCAAACCGATGGCCTTGATACAATCAGGAGAGGCAACAGTAATCAGATAATTTTCTCTTATCTGTACTTTTTATCATTCTCATTTCAGGGCTGGAAGTTTGATTGCTGACCATGCTGTTGTGTCTAACCAGAATAATTCTCAGCCTAATGTTATAGCAGCTGTTGATAACTTAGTAAATGGTGGCAGTACAGTCACGATTCAAGGAGTTTCTAGTGGGGCTACATCTGCCTCTATGACAAGTGGCACAAATATAGGTAATATATAAGTTGGTGACTGTATTTGTAATTTGATGGATAACACTCCTTCTCTACAACTGCTGTTTAATACCTTAAGATTGGTCATTTGTGATATGACCTGATCATGACCCCTACTGGATATTTTTTGATGCAATTTGGGTATGGTAAAATAATTTATATTTTCCAACATAGGGGGGGGGGGGGAGCAAATGAGGCACAACATACTCCCTTTTCTACAACTTGACTTGCAACCTACAATGATTTATTAGTTTATACATGTAGTTGCAATGTTATTTAAATAAATATATAATCTTTATACCGGTATTCATATAAGGCCATCGTGGTCATGATCGTATGGTAGTTGGATTTACAACTACCTATACAATCAGTGCCTATCACCACTGGTGTTGTAAGTTCGAATCTCGATCAGTTCGAGGTGTACAACATTATGTGATAAAGTTTGTTTGTGACTTGCAACAAGTCGGTGCTTTTCTCCTGGTCCTCTGGTTTCCTCCACCAATAAAGCTGACCTCGACGATATAACTGAAATATTATTGAAAGTGGTATTTAGCACCATCAAACAAACAATTTAGCCTAAAACATTATTGGTTAAATTTTTTTTCTTCAAATTCAACAAATTATAACAAAAAAATTAATGTGATTCTTACAAGTAATCCAGTACTTCTACATATTTATTTTGCGTTATTTCAGTAGATGACTCTACTTGTCTCTAGTTGACTCTAGTTGTTCCTGTTTAGTAGCCATGATTCTAACAAGTATAGTATAAATGTTGTTGTTTATTTTGTAGCTAATGTTGACCAATCAACTACAGCATGTAGCTCATTTAATCAAGTTTTCGACTGTCCAACAAATCAGGGATGTGATATAAATAGTGTAAATGGTGTCCCATATTGTGCGTAAGTAATTATTTAAATTTATGCAGATATTTTAAAGGGGTCAAGATTCCTAGATGTCTGACAAATTCCTCAATAGACCATTTACACATTTCTGTCTCGATTCTAACGTAGCTTTTTTTCCCGGGTTTTTGTAGGAGTTTTTTCCCTTTAATGTGGACAAAGGTCCATTTCTTGTAAAGTTCAATGAAAATAATAAATATTTTTCCAATATTCTGTATAAAATGTAAATGTTGTAACAACTTGTGATTTTTTTATTTGATATGAAATGACCCTCTGATTTTCTACAATGTCCAAATATCTATACATTTTATGAAATTTTTACTTTTAGATAATCAAAATCTTTGTCGTATCCATTGCTCTTGCTTGGAAAGGGAACAATTTCGTCCACCATAATGAAAATAACCCATTGAAATGTCTATTAGGTTGTAAGATTTCTGGTAAATTACTAAATCAGAGTTATAAAATTTCTGGTAAATTACTAAATCAGAGTTAAGAGATTTCTGGTAAATGATTGAATCAGAGTTATGAGATTTCGGGTAAATTACTAAATCAGAATTATGAGATTTCTGGTAAATTACTAAATCAGAGTTATGAGATTTCTGGTAAATTACTAAATCAGAGTTGTGAGATTTCTGGTAAATTACTAAATCAGAATTATGAGATTTCTGGTAAATTACTTAAACAGAATTATGAGATTTCTTGTAAATTTCAATTTCAGAGTTAAGAGATTTCTGGTAAATTACTAAATCAGAATTATGAGATTTCTGGTAAATTACTAAATCAGAATTATGAGATTTCTGGTAAATTACTAAATCAGAATTATGAGATTTCTGATAAATTACTAAATCAGAGTTATGAGATTTTTGGTCAATTACTAAATCAGAATTATGAGATTTCTGATAAATTACTAAATCAGAATTATGAGATTTCTGGTAAATTACTAAATCAGAGTTATGAGATTTCTGGTCAATTACCGAATCAGAATTATGAGATTTCTGGTAAATTATTAAATCAGAATTATGAGATTTCTGGTAAATTACTAAATCAAAATTATGAGATTTCTGGTAAATTACTAAATCAGAATTATATGATTTCTGGTAAATTACTAAATCAGAATTATGAGATTTCTGGTAAATTACTAAATCAGAGTTAAGAGATTTCTGATAAATTACTAAATCAGAGTTATAAGATTTCTTGTAAATTACTATTTCAGAGTTAAGATATTTCTGGTAAATGATTAAATCAGAGTTATGAGATTTCTGGTAAATTACTAAATCAGAATGATGAAATTTCTGGTAAATTACTAAATCAGAATTATGAGATTTCTGGTTAATTACTACGTCAGAGTTATGAGATTTCTGGAGAACTACTCAATCAGCACAACAAGATATCCGGCTTTGAGAATCAGGCCAAAATGGCCATCATTGCTGAAAAATCTTTAATATCATAACTTTTACATTTTAGTAAAAATTAGTAAATTATAAAAATCTTATTGAGCATTTTAAATCAAGACATTTCTTTTTTACATTTTATTTGAACAATTATGCAGAATAATCATATATCAATATCCATCAATATCTGAAACAACACAACCAAATTGGACCAAACTTGGTAAAGATGGCATTTGTTTGGTTCTTGTTTAATGTAATATTTGACAGCCTACACCAGTCTTTCAACAAGGATGTAATAAATAAAATTAGAATCTATCAGGAACCTATTTGAATACCAAGTCATCTATCACCTACATGTATTATATTTTTTTAAATGTTTTTCTTTCAGGCCATTGCAAAGTACTGGTACGTATTATGTTAATTGTGATTCTTTCAAAAAATTGGTTTAGGTTTTTGATGTTTAATGCCACTTTCAACAATATTTCAGTTATATCGTGGCGGTCAGTTTTATTGGTGGAGGAAACCGGAGGACCCGGAGAAAACCACCGACCTGTTATAAGTTACTAACACTTTATCACATAATGCTGTATCAAGTACACCTCACCTGAGTGGTACTCGAACTCACAACGTTAGTGGTGAAAGGAACTGATTCCACAGGTAGTTCGAATGCCAACTACTATTCGACCACGACAGCTCCATATATTTCCTGAAAATTATGTAGATGTACTAAGATTTTCAGTTGACTGACTGAAAATATTCTCAAGGGAATAATTGTTGGAATTTGTCTTTAATACGGTAATGATACTAATGTAGTGAGTAAGAGAGAGTAGCAACAAATACTAATTTTATAGTCTTTGGTTTGACCTTGACTTGACTAGAATTCAAAATCATGATCTACCGCACTGAAGACAAGCACTTTAACCATTACACAAGCTTTTATAGTCTTTGTTTTGACCTTGACCTGACTAGAATTCAAAATCATGATCTACCGCACTGAAGGCAAGCACTTTAACCATTACACAAGCTTTTATAGTCTTTGTTTTGACCTTGACCTGACTAGAATTCAAAATTATGATCTACCGTACTGAAGGCAAGCACTTTAACCATTACACAAGCTTTTATAGTCTTTGGTATGACCTTGACCTGACTAGAATTCAAAATCATGATCTACCGCACTGAATGCAAGCACTTTAACCATTACACAAGCTTTTATAGTCTTTGTGTTGACCTTGACCTGACTAGAATTCAAAATCATGATCTACCGCACTGAAGGCAAGCACTTTAACCATTACACAAGCTTTTATAGTCTTTGTTATGACCTTGACCTGACTAGAATTCAAAATCTTGATCTACCGCACTGAAGGCAAGCACTTTAACCATTACACAAGCTTTTATAGTCTTTGTTTTGACCTTGACCTGACTAGAATTCAAAATCATGATCTACCGCACTGAAGGCAAGCACTTTAACCATTACACAAGCTTTTATAGTCTTTGTTTTGACCTTGACCTGACTAGAATTCAAAATCATGATCTACCGCACTGAAGGCAAGCACTTTAACCATTACACAAACGATGTGGTTGAATTATTAATAGAATAGATTTTAAGTTTATTTTGTACAGGTTCTTACCAGGTTTCACCTAATAACCACAAATATTAAAAAACAACAGAACTACATGAAATATTATTAAATAATGTCATCCATTAAATATTTTGCTTTGTTGTAACACAACCAACCTTTAAAAAATGACTGTACTCAAATATGTTTTATCAGAATTTCCAAAAACAATTTTTCATTTACTCTTTAAAAAATGTAATAACAATTTTATTTTACATAAAAATAACCTTTTTATCAGATATTTGCAAGAAAATGATACAGTTATACCTGCCTTGTGTGACTATCTAAGGTAACATTGAAACAGGGTCATGTAAGACAGATGGTTGCTATATGCAAGTTTAATTAACATGAAATGCACTGTGAATGGGAATTAAGATTAAGGTCACATACTACAAATTAATAATTAACTCTATATTATTGTTGTCAATACAACCTATACTGTCTTTACAAGATAAAATCATAAACTAGGCCAATATAAACAAAACTAAGCCAATATCGATATTGGCTTAGTTTTTCCGATATTGGCTTAGTTTTTTGATTGGCCGAGTTTATGATTTTATAATACCCATTGTAAGATCAAATTTTATGGTTAATTAATAAATATATGAATTTATAAATACCCATTATAAGATTAAATTTCATGGTTAATTAATAATTATATCATTACGTGATGATTTCCGTATTGGCCTTCGGCTTCGCCTCGGCCAATACAGCTAGCCTCGGACTAATAACTAGGCCAATATGGAAATCATCATGTAATATTAGGTAGTTATTACTTAATAGAGGTGGTCACTAAAGCAGGTTTTACTGATTGTTGGTCTTGGTGTTATATTTAACAAATAGTTCATGGCACTAAGGGCCATATGGCAGTTTATGGACCGGGATGTCACCCACAAAATATTATATGGACTATTTGTTATATTATACTCAATAAATGCAAATCTGTCAGACGACATGTATTTGTTATTGTATATCTAAGACAAAAAACGAGTTTGGACAAAATCTGGAAGAAAACATTATATTGATCGGGCCCGGTCAATATACTAAAATATTGACCGGTCAATATACTAAAATATTTACTGGTCAATATACTTAAATATTGACTGGCTGCACTAACAAAGACAAATAGGGAAAATAAAGCCGTAAAATATATTATTATTCTTTATATTTTTTCCGTTGTAGATAATTTTGAGTTGATCGTCGGTCTTGACGTTGGTATACCATTATTTATATTTTTTCCGTTGTAGATAATTTTGCATTGATCGTCGGTCTTGACGTTGGTATGCCATTATTTATATTTTTTCCGTTGTAGATAATTTTGAGTTGATCGTCGGTCTTGACGTTGGTATACCATTATTTATATTTTTTCCGTTGTAGATAATTTTGCGTTGATCGTCGGCCTTGGCGTTGGTATACCATTATTCTTCATCATCGTAGGATTAATCATTGTATTATGTGTGTACAACAACAAACGTAAGAAGAGTAAGAAATCTAAGGAGGATGACTTAGATAGGTAAGTTTATGGTCCAGTAAATCTAACCTAATAGATATGCCAGTTTATGGTCCAGTGATTTTTGCACTGTTATTACTATCACTAGGTATATACCTCTGTTGGTTTATTAGTTCTCCAGGGCATCACCAGGCCAGTAGTCAGAGACTCAGTACTGACATGGCTTATAAGATATATCTATTATAGGAATTTATAATTCTTATATAACATAACTAAGGTTTATCCACCTCAGGCATACATGTAGGTAAGCTTAAAAGTCTTGTTAGTACTAAATGAGATGCCTACATTTTTTAAAGGTAAGTTTGTGGGCCAGAAAAATAATCCAATAATCAAAAGCATTCGGTTTTTGGGGGTTTTTTTTGTTTTTTTTTTTTAACAGGCATATACATTTATTCATCATTACCTGTTGACAATTCACTTTTGTATATTCAGGTTCAACCTGTTTAACAACAAAAGATAACATGAACAGGGTCAGACATGTAACATACACAATACAAGATAACATGAACAGGGTCAGACATGTAACTTACACAACCAATGATAACATGAACAGGGTCAGATATGTAACTTACACAACAAAAGATAACATGAACAGGATCAGATATGTAACTTATACAACAAAAGATAACATGAACAGGATCAGACATGTAACTTACACAATAAAAGATAACATGAACAGGATCAGACATGTAACTTACACAACAAAAGATAACATGAACAGGGTCAGACATGTAACTTACACAACAAACGATAACATGAACAGGGTCAGACATGTAACTTACACAATAAAAGATAACATGAACAGGGTCAGACATGTAACTTACACAATAAAAGATAACATGAACAGGGTCAGACATGTACCTTACACAACAAAAGATAACATGAACAGGGTCAGACATGTAACTTACACAATAAAAGATAACATGAACAGGGTCAGACATGTAACTTACACAATAAAGATAACACGAACAGGATCAGACATGTAACTTACACAATAAAAGATAACATGAACAGGGTCAAACATGTAACTTATACAACAAATGATAACATGAAGAGGGTCAGACATGTGACTTACACAACAAAAGATAACATGAACAGGGTCAGACATGTAACTTACACAATAAAAGATAACATGAACAGGGTCAGACATGTAACTTACACAATGAAAGATAACATGAACAGGGTCAGACATGTAACCTATACAACAAAAGATAACATGAACAGGGTCAAACATGTAACTTATACAACAAAAGATAACATGAACAGGGTCAGACATGTAACTTATACAACCAAAGACAACATGAACAGGGTCAGACATGTAACTTATACAACAACAGATAACATGAACAGGATCAAACATGTAACTTACACAACAAAAGATAACATGAACAGGATCAGACATGTAACTTACACAATAAAAGATAACATGAACAGGGTCAGATATGTAACTTACACAACAAGAGATAACATGAACAGGGTCAGACATGTTACTTACACAATAAAAGATAACATGAACAGGGCAAATATGTAGCTTACACAACAAGAGATAACATGAACATGGTCAGACATGTAACATACACAACAAAATATACCATGAACAGGGTCAGACATGTAACTTACACAATAAAATCATCACATGAACAGGGTCAGACATGTAACTTATACAATAAAAGATAACATGAACAGGGTCAGACATGTAGCTTACACAACAAAAGATAACATGAACAGGATCAGACATGTAACTTACACAATAAAAGATAACATGAACAGGGTTAGACATGTAAATTACACAACAATGGATAACATGAACAGGGTCAGACATGTAGCTTACACAACAAAAGATAACACGAACAGGGTCAGGCATGTACCTTCCACAACAAAAGATAACATGAACAGGGTCAGACATGTAACTTACACAACAATGGATAACATGAACAGGGTCAGACATGTACCTTACACAATACAAGATAACATGAACAGGATCAGACATGTAACTTACACAATAAAATCATAACATGAACAGGGTCAGACGTGTAACTTACACAACAAAAGATAACAGGAGCAGGATCAGACATGTAACTTAAACAACAAAAGATAACATGAACAGGATCAGACATGTAAAGTACACAATAGAATCATAACATGAACAGGGTCAGACATGTAACTTACACAACAAAAGATAACATGAACAGGATCAGACATGTAACTTACACAATAAAATCATAACATGAACAAGGTCAGACGCGTAACTTACACAATAAAAGATAAAATGAACAGGATTAGACATGTAGCGTACACAATAAAATCATCACATGAACAGGGTCAGATATGTAACTTACACAACAAAAGTTAACATGAACAGGATCAGACATGTAACTTACACAATAAAATCATAACATGAACAGGGTCAGACATGTAACTTACACAATAAAAGATAACATGAACAGGGTCAGACATGTAACTTACACAATAAAATCATAACATGAACAGAATCAGACATGTAAAGTACACAATAGAATCATAACATGGACAGGGTCAGACATGTAACTTACACAATAAAATTATAACATGAACAGGGTCAGACATGTAACTTACACAACAAAAGATAACATGAACAGGGTCAGACATGTAACTTACACAATAAAAGATAACATGAACAGTGTCAGACATGTAACTTACACAATAAAATCATAACATGAACAGGGTCAGACATGTAGCTTACACAATAAAAGATAACATAAACAGGGTCAGACATGTAACTTAGATAATAAAATCATCACATGCACAGGGTCAGACATGTAACTTACACAATGACATCATAACATGAACAGGATCAGACATGTAACTTACACAATGTTTACAACAAAGGATAACATGAACAGGGTCAGACATGTAACTTACACAATAACATCATAACATGAACAGGGTCAGACATGTAACTTACACAACAAAAGATAACATGAACAGGGTCAAACATGTAACTTACACTATAAAAGATAACATGAACAGGATCAGACATTTAACTTACACAATAAAAGATAACATGAACAGGGTCAGACATGTAACTTACACAATAAAATCATAACATGAACAGGGTCAGACATGTAACTTACACAATAAAAGATAACATGAACAGGGTCAGACATGTAACTTACACAATAAAATCATCACATGCACAGGGTCAGACATGTAACTTACACAATGAAATCATAACATGAACAGGATCAGACATGTAAAGTACACAATAAAATCATCACGTGCACAGGGTCAGACATGTAACTTACACAATAAAATCATAACATGAACAGGGTCAGACATGTAACTTGCACAAAAAAAGATAACATGCACATGGTCAGACATGTAACTTACACAATAAAAGATAACATGCACATGGTCAGACATGTAACTTACACAATAAAAGATAACATGCACATGGTCAGACATGTAACTTACATAATAAAAGATAACATGCACATGGTCAGACATGTAACTTACACAATAAAAGATAACATGAATATGGTCAGACATGTAACTTACACAATAAAAGATAACATGAACAGGGTCAGACATGTAACTTACACAATAAAATCATAACATGAATATGGTCAGACATGTAACTTACACAGTTACAGATAACATGAACAGGATCAGACATGTAACTTACACAATAAAAGATAACATGAACAGGATCAGACATGTAAAGTACACAATAGAATCATAACATGAACAGGGTCAGACATGTAACTTACACAATAAAATCATAACATGAACAGGGTCAGACATGTAACTTACACAACAAAAGATAACATGAACAGGGTCAGACATGTAACTTACACAATAAAAGATAACATGAACAGTGTCAGACATGTAACTTACACAATAAAATCATAACATGAACAGGGTCAGACATGTAGCTTACACAATAAAAGATAACATAAACAGGGTCAGACATGTAACTTAGATAATAAAATCATCACATGCACAGGGTCAGACATGTAACTTACACAATGACATCATAACATGAACAGGATCAGACATGTAACTTACACAATGTTTTACAACAAAGGATAACATGAACAGGGTCAGACATGTAACTTACACAATAAAATCATAACATGAACAGGGTCAGACATGTAACTTACACAACAAAAGATAACATGAACAGGGTCAGACATGAAACTTACACAATAAAAGATAACATGAACAGGGTCAGACATGTAACTTACACAATAAAAGATAACATTAACGGGGTCAGACAGGTAACTTACACAATAAAATCATCACATGAACAGGGTCAGACATGTAACTTACACAATAAAATCATAACATGAACAGGGTAAGACATGTAACTTACACAATAAAAGATAACATGAACAGGGTCAGACATGTAACTTACACAATAAAATCAGCATATGCACAGGGTCAGACATGTAACTTACACAATTACAGATAACATGAACAGGATCAGACATGTAACTTACACAATAAAAGATAACATGAACAGGGTCAGACATTTAACTTACACAATAAAAGATAACATGAACAGGGTCAGACATGTAACTTACACAATAAAATCATAACATGAACAGGGTCAGACATGTAACTTACACAATAAAAGATAACATGAACAGGGTCAGACATGTAACTTACACAATAAAATCATCACATGCACAGGGTCAGACATGTAACTTACACAATGAAATCATAACATGAACAGGATCAGACATGTAAAGTACACAATAAAATCATCACGTGCACAGGGTCAGACATGTAACTTACACAATAAAATCATAACATGAACAGGGTCAGACATGTAACTTGCACAAAAAAAGATAACATGCACATGGTCAGACATGTAACTTACACAATAAAAGATAACATGAATATGGTCAGACATGTAACTTACACAATAAAAGATAACATGAACAGGGTCAGACATGTAACTTACACAATAAAATCATAACATGAATATGGTCAGACATGTAACTTACACAATTACAGATAACATGAACAGGATCAGACATGTAACTTACACAATAAAAGATAACATGAACAGGGTCAGACATGTAACTTACACAACAAAAGATAACATGCACATGGTCAGACATGTAACTTACACAATAAAATCATAACATGAACAGGGTCAGACATGTAACTTACACAACAAAAGATAACATGAACAGGGTCAGACATGAAACTTACACAATAAAAGATAACATGAACAGGGTCAGACATGTAACTTACACAATAAAAGATAACATTATCGGGGTCAGACAGGTAACTTACACAATAAAATCATCACATGAACAGGGTCAGACATGTAACTTACACAATAAAATCATAACATGAACAGGGTCAGACATGTAACTTACACAATAAAAGATAACATGAACAGGGTCAGACATGTAACTTACACAATAAAATCATCATATGCACAGGGTCAGACATGTAGCTTACACAATTACAGATAACATGAACAGGATCAGACATGTAACTTACACAATAAAAGATAACATGAACAGGGTCAGACATTTAACTTACACAATAAAAGATAACATGAACAGGGTCAGACATGTAACTTACACAATAAAATCATAACATGAACAGGGTCAGACATGTAACTTACACAATAAAAGATAACATGAACAGGGTCAGACATGTAACTTACACAATAAAATCATCACATGCACAGGGTCAGACATGTAACTTACACAATGAAATCATAACATGAACAGGATCAGACATGTAAAGTACACAATAAAATCATCACGTGCACAGGGTCAGACATGTAACTTACACAATAAAATCATAACATGAACAGGGTCAGACATGTAACTTGCACAAAAAAAGATAACATGCACATGGTCAGACATGTAACTTACACAATAAAAGATAACATGCACATGGTCAGACATGTAACTTACACAATAAAAGATAACATGCACATGGTCAGACATGTAACTTACATAATAAAAGATAACATGCACATGGTCAGACATGTAACTTACACAATAAAAGATAACATGAATATGGTCAGACATGTAACTTACACAATAAAAGATAACATGAACAGGGTCAGACATGTAACTTACACAATAAAATCATAACATGAATATGGTCAGACATGTAACTTACACAATTACAGATAACATGAACAGGATCAGACATGTAACTTACACAATAAAAGATAACATGAACAGGGTCAGACATTTAACTTACACAATAAAAGATAACATGAACAGGGTCAGACATGTAACTTACACAATAAAATCATAACATGAACAGGGTCAGACATGTAACTTACACAATAAAAGATAACATGAACAGGGTCAGACATGTAACTTACACAATAAAATCATCACATGCACAGGGTCAGACATGTAACTTACACAATGAAATCATAACATGAACAGGATCAGACATGTAAAGTACACAATAAAATCATCACGTGCACAGGGTCAGACATGTAACTTACACAATAAAATCATAACATGAACAGGGTCAGACATGTAACTTGCACAAAAAAAGATAACATGCACATGGTCAGACATGTAACTTACACAATAAAAGATAACATGCACATGGTCAGACATGTAACTTACATAATAAAAGATAACATGCACATGGTCAGACATGTAACTTACACAATAAAAGATAACATGAATATGGTCAGACATGTAACTTACACAATAAAAGATAACATGAACAGGGTCAGACATGTAACTTACACAATAAAATCATAACATGAATATGGTCAGACATGTAACTTACACAATTACAGATAACATGAACAGGATCAGACATGTAACTTACACAATAAAAGATAACATGAACAGGGTCAGACATGTAACTTACACAACAAAAGATAACATGCACATGGTCAGACATGTAACTTACACAATAAAATCATAACATGAACAGGGTCAGACATGTAACTTACACAACAAAAGATAACATGAACAGGGTCAGACATGAAACTTACACAATAAAAGATAACATGAACAGGGTCAGACATGTAACTTACACAATAAAAGATAACATTAACGGGGTCAGACAGGTAACTTACACAATAAAATCATCACATGAACAGGGTCAGACATGTAACTTACACAATAAAATCATAACATGAACAGGGTCAGACATGTAACTTACAAAATAAAAGATAACATGAACAGGGTCAGACATGTAACTTACACAATAAAATCATCAAATGCACAGGGTCAGACATGTAACTTACACAATGAAATCATAACATGAACAGGATCAGACATGTAAAGTACACAATAAAATCATCACGTGCACAGGGTCAGACATGTAACTTACACAATAAAATCATAACATGAACAGGGTCAGACATGTAACTTGCACAAAAAAAGATAACATGCACATGGTCAGACATGTAACTTACACAATAAAAGATAACATGCACATGGTCAGACATGTAACTTACATAATAAAAGATAACATGCACATGGTCAGACATGTAACTTACACAATAAAAGATAACATGAATATGGTCAGACATGTAACTTACACAATAAAAGATAACATGAACAGGGTCAGACATGTAACTTACACAATAAAATCATAACATGAATATGGTCAGACATGTAACTTACACAATTACAGATAACATGAACAGGATCAAACATGTAACTTACACAATAAAAGATAACATGAACAGGGTCAGACATTTAACTTACACAATAAAAGATAACATGAACAGGGTCAGACATGTAACTTACACAATAAAATCATAACATGAACAGGGTCAGACATGTAACTTACACAATAAAAGATAACATGAACAGGGTCAGACATGTAACTTACACAATAAAATCATCACATGCACAGGGTCAGACATGTAACTTACACAATGAAATCATAACATGAACAGGATCAGACATGTAAAGTACACAATAAAATCATCACGTGCACAGGGTCAGACATGTAACTTACACAATAAAATCATAACATGAACAGGGTCAGACATGTAACTTGCACAAAAAAAGATAACATGCACATGGTCAGACATGTAACTTACACAATAAAAGATAACATGCACATGGTCAGACATGTAACTTACACAATAAAAGATAACATGCACATGGTCAGACATGTAACTTACATAATAAAAGATAACATGCACATGGTCAGACATGTAACTTACACAATAAAAGATAACATGAATATGGTCAGACATGTAACTTACACAATAAAAGATAACATGAACAGGGTCAGACATGTAACTTACACAATAAAATCATAACATGAATATGGTCAGACATGTAACTTACACAATTACAGATAACATGAACAGGATCAGACATGTAACTTACACAATAAAAGATAACATGAACAGGGTCAGACATTTAACTTACACAATAAAAGATAACATGAACAGGGTCAGACATGTAACTTACACAATAAAATCATAACATGAACAGGGTCAGACATGTAACTTACACAATAAAAGATAACATGAACAGGGTCAGACATGTAACTTACACAATAAAATCATCACATGCACAGGGTCAGACATGTAACTTACACAATGAAATCATAACATGAACAGGATCAGACATGTAAAGTACACAATAAAATCATCACGTGCACAGGGTCAGACATGTAACTTACACAATAAAATCATAACATGAACAGGGTCAGACATGTAACTTGCACAAAAAAAGATAACATGCACATGGTCAGACTTGTAACTTACACAATAAAAGATAACATGCACATGGTCAGACATGTAACTTACATAATAAAAGATAACATGCACATGGTCAGACATGTAACTTACACAATAAAAGATAACATGAATATGGTCAGACATGTAACTTACACAATAAAAGATAACATGAACAGGGTCAGACATGTAACTTACACAATAAAATCATAACATGAATATGGTCAGACATGTAACTTACACAATTACAGATAACATGAACAGGATCAGACATGTAACTTACACAATAAAAGATAACATGAACAGGGTCAGACATGTAACTTACACAACAAAAGATAACATGCACATGGTCAGACATGTAACTTACACAATAAAATCATAACATGAACAGGGTCAGACATGTAACTTACACAACAAAAGATAACACGAACAGGGTCAGACATGAAACTTACACAATAAAAGATAACATGAACAGGGTCAGACATGGAACTTACACAATAAAAGATAACATTAACAGGGTCAGACAGGTAACTTACACAATAAAATCATCACATGAACAGGGTCAGACATGTAACTTACACAATAAAATCATAACATGAACAGGGTCAGACATGTAACTTACACAATAAAAGATAACATGAACAGGGTCAGACATGTAACTTACACAATAAAATCATCACATGCACAGGGTCAGACATGTAACTTACACAATGAAATCATAACATGAACAGGATCAGACATGTAAAGTACACAATAAAATCATCACGTGCACAGGGTCAGACATGTAACTTACACAATAAAATCATAACATGAACAAGGTCAGACATGTAACTTGCACAAAAAAAGATAACATGCACATGGTCAGACTTGTAACTTACACAATAAAAGATAACATGCACATGGTCAGACATGTAACTTACATAATAAAAGATAACATGCACATGGTCAGACATGTAACTTACACAATAAAAGATAACATGAATATGGTCAGACATGTAAGTTACACAATAAAAGATAACATGAACAGGGTCAGACATGTAACTTACACAATAAAATCATAACATGAATATGGTCAGACATGTAACTTACACAATTACAGATAACATGAACAGGATCAGACATGTAACTTACACAATAAAAGATAACATGAACAGGGTCAGACATGTAACTTACACAACAAAAGATAACATGAACAGGGTCAGACATGAAACTTACACAATAAAAGATAACATGAACAGGGTCAGACATGGAACTTACACAATAAAAGATAACATTAACGGGGTCAGACAGGTAACTTACACAATAAAATCATCACATGAACAGGGTCAGACATGTAACTTACACAATAAAATCATAACATGAACAGGATCAGACATGTAACTTACACAATAAAAGATAACATGAACAGGGTCAGACATGTAACTTACACAATAAAATCATCACATGCACAGGGTCAGACATGTAACTTACACAATGAAATCATAACATGAACAGGATCAGACATGTAAAGTACACAATAAAATCATCACGTGCACAGGGTCAGACATGTAACTTACACAATAAAATCATAACATGAACAGGGTCAGACATGTAACTTGCACAAAAAAAGATAACATGCACATGGTCAGACATGTAACTTACACAATAAAAGATAACATGCACATGGTCAGACATGTAACTTACATAATAAAAGATAACATGCACATGGTCAGACATGTAACTTACACAATAAAAGATAACATGAATATGGTCAGACATGTAACTTACACAATAAAAGATAACATGAACAGGGTCAGACATGTAACTTACACAATAAAATCATAACATGAATATGGTCAGACATGTAACTTACACAATTACAGATAACATGAACAGGATCAGACATGTAACTTACACAATAAAAGATAACATGAACAGGGTCAGACATGTAACTTACACAACAAAAGATAACATGCACATGGTCAGACATGTAACTTACACAATAAAATCATAACATGAACAGGGTCAGACATGTAACTTACACAACAAAAGATAACATGAACAGGGTCAGACATGAAACTTACACAATAAAAGATAACATGAACAGGGTCAGACATGTAACTTACACAATAAAAGATAACATTAACGGGGTCAGACAGGTAACTTACACAATAAAATCATCACATGCACAGGGTCAGACATGTAACTTACACAATGAAATCATAACATGGACAGGGTCAGACATGTAACTTACACAACAAAAGATAACATGCACATGGTCAGACTTGTAACTTACACAATAAAAGATAGCATGCACAGGGTCGGACATGTAACTTACACAATACAAGATAACATGAACAGGGTCAGACATGTAACTTACACAATAAAAGATAACATGAACAGGGTCAGACATGTAACTTACACAATAAAAGATAACATGAACAGGGTCAGACATTTAACTTACACAATAAAAGATAACATGAACAGGGTCAGACATGTAACTTACACAATAAAATCATAACATGAACAGGGTCAGACATGTAACTTACACAATAAAAGATAACATGAACAGGGTCAGACATGTAACTTACACAATAAAATCATCACATGCACAGGGTCAGACATGTAACTTACACAATGAAATCATAACATGAATAGGATCAGACATGTAAAGTACAAAATAAAATCATCACATGCACAGGGTCAGACATGTAACTTACACAATAAAATCATAACATGAACAGGGTCAGACATGTAACTTACACAATAAAAGATAACATGAACAGGGTCAGATATGTAACTTACACAACAAGAGATAACATGAACATGGTCAGACATGTAACTTACACAACAAAAGATACCATGAACATGGTCAGACATGTAACTTACACAATAAAATCATCACATGAACAGGGTCAGACATGTAACTTATACAATAAAAGATAAAATGAACAGGGTCAGACATGTAACTTACACAATAAAAGATAACATGAACAGGGTCAGACATGTAGCTGACACAACAAAAGATAACATGAACAGGATCAGACATGTAACTTACACAATAAAAGATAACATGAACAGGGTCATACATGTAACTTACACAACAATGGATAGCATGAACAGGATCAGACATGTAGCTTACACAACAAAAGATAACATGAAAAGGGTCAGGCATGTACCTTACACAACAAAAGATAACATGAACAGGGTCTGACTTGTAACTTACACAACAAAAGATAACATGAACAGGGTCAGACATGTACCTTACACAATACAAGATAACATGAACAGGGTCAGACATGTAATTTACACAACAAAAGATAACATGAACAGGGTCAGACATGTAACTTACACAATAAAATCATAACATGCACAGGGTCAGACATGTAACTTACACAATGAAATCATAACATGAACAGGATCAGACATGTAACTTACACAATGTTTTACAATAAAAGATAACATGAACAGGGTCAGACATGTAACTTACACAATACAAGATAACATGAACAGGGTCAGACATGTAACTTACATAATAAAATCATCACATGCACATGGTCAGACATGTAACTTACACAATGAAATCATAACATGAACAGCGTCAGACATGTAACTTACACAATGTTTTACAACAAAAGATAACATGAACAGGGTCAGAAATGTAACTTACACAATAAAATCATAACATGAACAGGGTCAGACATGAGACTTACACAACAAAAGATAACATGAACAGGGTCAAACATGTAACTTACACAATAAAAGATAACATGAACAGGGTCAGACATTTAACTTACACAATACAAGATAACATGAACAGGGTCAGACATGTAACTTACACAATAAAATCATAACATGAACAGGGTCAGACATGTAACTTACACAATAAAAGATAACATGAACAGGGTCAGACATGTAACTTACACAATAAAATCATCACATGCACAGGGTCAGACATGTAACTTACACAATGAAATCATAACATGAATAGGATCAGACATGTAAAGTACACAATAAAATCATCACATGCACAGGGTCAGACATGTAACTTACACAATAAAATCATAACATGAACAGGGTCAGACATGTAACTTACACAATAAAAGATAACATGAACAGGGTCAGATATGTAACTTACACAACAAGAGATAACATGAACATGGTCAGACATGTAACTTACACAACAAAAGATACCATGAACATGGTAAGACATGTAACTTACACAATACAATCATCACATGAACAGGGTCAGACATGTAACTTATACAATAAAAGATAACATGAACAGGATCAGACATGTAACTTACACAATAAAAGATAACATGAACAGGGTCAGACATGTAGCTTACACAACAAAAGATAACATGAACAGGATCAGACATGTAATTTACACAATAAAAGATAACATGAACATGGTCAGACATGTAACTTACACAACAATGGAAAACATGAACAGGGTCAGACATGTAGCTTACACAACAAAAGATAACATGAACAGGGTCAGGCATGTACTTTACACAACAAAAGATAACATGAACAGGGTCAGACATGTAACTTACACAACAAAAGATAACATGAACAGGGTCAGACATGTACCTTACACAATACAAGATAACATGAACAGGATCAGACATGTAAATTATACAATAAAATCATAACATGAACAGGATCAGACATGTAAAGTACACAATAGAATCATAACATGAACAGGGTCAGACATGTAACTTACACAATAAAATCATCACATGAACACGGTCAGATATGTAACGTATACAATAAAAGATAACATGAACAGGGTCAGACATGTAACTTACACAATAAAAGATAACATGAACAGGGTCAGACATGTAGCTTACACAACAAAAGATAACATGAACAGGATCAGACATGTAATTTACACAATAAAAGATAACATGAACAGGGTCAGACATGTAACTTACACAACAATGGAAAACATGAACAGGGTCAGACATGTAGCTTACACAACAAAAGATAACATGAACAGGGTCAGGCATGTACTTTACACAACAAAAGATAACATGAACAGGGTCAGACATGTAACTTACACAACAAAAGATAACATGAACAGGGTCAGACATGTACCTTACACAATACAAGATAACATGAACAGGATAAGACATGTAAATTACACAATAAAATCATAACATGAACAGGATCAGACATGTAAAGTACACAATAAAATCATCAATGAACAGGGTCAGACATGTAACTTACACAACAAAAGATAACATGAACAGGATCAGGCATGTAACTTACACAATAAAATCATCACATCAACAGGGTCAGACATGTAACTTACACAATGTTTTACAACAAAAGATAACATGAACAGGGTCAGACATGTAACTTACACAATAAAAGATAACATGAACAAGGTCAGACGTGTAACTTACACAATAAAAGATAACATGAACAGGGTCAGACATGTAACTTACACAATAAAACCATAACATGAACAGGATCAGACATGTAAAGTACACAATAGAATCATAACTTGAACAGGGTCAGACATGTAACTTACACAATAAAATCATAACATGAACAGGGTCAGACATGTAACTTACACAATAAAAGATAACATGAACAGGATCAGACATGTAACTTACACAATAAAATCATCACATGCACAGGGTCAGACATGTAACTTACACAATGAAATCATAACATGAATAGGATCAGACATGTAAAGTACACAATAAAATCATCACATGCACAGGGTCAGACATGTAACTTACACAATAAAATCATAACATGAACAGGGTCAGACATGTAACTTACACAACAAAAGATAACATGAACAGGGTCAGACATGTACCTTACACAATACAAGATAACATGAACAGGATCAGACATGTAAATTACACAATAGAATCATAACATGAACAGGGTCAGACATGTAACTTACACAATAAAATCATCAATGAACAGGGTCAGACATGTAACTTACACAACAAAAGATAACATGAACAGGATCAGGCATGTAACTTACACAATAAAATCATCACATCAACAGGGTCAGACATGTAACTTACACAATGTTTTACAACAAAAGATAACATGAACAGGGTCAGACATGTAACTTACACAATAAAAGATAACATGAACAAGGTCAGACGTGTAACTTACACAATAAAAGATAACATGAACAGGGTCAGACATGTAACTTACACAATAAAACCATAACATGACCAGGATCAGACATGTAAAGTACACAATAGAATCATAACTTGAACAGGGTCAGACATGTAACTTACACAATACAATCATAACATGAACAGGGTCAGACATGTAACTTACACAATAAAAGATAACATGAACAGGGTCAGACATGTAACTTACACAATAAAATCATCACATGCACAGGGTCAGACATGTAACTTACACAATGAAATCATAACATGAATAGGATCAGACATGTAAAGTACACAATAAAATCATCACATGCACAGGGTCAGACATGTAACTTACACAATAAAATCATAACATGAACAGGGTCAGACATGTAACTTACACAACAAAAGATAACATGAACAGGGTCAGACATGTAACTTACACAACAAAAGAAAACATACACATGGTCAGACATGTAACTTACACAATAAAAGATAGCATGCAGAGGGTCGGACATGTAACTTACACAATACAAGATAACATGAACAGGGTCAGACATGTAACTTACACAATAAAAGATAACATGAACAGGGTCAGACATGTAACTTACACAATAAAAGATAGCATGCACAGGGTCGGACATGTAACTTACACAATACAAGATAACATGAACAGGGTCAGACATGTAACTTACACAATAAAAGATAACATGAACAGGGTCAGACATGTAACTTACATAATAAAATCATCACATGCACATGGTCAGACATGTAACTTACACAATGAAATCATAACATGAACACCGTCAGACATGTAACTTACACAATGTTTTACAACAAAAGATAACATGAACAGGGTCAGACATGTAACATACACAATAAAATCATAACATGAACAGGGTCAGACATGAGACTTACACAACAAAAGATAGCATGAACAGGGTCAAACATGTAACTTACACAATAACAGATAACATGAACAGGGTCAGACATTTAACTTACACAATACAAGATAACATGAACAGGGTCAGACATGTAACTTACACAATAAAATCATAACATGAACAGGGTCAGACATGTAACTTACACAATAAAAGATAACATGAACAGGGTCAGACATGTAACTTACACAATAAAATCATCACATGCACAGGGTCAGACATGTAACTTACACAATGAAATCATAACATGAATAGGATCAGACATGTAAAGTACACAATAAAATCATCACATGCACAGGGTCAGACATGTAACTTACACACTAAAATCATAACATGAACAGGGTCAGACATGTAGCTTACACAATAAAAGATAACATGAACAGGGTCAGATATGTAACTTACACAACAAGAGATAACATGAACATGGTCAGACATGTAACTTACACAACAAAAGATACCATGAACATGGTAAGACATGTAACTTACACAATAAAATCATCACATGAACAGGGTCAGACATGTAACTTATACAATAAAAGATAACATGAACAGGGTCAGACATGTAACTTACACAATAAAAGATAACATGAACAGGGTCAGACATGTAGCTTACACAACAAAAGATAACATGAACAGGATCAGACATGTAATTTACACAATAAAAGATAACATGAACATGGTCAGACATGTAACTTACACAACAATGGAAAACATGAACAGGGTCAGACATGTAGCTTACACAACAAAAGATAACATGAACAGGGTCAGGCATGTACTTTACACAACAAAAGATAACATGAACAGGGTCAGACATGTAACTTACACAACAAAAGATAACATGAACAGGGTCAGACATGTACCTTACACAATACAAGATAACATGAACAGGATCAGACATGTAAATTACACAATAAAATCATAACATGAACAGGATCAGACATGTAAAGTACACAATAGAATCATAACATGAACAGGGTCAGACATGTAACTTACACAATAAAATCATCACATGAACACGGTCAGACATGTAACGTATACAATAAAAGATAACATGAACAGGGTCAGACATGTAACTTACACAATAAAAGATAACATGAACAGGGTCAGACATGTAGCTTACACAACAAAAGATAACATGAACAGGATCAGACATGTAATTTACACAATAAAAGATAACATGAACAGGGTCAGACATGTAACTTACACAACAATGGAAAACATGAACAGGGTCAGACATGTAGCTTACACAACAAAAGATAACATGAACAGGGTCAGGCATGTACTTTACACAACAAAAGATAACATGAACAGGGTCAGTCATGTAACTTACACAACAAAAGATAACATGAACAGGGTCAGACATGTACCTTACACAATACAAGATAACATGAACAGGGTCAGACATGTAACTTACACAATGAAATCATAACATGAACAGGATCAGACATGTAAAGTACACAATAAAATCATCACGTGCACAGGGTCAGACATGTAACTTACACAATAAAATCATAACATGAACAGGGTCAGACATGTAACTTGCACAAAAAAAGATAACATGCACATGGTCAGACATGTAACTTACACAATAAAAGATAACATGCACATGGTCAGACATGTAACTTACACAATAAAAGATAACATGCACATGGTCAGACATGTAACTTACATAATAAAAGATAACATGCACATGGTCAGACATGTAACTTACACAATAAAAGATAACATGAATATGGTCAGACATGTAACTTACACAATAAAAGATAACATGAACAGGGTCAGACATGTAACTTACACAATAAAATCATAACATGAATATGGTCAGACATGTAACTTACACAGTTACAGATAACATGAACAGGATCAGACATGTAACTTACACAATAAAAGATAACATGAACAGGATCAGACATGTAAAGTACACAATAGAATCATAACATGAACAGGGTCAGACATGTAACTTACACAATAAAATCATCAATGAACAGGGTCAGACATGTAACTTACACAACAAAAGATAACATGAACAGGATCAGACATGTAACTTACACAATAAAATCATCACATCAACAGGGTCAGACATGTAACTTACACAATGTTTTACAACAAAAGATAACATGAACAGGGTCAGACATGTAACTTACACAATAAAAGATAACATGAACAAGGTCAGACGTGTAACTTACACAATAAAAGATAACATGAACAGGGTCAGACATGTAACTTACACAATAAAACCATAACATGAACAGGATCAGACATGTAAAGTACACAATAGAATCATAACTTGAACAGGGTCAGACATGTAACTTACACAATAAAATCATAACATGAACAGGGTCAGACATGTAACTTACACAACAAAAGATAACATGAACAGGGTCAGACATGTAACTTACACAACAAAAGATAACATACACATGGTCAGACATGTAACTTACACAATAAAAGATAGCATGCACAGGGTCGGACATGTAACTTACACAATACAAGATAACATGAACAGGGTCAGACATGTAACTTACACAATAAAAGATAACATGAACAGGGTCAGACATGTAACTTACACAATAAAAGATAACATGAACAGGGTCAGACATGTAACTTACATAATAAAATCATCACATGCACAGTGTAAGACATGTAACTTGCACAATGAAATCATAACATGAACAGGGTCAGACATGTAACTTACACAATAAAATCATAACATGAACAGGGTCAGACATGAGACTTACACAACAAAAGATAACATGAACAGGGTCAAACATGTAACTTACAAAATAAAAGATAACATGAACAGGGTCAGACATTTAACTTACACAATAAAAGATAACATGAACAGGGTCAGACATGTAACTTACACAATAAAATCATAACATGAACATGGTCAGACATGTAACTTACACAATAAAAGATAACATGAACAGGGTCAGACATGTAACTTACACAATACAATCATCACATGCACAGGGTCAGACATGTAACTTACACAATGAAATCATAACATGAATAGGAGCAGACATGTAAAGTACACAATAAAATCATTTCATGCACAGGGTCAGACATGTAACTTACACTATAAAATCATAACATGAACAGGGTCAGACATGTAACTTACACAACAAGAGATAACATGAACATGGTCAGACATGTAACTTACACAACAAAAGATACCATGAACATGGTCAGACATGTAACTTACACAATAAAATCATCACATGAACAGGGTCAGACATGTAACTTATACAATAAAAGATAACATGAACAGGATCAGACATGTAACTTATACAATAAAATCATAACATGAACAAGGTCAGACGTGTAACTTACACAATAAAAGACAAAATGAACAGGATCAGACATGTAACTTACACAATAAAATCATCACATCAACAGGGTCAGACATGTAACTTACACAATGTTTTACAACAAAAGATAACATGAACAGGGTCAGACATGTAACTTACACAATCAAAGATAACATGAACAAGGTCAGACGTGTAACTTACACAATAAAAGATAACATGAACAGGGTCAGACATGTAACTTACACAATAAAACCATAACATGAACAGGATCAGACATGTAAAGTACACAATAGAATCATAACATGAACAGGGTCAGACATGTAACTTACACAATAAAATCATAACATGAACAGGGTCAGACATGTAACTTACACAACAAAAGATAACATGAACAGGGTCAGACATGTAACTTACACAACAAAAGATAACATACACATGGTCAGACATGTAACTTACACAATAAAAGATAGCATGCACAGGGTCGGACATGTAACTTACACAATACAAGATAACATGAACAGGGTCAGACATGTAACTTACACATAAAAGATAACATGAACAGGGTCAGACATGTAACTTACACAATAAAGGATAACATGAACAGGGTCAGACATGTAACTTACATAATAAAATCATCACATGCACAGTGTAAGACATGTAACTTGCACAATGAAATCATAACATGAACAGGGTCAGACATGTAACTTACACAATAAAATCATAACATGAACAGGGTCAGACATGTAACTTACACAATGAAATCATAACATGAATAGGATCAGACATGTAAAGTACACAATAAAATCATCACATGCACAGGGTCAGACATGTAACTTACACACTAAAATCATAACATGAACAGGGTCAGACATGTAACTTACACAATAAAAGATAACATGAACAGGGTCAGATATGTAACTTACACAACAAGAGATAACATGAACATGGTCAGACATGTAACTTACACAACAAAAGATACCATGAACATGGTAAGACATGTAACTTACACAATAAAATCATCACATGAACAGGGTCAAACATGTAACTTACAAAATAAAAGATAACATGAACAGGGTCAGACATTTAACTTACACAATAAAAGATAACATGAACAGGGTCAGACATGTAACTTACACAATAAAATCATAACATGAACATGGTCAGACATGTAACTTACACAATAAAAGATAACATGAACAGGGTCAGACATGTAACTTACACAATACAATCATCACATGCACAGGGTCAGACATGTAACTTACACAATGAAATCATAACATGAATAGGAGCAGACATGTAAAGTACACAATAAAATCATTTCATGCACAGGGTCAGACATGTAACTTACACTATAAAATCATAACATGAACAGGGTCAGACATGTAACTTACACAACAAGAGATAACATGAACATGGTCAGACATGTAACTTACACAACAAAAGATACCATGAACATGGTCAGACATGTAACTTACACAATAAAATCATCACATGAACAGGGTCAGACATGTAACTTATACAATAAAAGATAACATGAACAGGGTCAGACATGTAACTTATACAATAAAATCATAACATGAACAAGGTCAGACGTGTAACTTACACAATAAAAGACAAAATGAACAGGATCAGACATGTAACTTACACAATAAAATCATCACATCAACAGGGTCAGACATGTAACTTACACAATGTTTTACAACAAAAGATAACATGAACAGGGTCAGACATGTAACTTACACAATCAAAGATAACATGAACAAGGTCAGACGTGTAACTTACACAATAAAAGATAACATGAACAGGGTCAGACATGTAACTTACACAATAAAACCATAACATGAACAGGATCAGACATGTAAAGTACACAATAGAATCATAACATGAACAGGGTCAGACATGTAACTTACACAATAAAATCATAACATGAACAGGGTCAGACATGTAACTTACACAACAAAAGATAACATGAACAGGGTCAGACATGTAACTTACACAACAAAAGATAACATACACATGGTCAGACATGTAACTTACACAATAAAAGATAGCATGCACAGGGTCGGACATGTAACTTACACAATACAAGATAACATGAACAGGGTCAGACATGTAACTTACACAATAAAAGATAACATGAACAGGGTCAGACATGTAACTTACACAATAAAATCATAACATGAACAGGGTCAGACATGTAACTTACACAACAAAAGATAACATGAACAGGGTCAGACATGTAACTTACACAACAAAAGATAACATACACATGGTCAGACATGTAACTTACACAATAAAAGATAGCATGCACAGGGTCGGACATGTAACTTACACAATACAAGATAACATGAACAGGGTCAGACATGTAACTTACACAATAAAAGATAACATGAACAGGGTCAGACATGTAACTTACACAATAAAAGATAACATGAACAGGGTCAGACATGTAACTTACATAATAAAATCATCACATGCACAGTGTAAGACATGTAACTTGCACAATGAAATCATAACATGAACAGGGTCAGACATGTAACTTACACAATAAAATCATAACATGAACAGGGTCAGACATGAGACTTACACAACAAAAGATAACATGAACAGGGTCAAACATGTAACTTACAAAATAAAAGATAACATGAACAGGGTCAGACATTTAACTTACACAATAAAAGATAACATGAACAGGGTCAGACATGTAACTTACACAATAAAATCATAACATGAACATGGTCAGACATGTAACTTACACAATAAAAGATAACATGAACAGGGTCAGACATGTAACTTACACAATACAATCATCACATGCACAGGGTCAGACATGTAACTTACACAATGAAATCATAACATGAATAGGAGCAGACATGTAAAGTACACAATAAAATCATTTCATGCACAGGGTCAGACATGTAACTTACACTATAAAATCATAACATGAACAGGGTCAGACATGTAACTTACACAACAAGAGATAACATGAACATGGTCAGACATGTAACTTACACAACAAAAGATACCATGAACATGGTCAGACATGTAACTTACACAATAAAATCATCACATGAACAGGGTCAGACATGTAACTTATACAATAAAAGATAACATGAACAGGATCAGACATGTAACTTATACAATAAAATCATAACATGAACAAGGTCAGACGTGTAACTTACACAATAAAAGACAAAATGAACAGGATCAGACATGTAACTTACACAATAAAATCATCACATCAACAGGGTCAGACATGTAACTTACACAATGTTTTACAACAAAAGATAACATGAACAGGGTCAGACATGTAACTTACACAATCAAAGATAACATGAACAAGGTCAGACGTGTAACTTACACAATAAAAGATAACATGAACAGGGTCAGACATGTAACTTACACAATAAAACCATAACATGAACAGGATCAGACATGTAAAGTACACAATAGAATCATAACATGAACAGGGTCAGACATGTAACTTACACAATAAAATCATAACATGAACAGGGTCAGACATGTAACTTACACAACAAAAGATAACATGAACAGGGTCAGACATGTAACTTACACAACAAAAGATAACATACACATGGTCAGACATGTAACTTACACAATAAAAGATAGCATGCACAGGGTCGGACATGTAACTTACACAATACAAGATAACATGAACAGGGTCAGACATGTAACTTACACATAAAAGATAACATGAACAGGGTCAGACATGTAACTTACACAATAAAGGATAACATGAACAGGGTCAGACATGTAACTTACATAATAAAATCATCACATGCACAGTGTAAGACATGTAACTTGCACAATGAAATCATAACATGAACAGGGTCAGACATGTAACTTACACAATAAAATCATAACATGAACAGGGTCAGACATGTAACTTACACAATGAAATCATAACATGAATAGGATCAGACATGTAAAGTACACAATAAAATCATCACATGCACAGGGTCAGACATGTAACTTACACACTAAAATCATAACATGAACAGGGTCAGACATGTAACTTACACAATAAAAGATAACATGAACAGGGTCAGATATGTAACTTACACAACAAGAGATAACATGAACATGGTCAGACATGTAACTTACACAACAAAAGATACCATGAACATGGTAAGACATGTAACTTACACAATAAAATCATCACATGAACAGGGTCAAACATGTAACTTACAAAATAAAAGATAACATGAACAGGTCAGACATTTAACTTACACAATAAAAGATAACATGAACAGGGTCAGACATGTAACTTACACAATAAAATCATAACATGAACATGGTCAGACATGTAACTTACACAATAAAAGATAACATGAACAGGGTCAGACATGTAACTTACACAATACAATCATCACATGCACAGGGTCAGACATGTAACTTACACAATGAAATCATAACATGAATAGGAGCAGACATGTAAAGTACACAATAAAATCATTTCATGCACAGGGTCAGACATGTAACTTACACTATAAAATCATAACATGAACAGGGTCAGACATGTAACTTACACAACAAGAGATAACATGAACATGGTCAGACATGTAACTTACACAACAAAAGATACCATGAACATGGTCAGACATGTAACTTACACAATAAAATCATCACATGAACAGGGTCAGACATGTAACTTATACAATAAAAGATAACATGAACAGGGTCAGACATGTAACTTATACAATAAAATCATAACATGAACAAGGTCAGACGTGTAACTTACACAATAAAAGACAAAATGAACAGGATCAGACATGTAACTTACACAATAAAATCATCACATCAACAGGGTCAGACATGTAACTTACACAATGTTTTACAACAAAAGATAACATGAACAGGGTCAGACATGTAACTTACACAATCAAAGATAACATGAACAAGGTCAGACGTGTAACTTACACAATAAAAGATAACATGAACAGGGTCAGACATGTAACTTACACAATAAAACCATAACATGAACAGGATCAGACATGTAAAGTACACAATAGAATCATAACATGAACAGGGTCAGACATGTAACTTACACAATAAAATCATAACATGAACAGGGTCAGACATGTAACTTACACAACAAAAGATAACATGAACAGGGTCAGACATGTAACTTACACAACAAAAGATAACATACACATGGTCAGACATGTAACTTACACAATAAAAGATAGCATGCACAGGGTCGGACATGTAACTTACACAATACAAGATAACATGAACAGGGTCAGACATGTAACTTACACATAAAAGATAACATGAACAGGGTCAGACATGTAACTTACACAATAAAGGATAACATGAACAGGGTCAGACATGTAACTTACATAATAAAATCATCACATGCACAGTGTAAGACATGTAACTTGCACAATGAAATCATAACATGAACAGGGTCAGACATGTAACTTACACAATAAAATCATAACATGAACAGGGTCAGACATGTAACTTACACAATGAAATCATAACATGAATAGGATCAGACATGTAAAGTACACAATAAAATCATCACATGCACAGGGTCAGACATGTAACTTACACACTAAAATCATAACATGAACAGGGTCAGACATGTAACTTACACAATAAAAGATAACATGAACAGGGTCAGATATGTAACTTACACAACAAGAGATAACATGAACATGGTCAGACATGTAACTTACACAACAAAAGATACCATGAACATGGTAAGACATGTAACTTACACAATAAAATCATCACATGAACAGGGTCAGACATGTAACTTATACAATAAAAGATAACATGAACAGGGTCAGACATGTAACTTACACAATAAAAGATAACATGAACAGGGTCAGACATGTAGCTTACACAACAAAAGATAACATGAACAGGATCAGACATGTAATTTACACAATAAAAGATAACATGAACATGGTCAGACATGTAACTTACACAACAATGGAAAACATGAACAGGGTCAGACATGTAGCTTACACAACAAAAGATAACATGAACAGGGTCAGGCATGTACTTTACACAACAAAAGATAACATGAACAGGGTCAGACATGTAACTTACACAACAAAAGATAACATGAACAGGGTCAGACATGTACCTTACACAATACAAGATAACATGAACAGGATCAGACATGTAAATTACACAATAAAATCATAACATGAACAGGATCAGACATGTAAAGTACACAATAGAATCATAACATGAACAGGGTCAGACATGTAACTTACACAATAAAATCATCACATGAACACGGTCAGACATGTAACGTATACAATAAAAGATAACATGAACAGGGTCAGACATGTAACTTACACAATAAAAGATAACATGAACAGGGTCAGACATGTAGCTTACACAACAAAAGATAACATGAACAGGATCAGACATGTAATTTACACAATAAAAGATAACATGAACAGGGTCAGACATGTAACTTACACAACAATGGAAAACATGAACAGGGTCAGACATGTAGCTTACACAACAAAAGATAACATGAACAGGGTCAGGCATGTACTTTACACAACAAAAGATAACATGAACAGGGTCAGACATGTAACTTACACAACAAAAGATAACATGAACAGGGTCAGACATGTACCTTACACAATACAAGATAACATGAACAGGATCAGACATGTAAATTACACAATAAAGTCATAACATGAACAGGATCAGACATGTAAAGTACACAATAGAATCATAACATGAACAGGGTCAGACATGTAACTTACACAATAAAATCATCAATGAACAGGGTCAGACATGTAACTTACACAACAAAAGATAACATGAACAGGATCAGACATGTAACTTACACAATAAAATCATCACATCAACAGGGTCAGACATGTAACTTACACAATGTTTTACAACAAAAGATAACATGAACAGGGTCAGACATGTAACTTACACAATAAAAGATAACATGAACAAAGTCAGACGTGTAACTTACACAATAAAAGATAACATGAACAGGGTCAGACATGTAACTTACACAATAAAACCATAACATGAACAGGATCAGACATGTAAAGTACACAATAGAATCATAACTTGAACAGGGTCAGACATGTAACTTACACAATAAAATTATAACATGAACAGGGTCAGACATGTAACTTACACAACAAAAGATAACATGAACAGGGTCAGACATGTAACTTACACAACAAAAGATAACATACACATGGTCAGACATGTAACTTACACAATAAAAGATAGCATGCACAGGGTCGGACATGTAACTTACACAATACAAGATAACATGAACAGGGTCAGACATGTAACTTACACAATAAAAGATAACATGAACAGGGTCAGACATGTAACTTACACAATACAAGATAACATGAACATGGTCAGACATGTAACTTACATAATAAAATCATCACATGCACAGGGTCAGACATGTAACTTACACAATGAAATCATAACATGAACAGGGTCAGACATGTAACTTACACAATAAAATCATAACATGAACAGGGTCAGACATGAGACTTACACAACAAAAGATAACATGAACAGGGTCAAACATGTAACTTACACAATAAAAGATAACATGAACAGGGTCAGACATTTAACTTACACAATAAAAGATAACATGAACAGGGTCAGACATGTAACTTACACAATAAAATCATAACATGAACAGGGTCAGACATGTAACTTACACAATAAAAGATAACATGAACAGGGTCAGACATGTTACTTACACAATAAAATCATCACATGCACAGGGTCAGACATGTAACTTACACAATGAAATCATAACATGAATAGGATCAGACATGTAAAGTACACAATAAAATCATCACATGCACATGGTCAGACATGTAACTTACAGAATAAAATCATAACATGAACAGGGTCAGACATGTAACTTACACAATAAAAGATAACATGAACAGGGTCAGATATGTAACTTACACAACAAGAGATAACATGAACATGGTCAGACATGTAACTTACACAACAAAAGATACCATGAACATGGTCA
This sequence comes from Bathymodiolus septemdierum, assembly GCA_963383655.1. NCBI lineage: Eukaryota > Metazoa > Mollusca > Bivalvia > Mytilida > Modiolidae > Bathymodiolus > Bathymodiolus septemdierum. The sequence continues at coordinate 3,735,707 of OY726529.1, read as the reverse complement.
GACATGTAACTTACACAATAAAATCATCACATGAACAGGGTCAGACATGTAACTTATACAATAAAAGATAACATGAACAGGGTCAGACATGTAACTTACACAATAAAAGATAACATGAACAGTGTCAGACATGTAACTTACACAATAAAATCATAACATGCACAGGGTCAGACATGTAACTTACACAATGAAATCATAACATGAACAGGATCAGACATGTAACTTACACAATGTTTTACAACAAAAGATAACATGAACAGGGTCAGACATGTAACTTACACAATACAAGATAACATGAACAGGGTCAGACATGTAACTTACACAATAAAAGATAACATGAACAGGGTCAGACATGTAGCTTACACAACAAAAGATAACATGAACAGGGTCAGACATGTAACTTACACAATAAAAGATAACATGAACAGGATCAGACCTGTAACTTACACAATAAAAAATAACATGAACAGGGTCAAACATGTAACTTATACAACAAATGATAACATGAACAGGTAAAGACATGTGACTTACACAACAAAAGATAACATGAACAGGGTCAGACATGTAACTTACACAATAAAAGATAACATGAACAGGGTCAGACATGTAACTTACACAATGAAAGATAACATGAACAGGGTCAGACATGTAACCTATACAACAAAAGAGAACATGAACAGGGTCAGACATGTAACTTATACAAAAAAAGATAACATGAACAGGGTCAGACATGTAACTTATACAACAAAAGATAACATGAACAGGGTCAGACATGTAACTTATACAACAAAAGATAACATGAACAGGATCAAACATGTAACTTATACAATAAAAGATAACATGAACAGTGTCAGATATGTAACTTACACAACAAGAGATAACATGAACAGGGTCAGACATGTAACTTACACAATAAAAGATAACATGAACAGGGTCAGATATGTAACTTACACAACAAGAGATAACATGAACAGGGTCAGACATGTAACTTACACAACAAAAGATACCATGAACAGGGTCAGACATGTAACTTACACAATAGAATCATCACATGAACAGGGTCAGACATGTAACTTATACAATAAAAGATAACATGAACAGGGTCAGACATGTAACTTACACAACAATGGATAACATGAACAGGGTCAGACATGTAGCTTACACAACAAAAGATAACATGAACAGGGTCAGGCATGTACCTTACACAACAAAAGATAACATGAACAGGGTCAGACATGTAACTTACACAACAAAAGATAACATGAACAGAGTCAGACATGTCCCTTACACAAGACAAGATAACATGAACAGGATCAGACATGTAAATTACACAATAAAATCATAACATGAACAGGATCAGACATGCAAAGTACACAATAGAATCATAACATGAACAGGGTCAGACATGTAACGTACACAACAAAAGATAACAGGAACAGGATCAGACATGTAACGTAAACAACAAAAGATAACATGAACAGGATCAGACATGTAAAGTACACAATAGAATCATAACATGAACAGGGTCAGACATGTAACTTACACAATAAAATCATCAATGAACAGGGTCAGACATGTAACTTACACAACAAAAGATAACATGAACAGGATCAGACATGTAACTTACACAATAAAATCATAACATGAACAAGGTCAGACGTGTAACTTACACAATAAAAGATAAAATGAACAGGATCAGACATGTAACTTACACAATAAAATCATCACATGAACAGGGTCAGACATGTAACTTACACAATAAAAGATAACATGAACAGGGTCAGACATGTAACTTACACAATAAAACCATAACATGAACAGGATCAGACATGTAAAGTACACAATAGAATCATAACATGAACAGGGTCAGACATGTAACTTACACAATAAAATCATAACATGAACAGGGTCAGACATGTAACTTACACAACAAGAGATAACATGAACAGGGTCAGACATGTAACTTACACAACAAAAGATAACATACACATGGTCAGACATGTAACTTACACAATAAAAGATAGCATGCACAGGGTCGGACATGTAACTTACACAATACAAGATAACATGAACAGGGTCAGACATGTAACTTACACAATAAAAGATAACATGAACAGGGTCAGACATGTAACTTACACAATAAAAGATAACATGAACAGGGTCAGACATGTAACTTACATAATAAAAGATAACATGAACAGGGTCAGACATGTAACTTACACAATACAAGATAACATGAACATGGTCAGACATGTAACTTACATAATAAAATCATCACATGCACAGGGTCAGACATGTAACTTACACAATGAAATCATAACATGAACAGGGTCAGACATGTAACTTACACAATAAAATCATAACATGAACAGGGTCAGACATGAGACTTACACAACAAAAGATAACATGAACAGGGTCAAACATGTAACTTACACAATAAAAGATGACATGAACAGGGTCAGACATTTAACTTACACAATAAAAGATAACATGAACAGGGTCAGACATGTAACTTACACAATAAAATCATAACATGAACAGGGTCAGACATGTAACTTATACAATAAAAGATAACATGAACCGGGTCAGACATGTTACTTACACAATAAAATCATCACATGCACAGGGTCAGACATGTAACTTACACAATGAAATCATAACATGAATAGGATCAGACATGTAACTTACACAATAAAATCATCAATGAACAGGGTCAGACATGTAACTTACACAACAAAAGATAACATGAACAGGATCAGACATGTAACTTACACAATAAAAGATAACATGAACAGGGTCAGATATGTTACTTACACAACAAGAGATAACATGAACATGGTCAGACATGTAACTTACACAACAAAAGATACCATGAACATGGTCAGACATGTAACTTACACAATAAAATCATCACATGAACAGGGTCAGACATGTAACTTATACAATAAAAGATAACATGAACAGGGTCAGACATGTAACTTAAACAATAAAAGATAACATGAACAGGGTCAGACATGTAGCTGACACAACAAAAGATAACATGAACAGGATCAGACATGTAACTTACACAATAAAAGATAACATGAACAGGGTCAGACATGTAACTTACACAACAATGGATAACATGAACAGGGTCAGACATGTAGCTTACACAACAAAAGATAACATGAAAAGAGTCAGACATGTACCTTACACAACAAAAGATAACATGAACAGGGTCAGACATGTAACTTACACAACAAAAAATAACATGAACAGGATCAGACATGTACCTTACACAATACAAGATAACATGAACAGGGTCAGACATGTAACTTACACAACAAAAGATAACATGAACAGGGTCAGACATGTACCTTACACAATACAAGATAACATGAACAGGGTCAGACATGTAACTTATACAACAAAAGATAACATGAACAGGATCAAACATGTAACTTACACAACAAAAGATATCATGAACAGGATCAGACATGTAACTTACACAATAAAAGATAACATGAACAGTGTCAGATATGTAACTTACACAACAAGAGATAACATGAACAGGGTCAGACATGTAACTTACACAATAAAAGATAACATGAACAGGGTCAGATATGTAACTTACACAACAAGAGATAACATGAACAGGGTCAGACATGTAACTTACACAACAAAAGATACCATGAACAGGGTCACACATGTAACTTACACAATGGAATCAACACATGAACAGGGTCAGACATGTAACTTATACAATAAAAGATAACATGAACAGGGTCAGACATGTAAGTTACACAACAATGGATAGCATGAACAGGGTCAGACATGTAGCTTACACAACAAAAGATAACATGAACAGGGTCAGGCATGTACCTTACACAACAAAAGATAACATGAACAGGGTCAGACATGTAACTTACACAACAAAAGATAACATGAACAGAGTCAGACATGTCCCTTACACAATACAAGATAACATGAACAGGATCAGACATGTAAATTACACAATAAAATCATAACATGAACAGGATCAGACATGTAAAGTACACAATAGAATCATAACATGAACAGGGTCAGACATGTAACTTACACAACAAAAGATAACAGGAACAGGATCAGACATGTAACGTAAACAACAAAAGATAACATGAACAGGATCAGACATGTAAAGAACACAATAGAATCATAACATGAACAGGGTCAGACATGTAACTTACACAATAAAATCATCAATGAACAGGGTCAGACATGTAACTTACACAACAAAAGATAGCATGAACAGGATCAGACATGTAACTTACACAATAAAATCATAACATGAACAAGGTCAGACGTGTAACTTACACAATAAAAGATAAAATGAACAGGATCAGACATGTAACTTACACAATAAAATCATCACATGAACAGGGTCAGACATGTAACTTACACAATAAAAGATAACATGAACAGGGTCAGACATGTAACTTACACAATAAAACCATAACATGAACAGGATCAGACATGTAAAGTACACAATAGAATGATAACATGAACAGGGTCAGACATGTAACTTACAAAATAAAATCATAACATGAACAGGGTCAGACATGTAACTTACACAACAAGAGATAACATGAACAGGGTCAGACATGTAACTTACACAACAAAAGATAACATACACATGGTCAGACATGTAACTTACACAATAAAAGATAGCATGCACAGGGTCGGACATGTAACTTACACAATACAAGATAACATGAACAGGGTCAGACATGTAACTTACACAATAAAAGATAACATGAACAGGGTCAGACATGTAACTTACACAATACAAGATAACATGAACAGGGTCAGACATGTAACTTACATAATAAAATCATCACATGCACAGGGTCAGACATGTAACTTACACAATGAAATCATAACATGAACAGGGTCAGACATGTAACTTACACAATGTTTTACAACAAAAGATAACATGAACAGGGTCAGACATGTAACTTACACAATAAAATCATAACATGAACAGGGTCAGACATGAGACTTACACAACAAAAGATAACATGAACAGGGTCAAACATGTAACTTACACAATAAAAGATAACATGAACAGGGTCAGACATTTAACTTACACAATAAAAGATAACATGAACAGGGTCAGACATGTAACTTACACAATACAATCATAACATGAACAGGGTCAGACATGTAACTTACACAATAAAAGATAACATGAACAGGGTCAGACATGTTACTTACACAATAAAATCATCACATGCACAGGGTCAGACATTTAACTTACACAATGAAATCATAACATGAATAGGATCAGACATGTAAAGTACACAATAGAATCATAACATGAACAGGGTCAGACATGTAACTTACACAACAAAAGATAACAGGAACAGGATCAGATATGTAACGTAAACAACAAAGGATAACATGAACAGGATCAGACATGTAAAGTACACAATAGAATCATAACATGAACAGGGTCAGACATGTAACTTACACAATAAAATCATCAATGAACAGGGTCAGACATGTAACTTACACAACAAAAGATAACATGAACAGGATCAGACATGTAACTTACACAATAAAATCATAACATGAACAAGGTCAGACGTGTAACTTACACAATAAAAGATAAAATGAACAGGATCAGACATGTAACTTACACAATAAAATCATCACATGAACAGGGTCAGACATGTAACTTACACAATAAAAGATAACATGAACAGGGTCAGACATGTAACTTACACAATAAAATCATAACATGAACAGGGTCAGACATGTAACTTACACAATGAAAGATAATATGAACAGGGTCAGACATGTTACTTACACAATAAAATCATCACATGCACAGGGTCAGACATGTAACTTACACAATGAAATCATAACATGAATAGGATCAGACATGTAAAGTACACAATAGAATCATAACATGAACAGGGTCAGACATGTAACTTACACAACAAAAGATAACAGGAACAGGATCAGACATGTAACGTAAACAACAAAAGATAACATGAACAGGATCAGACATGTAAAGTACACAATAGAATCATAACATGAACAGGGTCAGACATGTAACTTACACAATAAAATCATCAATGAACAGGGTCAGACATGTAACTTACACAACAAAAGATAACATGAACAGGATCAGACATGTAACTTACACAATAAAATCATCACATGAACAGGGTCAGACATGTAACTTACACAATAAAAGATAACATGAACAGGGTCAGACATGTAACTTACACAATAAAATCATCAATGAACAGGGTCAGACATGTAACTTACACAACAAAAGATAACATGAACAGGATCAGACATGTAACTTACACAATAAAATCATAACATGAACAAGGTCAGACGTGTAACTTACACAATAAAAGATAAAATGAACAGGATCAGACATGTAACTTACACAATAAAATCATCACATGAACAGGGTCAGACATGTAACTTACACAATAAAAGATAACATGAACAGGGTCAGACATGTAACTTACACAATAAAATCATAACATGAACAGGGTCAGACATGTAACTTACACAATAAAAGATAACATGAACAGGGTCAGACATGTTACTTACACAATAAAATCATCACATGCACAGGGTCAGACATGTAACTTACACAATGAAATCATAACATGAATAGGATCAGACATGTAAAGTACACAATAGAATCATAACATGAACAGGGTCAGACATGTAACTTACACAACAAAAGATAACAGGAACAGGATCAGACATGTAACGTAAACAACAAAAGATAACATGAACAGGATCAGACATGTAAAGTACACAATAAAATCATAACATGAACAGGGTCAGACATGTAACTTACACAATAAAATCATCAATGAACAGGGTCAGACATGTAACTTACACAACAAAAGATAACATGAACAGGATCAGACATGTAACTTACACAATAAAATCATAACATGAACAAGGTCAGACGTGTAACTTACATAATAAAAGATAAAATGAACAGGATCAGACATGTAACTTACACAATAAAATCATCACATGAACAGGGTCAGACATGTAACTTACACAATAAAAGATAACATGAACAGGGTCAGACATGTAACTTACACAATAAAACCATAACATGAACAGGATCAGACATGTAAAGTACACAATAGAATGATAACATGAACAGGGTCAGACATGTAACTTACACAATAAAATCATAACATTAACAGGGTCAGACATGTAACTTACACAACAAGAGATAACATGAACAGGGTCAGACATGTAACTTACACAACAAAAGATAACATACACATGGTCAGACATGTAACTTACACAATAAAAGATAGCATGCACATGGTCGGACATGTAACTTACACAATACAAGATAACATGAACAGGGTCAGACATGTAACTTACACAATAAAAGATAACATGAACAGGGTCAGACATGTAGCTTACACAATACAAGATAACATGAACAGGGTCAGACATGTAACTTACATAATAAAATCATCACATGCACAGGGTCAGACATGTAACTTACACAATGAAATCATAACATGAACAGGGTCAGACATGTAACTTACACAATAAAAGATAACATGAACAGGGTCAGACATGTAACTTACACAACAAAAGATAACAGGAACAGGATCAGACATGTAACGTAAACAACAAAAGATAACATGAACAGGATCAGACATGTAAAGTACACAATAGAATCATAACATGAACAGGGTCAGACATGTAACTTACACAATAAAATCATCAATGAACAGGGTCAGACATGTAAATTACACAACAAAAGATAACATGAACAGGATCAGACATGTAACTTACACAATAAAATCATAACATGAACAAGGTCAGACGTGTAACTTACACAATAAAAGATAAAATGAACAGGATCAGACATGTAACTTACACAATAAAATCATCACATGAACAGGGTCAGACATGTAACTTACACAATAAAAGATAACATGAACAGGGTCAGACATGTAACTTACACAATAAAACCATAACATGAACAGGATCAGACATGTAAAGTACACAATAGAATGATAACATGAACAGGGTCAGACATGTAACTTACACAATAAAATCATAACATTAACAGGGTCAGACATGTAACTTACACAACAAGAGATAACATGAACAGGGTCAGACATGTAACTTACACAACAAAAGATAACATACACATGGTCAGACATGTAACTTACACAATAAAAGATAGCATGCACATGGTCGGACATGTAACTTACACAATACAAGATAACATGAACAGGGTCAGACATGTAACTTACACAATAAAAGATAACATGAACAGGGTCAGACATGTAACTTACACAATACAAGATAACATGAACAAGGTCAGACATGTAACTTACATAATAAAATCATCACATGCACAGGGTCAGACATGTAACTTACACAATGAAATCATAACATGAACAGGGTCAGACATGTAACTTACACAATGTTTTACAACAAAAGATAACATGAACAGGGTCAGACATGTAACTTACACAATAAAATCATAACATGAACAGGGTCAGACATGAGACTTACACAACAAAAGATAACATGAACAGGGTCAAACATGTAACTTACACAATAAAAGATAACATGAACAGGGTCAGACATTTAACTTACACAATAAAAGATAACATGAACAGGGTCAGACATGTAACTTACACAATAAAATCATAACCTGAACAGGGTCAGACATGTAACTTACACAATAAAAGATAACATGAACAGGGTCAGACATGTTACTTACACAATAAAATCATCACATGCACAGGGTCAGACAGGTAACTTACACAATGAAATCATAACATGAATAGGATCAGACATGTAAAGTACACAATAAAATCATCACATGCACAGGGTCAGACATGTAACTTACACAATAAAATCATAACATGAACAGGGTCAGACATGTAACTTACACAATAAAATCATAACATTAACAGGGTCAGACATGTAACTTACACAACAAGAGATAACATGAACAGGGTCAGACATGTAACTTACACAACAAAAGATAACATACACATGGTCAGACATGTAACTTACACAATAAAAGATAGCATGCACATGGTCGGACATGTAACTTACACAATACAAGATAACATGAACAGGGTCAGACATGTAACTTACACAATAAAAGATAACATGAACAGGGTCAGACATGTAACTTACACAATACAAGATAACATGAACAGGGTCAGACATGTAACTTACATAATAAAATCATCACATGCACAGGGTCAGACATGTAACTTACACAATGAAATCATAACATGAACAGGGTCAGACATGTAACTTACACAATGTTTTACAACAAAAGATAACATGAACAGGGTCAGACATGTAACTTACACAATGTTTTACAACAAAAGATAACATGAACAGGGTCAGACATGTTACTTACACAATAAAATCATCACATGCACAGGGTCAGACAGGTAACTTACACAATGAAATCATAACATGAATAGGATCAGACATGTAAAGTACACAATAAAATCATCACATGCACAGGGTCAGACATGTAACTTACACAATAAAATCATAACATGAACAGGGTCAGACATGTAACTTACACAATAAAAGATAACATGAACAGGGTCAGATATGTAACTTACTCAACAAGAGATAACATGAACATGGTCAGACATGTAACTTACACAACAAAAGATACCATGAACATGGTCAGACATGTAACTTACACAATAAAATCATCACATGAACAGGGTCAGACATGTAACTTATACAATAAAAGATAACATGAACAGGGTCAGACATGTAACTTACACAATAAAAGATAACATGAACAGGGTCAGACATGTGGCTGACACAACAAAAGATAACATGAACAGGATCAGACATGTAACTTACACAATAAAAGATAACATGAACAGGGTCAGACATGTAACTTACACAACAATGGATAACATGAACAGGGTCAGACATGTAGCTTACACAACAAAAGATAACATGAAAAGAGTCAGGCATGTACCTTACACAACAAAAGATAACATGAACAGGGTCAGACATGTAACTTACACAACAAAGGATAACATGAACAGGGTCAGACATGTACCTTACACAATACAAGATAACATGAACAGGGTCAGACATGTAACTTACACAATAAAATCATCACATGCACAGGGTCAGACATGTAACTTACACAATGAAATCATAACATGAATAGGATCAGACATGTAAAGTACACAATAGAATCATAACATGAACAGGGTCAGACATGTAACTTACACAACAAAAGATAACAGGAACAGGATCAGACATGTAACGTAAACAACAAAAGATAACATGAACAGGATCAGACATGTAAAGTACACAATAAAATCATAACATGAACAGGGTCAGACATGTAACTTACACAATAAAATCATCAATGAACAGGGTCAGACATGTAACTTACACAACAAAAGATAACATGAACAGGATCAGACATGTAACTTACACAATAAAATCATAACATGAACAAGGTCAGACGTGTAACTTACATAATAAAAGATAAAATGAACAGGATCAGACATGTAACTTACACAATAAAATCATCACATGAACAGGGTCAGACATGTAACTTACACAATAAAAGATAACATGAACAGGGTCAGACATGTAACTTACACAATAAAACCATAACATGAACAGGATCAGACATGTAAAGTACACAATAGAATGATAACATGAACAGGGTCAGACATGTAACTTACACAATAAAATCATAACATTAACAGGGTCAGACATGTAACTTACACAACAAGAGATAACATGAACAGGGTCAGACATGTAACTTACACAACAAAAGATAACATACACATGGTCAGACATGTAACTTACACAATAAAAGATAGCATGCACATGGTCGGACATGTAACTTACACAATACAAGATAACATGAACAGGGTCAGACATGTAACTTACACAATAAAAGATAACATGAACAGGGTCAGACATGTAGCTTACACAATACAAGATAACATGAACAGGGTCAGACATGTAACTTACATAATAAAATCATCACATGCACAGGGTCAGACATGTAACTTACACAATGAAATCATAACATGAACAGGGTCAGACATGTAACTTACACAATAAAAGATAACATGAACAGGGTCAGACATGTAACTTACACAACAAAAGATAACAGGAACAGGATCAGACATGTAACGTAAACAACAAAAGATAACATGAACAGGATCAGACATGTAAAGTACACAATAGAATCATAACATGAACAGGGTCAGACATGTAACTTACACAATAAAATCATCAATGAACAGGGTCAGACATGTAAATTACACAACAAAAGATAACATGAACAGGATCAGACATGTAACTTACACAATAAAATCATAACATGAACAAGGTCAGACGTGTAACTTACACAATAAAAGATAAAATGAACAGGATCAGACATGTAACTTACACAATAAAATCATCACATGAACAGGGTCAGACATGTAACTTACACAATAAAAGATAACATGAACAGGGTCAGACATGTAACTTACACAATAAAACCATAACATGAACAGGATCAGACATGTAAAGTACACAATAGAATGATAACATGAACAGGGTCAGACATGTAACTTACACAATAAAATCATAACATTAACAGGGTCAGACATGTAACTTACACAACAAGAGATAACATGAACAGGGTCAGACATGTAACTTACACAACAAAAGATAACATACACATGGTCAGACATGTAACTTACACAATAAAAGATAGCATGCACATGGTCGGACATGTAACTTACACAATACAAGATAACATGAACAGGGTCAGACATGTAACTTACACAATAAAAGATAACATGAACAGGGTCAGACATGTAACTTACACAATACAAGATAACATGAACAAGGTCAGACATGTAACTTACATAATAAAATCATCACATGCACAGGGTCAGACATGTAACTTACACAATGAAATCATAACATGAACAGGGTCAGACATGTAACTTACACAATGTTTTACAACAAAAGATAACATGAACAGGGTCAGACATGTAACTTACACAATAAAATCATAACATGAACAGGGTCAGACATGAGACTTACACAACAAAAGATAACATGAACAGGGTCAAACATGTAACTTACACAATAAAAGATAACATGAACAGGGTCAGACATTTAACTTACACAATAAAAGATAACATGAACAGGGTCAGACATGTAACTTACACAATAAAATCATAACCTGAACAGGGTCAGACATGTAACTTACACAATAAAAGATAACATGAACAGGGTCAGACATGTTACTTACACAATAAAATCATCACATGCACAGGGTCAGACAGGTAACTTACACAATGAAATCATAACATGAATAGGATCAGACATGTAAAGTACACAATAAAATCATCACATGCACAGGGTCAGACATGTAACTTACACAATAAAATCATAACATGAACAGGGTCAGACATGTAACTTACACAATAAAATCATAACATTAACAGGGTCAGACATGTAACTTACACAACAAGAGATAACATGAACAGGGTCAGACATGTAACTTACACAACAAAAGATAACATACACATGGTCAGACATGTAACTTACACAATAAAAGATAGCATGCACATGGTCGGACATGTAACTTACACAATACAAGATAACATGAACAGGGTCAGACATGTAACTTACACAATAAAAGATAACATGAACAGGGTCAGACATGTAACTTACACAATACAAGATAACATGAACAGGGTCAGACATGTAACTTACATAATAAAATCATCACATGCACAGGGTCAGACATGTAACTTACACAATGAAATCATAACATGAACAGGGTCAGACATGTAACTTACACAATGTTTTACAACAAAAGATAACATGAACAGGGTCAGACATGTAACTTACACAATGTTTTACAACAAAAGATAACATGAACAGGGTCAGACATGTTACTTACACAATAAAATCATCACATGCACAGGGTCAGACAGGTAACTTACACAATGAAATCATAACATGAATAGGATCAGACATGTAAAGTACACAATAAAATCATCACATGCACAGGGTCAGACATGTAACTTACACAATAAAATCATAACATGAACAGGGTCAGACATGTAACTTACACAATAAAAGATAACATGAACAGGGTCAGATATGTAACTTACTCAACAAGAGATAACATGAACATGGTCAGACATGTAACTTACACAACAAAAGATACCATGAACATGGTCAGACATGTAACTTACACAATAAAATCATCACATGAACAGGGTCAGACATGTAACTTATACAATAAAAGATAACATGAACAGGGTCAGACATGTAACTTACACAATAAAAGATAACATGAACAGGGTCAGACATGTGGCTGACACAACAAAAGATAACATGAACAGGATCAGACATGTAACTTACACAATAAAAGATAACATGAACAGGGTCAGACATGTAACTTACACAACAATGGATAACATGAACAGGGTCAGACATGTAGCTTACACAACAAAAGATAACATGAAAAGAGTCAGGCATGTACCTTACACAACAAAAGATAACATGAACAGGGTCAGACATGTAACTTACACAACAAAGGATAACATGAACAGGGTCAGACATGTACCTTACACAATACAAGATAACATGAACAGGGTCAGACATGTAACTTACACAACAAAAGATAACATGAACAGGGTCAGACATATAACTTACACAATAAAAGATAACATGAACAGTGTCAGACATTTAACTTACACAATAAAATCATAACATCAACAGGGTCAGACATGTAACTTACACAATAAAAAATAACATGAACAGGGTCAGACATGCAACTTACATAATAAAATCATCACATGCACAGGGTCAGACATGTATCTTACACAATGAAATCATAACATGAACAGGATCAGACATGTAAGTTACACAATGTTTTACAACAAAAGATAACATGAACAGTGTCAGACATGTAACTTACACAATACAAGATAACATGAACAGGGTCAGACATGAGACTTACACAATAAAAGATAACATGAACAGGGTCAGACATGTAGCTTACACAACAAAAGATAACATGAACAGGGTCAGACATGTAACTTACACAATAAAAGATAACATGAACAGGGTCAGACATGTAACTTACACAATAAAAGATAACATGAACAGGATCAGACCTGTAACTTACACAATAAAAGATAACATGAACAGGGTCAAACATGTAACTTATACAACAAATGATAACATGAACAGGTACAGACATGTGACTTACACAACAAAAGATAACATGAACAGGGTCAGACATGTAACTTACACAATAAAAGATAACATGAACAGGGTCAGACATGTAACTTACACAATAAAAGATAACATGAACAGGGTCAGACATGTAACTTACACAATGAAAGATAACATGAACAGGGTCAGACATGTAACCTATACAACAAAAGATAACATGAACAGGGTCAGACATGTAACTTATACAACAAAAGATAATATGAACAGGGTCAGACATGTAACTTACACAATAAAATCATAACATGAACAAGGTCAGACGTGTAACTTACACAATAAAAGATAAAATGAACAGGATCAGACATGTAACTTACACAATAAAATCATCACATGAACAGGGTCAGACATGTAACTTACACAATAAAAGATAACATGAACAGGGTCAGACATGTAACTTACACAATAAAAGATAACATGAACAGGATCAGACCTGTAACTTACACAATAAAAGATAACATGAACAGGGTCAAACATGTAACTTATACAACAAATGATAACATGAACAGGTACAGACATGTGACTTACACAACAAAAGATAACATGAACAGGGTCAGACATGTAACTTACACAATAAAAGATAACATGAACAGGGTCAGACATGTAACTTACACAATAAAAGATAACATGAACAGGGTCAGACATGTAACTTACACAATGAAAGATAACATGAACAGGGTCAGACATGTAACCTATACAACAAAAGATAACATGAACAGGGTCAGACATGTAACTTATACAACAAAAGATAATATGAACAGGGTCAGACATGTAACTTACACAATAAAATCATAACATGAACAAGGTCAGACGTGTAACTTACACAATAAAAGATAAAATGAACAGGATCAGACATGTAACTTACACAATAAAATCATCACATGAACAGGGTCAGACATGTAACTTACACAATAAAAGATAACATGAACAGGGTCAGACATGTAACTTACACAATTAAACCATAACATGAACAGGATCAGACATGTAAAGTACACAATAGAATCATAACAAGAACAGGGTCAGACATGTAACTTACACAATAAAATCATAACAGGAACAGGGTCAGACATGTAACTTACACAACAAGAGATAACATGAACAGGGTCAGACATGTAACTTACACAACAAAAGATAACATACACATGGTCAGACATGTAACTTACACAATAAAAGATAGCATGCACAGGGTCGGACATGTAACTTACACGATACAAGATAACATGAACAGGGTCAGACATGTAACTTACACAATAAATGATAACATGAACAGGGTCAGACATGTAACTTACACAATAAAAGATAACATGAACAGGGTCAGACATGTAACTTACATAATAAAATCATCACATGCACAGGGTCAGACATGTAACTTACACAATGAAATCATAACATGAACAAGGTCAGACATGTAACTTACACAATGTTTTACAACAAAAGATAACATGAACAGGGTCAGACATGTAACTTATACAATAAAATCATAACATGAACAGGGTCAGACATGAGACTTACACAACAAAAGATAACATGAACAGGGTCAAACATGTAACTTACACAATAAAAGATAACATGAACAGGGTCAGACATTTAACTTACACAATAAAAGATAACATGAACAGGGTCAGACATGTAACTTACACAATAAAATCATAACATGAACAGGGTCAGACATGTAACTTACACAATAAAAGATAACATGAACAGGGTCAGACATGTTACTTACACAATAAAATCATCACATGCACAGGGTCAGACATGTAACTTACACAATGAAATCATAACATGAATAGGATCAGACATGTAAAGTACACAATAAAATCATCACATGCACAGGGTCAGACATGTAACTTACACAATAAAATCATAACATGAACAGGGTCAGACATGTAACTTACACAATAAAAGATAACATGAACAGGGTCAGATATGTAACTTATTCAACAAGAGATAACATGAACATGGTCAGACATGTAACTTACACAACAAAAGATACCATGAACATGGTCAGACATGTAACTTATACAATAAAAGATAACATGAACAAGGTCAGACATGTAACTTACACAATAAAAGATAACATGAACAGGGTCAGACATGTAGCTGACACAACAAAAGATAACATGAACAGGATCAGACATGTAACTTACACAATAAAAGATAACATGAACAGGGTCAGACATGTAACTTACACAACAATGGATAGCATGAAAAGGGTCAGACATGTAGCTTACACAACAAAAGATAACATGAAAAGAGTCAGGCATGTACCTTACACAACAAAAGATAACATGAACAGGGTCAGACATGTAACTTACACAACAAAGGATAACATGAACAGGGTCAGACATGTACCTTACACAATACAAGATAACATGAACAGGGTCAGACATGTAACTTACACAACAAAAGATAACATGAACAGGGTCAGACATGTAACTTACACAATAAAAGATAACATGAACAGTGTCAGACATTTAACTTACACAATAAAATCATAACATCAACAGGGTCAGACATGTAACTTACACAATAAAAAATAACATGAACAGGGTCAGACATGCAACTTACATAATAAAATCATCACATGCACAGGGTCAGACATGTATCTTACACAATGAAATCATAACATGAACAGGATCAGACATGTAACTTACACAATGTTTTACGACAAAAGATAACATGAACAGGGTCAGACATGTAACTTACACAATACAAGATAACATGAACAGGGTCAGACATGTAACTTACACAATAAAAGATAACATGAACAGGGTCAGACATGTAGCTTACACAACAAAAGATAACATGAACAGGGTCAGACATGTAACTTACACAATAAAAGATAACATGAACAGGGTCAGACATGAAACTTACACAATAAAAGATAACATGAACAGGATCAGACCTGTAACTTACACAATAAAAGATAACATGAACAGGGTCAAACATGTAACTTATACAACAAATGATAACATGAACAGGTACAGACATGTGACTTACACAACAAAAGATAACATGAACAGGGTCAGACATGTAACTTACACAACAAAAGATAACATGAACAGGGTCAGACATGTAACCTATACAACAAAAGATAACATGAACAGGGTCACACATGTAACTTATACAACAAAAGATAATATGAACAGGGTCAGACATGTAACTTACACAACAAAAGATAACATGAACAGGGTCAGACATGTAACTTATACATAAAAAGATAACATGAACAGGATCAAACATGTAACTTACACAATAAAAGATAACATGAACAGGGTCAGATATGTAACTTACACAACAAGAGATAACATGAACAGGGTCAGACATGTAACTTACACAATAAAAGATAACATGAACAGGGTCAGATATGTAACTTACACAACAAGAGATAACATGAACAGGGTCAGACATGTAACTTACACAATAAAAGATAACATGAACAGGGTCAGACATGTAGCTTACACAACAAAAGATAACATGAACAGGATCAGACATTTAACTTACACAATAAAAGATAACATGAGCAGGGTCAGACATGTAAATTACACAATAAAATCATAACATGAACAGGATCAGACATGTAAAGTACACAATAGAATCATAACATGAACAGGGTCAGACATGTAACTTACACAACAAAAGATAACAGGAACAGGATCAGACATGTAACGTAAACAACAAAAGATAACATGAACAGGATCAGACATGTAAAGAACACAATAGAATCATAACATGAACAGGGTCAGACATGTAACTTACACAATAAAATCATCAATGAACAGGGTCAGACATGTAACTTACACAACAAAAGATAACATGAACAGGATCAGACATGTAACTTACACAATAAAATCATAACATGAACAAGGTCAGACGTGTAACTTACACAATAAAAGATAAAATGAACAGGATCAGACATGTAACTTACACAATAAAATCATCACATGAACAGGGTCAGACATGTAACTTACACAATAAAAAATAACATGAACAGGGTCAGACATGTAACTTACAAAATAAAATCATAACATGAACAGGGTCAGACATGTAACTTACACAACAAGAGATAACATGAACAGGGTCAGACATGTAACTTACACAACAAAAGATAACATACACATGGTCAGACATGTAACTTACACAATAAAAGATAGCATGCACAGGGTCGGACATGTAACTTACACAATACAAGATAACATGAACAGGGTCAGACATGTAACTTACACAATAAAAGATAACATGAACAGGGTCAGACATGTAACTTACACAATACAACATAACATGAACAGGGTCAGACATGTAACTTACATAATAAAATCATCACATGCACAGGGTCAGAAATGTAACTTACACAATGAAATCATAACATGAACAGGGTCAGACATGTAACTTACACAATGTTTTACAACAAAAGATAACATGAACAGGGTCAGACATGTAACTTACACAATAAAATCATAACATGAACAGGGTCAGACATGAGACTTACACAACAAAAGATAACATGAACAGGGTCAAACATGTAACTTACACAATAAAAGATAACATGAACAGGGTCAGACATTTAACTTACACAATAAAAGATAACATGAACAGGGTCAGACATGAAACTTACACAATAAAATCATAACATGAACAGGGTCAGACATGTAACTTACACAATAAAAGATAACATGAACAGGGTCAGACATGTTACTTACACAATAAAATCATCACATGCACAGGGTCAGACATGTAACTTACACAATGAAATCATAACATGAATAGGATCAGACATGTAAAGTACACAATAGAATCATAGCATGAACAGGGTCAGACATGTAACTTACACAACAAAAGATAACAGGAACAGGATCAGACATGTAACGTAAACAACAAAAGATAACATGAACAGGATCAGACATGTAAAGTACACAATAGAATCATAACTGAACAGGGTCAGACATGTAACTTACACAATAAAATCATCAATGAACAGGGTCAGACATGTAACTTACACAACAAAAGATAACATGAACAGGATCAGACATGTAACTTACACAATAAAATCATAACATGAACAAGGTCAGACGTGTAACTTACACAATAAAAGATAAAATGAACAGGATCAGACATGTAACTTACACAATAAAATCATCACATGAACAGGGTCAGACATGTAACTTACACAATAAAAGATAACATGAACAGGGTCAGACATGTAACTTACACAATAAAACCATAACATGAACAGGATCAGACATGTAAAGTACACAATAGAATGATAACATGAACAGGGTCAGACATGTAACTTACACAATAAAATCATAACATGAACAGGGTCAGACATGAGACTTACACAACAAAAGATAACATGAACAGGGTCAAACATGTAACTTACACAATAAAAGATAACATGAACAGGGTCAGACATTTAACTTACACAATAAAAGATAACATGAACAGGGTCAGACATGTAACTTACACAATAAAATCATAACATGAACAGGGTCAGACATGTAACTTACACAATAAAAGATAACATGAACAGGGTCAGACATGTTACTTACACAATAAAATCATCATATGCACAGGGTCAGACAGGTAACTTACACAATGAAATCATAACATGAATAGGATCAGACATGTAAAGTACACAATAAAATCATCACATGCACAGGGTCAGACATGTAACTTACACAATAAAATCATAACATGAACAGGGTCAGACATGTAACTTACACAATAAAAGATAACATGAACAGGGTCAGATATGTAACTTACTCAACAAGAGATAACATGAACATGGTCAGACATGTAACTTACACAACAAAAGATACCATGAACATGGTCAGACATGTAACTTACACAATAAAATCATCACATGAACAGGGTCAGACATGTAACTTATACAATAAAAGATAACATGAACAGGGTCAGACATGTAACTTACACAATAAAAGATAACATGAACAGGGTCAGACATGTGGCTGACACAACAAAAGATAACATGAACAGGATCAGACATGTAACTTACACAATAAAAGATAACATGAACAGGGTCAGACATGTAACTTACACAACAATGGATAACATGAACAGGGTCAGACATGTAGCTTACACAACAAAAGATAACATGAAAAGAGTCAGGCATGTACCTTACACAACAAAAGATAACATGAACAGGGTCAGACATGTAACTTACACAACAAAGGATAACATGAACAGGGTCAGACATGTACCTTACACAATACAAGATAACATGAACAGGGTCAGACATGTAACTTACACAACAAAAGATAACATGAACAGGGTCAGACATATAACTTACACAATAAAAGATAACATGAACAGTGTCAGACATTTAACTTACACAATAAAATCATAACATCAACAGGGTCAGACATGTAACTTACACAATAAAAAATAACATGAACAGGGTCAGACATGCAACTTACATAATAAAATCATCACATGCACAGGGTCAGACATGTATCTTACACAATGAAATCATAACATGAACAGGATCAGACATGTAAGTTACACAATGTTTTACAACAAAAGATAACATGAACAGTGTCAGACATGTAACTTACACAATACAAGATAACATGAACAGGGTCAGACATGTAACTTACACAATAAAAGATAACATGAACAGGGTCAGACATGTAGCTTACACAACAAAAGATAACATGAACAGGGTCAGACATGTAACTTACACAATAAAAGATAACATGAACAGGGTCAGACATGTAACTTACACAATAAAAGATAACATGAACAGGATCAGACCTGTAACTTACACAATAAAAGATAACATGAACAGGGTCAAACATGTAACTTATACAACAAATGATAACATGAACAGGTACAGACATGTGACTTACACAACAAAAGATAACATGAACAGGGTCAGACATGTAACTTACACAATAAAAGATAACATGAACAGGGTCAGACATGTAACTTACACAATGAAAGATAACATGAACAGGGTCAGACATGTAACCTATACAACAAAAGATAACATGAACAGGGTCAGACATGTAACTTATACAACAAAAGATAATATGAACAGGGTCAGACATGTAACTTACACAATAAAATCATAACATGAACAAGGTCAGACGTGTAACTTACACAATAAAAGATAAAATGAACAGGATCAGACATGTAACTTACACAATAAAATCATCACATGAACAGGGTCAGACATGTAACTTACACAATAAAAGATAACATGAACTGGGTCAGACATGTAACTTACACAATTAAACCATAACATGAACAGGATCAGACATGTAAAGTACACAATAGAATCATAACAAGAACAGGGTCAGACATGTAACTTACACAATAAAATCATAACAGGAACAGGGTCAGACATGTAACTTACACAACAAGAGATAACATGAACAGGGTCAGACATGTAACTTACACAACAAAAGATAACATACACATGGTCAGACATGTAACTTACACAATAAAAGATAGCATGCACAGGGTCGGACATGTAACTTACACGATACAAGATAACATGAACAGGGTCAGACATGTAACTTACACAATAAATGATAACATGAACAGGGTCAGACATGTAACTTACACAATAAAAGATAACATGAACAGGGTCAGACATGTAACTTACATAATAAAATCATCACATGCACAGGGTCAGACATGTAACTTACACAATGAAATCATAACATGAACAAGGTCAGACATGTAACTTACACAATGTTTTACAACAAAAGATAACATGAACAGGGTCAGACATGTAACTTATACAATAAAATCATAACATGAACAGGGTCAGACATGAGACTTACACAACAAAAGATAACATGAACAGGGTCAAACATGTAACTTACACAATAAAAGATAACATGAACAGGGTCAGACATTTAACTTACACAATAAAAGATAACATGAACAGGGTCAGACATGTAACTTACACAATAAAATCATAACATGAACAGGGTCAGACATGTAACTTACACAATAAAAGATAACATGAACAGGGTCAGACATGTTACTTACACAATAAAATCATCACATGCACAGGGTCAGACATGTAACTTACACAATGAAATCATAACATGAATAGGATCAGACATGTAAAGTACACAATAAAATCATCACATGCACAGGGTCAGACATGTAACTTACACAATAAAATCATAACATGAACAGGGTCAGACATGTAACTTACACAATAAAAGATAACATGAACAGGGTCAGATATGTAACTTATTCAACAAGAGATAACATGAACATGGTCAGACATGTAACTTACACAACAAAAGATACCATGAACATGGTCAGACATGTAACTTATACAATAAAAGATAACATGAACAAGGTCAGACATGTAACTTACACAACAAAAGATAACATGAACAGGATCAGACATGTAACTTACACAATAAAAGATAACATGAACAGGGTCAGACATGTAACTTACACAACAATGGATAGCATGAAAAGGGTCAGACATGTAGCTTACACAACAAAAGATAACATGAAAAGAGTCAGGCATGTACCTTACACAACAAAAGATAACATGAACAGGGTCAGACATGTAACTTACACAACAAAGGATAACATGAACAGGGTCAGACATGTACCTTACACAATACAAGATAACATGAACAGGGTCAGACATGTAACTTACACAACAAAAGATAACATGAACAGGGTCAGACATGTAACTTCCACAATAAAAGATAACATGAACAGTGTCAGACATTTAACTTACACAATAAAATCATAACATCAACAGGGTCAGACATGTAACTTACACAATAAAAAATAACATGAACAGGGTCAGACATGCAACTTACATAATAAAATCATCACATGCACAGGGTCAGACATGTATCTTACACAATGAAATCATAACATGAACAGGATCAGACATGTAACTTACACAATGTTTTACAACAAAAGATAACATGAACAGGGTCAGACATGTAACTTACACAATACAAGATAACATGAACAGGGTCAGACATGTAACTTACACAATAAAAGATAACATGAACAGGGTCAGACATGTAGCTTACACAACAAAAGATAACATGAACAGGGTCAGACATGTAACTTACACAATAAAAGATAACATGAACAGGGTCAGACATGAAACTTACACAATAAAAGATAACATGAACAGGATCAGACCTGTAACTTACACAATAAAAGATAACATGAACAGGGTCAAACATGTAACTTATACAACAAATGATAACATGAACAGGTACAGACATGTGACTTACACAACAAAAGATAACATGAACAGGGTCAGACATGTAACTTACACAACAAAAGATAACATGAACAGGGTCAGACATGTAACCTATACAACAAAAGATAACATGAACAGGGTCACACATGTAACTTATACAACAAAAGATAATATGAACAGGGTCAGACATGTAACTTACACAACAAAAGATAACATGAACAGGGTCAGACATGTAACTTATACATAAAAAGATAACATGAACAGGGTCAGATATGTAACTTACACAACAAGAGATAACATGAACAGGGTCAGACATGTAACTTACACAATAAAAGATAACATGAACAGGGTCAGATATGTAACTTACACAACAAGAGATAACATGAACAGGGTCAGACATGTAACTTACACAATAAAAGATAACATGAACAGGGTCAGACATGTAGCTTACACAACAAAAGATAACATGAACAGGATCAGACATTTAACTTACACAATAAAAGATAACATGAGCAGGGTCAGACATTTAAATTACACAATAAAATCATAACATGAACAGGATCAGACATGTAAAGTACACAATAGAATCATAACATGAACAGGGTCAGACATGTAACTTACACAACAAAAGATAACAGGAACAGGATCAGACATGTAACGTAAACAACAAAAGATAACATGAACAGGATCAGACATGTAAAGAACACAATAGAATCATAACATGAACAGGGTCAGACATGTAACTTACACAATAAAATCATCAATGAACAGGGTCAGACATGTAACTTACACAACAAAAGATAACATGAACAGGATCAGACATGTAACTTACACAATAAAATCATAACATGAACAAGGTCAGACGTGTAACTTACACAATAAAAGATAAAATGAACAGGATCAGACATGTAACTTACACAATAAAATCATCACATGAACAGGGTCAGACATGTAACTTACACAATAAAAGATAACATGAACAGGGTCAGACATGTAACTTACACAATAAAATCATAACATGAACAGGATCAGACATGTAAAGTACACAATAGAATGATAACATGAACAGGGTCAGACATGTAACTTACAAAATAAAATCATAACATGAACAGGGTCAGACATGTAACTTACACAACAAGAGATAACATGAACAGGGTCAGACATGTAACTTACACAACAAAAGATAACATACACATGGTCAGACATGTAACTTACACAATAAAAGATAGCATGCACAGGGTCGGACATGTAACTTACACAATACAAGATAACATGAACAGGGTCAGACATGTAACTTACACAATAAAAGATAACATGAACAGGGTCAGACATGTAACTTACACAATACAACATAACATGAACAGGGTCAGACATGTAACTTACATAATAAAATCATCACATGCACAGGGTCAGACATGTAACTTACACAATGAAATCATAACATGAACAGGGTCAGACATGTAACTTACACAATGTTTTACAACAAAAGATAACATGAACAGGGTCAGACATGTAACTTACACAATAAAATCATAACATGAACAGGGTCAGACATGAGACTTACACAACAAAAGATAACATGAACAGGGTCAAACATGTAACTTACACAATAAAAGATAACATGAACAGGGTCATACATTTAACTTACACAATAAAAGATAACATGAACAGGGTCAGACATGAAACTTACACAATAAAATCATAACATGAACAGGGTCAGACATGTAACTTACACAATAAAAGATAACATGAACAGGGTCAGACATGTTACTTACACAATAAAATCATCACATGCACAGGGTCAGACATGTAACTTACACAATGAAATCATAACATGAATAGGATCAGACATGTAAAGTACACAATAGAATCATAGCATGAACAGGGTCAGACATGTAACTTACACAACAAAAGATAACAGGAACAGGATCAGGCATGTAACGTAAACAACAAAAGATAACATGAACAGGATCAGACATGTAAAGTACACAATAGAATCATAACATGAACAGGGTCAGACATGTAACTTACACAATAAAATCATCAATGAACAGGGTCAGACATGTAACTTACACAACAAAAGATAACATGAACAGGATCAGACATGTAACTTACACAATAAAATCATAACATGAACAAGGTCAGACGTGTAACTTACACAATAAAAGATAAAATGAACAGGATCAGACATGTAACTTACACAATAAAATCATCACATGAACAGGGTCAGACATGTAACTTACACAATAAAAGATAACATGAACAGGGTCAGACATGTAACTTACACAATAAAACCATAACATGAACAGGATCAGACATGTAAAGTACACAATAGAATGATAACATGAACAGGGTCAGACATGTAACTTACACAATAAAATCATAATATTAACAGGGTCAGACATGTAACTTACACAACAAGAGATAACATGAACAGGGTCAGACATGTAACTTACACAACAAAAGATAACATACACATGGTCAGACATGTAACTTACACAATAAAAGATAGCATGCACAGGGTCGGACATGTAACTTACACAATACAAGATAACATGAACAGGGTCAGACATGTAACTTACACAATAAAAGATAACATGAACAGGGTCAGACATGTAACTTACACAATACAAGATAACATGAACAGGGTCAGACATGTAACTTACATAATAAAATCATCACATGCACAGGGTCAGACATGTAACTTACACAATGAAATCATAACATGAACAGGGTCAGACATGTAACTTACACAATGTTTTACAACAAAAGATAACATGAACAGGGTCAGACATGTAACTTACACAATAAAATCAAAACATGAACAGGGTCAGACATGAGACTTACACAACAAAAGATAACATGAACAGGGTCAAACATGTAACTTACACAATAAAAGATAACATGAACAGGGTCAGACATTTAACTTACACAATAAAAGATAACATGAACAGGGTCAGACATGTAACTTACACAATAAAATCATAACATGAACAGGGTCAGACATGTAACTTACACAATAAAAGATAACATGAACAGGGTCAGACATGTTACTTACACAATAAAATCATCACATGCACAGGGTCAGACAGGTAACTTACACAATGAAATCATAACATGAATAGGATCAGACATGTAAAGTACACAATAAAATCATCACATGCACAGGGTCAGACATGTAACTTACACAATAAAATCATAACATGAACAGGGTCAGACATGTAACTTACACAATAAAAGATAACATGAACAGGGTCAGATATGTAACTTACTCAACAAGAGATAACATGAACATGGTCAGACATGTAACTTACACAACAAAAGATACCATGAACATGGTCAGACATGTAACTTACACAATACAATCATCACATGAACAGGGTCAGACATGTAACTTATACAATAAAAGATAACATGAACAGGGTCAGACATGTAACTTACACAATAAAAGATAACATGAACAGGGTCAGACATGTGGCTGACACAACAAAAGATAACATGAACAGGATCAGACATGTAACTTACACAATAAAAGATAACATGAACAGGGTCAGACATGTAACTTACACAACAATGGATAACATGAACAGGGTCAGACATGTAGCTTACACAACAAAAGATAACATGAAAAGAGTCAGGCATGTACCTTACACAACAAAAGATAACATGAACAGGGTCAGACATGTAACTTACACAACAAAGGATAACATGAACAGGGTCAGACATGTACCTTACACAATACAAGATAACATGAACAGGGTCAAACATGTAACTTACACAACAAAAGATAACATGAACAGGGTCAGACATATAACTTACACAATAAAAGATAACATGAACAGTGTCAGACATTTAACTTACACAATAAAATCATAACATCAACAGGGTCAGACATGTAACTTACACAATAAAAAATAACATGAACAGGGTCAGACATGCAACTTACATAATAAAATCATCACATGCACAGGGTCAGACATGTATCTTACACAATGAAATCATAACATGAACAGGATCAGACATGTAAGTTACACAATATTTTACAACAAAAGATAACATGAACAGTGTCAGACATGTAACTTACACAATACAAGATAACATGAACAGGGTCAGACATGAGACTTACACAATAAAAGATAACATGAATAGGGTCAGACATGTAGCTTACACAACAAAAGATAACATGAACAGGGTCAGACATGTAACTTACACAATAAAAGATAACATGAACAGGGTCAGACATGTAACTTACACAATAAAAGATAACATGAACAGGATCAGACCTGTAACTTACACAATAAAAGATAACATGAACAGGGTCAAACATGTAACTTATACAACAAATGATAACATGAACAGGTACAGACATGTGACTTACACAACAAAAGATAACATGAACAGGGTCAGACATGTAACTTACACAATAAAAGATAACATGAACAGGGTCAGACATGTAACTTACACAATGAAAGATAACATGAACAGGGTCAGACATGTAACCTATACAACAAAAGATAACATGAACAGGGTCAGACATGTAACTTATACAACAAAAGATAATATGAACAGGGTCAGACATGTAACTTACACAATAAAATCATAACATGAACAAGGTCAGACGTGTAACTTACACAATAAAAGATAAAATGAACAGGATCAGACATGTAACTTACACAATAAAATCATCACATGAACAGGGTCAGACATGTAACTTACACAATAAAAGATAGCATGCACAGGGTCGGACATGTAACTTACACAATACAAGATAACATGAACAGGGTCAGACATGTAACTTACACAATAAAAGATAACATGAACAGGGTCAGACATGTAACTTACACAATACAACATAACATGAACAGGGTCAGACATGTAACTTACATAATAAAATCATCACATGCACAGGGTCAGACATGTAACTTACACAATGAAATCATAACATGAACAGGGTCAGACATGTAACTTACACAATGTTTTACAACAAAAGATAACATGAACAGGGTCAGACATGTAACTTACACAATAAAATCATAACATGAACAGGGTCAGACATGAGACTTACACAACAAAAGATAACATGAACAGGGTCAAACATGTAACTTACACAATAAAAGATAACATGAACAGGGTCATACATTTAACTTACACAATAAAAGATAACATGAACAGGGTCAGACATGAAACTTACACAATAAAATCATAACATGAACAGGGTCAGACATGTAACTTACACAATAAAAGATAACATGAACAGGGTCAGACATGTTACTTACACAATAAAATCATCACATGCACAGGGTCAGACATGTAACTTACACAATGAAATCATAACATGAATAGGATCAGACATGTAAAGTACACAATAGAATCATAGCATGAACAGGGTCAGACATGTAACTTACACAACAAAAGATAACAGGAACAGGATCAGGCATGTAACGTAAACAACAAAAGATAACATGAACAGGATCAGACATGTAAAGTACACAATAGAATCATAACATGAACAGGGTCAGACATGTAACTTACACAATAAAATCATCAATGAACAGGGTCAGACATGTAACTTACACAACAAAAGATAACATGAACAGGATCAGACATGTAACTTACACAATAAAATCATAACATGAACAAGGTCAGACGTGTAACTTACACAATAAAAGATAAAATGAACAGGATCAGACATGTAACTTACACAATAAAATCATCACATGAACAGGGTCAGACATGTAACTTACACAATAAAAGATAACATGAACAGGGTCAGACATGTAACTTACACAATAAAACCATAACATGAACAGGATCAGACATGTAAAGTACACAATAGAATGATAACATGAACAGGGTCAGACATGTAACTTACACAATAAAATCATAATATTAACAGGGTCAGACATGTAACTTACACAACAAGAGATAACATGAACAGGGTCAGACATGTAACTTACACAACAAAAGATAACATACACATGGTCAGACATGTAACTTACACAATAAAAGATAGCATGCACAGGGTCGGACATGTAACTTACACAATACAAGATAACATGAACAGGGTCAGACATGTAACTTACACAATAAAAGATAACATGAACAGGGTCAGACATGTAACTTACACAATACAAGATAACATGAACAGGGTCAGACATGTAACTTACATAATAAAATCATCACATGCACAGGGTCAGACATGTAACTTACACAATGAAATCATAACATGAACAGGGTCAGACATGTAACTTACACAATGTTTTACAACAAAAGATAACATGAACAGGGTCAGACATGTAACTTACACAATAAAATCAAAACATGAACAGGGTCAGACATGAGACTTACACAACAAAAGATAACATGAACAGGGTCAAACATGTAACTTACACAATAAAAGATAACATGAACAGGGTCAGACATTTAACTTACACAATAAAAGATAACATGAACAGGGTCAGACATGTAACTTACACAATAAAATCATAACATGAACAGGGTCAGACATGTAACTTACACAATAAAAGATAACATGAACAGGGTCAGACATGTTACTTACACAATAAAATCATCACATGCACAGGGTCAGACAGGTAACTTACACAATGAAATCATAACATGAATAGGATCAGACATGTAAAGTACACAATAAAATCATCACATGCACAGGGTCAGACATGTAACTTACACAATAAAATCATAACATGAACAGGGTCAGACATGTAACTTACACAATAAAAGATAACATGAACAGGGTCAGATATGTAACTTACTCAACAAGAGATAACATGAACATGGTCAGACATGTAACTTACACAACAAAAGATACCATGAACATGGTCAGACATGTAACTTACACAATACAATCATCACATGAACAGGGTCAGACATGTAACTTATACAATAAAAGATAACATGAACAGGGTCAGACATGTAACTTACACAATAAAAGATAACATGAACAGGGTCAGACATGTGGCTGACACAACAAAAGATAACATGAACAGGATCAGACATGTAACTTACACAATAAAAGATAACATGAACAGGGTCAGACATGTAACTTACACAACAATGGATAACATGAACAGGGTCAGACATGTAGCTTACACAACAAAAGATAACATGAAAAGAGTCAGGCATGTACCTTACACAACAAAAGATAACATGAACAGGGTCAGACATGTAACTTACACAACAAAGGATAACATGAACAGGGTCAGACATGTACCTTACACAATACAAGATAACATGAACAGGGTCAAACATGTAACTTACACAACAAAAGATAACATGAACAGGGTCAGACATATAACTTACACAATAAAAGATAACATGAACAGTGTCAGACATTTAACTTACACAATAAAATCATAACATCAACAGGGTCAGACATGTAACTTACACAATAAAAAATAACATGAACAGGGTCAGACATGCAACTTACATAATAAAATCATCACATGCACAGGGTCAGACATGTATCTTACACAATGAAATCATAACATGAACAGGATCAGACATGTAAGTTACACAATATTTTACAACAAAAGATAACATGAACAGTGTCAGACATGTAACTTACACAATACAAGATAACATGAACAGGGTCAGACATGAGACTTACACAATAAAAGATAACATGAATAGGGTCAGACATGTAGCTTACACAACAAAAGATAACATGAACAGGGTCAGACATGTAACTTACACAATAAAAGATAACATGAACAGGGTCAGACATGTAACTTACACAATAAAAGATAACATGAACAGGATCAGACCTGTAACTTACACAATAAAAGATAACATGAACAGGGTCAAACATGTAACTTATACAACAAATGATAACATGAACAGGTACAGACATGTGACTTACACAACAAAAGATAACATGAACAGGGTCAGACATGTAACTTACACAATAAAAGATAACATGAACAGGGTCAGACATGTAACTTACACAATGAAAGATAACATGAACAGGGTCAGACATGTAACCTATACAACAAAAGATAACATGAACAGGGTCAGACATGTAACTTATACAACAAAAGATAATATGAACAGGGTCAGACATGTAACTTACACAATAAAATCATAACATGAACAAGGTCAGACGTGTAACTTACACAATAAAAGATAAAATGAACAGGATCAGACATGTAACTTACACAATAAAATCATCACATGAACAGGGTCAGACATGTAACTTACACAATAAAAGATAACATGAACAGGGTCAGACATGTAACTTACACAATAAAATCATAACATGAACAGGGTCAGACATGTAACTTACACAATAAAAGATAACATGAACAGGGTCAGACATGTTACTTACACAATAAAATCATCACATGCACAGGGTCAGACATGTAACTTACACAATGAAATCATAACTTGAATAGGATCAGACATGTAAAGTACACAATAGAATCATAACATGAACAGGGTCAGACATGTAACTTACACAACAAAAGATAAAAGGAACAGGATCAGACATGTAACGTAAACAACAAAAGATAACATGAACAGGATCAGACATGTAAAGTACACAATAGAATCATAACATGAACAGGGTCAGACATGTAACTTACACAATGAAATCATCAATGAACAGGGTCAGACATGTAACTTACACAACAAAAGATAACATGAACAGGATCAGACATGTAACTTACACAATAAAATCATAACATGAACAAGGTCAGACGTGTAACTTACACAATAAAAGATAAAATGAACAGGATCAGACATGTAACTTACACAATAAAATCATCACATGAACAGGGTCAGACATGTAACTTACACAATAAAAGATAACATGAACAGGGTCAGACATGTAACTTACACAATAAAACCATAACATGAACAGGATCAGACATGTAAAGTACACAATAGAATGATAACATGAACAGGGTCAGACATGTAACTTACACAATAAAATCATAACATTAACAGGGTCAGACATGTAACTTACACAACAAGAGATAACATGAACAGGGTCAGACATGTAACTTACACAACAAAAGATAACATACACATGGTCAGACATGTAACTTACACAATAAAAGATAGCATGCACATGGTCGGACATGTAACTTACACAATACAAGATAACATGAACAGGGTCAGACATGTAACTTACACAATAAAAGATAACATGAACAGGGTCAGACATGTAACTTACACAATACAAGATAACATGAACAGGGTCAGACATGTAACTTACATAATAAAATCATCACTTGCACAGGGTCAGACATGTAACTTACACAATGAAATCATAAAATGAACAGGGTCAGACATGTAACTTACACAATGTTTTACAACAAAAGATAACATGAACAGGGTCAGACATGTAACTTACACAATAAAATCATAACATGAACAGGGTCAGACATGAGACTTACACAACAAAAGATAACATGAACAGGGTCAAACATGTAACTTACACAATAAAAGATAACATGAACAGGGTCAGACATTTAACTTACACAATAAAAGATAACATGAACAGGGTCAGACATGTAACTTACACAATAAAATCATAACATGAACAGGGTCAGACATGTAACTTACACAATAAAAGATAACATGAACAGGGTCAGACATGTTACTTACACAATAAAATCATCACATGCACAGGGTCAGACAGGTAACTTACACAATGAAATCATAACATGAATAGGATCAGACATGTAAAGTACACAATAAAATCATCACATGCACAGGGTCAGACATGTAACTTACACAATAAAATCATAACATGAACAGGGTCAGACATGTAACTTACACAATAAAAGATAACATGAACAGGGTCAGATATGTAACTTACTCAACAAGAGATAACATGAACATGGTCAGACATGTAACTTACACAACAAAGGATACCATGAACATGGTCAGACATGTAACTTACACAATAAAATCATCACATGAACAGGGTCAGACATGTAACTTATACAATAAAAGATAACATGAACAGGGTCAGACATGTAACTTACACAATAAAAGATAACATGAACAGGGTCAGACATGTGGCTGACACAACAAAAGATAACATGAACAGGATCAGACATGTAACTTACACAATAAAAGATAACATGAACAGGGTCAGACATGTAACTTACACAACAATGGATAACATGAACAGGGTCAGACATGTAGCTTACACAACAAAAGATAACATGAAAAGAGTCAGGCATGTACCTTACACAACAAAAGATAACATGAACAGTGTCAGACATGTAACTTACACAACAAAGGATAACATGAACAGGGTCAGACATATAACTTACACAATAAAAGATAACATGAACAGTGTCAGACATTTAACTTACACAATAAAATCATAACATGAACAGGGTCAGACATGTAACTTACACAATAAAAAATAACATGAACAGGGTCAGACATGCAACTTACATAATAAAATCATCACATGCACAGGGTCAGACATGTATCTTACACAATGAAATCATAACATGAACAGGATCAGACATGTAAGTTACACAATGTTTTACAACAAAAGATAACATGAACAGTGTCAGACATGTAACTTACACAATACAAGATAACATGAACAGGGTCAGACATGAGACTTACACAATAAAAGATAACATGAACAGGGTCAGACATGTAGCTTACACAACAAAAGATAACATGAACAGGGTCAGACATGTAACTTACACAATAAAAGATAACATGAACAGGGTCAGACATGTAACTTACACAATAAAAGATAACATGAACAGGATCAGACCTGTAACTTACACAATAAAAGATAACATGAACAGGGTCAAACATGTAACTTATACAACAAATGATAACATGAACAGGTACAGACATGTGACTTACACAACAAAAGATAACATGAACAGGGTCAGACATGTAACTTACACAATAAAAGATAACATGAACAGGGTCAGACATGTAACTTACACAATGAAAGATAACATGAACAGGGTCAGACATGTAACCTATACAACAAAAGATAACATGAACAGGGTCAGACATGTAACTTATACAACAAAAGATAATATGAACAGGGTCAGACATGTAACTTACACAATAAAATCATAACATGAACAAGGTCAGACGTGTAACTTACACAATAAAAGATAAAATGA
Organism: Bathymodiolus septemdierum; assembly: GCA_963383655.1. Lineage (NCBI taxonomy): Eukaryota > Metazoa > Mollusca > Bivalvia > Mytilida > Modiolidae > Bathymodiolus > Bathymodiolus septemdierum. Next base: position 3,701,036 of record OY726529.1, on the reverse strand, counting down.
ACAGGATCAGACATGTAACTTACACAATAAAATCATCACATGAACAGGGTCAGACATGTAACTTACACAATAAAAGATAACATGAACAGGGTCAGACATGTAACTTACACAATTAAACCATAACATGAACAGGATCAGACATGTAAAGTACACAATAGAATCATAACAAGAACAGGGTCAGACATGTAACTTACACAATAAAATCATAACAGGAACAGGGTCAGACATGTAACTTACACAACAAGAGATAACATGAACAGGGTCAGACATGTAACTTACACAACAAAAGATAACATACACATGGTCAGACATGTAACTTACACAATAAAAGATAGCATGCACAGGGTCGGACATGTAACTTACACGATACAAGATAACATGAACAGGGTCAGACATGTGACTTACACAATAAATGATAACATGAACAGGGTCAGACATGTAACTTACACAATAAAAGATAACATGAACAGGGTCAGACATGTAACTTACATAATAAAATCATCACATGCACAGGGTCAGACATGTAACTTACACAATGAAATCATAACATGAACAAGGTCAGACATGTAACTTACACAATGTTTTACAACAAAAGATAACATGAACAGGGTCAGACATGTAACTTATACAATAAAATCATAACATGAACAGGGTCAGACATGAGACTTACACAACAAAAGATAACATGAACAGGGTCAAACATGTAACTTACACAATAAAAGATAACATGAACAGGGTCAGACATTTAACTTACACAATAAAAGATAACATGAACAGGGTCAGACACGTAACTTACACAATAAAATCATAACATGAACAGGGTCAGACATGTAACTTACACAATAAAAGATAACATGAACAGGGTCAGACATGTTACTTACACAATAAAATCATCACATGAACAGGGTCAGACATGTAACTTACACAATAAAATCATAACATGAACAGGGTCAGACATGTAACTTACACAATAAAAGATAACATGAACAGGGTCAGACATGTTACTTACACAATAAAATCATCACATGCACAGGGTCAGACATGTAACTTACACAATAAAAGATAACATGAACAGGGTCAGACATGTAACTTACACAATACAAGATAACATGAACAGGGTCAGACATGTAACTTACATAATAAAATCATCACATGCACAGGGTCAGACATGTAACTTACACAATGAAATCATAACATGAACAGGGTCAGACATGTAACTTACACAATGTTTTACAACAAAAGATAACATGAACAGGGTCAGACATGTAACTTACACAATAAAATCATAACATGAACAGGGTCAGACATGAGACTTACACAACAAAAGATAACATGAACAGGGTCAAACATGTAACTTACACAATAAAAGATAACATGAACAGGGTCAGACATTTAACTTACACAATAAAAGATAACATGAACAGGGTCAGACATGTAACTTACACAATAAAATCATAACATGAACAGGGTCAGACATGAGACTTACACAACAAAAGATAACATGAAAAGGGTCAAACATGTAACTTACACAATAAAAGATAACATGAACAGGGTCAGACATGTAACTTACACAATACAAGATAACATGAACAGGGTCAGACATGTAACTTACATAATAAAATCATCACTTGCACAGGGTCAGACATGTAACTTACACAATGAAATCATAAAATGAACAGGGTCAGACATGTAACTTACACAATGTTTTACAACAAAAGATAACATGAACAGGGTCAGACATGTAACTTACACAATAAAATCATAACATGAACAGGGTCAGACATGAGACTTACACAACAAAAGATAACATGAACAGGGTCAAACATGTAACTTACACAATAAAAGATAACATGAACAGGGTCAGACATTTAACTTACACAATAAAAGATAACATGAACAGGGTCAGACATGTAACTTACACAATAAAATCATAACATGAACAGGGTCAGACATGTAACTTACACAATAAAAGATAACATGAACAGGGTCAGACATGTAACTTACACAATAAAATCATCACATGCACAGGGTCAGACAGGTAACTTACACAATGAAATCATAACATGAATAGGATCAGACATGTAAAGTACACAATAAAATCATCACATGCACAGGGTCAGACATGTAACTTACACAATAAAATCATAACATGAACAGGGTCAGACATGTAACTTACACAATAAAAGATAACATGAACAGGGTCAGATATGTAACTTACTCAACAAGAGATAACATGAACATGGTCAGACATGTAACTTACACAACAAAGGATACCATGAACATGGTCAGACATGTAACTTACACAATAAAATCATCACATGAACAGGGTCAGACATGTAACTTATACAATAAAAGATAACATGAACAGGGTCAGACATGTAACTTACACAATAAAAGATAACATGAACAGGGTCAGACATGTGGCTGACACAACAAAAGATAACATGAACAGGATCAGACATGTAACTTACACAATAAAAGATAACATGAACAGGGTCAGACATGTAACTTACACAACAATGGATAACATGAACAGGGTCAGACATGTAGCTTACACAACAAAAGATAACATGAAAAGAGTCAGGCATGTACCTTACACAACAAAAGATAACATGAACAGTGTCAGACATGTAACTTACACAACAAAGGATAACATGAACAGGGTCAGACATATAACTTACACAATAAAAGATAACATGAACAGTGTCAGACATTTAACTTACACAATAAAATCATAACATGAACAGGGTCAGACATGTAACTTACACAATAAAAAATAACATGAACAGGGTCAGACATGCAACTTACATAATAAAATCATCACATGCACAGGGTCAGACATGTATCTTACACAATGAAATCATAACATGAACAGGATCAGACATGTAAGTTACACAATGTTTTACAACAAAAGATAACATGAACAGTGTCAGACATGTAACTTACACAATACAAGATAACATGAACAGGGTCAGACATGAGACTTACACAATAAAAGATAACATGAACAGGGTCAGACATGTAGCTTACACAACAAAAGATAACATGAACAGGGTCAGACATGTAACTTACACAATAAAAGATAACATGAACAGGGTCAGACATGTAACTTACACAATAAAAGATAACATGAACAGGATCAGACCTGTAACTTACACAATAAAAGATAACATGAACAGGGTCAAACATGTAACTTATACAACAAATGATAACATGAACAGGTACAGACATGTGACTTACACAACAAAAGATAACATGAACAGGGTCAGACATGTAACTTACACAATAAAAGATAACATGAACAGGGTCAGACATGTAACTTACACAATGAAAGATAACATGAACAGGGTCAGACATGTAACCTATACAACAAAAGATAACATGAACAGGGTCAGACATGTAACTTATACAACAAAAGATAATATGAACAGGGTCAGACATGTAACTTACACAATAAAATCATAACATGAACAAGGTCAGACGTGTAACTTACACAATAAAAGATAAAATGAACAGGATCAGACATGTAACTTACACAATAAAATCATCACATGAACAGGGTCAGACATGTAACTTACACAATAAAAGATAACATGAACAGGGTCAGACATGTAACTTACACAATTAAACCATAACATGAACAGGATCAGACATGTAAAGTACACAATAGAATCATAACAAGAACAGGGTCAGACATGTAACTTACACAATAAAATCATAACAGGAACAGGGTCAGACATGTAACTTACACAACAAGAGATAACATGAACAGGGTCAGACATGTAACTTACACAACAAAAGATAACATACACATGGTCAGACATGTAACTTACACAATAAAAGATAGCATGCACAGGGTCGGACATGTAACTTACACGATACAAGATAACATGAACAGGGTCAGACATGTGACTTACACAATAAATGATAACATGAACAGGGTCAGACATGTAACTTACACAATAAAAGATAACATGAACAGGGTCAGACATGTAACTTACATAATAAAATCATCACATGCACAGGGTCAGACATGTAACTTACACAATGAAATCATAACATGAACAAGGTCAGACATGTAACTTACACAATGTTTTACAACAAAAGATAACATGAACAGGGTCAGACATGTAACTTATACAATAAAATCATAACATGAACAGGGTCAGACATGAGACTTACACAACAAAAGATAACATGAACAGGGTCAAACATGTAACTTACACAATAAAAGATAACATGAACAGGGTCAGACATTTAACTTACACAATAAAAGATAACATGAACAGGGTCAGACACGTAACTTACACAATAAAATCATAACATGAACAGGGTCAGACATGTAACTTACACAATAAAAGATAACATGAACAGGGTCAGACATGTTACTTACACAATAAAATCATCACATGAACAGGGTCAGACATGTAACTTACACAATAAAATCATAACATGAACAGGGTCAGACATGTAACTTACACAATAAAAGATAACATGAACAGGGTCAGACATGTTACTTACACAATAAAATCATCACATGCACAGGGTCAGACATGTAACTTACACAATGAAATCATAACATGAATAGGATCAGACATGTAAAGTACAAAAATAAAGGTAATAACAAAATTACCGAACTCCGAACAATCTTACAAAGGGAAAGTCAAAACTCATAATTATATAAACAGACAAAATCAGTCAACAACCGGAAAACTGTGAAAACCGTAATGACAAAATAGAATCATAACATGAACAGGGTCAGACATGTAACTTACACAACAAAAGATAACAGGAACAGGATCAGACATGTAACGTAAACAACAAAAGATAACATGAACAGGATCAGACATGTAAAGTACACAATAGAATCATAACATGAACAGGGTCAGACATGTAACTTACACAATAAAATCATCAATGAACAGGGTCAGTCATGTAACTTACACAACAAAAGATAACATGAACAGGATCAGACATGTAACTTACACAATAAAATCATAACATGAACAAGGTCAGACGTGTAACTTACACAATAAAAGATAAAATGAACAGGATCAGACATGTAACTTACACAATAAAATCATCACATGAACAGGGTCAGACATGTAACTTACACAATAAAAGATAACATGAACAGGGTCAGACATGTAACTTACACAATAAAACCATAACATGAACAGGATCAGACATATAAAGTACACAATAGAATGATAACATGAACAGGGTCAGACATGTAACTTACACAATAAAATCATAACATTAACAGGGTCAGACATGTAACTTACACAACAAGAGATAACATGAACAGGGTCAGACATGTAACTTACACAACAAAAGATAACATACACATGATCAGACATGTAACTTACACAATAAAAGATAGCATGCACATGGTCGGACATGTAACTTACACAATACAAGATAACATGAACAGGGTCAGACATGTAACTTACACAATAAAAGATAACATGAACAGGGTCAGACATGTAACTTACACAATACAAGATAACATGAACAGGGTCAGACATGTAACTTACATAATAAAATCATCACATGCACAGGGTCAGACATGTAACTTACACAATGAAATCATAACATGAACAGGGTCAGACATGTAACTTACACAATGTTTTACAACAAAAGATAACATGAACAGGGTCAGACATGTAACTTACACAATAAAATCATAACATGAACAGGGTCAGACATGAGACTTACACAACAAAAGATAACATGAACAGGGTCAAACATGTAACTTACACAATAAAAGATAACATGAACAGGGTCAGACATTTAACTTACACAATAAAAGATAACATGAACAGGGTCAGACATGTAACTTACACAATAAAATCATAACATGAACAGGGTCAGACATGAGACTTACACAACAAAAGATAACATGAAAAGGGTCAAACATGTAACTTACACAATAAAAGATAACATGAACAGGGTCAGACATTTAACTTACACAATAAAAGATAACATGAACAGGGTCAGACATGTAACTTACACAATAAAATCATAACATGAACAGGGTCAGACATGTAACTTACACAATAAAAGATAACATGAACAGGGTCAGACATGTTACTTACACAATAAAATCATCACATGCACAGGGTCAGACAGGTAACTTACACAATGAAATCATAACATGAATAGGATCAGACATGTAAAGTACACAATAAAATCATCACATGCACAGGGTCAGACATGTAACTTACACAATAAAATCATAACATGAACAGGGTCAGACATGTAACTTACACAATAAAAGATAACATGAACAGGGTCAGATATGTAACTTACTCAACAAGAGATAACATGAACATGGTCAGACATGTAACTTACACAACAAAAGATACCATGAACATGGTCAGACATGTAACTTACACAATAAAATCATCACATGAACAGGGTCAGACATGTAACTTATACAATAAAAGATAACATGAACAGGGTCAGACATGTAACTTACACAATAAAAGATAACATGAACAGGGTCAGACATGTGGCTGACACAACAAAAGATAACATGAACAGGATCAGACATGTAACTTACACAATAAAAGATAACATGAACAGGGTCAGACATGTAACTTACACAACAATGGATAACATGAACAGGGTCAGACATGTAGCTTACACAACAAAAGATAACATGAAAAGAGTCAGGCATGTACCTTACACAACAAAAGATAACATGAACAGGGTCAGACATGTAACTTACACAACAAAGGATAACATGAACAGGGTCAGACATGTACCTTACACAATACAAGATAACATGAACAGGGTCAGACATGTAACTTACACAACAAAAGATAACATGAACAGGGTCAGACATGTAACTTACACAATAAAATCATCACATGAACAGGGTCAGACATGTAACTTATACAATAAAAGATAACATGAACAGGGTCAGACATGTAACTTACACAATAAAAGATAACATGAACAGGGTCAGACATGTGGCTGACACAACAAAAGATAACATGAACAGGATCAGACATGTAACTTACACAATAAAAGATAACATGAACAGGGTCAGACATGTAACTTACACAACAATGGATAACATGAACAGGGTCAGACATGTAGCTTACACAACAAAAGATAACATGAAAAGAGTCAGGCATGTACCTTACACAACAAAAGATAACATGAACAGGGTCAGACATGTAACTTACACAACAAAGGATAACATGAACAGGGTCAGACATGTACCTTACACAATACAAGATAACATGAACAGGGTCAGACATGTAACTTACACAACAAAAGATAACATGAACAGGGTCAGACATATAACTTACACAATAAAAGATAACATGAACAGTGTCAGACATTTAACTTACACAATAAAATCATAACATCAACAGGGTCAGACATGTAACTTACACAATAAAAAATAACATGAACAGGGTCAGACATGCAACTTACATAATAAAATCATCACATGCACAGGGTCAGACATGTATCTTACACAATGAAATCATAACATGAACAGGATCAGACATGTAAGTTACACAATGTTTTACAACAAAAGATAACATGAACAGTGTCAGACATGTAACTTACACAATACAAGATAACATAAACAGGGTCAGACATGAGACTTACACAATAAAAGATAACATGAACAGGGTCAGACATGTAGCTTACACAACAAAAGATAACATGAACAGGGTCAGACATGTAACTTACACAATAAAAGATAACATGAACAGGGTCAGACATGTAACTTACACAATAAAAGATAACATGAACAGGATCAGACCTGTAACTTACACAATAAAAGATAACATGAACAGGGTCAAACATGTAACTTATACAACAAATGATAACATGAACAGGTACAGACATGTGACTTACACAACAAAAGATAACATGAACAGGGTCAGACATGTAACTTACACAATAAAAGATAACATGAACAGGGTCAGACATGTAACTTACACAATGAAAGATAACATGAACAGGGTCAGACATGTAACCTATACAACAAAAGATAACATGAACAGGGTCAAACATGTAACTTATACAACAAAAGATAATATGAACAGGGTCAGACATGTAACTTACACAATAAAATCATAACATGAACAAGGTCAGACGTGTAACTTACACAATAAAAGATAAAATGAACAGGATCAGACATGTAACTTACACAATAAAATCATCACATGAACAGGGTCAGACATGTAACTTACACAATAAAAGATAACATGAACAGGGTCAGACATGTAACTTACACAATTAAACCATAACATGAACAGGATCAGACATGTAAAGTACACAATAGAATCATAACAAGAACAGGGTCAGACATGTAACTTACACAATAAAATCATAACAGGAACAGGGTCAGACATGTAACTTACACAACAAGAGATAACATGAACAGGGTCAGACATGTAACTTACACAACAAAAGATAACATACACATGGTCAGACATGTAACTTACACAATAAAAGATAGCATGCACAGGGTCGGACATGTAACATACACGATACAAGATAACATGAACAGGGTCAGACATGTAACTTACACAATAAATGATAACATGAACAGGGTCAGACATGTAACTTACACAATAAAAGATAACATGAACAGGGTCAGACATGTAACTTACATAATAAAATCATCACATGCACAGGGTCAGACATGTAACTTACACAATGAAATCATAACATGAACAAGGTCAGACATGTAACTTACACAATGTTTTACAACAAAAGATAACATGAACAGGGTCAGACATGTAACTTATACAATAAAATCATAACATGAACAGGGTCAGACATGAGACTTACACAACAAAAGATAACATGAACAGGGTCAAACATGTAACTTACACAATAAAAGATAACATGAACAGGGTCAGACATTTAACTTACACAATAAAAGATAACATGAACAGGGTCAGACATGTAACTTACACAATAAAATCATAACATGAACAGGGTCAGACATGTAACTTACACAATAAAAGATAACATGAACAGGGTCAGACATGTTACTTACACAATAAAATCATCACATGAACAGGGTCAGACATGTAACTTACACAATAAAATCATAACATGAACAGGGTCAGACATGTAACTTACACAATAAAAGATAACATGAACAGGGTCAGACATGTTACTTACACAATAAAATCATCACATGCACAGGGTCAGACATGTAACTTACACAATGAAATCATAACATGAATAGGATCAGACATGTAAAGTACAAAAATAAAGGTAATAACAAAATTACCGAACTCCGAACAATCTTACAAAGGGAAAGTCAAAACTCATAATTATATAAACAGACAAAATCAGTCAACAACCGGAAAACTGTGAAAACCGTAATGACAAAATAGAATCATAACATGAACAGGGTCAGACATGTAACTTACACAACAAAAGATAACAGGAACAGGATCAGACATGTAACGTAAACAACAAAAGATAACATGAACAGGATCAGACATGTAAAGTACACAATAGAATCATAACATGAACAGGGTCAGACATGTAACTTACACAATAAAATCATCAATGAACAGGGTCAGTCATGTAACTTACACAACAAAAGATAACATGAACAGGATCAGACATGTAACTTACACAATAAAATCATAACATGAACAAGGTCAGACGTGTAACTTACACAATAAAAGATAAAATGAACAGGATCAGACATGTAACTTACACAATAAAATCATCACATGAACAGGGTCAGACATGTAACTTACACAATAAAAGATAACATGAACAGGGTCAGACATGTAACTTACACAATAAAACCATAACATGAACAGGATCAGACATATAAAGTACACAATAGAATGATAACATGAACAGGGTCAGACATGTAACTTACACAATAAAATCATAACATTAACAGGGTCAGACATGTAACTTACACAACAAGAGATAACATGAACAGGGTCAGACATGTAACTTACACAACAAAAGATAACATACACATGATCAGACATGTAACTTACACAATAAAAGATAGCATGCACATGGTCGGACATGTAACTTACACAATACAAGATAACATGAACAGGGTCAGACATGTAACTTACACAATAAAAGATAACATGAACAGGGTCAGACATGTAACTTACACAATACAAGATAACATGAACAGGGTCAGACATGTAACTTACATAATAAAATCATCACATGCACAGGGTCAGACATGTAACTTACACAATGAAATCATAACATGAACAGGGTCAGACATGTAACTTACACAATGTTTTACAACAAAAGATAACATGAACAGGGTCAGACATGTAACTTACACAATAAAATCATAACATGAACAGGGTCAGACATGAGACTTACACAACAAAAGATAACATGAACAGGGTCAAACATGTAACTTACACAATAAAAGATAACATGAACAGGGTCAGACATTTAACTTACACAATAAAAGATAACATGAACAGGGTCAGACATGTAACTTACACAATAAAATCATAACATGAACAGGGTCAGACATGAGACTTACACAACAAAAGATAACATGAAAAGGGTCAAACATGTAACTTACACAATAAAAGATAACATGAACAGGGTCAGACATTTAACTTACACAATAAAAGATAACATGAACAGGGTCAGACATGTAACTTACACAATAAAATCATAACATGAACAGGGTCAGACATGTAACTTACACAATAAAAGATAACATGAACAGGGTCAGACATGTTACTTACACAATAAAATCATCACATGCACAGGGTCAGACAGGTAACTTACACAATGAAATCATAACATGAATAGGATCAGACATGTAAAGTACACAATAAAATCATCACATGCACAGGGTCAGACATGTAACTTACACAATAAAATCATAACATGAACAGGGTCAGACATGTAACTTACACAATAAAAGATAACATGAACAGGGTCAGATATGTAACTTACTCAACAAGAGATAACATGAACATGGTCAGACATGTAACTTACACAACAAAAGATACCATGAACATGGTCAGACATGTAACTTACACAATAAAATCATCACATGAACAGGGTCAGACATGTAACTTATACAATAAAAGATAACATGAACAGGGTCAGACATGTAACTTACACAATAAAAGATAACATGAACAGGGTCAGACATGTGGCTGACACAACAAAAGATAACATGAACAGGATCAGACATGTAACTTACACAATAAAAGATAACATGAACAGGGTCAGACATGTAACTTACACAACAATGGATAACATGAACAGGGTCAGACATGTAGCTTACACAACAAAAGATAACATGAAAAGAGTCAGGCATGTACCTTACACAACAAAAGATAACATGAACAGGGTCAGACATGTAACTTACACAACAAAGGATAACATGAACAGGGTCAGACATGTACCTTACACAATACAAGATAACATGAACAGGGTCAGACATGTAACTTACACAACAAAAGATAACATGAACAGGGTCAGACATGTAACTTACACAATAAAATCATCACATGAACAGGGTCAGACATGTAACTTATACAATAAAAGATAACATGAACAGGGTCAGACATGTAACTTACACAATAAAAGATAACATGAACAGGGTCAGACATGTGGCTGACACAACAAAAGATAACATGAACAGGATCAGACATGTAACTTACACAATAAAAGATAACATGAACAGGGTCAGACATGTAACTTACACAACAATGGATAACATGAACAGGGTCAGACATGTAGCTTACACAACAAAAGATAACATGAAAAGAGTCAGGCATGTACCTTACACAACAAAAGATAACATGAACAGGGTCAGACATGTAACTTACACAACAAAGGATAACATGAACAGGGTCAGACATGTACCTTACACAATACAAGATAACATGAACAGGGTCAGACATGTAACTTACACAACAAAAGATAACATGAACAGGGTCAGACATATAACTTACACAATAAAAGATAACATGAACAGTGTCAGACATTTAACTTACACAATAAAATCATAACATCAACAGGGTCAGACATGTAACTTACACAATAAAAAATAACATGAACAGGGTCAGACATGCAACTTACATAATAAAATCATCACATGCACAGGGTCAGACATGTATCTTACACAATGAAATCATAACATGAACAGGATCAGACATGTAAGTTACACAATGTTTTACAACAAAAGATAACATGAACAGTGTCAGACATGTAACTTACACAATACAAGATAACATAAACAGGGTCAGACATGAGACTTACACAATAAAAGATAACATGAACAGGGTCAGACATGTAGCTTACACAACAAAAGATAACATGAACAGGGTCAGACATGTAACTTACACAATAAAAGATAACATGAACAGGGTCAGACATGTAACTTACACAATAAAAGATAACATGAACAGGATCAGACCTGTAACTTACACAATAAAAGATAACATGAACAGGGTCAAACATGTAACTTATACAACAAATGATAACATGAACAGGTACAGACATGTGACTTACACAACAAAAGATAACATGAACAGGGTCAGACATGTAACTTACACAATAAAAGATAACATGAACAGGGTCAGACATGTAACTTACACAATGAAAGATAACATGAACAGGGTCAGACATGTAACCTATACAACAAAAGATAACATGAACAGGGTCAAACATGTAACTTATACAACAAAAGATAATATGAACAGGGTCAGACATGTAACTTACACAATAAAATCATAACATGAACAAGGTCAGACGTGTAACTTACACAATAAAAGATAAAATGAACAGGATCAGACATGTAACTTACACAATAAAATCATCACATGAACAGGGTCAGACATGTAACTTACACAATAAAAGATAACATGAACAGGGTCAGACATGTAACTTACACAATTAAACCATAACATGAACAGGATCAGACATGTAAAGTACACAATAGAATCATAACAAGAACAGGGTCAGACATGTAACTTACACAATAAAATCATAACAGGAACAGGGTCAGACATGTAACTTACACAACAAGAGATAACATGAACAGGGTCAGACATGTAACTTACACAACAAAAGATAACATACACATGGTCAGACATGTAACTTACACAATAAAAGATAGCATGCACAGGGTCGGACATGTAACATACACGATACAAGATAACATGAACAGGGTCAGACATGTAACTTACACAATAAATGATAACATGAACAGGGTCAGACATGTAACTTACACAATAAAAGATAACATGAACAGGGTCAGACATGTAACTTACATAATAAAATCATCACATGCACAGGGTCAGACATGTAACTTACACAATGAAATCATAACATGAACAAGGTCAGACATGTAACTTACACAATGTTTTACAACAAAAGATAACATGAACAGGGTCAGACATGTAACTTATACAATAAAATCATAACATGAACAGGGTCAGACATGAGACTTACACAACAAAAGATAACATGAACAGGGTCAAACATGTAACTTACACAATAAAAGATAACATGAACAGGGTCAGACATTTAACTTACACAATAAAAGATAACATGAACAGGGTCAGACATGTAACTTACACAATAAAATCATAACATGAACAGGGTCAGACATGTAACTTACACAATAAAAGATAACATGAACAGGGTCAGACATGTTACTTACACAATAAAATCATCACATGAACAGGGTCAGACATGTAACTTACACAATAAAATCATAACATGAACAGGGTCAGACATGTAACTTACACAATAAAAGATAACATGAACAGGGTCAGACATGTTACTTACACAATAAAATCATCACATGCACAGGGTCAGACATGTAACTTACACAATGAAATCATAACATGAATAGGATCAGACATGTAAAGTACACAATAGAATCATAACATGAACAGGGTCAGACATGTAACTTACACAACAAAAGATAACAGGAACAGGATCAGACATGTAACGTAAACAACAAAAGATAACATGAACAGGATCAGACATGTAAAGTACACAATAGAATCATAACATGAACAGGGTCAGACATGTAACTTACACAATAAAATCATCAATGAACAGGGTCAGTCATGTAACTTACACAACAAAAGATAACATGAACAGGATCAGACATGTAACTTACACAATAAAATCATAACATGAACAAGGTCAGACGTGTAACTTACACAATAAAAGATAAAATGAACAGGATCAGACATGTAACTTACACAATAAAATCATCACATGAACAGGGTCAGACATGTAACTTACACAATAAAAGATAACATGAACAGGGTCAGACATGTAACTTACACAATAAAACCATAACATGAACAGGATCAGACATATAAAGTACACAATAGAATGATAACATGAACAGGGTCAGACATGTAACTTACACAATAAAATCATAACATTAACAGGGTCAGACATGTAACTTACACAACAAGAGATAACATGAACAGGGTCAGACATGTAACTTACACAACAAAAGATAACATACACATGATCAGACATGTAACTTACACAATAAAAGATAGCATGCACATGGTCGGACATGTAACTTACACAATACAAGATAACATGAACAAGGTCAGACATGTAACTTACACAATAAAAGATAACATGAACAGGGTCAGACATGTAACTTACACAATACAAGATAACATGAACAGGGTCAGACATGTAACTTACATAATAAAATCATCACATGCACAGGGTCAGACATGTAACTTACACAATAAAAGATAACATGAACAGGGTCAGACATGTAACTTACACAATACAAGATAACATGAACAGGGTCAGACATGTAACTTACATAATAAAATCATCACATGCCCAGGGTCAGACATGTAACTTACACAATGAAATCATAACATGAACAGGGTCAGACATGTAACTTACACAATGTTTTACAACAAAAGATAACATGAACAGGGTCAGACATGTAACTTACACAATAAAATCATAACATGAACAGGGTCAGACATGAGACTTACACAACAAAAGATAACATGAACAGGGTCAAACATGTAACTTACACAATAAAAGATAACATGAACAGGGTCAGACATTTAACTTACACAATAAAAGATAACATGAACAGGGTCAGACATGTAACTTACACAATAAAATCATAACATGAACAGGGTCAGACATGAGACTTACACAACAAAAGATAACATGAACAGGGTCAAACATGTAACTTACACAATAAAAGATAACATGAACAGGGTCAGACATTTAACTTACACAATAAAAGATAACATGAACAGGGTCAGACATGTAACTTACACAATAAAATCATAACATGAACAGGGTCAGACATGTAACTTACACAATAAAAGATAACATGAACAGGGTCAGACATGTTACTTACACAATAAAATCATCACATGCACAGGGTCAGACAGGTAACTTACACAATGAAATCATAACATGAATAGGATCAGACATGTAAAGTACACAATAAAATCATCACATGCACAGGGTCAGACATGTAACTTACACAATAAAAGCATAACATGAACAGGGTCAGACATGTAACTTACACAATAAAAGATAACATGAACAGGGTCAGATATGTAACTTACTCAACAAGAGATAACATGAACATGGTCAGACATGTAACTTACACAACAAAAGATACCATGAACATGGTCAGACATGTAACTTACACAATAAAATCATCACATGAACAGGGTCAGACATGTAACTTACACAACAAAAGATAACATGAACAGGGTCAGACATATAACTTACACAATAAAAGATAACATGAACAGTGTCAGACATTTAACTTACACAATAAAATCATAACATCAACAGGGTCAGACATGTAACTTACACAATAAAAAATAACATGAACAGGGTCAGACATGCAACTTACATAATAAAATCATCACATGCACAGGGTCAGACATGTATCTTACACAATGAAATCATAACATGAACAGGATCAGACATGTAAGTTACACAATGTTTTACAACAAAAGATAACATGAACAGTGTCAGACATGTAACTTACACAATACAAGATAACATGAACAGGGTCAGACATGAGACTTACACAATAAAAGATAACATGAACAGGGTCAGACATGTAGCTTACACAACAAAAGATAACATGAACAGGGTCAGACATGTAACTTACACAATAACAGATAACATGAACAGGGTCAGACATGTAACTTACACAATAAAAGATAACATGAACAGGATCAGACCTGTAACTTACACAATAAAAGATAACATGAACAGGGTCAAACATGTAACTTATACAACAAATGATAACATGAACAGGTACAGACATGTGACTTACACAACAAAAGATAACATGAACAGGGTCAGACATGTAACTTACACAATAAAAGATAACATGAACAGGGTCAGACATGTAACTTACACAATGAAAGATAACATGAACAGGGTCAGACATGTAACCTATACAACAAAAGATAACATGAACAGGGTCAGACATGTAACTTATACAACAAAAGATAATATGAACAGGGTCAGACATGTAACTTACACAATAAAATCATAACATGAACAAGGTCAGACGTGTAACTTACACAATAAAAGATAAAATGAACAGGATCAGACATGTAACTTACACAATAAAATCATCACATGAACAGGGTCAGACATGTAACTTACACAATAAAAGATAACATGAACAGGGTCAGACATGTAACTTACACAATTAAACCATAACATGAACAGGATCAGACATGTAAAGTACACAATAGAATCATAACAAGAACAGGGTCAGACATGTAACTTACACAATAAAATCATAACAGGAACAGGGTCAGACATGTAACTTACACAACAAGAGATAACATGAACAGGGTCAGACATGTAACTTACACAACAAAAGATAACATACACATGGTCAGACATGTAACTTACACAATAAAAGATAGCATGCACAGGGTCGGACATGTAACTTACACGATACAAGATAACATGAACAGGGTCAGACATGTAGCTTACACAATAAATGATAACATGAACAGGGTCAGACATGTAACTTACACAATAAAAGATAACATGAACAGGGTCAGACATGTAACTTACATAATAAAATCATCACATGCACAGGGTCAGACATGTAACTTACACAATGAAATCATAACATGAACAAGGTCAGACATGTAACTTACACAATGTTTTACAACAAAAGATAACATGAACAGGGTCAGACATGTAACTTATACAATAAAATCATAACATGAACAGGGTCAGACATGAGACTTACACAACAAAAGATAACATGAACAGGGTCAAACATGTAACTTACACAATAAAAGATAACATGAACAGGGTCAGACATTTAACTTACACAATAAAATCATCACATGAACAGGGTCAGACATGTAACTTATACAATAAAAGATAACATGAACAGGGTCAGACATGTAACTTACACAATAACAGATAACATGAACAGGGTCAGACATGTGGCTGACACAACAAAAGATAACATGAACAGGATCAGACATGTAACTTACACAATAAAAGATAACATGAACAGGGTCAGACATGTAACTTACACAACAATGGATAACATGAACAGGGTCAGACATGTAGCTTACACAACAAAAGATAACATGAAAAGAGTCAGGCATGTACCTTACACAACAAAAGATAACATGAACAGGGTCAGACATGTAACTTACACAACAAAGGATAACATGAACAGGGTCAGACATGTACCTTACACAATACAAGATAACATGAACAGGGTCAGACATGTAACTTACACAACAAAAGATAACATGAACAGGGTCAGACATATAACTTACACAATAAAAGATAACATGAACAGTGTCAGACATTTAACTTACACAATAAAATCATAACATCAACAGGGTCAGACATGTAACTTACACAATAAAAAATAACATGAACAGGGTCAGACATGCAACTTACATAATAAAATCATCACATGCACAGGGTCAGACATGTATCTTACACAATGAAATCATAACATGAACAGGATCAGACATGTAAGTTACACAATGTTTTACAACAAAAGATAACATGAACAGTGTCAGACATGTAACTTACACAATACAAGATAACATGAACAGGGTCAGACATGTAGCTTACACAACAAAAGATAACATGAACAGGGTCAGACATGTAACTTACACAATAACAGATAACATGAACAGGGTCAGACATGTAACTTACACAATAAAAGATAACATGAACAGGATCAGACCTGTAACTTACACAATAAAAGATAACATGAACAGGGTCAAACATGTAACTTATACAACAAATGATAACATGAACAGGTACAGACATGTGACTTACACAACAAAAGATAACATGAACAGGGTCAGACATGTAACTTACACAATAAAAGATAACATGAACAGGGTCAGACATGTAACTTACACAATGAAAGATAACATGAACAGGGTCAGACATGTAACCTATACAACAAAAGATAACATGAACAGGGTCAGACATGTAACTTATACAACAAAAGATAATATGAACAGGGTCAGACATGTAACTTACACAATAAAATCATAACATGAACAAGGTCAGACGTGTAACTTACACAATAAAAGATAAAATGAACAGGATCAGACATGTAACTTACACAATAAAATCATCACATGAACAGGGTCAGACATGTAACTTACACAATAAAAGATAACATGAACAGGGTCAGACATGTAACTTACACAATTAAACCATAACATGAACAGGATCAGACATGTAAAGTACACAATAGAATCATAACAAGAACAGGGTCAGACATGTAACTTACACAATAAAATCATAACAGGAACAGGGTCAGACATGTAACTTACACAACAAGAGATAACATGAACAGGGTCAGACATGTAACTTACACAACAAAAGATAACATACACATGGTCAGACATGTAACTTACACAATAAAAGATAGCATGCACAGGGTCGGACATGTAACTTACACGATACAAGATAACATGAACAGGGTCAGACATGTAACTTACACAATAAATGATAACATGAACAGGGTCAGACATGTAACTTACACAATAAAAGATAACATGAACAGGGTCAGACATGTAACTTACATAATAAAATCATCACATGCACAGGGTCAGACATGTAACTTACACAATGAAATCATAACATGAACAAGGTCAGACATGTAACTTACACAATGTTTTACAACAAAAGATAACATGAACAGGGTCAGACATGTAACTTATACAATAAAATCATAACATGAACAGGGTCAGACATGAGACTTACACAACAAAAGATAACATGAACAGGGTCAAACATGTAACTTACACAATAAAAGATAACATGAACAGGGTCAGACATTTAACTTACACAATAAAAGATAACATGAACAGGGTCAGACATGTAACTTACACAATAAAATCATAACATGAACAGGGTCAGACATGTAACTTACACAATAAAAGATAACATGAACAGGGTCAGACATGTTACTTACACAATAAAATCATCACATGCACAGGGTCAGACATGTAACTTACACAATGAAATCATAACATGAATACGATCAGACATGTAAAGTACACAAAAAAATCATCACATGCACAGGGTCAGACATGTAACTTACACAATAAAATCATAACATGAACAGGGTCAGACATGTAACTTACACAATAAAAGATAACATGAACAGGGTCAGATATGTAACTTATTCAACAAGAGATAACATGAACATGGTCAGACATGTAACTTACACAACAAAAGATACCATGAACATGGTCAGACATGTAACTTATACAATAAAAGATAACATGAACAGGTTCAGACATGTAGCTGACACAACAAAAGATAACATGAACAGGATCAGACATGTAACTTACACAATAAAAGATAACATGAACAGGGTCAGACATGTAACTTACACAACAATGGATAACATGAAAAGGGTCAGACATGTAGCTTACAAAACAAAAGATAACATGAAAAGAGTCAGGCATGTACCTTACACAACAAAAGATAACATGAACAGGGTCAGACATGTAACTTACACAACAAAGGATAACATGAACAGGGTCAGACATGTACCTTACACAATACAAGATAACATGAACAGGGTCAGACATGTAACTTACACAACAAAAGATAACATGAACAGGGTCAGACATGTAACTTACACAATAAAAGATAACATGAACAGTGTCAGACATTTAACTTACACAATAAAATCATAACATCAACAGGGTCAGACATGTAACTTACACAATAAAAAATAACATGAACAGGGTCAGACATGCAACTTACATAATAAAATCATCACATGCACAGGGTCAGACATGTATCTTACACAATGAAATCATATCATGAACAGGATCAGACATGTAACTTACACAATGTTTTACAACAAAAGATAACATGAACAGGGTCAGACATGTAACTTACACAATACAAGATAACATGAACAGGGTCAGACATGTAACTTACACAATAAAAGATAACATGAACAGGGTCAGACATGTAGCTTACACAACAAAAGATAACATGAACAGGGTCAGACATGTAACTTACACAATAAAAGATAACATGAACAGGGTCAGACATGAAACTTACACAATAAAAGATAACATGAACAGGATCAGACCTGTAACTTACACAATAAAAGATAACATGAACAGGGTCAAACATGTAACTTATACAACAAATGATAACATGAACAGGTACAGACATGTGACTTACACAACAAAAGATAACATGAACAGGGTCAGACATGTAACTTACACAACAAAAGATAACATGAACAGGGTCAGACATGTAACCTATACAACAAAAGATAACATGAACAGGGTCACACATGTAACTTATACAACAAAAGATAATATGAACAGGGTCAGACATGTAACTTACACAACAAAAGATAACATGAACAGGGTCAGACATGTAACTTATACATAAAAAGATAACATGAACAGGATCAAACATGTAACTTACACAATAAAAGATAACATGAACAGGGTCAGATATGTAACTTACACAACAAGAGATAACATGAACAGGGTCAGACATGTAACTTACACAATAAAAGATAACATGAACAGGGTCAGATATGTAACTTACACAACAAGAGATAACATGAACAGGGTCAGACATGTAACTTACACAATAAAAGATAACATGAACAGGGTCAGACATGTAGCTTACACAACAAAAGATAACATGAACAGGATCAGACATTTAACTTACACAATAAAAGATAACATGAGCAGGGTCAGACATGTAAATTACACAATAAAATCATAACATGAACAGGATCAGACATGTAAAGTACACAATAGAATCATAACATGAACAGGGTCAGACATGTAACTTACACAACAAAAGATAACAGGAACAGGATCAGACATGTAACGTAAACAACAAAAGATAACATGAACAGGATCAGACATGTAAAGAACACAATAGAATCATAACATGAACAGGGTCAGACATGTAACTTACACAATAAAATCATCAATGAACAGGGTCAGACATGTAACTTACACAACAAAAGATAACATGAACAGGATCAGACATGTAACTTACACAATAAAATCATAACATGAACAAGGTCAGACGTGTAACTTACACAATAAAAGATAAAATGAACAGGATCAGACATGTAACTTACACAATAAAATCATCACATGAACAGGGTCAGACATGTAACTTACACAATAAAAGATAACATGAACAGGGTCAGACATGTAACTTACACAATAAAACCATAACATGAACAGGATCAGACATGTAAAGTACACAATAGAATGATAACATGAACAGGGTCAGACATGTAACTTACAAAATAAAATCATAACATGAACAGGGTCAGACATGTAACTTACACAACAAGAGATAACATGAACAGGGTCAGACATGTAACTTACACAACAAAAGATAACATACACATGGTCAGACATGTAACTTACACAATAAAAGATAGCATGCACAGGGTCGGACATGTAACTTACACAATACAAGATAACATGAACAGGGTCAGACATGTAACTTACACAATAAAAGATAACATGAACAGGGTCAGACATGTAACTTACACAATACAACATAACATGAACAGGGTCAGACATGTAACTTACATAATAAAATCATCACATGCACAGGGTCAGACATGTAACTTACACAATGAAATCATAACATGAACAGGGTCAGACATGTAACTTACACAATGTTTTACAACAAAAGATAACATGAACAGGGTCAGACATGTAACTTACACAATAAAATCATAACATGAACAGGGTCAGACATGAGACTTACACAACAAAAGATAACATGAACAGGGTCAAACATGTAACTTACACAATAAAAGATAACATGAACAGGGTCAGACATTTAACTTACACAATAAAAGATAACATGAACAGGGTCAGACATGTAACTTACACAATAAAATCATAACATGAACAGGGTCAGACATGTAACTTACACAATAAAAGATAACATGAACAGGGTCAGACATGTTACTTACACAATAAAATCATCACATGCACAGGGTCAGACATGTAACTTACACAATGAAATCATAACATGAATAGGATCAGACATGTAAAGTACACAATAGAATCATAACATGAACAGGGTCAGACATGTAACTTACACAACAAAAGATAACAGGAACAGGATCAGACATGTAACGTAAACAACAAAAGATAACATGAACAGGATCAGACATGTAAAGTACACAATAGAATCATAACATGAACAGGGTCAGACATGTAACTTACACAATAAAATCATAACATGAACAGGGTCAGACATGTAACTTACACAACAAAAGATAACATGAACAGGATCAGACATGTAACTTACACAATAAAATCATCACATGAACAGGATCAGACCTGTAACTTACACAATAAAAGATAACATGAACAGGGTCAAAAATGTAACTTATACAACAAATGATAACATGAACAGGTACAGACATGTGACTTACACAACAAAAGATAACATGAACAGGGTCAGACATGTAACTTACACAATAAAATCATAACATGAACAGGGTCAGACATGTAACTTACACAATAAAAGATAACATGAACAGGGTCAGACATGTTACTTACACAATAAAATCATCACATGCACAGGGTCAGACATGTAACTTACACAATGAAATCATAACATGAATAGGATCAGACATGTAAAGTACACAAAGAAATCATCACATGCACAGGGTCAGACATGTAACTTACACAATAAAATCATAACATGAACAGGGTCAGACATGTAACTTACACAATAAAAGATAACATGAACAGGGTCAGATATGTAACTTATTCAACAAGAGATAACATGAACATGGTCAGACATGTAACTTACACAACAAAAGATACCATGAACATGGTCAGACATGTAACTTATACAATAAAAGATAACATGAACAAGGTCAGACATGTAACTTACACAATAAAAGATAACATGAACAGGGTCAGACATGTAGCTGACACAACAAAAGATAACATGAACAGGATCAGACATGTAACTTACACAATAAAAGATAACATGAACAGGGTCAGACATGTAACTTACACAACAATGGATAACATGAAAAGGGTCAGACATGTAGCTTACACAACAAAAGATAACATGAAAAGAGTCAGGCATGTACCTTACACAACAAAAGATAACATGAACAGGGTCAGACATGTAACTTACACAACAAAGGATAACATGAACAGGGTCAGACATGTACCTTACACAATACAAGATAACATGAACAGGGTCAGACATGTAACTTACACAACAAAAGATAACATGAACAGGGTCAGACATGTAACTTACACAATAAAAGATAACATGAACAGTGTCAGACATTTAACTTACACAATAAAATCATAACATCAACAGGGTCAGACATGTAACTTACACAATAAAAAATAACATGAACAGGGTCAGACATGCAACTTACATAATAAAATCATCACATGCACAGGGTCAGACATGTATCTTACACAATGAAATCATATCATGAACAGGATCAGACATGTAACTTACACAATGTTTTACAACAAAAGATAACATGAACAGGGTCAGACATGTAACTTACACAATACAAGATAACATGAACAGGGTCAGACATGTAACTTACACAATAAAAGATAACATGAACAGGGTCAGACATGTAGCTTACACAACAAAAGATAACATGAACAGGGTCAGACATGTAACTTACACAATAAAGGATAACATGAACAGGGTCAGACATGAAACTTACACAATAAAAGATAACATGAACAGGATCAGACCTGTAACTTACACAATAAAAGATAACATGAACAGGGTCAAACATGTAACTTATACAACAAATGATAACATGAACAGGTACAGACATGTGACTTACACAACAAAAGATAACATGAACAGGGTCAGACATGTAACTTACACAACAAAAGATAACATGAACAGGGTCAGACATGTAACCTATACAACAAAAGATAACATGAACAGGGTCACACATGTAACTTATACAACAAAAGATAATATGAACAGGGTCAGACATGTAACTTACACAACAAAAGATAACATGAACAGGGTCAGACATGTAACTTATACATAAAAAGATAACATGAACAGGATCAAACATGTAACTTACACAATAAAAGATAACATGAACAGGGTCAGATATGTAACTTACACAACAAGAGATAACATGAACAGGGTCAGACATGTAACTTACACAATAAAAGATAACATGAACAGGGTCAGATATGTAACTTACACAACAAGAGATAACATGAACAGGGTCAGACATGTAACTTACACAATAAAAGATAACATGAACAGGGTCAGACATGTAGCTTACACAACAAAAGATAAGATGAACAGGATCAGACATTTAACTTACACAATAAAAGATAACATGAGCAGGGTCAGACATGTAAATTACACAATAAAATCATAACATGAACAGGATCAGACATGTAAAGTACACAATAGAATCATAACATGAACAGGGTCAGACATGTAACTTACACAACAAAAGATAACAGGAACAGGATCAGACATGTAACGTAAACAACAAAAGATAACATGAACAGGATCAGACATGTAAAGAACACAATAGAATCATAACATGAACAGGGTCAGACATGTAACTTACACAATAAAATCATCAATGAACAGGGTCAGACATGTAACTTACACAACAAAAGATAACATGAACAGGATCAGACATGTAACTTACACAATAAAATCATAACATGAACAAGGTCAGACGTGTAACTTACACAATAAAAGATAAAATGAACAGGATCAGACATGTAACTTACACAATAAAATCATCACATGAACAGGGTCAGACATGTAACTTACACAATAAAAGATAACATGAACAGGGTCAGACATGTAACTTACACAATAAAACCATAACATGAACAGGATCAGACATGTAAAGTACACAATAGAATGATAACATGAACAGGGTCAGACATGTAACTTACAAAATAAAATCATAACATGAACAGGGTCAGACATGTAACTTACACAACAAGAGATAACATGAACAGGGTCAGACATGTAACTTACACAACAAAAGATAACATACACATGGTCAGACATGTAACTTACACAATAAAAGATAGCATGCACAGGGTCGGACATGTAACTTACACAATACAAGATAACATGAACAGGGTCAGACATGTAACTTACACAATAAAAGATAACATGAACAGGGTCAGACATGTAACTTACACAATACAAGATAACATGAACAGGGTCAGACATGTAACTTACATAATAAAATCATCACATGCACAGGGTCAGACATGTAACTTACACAATGAAATCATAACATGAACAGGGTCAGACATGTAACTTACACAATGTTTTACAACAAAAGATAACATGAACAGGGTCAGACATGTAACTTACACAATAAAATCATAACATGAACAGGGTCAGACATGAGACTTACACAACAAAAGATAACATGAACAGGGTCAAACATGTAACTTACACAATAAAAGATAACATGAACAGGGTCAGACATTTAACTTACACAATAAAAGATAACATGAACAGGGTCAGACATGTAACTTACACAATAAAATCATAACATGAACAGGGTCAGACATGTAACTTACACAATAAAAGATAACATGAACAGGGTCAGACATGTTACTTACACAATAAAATCATCACATGCACAGGGTCAGACATGTAACTTACACAATGAAATCATAACATGAATAGGATCAGACATGTAAAGTACACAATAGAATCATAACATGAACAGGGTCAGACATGTAACTTACACAACAAAAGATAACAGGAACAGGATCAGACATGTAACGTAAACAACAAAGGATAACATGAACAGGATCAGACATGTAAAGTACACAATAGAATCATAACATGAACAGGGTCAGACATGTAACTTACACAATAAAATCATAACATGAACAGGGTCAGACATGTAACTTACACAACAAAGGATAACATGAACAGGATCAGACATGTAACTTACACAATAAAATCATCACATGAACAGGATCAGACCTGTAACTTACACAATAAAAGATAACATGAACAGGGTCAAACATGTAACGTATACAACAAATGATAACATGAACAGGTACAGACATGTGACTTACACAACAAAAGATAACATGAACAGGGTCAGACATGTAACTTACACAATAAAAGATAACATGAACAGGGTCAGACATGTAACTTACACAATGAAAGATAACATGAACAGGGTCAGACATGTAACCTATACAACAAAAGATAACATGAACAGGGTCAGACATGTAACTTATACAACAAAAGATAATATGAACAGGGTCAGACATGTAACTTACACAATAAAATCATAACATGAACAAGGTCAGACGTGTAACTTACACAATAAAAGATAAAATGAACAGGATCAGACATGTAACTTACACAATAAAATCATCACATGAACAGGGTCAGACATGTAAAGTACACAATAGAATCATAACAAGAACAGGGTCAGACATGTAACTTACACAATAAAATCATAACAAGAACAGGGTCAGACATGTAACTTACACAACAAGAGATAACATGAACAGGGTCAGACATGTAACTTACACAACAAAAGATAACATACACATGGTCAGACATGTAACTTACACAATAAAAGATAGCATGCACAGGGTCGGACATGTAACTTACACGATACAAGATAACATGAACAGGGTCAGACATGTAACTTACACAATAAATGATAACATGAACAGGGTCAGACATGTAACTTACACAATAAAAGATAACATGAACAGGGTCAGACATGTAACTTACATAATAAAATCATCACATGCACAGGGTCAGACATGTAACTTACACAATGAAATCATAACATGAACAAGGTCAGACATGTAACTTACACAATGTTTTACAACAAAAGATAACATGAACAGGGTCAGACATGTAACTTATACAATAAAATCATAACATGAACAGGGTCAGACATGAGACTTACACAACAAAAGATAACATGAACAGGGTCAAACATGTAACTTACACAATAAAAGATAACATGAACAGGGTCAGACATTTAACTTACACAATAAAAGATAACATGAACAGGGTCAGACATGTAACTTACACAATAAAATCATAACATGAACAGGGTCAGACATGTAACTTACACAATAAAAGATAACATGAACAGGGTCAGACATGTTACTTACACAATAAAATCATCACATGCACAGGGTCAGACATGTAACTTATACAATGAAATCATAACATGAATAGGATCAGACATGTAAAGTACACAATAAAATCATCACATGCACAGGGTCAGACATGTAACTTACACAATAAAATCATAACATGAACAGGGTCAGACATGTAACTTACACAATAAAAGATAACATGAACAGGGTCAGATATGTAACTTATTCAACAAGAGATAACATGAACATGGTCAGACATGTAACTTACACAACAAAAGATACCATGAACATGGTCAGACATGTAACTTATACAATAAAAGATAACATGAACAAGGTCAGACATGTAACTTACACAATAAAAGATAACATGAACAGGGTCAGACATGTAGCTGACACAACAAAAGATAACATGAACAGGATCAGACATGTAACTTACACAATAAAAGATAACATGAACAGGGTCAGACATGTAACTTACACAACAATGGATAACATGAAAAGGGTCAGACATGTAGCTTACACAACAAAAGATAACATGAAAAGAGTCAGGCATGTACCTTACACAACAAAAGATAACATGAACAGGGTCAGACATGTAACTTACACAACAAAGGATAACATGAACAGGGTCAGACATGTACCTTACACAATACAAGATAACATGAACAGGGTCAGACATGTAACTTACACAACAAAAGATAACATGAACAGGGTCAGACATGTAACTTACACAATAAAAGATAACATGAACAGTGTCAGACATTTAACTTACACAATAAAATCATAACATCAACAGGGTCAGACATGTAACTTACACAATAAAAAATAACATGAACAGGGTCAGACATGCAACTTACATAATAAATTCATCACATGCACAAGGTCAGACATGTATCTTACACAATGAAATCATATCATGAACAGGATCAGACATGTAACTTACACAATGTTTTACAACAAAAGATAACATGAACAGGGTCAGACATGTAACTTACACAATACAAGATAACATGAACAGGGTCAGACATGTAACTTACACAATAAAAGATAACATGAACAGGGTCAGACATGTAGCTTACACAACAAAAGATAACATGAACAGGGTCAGACATGTAACTTACACAATAAAAGATAACATGAACAGGGTCAGACATGAAACTTACACAATAAAAGATAACATGAACAGGATCAGACCTGTAACTTACACAATAAAAGATAACATGAACAGGGTCAAACATGTAACTTATACAACAAATGATAACATGAACAGGTACAGACATGTGACTTACACAACAAAAGATAACATGAACAGGATCAGACATTTAACTTACACAATAAAAGATAACATGAGCAGGGTCAGACATGTAAATTACACAATAAAATCATAACATGAACAGGATCAGACATGTAAAGTACACAATAGAATCATAACATGAACAGGGTCAGACATGTAACTTACACAACAAAAGATAACAGGAACAGGATCAGACATGTAACGTAAACAACAAAAGATAACATGAACAGGATCAGACATGTAAAGAACACAATAGAATCATAACATGAACAGGGTCAGACATGTAACTTACACAATAAAATCATCAATGAACAGGGTCAGACATGTAACTTACACAACAAAAGATAACATGAACAGGATCAGACATGTAACTTACACAATAAAATCATAACATGAACAAGGTCAGACGTGTAACTTACACAATAAAAGATAAAATGAACAGGATCAGACATGTAACTTACACAATAAAATCATCACATGAACAGGGTCAGACATGTAACTTACACAATAAAAGATAACATGAACAGGGTCAGACATGTAACTTACACAATAAAACCATAACATGAACAGGATCAGACATGTAAAGTACACAATAGAATGATAACATGAACAGGGTCAGACATGTAACTTACAAAATAAAATCATAACATGAACAGGGTCAGACATGTAACTTACACAACAAGAGATAACATGAACAGGGTCAGACATGTAACTTACACAACAAAAGATAACATACACATGGTCAGACATGTAACTTACACAATAAAAGATAGCATGCACAGGGTCGGACATGTAACTTACACAATACAAGATAACATGAACAGGGTCAGACATGTAACTTACACAATAAAAGATAACATGAACAGGGTCAGACATGTAACTTACACAATACAACATAACATGAACAGGGTCAGACATGTAACTTACATAATAAAATCATCACATGCACAGGGTCAGACATGTAACTTACACAATGAAATCATAACATGAACAGGGTCAGACATGTAACTTACACAATGTTTTACAACAAAAGATAACATGAACAGGGTCAGACATGTAACTTACACAATAAAATCATAACATGAACAGGGTCAGACATGAGACTTACACAACAAAAGATAACATGAACAGGGTCAAACATGTAACTTACACAATAAAAGATAACATGAACAGGGTCAGACATTTAACTTACACAATAAAAGATAACATGAACAGGGTCAGACATGTAACTTACACAATAAAATCATAACATGAACAGGGTCAGACATGTAACTTACACAATAAAAGATAACATGAACAGGGTCAGACATGTTACTTACACAATAAAATCATCACATGCACAGGGTCAGACATGTAACTTACACAATGAAATCATAACATGAATAGGATCAGACATGTAAAGTACACAATAGAATCATAACATGAACAGGGTCAGACATGTAACTTACACAACAAAAGATAACAGGAACAGGATCAGACATGTAACGTAAACAACAAAAGATAACATGAACAGGATCAGACATGTAAAGAACACAATAGAATCATAACATGAACAGGGTCAGACATGTAACTTACACAATAAAATCATCAATGAACAGGGTCAGACATGTAACTTACACAACAAAAGATAACATGAACAGGATCAGACATGTAACTTACACAATAAAATCATAACATGAACAAGGTCAGACGTGTAACTTACACAATAAAAGATAAAATGAACAGGATCAGACATGTAACTTACACAATAAAATCATCACATGAACAGGGTCAGACATGTAACTTACACAATAAAAGATAACATGAACAGGGTCAGACATGTAACTTACACAATAAAACCATAACATGAACAGGATCAGACATGTAAAGTACACAATAGAATGATAACATGAACAGGGTCAGACATGTAACTTACAAAATAAAATCATAACATGAACAGGGTCAGACATGTAACTTACACAACAAGAGATAACATGAACAGGGTCAGACATGTAACTTACACAACAAAAGATAACATACACATGGTCAGACATGTAACTTACACAATAAAAGATAGCATGCACAGGGTCGGACATGTAACTTACACAATACAAGATAACATGAACAGGGTCAGACATGTAACTTACACAATAAAAGATAACATGAACAGGGTCAGACATGTAACTTACACAATACAACATAACATGAACAGGGTCAGACATGTAACTTACATAATAAAATCATCACATGCACAGGGTCAGACATGTAACTTACACAATGAAATCATAACATGAACAGGGTCAGACATGTAACTTACACAATGTTTTACAACAAAAGATAACATGAACAGGGTCAGACATGTAACTTACACAATAAAATCATAACATGAACAGGGTCAGACATGAGACTTACACAACAAAAGATAACATGAACAGGGTCAAACATGTAACTTACACAATAAAAGATAACATGAACAGGGTCAGACATTTAACTTACACAATAAAAGATAACATGAACAGGGTCAGACATGTAACTTACACAATAAAATCATAACATGAACAGGGTCAGACATGTAACTTACACAATAAAAGATAACATGAACAGGGTCAGACATGTTACTTACACAATAAAATCATCACATGCACAGGGTCAGACATGTAACTTACACAATGAAATCATAACATGAATAGGATCAGACATGTAAAGTACACAATAGAATCATAACATGAACAGGGTCAGACATGTAACTTACACAACAAAAGATAACAGGAACAGGATCAGACATGTAACGTAAACAACAAAAGATAACATGAACAGGATCAGACATGTAAAGTACACAGTAGAATCATAACATGAACAGGGTCAGACATGTAACTTACACAACAAAAGATAACATGAACAGGATCAGACATGTAACTTACACAATAAAATCATCACATGAACAGGATCAGACCTGTAACTTACACAATAAAAGATAACATGAACAGGGTCAAACATGTAACTTATACAACAAATGATAACATGAACAGGTACAGACATGTGACTTACACAACAAAAGATAACATGAACAGGGTCAAACATGTAACTTACACAATAAAAGATAACATGAACAGGGTCAGACATGTAACTTACACAATGAAAGATAACATGAACAGGGTCAGACATGTAACCTATACAACAAAAGATAACATGAACAGGGTCAGACATGTAACTTATACAACAAAAGATAATATGAACAGGGTCAGACATGTAACTTACACAATAAAATCATAACATGAACAAGGTCAGACGTGTAACTTACACAATAAAAGATAAAATGAACAGGATCAGACATGTAACTTACACAATAAAATCATCACATGAACAGGGTCAGACATGTAAAGTACACAATAGAATCATAACAAGAACAGGGTCAGACATGTAACTTACACAATAAAATCATAACAAGAACAGGGTCAGACATGTAACTTACACAACAAGAGATAACATGAACAGGGTCAGACATGTAACTTACACAACAAAAGATAACATACACATGGTCAGACATGTAACTTACACAATAAAAGATAGCATGCACAGGGTCGGACATGTAACTTACACGATACAAGATAACATGAACAGGGTCAGACATGTAACTTACACAATAAATGATAACATGAACAGGGTCAGACATGTAACTTACACAATAAAAGATAACATGAACAGGGTCAGACATGTAACTTACATAATAAAATCATCACATGCACAGGGTCAGACATGTAACTTACACAATGAAATCATAACATGAACAAGGTCAGACATGTAACTTACACAATGTTTTACAACAAAAGATAACATGAACAGGGTCAGACATGTAA
Organism: Bathymodiolus septemdierum; assembly: GCA_963383655.1. Classification (NCBI taxonomy): domain Eukaryota; kingdom Metazoa; phylum Mollusca; class Bivalvia; order Mytilida; family Modiolidae; genus Bathymodiolus; species Bathymodiolus septemdierum. The sequence continues at coordinate 3,668,220 of OY726529.1, read as the reverse complement.
CTTATACAATAAAATCATAACATGAACAGGGTCAGACATGAGACTTACACAACAAAAGATAACATGAACAGGGTCAAACATGTAACTTACACAATAAAAGATAACATGAACAGGGTCAGACATTTAACTTACACAATAAAAGATAACATGAACAGGGTCAGACATGTAACTTACACAATAAAATCATAACATGAACAGGGTCAGACATGTAACTTACACAATAAAAGATAACATGAACAGGGTCAGACATGTTACTTACACAATAAAATCATCACATGCACAGGGTCAGACATGTAACTTACACAATGAAATCATAACATGAATAGGATCAGACATGTAAAGTACACAATAAAATCATCACATGCACAGGGTCAGACATGTAACTTACACAATAAAATCATAACATGAACAGGGTCAGACATGTAACTTACACAATAAAAGATAACATGAACAGGGTCAGATATGTAACTTATTCAACAAGAGATAACATGAACATGGTCAGACATGTAACTTACACAACAAAAGATACCATGAACATGGTCAGACATGTAACTTATACAATAAAAGATAACATGAACAAGGTCAGACATGTAACTTACACAATAAAAGATAACATGAACAGGGTCAGACATGTAGCTGACACAACAAAAGATAACATGAACAGGATCAGACATGTAACTTACACAATAAAAGATAACATGAACAGGGTCAGACATGTAACTTACACAACAATGGATAACATGAAAAGGGTCAGACATGTAGCTTACACAACAAAAGATAACATGAAAAGAGTCAGGCATGTACCTTACACAACAAAAGATAACATGAACAGGGTCAGACATGTAACTTACACAACAAAGGATAACATGAACAGGGTCAGACATGTACCTTACACAATACAAGATAACATGAACAGGGTCAGACATGTAACTTACACAACAAAAGATAACATGAACAGGGTCAGACATGTAACTTACACAATAAAAGATAACATGAACAGTGTCAGACATTTAACTTACACAATAAAATCATAACATCAACAGGGTCAGACATGTAACTTACACAATAAAAAATAACATGAACAGGGTCAGACATGCAACTTACATAATAAAATCATCACATGCACAGGGTCAGACATGTATCTTACACAATGAAATCATATCATGAACAGGATCAGACATGTAACTTACACAATGTTTTACAACAAAAGATAACATGAACAGGGTCAGACATGTAACTTACACAATACAAGATAACATGAACAGGGTCAGACATGTAACTTACACAATAAAAGATAACATGAACAGGGTCAGACATGTAGCTTACACAACAAAAGATAACATGAACAGGGTCAGACATGTAACTTACACAATAAAAGATAACATGAACAGGGTCAGACATGAAACTTACACAATAAAAGATAACATGAACAGGATCAGACCTGTAACTTACACAATAAAAGATAACATGAACAGGGTCAAACATGTAACTTATACAACAAATGATAACATGAACAGGTACAGACATGTGACTTACACAACAAAAGATAACATGAACAGGGTCAGACATGTAACTTACACAACAAAAGATAACATGAACAGGGTCAGACATGTAACCTATACAACAAAAGATAACATGAACAGGGTCACACATGTAACTTATACAACAAAAGATAATATGAACAGGGTCAGACATGTAACTTACACAACAAAAGATAACATGAACAGGGTCAGACATGTAACTTATACATAAAAAGATAACATGAACAGGATCAAACATGTAACTTACACAATAAAAGATAACATGAACAGGGTCAGATATGTAACTTACACAACAAGAGATAACATGAACAGGGTCAGACATGTAACTTACACAATAAAAGATAACATGAACAGGGTCAGATATGTAACTTACACAACAAGAGATAACATGAACAGGGTCAGACATGTAACTTACACAATAAAAGATAACATGAACAGGGTCAGACATGTAGCTTACACAACAAAAGATAACATGAACAGGATCAGACATTTAACTTACACAATAAAAGATAACATGAGCAGGGTCAGACATGTAAATTACACAATAAAATCATAAGATGAACAGGATCAGACATGTAAAGTACACAATAGAATCATAACATGAACAGGGTCAGACATGTAACTTACACAACAAAAGATAACAGGAACAGGATCAGACATGTAACGTAAACAACAAAAGATAACATGAACAGGATCAGACATGTAAAGAACACAATAGAATCATAACATGAACAGGGTCAGACATGTAACTTACACAATAAAATCATCAATGAACAGGGTCAGATATGTAACTTACACAACAAAAGATAACATGAACAGGATCAGACATGTAACTTACACAATAAAATCATAACATGAACAAGGTCAGACGTGTAACTTACACAATAAAAGATAAAATGAACAGGATCAGACATGTAACTTACACAATAAAATCATCACATGAACAGGGTCAGACGTGTAACTTACACAATAAAAGATAACATGAACAGGGTCAGACATGTAACTTACACAATAAAACCATAACATGAACAGGATCAGACATGTAAAGTACACAATAGAATGATAACATGAACAGGGTCAGACATGTAACTTACAAAATAAAATCATAACATGAACAGGGTCAGACATGTAACTTACACAACAAGAGATAACATGAACAGGGTCAGACATGTAACTTACACAACAAAAGATAACATACACATGGTCAGACATGTAACTTACACAATAAAAGATAGCATGCACAGGGTCGGACATGTAACTTACACAATACAAGATAACATGAACAGGGTCAGACATGTAACTTACACAATAAAAGATAACATGAACAGGGTCAGACATGTAACTTACACAATACAACATAACATGAACAGGGTCAGACATGTAACTTACATAATAAAATCATCACATGCACAGGGTCAGACATGTAACTTACACAATGAAATCATAACATGAACAGGGTCAGACATGTAACTTACACAATGTTTTACAACAAAAGATAACATGAACAGGGTCAGACATGTAACTTACACAATAAAATCATAACATGAACAGGTTCAGACATGAGACTTACACAACAAAAGATAACATGAACAGGGTCAAACATGTAACTTACACAATAAAAGATAACATGAACAGGGTCAGACATTTAACTTACACAATAAAAGATAACATGAACAGGGTCAGACATGTAACTTACACAATAAAATCATAACATGAACAGGGTCAGACATGTAACTTACACAATAAAAGATAACATGAACAGGGTCAGACATGTTACTTACACAATAAAATCATCACATGCACAGGGTCAGACATGTAACTTACACAATGAAATCATAACATGAATAGGATCAGACATGTAAAGTACACAATAGAATCATAACATGAACAGGGTCAGACATGTAACTTACACAACAAAAGATAACAGGAACAGGATCAGACATGTAACGTAAACAACAAAAGATAACATGAACAGGATCAGACATGTAAAGTACACAATAGAATCATAACATGAACAGGGTCAGACATGTAACTTACACAATAAAATCATAACATGAACAGGGTCAGACATGTAACTTACACAACAAAAGATAACATGAACAGGATCAGACATGTAACTTACACAATAAAATCATCACATGAACAGGGTCAGACATGTAACTTACACAATAAAAGATAACATGAACAGGGTCAGACATGTAACTTACACAATAAAACCATAACATGAACAGGATCAGACATGTAAAGTACACAATAGAATGATAACATGAACAGGGTCAGACATGTAACTTACACAATAAAATCATAATATTAACAGGGTCAGACATGTAACTTACACAACAAGAGATAACATGAACAGGGTCAGACATGTAACTTACACAACAAAAGATAACATACACATGGTCAGACATGTAACTTACACAATAAAAGATAGCATGCACAGGGTCGGACATGTAACTTACACAATACAAGATAACATGAACAGGGTCAGACATGTAACTTACACAATAAAAGATAACATGAACAGGGTCAGACATGTAACTTACACAATACAAGATAACATGAACAGGGTCAGACATGTAACTTACATAATAAAATCATCACATGCACAGGGTCAGACATGTAACTTACACAATGAAATCATAACATGAACAGGGTCAGACATGTAACTTACACAATGAAATCATAACATGAACAGGGTCAGACATGTAACTTACACAATAAAATCATAACATGAACAGGGTCAGACATGAGACTTACACAACAAAAGATAACATGAACAGGGTCAAACATGTAACTTACACAATAAAAGATAACATGAACAGGGTCAGACATTTAACTTACACAATAAAAGATAACATGAACAGGGTCAGACATGTAACTTACACAATAAAATCATAACATGAACAGGGTCAGACATGTAACTTACACAATAAAAGATAACATGAACAGGGTCAGACATGTTACTTACACAATAAAATCATCACATGCACAGGGCCAGACAGGTAACTTACACAATGAAATCATAACATGAATAGGATGAGACATGTAAAGTACACAATAAAATCTTCACATGTACAGGGTCAGACATGTAACTTACACAATAAAATCATAACATGAACAGGGTCAGACATGTAACGTACACAATAAAAGATAACATGAACAGGGTCAGATATGTAACTTACTCAACAAGAGATAACATGAACATGGTCAGACATGTAACTTACACAACAAAAGATACCATGAACATGGTCAGACATGTAACTTACACAATAAAATCATCACATGAACAGGGTCAGACATGTAACTTATACAATAAAAGATAACATGAACAGGGTCAGACATGTAACTTACACAATAAAAGATAACATGAACAGGGTCAGACATGTGGCTGACACAACAAAAGATAACATGAACAGGATCAGACATGTAACTTACACAATAAAAGATAACATGAACAGGGTCAGACATGTAACTTACACAACAATGGATAACATGAACAGGGTCAGACATGTAGCTTACACAACAAAAGATAACATGAAAAGAGTCAGGCATGTACCTTACACAACAAAAGATAACATGAACAGGGTCAGACATGTAACTTACACAACAAAAGATAACATGAACAGGGTCAGACATGTACCTTTCACAATACAAGATAACATGAACAGGGTCAGACATGTAACTTACACAACAAAAGATAACATGAACAGGGTCAGACATATAACTTACACAATAAAAGATAACATGAACAGTGTCAGACATTTAACTTACACAATAAAATCATAACATCAACAGGGTCAGACATGTAACTTACACAATAAAAAATAACATGAACAGGGTCAGACATGCAACTTACATAATAAAATCATCACATGCACAGGGTCAGACATGTATCTTACACAATGAAATCATAACATGAACAGGATCAGACATGTAAGTTACACAATGTTTTACAACAAAAGATAACATGAACAGTGTCAGACATGTAACTTACACAATACAAGATAACATGAACAGGGTCAGACATGAGACTTACACAATAAAAGATAACATGAACAGGGTCAGACATGTAGCTTACACAACAAAAGATAACATGAACAGGGTCAGACATGTAACTTACACAATAAAAGATAACATGAACAGGGTCAGACATGTAACTTACACAATAAAAGATAACATGAACAGGATCAGACCTGTAACTTACACAATAAAAGATAACATGAACAGGGTCAAACATGTAACTTATACAACAAATGATAACATGAACAGGTACAGACATGTGACTTACACAACAAAAGATAACATGAACAGGGTCAGACATGTAACTTACACAATAAAAGATAACATGAACAGGGTCAGACATGTAACTTACACAATGAAAGATAACATGAACAGGGTCAGACATGTAACCTATACAACAAAAGATAACATGAACAGGGTCAGACATGTAACTTATACAACAAAAGATAATATGAACAGGGTCAGACATGTAACTTACACAATAAAATCATAACATGAACAAGGTCAGACGTGTAACTTACACAATAAAAGATAAAATGAACAGGATCAGACATGTAACTTACACAATAAAATCATCACATGAACAGGGTCAGACATGTAACTTACACAATAAAAGATAACATGAACAGGGTCAGACATGTAACTTACACAATAAAACCATAACATGAACAGGATCAGACATGTAAAGTACACAATAGAATCATAACAAGAACAGGGTCAGACATGTAACTTACACAATAAAATCATAACAGGAACAGGGTCAGACATGTAACTTACACAACAAGAGATAACATGAACAGGGTCAGACATGTAACTTACACAACAAAAGATAACATACACATGGTCAGACATGTAACTTACACAATAAAAGATAGCATACACATGGTCAGACATGTAACTTACACAATAAAAGATAGCATGCACAAGGTCAGACATGTAACTTACACAATGTTTTACAACAAAAGATAACATGAACAGGGTCAGACATGTAACTTATGCAATAAAATCATAACATGAACAGGGTCAGACATGAGACTTACACAACAAAAGATAACATGAACAGGGTCAAACATGTAGCTTACACAATAAAAGATAACATGAACAGGGTCAGACATTTAACTTACACAATAAAAGATAACATGAACAGGGTCAGACATGTAACTTACACAATAAAATCATAACATGAACAGGGTCAGACATGTAACTTACACAATAAAAGATAACATGAACAGGGTCAGACATGTTACTTACACAATAAAATCATCACATGCACAGGGTCAGACATGTAACTTACACAATGAAATCATAACATGAATAGGATCAGACATGTAAAGTACACAATAAAATCATCACATGCACAGGGTCAGACATGTAACTTACACAATAAAAGATAACATGAACAGGGTCAGACATTTAACTTACACAATAAAAGATAACATGAACAGGGTCAGACATGTAACTTACACAATAAAATCATAACATGAACAGGGTCAGACATGTAACTTACACAATAAAAGATAACATGAACAGGGTCAGACATGTTACTTACACAATAAAATCATCACATGCACAGGGTCAGACATGTAACTTACACAATGAAATCATAACATGAATAGGATCAGACATGTAAAGTACACAATAAAATCATCACATGCACAGGGTCAGACATGTAACTTACACAATAAAATCATAACATGAACAAGGTCAGACATGTAACTTACACAATAAAAGATAACATGAACAGGGTCAGATATGTAACTTACTCAACAAGAGATAACATGAACATGGTCAGACATGTAACTTACACAACAAAAGATACCATGAACATGGTCAGACATGTAACTTATACAATAAAAGATAACATGAACAAGGTCAGACATGTAACTTACACAATAAAAGATAACATGAACAGGGTCAGACATGTAGCTGACACAACAAAAGATAACATGAACAGGATCAGACATGTAACTTACACAATAAAAGATAACATGAACAGGGTCAGACATGTAACTTACACAACAATGGATAACATGAAAAGGGTCAGACATGTAGCTTACACAACAAAAGATAACATGAAAAGAGTCAGGCATGTATCTTACACAACAAAAGATAACATGAACAGGGTCAGACATGTAACTTACACAACAAAGGATAACATGAACAGGGTCAGACATGTACCTTACACAATACAAGATAACATGAACAGGGTCAGACATGTAACTTACATAATAAAAGATAACATGAACAGTGTCAGACATTTAACTTACACAATAAAAGATAACATGAACAGGGTCAGACATGTAACTTACACAATGAAAGATAACATGAACAGGGTCAGACATGTAACCTATACAACAAAAGATAACATGAACAGGGTCAGACATGTAACTTATACAACAAAAGATAATATGAACAGGGTCAGACATGTAACTTACACAATAAAATCATAACATGAACAAGGTCAGACGTGTAACTTACACAATAAAAGATAAAATGAACAGGATCAGACATGTAACTTACACAATAAAATCATCACATGAACAGGGTCAGACATGTAACTTACACAATAAAAGATAACATGAACAGGGTCAGACATGTAACTTACACAATAAAACCATAACATGAACAGGATCAGACATGTAAAGTACACAATAGAATCATAACAAGAACAGGGTCAGACATGTAACTTACACAATAAAATCATAACAGGAACAGGGTCAGACATGTAACTTACACAACAAGAGATAACATGAACAGGGTCAGACATGTAACTTACACAACAAAAGATAACATACACATGGTCAGACATGTAACTTACACAATAAAAGATAGCATACACATGGTCAGACATGTAACTTACACAATAAAAGATAGCATGCACAAGGTCAGACATGTAACTTACACAATGTTTTACAACAAAAGATAACATGAACAGGGTCAGACATGTAACTTATGCAATAAAATCATAACATGAACAGGGTCAGACATGAGACTTACACAACAAAAGATAACATGAACAGGGTCAAACATGTAGCTTACACAATAAAAGATAACATGAACAGGGTCAGACATTTAACTTACACAATAAAAGATAACATGAACAGGGTCAGACATGTAACTTACACAATAAAATCATAACATGAACAGGGTCAGACATGTAACTTACACAATAAAAGATAACATGAACAGGGTCAGACATGTTACTTACACAATAAAATCATCACATGCACAGGGTCAGACATGTAACTTACACAATGAAATCATAACATGAATAGGATCAGACATGTAAAGTACACAATAAAATCATCACATGCACAGGGTCAGACATGTAACTTACACAATAAAATCATAACATGAACAAGGTCAGACATGTAACTTACACAATAAAAGATAACATGAACAGGGTCAGATATGTAACTTACTCAACAAGAGATAACATGAACATGGTCAGACATGTAACTTACACAACAAAAGATACCATGAACATGGTCAGACATGTAACTTATACAATAAAAGATAACATGAACAAGGTCAGACATGTAACTTACACAATAAAAGATAACATGAACAGGGTCAGACATGTAGCTGACACAACAAAAGATAACATGAACAGGATCAGACATGTAACTTACACAATAAAAGATAACATGAACAGGGTCAGACATGTAACTTACACAACAATGGATAACATGAAAAGGGTCAGACATGTAGCTTACACAACAAAAGATAACATGAAAAGAGTCAGGCATGTATCTTACACAACAAAAGATAACATGAACAGGGTCAGACATGTAACTTACACAACAAAGGATAACATGAACAGGGTCAGACATGTACCTTACACAATACAAGATAACATGAACAGGGTCAGACATGTAACTTACATAATAAAAGATAACATGAACAGTGTCAGACATTTAACTTACACAATAAAATCATAACATCAACAGGGTCAGACATGTAACTTACACAATAACAAATAACATGAACAGGGTCAGACATGCAACTTACATAATAAAATCATCACATGCACAGGGTCAGACATGTATCTTACACAATGAAATCATAACATGAACAGGATCAGACATGTAACTTACACAATGTTTTACAACAAAAGATAACATGAACAGGGTCAGACATGTAACTTACACAATACAAGATAACATGAACAGGGTCAGACATGAGACTTACACAATAAAAGATAACATGAACAGGGTCAGACCTGTAACTTACACAATAAAAGATAACATGAACAGGGTCAAACATGTAACTTACACAATAAAAGATAACATGAACAGGGTCAGACCTGTAACTTACACAACAAAAGATAACATGAACAGGGTCAGACATGTAACTTACACAATACAAGATAACATGAACAGGGTCAGACATGAGACTTACACAATAAAAGATAACATGAACAGGGTCAGACCTGTAACTTACACAATAAAAGATAACATGAACATGGTCAGACATGTAACTTACACAATAAAAGATAACATGAACAGGGTCAGACATGTAGCTTACACAACAAAAGATAACATGAACAGGGTCAGACATGTAACTTACACAATAAAAGATAACATGAACAGGGTCAGACATGAAACTTACACAATAAAAGATAACATGAACAGGATCAGACCTGTAACTTACACAATAAAAGATAACATGAACAGGGTCAAACATGTAACTTATACAACAAATGATAACATGAACAGGTACAGACATGTGACTTACACAACAAAAGATAACATGAACAGGGTCAGACATGTAACTTACACAACAAAAGATAACATGAACAGGGTCAGACATGTAACCTATACAACAAAAGATAACATGAACATGGTCACACATGTAACTTATACAACAAAAGATAATATGAACAGGGTCAGACATGTAACTTACACAACAAAAGATAACATGAACAGGGTCAGACATGTAACTTATACATAAAAAGATAACATGAACAGGATCAAACATGTAACTTACACAATAAAAGATAACATGAACAGGGTCAGATATGTAACTTACACAACAAGAGATAACATGAACAGGGTCAGACATGTAACTTACACAATAAAAGATAACATGAACAGGGTCAGATATGTAACTTACACAACAAGAGATAACATGAACAGGGTCAGACATGTAACTTACACAATAAAAGATAACATGAACAGGGTCAGACATGTAGCTTACACAACAAAAGATAAAATGAACAGGATCAGACATTTAACTTACACAATAAAAGATAACATGAGCAGGGTTAGACATGTAACTTACACAACAATGGATAACATGAACAGGGTCAGACATGTAGCTTACACAACAAAAGATAACATGAACAGGGTCAGGCATGTACCTTACACAACAAAAGATAACATGAACAGGGTCAGACATGTAACTTACACAACAAAAGATAACATGAACAGGGTCAGACATGTACCTTACACAATACAAGATAACATGAACAGGATCAGACATGTAAATTACACAATAAAATCATAACATGAACAGGGTCAGACATGTAACTTACACAATAAAAGATAACATGAACAGGGTCAGACATGTAGCTTACACAACAAAAGATAACATGAACAGGGTCAGGCATGTACCTTACACAACAAAAGATAACATGAACAGGGTCAGACATGTAACTTACACAACAAAAGATAACATGAACAGGGTCAGACATGTACCTTACACAATACAAGATAACATGAACAGGATCATGCATGTAAAGTACACAATAGAATCATAACATGAACAGGGTCAGACATGTAACTTACACAATAAAATCATCAATGAACAGGGTCAGACATGTAACTTACACAACAAAAGATAACATGAACAGGATCAGACATGTAACTTACACAATAAAATCATAACATGAACAAGGTCAGCCGTGTAACTTACACAATAAAAGATAAAATGAACAGGATCAGACATGTAGCATAAACAACAAAAGATAACATGAAAAGGATCAGACATGTAAAGTACACAATAGAATCATAACATGAACAAGGTCAGACATGTAACTTACACAATAAAAGATAAAATGAACAGGATCAGACATGTAACTTACACAATAAAATCATCACATGAACAGGGTCAGACATGTAACTTACACAATAAAAGATAACATGAACAGGGTCAGACATGTAACTTACACAATAAAACCATAACATGAACAGGATCAGACATGTAAAGTACACAATAGAATCATAACATGAACAGGGTCAGACATGTAGCTTACACAATAAAATCATAACATGAACAGGGTCAGACATGTAACTTACACAACAAAAGATAACATGAACAGGGTCAGACATGTAACTTACACAACAAAAGATAACAAACACATGGTCAGACATGTAACTTACACAATAAAAGATAGCATGCACAGGGTCGGACATGTAACTTACACAATAAAAGATAACATGAACAGGGTCAGACATGTAACTTACACAATAAAAGATAACATGAACAGGGTCAGACATGTAACTTACATAATACAATCATCACATGGACAGGGTCAGACATGTAACTTACACAATGAAATCATAACATGAACAGGGTCAGACATGTAACTTACACAATGTTTTACAACAAAAGATAACATGAACAGGGTCAGACATGTAACTTACACAACAAAAGATAACATGAACAGGGTCAGACATGTCCCTTACACAAGACAAGATAACATGAACAGGATCAGACATGTAAATTACACAATAAAATCATAACATGAACAGGATCAGACATGTAAAGTACACAATAGAATCATAACATGAACAGGGTCAGACATGTAACTTACACAACAAAAGATAACAGGAACAGGATCAGACATGTAACGTAAACAACAAAAGATAACATGAACAGGATCAGACATGTAAAATACACAATAGAATCATAACATGAACAAGGTCAGACATGTAACTTACACAATAAAATCATCAATGAGCAGGGTCAGACATGTAACTTACACAACAAAAGATAACATGAACAGGATCAGACATGTAACTTACACAATAAAATCATCACATGAACAGGGTCAGACATGTAACTTACACAATAAAAGATAACATGAACAGGGTCAGACATGTAACTTACACAATAAAACCATAACATGAACAGGATCAGACATGTAAAGTACACAATAGAATCATAACATGAACAGGGTCAGACATGTAACTTACACAATAAAATCATAACATGAACAGGGTCAGACATGTAACTTACACAACAAAAGATAACATGAACAGGGTCAGACATGTAACTTACACAACAAAAGATAACATACACATGGTCAGACATGTAACTTACACAATAAAAGATAGCATGCACAGTGTCGGACATGTAACTTACACAATACAAGATAACATGAACAGGGTCAGACATGTAACTTACACAATAAAAGATAACATGAACAGGGTCAGACATGTAACTTACACAATAAAAGATAACATGAACAGGGTCAGACATGTAACTTACATAATAAAATCATCACATGCACAGGGTCAGACATGTAACTTACACAATGAAATCATAACATGAACAGCGTCAGACATGTAACTTACACAATGTTTTACAACAAAAGATAACATGAACAGGGTCAGACATGTAACTTACACAATAAAATCATAACATGAACAGGGTCAGATATGAGACTTACACAACAAAAGATAACATGAACAGGGTCAAAAATGTAACTTACACAATAAAAGATAACATGAACAGGGTCAGACATTTAACTTACACAATAAAAGAAACATGAACAGGGTCAGAAATGTAACTTACACAATAAAATCATAACATGAACAGGGTCAGACATGTAACTTACACAATAAAAGATAACATGAACAGGGTCAGACATGTAACTTACACAATAAAATCATCACATGCACAGGGTCAGACATGTAACTTACACAATAAAATCATAACATGAACAGGGTCAGACATGTAACTTACACAATAAAAGATAACATGAACAGGGTCAGATATGTAACTTACACAACAAGAGATAACATGAACATGGTCAGACATGTAACTTACACAACAAAAGATACCATGAACATGGTCAGACATGTAACTTACACAATAAAATCATCACATGAACAGGGTCAGACATGTAACTTATACAATAAAAGATAACATGAACAGGGTCAGACATGTAACTTACACAATAAAAGATAACATGAACAGGGTCAGACATGTAACTTACACAATAAAAGATAACATGAACATGGTAAGACATGAAGCTGACACAACAAAAGATAAAATGAACAGGATCAGACATGTAACTTACACAATAAAAGATAACATGAACAGGTTCAGACATGTAACTTACACAACAATGGATAACATGAACAGGGTCAGACATGTGGCTTACACCACAAAGGATAACATGAAAAGGTTCAGGCATGTACCTTACACAACAAAAGATAACATGAACAAGGTCAGACATGTAACTTACACAACAAAAGATAACATGAACAGGGTCAGACATGTACCTTACACAATACAAGATAACATGAACAGGGTCAGACATGTAACTTACACAACAAAAGATAACATGAACAGGGTCAGACATGTAACTTACACAATAAAAGATAACATGAACAGTGTCAGACATGTAACTTACACAATAAAATCATAACATGAACAGGGTCAGACATGTAACTTACACAATAAAAGATAGCATGAACAGGGTCAGACATGCAACTTACATAATAAAATCATCACATGCACAGGGTCAGACATGTAACTTACACAATGAAATCATAACATGAACAGGATCAGACATGTAACTTACGCAATGTTTTACAACAAAAGATAACATGAACAGGGTCAGACATGTAACTTACACAATACAAGATAACATGAACAGGGTCAGACATGCAACTTACACAATAAAAGATAACATGAGCAGGGTCAGACATGTAGCTTACACAACAAAAGATAACATGAACAGGGTCAGACATGTAACTTACACAATAAAAGATAACATGAACCGGGTCAGACATGTAACTTACACAATAAAAGATAACATGAACAGGATCAGACCTGTAACTTACACAATAAAAGATAACATGAACAGGGTCAAACATGTAACTTATACAACAAATGATAACATGAACAGGTACAGACATGTGACTTACACAACAAAAGATAACATGAACAGGGTCAGACATGTAACTTACACAATAAAAGATAACATGAACAGGGTCAGACATGTAACTTACACAATGAAAGATAACATGAACAGGGTCAGACATGTAACCTATACAACAAAAGATAACATGAACAGGGTCAGACATGTAACTTATACAACAAAAGATAACATGAACAGGGTCAGACATGTAACATACACAACACAAGATAACATGAACAGGGTCAGACATGTAACTTATACAACAAAAGATAACATGAACAGGATCAAACATGTAACTTACACAACAAAAGATAACATGAACAGGATCAGACATGTAACTTACACAACAAAAGATAACATGAACAGGATCAGACATGTAACTTACACAATAAAATCATCACATGAACAGGGTCAGACATGTAACTTACACAATAAAAGATAACATGAACAGGGTCAGACATGTAACTTACACAATAAAACCATAACATGAACAGGATCAGACATGTAAAGTACACAATAGAATCATAACATGAACAGGGTCAGACATGTAGCTTACACAATAAAATCATAACATGAACAGGGTCAGACATGTAACTTACACAACAAAAGATAACATGAACAGGGTCAGACATGTAACTTACACAACAAAAGATAACAAACACATGGTCAGACATGTAACTTACACAATAAAAGATAGCATGCACAGGGTCGGACATGTAACTTACACAATAAAAGATAACATGAACAGGGTCAGACATGTAACTTACACAATAAAAGATAACATGAACAGGGTCAGACATGTAACTTACATAATACAATCATCACATGGACAGGGTCAGACATGTAACTTACACAATGAAATCATAACATGAACAGGGTCAGACATGTAACTTACACAATGTTTTACAACAAAAGATAACATGAACAGGGTCAGACATGTAACTTACACAACAAAAGATAACATGAACAGGGTCAGACATGTCCCTTACACAAGACAAGATAACATGAACAGGATCAGACATGTAAATTACACAATAAAATCATAACATGAACAGGATCAGACATGTAAAGTACACAATAGAATCATAACATGAACAGGGTCAGACATGTAACTTACACAACAAAAGATAACAGGAACAGGATCAGACATGTAACGTAAACAACAAAAGATAACATGAACAGGATCAGACATGTAAAATACACAATAGAATCATAACATGAACAAGGTCAGACATGTAACTTACACAATAAAATCATCAATGAGCAGGGTCAGACATGTAACTTACACAACAAAAGATAACATGAACAGGATCAGACATGTAACTTACACAATAAAATCATCACATGAACAGGGTCAGACATGTAACTTACACAATAAAAGATAACATGAACAGGGTCAGACATGTAACTTACACAATAAAACCATAACATGAACAGGATCAGACATGTAAAGTACACAATAGAATCATAACATGAACAGGGTCAGACATGTAACTTACACAATAAAATCATAACATGAACAGGGTCAGACATGTAACTTACACAACAAAAGATAACATGAACAGGGTCAGACATGTAACTTACACAACAAAAGATAACATACACATGGTCAGACATGTAACTTACACAATAAAAGATAGCATGCACAGTGTCGGACATGTAACTTACACAATACAAGATAACATGAACAGGGTCAGACATGTAACTTACACAATAAAAGATAACATGAACAGGGTCAGACATGTAACTTACACAATAAAAGATAACATGAACAGGGTCAGACATGTAACTTACATAATAAAATCATCACATGCACAGGGTCAGACATGTAACTTACACAATGAAATCATAACATGAACAGCGTCAGACATGTAACTTACACAATGTTTTACAACAAAAGATAACATGAACAGGGTCAGACATGTAACTTACACAATAAAATCATAACATGAACAGGGTCAGATATGAGACTTACACAACAAAAGATAACATGAACAGGGTCAAAAATGTAACTTACACAATAAAAGATAACATGAACAGGGTCAGACATTTAACTTACACAATAAAAGAAACATGAACAGGGTCAGAAATGTAACTTACACAATAAAATCATAACATGAACAGGGTCAGACATGTAACTTACACAATAAAAGATAACATGAACAGGGTCAGACATGTAACTTACACAATAAAATCATCACATGCACAGGGTCAGACATGTAACTTACACAATAAAATCATAACATGAACAGGGTCAGACATGTAACTTACACAATAAAAGATAACATGAACAGGGTCAGATATGTAACTTACACAACAAGAGATAACATGAACATGGTCAGACATGTAACTTACACAACAAAAGATACCATGAACATGGTCAGACATGTAACTTACACAATAAAATCATCACATGAACAGGGTCAGACATGTAACTTATACAATAAAAGATAACATGAACAGGGTCAGACATGTAACTTACACAATAAAAGATAACATGAACAGGGTCAGACATGTAACTTACACAATAAAAGATAACATGAACATGGTCAGACATGAAGCTGACACAACAAAAGATAAAATGAACAGGATCAGACATGTAACTTACACAATAAAAGATAACATGAACAGGTTCAGACATGTAACTTACACAACAATGGATAACATGAACAGGGTCAGACATGTGGCTTACACCACAAAGGATAACATGAAAAGGTTCAGGCATGTACCTTACACAACAAAAGATAACATGAACAAGGTCAGACATGTAACTTACACAACAAAAGATAACATGAACAGGGTCAGACATGTACCTTACACAATACAAGATAACATGAACAGGGTCAGACATGTAACTTATACAATAAAAGATAACATGAACAGGGTCAGACATGTAACTTACACAATAAAAGATAACATGAACAGGGTCAGACATGTAACTTACACAATAAAAGATAACATGAACAGTGTCAGACATGTAACTTACACAATAAAATCATAACATGAACAGGGTCAGACATGTAACTTACACAATAAAAGATAGCATGAACAGGGTCAGACATGCAACTTACATAATAAAATCATCACATGCACAGGGTCAGACATGTAACTTACACAATGAAATCATAACATGAACAGGATCAGACATGTAACTTACGCAATGTTTTACAACAAAAGATAACATGAACAGGGTCAGACATGTAACTTACACAATACAAGATAACATGAACAGGGTCAGACATGCAACTTACACAATAAAAGATAACATGAGCAGGGTCAGACATGTAGCTTACACAACAAAAGATAACATGAACAGGGTCAGACATGTAACTTACACAATAAAAGATAACATGAACCGGGTCAGACATGTAACTTACACAATAAAAGATAACATGAACAGGATCAGACCTGTAACTTACACAATAAAAGATAACATGAACAGGGTCAAACATGTAACTTATACAACAAATGATAACATGAACAGGTACAGACATGTGACTTACACAACAAAAGATAACATGAACAGGGTCAGACATGTAACTTACACAATAAAAGATAACATGAACAGGGTCAGACATGTAACTTACACAATGAAAGATAACATGAACAGGGTCAGACATGTAACCTATACAACAAAAGATAACATGAACAGGGTCAGACATGTAACTTATACAACAAAAGATAACATGAACAGGGTCAGACATGTAACATACACAACACAAGATAACATGAACAGGGTCAGACATGTAACTTATACAACAAAAGATAACATGAACAGGATCAAACATGTAACTTACACAACAAAAGATAACATGAACAGGATCAGACATGTAACTTACACAACAAAAGATAACATGAACAGGATCAGACATGTAACTTACACAATAAAATCATCACATGAACAGGGTCAGACATGTAACTTACACAATAAAAGATAACATGAACAGGGTCAGACATGTAACTTACACAATAAAACCATAACATGAACAGGATCAGACATGTAAAGTACACAATAGAATCATAACATGAACAGGGTCAGACATGTAACTTACACAATAAAATCATAACATGAACAGGGTCAGACATGTAACTTACACAACAAAAGATAACATGAACAGGGTCAGACATGTAACTTACACAACAAAAGATAACATACACATGGTCAGACATGTAACTTACACAATAAAAGATAGCATGCACAGTGTCGGACATGTAACTTACACAATACAAGATAACATGAACAGGGTCAGACATGTAACTTACACAATAAAAGATAACATGAACAGGGTCAGACATGTAACTTACACAATAAAAGATAACATGAACAGGGTCAGACATGTAACTTACATAATAAAATCATCACATGCACAGGGTCAGACATGTAACTTACACAATGAAATCATAACATGAACAGCGTCAGACATGTAACTTACACAATGTTTTACAACAAAAGATAACATGAACAGGGTCAGACATGTAACTTACACAATAAAATCATAACATGAACAGGGTCAGATATGAGACTTACACAACAAAAGATAACATGAACAGGGTCAAAAATGTAACTTACACAATAAAAGATAACATGAACAGGGTCAGACATTTAACTTACACAATAAAAGAAACATGAACAGGGTCAGAAATGTAACTTACACAATAAAATCATAACATGAACAGGGTCAGACATGTAACTTACACAATAAAAGATAACATGAACAGGGTCAGACATGTAACTTACACAATAAAATCATCACATGCACAGGGTCAGACATGTAACTTACACAATAAAATCATAACATGAACAGGGTCAGACATGTAACTTACACAATAAAAGATAACATGAACAGGGTCAGATATGTAACTTACACAACAAGAGATAACATGAACATGGTCAGACATGTAACTTACACAACAAAAGATACCATGAACATGGTCAGACATGTAACTTACACAATAAAATCATCACATGAACAGGGTCAGACATGTAACTTATACAATAAAAGATAACATGAACAGGGTCAGACATGTAACTTACACAATAAAAGATAACATGAACAGGGTCAGACATGTAACTTACACAATAAAAGATAACATGAACATGGTCAGACATGAAGCTGACACAACAAAAGATAAAATGAACAGGATCAGACATGTAACTTACACAATAAAAGATAACATGAACAGGTTCAGACATGTAACTTACACAACAATGGATAACATGAACAGGGTCAGACATGTGGCTTACACCACAAAGGATAACATGAAAAGGTTCAGGCATGTACCTTACACAACAAAAGATAACATGAACAAGGTCAGACATGTAACTTACACAACAAAAGATAACATGAACAGGGTCAGACATGTACCTTACACAATACAAGATAACATGAACAGGGTCAGACATGTAACTTACACAACAAAAGATAACATGAACAGGGTCAGACATGTAACTTACACAATAAAAGATAACATGAACAGTGTCAGACATGTAACTTACACAATAAAATCATAACATGAACAGGGTCAGACATGTAACTTACACAATAACAGATAGCATGAACAGGGTCAGACATGCAACTTACATAATAAAATCATCACATGCACAGGGTCAGACATGTAACTTACACAATGAAATCATAACATGAACAGGATCAGACATGTAAAGTACACAATAGAATCATAACATGAACAGGGTCAGACATGTAGCTTACACAATAAAATCATCAATGAACAGGGTCAGACATGTAACTTACACAACAAAAGATAACATGAACAGGATCAGACATGTAACTTACACAATAAAATCATAACATGAACAAGGTCAGACGTGTAACTTGCACAATACAAGATAAAATGAACAGGATCAGACATGTAACTTACACAATAAAATCATCACATGAACAGGGTCAGACATGTAACTTACACAATAAAAGATAACATGAACAGGGTCAGACATGTAACTTACACAATAAAACCATAACATGAACAGGATCAGACATGTAAAGTACACAATAGAATCATAACATGAACAGGGTCAGACATGTAACTTACACAATAAAATCATAACATGAACAGGGTCAGACATGTAACTTACACAACAAAAGATAACATACACATGGTCAGACATGTAACTTACACAATAAAAGATAGCATGCACTGGGTCGGACATGTAACTTACACAATACAAGATAACATGAACAGGGTCAGACATGTAACTTACACAATAAAAGATAACATGAACAGGGTCAGACATGTAACTTACACAATAAAAGATAACATAAACAGGGTCAGACATGTAACTTACATAATAAAATCATCACATGCACATGGTCAGACATGTAACTTACACAATGAAATCATAACATGAACAGCGTCAGACATGTAACTTACACAATGTTTTACAACAAAAGATAACATGAACAGGGTCAGACATGTAACTTACACAATAAAATCATAACATGAACAGGGTCAGACATGAGACTTACACAACAAAAGATAACATGAACAGGGTCAAACATGTAACTTACACAATAAAAGATAACATGAACAGGGTCAGACATTTAACTTACACAATACAAGATAACATGAACAGGGTCAGACATGTAACTTACACAATAAAATCATAACATGAACAGGGTCAGACATGTAACTTACACAATAAAAGATAACATGAGCAGGGTCAGACATGTAGCTTACACAACAAAAGATAACATGAACAGGGTCAGACATGTAACTTACACAATAAAAGATAACATGAACCGGGTCAGACATGTAACTTACACAATAAAAGATAACATGAACAGGATCAGACCTGTAACTTACACAATAAAAGATAACATGAACAGGGTCAAACATGTAACTTATACAACAAATGATAACATGAACAGGTACAGACATGTGACTTACACAACAAAAGATAACATGAACAGGGTCAGACATGTAACTTACACAATAAAAGATAACATGAACACGGTCAGACATGTAACTTACACAATGAAAGATAACATGAACAGGGTCAGACATGTAACCTATACAACAAAAGATAACATGAACAGGGTCAGACATGTAACTTATACAACAAAAGATAACATGAACAGGGTCAGACATGTAACATACACAACACAAGATAACATGAACAGGGTCAGACATGTAACTTATACAACAAAAGATAACATGAACAGGATCAAACATGTAACTTACACAACAAAAGATAACATGAACAGGATCAGACATGTAACTTACACAATAAAAGATAACATGAACAGGGTCAGATATGTAACTTACACAACAAGAGATAACATGAACAGGGTCAGACATGTAACTTACACAATAAAAGATAACATGAACAGGGTCAGACATGTAACTTACACAATAAAAGATAACATGAACAGGGTCAGACATGTAACTTACACAATAAAATCATCACATGAAGAGGGTCAGACATGTAACTTATACAATAAAAGATAACATGAACAGGGTCAGACATGTAACTTACACAATAAAAGATAGCATGCACAGGGTCAGATATGTAACTTACACAACAAGAGATAACATGAACAGGGTCAGACATGTAACTTACACAACAAAAGATACCATGAACAGGGTCAGACATGTAACTTACACAATAAAATCATCACATGAAGAGGGTCAGACATGTAACTTATACAATAAAAGATAACATGAACAGGGTCAGACATGTAACTTACACAATAAAAGATAACATGAACAGGGTCAGACATGTAGCTTACACAACAAAAGATAACATGAACAGGATCAGACATTTAACTTACACAATAAAAGATAACATGAACAGGGTCAGACATGTAACTTACACAACAATGGATAACATGAACAGGGTCAGACATGTAGCTTACACAACAAAAGATAACATGAACAGGGTCAATCATGAGACTTACACAACAAAAGATAACATGAACAGGGTCACACATGTACCTTACACAATACAAGATAACATGAACAGGGTCAGACATGTAACTTACACAATAAAATCATAACATCAACAGGATCAGACATGTAAAGTACACAATAGAATCATAACATGAACAGGGTCAGACATGTAACTTACACAACAAAAGATAACAGGAACAGGATCAGACATGTAAAGTACACAATAGAATCATAACATGAACAGGGTCAGACATGTAGCTTACACAATAAAATCATCAATGAACAGGGTCAGACATGTAACTTACACAACAAAAGATAACATGAACAGGATCAGACATGTAACTTACACAATAAAATCATAACATGAACAAGGTCAGACGTGTAACTTGCACAATACAAGATAAAATGAACAGGATCAGACATGTAACTTACACAATAAAATCATCACATGAACAGGGTCAGACATGTAACTTACACAATAAAAGATAACATGAACAGGGTCAGACATGTAACTTACACAATAAAACCATAACATGAACAGGATCAGACATGTAAAGTACACAATAGAATCATAACATGAACAGGGTCAGACATGTAACTTACACAATAAAATCATAACATGAACAGGGTCAGACATGTAACTTACACAACAAAAGATAACATACACATGGTCAGACATGTAACTTACACAATAAAAGATAGCATGCACTGGGTCGGACATGTAACTTACACAATACAAGATAACATGAACAGGGTCAGACATGTAACTTACACAATAAAAGATAACATGAACAGGGTCAGACATGTAACTTACACAATAAAAGATAACATAAACAGGGTCAGACATGTAACTTACATAATAAAATCATCACATGCACATGGTCAGACATGTAACTTACACAATGAAATCATAACATGAACAGCGTCAGACATGTAACTTACACAATGTTTTACAACAAAAGATAACATGAACAGGGTCAGACATGTAACTTACACAATAAAATCATAACATGAACAGGGTCAGACATGAGACTTACACAACAAAAGATAACATGAACAGGGTCAAACATGTAACTTACACAATAAAAGATAACATGAACAGGGTCAGACATTTAACTTACACAATACAAGATAACATGAACAGGGTCAGACATGTAACTTACACAATAAAATCATAACATGAACAGGGTCAGACATGTAACTTACACAATAAAAGATAACATGAACAGGGTCAGACATGTAACTTACACAATAAAATCATCACATGCACAGGGTCAGACATGTAACTTACACAATGAAATCATAACATGAATAGGATCAGACATGTAAAGTACACAATAAAATCATCACATGCACAGGGTCAGACATGTAACTTACACAATAAAATCATAACATGAACAGGGTCAGACATGTAACTTACACAATAAAAGATAACATGAACAGGGTTAGATATGTAACTTACACAACAAGAGATAACATGAACATGGTCAGACATGTAACTTACACAACAAAAGATACCATGAACATGGTAAGACATGTAACTTACACAATAAAATCATCACATGAACAGGGTCAGACATGTAACTTATACAATAAAAGATAACATGAACAGGGTCAGACATGTAACTTACACAATAAAAGATAACATGAACAGGGTCAGACATGTAGCTTACACAACAAAAGATAACATGAACAGGATCAGACATGTAATTTACACAATAAAAGATAACATGAACAGGGTCAGACATGTAACTTACACAACAATGGAAAACATGAACAGGGTCAGACATGTAGCTTACACAACAAAAGATAACATGAACAGGGTCAGGCATGTACTTTACAAAACAAAAGATAACATGAACAGGGTCAGACATGTAACTTACACAACAAAAGATAACATGAACAGGGTCAGACATGTAAATTACACAATAAAATCATAACATGAACAGGATCAGACATGTAAAGTATACAATATAATCATAACATGAACAGGGTCAGACATGTAACTTACACAATAAAATCATCACATGAACAGGGTCAGACATGTAACTTATACAATAAAAGATAACATGAACAGGGTCAGACATGTAACTTACGCAATAAAAGATAACATGAACAGGGTCAGACATGTAGCTTACACAACAAAAGATAACATGAACAGGATCAGACATGTAAATTACACAATAAAATCATAACATGAACAGGATCAGACATGTAAAGTACACAATAGAATCATAACATGAACAGGGTCAGACATGTAACTTACACAATAAAATCATCAATGAACAGGGTCAGACATGTAACTTACACAACAAAAGATAACATGAACAGGATCAGACATGTAACTTACACAATAAAATCATCACATCAACAGGGTCAGACATGTAACTTACACAATGTTTTACAACAAAAGATAACATGAACAGGGTCAGACATGTAACTTACACAATAAAATATAACATGAACAAGGTCAGACGTGTAACTTACACAATAAAAGATAACATGAACAGGGTCAGACATGTAACTTACACAATAAAACCATAACATGAACAGGATCAGACATGTAAAGTACACAATAGAATCATAACATGAACAGGGTCAGACATGTAACTTACACAATAAAATCATAACATGAACAGGGTCAGACATGTAACTTACACAACAAAAGATAACATGAACAGGGTCAGACATGTAACTTACACAACAAAAGATAACATACACATGGTCAGACATGTAACTTACACAATAAAAGATAGCATGCACAGGGTCGGACATGTAACTTACACAATACAAGATAACATGAACAGGGTCAGACATGTAACTTACACAATAAAAGATAACATGAACAGGGTCAGACATGTAACTTACACAATAAAAGATAACATGAACAGGGTCAGACATGTAACTTACATAATAAAATCATCACATGCACAGTGTAAGACATGTAACTTGCACAATGAAATCATAACATGAACAGGGTCAGACATGTAACTTACACAATAAAATCATAACATGAACAGGGTCAGACATGAGACTTACACAACAAAAGATAACATGAACAGGGTCAAACATGTAACTTACACAATAAAAGATAACATGAACAGGGTCAGACATTTAACTTACACAATAAAAGATAACATGAACAGGGTCAGACATGTAACTTACACAATAAAATCATAACATGAACATGGTCAGACATGTAACTTACACAATAAAAGATAACATGAACAGGGTCAGACATGTAACTTACACAATAAAATCATCACATGCACAGGGTCAGACATGTAACTTACACAATGAAATCATAACATGAATAGGAGCAGACATGTAAAGTACACAATAAAATCATTTCATGCACAGGGTCAGACATGTAACTTACACTATAAAATCATAACATGAACAGGGTCAGACATGTAACTTACACAATAAAAGATAACATGAACAGGGTCAGATATGTAACTTACACAACAAGAGATAACATGCACATGGTCAGACATGTAACTTACACAACAAAAGATACCATGAACATGGTCAGACATGTAACTTACACAATAAAATCATCACATGAACAGGGTCAGACATGTAACTTATACAATAAAAGATAACATGAACAGGGTCAGACATGTAACTTATACAATAAAATCATAACATGAACAAGGTCAGACGTGTAACTTACACAATAAAAGATAAAATGAACAGGATCAGACATGTAACTTACACAATAAAATCATCACATCAACAGGGTCAGACATGTAACTTACACAATGTTATACAACAAAAGATAACATGAACAGGGTCAGACATGTAACTTACACAATAAAAGATAACATGAACAAGGTCAGACGTGTAACTTACACAATAAAAGATAACATGAACAGGGTCAGACATGTAACTTACACAATAAAACCATAACATGAACAGGATCAGACATGTAAAGTACACAATAGAATCATAACATGAACAGGGTCAGACATGTAACTTACACAATAAAATCATAACATGAACAGGGTCAGACATGTAACTTACACAACAAAAGATAACATACACATGGTCAGACATGTAACTTACACAATAAAAGATAGCATGCACAGGGTCGGACATGTAACTTACACAATACAAGATAACATGAACAGGGTCAGACATGTAACTTACACAATAAAAGATAACATGAACAGGGTCAGACATGTAACTTACACAATAAAAGATAACATGAACAGGGTCAGACATGTAACTTACATAATAAAATCATCACATGCACAGTGTAAGACATGTAACTTGCACAATGAAATCATAACATGAACAGGGTCAGACATGTAACTTACACAATAAAATCATAACATGAACAGGGTCAGACATCAGACTTACACAACAAAAGATAACATGAACAGGGTCAAACATGTAACTTACACAATAAAAGATAACATGAACAGGGTCAGACATTTAACTTACACAATAAAAGATAACATGAACAGGGTCAGACATGTAACTTGCACAATAAAATCATAACATGAACATGGTCAGACATGTAACTTACACAATAAAAGATAACATGAACAGGGTCAGACATGTAACTTACACAATAAAATCATCACATGCACAGGGTCAGACTTGTAACTTACACAATGAAATCATAACATGAATAGGATCAGACATGTAAAGTACACAATAAAATCATTTCATGCACAGGGTCAGACATGTAACTTACACTATAAAATCATAACATGAACAGGGTCAGACATGTAACTTACACAATAAAAGATAACATGAACAGGGTCAGATATGTAACTTACACAACAAGAGATAACATGAACAGGGTCAGACATGTAACTTACACAACAAAAGATACCATGAACATGGTCAGACATGTAACTTACACAATAAAATCATCACATGAACAGGGTCAGACATGTAACTTATACAATAAAAGATAACATGAACAGGGTCAGACATGTAACTTATACAATAAAAGATAACATGAACAGGGTCAGACATGTAGCTTACACAACAAAAGATAACATGAACAGGATCAGACATGTAACTTACACAATAAAATATAACATGAACAGGGTCAGACATGTAACTTACACAACAATGGATAACATGAACAGGGTCAGAAATGTAGCTTACACAACAAAAGATAACATGAACAGGGTCAGACATGTAACTTACACAATGAAATCATAACATGAACAGGATCAGACATGTAACTTACACAATGTTTTACAACAAAAGATAACATGAACAGGGTCCGACATGTAACTTACACAATAAAAGATAACATGAACAGGGTCAGACATGAAACTTACACAATAAAAGATAACATGAACAAGGTCAGACATGTAGCTTACACAACAAAAGATAACATGAACAGGGTCAGACATGTAACTTACACAATAAAAGATAACATGAACAGGGTCAGACATGTAGCTTACACAATAAAAGATAACATGAACAGGATCAGACATGTAACTTACACAATAAAAGATAACATGAACAGGGTCAGACATTTAACTTACACAATAAAAGATAACATGAACAGGGTCAGACATGTAACTTACACAATGAAATCATAACATGAACAGGATCAGACATGTAACTTACACAATGTTTTACAACAAAAGATAACATGAACAGGGTCAGACATGTAACTTACACAATAAAAGATAACATGAACAGGGTCAGACATGTAACTTACACAATAAAAGATAACATGAACAAGGTCAGACATGTAGCTTACACAACAAAAGATAACATGAACAGGGTCAGACATGTAGCTTACACAATAAAAGATAACATGAACAGGATCAGACATGTAACTTACACAATAAAAGATAACATGAACAGGGTCAGACATTTAACTTACACAATAAAAGATAACATGAACAGGGTCAGACATGTAACTTACACAATAAAATCATAACATGAACAGGGTCAGACATGTAACTTACACAATAAAAGATAACATGAACAGGGTCAGACATGTAACTTACACAATAAAATCATCACATGCACAGGGTCAGACATGTAACTTACACAATGAAATCATAACATGAATAGGATCAGACATGTAAAGTACACAATAAAATCATCACATGCACAGGGTCAGACATGTAACTTACACAATAAAATCATAACATGAACAGGGTCAGACATGTAACTTACACAATACAAGATAACATGAACAGGGTCAGATATGTAACTTACACAACAAGAGATAACATGCACATGGTCAGACATGTAACTTACACAACAAAAGATACCATGAACATGGTCAGACATGTAATTTACACAATAAAATCATCACATGAACAGGGTCAGACATGTAACTTATACAATAAAAGATAACATGAACAGGGTCAGACATGTAACTTACACAATAAAAGATAACATGAACAGGGTCAGACATGTAGCTTACACAACAAAGGATAACATGAACAGGATCAGACATGTAACTTACACAATAAAAGATAACATGAACAGGGTCAGACATGTAACTTACACAACAATGAATAACATGAACAGGGTCAGACATGTAGCTTACACAACAAAAGATAACATGAACAGGGTCAGACATGTAACTTACATAATAAAAGATAACATGAACAGGGTCAGACATGTAACTTATACAACAAAAGATAACATGAACACGGTCAGACATGTAACTTACACAATAAAAGATAACATGAACACGGTCAGACATGTAACTTACACAATAGAATCAGAACATGAACAGGGTCAGACATGTAACGTACACAATAAAATCATAACATGAACAGGGTCAGACATGTAACTTACACAATAAAATCATAACATGAGCAGGGTCAGACATGTAACTTACACAATAAAAGATAACATGAACAGGGTCAGACATGTAACTTACACAATAAAATCATCACATGCACAGGGTCAGACATGTAACTTACACAATGAAATCATAACATGAATAGGATCAGACATGTAAAGTACACAATAAAATCATCACATGCACAGGGTCAGACATGTAACTTACACAATAAAATCATAACATGAACAGGGTCAGACATGTAACTTACACAATACAAGATAACATGAACAGGGTCAGATATGTAACTTACACAACAAGAGATAACATGCACATGGTCAGACATGTAACTTACACAACAAAAGATACCATGAACATGGTCAGACATGTAATTTACACAATAAAATCATCACATGAACAGGGTCAGACATGTAACTTATACAATAAAAGATAACATGAACAGGGTCAGACATGTAACTTACACAATAAAAGATAACATGAACAGGGTCAGACATGTAGCTTACACAACAAAGGATAACATGAACAGGATCAGACATGTAACTTACACAATAAAAGATAACATGAACAGGGTCAGACATGTAACTTACACAACAATGAATAACATGAACAGGGTCAGACATGTAGCTTACACAACACAAGATAACATGAACAGGGTCAGACATGTAACTTACATAATAAAAGATAACATGAACAGGGTCAGACATGTAACTTATACAACAAAAGATAACATGAACACGGTCAGACATGTAACTTACACAATAAAAGATAACATGAACACGGTCAGACATGTAACTTACACAATACAATCATAACATGAACAGGGTCAGACATGTAACGTACACAATAAAATCATAACATGAACAGGGTCAGACATGTAACTTACACAATAAAATCATAACATGAACAGGGTCAGACATGTAACTTACACAATAAAAGATAACATGAACAGGGTCAGACATGTAACTTACACAACACAAGATAACATGAACAGGGTCAGACATGCAACTTACACAATAAAATCATAACATGAATATGGTCAGATATGTAACATACACAATAAAAGATAACATGAACAGGGTCAGACATGTAACTTACACAATAAAATCATCACATGTACAGGGTCAGACATGTTACTTTCATAATGAAATCATAACATGAACAGGATCAGACATGTAACTTACACAATGTTTTACAACAAAGGATAACATGAACAGGGTCAGACATGTAACTTACACAATAAAAGATAACATGAACAGGGTCAGACATGTGACCTACACAATAAAAGATAACATGAACAGGGTCAGACATGTAACTTAGACAACAAAAGATAACATGCACATTGTCAGACATGTAACTTACACAATTAAAGATAACATGAACACGGTCAGACATGTAACTTACACAATAAAAGATAACATGAACAGGGTCAGACATGTAACTTACACAATAAAAGATAACATGAACAGGGTCAGACATGTAACTTACACAACAAAAGATAACATGCACATGGTCAGACATGTAACTTACACAATAAAAGATAACATGCACAGGGTCGGACATGTAACTTACACAATAAAAGATAACAAGAACAGGGTCAGACATGTAACTTACACAATAAAAGATAGCATGAACAGGGTCAGACATGTAACTTACACAATAAAAGATAACATGAACAGGGTCAGACATGTAACTTACACAACAAAAGATAACATGAACAGGATCAGACATGTAACTTACACAACAAAAGATAACATGAACAGGATCAGACATGTAACTTACACAACAAAAGATAACATGCACATGGTCAGACATGTAACTTACACAATAAAATCATAACATGAACAGGGTCAGACATGTAACTTACACAACAAAAGATAGCATGAACAGGGTCAGACATGTAACTTACACAATAAAAGATAACATGAACAGGGTCAGACATGTAACTTACACAATAAAAGATAACATGAACACGGTCAGACATGTAACTTACACAATAGAATCATAACATGAACAGGGTCAGACATGTAACTTACACAATAAAATCATAACATGAACAGGGTCAGACATGTAACTTACACAATACAATCATAACATGAACAGGGTCAGACATGTAACTTACACCATTAAAGATAAGATGAACAGGGTCAAACATGTAACTTATACAACACAAGATAACTTGAACAGGGTCAGACATGCAACTTACACAATAAAATCATAACATGAATATGGTCAGACATGTAACTTACACAATAAAAGATAACATGAACAGGGTCAGACATGTGACTTACACAATAAAATCATAACATGAACAGGGTCAGACATGTAACTTACACAATGTTTTACAACAAAAGATAACAAGAACAGGGTCAGATATGTAACTTACACAATAAAAGATAATATGAACAGGGTCAGACATGTGAATTACACAATAAAAGATAACATGAACAGGGTCAGACATGTAACTTAGACAACAAAAGATAACATGCACATGGTCAGACATGTAACTTACACAATAAAAGATAACATGCACAGGGTCAGACCTGTAACTTACACAATTAAAGAAAACATGAACAGGGTCAGACATGTAACTTACACAATAAAAGATAACATGAGCAGGGTCAGACATGTAACTTACACAACAAAAGATAACATGAACAGGGTCAGACATGTAACTTACATAATAAAAGATAACATGCACAGGGTCAGACATGTAACTTATACAACAAAAGATAACATGAACAGGGTCAGACATGTAGCTTACACAATAAAAGATAACATGAACACGGTTAGACATGTAGCTTACACAATAGAATCATAACATGAACAGGGTCAGACATGTAACTTACACAATAAAATCATAACATGAACAGGGTCAGACATGTAACTTACACAATAAAATCATAACATGAACAGGGTCAGACATGTAACTTACACAATAAAGGTTAACATGAACAGGGTCAGACATGTAACTTACACAACACAAGATAACATGAACAGGGTCAGACATGCAACTTACACAATAAAATCATAGCATGAATATGGTCAGATATGTAACTTACACAATAAAAGATAACATGAACAGGGTCAGACATGTAACTTACACAATAAAATCATCACATGTACAGGGTCAGACATGTTACTTACACAATGAAATCATAACATGAACAGGATCAGACATGTAACTTACACAATGTTTTACAACAAAGGATAACATGAACCGGGTCAGACATGTAACTTACACAATAAAACATAACATGAACAGGGTCAGACATGTGACTTACACAATAAAAGATAACATGAACAGGGTCAGACATGTAACTTAGACAACAAAAGATAACATGCACATGGTCAGACATGTAACTTACACAATTAAAGATAACATGAACAGGGTCAGACATGTAACTTACACAACAAAAGATAACATGAACAGGGTCAGATATGTAACTTACACAATAAAAGATAACATGAACAGGGTCAGACATGTAACCTACACAATAAAAGATAACATGAACAGGGTCAGACATGTAACTTACACAATAAAAGATAACATGAACAGGGTCAGACATGTAACTTACGCAATAAAAGATAACATGAACAGGGTCAGACATGTAACTTACACAATAAAAGATAACATGAACAGGGTCAGACATGTAACTTACACAATAAAATCATAACATGAACAGGGTCAGACATGTAACTTACACAATAAAAGATAACATGAACAGGGTCAGACATGTAACTTACACAATAAAATCATCACATGCACAGGGTCAGACATGTAACTTACACAATGAAATCATAACATGAACAGGGTCAGACATGTAACTTACACAATGTTTTACAACAAATGATAACATGAACAGGGTCAGACATGTAACTTACACAATAAAATATAAGATGAACAGGGTCAGACATGTAACTTACACAATAAAAGATAGCATGCACAGGGTCGGACATGTAACTTACACAATAAAAGATAACATGAACAGGGTCAGACATGTAACTTATACAATAAAAGATAGCATGAACAGGGTCAGACATGTAACTTACACAATAAAAGATAACATGAACAGGGTCAGACATGTAACTTACACAACAAAAGATAACATGAACAGGATCAGGCATGTAACTTACACAACAAAAGATAACATGAACAGGGTCAGACATGTAACTTACACAATAAAAGATAACATGAACAGGGTCAGACATGTACCTTATACAACAAAAAATAACATGAACATGGTCAGATATGTAAATTACACAATTAAATATAAGATGAACAGGGTCAGACATGTAACTTATACAATAAAATATAACATGAACAGGGTCAGACATGTAGCTTACACAATAAAAGATAACATGAATAGGGTCAGACATGTAGCTTGCACAACAAAAGATAACATGAACAGGGTCAGACATGTAACTTACTCAATGAAAGATAACATGAACAGGGTCAGATATGTAGCTTACACAATAAAAGATAACATGAACAGGGTCAGACATGTAACTTACACAATAAAGGATAACATGAACAGGGTCAGACATGTAACTTACACAATAAAAGATAACATGAACAAGGTTAGACATGTAACTTACACAATAAAAGATAACATGAACAGGGTCAGACATGTAACTTATACAACAAAAGATAACATGAACACGGTCAGACATGTAACTTACACAAATAAAGATAACATGAACAGGGTCAGACATGTAACTTTCACAATAAAAGATAAGATGAACAAGGTCAGACATGTAAATTACACAATAAAAGATAACATGAACAGGGTCAGACATGTAACTTACACAATAAAAGATAACATGAACAGGGTCAGACATGTAACTTACACAACACAAGATAACATGAACAGGGTCAGACATGTAATTTACACAATAAAAGATAACATGAACAGGGTCAGACATGTAACTTATATAACAAAAGATAGCATGAACAGGGTCAGACATGTAACTTATACAATAAAAGATAACATGAACAGGGTCAGACATGTAACTTATACAATAAAAGATTACATGAACAGGGTCAGACATGTAACTTATACAACAAAAGATAACATGAACAGGGTCAGACATGTAACTTACACAATAAAAGATAACATGAACACGGTCAGACATGTAACTTACACAATAGAATCATAACATGAACAGGGTCAGACATGTAACTTACACAACAAAATCATCACACAGAGACA
This sequence comes from Bathymodiolus septemdierum, assembly GCA_963383655.1. Taxonomy (NCBI): domain Eukaryota; kingdom Metazoa; phylum Mollusca; class Bivalvia; order Mytilida; family Modiolidae; genus Bathymodiolus; species Bathymodiolus septemdierum. The sequence continues at coordinate 3,633,582 of OY726529.1, read as the reverse complement.
CAGGATAAATATACTTATATTAGATGTATAAACAATTATGCAAAATTAGAATTAGTATTCATTCATTATTTATTATTATTAGTCTATATTTCCAATACACCAATTAAGTGCACCCATAAAATATCATACGTATGTGCTTTAATAGAATGTTTAATCTCTTGTTCTAGAACTCATGTTTACATTCAGTTAAAAAAAAAAGTACTTTATGTCTTTTTCAGAAGAATGCCAGCAGACCAAGGACTTTTCACTGGTGCAATTCCTTGTCGATTTAATAGCTGGAATAAACTGTCAGCTTATTCCTTCAACGATCGATGGGATGAGAAATCTTTAGACTCAGATAGAGGAGCTTATAATAATGAAAAGTTTAGAGGAAAAGATGCTTATGGTAAATATATAGTTAATTTAAATATTCTAGGAATTCCTTAATTTGAGAAGGGTATTGGGTAATTTGTTAAATTTCGTTTCGGCTAAAAACCTTCTGAAGGTCAAATATTAAACCTTAATGACATCATTAGTCCGTCATTTTCCAAACTGGTAAGATGAAAAAAGTAGTGAAAAAAAATATTCTTCATTAATGCTATTTTATTTTTTGTATTCAGAAAGTTTATGAATGTAAAATGAAAAAGTTGCCATTTTTGTTGCCATATGAAAATGCTTTATTTTGATTGGATGATTGCTGTTTACTATTTGTTAACAGTTCATTCTTAATCTTGACAACAGGTGAGTATACCTAGCTGTGGGAACTATTCCTGTTTGAAAAGATTTCCCTGGGGCACTATGCCTATCATACCTGTTAACCTCTGGGAACTGCTAGGGGGAGAACTCCCCCCTACCAACTCTTCTAAGGGGGAGATTTTGTGTGTCGCCTTTAAGCGCACAAAATTGTACCTTGTAGTTGCATACATGTGATAGAGTTGCTATGCTACAACTGGAGATTTGTAAATTTTTGGCTGGAGATTTGGTCTCATAACTGGAGATTTTTTATCGACGTATTTGATGCATGTTTTTATTGTTAATTGATGTTTTCTTTTTGTTTGTTTCAGTATTGAACCAACTGCATCCCATTTCAATATATATTGCTTACATTTCTGTCTCATTAGTAGTGTTTCATATGATGAATGAAGGATAAAAACTGTATTTATAATTTATTCATAATCATAAGGTTATAACAAAGCAATAACAATGAAGACAGAATGTTCTGAACAATAAAGTCATAGAGTACTAAAATTAAAAAGTCACTTTGCTGCTGGTGCGTTGGGTAATAGCATACGTTTTGTCATTTTTGTGGTTTATCCTTAAATAATACTTTGATCGGCTTTGGTCCCAAATAAGCCATAACAACTCAATCCGAGATGAATTCATTGCACGTTTGATCGAAATAAGAAGTTTTCCTCTGCATCAAAGGTTGTCCGACTGCTGTTTGCACAACGGTTTATAACTATTTTTAATTGCCACTATCACACTTCTAATCATCTAAGTGTGTGCCACAAACCCACTTCCTTATCCCCAATTAACTGTCAATCAGTGGATAATTGTTGAATAATCATCAACACCTTAATTAATCTCCATGACCCAATTTACCTGTAAAGGTGTCAAACAGATCAATAACCGGATATCATTTAAACACCTTTACCATTCGTATCTCTCGGCGTTTTTCATCAGCGCGGGAGTTCCAAATGGGGAATTTTCAGAAATATTGATCGCAAAATGTAGGTCAAGATTTTATTGTGCTTGATTTTTTTGTTGGGGGAGATCGTGCGGGAAGAAAAGGTGTGTGCGGGAAATTAATGTCTCCTGCGCATGAGACCCAGTCCATGCGGGAGATAAGGCTCTTACGCGGGAGACTCCCACGAAAAGGGGGAGGGTTAACAGGTATGTACCTATTCCTGCATTATTTTTATATATTTTTGGCAAGATTTACCTCCCTTAGATTGTGCTGTACTCTGTTTAACATTTGCTGTCAACAGTTCATTAGAGTATTGGTTTTTTTCTATTACAGTTTATGACAACAATACAAGTAGAAAACCAGATTATTTTTCATGGGATTTTATTTTCCAAGGTTTACCTAATAATGGACAGGTATGTTGTAGGAATAAGTAAAAAAAAAAATCAATGTTATTGGTAAATACAGTCAAATCTGTATTATGAGGTCACCTTTGGGACAAAAAAAGTGGCCTTTTAAGACAGGTGACCTCTTAAAAGAGGTTTGATTTATGTGAAATTTTCTATGACAAGACAAGAAAAAGGTGACCTTTTAATACAGGTGACTGCTTATTAGAGGTGTGCACTCCTCGAGTGCGGTAGAACATGGGTTCGAGCCCCGGTCAGGTGAAATTGGTATCTAGAACAAAGCGGACCTCATCATCATTTCATTGATAATTATCTTGTTCTTGCCATGATACAGCTGAAAAATTGCTGAATTGGCAGCAATCACTTACTCATGCACTTTATAGAGGTGACCACATGAGCAGGTTTGACTGTACATAGAGGATGAGAGTTGGTTTGACTGTACATAGAGGATGACTCACTTAATAGAGGTCAGAGCTCCAGATAATTTTCAAGTCCAAAGGGTAATTACACCGTACTTTTGAAAATGATGCGTATTTGCATATTTCCTTTGCACTGTTGTACTCTCTACTTCAGAAAAGATTGCTTACATGTACACTTTTAAAATTATGTTGAACACAAGTGTTATTCAATAAACACAGGATGCAAGTGAAATGTATATCTCTATTTAATTTGACACGATTGTGTCATGTTTATTAATAAAATGTTATAAATATTTTGTTTTTTGCTCGTCGGCTTCGGCAGTTTTCACAGCCGTGTTGATAATGTCATCAATGATTCCTTTAACTATACTGTCACTAGACACAGATGAAACTGTCGGGAACTTCTAAAAAAGTATATAATTTTCCGTAGCGCGCTTATTCATGTTCTTGCTCATTTTCAATGAACAACGTGTTCCCAAATTCACTTTCGTTTTAGTTCTTAACTAAACCGTATTTATTTGTAATATTGACCGCGATTGGATGATTTATCCTAAACATCCAATCAGATCTCTTTTGACATCAATGCTTAGAAAGGCAAACATTCGGTACCCCTCGGATGTACACACTTTCTCTTTCGAAAAGTATAAAGAGAAGTAATTACGGGGAATTTCTCAAAGTCAAAAATGTATTGTTTATGTACACGATGTATTATCGTCAACAGCGTACAAGTAAGCTCCGAATTTGGAAAGTTTGCTTACACAGCAATATGTATGCGTAAATGTACACTCTGATCTGATAATACATGCGTTTTTACTCGTTTTCATAGCATAAAAAATGCAAATACGCAGCTTATCTGGAGCTCTGGAGGTGACCACATGAGCAGGTTTGACTGTACATAGAGGATGAGAGCAGGTTTGACTGTACATAGAGGATGAGAGCAGGTTTGACTGTACATAGAGGATGAGAGTAGGTTTGACTGTACATAGAGGATGATAACAGGTTTGACTGTACATAGAGGATGAGAGCAGGTTTGACTACATAGAGGATGAGAGCAGGTTTGACTATATAGAGGATGAGAGCAGGTTTGACTGTACATAGAGGATGAAAGCAGGTTTGACTGTACATAGAGGATGAGAGCAGGATTGACTGTACATAGAGGATGAGAGCAGGTTTGACTGTGCATAGAGGATGAGAGCAGATTTGACTGTACATAGAGTATGAGAGTAGGATTGACTGTACATAGAGGATGAGAGCAGGTTTGACTGTACATAGAGGATGAGAGCAGGTTTGACTCTACATAGAGGATGAGAGCAGGTTTGACTACATAGAGGATGAGAGCAGGTTTGACTGTACATATAGGATGAGAGCAGGATTGACTGTACATAGATGATGAGAGCAGGTTTGACTCTACATAGAGGATGAGAACAAGTTTGACTACATAGAGGATGAGAGCAGGTTTGACTGTACATAGAGGATGAGAGCAAGTTTGACTGTACATAGAGGATGAGAGCAGGATTGACTGTACATAGAGGATGAGAGCAGGATTGACTGTACATATAGGATGAGAGCAGGTTTGACTGTACATAGAGGATCAGAGCAGGATTGACTGTACATAGAGGATGAAAGCAGGCTTGACTGTACATAGAGGATGAGAGCAGGTTTGATTGTACATAGAGGATGACAGCAGGTTTGACTGTACATAGAAGATGAGAGCATGTTTGACTGTACATAGAGGATGAGAGCAGGATTGACTGTAAATAGAGGATGAGAGCAGGATTGACTGTACATAGAGGATGACAGCAGGTTTGACTATACATACAGGATGAGAGCAGGTTTGACTACATAGAGGATGAGAGTAGGTTTGACTACATAGACGATGAGAGTAGGTTTGACTACATAGAGGATGAGAGTAGATTTGACTACATAGAGGATGAGAGCAGGTTTGACTACATAGAGGATGAGAGTATATTTGACTACATAGAGGATGAGACCAGGTTTGACTGTACTTAGAGGATGAGACCAGGTTTGACTGTACATAGAGGATGACAGCAGATTTCACTGTACATAGAGGATGAGAGCAGGTTTCACTGTGCATAGAGGATGAGAGCAGGTTTCACTGTACATAGAGGATGAGAGCAGTATTGACTACATAGAGGATGCGAACAGGTTTGACTACATAGAGGATGAGAGCAGGTTTGACTACATAGAGGATGAGAGTAAGTTTGACTACATAGAGGGTGGGAGCAGGTTTGACTGTACATAGAGGATGACAGCAGGTGTGACTACATAGAGGATGACAGCAGGTTTGACTGTACATAGAGGATGACAGCAGGTTTGACTGTACATAGAGGATGAGAGCAGGTTTGACTGTACATAGAGGATGAGAGCAGGTTTGACTGTACATAGAGGATGGGAGCAGGATTGACTGTACATAGAGGATGACAGCAGGTTTGACTGTACATAGAGGATGAGAGCAGGATTGACTGTGCATAGATGATGAGAGCAGGATTGACTACATAGAGGATGATAGTAGGTTTGACTGTACATAGAGGATGAGAGCAGGTTTAACTCTACATAGAGGATGAGAGCAGGTTTGACTGTACATAGAGGATGAGAGCAGGTTTGACTGTACATAGAGGATGAGAGCAGGATTGACTGTACATAGAGGATGAGAGCATGTTTGACTGTAAATAGAGGATGAGAGCAGGTTTGACTGTACATAGAGGATGAGAGTAGGCTTGACTACATAGAGGATGAGAGCAGGTTTGACTCTACATAGAGGATGAGAACAGGTTTGACTGTACATAGAGGATGAGAGCAGGTTTGACTACATAGAAGATGAGAGCAGGTTTGACTATATAGAGGATGAGAGCAGGTTTGACTGTACATAGAGGATGAGAGCAGGTTTGACTACATAGAGGATGAGAGCAGGTTTTACTAAATAGAGGATGAGAGCAGGTTTGACTGTACATAGGGGATGAGAGCAGGTTTGACTACATAGAGGATGAGAGGAGGTTTGACTACATAGAGGATGAGAGTAGGTTTGACTACATAGAGGATGAGAGCAGGATTGACTCTACATAGAGGATGACAGCAGGTTTGACTGTACATAGAGGATGAGAACAGGAATGACTCTACATAGAGGATGACAGCAGGTTTGACTACATAGAGGATGAGAGCAGGATTTACTGTACATAGAGGATGAAAGCATGTTTGACTGTATATAGAGGATGAGAGCAGGCTTGACTGTACATAGAGGATGAGAGTTGGTTTGACTACATAGACGATGAGAGCAGGTTTGACTGTACATAGAGGATGAGAGCAGGTTTGACTGTACATAGAGGATGACAGCAGATTTGACTGTGCATAGAAGATGAGAGCAGGATTGACTGTACATAGAGGATGAGAGCAGGTTTGACTGTACATAGAGGATGAGAGCAGGTTTGACTGTACATAGAGGATGGGAGCAGGATTGACTGTACATAGAGGATGACAGCAGGTTTGACTGTACATAGAGGATGAGAGCAGGATTGACTGTGCATAGATGATGAGAGCAGGATTGACTACATAGAGGATGATAGTAGGTTTGACTGTACATAGAGGATGAGAGCAGGTTTAACTCTACATAGAGGATGAGAGCAGGTTTGACTGTACATAGAGGATGAGAGCAGGTTTGACTGTACATAGAGGATGAGAGCAGGATTGACTGTACATAGAGGATGAGAGCATGTTTGACTGTAAATAGAGGATGAGAGCAGGTTTGACTGTACATAGAGGATGAGAGTAGGCTTGACTACATAGAGGATGAGAGCAGGTTTGACTGTACATAGAGGATGAGAACAGGTTTGACTGTACATAGAGGATGAGAGCAGGTTTGACTACATAGAGGATGAGAGCAGGTTTGACTATATAGAGGATGAGAGCAGGTTTGACTGTACATAGAGGATGAGAGCAGGTTTGACTACATAGAGGATGAGAGCAGGTTTGACTAAATAGAGGATGAGAGCAGGTTTGACTGTACATAGAGGATGAGAACAGGTTTGACTGTACATAGAGGATGAGAGCAGGTTTGACTACATAGAGGATGAGAGCAGGTTTGACTATATAGAGGATGAGAGCAGGTTTGACTGTACATAGGGGATGAGAGCAGGTTTGACTACATAGAGGATGAGAGGAAGTTTGACTACATAGAGGATGAGAGTAGGTTTGACTACATAGAGGATGAGAGCAGGATTGACTCTACATAGAGGATGACAGCAGGTTTGACTGTACATAGAGGATGAGAACAGGAATGACTCTACATAGAGGATGACAGCAGGTTTGACTACATAGAGGATGAGAGCAGGATTTACTGTACATAGAGGATGAAAGCATGTTTGACTGTATATAGAGGATGAGAGCAGGCTTGACTGTACATAGAGGATGAGAGTTGGTTTGACTACATAGACGATGAGAGCAGGTTTGACTGTACATAGAGGATGAGAGCCGGTTTGACTGTACATAGAGGATGACAGCAGATTTGACTGTGCATAGAAGATGAGAGCAGGATTGACTGTACATAGAGGATGAGAGCAGGTTTGACTGTACATAGATGATGAGAGCCGGTTTGACTGTGCATAGAGGATGAGAGCAGGTTTGACTGTACATAGAGGATGAGAGTAGGTTTGACTGTACATAGAGAATGAGAGCAGGTTTGACTACATATATGATGAGAGCAGGTTTTACTGTACATAGAGGATGAGAGCAAGATTGACTGTACATAGAGGATGAGAGCATGTTTGACTGTACATAGAGGATGAGAGCAGGTTTGACTGTACATAGAGGATGAGAGTAGGATTGACTGTACATAGAGGATGAGAGCAGGTTTGACTGTACATAGAGGATGAGAGCAGGTTTGACTACATAGAGGATGAGAGTAAGTTTGACTACATAGAGGGTGGGAGCAGGTTTGACTGTACATAGAGGATGACAGCAGGTGTGACTACATAGAGGATGACAGCAGGTTTGACTGTACATAGAGGATGACAGCAGGTTTGACTGTACATAGAGGATGAGAACAGGTTTGACTGTACATAGAGGATGAGAGCAGGTTTGACTGTACATAGAGGATGGGAGCAGGATTGACTGTACATAGAGGATGACAGCAGGTTTGACTGTACATAGAGGATGAGAGCAGGATTGACTGTGCATAGATGATGAGAGCAGGATTGACTACATAGAGGATGATAGTAGGTTTGACTGTACATAGAGGATGATAGCAGGTTTAACTCTACATAGAGGATGAGAGCAGGTTTGACTGTACATAGAGGATGAGAGCAGGTTTGACTGTACATAGAGGATGAGAGCAGGATTGACTGTACATAGAGGATGAGAGCATGTTTGACTGTAAATAGAGGATGAGAGCAGGTTTGACTGTACATAGAGGATGAGAGTAGGCTTGACTACATAGAGGATGAGAGCAGGTTTGACTGTACATAGAGGATGAGAACAGGTTTGACTGTACATAGAGGATGAGAGCAGGTTTGACTACATAGAGGATGAGAGCAGGTTTGACTATATAGAGGATGAGAGCAGGTTTGACTGTACATAGAGGATGAGAGCAGGTTTGACTACATAGAGGATGAGAGCAGGTTTGACTAAATAGAGGATGAGAGCAGGTTTGACTGTACATAGAGGATGAGAACAGGTTTGACTGTACATAGAGGATGAGAGCAGGTTTGACTACATAGAGGATGAGAGCAGGTTTGACTATATAGAGGATGAGAGCAGGTTTGACTGTACATAGGGGATGAGAGGAGGTTTGACTACATAGAGGATGAGAGGAGGTTTGACTACATAGAGGATGAGAGTAGGTTTGACTACATAGAGGATGAGAGCAGGATTGACTCTACATAGAGGATGACAGCAGGTTTGACTGTACATAGAGGATGACAGCAGATTTGACTGTGCATAGAAGATGAGAGCAGGATTGACTGTACATAGAGGATGAGAGCAGGTTTGACTGTACATAGAGGATGAGAGCCGGTTTGACTGTGCATAGAGGATGAGAGCAGGTTTGACTGTACATAGAGGATGAGAGTAGGTTTGACTGTACATAGAGAATGAGAGCAGGTTTGACTACATAGATGATGAGAGCAGGTTTTACTGTACATAGAGGATGAGAGCAAGATTGACTGTACATAGAGGATGAGAGCATGTTTGACTGTACATAGAGGATGAGAGCAGGTTTGACTGTACATAGAGGATGAGAGTAGGATTGACTGTACATAGAGGATGAGAGCAGGTTTGACTGTACATAGAGGATGAGAGCAGGTTTGACTGTACATAGAGGATGAGAGCAGGTTTGACTGTACATAGAGGATGAGAGAAGGATTGACTGTACATAGAGGATGAGAGCAGGTTTGACTGTACATAGAGGATGAGAGCAGGTTTGACTGCATAGAGGATGAGAGCAGGTTTGACAGTACATAGAGGATGAGAGCAAATTTGACTGTACATAGAGGATGAGAGCAGGATTGACTGTACATAGAGGATGAGAGCAGGCTTGACTGTACATAGAGGATGAGAGCAGGTTTGACTGTACATAGAGGATGACAGCAGGTTTGACTGTACATAGAAGATGAGAGCAGGTTTGACTGTACATAGAGAATGAAAGCAGGATTGACTGTACATAGATGATGGGAGCAGGATTGACTGTACATAGAGGATGACAGCAGGTTTGACTGTACATACAGGATGAGAGCAGGTTTGACTACATAGAGGATGAGAGCAGGTTTGACTACATAGAGGATGAGAGTAGGTTTGACTACATAGAAGATGAGAGTAGATTTGACTGTACATAGGGGATGAGAGCAGGTTTGACTACATAGAGGATGAGAGGAAGTTTGACTACATAGAGGATGAGAGCAGGATTGACTCTACATAGAGGATGACAGCAGGTTTGACTGTACATAGAGGATGAGAACAGGAATGACTCTACATAGAGGATGACAGCAGGTTTGACTACATAGAGGATGAGAGCAGGATTTACTGTACATAGAGGATGAAAGCATGTTTGACTGTATATAGAGGATGAGAGCAGGCTTGACTGTACATAGAGGATGAGAGTTGGTTTGACTACATAGACGATGAGAGCAGGTTTGACTGTACATAGAGGATGAGAGCCGGTTTGACTGTACATAGAGGATGACAGCAGATTTGACTGTGCATAGAAGATGAGAGCAGGATTGACTGTACATAGAGGATGAGAGCAGGTTTGACTGTACATAGAGGATGAGAGCCGGTTTGACTGTGCATAGAGGATGAGAGCAGGTTTGACTGTACATAGAGGATGAGAGTAGGTTTGACTGTACATAGAGAATGAGAGCAGGTTTGACTACATATATGATGAGAGCAGGTTTTACTGTACATAGAGGATGAGAGCAAGATTGACTGTACATAGAGGATGAGAGCATGTTTGACTGTACATAGAGGATGAGAGCAGGTTTGACTGTACATAGAGGATGAGAGTAGGATTGACTGTACATAGAGGATGAGAGCAGGTTTGACTGTACATAGAGGATGAGAGCAGGTTTGACTACATAGAGGATGAGAGTAAGTTTGACTACATAGAGGGTGGGAGCAGGTTTGACTGTACATAGAGGATGACAGCAGGTGTGACTACATAGAGGATGACAGCAGGTTTGACTGTACATAGAGGATGACAGCAGGTTTGACTGTACATAGAGGATGAGAACAGGTTTGACTGTACATAGAGGATGAGAGCAGGTTTGACTGTACATAGAGGATGGGAGCAGGATTGACTGTACATAGAGGATGACAGCAGGTTTGACTGTACATAGAGGATGAGAGCAGGATTGACTGTGCATAGATGATGAGAGCAGGATTGACTACATAGAGGATGATAGTAGGTTTGACTGTACATAGAGGATGATAGCAGGTTTAACTCTACATAGAGGATGAGAGCAGGTTTGACTGTACATAGAGGATGAGAGCAGGTTTGACTGTACATAGAGGATGAGAGCAGGATTGACTGTACATAGAGGATGAGAGCATGTTTGACTGTAAATAGAGGATGAGAGCAGGTTTGACTGTACATAGAGGATGAGAGTAGGCTTGACTACATAGAGGATGAGAGCAGGTTTGACTGTACATAGAGGATGAGAACAGGTTTGACTGTACATAGAGGATGAGAGCAGGTTTGACTACATAGAGGATGAGAGCAGGTTTGACTATATAGAGGATGAGAGCAGGTTTGACTGTACATAGAGGATGAGAGCAGGTTTGACTACATAGAGGATGAGAGCAGGTTTGACTAAATAGAGGATGAGAGCAGGTTTGACTGTACATAGAGGATGAGAACAGGTTTGACTGTACATAGAGGATGAGAGCAGGTTTGACTACATAGAGGATGAGAGCAGGTTTGACTATATAGAGGATGAGAGCAGGTTTGACTGTACATAGGGGATGAGAGGAGGTTTGACTACATAGAGGATGAGAGGAGGTTTGACTACATAGAGGATGAGAGTAGGTTTGACTACATAGAGGATGAGAGCAGGATTGACTCTACATAGAGGATGACAGCAGGTTTGACTGTACATACAGGATGAGAGCAGGTTTGACTACATAGAGGATGAGAGCAGGTTTGACTACATAGAGGATGAGAGTAGGTTTGACTACATAGAAGATGAGAGTAGATTTGACTACATAGAGGATGAGAGTAGATTTGACTACATAGAGGATGAGAGTAGATTTGACTGTACATAGAGGATGAGACCAGGTTTGACTGTACATAAAGGATGACAGCAGATTTCACTGTACATAGAGGATGAGAGCAGATTTGGCTGTTCATAGAGGATGAGAGAAGGCTTGACTGTGCATAGAGGATGAGAGCAGGATTGACTGTACATAGAGGATTCGAGCAGGTTTGACTGTACATAGAGGATGAGAGCAGGTTTCACTGTACATAGAGGATGAGTGCAGGTTTGACTACATAGAGGATGAGAGCAGGTTTGAATGTACATAGAGGATGAGAGCAGGATTGACTGTACATAGAGGATGAGAGCAGGTTTGACTGTACATAGAGGATGACAGCAGGATTGACTGTACATAGAGGATGACAGCAGATTTCACTGTACATAGAGGATGAGAGCAGTATTGACTACACAGAGGATGAGAACAGGTTTGACTACATAGCGGATGAGAGCAGGTTTGACTACATAGAGGATGAGAGTAGGTTTGACTACATAGAGGGTGAGAGCAGGTTTGACTGTACATAGAGGATGACAGCAGGTGTGACTACATAGAGGATGACAGCAGGTTTGACTGTACATAGAGGATGACAGCAGGTTTGACTGTACATAGAGGATGAGAGCAGGTTTGACTGTACATAGAGGATGAGAGCAGGTTTGACTGTACATAGAGGATAGGAGCAGGATTGACTGTACATAGAGGATGACAGCAGGTTTGACGGTACATAGAGGATGAGAGCAGGATTGACTGTGCATAGATGATGAGAGCAGGATTGACTACATAGAGGATGAGAGTAGGTTTGACTGTACATAGAGAATGAGAGCAGGTTTGACTGTGCATAGAGGATGAGAGCAGGATTGACTATACATAGAGGATGACAGCAGGTTTGAGTGTACATAGAGGATGAGAGCAGGTTTAACTGTACATAGAGGATGAGAGCAGGTATGACTGTACATAGAGGATGAGAGCAGGATTGACTCTACATAGAGGATGACAGCAGGTTTGACTGTACATAGAGGATGAGAGCAGGTTTGACTGTACATAGAGGATGAGAGCAGGTTTGACTGTACATAGAGGATGACAGCAGGTTTGACTGCATAGAGGATGAGAGCAGGTTTGACAGTACATAGAGGATGAGAGCAAGCTTGACTGTACATAGAGGATGAGAGCAGGATTGACTGTACATAGAGGATGAGAGCAGGCTTGACTGTACATAGAGGATGAGAGCAGGTTTGACTGTACATAGAGGATGACAGTAGGTTTGACTGTACATAGAAGATGAGAGCAGGTTTTACTGTACATAGAGGATGAGAACAGGATTGACTGTACATAGAGGATGAGAGCAGGATTGACTGTACATAGAGGATGACAGCAGGTTTGACTGTACATACAAGATGAGAGCAGGTTTGACTACATAGAGAATGAGAGCAGGTTTGACTACATAGAGGATGAGAGTAGGTTTGACTACATAGAGGATGAGAGTAGATTTGACTACATAGAGGATGAGAGTAGATTTGACTGCATAGAGGATGAGAGTAGGTTTGACTACATAGAGGATGAGAGTAGATTTGACTACATAGAGGATGAGAGTAGATTTGACTACATAGAGGATGAGAGTAGGTTTGACTACATAGAGGATGAGAGCAGGTTTGAATGTACATAGAGGATGACAGCAGGATTGACTGTACATAGAGGATGACAGCAGATTTCACTGTACATAGAGGATGAGAGCAGATTTGACTGTACATAGAGGATGAGAGCAGGTTTGACTGTGCATAGAGGATGAGAGCAGGATTGATTGGACATGGAAGATTCGAGCAGGTTTGACTGTCCATAGAGGATGAGAGCAGGTTTCATTTTACATAGAGGATGAGAGCAGGTTTCACTGTACATAGAGGATGAGAGCAAGTTTGACTGTACATAGAGGATGAGAGCAGTATTGACTACATAGAGGATGAGAACAGGTTTGACTACATAGCGGATGAGAGCAGGTTTGACTACATAGAGGATGAGAGTAGGTTTGACTACATAGAGGGTGAGAGCAGGTTTGACTGTACATAGAGGATGACAGCAGGTGTGACTACATAGAGGATGACAGCAGGTTTGACTGTACATAGAGGATGACAGCAGGTTTGACTGTACATAGAGAATGAGAGCAGGTTTGACTGTACATAGAGGATGAGAGCAGGTTTGACTGTACATAGAGGATAGGAGCAGGATTGACTGTACATAGAGGATGACAGCAGGTTTGACGGTATATAGAGGATGAGAGCAGGATTGACTGTGCATAGATGATGAGAGCAGGATTGACTACATAGAGGATGAGAGTAGGTTTGACTGTACATAGAGGATGAGAGCAGGTTTGACTGTACATAGAGGATGAGAGCAGGATTGACTGTACATAGAGGATGACAGCAGGTTTGAGTGTACATAGAGGATGAGAGCAGGTTTAACTGTACATAGAGGATGAGAGCAGGATTGACTGTACATAGAGGATGAGAGCAGGTATGACTGTACATAGAGGATGAGAGCAGGATTGACTCTACATAGAGGATGACCGCAGGTTTGACTGTACATAGAGGATGAGAGCAGGTTTGACTGTACATAGAGGATGAGAGCAGGTTTGAATGTACATAGAGGATGAGAGCCGGTTTGACTGTGCATAGAGGATGAGAGCAGGTTTGACTGTACATAGAGGATGAGAGTAGGTTTGACTGTACATAGAGAATGAGAGCAGGTTTGACTACATAGATGATGAGAGCAGGTTTTACTGTACATAGAGGATGAGAGCAAGATTGACTGTACATAGAGGATGAGAGCATGTTTGACTGTACATAGAGGATGAGAGCAGGTTTGACTGTACATAGAGGATGAGAGTAGGATTGACTGTACATAGAGGATGAGAGCAGGTTTGACTGTACATAGAGGATGAGAGCAGGTTTGACTGTACATAGAGGATGAGAGCAGGTTTGACTGTACATAGAGGATGAGAGAAGGATTGACTGTACATAGAGGATGAGAGCAGGTTTGACTGTACATAGAGGATGAGAGCAGGTTTGACTGCATAGAGGATGAGAGCAGGTTTGACAGTACATAGAGGATGAGAGCAAATTTGACTGTACATAGAGGATGAGAGCAGGATTGACTGTACATAGAGGATGAGAGCAGGCTTGACTGTACATAGAGGATGAGAGCAGGTTTGACTGTACATAGAGGATGACAGCAGGTTTGACTGTACATAGAAGATGAGAGCAGGTTTGACTGTACATAGAGAATGAAAGCAGGATTGACTGTACATAGATGATGGGAGCAGGATTGACTGTACATAGAGGATGACAGCAGGTTTGACTGTACATACAGGATGAGAGCAGGATTGACTACATAGAGGATGAGAGCAGGTTTGACTACATAGAGGATGAGAGTAGGTTTGACTACATAGAAGATGAGAGTAGATTTGACTACATAGAGGATGAGAGTAGATTTGACTACATAGAGGATGAGAGTAGATTTGACTGTACATAGAGGATGAGACCAGGTTTGACTGTACATAAAGGATGACAGCAGATTTCACTGTACATAGAGGATGAGAGCAGATTTGGCTGTTCATAGAGGATGAGAGCAGGCTTGACTGTGCATAGAGGATGAGAGCAGGATTGACTGTACATAGAGGATTCGAGCAGGTTTGACTGTACATAGAGGATGAGAGCAGGTTTCACTGTACATAGAGGATGAGAGTAGGTTTGACTACATAGAGGATGAGAGCAGGTTTGAATGTACATAGAGGATGAGCGCAGGATTGACTGTACATAGAGGATGAGAGCAGGTTTGACTGTACATAGAGGATGACAGCAGGATTGACTGTACATAGAGGATGACAGCAGATTTCACTGTACATAGAGGATGAGAGCAGTATTGACTACACAGAGGATGAGAACAGGTTTGACTACATAGCGGATGAGAGCAGGTTTGACTACATAGAGGATGAGAGTAGGTTTGACTACATAGAGGGTGAGAGCAGGTTTGACTGTACATAGAGGATGACAGCAGGTGTGACTACATAGAGGATGACAGCAGGTTTGACTGTACATAGAGGATGACAGCAGGTTTGACTGTACATAGAGGATGAGAGCAGGTTTGACTGTACATAGAGGATGAGAGCAGGTTTGACTGTACATAGAGGATAGGAGCAGGATTGACTGTACATAGAGGATGACAGCAGGTTTGACGGTACATAGAGGATGAGAGCAGGATTGACTGTGCATAGATGATGAGAGCAGGATTGACTACATAGAGGATGAGAGTAGGTTTGACTGTACATAGAGAATGAGAGCAGGTTTGACTGTGCATAGAGGATGAGAGCAGGATTGACTATACATAGAGGATGACAGCAGGTTTGAGTGTACATAGAGGATGAGAGCAGGTTTAACTGTACATAGAGGATGAGAGCAGGTATGACTGTACATAGAGGATGAGAGCAGGATTGACTCTACATAGAGGATGACAGCAGGTTTGACTGTACATAGAGGATGAGAGCAGGTTTGACTGTACATAGAGGATGAGAGCAGGTTTGACTGTACATAGAGGATGAGAGCAGGTTTGACTGCATAGAGGATGAGAGCAGGTTTGACAGTACATAGAGGATGAGAGCAAGCTTGACTGTACAGAGAGGATGAGAGCAGGATTGACTGTACATAGAGGATGAGAGCAGGCTTGACTGTACATAGAGGATGAGAGCAGGTTTGACTGTACATAGAGGATGACAGCAGGTTTGACTGTACATAGAAGATGAGAGCAGGTTTTACTGTACATAGAGGATGAGAACAGGATTGACTGTACATAGAGGATGAGAGCAGGATTGACTGTACATAGAGGATGACAGCAGGTTTGACTGTACATACAAGATGAGAGCAGGTTTGACTACATAGAGAATGAGAGCAGGTTTGACTACATAGAGGATGAGAGTATGTTTGACTACATAGAGGATGAGAGTAGATTTGACTACATAGAGGATGAGAGTAGATTTGACTACATAGAGGATGAGAGTAGGTTTGACTACATAGAGGATGAGAGTAGATTTGACTACATAGAGGATGAGAGTAGATTTGACTACATAGAGGATGAGAGTAGGTTTGACTACATAGAGGATGAGAGCAGGTTTGAATGTACATAGAGGATGACAGCAGGATTGACTGTACATAGAGGATGACAGCAGATTTCACTGTACATAGAGGATGAGAGCAGATTTGACTGTACATAGAGGATGAGAGCAGGTTTGACTGTGCATAGAGGATGAGAGCAGGATTGATTGGACATGGAAGATTCGAGCAGGTTTGACTGTCCATAGAGGATGAGAGCAGGTTTCATTTTACATAGAGGATGAGAGCAGGTTTCACTGTACATAGAGGATGAGAGCAGGTTTGACTGTACATAGAGGATGAGAGCAGTATTGACTACATAGAGGATGAGAACAGGTTTGACTACATAGCGGATGAGAGCAGGTTTGACTACATAGAGGATGAGAGTAGGTTTGACTACATAGAGGGTGAGAGCAGGTTTGACTGTACATAGAGGATGACAGCAGGTGTGACTACATAGAGGATGACAGCAGGTTTGACTGTACATAGAGGATGACAGCAGGTTTTACTGTACATAGAGAATGAGAGCAGGTTTGAATGTACATAGAGGATGAGAGCAGGTTTGACTGTACATAGAGGATAGGAGCAGGATTGACTGTACATAGAGGATGACAGCAGGTTTGACGGTACATAGAGGATGAGAGCAGGCTTGACTGTACATAGAAGATGAGAGCATGTTTGACTGTACATAGAGGATGAGAGCAGGATTGACTGTACATAGAGGATGAGAGCAGGTTTGACTGTACATAGAGGATGAGAGCAGGATTGACTGTACATAGAGGATGACAGCAGGTTTGAGTGTACATAGAGGATGAGAGCAGGTTTAACTGTACATAGAGGATGAGAGCAGGATTGACTGTACATAGAGGATGAGAGCAGGTATGACTGTACATAGAGGATGAGAGCAGGATTGACTCTACATAGAGGATGACCGCAGGTTTGACTGTACATAGAGGATGAGAGCAGGTTTGACTGTACATAGAGGATGAGAGCAGGTTTGACTGTACATAGAGGATGAGAGCCGGTTTGACTGTGCATAGAGGATGAGAGCAGGTTTGACTGTACATAGAGGATGAGAGTAGGTTTGACTGTACATAGAGAATGAGAGCAGGTTTGACTACATAGATGATGAGAGCAGGTTTTACTGTACATAGAGGATGAGAGCAAGATTGACTGTACATAGAGGATGAGAGCATGTTTGACTGTACATAGAGGATGAGAGCAGGTTTGACTGTACATAGAGGATGAGAGTAGGATTGACTGTACATAGAGGATGAGAGCAGGTTTGACTGTACATAGAGGATGAGAGCAGGTTTGACTGTACATAGAGGATGAGAGCAGGTTTGACTGTACATAGAGGATGAGAGAAGGATTGACTGTACATAGAGGATGAGAGCAGGTTTGACTGTACATAGAGGATGAGAGCAGGTTTGACTGCATAGAGGATGAGAGCAGGTTTGACAGTACATAGAGGATGAGAGCAAATTTGACTGTACATAGAGGATGAGAGCAGGATTGACTGTACATAGAGGATGAGAGCAGGCTTGACTGTACATAGAGGATGAGAGCAGGTTTGACTGTACATAGAGGATGACAGCAGGTTTGACTGTACATAGAAGATGAGAGCAGGTTTGACTGTACATAGAGAATGAAAGCAGGATTGACTGTACATAGATGATGGGAGCAGGATTGACTGTACATAGAGGATGACAGCAGGTTTGACTGTACATACAGGATGAGAGCAGGTTTGACTACATAGAGGATGAGAGCAGGTTTGACTACATAGAGGATGAGAGTAGGTTTGACTACATAGAAGATGAGAGTAGATTTGACTACATAGAGGATGAGAGTAGATTTGACTACATAGAGGATGAGAGTAGATTTGACTGTACATAGAGGATGAGACCAGGTTTGACTGTACATAAAGGATGACAGCAGATTTCACTGTACATAGAGGATGAGAGCAGATTTGGCTGTTCATAGAGGATGAGAGCAGGCTTGACTGTGCATAGAGGATGAGAGCAGGATTGACTGTACATAGAGGATTCGAGCAGGTTTGACTGTACATAGAGGATGAGAGCAGGTTTCACTGTACATAGAGGATGAGAGTAGGTTTGACTACATAGAGGATGAGAGCAGGTTTGAATGTACATAGAGGATGAGCGCAGGATTGACTGTACATAGAGGATGAGAGCAGGTTTGACTGTACATAGAGGATGACAGCAGGATTGACTGTACATAGAGGATGACAGCAGATTTCACTGTACATAGAGGATGAGAGCAGTATTGACTACACAGAGGATGAGAACAGGTTTGACTACATAGCGGATGAGAGCAGGTTTGACTACATAGAGGATGAGAGTAGGTTTGACTACATAGAGGGTGAGAGCAGGTTTGACTGTACATAGAGGATGACAGCAGGTGTGACTACATAGAGGATGACAGCAGGTTTGACTGTACATAGAGGATGACAGCAGGTTTGACTGTACATAGAGGATGAGAGCAGGTTTGACTGTACATAGAGGATGAGAGCAGGTTTGACTGTACATAGAGGATAGGAGCAGGATTGACTGTACATAGAGGATGACAGCAGGTTTGACGGTACATAGAGGATGAGAGCAGGATTGACTGTGCATAGATGATGAGAGCAGGATTGACTACATAGAGGATGAGAGTAGGTTTGACTGTACATAGAGAATGAGAGCAGGTTTGACTGTGCATAGAGGATGAGAGCAGGATTGACTATACATAGAGGATGACAGCAGGTTTGAGTGTACATAGAGGATGAGAGCAGGTTTAACTGTACATAGAGGATGAGAGCAGGTATGACTGTACATAGAGGATGAGAGCAGGATTGACTCTACATAGAGGATGACAGCAGGTTTGACTGTACATAGAGGATGAGAGCAGGTTTGACTGTACATAGAGGATGAGAGCAGGTTTGACTGTACATAGAGGATGAGAGCAGGTTTGACTGCATAGAGGATGAGAGCAGGTTTGACAGTACATAGAGGATGAGAGCAAGCTTGACTGTACAGAGAGGATGAGAGCAGGATTGACTGTACATAGAGGATGAGAGCAGGCTTGACTGTACATAGAGGATGAGAGCAGGTTTGACTGTACATAGAGGATGACAGCAGGTTTGACTGTACATAGAAGATGAGAGCAGGTTTTACTGTACATAGAGGATGAGAACAGGATTGACTGTACATAGAGGATGAGAGCAGGATTGACTGTACATAGAGGATGACAGCAGGTTTGACTGTACATACAAGATGAGAGCAGGTTTGACTACATAGAGAATGAGAGCAGGTTTGACTACATAGAGGATGAGAGTATGTTTGACTACATAGAGGATGAGAGTAGATTTGACTACATAGAGGATGAGAGTAGATTTGACTACATAGAGGATGAGAGTAGGTTTGACTACATAGAGGATGAGAGTAGATTTGACTACATAGAGGATGAGAGTAGATTTGACTACATAGAGGATGAGAGTAGGTTTGACTACATAGAGGATGAGAGCAGGTTTGAATGTACATAGAGGATGACAGCAGGATTGACTGTACATAGAGGATGACAGCAGATTTCACTGTACATAGAGGATGAGAGCAGATTTGACTGTACATAGAGGATGAGAGCAGGTTTGACTGTGCATAGAGGATGAGAGCAGGATTGATTGGACATGGAAGATTCGAGCAGGTTTGACTGTCCATAGAGGATGAGAGCAGGTTTCATTTTACATAGAGGATGAGAGCAGGTTTCACTGTACATAGAGGATGAGAGCAGGTTTGACTGTACATAGAGGATGAGAGCAGTATTGACTACATAGAGGATGAGAACAGGTTTGACTACATAGCGGATGAGAGCAGGTTTGACTACATAGAGGATGAGAGTAGGTTTGACTACATAGAGGGTGAGAGCAGGTTTGACTGTACATAGAGGATGACAGCAGGTGTGACTACATAGAGGATGACAGCAGGTTTGACTGTACATAGAGGATGACAGCAGGTTTTACTGTACATAGAGAATGAGAGCAGGTTTGAATGTACATAGAGGATGAGAGCAGGTTTGACTGTACATAGAGGATAGGAGCAGGATTGACTGTACATAGAGGATGACAGCAGGTTTGACGGTACATAGAGGATGAGAGCAGGCTTGACTGTACATAGAAGATGAGAGCATGTTTGACTGTACATAGAGGATGAGAGCAGGATTGACTGTAAATAGAGGATGAGAGCAGGATTGACTGTAAATAGAGGATGAGAGCAGGATTGACTGTAAATAGAGGATGAGAGCAGGATTGACTATACATACAGGATGAGAGCAGGTTTGACTACATAGAGGATGAGAGTAGGTTTGACTACATAGAGGATGAGAGTAGGTTTGACTACATAGAGGATGAGAGTAGATTTGACTACATAGAGGATGAGAGCAGGTTTGACTACATAGAGGATGAGAGTAGATTTGACTACATAGAGGATGAGACCAGGTTTGACTGTACTTAGAGGATGAGACCAGGTTTGACTGTACATAGAGGATGACAGCAGATTTCACTGTACATAGAGGATTCGAGCAGGTTTGACTGTACATAGAGGATGAGAGCAGGTTTCACTGTACATAGAGGATGAGAGCAGGTTTCACTGTGCATAGAGGATGAGAGCAGGTTTCACTGTACATAGAGGATGAGAGCAGTATTGACTACATAGAGGATGCGAACAGGTTTGACTACATAGAGGATGAGAGCAGGTTTGACTACATAGAGGGTGGGAGCAGGTTTGACTGTACATAGAGGATGACAGCAGGTGTGACTACATAGAGGATGACAGCAGGTTTGACTGTACATAGAGGATGACAGCAGGTTTGACTGTACATAGAGGATGAGAGCAGGTTTGACTGTACATAGAGGATGAGAGCAGGTTTGACTGTACATAGAGGATGGGAGCAGGATTGACTGTACATAGAGGATGACAGCAGGTTTGACTGTACATAGAGGATGAGAGCAGGATTGACTGTGCATAGATGATGAGAGCAGGATTGACTACATAGAGGATGATAGTAGGTTTGACTGTACATAGAGGATGAGAGCAGGTTTAACTCTACATAGAGGATGAGAGCAGGTTTGACTGTACATAGAGGATGAGAGCAGGTTTGACTGTACATAGAGGATGAGAGCAGGATTGACTGTACATAGAGGAGGAGAGCATGTTTGACTGTAAATAGAGGATGAGAGCAGGTTTGACTGTACATAGAGGATGAGAGTAGGCTTGACTACATAGAGGATGAGAGCAGGTTTGACTGTACATAGAGGATGAGAACAGGTTTGACTGTACATAGAGGATGAGAGCAGGTTTGACTACATAGAGGATGAGAGCAGGTTTGACTATATAGAGGATGAGAGCAGGTTTGACTGTACATAGAGGATGAGAGCAGGTTTGACTACATAGAGGATGAGAGCAGGTTTGACTAAATAGAGGATGAGAGCAGGTTTGACTGTACATAGAGGATGAGAACAGGTTTGACTGTACATAGAGGATGAGAGCAGGTTTGACTACATAGAGGATGAGAGCAGGTTTGACTATATAGAGGATGAGAGCAGGTTTGACTGTACATAGGGGATGAGAGCAGGTTTGACTACATAGAGGATGAGAGGAGGTTTGACTACATAGAGGATGAGAGTAGGTTTGACTACATAGAGGATGAGAGCAGGATTGACTCTACATAGAGGATGACAGCAGGTTTGACTGTACATAGAGGATGAGAACAGGAATGACTCTACATAGAGGATGACAGCAGGTTTGACTACATAGAGGATGAGAGCAGGATTTACTGTACATAGAGGATGAAAGCATGTTTGACTGTATATAGAGGATGAGAGCAGGCTTGACTGTACATAGAGGATGAGAGTTGGTTTGACTACATAGACGATGAGAGCAGGTTTGACTGTACATAGAGGATGAGAGCAGGTTTGACTGTACATAGAGGATGACAGCAGATTTGACTGTGCATAGAAGATGAGAGCAGGATTGACTGTACATAGAGGATGAGAGCAGGTTTGACTGTACATAGAGGATGAGAGCCGGGTTGACTGTGCATAGAGGATGAGAGCAGGTTTGACTGTACATAGAGGATGAGAGTAGGTTTGACTGTACATAGAGAATGAGAGCAGGTTTGACTACATATATGATGAGAGCAGGTTTTACTGTACATAGAGGATGAGAGCAAGATTGACTGTACATAGAGGATGAGAGCATGTTTGACTGTACATAGAGGATGAGAGCAGGTTTGACTGTACATAGAGGATGAGAGTAGGATTGACTGTACATAGAGGATGAGAGCAGGTTTGACTGTACATAGAGGATGAGAGCAGGTTTGACTACATAGAGGATGAGAGTAAGTTTGACTACATAGAGGGTGGGAGCAGGTTTGACTGTACATAGAGGATGACAGCAGGTGTGACTACATAGAGGATGACAGCAGGTTTGACTGTACATAGAGGATGACAGCAGGTTTGACTGTACATAGAGGATGAGAGCAGGTTTGACTGTACATAGAGGATGAGAGCAGGTTTGACTGTACATAAAGGATGGGAGCAGGATTGACTGTACATAGAGGATGACAGCAGGTTTGACTGTACATAGAGGATGAGAGCAGGATTGACTGTGCATAGATGATGAGAGCAGGATTGACTACATAGAGGATGATAGTAGGTTTGACTGTACATAGAGGATGAGAGCAGGTTTAACTCTACATAGAGGATGAGAGCAGGTTTGAGTGTACATAGAGGATGAGAGCAGGTTTGACTGTACATAGAGGATGAGAGCAGGATTGACTGTACATAGAGGATGAGAGCATGTTTGACTGTAAATAGAGGATGAGAGCAGGTTTGACTGTACATAGAGGATGAGAGTAGGCTTGACTACATAGAGGATGAGAGCAGGTTTGACTGTACATAGAGGATGAGAACAGGTTTGACTGTACATAGAGGATGAGAGCAGGTTTGACTACATAGAGGATGAGAGCAGGTTTGACTATATAGAGGATGAGAGCAGGTTTGACTGTACATAGAGGATGAGAGCAGGTTTGACTACATAGAGGATGAGAGCAGGTTTGACTAAATAGAGGATGAGAGCAGGTTTGACTGTACATAGAGGATGAGAACAGGTTTGACTGTACATAGAGGATGAGAGCAGGTTTGACTACATAGAGGATGAGAGCAGGTTTGACTATATAGAGGATGAGAGCAGGTTTGACTGTACATAGGGGATGAGAGCAGGTTTGACTACATAGAGGATGAGAGGAGGTTTGACTACATAGAGGATGAGAGTAGGTTTGACTACATAGAGGATGAGAGCAGGATTGACTCTACATAGAGGATGACAGCAGGTTTGACTGTACATAGAGGATGACAGCAGATTTGACTGTGCATAGAAGATGAGAGCAGGATTGACTGTACATAGAGGATGAGAGCAGGTTTGACTGTACATAGAGGATGAGAGCCGGTTTGACTGTGCATAGAGGATGAGAGCAGGTTTGACTGTACATAGAGGATGAGAGTAGGTTTGACTGTACATAGAGAATAAGAGCAGGTTTGACTACATAGATGATGAGAGCAGGTTTTACTGTACATAGAGGATGAGAGCAAGATTGAATGTACATAGAGGATGAGAGCATGTTTGACTGTACATAGAGGATGAGAGCAGGTTTGACTGTACATAGAGGATGAGAGTAGGATTGACTGTACATAGAGGATGAGAGCAGGTTTGACTGTCAATAGAGGATGAGAGCAGGTTTGACTGTACATAGAGGATGAGAGCAGGTTTGACTGTACATAGAGGATGAGAGAAGGATTGACTGTACATAGAGGATGAGAGCAGGTTTGACTGTACATAGAGGATGAGAGCAGGCTTGACTGCATAGAGGATGAGAGCAGGTTTGACAGTACATAGAGAATGAGAGCAAATTTGACTGTACATAGAGGATGAGAGCAGGATTGACTGTACATAGAGGATGAGAGCAGGCTTGACTGTACATAGAGGATGAGAGCAGGTTTGACTGTACATAGAGGATGACAGCAGGTTTGACTGTACATAGAAGATGAGAGCAGGTTTGACTGTACATAGAGAATGAAAGCAGGATTGACTGTACATAGATGATGGGAGCAGGATTGACTGTACATAGAGGATGACAGCAGGTTTGACTGTACATACAGGATGAGAGCAGGTTTGACTACATAGAGGATGAGAGCAGGTTTGACTACATAGAGGATGAGAGTAGGTTTGACTACATAGAAGATGAGAGTAGATTTGACTACATAGAGGATGAGAGTAGATTTGACTACATAGAGGATGAGAGTAGATTTGACTGTACATAGAGGATGAGACCAGGTTTGACTGTACATAAAGGATGACAGCAGATTTCACTGTACATAGAGGATGAGAGCAGATTTGGCTGTTCATAGAGGATGAGAGCAGGCTTGACTGTGCATAGAGGATGAGAGCAGGATTGACTGTACATAGAGGATTCGAGCAGGTTTGACTGTACATAGAGGATGAGAGCAGGTTTCACTGTACATAGAGGATGAGAGTAGGTTTGACTACATAGAGGATGAGAGCAGGTTTGAATGTACATAGAGGATGAGAGCAGGATTGACTGTACATAGAGGATGAGAGCAGGTTTGACTGTACATAGAGGATGACAGCAGATTTCACTGTACATAGAGGATGAGAGCAGTATTGACTACACAGAGGATGAGAACAGGTTTGACTACATAGCGGATGAGAGCAGGTTTGACTACATAGAGGATGAGAGTAGGTTTGACTACATAGAGGGTGAGAGCAGGTTTGACTGTACATAGAGGATGACAGCAGGTGTGACTACATAGAGGATGACAGCAGGTTTGACTGTACATAGAGGATGACAGCAGGTTTGACTGTACATAGAGGATGAGAGCAGGTTTGACTGTACATAGAGGATGAGAGCAGGTTTGACTGTACATAGAGGATAGGAGCAGGATTGACTGTACATAGAGGATGACAGCAGGTTTGACGGTACATAGAGGATGAGAGCAGGATTGACTGTGCATAGATGATGAGAGCAGGATTGACTACATAGAGGATGAGAGTAGGTTTGACTGTACATAGAGAATGAGAGCAGGTTTGACTGTGCATAGAGGATGAGAGCAGGATTGACTATACATAGAGGATGACAGCAGGTTTGAGTGTACATAGAGGATGAGAGCAGGTTTAACTGTACATAGAGGATGAGAGCAGGTATGACTGTACATAGAGGATGAGAGCAGGATTGACTCTACATAGAGGATGACAGCAGGTTTGACTGTACATAGAGGATGAGAGCAGGTTTGACTGTACATAGAGGATGAGAGCAGGTTTGACTGTACATAGAGGATGACAGCAGGTTTGACTGCATAGAGGATGAGAGCAGGTTTGACAGTACATAGAGGATGAGAGCAAGCTTGACTGTACATAGAGGATGAGAGCAGGATTGACTGTACATAGAGGATGAGAGCAGGCTTGACTGTACATAGAGGATGAGAGCAGGTTTGACTGTACATAGAGGATGACAGCAGGTTTGACTGTACATAGAAGATGAGAGCAGGTTTTACTGTACATAGAGGATGAGAACAGGATTGACTGTACATAGAGGATGAGAGCAGGATTGACTGTACATAGAGGATGACAGCAGGTTTGACTGTACATACAAGATGAGAGCAGGTTTGACTACATAGAGAATGAGAGCAGGTTTGACTACATAGAGGATGAGAGTAGGTTTGACTACATAGAGGATGAAAGTAGATTTGACTACATAGAGGATGAGAGTAGATTTGACTACATAGAGGATGAGAGTAGGTTTGACTACATAGAGGATGAGAGTAGATTTGACTACATAGAGGATGAGAGTAGATTTGACTACATAGAGGATGAGAGTAGGTTTGACTACATAGAGGATGAGAGCAGGTTTGAATGTGCATAGAGGATGACAGCAGGATTGACTGTACATAGAGGATGACAGCAGATTTCACTGTACATAGAGGATGAGAGCAGATTTGACTGTACATAGAGGATGAGAGCAGGTTTGACTGTGCATAGAGGATGAGAGCAGGATTGATTGGACATGGAAGATTCGAGCAGGTTTGACTGTCCATAGAGGATGAGAGCAGGTTTCATTTTACATAGAGGATGAGAGCAGGTTTCACTGTACATAGAGGATGAGAGCAGGTTTGACTGTACATAGAGGATGAGAGCAGTATTGACTACATAGAGGATGAGAACAGGTTTGACTACATAGCGGATGAGAGCAGGTTTGACTACATAGAGGATGAGAGTAGGTTTGACTACATAGAGGGTGAGAGCAGGTGTGACTACATAGAGGATGACAGCAGGTTTGACTGTACATAGAGGATGACAGCAGGTTTGACTGTACATAGAGAATGAGAGCAGGTTTGACTGTACATAGAGGATGAGAGCAGGTTTGACTGTACATAGAGGATAGGAGCAGGATTGACTGTACATAGAGGATGACAGCAGGTTTGACGGTATATAGAGGATGAGAGCAGGATTGACTGTGCATAGATGATGAGAGCAGGATTGACTACATAGAGGATGAGAGTAGGTTTGACTGTACATAGAGGATGAGAGCAGGTTTGACTGTACATAGAGGATGAGAGCAGGATTGACTGTACATAGAGGATGACAGCAGGTTTGAGTGTACATAGAGGATGAGAGCAGGTTTAACTGTACATAGAGGATGAGAGCAGGATTGACTGTACATAGAGGATGAGAGCAGGTATGACTGTACATAGAGGATGAGAGCAGGATTGACTCTACATAGAGGATGACCGCAGGTTTGACTGTACATAGAGGATGAGAGCAGGTTTGACTGTACATAGAGGATGAGAGCAGGTTTGACTGTACATAGAGGATGAGAGCCGGTTTGACTGTGCATAGAGGATGAGAGCAGGTTTGACTGTACATAGAGGATGAGAGTAGGTTTGACTGTACATAGAGAATGAGAGCAGGTTTGACTACATAGATGATGAGAGCAGGTTTTACTGTACATAGAGGATGAGAGCAAGATTGACTGTACATAGAGGATGAGAGCATGTTTGACTGTACATAGAGGATGAGAGCAGGTTTGACTGTACATAGAGGATGAGAGTAGGATTGACTGTACATAGAGGATGAGAGCAGGTTTGACTGTACATAGAGGATGAGAGCAGGTTTGACTGTACATAGAGGATGAGAGCAGGTTTGACTGTATATAGAGGATGAGAGAAGGATTGACTGTACATAGAGGATGAGAGCAGGTTTGACTGTACATAGAGGATGAGAGCAGGTTTGACTGCATAGAGGATGAGAGCAGGTTTGACAGTACATAGAGGATGAGAGCAAATTTGACTGTACATAGAGGATGAGAGCAGGATTGACTGTACATAGAGGATGAGAGCAGGCTTGACTGTACATAGAGGATGAGAGCAGGTTTGACTGTACATAGAGGATGACAGCAGGTTTGACTGTACATAGAAGATGAGAGCAGGTTTGACTGTACATAGAGAATGAAAGCAGGATTGACTGTACATAGATGATGGGAGCAGGATTGACTGTACATAGAGGATGACAGCAGGTTTGACTGTACATACAGGATGAGAGCAGGTTTGACTACATAGAGGATGAGAGCAGGTTTGACTACATAGAGGATGAGAGTAGGTTTGACTACATAGAAGATGAGAGTAGATTTGACTACATAGAGGATGAGAGTAGATTTGACTACATAGAGGATGAGAGTAGATTTGACTGTACATAGAGGATGAGACCAGGTTTGACTGTACATAAAGGATGACAGCAGATTTCACTGTACATAGAGGATGAGAGCAGATTTGGCTGTTCATAGAGGATGAGAGCAGGCTTGACTGTGCATAGAGGATGAGAGCAGGATTGACTGTACATAGAGGATTCGAGCAGGTTTGACTGTACATAGAGGATGAGAGCAGGTTTCACTGTACATAGAGGATGAGAGTAGGTTTGACTACATAGAGGATGAGAGCAGGTTTGAATGTACATAGAGGATGAGAGCAGGATTGACTGTACATAGAGGATGAGAGCAGGTTTGACTGTACATAGAGGATGACAGCAGGATTGACTGTACATAGAGGATGACAGCAGATTTCACTGTACATAGAGGATGAGAGCAGTATTGACTACACAGAGGATGAGAACAGGTTTGACTACATAGCGGATGAGAGCAGGTTTGACTACATAGAGGATGAGAGTAGGTTTGACTG
The DNA here is from genome assembly GCA_963383655.1 of Bathymodiolus septemdierum. Lineage (NCBI taxonomy): Eukaryota > Metazoa > Mollusca > Bivalvia > Mytilida > Modiolidae > Bathymodiolus > Bathymodiolus septemdierum. Next base: position 3,604,906 of record OY726529.1, on the reverse strand, counting down.
CATAGAGGGTGAGAGCAGGTTTGACTGTACATAGAGGATGACAGCAGGTGTGACTACATAGAGGATGACTGCAGGTTTGACTGTACATAGAGGATGACAGCAGGTTTGACTGTACATAGAGGATGAGAGCAGGTTTGACTGTACATAGAGGATGAGAGCAGGTTTGACTGTACATAGAGGATAGGAGCAGGATTGACTGTACATAGAGGATGACAGCAGGTTTGACGGTACATAGAGGATGAGAGCAGGATTGACTGTGCATAGATGATGAGAGCAGGATTGACTACATAGAGGATGAGAGTAGGTTTGACTGTACATAGAGAATGAGAGCAGGTTTGACTGTGCATAGAGGATGAGAGCAGGATTGACTATACATAGAGGATGACAGCAGGTTTGAGTGTACATAGAGGATGAGAGCAGGTTTAACTGTACATAGAGGATGAGAGCAGGTATGACTGTACATAGAGGATGAGAGCAGGATTGACTCTACATAGAGGATGACAGCAGGTTTGACTGTACATAGAGGATGAGAGCAGGTTTGACTGTACATAGAGGATGAGAGCAGGTTTGACTGTACATAGAGGATGACAGCAGGTTTGACTGCATAGAGGATGAGAGCAGGTTTGACAGTACATAGAGGATGAGAGCAAGCTTGACTGTACATAGAGGATGAGAGCAGGATTGACTGTACATAGAGGATGAGAGCAGGCTTGACTGTACATAGAGGATGAGAGCAGGTTTGACTGTACATAGAGGATGACAGCAGGTTTGACTGTACATAGAAGATGAGAGCAGGTTTTACTGTACATAGAGGATGAGAACAGGATTGACTGTACATAGAGGATGAGAGCAGGATTGACTGTACATAGAGGATGACAGCAGGTTTGACTGTACATACAAGATGAGAGCAGGTTTGACTACATAGAGAATGAGAGCAGGTTTGACTACATAGAGGATGAGAGTAGGTTTGACTACATAGAGGATGAGAGTAGATTTGACTACATAGAGGATGAGAGTAGATTTGACTACATAGAGGATGAGAGTAGGTTTGACTACATAGAGGATGAGAGTAGATTTGACTACATAGAGGATGAGAGTAGATTTGACTACATAGAGGATGAGAGTAGGTTTGACTACATAGAGGATGAGAGCAGGTTTGAATGTACATAGAGGATGACAGCAGGATTGACTGTACATAGAGGATGACAGCAGATTTCACTGTACATAGAGGATGAGAGCAGATTTGACTGTACATAGAGGATGAGAGCAGGTTTGACTGTGCATAGAGGATGAGAGCAGGATTGATTGGACATGGAAGATTCGAGCAGGTTTGACTGTCCATAGAGGATGAGAGCAGGTTTCATTTTACATAGAGGATGAGAGCAGGTTTGACTGTACATAGAGGATGAGAGCAGTATTGACTACATAGAGGATGAGAACAGGTTTGACTACATAGCGGATGAGAGCAGGTTTGACTACATAGAGGATGAGAGTAGGTTTGACTACATAGAGGGTGAGAGCAGGTTTGACTGTACATAGAGGATGACAGCAGGTGTGACTACATAGAGGATGACAGCAGGTTTGACTGTACATAGAGGATGACAGCAGGTTTGACTGTACATAGAGAATGAGAGCAGGTTTGACTGTACATAGAGGATGAGAGCAGGTTTGACTGTACATAGAGGATAGGAGCAGGATTGACTGTACATAGAGGATGACAGCAGGTTTGACGGTATATAGAGGATGAGAGCAGGATTGACTGTGCATAGATGATGAGAGCAGGATTGACTACATAGAGGATGAGAGTAGGTTTGACTGTACATAGAGGATGAGAGCAGGTTTGACTGTACATAGAGGATGAGAGCAGGATTGACTGTACATAGAGGATGACAGCAGGTTTGAGTGTACATAGAGGATGAGAGCAGGTTTAACTGTACATAGAGGATGAGAGCAGGATTGACTGTACATAGAGGATGAGAGCAGGTATGACTGTACATAGAGGATGAGAGCAGGATTGACTCTACATAGAGGATGACCGCAGGTTTGACTGTACATAGAGGATGAGAGCAGGTTTGACTGTACATAGAGGATGAGAGCAGGTTTGACTGTACATAGAGGATGAGAGCAGGTTTGACTGCATAGAGGATGAGAGCAGGTTTGACAGTACATAGAGGATGAGAGCAAGTTTGACTGTACATAGAGGATGAGAGCAGGATTGACTGTACATAGAGGATGAGAGCAGGCTTGACTGTACATAGAGGATGAGAGCAGGATTGACAGTACATATAGGATGAGAGCAGGTTTGACTGTACATAGAGGATGAGAGCAGGATTGACTGTACATAGAGGATGAAAGCAGGCTTGACTGTACATAGAGGATGAGATCAGGTTTGATTGTACATAGAGGATGACAGCAGGTTTGACTGTATATAGAAGATGAGAGCATGTTTGACTGTACATAGAGGATGAGAGCAGGATTGACTGTACATAGAGGATGAGAGCAGGATTGACTGTACATAGAGGATGACAGCAGGTTTGACTATACATACAGGATGAGAGCAGGTTTGACTACATAGAGGATGAGAGTAGGTTTGACTACATAGAGGATGAGAGTAGGTTTGACTACATAGAGGATGAGAGTAGATTTGACTACATAGAGGATGAGAGCAGGTTTGACTACATAGAGGATGAGAGTAGATTTGACTACATAGAGGATGAGACCAGGTTTGACTGTACTTAGAGGATGAGACCAGGTTTGACTGTACATAGAGGATGACAGCAGATTTCACTGTACATAGAGGATTCGAGCAGGTTTGACTGTACATAGAGGATGAGAGCAGGTTTCACTGTACATAGAGGATGAGAGCAGGTTTCACGGTGCATAGAGGATGAGAGCAGGTTTCACTGTACATAGAGGATGAGAGCAGTATTGACTACATAGAGGATGCGAACAGGTTTGACTACATAGAGGATGAGAGCAGGTTTGACTACATAGAGGATGAGAGTAAGTTTGACTACATAGAGGGTGGGAGCAGGTTTGACTGTACATAGAGGATGACAGCAGGTGTGACTACATAGAGGATGACAGCAGGTTTGACTGTACATAGAGGATGACAGCAGGTTTGACTGTACATAGAGGATGAGAGCAGGTTTGACTGTACATAGAGGATGAGAGCAGGTTTGACTGTACATAGAGGATGGGAGCAGGATTGACTGTACATAGAGGATGACAGCAGGTTTGACTGTACATAGAGGATGAGAGCAGGATTGACTGTGCATAGATGATGAGAGCAGGATTGACTACATAGAGGATGATAGTAGGTTTGACTGTACATAGAGGATGAGAGCAGGTTTAACTCTACATAGAGGATGAGAGCAGGTTTGACTGTACATAGAGGATGAGAGCAGGTTTGACTGTACATAGAGGATGAGAGCAGGATTGACTGTACATAGAGGATGAGAGCATGTTTGACTGTAAATAGAGGATGAGAGCAGGTTTGACTGTACATAGAGGATGAGAGTAGGCTTGACTACATAGAGGATGAGAGCAGGTTTGACTTTACATAGAGGATGAGAACAGGTTTGACTGTACATAGAGGATGAGAGCAGGTTCGACTACAAAGAGGATGAGAGCAGGTTTTACTATATAGAGGATGAGAGCAGGTTTGACTGTACATAGAGGATGAGAGCAGGTTTGACTACATAGAGGATGAGAGCAGGTTTGACTAAATAGAGGATGAGAGCAGGTTTGACTGTACATAGAGAATGAGAACAGGTTTGACTGTACATAGAGGATGAGAGCAGGTTTGATTACATAGAGGATGAGAGCAGGTTTGACTATATAGAGGATGAGAGCAGGTTTGACTGTACATAGGGGATGAGAGCAGGTTTGACTACATAGAGGATGAGAGGAGGTTTGACTACATAGAGGATGAGAGTAGGTTTGACTACATAGAGGATGAGAGCAGGATTGACTCTACATAGAGGATGACAGCAGGTTTGACTGTACATAGAGGATGAGAACAGGAATGACTCTACATAGAGGATGACAGCAGGTTTGACTACATAGAGGATGAGAGCAGGATTTACTGTACATAGAGGATGAAAGCATGTTTGACTGTAGATAGAGGATGAGAGCAGGCTTGACTGTACATAGAGGATGAGAGTTGGTTTGACTACATAGAGGATGAGAGCAGGTTTGACTGTACATAGAGGATGAGAGCAGGTTTGACTGTACATAGAGGATGACAGCAGATTTGACTGTGCATAGAAGATGAGAGCAGGATTGACTGTACATAGAGGATGAGAGCAGGTTTGACTGTACATAGAGGATGAGAGCCGGTTTGACTGTGCATAGAGGATGAGAGCAGGTTTGACTGTACATAGAGGATGAGAGTAGGTTTGACTGTACATAGAGAATGAGAGCAGGTTTGACTACATATATGATGAGAGCAGGTTTTACTGTACATAGAGGATGAGAGCAAGATTGACTGTACATAGAGGATGAGAGCATGTTTGACTGTACATAGAGGATGAGAGCAGGTTTGACTGTACATAGAGGATGAGAGTAGGATTGACTGTACATAGAGGATGAGAGCAGGTTTGACTGTACATAGAGGATGAGAGCAGGTTTGACTACATAGAGGATGAGAGTAAGTTTGACTACATAGAGGGTGGGAGCAGGTTTGACTGTACATAGAGGATGACAGCAGGTGTGACTACATAGAGGATGACAGCAGGTTTGACTGTACATAGAGGATGACAGCAGGTTTGACTGTACATAGAGGATGAGAGCAGGATTGACTGTGCATAGATGATGAGAGCAGGATTGACTACATAGAGGATGATAGTAGGTTTGACTGTACATAGAGGATGAGAGCAGGTTTAACTCTACATAGAGGATGAGAGCAGGTTTGACTGTACATAGAGGATGAGAGCAGGTTTGACTGTACATAGAGGATGAGAGCAGGATTGACTGTACATAGAGGATGAGAGCAAGTTTGACTGTAAATAGAGGATGAGAGCAGGTTTGACTGTACATAGAGGATGAGAGTAGGCTTGACTACATAGAGGATGAGAGCAGGTTTGACTGTACATAGAGGATGAGAACAGGTTTGACTGTACATAGAGGATGAGAGCAGGTTTGACTACATAGAGGATGAGAGCAGGTTTGACTATATAGAGGATGAGAGCAGGTTTGACTGTACATAGAGGATGAGAGCAGGTTTGACTACATAGAGGATGAGAGCAGGTTTGACTAAATAGAGGATGAGAGCAGGTTTGACTGTACATAGAGGATGAGAACAGGTTTGACTGTACATAGAGGATGAGAGCAGGTTTGACTACATAGAGGATGAGAGCAGGTTTGACTATATAGAGGATGAGAGCAGGTTTGACTGTACATAGGGGATGAGAGCAGGTTTGACTACATAGAGGATGAGAGGAGGTTTGACTACATAGAGGATGAGAGTAGGTTTGACTACATAGAGGATGAGAGCAGGATTGACTCTACATAGAGGATGACAGCAGGTTTGACTGTACATAGAGGATGAGAACAGGAATGACTCTACATAGAGGATGACAGCAGGTTTGACTACATAGAGGATGAGAGCAGGATTTACTGTACATAGAGGATGAAAGCATGTTTGACTGTATATAGAGGATGAGAGCAGGCTTGACTGTACATAGAGGATGAGAGTTGGTTTGACTACATAGACGATGAGAGCAGGTTTGACTGTACATAGAGGATGAGAGCAGGTTTGACTGTACATAGAGGATGACAGCAGATTTGACTGTGCATAGAAGATGAGAGCAGGATTGACTGTACATAGAGGATGAGAGCAGGTTTGACTGTACATAGAGGATGAGAGCCGGTTTGACTGTGCATAGAGGATGAGAGCAGGTTTGACTGTACATAGAGGATGAGAGTAGGTTTGACTGTACATAGAGAATGAGAGCAGGTTTGACTACATAGATGATGAGAGCAGGTTTTACTGTACATAGAGGATGAGAGCAAGATTGACTGTACATAGAGGATGAGAGCATGTTTGACTGTACATAGAGGATGAGAGCAGGTTTGACTGTACATAGAGGATGAGAGTAGGATTGACTGTACATAGAGGATGAGAGCAGGTTTGACTGTACATAGAGGATGAGAGCAGGTTTGACTGTACATAGAGGATGAGAGCAGGTTTGACTGTACATAGAGGATGAGAGAAGGATTGACTGTACATAGAGGATGAGTGCAGGTTTGACTGTACATAGAGGATGAGAGCCGGTTTGACTGCATAGAGGATGAGAGCAGGTTTGACAGTACATAGAGGATGAGAGCAAATTTGACTGTACATAGAGGATGAGAGCAGGATTGACTGTACATAGAGGATGAGAGCAGGCTTGACTGTACATAGAGGATGAGAGTTGGTTTGACTACATAGACGATGAGAGCAGGTTTGACTGTACATAGAGGATGAGAGCAGGTTTGACTGTACATAGAGGATGACAGCAGATTTGACTGTGCATAGAAGATGAGAGCAGGATTGACTGTACATAGAGGATGAGAGCAGGTTTGACTGTACATAGAGGATGAGAGCCGGTTTGACTGTGCATAGAGGATGAGAGCAGGTTTGACTGTACATAGAGGATGAGAGTAGGTTTGACTGTACATAGAGAATGAGAGCAGGTTTGACTACATAGATGATGAGAGCAGGTTTTACTGTACATAGAGGATGAGAGCAAGATTGACTGTACATAGAGGATGAGAGCATGTTTGACTGTACATAGAGGATGAGAGCAGGTTTGACTGTACATAGAGGATGAGAGTAGGATTGACTGTACATAGAGGATGAGAGCAGGTTTGACTGTACATAGAGGATGAGAGCAGGTTTGACTGTACATAGAGGATGAGAGCAGGTTTGACTGTACATAGAGGATGAGAGAAGGATTGACTGTACATAGAGGATGAGTGCAGGTTTGACTGTACATAGAGGATGAGAGCCGGTTTGACTGCATAGAGGATGAGAGCAGGTTTGACAGTACATAGAGGATGAGAGCAAATTTGACTGTACATAGAGGATGAGAGCAGGATTGACTGTACATAGAGGATGAGAGCAGGCTTGACTGTACATAGAGGATGAGAGCAGGTTTGACTGTACATAGAGGATGACAGCAGGTTTGACTGTACATAGAAGATGAGAGCAGGTTTGACTGTACATAGAGAATGAAAGCAGGATTGACTGTACATAGATGATGGGAGCAGGATTGACTGTACATAGAGGATGACAGCAGGTTTGACTGTACATACAGGATAAGAGCAGGTTTGACTACATAGAGGATGAGAGCAGGTTTGACTACATAGAGGATGAGAGTAGATTTGACTACATAGAGGATGAGAGTAGATTTGACTGTACATAGAGGATGAGACCAGGTTTGACTGTACATAAAGGATGACAGCAGATTTCACTGTACATAGAGGATGAGAGCAGATTTGGCTATTCATAGAGGATGAGAGCAGGCTTGACTGTGCATAGAGGATGAGAGCAGGATTGACTGTACATAGAGGATTCGAGCAGGTTTGACTGTACATAGAGGATGAGAGCAGGTTTCACTGTACATAGAGGATGAGAGTAGGTTTGACTACATAGAGGATGAGAGCAGGTTTGAATGTACATAGAGGATGAGAGCAGGATTGACTGTACATAGAGGATGAGAGCAGGTTTGACTACATAGAGGATGACAGCAGGTTTGACTGTACATAGAGGATGACAGCAGGATTGACTGTACATAGAGGATGACAGCAGATTTCACTGTACATAGAGGATGAGAGCAGATTTGACTGTACATAGAGGATGACAGCAGGATTGACTGTACATAGAGGATGACAGCAGGATTGACTGTACATAGAGGATGACAGCAGATTTCACTGTACATAGAGGATGAGAGCAGATTTGACTGTACATAGAGGATGAGAGCAGGTTTGACTGTGCATAGAGGATGAGAGCAGGATTGACTGTACATAGAAGATTCGAGCAGGTTTGACTGTCCATAGAGGATGAGAGCAGGTTTCACTGTACATAGAGGATGAGAGCAGGTTTCACTGTACATAGAGGATGAGAGCAGGTTTGACTGTACATAGAGGATGAGAGCAGTATTGACTACATAGAGGATGAGAACAGGTTTGACTACATAGCGGATGAGAGCAGGTTAGACTACATAGAGGATGAGAGTAGGTTTGACTACATAGAGGGTGAGAGCAGGTTTGACTGTACATAGAGGATGACAGCAGGTGTGACTACATAGAGGATGACAGCAGGTTTGACTGTACATAGAGGATGACAGCAGGTTTGACTGTACATATAGGATGAGAGCAGGTTTGACTGTACATAGAGGATGAGAGCAGGTTTGACTGTACATAGAGGATAGGAGCAGGATTGACTGTACATAGAGGACGACAGCAGGTTTGACGGTACATAGAGGATGAGAGCAGGATTGACTGTGCATAGATGATGAGAGCAGGATTGACTACATAGAGGATGAGAGTAGGTTTGACTGTACATAGAGAATGAGAGCAGGTTTGACTGTGCATAGAGGATGAGAGCAGGATTGACTATACATAGAGGATGACAGCAGGTTTGAGTGTACATAGAGGATGAGAGCAGGTTTAACTATACATAGAGGATGAGAGCAGGTATGACTGTACATAGAGGATGAGAGCAGGATTGACTCTACATAGAGGATGACAGCAGGTTTGACTGTACATAGAGGATGAGAGCAGGTTTGACTGTACATAGAGGATGATAGCAGGTTTGACTGTACATAGAGGATGACAGCAGGTTTGACTGCATAGAGGATGAGAGCAGGTTTGACAGTACATAGAGGATGAGAGCAAGCTTGACTGTACATAGAGGATGAGAGCAGGATTGACTGTACATAGAGGATGAGAGCAGGCTTGACTGTACATAGAGGATGAGAGCAGGTTTGACTGTACATAGAGGATGACAGCAGGTTTGACTGTACATAGAAGATGAGAGCAGGTTTGACTATATAGAGAATGAGAGCAGGTTTGACTACATAGAGGATGAGAGTAGGTTTGACTACATAGAGGATGAGAGTAGATTTGACTACATAGAGGATGAGAGTAGATTTGACTACATAGAGGATGAGAGTAGGTTTGACTACATAGAGGATGAGAGTAGATTTGACTACATAGAGGATGAGAGTAGATTTGACTACATAGAGGATGAGAGTAGGTTTGACTACATAGAGGATGAGAGCAGGTTTGAATGTACATAGAGGATGACAGCAGGATTGACTGTACATAGAGGATGACAGCAGATTTCACTGTACATAGAGGATGAGAGCAGATTTGACTGTACATAGAGGATGAGAGCAGGTTTGACTGTGCATAGAGGATGAGAGCAGGATTGACTGGACATGGAAGATTCGAGCAGGTTTGACTGTCCATAGAGGATGAGAGCAGGTTTCATTTTACATAGAGGATGAGAGCAGGTTTCACTGTACATAGAGGATGAGAGCAGGTTTGACTGTACATAGAGGATGAGAGCAGTATTGACTACATAGAGGATGAGAACAGGTTTGACTACATAGCGGATGAGAGCAGGTTTGACTACATAGAGGATGAGAGTAGGTTTGACTACATAGAGGGTGAGAGCAGGTTTGACTAAATAGAGGATGAGAGCAGGTTTGACTGTACATAGAGGATGAGAACAGGTTTGACTGTACATAGAGGATGAGAGCAGGTTTGACTACATAGAGGATGAGAGCAGGTTTGACTATATAGAGGATGAGAGCAGGTTTGACTGTACATAGGGGATGAGAGCAGGTTTGACTACATAGAGGATGAGAGGAGGTTTGACTACATAGAGGATGAGAGTAGGTTTGACTACATAGAGGATGAGAGCAGGATTGACTCTACATAGAGGATGACAGCAGGTTTGACTGTACATAGAGGATGAGAACAGGAATGACTCTACATAGAGGATGACAGCAGGTTTGACTACATAGAGGATGAGAGCAGGATTTACTGTACATAGAGGATGAAAGCATGTTTGACTGTATATAGAGGATGAGAGCAGGCTTGACTGTACATAGAGGATGAGAGTTGGTTTGACTACATAGACGATGAGAGCAGGTTTGACTGTACATAGAGGATGAGAGCAGGTTTGACTGTACATAGAGGATGACAGCAGATTTGACTGTGCATAGAAGATGAGAGCAGGATTGACTGTACATAGAGGATGAGAGCAGGTTTGACTGTACATAGAGGATGAGAGCCGGTTTGACTGTGCATAGAGGATGAGAGCAGGTTTGACTGTACATAGAGGATGAGAGTAGGTTTGACTGTACATAGAGAATGAGAGCAGGTTTGACTACATAGATGATGAGAGCAGGTTTTACTCTACATAGAGGATGAGAGCAAGATTGACTGTACATAGAGGATGAGAGCATGTTTGACTGTACATAGAGGATGAGAGCAGGTTTGACTGTACATAGAGGATGAGAGTAGGATTGACTGTACATAGAGGATGAGAGCAGGTTTGACTGTACATAGAGGATGAGAGCAGGTTTGACTGTACATAGAGGATGAGAGCAGGTTTGACTGTACATAGAGGATGAGAGAAGGATTGACTGTACATAGAGGATGAGAGCAGGTTTGATTGTACATAGAGGATGAGAGCAGGTTTGACTGCATAGAGGATGAGAGCAGGTTTGACAGTACATAGAGGATGAGAGCAAATTTGACTGTACATAGAGGATGAGAGCAGGATTGACTGTACATAGAGGATGAGAGCAGGCTTGACTGTACATAGAGGATGAGAGCAGGTTTGACTGTACATAGAGGATGACAGCAGGTTTGACTGTACATAGAAGATGAGAGCAGGTTTGACTGTACATAGAGAATGAAAGCAGGATTGACTGTACATAGATGATGGGAGCAGGATTGACTGTACATAGAGGATGACAGCAGGTTTGACTGTACATACAGGATAAGAGCAGGTTTGACTACATAGAGGATGAGAGCAGGTTTGACTACATAGAGGATGAGAGTAGATTTGACTACAGAGAGGATGAGAGTAGATTTGACTGTACATAGAGGATGAGACCAGGTTTGACTGTACATAAAGGATGACAGCAGATTTCACTGTACATAGAGGATGAGAGCAGATTTGGCTGTTCATAGAGGATGAGAGCAGGCTTGACTGTGCATAGAGGATGAGAGCAGGATTGACTGTACATAGAGGATTCGAGCAGGTTTGACTGTACATAGAGGATGAGAGCAGGTTTCACTGTACATAGAGGATGAGAGTAGGTTTGACTACATAGAGGATGAGAGCAGGTTTGAATGTACATAGAGGATGAGAGCAGGATTGACTGTACATAGAGGATGAGAGCAGGTTTGACTGTACATAGAGGATGACAGCAGGATTGACTGTACATAGAGGATGACAGCAGATTTCACTGTACATAGAGGATGAGAGCAGATTTGACTGTACATAGAGGATGAGAGCAGGTTTGACTGCATAGAGGATGAGAGCAGGATTGACTGTACATAGAAGATTCGAGCAGGTTTGACTGTCCATAGAGGATGAGAGCAGGTTTCACTGTACATAGAGGATGAGAGCAGGTTTCACTGTACATAGAGGATGAGAGCAGGTTTGACTGTACATAGAGGATGAGAGCAGTATTGACTACATAGCGGATGAGAGCAGGTTTGACTACATAGAGGATGAGAGTAGGTTTGACTACATAGAGGGTGAGAGCAGGTTTGACTGTACATAGAGGATGACAGCAGGTGTGACTACATAGAGGATGACAGCAGGTTTGACTGTACATAGAGGATGACAGCAGGTTTGACTGTACATATAGGATGAGAGCAGGTTTGACTGTACATAGAGGATGAGAGCAGGTTTGACTGTACATAGAGGATAGGAGCAGGATTGACTGTACATAGAGGATGACAGCAGGTTTGACGGTACATAGAGGATGAGAGCAGGATTGACTGTGCATAGATGATGAGAGCAGGATTGACTACATAGAGGATGAGAGTAGGTTTTACTGTACATAGAGAATGAGAGCAGGTTTGACTGTGCATAGAGGATGAGAGCAGGATTGACTATACATAGAGGATGACAGCAGGTTTGAGTGTACATAGAGGATGAGAGCAGGTTTAACTATACATAGAGGATGAGAGCAGGTATGACTGTACATAGAGGATGAGAGCAGGATTGACTCTACATAGAGGATGACAGCAGGTTTGACTGTACATAGAGGATGAGAGCAGGTTTGACTGTACATAGAGGATGATAGCAGGTTTGACTGTACATAGAGGATGACAGCAGGTTTGACTGCATAGAGGATGAGAGCAGGTTTGACAGTACATAGAGGATGAGAGCAAGCTTGACTGTACATAGAGGATGAAAGCAGGATTGACTGTACATAGAGGATGAGAGCAGGCTTGACTGTACATAGAGGATGAGAGCAGGTTTGACTGTACATAGAGGATGACAGCAGGTTTGACTGTACATAGAAGATGAGAGCAGGTTTTACTGTACATAGAGGATGAGAACAGGATTGACTGTACATAGAGGATGAGAGCAGGATTGACTGTACATAGAGGATGACAGCAGGTTTGACTGTACATACAAGATGAGAGCAGGTTTGACTATATAGAGAATGAGAGCAGGTTTGACTACATAGAGGATGAGAGTAGGTTTGACTACATAGAGGATGAGAGTAGATTTGACTACATAGAGGATGAGAGTAGATTTGACTACATAGAGGATGAGAGTAGGTTTGACTACATAGAGGATGAGAGTAGATTTGACTACATAGAGGATGAGAGTAGATTTGACTACATAGAGGATGAGAGTAGGTTTGACTACATAGAGGATGAGAGCAGGTTTGAATGTACATAGAGGATGACAGCAGGATTGACTGTACATAGAGGATGACAGCAGATTTCACTGTACATAGAGGATGAGAGCAGATTTGACTGTACATAGAGGATGAGAGCAGGTTTGACTGTGCATAGAGGATGAGAGCAGGATTGACTGGACATGGAAGATTCGAGCAGGTTTGACTGTCCATAGAGGATGAGAGCAGGTTTCATTTTACATAGAGGATGAGAGCAGGTTTCACTGTACATAGAGGATGAGAGCAGGTTTGACTGTACATAGAGGATGAGAGCAGTATTGACTACATAGAGGATGAGAACAGGTTTGACTACATAGCGGATGAGAGCAGGTTTGACTACATAGAGGATGAGAGTAGGTTTGACTACATAGAGGGTGAGAGCAGGTTTGACTGTACATAGAGGATGACAGCAGGTGTGACTACATAGAGGATGACAGCAGGTTTGACTGTACATAGAGGATGACAGCAGGTTTGACTGTACATAGAGGATGAGAGCAGGTTTGACTGTACATAGAGGATGAGAGCAGGTTTGACTGTACATAGAGGATAGGAGCAGGATTGACTGTACATAGAGGATGACAGCAGGTTTGACGGTATATAGAGGATGAGAGCAGGATTGACTGTGCATAGATGATGAGAGCAGGATTGACTACATAGAGGATGAGAGTAGGTTTGACTGTACATAGAGGATGAGAGCAGGTTTGACTGTACATAGAGGATGAGAGCAGGATTGACTGTACATTGAGGATGACAGCAGGTTTGAGTGTACATAGAGGATGAGAGCAGGTTTAACTGTACATAGAGGATGAGAGCAGGATTGACTGTACATAGAGGATGAGAGCAGGTATGACTGTACATAGAGGATGAGAGCAGGATTGAATCTACATAGAGGATGACCGCAGGTTTGACTGTACATAGAGGATGAGAGCAGGTTTGACTGTACATAGAGGATGAGAGCAGGTTTGACTGTACATAGAGGATGAGAGCAGGTTTGACTGCATAGAGGATGAGAGCAGGTTTGAGAGTACATAGAGGATGAGAGCAAGTTTGACTGTACATAGAGGATGAGAGCAGGATTGACTGTACATAGAGGATGAGAGCAGGCTTGACTGTACATAGAGGATGAGAGCAGGTTTGACTGTACATAGAGGATGACAACAGGTTTGACTGTACATAGAAGATGAGAGCAGGTTTGACTGTGCATAGAGGATGAGAGCAGGATTGACTGTACATAGAGGATGAGAGCAGGATTGACTGTACATAGAGGATGACAGCAGGTTTGACTGTACATACAGGATGAGAGCAGGTTTGACTACATAGAGGATGAGAGCAGGTTTGACTACATAGAGGATGAGAGTAGGTTTTACTACATAGAGGATGACAGCAGGATTGACTGTACATAGAGGATGAGACCAGGTTTGACTGTACATAGAGGATGACAGCAGATTTCACTGTACATAGAGGATGAGAGCAGGATTGACTCTACATAGAGGATGACAGCAGGTTTGAATGTACATAGAGGATGAGAGCAGGATTTACTGCACATAGAGGATGAGAGCAGGTTTGACTGTACATAAAGGATGACAGCAGGTTTGACTGTACATAGAGGATGAGAGCAGGTTTGACTGTACATAGAGTATGAGAGTTGGTTTGACTGTACATAGAGAATAAGAGCAGGTTTGACTACATATAGGATGAGAGCAGGTTTGACTGTACATAGAGGATGACAGCAGGTTTGACTGTACATAGAGGATGAGAGCAGGATTAACTGTACATAGAGGATGAGAGCAGGTTTGACTGTACATAGAGGATGAGAGCAGGATTGACTGTACATAGAAGATTCGAGCAGGTTTGACTGTCCATAGAGGATGAGAGCAGGTTTGACTACATAGAGGATGAGAGCAGGTTTGACTGTACATGGAGGATGAGAGCAGGTTTGACTGTACATAGAGGATGAGAGCAGTATTGACTACATAGAGGATGAGAACAGGTTTGACTACATAGCGGATGAGAGCAGGTTTGACTACATAGAGGATGAGAGTCGGTTTGACTACATAGAGGGTGAGAGCAGGTTTGACTGTACATAGAGGATGACAGCAGGTTAGACTACATAGAGGATGACAGCAGGTTTGACTGTACATAGAGGATGACAGCAGGTTTGACTGTACATAGAGGATGAGAGCAGGTTTGACTGTACATAGAGGATGAGAGCAGGTTTGACTGTACATAGAGGATATGAGCAGGATTGACTGTACATAGAGGATGACAGCAGGTTTGACTGTACATAGAGGATGAGAGCAGGATTGACTGTGCATAGATGATGAGAGCAGGATTGACTACATAGAGGATGAGAGTAGGTTTGACTGTACATAGAAGATGAGAGCAGGTTTGACTGTACATAGAGGATGAGAGCAGGATTGACTGTACATAGAGGATGATAGCAGGTTTGAGTGTACATAGAGGATGAGAGCAGGTTTAACTGTACATAGAGGATGAGAGCAGGATTGACTGTACATAGAGGATGAGAGCAGGTATGACTGTACATAGAGGATGAGAGCAGGTTTGACTGTACATAGAGGATGAGAGCAAGTTTGACTGTACATAGAGGATGCGAGCAGGTTTTACTACATAGAGGATGAGAGCAGGCTTGACTGTACATAGAGGATGTCAACAGGTTTAACTGTGCATAGAGGATGAGAGCAGTTTTGACTCTACATAGAGGATGAGAGCAGGTTTGACCGTACATAGAGGATGAGAGCAGGTTTGACTGTACATTGAGGATGAGAGCAGGTTTGACTGTGCAATGAGGATGAGAGCAGGTTTGACTGTACATAGATAACAGCAGGTTTGACTGTACATAGAGGATGACAGCAAGATTGACTACATAGAGGATGAGGGCAGATTTGACTGTACATAGAGGATGAGAGCGGGATTGACTGTACATAGAGGATGAGAGCAGGTTTGACTGTACATATAGGATGAGAGCAGGTTTGACTGTACATAGAGGATGAGAGCAGGTTTGACTGTACATTGAGGATGAGAGCAAGTTTGACTGTACATAGAGGTTGAGAGCAGGTTTCACTTTACATAGAGGATGAGAGTTGGTCTGACTGTACATAGAGGATGAGAGCAGGTTTGACTGTACATAGAGGATGAGAGCAGGTTTGACTGTACATAGAGGATGACAGCAGGTTTGACTGTACATAGAGGATGACAGCAGGATTGACTACATAGAGGATGAGAGCAGATTTGACTGTACATATAGGATGAGAGCAGGTTTGACTGTACATAGAGGATGAGAGCAGGTTTGGCTGTACATAGAGGATGAGAGCAGGTTTGACTGTACATAGAGGATGAGAGCAGGTTTGACTGTACATTGAGGATGAGAGCAGGTTTGACTGTGCAATGAGGATGAGAGCTGGTTTCACTGTACATAGAGGATGAGAGCAAGTTGACTGTACATAGAGAGGATTTTAGAAACAGGATGTTTTCTTTTGAGTCTCTGTTTTTAGTTCACCTGGACCAAAGGTCCAGGTGAACTATTGCCATCACTTGGCGTCCGTCGTTTGTTGTCTGTCGTCTGTCATCTGTAAACTTTTCACATTTCAAGCTTCTTCTCCGAAACCACTGGACCAATTGGAACCAAACTTAGCAGGAATGTACCTTGGATGGTCCTCTACAACGTTACTGTTTTTCGTTCCAGTCGGATGTTTAACATGGCTGCCAGGGCCAATAATATGCTCTGATTGGCTGAAATTTCAAAGATCTATTTCTCTGAAACTAATGAACTGACTTAACCCAAACTGTAAATGAATGATCATTGGAATGTCCTTTACCAAGTTACTGTTTTTTATGCCAATCGGAAATCCAAAATGGCCGCCACCACAGGACATAGATTAACATTGGACCCTATGGGAAAATGTTCAAATGCCTTCTTCTCAGAAACTACAAATATGATTAAAGCCAAACTGTACATGAATGTTCATTGTTGGTCCGATATGAAATTCAAAATGGCGGCTACGGCAGCAATTAGTTTAACATTGAACCCTATGGGAAAAATGTTTCAAAATGCTTCTTCTCTGAAACCACTTGGACAATTGAAACCAAACTGCCCAGGAATGATCATTGGAATGTCCTTTACAAAGTTGCTGTTCTTTATGCCGATCGGAAATCCAAGATGGCCGCCATCGCAGGACATAGATTAACATTGGACCCCAGGGGAAAATGTTCAAATGCCTTCTTCTCAGAAACTACAAATATGATTAAAGCCAAACTGTACATGAATGTTCATTGGATGGTCCTCTACAACCTTAAGTTCTTTGTTCCGATATGAAATCCAAAATGGTGGCTACGGCAGGACTTAGTTTAACATTGGACCCTACGGAAAAAATGTTTCAAAATGCTTCTTCTCTGAAACCACTTGGACAATTGAAACCAAACTGCCCAGGAATGATCATTGGAATGTCCTTTACCAAGTTACTGTTTTTAGGCCGATCGGAAATCCAAGATGGCCGCCACTGCAGGACATAGATTAACATTGGACCCTATGGGAAAATGTTCAAATGCCTTCTTCTCAGAAACTACAAATATGATTAAAGCCAAACTGTACATGAATGTTCATTGTTGGTCCGATATGAAATTCAAAATGGCGGCTACGACAGGACTTAGTTTTACATTGGACCCTATTGGGAAAAATGTTTCATAACGCTTGTTCTCTGAAACCACTAGGACAGTTGAAACCAAACTACCCAGGAATGATCATCGGAAGGTCCTCTACAAAATTTCTGTTTTTTTATGCCGATTGAAAATTCAAGATGGCCGCCACCGCAGGACATAGATTAACATTGAACCCTATGGGAAAATGTTCAAATGCCTTCTTCTGAGAAACTACAAATATGATTAAAGCCAAACTGTACATGAATGTTCATTGGATGGTCCTCTACAAACTTTACGTTTTTTGTTCCGATATGAAATTCAAAATGGCGGCTACGGCAGGACTTAGTTTAACATTGAACCCTATGGAGAAAATGTTTCAAAACGCTTCTTCTCTGAAACCACTTGGACAATTGAAACCAAACTGCCCAGGAATGATCATTGGATGGTCCTCTACATGGTTTGTGTTTTTTATGCCGATCGGAAATCTAAGATGGCCACCACCGCAGAACATAAATTAACATTGGACCCTATGGGAAAATGTTCAAATGCCTTCTTCTCAGAAACTACAAATATGATTAAAGCCAAACTGTACATGAATGTTCATTGGATGATCCTCTACAATCTTAAGGTTTTTTGTTCCGATATGAAATTGAAAATGGCGGCTACGGCAGGACTTAGTTTAACATTGGACCCTATGAGAAAAATGTTTCAAAACGCTTTTTCTCTGAAACCACTTGGATAATTGAAACCAAACTACCCAGGAATGATCATTGGATGGGCCTCTACAAACTGTTTGTTTTCTATGCCGATCGAAATCCAAGATGGCCACCACCGCAGGACATAGATTAACATTGGACCCTATGGGACAATGTTCAAATGCTTTCTTCTCAGAAACTACAAATATGATTAAAGCCAAACTGTACATGAATGTTCATTGGATGGTCCTCTACAATATTAAGGTTTTTTGTTCCGATATGAAATTCAAAATGGCGGCTACGGCAGGACTTAGTTTAACATTCGATCTTATGGAAAAATGTTTCAAAATGCTTCTTCTCTGAAGCCACTTGGACAATTGAAACCAAACTGCCCAGGAATGATCATTGGAAGGTCCTCTACAAAATATTTGTTTGATATGCCGATCGGAAATCCAAGATTTCCGCCACCACAATACATAGATTAACATTGAACCATATGGTAAAATGTTCAAATGCCTTCTTCGCAGAAACTACAAATATGATTACAGCCAAACTGTACATGGTTGTTCATTGGATGGTTCTCTACATATTTACGTTTTTTTGTTCCGATATGAAATTTTATATGCCGATCGGAAATCCAAGATGGCCACCACCGCAATACATAGATTAACATTGGACCCTATGGGAAAATGTTCAAATGCCTTCTTCTCAGAAACTACAAATATTATTAAAGCCAAACTGTACATGAATGTTCATTGGATGGTCCTCTACAAATAATACGTTTTTTGTTCCGATATGAAATTCAAAATGGCGGCTACAGCAGGACTTAGTTTAACATTGGACCCTATGGGAAAAATGTTTCAAAACGCCTCTTCTCTGAAACCACTTGGACAATTGAAACCAAACTTCCCAGGAATGATCATTGGAAGGTCCTCTGCAAAGTTTCTGTTTTTTTATGCCGATCGAAAATTCAAGATGGCCGCCACCGCAGGACATAGATTAACATTGGACCCTATGGGAAAATGTTCAAATGCTTTCTTCTCAGAAATTACAAATATGATTAAAGCCAAACTGTACATGAATGTTCATTGGATGGTCGTCTACACACTTTACGTTTTTTGTTCCGATATGAAATTCAAAATGGCGGCTACGGCAGGACTTAGTTTAACATTGGACCCTATGGGGAAAATGTTTCAAAATGCTTCTTCTCTGAAACCACTTGGACAATTGAAACCAAACTGCCCAGGAATGATCATTGGATGGGCCTCTACAAAGTGTTTGTGTTTTATGCCGATCGGAAATTCAAGATGGCCGCCACCGCAGAAAATAGATTAACATTGGACCCTATGTGAAAATGTTCAAATGCCTTCTTCTCAGAAACTAAAAATATTATTAGAGCCAAACTGTACATGAATGTTCATTGGAGGGGTCCTCTACAAAGATTACGTTTTTTGTTCCGATATGAAATTCAAAATGGCGGCTACGGCAGGACTTAGTTTAACATTGGACCCTATGGGGAAAATGTTTCAAAACGCTTCTTCTCTGAAACCACTTGGACAATTGAAACCAAACTGCCCAGGAATGATCATTGGAAGGTCCTCTACACAGTTTCTGTTTTTTTATGCCGATCGAAAATTCAAAATGGCAGCCACCGCAGGACATAGATTAACATTGGACCCTATGGGAAAATGTTCAAATGCCTTCTTCTCAGAAACTACAAATATGATTAAAGCCAAACTGTACATGAATGGTCATTGGATGGTCCTCTACAAACTTGACGTTTTTTGTTCTGATATGAAATTCAAAATGGTGGCTACGGCAGGACTTAGTTTAACATTGGACCCTATGGGGAAAATGTTTCAAAACGCTTCTCCTCTGAAACCACTAAGATAATTGAAACCAAGCTGCCCAGGAATGATCATTGGAAGGTCCTCTACAAAGTCTGTGTTTTTTATGCCGATCGGAAATCCAAGATGGCCACCACCGCAGGACATAGATTAACATTGAACCCTATGGGAAAATGTTCAAATGCCTTCTTCTCAGAAACTGCAAATATGATTAAAGCCAAACTGTACATGAATGTTCATTGGATGGTCCTCTACACACTTTACCTTTTTTGTTCCGATATGAAATTCAAAATGGCGGCTACGGCAGGACTTAGTTTAACATTGGACCCTATGGGGAAAATGTTTCAAAATGCTTCTTCTCTGAAACCACTTGGACAATTGAAACCAAACTGCCCAGGAATGATCATTGGATGGGCCTCTACAAAGTGTTTGTGTTTTATGCCGATCGGAAATTCAAGATGGCCGCCATCGCAGGAAATAAATTAACATTGAACCCTATGGGAAAATGTTCAAATGCCTTCTTCTCAGAAACTACAAATATGATTAAAGCCAAACTGTACATGAATGTTCATTGGATGGTCCTCTACAATCTTAAGGTTTTTTGTTCCGATATGAAATTGAAAATGGCCGCTACGGCAGGACTTAGTTTAACATTCGATCCTATGGAAAAATGTTTCAAAATGCTTCTTCTCTGAAGCCACTTGGACAATTGAAACCAAACTGCCCAGGAATGTTCATTGGAAGGTCCTCTACAAAATATTTGTTTCATATGCTGATCGGAAATCCAAGATGGCCACCACCGCAATACATAGATTAACATTGAACCATATTGGAAAATGTTCAAATGCCTTCTTCTCAGAAACTACAAATATGATTAAAGCCAAACTGTACATGAATGTTCATTGGATGGTTCTCTACAAATTTACGTTTTTTGTTCCGATATGAAATTCAAAATGGCGGCTACAGCAGGACTTAGTTTAACATTGGACCCTATTGGGAAAATGTTTCAAAACGCTTCTTCTCTGAATCCACTAGGACAGTTGAAACCAGACTGCCCAGGAATGATCATTGGAAGGTCCTCTACAAATGTATATTTTATATGCCGATCGGAAATCCAAGATGGCCACCACCGCAATACATAGATTAACATTGGACCCTATGGGAAAATGTTCAAATGCCTTCTTCTCAGAAACTACAAATATTATTAAAGCCAAACTGTACATGAATGTTCATTGGATGATCCTCTACAAAGATTACGTTTTTTGTTCCGATATGAAATTCAAAATGGCGGCTACAGCAGGACTTAGTTTAACATTGGACCCTATGGGGAAAATGTTTCAAAACGCTTCTTCTCTGAAACCACTTGGACAATTGAAACCAAACTGCCCAGGAATGATCATTGGAAGGTCCTCTGCAAAGTTTCTGTTTTTTTATGCCGATCGAAAATTCAAGATGGACGCCACCGCAGGACATAGATTAACATTGGACCCTATGGGAAAATGTTAAAATGCTTTCTTCTCAGAAATTACAAATATGATTAATGCCAAACTGTACATGAATGTTCATTGGATGGTCCTCTACACACTTTACGTTTTTTGTTCCGATATGAAATTCAAAATGGCGGCTACGGCAGGACTTAGTTTAACATTGGACCCTATGGGGAAAATGTTTCAAAATGCTTCTTCTCTGAAACCACTTGGACAATTGAAACCAAACTGCCCAGGAATGATCATTGGATGGGCCTCTACAAAGTGTTTGTGTTTTATGCCGATCGGAAATTCAAGATGGCCGCCACCGCAGGAAATAGATTAACATTGGACCCTATGGGAAAATGTTCAAATGCCTTCTTCTCAGAAACTACAAATATGATTAAAGCCAAACTGTACATGAATGTTCATTGGATGGTCCTCTACAAAGATTACGTTTTTTGTTCCGATATGAAATTCAAAATGGCGGCTACAGCAGGACTTAGTTTAACATTGGACACTATGGGGAAAATGTTTCAAAACGCTTCTTCTCTGAAACCACTTGGACAATTGAAACCAAACTGCTCAGGAATGATCATTGGAAGGTCCTCTACACAGTTTCTGTTTTTTTTATGCCGATCGGAAATCCAAGATGGCCACCACCGCAGGACATAGATTAACATTGGACCCTATGGGAAAATGTTCAAATGCCTTCTTCTCAGAAACTACAAATATGATTAATGCCAAACTGTACATGAATGTTCATTGGATGGTCCTCTACACACTTTACGTTTTTTGTTCCGATATGAAATTCAAAATGGCGGCTACGGCAGGACTTAGTTTAACATTGGACCCTATGGGGAAAATGTTTCAAAATGCTTCTTCTCTGAAACCACTTGGACAATTGAAACCAAACTGCCCAGGAATGATCATTGGATGGGCCTCTACAAAGTGTTTGTGTTTTATGCCGATCGGAAATTCAAGATGGCCGCCATCGCAGGAAATAAATTAACATTGAACCCTATGGGAAAATTTTCAAATGCCTTCTTCTCAGAAACTACAAATATGATTAAAGCCAAACTGTACATGAATGTTCATTGGATGGTCCTCTACAATCTTAAGGTTTTTTGTTCCGATATGAAATTGAAAATGGCCGCTACGGCAGGACTTAGTTTAACATTCGATCCTATGGAAAAATGTTTCAAAATGCTTCTTCTCTGAAGCCACTTGGACAATTGAAACCAAACTGCCCAGGAATGATCATTGGAAGGTCCTCTACAAAATATTTGTTTCATATGCTGATCGGAAATCCAAGATGGCCACCACCGCAATACATAGATTAACATTGAACCTTATTGGAAAATG
This sequence comes from Bathymodiolus septemdierum, assembly GCA_963383655.1. Lineage (NCBI taxonomy): Eukaryota > Metazoa > Mollusca > Bivalvia > Mytilida > Modiolidae > Bathymodiolus > Bathymodiolus septemdierum. The sequence goes on along the minus strand of OY726529.1, from coordinate 3,581,948 downwards.
TTCAAATGCCTTCTTCTCAGAAACTACAAATATGATTAAAGCCAAACTGTACATGAATGTTCATTGGATGGTTCTCTACAAATTTACGTTTTTTGTTCCGATATGAAATTCAAAATGGCGGCTACAGCAGGACTTAGTTTAACATTGGACCCTATTGGGAAAATGTTTCAAAACGCTTCTTCTCTGAATCCACTAGGACAGTTGAAACCAGACTGCCCAGGAATGATCATTGGAAGGTCCTCTACAAATGTATATTTTATATGCCGATCGGAAATCCAAGATGGCCACCACCGCAATACATAGATTAACATTGGACCCTATGGGAAAATGTTCAAATGCCTTCTTCTCAGAAACTACAAATATTATTAAAGCCAAACTGTACATGAATGTTCATTGGATGATCCTCTACAAAGATTACGTTTTTTGTTCCGATATGAAATTCAAAATGGCGGCTACAGCAGGACTTAGTTTAACATTGGACCCTATGGGGAAAATGTTTCAAAACGCTTCTTCTCTGAAACCATTTGGATAGTTGAATCCAAACTGCCCAGGAATGATCATTGGAAGGTCTTCTGCAAAGTTTCTGTTTTTTTATGCCGATCGAAAATTCAAAATGGCAGCCACCGCAGGACATAGATTAACATTGGGCCCTATGGGAAAATGTTCAAATGCCTTCTTCTCAGAAACTACAAATATGATTAAAGCCAAACTGTACATGAATGTTCATTGGATGGTCCTCTACAAACTTGACGTTTTTTGTTCTGATATGAAATTCAAAATAGCGGCTACGGCAGGACTTAGTTTAACATTGGACCCTATGGGAAAAATGCTTCAAAACGCTTCTTCTCTGAAACCACTTGGACAGTTGAAACCAAATTGCCCAGGAATGGTCATTGGAAGATCCTCTGTTTTTTATGCCGATCGGAAATCCAAGATGGCCGCCACCACGGGTCATAGTATTAACACAGGACCATATGTTGAAAATACAGAAATATATTCTTCTCTGAAGCTATTGCACTGATTGAACCTAAACTGTGCATCAATCATTGGAAGATCCTTTACAAACTTTGTGTTTTTTATGTTGATCGTAATTCCAAGATGACTACCACTGCAGGACATAATTTTTACATAGGACCAATTGGTTCTTTTTATAACCAGGTGAACGATACAGGCTCTTAAGAGCCTCTGGTTGTTTTTTACTCTGTTTAAAGAATTTTTTACAGAGCAATAAATATATTTATAAAAAGTTATTTTCATTTATTAGTGATAGTTAAAACAACTCGTATCAGAAGTTGTTGTATTCACTCTGTTTATTGAATTGAGTAGGTGTGTCAAATTACGAGTAAAATTGAGTTGTATGTGTTTCAGTACAATCGGTATTTCGTAACAACTGATTTCAGATAAATATATGAGGGATATGACAAATAATTTATACCATGAATACCACACTTCAGAATAAAAAATAATCTAAAAATCATATACACAGAGGCAAAATCAATAACACACAAATACAGGACCTTAAACTCCACTAACACACAAATACAGGACCTTAAACTCCACTAACACACAAATACAAGACCTTAAACTCCACTAACACACAAATACAAGACCTTAAACTCCACTAACACACAAATACAGGACCTCAAACTCCACTAACACACACATACAGGACCTTAAACTCCACTAACACACAAATACAAGACCTTAAACTCCACTAACACACAAATACAGCACCTTAAACTCCACTAACACACAAATACAGGACCTTAAACTCCACTAACACACAGATACAGGACCTCAAACTCCACTAACACACAAATACAGCACCTTAAACTCCACTAACACCCAAATACAGGACCTTAAACTCCACTAACACACAAATACAGGACCTTAAACTCCACTAACACACAAATACAGGACCTTAAACTCCACTAACACACATATACAGGACCTCAAACTCCACTAACACACAAATACAGGACCTTAAACGCCACTAACACACAAATACATGACCTTAAACTCCACTAACGCACAAATACAGGACCTTAAACTCCACTAACACACAAATACAGGATCTCAAACTCCACTAACACACAAATACAGGACCTTAAACTCCACTAACACACACATACAGGACCTTAAACTCCACTGACACACAAATACATGACCTTAAACTCCACTGACACACAAATATAGGACCTCAAACTCCACTAACACACAAATACAGGACCTTAAACTCCACTAAAACACAAATACAAGACCTTAAACCCCACTAGCACACAAATACAGGACCTTAAACTCCACTAACACACAAATACAGGACCTTAAATTCTACTAACACACACATACAGGACCTTAAACTCCACTAACACACAAATACAGGACCTTAAACTCCACTAACACACAAATACAGGACCTTAAACTCCACTAACACACACATACAGGACCTTAAACTCCACTAACACACAAATACAGGACCTTAAACTCCACTAACACACAAATACAAGACCTTAAACTCCACTGACACACAAATACAGGACCTTAAACTCCACTAACACACAAATATAGGACCTCAAACTCCACTAACACACAAATACAGGACCTTAAACTCCACTAACACACAAATACAGGACCTTAAACTCCATTGACACACAAATACAGGACCCTAAGCTCAACTAACACACAAATACAGGACCTTAATCTACACTAACACACAAATACAGGACCTTAACCTCCACTAGCACACAAATACAGGACCTTAAACTCCACTAACACACAAATACAGGACCTTAAACTCCACTAGCACACACATACAGGACCTCAAACTCCACTAACACACAAATACAAGACCTTAAACCCCACTAGCACACAAATACAGGACCTTAAACTCCACTAACACACAAATACAGGACCTTAAATTCTACTAACACACACATACAGGACCTTAAATTTCACTAACACACAAATACAGGACTTTAAACTCCACTAACACACAAATACAGTACCTTAAACTCCACTAATACACACATACAGGACCTTAAACTCCACTAACACACAAATGCAGGACCTCAAACTCCACTAACACACAAATACAAGACCTTAAACTCCACTGACACACAAATACAGGACCTCAAACTCCACTAACACACAAATACAGGACCTTAAACTCCACTAACACATAAATACAGGACCTCAAACTCCTCTAACACACAAATACAGGACCTTAAGCTCCACTAACACACAAATACAGGACCATAAACTCCACTAACACACAAATAAAGGACCTTAAACTCCATTAACGCACACATACAGGACCTTAAACTCCACTAACACACAAATACAGGATCTTAAACTCCACTAACACACAAATACAGGACCTTAAACTCCACTAACACACAAATACAGGACCTTAAGCTCCACTAACACACAAATAAGTACCTTTAACTCCACTAACAAACAAATACAGGACCTCAAACTCCACTAACACACAAATACAGGACCTCAAACTCCACTAACACAAATACAGGACCTTAACCTCCACTAACACACAAATACAGGACCTTAACCTCCACTAACACACAAATACAGGACCTTAAACTCCACTAACACAAATACAGGACCTTAAACTCCACTGACACACAAATACAGGACCTCAAACTCCGCTAACACACAAATACAGGACCTCAAACTCCACTAACACACAAATACAGGACCTCAAACTCCACTAACACACAAATACAGGACCTCAAACTCCACTAACACACAAATACAGGACCTTAAACTCCACTAACACACACATACAGTACCTTAAACCCCACTAACACACAAATACAGGACCTTAAGCTCCACTAACACACAAATACAGGACCTTAAACTCCACTAACACACAAATACAGGCCCTTAAACTCCACTAACACACAAATACAGGACCTTAAACTCCACTAACACACAAATACAGGACCTTAAACTCCACTAACACAAATACAGGACCTTAACCTCCACTAACACACAAATACAGGACTGCAAACTCCACTAACACACAAATACAGGACCTTAACCTCCACTAACACACAAATACAGGACCTTAAACTCCACTAACATAAATACAAGACCTTAACCTCCACTAACACAAATACAGGACCTTAAACTCCACTAACACAAATACAGGACCTTAACCTCCACTAACACACAAATACAGGACCTTAAACTCCACTAACACACAAATATAGGACCTTCAACTCCACTAACACACAAATACAGGACCTTAAACTACACTAACACACACATACAGAACCTTAAACTCCACTAACACACAAATACAGTACCTTAAACTCCACTAACACACAAATACAGGACATCAAACTCCACTAACACACAAATAAAGGACTTAAAACTCCACTAACACACAAACACAGGATCTTAAACTCCTCTAACACACAAATACAGGACCTTAAACTCCACTAACACACAAATACAGGACCTTAAACTCCACTAACACACAAATACAGGATAAACTCCACTAACACACAAATAAAGGACCTTAAGCTCCACTAACACACAAATACAGGACCTCAAACTTCACTAACACACAAATATAGGCCCTTAAACTCCACTAACACACAAATAAAGGACCTTAAACTCCATTAACACACACCTACAGGACCTTAAACTCCACTAACACACAAATACATGATCTTAAACTCCACTAACATACAAATACAGGACCTTAAACTCCACTAACACACAAATACAGGACCTTAAGCTCCACTAACACACAAATAAGTACCTTAAACTCCACTAACACACAAATACAGGACCTCAAACTCCACTAACACACAAATACAGGACCTCAAACTCCGCTAACACACAAATACAGGACCTTAAACTCCACTAACACACAAATACAGGACCTTAACCTCCACTAACACACAAATACAGAACCTTAACCTCCACTAACACACAAATACATGACCTTAAACTCCACTAACGCACAAATACAGGACCTTAAACTCCACTAACACACAAATACAGGACCTCAAACTCCACTAACACACAAATACAGGACCTTAAACTCCACTAACACACACATACAGGACCTTAAACTCCACTGACACACAAATACATGACCTTAAACTCCACTGACACACAAATATAGGACCTCAAACTCCACTAACACACAAATACAGGACCTTAAACTCCACTAACACACAAATACAAGACCTTAAACCCCACTAGCACCCAAATACAGGACCTTAAACTCCACTAACACACAAATACAGGACCTTAAATTCTACTAACACACACATACAGGACCTTAAACTCCACTAACACACAAATACAGGACCTTAAACTCCACTAACACACAAATACAGGACCTTAAACTCCACTAACACACACATACAGGACCTTAAACTCCACTAACACACAAATACAGGACCTCAAACTCCACTAACACACAAATACAAGACCTTAAACTCCACTGACACACAAATACAAGACCTTAAACTCCACTAACACACAAATATAGGACCTCAAACTCCACTAACACACAAATACAGGACCTTAAACTCCACTAACACACAAATACAGGACCTTAAACTCCATTGACACACAAATACAGGACCCTAAGGTCAACTAACACACAAATACAGGACCTTAATCTACACTAACACACAAATACAGGACCTTAACCTCCACTAGCACACAAATACAGGACCTTAAACTCCTCTAACACACAAATACAGGACCTTAAACTCCACTAGCACACACATACAGGACCTCAAACTCCACTAACACACAAATACAAGACCTTAAACCCCACTAGCACACAAATACAGGACCTTAAACTCCACTAACACACAAATACAGGACCTTAAATTCTACTAACACACACATACAGGACCTTAAATTTCACTAACACACAAATACAGGACTTTAAACTCCACTAACACACAAATACAGGACCTTAAACTCCACTAATACACACATACAGGACCTTAAACTCCACTAACACACAAATGCAGAACCTCAAACTCCACTAACACACAAATACAAGACCTTAAACTCCACTGACACACAAATACAGGACCTTAAACTCCACTAACACACAAATATAGGACCTCAAACTCCACTAACACACACATACAGGACCTTAAACTCCACTAACACACAAATACAGGACCTTAAACTCCACTAACACACAAATACAGGACCTTAAACTCCACTAACACACACATACAGGACCTTAAACTCCACTAACACACAAATACAGGACCTCAAACTCCACTAACACACAAATACAAGACCTTAAACTCCACTGACACACAAATACAAGACCTTAAACTCCACTAACACACAAATATAGGACCTCAAACTCCACTAACACACAAATACAGGACCTTAAACTCCACTAACACACAAATACAGGACCTTAAACTCCATTGACACACAAATACAGGACCCTAAGGTCAACTAACACACAAATACAGGACCTTAATCTACACTAACACACAAATACAGGACCTTAACCTCCACTAGCACACAAATACAGGACCTTAAACTCCTCTAACACACAAATACAGGACCTTAAACTCCACTAGCACACACATACAGTACCTCAAACTCCACTAACACACAAATACAAGACCTTAAACCCCACTAGCACACAAATACAGGACCTTAAACTCCACTAACACACAAATACAGGACCTTAAATTCTACTAACACACACATACAGGACCTTAAATTTCACTAACACACAAATACAGGACTTTAAACTCCACTAACACACAAATACAGGACCTTAAACTCCACTAATACACACATACAGGACCTTAAACTCCACTAACACACAAATGCAGAACCTCAAACTCCACTAACACACAAATACAAGACCTTAAACTCCACTGACACACAAATACAGGACCTTAAACTCCACTAACACACAAATATAGGACCTCAAACTCCACTAACACACACATACAGGACCTTAAACTCCACTAACACATAAATACAGGACCTCAAACTCCTCTAACACACAAATACAGGACCTTAAACTCCACTAACACACAAATACAGGACCATAAACTCCACTAACACACAAATAAAGGACCTTAAACTCCATTAACACACACACACAGGACCTTAAACTCCACTAACACACAAATACAGGATCTTAAACTCCACTAACACACAAATACAGGACCTTAAACTCCACTAACACACAAATACAGGACCTTAAGCTCCACTAACACACAAATAAGTACCTTAAACTGCACTAACAAACAAATACAGGACCTCAAATTCCACTAACACACAAATACAGGACTCAAACTCCACTAACACACAAATACAGGACCTCAAACTCCACTAACACAAATACAGGACCTTAACCTCCACTAACACACAAATACAGGACCTTAACCTCCACTAACACACAAATACAGGACCTTAAACTCCACTAACACAAATACAGGACCTTAAACTCCACTGACACACAAATACAGGACCTCAAACTCCGCTAACACACAAATACAGGACCTCAAACTCCACTAACACACAAATACAGGACCTCAAACTCCACTAACACACAAATACAGGACCTCAAACTCCACTAACACACAAATACAGGACCTTAAACTCCACTAACACACACATACAGTACCTTAAACTCCACTAACACACAAATACAGGACCTTAAGATCCACTAACACACAAATACAGGACCTTAAACTCCACTAACACACAAATACAGGCCCTTAAACTCCACTAACACACAAATACAGGACCTTAAACTCCACTAACACACAAATACAGGACCTTAAACTCCACTAACAAAAATACAGGACCTTAACCTCCACTAACACACAAATACAGGACCTTAAACTCCACCAACACACAAATACAGGACCTTAACCTCCACTAACACACAAATACAGGACCTTAAACTCCACTAACACAAATACAAGACCTTAACCTCCACTAACACAAATACAGGACCTTAAACTCCACTAACACAAATACAGGACCTTAACCTCCACTAACACACAAATACAGGACCTTAAACTCCACTAACACACAAATATAGGACCTTAAACTCCACTAACACACAAATACAGGACCTTAAACTACACTAACACACACATACAGAACCTTAAACTCCACTAACACACAAATACAGTACCTTAAACTCCACTAACACACAAATACAGGACCTTAAACTCCATTAACACACACATACAGGACCTTAAACTCCACTAACACACAAATACAGGATCTTAAACTCCACTAACACACAAATACAGGACCTTAAACTCCACTAACACACAAATACAGGACCTTAAGCTCCACTAACACACAAATAAGTACCTTAAACTCCACTAACAAACAAATACAGGACCTCAAACTCCACTAACACACAAATACAGGACCTCAAACTCCACTAACACACAAATACAGGACCTCAAACTCCACTAACACAAATACAGGACCTCAACCTCCACTAACACACAAATACAGGACCTTAACCTCCACTAACACACAAATACAGGACCTTAAACTCCACTAACACAAATACAGGACCTTAAACTCCACTGACACACAAATACAGGACCTCAAACTCCGCTAACACACAAATACAGGACCTCAAACTCCACTAACACACAAATACAGGACCTCAAACTCCACTAACACACAAATACAGGACCTCAAACTCCACTAACACACAAATACAGGACCTTAAACTCCACTAACACACACATACAGTACCTTAAACTCCACTAACACACAAATACAGGACCTTAAGCTCCACTAACACACAAATACAGGACCTTAAACTCCGCTAACACACAAATACAGGCCCTTAAACTCCACTAACACACAAATACAGGACCTTAAACTCCACTAACACACAAATACAGGACCTTAAACTCCACTAACACAAATACAGGACCTTAACCTCCACTAACACACAAATACAGGACCTTAAACTCCATTAACACACAAATACAGGACCTTAACCTCCACTAACACACAAATACAGGACCTTAAACTCCACTAACACAAATACAAGACCTTAACCTCCACTAACACAAATACAGGACCTTAAACTCCACTAACACAAATACAGGACCTTAACCTCCACTAACACACAAATACAGGACCTTAAACTCCACTAACACACAAATATAGGACCTTCAACTCCACTAACACACAAATACAGGACCTTAAGCTACACTAACACACACATACAGGACCTCAAACTTCACTAACACACAAATATAGGACCTTAAACTCCACTAACACACAAATACAGGACCTCAAACTTCACTAACACACAAATATAGGACCTTAAACTCCACTAACACACAAATAAAGGACCTTAAACTCCATTAACACACACATACAGTACCTTAAACTCCACTAACACACAAATACAGGATCTTAAACTCCACTAACACACAAATACAGGACCTCAAACTTCACTAACACACAAATATAGGACCTTAAACTCCACTAACACACAAATAAAGGACCTTAAACTCCATTAACACACACAGTACCTTAAACTCCACTAACACACAAATACAGGATCTTAAACTCCACTAACATACAAATACAGGACCTTAAACTCCACTAACACACAAATACAGGACCTTAAGCTCCACTAACACACAAATAAGTACCTTAAACTCCACTAACACACAAATACAGGACCTCAAACTCCACTAACACACAAATACAGGACCTCAAACTCCGCTAACACACAAATACAGGACCTTAAACTCCACTAACACACAAATACAGGACCTTAACCTCCACTAACACACAAATACAGAACCTTAACCTCCACTAACACACAAATACATGACCTTAAACTCCACTAACTCACAAATACAGGACCTTAAACTCCACTAACACACAAATACAGGACCTCAAACTCCACTAACACACAAATACAGGACCTTAAACTCCACTAAAACACACATACAGGACCTTAAACTCCACTGACACACAAATACATGACCTTAAACTCCACTGACACACAAATATAGGACCTCAAACTCCACTAACACACAAATACAGGACCTTAAACTCCACTAACACACAAATACAAGACCTTAAACCCCACTAGCACACAAATACAGGACCTTAAACTCCACTAACACACAAATACAGGACCTTAAATTCTACTAACACACACATACAGGACCTTAAACTCCACTAACACACAAATACAGGACCTTAAACTCCACTAACACACAAATACAGGACCTTAAACTCCACTAACACACACATACAGGACCTTAAACTCCACTAACACACAAATACAGGACCTCAAACTCCACTAACACACAAATACAAGACCTTAAACTCCACTGACACACAAATACAAGACCTTAAACTCCACTAACACACAAATATAGGACCTCAAACTCCACTAACACACAAATACAGGACCTTAAACTCCACTAACACACAAATACAGGACCTTAAACTCCATTGACACACAAATACAGGACCCTAAGCTCAACTAACACACAAATACAGGACCTTAATCTACACTAACACACAAATACAGGACCTTAACCTCCACTAGCACACAAATACAGGACCTTAAACTCCACTAACACACAAATACAGGACCTTAAACTCCACTAGCACACACATACAGGACCTCAAACTCCACTAACACACAAATACAAGACCTTAAACCCCACTAGCACACAAATACAGGACCTTAAACTCCACTAACACACAAATACAGGACCTTAAATTCTACTAACACACACATACAGGACCTTAAATTTCACTAACACACAAATACAGGACTTTAAACTCCACTAACACACAAATACAGGACCTTAAACTCCACTAATACACACATACAGGACCTTAAACTCCACTAACACACAAATGCAGAACCTCAAACTCCACTAACACACAAATACAAGACCTTAAACTCCACTGACACACAAATACAGGACCTTAAACTCCACTAACACACAAATATAGGACCTCAAACTCCACTAACACACAAATACAGGACCTTAAACTCCACTAACACATAAATACAGGACCTCAAACTCCTCTAACACACAAATACAGGACCTTAAACTCCACTAACACACAAATACAGGACCATAAACTCCACTAACACACAAATAAAGGACCTTAAACTCCATTAACACACACATACAGGACCTTAAACTCCACTAACACACAAATACAGGATCTTAAACTCCACTAACACACAAATACAGGACCTTAAACTCCACTAACACACAAATACAGGACCTTAAGCTCCACTAACACACAAATAAGTACCTTAAACTCCACTAACAAACAAATACAGGACCTCAAACTCCACTAACACACAAATACAGGACCTCAAACTCCACTAACACACAAATACAGGACCTCAAACTCCACTAACACAAATACAGGACCTTAACCTCCACTAACACACAAATACAGGACCTTAACCTCCACTAACACACAAATACAGGACCTTAAACTCCACTAACACAAATACAGGACCTTAAACTCCACTGACACACAAATACAGGACCTCAAACTCCGCTAACACACAAATACAGGACCTCAAACTCCACTAACACACAAATACAGGACCTCAAACTCCACTAACACACAAATACAGGACCTCAAACTCCACTAACACACAAATACAGGACCTTAAACTCCACTAACACACACATACAGTACCTTAAACTCCACTAACACACAAATACAGGACCTTAAGCTCCACTAACACACAAATACAGGACCTTAAACTCCACTAACACACAAATACAGGCCCTTAAACTCCACTAACACACAAATACAGGACCTTAAACTCCACTAACACAAATACAGGACCTTAACCTCCACTAACACACAAATACAGGACCTTAAACTCCACTAACACACAAATACAGGACCTTAACCTCCACTAACACACAAATACAGGACCTTAAACTCCACTAACACAAATACAAGACCTTAACCTCCACTAACACAAATACAGGACCTTAAACTCCACTAACACAAATACAGGACCTTAACCTCCACTAACACACAAATACAGGACCTTAAACTCCACTAACACACAAATATAGGACCTTAAACTCCACTAACACACAAATACAGGACCTTAAACTACACTAACACACACATACAGAACCTTAAACTCCACTAACACACAAATACAGTACCTTAAACTCCACTAACACACAAATACAGGACATCAAACTCCACTAACACACAAATAAAGGACCTAAAACTCCACTAACACACAAACACAGGATCTTAAACTCCTCTAACACACAAATACAGGACCTTAAACTCCACTAACACACAAATACAGGACCTTAAACTCCACTAACACACAAATACAGGAACTTAAACTCCACTAACACACAAATACAGGACCTTAAACTCCACTAACACACAAATACAGGATAAACTCCACTAACACACAAATAAAGGACCTTAAACTCCACTAACACACAAATACAGGACCTCAAACTTCACTAACACACAAATATAGGACCTTAAACTCCACTAACACACAAATAAAGGACCTTAAACTCCATTAACACACACATACAGGACCTTAAACTCCACTAACACACAAATACAGGATCTTAAACTCCACTAACATACAAATACAGGACCTTAAACTCCACTAACACACAAATACAGGACCTTAAGCTCCACTAACACACAAATAAGTACCTTAAACTCCACTAACACACAAATACAGGACCTCAAACTCCACTAACACACAAATACAGGACCTCAAACTCCGCTAATACACAAATACAGGACCTTAAACTCCACTAACACACAAATACAGGACCTTAACCTCCACTAACACACAAATACAGAACCTTAACCTCCACTAACACACAAATACAGGACCTTAAACTCCACTAACACACAAATACAGGACCTCAAACTCCACTAACACACAAATACAGGACCTTAAACTCCACTAGCACACAAATACAGGACCTTAAACCCCACTAACACAAATACAGGACCTTAAACTCCACTGACACACAAATACAGGACCTCAAACTCCACTAACGCACAAATACAGGACCTTAAGCTCCACTAACACACACATACAGGACCTTAAACTCCACTAACACAAATACAGGAACTTAAACTCCACTGACACACAAATACAGGACCTCAAACTCCGCTAACACACAAATACAGGACCTCAAACTCCACTAACACACAAATACAGGACCTCAAACTCCAATTACACACAAATACAGGACCTCAAACTCCACTAACACACAAATACAGGACCTTAATCTCCACTAACACATAAATACAGTACCTTAAACTCCATTAACACACAAATACAGGACCTTAAGCTCCACTAACACACAAATACAGGACCTTAAACTCCACTAACACACAAATACGGGACCTTAAACTCCACTAACACACAAATACAGGACCTTAAACTCCACTAACACACAAATACAGGACCTTAAACTCCACTAACACAAATACAGGACCTTAACCTCCATTAACACACAAATACAGGACCTTAAACTCCACTAACACACAAATACAGGACCTTAACCTCCACTAACACACAAATACAGGACCTTAAACTCCACTAACACAAATACAGGACCTTAAACTCCACTAACAAACAAATACAGGACCTTGAGCTCCACTAACACACAAATAAAGGACCTTAAACTCCACTAACACACAAATATAGGACCTTAAACTCCACTAACACACAAATACAGGACCTTAGACTACACTAACACACACATACAGAACCTTAAGCTCCACTAACACACAAATACAGTACCTTAAACTCCACTAACACACAAATACAGGACCTCAAACTCCACTAACACACAAATAAAGGACCTTAATCTCCACTAACACAAATACAGGACCTTAAACTCCACTAACACACAAATACAGGACCTTAAACTCCACTAACACACAAATACAGGACCTTAAACTCCACTAACACACAAATACAGGACCTTAAACTCCACTAACACACAAATACAGGATAAACTCCACTAACACACAAATAAAGGACCTTAAACTCCACTAGCACACAAATACAGGACCTCAAACTTCACTAACACACAAATACAGGACCTTAAACTCCACTAACACACAAATAAAGGACCTTAAACTTCATTAACACACACATACAGGACCTTATTCTTCACTAACACACAAATACAGGACCTTAAACTCCACTAACACACAAATACAGGACCTTAAACTCCACTAACACACAAATACAGGACCTTAAGCTCCACTAACACACAAATAAGTACCTTAAACTCCACTAACACACAATTACAGGACCTCAAACTCCACTAACACACAAATACAGGACCTCAAACTCCGCTAGCACACAAATACAGGACCTTAAACTCCACTAACACACAAATACAGTACCTTAAACTCCACTAACACACAAATACAGGACCTTAAACTCCACTAACACACAAATACAGGACCTCAAACTCCACTAACACACAAATACAGGACCTTAAACTCCACTAGCACACAAATACAGGACCTTAAACCCCACTAACACAAATACAGGACCTTAAACTCCACTGACACACAAATACAGGACCTCAAACTCCACTAACACACAAATACAGGACCTTAAGCTCCACTAACACACACATACAGGACCTTAAACTCCACTAACACAAATACAGGAACTTAAACTCCACTGACACACAAATACAGGACCTCAAACTCCGCTAACACACAAATACAGGACCTCAAACTCCACTAACACACAAATACAGGACCTCAAACTCCAATTACACACAAATACAGGACCTCAAACTCCACAAACACACAAATACAGTACCTTAAACTCCATTAACACACAAATACAGGACCTTAAGCTCCACTAACACACAAATACAGGACCTTAAACTCCACTAACACACAAATACGGGACCTTAAACTCCACTAACACACAAATACAGGACCTTAAACTCCACTAACACACAAATACAGGACCTTAAACTCCACTAACACAAATACAGGACCTTAACCTCCACTAACACACAAATACAGGACCTTAAACTCCACTAACACACAAATACAGGACCTTAACCTCCACTAACACACAAATACAGGACCTTAAACTCCACTAACACAAATACAGGACCTTAAACTCCACTAACAAACAAATACAGGACCTTGAGCTCCACTAACACACAAATACAGGACCTTAAACTCCACTAACACACAAATATAGGACCTTAAACTCCACTAACACACAAATACTGGACCTTAGACTACACTAACACACACATACAGAACCTTAAGCTCCACTAACACACAAATACAGTACCTTAAACTCCACTAACACACAAATACAGGACCTCAAACTCCACTAACACAAATACAGGAACTTAAACTCCACTGACACACAAATACAGGACCTCAAACTCCGCTAACACACAAATACAGGACCTCAAACTCCACTAACACACAAATACAGGACCTCAAACTCCAATTACACACAAATACAGGACCTCAAACTCCACTAACACACAAATACAGGACCTTAATCTCCACTAACACACAAATACAGTACCTTAAACTCCATTAACACACAAATACAGGACCTTAAGCTCCACTAACACACAAATACAGGACCTTAAACTCCACTAACACACAAATACGGGACCTTAAACTCCACTAACACACAAATACAGGACCTTAAACTCCACTAACACACAAATACAGGACCTTAAACTCCACTAACACAAATACAGGACCTTAACCTCCACTAACACACAAATACAGGACCTTAAACTCCACAAACACAAAAATAGAGGACCTTAAACTCCACAAACACACAAATACAGGACCTTAAGCTCCACTAACACACAAATACAGGACCTTAAACTACACTAACACACACACATACAGAACCTTAAACTCCACTAACACACAAATACAGTACCTTAAACTCCACTAACACACAAATACAGGAACTCAAACTCCACTAACACACAAATAAAGGACCTTAAACTCCACTAACACACAAATACAGGACCTTAAACTCCGCTAACACACAAATACAGGACCTTAAACTCCACTAACACACAAATACAAGACCTCAAACTCCACTAACACAAAAATACAGGACCTCAAACTCCACTAACACACAAATAAAGGACCTTAAACTCCACTAACACACAAATACAGGACCTTAAACTCCGCTAACACACAAATACAGGACCTTAAACTCCACTAACACACAAATACAAGACCTCAAACTCCACTAACACAAAAATACAGGACCTTAAACTGCACTAACACACAAATACAGGACTTTAACCTCCACTAACACACAAATACTGGACCTTAAACTCCACTAACACAAATACAGGACCTTAAACTCCACTAACAAACAAATACAGGACCTTGAGCTCCACTAACACACAAATACAGGACCTTAAACTCCACTAACACACAAATATAGGACCTTAAACTCCACTAACACACAAATACAGGACCTTAGACTACACTAACACACACATACAGAACCTTAAGCTCCACTAACACACAAATACAGTACCTTAAACTCCACTAACACACAAATACAGGACCTCAAACTCCACTAACACACAAATAAAGGACCTTAATCTCCACTAACACAAATACAGGACCTTAAACTCCACTAACACACAAATACAGGACCTTAAACTCCACTAACACACAAATACAGGACCTTAAACTCCACTAACGCACAAATACAGGACCTTAAACTCCACTAACACACAAATACAGGATAAACTCCACTAACACACAAATAAAGGACCTTAAACTCCACTAGCACACAAATACAGGACCTCAAACTTCACTAACACACAAATACAGGACCTTAAACTCCACTAACACACAAATAAAGGACCTTAAACTCCATTAACACACACATACAGGACCTTAATCTTCACTAACACACAAATACAGGACCTTAAACTCCACTAACACACAAATACAGGACCTTAAACTCCACTAACACACAAATACAGGACCTTAAGCTCCACTAACACACAAATAAGTACCTTAAACTCCACTAACACACAATTACAGGACCTCAAACTCCACTAACACACAAATACAGGACCTCAAACTCCGCTAGCACACAAATACAGGACCTTAAACTCCACTAACACACAAATACAGTACCTTAAACTCCACTAACACACAAATACAGGACCTTAAACTCCACTAACACAATTACAGGACCTTAAACTCCACTAACACACAAATACATGACCTTAAACTCCACTAACACACAAATACATGACCTTAAACTCCACTAACACAAATACAGGACCTTAACCTCTACTAACACACAAATACAGGATCTTAATCTCCACTAACACACAAATACAGGACCTCAAACTCCACTAACACAAAAATACAGGACCTCAAACTCCATTAACACACAAATACAGGACCTTAAACTCCACAAACACACAAATACAGGACCTTAAACTCCACTAACACACAAATACAGGACCTTAAGCTCCACTAACACACAAATACAGGACCTTAAACTCCACTAACACACAAATATAGGACCTTAAACTCCACTAACACACAAATATAGGACCTTAAACTACACTAACACACACTTACAGAACCTTAAACTCCCCTAACACACAAATACAGTACCTTAAACTCCACTAACACACAAATACATGACCTCAAACTCCACTAACACACAAATACAGGACCTTAAACTCCACTAACACACAAATACAGGACCTCAAACTCCATTAACACACAAATACAGGACCTTAATCTCCACTAACACACAAATACAGGACCTTAAACTCCACTAACACACAAATACAGGACCTTAAACTCCACTAACACACAAATACAGGACCTCAAACCCCACTACCACGCAAATACAGGACCTTAAACTCCACTAACACACAAATACAGGATAAACTCCACTAACACACAAATAAAGGACCTTAAACTCCACTAACACACAAATACAGGACATCAAACTTCACTAACACACAAATACAGGACCTTAAACTCCACTAACACACAAATAAAGGACCTTAAACTCCATTAACACACACATAGGGGACCTTAAACTCCACTAAGACACAAATACAGGACCTCAAACTCCACTAACACACAAATAGATGACCTTAAGCTCCACTAACACACAAATACAGGACCTTAAGCTCCACTAACACACAAATAAGTACCTTAAACTCCACTAACACACAAATACCGGACCTCAAACTCCACTAACACACAAATACAGGACCTTAAACTCCACTAACACACAAATGCAGGACCTTAAACTCCACTAACACACAAATACAGGACCTTAAACTCCACTAACACACAAATACAGGACCTTAAACTCCACTAACACAAATACAGGACCTTAACCTCCACTAACACACAAATACAGGACCTTGAGCTCCACTAACACACAAATACAGGACCTCAAACTCCACTAACACAAAAATACAGGACCTCAAACTCCACTAACACACAAATACAGGACCTTAATCTCCACTAACACAAAAATACAGGACCTTAACCTCCACTAACACACAAATACAGGACCGTAAGCTCCACTAACACACAAATACAGGACCTTAAACTACACTAACACACACATACAGAACCTTAAACTCCACTAACACACAAATACAGTACCTTAAACTCCATTAACACACAAATACAGGACCTCAAACTCCACTAACACACAAATAAAGGACCTTAAACTGCACTAACACACCAATACAGGATCTTAAACTCCACTAACACACAAATACAGGACCTAAAACTCCACTAACACACAAATACAGGATAAACTCCACTAACACACAAATAAAGGACCTTAAACTCCACTAACACACAAATACAGGACCTCAAACTTCACTAACACACAAATACAGGACCTTAAACTCCACTAACACACAAATAAAGGACCTTAAACTCCATTAACACACACATACAGGACCTTAAACTCCACTAACACACAAATACAGGACCTTAAACTCCACTAACACACAAATACAGGACCTTAAACTCCACTAACACACAAATACAGGACCTTAATCTCCACTAACACACAAATAAGTACCTTAAACTCCACTAACACACAAATACAGGACCTCAAACTCCACTAACACACAAATACAGGACCTCAAACTCCGCTAACACACAAATACAGGACCTTAAACTCCACTAACACACTAATACAGTACCTTGAGCTCCACTAACACACAAATACAGGACCTTAAGCTCCACTAACACACAAATACAGGACCTTAAACTCCACTAACACAAATACAGGACCTTAAACTCCACTAACACACAAATACAGGACCTTAAACTCCACTAACACACAAATACATGACCTTAAACTCCACTAACACAAATAGAGGACCTTAACCTCTACTAACACACAAATACAGGACCTTAATCTCCACTAACACACAAATACAGGACCTCAAACTCCCCTAACACAAAAATACAGGACCTCAAACTCCACTAACACACAAATACAGGACCTTAAACTCCACAAACACACAAATACAGGACCTTAAACTCCACTAACACACAAATACAGGAACTTAAGCTCCACTAACACACACATACAGGACCTTAAACTCCACTAACACACAAATATAGGACCTTAAACTCCACTAACACACAAATACAGGACCTTAAACTACACTAACACACACATACAGAACCTTAAACTCCACTAACACACAAATACGGTACCTTAAACTCCACTAACACACAAATACATGACCTCAAACTCCACTAACACACAAATACAGGACTTTAAACTCCACTAACACACAAATACAGGACCTTAAACTCCACTAACACACAAATACAGGACCTTAAACTCCACTAACACACAAATACAGGACCTCAAACTCCACTACCACGCAAATACAGGACCTTAAACTCCACTAACACACAAATACAGGATAAACTCCACTAACACACAAATAAAGGACCTTAAACTCCACTAACACACAAATACAGGACCTCAAACTTCACTAACACACAAATACAGGACCTTAAACTCCACTAACACACAGATAAAGGACCTTAAACTCCATTAACACACACATACAGGACCTTAAACTCCACTAACACACAACTACAGGACCTCAAACTCCACTAACACACAAATACAGGACCTTAAGCTCCACTAACACACAAATACAGGACCTTAAGCTCCACTAACACACAAATAAGTACATTAAACTCCACTAACACACAAATACAGGACCTCAATCTCCACTAACACACAAATACAGGACCTTAAACTCCACTAACACACAAATACAGGACCTTAGACTCCACTAACACACAAATACAGGACCTTAAACTCCACTAACACACAAATACAGGACCTTAAACTCCACTAACACAAATACAGGACCTTAACCTCCACTAACACACAAATACAGGACCTTAAACTCCACTAACACACAAATACAGGACCTCAAACTCCACTAGCACAAAAATACAGGACCTTAATCTCCACAAACACAAAAATACAGGACCTTAACCTCCACTAACACACAAATACAGGACCTTAAGCTCCACTAACACACAAATACAGGACCTTAAACTACACTATCACACACATACAGAACCTTAAACTCCACTAACACACAAATACAGTACCTTAAACTCCATTAACACACAAATACAGGACCTCAAACTCCACTAACACACAAATAAAGGACCTTAAACTCCACTAACACACAAATACAGGACCTTAAACTCCACTAACACACAAATACAGGACCTTAAACTCCACTAACACACAAATACAGGACCTTAAACTCCACTAACACACAAATACAGGACCTTAAACTCCACTAACACACAAATACAGGACCTTAAACTCCACTAACACAAATACAGGACCTTAACCTCCACTAACACACAAATACAGGACCTTGAGCTCCACTAACACACAAATACAGGACCTCAAACTCCACTAACACAAAAATACAGGACCTCAAACTCCACTAACACACAAATACAGGACCTTAATCTCCACTAACACAAAAATACAGGACCTTAACCTCCACTAACACACAAATACAGGACCGTAAGCTCCACTAACACACAAATACAGGACCTTAAACTACACTAACACACACATACAGAACCTTAAACTCCACTAACACACAAATACAGTACCTTAAACTCCATTAACACACAAATACAGGACCTCAAACTCCACTAACACACAAATAAAGGACCTTAAACTGCACTAACACACCAATACAGGATCTTAAACTCCACTAACACACAAATACAGGACCTAAAACTCCACTAACACACAAATACAGGATAAACTCCACTAACACACAAATAAAGGAGCTTAAACTCCACTAACACACAAATACAGGACCTCAAACTTCACTAACACACAAATACAGGACTTTAAACTCCACTAACACACAAATAAAGGACCTTAAACTCCATTAACACTCACATACAGGACCTTAAACTCCACTAACACACAAATACAGGACCTTAAACTCCACTAACACACAAATACAGGACCTTAAACTCCACTAACACACAAATACAGGACCTTAATCTCCACTAACACACAAATAAGTACCTTAAACTCCACTAACACACAAATACAGGACCTCAAACTCCACTAACACACAAATACAGGACCTCAAACTCCGCTAACACACAAATACAGGACCTTAAACTCCACTAACACACTAATACAGTACCTTAAACTCCACTAACACACAAATACAGGACCTTAAGCTCCACTAACACACAAATACAGGACCTTAAACTCCACTAACACAAATACAGGACCTTAAACTCCACTAACACACAAATACAGGACCTTAAACTCCACTAACACACAAATACATGACCTTAAACTCCACTAACACAAATAGAGGACCTTAACCTCTACTAACACACAAATACAGGACCTTAATCTCCACTAACACACAAATACAGGACCTCAAACTCCCCTAACACAAAAATACAGGACCTCAAACTCCACTAACACACAAATACAGGACCTTAAACTCCACAAACACACAAATACAGGACCTTAAACTCCACTAACACACAAATACAGGAACTTAAGCTCCACTAACACACACATACAGGACCTTAAACTCCACTAACACACAAATATAGGACCTTAAACTCCACTAACACACAAATACAGGACCTTAAACTACACTAACACACACATACAGAACCTTAAACTCCACTAACACACAAATACGGTACCTTAAACTCCACTAACACACAAATACATGACCTCAAACTCCACTAACACACAAATACAGGACTTTAAACTCCACTAACACACAAATACAGGACCTTAAACTCCACTAACACACAAATACAGGACCTTAAACTCCACTAACACACAAATACAGGACCTCAAACTCCACTACCACGCAAATACAGGACCTTAAACTCCACTAACACACAAATACAGGATAAACTCCACTAACACACAAATAAAGGACCTTAAACTCCACTAACACACAAATACAGGACCTCAAACTTCACTAACACACAAATACAGGACCTTAAACTCCACTAACACACAGATAAAGGACCTTAAACTCCATTAACACACACATACAGGACCTTAAACTCCACTAACACACAAATACAGGACCTCAAACTCCACTAACACACAAATACAGGACCTTAAGCTCCACTAACACACAAATACAGGACCTTAAGCTCCACTAACACACAAATAAGTACATTAAACTCCACTAACACACAAATACAGGACCTCAATCTCCACTAACACACAAATACAGGACCTTAAACTCCACTAACACACAAATACAGGACCTTAGACTCCACTAACACACAAATACAGGACCTTAAACTCCACTAACACACAAATACAGGACCTTAAACTCCACTAACACAAATACAGGACCTTAACCTCCACTAACACACAAATACAGGACCTTAAACTCCACTAACACACAAATACAGGACCTCAAACTCCACTAGCACAAAAATACAGGACCTCAAACTCCACTAACACACAAATACAGGACCTTAATCTCCACAAACACAAAAATACAGGACCTTAACCTCCACTAACACACAAATACAGGACCTTAAGCTCCACTAACACACAAATACAGGACCTTAAACTACACTATCACACACATACAGAACCTTAAACTCCACTAACACACAAATACAGTACCTTAAACTCCATTAACACACAAATACAGGACCTCAAACTCCACTAACACACAAATAAAGGACCTTAAACTCCACTAACACACAAATACAGGACCTTAAACTCCACTAACACACAAATACAGGACCTTAAACTCCACTAACACACAAATACAGGACCTTAAGCTCCACTAGCACACAAATACAGGACCTCAAACTCCACTAGCATGCAAATACAGGACCTTAAACTCCACTAACTTACAAATACAGGACCTCAAACTCCACTAACACACAAATACAGGACCGCAAACTCCACTAACACACAAATACAGGACTGGTAATTCCACTAACACACAAATACAGGACCTTAAACTCCACTAACACACAAATACAGAACCTTAAACTCCACTAGCACACAAATACAGCACCTTAAGCTCCACTAACACAAATACAGCACCTTAAACTCCACTAACACACAAATACAGTACCTTAAACTCCACTAACACACAAATACATGACCTCAAACTCCACTAACACACAAATACAGGACCTTAAACTCCACTAACACACAAATACAGGACCTCAAACTCCACAAACACACAAATACAGGACCTCAATCTCCACTACCACGCAAATACAGGACCTCAAACTCCACTAACACACAAATAAAGGACCTTAAACTCCACTAACGCACAAATACAGGACCTCAAACTTCACTAACACACAAATATAGGACCTTAAACTCCACTAACACACAAATAAAGGACCTTAAACTCCATTAACACACACATACAGGACCTTAAACTCCACTAACACACAAATACAGGACCTTAAACTCCACTAACACACAAATACAGGACCTTAAACTCCACTAACACACACATACAGGACCTAAAGCTCCACTAACACACAAATAAGTACCTTAAACTCCACTAACACACAAATACAGGACCTCAAACTCCACTAACACACAAATACAGGACCTTAAACTCCACTAACACAGAAATACAGGACCTTAAACTCCACTAACACACAAATAAAGGACCTTAAACTACACTAACACACAAATACAGGACCTTAAACTCCACTAACACAAATACAGGACCTTAACCTCCACTAACACACAAATACAGGACCTTAAACTCCACTAACACACAAATACAGGACCTCAAACTCCACTAACACAAAAATACAGGACCTCAAACTCCACTAACACACAAATACAGGACCTTAAACTCCACAAACACAAAAATAGAGGACCTTAAACTCCACTAACACACAAATACAGGACCTTAAGCTCCACTAACACACAAATACAGGACCTTAAACTCCGCTAACACACAAATACAGGACCTTAAACTCCACTAACACACAAATACAGTACCTTAAACTCCACTAACACACAAATACAGGACCTTAAGCTCCACTAACACACAAATACAGGACCTTAAACTCCACTAACACAAATACAGGACCTTAAACTCCACTAACACACAAATACAGGACCTTAAATTCCACTAACACACAAATACATGACCTTAAACTCCACTAACACAAATACAGGACCTTAACCTCTACTAACACACAAATACAGGACCTTAATCTCCACTAACACACAAATACAGGACCTCAAACTCCCCTAACACAAAAATACAGGACCTCAAACTCCACTAACACACAAATACAGGACCTTAAACTCCACAAACACACAAATACAGGACCTTAAACTCCACTAACACACAAATACAGGAACTTAAGCTCCACTAACACACAAATACAGGACCTTAAACTCCACTAACACACAAATATAGGACCTTAAACTCCACTAACACACAAATACAGGACCTTAAACTACACTAACACACACATACAGAACCTTAAACTCCACTAACACACAAATACAGTACCTTAAACTCCACTAACACACAAATACATGACCTCAAACTCCACTAACACACAAATACAGGACTTTAAACTCCACTAACACACAAATACAGGACCTTAAACTCCACTAACACACAAATACAGGACCTTAAACTCCACTAACACACAAATACAGGACCTCAAACTCCACTACCACGCAAATACAGGACCTTAAACTCCACTAACACACAAATACAGGATAAACTCCACTAACACACAAATAAAGGACCTTAAACTCCACTAAGACACGAATACAGGACCTCAAACTTCACTAACACACAAATACAGGACCTTAAACTCCACTAACACACAAATAAAGGACCTTAAACTCCATTAACACACACATACAGGACCTTAAACTCCACTAACACACAAATACAGGACCTCAAACTCCACTAACACACAAATACAGGACCTTAAGCTCCACTAACACACAAATACAGGACCTTAAGCTCCACTAACACACAAATAAGTACATTAAACTCCACTAACACACAAATACAGGACCTCAATCTCCACTAACACACAAATACAGGACCTTAAACTCCACTAACACACAAATACAGGACCTTAAACTCCACTAACACACAAATACAGGACCTTAAGCTCCACTAGCACACAAATACAGGACCTCAAACTCCACTAGCATGCAAATACAGGACCTTAAACTCCACTAACTTACAAATACAGGACCTCAAACTCCACTAACACACAAATACAGGACCGCAAACTCCACTAACACACAAATACAGGACTGGTAATTCCACTAACACACAAATACAGGACCTTAAACTCC
Organism: Bathymodiolus septemdierum; assembly: GCA_963383655.1. Lineage (NCBI taxonomy): Eukaryota > Metazoa > Mollusca > Bivalvia > Mytilida > Modiolidae > Bathymodiolus > Bathymodiolus septemdierum. The sequence continues at coordinate 3,555,958 of OY726529.1, read as the reverse complement.
ACTAACACACAAATACAGAACCTTAAACTCCACTAGCACACAAATACAGCACCTTAAGCTCCACTAACACAAATACAGCACCTTAAACTCCACTAACACACAAATACAGTACCTTAAACTCCACTAACACACAAATACATGACCTCAAACTCCACTAACACACAAATACAGGACCTTAAACTCCACTAACACACAAATACAGGACCTCAAACTCCACAAACACACAAATACAGGACCTCAATCTCCACTACCACGCAAATACAGGACCTCAAACTCCACTAACACACAAATAAAGGACCTTAAACTCCACTAACGCACAAATACAGGACCTCAAACTTCACTAACACACAAATATAGGACCTTAAACTCCACTAACACACAAATAAAGGACCTTAAACTCCATTAACACACACATACAGGACCTTAAACTCCACTAACACACAAATACAGGACCTTAAACTCCACTAACACACAAATACAGGACCTTAAACTCCACTAACACACACATACAGGACCTAAAGCTCCACTAACACACAAATAAGTACCTTAAACTCCACTAACACACAAATACAGGACCTCAAACTCCACTAACACACAAATACAGGACCTTAAACTCCACTAACACAGAAATACAGGACCTTAAACTCCACTAACACACAAATAAAGGACCTTAAACTACACTAACACACAAATACAGGACCTTAAACTCCACTAACACAAATACAGGACCTTAACCTCCACTAACACACAAATACAGGACCTTAAACTCCACTAACACACAAATACAGGACCTCAAACTCCACTAACACAAAAATACAGGACCTCAAACTCCACTAACACACAAATACAGGACCTTAAACTCCACAAACACAAAAATAGAGGACCTTAAACTCCACTAACACACAAATACAGGACCTTAAGCTCCACTAACACACAAATACAGGACCTTAAACTCCGCTAACACACAAATACAGGACCTTAAACTCCACTAACACACAAATACAGTACCTTAAACTCCACTAACACACAAATACAGGACCTTAAGCTCCACTAACACACAAATACAGGACCTTAAACTCCACTAACACAAATACAGGACCTTAAACTCCACTAACACACAAATACAGGACCTTAAACTCCACTAACACACAAATACATGACCTTAAACTCCACTAACACAAATACAGGACCTTAACCTCTACTAACACACAAATACAGGACCTTAATCTCCACTAACACACAAATACAGGACCTCAAACTCCCCTAACACAAAAATACAGGACCTCAAACTCCACTAACACACAAATACAGGACCTTAAACTCCACAAACACACAAATACAGGACCTTAAACTCCACTAACACACAAATACAGGAACTTAAGCTCCACTAACACACAAATACAGGACCTTAAACTCCACTAACACACAAATATAGGACCTTAAACTCCACTAACACACACATACAGGACCTTAAACTACACTAACACACACATACAGAACCTTAAACTCCACTAACACACAAATACAGTACCTTAAACTCCACTAACACACAAATACATGACCTCAAACTCCACTAACACACAAATACAGGACTTTAAACTCCACTAACACACAAATACAGGACCTTAAACTCCACTAACACACAAATACAGGACCTTAAACTCCACTAACACACAAATACAGGACCTCAAACTCCACTACCACGCAAATACAGGACCTTAAACTCCACTAACACACAAATACAGGATAAACTCCACTAACACACAAATAAAGGACCTTAAACTCCACTAAGACACGAATACAGGACCTCAAACTTCACTAACACACAAATACAGGACCTTAAACTCCACTAACACACAAATAAAGGAACTTAAACTCCATTAACACACACATACAGGACCTTAAACTCCACTAACACACAAATACAGGACCTCAAACTCCACTAACACACAAATACAGGACCTTAAGCTCCACTAACACACAAATACAGGACCTTAAGCTCCACTAACACACAAATAAGTACATTAAACTCCACTAACACACAAATACAGGACCTCAATCTCCACTAACACACAAATACAGGACCTTAAACTCCACTAACACACAAATACAGGACCTTAAACTCCACTAACACACAAATACAGGACCTTAAACTCCACTAACACACAAATACAGGACCTTAAACTCCACTAACACAAATACAGGACCTTAACCTCCACTAACACACAAATACAGGACCTTAAACTCCACTAACACACAAATACAGGACCTCAAACTCCACTAACACACAAATACAGGACCTTAATCTCCACAAACACAAAAATACAGGACCTTAACCTCCACTAACACACAAATACAGGACCTTAAGCTCCACTAACACACAAATACAGGACCTTAAACTACACTATCACACACATACAGAACCTTAAACTCCACTAACACACAAATACAGTACCTTAAACTCCATTAACACACAAATACAGGACCTCAAACTCCACTAACACACAAATAAAGGACCTTAAACTCCACTAACACACAAATACAGGACCTTAAACTCCACTAACACACAAATACAGGACCTTAAACTCCACTAACACACAAATACAGGACCTTAAACTCCACTAGCACACAAATACAGGACCTCAAACTCCACTAGCATGCAAATACAGGACCTTAAACTCCACTAACTTACAAATACAGGACCTCAAACTCCACTAACACACAAATACAGGACCGCAAACTCCACTAACACACAAATACAGGACTGGTAATTCCACTAACACACAAATACAGGACCTTAAACTCCACTAACACACAAATACAGAACCTTAAACTCCACTAGCACACAAATACAGCACCTTAAGCTCCACTAACACAAATACAGCACCTTAAACTCCACTAACACACAAATACAGTACCTTAAACTCCACTAACACACAAATACATGACCTCAAACTCCACTAACACACAAATACAGGACCTTAAACTCCACTAACACACAAATACAGGACCTCAAACTCCACAAACACACAAATACAGGACCTCAATCTCCACTACCACGCAAATACAGGACCTCAAACTCCACTAACACACAAATAAAGGACCTTAAACTCCACTAACGCACAAATACAGGACCTCAAACTTCACTAACACACAAATATAGGACCTTAAACTCCACTAACACACAAATAAAGGACCTTAAACTCCATTAACACACACATACAGGACCTTAAACTCCACTAACACACAAATACAGGACCTTAAACTCCACTAACACACAAATACAGGACCTTAAACTCCACTAACACACACATACAGGACCTAAAGCTCCACTAACACACAAATAAGTACCTTAAACTCCACTAACACACAAATACAGGACCTCAAACTCCACTAACACACAAATACAGGACCTTAAACTCCACTAACACAGAAATACAGGACCTTAAACTCCACTAACACACAAATAAAGGACCTTAAACTACACTAACACACAAATACAGGACCTTAAACTCCACTAACACAAATACAGGACCTTAACCTCCACTAACACACAAATACAGGACCTTAAACTCCACTAACACACAAATACAGGACCTCAAACTCCACTAACACAAAAATACAGGACCTCAAACTCCACTAACACACAAATACAGGACCTTAAACTCCACAAACACAAAAATAGAGGACCTTAAACTCCACTAACACACAAATACAGGACCTTAAGCTCCACTAACACACAAATACAGGACCTTAAACTCCGCTAACACACAAATACAGGACCTTAAACTCCACTAACACACAAATACAGTACCTTAAACTCCACTAACACACAAATACAGGACCTTAAGCTCCACTAACACACAAATACAGGACCTTAAACTCCACTAACACAAATACAGGACCTTAAACTCCACTAACACACAAATACAGGACCTTAAACTCCACTAACACACAAATACATGACCTTAAACTCCACTAACACAAATACAGGACCTTAACCTCTACTAACACACAAATACAGGACCTTAATCTCCACTAACACACAAATACAGGACCTCAAACTCCCCTAACACAAAAATACAGGACCTCAAACTCCACTAACACACAAATACAGGACCTTAAACTCCACAAACACACAAATACAGGACCTTAAACTCCACTAACACACAAATACAGGAACTTAAGCTCCACTAACACACAAATACAGGACCTTAAACTCCACTAACACACAAATATAGGACCTTAAACTCCACTAACACACAAATACAGGACCTTAAACTACACTAACACACACATACAGAACCTTAAACTCCACTAACACACAAATACAGTACCTTAAACTCCACTAACACACAAATACATGACCTCAAACTCCACTAACACACAAATACAGGACTTTAAACTCCACTAACACACAAATACAGGACCTTAAACTCCACTAACACACAAATACAGGACCTTAAACTCCACTAACACACAAATACAGGACCTCAAACTCCACTACCACGCAAATACAGGACCTTAAACTCCACTAACACACAAATACAGGATAAACTCCACTAACACACAAATAAAGGACCTTAAACTCCACTAACACACGAATACAGGACCTCAAACTTCACTAACACACAAATACAGGACCTTAAACTCCACTAACACACAAATAAAGGACCTTAAACTCCATTAACACACACATACAGGACCTTAAACTCCACTAACACACAAATACAGGACCTCAAACTCCACTAACACACAAATACAGGACCTTAAGCTCCACTAACACACAAATACAGGACCTTAAGCTCCACTAACACACAAATAAGTACATTAAACTCCACTAACACACAAATACAGGACCTCAATCTCCACTAACACACAAATACAGGACCTTAAACTCCACTAACACACAAATACAGGACCTTAAACTCCACTAACACACAAATACAGGACCTTAAACGCCACTAACACACAAATACAGGACCTTAAACTCCACTAACACAAATACAGGACCTTAAACTCCACTAACACACAAATACAGGACCTCAAACTCCACTAGCACAAAAATACAGGACCTCAAACTCCACTAACACACAAATACAGGACCTTAACCTCCACTAACACACAAATACAGGACCTTAAGCTCCACTAACACACAAATACAGGACCTTAAACTACACTATCACACACATACAGAACCTTAAACTCCACTAACACACAAATACAGGACCTTAAACTACACTATCACACACATACAGAACCTTAAACTCCACTAACACACAAATACAGTACCTTAAACTCCATTAACACACAAATACAGGACCTCAAACTCCACTAACACACAAATAAAGGACCTTAAACTCCACTAACACACAAATACAGGACCTTAAACTCCACTAACACACAAATACAGGACCTTAAACTCCACTAACACACAAATACAGGACCTTAAACTCCACTAGCACACAAATACAGGACCTCAAACTCCACTAGCATGCAAATACAGGACCTTAAACTCCACTAACTTACAAATACAGGACCTCAAACTCCACTAACACACAAATACAGGACCGCAAACTCCACTAACACACAAATACAGGACCTTAAGCTCCACTAACACACAAATACAGAACCTTAAACTCCACTAGCACACAAATACAGCACCTTAAGCTCCACTAACACAAATACAGCACCTTAAACTCCACTAACACACAAATACAGTACCTTAAACTCCACTAACACACAAATACATGACCTCAAACTCCACTAACACACAAATACAGGACCTTAAACTCCACTAACACACAAATACAGGACCTCAAACTCCACAAACACACAAATACAGGACCTCAATCTCCACTACCACGCAAATACAGGACCTTAAACTCCACTAACACACAAATACAGGATAAACTCCACTAACACACAAATAAAGGACGTTAAACTCCACTAACGCACAAATACAGGACCTCAAACTTCACTAACACACAAATATAGGACCTTAAACTCCACTAACACACAAATAAAGGACCTTAAACTCCATTAACACACACATACAGGACCTTAAACTCCACTAACACACAAATACAGGACCTTAAACTCCACTAACACACAAATACAGGACCTTAAACTCCACTAACACACAAATACAGGACCTAAAGCTCCACTAACACACAAATAAGTACCTTAAACTCCACTAACACACAAATACAGGACCTCAAACTCCACTAACACACAAATACAGGACCTTAAACTCCACTAACACACAAATACAGGACCTTAAACTCCACTAACACACAAATAAAGGACCTTAAACTACACTAACACACAAATACAGGACCGTAAACTCCACTAACACAAATACAGGACCTTAACCTCCACTAACACACAAATACAGGACCTTAAACTCCACTAACACACAAATACAGGACCTCAAACTCCACTAACACAAAAATACAGGATCTCAAACTCCACTAACACACAAATACAGGACCTTAAACTCCACAAACACAAAAATAGAGGACCTTAAACTCCACTAACACACAAATACAGGACCTTAAGCTCCACTAACACACAAATACAGGACCTTAAACTACACTAACACACACACATACAGAACCTTAAACTCCACTAACACACAAATACAGTACCTTAAACTCCACTAACACACAAATACAGGACCTCAAACTCCACTAACACACAAATAAAGGACCTTAAACTCCACTAACACACAAATACAGGACCTTAAACTCCGCTAACACACAAATACAGGACCTTAACCTCCACTAACACACAAATACAGGACCTTAAACTCCACTAACACACAAATACAGGACCTCAAACTCCACTAGCACAAAAATACAGGACCTCAAACTCCACTAACACACAAATACAGGACCTTAATCTCCACAAACACAAAAATACAGGACCTTAACCTCCACTAACACACAAATACAGGACCTTAAGCTCCACTAACACACAAATACAGGACCTTAAACTACACTATCACACACATACAGAACCTTAAACTCCACTAACACACAAATACAGTACCTTAAACTCCATTAACACACAAATACAGGACCTCAAACTCCACTAACACACAAATAAAGGACCTTAAACTCCACTAACACACAAATACAGGACCTTAAACTCCACTAACACACAAATACAGGACCTTAAACTCCACTAACACACAAATACAGGACCTTAAACTCCACTAGCACACAAATACAGGACCTCAAACTCCACTAGCATGCAAATACAGGACCTTAAACTCCACTAACTTACAAATACAGGACCTCAAACTCCACTAACACACAAATACAGGACCGCAAACTCCACTAACACACAAATACAGGACCTTAAACTCCACTAACACACAAATACAGAACCTTAAACTCCACTAGCACACAAATACAGCACCTTAAGCCCCACTAACACAAATACAGCACCTTAAACTCCACTAACACACAAATACAGTACCTTAAACTCCACTAACACACAAATACATGACCTCAAACTCCACTAACACACAAATACAGGACCTTAAACTCCACTAACACACAAATACAGGACCTCAAACTCCACAAACACACAAATACAGGACCTCAATCTCCACTACCACGCAAATACAGGACCTTAAACTCCACTAACACACAAATACAGGATAAACTCCACTAACACACAAATAAAGGACCTTAAACTCCACTAACGCACAAATACAGGACCTCAAACTTCACTAACACACAAATATAGGACCTTAAACTCCACTAACACACAAATAAAGGACCTTAAACTCCATTAACACACACATACAGGACCTTAAACTCCACTAACACACAAATACAGGACCTTAAACTCCACTAACACACAAATACAGGACCTTAAACTCCACTAACACACAAATACAGGACCTAAAGCTCCACTAACACACAAATAAGTACCTTAAACTCCACTAACACACAAATACAGGACCTCAAACTCCACTAACACACAAATACAGGACCTTAAACTCCACTAACACACAAATACAGGACCTTAAACTCCACTAACACACAAATAAAGGACCTTAAACTACACTAACACACAAATACAGGACCTTAAACTCCACTAACACAAATACAGGACCTTAACCTCCACTAACACACAAATACAGGACCTTAAACTCCACTAACACACAAATACAGGACCTCAAACTCCACTAACACAAAAATACAGGACCTCAAACTCCACTAACACACAAATACAGGACCTTAAACTCCACAAACACAAAAATAGTGGACCTTAAACTCCACTAACACACAAATACAGGACCTTAAGCTCCACTAACACACAAATACAGGACCTTAAACTACACTAACACACACACATACAGAACCTTAAACTCCACTAACACACAAATACAGTACCTTAAACTCCACTAACACACAAATACAGGACCTCAAACTCCACTAACACACAAATAAAGGACCTTAAACTCCACTAACACACAAATACAGGACCTTAAACTCCGCTAACACACAAATACAGGACCTTAAACTCCACTAACACACATACAGGACCTCAAACTCCACTAGCACGCATATACATGACCTTAAACTCCACTAACTTACAAATACAGGACCTCAAACTCCACTAACACACAAATACAGGACCGCAAGCTCCACTAACACACAAATACAGGACTGCAAACTCCACTAACACACAAATACAGGACCTTAAGCTCCACTAACACACAAATACAGAACCTTAAACTGCACTAGCACACAAATACAGGACCTTAAGCTCCACTAACACAAATACAGGACCTTAAACTCCACTAACACACAAATACAGGACCTTAATCTCCACTAACACACAAATACAGGACCTCAAACTCCACTAACACACAAATACAGGACCTTAAACTGCACTAACACACAAATAAAGGGCCTCAAACTCCACCAACACACAAATACAGGACCTCAAACTCCACTAACACACAAATACAGGACCTTAAACTCCACTAACACAGGACCTTAAGCTCCACTAACACAAAAATACAGGACCTTAAACTCCACTAACGCACAAATACAGGACCTTAATGTCAACTAACACACAAATAGAGGACCTTAAACTCCACTAACAGACAAATTCAGGACCTTAAACTCCACTAACACACAAATACAGGACCTCAATCTCCACTAACACACAAATACAGGACCTTAAACTCCACTAACACACAAATACAGGACCTCAAACTCCACTAGCACACAGATACAGGACCTTAAACTCCACTAACTTCCAAATACAGGACCTCAAACTCCACTAACACACAAATACAGGACCACAAACTCCACTAACACACAAATACAGGACCTTAAACTCCACTAACGCACAAATACAGAACCTTAAACTCCACTAGCACACAAATACAGGGCCTTAAGCTCCACTAGCAAACAAATACAGGACCTTAAACTCCACTAACACACAAATACAGAACCTAAAACTCCACTAGCACACAAATACAGGACCTTAAACTCCACTAACACACAAATAGAGGACCTTAAACTCCACTAACGCGCAAATACAGGACCTTAAACTCCACTAACACACAAATACAGGACCTTAAGCTCCACTAACACACAAATACAGAACCGCAAACTCCACTAACACAAATACAGCACCTTAAACTCCACTAACACACAAATACAGTACCTTAAACTCCACTAACACACAAATACATGACCTCAAACTCCACTAACACACAAATACAGGACCTTAAACTCCACTAACACACAAATACAGGACCTCAAACTCCACAAACACACAAATACAGGACCTCAATCTCCACTACCACGCAAATACAGGACCTTAAACTCCACTAACACACAAATACAGGATAAACTCCACTAACACACAAATAAAGGACCTTAAACTCCACTAACGCACAAATACAGGACCTCAAACTTCACTAACACACAAATATAGGACCTTAAACTCCACTAACACACAAATAAAGGACCTTAAACTCCATTAACACACACATACAGGACCTTAAACTCCACTAACACACAAATACAGGACCTTAAACTCCACTAACACACAAATACAGGACCTTAAACTCCACTAACACACAAATACAGGACCTAAAGCTCCACTAACACACAAATAAGTACCTTAAACTCCACTAACACACAAATACAGGACCTCAAACTCCACTAACACACAAATACAGGACCTTAAACTCCACTAAAACACAAATACAGGACCTTAAACTCCACTAACACACAAATAAAGGACCTTAAACTACACTAACACACAAATACAGGACCTTAAACTCCACTAACACAAATACAGGACCTTAACCTCCACTAACACACAAATACAGGACCTTAAACTCCACTAACACACAAATACAGGACCTCAAACTCCACTAACACAAAAATACAGGACCTCAAACTCCACTAACACACAAATACAGGACCTTAAACTCCACAAACACAAAAATAGAGGACCTTAAACTCCACAAACACACAAATACAGGACCTTAAGCTCCACTAACACACAAATACAGGACCTTAAACTACACTAACACACACACATACAGAACCTTAAACTCCACTAACACACAAATACAGTACCTTAAACTCCACTAACACACAAATACAGGACCTCAAACTCCACTAACACACAAATAAAGGACCTTAAACTCCACTAACACACAAATACAGGACCTTAAACTCCGCTAACACACAAATACAGGACCTTAAACTCCACTAACACACAAATACAAGACCTCAAACTCCACTAACACAAAAATACAGGACCTCAAACTGCACTAACACACAAATACAGGACCTTAAGCTCCACAAACACAAAAATAGAGGACCTTAAACTCCACAAACACACAAATACAGGACCTTAAGCTCCACTAACACACAAATACAGGACCTTAAACTACACTAACACACACACATACAGAACCTTAAACTCCACTAACACACAAATACAGTACCTTAAACTCCACTAACACACAAATACAGGACCTCAAACTCCACTAACACACAAATAAAGGACTTTAAACTCCACTAACACACAAATACAGGACCTTAAACTCCGCTAACACACAAATACAGGACCTTAAACTCCACTAACACACATACAGGACCTCAAACTTCACTAGCACGCAAATACATGACCTTAAACTCCACTAACTTACAAATACAGGACCTCAAACTCCACTAACACACAAATACAGGACCACAAACTCCACTAACACACAAATACAGGACTGCAAACTCCACTAACACACAAATACAGGACCTTAAGCTCCACTAACAGACAAATACAGAACCTTAAACTCCACTAGCACACAAATACAGGACCTTAAGCTCCACTAACACAAATACAGGACCTCAAACTCCACTAACACACAAATACAGGACCTCAAACTCCACTAACACACAAATACAGGACCTTAAACTGCACTAACACACAAATAAAGGGCCTCAAACTCCACCAACACACAAATACAGGACCTCAAACTCCACTAACACACAAATACAGGACCTTAAACTCCACTAACACAGGACCTTAAGCTCCACTAACACAAAAATACAGGACCTTAAACTCCACTAACGCACACATACAGGACATTAATGTCAACTAACACACAAATAGAGGACCTTAAACTCCACTAACAGACAAATTCAGGACCTTAAACTCCACTAACACACAAATACAGGACCTCAATCTCCACTAACACACAAATACAGGACCTTAAACTCCACTAACACACAAATACAGGACCTCAAACTCCACTAGCACACAGATACAGGACCTTAAACTCCACTAACTTCCAAATACAGGACCTCAAACTCCACTAACACACAAATACAGGACCACAAACTCCACTAACACACAAATACAGGACCTTAAACTCCACTAACGCACAAATACAGAACCTTAAACTCCACTAGCACACAAATACAGGGCATTAAGCTCCACTAGCAAACAAATACAGGACCTTAAACTCCACTAACACACAAATACAGAACCTCAAACTCCACTAGCATACAAATACAGGACCTTAAACTCCACTAACACACAAATAGAGGACCTTAAACTCCACTAACGCGCAAATACAGGACCTTAAACTCCACTAACACACACATACAGGACCTTAAGCTCCACTAACACACAAATACAGAACCGCAAACTCCACTAACTTACAAATACAGGACCTCAAACTCCACTAACACACAAATACAGGACCGCAAACTCCACTAACACACAAATACAGGACCTTAAGCTCCACTAACACACAAATACAGGACCTCAAACTCCACTCACACACAAATACAGGACCTTAAACTCCACTAACACACAAATACAGGACCTTAAACTCCACTAACACACAAATACAGGACCTTAAGCTCTACTAGCACACAAATACAGGACCTTAAGCTCCACTAACACAAAAATACAAGACCTTAAACTCCACTAACACCCAAATATAGAACCTTAAACTCCACTAACACACAAATACAGGACCTCAATCTCCACTAACACACAGATACAGGACCTTAAACTCCACTAGCACATAACTACAGGACCTTAAGCTCCACTAACACACAAATACAGGACCTCAAACTCCACTAGCACACAAATACAGGACCTTAAACTCCTCTAACTTACAAATACAGGACCTTAAACTCCACTAACACACAAATACAGGATCTTAAACTCCACTTACACACAAATACAGGACCTTAAACTCCACTAACAGACAAATACAGGACCTTAAACTCCACTAACACACAAATACAGGACCTCAATCTCCACTAACACACAAATACAGGACCTTAAACTCCACTAACACACAAATACAGGACCTCAAACTCCATTAGCACACAAATACAGGACATGAAACTCCACTAACACACAAATACAGGACCGCAAACTCCACTAACACACACATACAGAACCTTAATCTCCACTAGCACACAAATACAGGACCTTAAGCTCCACTAGCACACAAATACAGGACCTCAAACTATTTTGACTTGATGCAGGAACTAAAATAAAAAGTGGGGTTTAGGCCCAAACATCCCTTCTTAGTGAAATGCTAACCCTCATATAACATTAGGTGAGTAACATGCTGACCTTCACATAACATTAGGTGAGTAACATGCTGACCTTCACATAACATTAGGTGAGTAACATGCTGACCTTCACATAACATTAGGTGAGTAAGATGCTGACCCTCACATAACATTAGGTGAGTAACATGCTGACCTTCACATAACATTAGGTGAGTAACATGCTGACCATCACATAGCATTAGGTGAGTAAGATGCTGACCCTCACATAAAATTAGGTGAGTAACATGCTGACCTTCACATAACATTAGGTGAGTAAGATGCTGACCCTCACATAACATTAGGTGAGTAAGATGCTGACCTTCACATAACATTAGGTGAGTAAGATGCTGACCCTCACATAACATTAGGTGAGTAACATGCTGACCTTCACATAACATTAGGTGAGTAACATGCTGACCCTCACATAACATTAGGTGAGTAAGATGCTGACCTTCACATAACATTAGGTGAGTAAGATGCTGACCCTCACATAACAGGCGAGTAACATGCTGACCTTCACATAACATTAGGTGAGTAACATGCTGACCCTCACATAACATTAGGTGAGTAACATGCTGACCCTCACATAACATTAGGTGAGTAACATGCTGACCCTCACATAACATTAGGTGAGTAACATGCTGACCTTCACATAACAGGTGAGTAACATACTGACCTTCACATAACATTAGGTGAGTAAGATGCTGACCCTCACATAACATTAGGTGAGTAAGATGCTGACCTTCACATAACATTAGGTGAGTAAGATGCTGACCCTCACATAACATTAGGTGAGTAACATGCTGACCTTCACATAACATTAGGTGAGTAACATGCTGACCCTCACATAACATTAGGTGAGTAAGATGCTGACCTTCACATAACATTAGGTGAGTAAGATGCTGACCCTCACATAACAGGTGAGTAACATGCTGACCCTCACATAACATTAGGTGAGTAACATGCTGACCCTCACATAACATTAGGTGAGTAACATGCTGACCCTCACATAACATTAGGTGAGTAACATGCTGACCCTCACATAACATTAGGTGAGTAACATGCTGACCTTCACATAACAGGTGAGTAACATACTGACCTTCACATAACATTAGGTGAGTAACATGCTGACCCTCACATAACATTAGGTGAGTAACATGCTGACCCTCACATAACATTAGGTGAGTAAGATGCTGACCCTCACATAACATTAGGTGAGTAACATGCTGACCCTCACATAAAATTAGGTGAGTAACATGCTGACCCTCACATAACATTAGGTGAGTAAGATGCTGACCCTCACATAACATTAGGTTAGTAACATGCTGACCCTCACATAACATTAGGTGAGTAAGATGCTGACCTTCACATAACATTAGGTGAGTAAGATGCTGACCTTCACATAACATTAGGTGAGTAACATGCTGACCCTCACATAACAGGTGAGTAACATGCTGACCTTCACATAACATTAGGTGAGTAACATGGTGACCCTCACATAACATTAGGTGAGTAACATGCTGACCTTCACATATCATTAGGTGAGTAAGATGCTGACCCTCACATAACATTAGGTGAGTAAGATGCTGACCCTTACATAAAATTAGGTGAGTAACATGCTGACCTTCACATAACATCAGGTGAGTAACATGCTGACCCTCACATAACATTAGGTGAGTAACATGCTGACCCTCACATAACATTAGGTGAGTAACATGCTGACCCTCACATAACATTAGGTGAGTAACATGCTGACCCTCTCATAACAGGTGAGTAACATGCTGACCTTCACATAACATTAGGTGAGTAACATGCTAACCCTCACATAACATTAGGTGAGTAACATGCTGACCCCCACATAACATTAGGTGAGTAAGATGCTACCCTCACATAACATTAGGTGAGTAACATGCTGACCCTCACATAAAATTAGGTGAGTAACATGCTGACCCTCACATAACATTAGGTGAGTAACATGCTGACCCTCACATAACATTAGGTGAGTAACATGCTGACCCTCACATAACATTAGGTGAGTAACATGCTGACCTTCACATAACATTAGGTGAGTAACATGCTGACCCTCACATAACATTAGGTGAGTAACATGCTGACCCTCACATAACATTAGGTGAGTAACATGCTGACCCTCACATAACATTAGGTGAGTAAGATGCTGACCTTCACATAACATTAGGTGAGTAACATGCTGACCCTCAAATAACATTAGGTGAGCAACATGCTGACCCTCACATAACATTAGGTGAGTAACATGCTGACCCTCACATAACATTAGGTGAGTAACATGCTGACCCTCACATAACATTAGGTGAGTAAGATGCTGACCCTCACATAAAATTAGGTGAGTAACATGCTGACCTTCACATAACATCAGGTGAGTAACATGCTGACCCTCACATAACATTAGGTGAGTAACATGCTGACCCTCACATAACATTAGGTGAGTAACATGCTGACCCTCACATAACATTAGGTGAGTAACATGCTGACCCTCACATAACAGGTGAGTAACATGCTGACCTTCACATAACATTAGGTGAGTAACATGCTGACCCTCACATAACATTAGGTGAGTAACATGCTGACCCTCACATAACATTAGGTGAGTAACATGCTGACCCTCACATAACATTAGGTGAGTAACATGCTGACCTTCACATAACATTAGGTGAGTAAGATGCTGACCCTCACATAACATTAGGTGAGTAAGATGCTGACCTTTACATAAAATTAGGTGAGTAACATGCTGACCTTCACATAACATCAGGTGAGTAACATGCTGACCCTCACATAACATTAGGTGAGTAACATGCTGACCCTCACATAACATTAGGTGAGTAACATGCTGACCCTCACATAACATTAGGTGAGTAACATGCTGACCCTCACATAACAGGTGAGTAACATGCTGACCTTCACATAACATTAGGTGAGTAACATGCTAACCCTCACATAACATTAGGTGAGTAACATGCTGACCCCCACATAACATTAGGTGAGTAAGATGCTACCCTCACATAACATTAGGTGAGTAACATGCTGACCCTCACATAAAATTAGGTGAGTAACATGCTGACCCTCACATAACATTAGGTGAGTAACATGCTGACCCTCACATAACATTAGGTGAGTAAGATGCTGACCCTCACATAACATTAGGTGAGTAACATGCTGACCCTCACATAACATTAGGTGAGTAACATGCTGACCTTCACATAACATTAGGTGAGTAACATGCTGACCCTCACATAACATTAGGTGAGTAACATGCTGACCCTCACATAACATTAGGTGAGTAACATGCAGACCCTCACATAACATTAGGTGAGTAAGATGCTGACCTTCACATAACATTAGGTGAGTAACATGCTGACCCTCAAATAACATTAGGTGAGCAACATGCTGACCCTCACATAACATTAGGTGAGTAACATGCTGACCCTCACATAACATTAGGTGAGTAACATGCTGACCCTCACATAACATTAGGTGAGTAAGATGCTGACCCTCACATAAAATTAGGTGAGTAACATGCTGACCTTCACATAACATCAGGTGAGTAACATGCTGACCCTCACATAACATTAGGTGAGTAACATGCTGACCCTCACATAACATTAGGTGAGTAACATGCTGACCCTCACATAACATTAGGTGAGTAACATGCTGACCCTCACATAACAGGTGAGTAACATGCTGACCTTCACATAACATTAGGTGAGTAACATGCTGACCCTCACATAACATTAGGTGAGTAACATGCTGACCCTCACATAACATTAGGTGAGTAACATGCTGACCCTCACATAACATTAGGTGAGTAACATGCTGACCCTCACATAAAATTAGGTGAGTAACATGCTGACCCTCACATAACATTAGGTGAGTAACATGCTGACCCTCACATAACATTAGGTGAGTAAGATGATGACCCTCACATAACATAAGGTGAGTAACATGCTGACCCTCACATAACATTAGGTGAGTAAGATGCTGACCTTCACATAACATTAGGTGAGTAACATGCTGACCCTCACATAACATTAGGTGAGTAACATGCTGACCCTCACATAACATTAGGTGAGTAACATGCTGACCCTCACATAACATTAGGTGAGTAAGATGCTGACCTTCACATAACATTAGGTGAGTAACATGCTGACCCTCAAATAACATTAGGTGAGCAACATGCTGACCCTCACATAACATTAGGTGAGTAACATGCTGACCCTCACATAACATTAGGTGAGTAACATGCTGACCCTCACATAACATTAGGTGAGTAACATGCTGACCCTCACATAACATTAGGTGAGTAACATGCTGACCCTCACATAACATTAGGTGAGTAACATGCTGACCCTCACATAACATTAGGTGAGTAACATGCTGACCCTCACATAACATTAGGTGAGTAACATGCTGACCCTCACATAACATTAGGTGAGTAGCATGCTGACCCTCACATAACATTAGGTGAGCAACATGCTGACCCTCACATAACATTAGGTGAGTAACATGCTGACCCTCACATAACATTAGGTGAGCAACATGCTGACCCTCAAATAACATTAGGTGAGTAACACGCTGACCCTCACATAACATTAGGTGAGCAACATGCTGACCCTCACATAGCATTAGGTGAGTAACATGCTGACCCTCACATAACAGGTGAGTAACATGCTGACCTTCACATAACATTAGGTGAGTAACATGCTGACCCTCACATAACATTAGGTGAGTAACATGCTGACCCTCACATAACATTAGGTGAGTAAGATGCTGACCCTCACATAACATTAGGTGAGTAACATGCTGACCCTTACATAAAATTAGGTGAGTAACATGCTGACCCTCACATAACATTAGGTGAGTAAGATGCTGACCCTCACATAACATTAGGTTAGTAACATGCTGACCCTCACATAACATTAGGTGAGTAAGATGCTGACCTTCACATAACATTAGGTGAGTAAGATGCTGACCTTCACATAACATTAGGTGAGTAACATGCTGACCCTCACATAACAGGTGAGTAACATGCTGACCTTCACATAACATTAGGTGAGTAACATGGTGACCCTCACATAACATTAGGTGAGTAACATGCTGACCTTCACATATCATTAGGTGAGTAAGATGCTGACCCTCACATAACATTAGGTGAGTAAGATGCTGACCCTTACATAAAATTAGGTGAGTAACATGCTGACCTTCACATAACATCAGGTGAGTAACATGCTGACCCTCACATAACATTAGGTGAGTAACATGCTGACCCTCACATAACATTAGGTGAGTAACATGCTGACCCTCACATAACATTAGGTGAGTAACATGCTGACCCTCTCATAACAGGTGAGTAACATGCTGACCTTCACATAACATTAGGTGAGTAACATGCTAACCCTCACATAACATTAGGTGAGTAACATGCTGACCCCCACATAACATTAGGTGAGTAAGATGCTACCCTCACATAACATTAGGTGAGTAACATGCTGACCCTCACATAAAATTAGGTGAGTAACATGCTGACCCTCACATAACATTAGGTGAGTAACATGCTGACCCTCACATAACATTAGGTGAGTAACATGCTGACCCTCACATAACATTAGGTGAGTAACATGCTGACCTTCACATAACATTAGGTGAGTAACATGCTGACCCTCACATAACATTAGGTGAGTAACATGCTGACCCTCACATAACATTAGGTGAGTAACATGCTGACCCTCACATAACATTAGGTGAGTAAGATGCTGACCTTCACATAACATTAGGTGAGTAACATGCTGACCCTCAAATAACATTAGGTGAGCAACATGCTGACCCTCACATAACATTAGGTGAGTAACATGCTGACCCTCACATAACATTAGGTGAGTAACATGCTGACCCTCACATAACATTAGGTGAGTAAGATGCTGACCCTCACATAAAATTAGGTGAGTAACATGCTGACCTTCACATAACATCAGGTGAGTAACATGCTGACCCTCACATAACATTAGGTGAGTAACATGCTGACCCTCACATAACATTAGGTGAGTAACATGCTGACCCTCACATAACATTAGGTGAGTAACATGCTGACCCTCACATAACAGGTGAGTAACATGCTGACCTTCACATAACATTAGGTGAGTAACATGCTGACCCTCACATAACATTAGGTGAGTAACATGCTGACCCTCACATAACATTAGGTGAGTAACATGCTGACCCTCACATAACATTAGGTGAGTAACATGCTGACCTTCACATAACATTAGGTGAGTAAGATGCTGACCCTCACATAACATTAGGTGAGTAAGATGCTGACCTTTACATAAAATTAGGTGAGTAACATGCTGACCTTCACATAACATCAGGTGAGTAACATGCTGACCCTCACATAACATTAGGTGAGTAACATGCTGACCCTCACATAACATTAGGTGAGTAACATGCTGACCCTCACATAACATTAGGTGAGTAACATGCTGACCCTCACATAACAGGTGAGTAACATGCTGACCTTCACATAACATTAGGTGAGTAACATGCTAACCCTCACATAACATTAGGTGAGTAACATGCTGACCCCCACATAACATTAGGTGAGTAAGATGCTACCCTCACATAACATTAGGTGAGTAACATGCTGACCCTCACATAAAATTAGGTGAGTAACATGCTGACCCTCACATAACATTAGGTGAGTAACATGCTGACCCTCACATAACATTAGGTGAGTAAGATGCTGACCCTCACATAACATTAGGTGAGTAACATGCTGACCCTCACATAACATTAGGTGAGTAACATGCTGACCTTCACATAACATTAGGTGAGTAACATGCTGACCCTCACATAACATTAGGTGAGTAACATGCTGACCCTCACATAACATTAGGTGAGTAACATGCAGACCCTCACATAACATTAGGTGAGTAAGATGCTGACCTTCACATAACATTAGGTGAGTAACATGCTGACCCTCAAATAACATTAGGTGAGCAACATGCTGACCCTCACATAACATTAGGTGAGTAACATGCTGACCCTCACATAACATTAGGTGAGTAACATGCTGACCCTCACATAACATTAGGTGAGTAAGATGCTGACCCTCACATAAAATTAGGTGAGTAACATGCTGACCTTCACATAACATCAGGTGAGTAACATGCTGACCCTCACATAACATTAGGTGAGTAACATGCTGACCCTCACATAACATTAGGTGAGTAACATGCTGACCCTCACATAACATTAGGTGAGTAACATGCTGACCCTCACATAACAGGTGAGTAACATGCTGACCTTCACATAACATTAGGTGAGTAACATGCTGACCCTCACATAACATTAGGTGAGTAACATGCTGACCCTCACATAACATTAGGTGAGTAACATGCTGACCCTCACATAACATTAGGTGAGTAACATGCTGACCCTCACATAAAATTAGGTGAGTAACATGCTGACCCTCACATAACATTAGGTGAGTAACATGCTGACCCTCACATAACATTAGGTGAGTAACATGCTGACCCTCACATAACATTAGGTGAGTAACATGCTGACCCTCACATAACATTAGGTGAGTAAGATGCTGACCTTCACATAACATTAGGTGAGTAACATGCTGACCCTCAAATAACATTAGGTGAGCAACATGCTGACCCTCACATAACATTAGGTGAGTAACATGCTGACCCTCACATAACATTAGGTGAGTAACATGCTGACCCTCACATAACATTAGGTGAGTAACATGCTGACCCTCACATAACATTAGGTGAGTAACATGCTGACCCTCACATAACATTAGGTGAGTAACATGCTGACCCTCACATAACATTAGGTGAGTAACATGCTGACCCTCACATAACATTAGGTGAGTAACATGCTGACCCTCACATAACATTAGGTGAGTAGCATGCTGACCCTCACATAACATTAGGTGAGCAACATGCTGACCCTCACATAACATTAGGTGAGTAACATGCTGACCCTCACATAACATTAGGTGAGCAACATGCTGACCCTCAAATAACATTAGGTGAGTAACACGCTGACCCTCACATAACATTAGGTGAGCAACATGCTGACCCTCACATAGCATTAGGTGAGTAACATGCTGACCCTCACATAACAGGTGAGTAACATGCTGACCTTCACATAACATTAGGTGAGTAACATGCTGACCCTCACATAACATTAGGTGAGTAACATGCTGACCCTCACATAACATTAGGTGAGTAAGATGCTGACCCTCACATAACATTAGGTGAGTAACATGCTGACCCTTACATAAAATTAGGTGAGTAACATGCTGACCCTCACATAACATTAGGTGAGTAAGATGCTGACCCTCACATAACATTAGGTTAGTAACATGCTGACCCTCACATAACATTAGGTGAGTAAGATGCTGACCTTCACATAACATTAGGTGAGTAAGATGCTGACCTTCACATAACATTAGGTGAGTAACATGCTGACCCTCACATAACAGGTGAGTAACATGCTGACCTTCACATAACATTAGGTGAGTAACATGCTGACCCTCACATAACATTAGGTGAGTAACATGCTGACCTTCACATAACATTAGGTGAGTAAGATGCTGACCCTCACATAACATTAGGTGAGTAAGATGCTGACCCTTACATAAAATTAGGTGAGTAACATGCTGACCTTCACATAACATCAGGTGAGTAACATGCTGACCCTCACATAACATTAGGTGAGTAACATGCTGACCCTCACATAACATTAGGTGAGTACCATGCTGACCCTCACATAACATTAGGTGAGTAACATGCTGACCCTCACATAACAGGTGAGTAACATGTTGACCTTCACATAACATTAGGTGAGTAACATGCTAACCCTCACATAACATTAGGTGAGTAACATGCTGACCCCCACATAACATTAGGTGAGTAAGATGCTACCCTCACATAACATTAGGTGAGTAACATGCTGACCCTCACATAAAATTAGGTGAGTAACATGCTGACTCTCACATAACATTAGGTGAGTAACATGCTGACCCTCACATAACATTAGGTGAGTAAGATGCTGACCCTCACATAACATTAGGTGAGTAACATGCTGACCCTCAAATAACATTAGGTGAGTAACATGCTGACCCTCAAATAACATTAGGTGAGCAACATGCTGACCCTCACATAACATTAGGTGAGTAACATGCTGACCCTCACATAACATTAGGTGAGTAACATGCTGACCCTCACATAACATTAGGTGAGTAAGATGCTGACCCTCACATAAAATTAGGTGAGTAACATGCTGACCTTCACATAACATCAGGTGAGTAACATGCTGACCCTCACATAACATTAGGTGAGTAACATGCTGACCCTCACATAACATTAGGTGAGTAACATGCTGACCCTCACATAACATTAGGTGAGTAACATGCTGACCCTCACATAACAGGTGAGTAACATGCTGACCTTCACATAACATTAGGTGAGTAACATGCTGACCCTCACATAACATTAGGTGAGTAACATGCTGACCCTCACATAACATTAGGTGAGTAAGATGCTGACCCTCACATAACATTAGGTGAGTAACATGCTGACCCTCACATAAAATTAGGTGAGTAACATGCTGACCCTCACATAACATTAGGTGAGTAACATGCTGACCCTCACATAACATTAGGTGAGTAAGATGCTGACCCTCACATAACATTAGGTGAGTAACATGCTGACCCTCACATAACATTAGGTGAGTAAGATGCTGACCTTCACATAACACTAGGTGAGTAACATGCTGACCCTCACATAACATTAGGTGAGTAACATGCTGACCCTCACATAGCATTAGGTGAGTAACATGCTGACCCTCACATAACATTAGGTGAGTAAGATGCTGACCTTCACATAACATTAGGTGAGTAACATGCTGACCCTCAAATAACATTAGGTGAGCAACATGCTGACCCTCACATAACATTAGGTGAGTAACATGCTGACCCTCGCATAACATTAGGTGAGTAACATGCTGACCCTCACATAACATTAGGTGAGTAACATGCTGACCCTCACATAACATTAGGTGAGTAACATGCTGACCCTCACATAACATTAGGTGAGTAACATGCTGACCCTCACATAACATTAGGTGAGTAACATGCTGACCCTCACATAACATTAGGTGAGTAACATGCTGACCCTCACATAACATTAGGTGAGTAACATGCTGACCCTCACATAACATTAGGTGAGCAACATGCTGACCCTCACATAACATTAGGTGAGTAACATGCTGACCCTCACATAACATTAGGTGAGCAACATGCTGACCCTCAAATAACATTAGGTGAGTAACATGCTGACCCTCACATAACATTAGGTGAGCAACATGCTGACCCTCACATAACATTAGGTGAGTAACATGCTGACCCTCACATAGCATTAGGTGAGCAACATGCTGACCCTCAAATAACATTAGGTGAGCAACATGCTGACCCTCACATAACATTAGGTGAGTAACATGCTGACCCTCACATAACATTAGGTGAGTAACATGCTGACCTTCACATAACATTAGGTGAGTAACATGCTGACCCTCACATAACATTAGGTGAGTAACATGCTGACCCTCACATAACATTAGGTGAGTAACATGCTGACCCTCACATAACATTAGGTGAGTAACATGCTGACCTTCACATAACATTAGGTGAGCAACATGCTGACCCTCACATAACATTAGGTGAGCAACATGCTGACCCTCACATAACATTAGGTGAGTAACATGCTGACCCTCACATAACATTAGGTGAGTAACATGCTGACCTTCACATAACATTAGGTGAGTAACATGCTGACCCTCACATAGCATTAGGTGAGTAACATGCTGACCCTCACATAACATTAGGTGAGTAACATGCTGACCCTCACATAACATTAGGTGAGTAACATGCTGACCCTCACATAACATTAGGTGAGTAACATGTTGACCTTCACATAACATTAGGTGAGTAAGATGCTGACCCTCACATAACATTAGGTGAGTAAGATGCTGACCTTCACATGACATTAGGTGAGCAACTCATAGGCTTCACCACCATTTAGGGTCCATCTATCATGGTTTAGATCGTATGGTAGTTGGATTTACAACTACCTGTGCAATCAGTGCCTATCCCCGCTAAAGTTGTGAGTTCGAACCCTGTTCAGGGCGAGGTGTACTTAATAAGCATTAGGTGATAAAATTTGTCAACAGGTCGGTGGTTTTTTCTGAATACTCCCGTTTTCTCCACCAATAAAACTGACCACCTCGATATAACTGAAATATTGTTGAAAGTGGCATTAAACACCATCAACCAACCAACCAACCAACCAAAAGTTATCATGTATAATACTAGTTCTAAAAAGACATTATATGCTTCACCACCATTTAAATATTACATAGTACACAAAGAACATATAATGGGGAAACAATGGGCAAATTTGAACCGTATTTTCTCTATTAGTGAATTTGAACTGAACTGTATTTTGTTAATTTTATGATAAATTCCAATTATATTTCAGTACCGAATAAAAAGGCCAGAAACAGAGCAAAGACCCAACCCAGTTTTTGGGGTAAGATTTTAATATAGTTTTGACTCTAAGTCTGTTGTTTAGGGCCAGTCCATAGAAGTTAGTTTTTTTCACAAAAGAGTAAAATTTGTCAATTTTTAATGAACTATTTGAACTATATGAGTGTACATATTAAATTTATAGACTCAAAAGATTCGAGACTTTTATTACTCTGACAGTGTAAATTTATACCATGTGCTTGTGACTAGAAAAGTTGCAACAATATCTTTTCTATTTCTAAAAATAAATGAGAAATAATGCATATATCTTTTAGAAAACAATATGTTTATGAAGTCAAGAATGCTACTATAGATCTGGGACCAATTATCATAAATGTCACAGTTGTGTTGGACACTTTATGAAAAGAAAGTTTAAGCAGTGATGGTCAACAATTACATCAATATCATCAAAACAAAAGAAAGTTTAAACAGTGATGGTCAACCATTACATCAATATCATCAAAACAAAAGAAAGTTTAAACAGTGATGGTCAACAATTCCATTAATATCATCAAAACAAAAGAAAGTTTAAACAGCGATGGTCAACAATTCCATCAATATCATCAAAACAAAAGAAAGTTTAAACAGTGATGGTCAACAATTCCATCAATATCATCAAAACAAAAGAAAGTTTAAACAGTGATGGTCAACAATTCCATCAATATCATCAAAACAAAAGAAAGTTTAAACAGTGACGGTCAACAATTCCATCAATATCATCAAAACAAAAGAAAGTTTAAACAGTGACGGTCAACAATTCCATCAATATCATCAAAACAAAAGACAGTTTAATCAGTGATGGTCAACAATTCCATCAATATCATCAAAACAAAGGAAAGTTTAAACAGTGATGGTCAACAATTCCATCAATATCATCAAAACGAAAGACATTTTAAACAGTGATGGTCAACAATTCCATTAATATCATCAAAACAAAAGAAAGTTTAAACATCAAAACGAAAGACAGTTTAATCAGTGATGGTCAACAATTCCATCAATATCATCAAAACAAAAGAAAGTTTAAACAGTGATGGTCAACAATTCCATTAATATCATCAAAAAAAAAGAAAGTTTAAACAGTGATGGTCAACAATTCCATCAATATCATCAAAACAAAAGAAAGTTTAAACAGTGATGGTCAACAATTCCATCAAAACAAAAGAAAGTTTAAACAGTGATGGTCAACAATTCCATCAATATCATCAAAACAAAAGAAAGTTTAAACACTGATGGTCAACAATTCCATCAAAACAAAAGAAAGTTTAAACAGTGATGGTCAACAATTCCATCAATATCATCAAAACAAAAGAAAGTTTAAACAGTGATGGTCAACAATTCCATCAATATCATCAAAACAAAAGAAAGTTTAAACAGTGATGGTCAACAATTCCATCAATATCATCAAAACAAAAGAAAGTTTAAACAGTGATGGTCAACAATTCCATCAATATCATCAAAACAAAAGACAGTTTAAGCAGTGATGGTCAACAATTCCATCAATATTATCAAAACAAAAGAAAGTTTAAACAGTGACGGTCAACAATTCCATTAATATCATCAAAGCGAGCAATCACTTCTCACTGAACACAATATACAAATGTAGGATTTGTTTTCTCCGAGTACTCCAGTTTCCTCCACTGAAAATGAAATATTGTTGAAAGTGGCATTAAACGCCATAACCCTAACCCGAAATATAAGATCATGACATGACGTTAGAAATCTAGGTTCTGGCTTGTTACAGGCACAAAAATGTCTAGATACAGGTGGCTTTTCTTAACAATTGATGAAATTAATAAAGGTGTTATAGTGACAACACAACGTTGCATTAAAATGACACCAATTCTGAAATACCGAGTCATAAATACTTTGATAGTAAAATTGACGCTCAAATAAAATTAAATTGCTTTTTTTTTGTTGAAAAAATGGCATTCGTATTCAGAAAACAATTGTTTTGCAAATTGATTTAAAATGAATAATCAACATAAGTGTTATTTTGTTTCAGGAAAAAAATCCAGACGAGTATGTAGATAGATAGATATATACAGAAGGGACTGTAAGAATGTGTTCGAGCCATCGAGGTCTCGTAATTTCAGAGAGAAAAAAAATCCGGTTCTGACCAGGGACATTTAAATTACAATACGATAACTGATGCACAGTAAAGTGGACCTTTCTCGTAGAAAATATTTAATCCTTTAGAAAGTTCTCAAAGACTACAACCTCTGAATACCTCTGGTATCTTCAAACGTTCCTTAGAAACTTTTTTTTTACTTTGTTCGCGATCTATTTCATAAACAGGAAATACGAGGTCGGGTATTAACACTTGGATCGATATCGGTATAATGCTTGTAATTCGGATATATATTTTAATGAAACATTTTCAAATTTTAGCCAATGATCATTTTCTTTTTTATTTATCTTGAATTTGAAGCAATTAAATGTGTTTCTTTTGATATTATATTGACATAAAAACTCATGTTAATCGCAATTTCACTACTAGTACATTTCTATTTTTTGGATTTTTAGATGAAGTTTGAGATCACACAGTTTAGTATTTTTCGATTCCAGCAGCTATAAAAATAATGATTTCCAGTCAAATCGGCCCCAAGTCAAATCGGCCACAGTCAAATCGGCCCCAGTCAAATCGGCCCTAAATCAAATCGACCCCAAGTCAAATCGGCCCCAAGTCAAATCGGCCTCAAAATGAAAGTCAAATCGGCCCCAAAAAATAAAAATAAAGAAAGAATAAATAAATAAAAATTAATTGTTTCTGAACACCGAAATAGAAATAAACCCTTTTATATATACAAGGGGTTAATTCAATGACAGAAGGCAAATCCAACGTCCTCCCCATGACCAATGCACTCGTACATACATGAGAACAATGCCATTCATATACAGAGGTCATCAAGGGCCAGTGCCTAAAGGACATTTAGACTGGAAATGATTAAACAAAATGAAATTAAAGTCCTCCTCATGGCCAAAGTACATGGAGGAAATTTGCATCATATATATGCAGACAATTTGGGATGATACCGGCTACAGTACAGTCAGAACTAGGCCGGTTCCCTCTTCATTTTGATATATTAAAGCAAATTTTAAGATTTTGGCATAGACTTGAAAATCTAGATTCATCTTTCCCACTTCTTAAAGCTGCATATAAATGTACCAAAAATTTATATGAAGGCAAGTAACCATCATGGTATGGCTCTGTAAAACATATTTTGCAAAATATGCCAAGCTTAACTAATTTCTTGACAGACAAAACATCAACCTTTAAATATAAATGCAATAACATTGTAAAACAACACTATTTAGAATTAAAGAGGGAAAATTAAGGACTTATTTAAAAATAAAAACCAATTTTGGATATGAGAATTATTTGTCAATCATTAAAAATTTTGAGCAGAGAAGAAGGTTGTCCAAATTAAGAATATCAGCTCACAAATTACAAATAGAAATAGGAAGGTACCAGGGTACTCTCCGGGAAAACCGCATCTGTTGCAGGTGCACTTCGGGTCAGATAGAAGATGAGATCCATTATTTACTTCATTGTACTTGCCATGCAAATCATAGGAAAATATTTACTACATATTTGACATCTGAGTGTCAAAATTTTCAAAATTTAGATGACAAATGTAAACTCATATGGATCTTAAATAATGAAGACCCAACTATACTCAGATATCTTTGTCAATATCTTTTATCAACAACTATTTGATTAAATGGAATTGGAGATCTGCAAACTGGATGACCTGCATTGAGCATGAGAAAGACAATATTCTTTTTGGCATCGTCCCTTGATGCTCGCTGCTGGTTATCCAAAAGCTCTGATCTCTTTCCATGTTCCAAACAATATTCCTTCCACATCAACATGGCCGGTCTCCACTAGACACAAGTAGGACTTTATTCCATTTAGCATCGACTCAAGGTGTCTCTTGCAGATTGGTGATGAATCACCTGATAGATATGTATATGTTCTCTCTCATCCCCCCCCCCCCTCATATATATGTGAGTAAGTGTATGTACGTTTATGTGCATATATCTCCTTTCCTGCCCGAGTGTGCCTGCACCACAATTATTGATATTTCACCGCGAATATTTAGGTTGATATATTGTTGTTGTGAATCAATCATAATTGTTATTTGTATTGTTGTTGTGTATCAATCATAATTGTTATTTGTATATGCCCTCCTGGGGCCCTGATTTGGTTAATAAACTTATTTATATTTATATTTATATTCCTATAGTCAGACGTTTATATTTAGTTTATTTTCGTATCAATGGTAAACATTTACTGCTACAAAACATAACTGTACTTACTAGACAGTTTTAATTCTTCAATAATTTTGACTTGGGGCCGATTTGACTGGGGCCGATTTGACCTGCTTTCAAAATAATAAAACACTCTCAATAATACTAATTCATATAATAACTATTTTAAATATTGTTTTAATAAACTTTTATTACGATTGTAAACATTTGAAAGGGTACCTCAAGGGCTAAGTTGTATGGTGAATTAGGGTGGGACTCCTTGCAAAACAGACATAAGAAGCAAAAACTTATTCTGATGTTCAAAGCTCTGCAAGGAGAGCTACCCAACTATATACCAAATAATAGTATTTCTTATATTAATATTGAACCTAACTACATGGTTAGAAACCCCAGATTCATCACCCCTCCCTAATGTCTCACCAAGTCATATAGGGATATTTTTTTAGCTCACCTTCCCAAAGGCAATGTGAACTTTTGCCATCACTTGGCGTCCGTCGTCTGTCGTTAACTTTTCACATTTTAATCTTCTCCTCTGAAACCTCTTAGCCAAATGAACTGAAACTTGGTTTGAAGCATATATGGCAGATCCTCTATATAGTTTGCTAATTTCGTCCCGATCCATTAACAAACATGGCTGCCACAAGCAATTCTTGTTTCTGATTGGCCGATTTTTTTTAATCTTCTCCTCTGAAACCGTTTTGCCAAATGAACCGAAACTTGGTAGGAAGCAACTTTGGAAAGTCCTCTGTAAAGAGTGCTCATTTCGTCCCGATCAGTTAACAAACATGGTCGCCACAGACAATTCTTGTTTCTGATTGGTTGATTTCTTAAGAATCTTCTCCTCTGAAACCGCTGAGCCATATGAACTGAAACTTGGTAGGTATCATCTATGGGCTGTCCTCTATAAAGATTGCTCATTTCCTCCCGATCCATTAACAAACATGGCTGCCACAGGCAATTCTTGTTTCTGATTGGTCGATCTCTAAAAATCTTCTCCTCTGAAACAGTTTTGTCAAATGAAGCGAAACTTGACAGGAAGCATCTATGGAAGGTCCTCTATAAGGTTTGCTCATTTCGTCCCGATCTATTAACAAATATGGCCACCACAGGTGATTCTTGTTTCTGATTGGCTGATATTTAAAATTATTCTCCCCAAATGAACGAAAACTTGGTAGGAAGCATCTATGGAAGGTCCTGTATCAAGATTGCTCATTTCGTCCCGATCCGTTAACAAACATGGCCACCACAGCCAATTCTTGTTTCTGATTGGTCAATTTCTAAAAATCTTCTCTGAAACCGCTTTGTCAAATGAACCGAAACTTGATAGAAAGCATCTATGGAAGGGCCTCTATAAGGATTGCTCATTTCATTTTGATTCGGAGACAGACATGTCCGCCATAGGCAATGCTTGTTTCTGATTGGTCGATTTCTAAAAATCTTTTTCTCTTAAACTGCTTAGCCAAATGAACCAAAATTTGGTGGGAAGCACCTATGGAATGTTCCGTATTAAGTTTCCTCAAAGCCCAATGAAAGGTGAGTGACACAGGCTCAGTCCACTGAACCTCTAGTTTCCAACTGTTCTGGATTTATGAAACAAACTAGATAATGATACTAGGAACATTCAGTCATTATCTTCATTCAAGATTAAACTTAATGAAGATGTTGATAAATCTCCTAGCTTCTACTCTGGTTCTCGCAGCTTAAATATTTGGCATTACCAACTTCGAAATGAAGCAAGCAGCTTATATCACCACTTGTTTCAGTCTCATCTGTCCGACAGCTCCCAGTGTGCCTGTCGGGATGCAATTGAAAATAATTTCCATTATTTTTATGTTTGTCCATTGATCATAAGACACAGAATACAACTTTTTAATTCTCTAAGAAAGTTTCAAGATGTTTTAAATTTTGATATATTATTGAAAGGCTCACCAATCCTTACTGTAGAGGAGAATACTGAGATATTCGATGCTGTTCACCATTTCATTACTGATAGTAAAAGATTCACATAATTCAATAAATTTTCCTTTTCTCTGTATTTGGTTATATAACATTGAAAAGTCTTCCCATATATAGCTCCAAATCTTTAAATTTTTCAGTTTAATTAATAGCTATAAATCTTTCAATTATTCGGGTCCCCTTCCCACTCCCCTCTTTACCCAATTTGTACTTGCCTATCTCAACCACAATCACTATTTTGTTTAGATATTTCCCCCTTTATTTACTTATTTGTTTCTTCTTCCTCCATCTCTCCCAAATTCCCGTTATTCAATTATAAATATATATATACTGAAAAAGAGTTAATTCATATTGATATGGTTGACCTCACTTAATTAGTGATTTTGATCACAGGCATTTGACCGATGGACCTTAATTTCCCCGTGTTTGCCACGGGGGTATGTATTTTCAGGGCTAGTAACGATGTAGGGCTTCTATTTGTGGGTCCTGGGTCCACACGAATACTAAAAAAAAACAATAAGTATTGAACAAAGAATCAAATATCATAAATATCTTCTTGTTTCAAAATGTCTAAAGAATGAAGCACCTGTATATTTAAAAAATAAAATCCAATACTTGTCTGATAGAAATCCTTACTCTCTCTGAAATGTTGTTAGTGAAAAATTACAAATCCAAAAGGCAAAAACTGAACTTTTTAAGAAAACTTTTACATACTCTGGACCAAAGTTATGGAATGAACTTCCGTTTTCAATACAGCAAGCTTCTTCTCATAATGCATTTAAAACAAAAGTTAAAAGTCTCATTTTAAATGATGATGTACCTTAAATTACCATTAAATGTTTACTAAATCTTTTTGTGTATACTTATTACAATGTATTGCTTCTTGTGTGTAACTTTTATATAGTGTACTTTACAATGTATGTTTAAATATGTCAATGAGGGCCTCAGGGAAGATTAGTTATTAACTAACTGTGTAACCCTCTACAAATAAAGAATTTATTATTATTATTATTATTATTATTATTATTATGACTACTCTGTTAAGATACTTACCCAAGCTTTTGTATTTGTAATATTAATATTGTTATGTCAAACACTTAAAAAAATATTTTATTTTGTGAGAAATTAAATTTATGAAATTTACAGATTTGATTAATAGATAATGTTTCAAAAATGAAATGAAAATTTGTAATATTGAAATTGTTATATGTCAAACTTAAAGTACAAATATTTGAAATAAAATGAAAATTTTAATAATTTAATAGATTATTTAATGGGTTGTAATATAACAAAGATACATGTATGTGTCACGCTTATTAATGAGATTTATCAGTCAAATGTATACTTAATTATGTTTGTTAGTATATGAGTGCTTGTATTATTGTTAGCATATACACTCATGGACAAAAGAAACGTTGCAATATAAAAATATTGATAAAATATAATTTTTTTATCGGAGAAATATTTTCACTTTATACCAATGTTTACCAGGTTGAATTGATTATACAGGTAAGGTAAGATTTGTTTGAAACTCATTAGAGCGTTACGTTATCGAACACAGTCGTATACGCTATTTTCGCACCAAATGTCGTGCATGTGCAGGTGATTTGTGTCATGTTTGTACCCAGTTGACAGCTGTTGATATCAGAAGTAAGAAAAACAATCTTTTTTTCCCAATCTGCTCTTCAAAACTTCAAAACATAATGCCCCGTTGAGACAATGCTAGCAAAGAGAGGGCAATTGGAATGCTGCAACTCGGCGCTACGCAAGGTGATGTTGCTAGATGTTTTAGAGCTGCGAGAAACACCATTTGGAGATTGTGGAACAGGCATAGAACCACAAATTCAACTGCTGATCGCCATAGATCTGGTAGACCAAGATTAACAAAGACAGACAAGACAGGTTGATTAGATTACGTCATTTACGCAAAGGAACTGAAAATCCGTCCAATACCGCAACTAGTATTCCTGGTCTACGCCGCATTAGTCGGAGGACTACTCAACGTCACTTAGCTGAGGCAGGACTTCATGCCAGGAGACCATATCGGGGTCCCATGTTGACACAATGTCATTGTTAACATCGTTTAGAATGGGCAAGACGTCATTTGCGATGGCGACTGGCTGATTGGCGACGGGTCCTGTTCACTGACGAATTCCATTTCCTGTTACGTCGAGTAGATGGGCGGAGAAGAGTCTATCGTAGACGTGGTGAACATTGTGCTGACAATTGTGTTCTTCGTCACAACCGTTTTGGTGGGGGAAGTGTAACGATGTGGGCCGGAATTACAACAAATAGACGCACACATCTTGTGACAATCAACGGCAGTTTTAACGCCGAAAGCTACAGAAACGAGATCCTAGCACCTCATGTGCTACCTTTTATTGCAGCAAATGGAGCTACGTTTCAACAGGATAATGCTCGTCTGCACGTTGTAAGGGCCAATATGACTTTTTGCATCAAAATCAAAATAACGTTGATGTACTGCCTTGGCCTGCCCTTTCGCCAGATCTTTCACCAATAGAACATGTTTGGGATCAATTAGACCGGCAAGTAAGAAGGAGAGCACAGCAACCGGAAATGCTAGACCAACTCCGTATTGCATTGGAAGATGAGTGACAGCGAATTCATATGGCGTCAATTAATCGTTTAATTGTGTCTATGCATCGACGTTGTCAAGCTGTGATCGATAATAGAGGCTCTTTCACCAGATATTGACTTTGTTAACTTGCACATTGATTACGTCAAGTAACAGAGTGTAACGTTGGCAATTGTGGACATAACATTTCTGCATATACTGATTTTTCTGTGCTTTAGACATAGCAGATGTAATTTTAGACACGTACATAGGTATTGTATAACAAAATAAATTAATTTATATATTTATATGTGCAATGTTTCTTTTGTCCATGAGTATATATTGAGTTTTCCAATATTTTTTCAAAGCTATTTACAAAATTACTTAAATCACTAGTGCTTATAATTACTTTATATTAAATACAAATTAATCAATCAATATTTCATATCAAAGGAGAAATTGCAAATTATATAATATGATTTTTTTTTTATTTATTATACAATAAATTAGCCATTATTTCTAATTAAAGTAATTGTGTGAATAGCTCTATATAAAAATTTGGAGAAAATAATGAAATTTCTATATATTTTTTTGCTATTATG
This sequence comes from Bathymodiolus septemdierum, assembly GCA_963383655.1. Lineage (NCBI taxonomy): Eukaryota > Metazoa > Mollusca > Bivalvia > Mytilida > Modiolidae > Bathymodiolus > Bathymodiolus septemdierum. Next base: position 3,521,794 of record OY726529.1, on the reverse strand, counting down.
TTTTTTGACATAAATAGAAGGATTTTTAAGAAATCCTTTTAAATCAGAGTATACATTTTAAATTGACAAAAATCAAAGCATATTTATACATTTATCAAATATATTATATGAAAATTAAAGTATTTTTTATAAAATTTGTTCATATTTATTTCTACAATTACCACAGTGGTCAACCACATCGGTGATGTAATGTTTGCCTTGAGTGTGATAGGTTGTGAGATTGAGCTGCAGTGTATCAAATCAAAGACTTTAAAATTGGTATTTGTTGCTTCTCCACTAAGCAGGTAGAATTAAGGAGAAATAGAATACACTATGACCAATTCGTACCATATAGAAATAGATTACACTATGACCAATTCGTACCATATAGAAATAGATTACACTATGACCAATTTGTACCATATAGAAATAGATTACACTATGACCAATTCGTACCATATGGAAGCAGGCGCGTAGCTGCCTTTACGCAAAAAATCAATTGCTTGCACATCATTTTGGCAAAATAAAATTGTTTTGTTTGCACTAAGAAATATTATTACTGACATGGGAAGAATCCCACTTTTTCAGTGTAATTAATAATCATTATAGCCTGTTTTATATGCGATCTGGTAGAAGAGAGTGAAATTGTTATTAATCAGTTAACTTCGGAACGAAACAACCAAGCTGTGTGAGACCCGATCGTTATTTGATATGGCCGTTTCTATTGCCGATCAGTTTGAAATTCTACCGACTATTCCAAGGAGAACGGGCCGACAGATCAACCGAGCTGGTCATCCCGCTGATAACCTTAGCCAGTTTTGGCAGCGGTCTATGTACTACCCGTTTATGGACTATTACATATCAGAGCTTATCGCCAGATTACTTGGAAATGGCGGCAGATACCAGGCACAATACTTGATACTAATGAACTTGCCTAGACTAACACCAGACACCGTAGACGTTATATTTGACACATGCAAAACCGATTTTTTGGTCATTGTGTTGTCTGATATACAGATTCTGATTATCCCTTTGGTATCTTGTGGTCATTGTGTTGTCTGATATACACATTCTGATTGCCCCTTTGGTATCTTTTGGTCATTGTGTTGTCTGATATACAGATTCTGATTGCCCCTTTGGTATCTTTTGGTCATTGTGTTTTCTGATATACACATTCTGATTGCCCTTTTGGTATCTTTTGGTCATTGCGTTTTCTGATATACAGGTTCTGATTACCCCTTTGGTATCTTTTGGTCATTGTGTTTTCTGATATACAGATTCTGATTGCCCCTTTGGTATCTTTTGGTCATTGTGTTGTATGATATACAGATTCTGATTGCCCCTTTGGTATCTTTTGGTCATTGTGTTGTCTGATATACATATTCTGATTACCCCTTTGGTATCTTTTGGTTATTGTGTTGTCTGATATACAGATTCTGATTCTGATACAAATAATGGACTAGATCCCCTGTGCAGTGTGGTACTGGATAATGGACTAGATCCCCAGTGCAGTGTGGTAGATAATGGACTAGATCCCCTGTGCAGTGTGGTAGATAATGGACTAGATCACCTGTGCAGTGTGGTAGATAATGGACTAGATCACCTGTGCAATGTGGTAGATAATAGACTAGATCACCTGTGCAGTGTGGTAGATAATGGACTAGATCGCCTGTGCAGTGTGGTAGATAATGGACTAGATCCCCTGTTCAGTATGGTAGATAACGGACTAGATCCCCTGTGCAGTGTGGTAGATAATGGACTAGATCACCTGTGCAGTATGGTAGATAATGGACTAGATCACCTGTGCAGTGTGGTAGATAATGGACTAGATCGCCTGTGCAGTGTGATAGATAATGGACTAGATCCCTTGTGCAGTGTGGTAGATAATGGACTAGATCCCCTGTGCAGTGTGGTAGATAATGGACTAGATCCCCTGTGTATTGTGTTATATAATGGACTAGATCCCCTGTGCAGTGTGGTAGATAAAGGACTAGATCCCCTGTACATTGTGATAGATAAAGGACTAGATCCCCTGTACAGTGTGATAGATAATGGACTAGATCACCTTTCGTGTTAAATCAAAGACTATACAATTGGTATGTGTTGCTTCTCTGCTTAACATACAGCATTAGGGAATATGAACAAATACTATATCAGGATACTATGTCCGAGTGGACTGTTGTTTCAGTGAGCTAGGACTATAACTCTCCAACTAAGTGTGTTGGTCTATAGTGGGAACGTCATCATTATCTCATTGAAATATATTCTCGCTATTATATGGTTGAGACATACTCACTTTGCGCTAAAACAACTATCACACACTCACACACTCGACCCCCATTCGAGTCAAACAAATCAAAAACTATAAAATGGATATGTGTTGCTTCTTAGGAAATGGACATGCCTTTATAGTTCTGTAAACAACAGCTTGAATTTCATGTACATTTTTAATGTTTTATATTCGTTTTATACATTGCCGAAATGTCTGGATTCAGCAATCAATAAAAAAAAGAATTCTAAATCTGAGTCCGATATCGGACAACATGTCTCGTCGATCCACTGCCACTCAACGACAATCACTCACTCAAAAAGTTATGGCATTTTAAAATTATATTCAACAACCGTCGGCTTTAAACCAAAGGGACTTTGGACTCTCCAGTAATGAACCATAAATATAATTTCACGTGAAATAGGTATAATTTGCAATATATTTTGTTTATTTATTTCTGAAAAATTATTGTCGCCAATTTATATGCAAAACAAATCAGTTTTCATTGAAAAATTTTTTGGGGTATAATTTGAAGAATAAATAGTGAATTTCTATGTCAGAAAGAGATATAATCCGATTCTTGTCTAACATGAAGAAACAATTACGGTTCAGCTGTAAAACATCCCCCCTTTTTCCAAAAGTTAAATGGTGGATTCCTCATTCCATATTAATATATCAAATTCCTGAAAGTATCAATATATTTAATCAAGCTGTTTTTTAGAGTCAGACTAATCGATCACACTGCTGATCAAGATATATTGAACATATTGCTCCCTTTAAAATGTGTATTAGCCTATTAAACTGTTGTAGTTGTCAGTCTGAATCAGACTTGGGGTCAATTATATTCAAACGTAATCGATTACTTTACAATTACTTTGCAATTTTCATGATTACATTACATTACGATTACATCAATTTTCAAATGTAATCGATTAAATTACAATTACTTTGTAAATGTAATCGATTACATTACTGATTACATTTAATGTCATGACAACCAATATATTAGTGTTTTATGTTATTTTGTCTCATGCGCATCTGTCCAATATCTCTTATTTAATGTATTTCTGATTCAGAACTATGAATTACAATTCAGTTTAATGTGATCATTGCATGATGCAATAACATACAGTATATTGTAAATTATAAACAGCAATTCTCATTTTCCTTTTTTTCATAAAATAAAATAAAATATGTTGTGTCTTATTACTATGACCAATATTCATTCCATCTTATACTATTTATATAGTAATGTTGTGTTAGCAATGACTATGCCAATATAGTGGTCAGAGTTGAAGACATAGTGCACGACCCGAAGGAGAGTGCACTATGTCTTCAACTCTGACCACTATATGGCATAGTCATTGCTAACACAACATTATTATTATTATTATGCTGACTGTTATATGTAGACAAAATATATTGAGAACTATTATATATGTAGAGAAAATATATTGAGAACTATTACAATAAAGGAGGTCTTGATATTGGTGACTAATATATTGGATCAGATAGTCTTGAAAGCGTGAGAATATTCTGTTTCATTTAAGGCTTTAAAAATATAAAGATTTTTGAAGTTTGAAATTTAACTAGAACTGTGAGTAACCTCACTGAGTGATACCCCCCGATTGCAATACTATGATGTTCAAACTTTGGAATACAGGTATATTAGCAAGTTAATTATCTCCCCTTCTAAATTTTAGACAGTAACGGTATTCCTTCAGGCACATCTGCAGGTTGTGGACTACAACTGTGTAAAGTTTCATAAAAAATCAATAAGCAGATTAGTAGGAGTTGCGCTTACAAGGTACCTACCACCCCCCCCTTTTCGTGAAAGTATAAGTTAAATTATCTCCCCTTTTAAGTTTTGGACAGCAACCATATTCCTTCATGCACATCTGCAGGTAGTGTACTACAAATGTGTAAAGATTCATAAAAATCCAATAAGTCGTGTAGGAGGAGTTGCGCTTACAAGGTACATGGACGGACAGGGTGATTCCTATATATCCCCCCCCCCCCAAAACTTTGTTTGCGGGGGTATAATTAACAACAATAACAAAGTATTAAAAACAGTAACATTATTACGGAAATGATGCTTAATTTAAAGCGTTTAGACGACTATGATAAATTGACAGATTGGATCCGCCCCTTACACGTGGACTACCTATATATAGTTTGACAGACAGCTGAAAACCCAACCTTCCCCGCGTGAAACTGGCATAGTAGATGTACTATTTTCGCATAGTATATCAACGCTATATAATTCTTTGTGATATATGCCAAAATATCGTATGCAGGGGCGGATTTAGAGGGGGCGTGCGGGGCATGCGCCCCCCCCCCTAAAATTCGCAAAGCATATGTTATACAACGTTAATTAAGCAGTTCAACAAGCAACTTTTTCATAAATGGTTAACTCGTGACCTGTAGTAAAATATTCCTACACATTGTAAATACACGTTGGGTGTGTTCGTTGATTCATATATGGATTCGCCGACAATTTCCGCTTTTGTTTGTCTATAAACAAGAACGGTCGAATCATATGTTTTCAATGAATGAATCAAACGACGAAAAGAAAAGCTCCATCCGGACGGGCAGTATTAACTAGAACCACCCGAAAGGACAAGCACCGAAAGTACAGATCAATTAGTGAAATGAGGAATACGTTAAAACTAAACCAATAGTTATTTGAAGGGTTAAAATATCGTGATCGATCAGTCATGAGTTGAACAATTCGCATCACGGTTGTTCAAAAAAAGTTTTACTTTAGGTTTTTATAATCTGACAAAAATATACTTTTAACAATTATCCGACAAAATTAAGACTCAAAATCAAGTTTTTTTGGTCTGATAAAAAGTGGTGTGGTTGGTTCAAAATTGTCGTTCAAATAAATGTCTAATTCCTAAAATCCCCAGAGCTTCCGGGGAGCTTTGCCCCCTCCCCCCCTGAACCCTCTACCATGGTTCTACCCTGGACCAGCTGAAGACCTTAAGCGGTCCTCAGACTTCTCGCCTATTCAGCCCCCACCCCACCCCCCTAACCACAAATCCTGGTTCCGCCCCTGGTATGAACTTATATTACAAAAGAAATTTACAGACAGCATAATAATAGTAAATATTATAACGTACATTTGCATATTTTAATAATATATATCAAATAATTTCAAGCATCCTGTCAAAAGTTTATTGCGGATAATAAACTAGCAGTTAACATTATTTATGACATCAAATTATGTAACAATCACCATTAAAATATTTCACACCATTTGAATGTGTGTCCTTGATATATAATTCAGAAGATAAAAAAGCAAGTCATTCTGATTCTAAAAACTTGCTTAAAGATATGTACAATTTCTCAGTCTAAATGTGAAATTTAAATCCTTAATTTATGTAAATAGACTTAATAAAATATCCATTACAAGTTGCGTAGTATTACTATAACCCACAAATAATGAAAATTATCATATAATTCAAAGGAAAATCCGCATCCAAAATAAGAAGTAGAAATATCACATATCTCTGAATATCAGATGCAAGCCCCAAATCCAATATTTTATAAATATTACAACTTGCTATTTATCAGTTAATTTGTAATATGCATGATTGAAAATATTTTGTTATTCTACTACGAGCATCATAAATAAATGTTTCTGAAAATTACAATTTACATAATGCTTTTTATATAATATCTTTAGGGACCGACCATTTAATTTGCAGGGTGGGTGGGTGGGGGGTTGGGGGTTGGTTCTGCTTTTTTTGTTTCGTTCAGAATTTTTTTTTCGGACAACATAATTTTTTTTTTCAGAATATAACATTAGGTTATGTGGCTAAACCTCTGAATCAGATTATTATTTTTTTTCCTCCACCAAAATCAGAATATTTTTTTCAGCAACATCGGGAATTAGAATATTTTTTTAGAAAAAAACCATAACCCCCCCTGGAAGTTAAATGGTCCGTTCCTTATTGAAATTTAGATCTCTTTTTAAACTTGTATTAGAAATTTTCATGAGATACTTATGTTTTGGTTCATATAAAATATTTCTTTATCTTATGGGAATCATGAGGACATGGTGATAGTCTTTCATAGAAGCAATTTAATATATGAAATCTTGTTGTGCTTTACACAAACCGACGAACTGTTTTCACTGAAATTTTGAAACCCTACAGAAATTGAAATTGAGATATTATTTGTTTTGATATCAAGTCTTTGAAGCCATAATTAATATTTAATATTTTTTGTAGCTGTAATAGTTTTGATTGCAATTAAACATAGAATAATATCTTTTGATAATGTTGTGATTGCCACTTTATTTTAATAGATTTTTTGAAGTTTTTAACAATTGAATTTCATAGCATATTTTTTTCATTTAGATGTCAATAAACTTTATATTTTTTCTAGTAAACCATTCTACATTATTTCTTTAATAAATTTCATGAAGAAAATTCATTAGCATAAATCATACATTAAATATCTAAGGAGATATATGTTTCAGTTAAGACAAAGATAAATTGGAAAAAATATGATTTTTTGGCGTGAAATCGTGATTTTTCACACGAAATACCCCAAACATTTTCGAGCCTCCCTTCGCAATTGGAAAGAATATGATTTTTTGGCGTAAAATCGGGTTATTTCACACAAAATACCCCAAAGATTTTCGCGCCTCCCTCCGCTCTGTGCAATTTTGTTTAGGTGCGCCCCCTAACTTGAAATCCTGGATCCGCCCCTGACTATATATAGGCTACGAAATAGTACTCTCTGTATGGATACTATTTCACAGGGGCGGATCCAGGATTTCAAGGTTAGGGGGGTGGGGGGGGGGGGGGGGGGGGGGCTCACTTAAAAAACTTGCGCCGAGTGGAGGGAGTCGCGAAATTTTTTGGGATATTTCGTGTGAATCCGCCCCTGTTTCATGAATACTATCCAAAACGAACGTATTTAAATAGGATATCAGTGACACAGAAGAAAGATGGATCTTAAAATCGGTCATAGCATTCCTCACCAGTCAGGTTGGCACCTTCTTTATTAATGTGTTGCTTGTCTGGGTGGCCCACAGCGAATTTCCCAAATGCTCGTATGGCAAGTCCGCTTCTGGGTGTATGTTATATTTTATCCCGACAAAATAAATATCGTCATACATATTATCAATAGGGAACATTTTTATTTGGGATAGAATTTATTTGTACACCTCTCAGGCGCGGATCCAGGATTTACGTCAGGGAGCACACTTCTTGGGTCTGGGCACCGCCTAGGTCCCCATCGGGTCCAGGACAGCCCCGGGGGGATGGGGTCGAAGCCCCCAGAAAGCTCCTGGGAATTCGAAAATATAGGGCCTCTTTTCTGAACCGAAATTGAGTAAAATTGTACCATGTGTGGCATGATGCTTCACATCGAAGGTACGTACAATGAAATATACTATTTTACTTTCGCTCGTTTTGCACGTAGTTCATCAGATTCGGCATCCATGATTGCATAAAGTGAAATGTAACCGATGCCGGTTTTTACATGATCCGGAACGGGGCACGTAAGAATATTCATTGCAATGGAGAGATGAGTCGAAAGAACAAAGTGTTAATATCACGTATTTAACATCAAGCGATTGTCAGTCCAGTCACGCCAATCCTTTTGTTTTTCTTTTTTATTTAGGGGGGGGGGGGGGGGGAGCACCGGGTGCGCCCCAGCCTGGATCCGCGCCTGCCTCTAACATTATGATTCTTTATTGTTTGTGAACTTTTTCTGGTTGTGAATCTTGACTAAAATAGTGTTCGCTTGATGTTAAAGTCAACAATAAATCAATTATTGATTAGAATTTATTGGTCAAAGAAAAGACGAGTTACCTCCCTAAACATGAAGATTATACATGTATATCGAAAAAGCTGATACATATTTTCGATTTCCTTACAAATAAGGAAGATTTTGTTAAGTAGAAGCGAACCGTTTTGAATATTCCCAACATGTATTGCTTTGGCTTCAAAAAACACACCTTTACTTCTTGATTGATTAATATTCGGCTTCATGGATAACATTTCATTTTTTTTCTAAATTTTTGCAATAAAGTGTTTGGGGAGGGTGGCGGGGCATATGACGCCTTGTTCCTACGCCTATGCAATATACACGTAAAGGATATATTCAAATAAGTAAAGAGACGTGTGGTGGCTAATTTATCGTACGTAATTTATCTACGAAGTGGACGTTATATCAAGCAATAGGTGGCAATGTATCAATACAATGAAGCCACATACGATTAATTTATGAAGGGGCCGTCATGGTCGTGATTGCATGGTAGCTGGATTTTCAAAGATCAGTGCAATCAGTGTCTATCACCACTAAGGTTGTGAGTTCGAATCACACTAATGACTAGGTGTACTCGATACAACATTATGTGATAAAGTTTGTCAGTGACTTGCGACAGGTTGGTGGTTTTCTCCACCAATGGAATTGACCGCCACTATATATCTGAAATATAGTTGAAAGTGGCGTTAAACACCATAATACTAACCCTAACCCATTAATTTATTGATAGCATGTAGTAGTATATAGGTACGGACAAAACCACATTTGAGGAGGTGCGATGAGAAGCTACCGGAAGTGATACCGTGCGCATGAGCGGATATTTCCCGCTTTTTTGTGTTACTATAGTAGTAGTACCGTAGTACACGTGACCTCGTGACCCCGAAGGGGTTCCCTCGGGTGGGCGCATGCACAACTGTGTTTCCCACACTTTTTACCCGTACTTTTTTCCATTTTTTTTTTTTTCCGTACTCTTTCCTCCGTACTTTTTTTTCCCGTACTATTTTGTTGTGTACTTTTTTTTTCCGTACTTTTTTTCCCATACTTTTTTATGTTCCCGTACTATTTTTCCGTACTTTTTTTCCCGTATTTTGTTCCCCATAGTTTTTTTCCCCTACTTTTTTTTCCACGTATTTTTTTTCCCGTACTTTTTTTCCCTGTACTTTTTTTTCCGTACTTTTTCAAAAGTCGCGACGTTTGAAATCCAACGTGTTAAAATATAGGTTGGTTGTTTTTATAGTATATGTCGTTATAACACAGTTCATGTTCCTTGCGGAATATTCATTCAAACGTCACCCGTAGGGCTTCCCCTGGACGGGTGGGGTGGGCGCAAGCGCGATCTGAAGGGATCAAAAATGAATTTATTTAACCCAAAAGAGGATTGAAATGTTTTATAGTACCAACCAATCATATGACTGGAAATCTGACCAATCAGAAGTCGCCATTTCCGGCCGATTAACTAATCAGAAGCCAGGAAAAAAGAACCAATCAGAAAGGAGGATACAAAAAGAAATAACCAATCGACTTTCTTTTTTTCTTTACCTCATTTTTTTTTATTTTATTTTCATTTTTATTTTCACTTTTTTTTTCTTTTTTTTTCATAACACATGTTTAACAAGTAATAACACAAAATTCGGTACAATAGTCGTCGCTTCCACGCGATTTTCCTTTCCCGCCATTTTATTTTCATTATCCGCGTCCTATAACCTTATTATTTCCAAAGAACTAGCCCTTTCACTAGTTATCTACCCCTTCCCTGCCATTTTATTTTCATAATTACATTATTTATTTCAATAATTACATTTCTTTCAAAAGTTTGCCACCACCACCCACCTTTCTTCCGTATTTTCCCTATCTTTTCAGTATTCACCTTACTTTTCTTCTGTATTTTCCAAATGTTTTCACTATTCAACTTTCCTTTCTTCCATATTGTCCATATCTTATCACTATTTACTTCCATATTTTCCATATCATTTCACAATTTTCTTCTGTATTTTCCATATCTTTTTCACATGCATTGTAATAACGTGTAACTATATAATAGGTTTTCACAAATTCATCAGGCCTAAAAATATAATAGTTTGTTTAGGGTAATCCGGCACTACCTGAAATGTTATGCCTACCCAAACATTTTTCGCCATTTTACAGCAAGCACTGATTGTCTCCCATTAACTCAATGTAAAATAAAAATAGAAAATTAAAAAGAATGTCCTTTCTCTCCTAGCTAACTTTTTTTCAGCATGTAACCCTAAACACACAATATTTTTTCTAGGCCTAGCCAAAAAATATAATTAAGATTTTACGAAGTGTGAAACACCTTGCACATAGGATACAATTCTGATACAGTAGTCTTCAACTACCAACGGAGTGAAATACTGCATCATTACATACTTGAGATTTGAATTTTTCTGTTTTAACCACTTTATATGAATTAATTTTGATCTTTTATCTTGATTTAAAATTATTCTTTTATTTATTCTTATATTATGTAGTACTTTATCTGAAAACAATTGTTAGATTGTACAGGTCGGAGACAACCCCTCATTTGGGAAATATTTCCCATATGGACACAGTCACTTGATGTTTCAAAAATAACGTCGAAAATGAGAAAAACTTTTTACAAATTTTTAGAAGTTTTTCTCATTTTTTCCCTCTTATTTTTGAAAACGTCAAGTGACTGATTTGGGTAACAACTATCCCAATGGGTATATGTTCCAAACAGAAAATAATTATAAAATTTGGAGTTGACACATTTAACTTTAAAAGACACATCTTTATGTGAAATGGAGGAACTTTGACAATGGAAAAAGTATTTCTCATTTGGGTAAGTTCCCAAAGCGAGTGGTTGTCCCCAACCTGTTATAATCAAATATTTAAACTGAAATATCAGCTAGAATCGACGACAATCAGACATTTTTAGTTTCATTCAAGTAAGAAACACTCTTATTAAAATAATAATTAACCTGAATACGGGGTAAAGGAAATTACCATCTAACCTGATATCGTTTCCTTATAGTCATTCTCTCTGAAGTGGGCTTTACAAACGACGTCGTACTTTCCTGGTGTCCAGAGGTTTTTTGACTTTCATCAAGCCGCTTGTTGGCCACTCTCCGTTTTTTCTGCAGTTCTGGGTCTGAAGGGAACACATGACTCCCAAAATTTGTGCAACCCGGCACACAACAGTACTGAGGCATACTATTTATATGATCCACCAGTATATCGCGACTTGTAATGGCGGAAACATAACGATAAGCTCCGATGCGACCCGGGAGAGCTCCGAATGTATAACTGATTAGTACACTAACGCCATCTATCGTAGAAAATATCGTAGGTGAAATCCATTGAGCCATGTTTTATCTATACATCGTGACGATAACAAGTTACATTTCGATGTAATGAGGATTTTGTTCACTTTGTACTAAGTAAACCTATGGTGAGGCTTAGTTTGATTTTCAGCTTTTAGGCTAGCACTCGCTCACTGAAGCACTGTCAGCTTGTGGGTAGACATGTCGCTTCATTCGAACACATTATCGTGATTCGAAACCAAGCACTCTAAGTTGATTGTATTCCTTGTGCTGCATGCTTAGCGAAAAAACAGCAAATTACAATGTTATTGTCTTTGGTTTGACCCGACCTTGACCCGACCGACATAGAACCCACGATCTACCGCACTGAAGACTTTGGTTTGACCCGACCGACATAGAACCCACGATCTACCGCACTGAAGACTTTGGTTTGACCCGACCGAAATAGAACCCACGATCTACCGCACTCGAGACGAGAACGCACTAATCATTTAGCTTTCGATGTGATCGCTGGTCGGTCTTTTTAAATGTAAATATAACTCCCGCACGATCGTGGTTTCCTCCATCAATAAAAATGACATTCACAATATAAATGAAATATTGTTGAAAAAGGCGAAAGAACAATAACCTTAACCTTAGTCGTACAATGGTGGTCATGTCACATGGTAATAGTTATGTAATCAAGATATATACACCGCAGCTTTAGAAATTCTTTGAATTGAATTCAAATTTTTTAAATCGAGGAATTGAACAGGTTATTTGATTAAATTTTTTCCTATTGAAGATCAAGAGTTTTAAATACACCTGGATAGACATAGCACGTGCATTTGTGCGCCTCTCAAAACAGGTTTGACTATATTTATTTTATTACTTGTATACTTATTTTTAATTATATGCATAATGCGTCTATGGACAAATATGTCATTTCAATTAAGTATGTGAAAATGTTTCTCATTAATTAAACGAGCATTTGTTGTCGATCGTATGGCAACGGCATAGAAGTGGAAGGGACAGTGTGTGGGTCATTCTCTGACAACCTTTACAATAGTGATGGTAAAGACTGCAATTGTGTCCCATTAATATTACAGAAAAACTACAAATTTAAATTACAATAAAAGTTGATATGTCGTTTGTTCATGTCAAAGTGTATTTATTTCATTAAAAGATTTATAGAATACATTAAGGGCACAGGCACTTGTTTCATTAACAAAATTATATGCCCCCTCCTCTTCCTTACTTCAAGGTAAACATCTTCCCTTTTCCCCTTCCCCATTTCGCTTCAATATTTTTCGCTTATTTGTGATCCTTTCGCTGACTCAATTATATCGTTACACTCCCGAGATATTTTTTCTTTTCGACTGCCACATTTAGATATACCTACCGGGCCCCCCTCAGACGAATTGGACAAGAATATTCAGCGAAAGTCGCTTCGTCTACTTTTCAGTCATTGACACGGATACAGCCACTTCCGGTTTGAGCTGGATTTTTTCATATGCATTCGGAATTCTCTAGACCGGCCATGTGTAACAATGCCATCATGATCATCTCCTCTCAAATGTAAAGTAAGCCTTTAAAATACAGATAATTGTTCCAATGCAGATTATTAAAATATGTTCAACTCCAAATTACTGACATTTGATTTTTAAAGCACCTTTTTTATTTTCTAAATCAATTTAGACCGGACCGGAAGTGGTTGTATCCGTTTCAATGACTGAAAAGTAGACGAAGCGACTTTCGCTGAATATTCTTGTCCAATTCGTCTGAGGAGGGCCCGGTAGCTATATTTAAATGTGGCAGTCGAAAAGAGAAATATCTCGGGAGTGTAACGATACAATTGGGTCAGCGAATAAGCGAACAATATTGAAACGAAATCAAATCAAATCAAATCAAATCAAAAGTTTTATTTAAAGTCGGTACATTTACAAATAGTACAAACATAAGCTCTCATGAGTTTTTAAAACCGACATGCATTTTAAGATATGAATTACAACACAATAAAATAAAGCTTTTTAAACCGACATGCATTTTAAGATATAAATTACAACACAATAAAATAAGGCTTTTTAAACCGACATGCATTTTAAGATATAAATCACTACACAATAAAACTTAAAAAAATAAACCGACATGCATTTTAAGATATAAAATCTTATGTGCGCGGTGATACTAAACAGAATCGACTAGAGTCGATTAGGGTCTACTAGAGTCAACTACTGAAATAACGCAAAATAAACATGTAAAAGTATTGCATTACTTTGTAGATGATATTGAATGACTTAAATGATATTTATAAGTTAATTTTATTGATGTTTTAGTTCTCACGGAGTGAAAATATACAAGAAAGATCGGCGCGATTTACTTCCGGTTTACCAAAAAAAGACAAGTAATCATCATGTTTGTCAATAACCCATTAGTGGTATTTGAAACGCTGGCAAATTTTACACATGCACATTTTTTTTATCCTTATTAATGATGTTTCATACATTTTTTGCATGAACATTTGTTTTGATTTGACTATTTTAATCTTTAAATAAAGGTCAATATGTATTTTATCGTGTCTTGTTTATTTAACTTCGGCTGGATATTAATGGTATGGTATGACTTGGATATTTTATGGCAGGCATAATGTGACACTTGAATAAACAAATTTATCACTGCAATACTGTTGTATGAATTTTATTTTATATAAGGGCATTAAGAAAGGATTTAGGATTTAGGATATAATTTAAAAATATGAAAAAAAAAATGCTCATGTTGGACTATCATTCTGTAGTGTTCGTAAGTTTGAGATATAGTTTTTATTGGAAATAACATTGATGAGAATATGATGCCAATGGTAGAAGTTATATGATAAATTAAACATTGAAGCAGAATCATATCATAAATTACAGTGTATTTAAAACAGGACTGTACAGAATGTTAGAGCCCCCACGCCACGTCAAGACCATGAGCAATGTGGGGGTAGGCCCTCCCTTTCCCTTAATTGAAAAAAATAAATGTTGAAGAAATAAAGTTTAATAAATGGGGACTTTTTAACCTACCAAGATGTCCTGCACGTGGCCCGGGACTTCTTAGGTAGTCCGCGATCATTTCTATTTACCTTTTTTGTTAAGTATATTGAAAGTTATAACCGTGTTAACGTCTCTCCTGATCTCCCTCACCTGATATTTTTTTAATGGAACAAGTGCCTGTGATTAAGGGATACGCCAAATAACGGATTTACAAATTCTCTTTTTTACCGTCACATATAGAATAATACACGTGACGGTAATGTCCCACAGCAGGGATGATTATAGAAAAAAGAATTAAGACTTCAAAAATGGTGTTTCTTTATGTTTTAAAGGTTTATTCATTACAGTAAACATTAAATAATGATATGCTTAAAGATTTATATATATTTTATGTAAAATATTTCCTTTATTTACTCTGAAATGTGTGTCCCATGAATTTCTATCTTTATCGTCACGAAAATTTGGTGGTCGGTAAAAAGTGTAACCCGAACCCGTCTATTTATTATGTATTTTTATATACTTGAGACACATAGATTATAATAAGATGTCGAAATATATTCAAAAAGTTGAAAGGTGCAGTTTTCTGATTTCAAGATTGGTAGAATGTGTAACCAGAACCGGAAATCTTTTATTGTTGATATCTTCTTTAATTTTACGATGTTTTGCAAAAACTTTTTCATTTATTGTGTATTTTTATATACTTGAGACACATAGATTATAATAAGATGTCGAAATATATTCAAAAAGTTAAAAGGTGCAGTTTTCTGATTTCAAGGTCGGTTAAATGTGTAACCCGAACCACAAAGGTAGATAACTCTGTTCTTCCCGAACCGGAAATCTTTTCTTTTATTATGAGATTTTTATTGGAAAACCGTGTATTTTTTCACTTAAAACGTATAAATCATAATAATTTATATTAATACATATTTTTTTTTACCTTACTGGAATTTAATAAATATAAATGAACTTGCAATGGATAGAAAATAGTGAAATAACTCATTATTGGACACATTGATAAAAAGTTGATATTCTTATTTTTGTTAAATTGTATTAAATTTCCATCATTACTTTACAAACTGATTTTTATGCTTAAAATATTTCATTTTTATTTAAGGTCAGACAATTAGTTCAGCCATGATAATTTTCTTTAGATTTTGATCAGAATTTCAATTAAATAAAGAGTTACATCTTTACTGAACATATGATGACCTTCCCAATAGATAAGATGTACATTTTGTAAATTTAAAATAAAAGAAGAAAAAAAAACACAAAAAAAAAAACAATAAACAATTTTCCTGAAATTAAATTGAAATTATTTGAAAATTCTATTACAATTTACTTAAAATACAACAAGTATGAATTTAACACCATAAAAATTCTACAGATAAATATCTTTAATAAAAAGTAAATTATCGGATTTGTAAATTGACCAAAACAGATCAATAAAAAATGTTCCTGAAATCAAAATAAAACTTTGAATAATTTATTATAATTTTCTAATAAAATACAACAAGTAATTCTGCAGATGAATATCTTTAATAAAAATAAGATATACATGATGTAAATTGACAAAAAAAAGGATAAATTCAAAATTTTCCCGAAATTAAAATGAAACTATTTAAATATTTATTATAATTTTCTAATAAAATACAACACGTATGATTTTAACACATTTAAATTCTGCAGATGAATATATTTGAATGAACTATTACTTGTTTATTACAATTTATTTGCACAGTGAACTTATCAATTAATAATTGTAAGTAATGAAAATTTCCGGTTCAGGAAGAACAGAGTTATCAGAGATAGTGAATCAACCCAACCCATTAGATATAAATCAGTCAATACAGGTACAGCAGATAGAAAACATGCATCCAAGATGCTCTGAAGAATTTGAGAACCATAATCTTCATACAGTAAAAACTGTTTTGCTCTCCATGATCATAACAATCATTCCAACTCTGCAGTGACAGATTGTAAAAAGAGAAAATCCTCCACAAGGTTAGAACAACATGATATTTCATACCTGTGAGAAGAATCAATACCTAGAAAACAGCATGAGAAGTACCCTATTTTGAAACAAAATAAAGATATGGACACCAATAGTAAGAACATGTGAAAATCTAGAAAACGTTTCTAGTACAAGTATTCACGTCTACTATATAAATTCTCCGTAAAATTGCAGGTATACTAACATACGAAGTATAGTAAATTCTAAATTTTGGATAAACATTAAAAGTCCTGTTAAATCCATATATTTTTTTTATATTAATTTCCTTTATAAATTCACGCAATCATTGCGTATAAATTAGCCAAGAATGAAATAGAAATAAAATGTTTGAGATTAAATATCTATCTTGACAAAGGATATTATTTACCCAATGACAGACTTGTTATTTAGAAAGTGAGTACAAACTCACTGAGTTAAATTTACACCAGATTAAATATATTTATACTCTTACTAAAATTATTATTATAATTATGATTTTATTCTTACTATTATTATTTTATTATTTGATTAAATTCTCAGCATAATCAATTACATAGCTTTTAATACAAATATCACCTTGAACACCTCGATCTCAGTCGGTAACTATTACATAATTTGTATTTTATCGCTTATTAAATGCAAACTTGCATGGTTCTTTGTCCGTAATTAACGCCGACTAAAAGCAGATTCACAGAAAATAAGAAATAAGTGCATTGTTGTACTGATTTAATGACGATTCGGCAAACTCCGTAAACAATGCCGATAATTAATAAGATGGCGTCCATTTCTCGATCGATCTCAAAACACGAGCAGTTGCACCTTTTTTCCCCGATGCGCGAACATTTCATAACATTTATAAGTTACAGAAACACGTTTTATTTAAGAGATAAATCATGGAAGCGAGAATGTGTTGGGAGTTTTAACATGGATTGGCGGATATTAGTATTTTATCCCGAGCCAGAAGCGAGGGATAAGATTTACTAATATCCACCAATCCATGTTAAAAATAAAAACACATTCTGGCTTCCATGATTTATTTCGATTCTGATATGTCTAAGAGTACAAATACGGTAGTATACTTTGAATGGAAGACGGTAATTTATGCATACGCTTGCTTTCTTGTGAGAATGATTACTAGTATATAAATCCGACAGAACGAGCCCAATAACAAGAATACAAATCAATCAGAGTTCAGTAATTGAACGAAAAGGGATATATAGTAATATTTCGGAAATAAATAAAAACAAGCAATATATTTTATATGTATTGCCATTAATATAAATATATATATACCAAAATATATAACATTATCATATAAATAATGAAAAACACATTAAATAATAAAAATTACATCAATATATATCAATAGTTTGACCACAAAGTCCGCCAAGCCGAAAGGCCGCCAAAAATTGATGAAATAATAACCTTGTACGTGTATACTAAATGCTTATTGGAAAAAAATCCTTCTCTAATCCACAAAATTATTTCTCTCTTCAAAACCCATAAGTGTAATGAAGGGGAAAACAAATCTACTCTAAGTATATATAGACCTAGAATAGACTCTGACAAAGGAACAGCACCGTGTTCTGGGTGTCAACTCCCTGAAAAGAGAAAGAATAAATTCCAGTAAGTAAAAGCAACACATACATGATACAAATGTATACATTTATAGCTGAAACAATTAATATATGAAATGAATATATAATTTACACTGACATGTTTGATAATGTTTATAAACTTTTCCTTTAATAGTGGAAGTCCCAGCAAAATTTAAATGTAACCCATCTCTTGGAGCATATAAAGAAGAATCAGGACGATTATTTAATAAAAAACTACGATATAAATTTGTATACTGTATCTTTTTCTAATGCATAATTTTTTCAATTCCAAATTTACTTTATTAATTTTATTTACAGTTTTGTCATGATCACATAAACGAGGTAGCATTGAAGTACAGACAATATGAGCATTTGTTGTATATTTAAGTTTGTGTATTAAATCTCCATAATAAGAAATGATTGTATCCACATTTTGAGCTGATGGAATATTATTAGTTCCTACATGAATAATAACTATATCAATATTATTTATATTTATCTTTCCTCTAGAGAGTAATTCTGTAATTCTACCTATTGTAGCCCCCGGAAATGCTTGTGTTGTGCACCCTCTAATCCCATCAACATATTTTGGTATTGATGCAGAAATTATTGTCGCTCTCTTTTCATAGTAAATGCCTGTAATATCCAACAAAAAACAAATTAAAGATCATTTAAAATACGATTTCTCATCTTTTCAGCGACAGCAATTTTATCATCCAATTTGAACCTAAGATATTTTTTATAAGCATCACTACTCTAGTCTCCGTAAAGTTGGATTAATTCACTAGGAACTTCGGCTGAGAAAGCCTAAGATGCACCCCTTCTTCGAAACCTGTGAGAGGAATACTCATCTGGGTCTTTCCCTATACTCTTACTTAAAGATTGTAATACTTTTTGAAATTGCAAATAAGTAACTGGTAATACCTTATGATGCTTAAATAAACAAAAAGCTGGAGAATTCTTGGAAGTTGGAACTAATGAAATCATATTATGATACGCTTTAACTGGACATAGAGGGGAATCAGGAATGCCAATTAGCGGTACAACTAAATTTCGTTCTCCAAATTGTATTGTTTTTGACCATGATATGTTGATTAGAAGAATTTTTTTTTTACTGTTAATCTCAATGTTACTTCTACATAACTGTTTATTTGGATTGAATGTTTTTACAGAATTAGGAACTAAATTACTTTTTCTGCTCATTAAGAAAAATGCGTGTAAAAATAAACACCAAAAAGTCGCGTCGCAAGCTTCTGCCACATCAAGTTTCTTATAAAATTCTAATAATATGTTGGGAGTAATCGGTGACGCTTGTTTTGGACAATGTGGATTTAATCTAGATAACGCTTTTAATATCAAATTTAATTGAAATGTAAACTTCTGTGGAAATTCATTTTTAGTATATAAATGTAAAGTTTTGACTCCACTAATATAATTCTTAATGGACTGAACAGATACAAAACTTTTACTCAGAAATTGTGTATATAATGTTAAAACCTTTACAGAAGATGGAAGAAACTGAAATCCAAAATAAAAACAAAGCATAAAATAAGTCTCCCATTGAATCTTCAAATTTTGATTTGTGCCTTCTGCAAATGCATGTCTTACAGATATCTTTGATTGTAGATGAAGTAATTTTAATTCTGTAATAAAAAAAAAAATTAATAAAAAAATTAATTACCATTTATGAATGAAATTAAAGTGATCAACAGTAATATCAATTTCATGACAAATACGATCCCTCATACTAATTTTGAATAAAGTCCTGTATTTTTTTTTTTATATATTTCCCGTCTAGACAAATAATCCGGTAAGCGATTAATTTCTTCACTAATGTGCTTAGCCTTGACTTCAAACTGTAAATTTATTGCCCTTTTGGTTATGTTTAAATATCAGATCAACTGCAATACAATGTTTACAATTGTATATCGTCCTAATTGTTTTCTTAATATTCTCATCCCATATTACATTTTCATAAAACAAATGAGTTTATTATTGTTGCTGTTACGTGAATGTCCGTAGGTTAAATAACTGTCAGTTTTAACTTATTTTATGCGTACACATACTTATTTCTTTTTTGTCGCCAATGCTATCGTATTTTCTCGTGTTTTTCGTGGTCACTGGTCGATGTGATGACAATTACACAAAAAAGTCTTCTCACACTTTCCCTTTTCGTGCTTTAGTGTAATAAAATGCATGACATGAAGCCATAATGATATTGTAAATATCAAAAGATAAATATACGACGTTATTTTACGATTTACATAATTTTTAATGACAAAATTGCACCTGATCAATGCCGACATATTATACCATACCGATTGTACGACGTCACGGGCAGGATAAATCCGAGAATGGATTATGCCTTTTGTCTCCTCCACATTGAAGAGTTTTGAAAAATGACGATCCCCATTATCTGGTGCTACAGGCAACTTCAATCACCAAATTCTACCTTACGGTATACTATTTTTAACATTCATTAGCACAAATGTCTTTTATTTACTGTCATTTAAATTTACACACTAGCTTGTTAAGACCATGGCCTTTTCCTTTAAACAATTTTGCATAAATGCATCTCTTGTGTGTCCCGAAATTAAAACTTGAACCGAAACCTCATTATCACAAAAAACCATAATTCTCTTACCAGTCATATATTTACCCCATGTTCTAAGGGAGACAACTATTGTAAGTAATTCTAAACAGTTGATATGCAAATTTTGCTCTGTAATAAAAGGAGGGAAAATAGCATGGAAAAAATGATCTTCAAACATTCCACCCAATCCTTCTAAGCACGCATCACATGAAAAAACTGTATCTGGATAAGACCATTCTTCAACAGCCATCATAGAAACACCATTAAATACTGGTAAAAATTCATACCACACTTCAAATCCTTTGTAATTTCTATTGGAATATACCTGTCATTTTTTTGTTTATTAACAACTGTATCTGAAAGAAATACTGAACGTAACCAATTTAGAAGACGACTAACAAATATTCGACCAGGCCTAACACAACCAGCTGTACAATGCAACTTTCCTAAAAGAGATTGAAGTTCTTTTAAAGATGTTTTTTTTTTCTTTTTTAACCAAGATTCTACCAGCAGCGAAATTTCTACCACCCCGTCTAGTGTGACTTCTAGTGTCATTTTTTCTGAGTCAAATGTTACTCCTAAAAATCTCCTGGACAAATCGGAAATTGTCTGTATGCCCTTTTCAAATCTTTTTTAAACATGAGACTGCCTCTCCCTTTATTTTTTAAAATACCAACCAAATCGTCTATTTTGGGATATGTCACTTCAATTTTTTCACCCAAATAAATATCTTTTGATATATTATCATTTACTGAACACCCGGGAGGAAAACTTAAATCCAAAATTACCCTTCTTTCTGATGAGTCTTTCTTTGTAACTGAATTCAAATGAGAAATTTTGAACTGATAATCAAAAGGATTTGATTCAAATGAACCAATACTAGAACCATATGAATCTTCTTTTCTCAAATAGTTATATATATCTGAGGAAAACTCACTAGCCCCTTTGTGATTTTTAATGTCTATCTCACTTACATTTAAACAACATTGAAAACCTGTTGGTGCCCCAAATTCAAGGTATTCACAAATAACTTTATCTTTATGATCTAATAAGTTTTCTCTAAAAAATTCAACATTTATTCTAGTTTGCACTGGAATCTTACAACCTTGATAATTTGGCAATCCCGAATTTACTACTTTATTGTGTGTATAAATAATGTGTGCCAATTCCTTTTCATTTAATTTAGATTGTGACAATTTTTTTAGTTCTACAATTTCATAATTACTTAAATCTTCTTTTACATTGGTATCAATAAGTTCTCTATTTAAACTTAAATCATCACAAATCACCTGTTTATTCTTTTTACAAAACCCTTCACATTTCTCTTTAAACTCTGTAATATCTGAAATACTGTCTTTGTTTTTAATATATGATGGTAAAAATATATCGACTAAAGGATTAAGTTTACTATCTATCAATTTTGAACTGTTGCCAAAGTATGTTTGCTCACTACATGTACTTTTTACCTTTATATAACCTAGTCATGCTCTTTGAAGAGGGCACATCTCAGAACATTGTGGATCATACATTATTTTACCTTCCTTCCTATAACATATAGCACAACTATGTTGTAAATATCGATCAATTCCCTTTATTTATCCATAATGAGAATTTGACTGAGAACATTTTTTACGTTGATAAAAAGGGCAATAAAACACGTTTTCATCTTTTTTTGCAATTTTCTTTTGCTCACTTTGTTTACTCCTGTATTCAATTTTCACATATTTTATGAGCAAAGGTGTTTCTACTTCACTGAAGTCATGTATCTAATCGGCCAAGCCGTTTTCAATTTGTCTAATTATGTGTGCATATAACTTTTTAATGCCTTTCCATTCGTACAATTCATAAAAATATGAAATTTTCTTTAATAATTTAATTCTGCCTTTCGTTTTTTTGTCACTGATTTTTTTACCAGATATAATTTCTAGTTCTCCGGCGATAAACAAATTAAACTCTAAATCTTCAAAACTCATTTTTGACCCTGCATACTCATATTGTAACTTTGACTGTGGCCACAATTGTTTTGTAACCACCTCATCAGAAGGTTTGTCATAAATACCAGATTTTCGTTTAGACTTTGTCTTATATTTTTTGATTTTCTTTACAGAATTATCTGAACTACTACTACTGTTTGAACTATCAGAACTACTACTATTACTACTACTACATGTACTATCAGTATCACTAGATTCTAATTCTAGTATTTTCTTAACCTTGATTTTTGCTTTTGTTTTAATTACATTGTCTGATCTCAATGTATTTAAAGTTAGTTCTTCAACATCTTTAATATTTTTCTTTACTTTTACAACATCATTTTTAACGTTTTTCTTATCTTTAACAAATTCACCTTTGTCTTTTTCTTTTTTTAACTGTTTCTTCTGTTCTTCCAGCTCTTTAAATAATTTGTTCTTCCAGCTCTTTGAATAATGTGATCTTTCACCTCTTGTAACTCTTTATTTGTTTAATTTCTTCATCTGGATCATCTTCTGGCTCATCCAAATCTGAATCTGAATCGCTTGACATATCCGATTCCATTTTTGCTTCTTTCTTCTCGATCTTATCTCCATTTCTACATGTAACTACCCTAGTCGTTTTAACCGGAGTTAGCTCTTTATCCGCCTCAAACGTAGTTCCATTGTGTATCTTCTTGTAATCAATGTCCCTTTTTTCTCTAAGTTCTCTTTCTGTTGACATTATCATTATATTTTTGCTACCAACTGACTGGATCATATAATATATTCTAGTTAGAAAACGTTTCTAGTACAAGTATTCAAGTATATTGCCTACTGTATAACACTCCGTTAAACTCCGAAGTGTAATAAATTCCAACACGTGAAAATCTAGAAAACGTTTCTAGTACAAGTATTCACGTCTACTATAATATGAGGCAGGTGCAACCTGAAACGCTCCCGAAGAACAGTAATTTTTCTTCCTGTTTACAAAATATCAAGTTTAAAAATAACACCACCTAAAACTCCAAACTCCGGACAGTCTTCGTATCCGCTACCGAACATTGTTTCATTTTTATTTGAAAAAAATCGACTAGAGTTCCGGTTTAGGTCACGTGATTTTTCTTTTAACTTATTTCCGGTTTGGCAGCCATATTGTTGAAGATTTTGAAGTGCCATAGTACCTATTTATACTTCTACCATTAACGCTCCCAACAAGGGAGCGTATAGATTCTTCGTAAAATTGCATGTATAATAACATACGAAGGGTAGTAAATTCTAAATTTTGGATAAATATTAAAAGTCCTGTTAAATCCATAATATTTTTTATAATATGAGGCAGGTGCAACCTGAAACGCTCCCGAAGAACAGTAATTTTTCTTCCTGTTTACAAAATATCAAGCTGGCTTAAAAATAACACCACCTAAAACTCCAAACTCCGAACAGTTTTCGTATCCGCTACCGAACATTGTTTCATTTTTATTTGAAAAAAAATCGTCTAGAGTTCCGGTTTAGGTCACGTGATTTTTCTTTTGATTTATTTCCGGTTTGGCAGCCATATTGTTGAAGATTTTAAAGTGCCATAGTACCTATTCATGCTTCTACCATTAACGCTCCCAACAAGAGAGCGTATTATTTTCCTTTATAAATTCACGCAATCATTGCGTAATACGCTCCCGAAGTTCGGGAGCGTTAATGGTAGAAGTATGAATATGTACTACTATGGCACTTCAAAATCTTCAACAATATGGCTGCCAAACCGGAAATAAATTAAAAGAAAAATCACGTGACCTTAACCGGAACCCTAGTCGGAATAAAAATAAATTAAAAGAACAATCTCAAACTCTAGTCGAAATAAAAATAAAAAATTATGCCTTATTATCAAATATTGTGAGTTTTTAGAATAATAGAAATTTGCATATCAGAGGAATGAAAACTGATGAAGTTTATTTTAAATATTTGATTAAATGATTGACTTTAAGTTGATTTGAATGTTATAATTTGTCATGTATATTATTTGAACCGAACATTGTAATTGCTGTCATTTATAAATTTAGCATACAAGTTGTTTAAACAGTGTGACAAATCCCAGTTTTATACATATAGTGTATCATAATGAGTTGGGCACTACGACCTTCCCCTAGATACACATTAACCCTACTTTGGTGTTAATGAGGTACTTGACATCGATAGCATCTCCGCGCAAAAATAGAAATAGAAATAAAATGTTTGAGATTAAATATCTATCTAGACAAAGGATATTATTTACCCAATGACAGACTTGTTATTTAGAAAATGAGTACAAACTCACTGAGTTAAATTTACACCTGATTAAATATATTTATACTCTTACTAAAATTATTATTATAATTACTATTATTATTTTATTATTTGATTAAATTCTCAGCATAATCAATTGCATATATTTTAATAAAAATATCACCTTGAACACCTCGATCTCAGTCGGTAACTATTACATAATTTGTATTTTATCGCTTATTAAATGCAAACTTGCATGGTTAGTAGTATATGGGTACGGACAAATTATCATTTGAGGGGGAGTAATGGGGAGCAACCGGAAGTGACATGATGGGGTCGGTATTGGTAGGAACGTTGGAACATACAGACACGCTGAGTAGTACGTGATGACTGGTCCATTCCAACTTCTCGGATCGTCTCTTGTGAGTAGGCTGTAACA
The DNA here is from genome assembly GCA_963383655.1 of Bathymodiolus septemdierum. NCBI lineage: Eukaryota > Metazoa > Mollusca > Bivalvia > Mytilida > Modiolidae > Bathymodiolus > Bathymodiolus septemdierum. The sequence goes on along the minus strand of OY726529.1, from coordinate 3,496,618 downwards.
TCACTTCTATGTCATAGGTAGCTCTGTACGGGTAATATCGGTCTTCTTCTGGGACGTCGATGCCTTCGTCTTCTAACCGGTCGAATATGGTCTGTGTTGTATGGTACACGCCACCAGGATACTTGTAGATTGCATCTCCGGTACAGGTTCGTTCATGTCTGTGCAGCGTCCCAACATGTTTCCACAACCGGTCACATTTCGAACACAGGAAAGTGTGGCTGTACTTCTCCATATTACTGACGTAGCTGAAGTGCTGCTCGTACAGGTTCAAATTCATGGTCTCCTGGTAACTGTAGGGAGAACGTCGTACCAATCGTGCAGCTTATGTTTCTTGTAAGTCGTAGACATATACGTTCAAGCTGAACAACTGCTCCAATACCACCAAATCATCCAACGTCATACCCTTGAAGTCTGCAGGGGTCATGTCTTGTTGTTGTAGATACTGATGGTAATACGTCTTGGCTGGAACATCTACGTTGGTCATTGGAGCTCCACGATGAACTGCCAGGCATCGGAAAAAGCATAGGTTGTCTGTATAAGGTCCATGGTATCCACCAACTAAACACACCAACCCTTGGTTTCGCAGGAAAAAGTCTGGAAGGACGACTCTGGCACCAATCGGGTGGTAAAACAGCTTGTTGACATAAAACGTCACATTGGTCAGCAGGTGAACGACCCATTTCGTATCCGGTCTCTGTTGTCGGATGTACTCCAATATGTCTTGGCCTTGTAGTTCGTCTAAATATTTCTCCAAGTCTTCTTCTGTTCTGATGAGGTGTGGAACATAAAAAAATCTGGAGTTGTTCTGGCTGGCATGGTAGTACCGTAGTTCACCAGTTTCCATATGTCGTAGGATAAAACCAAACGACATGTTGATCTTGAAGGCGGTGGTCTGTTCTCTAAAGATCTGATGAACCATCTCTGTAAAGGTGGACGCTGTCATCTCATGCAGGGTAAAGTTGTACAGGTCTTGGACACGGTTACCGGTCGCTTCCTCTGTCCGAATGGTATTCCAGTGTCTTAAATATAGGACACGGGTCTCGGGGTCGTCAGGTAGAACCTCCGTGTCGGCTGCAACTCGGCTCTTTTCTTGGTGGGTATTTGTTGGTGGTGACACGGTACGTCGCTGTTTTGGGCTGGGTACTGCTTCAGGTGCTGCTGGTCTCTTCATCGGTAGTCTCTGCTTGGCCTCTGGTCTCTTGTGCTGGGCACGATGGCGTGCTAGGTTGTCCAGTCTGTTGAAGTACTGACCACATACTCCGCAGGTCAAGCTGTAGCTGTGGGTCGCTTCATGTCTGTTTCTGTGGTCTGGTCGACTGAACTCTTTGCTGCATACCCCACAGGAATAGGTCTGTGAGGAAACTGCATGGGTCTTTTGATGTCTGGTCAGGTTTCTCTTCTCTGTAAATTCTTTGCCGCATTTCTCACAGTTGAACATCATCATGGTCTATCAAAAGCCCAGAATGCCAATGATGATTCTGGCACCGTATATATTGTTCGGACGCGGACGTAAAAGAAGTCACCCCTCTTTTTACAATCTGATTGGATAATCGGCCGTAAATGGCGACTTCTGCTTGGTTCAAAATCCAGTGAAATGATTGGTTGGTACTATAAAACATTTCAATCCACTTTTGTGTCAAATAAATTCATTTTTGGTCCCTCATGATCGCGCATGCGCGCACCCCACCCTTCCAGGGGAAGCCCTACGGGTGACGTTTGAATGGATATTCCGCAAGGAACATGAACTGTGTTATAACGACATGTATTAGAAAATCAACTGATATTTTAAACGTCAAACGTCGCGACGTTTGAAAAAAAGCACGGGAAACTGTTTTGATGACGTCACACAACTAACTGGTATTTTAAACGTCAAACGTCGGGACGTTTGAAAAAAGCATGGGAAACTGTTTTTATGACATTTTTTTTCAATGTCCGATAATTATTTTAGAAATGTTGCACATGTAATCTTTGTTTTGTAAAACTGAACTAAGCTTTCTTTTTAATAATCTGATTTAAAACTTCTTTAATATATAGCCTGGGGCTCTATGGTACAGCGGTACTTAATGTTTAACGTCTGTGTAACGTAACTAGTTTTCGGAATTAATCCAAAAATGTTATATTTTATTCCTCGGTCTAGAAACCTATTTCCCCCCACAATTCATTTTATTCTTTGACTTTGTTTAAAAATACGTCGCCACTTTTCCCTATGACAACACCGATGTACCTCCCAGAAATGGTTTCCTATGACATCGCGGTAATTGCAAAATTAATGTTATGGGACACAATGTTTGACAAATCAAGACATCGTTTATAAATACTAAATCAAGGTGAATATCGGGCAAACTTATACCATGAAGAAAATCTTGATCACATTTATTAAAGTAAAGTTTCTTTGAAATAACAAATGTAACGAAGTGGAGTCAATTTGATATAACGTTATGTTGGTTAATATGTTTTCATAGCTTAATTTTTCCATCAACTTTGTTGGTCTAGAAAGTAACTAAAAATAGCAACAAAAATCACAAATCGGGTTGAAATGAAACTTAAACAAACGGACGATATTTCTAATAAATAGCAGACGAATTATGACAACTATGGTTTAATTATTGGACATTTTACAAAGCATGGTATCAGGGTTAAATGTCCGATATTTCTAAGGAAAATACGTGTACTTACAAAAAATTCAAGACATTTGGACAGAATGACCAGACAAATGTGACTGTTGTGTTTATGCATATATAAATAGAAAAACCGGCGGGGTGACGCTTCAGTGCATAGGAACAGACAAAATAAATACCGAGGGATGACCCCGCGGTACCCTAGGAAGAGGGGTAGCCCCGTTAAAATACGATGGTTGGATTTTTTTTTTAATTTATATACATTTATCTAACCACATCGGTGGTGTAATTGGCTCGCCTTGCTGTGGTGGGTTTGATCTCCGATGGGGTCAAAATAAAAATTTCTATTTGCTAAGCCTTCCCTAAGCACACTGAAGAGAAAGACTGGTTGGTTAGGAACCGAGTGCGGCGATATGTTTACTCGCGGACTGTTGTTTCAGTTCACTAGCACTATCTATAGTTCTTCCATCATTTCATTAAAAAAGAAACATGCTATCATAACTGAAATTGTTCACTTGGCGTTAAATAACAATCAATCACTTTATAAAACCTTGCGACAAAATATAAAACGCATGTCTTATGAGATATAAAGATAGTAAATATGCCTAACATAGTAAGTAACCCACGTAACTCAGTCGGTAGAGCGTCAGACTTTTAACCTCAGGGTTAACGGTTCGACTCCCTATCGGATATATTTTTTGTTCTCGTTTCAATGTGGAATGACAATTTGATAGGCTATTAATCCATTTGTGTAGCAAAAGTCCAAGTAGTGTTGGGTTTCCCGTCAGTGAATTTACGCTAAATGATTTTCTGGGAGAAAATGATAGCCTTCATTATGGTCAGAATAGATTTTTAAGATTATAGCATTCTACAAGTACTCCTCTTTTTAACAATTACACACTATTGCAGAGAGTAAAATAAAGACAGTATCCAAAATAAATCACCGGTACAAAAAAAAAAAAAAAATAGAATCGTTAACAGGATTCGAACCTGTATCTATCCATACCACTATAGTCTAACACCTTAGCCACTCGGCCACGACGACTTATAAAGGACGAAGTCCTTCTAACGGTAAGCTGTCCGATTTTTCCTTCTATATTGATAGCCAAAAATCTGCTCACCGGAAGTTTAAAAAATAGATCAATTGATAATTTAGAAACGCAAAAGAAATCTATTTCAATGAAAAATTCCCAATTCTTTGATTATTTACTCTATGCAAAATCGAAATAAACTTTTAATAAAATTCTAATAAAAAAATCGGATTCTACGAAACTCCCGACAGGAAGAGCGGCGTACAGTACATGTAGGTAAAATGAGCCATAACAAATCGGCTACAAAATTCAATAAAAATAAAAATAATAGCCTCACCGGACGTAATTACGAACGAAATAAAAAGTATGTCTCCTAATTGTTCCTTCAAAACATGAATTCAAAAAATGCTTTTATAAATAGATACCCCGCTAAATTGCTCGTGTTTTGGGAGAAAATTATTCATGCGCAGTTTTGAATGTTGCAGACGACGGGTTTTCATATTTGTAAACAGAAAACGATCGACAATTGCACTTGGAATCTATCGCTAAAATTCATTGAGGTACGCATATTTTGTTATCTTATGCCTGTAATTGGAAAGAATATGATCTCCTAGTTCTATGCATATGTAGAACACATTGAAATTAAAACAAAAGCAGTCAATATAATACATTTTCCTTACCTTGATCTATCCCAAAATGTCAAAATCCGTGATGTACCTTATTCATTGAAGAGTCCAAGGAATTCCGAATGCAAACTGGCACACATTTATGGTAAGAATAAAGGAAAGGTTTTTATTTCATGTGTATTATATACAAATGGATATGTGAACGTAAATGAATGAATGCTCTTTCAATTTTAACAGTTGTCATTAAATAATTTACACTAGAAAGGTTATTATGATGTCGTTCGAAATTGTGTCCGGATCTAGGTCACAGAGTAACTAGAACGGGGTCATGAACATCTGTTTAAAACCCGTAACAATGCATTGAATAATAGCGAGCATCGCAAGATGCGAGCTAAACAGCAACATGTGTGTAAGGAGATTAATATATACGAACAATACCAACCGGAAGTGGTTTTTAAGTTTAGCATAGAATGTACAATCGGAGTGAATCACCGGAAATAGCCTATTAATTAGAATAACAAATAACTATCCAGCTTAAAAAAAAAAAAAAAAAAATAGGAATCCGTACAGCTTCTTTACATGAAACGATTAATTTGTTTAAAAAATTGACAATCGCTAGACCTTTTTGTTTCGCCCCTAAAAAAGCTGTCGTCACACGATTTCTATAGTTCACGTCACACAAGTATTGTTACGTCACGTCATTCATTCATGATCGCTGTCACTGTCAAAGTAAACAATCATTGCCCTCAGTGCGTTTCTCAAGTTGGTGGCGATTTACAGTTGGTTGCCGAATAATTGTTTATGTATTGAACGGTGCAGTTCCCAGCAATGTGAACAGAATGTCTTTAATATTTAAAATTAGTAAGATAAATCTTGAGTACGTTGCGATTTTCCTAACGGAGATTCCGCAATGTTTACAAAGACGTCACTGGGGTTTTCTCGCATTCCTAACCTATGACGTCACGAAAATTAGTTCCGACTATTTAAAGTACATCTTGCATCACATAGGTTGTATCTATTAGCAAAATAGATGTATTTCTATAGAATACATACTTAAGGTTAGATAAGTGATCATTACAGAGTGAAGTACAGGAAACAGCCTTTTAATTTAAATAAAATTAATATTCCAGTTTAAAAAATATCCCCCCCCTCCCAAAAAAAAAAGAAAATTAGAAAGGAAACTGTACAGCTTCTTTACATGAAACGATTAATTTATTTAAAAAATGGACAATCGTTAGACCTTGTTTCGCCCCTAATGCTGTCGTCACACGATTCCGTTGATCATGTCGCTCATGGTTTAAAAAAAAAAAAAAAAAGAAGGAATATAAAGATAATTTTTTTTTAAACAATATTGATTCAGTTGCCATGCAACCCGTTTTAATACATTTTTGTACACATGAGACAGAAAAAAATCATTCAAAATCTTGTCGTTTGTGTTATGAAAAAATATCGTTTGCTATGATCTAGCGTTACAAGATACAATGACGGAAAGAGCGAAAAAAAAATATAAAAGAAAACTGCTTTAAATCAGTGAAAGCGTTAAAGGTAATTGCATATCTATGATTTTCTCTTTAATTCTAAATCTACCTATCAAGCGCCCTTCCGTGCAAAAGACGTTGCATTTTTCTGCGATACGCCTAGTTTGCAGTTATAGGCCTACAAATTGACAATATATGGCCATTTATGGGGTACTACAAACGGTTTAAGTTAACTTATATTTTATAGGCAGTAAACGAGTAGAACATGGACAAAAATTATCAGAGCGATTACCAGCCTTTTCATTTGTTTTTTTACCAAAAAAGAACATATTTCAGACATAACATGACTTATAGAGGTTAAAGTAATTCAATTTTCAGTTTTCAGTGTTGTTCAAAATTGTATATATTATGTCTTTTATAGTGTGTGTCTCGAGTTTTGTTGTTTTTATGACCTTGTACTATAGGTCAATGGTTGTATGAAAGACGTCATGTCATTGGCTAATATATATACAAATAACCAATCGTGTCGTGATCGTCTTCACAAATGGGTTTGGTTGAAACCGGAAATGTATAAAAGGGGTGAAAACAATGAAAATTATGTAATTTAAAAATAAAATTAAACACTGATCAATGCCTTTCAGACAAAATCTGAGGTAACTATTATACCAAACATTCGGTATTACAGAGTTGGCGAAAACTTTTTTTTTCTGTCTGACATTGGGTCAGACAGGAACTGGGGTTCTGTCTTACCCATGGGCTTTGTATCTGTCCCACCATTTTTTTGTAATATTGTATATAACCTGTCAAATTTTGTTTTTTTTATACAGAACTGAATGCAAGATTACCTATAGTCACGATCATTAAACAACTCAATTAAATGTTTTTCTGTATGCATATTTTTATCTAAAAAGATAAGGCAGATATAGCCAACAATCCATTAAACAACTCAATTAAATGTTTTTCTGCATACATATTTTTATCTAAAAAGATAAGGCAGATATAGCCAACAATCCGTATCTAATGGTCCGATCACGTTCCGAATATTATACATCAATGTCAGTTTCCGGTTTACCTACATTTTTAATTTCAGTTAAGAATATGAATCTGCTGTCATCTTCAATATATAAGCATCTCAAAACATATTTAATTAAACACAAACAATCTTTGATACTTGGGGAGTGTGGAAGTCAACTTATTTCTGTGCTCAGTAATATATTTCAGTTTTAATGTTCCACGTTTTGCAGGTGCTGGTTCCTACTAAAAGGATGTTTACATTTACGTACATTTGTATAGGAGTTTCTATTACAAAGAGGAACGTGTCGGTCTGACAGAATAAATAAACAAATTTCAAGTCTCTGTCTGACATTTTAATAAAACTGAACACGGAATTTAATGCCATTGGCAGTGGAAACTGGGAGGGAATAAATTTCAATCGCCGGTCCTTTCAAATATCTATGTTTTACCGGACATTCGGTCCGATATATATTTTGAAATCGTCGGTCCTACTGCATTTCTGTCGGCCAGGACCGACGGACCGACGGTTTTCGGGAAGTCTGTCAAAGTTTGAAATATATTAGCAGGGGCTCCCAAATGCCCCTAAAATCTGGTATGTGACACCAGAATTACTGATATTCCTAATAATACTGAAGTTAATAAAATTTTGAGCGTGGGTTACCAAACCTAACGTTAAATCTAGCTGTAGAACGTAGCTCTTTATCATGGTCCTTTGTTTTGTCCACAAAAAAAATATCCAAAGGACTTATAGGAGCTACGGACCCTCAGCTACGTTAAATCTAACTGCAGAACCGTAGATATTTAGGTCCTTTTTGAGTTTTTTCGGGGTCCACCCTATCAGAAAATTTCACAAAGACCTAAAGAGCTATGGTTCCGCAGCTACATTAAATCATGCTCTTAAATATATGTAGGATGGACAGGTTGAGGTTCGGACATGAAAGACCCACTGACTCAGACTATTGTCTAATATGTATATGTCTCTCTGTAAGAAATTTTGAAAACGCAATCAATAACCCATACACACACGTACAACGGCATTGCATCTTCTTCTTCTTCTTCCAGTGTAGAACAGGAGTCGTCGCCGACTGCTTTAAGTTCTGCGGGACTAGGCATTCCAGGCACACACAGCTGATGTCCCCAAGACTGTACAACTAAACACTTCACTATGACACAGTTAAAACTATTTACACTGGTTGGCGTGGCTAACCTGTTGTTGGAGGTTAGCCCTGAACTCCTCTATGGAGCTGGCCCCAACTGTGGTGTCTGGTAGGTGGTTCCATTCTCGTGCTGTTCTTTGGAAGGAGTTTCTGAGTGTCATAATTGAACCTCTCCTGGAAGAACTTATGTTGACCTCTGGTTCTGCTGTCACCAGGTCTGAGGTATGAGTCTCGGTCGATGTCCACGAGTTGATGCTGGGTTTTATACATCATAACGAGTCTGCTTATCCTCCTCCGTTGTTCTAAAAGTCTGCCACTCAAGTGATGTTAGCATGCTTGTCACGCATCCTTGTGTTCTGCTGGTGTAGTCATTTATGACAAAGCGAGCAGCTCTTCTTTGTACATTTTCTAATGTCTGTATTAGGGTTTAGGTGGTGGGATCACAAACCATTGCTGCACACGGTATTCCAGGGTTGGTCGTAGGATCCTGAGGTAGCTGGTTTCTCTTACTTGTTTCATGTTGATCAACTGCCGATTGGTCCGATCACAATTGTTTGTTTACAACAAGAGAAGTGGATCAGCGAGGGTAAGACATTCGATATTTTATGCCTTTTCTGTCGGAGTTATGAATTTATTTTTGCGTGAAAAGGATGAGTATGTTTCTTTATGAAAGGTATTATTTGTGTTCTTATATCATTGACATTTCGGTGGACTATGAACCACATTTTTACAAATAATCATGAAAACATTTAACGTTATGAACTTTCATCATTTATTTTACAAAACATGTACATAAACACATACGAGCAACACGACCCACAGGGCCTGTGCACGACCCCCGGATGAAAAGGATACTTTTTTAAATGATAGACGTTGACTCTTCACAGTCAATTTAAGTTTCAAAAATAAGAATGAAAATAAAAATCAAAATCAAAATAAGAAAAAAATGTGTTTTTATTTTTATTTTTATTTTTCGAACTTCAAGAGACTGTGGACTCATAATCATAGACTAGTAAAATACATGTACATGTACATGTCTATGCGTAGATGCGATGCTCGCCTGTAGGCTGTGCCTAATCCATATTATATATATGGGCTATGATTCAAAAGGAATATTGGTGTTTAATCTGAAATATGAACATGCAATCAGCTTCATCAATTTGGTCAAATTTATTATCAAATGTCAATATCATCGAAATTGTTCGTAATTGCGTCCGGTGAGGCTAACGTGTACGGATCATCGTATTATTGAAATCTTAGGACTTCGTCCTTCAGACAGGTTGCCTGTCTCATATTAACAAAAGAACAACAACTTATGTATTTATACTTGATTTTTTTTCTGTGTATCTTTGACACATTACATACATCGTGTCTTATATTTGATATGTACATGTGAATGATTTATCACTTTCTGCTTTGTTTCTCGTGTGACGTTTTTATCCTCTCGACACCTAGAAATAGTCTGGATTTTTTCAGTGACAAATAAAAATAAATAAAAACTATCCCCAAACTTATCAACATCCAATGGAATAAAGGTAGAAATAAGGTAAATAAATAAAAACTGTCCCCAACATTATCGACATTCAATGGAATAAAGATAGAAATAAGGTAGGAACTATTCGTACATGACGTCACGTTATTTTACCATTCAACGTTGCTCACATTTCAATGCTATGACGTCACGATTAAGTAGTTGGACGAAGAACGGCATGTTTACTGTGACGTCATCGATGAATGGGGGTTTTACACAAAGTTTATAAATAGGACGTTGGCAGTCGAGGGGGGTGGTTTGAAAAGCCTAAAAATAGGCTTTTTGGCATGCAAGGGTTAAATAAGTAATTCATTAATATATACAAGTATTTAAAATCTGGTATAATTTAATAGTTCCTCACAATACTAAAAATAAACCAAAAAAAAAACTAACCACAACGAATATCAGGGTTAGACATTTGGACAGAATGACCAGATAAATGTGACTGTTGTGTTTATGAATATATCAATAGAAAAACAGGCGGGGGTGACGCTTCAGTGCATAGGAACAGACAAAATAAATACAGCGGGATGGTTTTTTTGGATAGAGACTATGCAAGTAGGGATCAAATTTACCATTTGACTCTTAGAAATACCACAGTGAGAACGGAGACACCCCTTGTAGACAATATATGAAAATAAAAGGGGCGGATAACCAAGGCTTGTTCCAGTAACTAAATATAGGACGAGGGGTTCCCAGGGTTATAGGACGCGGACGTCGTAGAGAACACCCCTTCGGTCACTACAGGTGTTGCGCAATTTCCGGTTGTGCATACCCAAGGGAACTCCGAAAGGGTCAAGTAACCTTCGGTCACATCGCGGGAAAAAGCCGGGCATGCGCAGAACCTACTTCCGGTCAGGGACACTTCCGAACAGGGCCTCTTCCGGTCACGTAACTTTGTCACTTCCGGTCAAAAGGACCCCACTAGGGCGGATATGGCGCAACTTACGGTCACATCACTTCCGGCCATGTCACTTCCGGTCACGTCACATCCGGTTGCTCCCCATTGCTCCCCCTCAAATGATAATTTGTCCGTACCCATATACTACTATGGTTCTTTGTCCGTAATTAATGCCGACTAAAAGCAGATTCACAGAAAATAAGAAATACATGTAAGTGCATTGTTGTACTGATTTAATGACGATTCGGCAAACTCCATAAACAATGTCGATAAATAATAAGATGGCGTCCATTTCTTGATCGATCTCAAAACACAAGCAGTTGCACCCTTTTTCCCCGATGCGCGAACATTTCATAACATTTATAAGTTACAGAAACACGTTTTATTTAAGAAATAAATCATGGAAGCGAGAATGTGTTTTGAGTTTTAACATGGATTTGCGGATATTAGTATTTTATCCCGAGCCAGAAGCGAGGGGTAAAATTTACTAATATCCACCAATCCATGTTAAAACTCAAAACACATTCTGGTTTCCATGATTTATTTCGATTCTGATATGTCTAAGAGTACAAATACGGTAGTATACTTTGACTGGAAGACGGTAATTTATACATACGCTTGCTTACTTGTGAGAATGATTACTAGTATATAAATCCGAAAGAACGAGCCCAATAACAAGAATACAAATCAATCAGAGTTCAGTAATTGAACGAAATGGGATATATAGTAATATTTCGGAAATAAATAAAAACAAGCAATATATTTTATATGTATTGCCATTAATATAAATATATATATACAAAAATATATAACATCATCATATAAATAATGAAAAACACATTAAATAATAAAAATTACATCAATATATATCAATATTTTGGCCACAAAGTCCGCCAAGCCGAAAGGCCGCCAAAAATTGATGAAATAATAATCTTATACGTGCATACTAAATGCTTATTGGAAAAAATTACTTCTCTAATCCACAAAATTATTCTGGCTTCCATGATTGATTTCGATTCTGATATGTCTAAGAGTACAAATACGGTGGTATACTTTGATTGGAAGACGGTAATTTATACATACGCTTGCAGAAAATGTCGCACACAATTTATGTAACTCGAATAATACTGCGCCCTCTATCGGCATTATTCGGGTCACAATTTATGCTGCCAATGGAAACGTCAGTCACATTCATCGGCGCATGTGCTAATGAGATAATACGAAGAAATAATTCTGTTTTTTTAACAAAGGGAAAGAGTGAGACTATCATCACATAACCTTGGTATTGAACAAGGAAGGTATTATAATGTAAATAGAAACAATAGAAATTGTAAATTTTGTATAGATGATATGGAAGATGAAATGCATTTTATTTTACTTTGTCCTATGTATGCTAATTTGCGATGTAATCTCATAAAGCCATATTATTGGAGAAAACCATCAGTTTTTAAATTATTACAATTATTTAACATAACAAATGTAAAACAATTATGTAATTTAGGTAAATATATTTGCCGTGCATTAAAACTTAGAGCTGACACTCTGTAGCTTTTACATTTTTAAATTGTATTTTCAACTGACTGTTGAATGTAGTCCACAGTTTTAGACTATAATCTGTAGTGTATTTGTAATGTTCTGTGTGGACTTATGATATATATTTTTTTGTGTGATATTTTGTATATGCTTTGTCTTATTTATGATCAGTATAATTGTAAATATTGAATATATGTATACCTATATGTTGTATGACAATTGGTTAATAAAGAATTGAATTGAATTGAATTGAATGTTAGAATAAGGCATCAATCATATCTGATAGTTTTTATGGGTAGCAAAAATTTACGATTTTGGCAGATAATGTCACTTTAAATATCTTTAATAAAATTGCGACTTTAATAAGAAAAGAAAATATTTCTATTGACATTAATATAATAGAATGTCATAGACATACCAAGTATGAATGAAATAGGATGATCTATGAACAATATGTATAGAACGAGTTCCTGCTTGAACTGGTAGATACAAATATTCTATAAATATACAAAAAATGTACTATGCAAATTAATTACCAAAGTACGCGCCTTAATTTTAAGGATGAATCCGTTTCTTATATTTAATTAATACGTTGCATAGTTTGACAATAAATAACGTACTAACAACAAAAATATAAAACAAATCAGTAGCAATTTACGGGGGTCATGGGGGGAGGGGTAGTGTTATAGTGTTTAACGCCACTTTCAACAGTATTTTCAGTTATATATCGTGGCGGTCAGTTTACAGTAGAGCTCGTTTATAACGAAGTCCAGGGGACTCTCGATCTCAGTTCGTTATAGGCATCGTTCGTTATAAGAGAAACAATGTAGAATTACCTCCCCTTTTGAAAATCGTAGAGTAGAACTTCGCTGGTTCGAACTCGAAGGGACTGTCAAAATCTGCTCTAGCTATCGGTAGTTCGAGCCACCGAGGTCGCGTAATTTTAGAGAGAAAACAATCTGGTTCTGACCCGGGCAGTTTCATTACGCTATGATAACTGATGCACAGTAAAGTGGGCCTTTATCGTAAACAAATATTTAATCCTTTAGACAGTTCTCAAAGACTACGGCTTCTGAATACCTCTTTGGTATCTTCAAACGTTCCATAGAAACATGTTTTCAACTTTGTTCACGATCTATTTTATAAACAGGAAATATGAGGTCCGGTATTAACACTTGGATCGATAATGCTGATAATTCGGATATTCATTTTTAATGGCCAATTTTAAGATTATAGCCATTTTCCTTTTTTTTATTTGAATTTGAAGAATAATTGTTTCTTTTTGGTATTATGTACACATAAAAACTCAGGTTAATCGAAATTTCAGAACGAGTACATTTCTTTTGTTTTTGGTATTTAGATGAACCTTGAGACCACGCAGTTTGTTGTCTATCATCAAAGAAAAAATAAACAATAGCGAATGAATTAATCTCACACATGACTTTGTTTTTAATTTGTTTAGCTTGTGCATCCATTTATTAAAACTTAGATTACGTTTTATTAATTTTTAATGCAATAAATTAGCACGTGTGTTATTAATTGACAACTTTTTAATCACATCATTAATACCCATTTTATTGTTTGAATATTTTAAAGAAAAGTCTTGATTGACATCATTAGCAACATTAAAGGTGGGATTATTGATTTTTCAATTATCAATAACGGAAGTATCAAGTGCACTTGACGATTCTAATATGTGATCGTCCGTGCGTAACAGAAGACAGGTAAACGATTTGTTTGTTCAGCAATTTTCTTTGTTATATCAGGTCAATTTTGAGTAGTAAAAACGTTGTTTGGGTTTAAAATTCTCTTCGTTATAAGCCTGATTTCGTTATAAAAAATTCGTAATAGGCCTTCACAAATACGTTGTTTAAATAGCGATGGGACCGGGGATTTATCTTTACTTCGCTATAAGCCTGATTTCGCTATAAGCCTGTTCGTTATAAACGAACTCTACTGTAATTGGTGGAGAAAATTGGAGAAAACCACCGAGTCACTGACAAACTTTATCACATAATGTTGTATCGAGTACACCTCGCCTGAGCAGGATTCGAGCTCACAACTTCAGTGGTGATAGGCACTGATTGCAAAGGTAAACAATTTACAAGATAACGAAAGGCAAAATTAATTCTACATACATAGATACTGATCAACAACATAGCATTCCACCACAGAAACTGACAAACCAAGGTGGATATACAATACCTGCTGAGATAGTGAATCAACCCAACCCATTAGATATAAATCAATACAGGTACAGCAGATAGAAAACATGCATCCAAGATGCTCTGAAGAATTTGAGAACCATAATCTTCATACAGTAAATACAAAGGATAGTAAAAACTGTTTTGCTGTCCATGATCAACACAATCATTCCAACTCTGCAGTGACAGATTGTTAAAAGAGAACATCCTCCACAAGGTTAGAACAACATGATATTTCATACCCGAGAGAAGAATCAATACATAGAAAACAGCATGAGAAGTACCCTATTTTGAAACAAAATAAAGATATGGACACCAATAGTAAGAACTGTTTTGCTGTTGGCCCAACTTACCCTAGATGTTAGTGCACGATTTAATAGTATGGACAATCAGCAAAAATTTCCGCCAATAAATGAGCACCAAAAACAGAAAACTGGTTCTTTATTAGACAGAAACCAAAGAGCCATCCTAGAACCAGACCCGTTAATGCTAAGCCAAAGAATGTTGTAAAACATCAACAACATAACCTCTTGAGTCTAGAAACTTTTAATATAAAAGGTTTTCAATCGAATCAGAATTATTATAATGAACTACTTCAGAAATTTGATATACTCCTACTACAAGAACATTGGTCATTTAACTTTGAGCAGGATATATTAAAGCAGTATCAAGCCGATTTTACATCATTTACCAGACATGTAGATGATTTTGACCCAATATCTCCTATTAGCAGACCAAGAGGATATGAAGGCATCGCGGTCATATATAAGAAAACACTATCACCTTCCATAACTCAGTTACCTGACGGTGATCACAGAATTCAAGCAATAGAAATAATCACCAACGAAAAATCAATCTGTCTTGTTAATATATACTTGCCGGCAAGAGGAACTACAACAGAGTCGAGAACTATATAGAAGTGCTCTGGAAACCTTACGAGAGATTATATGGAAATACGAAAACACTCACACAATAATAGTTGCTGGAGATTTTAATGCCTCTTTTGTAAGACAATACAAATATCCACAAGATGATCTATTTAAGAGCTTCTGTATTGATATGGGTTTGACAAAACCTGCGAATTATCCAGCACTACATACCTATCATCAGGGACAAACATCATCTCAAATAGACTATATTTTGGTGAAGAAAAATGAAGATACTTGTGTACCAAATATAGTTCAAATAGTAAAAGTCAGAGATGATCCAAGAAATACTTCAGATCACTTTCCGGTAACAACGAAACTATATACCTGTCCAAAGAAAAAAACCAGCAACCTGTGACAGCATACACAAACTTAAGATTGATTGGGACAATGTAGATACAGAGGAATATAAGAAAAATGTAAAGGTAGAATTAGAGGACTTCAGATATCTCAAAATGAAAACACCGTACGGAGTGGAACAATATATTACCCACTTTATAAACAGCATACAGAAAGCTGTCCTCAAAATCAAGCCAAATTTCGGAGAAGGAAAAAATACTCATGGACTCCTAAATTAGCAGAAGCTGTCGCCAAATAAAAAGAATATTTTACCTATGGAAAAAGGCAGGATCCTCACAAAGTAGATCTAATATTTAGAAAATAAAAAGAACAGAAGCCAGAAAAGAGCTTAGATCAATTCAAAGGCAGCAAATTGCAGAAAAACGAACAAAGTTGCATGAGGAAATAATGGAATCATCAGATAGAGACACAAAGCTATTTTTCAAGCTAATAAAGAATCAACGTGCATCTAGCACAGCAGATACTCAAATATTGCGTGTAGAACAAAATGAGTTCACGACACCCGCTGAAATAAATGAGACTTTTAGAAACCATTTTTCGAATCTAACAGAGCCAAAACAAAATCTAAATTCAATGAAGAAGATGACAGACAAGTGAAAATAGATGTCGAGCTGATTGTTAATATCTGTGAAAATAGTTCAGTAACAATCCAACCTGTTTAAATACTCCTACAGAAATTTCAAAATTGGTGGCAACATTAAAAAAGAAAAAAGCTGAAGACATTGATAATTTGACTGCAATATGGTGGATCAACCATTTCTGACTACCTTGCATCAACCATCAATTACATATTTTACACCAAGTATGTACCAGACTCGATAAAGAAAGGATTACTAACAAAGATAAAGACCTATCAAATCCATCAAATTATAGAGGCATAACTGTTATCTCAATTATATGTAAGCTACTAGAAATGTGCATCAGAGCAAGAATAGAAGGAACTTTAGAAAAACAACAGAATAAATTACAAAAAGGATTCACCAAAGGCACGTTCTCTATCAACATTGTTCTCCTCATAACATAATCTATAAATGAGGCCAAAGACAACAATGAAACCCTAATTATTATTGCTTTGGATGCAGAAAAAACATTCGACGTTGTAGATCATATTCATCTATTTTGGAAAATATACCATCAGGATATCACTGGATCAACCTGGCTATTAATAAAGGAATTATATATGGAAGGAAAATATACCATCAGGATATCACTGGATCAACCTGGCTGTTAATAAAGGAATTGTATAGGGAAGGAAAATATACCATCAGGATATCACTGGATTAACCTGGCTATTAATAAAGGAATTATATAGGGAAGGGAAATATACCATCAGGATATCACTGGATCAACCTGGCTATTAATAAAGGAATTATATAGGGAAGGAAAATATACCATCAGGATATCACTGGATCAACCTGGCTATTAATAAAGGCATTATATAGGGAAGGAAAATATACCATCAGGATATCACTGGATCAACCTGGCTATTAATAAAGGAATTATATAGGGAAAGAAAATATACCATCAGTATATCACTGGATCAACCTGGCTGTTAATAAAGGAATTATATAGGGAAGGAAAATATACCATCAGGATATCACTGGATCAACCTGGTTATTAATAAAGGAATTATATAGGGAAGGAAAATATACCATCAGGATATCACTGGATCAACCTGGCTATTAATAAAGGAATTATATAGGGAAGGGAAATATACCATCAGGATATCACTGGATCAACCTGGCTATTAATAAAGGAATTATATAGGGAAACAACTACTAAAGTAAAATCTGGAGGAGAAATTTCAAAACCATATGTTAAACACCAGGGTGTTAAACAAGGAGGAATATTGTCTGCCGGGTTCTACAAAGCCTACAACAATGACATCTTAAACACCTTAGAAAGAAGTGATATGAGATTTAAAATAGGAACTAGTTATGTGGGTTGTCCAACTTGTGCTAATGATATAATGCTATGTGCTAAATCTGAACAGGAAGCACAAACACAATTATATATTATAGAGCAATGTACTTCAGATGACAGAGTGAAAATTAACAGTAAGAAAACAGGAATCATTCGCATAAAAGACAACAAAGCTAAAAATAAACCACTAACTCTCTTCAACGAAATTATAAGCGGAAAACATCCTTAAAGCACTTGGGTATAAAACGACAGAAGAACAACATACCGGATATAGAAAAAACGAATCTCTATAGCAAGGGGCACTATGTATTCACTCATGGGAGCAGGTCTACACGGAATCAATGGAATAAATCCACTGATAGCTTGGAAATTATGGCGAACGTTCGTTGTACCAAGAATGCTTTATGGTATTGAAGCACTGAAGATAACAACAAGAGATATATACAAACTCGAGCAATTCCAGAAAAAAGACCCTTAAACAGTTTTGAGGCTTGCCACAACACACAGCTGATCCAAGCAATCTACATCTTGCTAGCAGCCGAGTGTATCGAGCAAATTATACATAAGACAATTATTGGATGTTTCTACGGATATTGAAAGATCCAGATCCAGTCGAGTACCAACTGGCTATACGACAATTAGCAGTCAAAGACTGTGACTCTAATAGCTGGTTTATAACAGTGAATGAAATTCTACTCTCATATGAATTGCCATTTGCTCATAAGATTTTATTAAGTCCTAAGAAAAATTGGAAACCTATAACGCATACAAAAATTGACAACTTCTGGAAAAACAAGTGGTCAGAAGATGCAAAAACAAAGTCAACGTTGAGTTATATGGAAACAGATACATGGAAATATAAACAACAAAATTTGTGTTGGAGCAGTGTCAGAGACAACAAACGAGACGTCAAAAAAGGAATAATAAAACCACGAGTTCTGACAGGAACATACAAAACCCAACATATCATCAGCCGGTATGAAAAATCTACCACATCGTCGATATGTCGATTATGTCAAAAGGACATGGAGGACTATGTACATTTTCTTCTTAGATACGATACACTGTCGACAATAAGATATAATCATCTGGTAAGATTAGCTTTATATCTTGAGAAAATACAAGTAAACACAGATTACTTAGTTAATTCTGAGAAGGACTTACTACAACTGATAATTGACTGCGGTGCAAGTAATCTGATTGACTCTCGATACAGTAAAGATGTTGACACGATCTGCAGAGATATGTTTTATGCTCTGCATGTGAAAAGAGCGGAATTACTCTTAGAGTAAAAAGTTGCTGTCGGTCAGGTTTTTAAATTAATGAAACCCTCAGACAAGTGACAAGAGCGTTATTTTAAATTTTAATATACCATATTTTATTGACTTTTAACCTTTTAATAAATCTAGAATTTTTAAGATTAAATATTTTTAATCCATGCCAGTTCAATCGTGTACAGTGTAAATACATGTTATAGTTTATTTTACCTTTTAAACCAAACCGTTTTAATTTTTAATTGTTTGGTTTTAATTATTTTAACGCGTACGTCAGCTTATAATTGACGGTGAACCTTCATATAGGGTGGAGATTCCAGAACAGAGCAGAACAGAACAGATAGCAGTGTTTATGTTATAATGCAAAAAAAGTCAAAAGTTTTTGATTTTTTTTTTTAAATTGCAAAATTGTAATATACATATACCACATCAGTACTATTGATTAATGATTGAGTGATTGATTGATGTCCAGTGATGACCATTTCAGCCATATTCAGGACGATCTCGATACCGGATAAAGTTGTCCCTTGGATAATTCGAAGCAGAAATTCGATCCAACCGTATAGAACCTTTGTCTTTAATTAAATAATAAATGTTTATCATATATAGATTTTTTTGCACGATATAACTGGAATATTGTTGAAAATGGAGTTAAACAACCATATCCCATATAGATTTTGTTAGCTTAAAATGGATCTTCAGACGTTTGTGTATTTTTTTCAACGCGTATGGATATTTAAAAATAAATCAAAATATCTACAGCAATGTCAGCCGAAATGGCTAAAAGAAAAACAAGTACATTTTTACAGCATTAGAAAAAATGCAAACAATGTTAATTCTAATGCAATTATTGCATAGCACTTTTTTTTTCACTCGTCCATGTTTACCGTCAATCCCACAATTGTACCTAGAGGTTCTAGTGTGAATGAGTAGCCATATTTCATTCTTGAAATGGAACAAGTCCATTAAGAACGAAGCTTTACGACAAAAGAGATGATTTCAATTTTCCCATTGTGAACTTTCCATTTATATGTAGCAACATTCCAGCAGCACCTGCATATGGAGTATATATCTCTCAGTTGATACGATATGCCAGAGCTTTTAGTTCCTATCAGGATTTCCATGATAGAGGATTGGTGCTAACAAGGAAGCTATTGAACCAAGAGTTCGTCTTGGTTAAGTTGAAATTATCACTTCGAAAGTTTTACAGTCGCCACGATGACTTGGTTGACTGTTATGGAATATATGTGTCACAAATGACCACAGATATGTTCCACTTGTCGTGAACACTTCCCAGACCTTTCCTCATTCATGACTTATCACCTGGTTTGTAACTAGATTAACCCAACGGGTGCCACTAGTGGAGCAGGAACTGCTAACCCTTCTGGAGCATCTGAGATCATCCCCAGCTCTTAGTGCTTCATGTTACTCGATCTGTAGTTGTATGTGTATGTTTTGTAGATCGTTGTTTGTCCTTGTCCTTTCTCGTTTAGCCATTGTGTTGTCTGTTCTTCTTCCAATAACGAATTCTGATTACCGGTACCCCTTTGCTATCTTCAAACCAACTAGAGGTATGTTAGTCTTGCATTAAAATAGAAATACCTGTATTGTATTTGAATAGTTGTCGTTCTCAGCTGGGGATTCATGGTCTCAAATATCGCATAGCCAAGTAGAATTACTTTTTGAAGTAACTCGTGCGAAAAACAAGTAGTTCCGGTGACGAAAATCGAGATATTACACACACGAGTGAAATAAATGTGATAATTCACAAGTGATTTATCAATTTTTATCTCACATAGAAATCTCAGTATCTCACACCTATGTATATATTATTACAATTATTTTTATTAGAAGACAAAATAATTTAACTGCGAACACGTTTAGTTAGTTAACACCAGAAATGAACGATCAATGATGCGGTACGAAAAAAATTTGGGGGGAGTGGGCAAAAACACATTTTTAAATGATAGATCAATGCTGGTTGAAGATGTAAGATTATCTTTTAATTTCATTTAATTTTCTTTTTTTTATCAAAAATTGCGTTTTATCATATAAATGTAAAAAAAAATTATTAATTTTTTCAGGATTTAAAAGAATGGTCTTGGGAAGGCGAAAACCAATAACGATGACGACAGTTTCTATACTGTGCCTTCAATGGTTACTCCTCTCCGGTCCAGTCATGACATCAACTACCACTACCAAAGCTCCAACTACAACTGCCGAAGCTCCAACTACAACTATCGAAGCTCCAACTACTACTACCGAAGCTCCAACTACAACCACTGCAGCTCCAACTACAACCACTAAAGCTCCAACTACAACCACTGAATCTCCAACAACAACTACTGAAGCTCAAACTACAACTACCGTAGCTCTAAATACTACTACTGAAGCTCCAACTACTACTATCGAAGCTCCAAATACAACTACTGAAGCTCCAACTACTACTACCGCATCTCCAACTACAACCACTGAAGCTCCAACTACAAATACCGAAGCTCCAATTACCACTACTGAAGCTCCAACTACCACTACTGAAGCTCCAACTACCACTACTGAAGCTCCAACTACAACTACAGAAGAACCAACTACCACTACTGAAGCTCCAACTACAACTACTGAAGCTCCAACTACTACTACTGAAGCTCCAACTATGACTACTGAAGCTCCAACTACTGCTACCGAAGCTCCAATTACAACTACCGAAGCTCCAACTACCACTACAGAAGCTCCTACTACGACTACTGAAGCTCCAACAACAACTACTGAAGCTCCAACTACTACTACTGAAGCTCTAACTACAACTACTAATGCTCCAACTACTACTACCGCAGCTCCAACTAAAACCACTGAAGCTCCAACTACAACTACCGAAGCTCCAATTACCACTACTGAAGCTCCAACCACCACTACTGAAGCTCCAACTACAACTACGGAAGCTCCAACTACAACTACTGAAGCTCCAACTACCACTACTGAAGTTCCAACTACAACCACTGAAGCTCCAACAACAACTACTGAAGCTCCAACTACAACTACCGAAGCTCCAACTACAACTACTGAAACTCCAATTATAAATACTGAAGCTCCAACTACAACTACTGAAGCTCCAACTACAACTATAGAAACTCCAATAATAACTACAGAAGCTCCAACGACGACAACTGAAGCTCCAACGACAACTACGGAAGCTCCAACAACTACTGAAGCTCCAACAACTACTGAAGCTCCAACTACAACTACAAAAGCTCCAACAACCACTACCGAAGTTCCAACGACGACAACGAAAGCTCCAACAACTACGGAAGTTCCAACAACAACTACTGAAACTCCAACGACATTTACTGAAGCTCCAACTACAACTACAGAAGTTCCAACTACGACTACTGAAGCTCCAACTACTACCACCGAAGCTCCAACTACATCTACTGAAGCTGAAACTACTGCTACCGAAGCTCCAACTACAACTACTGAAGCTCCAACTACAACTACAGAAGTTCCAACTACGACTACTGAAGCTCCAACTACTACCACCGAAGTTCCAACTACTACTACCGAAGCTCCAACTACAACTACTGAGGCTCCAACGACAACTACAGAAGTTACAACTACGGCTACTGAAGCTCTAACTACTACCACCGGAGTTCCAACTACAACTACTGAAGCTCAAACTACTTCCACCGAAGCTCCAACTACAACTACTGAAGATCCAACTTCAACTACAGAAACTCCAACAATAACTACAGAAGCTCCAACAACTACAACGGAAGCTCCAACGACAACTACGGAAGCTCCAACAACTACTGAAGCTCCAACTACAACTACGAAAGCTGCAACCACCACTACTGAAGCTCCAACTACCACTACGGAAGCTCCAACTACAACCACTGAAACACCAACAACTAAAGAAGCTCCAAATACAACTACTGAAGCTCCAATCACTACACCTGAAACTCCAACTACTACTACTGAAGCTCCAACTACATCTACGGAAGCTCCAACTACATCTACGGAAGCTCTAACTACAACTACTGAAGCTCCAACTACAACTACAGACGTTCCAACTACGACTACTGAAGCTCCAAATACAACAACTGAATCTTCAACTACAACAACTGAAGTTCCAACTACGACTACTGAAGCTCCAACTACTATCACCGAAGCTCCAACTACATCTACTGAAGCTCAAACTACTGCTACCGAAGCTCCAACTACAACTACAGAAGCTCCAACCACCACTACTGAAGCTCCAATTACAACAACGGAAGCTCCAACTACAACTACAGAAGTTCCAACCACCACTAATGAAGCTCCAAATACAACTACTGAAGCTCAAACTACTGCTACAGAAGCTCTAACTACAACTACTGAGGCTCCAACTACAACTACAGAAACTCCAACTATAACTACCGAGCCTCCAACGACAACAACGAAAGCTCCAACGACAACTACGGAAGCTCCAACAACTACTGAAGCCCCAACTACAACCACAGAAGCTCCAATCATAACTATCGAAGTTCCAACGACGACAACAGAAGCTCCAACAACTACGGAAGTTCCAACAACAACTACTGAAACTCCAACGACATTTACTGAAGCTCCAATTACAACTACAGAAGCTCCAACGACATTTACTGAAGCTCCAACTACAACTACAGAAGATCCAACTACAACTACAGAAGTTCCAACTACTACCACCGAAGCTCCAACTACATCTACTGAAGCTCAAACTACTTCCACCGAAGCTCCAACTACAACTACTGAAGATCCAACTTCAACTACAGAAACTCCAACAATAACTACAGAAGCTCCAACAACTACAACGGAAGCTCCAACGACAACTACGGAAGCTCCAACAACTACTGAAGCTCCAACTACAACTACGAAAGCTGCAACCACCACTACTGAAGCTCCAACTACCACTACGGAAGCTCCAACTACAACCACTGAAACACCAACAACTAAAGAAGCTCCAAATACAACTACTGAAGCTCCAATCACTACACCTGAAACTCCAACTACTACTACTGAAGCTCCAACTACATCTACGGAAGCTCCAACTACATCTACGGAAGCTCTAACTACAACTACTGAAGCTCCAACTACAACTACAGACGTTCCAACTACGACTACTGAAGCTCCAAATACAACAACTGAATCTTCAACTACAACTACTGAAGCTCCAACTACAACCACAGAAGCTCCAACCACCACTACCGAAGTTCCAACGACAACAGAAGCTCCAACATCTACGGAAGTTCCAACAACAACTACTGAAACTGCAACGACATTTACTGAAGCTCCAACTACAACAACTGAAGTTCCAACTACGACTACTGAAGCTCCAACTACTATCACCGAAGCTCCAACTACATCTACTGAAGCTCAAACTACTGCTACCGAAGCTCCAACTACAACTACAGAAGCTCCAACCACCACTACTGAAGCTCCAATTACAACAACGGAAGCTCCAACTACAACTACAGAAGTTCCAACCACCACTAATGAAGCTCCAAATACAACTACTGAAGCTCAAACTACTGCTACAGAAGCTCTAACTACAACTACTGAGGCTCCAACTACAACTACAGAAACTCCAACTATAACTACCGAGCCTCCAACGACAACAACGAAAGCTCCAACGACAACTACGGAAGCTCCAACAACTACTGAAGCCCCAACTACAACCACAGAAGCTCCAATCATAACTATCGAAGTTCCAACGACGACAACAGAAGCTCCAACAACTACGGAAGTTCCAACAACAACTACTGAAACTCCAACGACATTTACTGAAGCTCCAATTACAACTACAGAAGCTCCAACGACATTTACTGAAGCTCCAACTACAACTACAGAAGATCCAACTACAACTACAGAAGTTCCAACTACTACCACCGAAGCTCCAACTACATCTACTGAAGCTCAAACTACTGTTACCGAAGCTCCAACTACAACTACTGAAGCTCTAACTACAACTACAGAAATTCCTGCTATAACTACCGAAGCTCCAACGACGACAACGGAAGCTCCAACGACAACTACGGAAGCTCCAACAACTCCTGCAGCTCCAACGACAACTACAGAAACTCCAACCTCTACGGAAGTTCCAACAACAACTACTGAAACTCCAACGACATTTACTGAAGCTCCAACTACAACAACTGAAGTTCCAACTACGACTACTGAAGCTCCAACTACTACCACTGAAACTCCAACTACATCTACTGAAGCTCAAACTACTGCTACCGAAGCTCCAACTACAACTACAGAATCTCCAGTCACCACTACTGAAGCACCAATTACAACAACGGAAACTCCAATTACAACTACCGAAGCTCCAACTACAACTACTGAGGCTCCAACTACAACTACAGAAACTCCAACTATAACTACCGCGCCTTCAACGACGACAACGAAAGCTCCAGCGACAACTACGGAAGCTCCAACAACTACTGAAGCTCCAACTACAACCACAGAAGCTCCAACCACCACTACCGAAGTTCCAACGACGACAACAGAAGCTCCAACAACTACCGAAGTTCCAACAACTACTGAAACTCCAACGACATTTACTGAAGCTCCAATTACAACTACAGAAGCTCCAACAACATTTATTGAAGCTCCAACTACAACTACAGAAGCTCCAACAACATTTACTGAAGCTCCAACTACAACTACAGAAGCTCCAACTACAACTACAGAAGCTCCAACTACAACTACAGAAGTTCCAACTACTACCACCGAAGCTCCAACTACATCTACTGAAGCTCAAACTACTGCTACCGAAGCTCCAACTACATCTACTGAAGCTCAAACTACTGCTACCGAAGCTACAACTCCAACTACAGAAACTCCAACTATAACTACCGAAGCTCCAACGACGACAACGGAAGCTCCAACGACAACTACGGAAGCTCCAACAACTACTGAAGTTCCAACGACGACAACGGAAGCTCCAACTACAACTACTGAAGCTCCAACTACAACTACAGAAACTCCAACTATAACTACCGAAGCTCCAACGACGACAACGGAAGCTCCAACGACAACTACGGAAGCTCCAACAACTACTGAAGTTCCAACGACGACAACGGAAGCTCCAACAACTACGGAAGTTCCAACAACAACTACAGAAACTCCAACGAAATTTACTGAAGCTCCAACTATAACTACAGAAGCTCCAACCACCACTACTGAAGCTCCAACTACAACTACGGAAGCTCCAACAACAACTACTGAAGCTCAAACTACAACTACTGAAGCTCCAACCACTACTACTGAAGCTCCAACTACTACTACTGAAGCTCCAATTATAAATACTGAAGCTCTATCTACTACTACTGAAGCTCCAACTGCATCTACGGAAGCTCCAACTACAAGTACTGAAGCTCCAACTACAACTACAGAAGATCCAACTACGACTACTGAAGCTCCAAATACAATTACTGAAGCTCAAACTACTGCTACCGATGCTCCAACTACAACTACTGAGGCTCCAACTACAACTACAGAAACTCCAACTATAACTACCGAGCCTCCAACGACGACAACGGAAGCTCCAACAACAACTACGGAAGCTCCAACACCTACTGAAGCTCCAACTACAACTACAGAAGCTCCAACCACCACTACCGAAGTTCCAGCGACGACAACAGTAGCTCCAAATACAGGTACTGAAGCTGAAACTACTTCTACCGAAGCTCCAACTACAACTACTGGAGCTTCAACTACAACTACAGAAACTCCAACAATAACTATAGAAGCTCCAACGACGACAACAGAAGCTCCAACGACAACTACGGAAGCTCCAACAACTACTGAAGCTCCAACTACAACCACAGAAGCTCCAACCACCACTACCGAAGTTCCAACAACAACAACAGAATATCCAACAACTACGGAAGTTCCAACAACAACTACTGAAACTCCAACGACATTTACTGAAGCTCCAACTACAACTACAGAAGCTCCAACCACCACTACTGAAGCTCCAACTACAACTACGGAAGCTCCAACTACAACTACGGAAGCTCCAACTACAACTACTGAAGCTCCAACAACTACGGAAGCTCCAACCACAACTACTGAAGCTCCAATTACAACTACGGAAACTCCAACTACAACTACAGAAGTTCCAACTACAACTACAGAAGCTCCAACTACATCTACTGAAGCTCCAACTACAATTATAGAAGATCCACCTATATCTACTGAAGCTCTAACTACTGCTACCGAAGCTCCAACTACAACTACTGAAGCTCCAACTAGAACTACAGAAGCTCCAACTACAACTACTGAAGCTCCAACTACAACTACTGAAGCTCCAACAACTACGGAAGGTCCAACCACAACTACTGAAGCTCCAATTACAACTACGGAAACTCCAACTACAACTACAGAAGTTCCAACTACAACTACGGAAACTCCAACTACAACTACAGAGACTCCAACTATAACTACCGAGCATCCAACGACGACAACGGAAGCTCCAACGACAACTACGGAAGCTCCAACTACTGAAGCTCCAACCACAACCACAAAAGCTCCAACCACCACTACCGAAGTTCCAACGACGACAACAGAAGCTCCAACATCTAAGGAAGCTCCAACAAGAACTACTGAAACTCCAACGACATTTACTGAAGCTCCAACTACAACTACAGAAGCTCCAACCACCACTACTGAAGCTCCAACTACAACTACGGAAACTCCAACTACAACTACAGAAGTTCTAACTACGACTACTGAAGCTCCAACTACTAACACCGAAGCTCCAACTGCATCTACTGAAGCTCAAACTACTGCTACCGAAGCTCCAACTACAACTACTGAAGCTCCAACTACAACTACAGAAGCTCCAACTACAACTACTGAAGCTCCAACTACAACTAAGGAAACTCCAACTATAACTACAGAAGTTCCAACTACGACTACTGAAGCTCCAACTACGACTACTGAAGCTCCAACTACATTTACTGAAGCTCCAACTACAACTACAGAAGCTCCAACGACATTTACTGAAGCTCCAACTACAACTGCAGAAGCTCCAACCACCACTACTGAAGCTCCAATTACAACTACGGAAACTCCAACTACAACTACAGAAGTTCCAACTACGACTACTGAAGCTCCCACTACTTCCACCGAAGCTCCAACTACATCTACTGAAGCTCAAGCTACTGCTACCGAAGCTCAAACTACAACTACAGAAGCCCCAACCACCACTACTGAAGCTCCAATTACAACTACGGAAACTACAACTACAGAAGTTCCAACTACGACTACTGAAGCTCCAACTACAACTATAGAAGATCCAACTAGATCTACTGAAGCTCGAACTACTGCTACCGAATCTCCAACTACAACTACTGAAGCTCCAACTAGAACTACAGAAGCTCCAACTACAACTACTGAAGCTCCAACCATTACTACTGAAACTTCAACTACTATTACTGAAGCTCCAATTATAAATACTGAAGCTCCAACTATAATTACAGAGGTTCCATCTACGATTACTGAAGCTCCAACTACAACTACTGAAGCTCAAACTACTGCTACCGAAGCTCCAACTACAACTACTGAAACTCCAACTACAACTACAGAGACTCTAACTATAACTACCGAGCCTCCAGCGACGACGACGGAAGCTCCAACGACAACTACGGAAGCTCCAACAACTACTGCAGCTCCAACTACAACCACAGGAGCTCCAACTACAACCACAGAAGCTCCAACCACCACTACCGAAGTTCCAACGACGACAACAGAAGCTCCAACATCTACGGAAGCTCCAACAACAACTACTGAAACTCCAACGACATTTACTGAAGCTCCAACTACAACTACAGAAGCTCCAACCACCACTACTGAAGCTCCAATTACAACTACAGAAACTCCAACTACAACTACAGAAGTTCTAACTACGACTACTGAAGCTCCCACTACTTCCACCGAAGCTCCAACTACATCTACTGAAGCTCAAGCTACTGCTACCGAAGCTCAAACTACAACTACAGAAGCCCCAACCACCACTACTGAAGCTCCAATTACAACTACGGAAACTACAACTACAGAAGTTCCAACTACGACTACTGAAGCTCCAAGTACAATTATAGAAGATCCAACTAGATCTGCTGAAGCTCTAACTACTGCTACCGAAGCTCCAACTACAACTACTGAAGCTCCAACTACAACTACAGAAGCTCCAACGACATTTACTGAAGCTCCAACTACAACTACAGAAGCTCCAACCACCACTACTGAAGCTCCAACTACAACTACGGAAGCTCCAACTACAACTACGGAAGCTCCAACTACAACTACTGAAGCTCCAACCACTACTACTGAAACTTCAAGTACTATTACTGAAGCTCCAATTATAAATACTGAAGCTCCAACTACAACTACAGAGGTTCCATCTACGATTACTGAAGCTCCAACTACAACTACTGAAGCTCAAACTACTGCTACCGAAGCTCCAACTACAACTACTGAAGCTCCAACTACAACTACAGAGACTCCAACTTTAACTACCGAGCCTCCAACGACGACAACGGAAGCTCCAACGACAACTACGGAAGGTCCAACAACTACTGAAGCTCCAACTACAACCACAGAAGCTCCAACCACCACTACCGAAGTTCCAACGACGACAACAGAAGCTCCAACATCTACGGAAGTTCCAACAACTACTGAAACTCCAACGACATTTACTGAAGCTCCAACTAAAACTACAGAAGCTCCAACCACCACTACTGAAGCTCCAATTACAACTACGCAAACTCCAACTACAACTACAGAAGTTCCAACTACGACTACTGAAGCTCCAACTACTACCACCGAAGCTCCAACTACATCTAATGAAGCTCAAACTACTGCTACCGAAGCTCCAACTACAACTACTGAAGCTCCAACTACAACTACAGAAGCTACAACTACAACTACTGAAGATCCAACTACAACTACGGAAACTCCAACTACAACTACAGAAGTTCCAACTACGACTACTGAAGCTCCAACTACGACTACTGAAGCTCCAACTACATTTACTGAAGCTCCAACTACAACTACAGAAGCTCCAACGACATTTACTGAAGCTCCAACTACAACTGCAGAAGCTCCAACCACCACTACTGAAACTCCAACTACAACTACAGAGACTCCAACTATAGCTACTGAGCCTCCAACGACGACAACTGAAGCTCCAACGACAACTACGGAAGCTCCAACAACTACTGCAGCTCCAACTACAACCACAGAAGCTCCAAATACAACCACAGAAGCTCCAACCACCACTACCGAAGTTCCAACGACGACAACAGAAGCTCCAACATCTACGGAAGCTCCAACAACAACTACTGAAACTCCAACGACATTTACTGAAGCTCCAACTACAACTACAGAAGCTCCAACCACCACTACTGAAGCTCCAACTACAACTACGGAAACTCCAACTACAACTACAGAAGTTCCAACTACGACTACTGAAGCTCCAACTACGACTGTTGTAGCTAAAACTACATTTACTGAAGCTCCAACTACAACTACAGAAGCTCCAACGACATTTACTGAAGCTCCAACTACAACTACAGAAGCTCCAACCACCACTACTGAAGCTCCAACTACAACTACGGAAACTCCAACTACAACTACGGAATCTCCAACTACAACTACTGAAGCTCCAACCACTACTACTGAAACTTCAACTACTATTACTGAAGCTCCAATGATAAATACTGAAGCTCCAACTACAACTACAGAGGTTCCAACTACGATTACTGAAGCTCCAACTACAACTACTGAGGCTCAAACTACTGCTACAGAAGCTCTAACTACAACTACTGAAGCTCCAACGACAACTACAGAGACTCCAACTACAACTACCGAGCCTCCAACGACGACAATGAAAGCTCCAACGACAACTACGGAAGCTCCAACAACTACTGAAGCTCAAACTACAACTACAAAAACTCCAACTATAACTACTGAGCCTCCAACGACGACAATGAAAGCTCCAACGACAACTACGGAAGCTCCAACAACTACTGAAGCTCCAACTACAACCACAGAAGCTCCAACCATAACTACCGAAGTTCCAACGACGACAACAGAAGATCCAACAACTACGGAAGTTCCAAAAACAACTACTGAAGCTCCAACTACAACTACGGAAAATCCAACTACAACTACAAAAGTTCCAACTACGACTACTGAAGCTCCAACTACGACTACTGAAGCTCCAACTACATTTACTGAAGCTCCAACTACAACTACAGAAGCTCCAACGACGTTTACTGAAGCTCCAACTACAACTACAGAAGCTCCAACCACCACTACTGAAGCTCCAACTACAACTACGGAAACTCCAACTACAACTAAGGTAGCTCCAACTACAACTACTGAAGCTCCAACCACTACTACTGAAACTTCAACTCCTATTACTGAAGCTCCAATTATAAATACTGAAGCTCTAACAACAACTACAGAGGCTCCAACTACGATTACTGAAGCTCCAACTACAACTACTGAAGTTGAAACTACTGCTACAGAAGCTCCAACTACAACTACAGAAACTCCAACTATAACTACCGAGCCTCCAACGACGACAACGAAAGCTCCAACGACAACTACGGAAGCTCCAACAACTACTGAAGCTCCAACTACAACCACAGAAGCTCCAACCATAACTACCGAAGTTCCAACGACGACAACAGAAGCTCCAACAACTACGGAAGTTCCAACAACAACTACTGAAACTCCAACCACCACTACTGAAGCTCCAATTACAACTACGGAAACGCCAACTACAACTACAGAAGTTCCAACTACGACTACTGAATTTCCAACTACTACCACCGAAGCTCCAACTACATCTACTGAAGCTCAAACTACTGCTACCGAAGCTCCAACTACAACTACTGAAGCTCCAACTACAACTACAGAAGCTCCAACTACAAATACTGAAGCTCCAACTACGACTACTGAAGCTCCAACTACATTTACTGAAGCTCCAACTACAACTACAGAAGCTCCAACTACAAATACTGAAGCTCCAACTACAACTACTGAAGCTCCAACTACAACTACAGAAGTTCCAACAACGACTACTGAAGCTGCAACTACGACTACTGAAGCTCCAACTACATTTACTGAAGCTCCAACTACAACTACAGAAGTTCCAACAACGACTACTGAAGCTGCAACTACGACTACTGAAGCTGCAACTACAACTACAGAAGCTCCAACTACAAATACTGAAGCTCCAACTACGACTACTGAAGCTCCAACTACATTTACTGAAGCTCCAACTACAACTACAGAAGCTCCAACTACAAATACTGAAGCTCCAACTACAAATACGGAAACTCCAACTACAACTACAGAAGTTCCAACAACGACTACTGAAGCTGCAACTACGACTACTGAAGCTCCAACTACATTTACTGAAGCTCCAACTACAACTACAGAAGCTCCAACCACCACTACTGAAGCTCCAACTACAACTACAGAAGTTCCAACTACAACTACTGAAGCTCCAACTACAACTACGGAAACTCCAACTACAACTACAGAAGTTCCAACTACGACTACTGAAGCTCTCACTACTACCACCGAAGCTCCAACTACATCTACTGAAGCTCAAACTACTGCTACCGAAGCTCCAACTACAACTACTGAAGCTCCAACTACAACTACAGAAGCTCCAACTACAAATACTGAAGCTCCAACTACGACTACTGAAGCTCCAACTACATTTACTGAAGCTCCAACAACAACTACAGAAGCTCCAACTACAAATACTGAAGCTCCAACTACAACTACTGAAGCTCCAACTACAAATACTGAAGCTCCAACTACAACTACTGAAGCTCCAACTACAAATACGGAAACTCCAACTACAACTACAGAAGCTCCAACCACCACTACTGAAGCTCCAATTACAACTACGGAAACTCCAACTACAACTACAGAAGTTCCAACTACGACTACTGAAGCTCAAATTACAACTATAGAAGATACAACTACATCTACTGAAGCTCTAACTATTGCTACCGAAGCTCCAACTACAACTACTGAAGCTCCAACTACAACTACGGAAACTCCAACTACGACTACTGAAGCTCCAACTACGACTACTGAAGCTCCAACTACATTTACTGAAGCTCCAACTACAACTACAGAAGCTCCAATGACATTTACTGAAGCTCCAACTACAACTACAGAAGATCCAACCACCACAACTGAAGCTCCAACTACAACTACGGAAGCTCCAACTACAACTACTGAAGCTCCAACCACTACTACTGAAACTTCAACTACTATTACTGAAGCTCCAATTATAAATACTGAAGCTCCAACTACAACTACAGAGGTTCCATCTACGATTACTGAAGCTCCAACTACAACTTCTGAAGCTCAAACTACTGCTACCGAAGCTCCAACTACAACTACTGAAGCTCCAACTACAACTACAGAGACTCCAACTATAACTACCGAGCCTCCAACGACGACAACGGAAGCTCCAACGACAACTACGGAAGGTCCAACAACTACTGAAGCTCCAACGACAACTACGGAAGCTCCAACTACTGAAGCTCCAACACCTACTGAAGCTCCAACGACAACTACAGAAGCTCCAACCACCACTACTGAAGCTCCAACTACAACTACTGAAGCTCCAACTACGGAAGCTCCAACTACAACTACTGAAGCTCCAACTACCACTACTGAAGCTCAAACAACAACCACTGAAGCTCCAACAACAACTACTGAAGCTCCAACTACAACTACCGAAGCTCTAACTACAACTACTGAAACTCCAACTACAACTACGGAAACTCCAACTACAACCACAACTACTGAAACTCCAACTACAACTACTAAAACTCCAACTACAACTACTGAAATTCCAACTACAACTACGGAAACTCGAACTACAACTTCTGAAACTCCAACTACAACTACGGAAACTCCAACTACAACCACAACTACTAAAACTCCAACTACAACTACTGAAATTCCAACTACAACTTCTGAAACTCCAACTACAACTACGGAATCTCCAACTACAACCACAACTACTGAAACTCCAACTACAACTACTGAAATTCCAAGTACAACTACGGAAACTCGAACTACAACTTCTGAAACTCCAACTACAACTACAGAAACTCCAACTATAACTACCGAAGCTCCAACGACACCTACGAAAGCTGCAACAACTACGGAAGCTCCAACAACTACTGAAGCTCCAAGTACAACTACAGAAGCTCCAATCACCACTACTGAAGTTTCAACAGCGACAACGGAAGCTCCAACAACTACGGAAGTTCCAACAACAACTACTGAAACTCCAACGACATTTACTGAAGCTCCAACGACATTTACTGAAGCTCCAACTACAACTACAGAAGCTCCAACCACCACTACTGAAGCTACAACTACGGAAGCTCCAACTACAACTACTGAAGCTCCAACTACAACTACTGAAGCTCCAACTACCACTACTGAAGCTCAAACTACAACCACTGAAGCTCCAACAACAACTACTGAAGCTCCAACTACAACTACCGAAGCTCTAACTACAACTACTGAAACTCCAACTACAACCACAACTACTGAAACTCCAACTACAACTACTGAAATTCCAACTACAACTACGGAAACTCGAACTACAACTTCTGAAACTCCAACTACAACTACTGAAACTACAACTAAAACCACAGAAACCCCAACTACAACTACAACTACTGAAACTCCAACTAATGCAGCTCCTCTGCCATCGGGTGAGTTTTTGTTTTTCATTGTCGAATTATTATGTAGGGGGATTTTAGTTTTAAAAGGAGAGAAGGGTGTAACAGACTTGTTTTTGTTACACTATTACTCCAGTCAATCTATGCAACCATCGGTTAAGTAATCAAAAGTTGAATTGTTTATATTGGATATGGTATCAACTACATTTGTACCTAGATCCTAAAGTTATTCAGAATTCATAGCTTTTATTAATACTGACTTTAAGATACTGCATATGAATTAATTAGTATTCGTAGTTTACCAATT
This sequence comes from Bathymodiolus septemdierum, assembly GCA_963383655.1. Classification (NCBI taxonomy): domain Eukaryota; kingdom Metazoa; phylum Mollusca; class Bivalvia; order Mytilida; family Modiolidae; genus Bathymodiolus; species Bathymodiolus septemdierum. The sequence goes on along the minus strand of OY726529.1, from coordinate 3,461,980 downwards.
GTATTCGATCAACTTAAAGAACGGAATAAATTCAACGACTATTTGTCAATTTGCATTTATTTATATATGATGTTTTTATCTACAACAGACTTTGGTTACGACGTAATTTACATTTAAAAACAGATATCTCATTGTCGGTAGCTAGCCTAACCCACGGCTGACAACACTCTGATACTCTCCACTCATCGTGAATAGATCCACAGGGGCTTGTTATTAGACGGTTGTCAGTCCAGGGATTAAACAAATCGTAACAAGCCCCTGTGTTAGATCTAGATAGTATCGAAGCATAACAAGCATTGCCCGTGTGTTACGTACCAATGCGGTGTCGGCCCAATAGTCCGAAGGCCCGATAGTCCGAAGGCCCAATAGTCCGAAGTTCGATAGTCCGAAAGCCCAATAGTTACAAATTAATTTATTTAGAATGATTTTGAATCTGCCAGCTTTCTTGTAATGAAAGGTAACACAGACAATTATGACGACCACGGGGTTTATCTAACGATTGGATACTATTTAAAAATTTCTTCAGATTGTTATATTGATAAAAAAAAAACACATTGACCACATAAAGTATACAACCACATTTAGCAAGGAAATACTTACTGCCAATGGTATACTTCCTTTTTACTAGCAGAAAGAGTTTTAGTTTCCAAACCCCGAATATTGGCATTTAAGATATAGGAATATAGCCATTACTTGGAGTCCTTCGTATGTCCGGCAATTTCCCCCTTTCCAACTTCTTGAGAACCAATGAATAGTTTTTAAGAGATAGTCTGAACATAGCAAAGATATTGTCTAGGAGTTACTGTACATATGATGGTATTTTTGTTGTTGTTGCCATGATTGGTCAACACACATGAACGATGAAAGAGTTTCTCTTGGGGGCGGGGGATTTACTCTATTGAGAGATTGAAATGAAACTTGGTATTTATGTTCATATCAATGTTGGTACTTTGATGTCGTTCGGAAATGACCGACAGTAGAGGATATGGTTTACATAGAAACTCTATGGGAAAACAGGTTCATCTTCTTTAGAACCACTTTAACCATATTTGGCAGAAATTTTCCCCAACGAGGTCTGGCACAGCAGTCACATGACTTCGGATATTTTTATGGTCTAACATGAGCATTTTTTTCTTCATATTTTTTAATTATAAATATCCTAGATGCTTTCTTAATGCCTTTATATAAAATAAAATTCATACAACAGTATTGCAGTGATAAATTTGTTTATTCAAGTGTCACATTAAGCCTGCCATAAAATATCCAAGTCATATCATACAATTAATTCAATCAATATCCAGCCGAGGTTAAATAAACAAGACACGATACAATACATATTGGCCTTTATTTAAAGATTAAAATAGTCAAATCAAAACAAAAGTTCATGATTTTTTTTTTATAAAACACGATTAATAAGGATAAAAATCCAAAGCATCAAAATATAAACGTACAAATAAAAGGAAAAAAGAACTTCACTTCATTTTGTTTTAGAATTCAAATTGTACATTACAAAAATACCTATAGAAATTCAAATCTTAACATTATACACACACACACACACATATATATATATATAAATGTCTGTTAAATATTAAGCTGCATGTATTTCATATTAAATATCGATGCACGTGGACGGGATCGTTATCGGGACCCGGTGATCATGTTTTTGGTATGTTCCCACATACTATTGGAAAAGCACTAAAATGACGTTAAAATCATATTTTCTTAACCAATTTTCAGAAAATTTTCAGAAATTGTTTGTAATAATACATCACACCTAATTCCGGGGGTGCGGGGGGAGGGGGGGGGGGGGTGAAAGAGTTTTGCGTTTATCCATTGGGCATTTCGTTGATTCGATGTACCGCGCCAGTAAAACCACGGTCACGTGATTCTATTTTGTAAATGTTGACATTTTCGTCGGTCATGAACATTGTAGAACAAAGACCTCGTTTATTTATACCGTAGACATAATCGAAACGTCTTGTATTGATTTCTTTTCAAGAATAATTACTTCCACGATTTGTTTATTAGATTTGTGTTAACACGGCAGATTATTATTAAATTTTTGATGATTTACAGGGTGACCCGTCGATGGAATTCTCCATCGCATTGAAATAAAATGCAAATATATTAAGTTTACAGTAGATATTTACTATATAAATCCTTGAGTAGAGTGACATTCCCAAACTTTACACTGCGCTAGGTTATATATTTATTTAACGAAATGTTTCTCTGGTACATTCATTGATATGAGTTTGTGTCAGCTTTTAGTACCGAAAAATTGTCAGTCAAGAAAGATACCGTAGTCTGGCGTAGAGCCATAACCAACACTTTACAAATACCCGTTTTATCTTTTAAACAATAAGAGATCTTAGTGTGAATAGACTATATTTTTAATTGTTATAAACACCAAAGTTCCGTCACCAAGACTACAAAGAATACCCGTTTTACCTTTTAAACTATAGAAGATTCTTTTTAGACAACTTTTTAAATGTATCAATAAAGGATTTTATACGTATTATGTGTACTGTGATAAAATGGATCTTACCTTTTAGCTGATGAGACGATAACTTTTAGAATTAGTAGTGAAATGCATATTTTTAGATCTAAACTAGCCAATCAGATGCGAATCTAAAATATTAATTAATTTCTTAATGGACGACACGGTTGGGGGAAACAAATGTGAAATATAGCAAAGTGATATGATACGTCACCAATCTTAGACTAACTTAATCATGTAAATAACTTTGAGCAGCAATTTGGCAAATAGTAAAATCTTAACTGTTTATAGAAGGATTTTATGCGAAGTGTGTGTGGGTATACGTAGGACTTCCCTGTATATATGTGCACAACAAAATTCGAGTGGTGGAGGGAATACGAGCACTGTACATAAATGGAGGACCTGTTCTACATACTGACGTATGGTTCCTCTACAGATGGGGTTAAAAATATAGAAGAAGCAGAAGATAACTCGGAATGAATTTTGTATTTCTAATTTTTTTTTTAGAACTAATTAGATACCAAGATCTTGTCGAAATATATTCTGCAGAAACGATAATAAACGATGCATTTTCATATAGTGAAAATGTATAAAGATAAGGAAGTCAACAAAAATGTCAAAAATATTTTTTTATCAATGTGTGACGTAAAATTGTTTTTGACATTTACTTCACTGAATTTGGTACTGTTTTGACAACTATTTTACCTATTTTGTTCCAGTATTGTTATAAATACTGTTATAGTGACAGCCGGAACATTTGAGCCGTCATGAAAGCGGGAGGTGTGGCGCTTTAAAATCTGATTCAACCCACCATTTCTTTAGAAATGCCTGTACCTGTACCAAGTCAGGGTCATTACGGTTTTCAGTTTTCCGGTTGTTGACTGATTTTGTCTGTTTATATACTTATGAGTTTTGACTTTCCCTTTGTAAGATTGTTCGGAGTTCGGTAATTTTGTTATTACCTTTATTTACCGAATGACTTAAAAACACGATGTGCACAAATGTTAATGCCGATGCTGGCTGCTATTTTAATAGCATATGCATATAATTAACAATGTTAGAACAACAAATTTTGGAATATACAAACATTTATAAATGGTCTCCTATCCCCCCTTTTGTAAAAGAAAGGATAGGTGACTAAAATTTACACGTCCACCGGTTTTATTGGTGGATCACTGTGAAAACTTTGAATTGTTATTTTCACAGGCCCCCTAACGATTCAACAAAAAAAAAATCTATATTCTTTTGATGAACAGAACTCGTGTAATTTTTTTTCTATGCATGAAAATAAAATTCAATATAAAGATACAAAAATTGTATAAATATTTAAAGAAAATGTATACATATTAGTTTTCAAGTGTACTTCTTTTCCATAAACTATTAATCTGAATATATCAAGTAAAAAAGGGTACATTTTGAAAAGAATTTTCATGCGCTTGTGCGTGCGAATTTTTTTTTTCAGGAAAATGATACCAGGGACCATATGGAAAATTTCATGTCATAATCTTTTTATCACATATTTTACATTGACCTTTTCCAAGCATTGACTTTTATATTGCAAAAAAGATCTATGAACAGACAAATTACGAAAATAAATCCTTAAATCCTTGTTCCACTTGCAAATATTTTTGTTTCGAATCTGATTTCAAAAATATACCAAACAATGTCGATCTGTACAATGACGTTAGAAACTATTTGTAAAATCTACACAAGACGTTGACATTTGAATGTAAATTCCTATTCAACATGACGTATATATTTGAGCTAATTATTCCGTTTCAAGTTATTTAAAATTGATTCCAATATGTTGAAATGTGTTAGCTTGATTGAAATACGATTTTATGCATATCTTTATGCATCATCTTTCCTTGTACTTTGAAACCACTGCGCAGATACCGGAAGTTGAATACGGGGGCAAATACGGATATATGAGGGCAAATACGGATATTTGAGGGCAAATACGGATATTTTTCCCGTATTTGCCCTGAGGGCAAATAACCAACACTGACTTTTAGCTATTATTGGACATGCAAAAATGAACATATTGCAACAAAATATGTGATAAAAAATGATATTGTTTGAGGCAAAGAAATATTCCAGCAAAAATTAAAGAGGAAAAAATAAGATTTTAGCCAAACCCAGGTATATCCGACGTGTATATTTTTTTTACTTACTTGAAAAGTAACTATCTGAAAGTAAATGCATTGATGTTAACAATTAATTCTGTCTGATGTACAAATTTTACTGACATATCCAGAGGGGCATAGGGTTATATCTTAACCTGTGAAATTTTATTATGAATACATAATCCCCATATCTAAATCATAAATTTACAAAAAAGCATGCATGATATATACATGTTCTTACATTTCTGTAAAGACTTTTACTAATAAATGTTGTTGCTGTACAAGACTCCTGTGCATCTTTATTTGCTTCAAATAATGAAACAAGTGGACAATTTACTTGTCAAGTTATGCTTCAAATAATGAAACAAGTGGACAATTTACTTGACAAGTTATACTTCAAATAATGAAACAAGTGGACAATTTACTTGTCAAGTTATACTTCAAATAATGAAACAAGTGGACAATTTACTTGTCAAGTTATACTTCAAATAATGAAACAAGTGGACAATTTACTTGTCAAGTTATACTTCAAATAATGAAACAAGTGGACAATTTACTTGTCAAGTTATAATTGGTACAGTAAAACGTCCAGTCTACAGGTCCAAGCTGTTCTCACCACACAGATGTACATCAAATCAAATAAGTTTTATTTAAAGTCGAAATATCTATAACACATAACATAAGCTCTAGTGAGCTTTTGAATCGACTATTACATAAAAAGCACATACAAGTATAACATAACTTTACAAGCACATATTACATGACATCACAAAGCAAAAAAAAAAACAACAAAACATGCATGCATAGACATTAGTATAAAACGTAAGCTCATGTATACATAGTCATGCATAAAAGCAAGCTCATGCATACATAAAACACAGTTACATATGAAATTAATCAGTACATGTATTATATGTGGGAGATATCAGTTAAAATAAATTGTGAGTAATAATTCTGACCAACCCATGTTGATCTAGTCACAATATAAGTCATAGGTCATACATTAAAATCAGTTGGTTTTCAATGAAAACAAGAATAACATAAAATGTGATGAAAATATAAAAATGTGGAGTTGTGTTAAAAGTACAAAAGATCAAATTCATAAAAAATAATGAGAAATGTTGGATTTTTTGTTGGGGGAGGGTGTTCAGTGAGGTGAGCTAAAAAGGGTAGGAAATGCACGCCAAATTATAGTGGTAAAAACTTCATGACAAATCCTCTGAGGTGGCGCTGCTCTCTACTTGCACTTTCTGGTCATGATAGATCGGATTGCTACGATTAAAAAAAAACTGTGATCGAAAGGTGAAGATTATTATTTTTTTAAAAGATGAATGTCTTGTATTGTTTTAAGCATATCAGAAGTATGTAACAACAAATACGAGCGTAGGAGTTCCGGAAAGTGTGAGTGTGTGTGTGTGTAAAAAATGAGGGGATCTTTTTATGGAGTGGAACTGACCGAAAGTAGATGGCAAGGTGGCGATGTGGACTTGAAAGTGGAGCGTGGGCACAGGCACTTGTTTCTATCCATGGGAAGATCGACGATCAATGTATATAGGATAGATCGACGATCAATATATATGGGAAGATCGACGATCAATGTATATGGGATAGATCGACGATCAATGTATATGGGATAGGTCGACGATCAATGCATAATGCATTGATCGTCGATCTTCCCATGGATAGAAACAAGTGCCTGTGGGCGTGGGTCATGCTTCAGTCTAAAGCCAGCTGGCGGGTGAATAGATACCCCCCCCCACACACACACACTTCGCAAACATTTTAGTGTTTTGAGTGGGGCACTTGACTCCACCCCATGTCTCATACAAGGCTACGACCCTGACGATACACAAACTTAAAGTGACGTGGGGTAGAAAAACAAAGATGTCTGCCCACATAAAGACTTGTTTGTGTTTATGTAAATATATAAACCAAAATCATGTCATATGATCATGTGACTAATATGTTTTTTTACTTGTAATTTAATGCTAATTTCAGACTTTTTGGCTTATGGATCTACAGTCTCTGATACACAGCTCAGTGGAGACGACAGGTCATCGCCAAGACTTCGATGCTTCGCCACAATACCATTCCTTGGAGCAACACATTCATATCTAAGAGTAAGCAATTTCAATTGACTAGATTCAACACCACATGGAACCACTGGGTATGGATATAGGACAGATTTATAGTTTATCTGCCTGACGATTCCTGGGCTCACCATTTTCAGTTGAGACTCATGAAAGTTTTTAAATTAAATGTTATCAATGGTTCCACTCACCAACATTTTAAGCAATGTCTTCTGGACGCAAATTAATTGCTACAAACATCCCTAGGACTTGGATGATCACGATTATGGTGAAGGGCCTAGCTAAGAAGAGTTTGAAGATATCAAAGTGGTAATCAGAATCCGTAAATCGAAGAAGAACAGACAACACAATGGCCAAAAGAAAAAGAACAAGACAAACAACGATCTACAAAACATACATATAAAACTAAAGATAGAGTAACACGAATCCCACTAAAAACTGGGGGTGAACTCAGGTGCTCCGAAAGGGTAAGAAGTTCCTGCTCCACTAGTGGCACCCGTCGTGTTAATCTAGTTACAAACCAGGTGATGTCTTGAATTAGAAAAGGAACAGGAAGTGTTTACGACAGGTGGAACATATCCGTGGTCATTTGTGACACAGATATTCCATAGCGGTCAATCAAGTCATGGTGGCGACCGTAAAACTTTCGAAGTGATGACTTCAACTTAACCTAGTTAGGAATCAAATACAAAAATTGCTCTTTAGAAAACATGTAATTGAGTGCCTTGTTTTAAGAGAATGTCATTCTCTATCATTAAGCATAAGAAAACAACGTGTATCAGTTTCTGATAAGCAATAAGTCAAAGAATAAAATTACATGTGTTTCCGCTAACCCTACCAACCCTAATTTTATGTGCATACCATAGCGTTTTTTGGTCATTTTTGAACAAGTACTATTAAAGTCAGAATGTGTCCTCTGTAGAAACTAGCTAAAAATATTAAAAAAATAAAATCTTTTTTCTACCTACCGACACCAATATTTTAGAGCATGTTAGCGGAAACACAGTTATTTTTTTTCTTGGCCTACTTAGTTAGTAGTGTTTGTTGGTGGCCTGTTGTACTACAAATAAAACCACCAAGTATGTAGTGTCTCCCCTTTGTCCTTGTGACACGTCTATCTGATAAAATCAATCCTAGCATTACCTGTTATTTGTATGTTGTTTGTAAACTTGTACTTGTAGTGAATATTTTTGTTTGTTTGTTTCATGGTGTTTAACGCCACTTTCAACAATATTTCAGTTATATCATGGCGATCAGTTTTATTGATGGAGGAAACTGAACGACCCGGAGAAAACCACCGACCTGTCGCAAATCGCTGCCAAACTTTATCACATAATGTTGTACACCTCTCCCTGATCGAGATTCAAACTCAAAACATCAGTGGTGATAGGCACTAGTTGTAAATCCAACTACCATACGATCACGACAACGACGGTCCCATGAATATAACTGGACATTATATAGAAATCAAGACTAGAGAGGCCATGATTTTTCACCTAAATTGTAATCAGTGTTGTTAATGAAAGATGCAACTAACATATAATTTTCAAATTAAATTGTGTCTTCTCTTTACAAGATTGTATGTGGATTGGATATGTGGATGCCATGTGATGTTAGTGAACACCTTTATTGACTTGCTGCAGTCATATCATGCTGTACACATCATAGCTCTTTATTTTATTTTTTATTTTTTATGGCCTGATATAGTTGAAAAATTGCTCATTAGGTATTCATGGTATTAAACAACAATTACTCAATCGCTCATTACATTTGTTTTACTGATATTGCAGTTTTCAACTAATGGCCTTGCCTGTTTAGGATGTAGTTACTCATCCTATGTTCCCGAACCATTGGACACTTTCAGACAGAAAGATATTATTGCTATATTATGGACAGACTTGGTCGTCACGGGCAACAACATGATGTATTACCATGCATATACCGATGATGACGATTCTGGGGATCGGACTTTGATAGACAATGTATTGACCAAAGCTTCTTCTAACATAGATTACTATAGACAGACGAGTGGGTTTAGAGCCTCGTGCGTGTATGTCGCTACCTGGGAAAATGCACGATTGTATGGTTATACTGTAAGTATCTAAAAATACACTTAATGTGCATTTAGTTTTCTAAAATATACAGAAGTTTTCTATCTTTGGTTCTGGAAAATGCCCTCTCAAGTTGAATGTTTAGGGGTTAGGGTTATGGGGTTTAACACCAATTTCAGTTATTTCAGTTATATTATTAATTGTGGCATCAGTTTTATTGGTGGAGGAAACCGGAGTACCCACAGAAAACCCGGCCACAAGTCACTGACAAATTTTATCGCATAATGTTGTATCGAGTACACTTCGCCATGAGCGAGATTAGAACTCACAACTTTAGTCGTGATATGCACTGATTGCATAGGTAGATGTAATTCCAACTACCATACGATCATGATTATGATTAAACCTTGTACATAAATAACAGTTTTGTTATTTAGATTCTCCTTCTGTTAAGATATTTCCCAGTGAAGATAGTTAATTTTCAAATTCTAAAGCTGAAAGTGGAAAATATGGTAATCCACTGGTAGCAAAAGGAGAATCTGTTTCTCCCAAGACCAAACTGAAAACGGCAAAGATGTTTTTAAGCAGTTAATTTCTATCATTAATGACGTAGAAAGGAAATTGGTGGGAATTCTCATGCAGAAATTTAACCACTGGAGTAATTACAAATATTGTGAAAGTTTAAACAACTGGTTGAACAGTGTTAGAAATATTAAATATATATACAAAATACGTACATTGTCGGTAAATATAAAATTTATTTGTACGAGCTTTAGAAACAGGAAGAATAGCGAGCCTTCGGCGAGCTTTTCAAGCCTGTTTCGCAGCGAGTACAAATGAATTTTATATTTAACGGCAATGTACGTATATTGTGTTTATCCTGCAATGTCAAAAAAGTCGGAAAACTTGTCAGATTTAAACAAAAAGGACAGAAACAGGCATCATTCCTCGCCTTTCATAAATGTTGTCAAGGGTGTCTTCTTCGTGGTCCGCGTTACATTAGTACCAGTTTCATACTTGTCTGCTCCCTCCGCCGTACATAACTACAGGGTACCAGGAAAGTTTATTCGTAGGCTGAAAAGTTTATTCGCAGGCTGAAAAGTTTATTCGTATAGTACGAAAAGTTTATTCGTCTAGTACGAATAAAGCAAAAATGTATTCGTATAGCATATTTGTACAGCAAATGTATTGATTGCAGGATAAAACTCCTTACCAGGAGGTTAGACCTTCTCAGAAATATATTTAATGATTTTTTTAACGTTTTTATGACATTATGGTTGGTCGTTGGTTGGTAGTTTATGGTGTTTAATGCCACAATATTTCAGTTATATCATGGCGGTCAGTTTTATTGGTGGAGGAAACCGGAGGACCCTGAGAAAACCACTGACCTGCTGCATAGGTAGTTGTAAATCCAACTACCATATGATAATGGCCACGACGGCCCCTGTGACGTTTATATGGAGGTAAATATTTTTTTCCTTTTGTTATAAAATTTCTGAGCATTGATATCGCCATGGTCACTTTCATATTGTATTAACATTTATCAAACATCTTATGCAATCTATAAATAATTTTTCAGAGTACAGTTACTTTCCAGTTTATTTTGGCCACTGATGGTGTCAACACTTATTCTTACACGCTCTTTAAAGACGTGGACATCACTAATCCACCTTATGGACGTAACGTAGCCATTGGATATTCTGGTGTAGCTGGATCTCAGTCCAGTATATTTTCCTTTACTAATGCTGGATTTGAAATGTCAGCATTGCAGGGAAACACATTTGATCGTGAGTATACTGCTGAAGTTAGTGTAGATGGTTAGGGCTAGTGCAGGGGGTTTAATGCCACTTTCTACAATATTTATGTTATTTCATGAATTTCAGTTTTATGGGGAAAATTAGTGCAGTGAAACCTGTCTAAACAGGACGTTTGTGAGACAAACTTTTGTGTTTGGAATAGACAGGTGTTCAGTTTATACAGGTTAAGTTAACAATTATTTCCAGCATAGGGACTTTATTTAAAGTTTGGTTTATAGAGGATTTTGTTTTTTTTAGGGTACGGTTGAGATAGGCTTTACTGTACCCCTCCAGTACTAATTGTATATATTATATCGTCGATTTGTTTTACGAGAATGGATTTCTCAGAGTAATATTTCATAGAGGGTGAAGTGAGATTTGATGAGAAGTCCATTTTGAGCAAGACATGTTTATAGAGAATTTTTCAAGGCGATTTGGGCGTCCTCAATATATCGTCGCAGAGTCATTAAGAACACATTTATTTTTAGAAATAAACAATATTATGTTAATATCATGTTAGTTACTTGATAATACATTTTTTAGTATTCATTATTGTGTAAAGTTCAAAAGGACAATTTTACAAATTATTTCTACATTTTTACAGGTGTAAAAGGAGTATTTTTTGCGACCTTGTCTGTAAGCGGCTTAACAGTTAACAATCCGGCGGCTCAGTGTATTAGATGGTACCGTTCAACAGATCGTTCATTACGGTGGAGACAATATCGGGCATCACAAATATGTCCTTGTAACCTAGGTCTTATGCGATTTGACTCAAGGTTTTTCCCGTATTCTTATAACTATGCCAGTGGTGTTTTGTGTTATGTTAACTACAGGTTTACTATAAGTCGTGTAAGTAAATTGTTTTAAGTTAATTCCGACAACTTATATTTTGGGTCTCTGTAGAGTGCTTCTTTGTAATTGTACACACATTAATATAAGTCTTAGAAGATTTAAAAAATGAATAGAGGGTTTTGGTTAAATGGTTTATTGATTGATTGGTACTTCACGCCAACTTTGCATTATTTCAGCTATATCATAGCGTTGGTTAATTGGTTTTCTCTACTTTCAATATTTCAGTTATATCATGGCATACAATTTTATTGGTGTAGTAAATAAACAGGAGTACACGGAGAAAATCACCGACCTGTCGTTGTATAAGTACACATCTCCATGGACAGGAGTCAAGCTCGCAGCTTCAGTGGCAATACAATGTATGTACTGATTGTCTAGTAAAGATATCAACCCTACTTCCAAACAAAGATGGCAGAGACTGCCTCTATATCAGCCTTTGCCTTAGTATTTTCCCCCTACTTGCTCGAAAGCCAAATTTAGAAAAAAAATTATATTTATTCAAACGAATTCTTTCATAATTTTCACTTGTCCGAATCCAGTTTTACTTGTCCCGGGCTTCGGGCAAGTCAGTGGGTTAGCGCGAAGACTGCTATATATTATTATAAAATTTAACTATGATTAGTATCACTTTTTTACAGGATCCATGTAGGTTTGTGAGCATATATTTGTTCTGTTAGATATTTATGGATTGATCGCAATTTGTGTTCGGTTCATGAAGAAATAACCTCACAATCAAGTTGTACACACCGGGTTACGCAGGCGTGTGTACATCTTGATAGAGGTTATTTCGAATGAACCGAACAAATAATTTCGATCAATCCTTATAAATTAATTCTTTTTTTTTTACTTTTTTCTATGATTTTGAAAAATATATTTATTTGTTCAAAATATGGTAAATAATCGGAAATAAATTTAAATAACCCCAAAGATGCCCCATTTAAAGAAAATCACCTGATGACAACGGCACGCGACGTCTATTTTTAGATTCAGTACATTGACAAATGACCTCAACTTTTTAAACCAATCAAAACACGTATAAAGTGACATGTGACTCTAAAATTTATTTATTTTATGATAAACAATGTTCTGCATAATGTTTTTTTTTCTTTGATGTACAAATATTTTATGCTTGTTTATTCTGTCCGAAATAAATATTTTAATATATTTGGAGTTGGAATAGTCAATGACTTATGATAAGGTTGACACAATGATTTATCAACCCAGAAGAAGTGATAATTACTGAGGCCAACGTCTGAGGTGATTATCACTTCTTGGTTTGATAAATAACGTGTCAACCAATATCAAAACTCAACAATTGTTTTATTAAATGACTTGAGCTCTATAATTCCGAAATGTTAATGGTAAAAGGAGTTGTGACTGGGATCATAGACATACACTGTCCAATCAAAACATTCGATTTAAAGCAAACGTCATCAAGATTTCCCCGATCTATATTTGGGCACTTGACAGCTATGATACACTAATTGTCTAGCTCTCATGCAAGATTGCTCGGTGATCAGAATGTTTGATGAAATAAAGGCCGATGTATGGGTTTGACCAATCAAGAAATTATATTGTTTTAGTCATTTGATAAAATGTGATATTTGATCCAGTCAGAACAAAAGCTATGACAAAAATTCTATCTTATTGAAGGTTTCTGTCTTGTTTATTTCTATATACATCTTTTTTTATTAACTTTAATAATTGATTGATCTTTTCATGTAGCAGTTCAAAAACTGTATTGTTACATTTTCAGATGTGTTGCTACGATTCTTCCTTTGGTTTCATCATAAACAGTATTCCTACAGCGGGTAGTATGTTAACTGCTAATCCTTTTGTTGATCCATCTACATACTATAACGATAACGTTGTGCCGAAGGAAAACTGCTGTGATTTGTCTGATAATTGTCAGTTGTATTATGACGCACGACCAGTGGGGCGTTGTTACTTTAGATCACCTTTCGCTATTTGTAAGTATTTTTTAAATGCTGGAAAACACAGGCACTCGTGGCATGGAATTACACCCCCCTTCTAGAGTGCATATCTGTAGGGTCGACACACGTAAGTTGTTGTTAATATAAGGTTGTATGAATATGGACACGAACAAGTTAAATTAAGGAAAAAGAGATGGAATATGAAAGAAATTTCATTGAAAATACATATGTAAACAGAAAAAAAGGGGGGGGGGGATTTCTGTGCTGCAAGCTCCTATGATGGAAAAGAGATAAAAATACTGCAACTAGTCTGTGAGCATCAAATAAAATGAAAAACAAAAAATACCACACTGTCCGAACAATTCCAAAATCAAATATCTAAATTATAGAATGAGGCAACATTGATACCTCTAATACATAAATACATGACCTCTTACTTTCCTTACTTGGTACAAATAGAGTCAAACTTGTGCTCAAATAAGTTATTTAACACAAATTGAGCAATTTTTCAGCCATATCATGGCGAGAATAGGTAACTTGTAGTCAATGGTCACCATTGTGACAAATGAAAAATGACTGTGCAAGACAAGTAACCGATTGGTAGATCTAGAATTGTCAGTGCTGATCTGTAATGATTGGTAGATCTAGAATTGTCAGTGCTGATCTGTAATGATTGGTAGATCTAGAATTGTCAGTGCTGATCTGTAATGATTGGTAGATCTAGAATTGTCAGTGCTGATTTGTAATGATTGGTAGATCTAGAATTGTCAGTGTTGATCTGTAATGATTGGTAGATCTAGAATTGTCAGTGCTGATCTGTAATGATTGGTAGATCTAGAATTGTCAATGTTGATCTGTAATGATTGGTAGATCTAGAATTGTCAGTGCTGATCTGTAATGATTGGTAGATCTAGAATTGTCAGTGCTGATCTGTAATGATTGGTAGATCATAGAATTGTCAGTGCTGATCTGTAATGATTGGTAGATCTAGAATTGTCAGTGCTGATCTGTAATGATTGGTAGATCTAGAATTGTCAGTGATGATCTGTAATGATTGGTAGATCTAGAATTGTCAGTGCTGATCTGTAATGATTGGTAGATCATAGAATTGTCAGTGCTGATCTGTAATGATTGGTAGATCTAGAATTGTCAGTGCTGATCTGTAATGATTAGTAGATCTAGAATTGTCAGTGCTGTTCTGTAATGATTGGTAGATCTAGAATTGTCAGTGCTGATCTGTAATGATTGGTAGATCTAGAATTGTCAATGTTGATCTGTAATGATTGGTAGATCTAGAATTGTCAGTGCTGATCTGTAATGATTGGTAGATCTAGAATTGTCAATGTTGATCTGTAATGATTGGTAGATCTAGAATTGTCAGTGCTGATCTGTAATGATTGGTAGATCTAGAATTGTCAGTGCTGATCTGTAATGATGGGTAGATCTAGAATTGTCAGTGCTGATCTGTAATGATTGGTAGATCTAGAATTGTCAGTGCTGATCTGTAATGATTGGTAGATCTAGAATTGTCAGTGCTGATCTGTAATGATTGGTTTGGGTATTACTGGAATATCATTTATTGGACCATGGTCGTTGTTTTGTAATACTGTCAGGTTTTTTTTATTCACAGTTAATTAGTTAATTATCAATAATTTGATAACTTAATTAGTATAATCAGAAACACATTGAAAGTTAATTACCGATGATGTATTAAAGTCTATAATGAAAACTTACAGCGAAATTCTGCAAAATTGATATAATAGCATACATGTTTGAGTTACCACGAATGTAGCTGTGGAACTGTAGGTCTTATGGTCCTTGTGGTGTTTTAGTGATATGTGTGCATGGACCGTAGATCTATGGTAAAAAAAACACACAAAAAAAAACAAAAAAAATAAGTACCATTTTGAGCTACGGTTTCACAGCTACCACTAATGATGATGCATTCACAGAATATGTTTACGTCTAAAGATTTCTCATGTCCTTTTAATTTAAGACTTCAATAAATTCAGGCCTTTTATTAAGGGGCGGTACTAGGTACTTTTACCTGCCTAAAATTGTATTTGGTACCTCCTGATTTTAAAAAGTGTTGTATAAGATATTCATGAAAATAGTTCAAATCTTGATACAAAATGTACTGCCTGTAAATATTGAAGTACTGGTACACTTGAACAATATTGAAAGCCCTGAAATCTTAAAATATTTGTGTTGTTTTTACAGTTTTCTCCTTTGGAGATCCCCACATTGACACATTGGATGGTTTGCAATACACATTTAATGGTTGGGGAGAATACACAATGATCAAGATAGATAACTCTAATGTCACCTTTGAACTTCAAACAAGGACAGATTTAGCCACATCTAAGAATGGAACAGACATTAAGAGGATCAATGCTACAATATTCAGCGGTTTTGCTGCTAAGGAAGATGGAAATGCTAGCATTCGAATGGAACTTGATAGCAATTTAGAATGTAAGTGGTTTTGTCTTTAAAGTGTAATTATATAGGTGGTCGGGCGTATGTTAGCCTATCTTCGTTAACACGATAGCGCTCTTAGTTTTTGGCCGATCAACAAAATTTTTGGTAGGAAGCATTATTACACTATTATTTAGTGCGAGTTCGAAATTCAGATTAATCTATTGTTTTTTTTCTTGTAAAATCATGTTTTTTTTTATAGGAAAAGTACATATTTTGAGAATTATCTTCGTTAACACGATAGCACTCTTATTTTTTGGCCGATCAACATAATTTTTGATAGGAAGCATTATTACACTATTATTTAGAGCGAGTTCGAAATTCAGATTAATCTATTGTTTTTTTCTTGTAAAATCATGGTTTTTTATTGAAAAAGTACATATTTTGAGAATAACACATTTCTCTGAAACTACAAAAGATAGAAACTTAATATTTGATATGGGTAAAGATGCCAATGTGAAGTTGAGCATTCAACATTTTTATCCCCGGGGCTCAGCCCAATCCCGCTGGGAAATCTGTTTTAAAAAATGTGACCGAGATCCTCACCATAAACCATATATATTTATGATCAGGGTGACTAGGCAAATTAAATGCATTATAGCTCAGGCCCCAGGGTCATACCCCACTCCCTACCTGAAGTGAACTTTTTAATGGTTGAGATCCCCACCTCTAAACCATATATATTTATGATCAGGGTGACTAGGCAAATTAAATGCCTTATAGTTCAGGCCCCGGGGGGTCATACCCCACCCCTACCTGAAGTGAACTTTTTAATGGTTGAGATCCCCACCCCTAAGCCATATATATTTATGATCAGGGTGACTAGGCAAATTAAACGCCTTATAGTTCAGTCCCCAGGGGTCATACCCCACCCCCTACCTGAAGTGAACCTTTTAATGGTTGAGATCCCCACCCTTAAACCATATATTTATTCTTTACTTTCTTACTTATTTATAAAACAAGACCAAATGATTATGACTTGCAACTCGGCTGTTGCATCTCTGATGCTTTCTCGATTTTTTTAATTTTATTTTAAAAACAATTATTTGTTATTTAACTTTGTCTTGAACTGCATTGATTTTGTGAGGAAAAGCTTGAAGATACCAAAGGGGTAATCAGAAGCTGTAAATCAAAGAAGGACAGACAACACAATGGCCAAAAGTTTGAAGATACCAAAGGGGTAATCAGAAGCCGTAAATCAAAGGACAGACAACACAATGGTCAAAAGTTTGAAGATACCAAAGGGGTAATCAGAAGCTGTAAATCAAAGAAGGACAGACAACACAATGGCCAAAAGTTTGAAGATACCAAAGGGGTAATCAGAAGTCATAAATCAAAGGACAGACAACACAATGGTCAAAAGTTTGAAGATACCAAAGGGGTAATCAGAAGCCATAAATCAAAGGACAGACAAAACAATGGTCAAAAGTTTGAAGATACCAAAGGGGTCATCAGAAGATGTAAATCAAAGAAGGACAGACAACACAATGGCTAAAAGTTTGAAGATACCAAAGGGGTAATCAGAAGCCATAAATCAAAGGACAGACAACACAATGGTCAAAAGTTTGAAGATACCAAAGGGGTAATCAGAAGCTGTAAATCAAAGAAGGACAGACAACGCAATGGCCAAAAGTTTGAGGATACCAAAGGGGTATTCAGAAGCCATACATCAAAGGACAGACAACATAATGGTCAAAAGTTTGAAGATACCAAAGGGGTAATCAGAAGCTGTAAATCAAAGGACAGACAACTTAATGGTCAAAAGTTTGAAGATACCAAAGGGGTAATCAGAAGCCATAAATCAAAGGACAGACAACATAATGGTCAAAAGTTTGAAGATACCAAAGGGGTAATCAGAAGCTGTAAATCAAAGAAGGACAGACAATATAATGGTCAAAAGTTTGAAGATACCAAAGGGGTAATCAGAAGTGTAAATCAAAGAAGGACAGACAATATAATGGTCAAAAGTTTGAAGATACCAAAGGGGTAATCAGAAGCTGTAAGTCAAAGAAGGACAGACAACATAATGGTCAAAAGTTTGAAGATACCAAAGGGGTAATCAGAAGTGTAAATCAAAGAAGGACAGACAATATAATGGTCAAAAGTTTGAAGATACCAAAGGGGTAATCAGAAGCTGTAAATCAAAGAAGGATAGACAATATAATGGCCAAAAGTTTGAAGATACCAAAGGGGTAATCAGAAGCTGTAAATCAAAGGACAGACAACATAATGGTCAAAAGTTTGAAGATACCAAAGGGGTAATCAGAAGCTGTAAATCAAAGGACAGACAATATAATGGTCAAAAGTTTGAAGATACCAAAGGGGTAATCTGAAGCCGTAAATCAAAGAACAGACAACATAATGGTCAAAAGTTTGAAGATACCAAAGGGGTAATCAGAAGCTGTAAGTCAAAGAAGGACAGACAACATAATGGCCAAAAGTTTGAAGATACCAAAGGGGTAATCAGAAGCTGTAAATCAAAGAAGGACAGACAATATAATGGTCAAAAGTTTGAAGATACCAAAGGGGTAATCAGAAATGTAAATCAAAGAAGGACAGACAATATAATGGCCAAAAGTTTGAAGATACCAAAAGGGTAAACAGAAGTGTAAATCAAAGAAGGACAGACAATATAATGGCCAAAAGTTTGAAGATACCAAAAGGGTAATCAGAAATGTAAATCAAAGAAGGACAGACAATATAATGGCCAAAAGTTTGAAGATACCAAAAGGGTAAACAGAAGTGTAAATCAAAGAAGGACAGACAATATAATGGCCAAAAGTTTGAAGATACCAAAGGGGTAATCAGAAATGTAAATCAAAGAAGGACAGACAATATAATGGTCAAAAGTTTGAAGATACCAAAGGGGTAATCAGAAATGTAAATCAAAGAAGGACAGACAATATAATGGCCAAAAGTTTGAAGATACCAAAAGGGTAAACAGAAGTGTAAATCAAAGAAGGATTGACAACATAATGGTCAAAAGTTTGAAGATACCAAAGGGGTAATCAGAAATGTAAATCAAAGAAGGACAGACAATATAATGGCCAAAAGTTTGAAGATACCAAAAGGGTAATCGGAAGTGTAAATCAAAGAAGGACAGACAATATAATGGCCAAAAGTTTGAAGATACCAAAAGGGTAAACAGAAGTGTAAATCAAAGAAGGATTGACAACATAATGGTCAAAAGTTTGAAGATACCAAAGGGGTAATCAGAAATGTAAATCAAAGAAGGACAGACAATATAATGGCCAAAAGTTTGAAGATACCAAAAGGGTAATCAGAAGTGTAAATCAAAGAAGGACAGACAATATAATGGCCAAAAGTTTGAAGATACCAAAAGGGTAAACAGAAGTGTAAATCAAAGAAGGATTGACAACATAATGGTCAAAAGTTTGAAGATACCAAAGGGGTAATCAGAAATGTAAATCAAAGAAGGACAGACAATATAATGGCCAAAAGTTTGAAGATACCAAAAGGGTAATCAGAAGTGTAAATCAAAGAAGGATTGACAACATAATGGTCGACAGAAAAATGATAAAAAGACAAACTGTGATGTACAAAACACTACACAGAAAACTAAATATTGAACAGCATTAATACCACTAAAACAGGTAGGGGAGGGAAGATTGCTGAACTAGTGTGGCCAACAATGCATGTTTTGATATCTGCTGACCCCCACCCATCTTGCATCATCCAATTCCAGGCTTTTCAATAAGGGGTGGGACTAGGTACTTTTACCTGCCTAATGTGGTGTTTGATACCTCCTGATTTTAAAGAATGTTGTGTAAGATATTCATGAAAATCGTTAAAATTTTAATAAAAAGTACTACCTGTAAATAGTAAAGTACTGGTAGACTATTGAAAGCCCTGCAAGTCATGTAAGAGTGAAAAGGCTATCTAGAGGTGTCATTCCTACAATAAACCTAAATGTATCTTGTAATTGTATTTAATCTACAGTATGAAGCATCCATGTCTTCTAATTGTATTGTTTTAATGCATTATATTTTCATTTGTAGCCATGGTGATATTTGGTAACGAAAACGATTACACGACTGATTTCTATGGTAGTGATAGTTTTGTTGTGTACTTGAGTGGATTAGTTCTGAGACGTAAAGCTAACATGACATTATCTGCTCAATTCTCTAACTCAGGTCAGATTATTACTTATTAGTTTAATTTGATGTGAATACTGCAATCTGATTGGCTGATCTGCCTGTAGCAACATTGGCTATGCTTGATAACCTGGGTTGGTATTGTGATGTTACCAACATATTCATTCACCAACAACAAATTCAAATAGTCCAATGAAATATTCGTAATTAAAATCGAGGAAATATTACATTTAGTTGTAGAAATTACATTATAAGGAATATGTTCAATTTTTGAACAGGTTATACTTGTATAACCTGGTTTAGTACAGTTTACGCTTTTCATAAACTGCTTCATGGTTTATTAAGGTAACTACCTCAAAACAGGTTATATCGTATAACCTATTCAAAAATTGAGCATATTCCTTAATTAATAAAACTGGACACTTGAATGCTTAATAATCCAGAATTCTGAATAAATATTAACAAAATGAACAACCACCTCTTATATCAATCCACTGAACAACAAAAGAAGTCTTGACATATGGCATTGCAAATCCAGGTCCTGGCTTAGGACAGGGACAATAAAATGTGGCAGAGTTAAACTGGTAGTTAAATTTATATTTACCAATGCAATCAGTGCTTATCTCTGCTAAAGTTGTGAATTTGATTCCCACCTTTAATGACGTGTAATCGATGTAAATTAAGTGGATACAATTTGTTTGTGGCTTAAGATATTCTCATGGTTAAGACAGTCATTGATATTCTCATGGTTAAGACAGTCGTTGATATTCTCATGGTTAAGACAGTCGTTGATATTCTCATGGTTAAGACAGTCGTTGATATTCTCATGGTTAAGACTGTCGTTGATATTCTCATGGTTAAAACAGTCGTTGATATTCTCATGGTTAAGACAGTCATTGATATTCTCATGGTTAAGACAGTCATTGATATTCTCATGGTTAAGACAGTCGTTGATATTCTCATGGTTAAGACAGTCATTGATATTCTCATGGTTAAGACAGTCATTGATATTCTCATGGTTAAGACAGTCGTTGATATTCTCATGGTTAAGACAGTCGTTGATATTCTCATGGTTAAGACAGTCGTTGATATTCTCATGGTACTTGGGTTTCCTGTGCCAAATAAAAAGTAATTTGAAAAAGTTTATTGGAGTAAGAAGACCAAAGAGCCTAAACAGAATTGCCAAAAGCATCCATGGTTACATATGTCTGAGGAAATGGACCTTAGTTTCCATGGTTACATATGTCTGAGGGAATGGACCTTAGTTTCCATGGTTACATATGTCTGAGGGAATGGACCTTAGTTTCCATGGTTACATATATCTGAGGGAATGGACCTTAGTTTCCATGGTTACATATGTCTGAGGGAATGGACCTTAGTTTCCATGGTTACATATGTCTGAGGAAATAGACCTTAGTTTCCATGGTTACATATGTCTGAGGAAATGGACCTTAGTTTCCATGGTTACATATGTCTGAGGAAATGGACCTTAGTTTGAATAATTATTACATTATTAAGGAACTGTAAATTTCAATAATTAACATATCTTATAAACCATGGCAATGCTGAAACACTGACTACTGGGCAGATGATACCCCCAGGGACTAATAGTCCACCAGTAGAGGTATCAACCCAGTGATAGTAATAATTATAATTTAATTTAGTATGCATGACATTTATTTTATATAAGGATTGCAGGGCCGTCATGGTCATGATCGTATGCCAGTTGGATTTACAATTACCTTTGCAATCAGTGCCTATCACTACTAAAGTTGTGACTTCTAATCCCACTCATGGGGAGGTTTTATACGATACAACTTTATGTGATAAAGTTTGTCAGTGACTTTCGGTGGTTTTCTCCAGATATTCCGGTGTCCTCCATCAATAAAACTGTATGCCACGATATAACTGAAATATTGTTGAAAGTGGCTTTAAACACCATAAACCAAACCCTTACCCTATAAGTATTGCTGAAATTTTAAATGACTGCAATGATTTATCTTTTCAGGAATTCAACTAAATATACAAGTTAAAACTCGTCAACTTACTCTTTCTGCAACTGTCCCTGAGGAATTCAAACGGGAGGTAACTGGCTTGATGGGAAATTTTGATGGTGATAAAACTAATGAGTATATTTTGCCAAACGGAACCATCCTAGATAGTGGTGATACTGATACAGAGAGAAAGATATATAACAATTTTGGCCAGAAATGTAAGTAAAAACTGTTCACAAATGTTAAAAATGAAGGGGGAGGGGGAGAAAAAAAAAGGAATGAGGAAAATGAAAGGTGTGTAGAGCTAGATTTATTTTTTAAAACCTCCCACCAAAAAAACAAAATACAAAAAAAAAAAGAAGAAAGAAATCCCTGTTGATACATTTTTGGTGAAATTCACATAACATTTGTGGGTAAAGTAGATAGGTGAATTTTGTTTTTGTTTGCAATGTAAAAAAAAAGCCGTTTTGAAATGTCAGATGAGCTACACAGCAAACCTTAAAAAAACAACAACCAACCTACGACCAAACAAGAGTAAGACAGATTTTTGGACACATGTCATGTTTATTTGTTGACATAGTGTATATTTTTATTAAACTTTAATTGTTTAGTTTAAACATATTTGCATAAAAGTTGCAAATGGGATTGGACACAAGTTATGACAACATTAGTGAAGTCCTTTCCCTTTTACAAAGATATAAACAAAAAATAATTGTACATAATGGTGATAATTATACAAATAAATTTTACAACATGATATATTTAGACGTTTATAATAAAGTAAATATAAAGAAAAATAAGGTGAAATAAAATATTCAAAACATAGGGATAGAAAGAATGATAGGAAGAAAAAGAAAGGTTTCAAACAAACAAAAACAACAAAAAACAACATGGACTGGAGTGAGTAAGCTAGTATATTAGTTAAAGCGCTGGGTGCTTCTAATAAAAGAATAAACAACAGAGAAAATTTCAATGTTTTGGTTAGGAGTCAAATTTTCATCACCAGCTAATATCAATTCAATTGTAACTACGTAATTCTTTAATTTATTAAACAAGATTGCCCTATTTTCATTGTAAAAAGGACATTCAAGGAAAAAGTGTATACAGTCTTCAAAACCATGACCACAGACACATGCAGGACTAGGTTTTAAATTGACAAGGTGCAAATCTGCATTTAGCGAACTGCACATATTTCTAAGTCTGCTATGAATAATATTTAGTTTTCTATCACCCCAACCGAAATAAAAAGGCATTTTTTCAAGCAATATTTTAATTTTACTTTTAAATATGTTAATATTACCAGAATTTCTAATTTCCGGACTTAAATTGTTCCAGTCCCGGGTAGTAGAGGGGAAGAAGGACTTTTTGGTAATTTCTAATCGACAATTAGGTAAAACATAATTATTACTATTTGGTAAATTATACTGGGAAACACTACCAACCGGAAGGGGCATCAAATCACAAAGATAGTCTGGGGCAGATTTGTTGTGAATAGATAAAATAAGCTGAGCCTTCTTACCCTTCGCCTATCAGATAGTAATTCCCAACCCGTTTCAGAATAGATAGATTGACGACTTGCAAATAGAGGCAGTCCGGTTACTATTCGTCCTGCCTCTATTTGAAACTTTTCTAAATTATCAGAGTCTTGTTGACTACAATCATCCCAAAGTTCACATGTGTATTCCAACATAGGCCTTATAAAGATCAAATTAATACGAGAAAGATAATGTCTATTTAATGCATATTTAAGTTTTCTTAGGGCACACAACCTCTGACTTGCTGATTTAATAATATTAACTATATGGGTATGAAATTTTCCATTGCTGTCAAAAGTAATACCCAAATGTTTGTGACAGGTAACAAATTCTACTAATTTGTCTTGGAATGTTATTTCTATATCGTTGGGAAGATTAATGTTGGAAAATACCATTGCTTTAGTTTTTTGAGGATTAAAATTTACTAACCATTGCTTAGACCATATAGATATAGATTCCAAATCACTATTTATTACATCTTCTATAATATATGGACTTTGACTAGAATATGAAAGAGAAGTATCATCTGCAAACAGTCTAGTAAGACGTAAAAGGTTATCTGCAATATCATTAACATATAATAAGAAAAGTAGAGGACTGAGCCCTGGGGGACTCCTGCATTTGTATTTACTAAGGGGGATTTGGAATTGTTTATAAATACACATTGTTTCCTACTGGAAATATAGCTTTCAAACCATTTAAATAATTTACCATCTACCCCGTAAGCTTTAAGTTTCAGTAAAAGCCCTGTATGTCAGACCCGATCAAATGCTTTAGAAATATCACATAAAATAAGGGTAGTAATACAATGATCATCCAGAGACATACATATTCTGTAATAGATTTCTATTAGCTGGTGAACAGTAGAGTGACCTGGGATGAAACCTGATTGAAATTTATACAATAAATTATTTGATATTAAATGATTAAATACTTCCTTAAAAACAATTCTTTCGAATACTTTGCCAACTGCTGATAGTAATGATATTGGTCTATAGTTAGATATTAATGATTTGTCTCCCTTTTTGAAGAGTGGCATAACAGATGCGGTTTTCCATTGCGTTGGAAATTCCGATTTAGAAAGCGATAAATTAAACAAGAGAGAGAGGGGAACACAAACAGTATTACACGTTTTCTTAAGCATTTGATGACTAATGGAATCCAGACCTGACGCTTTTCCAAGTTTTAAAATTTGTAAAATATCCAGAACTTTACTCGGAGTAATTTAAAAGAAATCCAGTGTTGCATTTGTTCTGAGAGGAAAGTCGGGTTTTGATGTATTACTGTCATTTAATGTAGATATAGAACAGAAATAATTATTTAGAAGACATGCTTTTTCGTAATCATCTGAGATGAGGTCATTATTTTCTTTTTTTTATTGACTAATTGGTGACATATCACCAGACGATTTAACCAATTTGTTAATCAATGACCAGTAGGATTTTGAATTTGAACTTGAAAAATCATCTAGTATAGTATTAACATTAAAATAAAATTGTTCTTTAGCATGCTTTTTAAAATTATTTACATGATTTCTTTGCTTCTTGTATTTATTAATATTGGAATCACTATTAGATCAACGAGCCAGTTTTCGAAGTCTGTCTCGTTTTCTTATTTCACTTCTTAATTCGGAATTGAACCAAACTTTATCATATATTCTTATTGTAACTTCTTTTTGAGGCACACAATTTTTAATTATTTCAATAAATGTTTTTGTAAATGTTTGACAGTTTTCGTCCATACTATTTTCTGGAGATATAATTGAGTTCCAATTTAAGGAGGATATACAATCGTTACAGGTCTCAAAATCAGCATTTCGATAATCCCAGACTAATCGTTTATAGGTATTGATTGATTTAAGAGGGACTTTTAGGTAGACAATTGTTGCTTCATGGTCACTATATTTTCTATCTACTTGAACTACATACGACTCAAGGACATTGATATGTAGCAGCTATGGAAGGACATTACAATTATCAGATACTAAAACAGGGTCAAGTAAAGCTTGGCGCGTGTTACATGTTCTGGTAGGTTCAGTAATCCTGTTTTTCAGATCATTCAACCTCATAATATCAAATAATTTGTGAGAATGTTCACTAAGAAAATCTACATTTAAATCTCCCGTTATCACAACGTTTGACGAGTAATTCGTGGCGTTTTCCACGGACTGTTGAAACTTATCCCAGAATGGATAGTTCGCATTAGGTTGGCGATATACAACACAAAGGAGCATTTTGTAAGCAGGAAAAACAATTTCCAGCCAAATAGCTTCACTATCAAAATTTAAATCTGTTCTGGGTTGGACAATTAGATGATTACTAAAATATATCTTCCCCTGAATTATTTCGATCTTTCCTAAATGGATCTTTGCAGTATCCCTCTATAAAAATGCCATCATTTGTTATATTTTGATCAAGATGTGTTTCTGTTAAACATATAATATCTGCTTCATTACAAATGCTTTCTATGTAATCTAATTTATGACGCATACTTCTAGTGTTTAAATGAAAAATTGAGAGTTCACCTTCCTTTGTAGGGCCTGGGTTTAGCTCAACATCATTACTAAGCAGTATCAGCAATAAAATTATAAATGTTGAAACTGGATTCTGTAATAGAAGTTCCAGATAAATTGAATGACAAAAATTAACAAATCTGTGAAAACATATTCTAATTATTAACATTAATAATATATATAACACTAAATGATTATTTGATCTAAAAAAATGTCTTTTGAAAAACCCAGAATGCGTATTGAAGTTAAAATGACCTATCGAAGCGCGGTATGACTGTAAGTCATTATCCATTGTCAAATATATCTAAATTACATATGAAAACACAAGATAGGTCAATAAACAACTGATAAACAAATAAACATAGCATCTCAACTCCAGTGAAAATATGAACAAATATATACAATGCATAATTAAAAAGTAAGTAAGGTACATACATGAAACAGATAGTCAAAAAATACATGGATTGTGACAATAGAAAAACAACAGCTAATTCAAGCTGTATCATTGATATGGTAAGGGTTTTGTACAATATAGCTAACATAAAAAAAAAAATTGGGGGTATTGAAAAATTTAAAGAAAAAAAGAAATGAAAAAAAAAAAAACAAACAAAAAACATGATCAACATTATTCATAAGAATTTCCATTAAAAGCAGAACAAATATGGTTATGGTGATTTGTTTATCAATAGTGATTGATGATTTGGTAACATGGAACACGTGGTACGCAATTAGTTATGTGTTTGGAATTACACATTTTTTTTTTTCATTTATTATTATTATCATTTTTATGTAGGAGCAATAATTTATATTTAAGACAACCGTCTTTAATTTTTTAACAAGTTCTTTAAAAAAAAACAAAGAAAAAAAAAAACAACAACAAAAAAAAAAACAAAAAAAAAACAAACCTAGTAATATTGATTTTAGAAGTTAGTGTTTGGAATCGAGTGCTCCTTTTCAATCGGTCACATGCAAACACGTGTACAAAGGTAAATAAATAAAAATCACGTGCCGACTATACAGTGTTGTTGGCAAAATGATTATAACAGTGAACATATATTTAATTACTTGGATATAATACATGAAGTAGGTAAGTAGGAATATACATATATCTAATTTATCAAGTAAACTATTTCAAGGAGTAATTCAAGTAGATATACTGATATTCAGGTAAATTGATAAAGCAAGATTTGGGTAATACTGAAAAAAAATTGTTGTAAAAATCAAAAGTCCGAATGTTCCGTATTTGAAAAACACAAAAGTCGGTGTTTTAATCGGAATTGATCAGATAGTCAATATACTGAACACACTTGATGAGCTGTTTTCGACCGTTTGCATCCTTTTTTGCGAAAATACGGCCGTCAAAAGTCCAAAACGAATGGATCTTATTATCTCGCTTTTGAGTGTTGAGTTCTTTAACAATAAATTGACGAGTTTTTGTCAGGTCCTCTGTGATAAATATCTTCTCAGGTTTGTTTTTCAGATTTTTTTTTAACATGTAGATAGCATTTTAAATTTTCCAATTTTTAAATCTGCAAATGAGTTGACCTTTGCCATTGTTGATGGTTCCAATAATATGAGATCTATTTATATCGTCAACACAAAGTGGTGGAGTGATTTTATTGACAATGTTCACAATTAGCTGGTCGGTTTTTTGGAGGTCCCCTTGCACCATCGGAACGTTGTGAAATCGGAGCGATGTTCGGCGTCCGTATTGTTCCAGTTCCTCAATATTGCCGTTTAGTTGCGACACTTCATGGATGAGCTTTAGATTGTCAGCTTTTAGTTTTTTATTGTCAGCAATAAAGGTGGCGGTGTTATTTGTCACATTTCTGAATTTTTCGTATCTGGCTTCGACGCTGTCTATGCTGGATTTTACATGTTCTTTTAGTTGGTTATTTTCATGTTCGAGACATTTTATTTTATTTTGGTGTTCATTAATTAATTGACGGAGGGGGTTGACCACCTCTTCAATGGCCTCTGCTACTGTGGATCTGATAGCCGATTTTAATTCACTAATTAGTTCAGCTTTAATTTCATTTAATAAGGATGGAACAATATTTTTGATCAAGTCTGGTTTTAATAAAGTTTCTTGGACTAGTTTAGACATGTTGAAGGACTCGCCCTGAGTTTTGAATGTGACTGGGTTAGATAACGGACCACTCGACTTGACAGACTGACGTGTTACTGATAATGATCTTTGACGACTTTGAGGTGGTTTCATTAGGTCTGCAGAGGTTGATGACAACTGACGTTTACGGGAGGAACTTCTTCCTCTAATGTCTGGTGTGTTATCAACAGCGGCTTCTTGAGTTGAAAAACTAGTTGGAGGGGGGTCGTCCATTTTGTTTGTTTACATTCAGGTTCAGTGTCATTAGATATTGAAATATTGGGCTTTCCTGTTATGAAAATCACCTCACGTTAAAATGGTTCGATAGAATTATAAAGAAACTTCACAATAGTTCTGTTCTTTAAGCATTTGCACCCAGAAAATTTACACTTGTACAAAAAATCCCGAGAGGTGAAAAACTACGTCATGTGGTTGTCGCCATTCCACCTTTAATTGTAATTGACCCTTAATGGGGTTTCCTTAGATCTGTCACATTGAGACATATCAGTAAAGGGGAACAGGTGACACATCTGATCTGTAAGTGACAGCAGGTACCCCATTTAACATGGTCTCCATGGTAACTGAAATCCTTAATTCTGAAAATACATAGAATAACAATTTAATCAATGAACACATCTTCAATTTTATTAATTTACAACTACCTGTACAATCACTGCCTATCACCACTAATGTTATGAGTTCGAACGCCGTTCATGGGGAGATGTACACGATACATTATTGTGTGATAAAATTTGTCAGTTGTTTGCGACAGATTGGGGTTTTCTTTCCGGGTACTCTGGTTTCCTTCACCAATAAAACTGACCACCATAATATAACTGAAATATTGTTGAAAGTGGCATAAAATACCATAAAGCCAAACCAAGCCAATCAATTTTATTAGTTTAAACATATTTTATTTGCCAATAAAATAGACAAAATGGATTAGAAGCAAGTTAAAGAAAAAAACTTATGAAGTCTTCTCCAATTCAATTTTATTTCAGGGGAAACAACTGCAGAAACTTCACTCTTTGAGTACACTGATGGGAAACAGTGGTCAGATTACAGCCATCAAGACTTTGTGCCAATATTTATTGATGAGTTTAACCAGACAATGATCAACAAATCTTATGAAGTTTGTGGTGGTAGAAGTGACCAATACAAAGCTTGTATTTTTGATTACCTAGCAACAGGGGATACTTCATTTGCAGCAGATACACAGTCATCTAATACAGAGGCTGAATCAGAAACTTCACAAATACGTAAGGAGATTTTATATGTATTAGGCTCTTGCAAGTTTTGTTTAGTCATATCATATTTGATGTTTCATGACTATGCATGAAAATGTATTGATTATGTACATACAGCAAAACCTGTTTCAAATGAAATCTGAATAAACTAGAATCCTGTATAAACAGAAGCCTGAATAAACAGGAATCCTGTATAAACGGAACCCTGAATAAACTGGAATCCTGTGTAAACTGAACTTTGAATAAATTGAATTACTGTATGAACTAAACCCTAAATAAACTGGAATCCTGTATAAACTGAACTTTGAATAAATTGAAATACTGTGTAAACTAAACCCTGAATAAACTGGAATCCTGTATAAACTGAACTTTTAATAAACTGGAATCCTGTATAAACTGAACCCTGAATAAACTGGAATCCTGTATAAACTGAACCCTGAATAAACTGGAAAGCTGTGTAAACTGAACCCTAAATAAATTGAAATCCTGTATAAACTGAACCCTGAATAAACTGGAATCCTGTATAAACTGAACCCTGAATAAACTGGAATCCTGTATAAACTGAACCATGAATAAACTGGAATCCTGTTTAAACTGAACCCTGAATAAACTGGAATTCTGTATAAACTGAACCTTAAATGAACTGGAATTCTGTCTAAATTGAACACTGAATAAACTGAAATCCTGTATAAATTTAACCCTGAATAAACTGGAATCCTGTATAAACAACCCTGAATGAGCTGGAATCCTGTATAAACTGAACCCTAAATAAACTGGAACCCTGTATAAACTAAACCCTGAATAAACTGGAAAGTGTATAAACTGAACCCTGAATAAATTGAAAACCTGTATAAACTGAACCCTGAATAAACTGGAATCCTGTATAAACTGAACCCTGAATAAACTGGAATCCTGTATCAACTGAACTTTGAATAAATTGAAATCCTGCATAAACTGAACCCTGAATAAACTGGAATCCTGTATAAACTGAACCCTGAATAAACTGGAATCCTGTATAAACTGAACCCTAAATAAACTGAAATCCTGTATAAACTAAACCTTGAATAAACTGGAATCCTGTATAAACTGAACCCTGAATAAATTGAAATCCTGTATAAACTGAACCATAAATAACCTGGAATCCTGTATAAACTGAACCCTGAATAAATTGAAATCCTGTATCAACTGAACCCTGATTAAACTGGAATCCGGTATAAACTGAACTTTGAATAAATTGAAATCCTGTATAAACTGGAATCCTGTATAAACTGAACCATAAATAACCTGGAATCCTGTATAAACTGAACCCTGAATAAATTGAAATCCTGTATAAACTGAACCCTGAATAAACTGGAATCCTGTATCAACTGAACCATGAATAAACTGGAATCCTGTTTAAACTGAACTCTGAATAAACTGGAATTCTGTATAAACTGAACCTTAAATAAACTGGAATCCTGTCTAAATTGAACCCTGAATAAACTGGAATCCTGTATAAATTGAACCCTGAATAAACTGGAATCCTGTATAAACAAACCTGAATGAGCTGGAATCCTGTATAAACTGAACCCTAAATAAACTGGAACCCTGTATAAACTAATCCCTGAATAAACTGGAAAGTGTATAAACTGAACCCTGAATAAATTGAAAACCTGTATAAACTGAACCCTGAATAAACTGGAATCCTGTATAAACTGAACCCTGAATAAACTGGAATCCTGTATCAACTGAACTTTGAATAAATTGAAATCCTGCATAAACTGAACCCTGAATAAACTGGAATCCTGTATAAAATGAACCCTGAATAAACTGGAATCCTGTATAAACTGAACCCTAAATAAACTGAAATCCTGTATAAACTAAACCTTGAATAAACTGGAATCCTGTATAAACTGAACCCTGAATAAATTGAAATCCTGTATAAACTGAACCATAAATAACCTGGAATCCTGTATAAACTGAACCCTGAATAAATTGAAATCCTGTATAAACTGAACCCTGATTAAACTGGAATCCTGTATAAACTGAACTTTGAATAAATTGAAATCCTGTATAAACTGAACACTGAATAAACTGGAATCCTGTATATACTGAACTATGAATAAACTGAAATCCTGTATAAACTGAACCCTGAATAAACTGGAATCCTGTATAAACTGAACCCTGAATAAACTGGAATCCTGTATATACTGAACTTTGAATTAACAGAAATCCTGTATAAACTGAACCCTGAATAAACTGAAATCCGGTATAAACTGAACTTTGAATAAATTGAAATCCTGCATAAACTGAACCCTGAATAAACTGGAATTCTGTATAAACTGTACCCTGAATAAACTGGAATCCTGTATAAACTGAACCCTGAATAAATGGGAATCCTGTATAAACTGAGCCCTGAATAAATGGGAATTCTGTATAAACTGAACCCTGAATAAACTGGAATCCTGTATAAACTGCACTTTGAATAAACTGAAATCCTGTATAAACTGAACCCTGCATAAACTGGAATCCTGTATAAACTAAACTTTGAATAAACTGGAATCCTGTATAAACTGAACCCTGAATAAACTGGAATCCTGTATAAACTGAACTTTGAATAAACCAGAATCCTGTATAAACTGAACCCTGAATAAATTGAAATCCTGTATAAACTGAACCATAAATAACCTGGAATCCTGTATAAACTGAACCCTGAATAAATTGAAATCCTGTATAAACTGAACCCTGATTAAACTGGAATCCTGTATAAACTGAACTTTTAATAAACTGGAATCCTGTATAAACTGAACCCTGAATAAACTGGAATCCTGTATAAACTGAACCCTGAATAAACTGGAAAGCTGTGTAAACTGAACCCTAAATAAATTGAAATCCTGTATAAACTGAACCCTGAATAAACTGGAATCCTGTATAAACTGAACCCTGAATAAACTGGAATCCTGTATCAACTGAACTTTGAATAAATTGAAATCCTGCATAAATTGAACCCTGAATAAACTGGAATCCTGTATAAACTGAACCCTGAATAAACTGGAATCCTGTATAAACTGAACCCTGAATAAACTGGAATCCTGTATATACTGAACTTTAAATTAACAGAAATCCTGTATAAACTGAACCCTGAATAAACTGAAATCCGGTATAAACTGAACTTTGAATAAACTGGAATCCTGTATAAACTGAACCCTGAATAAACTGGAATCCTGTATAAACTGAACTTTGAATAAACCAGAATCCTGTATAAACTGAACCCTGAATAAATTGAAATACTGTATAAACTGAACCATAAATAACCTGGAATCCTGTATAAACTGAACTTTTAATAAACTTGATTCCTGTATAAACTGAACCCTGAATAAACTGGAATCCTGTATAAACTGAACCCTGAATAAACTGGAAAGCTGTGTAAACTGAACCCTAAATAAATTGAAATCCTGTATAAACGGAACCCTGAATAAACTGGAATCCTGTATAAACTGAACCATGAATAAACTGGAATTCTGTATTAACTGAACCTTAAATAAACTAGAATCTTGTCTAAATTGAACCCTGAATAAACTGGAATCCTGTATAAATTGAACCCTGAATAAACTGGAATCCTGTATAAACAACCCTGAATGAGCTGGAATCCTGTATAAACTGAACCTTAAATAAACTGGAACCCTGTATGAACTAAACCCTGAATAAACAGGAAAGTGTATAAACTGAACCCTTAATAAATTGAAATCCTGTATAAACTGAACCCTGAATAAACTGGAATTCTGTATAAACTGTACCCTGAATAAACTGGAATCCTGTATAAACTGAACCCTGAATAAATGGGAATCCTGTATAAACTGAGCCCTGAATAAATGGGAATTCTGTATAAACTGAACCCTGAATAAACTGGAATCCTGTATAAACTGCACTTTGAATAAACTGAAATCCTGTATAAACTGAACCCTGCATAAACTGGAATCCTGTATAAACTAAACTTTGAATAAACTGGAATCCTGTATAAACTGAACCCTGAATAAACTGGAATCCTGTATAAACCGAACTTTGAATAAACCAGAATCCTGTATAAACTGAACCCTGAATAAATTGAAATCCTGTATAAACTGAACCATAAATAACCTGGAATCCTGTATAAACTGAACCCTGAATAAATTGAAATCCTGTATAAACTGAACCCTGATTAAACTGGAATCCTGTATAAACTGAACTTTGAATAAATTGAAATCCTGTATAAACTGGAATCCTGTATAAACTGAACACTGAATAAACTGGAATCCTGTATATACTGAACTATGAATAAACTGAAATCCTGTATAAACTGAACCCTGAATAAACTGGAATCCTGTATAAACTGAACCCTGAATAAACTGGAATCCTGTATATACTGAACTTTGAATTAACAGAAATCCTGTATAAACTGAACCCTGAATAAACTGAAATCCGGTATAAACTGAACTTTGAATAAATTGAAATCCTGCATAAACTGAACCCTGAATAAACTGGAATTCTGTATAAACTGTACCCTGAATAAACTGGAATCCTGTATAAACTGAACCCTGAATAAATGGAAATCCTGTATAAACTGAGCCCTGAATAAATGGGAATTCTGTATAAACTGAACCCTGAATAAACTGGAATCCTGTATAAACTGCACTTTGAATAAACTGAAATCCTGTATAAACTGAACCCTGCATAAACTGGAATCCTGTATAAACTAAACTTTGAATAAACTGGAATCCTGTATAAACTGAACCCTGAATAAACTGGAATCCTGTATAAACTGAACTTTGAATAAACCAGAATCCTGTATAAACTGAACCCTGAATAAATTGAAATCCTGTATAAACTGAACCATAAATAACCTGGAATCCTGTATAAACTGAACCCTGAATAAATTGAAATCCTGTATAAACTGAACCCTGATTAAACTGGAATCCTGTATAAACTGAACTTTTAATAAACTGGAATCCTGTATAAACTGAACCCTGAATAAACTGGAATCCTGTATAAACTGAACCCTGAATAAACTGGAAAGCTGTGTAAACTGAACCCTAAATAAATTGAAATCCTGTATAAACTGAACCCTGAATAAACTGGAATCCTGTATAAACTGAGCCCTGAATAAATGGGAATTCTGTATAAACTGAACCCTGAATAAACTGGAATCCTGTATAAACTGCACTTTGAATAAACTGAAATCCTGTATAAACTGAACCCTGCATAAACTGGAATCCTGTATAAACTAAACTTTGAATAAACTGGAATCCTGTATAAACTGAACCCTGAATAAACTGGAATCCTGTATAAACTGAACTTTGAATAAACCAGAATCCTGTATAAACTGAACCCTGAATAAATTGAAATCCTGTATAAACTGAACCATAAATAACCTGGAATCCTGTATAAACTGAACCCTGAATAAATTGAAATCCTGTATAAACTGAACCCTGATTAAACTGGAATCCTGTATAAACTGAACTTTTAATAAACTGGAATCCTGTATAAACTGAACCCTGAATAAACTGGAATCCTGTATAAACTGAACCCTGAATAAACTGGAAAGCTGTGTAAACTGAACCCTAAATAAATTGAAATCCTGTATAAACTGAACCCTGAATAAACTGGAATCCTGTATAAACTGAACCCTGAATAAACTGGAATCCTGTATCAACTGAACTTTGAATAAATTGAAATCCTGCATAAATTGAACCCTGAATAAACTGGAATCCTGTATAAACTGAACCCTGAATAAACTGGAATCCTGTATAAACTGAACCCTGAATAAACTGGAATCCTGTATATACTGAACTTTAAATTAACAGAAATCCTGTATAAACTGAACCCTGAATAAACTGAAATCCGGTATAAACTGAACTTTGAATAAACTGGAATCCTGTATAAACTGAACCCTGAATAAACTGGAATCCTGTATAAACTGAACTTTGAATAAACCAGAATCCTGTATAAACTGAACCCTGAATAAATTGAAATACTGTATAAACTGAACCATAAATAACCTGGAATCCTGTATAAACTGAACTTTTAATAAACTTGATTCCTGTATAAACTGAACCCTGAATAAACTGGAATCCTGTATAAACTGAACCCTGAATAAACTGGAATCCTGTATAAACTGAACCATGAATAAACTGGAATTCTGTATTAACTGAACCTTAAATAAACTAGAATCTTGTCTAAATTGAACCCTGAATAAACTGGAATCCTGTATAAATTGAACCCTGAATAAACTGGAATCCTGTATAAACAACCCTGAATGAGCTGGAATCCTGTATAAACTGAACCTTAAATAAACTGGAACCCTGTATGAACTAAACCCTGAATAAACAGGAAAGTGTATAAACTGAACCCTTAATAAATTGAAATCCTGTATAAACTGAACCCTGAATAAACTGGAATTCTGTATAAACTGTACCCTGAATAAACTGGAATCCTGTATAAACTGAACCCTGAATAAATGGGAATCCTGTATAAACTGAGCCCTGAATAAATGGGAATTCTGTATAAACTGAACCCTGAATAAACTGGAATCCTGTATAAACTGCACTTTGAATAAACTGAAATCCTGTATAAACTGAACCCTGCATAAACTGGAATCCTGTATAAACTAAACTTTGAATAAACTGGAATCCTGTATAAACTGAACCCTGAATAAACTGGAATCCTGTATAAACCGAACTTTGAATAAACCAGAATCCTGTATAAACTGAACCCTGAATAAATTGAAATCCTGTATAAACTGAACCATAAATAACCTGGAATCCTGTATAAACTGAACCCTGAATAAATTGAAATCCTGTATAAACTGAACCCTGATTAAACTGGAATCCTGTATAAACTGAACTTTGAATAAATTGAAATCCTGTATAAACTGGAATCCTGTATAAACTGAACACTGAATAAACTGGAATCCTGTATATACTGAACTATGAATAAACTGAAATCCTGTATAAACTGAACCCTGAATAAACTGGAATCCTGTATAAACTGAACCCTGAATAAACTGGAATCCTGTATATACTGAACTTTGAATTAACAGAAATCCTGTATAAACTGAACCCTGAATAAACTGAAATCCGGTATAAACTGAACTTTGAATAAATTGAAATCCTGCATAAACTGAACCCTGAATAAACTGGAATTCTGTATAAACTGTACCCTGAATAAACTGGAATCCTGTATAAACTGAACCCTGAATAAATGGGAATCCTGTATAAACTGAGCCCTGAATAAATGGGAATTCTGTATAAACTGAACCCTGAATAAACTGGAATCCTGTATAAACTGCACTTTGAATAAACTGAAATCCTGTATAAACTGAACCCTGCATAAACTGGAATCCTGTATAAACTAAACTTTGAATAAACTGGAATCCTGTATAAACTGAACCCTGAATAAACTGGAATCCTGTATAAACTGAACTTTGAATAAACCAGAATCCTGTATAAACTGAACCCTGAATAAATTGAAATCCTGTATAAACTGAACCATAAATAACCTGGAATCCTGTATAAACTGAACCCTGAATAAATTGAAATCCTGTATAAACTGAACCCTGATTAAACTGGAATCCTGTATAAACTGAACTTTTAATAAACTGGAATCCTGTATAAACTGAACCCTGAATAAACTGGAATCCTGTATAAACTGAACCCTGAATAAACTGGAAAGCTGTGTAAACTGAACCCTAAATAAATTGAAATCCTGTATAAACTGAACCCTGAATAAACTGGAATCCTGTATAAACTGAACCCTGAATAAACTGGAATCCTGTATCAACTGAACTTTGAATAAATTGAAATCCTGCATAAATTGAACCCTGAATAAACTGGAATCCTGTATAAACTGAACCCTGAATAAACTGGAATCCTGTATAAACTGAACCCTGAATAAACTGGAATCCTGTATATACTGAACTTTAAATTAACAGAAATCCTGTATAAACTGAACCCTGAATAAACTGAAATCCGGTATAAACTGAACTTTGAATAAACTGGAATCCTGTATAAACTGAACCCTGAATAAACTGGAATCCTGTATAAACTGAACTTTGAATAAACCAGAATCCTGTATAAACTGAACCCTGAATAAATTGAAATACTGTATAAACTGAACCATAAATAACCTGGAATCCTGTATAAACTGAACTTTTAATAAACTTGATTCCTGTATAAACTGAACCCTGAATAAACTGGAATCCTGTATAAACTGAACCCTGAATAAACTGGAAAGCTGTGTAAACTGAACCCTAAATAAATTGAAATCCTGTATAAACGGAACCCTGAATAAACTGGAATCCTGTATAAACTGAACCATGAATAAACTGGAATTCTGTATTAACTGAACCTTAAATAAACTAGAATCTTGTCTAAATTGAACCCTGAATAAACTGGAATCCTGTATAAATTGAACCCTGAATAAACTGGAATCCTGTATAAACAACCCTGAATGAGCTGGAATCCTGTATAAACTGAACCTTAAATAAACTGGAACCCTGTATGAACTAAACCCTGAATAAACAGGAAAGTGTATAAACTGAACCCTTAATAAATTGAAATCCTGTATAAACTGAACCCTGAATAAACTGGAATTCTGTATAAACTGTACCCTGAATAAACTGGAATCCTGTATAAACTGAACCCTGAATAAATGGGAATCCTGTATAAACTGAGCCCTGAATAAATGGGAATTCTGTATAAACTGAACCCTGAATAAACTGGAATCCTGTATAAACTGCACTTTGAATAAACTGAAATCCTGTATAAACTGAACCCTGCATAAACTGGAATCCTGTATAAACTAAACTTTGAATAAACTGGAATCCTGTATAAACTGAACCCTGAATAAACTGGAATCCTGTATAAACCGAACTTTGAATAAACCAGAATCCTGTATAAACTGAACCCTGAATAAATTGAAATCCTGTATAAACTGAACCATAAATAACCTGGAATCCTGTATAAACTGAACCCTGAATAAATTGAAATCCTGTATAAACTGAACCCTGATTAAACTGGAATCCTGTATAAACTGAACTTTTAATAAACTGGAATCCTGTATAAACTGAACCCTGAATAAACTGGAATCCTGTATAAACTGAACCCTGAATAAACTGGAAAGCTGTGTAAACTGAACCCTAAATAAATTGAAATCCTGTATAAACTGAACCCTGAATAAACTGGAATCCTGTATAAACTGAACCCTGAATAAACTGGAATCCTGTATCAACTGAACTTTGAATAAATTGAAATCCTGCATAAATTGAACCCTGAATAAACTGGAATCCTGTATAAACTGAACCCTGAATAAACTGGAATCCTGTATAAACTGAACCCTGAATAAACTGGAATCCTGTATATACTGAACTTTAAATTAACAGAAATCCTGTATAAACTGAACCCTGAATAAACTGAAATCCGGTATAAACTGAACTTTGAATAAACTGGAATCCTGTATAAACTGAACCCTGAATAAACTGGAATCCTGTATAAACCGAACTTTGAATAAACCAGAATCCTGTATAAACTGAACCCTGAATAAATTGAAATCCTGTATAAACTGAACCATAAATAACCTGGAATCCTGTATAAACTGAACTTTTAATAAACTTGATTCCTGTATAAACTGAACCCTGAATAAACTGGAATCCTGTATAAACTGAACCCTGAATAAACTGGAAAGCTGTGTAAACTGAACCCTAAATAAATTGAAATCCTGTATAAACTGAACCCTGAATAAACTGGAATCCTGTATAAACTGAACCATGAATAAACTGGAATTCTGTATTAACTGAACCTTAAATAAACTAGAATCTTGTCTAAATTGAACCCTGAATAAACTGGAATCCTGTATAAATTGAACCCTGAATAAACTGGAATCCTGTATAAACAACCCTGAATGAGCTGGAATCCTGTATAAACTGAACCTTAAATAAACTGGAACCCTGTATAAACTAAACCCTGAATAAACAGGAAAGTGTATAAACTGAACCCTGAATAAATTGAAATCCTGTATAAAGTGAACCCTGAATAAACTGGAATCCTGTATAAACTGAACCCTGAATAAACTGGAATCCTGTATCAACTGAACTTTGAATAAATTGAAATCCTGCATAAACTGAACCCTGAATAAACTGGAATCCTGTATAAACTGAACCCTGAATAAACTGGAATCCTGTATAAACTGAACCCTGAATAAACTGGAATCCTGTATATACTGAACTTTGAATTAACAGAAATCCTGTATAAACTGAACCCTGAATAAACTGAAATCCGGTATAAAGTGAACTTTGAATAAATTGAAATCCTGTATAAACTGAACCCTGCATAAACTGGAATCCTGTATAAACTAAACTTTGAATAAACTGGAATCCTGTATAAACGGAACCCTGAATAAACTGGAATCCTGTATAAACTGAACCCTGAATAAATTGAAATCCTGTATAAACTGAACCCTGATTAAACTGGAATCCTGTATCAACTGAACTTTTAATAAACTGGAATCCTGTATAAACTGAACCCTGAATAAACTGGAATCCTGTATAAACTGAACCCTGAATGAGCTGGAATCCTGTATAAACTGAACCTTAAATAAACTGGAACCC
Organism: Bathymodiolus septemdierum; assembly: GCA_963383655.1. Taxonomy (NCBI): domain Eukaryota; kingdom Metazoa; phylum Mollusca; class Bivalvia; order Mytilida; family Modiolidae; genus Bathymodiolus; species Bathymodiolus septemdierum. The sequence goes on along the minus strand of OY726529.1, from coordinate 3,422,028 downwards.
TGTATAAACTAAACCCTGAATAAACTGGAAAGTGTATAAACTGAACCCTGAATAAATTGAAATCCTGTATAAACTGAACCCTGAATAAACTGGAATCCTGTATAAACTGAACCCTGAATAAACTGGAATCCTGTATAAACTGAACCCTAAATAAACTGAAATCCTGTATAAACTAAACCTTGAATAAACTGGAATCCTGTATAAACTGAACCCTGAATAAATTGAAATCCTGTATAAACTGAACCATAAATAACCTGGAATCCTGTATAAACTGAACCCTGAATGAATTGAAATCCTGTATAAACTGAACCCTGATTAAACTGGAATACTGTATAAACTGAACACTGAATAAACTGGAATCCTGTATATACTGAACTATGAATAAACTGAAATCCTGTATAAACTGAACCCTGAATAAACTGGAATCCTGTATAAACTGAACCCTGAATAAACTGGAATCCTGTATATACTGAACTTTGAATTAACAGAAATCCTGTATAAACTGAACCCTGAATAAACTGAAATCCGGTATAAACTGAACTTTGAATAAATTGAAATCCTGCATAAACTGAACCCTGAATAAACTGGAATTATGTATAAACTGTACCCTGAATAAACTGGAATCCTGTATAAACTGAACCCTGAATAAACGGGAATCCTGTATAAACTGAGCCCTGAATAAATGGGAATTCTGTATAAACTGAACCCTGAATAAACTGGAATCCTGTATAAACTGCACTTTGAATAAACTGAAATCCTGTATAAACTGAACCCTGCATAAACTGGAATCCTGTATAAACTAAACTTTGAATAAACTGGAATCCTGTATAAACTGAACCCTGAATAAACTGGAATCCTGTATAAACTGAACTTTGAATAAACCAGAATCCTGTATAAACTGAACCCTGAATAAACTGGAATCCAGTATAAACTGAACTTTGAATAAATTGAAAACCTGTATAAACTGAACCCTGAATAAACTGGAATCCTGTCTAAGCAGAACCCTGAATAAACTGGAATCCTGTATAAACTGAACTTTGAATAAATTGAAATCCTGTATAAACTTTACTGTGAATAAACTGGAATCCTGTCTAAGAAGAACCCTGAATAAACTGGAATGCTGTATAAACTGAACTTTGAATAAATTGAAATCCTGAATAAACTGGAATCCTGTATAAACTGAACTTTGAATAAATTGAAATCCTGCATAAACTGAAATCCTGTATAAACTAAACCTTGAATAAACTGGAATCCTGTATAAACTGAACCCTGAATAAATTGAAATCCTGTATAATCTGAACCATAAATAACCTGGAATCCTGTATAAACTGAACCCTGAATAAATTGAAATCCTGTATATACTGAACCCTGAATAAACTGGAATCCTGTATAAACTGAACCCTGAATAAACTGGAATCCTGTATATACTGAACTTTGAATAAACTGAAATCCTGTATTAACTGAACCCTGAATAAACTGGAATCCTGTATAAACTGAACCCTGAGTAAACTGAAATCCGGTATAAACTGAACCCTGAATAAATTGAAATCCTGTATAAACTGAACCCTGAATAAACTGCAATTCTGTATAAACTGAACCCTGAATAAACTGGAATCCTGTATAAACTGAACCCTGAATAAACGGGAATCCTGTATAAACTGAACCGTGAATAAACGGGAATCATGTATAAACTGAACCCTGAATAAACTGGAATCCTGTATAAACTGAACCCTGAATAAACTGGAATCCTGTATAAACTGAACTTTGAATAAATTGAAATCCTGTATAAACTGAACCCTGCATAAATTGGAATCCTGTATAAACTAAACTTTGAATAAACTGGAATCCTGTATAAACTGAACCCTGAATTATCTGGAATCCTGTATAAACTGAACTTTGAATAAACCAGAATCCTGTATAAACTGAACCCTGAATAAACTGGAATCCACTATAAACTGAACTTTGAATAAATTGAAAACCTGTATAAACTGAACCCTGAACAAACGGCAATCCTGTATAAACTGAACTTTGAATAAATTGAAAACCTGTATTAACTGAACCCTGAATAAACTGGAATCCTGTCTAAGCAGAACCCTGAATAAACTGGAATCCTGTATAAACTGAACTTTGAAGAAATTGAAATCCTGAATAAACTGGAATCCTGTATAAATTGAACTTTGAATAAATTGAAATCCTGAATAAATTGAAATCCTGTATAAACTGAACCCTGAATAAACTGGAATCCTGTATAAACTGAACCCTGAATAAACTGAAATCCTGTATAAACTGAACCCTGAATAAACTGGAATCCTTCATAAACTGAACCCTGAATAAACTGGAATCCTGTATAAACTGAACCATGAATAAACTGGAATCCTGAATAAACTGAGCCCTAAATAAACTGGAATCCTGTCTAAGCTGAACCCTGAATAAACTGGAATGCTGTATAAACTGAACTTTACATTGTAAGAAATCTTTGTTAAGATAACATGTATAAATAGAACACCTGTCTATTATATTCTGAATACTATTATTAAAACCTAACACATAGTGAGAGCTGTTTTTCAATTGGTCAATATATTTAAATCCTTCTGAATGATTGAACGGTAAAAGCAGTGCAGTGGGGAGCCTACCTACACAACCACTCAGGAATAAAACTGTAAATGTTGATCAAATTAAAAATATATTTATTGTATTGTACCAATATATTGTTCCAACAAAATCAGTGCTTAGATATTAAAAAACATGCTGTACACAACATACACAGATTAGCATGGGGCTGCTATGCTAGTGGGGCCCCAAGGCAATTGCCCAGCATGCCATGGCGTTAAGACGGCACTGCCCAGTATTGTATTCTAATGATATCTATGTATACATACCTTTGTATTGTAGAGAATGAGTGCCATGGAGTTAAGACGGCACTGCCCAGTATTGTATTCTAATGATATCTATGTATACAATACCTTTTTATTGTAGAGAATGAGTGCCATGGCGTTAAGACGGCACTGCCCAGTATTGTATTCTAATGATATCTATGTATACATACCTTTTTATTGTAGAGAATGAGTGCCATGGCGTTAAGATGGCACTGCCCAATATTGTATTCTAATGATATCTATGTATACAATACCTTTTTATTGTAGAGAATGAGTGCCATGGCGTTAAGACAGCACTGCCCAGTATTGTATTCTAATGATATCTATGTATACAATACCTTTTTATTGTAGAGAATGAGTGCCATGGCGTTAAGACGGCACTGCCCAGTATTGTATTCTAATGATATCTATGTATACATACCTTTTTATTGTAGAGAATGAGTGCCATGGCGTTAAGATGGCACTTCCCAATATTGTATTCTAATGATATCTATGTATACAATACCTTTTTATTGTAGAGAATGAGTGCCATGGCGTTAAGATGGCACTGCCCAGTATTGTATTATAATGATATCTATGTATACATACCTTTTTATTGTAGAGAATGAGTGCCATGGCGTTAAGATGGCACTGCCCAGTATTGTATTCTAATGATATCTATGTATACAATACCTTTTTATTGTAGAGAATGAGTGCCATGGCGTTAAGACGGCACTGCCCAATATTGTATTCTAATGATATCTATGTATACAATACCTTTTTATTGTAGAGAATGAGTGCCATGGCGTTAAGACGGCACTACCCAGTATTGTATTCTAATGATATCTATGTATACAATACCTGTTCATTGTAGAGAATGATGGCCATGGCGTTAAGATGGCACTGCCCAGTATTGTATTCTAATGATATCTATGTATACATACCTTTTTATTGTAGAGAATGATTGCCATGGCATTAAGACGGCACTGCCCAGTATTGTATTCTAATGATATCTATGTATACATACCTTTTTATTGTACAGAATGAGTGCCATGGAGTTAAGACGGCACTGCCCAGTATTGTATTCTAATGATATCTATGTATACATACCTTTTTATTGTAGAGAATGAGTGCCATGGCGTTAAGACGGCACTGCCCAGTATTGTATTCTAATGATATCTATGTATACATAACTTTTTATTGTACAGAATGAGTGCCATGGAGTTAAGACGGCACTGCCCAGTATTGTATTCTAATGATATCTATGTATACAATACCTTTTTATTGTACAGAATGAGTGCCATGGCGTTAAGATGGCACTGCCCAATATTGTATTCTAATGATATCTATGTATACAATACCTTTTTATTGTACAGAATGAGTGCCATGGTGTTAAGATGGCACTGCCCAATATTGTATTCTAATGATATCTATGTATACAATACCTTTTTATTGTAGAGAATGAGTGCCATGGCATTAAGATGGCACTGCCCAGTATTGTATTCTAATGATATCTATGTATACAATACCTTTTTATTGTAGAGAATGAGTGCCATGGCGTTAAGATGGCACTGCCCAGTATTGTATTCTAATGATATCTATGTATACAATACCTTTTTATTGTAGAGAATGAGTGCCATGGTGTTAAGATGGCACTGCCCAATATTGTATTCTAATGATATCTATGTATACAATACCTTTTTATTGTACAGAATGAGTGCCATGGTGTTAAGATGGCACTGCCCAGTATTGTATTCTAATGATATCTATGTATACAATACCTTTTTATTGTAGAGAATGAGTGCCATGGCGTTAAGATGGCACTGTCCAGTATTGTATTCTAATGATATCTATGTATACATACCTTTTTATTGTACAGAATGAGTGCCATGGCGTTAAGACGGCACTGCCCAGTATTGTATTCTAATGATATCTATGTATACATACCTTTTTATTGTACAGAATGAGTGCCATGGCATTAAGACGGCACTGCCCAGTATTGTATTCTAATGATATCTATGTATACAATACCTTTTTATTGTAGAGAATGAGTGCCATGGCGTTAAGATGGCACTGCCCAGTATTGTATTCTAATGATATCTATGTATACAATACCTTTTTATTGTAGAGAATGAGTGCCATGGCGTTAAGATGGCACTGCCCAGTATTGTATTCTAATGATATCTATGTATACAATACCTTTTTATTGTAGAGAATGAGTGCCATGGCGTTAAGACAGCACTGCCCAGTATTGTATTCTAATGATATCTATGTATACATACCTTTTTATTGTAGAGAATGAGTGCCATGGCGTTAAGATGGCACTGCCCAGTATTGTATTCTAATGATATCTATGTATACATACCTTTTTATTGTAGAGAATGAGTGTCATGGTGTTAAGATGGCACTGTCCAGTATTGTATTCTAATGATATCTATGTATACATACCTTTTTATTGTAGAGAATGAGTGCCATGGCGTTAAGATGGCACTGCCCAGTATTGTATTCTAATGATATCTATGTATACATACCTTTTTATTGTAGAGAATGAGTGCCATGGAGTTAAGACGGCACTGCCCAGTATTGTATTCTAATGATATCTATGTATACATACCTTTTTATTGTAGAGAATGAGTGCTATGGTGTTAAGACGGCACTGCCCAGTATTGTATTCTAATGATATCTATGTATACATACCTTTTTATTGTAGAAAATGAGTGCCATGGCATTAAGACGGCACTGCCCAGTATTGTATTCTAATGATATCTATGTATACATACCTTTTTATTGTAGAGAATGAGTGCCATGGCATTAAGACGGCACTGCCCAGTATTGTATTCTAATGATATCTATGTATACATACCTTTTTATTGTAGAGAATGAGTGCCATGGTGTTAAGATGGCACTGCCCAGTATTGTATTCTAATGATATCTATGTATACATACCTTTTTATTGTAGAGAATGAGTGCCATGGCGTTAAGACGGCACTGCCCAGTATTGTATTCTAATGATATCTATGTATACATACCTTTTTATTGTAGAGAATGAGTGCCATGGCGTTAAGACGGCACTGCCCAGTATTGTATTCTAATGATATCTATGTATACAATACCTTTTTATTGTAGAGAATGAGTGCCATGGCGTTAAGACGGCACTGCCCAGTATTGTATTTTAATGATATCTATGTATACATACCTTTTTATTGTAGAGAATGAGTGTCATGGCGTTAAGACGGCACTGCCCAGTATTGTATTCTAATGATATCTATGTATACATACCTTTTTATTGTAGAGAATGAGTGCCATGGCATTAAGACGGCACTGCCCAGTATTGTATTCTAATGATATCTATGTATACATAGCTTTTTATTGTAGAGAATGAGTGCCATGGCGTTAAGACGGCACTGCCCAGTATTGTATTCTAATGATATCTATGTATACATACCTCTTTATTGTAGAGAATGAGTGCCACGGCGTTAAGACGGCACTGCCCAGTATTGTATTCTAATGATATCTATGTATACATACCTTTTTATTGTAGAGAATGAGTGCCATGGCGTTAAGATGGCACTGCCCAGTATTGTATTCTAATGATATCTATGTATACAATACCTTTTTATTGTAGAGAATGAGTGCCATGGCGTTAAGACGGCACTGCCCAGTATTGTATTCTAATGATATCTATGTATACATACCTTTTTATTGTAGAGAATGAGTGCCATGGCGTTAAGACGGCACTGCCCAGTATTGTATTCTAATGATATCTATGTATACATACCTTTTTATTGTAGAGAATGAGTGCCATGGCGTTAAGATGGCACTGCCCAGTATTGTATTCTAATGATATCTATGTATACAATACCTTTTTATTGTAGAGAATGAGTGCCATGGCGTTAAGACGGCACTGCCCAGTATTGTATTCTAATGATATCTATGTATACATACCTTTTTATTGTAGAGAATGAGTGCCATGGCGTTAAGACGGCACTGCCCAGTATTGTATTCTAATGATATCTATGTATACATACCTTTTTATTGTAGAGAATGAGTGCCATGGCGTTAAGACGGCACTGCCCAGTATTTTATTCTAATGATATCTATGTATACAATACCTTTTTATTGTAGAGAATGAGTGCCATGGAGTTAAGACGGCACTGCCCAGTATTGTATTCTAATGATATCTATGTATACATACCTTTTTATTGTAGAGAATGAGTGCCATGGTGTTAAGACGGCACTTCCCAGTATTGTATTCTAATGATATCTATGTATACAATACCTTTTTATTGTAGAGAATGAGTGCCGTGGCGTTAAGACGGCACTGCCGAGTATTGTATTCTAATGATATCTATGTATACATACCTTTTTATTGTAGAGAATGAGTGCCATGGCGTTAAGATGACACTACCCAGTATTGTATTCTAATGATATCTATGTATACATACCTTTTTATTGTAGAGAATGAGTGCCATGGCGTTAAGACGGCACTGCCCAGTATTGTATTCTAATGATATCTATGTATACATACCTTTTTATTGTAGAGAATGAGTGCCATGGTGTTAAGACGGCACTGCCCAGTATTGTATTCTATTGATATCTATGTATACAATACCTTTTTATTGTAGAGAATGAGTGCCATGGCGTTAAGACGGCACTGCCCAGTATTGTATTCTAATGATATCTATGTATACAATACCTTTTTATTGTAGAGAATGAGTGCCATGGCGTTAAGACGGCACTGCCCAGTATTGTATTCTAATGATATCTATGTATACATACCTTTTTATTGTAGAGAATGAGTGCCATGGCGTTAAGACGGCACTGCCCAGTATTGTATTCTAATGATATCTATGTATACATACCTTTTTATTGTAGAGAATGAGTGCCATGGAGTTAAGACGGCACTGCCCAGTATTGTATTCTAATGATATCTATGTATACATACCTTTTTATTGTAGAGAATGAGTGCCATGGCGTTAAGATGGCACTGTCCAGTATTGTATTCTAATGATATCTATGTATACAATACCTTTTTATTGTAGAGAATGAGTGCCATGGCGTTAAGACGGCACTGCCCAGTATTGTATTCTAATGATATCTATGTATACATACCTTTTTATTGTAGAGAATGAGTGCCATGGAGATAAGACGGCACTGCCCAGTATTGTATTCTAATGATATCTATGTATACATACCTTTTTATTGTAGAGAATGAGTGCCATGGCATTAAGACGGCACTGCCCAGTATTGTATTCTAATGATATCTATGTATACAATACCTTTTTATTGTAGAGAATGAGTGCCATGGAGTTAAGACGGCACTGCCCAGTATTGTATTCTAATGATATCTATGTATACATACCTTTTTATTGTAGAGAATGAGTGCCAAGGCATTAAGACGGCACTGCCCAGTATTGTATTCTAATGATATCTATGTATACATACCTTTTTATTGTAGAGAATGAAGCTCCAACTATTAACATTGTTAGCGGAAATAACAGAATAAATGCACAAGTCGGCTCTTCAATAGAAATGGTGTTTACTGGACAGGATGATAAAACCTTTTTTTATGACATCATAAATCAGCCAGTTGCTGGATTCATTGCTGACAATTCTACGGGAAATTTGTCTTTAAGATGGACGCCTGCAAATGTCAATGCTGAAAGAATAAGGTAGTTTGTTAGTTTTGTTGTTAAAGCATTCTTCAAATGGATATATATATATATATAAATATATATAGTAAAACTTGTCCATGTGGGAGCTTGTAATAAGCTGTCACATGTATAAAAAGATCACCTTTTTCTTGTCCTGTCATAGAAAATTTCATATGAATTGAACCTCTTTAGTATAAACATATTTTAATAATTAATTCAATATTACACATTATGATAATACACATATAAATTATATATACATTTAAATTAATCAATAGGATTCGGAAACAAGTGGTTAAACTTATATTAATCTGTATCCCTGTTGTTATCTGGTGTTCAAGGTTTAATTAGTATCGAAAGATAGAAGTGTATTGAGAATTATCAAGTGTTAATCAGTCGTTGTCAATGTTAATTGGGGTGCTTTAGTAAGAAGAATAAAATAAAAAGAAACAAACAAATGAAGTGTAAAGGTGCAAGTGCTTTATTTTTAACATGTTTATGTTGTGTGAATATGGTTAGGAGGTGAATCGTTTACTACTTATGATGAACTTCTGCACGTTTAAGAATATATCTGTATTTAGGGTATTCGTTAAGTCTGTAGAGCCAAACAATAATAAATCTGTATTTAAGTTAATTGGTAAATAATTAATGGTGTGAATATGTCTCAGTCTTGTTGCATTGTGACGGGGACAATGTAGCAGAAGATGGGCCGTGGTTTCTGTTGCCTCACATTGACAGAATGGGGAATTTACAATGTTTTTTACGAAACAAGTGATGATTGAGAGAGCTGCATTGCATACGCAACCTAGCGTGTAAAATTTGTCCCAGTCGAGTACCAATATAATAATAAATGGGTTTAGTATTGTTTTGGGGTTGAAGATTTGATTTAATTATCTGAACAGATCTGCTTGATTTAATATTTTCTGGCTGTTGGTTTCATAGTTGTACACTGGAGGGTATGAAATAACTTGCGTAGAGCGATGTTCAGTGCGTACAGGAGGAATATGTGAGGTATGACGAGTATTGTGGTCATGGATCATGCCGAAATTTTGCGGAATTAAGTTACTAAGATATTGAGGAGTTAGATTATTTGACATCTTATAAAATTGAATCGTTCTATGCCTTTCCCTTCTATCTTTCAATTTTTCCCACCTGGTTTCAATATATAGATTACTTAAGGATACAAGTCTGGTACCCCCAGTCACTATTCTAGCAGCCTCAACCTGAACATTTTCTAGTTTGTTAATTAGTATTTGAGTCTTGGTATCCCAAACAACATCCGCATATTCTAGTAATGGTCTTATAAAAGTAATATAAATTGTTTCTAGAGTTTTCCTATCCAGTATAAATTTGAATTTCCTTAAAATGTTAACACATGAGAATGCTTTTTTAGTTTATCATGTCAATATGTTTATTCCAATTACCATCGTCAGAAAGTTGTAGTCCAAGGTGCTTATGATCAGTAACAGTACTAATGATAGTATTATTCATAATAAGGTTAGGTTGATGGGGTTCATTTAATTTTCGAGAGAAAGTCATGGTTTCAGTTTTCTGTGGATTAAAATTTACCAGCCAATTTGTAGACCATGCATGTAATTTCACTAGGTCATCATTGAGTGTTTGTGCTGTTTCTTGTGGGTCGTCTACAATTAAGTACAGACTAGTGTCATCGGCAAATAATTTTATAGTCGAATTAATATCGGTCAGTATGTCATTTATGAAAACAATGAACAAAAGAGGTTCTAGAATCGATCCCTGGGGTACACCAGCATTTATGTCATGCCAACTAGAAGTTCAATTATTAATTACGACACGTTGTTTTCTTTCAGACAAGTAGTTTTTCACTCAAGATAATAATGATCCTCTAATCCCTATTGATTCAAGCTTACAAAGTAATCCCTTATGCCAAACTCGGTCAAATGCTTTACTTATATCGCAAAAGACAGCTCTCACTTCCTTACCTTCATCCAACGCTCTACCAAATTCATTTGTAATGTACAGGAGTTGATTAACGGCAGAATCTCCAGGAGTAAAACCAGATTGATGGGAAGTAATTAAGTTATTGTCAATCAAATAGTTATAAATATGTTTATAGACTAATCGCTCCATTACCTTGGCAAGTATACTAATGAGGGAAATTGGTCTGTAGTTTTTCAAATTACTGGGACAATCAGTTTTAAAAACGGGGGGTCACATTAACATATTTTCACCTGTCTTATAAGGCCACTTTCTCTCTGTTCTAAAGGTCATGACCTCTTAATACATGTTTGACTGTAGTTCTTACTCTATCAGTTTTTTATTCACCATGACCAAAGCCCAATTGAGCTTTTTGTATCATTTGTCATTCGTTGTCTGTTAATCAGTCATAGTTAACTTGATGACATTTTAATCTTTTCCTGCAAAGCTGCTCATTTACATATATTTCAGGTTTACTGTAGAAGCCTATTATAATGTTATGTATGGGGTACCTTTAGGTTTTTTCTATTAAATATTCCAGGTTTACTGTAGAAGCCTATTATAATGTTATGTATGGGGTACCTTTAGGTTTTTTCTATTATATATTCCAGGGTTACGGCACAAGACAGTGATGGTTTGACAGCAGAGGCTATTGAGATAGAGATTATATTGTGTAGTGGTTGTAACACTCATGGGTCATGTGATTATAACAACACAAGAAATCAGACCAACAACTACTTCAAACTTTCCTACTGTATCTGTAGTACTGGATACTCAGGTATGTACGGCTATTTTAGTAATTTTTAACTCTTATAAGTTCACACCCTTCCATAGTAAAACAAACTCAAAAAATAAAAATGGCCTCGTATACTTATATATATGAGGGATATACTTTGGACCGTATTTTACGGACTGTAGATTTAGACATTTTTACTTCTAAATTCAAAATGTAAATTTACCATTATATGCATTTGAAAAAATATTTCAGTTAAACCCATATTCCACATAGAGGTTTATTCCAGAAAATGGGGCAATTAGACCTTTAGTTCACATGGACTTGTAGTCCAGAAAATATTTCAGTTAGACACATCGTCCACATGAATCTGTAGTCCAGAAAAATGCAATTAGACCAATAAACTACATAGTAGTCTAAAATGTATTTTGAATAGGTCTATAGTCCACATACACTTATAGTCCTGAAAAAAAGTATGGTTAAATAAATGTCAATTAAATGTACTTTTAAATTGGCTTTCTACAACAGGTGACCTCTGATGAGATGTAGTACTGTATAACCCTGTTATTTTCTTTTACATGGTAGTCACATTGACTTTTCATTTTCAAATCAACAATATTTGTTTCATTCGAAAAAAAAAATAGAAAAAACAACTCTTATTTCATTTTTGTTGATAATGCAATATTTAAAAAAAAGACATTACAGTATCGGAAAATAATATAAAAAAAAAATCAGTAATAGAAAAATTCAAATTGTTTTATTTATTTATTATTTTTTTGGTCTTGTCTTTGATTATCATATGACTACATTTTTCAGGAAAAAAATATCACCGGTCAAATTCATGTGTATTATATACCCATACCCCTTTACAGATTCATCTTTCAGTTTAAACAAGTGTGCAATATTTTTATTTCTATTTTTAGGTGATGACTGTGAAACTGATACAAATGCTTGTGCCGACAGTCCATGTGCATTGGGACGTAGCTGTAGTGATCTGACACCAGCAGAGGAAGTACAGTTTGGTAGAACATACAACTGCTCCAGTTGCCCTGCAGGGTACAATATCACAGCAGATGAGAAATGTGAAGGTAAGACTTTTAACTACAAAAATGCAATTTGGCCCATTAACATAAAAGAAATGAATTTTGAATTCTTTGCATATAAGAAATTAACCTCTCATGAGCCAATGTAATGTCAGAGAACCTTCCCAATTGATGATTTGGTTTTATGGTGTTTAACGCCACTTTCAACAATATTTCAATTATATCGTGACTGTCACTTTTATTGGTGGAGGAAACCGGAGGACCCTGAAAAAATCACCAACCTGTCGCAAGTCACTGACAAACTTAATCACATAATGTTGTACACTTCGCCTTGATCAAGATTTGAACTCACAACATCAGTGGTGATAGACACTGATTACATAGGTAGTTGTAAATCCAACTACCATACTATCATGGTCACAATGGCCCCTCTTTTCTAGTATTAAGCAAAACAAGACACCATTTAATAATTATCCATATCCAATTTATTATTGGCATATAGCAAAATTTCAAAAATGCTGAAAATATTGTTATTCTTTATCATATACAATACATATATATATTGCTTAGTTTCTTTTTGTTAATATTGTGAAGATATAGATGTTACCATTGTTACCATTGTTACATTACAATCATCAATCATATTGCAGCAATTTTTCCTTCTATTTTTTGATATTGGCGAATGTTTATCAAGTTTGTTTTAGTATATTGCATTATTTTTGTTTCTATTTTTAGATATTGATGAATGTTTATCTAGTTTGACTAACAACTGTCCAGACAACAGTAATTGTACCAACACTGACGGGAGCTACACATGTACTTGTCTTAGTGGATTTAGGAAAGTTGGTTCTCTCTGTCGAGGTACGTAGTTCTTATCTTCTGTAGACTCTCAGTTTTTTATGTTTGTTTGTTAGAGGGTGTTTAACACCACTTTTAACAATATTTCAGTTATATCGTGGTTGTCAGTTTTATCGGTGGAGCAAACTGGAAGACCTGGAGAAAAACACCGATCTGTCGCAAGTCACCTGTTTATATCTCTATATGTCAAAAAGTCCGAAACTACTGCCAAATTTTACTGAAAAAGAACAAACAATAAATGTATTTCCTATTGTTTCCAAGGATGTCCTCATTTTAGTCTGTGTTATACTGTTATCATTTCTTACTGATCATCCATTGCTAGAATTTTCATTTTGAAATATTTACGAACTTTGACATTTTTTATTGTAATTTTCAGATATTGATGAATGTACGGAGCGAACTAGTGGATGTCAACAGACCTGTGATAATAACGATGGTGGATTTACTTGTGGATGTGGGTTTGGTTATGAACTTCTACCCGATGGAAAAACATGTAACCAAAGTAAGTAAATATGACCTTGACATTCATTAATCGTTTGAATGAATAATGCATTTTCTTACTTTATTATGTTATATTCTGTGTAGATAAATGCTGGATATAGCCATTTTTATTGTATTGTTATTTGGTGTATAAAATTTGATTTCCCAGTTGTGTGGTTATCAACCAAAAAGCCCAATATGAGTGGAGTTATCTTACAAATACTATGCCCAATGTCTCATGAGTCTGTCAGTAAATCATATGTACAATTATCAACTAATTTCAGAGACAGTTTATAGTACAATTTATAATTATCTTGTTTCTGAATCCTACAATTTGGTGTTTTTTGTTTGTTTTTTTTTTTTCATATATTTGTGATATTATTTGTTTATTTAAATGAATAAATAATGTTTAAACTAATTTAAGTATATGGTGTTATTTTGTTTTAGCAATAACAGACATTTGTCAGCTCCAAGGGTTAAACTGCAGTTATGCTTGTGACAATACTACAAGACCAAGAGGAGAATGGGGCTGTATTTGTGAGGAAGGTTATAAACTAGAGGGAGATAACAGTATCTGTACAAGTAAGTGTTTAAATAGAACCCTACCTCCATTCCTTTCCTCCCCCCAAAAAAATAGATTTTTGGTGTTTAACGCCACTTTCAACAATATTTCAGCTATATCATGGCGACAGTTTTAATGGTGGAAGAAGCCAGAGTACCTGGAGAGAACCACTGACCATGGGCAAGCAACTGGTAAACTTTATCACTTGTAACTGCGAGTCGAGTGCACACTTTTTGTAATTTACAAAGCCGGGCACGAACTCACGCTGTATTGGTGATAGGAATGTATGAGTTGTTAGGTAATCCAACTACCTAACTCATTGAGCCACCCAGAAATATTGTGAAACTGTTTACTCGCGTAGTGGCATAAATCACATGTGGATTTTGAAAAACTCTAAAGATCTTTTGGATAACCTTAAATCAAGATCTTTCTCTCAGGTATCCTCCATCAAAACTTAGATTTTTCAACTCTGTATACCACCCTACCGCATGACAAATTAAAAACCCGCTTAAAAGAAACCATTCACAAAGCTTTCAGTCATAGAAACGATGGCTCAAAATTTGTTGTGTTAGGCTACAATTCCACATATTTTTCAAACAAAATTCAAAAAAGTAAAACATGCTACTCCGAGGAACAAGTGATCAGTATGCTGGAGTTCCTCATCGATAACATATTTGTCTCCTTTGGAGGGGCACTGTTTCAGCAGGTCGTCGGCATACCAATGGGTACAAATTGTGCCCCTCTTCTAGCCGATTTATTTTTATATTCATACGAGTCGAAGTTTCTACAAAATCTTGTAAAAGATAAGAAGATTCATGAAGCTAGAGCCTTTAATTTCACATACAGATATATTGATGACGTTTTATCTATCAATAATCCTAGATTTGCAGAATTTCTTCCATTGATATATCCTCCAGAGCTGGAAATTAAAGAGACCACAGATACAGCTTCGTCCGTATCATTTTTGGACTTATACCTCGAATTTTACAACAGTGGTCAACTCAGTACTAAAATTTATGATAAACGGGATGACTTCAATTTTAAAATCATAAATTTTCCTAATATGTGCAGCAATATACCAGCTTCTCCTGCATATGGTGTTTACATCTCGCAATTGATTCGTTATGCAAGGGCCAGTAGCAATTATTCTGATTTCTTGAAACGTCGTCTTTATCTGGGAAACAGGCTACTGGACCAGGGCTATGAAAAGATTTGCCTTATTCGATCTCTTAAAAAGTTTATATTCCGATACCAAGATCTTGTCGAAATATATTCTGCCTCTGCAGACACGATAGTAAACGATGGATTTTCATAAAGTAAATATGGATAATGTATAAAAATAAGGATTAAGTAATCGTGGTTTAGACATGACGTCATTCAACATCTCATTTGAAATCAAATTGTGTAGTTAAAGATGACCGTTTAGTTAAACCGTTCTGCAGAGACGATAATAAACGATGGATTTTCATAAAGTACTGAGTTTACTACTACATTGTATTATACCTATTTTGTCCCAGTATTGTTAAAAATGCTGTAATAATGACAACCAGAACCTTTTAACCGTAATGAAAGTGGGAGGTTTGGCGTCGTAAAATCTGATTCAACCCACCATTTCTTTGGAAATGCCTGTGCCAAGTCAGGGCCATTGCAGTTTTCCCAGTTTTCCGGTTGTTAACTGATTTTGTCTGTTTGTTGACTTATGAGTTTTGCCTTTCCCTTTGGAAGATTGCTCAGTGTTCGATAATTTTGTTATTACCCTTATTTGTAAAGTAATTTAGAATCTGTAATTTAGCATTATGATTTTGTAAAGTAATTTAGAATCTGTAATTTAGCATTATGATTTTGTAAAGTAATTTAGAACATGCAATTCAGCATTATGATTTTGTAAAGTAATTTAGAGCATACATTCAGCTTTGTAATTTTGTAAAGTAATTCAGAGCATGCATTCAGCATTATGATTTTGTAAAGCAATTTAGAGCATACATTCAGCATTATGATTTTGTAAAGTAATTTAGAGCATACATTCAGCATTATGATTTTGTAAAGTAATTCAGAGCATGCATTCAGCATTATGATTTTGTAAAGTAATTTAGAGCATGCATTCAGCATTATAATTTTGTTAAATAATTTAGAGCATACATTCAGCATTATGATTTTGTAAAGTAATTTAGAGCATACATTCAGCATTATGATTTTGTAAAGTAATTTAGAGCATACATTCAGCATTATGATTTTGTAAAGTAATTTAGAGCATGCATTCAGCATTATGATTTTGTAAAGTAATTTAGAGCATACATTCAGCATTATGATTTTGTAAAGTAATTTAGAACATGTCAGGGTCATTACGGTTTTCACAGTTTTCCGATTGTTCACTGATTTTGTCTGTTTATATAATTATGAGTTTTGACTTTCTCTTTGTAAATTGTTCGGAGTTCGGTAATTTTGTTATTACCCTTAATTAGCATTATGTTGTTTCTTTTTCAGATGTTAATGAATGTGACAGTAATGTCTGTACACATTCCTGTAATGATACGGTTGGTAGTTACTTCTGTTCCTGTTTCAATGGATTTAAACTGAACGCTGACAAAACAACTTGTACAGGTATGTTAACATGGGGTTCACATTCAGGGACGCAGAGATGTTTACAACTATGGTTTCTCCGTATTTTCTACGATTTTTTACCATGAAATATTGACTATGATTTACGGTAATGAAACTACATTCGGTGATTTTTGTGTAAATAAATCTTTTTGTTTATGAATCTGAAAAATAAAATTACCGATCAGCGTCAAAAAGAAGAAAAACATGGAAAGAGTTTAGATAATGCGCTTAGGAGACTTGGTATGATAATTTGCTGTATTGTAACGTGACGCTAATGGCATCAACAGGAGGGATTTTTTCTTTGATTGTGATTAAGTATTGGGTGTGTAATTATCTCCCTTGTCAGAACATCAACATTTTCCATATTTGATAAAGAATTAAGATCAAGATTCTTTCATGATAATTACTTAAAGAAAAACTGTTTCTAATGATGCATGGTAGAATCAAAATAGCTTAGGATCTCAAGCTTTCAAAGATTGTCTTTCTTTAAAAAAAACATTTCTGATGCCGTCATGGTCATGATGACATGATAGTTGGATTTACAACTACCTGTGCAATCATTGCCTATCACCACTAACATTGTGAGTTTGAATCAAAATAGCTTAAGATCTCAAGCTTTCAAAGATTGTCTTTCTTTAATAAACATTTCTGGGACCGTCATGGTCATGATGATATGATAGTTGGATGAGCAATCATTGGCTATCGCCACTAACATGAGTTTGAATCCTGCTCATGACGAGGTTTACTCGATATATTACATTATATGATAAAGTATGTCAGGGACTTGCGGCAGGTCGTGGTTTTCTCTCTGGGTACTCCGGTTTCCTCCTCCAATAAAACTGACTCACAATATAGCTGAAATATTGTTGAAAGCGGCTATATATGACATAATCCTAAAATCTGTTTTGGAGGTGTAATTCTTTAAAAACACTAGTTCATTATTATTATATATAAATTGTTTTGTATTTCAGAATGTTTACCCCCATATTATGGAAATAATTGTGAACAGCTGTGTACCTGTGGACCTGGTGCTATTAGCTGTGATTCTAGTCATGGATGTGTTTGTAGTAGTTCCTGGGAGGGAGATAACTGTGACGTGGATGTTAACGAGTGTGTTGTTATGCCTGATATTTGTGGTTCTGATAAGACGTGCGTCAACACAGATGGTGGCTATGAGTGTAACTGTAGAACTGGGTACCAGAAAACGTCTACCGATAACAGTGTTCCTTGTACAGGTAAGAAATTATTATTTACCTGACCTTGATTACAGGAGCATATTTTCTGGTATTGTCATCATTTGCCATCGTTGTCTACCTCTGTTACCTGTTACACTTCAATATTTTTCTGGCATGCCACTTGGAACACTTACTTGGTAGGATAGTTTCTTATATTACCCTCTTAATAATTTTTTTTGTCGATCAGAAATCTGAGATGGACACTAGCACAGGATAAATAAAGGTCTGATATCTTTTTTTCAAATTTAAGAAGAATTAGAAGATACCAAAGGGATAATCAGAATCTGCAAATCTAAGGACAGACAACACAATGGCCAAAAGAAAAAGGACAAACAATGATCTACAAAACACAACACATAAAGTTAAAGATCAAGTAACACGAAACCCACTAAGGACTGGGGGTGAACATAGGTGCTCCGGAAGGGTATGTAATTCCTATTTGATTTTGTAACACCTGTATATTCTGCTAATTTTTGTTCCAGGAAGGTTTATTTTAGACAGGTTTCATTGTACAAGTATCATGTAATTCTATTTATAGATATAAACGAGTGTAATGTACAGTCACTGAACAATTGTACCACAACGACATCCATGTGTCAGAACACCGGAGGTGGATATACATGTAAATGTAAAAGTGGATATCAACAGAAGAATGCTTACGAGTGTGAAGGTAAAAAGATGATTATTGAATCTTCAAATATGGGCAGCAACGAAAAAAGCTTAAAAAACAGAGATATAGGGAATAATGTCAGTTTGGAAGATCGAGACAAACATTATCGCTAGCAAATCCGATAGGAAGAGTTGTGATATTAGGGATAATGTATGTTAAGACCTTCATAACTGACGCTATTGTTTTTATCTGTATTAAACGTCATAATGTGATTTCACACTTACCGATATATTCCAATATCAGAGCCAGTACGTTGATACTGACAATATCACTCAGTCAGATCAAAGAGAAAATGTCCAATTTAATACAAACTATACAAAACCTGCACAGATTCACTTCCACTCAAAAACACTACAATCTATCATAAACATGGACAGTACAACAGCAGAGTCTGTGAATGTTCGTAGTTAACTAACTACATGTATTAATGAAGAGGGTAGAATCCGATGGTTAAAATTTACTCTTAGGGTGTAAAAATTCATATTGCGATGCCTCAAAAAGATGTAATAATAAGGATGAATTATTTTACCTCTTCAAATGTAACATGTAAAGAGATGATATTTTATTTATCAGATTTTTACTGGTTATTTCTTAAAAGGGGTCATCATGGTCGTGATCGTATGGTAGTTAGATTTACAACTACCTGTGCAATCAGTGCCTATCACCATTCA
Source organism: Bathymodiolus septemdierum (assembly GCA_963383655.1). NCBI lineage: Eukaryota > Metazoa > Mollusca > Bivalvia > Mytilida > Modiolidae > Bathymodiolus > Bathymodiolus septemdierum. The sequence continues at coordinate 3,402,710 of OY726529.1, read as the reverse complement.
AGTTGTGAGTTCAAACCCCGTTCATGGCAAGGTGTACTCAATACAACATTATGTGATAAAGTTTGTCAGTGACTTGCGACAGGTCAGTGGTTTTCTCCGGGTACTCTGGTTTCCTCCACCAATAAAACTAACCTCCACGATATAGCTGAAATATTGTTGAAAGTGGCATTAAACACCATAACCCTAACCCTTATTTGTTAACATCTTATTATTTATTAATGTTTATTTTTTTTTCGTAGATATTAATGAGTGTACAACAGGATCTAACGACTGTGAACAAGAATGTGTGAACTTCGCAGGACGATACAATTGTAAATGTAGATTTGGATTTGAACTCAAAACAGATCGTAAAACTTGTAAACAAGGTACTTATTTCTTATTAGATATATCTTATTTTAGATTGAACCAGATTTATCCACTATTTAATAATATAACGTTAGATTAAAGATTAGATTATAGTTGATCTTATTGAGGATTACATAAGTTGGTGTTAAACACTAATCAATCAATCAATAAATATGTTATAAAGAGAATATAGAGAATGCTAAAAAAAAATTGCAAAGCACCTTTTGTCATCCAAAGATTTAAAAATTGTAATTTAAAAGAAAAAAAAACATACGTAATAAAAATGTAGATATTTAATTTTGGTACGCATGACGCATTTCAGGAATAACCTTCATCAGGTCACTCATAGTCAAATGATTGAAAAGCCAAATAGTTTAAAAGTCTTGTTAAGAAGGATTTATGATATATCATGACTTTTAAAAAGATTTCGTGGTTTTCAATACAACTGAAACTAAACCTTGAGGATTTCTAATTATTTTGAATTTTTAAGTTTCAATTTGTTCTATTTTTTGTTGCTGCATGAATTTAATAATTTTTTGTTGTTTTTCAGTGTCAGACCCGTGTGGAACACTCAGTAACTTAACCTGTAGTTATGCTTGTAAACTCTCAGGAAATACAACATCCTGTTATTGTAAATCAGGTTATATACTAGATACTGACCTCCAGACTTGTAAAGGTAATTTATTGTAAATCAGGTAATGAACTAGATACTGACCTCCAGACTTGTAAAGGTAATTTATTGTAAATCAGGTTATGAACTAGATACTGACCTCCAGACTTGTAAAGGTAATTTATTGTAAATCAGGTTATGAACTAGATACTGACCTCCAGACTTGTAAAGGTAATTTATTAACAGACCAAATAAACCGAACATATAGCTTGTATATCAATTATAATGCTAATACAGTAGTGCCCCTATTATCAGGCCAAAATTCAGGTGTACTGAGATACCAACATACAAAGTTGTCCCCTTCAAGAGAGGCCCCCCTCTCATATAAGGCCACTTTTTAATTGCAGAACTCAGATACCAACATACTAAGTCGTCCCCTTCAAGAGAGTACACCCCTCATATAAGGCCACTTTTTAATTACAGAACTGAGATACCAACATACAAAGTTGTCCCCTTCAAGAGAGGTCACCCCTCATATAAGGCCACTTTTTAATTACAGAACTGAGATACCAACATACAAAGTTGTCCCCTTCAAGAGAGTACACCCCTCATATAAGGCCACTTTTTGATTACAGAACTCAGATACCAACATACAAAGTTGTCCCCTTCAAGAGAGGCCACCCCTCATGTAAGGCCACTTTTTAATTGTAGAACTCAGATACCAACATACTAAGTCGTCCCCTTCAAGAGAGTACACCCCTCATATAAGGCCACTTTTTGATTACAGAACTGAGATACCAACATACTAAGTTGTCCCCTTCAAGAGAGGCCACCCCTCATATAAGACCACTTTTTAATTACAGAACTGAGATACCAACATACAAAGTTGTCCCCTTCAAGAGAGGCCACCCCTCATATAAGGCCACTTTTTGATTGCAGAATTGAGATACCAACATACTAAGTTGTCCCTTCAAGAGACACCACCCCTCATATAAGGCCACTTTTTGATTGCAGAATTGAGATACCAACATACTAAGTTGTCCCCTTCAAGAGAGGCCAACCCTCATATAAGGCCACTTTTTGATTGCAGAATTGAGATACCAACATACTAAGTTGTCCCCTTCAAGAGAGTACACCCCTCATATAAGGCCACTTTTTAATTACAGAACTGAGATACCAACATACAAAGTTGTCCCCTTCAAGAGAGGTCACCCCTCATATAAGGCCACTTTTTAATTACAGAACTGAGATACCAACATACAAAGTTGTCCCCTTCAAGAGAGTACACCCCTCATATAAGGCCACTTTTTGATTACAGAACTCAGATACCAACATACAAAGTTGTCCCCTTCAAGAGAGGCCACCCCTCATGTAAGGCCACTTTTTAATTGCAGAACTCAGATACCAACATACTAAGTTGTCCCCTTCAAGAGAGTACACCCCTCATATAAGGCCACTTTTTAATTGCAGAACTCAGATACCAACATACTAAGTCGTCCCCTTCAAGAGAGTACACCCCTCATATAAGGCCACTTTTTGATTACAGAACTGAGATACCAACATACTAAGTTGTCCTCTTCAAGAGAGGCCACCCCTCATATAAGACCACTTTTTAATTACAGAACTGAGATACCAACATACAAAGTTGTCCCCTTCAAGAGAGGCCACCCCTCATATACGGCCACTTTTTGATTGCAGAATTGAGATACCAACATACTAAGTTGTCCCTTCAAGAGACACCACCCCTCATATAAGGCCACTTTTTGATTGCAGAATTGAGATACCAACATACAAAGTTGTCCCCTTCAAGAGAGGCCAACCCTCATATAAGGCCACTTTTTGATTGCAGAATTGAGATACCAACATACTAAGTTGTCCCATTCAAGAGAAGCCACCCCTCATATAAGGCCACTTTTTAATTACAGAACTGAGATACCAACATACTAAGTTGTCCCCTTCAAGAGAGGCCACCCTCTCATATAAGGCCACTTTTTAATTGCAGAATTGAGATATCAACATACAAAGTTGTCCCCTTCAAGAGAGGCCACCCCTCATATAAGGCCACTTTTTAATTGCAGAACTGAGATACCAACATACTAAGTTGTCCCCTTCAAGAGAGACCACCCCTCATATAAGGCCACTTTTTGATTGCAGAACTGAGATACCAACATACTATGTTGTCCCCTTCAAGAGAGGCCATCCCTCATATAAGGCCACTTTTTAATTGCAGAACTGAGATACCAACATACTAAGTTGTCCCCTTCAAGAGAGGCCACCGCTCATATGAGGCCACTTTTTGATTGCAGAACTGAGATACCAACATACTATGTTGTCCCCTTCAAGAGAGGCCACACCTCATATAAGGCCACTTTTTGATTGCAGAATTGAGATACCAACATACTATGTTGTCCCTTCAAGAGACGCCACCCCTCATATAAGGCCACTTTTTGATTGCAGAATTGAGATACCAACATACTAAGTTGTCCCCTTCAAGAGAGGCCACCCCTCATATAAGGCCACTTTTTAATTGCAGAATTGAGATACCAACATACAAAGTTGCTCCCTTCAAGAGAGGCCACCCCTCATATAAGGCCACCTTTTAATTGCAGAACTGAGATACCAACATACTAAGTTGTCCCCTTCAAGAGAGGCCACCCCTCATATAAGGCCACTTTTTGATTACAGATCTGAAATACCAACATACTAAGTTGTCCCCTTCAAGAGAGGCCACCCCTCATATAAGGCCACTTTTTAATTGCAGAATTGAGATACCATAATACTAAGTTTTCCCCTTCAAGAGAGGCCACCCCTCATATAAGGCCACTTTTTAATTGCAAAACTGAGATACCAACATACAAAGTTGTCCCCTTCAAGAGAGGCCACCCCTCATATAAGGCCACTTTTTAATTGCAGAATTGAGATACCAACATACAAAGTTGTCCCCTTCAAGAGAGGCCACCCCTCATATAAGGCCACCTTTTAATTGCAGAACTGAGATACCAACTTACTAAGTTGTCCCCTTCAAGAGAGGCCACCCCTCATATAAGGCCACTTTTTAATTGCAGAATTGAGATACCAACAGACAAAGTTGTCCCCTTCAAGAGAGGCCACCCCTCATATAAGGCCACCTTTTAATTGCAGAACTGAGATACCAACATACTAAGTTGTCCCCTTCAAGAGAGGCCACCCCTCATATAAGGCCACTTTTTGATTACAGATCTGAAATACCAACATACTAAGTTGTCCCCTTCAAGAGAGGCCACCCCTCATATAAGGCCACTTTTTAATTGCAGAATTGAGATACCATAATACTAAGTTTTCCCCTTCAAGAGAGGCCACCCCTCATATAAGGCCACTTTTTAATTGCAAAACTGAGATACCAACATACAAAGTTGTCCCCTTCAAGAGAGGCCACCCCTCATATAAGGCCACTTTTTGATTGCAGAACTGAGATACCAACATACTAAGTTGTCCCCTTCAAGAGAGGCCACCCCTCATATAAGGCCACTTTTTAATTACAGAACTGAGATACCAACATACTAAGTTGTCCCCTTCAAGAGAGGCCACCCCTCATATAAGGCCACTTTTTGATTGCAGAACTGAGATACCAACATACTAAGTTGTCCCCTTCAAGAGAGGCCACCCCTCATATAAGGCCACTTTTTAATTGCAGAACTGAGATACCAACATACAAAGTTGTCCCCTTCAAGAGAGGCCACCCCTCATATAACGCCACTTTTTAATTACAGAACTGAGATACCAACATACTAAGTTGTCCCCTTCAAGCGAGGCCACCCCTCATATAAGGCCACTTTTTAATTGCAGAACTGAGATACCAACATACTAAGTTGTCCCCTTCAAGAGAGGCCACCCCTCATATAAGGCCACTTTTTGATTGCAGAACTGAGATACCAACATACTAAGTTGTCCCCTTCAAGAGAGGTCACCCCTCATATAAGGCCACTTTTTAATTACAGAACTGAGATACCAACATACTAAGTTGTCCCCTTCAAGAGAGGTCACCCCTCATATAAGGCCACTTTTTGATTGCAGAACTGAGATACCAACATACAAAGTTGTCCCCTTCAAGAGAGGTCACCCCTCATATAAGGCCACTTTTTGATTGCAGAACTGAGATACCAACATACAAAGTCGTCCCCTTCAAGAGAGGTCACCCCTCATATAAGGCCACTTTTTAATTACAGAACTGAGATACCAACATACTAAGTTGTCCCCTTCAAGCGAGGCCACCCCTCATATAAGGCCACTTTTTAATTGCAGAACTGAGATACCAACATACTAAGTTGTCCCCTTCAAGAGAGGCCACCCCTCATATAAGGCCACTTTTTGATTGCAGAACTGAGATACCAACATACTAAGTTGTCCCCTTCAAGAGAGGTCACCCCTCATATAAGGCCACTTTTTAATTACAGAACTGAGATACCAACATACTAAGTTGTCCCCTTCAAGAGAGGTCACCCCTCATATAAGGCCACTTTTTGATTGCAGAACTGAGATACCAACATACAAAGTTGTCCCCTTCAAGAGAGGTCACCCCTCATATAAGGCCACTTTTTGATTGCAGAACTGAGATACCAACATACAAAGTCGTCCCCTTCAAGAGAGGTCACCCCTCATATAAGGCCACTTTTTAATTACAGAACTGAGATACCAACATACTAAGTTGTCCCCTTCAAGAGAGGTCACCCCTCATATAACGCCACTTTTTAATTACAGAACTGAGATACAATTACAGAACTGAGATACCAACATACAAAGTTGTCCCCTTCAAGAGAGGCCACCGCTCATATAAGGCCACTTTTTGATTGCAGAACTGAGATACCAACATACTAAGTTGTCCCCTTCAAGAGAGGTCACCCCTCATATAAGGCCACTTTTTAATTGCAGAACTGAGATACCAACATACAAAGTTGTCCCCTTCAAGAGAAGCCACCCCTCGTATAAGGCCACTTTTTGATTGCTGATCTGTTTATGCTGGTTTAACTGTATGGGAATTTATATAATTCTAATTACATTAAATAAAATGTGATAGGAGTAGTAGAAAAGCTGTATTTCGGTCAGTGACAGTATATAACAAAATTTATCCATTGCAATATTATGACTTGCGCAAATAGAACAAGTGCATGATACAATATTTTGTTTCATTCTATTTTTAGATATTGATGAATGTACAGATGATACTGCAAATTTGTGTTCTATAAAAAGCACCTGTACTAATATAGCTGGTAGTTTCCAATGTAGCTGTCCTACAGGAAAATTCCTGGACAATGACCAGAGAACATGTACTGGTATGTATCCAGTTCTAAGTCATTTAATTTCATTTGGAGTGTAACATAGCTAAAAGCTTCTTCTACTTTCACTTTCAAAACATAGCTGAACATGTATGTACATGATGTAAATGATGGGGGGAAAAAAGAATAAAGAAAGATAGAGATGTCTTTACTAAAACCTCTTTCAATAAAGTAATATTTATGTTAAAATCCTCATCTCTAAATTAAATTAATTTATTCTAGAAAAAAAACCACCCCACCTCCTTTAATGAATGAAATTATGACAAGAAGGTTTTTAGACAGTGATGGTCAATAATTCCACCAATAGCTATAATTGATGGCTGCATCTCTTTTTGTTGTGTTATTTTATTCAAATACTTCCCCTACATCGACTAGTTAAAAAACCATACAGAATTGGAATAGATATTTGGAATTTAAATAATAACACCCAGATTTTACCATTAAAGTACCAGGGTGATGAAGCGATGCTTACACAATCCAGAACCCAATATCGACTCTGTTTTCCAGAAAATTTTTGTATAATTATTTAATTGCACAACTGTCTATACAAAAAGGGTTGAAAACCACAAAATCATACTGTTAATACAAAATGTAATTTGGTTTGGAAATATTGTAAAAACTTTTGAGACAATCACTAAAAAATTTAGCTTCTTCAATACAGAAATATTTATTTATACCTGAATAAAATTATATCATTTCAGACTGTGATCAGTTTCACTGGGGCGATAGTTGTGACAATGCTTGTGATTGTGGCCCCGGGGCCAGTAGTTGTAATCCTGTGACTGGGTGTGTCTGTATGTCTGGTTGGCAGGGTGATAAGTGTGATGCTGACGTTGATGAGTGTAATGCTGTCAACAACCCATGTGACACGGCAAATAATCAGAAATGTGTAAACACAGCTGGTTCTTATATATGTCTGTGTGTGACTGGTTACCAGAATGTATCTGGTACCTGTACAAGTAAGTGTTAACTGGTGGTTTCCATGGTAATTAATATATATAAGTCTCCCAAACAATATTTGGAGACGTATTGTTTTTATGCGCCCGTCTTATGGTATACCAATGTCCGACTGACCATCCGTCTGTCCGTCTGTCCGTCCGTCTGTCCGTCCGTCTGTCCGTCCGTCCGTCCGTCCGTCCGTTTCACATGTCACACTCTAACTTAAGAACCTCTTGGCCAATTCACTTCAAAATTGATAGAGTTATTGGAATTGATGGTCTTACAGTCTGTATACTTCATGGTGAAATTTCGAATTTTCATTCCAGAGTTATGGGACTTTATTCATCAAATTGTAGGCGATTTTTCGTATGTCGCGCTGTAAATTGAGAACCTCTTGGCCAATTCACTTCCAACTTCGCATCGTTATTGGAATTGATAGTCTTATACTTTTTGGTGAAATTTCAATTTTTCATTCCAGAGTTATGGAACTTTATTCATCAAATTGTAGGCGATTGTTCGTATATCGCGCTGTAAATTGAGAACCCCTTTGCCAATTCACTTCAAACTTCGCACAGTCATTGGAATTGATAGTCTCACGGTATGTATACTTTTTGGTGAAATTTCGATTTTTCATTCCAGAGTTATGGGACTTTATTCATCAAATTCTAGGCGATTTTTCGTATGTCCCGCTGTAAATTGAGAACCCCTTCGCCAATTCACTTCAAACTTCGTACTCTTATTGGAATTGATAGTCTTTACTGATTTCTCAAAAAAAGTGTCGTATGTATAAATGTTCCAATTCATGTTTATGGTGCAGCTGTTGGTGAAATTTAGATTTTTCATTCAAGAGTTATGGGAAAGAAAGTCTTTACAAATATTGTATGAATGTTGACGATGGGCGTATCATGCGCTCTTGGCGCAGCTGTTTATTGCTATTATTATTATTATTACTCTCCTCCTTTCTTTCTTTCCGTGGCACATGAACTTGTCCACGACAGATCTGAGGAACTACTGAACAGAATTTCATGAAACTTGGTGGAGTTATAGATATATGTTTTTAGTTGGTACTAAAGTTTTCAGCTTTGTGGTAAACGGGGTCAAAGTCATAGTTTGAGGGGTTCAAAGGGGTTGGGGTTACAATAGAATCCTATGGAAAAGTTGGAATTTCATACATTAATGTTGATAATTTCTAAATGGATAACGATAAGAGACATAAAATTTGACATAGTGATAGGTCACCATTAGAGGAGCAATTCTGCGTTTTCAAAATTTTCGAGACGTCTGCTATTTTCAAAATGGCTGCCAAGCACGGCATAAAAAATGGGCGGAAAAAATTCAACATTGTCCGATATCATCAACATTTGATATGTGGGTAGATAATGATATCCCGAATTGATTCCAGACATTGAAAATTTTCTACCGATCACCATTTTCAAAATGGCCACCACAATACCGCAAAAATTCAACATTGTCCGATAACATCTAAATTTGATATGTGGGTAAATTATGATGTCCCGAATAGATTCCCGACATTGAAAAATGTCTAGCGGTCGCCATTTTCATAAAGGTCGCCACAATACTGCATAAATTCAACATTGTCCGATTTCAACGACATTTTATATGTTGGTAGATTATGATGTCCCGAATTTATTCCCGACATTGAATTTTTTTTAGCGGTCACCATTTTCAAAATGGCCGCCACAATACACACCAATTCAACATTGTCCGATTTCAACGACATTTCATATGTGGGTAGATTATGATGTCCTGAATTTATTCCCGACATTGAAAAATTTCTAGCGGTCACCATTTTCAAAATGGCCGCAAAAATTCAACATTGTCCGATATCATCTAATTTGGATATGTGGATAGATTATGATGTCCCGAATAGATTCCCATTATTGAAAAATTTCTACCGGTCGCCATTTTCAAAATGGCCACCACAATACCGCACAAATTCAACAATGTCCGATTTCAACGACATTTCATATGTAGGTAGATTATGATGTCACAAATTGATTCCTGACATTGAACAATTTCTACCGGTCTCCATTTTCAAAATGGCCACCACAATACCGCAAAAATTCAGGATTGTTCGATTTCAAAGGTAGCTTTTGATTTAATTTTTTAAACCTGTTGTCAGTGGCCGGTTTGGGAGACTTGAGACTTCATAATCGTTAGATTATAATCATATATTGTTGATTTTATAGCTTTTTTCCAATTTAGCATCTTTTTTAAAAAAAAAACTACATTTGTTAAAGGCAAATAATAAATACCAGTGCCTTATCTTGGCTTCATTAATATTAATAGCATATTGGGAAAAAGTGTTACTCATTTTGATGGCATAGTAATTTGTTCTGTGTATGCTGCTTTGTGTTTTTTTTTTATATGAAATATAATATCAGTTTTCATTTTTGATTTCAGACTTTCCGGTATAAAAAGATAAAAACATTTTAGCAATCTGTACGCTGTCTTTCTTTTGAAATATACAAATTATGTATTTATATATATATATGTAAGAGTTCATTTTGAATATCATATTTTTCCTGTAAATTTTAACTCTGACCCTCATATTTTAAAAAGTAGTAATAAGCAGCAACAAAACAAATAATGATCGATGGCATCAGTACTATTTCAACAACAAAACAAATAATGATCGATGGCATCAGTACTATTTCAACAACAAAACAAATAATGATCGATGGCATCGGTACTATTTCAACAACAAAACAAATAATGATCGATGGCATCGGTACTATTTCAACAACAAAACAAATAATGATCGATGGCATCGGTACTATTTCAACAACAAAACAAATAATGATCGATGGCATCAGTACTATTTCAACAACAAAACAAATAATGATCAATGGCATCAGTACTATTTCAACAACAAAACAAATAATGATCGATGGCATCAGTACTATTTCAACAACAAAACAAATAATGATCGATGGCATCAGTACTATTTCAACAACAAAACAAATAATGATCGATGGCATCAGTACTATTTCAACAACAAAACAAATAATGATCGATGGCATCGGTACTATTTCAACAACAAAACAAATAATGATCGATGGCATCGGTACTATTTCAACAACAAAACAAATAATGATCGATGGCATCAGTACTATTTCAACAACAAAACAAATAATGATCAATGGCATCAGTACTATTTCAACAACAAAACAAATAATGATCGATGGCATCAGTACTATTTCAACAACAAAACAAATAATGATCGATGGCATCAGTACTATTTCAACAACAAAACAAATATTGATCGATGGCATCAGTACTATTTCAACAACAAAACAAATAATGATCGATGGCATCGGTACTATTTCAACAACAAAACAAATAATGATCGATGGCATCGGTACTATTTCAACAACAAAACAAATAATGATCGATGGCATCAGTACTATTTCAACAACAAAACAAATAATGATCAATGGCATCAGTACTATTTCAACAACAAAACAAATAATGATCGATGGCATCAGTACTATTTCAACAACAAAACAAATAATGATCGATGGCATCAGTACTATTTCAACAACAAAACAAATAATGATCGATGGCATCAGTACTATTTCAACAACAAAACAAATAATGATCGATGGCATCGGTACTATTTCAACAACAAAACAAATAATGATCGATGGCATCGGTACTATTTCAACAACAAAACAAATAATGATCAATGGCATCAGTACTATTTCAACAACAAAACAAATAATGATCGATGGCATCAGTACTATTTCAACAACAAAACAAATAATGATCGATGGCATCAGTACTATTTCAACAACAAAACAAATAATGATCGATGGCATCAGTACTATTTCAACAACAAAACAAATAATGATCGATGGCATCAGTACTATTTCAACAACAAAACAAATAATGATCGATGGCATCAGTACTATTTCAACAACAAAACAAATAATGATCGATGGCATCGGTACTATTTCAACAACAAAACAAATAATGATCGATGGCATCAGTACTATTTCAACAACAAAACAAATAATGATCGATGGCATCAGTACTATTTCAACAACAAAACAAATAATGATCGATGGCATCAGTACTATTTCAACAACAAAACAAATAATGATCGATGGCATCAGTACTATTTCAACAACAAAACAAATAATGATCGATGGCATCAGTACTATTTCATCAACAAAACAAATAATGATCGATGGCATCGGTACTATTTCAATATCAAAACATAAAAATAAAATATTACAGAAACGTAAATATTTTCAGATATTGATGAATGTAGGACAAATAACCCATGTGATCAACTTTGTATAGACACGCCAGGCAGTTATACATGTGCTTGCAGAGCTGGATTCACTATGGATGCCAACCAAAAATGTCAAGGTAAGCATTCATTATATTTTACTTTCAAATATATCTATGCTTTGATAATAATGCCACCTTTGTGAAAATTCTGTCCATTGACATTAAACAGTATTATTGTGGCTTCACTGTGGCTATAGTTTTGTTGATAGAGGAAAATGGAATGCTGGGAGAAAATCACCATCAACATTTCAGAAGTCACTGACAATTCTTTTTTACCGTCATTGCCATGGATACCCTTAAAATGCAAATATATGTGAATATTCAATAAAGGAATATTTAAGCGTACAGCTTCAGTTGTGTATTGAAAAACATGGTCATCTCAAAGATAATGGATTCTCACCAAAATGATAAGACAGTTCCTATTTGTAGGGGTGGAAAATATTTTTGTCTTCCATTGATGGAAACATTGTGTAAATTGTTGTCTCTTTACTGTATAAACAACCATATTGTTGTCTCTTTACTGTATAAACAACCATATTGTTGTCACTTTACTGTATAAACAACCATATTGTTGTCTCTTTACTGTATAAACAACCATATTGTTGTCTCTTTACTGTATACACAACCATATTGTTGTCACTTTACTGTATAAACAACCATATTGTTGTCACTTTACTGTATAAACAACCATATTGTTGTCTCTTCACTGTATAAACAACCATATTGTTGTCTCTTTACTGTATAAACAACCATATTGTTGTCTCTTTACTGTATAAACAACCATATTGTTGTCACTTTACTGTATAAACAACCATATTGTTGTCTCTTTACTGTATAAACAACCATATTGTTGTCACTTTACTGTATAAACAACCATATTGTTGTCTCTTTACTGTATAAACAACCATATTGTTGTCTCTTTACTGTATAAACAACCATATTGTTGTCTCTTCACTGTATAAACAACCATATTGTTGTCACTTTACTGTATAAACAACCATATTGTTGTCACTTTACTGTATAAACAACCATATTGTTGTCTCTTTACTGTATAAACAACCATATTGTTGTCTCTTTACTGTATAAACAACCATATTGTTGTCACTTTACTGTATAAACAACCATATTGTTGTCACTTTACTGTATAAACAACCATATTGTTGTCACTTTACTGTATAAACAACCATATTGTTGTCACTTTACTGTATAAACAACCATAGTGTTGTCTCTTTACTGTATAAACAACCATATTGTTGTCTCTTTTCTGTATAAACAACCATATTGTTGTCACTTTACTGTATAAACAACCATAGTGTTGTCTCTTTACAGTATAAACAACCATATTGTTGTCACTTTACTGTATAAACAACCATATTGTTGTCTCTTTACTGTATAAACAACCATATTGTTGTCACTTTACTGTATAAACAACCATATTGTTGTCTCTTTACTGTATAAACAACCATATTGTTGTCACTTTACTGTATAAACAACCATATTGTTGTCACTTTACTGTATAAACAACCATATTGTTGTCTCTTTTCTGTATAAACAACCATATTGTTGTCTCTTTACTGTATAAACAACCATATTGTTGTCACTTTACTGTATAAACAACCATATTGTTGTCACTTTACTGTATAAACAACCATATTGTTGTCTCTTTACTGTATAAACAACCATATTGTTGTCTCTTTACTGTATAAACAACCATATTGTTGTCTCTTTACTGTATAAACAACCATATTGTTGTCACTTTACTGTATAAACAACCATATTGTTGTCACTTTACTGTATAAACAACCATATTGTTGTCACTTTACTGTATAAACAACCATATTGTTGTCTCTTTACTGTATAAACAACCATATTGTTGTCTCTTTACTGTATAAACAACCATATTGTTGTCACTTTACTGTATAAACAACCATATTGTTGTCTATTTACTGTATAAACAACCATATTGTTGTCTCTTTACTGTATAAACAACCATATTGTTGTCACTTTACTGTATAAACAACCATATTGTTGTCACTTTACTGTATAAACAACCATATTGTTGTCACTTTACTGTATAAACAACCATATTGTTGTCTCTTTACTGTATACACAACCATATTGTTGTCACTTTACTGTATAAACAACCATATTGTTGTCTCTTTACTGTATAAACAACCATATTGTTGTCACTTTACTGTATAAACAACCATATTGTTGTCTCTTCACTGTATAAACAACCATATTGTTGTCACTTTACTGTATAAACAACCATATTGTTGTCACTTTACTGTATAAACAACCATATTGTTGTCACTTTACTGTATAAACAACCATATTGTTGTCTCTTTACTGTATAAACAACCATATTGTTGTCACTTTACTGTATAAACGACCATATTGTTGTCACTTTACTGTATAAACAACCATATTGTTGTCTCTTTTCTGTATAAACAACCATATTGTTGTCACTTTACTGTATAAACAACCATATTGTTGTCTCTTTACTGTATAAACAACCATATTGTTGTCACTTTACTGTATAAACAACCATATTGTTGTCACTTTACTGTATAAACAACCATATTGTTGTCACTTTACTGTATAAACAACCATATTGTTGTCTCTTTACTGTATAAACGACCATATTGTTGTCTCTTTACTGTATAAACGACCATATTGTTGTCTCTTTACTGTATAAACGACCATATTGTTGTCTCTTTACTGTATAAACAACCATATTGTTGTCACTTTACTGTATAAACAACCATATTGTTGTCACTTTACTGTATAAACAACCATATTGTTGTCTCTTTACTGTATAAACAACCATATTGTTGTCTCTTTACTGTATAAACAACCATATTGTTGTCACTTTACTGTATAAACAACCATATTGTTGTCTCTTTACTGTATAAACAACCATATTGTTGTCACTTTACTGTATAAACAACCATATTGTTGTCACTTTACTGTATAAACAACCATATTGTTGTCACTTTACTGTATAAACAACCATATTGTTGTCACTTTACTGTATAAACATCCATATTGTTGTCTCTTTACTGTATAAACAACCATATTGTTGTCACTTTAATGTATAAACAACCATATTGTTGTCTCTTTACTGTATAAACAACCATATTGTTGTCACTTTACTGTATAAACAACCATATTGTTGTCACTTTACTGTATAAACAACCATATTGTTGTCACTTTACTGTATAAACAACCATATTGTTGTCACTTTACTGTATAAACAACCATATTGTTGTCTCTTTACTGTATACACAACCATATTGTTGTCACTTTACTGTATAAACAACCATAGTGTTGTCTCTTTACTGTATAAACAACCATATTGTTGTCTCTTTACTGTATAAACAACCATATTGTTGTCTCTTTACTGTATAAACAACCATATTGTTGTCACTTTACTGTATAAACAACCATATTGTTGTCTCTTTACTGTATAAACAACCATATTGTTGTCTCTTTACTGTATAAACAACCATATTGTTGTCTATTTACTGTATAAACAACCATATTGTTGTCACTTTACTGTATAAACAACCATATTGTTGTCTCTTTACTGTATAAACAACCATATTGTTGTCTCTTTACTGTATAAACAACCATATTGTTGTCACTTTACTGTATAAACAACCATATTGTTGTCTATTTACTGTATAAACAACCATATTGTTGTCACTTTACTGTATAAACAACCATATTGTTGTCACTTTACTGTATAAACAACCATATTGTTGTCACTTTACTGTATAAACAACCATATTGTTGTCTCTTTACTGTATAAACAACCATATTGTTGTCTCTTTACTGTATAAACAACCATATTGTTGTCTCTTTACTGTATAAACAACCATATTGTTGTCTCTTTACTGTATAAACAACCATATTGTTGTCACTTTACTGTATAAACAACCATATTGTTGTCACTTTACTGTATAAACAACCATATTGTTGTCTCTTTACTGTATAAACGACCATATTGTTGTCACTTTACTGTATAAACGACCATATTGTTGTCACTTTACTGTATAAACAACCATATTGTTGTCACTTTACTGTATAAACAACCATATTGTTGTCTCTTTACTGTATAAACAACCATATTGTTGTCACTTTACTGTATAAACAACCATATTGTTGTCACTTTACTGTATAAACAACCATATTGTTGTCTCTTTACTGTATAAACAACCATATTGTTGTCACTTTACTGTATAAACAACCATATTGTTGTCACTTTACTGTATACACAACCATATTGTTGTCACTTTACTGTATAAACAACCATATTGTTGTCTCTTTACTGTATAAACAACCATATTGTTGTCACTTTACTGTATAAACGACCATATTGTTGTCACTTTACTGTATAAACAACCATATTGTTGTCACTTTACTGTATAAACAACCATATTGTTGTCTCTTTACTGTATACACAACCATATTGTTGTCACTTTACTGTATAAACAACCATATTGTTGTCACTTTACTGTATAAACAACCATATTGTTGTCACTTTACTGTATAAACGACCATATTGTTGTCACTTTACTGTATAAACAACCATATTGTTGTCACTTTACTGTATAAACAACCATATTGTTGTCTCTTTACTGTATAAACGACCATATTGTTGTCACTTTACTGTATAAACAACCATATTGTTGTCACTTTACTGTATAAACAATCATATTGTTGTCTCTTTACTGTATAAACAACCATATTGTTGTCACTTTACTGTATAAACAACCATATTGTTGTCTCTTTACTGTATAAACAACCATATTGTTGTCACTTTACTGTATAAACAACCATATTGTTGTCACTTTACTGTATACACAACCATATTGTTGTCTCTTTACTGTATAAACAACCATATTGTTGTCACTTTACTGTATAAACAACCATATTGTTTTTATTTACTGCTTAAGCTGCCATTTTGTTTCTATTTATAGATATCAATGAGTCACGTGTAAATTGTTGTATTTACAGTATCAGCTGTCATTTTGTTTCTATTTTTAGATATCAACGAATGTGACTCGTCACTAAACAAGTGTGATCAGATCTGTATTGATGCACTAGGAAGCTACAAGTGTTATTGTAATGATGGGTATCAGTTGGAAAAATCTGATCTAAAAACTTGTACTGGTATGTTTATTGTTGTTCTATACAGTCCAGTCCTTACACAGTGTCCTCTGTCTATACCAAACCCTGCAAAAACTGCAATCCTGTATGAACCAAACTTTAAATAAAGTCATAATGTAGGAAATCTGTGTTAATTTAACCTGTATAAACCGAACACCTGTTTATTCTGAACACAAAATGATCCCAATTAAAGTTTTAAAAACTGTAATTTTTGGGGGTAGAAAGGAAGTGCAAGTTCATTCAAACTCTCTGATTATTCAAGTCCATTTTAATAGTAGAATATTTGTAATACAGACAATAAGGGTAATAACAAAATTACTGAACTCTGAACCTGTCTTATGTGACCTTCTGAATGTACATGAAAAAGGCGTCACAGAAGACAAGTGGTTGCACTGTGAAGGGAAATTAGAATAAAGGTAAGGTCTTATAATACAAGTTATTACTTAATAGAGATGGACATTAAAGCAGGTTTGACTGTAACTTAATGGAGATGGTCACTAAAGCAGGTTTGACTGTAGCTTAATAGAGATATTAACTAAAGCAGGATTGACTGTAACTTAATAGAGATGGTCACTAAAGCAGGTTTGACTGTAACTTAATAGAGATGGTCATTAAAGCAGGTTTGACTGTAACTTAATAGAGATGGTCACTAAAGTAGGTTTGACTGTAACTTAATAGAAATGTTAACTAAAGCAGGTTTGACTGTAACTTAATAGAGATGGTCACTAAAGTAGGTTTGACTGTAACTTAATAGAGGTGGTCACTAAAGTAGGTTTGATTGCAACTTAATAGAGATGGTCACTAAAGTAGGTTTGACTGTAACCTAATAGAGGTGGTCACTAAAGCAGGTTTGACTGTAGCTTAATAGAGGTGGTCACTAAAGCAGGTTTGACTGTAGCTTAATAGAGATGGTCATTAAAGCGGGTTTGACTGTAACTTAATAGAGGTGGTCACTAAAGAAGGTTTGACTGTAACTTAATAGAGGTGGTCACTAAAGAAGGTTTGACTGTGGCTTAATAGAGATGGTCAGTAAAGCTGGTTTGACTGTAGCTTAATAGAGATGGTCATTAAAGCAGGTTTAATTGTAGCTTAATAGAGATGGTCACTAAAGCAGGTTTAACTGTAGCTTAATAGAGATGGTCACTAAAACAGGTTTGACTGTAGCTTAATAGAGATGGTCATTAAAGCTGGTTTGACTGTAACTTAATAGAGATGGTCACTAAAGCAGGTTTAACTGTAGCTTAATAGAGATGGTCACTAAAACAGGTTTGACTGTAACTTAATAGAGATGGTCACTAAAACAGGTTTAACTGTAACTTAATAGAGATGGTCACTAAAGCAGGTTTAACTGTAGCTTAATAGAGATGGTCATTAAAGTTTAACTGTAATTGTTGATTTTTAATTTTGTTTTACAGTAAAGACAGAGTGCTCACAGTTAAACTGTACGACAGGAACATGTGCCGTGAACAACAATGGAGAGGATTACTGTACATGTCCTAATGGTTATAACTTAACAATGGTAGATAATGTTACTGGTATCTGTGAAAGTAAGTACATTTTAATATATAACTTAACAATGACAGATAATGTTACTGGTATCTGTGAAAGTAAGTACATTTTAATATATAACTTAACAATGACAGATAATGTTACTGGTATCTGTGAAAGTAAGTACATTTTAATATATAACTTAACAATGACAGATAATGTTACTGGTATCTGTGAAAGTAAGTACATTTTAATATATAACTTAACAATGACAGATAATGTTACTGGTATCTGTGAAAGTAAGTACAATTTTAATATTAGTACTTTCATTGACCATGCTATTGTACGGTCCATGTTTATGTTGTCATTCATTTTTGTGATAGTATGTAATCTTTTTGAGTGGATGCAAATTTCTATAAAGGTTTTTATCGTATGTTTACATATGTATTGGCTTTGGAGATCCAATTATTAAAAAAAAAATGTAAACAGTGGTGATCAGCCATCCTACTCCTCTGACACAAAAAGAGGACAATGCCACAAGCTGACATAAATTAAGGTTAAACTGACTTATGGAATCACCATTAGCAATATCCTACCAGAATTAATCTGGAGGAAAGCCTAAACAGGTATATAATAAACTGACCACTTAAACGTCTCACTTAAAGTAGGTGTGTGAAATCTGTAGCACTTTTAAGTCGGGATCAAGGTATAAAATTTCCCGCTATGTTATAACTGAAAAATAGTTGAAAGTGGCGTTAAACACCATAACCTTAACCTCATTGACCATGCTATTGTAGGTGTGGAATCTGTAATACTTGAAGTAAGGATCAAGGTATGAACATTTGTCAGTGTTTTATTGATGGTTTTCCTAGGCACCTTCTTATTTTTATTTACACAATCCTTGTTATATTTTAAATACATTTGATCAGTTTTGACCATAAACACTGTGTAATAGACACGACAGAGTGTGAGTGACGAACAAGAAATCAAACTTTACTTTATAACTTACTTTCATTTTCTTGCAAAATGTGGAATTCATATTTACAATGTATTTGTTTACAGATATTGACGAGTGTGAACTCACCAATCCTTGCGGTGACGTCTGTGTCGATACAACACCTGGTTATGACTGTTCATGTTTAGTAAGCGGTACCAAATTAGACAGCGATCTGAGAACTTGTATAAGTAAGAATATTCATTACCATCATTGGCTTCATATACTACACAACTTTTCAATGTCCTACCAACAATTTATACTAATTGAACTGTATCATCTTTTTGTTTATGGTGTATAATACTGCCCTAGGCTGGTCAAATGATTTTCTAAGCAACAATAGAACCTTTATGTACTATTTTATGACATGTATGGAAGGCAATTGGGGACCAAATTGTGAACTTTTATGAAATATTTTTTAGCATTTATGGAAGGCAATTGGTGACAAAATTATGAACTTTTATTAACTATTTTTTAGCACGTATAAAAGACAATTGGTGACAAAATTGTGAACTTTTATTAACCATTTTTCTAGCATGTATTTAAGACAATTGAGTACAAAGTTGTGAACTTTTATTAACTATTTTGTAGCATGTATGGAAGGCATTTGGGGACACAATTTTGAACTTATATGAAATTTTTTTTTAGCATTTATGGAAGGCAATTGGGGACAAAATTGTGAACTTTTATGAACTATTTTGTAGCATGTATGGAAGGCAATTGGGGACCAAGTTGTGAAGAGAATTGTACCTGTATAACTGACAATACTATGAACTGCAACAAGACAGATGGAATGTGTAATTGTAAGACAGGCTGGGAGGGCAGTAACTGTGAGACAGATATTAATGAATGTCTTAATGTTACTATCTGTCAGGACAACTCTCAATGTCAGAATACTAATGGATCTTACATCTGTGTGTGCAATGATGGATACATCAGTTCTGGAGATGTTTGTATTGGTGAGTCAAATAATTCTAATGAGTTTGGGTTTTAGATTTAGGTTTATGGTGTTTAATGCCACTTTCAACAATATTTCAGTTATATTGTGGCGGTCAATTTTATTGGTGGAAGAAAATAGAGTACCCGGAGAAAACCACTGACCTGCCGCAAGTGACTGACAAACTTTATCATAAATGTTGTATCGAGTACACCTTGCAATGAATGCGATTCAAACTCACAACTCTAGTGGTGATAGGCACTGATTGCACAGGTAGTTGTAAATCCAACTACCATACGATCACGACCACGACGGCTCCAATTCTAATGGGAATGTGCCTCTACCTAAGATTATAGGAACTGTATAAGGTTCATAAATCCATCCTCCACTAACTGTGTAAGTAGAGGGTCTCCATTAGCTCAGTTTGTAGAGCATTGTCTTACAATGTGAGAGATGATTGATAGACTTTTGGTGTTTAACGCCACTTTCAGCAATATTTCAGCTATATCATGGGGACCAGTTTTAGTGGTGGAAGAAGCCAGAGTACCCAGAGAGAACCACCGACCATGGGCAAGTAACTGGTAAACTTTATCACTTGTGGCTCAAAGGATTACCTAACAACTCATACAAGCCTATCACCAATACGACATGGGTTCGCGCCAGATTTTGTAATTTTCAAAAAGGGGTGCACTCGACTTGCAGCCGCAAGTGATAAAGTTTACTAGTTGCTTGCCCATGGTCGGTGGCTATCTCCGTGTACTCCGGCTTCTTTCACCACTAAAATTGGTCGCCATGATATAGCATTAGCTGAAATATTGCTGAAAGTGGCATTAAGCACCAAAAATCAATCAATCAAATCAATCATATTTTTAAAAGATGACATCTCTCTTAGGCTTACCAATCAATTAATCAATCAATCAATCATATTTATTTATTGATTTTATTAAAACTTTTTTTTCAGAGTGTGGTTCTAACAACTGGGGCCCAAGCTGTGCTCAGACTTGTCTATGTGATATGGCTAAAACTTCTGATTGTAATAACGTAGACGGAAACTGTACATGTAAAGCAGGGTGGCAGGGTGATATGTGTGTAGAGGATGTAAACGAATGTACTGACAATCTTACTATCTGTAACACCATTCCTAATTCTCAGTGTAACAACATGAATGGCAGTTACGAATGTAATTGTGTTACTGGGTACGAGAAACTTACAAATGGAAACTGTCAAGGTAGGTTGCTATTACGTTTGTCTGCTTTACGCCACTTTCAACTTTATTTCAGTTATATCGGTGGAAGAAACCGGAGGACTCGGAGAAAACCACCGACCTCTCAAAAGTCACTGACAAGCTTTATCACATAATGTTGTACACCTCCCTCTGATCGGGATTCAAATTACATCAGTTGTGATATGCACCGATTGCATAAATCCATACGATCACGGCCACGACGGCCCTTGGGATTATGTGTGCTTAATGCCACTTTGAACAATTTAATGTGAAGTTCAGCATTATTGGTGGATGACGCGGAGAAAATCTACAACATGCAGCAAGTCACTGACAAACTTCATCACATAAAGTTTTATCAACTTCACCTGACCATGGACAGAAATGGACACTCACAATGTTAATGGTGATAGGCACTGATTGACATAGACAGATGTAAATCTAACTATCATATGATCATCACCATGACAACTCTATGTTGTAAAGTGTTAATTATTAGTTTGCAAAATGGCCGTTATCATGCATTCATTTTGTGATATGATAAATTGTTAAAAAAATAAAATCAATATTTAATTTGTTTTCATAATGTCAGCATATAATTGCAGATTAATAATGTTGCCATGGTAATATCTTGCCATACATTTTTTTCCTTCATTTTCAGAATGTGGAGCTACAAACTATGGCGACAGTTGTTCTCAGGCTTGTTCATGTGTTACAGCCAATACAGCCGACTGTAACAACACTAACGGTGATTGTACATGCAAGACGGGATGGAATGGAACGATTTGTGACGTCAATATTGATGAATGTTTAAACAGCACGATCTGTGATGGTATACCTGATTCTACATGTCAGGATTCCATGGGATCATACGATTGTGTCTGTAACACTGGATACAAGAAAAACTCATCAAATTTGTGTGAAAGTAAGACACAATTTTGTTTATGCAATCAAACCTGCCCATGCTGACACCTCTATTAAGGAGACACCTGTATTAACAGGTCACTTTTCATTTATCCTTAAAGTGATCTGTATATCTTGTGGCAAGAAGTTGTACGATTTTATCATCCATTCAAACTTATTTTCCACATGATAAATCTGGCTAAAATACTATGTAATATTTCAATAGATGATTTTATTTTTTTGCACCTATTCTCATATGGTACATTTATTTTTGACTGGTAGCACTTTTAGCCCTTTTGTACATACATGTAGGTTGTGTATTATTATCTCATCAAAAAGTCACTTATTCATTTTGAAGCCACAATATAGCTGAAATAATGCTAAAGTTGACACTAAATGCCAACCAATCAATCATATTCTTTTTTACCAATATTTGTGAAAGTTTAACACAATGGTCCTTGGTACATATGAAAAGTTCTGAATGACTATGGATATTGTAGCCAAGAATTCTAAAGATGCCAGCAATGATATCAAAACTCCACCAGGGGGTACGTTTTTTTGTAGTTCTTTATTTTTTATGTTCAGCCTAGTTGGTAACTTTTTGAGCATTTAAAAAGCTTTTATATAAAGTCTGTTTTTTATGTTATTTTTCAAACATACATTTTATATATTTATCAAATCTTTTTTTTTTCAGTTATTTTATGCAAGTTCAAATTTAAGATCCATAAAACTTCCACTTATCATTTTTCCGGATACTCCGTTTTCCTTCACCAATAAAACTGACTGCCACGATATAGCTGAAATATTGTTGAAAGTGGCGTTAAACACCATAAACCAAAACCAAACCAAAACTTCCATTTAAAAGAACTTTATTTATTTCAGATATTGACGAATGTCTTGTTCCTTCAACAAATAACTGTACTACCCATGCCAGCTGCCACGACACAGATGGAGGATTTTACTGTGTATGTAATACTGCTTATGAAGGAGTAGGGGATGTCAACTGTACATGTAAGTATTAACATTGATTGATAACACTGGTCATTTGTATATAGATTAATTTTATAGTCACATGTCATTTTATATGTGGTTTGATTGGTTTAAAAAGTTGAGGTTATTCGTCAATGTACGGAATCTAAAAATAGACGTCGTTCTCAAGGCATCGCGTGCCGTTGTCATCAGGTGATTTTCTTTAAATGAGGCACCTTTGGGGTTATTTAAATTTATTTCTGATTATTTGCCTTTAATTTTGAAAAAATAAATATATTTTTCATTATCATAACAAAAAAAGTTTGAATTACGGTGTTACACGGTGTGTACAACATGACAGGTTATTTCTTCATGAACCAAACAAAAATTGCGATCAATTCTTAAATAATGTCATCCTTGATGGTATTTTGTGACATGGATTGCCCACCAAAACGGTCCCTACCCATAAATGGCACATTTTCAGGTTTGAATGTATTTTTTTAATACTGGCCTAAATTACTGTGATTTACATAAAGTATCTTAGATTTGTTTTGATGTTACTCCTCCATTATATAAATGTTGGATAACAAGGGCAGATAATCAAAAATAAAAACACTTAATAGAATGGTGAAATACTTGTCATTGGTGGGGATAAGCATCATAGATTTCGTTGGTCAACTAATCTACTCATTTAAGAAATAGAATATAGGGGAAAATATATGTTATTTTCATTGAATTGTGTTTGAAAGGGTGCCCTTTGCCCACCTTAAAGGGAAATAACTCCAGTAAAATGTATAATTTTAAAATCAATGTAGGAAATGTGTAAATGGTCGATTCTCCTTATTATATGCATGTACACCTTTGTGGTAGAGGCTCAGTAATGGTTTGGGGGTGTATCTCTCATGACTGCAAGCTGGATTTAGTCACCATACAAGGCAGCCTAACTGATGATCAGTACATCAAAGACGTTTTGCAACCAGTTGTTGTCCCCCATTTCGACAACCACCCACTAGCTACAAGGCCTGTGTATATGGATGACAATGCCAGGCCTCATCTTTAAAGAGCAGTAACTGCCTACCTCCAAAGCGAAGCCGTGACTTCTGTTCCTTGGCCAGCCATGAGCCCGGATTTGAATCCCATAGAGCATATTTGGGACACGTTAGGCCATCGTATACAGGCTCTGGAACCTCCTGTGCAAAACATTCGTCAGTTGGAAGCAGCATTGCATCGAGAATGGCAGCAGCTATCACAACAGGACATCCAACGTCTAACTGGAGGGATGAGACACAGGGTTGAGGCCGTCATCCAAACACGTGGGGGTTACACCCTGTACTGAACTTTGAACAATAGATGTCGTCAAGTGATTCATAAGTGACGTTTTGAAAGTGAAATGACAATCTTATCGTGCTTTTTGAACTGTGAAGGTCAATACTTTAAATGGACATGTTTTACTGCAAAAACTGGCCTTGTGATATTGTGATTAAATATTCATTAAATTAACATTTTTCTTGATTTTTTTTTGTGGTTTCTTACAGCCAATGAAATGTCCTAACAGGTCACCATTGCGTCCTTGAGATTATCTGGTCAGCAATCTCGTGATGCTTGTCGTATCATTTGTCATTTCAAAAAAACATGGGGGTGCTTAACTTTTTTCTTTGTGTGTATATAAATATTCTAATTTTGAAGTTTTCGTGCCAATAAATTCGAAAGTCTAATTTCGAAGACTGAAGACCACAAGGTCATCAAATATGATCTTAAAATGATCATTGATTAAATCTTTAGGTTTCTGCTGACATTCAGTATTTCGCAGTATCTACTAGGGTTTATTTTTTTATCTAACCGTGTAGAGATTCATTTTGTATTTTATCCATAATAATACATTATCATACTTCCTTTTGACTGGTTCCCAGATTTAGTTGTATTACACCATATGCACATATACAATCAAACCTGCCCATGCAGTCACCTGTATTTAAAGGTCACATTTTCCTGCCCTGTCATAGAACATTTCAAATGAATTTAACCTCTTTTAAAAGGTCATGATGTAGCTGAAATATTGCTAAAGTTGATGTTAAACCACTTCCTTTTGACTGATTCCCAGATTTAGTTGTATTACACCATAAGCACATGTATATCTTATTCTTTACTTACCTACCTGTATAATATGTAGTATCTATATTATTATATTACATACTAATGGTACTGAGGGTTCTGTGATCCTGTGTATTCATGTGCTATTCAAACAATTTTTGCCACCATATTTTAGGACCCTGAAATACACAGTTTTTGTCAATTTACTGTATACTTGTACTGTGAAAAACTTTTGTATTCACAGGGAACCAGTTTATTTGGTTTTGTTGGCTCACTTTAATCGACTATGAATTGAGGGAAAAATTACCGTTGAAAACGACAGTCGTTAGAATTTTACTACTCTTAATATAATCATATTTTTACAATTTTTTTTTTATTTCAGTGGCAGTTCAAACTACAACATATGCCCCTGCACAAGGTATGAATATTTATCTCATGAATTCAACACAAACATTAATGTGATAGAGCTTTAATGATTTTTTACATTTAAATATGGGGCCATCGTGGCCGTGATCGTATGGTAGTTGGATTTACAACTACATATGCAATCAGTGCCTACCACCACTGATATTTTGAGTTTGAATCTCGATCAGGGCAAGCTGTACAACACTATGTGATAAAGTTTGTCAGTGACTTGCTTGGTTTACTCCAGGTACTCTGGTTTCCTCCACCAATGAAACTGACTGCCACGATATAACTGAAATATTGTTTAAACTGCATTAAGCACCATCAAACAAACAAACAAACATACATTTAAATATTATGTTTCAAGAAGACTTCATTTATATATGCCAAATTTTTTTGGATCGTAATATTCTAAGATGTCATAATAAAAACCCTATCACTAACAATGCAGAATTGAACATGTTTAATGCAAAATTACAAATACAGTAGTATTTTACTTTCTCAATGCATCTGAAATCTGGACTGATTAAAGGGGTGGCTTTGATGGGAGTGACCTTATAAAGGGAGACAACTGTATCTCTCTAATTTTTTTAAAATTCTTATACAGGTGAATACTCTGTAAGAGTTGTTCTAACAATTGATTTTAATGTTACATTCAACCTGACCAATACAAATACAGAGAATTATAAAATGTTGTTCAACAAAACCAGTATTGCTGTAAGTTCATATATATTTAATTAGAAAAATAAGGATTTTAGAAATGTTGTATCACTGTGTTAGTGGAACATACTGTTAGTACTGTTGTTAACGTATAATCTTGTTCCTATGGGTAATTTATTGATGATTGATTTTGGTGTTTAATGCCACCTTCAGCAATATATCAGATATTTCCTGGCGACCAGTTTCAGTGGTTGAAGAAGCCGGAGTGCTTGAGAGAGAACCACCAACAATGGGCAAGCAACTGGTAAACTTTATCACTTGTGGCTGCGAGTTGAGTGCACCCTTTTTTAGCTTACCTTGCCAAAGGCAATGTGAACTTTTGCCATCACTTGGCATCCGTCGTCTGTCGTCCGTTAACTTTTCACATTTGAATCTTCTCCTCTGAAACATCTCAGCCAAATGAACTGAAGCTTAGTAGGAAGCATCTATGGAAGATCCTCTCTAAAGAATGCTAATTTTTTCCCAATCTATTAGCAAATATGGCAACCACAGGCAATTCTTGTTTCTGATTGGCCGATTTTTAAAAATCTTCTCCGAAACCGCTTGGCCAAATGAACCAATACTTGGTAGGAAGCATCTATGGAAGGTCCTCTATAAAGATTGCTCATTTCCAGGGTTCTCAAAATGTGCCGGCGACCGGCGATTTCGCCGGCTACTTCTGTTTGAGCGCCGCCTACAAATTTGTCAAAGATAAAAATAGAAGTTGGTAAAACTGAAATGTTATCAAGATATTGACTTTTTTCTCGTTCTCTGTTATAATTTCATTCCACGTTAGAAAACAACAGATCGCTCTTGATCTTTTTGAATCAATGTAACCTATGACCGCAAAACGTTTTGTTGATCCCGGATTTTGATTTGGAGTCATCCCGAAATTGGAATATATTAGAAGTTATACGAAGAGATACAATGAATTAGAAAAGAAACAGACGATGTTACAAAAGAACAATTTATAATCACTTGGTGAAAGACGTGATGGGTTTGTTGATGTGTCTTGTGGCTGAACTGGGGAGCTATTGCTCACACTGGGGGGGCATGTACCTTGTAAGCGCATCTCCTACTAAGCTGCTTATTGAATTTTTATGAAGCTTTACACAGTTGTAGTACACAACCTGCAGATGTGCATGAAGGAATACTGTTGCTGTCTAAAATTTAGAAGTGGAGATAATTCAACTTATACTTTCACGAAAAGGGGGGACGTGTACCTTGTAAGTGCAACTCCTCCTAAACGGCTTATTGGATTTTTATGAAACCTTGCACATTTGTAGTACACTACCTGCAGATGTGCAAGAAGGAATATGGTTGCTGTCCTAAATTTAAAAGGGGAGAAAATTGAATTTGTACTTTCACGAAAAGAAGGAGGGCATGTACCTTGCAAGTGCAACTAAAATCCTAAACAGCTTATTGGATTTTTATGAAACTTTACACAGTTGTAGTACACTATCTGCAGATGTGCATGAAGGCATATGGTTGCTGTCCAAAATTTGGAAGGGGAGATAATTCAACTTATACTCTGAAATACGTTCTGTATGGAGAGATGGGCTTGTAAGCGCAACTCCTCCTAAACGGTTCTTTTTTCATAGGTAACTTGCTAATATACCTGTATTCCAAAGTTTGAACATCATAGTATTGCAAGCAAGGGGTATTACTCAGTGAGTTTTACTGCTGACTGTATATACTGACTTTTACTATATATCGTGGTGGATACTGTGATACCGATATATATATATTATATGTGATATTTTATGGTGGAGGTGATTCAGTGATATAACTTTGCATGTGGTTTTACCTTTTACTCCTAACGGAGGTGTGCCTATATTGGCTGAATATGATTATAGATGTCAAGATGTTATCCTAACATCTACAGGTGTATTCAGTGTTTGCCATGGGATTGTCAGTCAGTTCTAATTTTGTGGCATTTTGACTGCAGCTTGGATTTCTTCAATTTCTCTTTGAGAGGAACAAAAATTCACCCTAAAAAACCTGCATTTTTGAGACCAATTAAAAGCTTCATTTTCCTCAAATATATGCCAAGATTGCATCTCCTGCCATCTAGAATTTTAATTTTTTTTCGACCCCTCCCCTACCAAGAGGGGGGACAACCCCCTCTCACCTATCAGGCCTACGGCACTTGGGGACATACCTGTGCAGTCTCCATCTACTTCCAAAAATTCTCAATCTTTTTAAAAACTTTTTGAGAACCCTGCATTTCATCCCGATCTGTTAACAAACATGGCCGCCACAGGCAATTCTTGTTTCTGATTGGCCAATTTGGTTCATTTCTTAAAAAAGCCTTCTCCATTGTAGTAAACTGATAAAAGGGAGATAACTCTTGCATTAAACTGTTAATCAAAAGATAACTCTTGCCATTATCTCCCTTAGCAATTAACTAATGCTGATATAGTGTAACATGTTAAAACTATACATTACATGTAGGTATTCACATTTTAATATTCTTTTTAGCTCACCTTGCCAG
This sequence comes from Bathymodiolus septemdierum, assembly GCA_963383655.1. NCBI lineage: Eukaryota > Metazoa > Mollusca > Bivalvia > Mytilida > Modiolidae > Bathymodiolus > Bathymodiolus septemdierum. Next base: position 3,373,807 of record OY726529.1, on the reverse strand, counting down.
AGACAATGTGGGCTTTTGGCATCACTTGGCATCCGTTTTTTGTTGTCTGTCATCTGTTAACTTTTCACATTTGAATCTTCTCCTCTTAAAACCATCAGCCAAATGAACTGAAACTTAGTAGGAAGCATATATGGAAGGTCCTCTCTAAAGAGTGCACATTTTGTTATGATCCATTACCAAACATGGCCCTCCACAGGCAATTCTTGTTTCTGATTGGCCTATTTTTAAGAATCTCCTCCTCTGAAACCGCTTGGCCAAATTTACCGAAAAAAGGCAGTAAGCATCTATGGAATGTCTTCCAGTCAAAGCAAATACCATATTTGTGGTGTAATGGTTAGTGTGCTCCCTTCGTGTGTGATAGATCATGTGTTCAAGACCTGGTCATGTGGTGTTTAGTGTGTTCCCTTCGAGTGTGATAGATCATGTGTTCAAGACCTGGTCATGTGGTGTAATGGTTAGTGTGCTCCCTTCGAGTGTGATAGATCATGGGTTCAAGACCTGGTCGTGTGGTGTAATGGTTAGTGTGCTCCCTTCGAGTGTGATAGATCATGGGTTCAAGACCTGGTCGTGTGGTGTAATGGTTAGTGTGCTCCCTTCGAGTGTGATATATCATGCGTTCAAGACCTTGTCGTGTGGTGTAATGGTTAGTGTGCTTCCTTCGTGTGTGATAGATCATGTGTTCAAGACATGGTCGTGTGGTGTAATGGTTAGTGTGCGCCCTTCGAGTGTGATAGATCATGGGTTCAAGACCTGGTCGTGTGGTGTAATGGTTAGTGTACTCCCTTCGTGTGTGATAGATCATGGGTTCAAGACCTGGTCGTGTAGTGTAATGTTTAATGTGCTCCATTCGAGAGTGATAGATCATGTGTTCAAGACCTGGTCGTGTGGTGTAATGGTTAGTGTACTCCCTTCGAGTGTGATAGATCATGTGTTCAAGACATGGTCGTGTGGTGTAATGGTTAGTATGCTCCCTTGTGTGTGATAGATCATGGGTTCAAGAACTGGTCGTGTGGTGTAATAGTAAGTGTGTTCCCTTCGAGTGTGATAGATCATGGGTTCAAGACCTGGTCGTGTGGTGTAATGGTTAGAGTGTTCCCTTCGAGTGTGATAGATCATGTGTTCAAGACATGGTCGTGTGGTGTCCTGGTTAGTGTACTCCCTTCGTGTGTGATAGATCATGGGTTCAAGACCTGTTCGTGTAGTGTAGTGTTTAATGTGCTCCATTCGAGAGTGATAGATCATGTGTTCAAGACCTGGTCGTGTGGGCTAATGGTTAGTGTACTCCCTTCGTGTGTGATAGATCATGTGTTCAAGACCTGGTCGTGTGGTCTAATGGTTAGTGTGTTCCCTTCGAGTGTGATAGATCATGTGTTCAAGACATGGTCGTGTGGTGTAATGGTTAGTGTGCGCCCTTCGAGTGTGATAGATCATGGGTTCAAGACCTGGTCGTGTGGTGTCATGGTTAGTGTACTCCCTTCGTGTGTGATAGATCATGGGTTCAAGACCTGGTCGTGTAGTGTAATGTTTAATGTGCTCCATTCGAGAGTGATAGATCATGTGTTCAAGACCTGGTCGTGTGGTGTAATGGTTAGTGTGTTCCCTTCGAGTGTGATATATCATGGGTTCAAGACCTGGTCGTGTGGTCTAACGGTTAGTGTGTTCCCTTCGAGTGTGATAGATCATGGGTTCAAGACCTTGTTGTGTGGTGTATTGGTTAGTGTGTTCCCTTCGAGTGTGATAGATCATGGGTTCAAGACCTGGTCGTGTGGTGTAATAGTTAGTATGCTCCCTTCGTGTGTGATAGATCATGGGTTCAAGACCTGGTATTGTGGTGTAATGGTTAGTGTGCTCCCTTCGTGTGTAATAGATCATGGGTTCAAGACCTGGTTCTATGATGTAATGGTTAGTGTATGTGCTCCCTTCGAGTGTGATAGATCATGTGTTCAAGACCTGGTCATGTGGTGTAATGGTTGGTGTGCTTCCTTCGTGTGTGATAGATCATGGGTTCAAGACCTGGTTGTATGGTGTAATGGTTAGTGTGCTCCCTTCGTGTGTGATAGATCATGGGTTCAGGACCTGGTCGTGTAGTGTAATGGTTAGTGTGCTCCCTTCGTGTGTGATAGATCATGGGTTCAAGACCTGGTCATGTGGTGTAATGGTTAGTGTACTCCCTTTGTGTGTGATAGATCATGTGTTCAAGACCTGGTCGTGTGGTGTTTAGTGTGTTCCCTTCGAGTGTGATAGATTATGTGTTCATGACCTGGTCGTGTGGTGTAATGGTTATTGTGCTCCCTTCGTGTGTGATAGATCATGTGTTCAAGACATGGTTGTGTGGTGTAATGGTTAGTGTGCTCCCTTCGAGTGTGATAGATCATGGGTTCAAGACCTGGTCGTGTGGTGTAATGGTTAGTGTACTCCCTTCGTGTGTGATAGATCATGGGTTCAAGACCTGGTCGTGTGGTGTAATGGTTAGTGTACTCCCTTCGTGTGTGATAGATCATGGGTTCAAAACCTGGTCGTGTGGTGTAATGTTTAGTGTGCTCCATTCGAGTGTGATAGATCATGTCCTCAAGACCTAGTCGTGTGGTGTAATGGTTAGTATGCTCCCTTCATGTGTGATAGATCATGGGTTCAATACCTGGTCGTATGGTGTAATGGTTAGTGTGCTCCCTTCGAGTGTGATAGATCATGGGTTCAAGACCTGGTCGTGTGGTGTAATAGTAAGTGTGTTCCCTTCGAGTGTGATAGATCATGGGTTCAAGACCTGGTCGTGTGGTGTAATGGTTAGTGTGCTCCCTTCGAGTGTGATAGATCATGGGTTCAAGACCTGGTCGTATGGTGTAATGGTTAGTGTGCTCCCTTCGTGTGTGATAGATCATGGTTTCAAGACCTGGTTCTATGGTGTAATGGTTAGTGCTCCCTTCGAGTGTGATATATCATGGGTTCAAGACCTGGTCGTGTGGTGTAATGGTTAGTGTGTTCCCTTCGAGTGTGATATATCATGGGTTCAAGACCTGGTCGTGTGGTGTAATGGTTAGTGTGCTCCCATCGAGTGTGATAGATCATGGGTTCAAGACCTGGTCATGTGTTGTAATGTTTAGTGTGCTTCCTTCGTGTGTGATAGATCATAGGTTCAAGACCTGGTGGTATGGTGTAATGGTTAGTGTGCTCCCTTCGTATGTGATATATCATGGGTTCAAGACCTGGTTGTATGGTGTAATGGTTAGTGTGATCCCTTCGTGTGTGATAGATCATGGGTTCAAGACCTGGTCGTATGGTGTAATGGTTAGTGTGCTCCCTTCGAGTGTGATAGATCATGGGTTCAAGACCTGGTCATGTAGTGTAATGTTTAGTGTGCTCCCTTCGAATGTGATAGATCATGGGTTCAAGACCCGGTCGTTTGGTGTAATGGTTAGTGTGTTCCTTTCGAGTGTGGTAGATCATGGGTTCAAGACCTGGTCGTGTGGTGTAATGTTTAGTGTGCTCCCTTCGAGTGTGAGAAATCATGGGTTCAAGACCTGTTCGTTTCGTGTAATGGTTAGTGTGTTCCCTTCGAGTGTGGTAGATGATGGGTTCAAGACCTGGTCGTGTGGTGTAATGGCTAGTGTATGTGCTCCCTGCGAGTGTGATATATCATGGGTTCAAGACCTGGTTCTATGGTGTAATGGTTAGTATGCTCCCTTCGAGTGTGATAGATGATGGGTTCAAGACCTGGTTTTATGGTGTAATGGTTAGTGTGTTCCCTTCGAGTGTGATAGATCATGGGTTCAAGACCTGGTCGTGTGGTGTAATGGTTAGTATGCTCCCTTCGTGTGTGATAGATCATGGGTTCAAGACCTGGTCCTATGGTGTAATGGTTAGTGTGCTCCCTTCGAGTTTGATATATCATGGGTTCAAGACCTGGTCGTGTGGTGTAATGGTTAGTGTGCTCCCTTCGAGTGTGATAGATCATGGGTTCAAGACCTGGTCGTATGGTGTAACGGTTAGTGTGCTCCCTTCTTGTGTGATAGATCATGGGTTCAAGACCAGGTTCTATGGTGTAATGGTTAGTGTGCTCCCTTCGAGTGTGATAGATCATGGGTTCAAAACCTGGGCATGTGGTGTAATGTTTAGTGTGCTTCCTTCGTGTGTGATAGATCATGGGTTCAAGACCTGGTTGTAAGGTGTAATGGTTAGTGTGCTCCCTTCGTGTGTGATATATCGTGGGTTCAAGACCTGGTCGTATGGTGTAATGGTTAGTGTGCTCCCTTCGAGTGTGATAAAACATGGGTTCAAGACCTGGTTGTATGGTGTAATGGTTAGTGTGCTCCCTTCGTGTGTGATAGATCATGGGTTCAAGACCTGGTCGTATGGTGTAATGGTTAGTGTGCTCCTTCCGTGTGTGATAGATCATGGGTTCAAGACCTGGTCATGTGGTATAATGGTTAGTGTGCTCCCTTCGAGTGTGATAGATCATGTGTTCAAGACCTGGTCGTGTGGTGTAATGGTTAGTGTACTCCCTTCGTGTGTGATAGATCACGTGTTCAAGACCTGGTCGTGTGGTGTAATGGTTAGTGTACTCCCTTCGTGTGTGACAGATCATGTGTTCAAGACCTGGTCGTGTGGGGTCCCTTCGTGTGTGATATATCATGGGTTCAAGACCTGGTTGTATGGTGTAATGGTTAGTGTGATCCCTTCGTGTGTGATAGATCATGGGTTCAATACCTGGTCATGTGGTGTAATGTTTAGTGTGCTCCCTTCGAGTGTGATAGATCATGGGTTGAAGACCTGGTCGTTTGGTGTAATGGTTAGTGTGTTCCCTTCGAGTGTGATAGATCATAGGTTCAAGACCTGGTCGTGTGGTGTAATGGTTAGTGTGCCCCCTTTGAGTGTGATAGATCATGGGTTCAAGACCTGATCGTGTGGTGTAGTTGTTAGTGTGCTCCCTTCGTGTGTGATATATCATGTGTTCAAGACCTGGTCGTGTGGTGTAATGGTTAGTGTACTCCCTTCTTGTGTGATATATCACGTGTTCAAGACCTGGTCGTGTGGTGTAATGGTTAGTGTGCTCCCTTTGTGTGTGATAGATCATGGGTTCAACACCTGATCGTTTGGTGTAGTGGTTAGTGTGCTCTCTTCGTGTGTGATAGAACATGGGTTCAAGACCTGGTCCTATGGTGTAATGGTTAGTGTGCTCCCTTCTAGTGTGATATATCATGGGTTCAAGACCTGGTCGTGTGGTGTAATGGTTAGTGTGTTCCCTTCGAGTGTGATAAATCATGGGTTCAAGACCTGATCGTGTGGTGTAATGGTTAGTGTGCTCCCTTCGAGTGTGATAGATTATGGGTTCAAGACTTGGTCGTATGGTGTAATGGTTAGTGTGCTCCCTTCGAGTGTGATAAATCATGGGTTCAAGACCTGGTCGTATGGTGTAATGGTTAGTGTGCTCCCTTCGTGTGTGAAAGATCATGGGTTCAAGACCTGGTTCTATGGTGTAATGGTTAGTGTACTTCCTTCTTGTGTGATAGATCATGGGTTCAAGACCTGGTTGTATGGTGTAATGGTTAGTGTGCTCCCTTCGTGTGTGATATATCATAGGTTCAAGACCTGGTCGTATGGTGTAAAGGTTAGTGTGCTCGCTTCGAGTGTGATAAATCATGGGTTCAATACCTGGTTGTATGGTGTAATGGTTAGTGTGCTCCCTTCGTGTGTGATAGATCATGGGTTCAAGACCTGGTCGTATGGTGTAATGGTTAGTGTGCTCCCTTCGTGTGTGATAGATCATGGGTTCAAGAACTGGTCATGTGGTGTAATGGTTAGTGTGCTCCCTTCGAGTGTGATAGATCATGTGTTCAAGACCTGGTCGTGTGGTGTAATGGTTAGTGTACTCCCTTCTTGTGTGATAGATCACTTGTTCAAGACCTGGTCGTGTGGTGTAATGGTTAGGATGCTCCCTTTGTGTGTGATAGATCATGGGTTCAACACCTGATCGTGTGGTGTAATGGTTAGTGTGCTCCCTTCGTGTGTGATAGATCATGTGTTCAAGACCTGGTTGTATGGTGTAATGGTTAGTGTGCTCCCTTCGTGTGTGATATATCTTGGGTTCAAGACCTGGTCGTATGGTGTAATGGTTAGTGTGCTCGCTTCGAGTGTGATAAATCATGGGTTCAAGACCTGGTCATGTAGTGTAATGTTTAGTGTGCTCCCTTCGTGTGTGATAGATCATGTGTTCAAGACCTGGTTGTATGGTGTAATGGTTAGTGTGATCCCTTCGTGTGATAGATCATGGGTTCAAGACCTGGTCGTATGGTGTAATGGTTAGTGTGCTCCCTTCGAGTGTGATAGATCATGGGTTCAAGACCTGGTCATGTAGTGTAATGTTTAGTGTGCTCCCTTCGAGTGTGATAGATCATGGGTTCAAGACCCGGTCGTTTGGTGTAATGGATAGTGTGTTCCCTTCGAGTGTGGTAGATCATGGGTTCAAGACCTGGTCGTGTGGTGTAATGTTTAGTGTGCTCCCTTCGAGTGTGATAAATCATGGGTTCAAGACCTGTTCGTTTCGTGTAATGGTTAGTGTGTTCCCTTCGAGTGTGGTAGATCATGGGTTCAAGACCTGGTCGTGTGGTGTAATGGCTAGTGTATGTGCTCCCTTCGAGTGTGATATATCATGGGTTCAAGACCTGGTTCTATGGTGTAATGGTTAGTATGCTCCCTTCGAGTGTGATAGATCATGGGTTCAAGACCTGGTTTTATGGTGTAATGGTTAGTGCGTTCCCTTCGAGTGTGATAGATCATGGGTTCAAGACCTGGTCGTGTGGTGTAATGGTTTGTATGCTCCCTTCGTGTGTGATAGATCATGGGTTCAAGACCTGGTCCTATGGTGTAATGGTTAGTGTGCTCCCTTCGAGTGTGATATATCATGGGTTCAAGACCTGGTCGTGTGGTGTAATGGTTAGTGTGCTCCCTTCGAGTGTGATAGATCATGGGTTCAAGACCTGGTCGTATGGTGTAATGGTTAGTGTGCTGCCTTCGTGTGTGATAGATCATTGGTTCAAGACCTGGTTCTATGGTGTAATGGTTAGTGTGCTCCCTTCGAGTGTGATAGATCATGGGTTCAAGACCTGGTCATGTGGTGTAATGTTTAGTGTGCTTCCTTCGTGTGTGATAGATCATGGGTTCAAGACCTGGTTGTATGGTGTAATGGTTAGTGTGCTCCCTTCGTGTGTGATATATCGTGGGTTCAAGACCTGGTCGTATGGTGTAACGGTTAGTGTGCTCCCTTCGTGTGTGATAGATCATGGGTTCAAGACCTGGTCGTATGGTGTAATGGTTAGTGTGCTCCCTCCGTGTGTGATAGATCATGGGTTCAAGACCTGGTCATGTGGTATAATGGTTAGTGTGCTCCCTTCGAGTGTGATAGATCATGTGTTCAAGACCTGGTCGTGTGGTGTAATGGTTAGTGTACTCCCTTCGTGTGTGATAGATCACGTGTTCAAGACCCGGACGTGTGGTGTAATGGTTAGTGTACTCCCTTCGTGTGTGACAGATCATGTGTTCAAGACCTGGTCGTGTGGGGTAATGGTTAGTGTGCTCCCTTCGTGTGTGATATATCATGGGTTCAAGACCTGGTTGTATGGTGTAATGGTTAGTGTGATCCCTTCGTGTGTGATAGATCATTGGTTCAAGACCTAGTCGTATGGTGTAATGGTTAGTGTGCTCCCTTCGAGTGTGATAGATCATGGGTTCAAGACCTGGTCATGTGGTGTAATGTTTAGTGTGCTCCCTTCGAGTGTGATAGATCATGGGTTCAAGACCTGGTCGTGTGGTGTAATGGTTAGTGTGTTCCCTTCGAGTGTGATAGATCATGGGTTCAAGACCTGGTCGTGTGGTGTAATGGTTAGTGTGCTCCCTTCGAGTGTGATAGATCATGGGTTCAAGACCTGGTTGTATGGTGTAATGGTTAGTGTGCTCCCTTCGTGTGTGATAGATCATGGGTTCAAGACCTGGTTGTATGGTGTAATGGTTAGTGTGCTCCCTTCGTGTGTGATATATCATGGGTTCAAGACCTGGTCGTATGTTGTAATGGTTAGTGTGCTCCCTTCGTGTGTGATAGATCATGTGTTCAAGACCTGGTCGTATTGTGTAATGGTTAGTGTGCTCCCTTCGAGTGTGATAAATCATGGGTTCAAGACCTGGTCGTATGGTGTAATGGTTAGTGTGCTCCCTTCGAGTGTGATAGATCATGGGTTCAAGACCTGGTCGTATGGTGTAATGGTTAGTGTGCTCCATTCGAGTGTGATAGATCATGGGTTCAAGACCTGGTCGTATGGTGTAATGGTTAGTGTGCTCCCTTCGAGTGTGATAGATCATGGGTTCAAGACCTGGTCATGTGGTGTAATGTTTAGTGTGCTCCCTTCGAGTGTGATAGATCATGGGTTCAAGACCTGGTCATGTGTTGTAATGTTTAGTGTGCTACCTTCGTGTGTGATAGATCATGGGTTCAAGACCTGGTTATGTGGTGTAATGCTTAGTGTGCTCCCTTCGTGTGTGATAGATCATGTGTTCAAGACATGGTTGTGTGGTGTAATGGTTAGTGTGCTCCCTTCGAGTGTGATAGATCATGGGTTCAAGACCTGGTCGTGTGTTGTAATGGTTAGTGTGCTCCCTTCGAGTGTCATAGATCATGGGTTGAAGACCTGGTTCTATGATGTAATGGTTGTGCTCCCTTCGAGTGTGATATATCATGGGTTCAAGACCTGGTCGTGTGGTGTAATGGTTAGTGTGTTCCCTTCGAGTGTGATATATCATGGGTTCAAGACCTGGTCGTGTGGTGTAATGGTTAGTGTGCTCCCATCGAGTGTGATAGATCATGGGTTCAAGACCTGGTCATGTGTTGTAATGTTTAGTGTGCTTCCTTCGTGTGTGATAGATCATAGGTTCAAGACCTGGTGGTATGGTGTAATGGTTAGTGTGCTCCCTTCGTATGTGATATATCATGGGTTCAAGACCTGGTTGTATGGTGTAATGGTTAGTGTGATCCCTTCGTGTGTGATAGATCATGGGTTCAAGACCTGGTCGTATGGTGTAATGGTTAGTGTGCTCCCTTCGAGTGTGATAGATCATGGGTTCAAGACCTGGTCATGTAGTGTAATGTTTAGTGTGCTCCCTTCGAATGTGATAGATCATGGGTTCAAGACCCGGTCGTTTGGTGTAATGGTTAGTGTGTTCCCTTCGAGTGTGGTAGATCATGGGTTCAAGACCTGGTCGTGTGGTGTAATGTTTAGTGTGCTCCCTTCGAGTGTGAGAAATCATGGGTTCAAGACCTGTTCGTTTCGTGTAATGGTTAGTGTGTTCCCTTCGAGTGTGGTAGATGATGGGTTCAAGACCTGGTCGTGTGGTGTAATGGCTAGTGTATGTGCTCCCTGCGAGTGTGATATATCATGGGTTCAAGACCTGGTTCTATGGTGTAATGGTTAGTATGCTCCCTTCGAGTGTGATAGCTCATGGGTTCAAGACCTGGTTTTATGGTGTAATGGTTAGTGTGTTCCCTTCGAGTGTGATAGATCATGGGTTCAAGACCTGGTCGTGTGGTGTAATGGTTAGTATGATCCCTTCGTGTGTGATAGATCATGGGTTCAAGACCTGGTCCTATGGTGTAATGGTTAGTGTGCTCCCTTCGAGTTTGATATATCATGGGTTCAAGACCTGGTCGTGTGGTGTAATGGTTAGTGTGCTCCCTTCGAGTGTGATAGATCATGGGTTCAAGACCTGGTCGTATGGTGTAACGGTTAGTGTGCTCCCTTCTTGTGTGATAGATGATGGGTTCAAGACCTGGTTCTATGGTGTAATGGTTAGTGTGCTCCCTTCGAGTGTGATAGATCATGGGTTCAAGACCTGGTCATGTGGTGTAATGTTTAGTGTGCTTCCTTCGTGTGTGATAGATCATGGGTTCAAGACCTGGTTGTAAGGTGTAATGGTTAGTGTGCTCCCTTCGTGTGTAATATATCGTGGGTTCAAGACCTGGTCGAATGGTGTAATGGTTAGTGTGCTCCCTTCGAGTGTGATAAAACATGGGTTCAAGACCTGGTTGTATGGTGTAATGGTTAGTGTGCTCCCTTCGTGTGTGATAGATCATGGGTTCAAGACCTGGTCGTATGGTGTAATGGTTAGTGTGCTCCTTCCGTGTGTGATAGATCATGGGTTCAAGACCTGGTCATGTGGTATAATGGTTAGTGTGCTCCCTTCGAGTGTGATAGATCATGTGTTCAAGACCTGGTCGTGTGGTGTAATGGTTAGTGTACTCCCTTCGTGTGTGATAGATCACGTGTTCAAGACCTGGTCGTGTGGTGTAATGGTTAGTGTACTCCCTTCGTGTGTGACAGATCATGTGTTCAAGACCTGGTCGTGTGGGGTCCCTTCGTGTGTGATATATCATGGGTTCAAGACCTGGTTGTATGGTGTAATGGTTAGTGTGATCCCTTCGTGTGTGATAGATCATGGGTTCAATACCTGGTCATGTGGTGTAATGTTTAGTGTGCTCCCTTCGAGTGTGATAGATCATGGGTTGAAGACCTGGTCGTTTGGTGTAATGGTTAGTGTGTTCCCTTCGAGTGTGATAGATCATAGGTTCAAGACCTGGTCGTGTGGTGTAATGGTTAGTGTGCCCCCTTTGAGTGTGATAGATCATGGGTTCAAGACCTGATCGTGTGGTGTAGTGGTTAGTGTGCTCCCTTCGTGTGTGATATATCATGTGTTCAAGACCTGGTCGTGTGGTGTAATGGTTAGGGTACTCCCTTCTTGTGTGATATATCACGTGTTCAAGACCTGGTCGTGTGGTGTAATGGTTAGTGTGCTCCCTTTGTGTGTGATAGATCATGGGTTCAACACCTGATCGTGTGGTGTAGTGGTTAGTGTGCTCTCTTCGTGTGTGATAGATCATGGGTTCAAGACCTGGTCCTATGGTGTAATGGTTAGTGTGCTCCCTTCTAGTGTGATATATCATGGGTTCAAGACCTGGTCGTGTGGTGTAATGGTTAGTGTGTTCCCTTCGAGTGTGATAAATCATGGGTTCAAGACCTGATCGTGTGGTGTAATGGTTAGTGTGCTCCCTTCGAGTGTGATAGATTATGGGTTCAAGACTTGGTCGTATGGTGTAATGGTTAGTGTGCTCCCTTCGAGTGTGATAAATCATGGGTTCAAGACCTGGTCGTATGCTGTAATGGTTAGTGTGCTCCCTTCGTGTGTGAAAGATCATGGGTTCAAGACCTGGTTCTATGGTGTAATGGTTAGTGTACTTCCTTCTTGTGTGATAGATCATGGGTTCAAGACCTGGTTGTATGGTGTAATGGTTAGTGTGCTCCCTTCGTGTGTGATATATCATAGGTTCAAGACCTGGTCGTATGGTGTAATGGTTAGTGTGCTCGCTTCGAGTGTGATAAATCATGGGTTCAAGACCTGGTTGTATGGTGTAATGGTTAGTGTGCTCCCTTCGTGTGTGATAGATCATGGGTTCAAGACCTGGTCGTATGGTGTAATAGTTAGTGTGCTCCCTTCGTGTGTGATAGATCATGGGTTCAAGACCTGGTCGTATGGTGTAATAGTTAGTGTGCTCCCTTCGTGTGTGATAGATCATGGGTTCAAGAACTGGTCATGTGGTGTAATGGTTAGTGTGCTCCCTTCGAGTGTGATAGATCATGTGTTCAAGACCTGGTCGTGTGGTGTAATGGTTAGTGTACTCCCTTCTTGTGTGATAGATCACTTGTTCAAGACCTGGTCGTGTGGTGTAATGGTTAGGATGCTCCCTTTGTGTGTGATAGAGACATGGGTTCAACACCTGATCGTGTGGTGTAATGGTTAGTGTGCTCCCTTCGTGTGTGATAGATCATGTGTTCAAGACCTGGTTGTATGGTGTAATGGTTAGTGTGTTCCCTTCGTGTGTGATATATCATGGGTTCAAGACCTGGTCGTATGGTGTAATGGTTAGTGTGCTCGCTTCGAGTGTGATAAATCATGGGTTCAAGACCTGGTTGTATGGTGTAATGGTTAGTATGCTCCATTCGTGTGTGATAGATCATGGGTTCAAGACCTGGTTCTATGGTGTAATGGTTAGTGTGCTCCCTTCGAGTGTGATATATCATGGGTTCAAGACCTGGTCGTGTGGTGTAATGGTTAGTGTGTTCCCTTCGAATGTGATAGATCATGGGTTCAAGACCTGGTCATGTGGTGTAATGTTTAGTGTGGTCCCTTCGAGTGTGATAGATCATGGGTTCAAGACCTGGTCATGTGTTGTAATGTTTAGTGTGCTACCTTCGTGTGTGATAGATCATGGGTTCAAGACCTGGTTATGTGGTGTAATGCTTAGTGTGCTCCCTTCGTGTGTGATAGATCATGTGTTCAAGACATGGTTGTGTGGTGTAATGGTTAGTGTGCCCCCTTCGAGTGTGATAGATCATGGGTTCAAGACCTGGTCGTGTGTTGTAATGGTTAGTGTGCTCCCTTCGAGTGTCATAGATCATGGGTTGAAGACCTGGTTCTATGATGTAATGGTTGTGCTCCCTTCGAGTGTGATATATCATGGGTTCAAGACCTGGTCATGTGGTATAATGGTTAGTGTGCTCCCTTCGAGTGTGATAGATCATGTGTTCAAGACCTGGTCGTGTGGTGTAATGGTTAGTGTACTCCCTTCGTGTGTGATAGATCACGTGTTCAAGACCTGGTCGTGTGGTGTAATGGTTAGTGTACTCCCTTCGTGTGTGACAGATCATGTGTTCAAGACCTGGTCGTGTGGGGTCCCTTCGTGTGTGATATATCATGGGTTCAAGACCTGGTTGTATGGTGTAATGGTTAGTGTGATCCCTTCGTGTGTGATAGATCATGGGTTCAATACCTGGTCATGTGGTGTAATGTTTAGTGTGCTCCCTTCGAGTGTGATAGATCATGGGTTGAAGACCTGGTCGTTTGGTGTAATGGTTAGTGTGTTCCCTTCGAGTGTGATAGATCATAGGTTCAAGACCTGGTCGTGTGGTGTAATGGTTAGTGTGCCCCCTTTGAGTGTGATAGATCATGGGTTCAAGACCTGATCGTGTGGTGTAGTGGTTAGTGTGCTCCCTTCGTGTGTGATATATCATGTGTTCAAGACCTGGTCGTGTGGTGTAATGGTTAGGGTACTCCCTTCTTGTGTGATATATCACGTGTTCAAGACCTGGTCGTGTGGTGTAATGGTTAGTGTGCTCCCTTTGTGTGTGATAGATCATGGGTTCAACACCTGATCGTGTGGTGTAGTGGTTAGTGTGCTCTCTTCGTGTGTGATAGATCATGGGTTCAAGACCTGGTCCTATGGTGTAATGGTTAGTGTGCTCCCTTCTAGTGTGATATATCATGGGTTCAAGACCTGGTCGTGTGGTGTAATGGTTAGTGTGTTCCCTTCGAGTGTGATAAATCATGGGTTCAAGACCTGATCGTGTGGTGTAATGGTTAGTGTGCTCCCTTCGAGTGTGATAGATTATGGGTTCAAGACTTGGTCGTATGGTGTAATGGTTAGTGTGCTCCCTTCGAGTGTGATAAATCATGGGTTCAAGACCTGGTCGTATGGTGTAATGGTTAGTGTGCTCCCTTCGTGTGTGAAAGATCATGGGTTCAAGACCTGGTTCTATGGTGTAATGGTTAGTGTACTTCCTTCTTGTGTGATAGATCATGGGTTCAAGACCTGGTTGTATGGTGTAATGGCTAGTGTGCTCCCTTCGTGTGTGATATATCATAGGTTCAAGACCTGGTCGTATGGTGTAATGGTTAGTGTGCTCGCTTCGAGTGTGATAAATCATGGGTTCAAGACCTGGTTGTATGGTGTAATGGTTAGTGTGCTCCCTTCGTGTGTGATAGATCATGGGTTCAAGACCTGGTCGTATGGTGTAATAGTTAGTGTGCTCCCTTCGTGTGTGATAGATCATGGGTTCAAGACCTGGTCGTATGGTGTAATAGTTAGTGTGCTCCCTTCGTGTGTGATATATCATGGGTTCAAGAACTGGTCATGTGGTGTAATGGTTAGTGTGCTCCCTTCGAGTGTGATAGATCATGTGTTCAAGACCTGGTCGTGTGGTGTAATGGTTAGTGTACTCCCTTCTTGTGTGATAGATCACTTGTTCAAGACCTGGTCGTGTGGTGTAATGGTTAGGATGCTCCCTTTGTGTGTGATAGATCATGGGTTCAACACCTGATCGTGTGGTGTAATGGTTAGTGTGCTCCCTTCGTGTGTGATAGATCATGTGTTCAAGACCTGGTTGTATGGTGTAATGGTTAGTGTGTTCCCTTCGTGTGTGATATATCATGGGTTCAAGACCTGGTCGTATGGTGTAATGGTTAGTGTGCTCGCTTCGAGTGTGATAAATCATGGGTTCAAGACCTGGTTGTATGGTGTAATGGTTAGTATGCTCCATTCGTGTGTGATAGATCATGGGTTCAAGACCTGGTTCTATGGTGTAATGGTTAGTGTGCTCCCTTCGAGTGTGATATATCATGGGTTCAAGACCTGGTCGTGTGGTGTAATGGTTAGTGTGTTCCCTTCGAATGTGATAGATCATGGGTTCAAGACCTGGTCATGTGGTGTAATGTTTAGTGTGCTCCCTTCGAGTGTGATAGATCATGGGTTCAAGACCTGGTCATGTGTTGTAATGTTTAGTGTGCTACCTTCGTGTGTGATAGATCATGGGTTCAAGACCTGGTTATGTGGTGTAATGCTTAGTGTGCTCCCTTCGTGTGTGATAGATCATGTGTTCAAGACATGGTTGTGTGGTGTAATGGTTAGTGTGCTCCCTTCGAGTGTGATAGATCATGGGTTCAAGACCTGGTCGTGTGGTGTAATGGTTAGTGTGCTCCCTTCGAGTGTCATAGATCATGGGTTGAAGACCTGGTTCTATGATGTAATGGTTGTGCTCCCTTCGAGTGTGATATATCATGGGTTCAAGACCTGGTCGTGTGGTGTAATGGTTAGTGTGTTCCCTTCGAGTGTGATATATCATGGGTTCAAGACCTGGTCGTGTGGTGTAATGGTTAGTGTGCTCCCATCGAGTGTGATAGATCATGGGTTCAAGACCTGGTCATGTGTTGTAATGTTTAGTGTGCTTCCTTCGTGTGTGATAGATCATAGGTTCAAGACCTGGTGGTATGGTGTAATGGTTAGTGTGCTCCCTTCGTATGTGATATATCATGGGTTCAAGACCTGGTTGTATGGTGTAATGGTTAGTGTGATCCCTTCGTGTGTGATAGATCATGGCTTCAAGACCTGGTCGTATGGTGTAATGGTTAGTGTGCTCCCTTCGAGTGTGATAGATCATGGGTTCCAGACCTGGTCATGTAGTGTAATGTTTAGTGTGCTCCCTTCGAATGTGATAGATCATGGGTTCAAGACCCGGTCGTTTGGTGTAATGGTTAGTGTGTTCCTTTCGAGTGTGGTAGATCATGGGTTCAAGACCTGGTCGTGTGGTGTAATGTTTAGTGTGCTCCCTTCGAGTGTGAGAAATCATGGGTTCAAGACCTGTTCGTTTCGTGTAATGGTTAGTGTGTTCCCTTCGAGTGTGGTAGATGATGGGTTCAAGACCTGGTCGTGTGGTGTAATGGCTAGTGTATGTGCTCCCTGCGAGTGTGATATATCATGGGTTCAAGACCTGGTTCTATGGTGTAATGGTTAGTATGCTCCCTTCGAGTGTGATAGATCATGGGTTCAAGACCTGGTTTTATGGTGTAATGGTTAGTGTGTTCCCTTCGAGTGTGATAGATCATGGGTTCAAGACCTGGTCGTGTGGTGTAATGGTTAGTATGCTCCCTTCGTGTGTGATAAATCATGGGTTCAAGACCTGGTCCTATGGTGTAATGGTTAGTGTGCTCCCTTCGAGTTTGATATATCATGGGTTCAAGACCTGGCTGTGTGGTGTAATGGTTAGTGTGCTCCCTTCGAGTGTGATAGATCATGGGTTCAAGACCTGGTCGTATGGTGTAACGGTTAGTGTGCTCCCTTCTTGTGTGATAGATCATGGGTTCAAGACCTGGTTCTATGGTGTAATGGTTAGTGTGCTCCCTTCGAGTGTGATAGATCATGGGTTCAAGACCTGGTCATGTGGTGTAATGTTTAGTGTGCTTCCTTCGTGTGTGATAGATCATGGGTTCAAGACCTGGTTGTAAGGTGTAATGGTTAGTGTGCTCCCTTCGTGTGTGATATATCGTGGGTTCAAGACCTGGTCGTATGGTGTAATGGTTAGTGTGCTCCCTTCGAGTGTGATAAAACATGGATTCAAGACCTGGTTGTATGGTGTAATGGTTAGTGTGCTCCCTTCGTGTGTGATAGATCATGGGTTCAAGACCTGGTCGTATGGTGTAATGGTTAGTGTGCTCCTTCCGTGTGTGATAGATCATGGGTTCAAGACCTGGTCATGTGGTATAATGGTTAGTGTGCTCCCTTCGAGTGTGATAGATCATGTGTTCAAGACCTGGTCGTGTGGTGTAATGGTTAGTGTACTCCCTTCGTGTGTGATATATCATGTGTTCAAGACCTGGTCGTGTGGTGTAATGGTTAGTGTACTCCCTTCTTGTGTGATATATCACGTGTTCAAGACCTGGTCGTGTGGTGTAATGGTTAGTGTGCTCCCTTTGTGTGTGATAGATCATGGGTTCAACACCTGATCGTGTGATGTAGTGGTTAGTGTGCTCCCTTCGTGTGTGATATATCATGTGTTCAAGACCTGGTCGTGTGGTGTAATGGTTAGTGTACTCCCTTCTTGTGTGATATATCACGTGTTCAAGACCTGGTCGTGTGGTGTAATGGTTAGTGTGCTCCCTTTGTGTGTGATAGATCATGGGTTCAACACCTGATCGTGTGGTGTAGTGGTTAGTGTGCTCTCATCGTGTGTGATAGATCATGGGTTCAAGACCTGGTCCTATGGTGTAATGGTTAGTGTGCTCCCTTCTAGTGTGATATATCATGGGTTCAAGACCTGGTCGTGTGGTGTAATGGTTAGTGTGTTCCCTTCGAGTGTGCTAAATCATGGGTTCAAGACCTGATCGTGTGGTGTAATGGTTAGTGTGCTCCCTTCGAGTGTGATAGATTATGGGTTCAAGACTTGGTCGTATGGTGTAATGGTTAGTGTGCTCCCTTCGAGTGTGATAAATCATGGGTTCAAGACCTGGTCGTATGGTGTAATGGTTAGTGTGCTCCCTTCGTGTGTGAAAGATCATGGGTTCAAGACCTGGTTCTATGGTGTAATGGTTAGTGTACTTCCTTCTTGTGTGATAGATCATGGGTTCAAGACCTGGTTGTATGGTGTAATGGTTAGTGTGCTCCCTTCGTGTGTGATATATCATAGGTTCAAGACCTGGTCGTATGGTGTAATGGTTAGTGTGCTCGCTTCGAGTGTGATAAATCATGGGTTCAAGACCTGGTTGTATGGTGTAATGGTTAGTGTGCTCCCTTCGTGTGTGATAGATCATGGGTTCAAGACCTGGTCGTATGGTGTAATGGTTAGTGTGCTCCCTTCGTGTGTGATAGATCATGGGTTCAAGAACTGGTCATGTGGTGTAATGGTTAGTGTGCTCCCTTCGAGTGTGATAGATCATGTGTTCAAGACCTGGTCGTGTGGTGTAATGGTTAGTGTACTCCCTTCTTGTGTGATAGATCACTTGTTCAAGACCTGGTCGTGTGGTGTAATGGTTAGGATGCTCCCTTTGTGTGTGATAGATCATGGGTTCAACACCTGATCGTGTGGTGTAATGGTTAGTGTGCTCCCTTCGTGTGTGATAGATCATGTGTTCAAGACCTGGTTGTATGGTGTAATGGTTAGTGTGCTCCCTTCGTGTGTGATATATCATGGGTTCAAGACCTGGTCGTATGGTGTAATGGTTAGTGTGCTCGCTTCGAGTGTGATAAATCATGGGTTCAAGACCTGGTTGTATGGTGTAATGGTTAGTATGCTCCATTCGTGTGTGATAGATCATGGGTTCAAGACCTGGTTCTATGGTGTAATGGTTAGTGTGCTCCCTTCGAGTGTGATATATCATGGGTTCAAGACCTGGTCGTGTGGTGTAATGGTTAGTGTGTTCCCTTCGAATGTGATAGATCATGGGTTCAAGACCTGGTCGTGTGGTGTAATGGTTAGTGTGCTCCCTTCGAGTGTGATAGATCATGGGTTCAAGACCTAGTCATGTGTTGTAATGTTTAGTGTGCTTCCTTCGTGTGTGATAGATCATGGGTTCAAGACCTGGTTGTACGGTGTAATGGTTAGTGTGATCCCTTCATGTGTGATAGATCATTGGTTCAAGACCTGATTGTATGGTGTAATGGTTAGTGTGCTCCCTTCGTGTGTGATATATCATGGGTTCAAGACCTGGTTGTATGGTGTAATGGTTAGTGTGCTTCCTTTGTGTGTGATAGATCATGGGTTCAAGACCTGGTCATGTAGTGTAATGTTTAGTGTGCTCCCTTCGAGTGTGATAGATCATGGGTTCAAGACCCGGTCGTTTGGTGTAACGGTTAGTGTGTTCCCTTCGAGTGTGATATATCATGGGTTCAAGACCTGGTCGTGTGGTGTAATGGTTAGTGTGTTCCCTTCGAGTGTGATATATCATGGGTTCAAGACCTGGTCGTGTGGTGTAATGGTTAGTGTGCTCCCATCGAGTGTGATAGATCATGGGTTCAAGACCTGGACATGTGTTGTAAAGTTTAGTGTGCTTCCTTCGTGTGTGATAGATCATAGGTTCAAGACCTGGTGGTATGGTGTAATGGTTAGTGTGCTCCCTTCGTATGTGATATATCATGGGTTCAAGACCTGGTTGTATGGTGTAATGGTTAGTGTGATCCCTTCGTGTGTGATAGATCATGGGTTCAAGACCTGGTCATGTAGTGTAATCTTTAGTGTGCTCCCTTCGAGTGTGATAGATCATGGGTTCAAGACCCGGTCGTTTGGTGTAATGGTTAGTGTGTTCCCTTCGAGTGTGGTAGATCATGGGTTCAAGACCTGGTCGTGTGGTGTAATGTTTAGTGTGCTCCCTTCGAGTGTGATAAATCATGGGTTCAAGACCTGTTCGTTTCGTGTAATGGTTAGTGTGTTCCCTTCGAGTGTGGTAGATCATGGGTTCAAGACCTGGTCGTGTGGTGTAATGGCTAGTGTATGTGCTCCCTTCGAGTGTGATATATCATGGGTTCAAGACCTGGTCCTATGGTGTAATGGTTAGTGTGCTCCCTTCGAGTGTGATATATCATGGGTTCAAGACCTGGTCGTGTGGTGTAATGGTTAGTGTGCTCCCTTCGAGTGTGATAGATCATGGGTTCAAGACCTGGTCGTATGGTGTAATGGTTAGTGTGCTGCCTTCGTGTGTGATAGATCATTGGTTCAAGACCTGGTTCTATGGTGTAATGGTTAGTGTGCTCCCTTCGAGTGTGATAGATCATGGGTTCAAGACCTGGTCATGTGGTGTAATGTTTAGTGTGCTTCCTTCGTGTGTGATAGATCATGGGTTCAAGACCTGGTTGTATGGTGTAATGGTTAGTGTGCTCCCTTCGTGTGTGATATATCGTGGGTTCAAGACCTGGTCGTATGGTGTAACGGTTAGTGTGCTCCCTTCGTGTGTGATAGATCATGGGTTCAAGACCTGGTCGTATGGTGTAATGGTTAGTGTGCTCCCTCCGTGTGTGATAGATCATGGGTTCAAGACCTGGTCATGTGGTATAATGGTTAGTGTGCTCCCTTCGAGTGTGATAGATCATGTGTTCAAGACCTGGTCGTGTGGTGTAATGGTTAGTGTACTCCCTTCGTGTGTGATAGATCACGTGTTCAAGACCTGGACGTGTGGTGTAATGGTTAGTGTACTCCCTTCGTGTGTGACAGATCATGTGTTCAAGACCTGGTCGTGTGGGGTAATGGTTAGTGTGCTCCCTTCGTGTGTGATATATCATGGGTTCAAGACCTGGTTGTATGGTGTAATGGTTAGTGTGATCCCTTCGTGTGTGATAGATCATTGGTTCAAGACCTGGTCGTATGGTGTAATGGTTAGTGTGCTCCCTTCGAGTGTGATAGATCATGGGTTCAAGACCTGGTCATGTGGTGTAATGTTTAGTGTGCTCCCTTCGAGTGTGATAGATCATGGGTTCAAGACCTGGTCGTGTGGTGTAATGGTTAGTGTGTTCCCTTCGAGTGTGATAGATCATGGGTTCAAGACCTGGTCGTGTGGTGTAATGGTTAGTGTGCTCCCTTCGAGTGTGATAGATCATGGGTTCAAGACCTGGTTGTATGGTGTAATGGTTAGTGTGCTCCCTTTGTGTGTGATATATCATGGGTTCAAGACCTGGTCGTATGTTGTAATGGTTAGTGTGCTCCCTTCGTGTGTGATAGATCATGTGTTCAAGACCTGGTCGTATTGTGTAATGGTTAGTGTGCTCCCTTCGAGTGTGATAAATCATGGGTTCAAGACCTGGTCGTATGGTGTAATGGTTAGTGTGCTCCCTTCGAGTGTGATAGATCATGGGTTCAAGACCTGGTCGTATGGTGTAATGGTTAGTGTGCTCCCTTCGAGTGTGATAGATCATGGGTTCAAGACCTGGTTGTATGGTGTAATGGTTAGTGTGATCCCTTCGTGTGTGATAGATCATGGGTTCAAGACCTGGTCATGTAGTGTAATGTTTAGTGTGCTCCCTTCGAGTGTGATAGATCATGGGTTCAAGACCCGGTCGTTTGGTGTAATGGTTAGTGTGTTCCCTTCGAGTGTGGTAGATCATGGGTTCAAGACCTGGTCGTGTGGTGTAATGTTTAGTGTGCTCCCTTCGAGTGTGATAAATCATGGGTTCAAGACCTGTTCGTTTCGTGTAATGGTTAGTGTGTTCCCTTCGAGTGTGGTAGATCATGGGTTCAAGACCTGGTCGTGTGGTGTAATGGCTAGTGTATGTGCTCCCTTCGAGTGTGATATATCATGGGTTCAAGACCTGGTTCTATGGTGTAATGGTTAGTATGCTCCCTTCGAGTGTGATAGATCATGGGTTCAAGACCTGGTTTTATGGTGTAATGGTTAGTGTGTTCCCTTCGAGTGTGATAGATCATGGGTTCAAGACCTGGTCGTGTGGTGTAATGGTTTGTATGCTCCCTTCGTGTGTGATAGATCATGGGTTCAAGACCTGGTCCTATGGTGTAATGGTTAGTGTGCTCCCTTCGAGTGTGATATATCATGGGTTCAAGACCTGGTCGTGTGGTGTAATGGTTAGTGTGCTCCCTTCGAGTGTGATAGATCATGGGTTCAAGACCTGGTCGTATGGTGTAATGGTTAGTGTGCTGCCTTCGTGTGTGATAGATCATTGGTTCAAGACCTGGTTCTATGGTGTAATGGTTAGTGTGCTCCCTTCGAGTGTGATAGATCATGGGTTCAAGACCTGGTCATGTGGTGTAATGTTTAGTGTGCTTCCTTCGTGTGTGATAGATCATGGGTTCAAGACCTGGTTGTATGGTGTAATGGTTAGTGTGCTCCCTTCGTGTGTGATATATCGTGGGTTCAAGACCTGGTCGTATGGTGTAACGGTTAGTGTGCTCCCTTCGTGTGTGATAGATCATGGGTTCAAGACCTGGTCGTATGGTGTAATGGTTAGTGTGCTCCCTCCGTGTGTGATAGATCATGGGTTCAAGACCTGGTTATGTGGTATAATGGTTAGTGTGCTCCCTTCGAGTGTGATAGATCATGTGTTCAAGACCTGGTCGTGTGGTGTAATGGTTAGTGTACTCCCTTCGTGTGTGATAGATCACGTGTTCAATACCTGGACGTGTGGTGTAATGGTTAGTGTACTCCCTTCGTGTGTGACAGATCATGTGTTCAAGAACTGGTCGTGTGGGGTAATGGTTAGTGTGCTCCCTTCGTGTGTGATATATCATGGGTTCAAGACCTGGTTGTATGGTGTAATGGTTAGTGTGATCCCTTCGTGTGTGATAGATCATTGGTTCAAGACCTGGTCGTATGGTGTAATGGTTAGTGTGCTCCCTTCGAGTGTGATAGATCATGGGTTCAAGACCTGGTCATGTGGTGTAATGTTTAGTGTGCTCCATTCAAGTGTGATAGATCATGGGTTCAAGACCTGGTCGTGTGGTGTAATGGTTAGTGTGTTCCCTTCGAGTGTGATAGATCATGGGTTCAAGACCTGGTCGTGTGGTGTAATGGTTAGTGTGCTCCCTTCGAGTGTGATAGATCATGGGTTCAAGACCTGGTTGTATGGTGTAATGGTTAGTGTGCTCCCTTCGTGTGTGATAGATCATGGGTTCAAGACCTGGTTGTATGGTGTAATGGTTAGTGTGCTCCCTTCGTGTGTGATATATCATGGGTTCAAGACCTGGTCGTATGTTGTAATGGTTAGTGTGCTCCCTTCGTGTGTGATAGATCATGTGTTCAAGACCTGGTCGTATTGTGTAATGGTTAGTGTGCTCCCTTCGAGTGTGATAAATCATGGGTTCAAGACCTGGTCGTATGGTGTAATGGTTAGTGTGCTCCCTTCGAGTGTGATAGATCATGGGTTCAAGACCTGGTCGTATGGTGTAATGGTTAGTGTGCTCCCTTCGAGTGTGATAGATCATGGGTTCAAGACCTGGTCGTATGGTGTAATGGTTAGTGTGCTCCCTTCGAGTGTGATAGATCATGGGTTCAAGACCTGGTCATGTGGTGTAATGTTTAGTGTGCTCCCTTCGAGTGTGATAGATCATGGGTTCAAGACCTGGTCATGTGTTGTAATGTTTAGTGTGCTACCTTCGTGTGTGATAGATCATGGGTTCAAGACCTGGTTATGTGGTGTAATGCTTAGTGTGCTCCCTTCGTGTGTGATAGATCATGGATTCAAGACCTGGTCGTATGGTGTAATGGTTAGTGTGCTCCCTTCGAGTGTGATAGATCATGGGTTCAAGACCTGGTCATTTGGTGTAATGGTTAGTGTGTTCCCTTCGAGTGTGATAGATCATGGGTTCAAGACCTGGTCGTGTGGTGTAATGTTTGTGCTCCCTTCGAGTGTGATAGATCATGGGTTCAAGACCTGGTCGTTTGGTGTAATGGTTAGTGTGTTCCCTTCGAGTGTGGTAGATCATGGGTTCAAGACCTGGTCATGTAGTGTAATGGCTAGTGTATGTGCTCCCTTCGAGTGTGATAGATCATGGGTTCAAGACCTGGTTCTATGGTGTAATGGTTAGTGTGCTCCCTTCGAGTGTGATAGATCATGGGTTCAAGACCTGGTTGTATGGTGTGATGGTTAGTGTATTCCCTTCGAGTGTGATAGATCATGGGTTCAAGACCTGGTCGTGTGGTGTAATGGTTAGTATACTCCCTTCGTGTTTGATAGATTATGGGTTCAAGACCTGGTCCTATGGTGTAATGGTTGGTGTGCTCCTTCGAGTGTGATATATCATGGGTTCAAGACCTGGTCGTGTGATGTAATGGTTAGTGTGCTCCCTTCGAGTGTGATAGATCATGGGTTCAAGACCTGGTCGTATGGTGTTTTGGTTAGTGTGCTCCCTTCGTGTGTGATAGATCATGGGTTCAAGACCTGGTTCTATAGTGTAATGGTTAGTGTGCTCCCTTCGAGTGTGATAGATCATGGGTTCAAGACATGGTCATGTGGTGTAATGTTTAGTGTGCTTCCCTCGTGTGTGATAGATCATGGGTTCAAGACCTGGTTGTATGGTGTAATGGTTAGTGTGCTCCCTTCATGTGTGATATATCGTGGGTTCAAGACCTGGTCGTATGGTGTAATGGTTAGTGTGCTCCCTTTGAGTGTGATAAATCATGGGTTCAAGACCTGGTTGTATGGTGTAATGGTTAGTGTGCTCCCTTCGTGTGTGATAGATCATGGGTTCAAGACCTGGTCGTATGGTGTAATGGTTAGTGTGCTCACTGCGTGTGTGATAGATCATGGGTTCAAGACCTGGTCATGTGGTATAATGGTTAGTGTGCTCCCTTCGAGTGTGATAGATCATGTGTTCAAGACCTGGTCGTGTGGTGTAATAGTTAGTGTACTCCCTTCGTGTGTGATAGATCACGTGTTCAAGACCTGGTCGTGTGGTGTAATGGTTAGTGTACTCCCTTCGTGTGTGATAGATCATGTGTTCAAGACCTGGTCGTATTGTGTAATGGTTAGTGTGCTCCCTTCGAGTGTGATAGATCATGGGTTCAAGACCTGGTCGTATGGTGTAATGGTTAGTGTGCTCCCTTCGAGTGTGATAGATCATGGGTTCAAGACCTGGTCGTATGGTGTAATGGTTAGTGTGCTCCCTTCGAGTGTGATAGATCATGGGTTCAAGACCTGGTCGTATGGTGTAATGGTTAGTGTGCTCCCTTCGAGTGTGATAGATCATGGGTTCAAGACCTGGTCATGTGGTGTAATGTTTAGTGTGCTCCCTTCGAGTGTGATAGATCATGGGTTCAAGACCTGGTCATGTGTTGTAATGTTTAATGTGCTACCTTCGTGTGTGATAGATCATGGGTTCAAGACCTGGTTATGTGGTGTAATGCTTAGTGTGCTCCCTTCGTGTGTGATAGATCATGGATTCAAGACCTGGTCGTATGGTGTATTGGTTAGTGTGCTCCCTTCGAGTGTGATAGATCATGGGTTCAAGACCTGGTCGTTTGGTGTAATGGTTAGTGTGTTCCCTTCGAGTGTGGTAGATCATGGGTTCAAGACCTGGTCGTGTGGTGTAATGTTTAGTGTGCTCCCTTCGAGTGTGATAGATCATGGGTTCAAGACCTGGTCGTTTGGTGTAATGGTTAGTGTGTTCCCTTCGAGTGTGGTAGATCATGGGTTCAAGACCTGGTCGTGTGGTGTAATGGCTAGTGTATGTGCTCCCTTCGAGTGTGATAGATCATGGGTTCAAGACCTGGTTGTATGGTGTAATGGTTAGTGTGCTCCCTTCGAGTGTGATAGATCATGGGTTCAAGACCTGGTTGTATGGTGTGATGGTTAGTGTGTTCCCTTCGAGTGTGATAGATCATGGGTTCAAGACCTGGTCGTGTGGTGTAATGGTTAGTATACTCCCTTCGTGTGTGATAGATTATGGGTTCAAGACCTGGTCGTATGGTGTAATGGTTAGTGTGCTCCCTCCGTGTGTGATAGATCATGGGTTCAAGACCTGGTTATGTGGTATAATGGTTAGTGTGCTCCCTTCGAGTGTGATAGATCATGTGTTCAAGACCTGGTCGTGTGGTGTAATGGTTAGTGTACTCCCTTCGTGTGTGATAGATCACGTGTTCAATACCTGGACGTGTGGTGTAATGGTTAGTGTACTCCCTTCGTGTGTGACAGATCATGTGTTCAAGAACTGGTCGTGTGGGGTAATGGTTAGTGTGCTCCCTTCGTGTGTGATATATCATGGGTTCAAGACCTGGTTGTATGGTGTAATGGTTAGTGTGATCCCTTCGTGTGTGATAGATCATTGGTTCAAGACCTGGTCGTATGGTGTAATGGTTAGTGTGCTCCCTTCGAGTGTGATAGATCATGGGTTCAAGACCTGGTCATGTGGTGTAATGTTTAGTGTGCTCCATTCAAGTGTGATAGATCATGGGTTCAAGACCTGGTCGTGTGGTGTAATGGTTAGTGTGTTCCCTTCGAGTGTGATAGATCATGGGTTCAAGACCTGGTCGTGTGGTGTAATGGTTAGTGTGCTCCCTTCGAGTGTGATAGATCATGGGTTCAAGACCTGGTTGTATGGTGTAATGGTTAGTGTGCTCCCTTCGTGTGTGATAGATCATGGGTTCAAGACCTGGTTGTATGGTGTAATGGTTAGTGTGCTCCCTTCGTGTGTGATATATCATGGGTTCAAGACCTGGTCGTATGTTGTAATGGTTAGTGTGCTCCCTTCGTGTGTGATAGATCATGTGTTCAAGACCTGGTCGTATTGTGTAATGGTTAGTGTGCTCCCTTCGAGTGTGATAAATCATGGGTTCAAGACCTGGTCGTATGGTGTAATGGTTAGTGTGCTCCCTTCGAGTGTGATAGATCATGGGTTCAAGACCTGGTCGTATGGTGTAATGGTTAGTGTGCTCCCTTCGAGTGTGATAGATCATGGGTTCAAGACCTGGTCGTATGGTGTAATGGTTAGTGTGCTCCCTTCGAGTGTGATAGATCATGGGTTCAAGACCTGGTCATGTGGTGTAATGTTTAGTGTGCTCCCTTCGAGTGTGATAGATCATGGGTTCAAGACCTGGTCATGTGTTGTAATGTTTAGTGTGCTACCTTCGTGTGTGATAGATCATGGGTTCAAGACCTGGTTATGTGGTGTAATGCTTAGTGTGCTCCCTTCGTGTGTGATAGATCATGGATTCAAGACCTGGTCGTATGGTGTAATGGTTAGTGTGCTCCCTTCGAGTGTGATAGATCATGGGTTCAAGACCTGGTCATTTGGTGTAATGGTTAGTGTGTTCCCTTCGAGTGTGATAGATCATGGGTTCAAGACCTGGTCGTGTGGTGTAATGTTTGTGCTCCCTTCGAGTGTGATAGATCATGGGTTCAAGACCTGGTCGTTTGGTGTAATGGTTAGTGTGTTCCCTTCGAGTGTGGTAGATCATGGGTTCAAGACCTGGTCATGTAGTGTAATGGCTAGTGTATGTGCTCCCTTCGAGTGTGATAGATCATGGGTTCAAGACCTGGTTCTATGGTGTAATGGTTAGTGTGCTCCCTTCGAGTGTGATAGATCATGGGTTCAAGACCTGGTTGTATGGTGTGATGGTTAGTGTATTCCCTTCGAGTGTGATAGATCATGGGTTCAAGACCTGGTCGTGTGGTGTAATGGTTAGTATACTCCCTTCGTGTTTGATAGATTATGGGTTCAAGACCTGGTCCTATGGTGTAATGGTTGGTGTGCTCCTTCGAGTGTGATATATCATGGGTTCAAGACCTGGTCGTGTGATGTAATGGTTAGTGTGCTCCCTTCGAGTGTGATAGATCATGGGTTCAAGACCTGGTCGTATGGTGTTTTGGTTAGTGTGCTCCCTTCGTGTGTGATAGATCATGGGTTCAAGACCTGGTTCTATAGTGTAATGGTTAGTGTGCTCCCTTCGAGTGTGATAGATCATGGGTTCAAGACATGGTCATGTGGTGTAATGTTTAGTGTGCTTCCCTCGTGTGTGATAGATCATGGGTTCAAGACCTGGTTGTATGGTGTAATGGTTAGTGTGCTCCCTTCATGTGTGATATATCGTGGGTTCAAGACCTGGTCGTATGGTGTAATGGTTAGTGTGCTCCCTTTGAGTGTGATAAATCATGGGTTCAAGACCTGGTTGTATGGTGTAATGGTTAGTGTGCTCCCTTCGTGTGTGATAGATCATGGGTTCAAGACCTGGTCGTATGGTGTAATGGTTAGTGTGCTCACTGCGTGTGTGATAGATCATGGGTTCAAGACCTGGTCATGTGGTATAATGGTTAGTGTGCTCCCTTCGAGTGTGATAGATCATGTGTTCAAGACCTGGTCGTGTGGTGTAATAGTTAGTGTACTCCCTTCGTGTGTGATAGATCACGTGTTCAAGACCTGGTCGTGTGGTGTAATGGTTAGTGTACTCCCTTCGTGTGTGATAGATCATGTGTTCAAGACCTGGTCGTATTGTGTAATGGTTAGTGTGCTCCCTTCGAGTGTGATAGATCATGGGTTCAAGACCTGGTCGTATGGTGTAATGGTTAGTGTGCTCCCTTCGAGTGTGATAGATCATGGGTTCAAGACCTGGTCGTATGGTGTAATGGTTAGTGTGCTCCCTTCGAGTGTGATAGATCATGGGTTCAAGACCTGGTCGTATGGTGTAATGGTTAGTGTGCTCCCTTCGAGTGTGATAGATCATGGGTTCAAGACCTGGTCATGTGGTGTAATGTTTAGTGTGCTCCCTTCGAGTGTGATAGATCATGGGTTCAAGACCTGGTCATGTGTTGTAATGTTTAATGTGCTACCTTCGTGTGTGATAGATCATGGGTTCAAGACCTGGTTATGTGGTGTAATGCTTAGTGTGCTCCCTTCGTGTGTGATAGATCATGGATTCAAGACCTGGTCGTATGGTGTATTGGTTAGTGTGCTCCCTTCGAGTGTGATAGATCATGGGTTCAAGACCTGGTCGTTTGGTGTAATGGTTAGTGTGTTCCCTTCGAGTGTGGTAGATCATGGGTTCAAGACCTGGTCGTGTGGTGTAATGTTTAGTGTGCTCCCTTCGAGTGTGATAGATCATGGGTTCAAGACCTGGTCGTTTGGTGTAATGGTTAGTGTGTTCCCTTCGAGTGTGGTAGATCATGGGTTCAAGACCTGGTCGTGTGGTGTAATGGCTAGTGTATGTGCTCCCTTCGAGTGTGATAGATCATGGGTTCAAGACCTGGTTGTATGGTGTAATGGTTAGTGTGCTCCCTTCGAGTGTGATAGATCATGGGTTCAAGACCTGGTTGTATGGTGTGATGGTTAGTGTGTTCCCTTCGAGTGTGATAGATCATGGGTTCAAGACCTGGTCGTGTGGTGTAATGGTTAGTATACTCCCTTCGTGTGTGATAGATTATGGGTTCAAGACCTGGTCCTATGGTGTAATGGTTGGTGTGCTCCCTTCGAGTGTGATATATCATGGGTTCAAGACCTGGTCGTGTGGTGTAATGGTTAGTGTGCTCCCTTCGAGTGTGATAGATCATGGGTTCAATACCTGGTCGTATGGTGTTTTGGTTAGTGTGCTCCCTTCGTGTGTGATAGATCATGGGTTCAAGACCTGGTTCTATGGTGTAATGGTTAGTGTGCTCCCTTCGAGTGTGATAGATCATGGGTTCAAGACCTGGTCATGTGGTGTAATGTTTAGTGTGCTTCCTTCGTGTGTGATAGATCATGGGTTCAAGACCTGGTTGTATGGTGTAATGGTTAGTGTGCTCCCTTCATGTGTGATATATCGTGGGTTCAAGAGCTGGTCGTATGGTGTAATGGTTAGTGTGCTTCCTTTGAGTGTGATAAATCATGGGTTCAAGACCTGGTTGTATGGTGTAATGGTTAGTGTGCTCCCTTCGTGTGTGATAGATCATGGGTTCAAGACCTGGTCGTATGGTGTAATGGTTAGTGTGCTCACTGCGTGTGTGATAGATCATGTGTTCAAGACCTGGTCATGTGGTGTAATGGTTAGTGTGCTCCCTTCGAGTGTGATAGATCATGTGTTCAAGACCTGGTCGTGTGGTGTAATGGTTAGTGTACTCCCTTCGTGTGTGATAGATCATGGATTCAAGACCTGGTCGTATGGTGTAATGGTTAGTGTGCTCCCTTCGAGTGTGATAGATCATGGGTTCAAGACCTGGTCGTTTGGTGTAATGGTTAGTGTGTTCCCTTCGAGTGTGGTAGATCATGGGTTCAAGACCTGGTCGTGTGGTGTAATGTTTAGTGTGCTCCCTTCGAGTGTGATATATCATGGGTTCAAGACCTGGTCGTTTGGTGTAATGGTTAGTGTGTTCCCTTCGAGTGTGGTAGATCATGGGTTCAAGACCTGGTCGTGTGGTGTAATGGCTAGTGTATGTGCTCCCTTCGAGTGTGATAGATCATGGGTTCAAGACCTGGTTCTATGGTGTAATGGTTAGTGTGCTCCCTTCGAGTGTGATAGATCATGGGTTCAAGACCTGGTTGTATGGTGTGATGGTTAGTGTGTTCCCTTCGAGTGTGATAGATCATGGGTTCAAGACCTGGTCGTGTGGTGTAATGGTTAGTATACTCCCTTCGTGTGTGATAGATTATGGGTTCAAGACCTGGTCCTATGGTGTAATGGTTGGTGTGCTCCCTTCGAGTGTGATATATCATGGGTTCAAGACCTGGTCGTGTGGTGTAATGGTTAGTGTGCTCCCTTAGAGTGTGATAGATCATGGGTTCAAGACCTGGTCGTATGGTGTTTTGGTTAGTGTGCTCCCTTTGTGTGTGATAGATCATGGGTTCAAGACCTGGTTCTATGGTGTAATGGTTAGTGTGCTCCCTTCGAGTGTGATAGATCATGGGTTCAAGACCTGGTCATGTGGTGTAATGTTTAGTGTGCTTCCTTCGTGTGTGATAGATCATGGGTTCAAGACCTGGTTGTATGGTGTAATGGTTAGTGTGCTCCCTTCGAGTGTGATAGATCATGTGTTCAAGACCTGGTCGTGTGGTGTAATGGTTAGTGTACTCCCTTCTTGTGTGATAGATCACGTGTTCAAGACCTGGTCGTGTGGTGTAATGGTTAGTGTACTCCCTTCGTGTGTGATAGATTATGTGTTCAAGACCTGGTCGTGTGGTGTAATGGTCCGTGTGCTCCCTACGAGTGTGATAGATCATTGGTTCAAGACCTGGTCATGTGGTGTAATGGTTAGTGTACTCCCTTCGTGTGTGATAGATCATGGGTTCAAGTCCTGGTCATGTGATGTAATGGTTAATGTGCACCCTTCGAGTGTGATAGATCATGAGTTCAAGACCTGGTCGTGTAGTGTAATGGTTAGTGTGCTCCCTTCGAGTGTGATAGATCGTGGGTTCAAGACCTGGTCATGTGGTTTAATGGTTAGTGTGCTCCTTCGAGTGTGCTCCCTTCGAGTGTGATAGACCACATGTTCAAGACCTGGTCATATGGTGTAATGGTTAGTGTGCTTCCTTCGTGTGTGATAGATCATGGGTTCAAGACCTGGTTGTATGGTGTAATGGTTAGTATGCTCCCTTCGTGTGTGATATATTATGGGTTCAAGACCTGGTCCTATGGTGTAATGGTTAGTGTGCTCCCTTCGAGTGTGATATATCATGGGTTCAAGACCTGGTCGTGTGGTGTAATGGTTAGTGTGCTCCCTTCGAGTGTGATAGATCATGGGTTCAAGACCTGGTCGTGTGGTGTAATGGCTAGTGTATGTGCTCCCTTCGAGTGTGATAGATCATGGGTTCAAGACCTGGTTGTATGGTGTAATGGTTAGTGTGCTCCCTTCGAGTGTGATAGATCATGGGTTCAAGACCTGGTTCTATGGTGTAATGGTTAGTGTGCTCCCTTCGAGTGTGATAGATCATGGGTTTAAGACCTGGTCCTATGGTGTTTTGGTTAGTGTGCTCCCTTCATGTGTGATAGATCATGGGTTCAAGACCTGGTTCTATGGTGTAATGGTTAGTGTGCTCCCTTCGAGTGTGATAGATCATGGGTTCAAGACCTGGTCATGTGGTGTAATGTTTAGTGTGCTTCCTTCGTGTGTGATAGATCATGGGTTCAAGACCTGGTTGTATGGTGTAATGGTTAGTGTGCTCCCTTCATGTGTGATATATCGTGGGTTCAAGACTTGGTTGTATGGTGTAATGGTTAGTGTGCTCCCTTTGAGTGTGATAAATCATGGGTTCAAGACCTGGTTGTATGGTGTAATGGTTAGTGTGCTCCCTTCGTGTGTGATAGATCATGGGTTCAAGACCTGGTCGTATGGTGTAATGGTTAGTGTGCTCACTCGTGTGTGATAGATCATGGGTTCAAGACCTGGTCATGTGGTGTAATGGTTAGTGTGCTCCCTTCGAGTGTGATAGATCATGTGTTCAAGACCTGGTCGTGTGGTGTAATGGTTAGTGTACTCCCTTCGTGTGTGATAGTTCACGTGTTCAAGACCTGGTCGTGTGGTGTAATGGTTAGTGTACTCTCTTCGTGTGTGATAGAGTATGTGTTCAAGACCTGGTCGTGTGGTGTAATGGTTAGTGTGCTCCCTACGAGTGAGATAGATCATGGGTTCAAGACCTGGTCATGTGGTGTAATGGTTAGTGTACTCCCTTCGTGTGTGATAGATCATGGGTTCAAGTCCTGGTCATGTGGTGTAATGGTTAATGTGCTCCCTTCGAGTGTGATAGATCATGAGTTCAAGACCTGGTCGTGTGGTGTAATGGTTAGTGTGCTCCCTTCGAGTGTGATAGATCGTGGGTTCGAGACCTGGTCGTGTGGTGTAATGGTTAGTGTGCTTCCTTCGTGTGTGATAGATCATGGGTTCAAGACCTGGTTGTATGGTGTAATGGTTAGTATGCTCCCTTCGTGTGTGATAGATTATGGGTTCAAGACCTGGTCCTATGGTGTAATGGTTAGTTTGCTCCCTTCGAGTGTGATATAGCATGGGTTCAAGACCTGGTCGTGTGGTGTAATGGTTAGTGTGCTCCCTTCGAGTGTGATAGATCATGGGTTCAAGACCTGGTCGTGTGGTGTAATGGCTAGTGTATGTGCTCCCTTCGAGTGTGATAGATCATGGGTTCAAGACCTGGTTCTATGGTGTAATGGTTAGTGTGCTCCCTTCGTGTGTGATAGATCATGGGTTCAAGACCTGGTTGTATGGTGTGATGTTTAGTGTGTTCCCTTCGAGTGTGATAGATCATGGGTTCAAGACCTGGTCGTGTGGTGTAATGGTTAGTATGCTCCCTTCGTGTGTGATAGATTATGGGTTCAAGACCTGGTCCTATGGTGTAATGGTTAGTGTGCTCCCTTCGAGTGTAATATATCATGCATTCAAGACCTGGTCGTGTGGTGTAATGGTTAGTGTGCTCCCTTCGAGTGTGATAGATCATGGGTTCAAGACTTGGTCGTATGGTGTTTTGGTTAGTGTGCTCCCTTCGTGTGTGATAGATCATGGGTTCAAGACCTGGTTCTATGGTGTAATGGTTAGTGTGCTCCCTTCGAGTGTGATAGATCATGGGTTCAAGACCTGGTCATGTGGTGTAATGTTTAGTGTGCTTCCTTCGTGTGTGATAGATCATGGGTTCAAGACCTGGTTGTATGGTGTAATGGTTAGTGTGCTCCCTTCATGTGTGATATATCGTGGGTTCAAGACCTGGTCGTATGGTGTAATGGTTAGTGTGCTCCCTTTGAGTGTGATAAATCATGGGTTCAAGACCTGGTTGTATGGTGTAATGGTTAGTGTGCTCCCTTCGTGTGTGATAGATCATGGGTTCAAGACCTGGTCGTATGGTGTAATGGTTAGTGTGCTCACTCCGTGTGTGATAGATCATGAGTTCAAGACCTGGTCATGTGGTGTAATGGTTAGTGTGCTCCCTTCGAGTGTGATAGATCATGTGTTCAAGACCTGGTCGTGTGGTGTAATGGTTAGTGTACTCCCTTCGTGTGTGATAGATCACGTGTTCAAGACCTGGTCGTGTGGCGTAATGGTTAGTGTACTCCCTTCGTGTGTGATAGATTATGTGTTCAAGACCTGGTCGTGTGGTGTAATGGTTAGTGTGCTCCCTACGAGTGTGATAAATCATGGGTTCAAGACCTGGTCATGTGGTGTAATGGTTAGTGTACTCCCTTCGTGTGTGATAGATCATGGGTTCAAGTCCTGGTCATGTGGTGTAATGGTTAGTGTGCTCCCTTCGAGTGTGATAGATCGTGGGTTCAAGACCTGGTCGTGTGGTTTAATGGTTAGTGTGCTCCCTTCGAGTGTGATAGATCACATGTTCAAGACCTGGTCATATGGTGTAATGGTTAGTGTGCTTCCTTCGTGTGTGATAGATCATGGGTTCAAGACCTGGTTGTATGGTGTAATGGTTAGTGTGCTCCCTTCGTGTGTGATAGGTCATGGGTTCAAGACCTTGTCGTATGGTGTAATGGTTAGTGTGTTCCCTTCGTGTGTGATAGATCACATGTTCAAGACCTGGTCGTGTGGTGGAATGGTTAGTGTACTCCCTTCGTGTGTGATAGATCACATGTTCAAGACCTGGTCGTGTTACGTAATAGTTAGTGTGCTCCCTTCGAGTGTGATAGATCATGGGTTCAAGACCTGGTCGTGTGGAACCAAAGACAGTTAAATTGGTACTTACTGCTTCTCTGCTAAGCACACAACATTAGTGAGAAAGAGGAAAGATTGGTTGGCTTGGAATCAGGATAATGTGTCCAAGTGTGGTGAAATATCTACATGTACATTGTTGTTTTAGTGAGCTAGCACTGTAAAAATGTTGGTTTATTACAAAGCAAATATCCTTTATCATCTCACGATCATATAGAGCTGAAGAATTGCATTAAATAACAATCACTCACTCATTTTTCTGTTGTAAGAACCTGTTATACGTCAGTGTGGACTATGCACAATAAATTACTGTATTAAGTGAAAAATAAGAGTTTGAAGATACCAAAAGGTAATCAGAATCTGTAAATCAAAGAAGAACAGACACACAAGGGACAAAAGAAAAAGTAGATCATGGGTTCAAGCCCCGATCGGATCAAACCAAAAACTATAAAATTGGTATTTGTTGCTTCTCCGCTAAGCACGCAGCATAAAGAAGAAAGAGCTGGTTGGCTGTGAATCAGGATAATATGTCTGAGTGGGGCAACATGTCTACCGCGGACTATTGCTTCAGTGAGCTAGCACAATGAAATTCCAACTAAACGTGTTGGTCTAGTACAATGCGGACTTCATCATCATCTCATTGATAATTAACTAACTTGTTCTTGCCATGATATTGCTGAAAATTGCTGAGTTGGCATTAAAAAGCAGTCACTCACAATTACTCACTTATTTTGTTGTATATTTATTGTAGCTAACAAAGTACTATTCAAGCCAAGTAACTCTTCAATCAATTTTCATCAAGGTCATTCTGTACAGTATAAAGTAAGTTTATATTCAATCAGTGATAGTAATAAAGCATCAAGGTCATTCTGTACAGTATCAAGTAAGTTTATATTCAATCAGTGATAGTAATAAAGCATCAAGGTCATTCTGTACAGTATAAAGTAAGTTTATATTCCATCAATGATAGTAATAAAGTATCAAGGTCATTCTGTACAGTATAAAGTAAGTTTATATTCAATCAGTGATAGTAATAAAGCATCAAGGTCATTCTGTACAGTATAAAGTAAGTTTATATTCAATCAGTGATAGTAATAAAGCATCAAGGTAATTCTGTACAGTATAAAGTAAGTTTATATTCAATCAGTGATAGTAATAAAGCATCAAGGTCATTCTGTACAGTATAAAGTAAGTTTATATTCAATCAGTGATAGTAATAAAGCATCAAGGTCATTCTGTACAGTATAAGGTAAGTTTATATTCAATCAGTGATAGTAATAAAGCATCAAGGTCATTCTGTACAGTATAAAGTAAGTTTATATTCAATCAGTGATAGTAATAAAGCATCAAGGTCATTCTGTACAGTATGAAGTAAGTTTATATTCAATCAGTGATAGTAATAAAGCATCAAGGTCATTCTGTACAGTATCAAGTAAGTTTATATTCAATCAGTGATAGTAATAAAACATCAAGGTCATTATGTACAGTATAAAGTAAGTTTATATTCAATCAGTGATAGTAATAAAGCATCAAGGTCATTCTGTACAATATCAAATAAGTTTATATTCAATCAGTGATAGTAATAAAGCATCAAGGTCATTCTGTACAGTATAAAGTAAGTTTATATTCAATCAGTGATAGTAATAAAGCATCAAGGTCATTCTGTACAGTATCAAGTAAGTTTATATTCAATCAGTGATAGTAATAAAGCATCAAGGGCATTCTGTACAGCATAAAGTAAGTTTATATTCAATCAGTGATAGTAATAAAGCATCAAGGTCATTCTGTACAGTATCAAATAAGTTTATATTCAATCAGTGATAGTAATAAAGCATCAAGGTCATTCTGTACAGTATCAAGTAAGTTTATATTCAATCAGTGATAGTAATAAAGCATCAAGGTCATTCTGTACAGTATGAAGTAAGTTTATATTCAATCAGTGATAGTAATAAAGCATCAAGGTCATTCTGTACAGTATAAAGTAAGTTTATATTCAATCAGTGGTAGTAATAAAGCATCAAGGTCATTCTGTGCAGTATCAAGTAAGTTTATATTCAATCAGTGATAGTAATAAAGCATCAAGGTCATTATGTACAGTATAAAGTAAGTTTATATTCAATCAGTGATAGTAATAAAGCATCAAGGTCATTCTGTACAGTATCAAATAAGTTTATATTCAATCAGTGATAGTAATAAAGCATCAAGGTCATCCTGTACAGTATAAAGTAAGTTTATATTCAATCAGTGATAGTAATAAAGCATCAAGGTCATTCTGTACAGTATAAAGTAAGTTTATATTCAATCAGTGATAGTAATAAAGCATCAAGGTCATTCTGTACAGCATAAAGTAAGTTTATATTCAATCAGTGATAGTAATAAAGCATCAAGGTCATTCTGCACAGTATAAAGTAAGTTTATATTCAAACAGTGATAGTAATAAAGCATCAAGGTCATTCTGTACAGCATAAAGTAAGTTTATATTCAATCAGTGATAGTAATAAAGCATCAAGGTCATTCTGTACAGTATAAAGTAAGTTTATATTCAAACAGTGATAGTAATAAAGCATCAAGGTCATTCTGTACAGTATCAAGTAAGTTTATATTCAATCAGTGATAGTAATAAAGCATCAAGGTCATTCTGTACAGTATAAAGTAAGTTTATATTCAATCAGTGATAGTAATAAAGCATCAAGGTCATTCTGTACAGTATCAAGTAAGCTTATATTCAATCAGTGATAGTAATAAAGCATCAAGGTCATTCTGTACAGTATAAAGTAAGTTTATATTCAATCAGTGATAGTAATAAAGCATCAAGGTCATTCTGTACAGTATGAAGTAAGTTTATATTCAATCAGTGATAGTAATAAAGCATCAAGGTCATTCTGTACAGTATAAAGTAAGTTTATATTCAATCAGTGATAGTAATAAAGCATCAAGGTCATTCTGTACAGTATGAAGTAAGTTTATATTCAATCAGTGATTGTAATAAAGCATTAAGGTCATTCTGTACAGTATAAAGTAAGTTTATATTCAATCAGTGATAGTAATAAAGCATCAAGGTCATTCTGTACAGTATGAAGTAAGTTTATATTCAATCAGTGATTGTAATAAAGCATTAAGGTCATTCTGTACAGTATGAAGTAAGTTTATATTCAATCAGTGATAGTAATAAAGCATCAAGGTCATTATATACAGTATAAAGTAAGTTTATATTCAATCAGTGATAGTAATAAAGCATCAAGGTCATTCTGTACAGTATCAAGTAAGTTTATATTCAATCAGTGATAGTAATAAAGCATCAAGGTCATTCTGTACAGTATAAAGTAAGTTTATATTCAATCAGTGATAGTAATAAAGCATCAAGGTCATTCTGTACAGTATAAGGTAAGTTTATATTCAATCAGTGATAGTAATAAAGCATCAAGGTCATTCTGTACAGTATCAAGTAAGTTTATATTCAATCAGTGATAGTAATAAAGCATCAAGGTCATTCTGTACAGTATAAAGTAAGTTTATATTCAATCAGTGATAGTAATAAAGCATCAAGGTCATTCTGTACAGTATGAAGTAAGTTTATATTCAATCAGTGATAGTAATAAAGCATCAAGGTCATTCTGTACAGCATCAAGTAAGTTTATATTCAATCAGTGATAGTAATAAAGCATCAAGGTCATTATGTACAGTATAAAGTAAGTTTATATTCAATCAGTGATAGTAATAAAGCATCAAGGTCATTCTGTACAATATCAAATAAGTTTATATTCAATCAGTGATAGTAATAAAGCATCAAGGTCATTCTGTACAGTATAAAGTAAGTTTATATTCAATCAGTGATAGTAATAAAGCATCAAGGTCATACTGTACAGTATCAAGTAAGTTTATATTCAATCAGTGATAGTAATAAAGCATCAAGGTCATTCTGTACAGCATAAAGTAAGTTTATATTCAATCAGTGATAGTAATAAAGCATCAAGGTCATTCTGTACAGTATAAAGTAAGTTTATATTCAATCAGTGATAGTAATAAAGCATCAAGGTCATTCTGTACAGTATCAAGTAAGTTTATATTCAATCAGTGATAGTAATAAAGCATCAAGGTCATTCTGTACAGTATGAAATAAGTTTATATTCAATCAGTGATAGTAATAAAGCATCAAGGTCATTCTGTACAGTATAAAGTAAGTTTATATTCAATCAGTGGTAGTAATAAAGCATCAAGGTCATTCTGTGCAGTATCAAGTAAGTTTATATTCAATCAGTGATAGTAATAAAGCATCAAGGTCATTATGTACAGTATAAAGTAAGTTTATATTCAATCAGTGCTAGTAATAAAGCATCAAGGTCATTCTGTACAGTATCAAATAAGTTTATATTCAATCAGTGATAGTAATAAAGCATCAAGGTCATCCTGTACAGTATAAAGTAAGTTTATATTCAATCAGTGATAGTAATAAAGCATCAAGGTCATTCTGTACAGTATAAAGTAAGTTTATATTCAATCAGTGATAGTAATAAATCATCAAGGTCATTCTGTACAGTATAAAGTAAGTTTATATTCAATCAGTGATAGTAATAAAGCATCAAGGTCATTCTGTACAGCATAAAGTAAGTTTATATTCAATCAGTGATAGTAATAAAGCATCAAGGTCATTCTGCAAAGTATAAAGTAAGTTTATATTCAAACAGTGATAGTAATAAAGCATCAAGGTCATTCTGTACAGCATAAAGTAAGTTTATATTCAATCAGTGATAGTAATAAAGCATCAAGGTCATTCTGTACAGTATAAAGTAAGTTTATATTCAAACAGTGATAGTAATAAAGCATCAAGGTCATTCTGTACAGTATCAAGTAAGTTTATATTCAATCAGTGATAGTAATAAAGCATCAAGGTCATTCTGTACAGTATCAAGTAAGTTTATATTCAATCAGTGATAGTAATAAAGCATCAAGGTCATTCTGAACAGTATCAAGTAAGCTTATATTCAATCGGTGATAGTAATAAAGCATCAAGGTCATTCTGTACAGTATAAAGTAAGTTTATATTCAATCAGTGATAGTAATAAAGCATCAAGGTCATTCTGTACAGTATGAAGTAAGTTTATATTCAATCAGTGATAGTAATAAAGCATCAAGGTCATTCTGTACAGTATAAAGTAAGTTTATATTCAATCAGTGATAGTAATAAAGCATCAAGGTCATTCTGTACAGTATGAAGTAAGTTTATATTCAATCAGTGATTGTAATAAAGCATTAAGGTCATTCTGTACAGTATGAAGTAAGTTTATATTCAATCAGTGATAGTAATAAAGCATCAAGGTCATTCTATACAGTATCAAATAAGTTTATATTCAATCAGTGATAGTAATAAAGCATCAAGGTCATACTGTACAGTATCAAGTAAGTTTATATTCAATCAGTGATAGTAATAAAGCATCAAGGTCATTCTGTACAGCATAAAGTAAGTTTATATTCAATCAGTGATAGTAATAAAGCATCAAGGTCATTCTGTACAGTATAAAGTAAGTTTATATTCAATCAGTGATAGTAATAAAGCATCAAGGTCATTCTGTACAGTATCAAGTAAGTTTATATTCAATCAGTGATAGTAATAAAGCATCAAGGTCATTCTGTACAGTATGAAATAAGTTTATATTCAATCAGTGATAGTAATAAAGCATCAAGGTCATTATGTACAGTATAAAGTAAGTTTATATTCAATCAGTGGTAGTAATAAAGCATCAAGGTCATTCTGTGCAGTATCAAGTAAGTTTATATTCAATCAGTGATAGTAATAAAGCATCAAGGTCATTATGTACAGTATAAAGTAAGTTTATATTCAATCAGTGCTAGTAATAAAGCATCAAGGTCATTCTGTACAGTATCAAATAAGTTTATATTCAATCAGTGATAGTAATAAAGCATCAAGGTCATCCTGTACAGTATAAAGTAAGTTTATATTCAATCAGTGATAGTAATAAAGCATCAAGGTCATTCTGTACAGTATAAAGTAAGTTTATATTCAATCAGTGATAGTAATAAATCATCAAGGTCATTCTGTACAGTATAAAGTAAGTTTATATTCAATCAGTGATAGTAATAAAGCATCAAGGTCATTCTGTACAGCATAAAGTAAGTTTATATTCAATCAGTGATAGTAATAAAGCATCAAGGTCATTCTGCAAAGTATAAAGTAAGTTTATATTCAAACAGTGATAGTAATAAAGCATCAAGGTCATTCTGTACAGCATAAAGTAAGTTTATATTCAATCAGTGATAGTAATAAAGCATCAAGGTCATTCTGTACAGTATAAAGTAAGTTTATATTCAAACAGTGATAGTAATAAAGCATCAAGGTCATTCTGTACAGTATCAAGTAAGTTTATATTCAATCAGTGATAGTAATAAAGCATCAAGGTCATTCTGTACAGTATAAAGTAAGTTTATATTCAATCAGTGATAGTAATAAAGCATCAAGGTCATTCTGAACAGTATCAAGTAAGCTTATATTCAATCGGTGATAGTAATAAAGCATCAAGGTCATTCTGTACAGTATAAAGTAAGTTTATATTCAATCAGTGATAGTAATAAAGCATCAAGGTCATTCTGTACAGTATGAAGTAAGTTTATATTCAATCAGTGATAGTAATAAAGCATCAAGGTCATTCTGTACAGTATAAAGTAAGTTTATATTCAATCAGTGATAGTAATAAAGCATCAAGGTCATTCTGTACAGTATGAAGTAAGTTTATATTCAATCAGTGATTGTAATAAAGCATTAAGGTCATTCTGTACAGTATGAAGTAAGTTTATATTCAATCAGTGATAGTAATAAAGCATCAAGGTCATTCTATGCAGTATCAAATAAGTTTATATTCAATCAGTGATAGTAATAAAGCATCAAGGTCATTCTGTACAGTATCAAATAAGTTTATATTCAATCAGTGATAGTAATAAAGCATCAAGGTCATTCTGTACAGTATGAAGTAAGTTTATATTCAATCAATGATAGTAATAAAGCATCAAGGTCATTCTGTACAGTATCAAATAAGTTTATATTCAATCAGTGATAGTAATAAAGCATCAAGGTCATCCTGTACAGTATAAAGTAAGTTTATATTCAATCAGTGATAGTAATAAAGCATCAAGGTCATTCTGTACAGTATCAAGTAAGTTTATATTCAATCAGTGATAGTAATAAAGCATCAAGGTCATTCTGTACAGTATGAAATAAGTTTATATTCAATCAGTGATAGTAATAAAGCATCAAGGTCATTCTGTACAGTATAAAGTAAGTTTATATTCAATCAGTGGTAGTAATAAAGCATCAAGGTCATTCTGTGCAGTATCAAGTAAGTTTATATTCAATCAGTGATAGTAATAAAGCATCAAGGTCATTATGTACAGTATAAAGTAAGTTTATATTCAATCAGTGCTAGTAATAAAGCATCAAGGTCATTCTGTACAGTATCAAATAAGTTTATTTTCAATCAGTGATAGTAATAAAGCATCAAGGTCATCCTGTACAGTATAAAGTAAGTTTATATTCAATCAGTGATAGTAATAAAGCATCAAGGTCATTCTGTACAGTATAAAGTAAGTTTATATTCAATCAGTGATAGTAATAAATCATCAAGGTCATTCTGTACAGTATAAAGTAAGTTTATATTCAATCAGTGATAGTAATAAAGCATCAAGGTCATTCTGTACAGCATAAAGTAAGTTTATATTCAATCAGTGATAGTAATAAAGCATCAAGGTCATTCTGCAAAGTATAAAGTAAGTTTATATTCAAACAGTGATAGTAATAAAGCATCAAGGTCATTCTGTACAGTATCAAGTAAGTTTATATTCAATCAGTGATAGTAATAAAGCATCAAGGTCATTCTGTACAGTATAAAGTAAGTTTATATTCAATCAGTGATAGTAATAAAGCATCAAGGTCATTCTGAACAGTATCAAGTAAGCTTATATTCAATCGGTGATAGTAATAAAGCATCAAGGTCATTCTGTACAGTATAAAGTAAGTTTATATTCAATCAGTGATAGTAATAAAGCATCAAGGTCATTCTGTACAGTATGAAGTAAGTTTATATTCAATCAGTGATAGTAATAAAGCATCAAGGTCATTCTGTACAGTATAAAGTAAGTTTATATTCAATCAGTGATAGTAATAAAGCATCAAGGTCATTCTGTACAGTATGAAGTAAGTTTATATTCAATCAGTGATTGTAATAAAGCATTAAGGTCATTCTGTACAGTATGAAGTAAGTTTATATTCAATCAGTGATAGTAATAAAGCATCAAGGTCATTCTATACAGTATCAAATAAGTTTATATTCAATCAGTGATAGTAATAAAGCATCAAGGTCATTCTGTACAGTATCAAATAAGTTTATATTCAATCAGTGATAGTAATAAAGCATCAAGGTCATTCTGTACAGTATGAAGTAAGTTTATATTCAATCAATGATAGTAATAAAGCATCAAGGTCATTCTGTACAGTATCAAATAAGTTTATATTCAATCAGTGATAGTAATAAAGCATCAAGGTCATTCTGTACAGTATGAAGTAAGTTTATATTCAATCAGTGATAGTAATAAAGCATCAAGGTCATTCTGTACAGTATAAAGTAAGTTTATATTCAATCAGTAATAGTAATAAAGCATCAAGGTCATTCTGTACAGTATAAGGTAAGTTTATATTCAATCAGTGATAGTAATAAAGCATCAAGGTCATTCTGTACAGTATAAAGTAAGTTTATATTCAATCAGTGATAGTAATAAAGCATCAAGGTCATTCTGTACAGTATAAAGTAAGTTTATATTCAATCAGTGATAGTAATAAAGCATCAAGGTCATTCGGTACAGTATGAAGTAAGTTTATATTCAATCAGTGATAGTAATAAAGCATCAAGGTCATTCTGTACAGTATCAAGTAAGTTTATATTCAATCAGTGATAGTAATAAAGCATCAAGGTCATTATGTACAGTATAAAGTAAGTTTATATTCAATCAGTGATAGTAATAAAGCATCAAGGTCATTCTGTACAATATCAAATAAGTTTATATTCAATCAGTGATAGTAATAAAGCATCAAGGTCATTCTGTACAGTATAAAGTAAGTTTATATTCAATCAGTGATAGTAATAAAGCATCAAGGTCATTCTGTACAGTATGAAGTAAGTTTATATTCAATCAGTGATAGTAATAAAGCATCAAGGTCATTCTGTACAGCATAAAGTAAGTTTATATTCAATCAGTGATAGTAATAAAGCATCAAGGTCATTCTGTACAGTATAAAGTAAGTTTATATTCAATCAGTGATAGTAATAAAGCATCAAGGTCATTCTGTACAGTATCAAGTAAGTTTATATTCAATCAGTGATAGTAATAAAGCATCAAGGTCATTCTGTACAGTATGAAGTAAGTTTATATTCAATCAGTGATAGTAATAAAGCATCAAGGTCATTCTGTACAGTATAAAGTAAGTTTATATTCAATCAGTGGTAGTAATAAAGCATCAAGGTCATTCTGTGCAGTATCAAGTAAGTTTATATTCAATCAGTGATAGTAATAAAGCATCAAGGTCATTATGTACAGTATAAAGTAAGTTTATATTCAATCAGTGATAGTAATAAAGCATCAAGGTCATTCTGTACAGTATCAAATAAGTTTATATTCAATCAGTGATAGTAATAAAGCATCAAGGTCATCCTGTACAGTATAAAGTAAGTTTATATTCAATCAGTGATAGTAATAAAGCATCAAGGTCATTCTGTACAGTATAAAGTAAGTTTATATTCAATCAGTGATAGTAATAAAGCATCAAGGTCATTCTGTACAGTATAAAGTAAGTTTATATTCAATCAGTGATAGTAATAAAGCATCAAGGTCATTCTGTACAGCATAAAGTAAGTTTATATTCAATCAGTGATAGTAATAAAGCATCAAGGTCATTCTGCACAGTATAAAGTAAGTTTATATTCAAACAGTGATAGTAATAAAGCATCAAGGTCATTCTGTACAGCATAAAGTAAGTTTATATTCAATCAGTGATAGTAATAAAGCATCAAGGTCATTCTGTACAGTATAAAGTAAGTTTATATTCAAACAGTGATAGTAATAAAGCATCAAGGTCATTCTGTACAGTATCAAGTAAGTTTATATTCAATCAGTGATAGTAATAAAGCATCAAGGTCATTCTGTACAGTATAAAGTAAGTTTATATTCAATCAGTGATAGTAATAAAGCATCAAGGTCATTCTGTACAGTATCAAGTAAGCTTATATTCAATCGGTGATAGTAATAAAGCATCAAGGTCATTCTGTACAGTATAAAGTAAGTTTATATTCAATCAGTGATAGTAATAAAGCATCAAGGTCATTCTGTACAGTATGAAGTAAGTTTATATTCAATCAGTGATAGTAATAAAGCATCA
Source organism: Bathymodiolus septemdierum (assembly GCA_963383655.1). NCBI lineage: Eukaryota > Metazoa > Mollusca > Bivalvia > Mytilida > Modiolidae > Bathymodiolus > Bathymodiolus septemdierum. Next base: position 3,329,666 of record OY726529.1, on the reverse strand, counting down.
AGGTCATTCTGTACAGTATAAAGTAAGTTTATATTCAATCAGTGATAGTAATAAAGCATCAAGGTCATTCTGTACAGTATGAAGTAAGTTTATATTCAATCAGTAATTGTAATAAAGCATTAAGGTCATTCTGTACAGTATGAAGTAAGTTTATATTCAATCAGTGATAGTAATAAAGCATCAAGGTCATTCTGTACAGTATCAAGTAAGTTTATATTCAATCAGTGATAGTAATAAAGCATCAAGGTCATTCTGTACAGTATGAAGTAAGTTTATATTCAATCAGTGATTGTAATAAAGCATTAAGGTCATTCTGTACAGTATGAAGTAAGTTTATATTCAATCAGTGATAGTAATAAAGCATCAAGGTCATTCTATACAGTATCAAATAAGTTTATATTCAATCAGTGATAGTAATAAAGCATCAAGGTCATTCTGTACAGTATCAAATAAGTTTATATTCAATCAGTGATAGTAATAAAGCATCAAGGTCATTCTGTACAGTATGAAGTAAGTTTATATTCAATCAATGATAGTAATAAAGCATCAAGGTCATTCTGTACAGTATCAAATAAGTTTATATTCAATCAGTGATAGTAATAAAGCATCAAGGTCATTCTGTACAGTATGAAGTAAGTTTATATTCAATCAGTGATAGTAATAAAGCATCAAGGTCATTCTGTACAGTATAAAGTAAGTTTATATTCAATCAGTAATAGTAATAAAGCATCAAGGTCATTCTGTACTGTATCAAATAAGTTTATATTCAATCAGTGATAGTAATAAAGCATCAAGGTCATTCTGTACAGTATAAAGTAAGTTTATATTCAATCAGTGATAGTAATAAAGCATCAAGGTCATTCTGTACAGTATAAAGTAAGTTTATATTCAATCAGTGATAGTAATAAAGCATCAAGGTCATTCTATACAGCATAAAGTAAGTTTATATTCAATCGGTGATAGTAATAAAGCATCAAGGTCATTCTGTACAGTATCAAGTAAGTTTATATTCAATCAGTGATAGTAATAAAGCATCAAGGTCATTCTGTACAGTATAAAGTAAGTTTATATTCAATCAGTGATAGTAATAAAGCATCAAGGTCATTCTGTACAGTATCAAGTAAGTTTATATTCAATCAGTGATAGTAATAAAGCATCAAGGTCATTCTGTACAGTATAAAGTAAGTTTATATTCAATCAGTGATAGTAATAAAGTATCAAGGTCATTCTGTACAGTATAAGGTAAGTTTATATTCAATCAGTGATAGTAATAAAGCATCAGGGTCATTCTGTACAGTATCAAATAAGTTTATATTCAATCAGTGCTAGTAATAAAGCATCAAGGTCATTCTGTACAGTATCAAGTAAGTTTATATTCAATCAGTGATAGTAATAAAGCATCAAGGTCATTCTGTACAGTATCAAGTAAGTTTATATTCAATCAGTGATAGTAATAAAGCATCAAGGTCATTCTGTACAGTATAAAGTAAGTTTATATTCAATCAGTGATAGTAATAAAGCATCAAGGTCATTCTGTACAGTATCAAGTAAGTTTATATTCAATCAGTGATAGTAATAAAGTATCAAGGTCATTCTGTACAGTATAAAGTAACTTTATATTCAATCAGTGATAGTAATAAAGCATCAAGGTCATTCTGTACAGTATAAAGTAAGTTTATATTCAATCAGTGATAGTAGATATCAAATAGGAAAAGAAATTATGCAAATAGCAACCTCATGGAGTCTTGTTTCAGTGAGCTAGCGGTATAAAAATCAAAGTGGACATCATCATCATCTCATCTATATGTAACATGTTTTCAACGTAATATTGCCAAAGCATTGCTCTCTTGGTGTTAAGCATCAATCTCTTAATCACAAGACCATATATGGACTTGATACAGGGGCTGTCGTGGTCGTGATCGCAGGGTAGTTGGATTTACAATTACCTGTGCAATCAGTGCCTATCACCACTACTGTTGTGAGTTTGAGCCCCGTTCATAGCAAGGCGTGCTCGATACAACATTATGTGATCAAGTTTGTCAGTGACTTGTGACAGGTCAATGGTTTTCTCCGGGTACTCCGGTTTCCTCCACCAATAAAACTGACCGCAACGATATAACTGAAATATTGTTGAAAGTGGCATTAAACACCACAAACCAAACCAAACCTATGGCCTTGATACAATCAGGAGAGCCAACAGTATACAGATATTTTTCTCTGTACTTTTTTCATTCTTATTACAGGGTTGGAAGTTTGATTGCCGACCATGCTGTTGTGTCTAACCAGACTAATTCTCAACATAATGTTATAGCTGCTGCTAATAAATTAGTAAACGGTGGTGCTAAAGTAACGATTCTAGGAGATTCTATTGTAGCTACATCCGCCTCTATAACAAGTGACGGAAAAACAGGTAAGTTGGTGACAGTATTTGTAATTTGTTGTGATATTGGGCACACTGTATTTGCGGTAGACGATCGTCATGTCACATTTTGCGATGTCTGATGTAGTGTCACTTTTACTTCCTTAAAAACGTCTCAACGATAAATATTATAACTGATCAGAATACTTAAACTGACTGTTTCAAGTGTAATCTTAGTGATATATTTATTTTCCAATATCTATTCTATTCAAATCACTTGTTTTACAATTACCTAAGCAGCCCAAGCTAGCTTAACTTACAGGTGCTTCTTAGTTACAAAGCTCATTTGTCCAGTTGGGAGCACATGAGGCAACAAAATACTCCCTTTTCTACAATTTGACTTGCAATGATTTATTTGTTCATACATGTAGTTTCAACATCATTTAAATAAATATATAATCTATATATTCATATTTTAACCTAAAAGTGGTCGTTGTGGCCATGATCGTATTGTAGTTGGATTTACGACTACCTATGCAACCAGTGCCTGTCACCACTGATGTTGTTAGTTCGAATCTCGATCAGGGCGAGGTGTACAACATGATGTGATAAAGTTTGTCAGTGACTTGTGACAAGTCGGTGGTTTTCTCCAGGTACTCCGGTTTCCTCCACCAATTAAACTGACCTCCACGATATAACTGAAATATTGTTGAAAGTGGTGTTAAGCACCATCAAGCAAGCAAACAATATATATTCATATTTATTGGCTAATTATTGTTTTCTTTTATCCAACAATCTCTAAAAAAAAATTAATGTGATTCTAACAAGTATAGTATAAATGTGGGTTTTTTTTGTAGCTGTTGTTAACAAATCAACTACACCATGTAGTTCCTTTAATCAAGTAGTCACCTGTCCAACAAACCAAGGATGTGCTATAAATAGTACCAATAATGTCCCATATTGTGCGTAAGTAATTATTTAAATTTTTGCGAATATGTTTTAAAGTGGGCTCGGTCATGATTCCTAGATTTCTGGCAAATTTCTCAATAGACCATTTACACATTTCTGTCTTGATTCTAACATTGCTCGTTTTTCAGATTTTTCATGGGAGTTACTTCCTTTTAATGCTGACAAACGTGTCCGTTTCCTGCAAAGTTCAATGAAAATAATAAATATTTTTCCAATATTCTGTATAAAATTTAAATGTTGTAACAACTTTTGAATTTTTTATTTGATATGAAATTATCCTCTGATTTTCTGCAATGTCCAAATATCTATAAATTTTATGAAAATTATGATCAAAATATTTGTCATTTCCATTACTCTTGCTTGGAACGGTAACCATTTCATCCTCCATAAGGAAAATAACTCATAATAAAAAATGTCAAAAAAACATAATTTTAGAATCAAATCTGAATGTGTAAATAGTCTAATAGATTGTATGATTTCTGGTAAATTATTAAATCAGAATTATGAGATTTCTGGTCAATTACTAAATCAGAGTTATGAGATTTCTGGTAAATTATTAAATCAAAGTTATGAGATTTTTGGTACATTATTAAATCAGAGTTATGAGATTTTTGGTCAATTATTAAATCAGAGATATGAGATTTCTGGTAAATTATTAAATCAGAGTTACATTGTATGAGAGTTTTGGTAAATTACTAAATCAGAGTTATGAGATTTCTGGTAAATTATTAAATCAGAGTTATGAGATTTCTGGTAAATTATTAATCAGAGTTATGAAATTTCTGGTCAATTACTAAGTCAGAGTTATGAAATTTCTGGTCAATTACTAAATCAGAATTATAAGATTTCTGGTTAATTACTAAATCAGAGTTATGAAATTTCTGGTAAAATACTAAATCAGAATTATGAGATTTCTGGTAAATTATTAAATCAGAGTTATGAGATTTCTGGTCAATTATTAAATCAGAGTTATGAGATTTCTGGTAAATTATTAAATCAGAGTTATGAGATTTCTGGTAAATTATTAAATCAGAGTTATGAGATTTCTGGTCAATTACTAAGTCAGAGTTATGAGATTTCTGTTAAATTATTAAATCAGAGTTATGAGATTTCTGGTCAATTACTAAATCAGAGTTATGAGATTTTTGCTAAATTACTAAGTCAGAGTTATGAGATTTCTGGTAAATTATTAATCAGAGTTATGAGATTTCTGGTCAATTACTAAATCAGAGTTATGAGATTTCTGGTAAATTATTAAATCAGAGTTATGAGATTTTTGGTAAATTATTAAATCAGAGTTATGAGATTTTTGGTAAATTATTAAATCAGAGATATGAGATTTCTGGTAAATTATTAAATCAGAGTTACATTGTATGAGAGTTTTGGTAAATTACTAAATCAGAGTTATGAGATTTCTGGTAAATTATTAAATCAGAGTTATGAGATTTCTGGTAAATTATTAATCAGAGTTATGAAATTTCTGGTCAATTACTAAGTCAGAGTTATGAAATTTCTGGTCAATTACTAAATCAGAATTATAAGATTTCTGGTCAATTACTAAATCAGAGTTATGAAATTTCTGGTAAATTACTAAATCAGAATTATGAGATTTCTGCTAAATTATTAAATCAGAGTTATGAGATTTCTGGTCAATTACTAAATCAGAGTTATGAGATTTCTGTTAAATTATTAAATCAGAGTTATGAGATTTCTGGTAAATTATTAAATCAGAGTTATGAGATTTCTGGTCAATTACTAAGTCAGAGTTATGAGATTTCTGTTAGATTATTAAATCAGAGTTATGAGATTTCTTATCAATTACTAAATCAGAGTTATGAGATTTTTGCTAAATTACTAAGTCAGAGTTATGAGATTTCTGGTAAATTATTAATCAGAGTTATGAGATTTCTGGTAAATTATTAAATCAGAGTTATGAGAATTCTGATCAATTATTAAATCAGAGTTATCAAATTGTTGGTAAATTATTAAATCAGAGTTATGAGATTTCTGTTAAATTATGAAATCAGAGTTATGAGATTTCTGTTAAATTATTAAATCAGAGTTATGAGATTTTTGGTAAATTATTAAATCAGAATTATGAGATTTCTGGTAAATTACTAAATCAGAATTATGAGATTTCTGGTAAATTATTAAATCAGAGTTGTGAGATTTCTGGTAAATTACTAAATCAGAGTTATGAGATTTCTGGAGAACTACTCAATCAGCACAACAAGATATCCGGCTTTGAGAATCAGGCCAAAATGGCCATCATTGCTGAATAATCTTTAATTTCATAACTTCTACATTTTAGCAGAAATTAGCAAATTATAAAAATCTTATTGAGCATTTTTAATCAAGACATTTTGTTTTTACATTTTATTTGAACAATTATGCAGAATAGTCATATATCAATATCTGAAACAACACAACCAAATTGGACCAAACTGGTAAAGATGGCATTTGTTTGGGTTCTTGTTTAATGTAACATTTGACAGCCTACACCAGTCTTTCAACAAGGATGTAATAAATAAAATTAGAATCCATCAGGAACCTATATGAATACCAAGTCATCTATCATCTACATGTATTATATTTTGTTTAATGTTTTTCTTTCAGGCCATTGCAAAGTACTGGTACGTATTATGTTAATTGTGATTCATTCAACAAATTGGTTGAGGTTTTTGATGTTTAACGCCACTTTCAACAATATTTTAGTTATATCGTGGCGGTCAGTTTTATTGGTGGAGGAAACCGGAGGACCCAGAGAAAACCAACGACCTGTTACAAGTTACTTACACTTTATCACATAATGCTGTATCAAGTACACCTCACCTGAGTGGTACTCGAACTCACAACGTTAGTGGTGATAGGCACTGATTCCACAGGTAGTTTGAATGCCAACTACTATTCAACCACGACGGCTATATTTCCTGAAAATTATGTAGATGTACTTAATACGGTTATGATACTAATGTATTTAATACGGTAATGATACTAATGTATTTAATACGGTAATGATACTAATGTACTTAATACGGTAATGATACTAATGTACTTAATACGGTAATGATACTAATGTACTTAATACAGTAATGATACTAATGTACTTAATACAGTAATGATACTAATGTACTTAATACAGTAATGATACTAATGTACTTAATAGGGTAATGATACTAATGTACTTAATATGGTAATGATACTAATGTACTTAATACGGTAATGATACTAATGTACTTAATACGGTAATGATACAAATGTACTTAATATGGTAATGATACTAATGTACTTAATACGGTAATGATACTAATGTACTTAATATGGTAATGATACTAATGTACTTAATACGGTAATGATACTAATGTACTTAATACAGTAATGATACTAATGTACTTAATATGGTAATGATACTAATGTACTTAATACGGTAATGATACTAATGTACTTAATACGGTAATGATACTAATGTACTTAATACGGTAATGATACTAATGTACTTAATACAGTAATTATACTAATGTACTTAATATGGTAATGATACTAATGTACTTAATACGGTAATGATACTAATGTACTTAATACGGTAATGATACTAATGTACTTAATATGGAAATGATACTAATGTACATAATACGGTAATTATACTAATGTACTTAATACAATAATGATACTAATGTACTTAATACAGTAATGATACTAATGTACTTAATACAGTAATGATACTAATGTACTTAATACAGTAATGATACTAATGTACTTAATACAGTAATGATACAAATGTACTTAATATGGTAATGATACTAATGTACTTAATACGGTAATGATACTAATGTACTTAATATGGTAATGATACTAATGTACTTAATACAGTAATGATACTAATGTACTTAATACAGTAATGATACTAATGTACTTAATATGGTAATGATACTAATGTACTTAATACGGTAATGATACTAATGTACTTAATACAGTAATGATACTAATGTACTTAATACGACAATGATACTAATGTACTTAATACAGTAATTATACTAATGTCCTTAATATGGTAATGATACTAATGTACTTAATACGGTAATGATACTAATGTACTTAATACGGTAATGATACTAATGTACTTAATATGGTAATGATACTAATGTACTTAATACGGTAATGATACTAATGTACTTAATACGGTAATGATACTAATGTACTTAATACAGTAATTATACTAATGTACTTAATACAATAATGATACTAATGTACTTAATACGGTAATGATACTAATGTACTTAATACGGTAATGATACTAATGTACTTAATACGGTAATGATACTAATGTACTTAATACAGTAATGATACTAATGTACTTAATACGGTAATGATACTAATGTACTTAATACAGTAATTATACTAATGTACTTAATACAATAATGATACTAATGTACTTAATACGGTAATGATACTAATGTACGTAATACGGTAATGATACTAATGTACTTAATACGGTAATGATACTAATGTACTTAATACGGTAATGATACTAATGTACTTAATATGGTAATGATACTAATGTACTTAATACGGTAATGATACTAATGTACGTAATACGGTAATGATACTAATGTACTTAATACGGTAATGATACTAATGTACTTAATACGGTAATGATACTAATGTACTTAATATGGTAATGATACTAATGTACTTAATACGGTAATGATACTAATGTACTTAATACAATAATGATACTAATGTACTTAATACAGTAATGATACTAATGTACTTAATACAGTAATGATACTAATGTACTTAATACGGTAATGATACTAATGTACTTAATATGGTAATGATGCTAATGTACTTAATACGGTAATGATACTAATGTACTTAATACGGTAATGATACTAATGTACTTAATATGGTAATGATACTAATGTACTTAATACAGTAATGATACTAATGTACTTAATACAATAATGATACTAATGTACTTAATACAGTAATGATACAAATGTACTTAATATGGTAATGATACTAATGCACTTAATACGGTAATGATATTAATGTACTTAATATGGTAATGATACTAATGTACTTAATATCGTAATGATACTAATGTACGTAATACGGTAATGATACTAATGCACTTAATACAGTAATGATACTAATGAACTTAATACAGTAATGATACTAATGTACTTAATACGGTAATGATACTAATGTACTTAATACAGTAATGATACAAATGTACTTAATACGGTAATGATGCTAATGTACTTAAAACGGTAATGATACAAATGTACTTAATACGGTAATGATACTAATGTACTTAATACAGTAATGATACTAATGTACTTACTATGGTAATGATACTAATGTACTTAATACAATAATGATACTAATGTACTTAATACGGTAATGATACTAATGTACTTAATACGGTAATGATACTAATCTACTTAATACAGTAATGATACTAATGTACTTAATACGGTAATGATACTAATGTACTTAATACAGTAATGATGCAAATGTACTTAATACGGTAATGATACTAATGTACTTAATACAGTAATGATACTAATGTACTTAATATGGTAATGATACTAATGTACTTAATACAGTAATGATATAAATGTACTTAATACGGTAATGATACTAATGTACTTAATACAGTAATGATACTAATGCACTTAATACAGTAATGATACTAATGTACTTAATACAGTAATGATACTAATGTACTTAATATGGTAATGATACTAATGTACTTAATACAGTAATGATACTAATGTACTTAATACAGTAATGATACTAATGTACTTAATACGGTAATGATACTAATGTACTTAATATGGTAATGATACTAATGTACTTAATACAATAATGATACTAATGTACTTAATACGGTAATGATACTAATGTACTTAATACGGTAATGATACTAATCTACTTAATACAGTAATGATGCTAATGTACTTAATACGGTAATGATACTAATGTACTTAATACGGTAATGATACTAATGTACTTAATACGGTAATGATACTAATGTACTTAATACAGTAATGATACTAATGTACTTAATACGGTAATGATACTAATGTACTTAATACGGTAATGATACTAATGTACTTAATACGGTAATGATACAAATGTACTTAATATGGTAATGATACTAATGTACTTAATACGGTAATGATACTAATGTACTTAATATAGTAATGATACTAATGTACTTAATACGGTAATGATACAAATGTACTTAATATGGTAATGATACTAATGTACTTAATACGGTAATGATACTAATGTACTAAATACGGTAATGATACTAATGTACTTAATACGGTAATTATACTAATGTACTTAATACAGTAATGATACTAATGTACTTAATACGGTAATGATACTAATGTACTTAATACAGTAATGATACAAATGTACTTAATACGGTAATGATACTAATGTACTTAATACGGTAATGATACTAATGTACTTAATACGGTAATGATACTAATGTACTTAATACAGTAATGATACTAATGTACTTAATATGGTAATGATACTAATTTACTTAATACAATAATGATACTAATGTACTTAATACGGTAATGATACTAATGTACTTAATACGGTAATGATACTAATCTACTTAATACAGTAATGATACTAATGTATTTAATACGGTAATGATACTAAGGTACTTAATACGGTAATGATACTAATGTACTTAATACGGTAATGATACTAATGTACTTAATACGGTAATGATACTAATGTACTTAATACGGTAATGATACAAATGTACTTAATATGGTAATGATACTAATGTACTTAATACGGTAATGATACTAATGTACTTAATACAGTAATGATACTAATGTACTTAATACGGTAATGATACAAATGTACTTAATATGGTAATGATACTAATGTACTTAATACGGTAATGATACTAATGTACTTAATACGGTAATGATACTAATGTACTTAATACGGTAATGATACTAATGTACTTAATATAGTAATGATACTAATGTACTTAATACGGTAATGATACTAATGTACTTAATACGGTAATGATACTAATGTACTTAATACGGTAATGATACTAATGTACTTAATACAATAATGATACTAATGCACTTAATACAGTAATGATACTAATGTACTTAATACAGTAATGATACAAATGTACTTAATATGGTAATGATACTAATGTACTTAATACGGTAATGATACTAATGTACTTAATACGGTAATGATACTAATGTACTTAATACAGTAATGATACTAATGTACTTAATACGGTAATGATACTAATGTACTTAATATGGTAATGATACTAATGTACTTAATACGGTAATGATACTAATGTACGTAATACGGTAATGATACTAATGTACTTAATACGGTAATGATACTAATGTACTTAATACGGTAATGATACTAATGTACTTAATATGGTAATGATACTAATGTACTTAATACGGTAATGATACTAATGTACGTAATACGGTAATGATACTAATGTACTTAATATGGTAATGATACTAATGTACTTAATACGGTAATGATACTAATGTACTTAATATGGTAATGATACTAATGTACTTAATACGGTAATGATACTAATGTACTTAATACAATAATGATACTAATGTACTTAATACAGTAATGATACAAATGTACTTAATATGGTAATGATACTAATGCACTTAATACGGTAATGATACTAATGTACTTAATATGGTAATGATACTAATGTACTTAATATGGTAATGATACTAATGTACGTAATACGGTAATGATACTAATGCACTTAATGCAGTAATGATACTAATGTACTTAATACAGTAATGATACTAATGTACTTAATACAGTAATGATACTAATGTACTTAATACAGTAATGATACAAATGTACTTAATACGGTAATGATACTAATGTACTTAATACGGTAATGATACAAATGTACTTAATACGGTAATGATACTAATGTACTTAATACAGGAATGATACTAATGTACTTACTATGGTAATGATACTAATGTACTTAATACAATAATGATACTAATGTACTTAATACGGTAATGATACTAATGTACTGAATACGGTAATGATACTAATCTACTTAATACAGTAATGATACTAATGTACTTAATACGGTAATGATACTAATGTACTTAATACAGTAATGATGCAAATGTACTTAATACGGTAATGATACTAATGTACTTAATACAGTAATGATACTAATGTACTTAATATGGTAATGATACTAATGTACTTAATACAGTAATGATACAAATGTACTTAATACGGTAATGATACTAATGTACTTAATACAGTAATGATACTAATGTACTTAATATGGTAATGATACTAATGTACTTAATACAATAATGATACTAATGTACTTAATACGGTAATGATACTAATGTACTTAATACGGTAATGATACTAATCTACTTAATACAGTAATGATGCTAATGTACTTAATACGGTAATGATACTAATGTACTTAATACGGTAATGATACTAATGTACTTAATACGGTAATGATACTAATGTACTTAATACAGTAATAATACTAATGTACTTAATACGGTAATGATACTAATGTACTTAATACGGTAATGATACTAATGTACTTAATACGGTAATGATACAAATGTACTTAATATGGTAATGATACTAATGTACTTAATACGGTAATGATACTAATGTACTTAATACAGTAATGATACTAATGTACTTAATACGGTAATGATACAAATGTACTTAATATGGTAATGATACTAATGTACTTAATACGGTAATGATACTAATGTACTAAATACGGTAATGATACTAATGTACTTAATACGGTAATTATACTAATGTACTTAATATAGTAATGATACTAATGTACTTAATACAATACTGATACTAATGTTCTTAATACGGTAATGATACTAATGTACTTAATATGGTAATGATACTAATCTACTTAATACAGTAATGATACAAATGTACTTAATACGGTAATGATACTAATGTACTTAATACGGTAATGATACTAATGTACTTAATACGGTAATGATACTAATGTACTTAATACGGTAATGATACTAATGTACTTAATACGGTAATGATACTTATGTACTTAATACGATAATGATACTAATGTACATAATACGGTAATGATACTAATGTACTTAATACGGTAATGATACAAATGTACTTAATATGGTAATGATACTAATGTACTTAATACAGTAATGATACTAATATACTTAATACGGTAATGATACTAATGTACTTAATATGGTAATGATACTAATGTACTTAATACGGTAATGATACTAATGTACTTAATACGGTAATGATACTAATGTACTTAATATGGTAATGATACTAATGTACTTAATACGGTAATGATACTAATGTACTTAATACAATAATGATACTAATGTACTTAATACAGTAATGATACAAATGTACTTAATATGGTAATGATACTAATGTACTTAATACGGTAATGATACTAATGTACTTAATATGGTAATGATACTAATGTACTTAATATGGTAATGATACTAATGTACTTAAAACAGTAATGATACTAATGTACTTAATACGGTAATGATACTAATGTACTTAATACAGTAATGATACAAATGTACTTAATACGGTAATGATACTAATGTACTTAATACGGTAATGATACTAATGTACTTAATACGGTAATGATACTAATGTACTTAATACAGTAATGATACAAATGTACTTAATACGGTAATGATACTAATGTACTTAATACGGTAATGATACAAATGTACTTAATACGGTAATGATACTAATGTACTTAATACAGGAATGATACTAATGTACTTACTATGGTAATGATACTAATGTACTTAATACAATAATGATACTAATGTACTTAATACGGTAATGATACTAATGTACTGAATACGGTAATGATACTAATCTACTTAATACAGTAATGATACTAATGTACTTAATACGGTAATGATACTAATGTACTTAATACAGTAATGATGCAAATGTACTTAATACGGTAATGATACTAATGTACTTAATACAGTAATGATACTAATGTACTTAATATGGTAATGATACTAATGTACTTAATACAGTAATGATACAAATGTACTTAATACGGTAATGATACTAATGTACTTAATACAGTAATGATACTAATGTACTTAATATGGTAATGATACTAATGTACTTAATACAATAATGATACTAATGTACTTAATACGGTAATGATACTAATGTACTTAATACGGTAATGATACTAATCTACTTAATACAGTAATGATGCTAATGTACTTAATACGGTAATGATACTAATGTACTTAATACGGTAATGATACTAATGTACTTAATACGGTAATGATACTAATGTACTTAATACAGTAATAATACTAATGTACTTAATACGGTAATGATACTAATGTACTTAATACGGTAATGATACTAATGTACTTAATACGGTAATGATACAAATGTACTTAATATGGTAATGATACTAATGTACTTAATACGGTAATGATACTAATGTACTTAATACAGTAATGATACTAATGTACATAATACGGTAATGATACAAATGTACTTAATATGGTAATGATACTAATGTACTTAATACGGTAATTATACTAATGTACTTAATATAGTAATGATACTAATGTACTTAATACAATACTGATACTAATGTTCTTAATACGGTAATGATACTAATGTACTTAATATGGTAATGATACTAATCTACTTAATACAGTAATGATACAAATGTACTTAATACGGTAATGATACTAATGTACTTAATACGGTAATGATACTAATGTACTTAATACGGTAATGATACTAATGTACTTAATACGGTAATGATACTAATGTACTTAATACGGTAATGATACTTATGTACTTAATACGGTAATGATACTAATGTACTTAATACGGTAATGATACTTATGTACTTAATACGATAATGATACTAATGTACATAATACGGTAATGATACTAATGTACTTAATACGGTAATGATACAAATGTACTTAATATGGTAATGATACTAATGTACTTAATACAGTAATGATACTAATATACTTAATACGGTAATGATACTAATGTACTTAATATGGTAATGATACTAATGTACTTAATACGGTAATGATACTAATGTACTTAATACGGTAATGATACTAATGTACTTAATATGGTAATGATACTAATGTACTTAATACGGTAATGATACTAATGTACTTAATACAATAATGATACTAATGTACTTAATACAGTAATGATACAAATGTACTTAATATGGTAATGATACTAATGTACTTAATACGGTAATGATACTAATGTACTTAATATGGTAATGATACTAATGTACTTAATATGGTAATGATACTAATGTACTTAAAACAGTAATGATACTAATGTACTTAATACGGTAATGATACTAATGTACTTAATACAGTAATGATACAAATGTACTTAATACGGTAATGATACTAATGTACTTAATACGGTAATGATACTAATGTACTTAATACGGTAATGATACTAATGTACTTAATACAGTAATGATACTAATGTACTTAATATGGTAATGATACTAATGTACTTAATACGGTAATGATACTAATCTACTTAATACAGTAATGATACTAATGTACTTAATACGGTAATGATACTAATGTACTTAATACGGTAATGATACCAATGTACTTAATACGGTAATGATACTAATGTACTTAATACAGTAATGATACTAATCTACTTAATACGGTAATGATACTAATGTACTTAATGCGGTAATGATACTAATGTACTTAATACGGTAATGATACAAATGTACTTAATATGGTAATGATACTAATGTACTTAATACGGTAATGATACTAATGTACTTAATACAGTAATGATACTAATGTACTTAATACGGTAATGATACAAATGTACTTAATATGGTAATGATACTAATGTACTTAATACGGTAATGATACTAATGTACTTAATACGGTAATGATACTAATGTACTTAATACGGTAATGATACTAATGTACTTAATATAGTAATGATACTAATGTACTTAATACAATAATGATACTAATGTACTTAATACGGTAATGATACTAATGTACTTAATATGGTAATGATACTAATCTACTTAATACAGTAATGATACAAATGTACTTAATACGGTAATGATACTAATGTACTTAATACGGTAATGATACTAATGTACTTAATACGGTAATGATACTAATGTACTTAATACGGTAATGATACTAATGTACTTAATACGGTAATGATACTAATGTACTAAATACGATAATGATACTAATGTACTTAATACGGTAATGATACTAATGTACTTAATACGGTAATGATACAAATGTACTTAATATGGTAATGATACTAATGTACTTAATACAGTAATGATACTAATGTACTTAATACGGTAATGATACTAATGTACTTAATATGGTAATGATACTAATGTACTTAATACGGTAATGATACTAATGTACTTAATACGGTAATGATACTAATGTACTTAATACGGTAATGATACTAATGTACTTAATACGGTAATGATACTAATGTACTTAATATGGTAATGATACTAATGTACTTAATACGGTAATGATACTAATGTACTTAATACAATAATGATACTAATGTACTTAATACAGTAATGATACTAATGTACTTAATACAGTAATAATACTAATGTACTTAATACGGTAATGATACTAATGTACTTAATACGGTAATGATACTAATGTACTTAATACGGTAATGATACTAATGTACTTAATACGGTAATGATACTAATGTACTTAATATGGTAATGATACTAATGTACTTAATACGGTAATGATACTAATGTACTTAATACAATAATGATACTAATGTACTTAATACAGTAATGATACAAATGTACTTAATATGGTAATGATACTAATGTACTTAATACGGTAATGATACTAATGTACTTAATATGGTAATGATATTAATGTACTTAATATGGTAATGATACTAATGTACTTAATACGGTAATGATACTAATGTACGTAATACCGTAATGATACTAATGTACTTAATACAGTAATGATACTAAAGTACTTAATACAGTAATGATACTAATGTACTTAATACGGTAATGATACTAATGTACTTAATACAGTAATGATACAAATGTACTTAATACGGTAATGATACTAATGTACTTAATACGGTAATGATACTAATGTACTTAATACGGTAATGATACTAATGTACTTAATACGGTAATGATACTAATGTACTTAATATGGTAATGATGCTAATGTACTTAATACAATAATGATACTAATGTACTTAATACGGTAATGATACTAATGTACTTAATACGGTAATGATACTAATCTACTTAATACAGTAATGATACTAATGTACTTAATACGGTAATGATACTAATGTACTTAATACAATAATGATACTAATGTACTTAATACGGTAATGATACTAATGTACTTAATACGGTAATGATACTAATCTACTTAATACAGTAATGATACTAATGTACTTAATACGGTAATGATACTAATGTACTTAATACAATAATGATACTAATGTACTTAATACAGTAATTATACTAATGTACTTAATACAATAATGATACTAATGTACTTAATACAGTAATGATACTAATGTACTTAATACAGTAATGCTACGAATGTACTTAATACGGTAATGATACTAATGTACTTAATACAATAATGATACTAATGTACTTAATACAGTAATTATACTAATGTACTTAATACAATAATGATACTAATGTACTTAATACAGTAATGATACTAATGTACTTAATACGGTAATGATACTAATGTACTTAATACGGTAATGATACTAATGTACTTAATACGGTAATGATACTAATGTACTTAATACGGTAATGATACTAATGTACTTAATATGGTAATGATACCAATGTACTTAATACAATAATGATACTAATGTACTTAATATGGTAATGATACTAATGTACTTAATACGGTAATGATACTAATCTACTTAATACAGTAATGATACTAATGTACTTAATACGGTAATGATACTAATCTACTTAATACAGTAATGATACTAATGTACTTAATACGGTAATGATACTAATGTACTTAATACGGTAATGATACTAATGTACTTAATACGGTAATGATACCAATGTACTTAATACAGTAATGATACTAATGTACTTAATACAGTAATGATACTAATGTACTTAATACGGTAATGATACTAATGTACTTAATACGGTAATGATACAAATGTACTTAATACGGTAATGATACTAATGTACTTAATATGGTAATGATACTAATGTACTTAATACAGTAATGATACTAATGTACTTAATACGGTAATGATACAAAAGTACTTAATATGGTAATGATACTAATGTACTTAATACGGTAATGATACTAATGTACTTAATACGGTAATGATACTAATGTACTTAATACGGTAAAGATACTAATGTACTTAATATGGTAATGATACTAATGTACTTAATACAATACTGATACTAATGTACTTAATACGGTAATGATACTAATGTACTTAATACGGTAATGATACTAATCTACTTAATACAGTAATGATACAAATGTACTTAATACGGTAATGATACTAATGTACTTAATAACGTAATGATACTAATGTACTTAATACGGTAATGATACTAATGTACTTAATACGGTAATGATACTAATGTACTTAATACGGTAATGATACTAATGTACTTAATATGGTAATGATACTAATGTACTTAATACAGTAATGATACTAATGTACTTAATACGGTAATGATACTAATGTACTTAATACGGTAATGATAATAATGTACTTAATACGGTAATGATACTAATGTACTTAATACGGTAATGATACTAATGTATTTAATATGGTAATGATACTAATGTACTTAATACGGTAATGATACTAATGTACTTAATACGGTAATGATACTAATGTACTTAATACAGTAATGATACTAATGTACTTAATACAGTAATGATACTAATGTACTTAATACGGTAATGATACTAATTTACTTAATATGGTAATGATACTAATGTACTTAATACGGTAATGATACTAATGTACTTAATACGGTAATGATACTAATGTACTTAATACGGTAATGATACTAATGTACTTAATACGGTAATGATACAAATGTACTTAATATGGTAATGATACTAATGTACTTAATATGGTAATGATACTAATGTACTTAATATGGTAATGATACAAATTTACTTAATACGGTAATGATACTAATGTACTTAATACGGTAATGATACTAATGTACTTAATATGGTAATGATACTAATGTACTTAATACGGTAATGATACTAATGTACTTAATACGGTAATGATACTAATGTACTTAATATGGTAATGATACAAATGTACTTAATACAG
The DNA here is from genome assembly GCA_963383655.1 of Bathymodiolus septemdierum. Lineage (NCBI taxonomy): Eukaryota > Metazoa > Mollusca > Bivalvia > Mytilida > Modiolidae > Bathymodiolus > Bathymodiolus septemdierum. The sequence goes on along the minus strand of OY726529.1, from coordinate 3,310,846 downwards.
TAATGATACAAATGTACTTAATACAGTAATGATACTAATGTAGTGGGTAAGAGAGAGTAGCAACAAATATTAGTTTTATAGTCTTTGGTTTTACCTTGACCTGACTGGAATTCAAAATCATGATCTACCACACTGTATAAATACTCTACAAAATATTATATGGACCGGTCCATAAACTGCCATTTCGCCTAAAGTGCCATGAACTATTTGCTATATTTATACTCAATAAATGCAAATCTGTCAGACGACAAAAAACGAGTTTGGACAAAATCCGGAAGAAAACATTATATTGATTGGGCCCGATGAATATACTAAAATATTGACTGGTCAATATACTAAAATGTGGACTGGTCAATATACTTAAATATTGACCGGCTGTGCTAACAAAGACAAATAGGGAAAATAAAAATGTAAAATATAATATTATTCTGTATTTTTTTTCCGTTGTAGATAATTTTGAGTTGATCGTCGGTCTTGACGTTGATATACCATTATTTATATTTTTTCCGTTGTAGATAATTTTGAGTTGATTGTCGGCCTTGGCGTTGGTATACCATTATTCTTCATCATCGTAGGATTAATCATTGTATTATGTGTGTACAACAACAAGCGTAAGAAGAGTAAGAAATCTAAGGAGGATGACTTAGATAGGTAAGTTTATGGTCCAGTAAGTCTAACCTAATAGATAGGTCAGTTTATGGTCCAGTGATTTTTGCACTGTTATTGCTATCGCCAGTAGTCAGAGTCTCAGTACTGACATGGCTTATAAGATATATCTATTATAGGAATTTATAATTCTTAAATAACATAACTAAGGTTTATCCACCTCAGGCATACATGTAGGTAAACTTAAAAGTCTTGTTAGCACTAAATGTGATGCCTACATTTTTTAAAGGTAAGTTTGTGGGCCAGAAAAATAATCCAATAATCAAAAGCATTTTTTTTTTTTTTTTTTTTTTTTTTTTTTTTATCAAGCATATACATTTATTCATCATTACCTGTTGACAATTAACTTTTGTTAGTCCAGGTTTAACCAAGGGTACCTGTTTTACAACAAAATATAACATGAACAGGGTCAGACATGTAACTTACACAATAAAATCATCACATATTTATAAATCATCACACTGAGAGAAAAAGGAAAAATATTAGATATACAATAAAATAATGTATTAACAATTATGCAAAAAATAGAATTACGGGGTATTATTCATTCATTATTTATTATTATTAGTCTATATTTCCAATACACCAATCGAGTGCACCCTTAAAATATAGTATGTATGTGCTTTAATAGAATGTTTAATTTCTTGCTCTAGAACTCTCGTTTACATTCAGGTAAAACAAAATATGTATTCTATTTTTTCTTCAGAACAATGCCAGCAGACCACGGATTCTTCAGTGGTTCAATTCCTGGTCGATTTAATAGCTGGGATCAACAGTCAGCTTATCCTTTTAATGGTCGAAGGGATGACGAATCTTTAGACTCAGATAGAGGAGCTTATGATAATGAAAAGTTTAGAGGAAAAGATATTTATGGTAAATATATTGTTAATTTAAATATTCTAGGAATTCCTTAATTTGAGGAGAAGGGTATTGGGTAATTTATTAAATTTCGTTTCGGCTAAAAACCTTCTGAAGGTCAATTATTAAACCTTAATGACATCATTAGTCCGTCATTAGTCCGTCATTTTCCAAACTGGTAAGGTGAAAAAAGTAGTGAAAAAAAATATTCTTCATTAATGCTATTTTATTTTTTGTATTCAGAAAGTTTATGAATGTAAAATGAAAAAGTTACCATTTTTGTTGCCATATGAAAATGCTTTATTTTGATTGGATGATTGCTGTTTACTATTTGTTAACAGTTCACTCTTAATCTTGGCAACAGGTGAGTATACCTAGCTGTGGGAACTATTCCTGTCTGAAAAGATTTCCCTTGGGCACTATACCTGTGGAATAGATTTTCCCGCATTATTTTTATATATTTTTGGCAAGATTTACCTCCCTTAGATTGTGCTGTACTCTGTTTATCATTTGCTGTCAACAGTTCATTAGAGTATTGGGTTTTTTCTATTACAGTTTATGACAATAGAAGTAGAAAACCAGATTATTTTTCATGGGATTTTATTTTCCAAGGTTTACCTACTAATGGACAGGTATGTTGTAGGAATAAGTAAAAAAAAAATCAATGTTATTGGTAAATACAGTCAAATCTGTATTATGAGGTCACCTTTGGGACAAAAAAAAGTGGCCTTTTAAGACAGGTGACCTCTTAAAAGAGGTTTGATTTATGTGAAATTTTCTATGACAAGACAAGAAAAAGGTGACCTTTTAATACAGGTGACTGCTTAATAGAGTTGACAACCACATTGATTGCATAATGGTTAGTGTGCACTCCTCGAGTGCGGTAGAACATGGGTTCGAGCCCCGGTCAGGTGAAATTGGTATTTGTTGCTTCTCCGCTAAGCATGCAGCATTAAGGAGAAACAATGGTCAAATTTACATAGTACACAAAGTCATCGGAACATATAATGGGGAAACAATGGTCAAAGTTACATAGTACACGAAGCCATCGGAACATATAATGGGGAAACAATGGTCAAAGTTACATAGTACACAAAGCCATCGGAACATATAATGGGGAAACAATGGTCAATGTTACATAGTACACAAAGCCATCGGAACATATAATGGGGAAACAATGGTCAAAGTTACATAGTACACAAAGCCATCGGAACATGTAATGGGGAAACAATGGTCAATGTTACATAGTACACAAAGCCATCGGAACATATAATGGGGAAACAATGGTCAAAGTTACATAGTACACAAAGCCATCGGAACATGTAATGGGGAAACAATGGTCAATGTTACATAGTACACAAAGCCATCGGAACATGTAATGGGGAAACAATGGTCAAAGTTACATAGTACACAAAGCCATCGGAACATATAATGGGGAAACAATGGTCAAAGTAACATAGTACACAAAGCCATCGGAACATATAATGGGGAAACAATGGTCAAAGTAACATAGTACACAAAGCCATCAGAACATATAATGGGGAAACAATGGTCAAAGTTACATAGTACACAAAGCCATCGGAACATATAATGGGGAAACAATGGTCAAAGTAACATAGTACACAAAGCCATCAGAACATATAATGGGGAAACAATGGTCAAAGTTACATAGTACACAAAGCCATCAGAACATATAATGGGGAAACAATGGTCAAAGTAGCATAGTACACAAAGCCATCGGAACATATAATGGGGAAACAATGGTCAAAGTTACATAGTACACAAAGCCATCGGAACATATAATGGGGAAACAATGGTCAAAATTACATAGTACACAAAGCCATCAGAACATATAATGGGGAAACAATGGTCAAAGTAACATAGTACACAAAGCCATCAGAACATATAATGGGGAAACAATGGTCAAAGTTACATAGTACACAAAGCCATCAGAACATATAATGGGGAAACAATGGTCAAAGTTACATAGTACACAAAGCCATCGGAACATATAATGGGGAAACAATGGTCAAAGTAACATAGTACACAAAGCCATCAGAACATATACATATAATGGGGAAACAATGGTCAAATTTGAACCGTATTTTCTCTATTGGTGAATTCGAACTGGACTGTATTTTGTTAATTTTATGATAAATTCCAATTATATTTCAGTACCGAATAAAAAGGCCAGAAACAGAGCAAAGACCCAACCCAGTTTTTGGGGTAAGTTTTGACTCTAATTCGGTTGTTTAGGGCCAGTCCATAGAAGTTAGTTTTTTTCACAAAAAAGTAAAATTTGTCAATTTTTAATGAACTATATGAGTGTACACATTAAATTTATAGACTCAAAAGATTCGAGACTTTTATTACTCTGACAGTGTAAATTTATACCATGTGCTTGTGACCAGAAAAGTTGCAACAATATCTTTTCTATTTCTAAAAATAAATGAGAAATAATGCATATATCTTTTAGAAAACAATATGTTTATGAAGTCAAGAATGCTACTGAATGTACCCTATAGATCTGGGACCAATTATCATAAATGTCACAGTTGTTTTGGACACTTTATTATATCCCCGCTCCCCGATGGGGGAGGGGGGTATACTGTTTTACCTCTGTCCGTCTGTCCCAAGATATTTTTCGCCACATTTTTCTCAGTTACTGTTGGTGGCAGAAATCTGATATTTGGTCACAAGCGTCATATAGGTATGCCATATTGTGGGTAGGGTTTTTGGACCTGTCAGATTCCTACTTCCTGTTTGCCGACTTAGTTGGTTTTTATACACATTGAACATATATGCACATTTTTCGTCACATTTTTCTGAGCAACTGTTGATGGCAGAAATCTGATATTTTGTCACAAGCTTCATATAGGTACCCCATATCGTGGGAAGCGTTTTTGGACCCATCTGATTCCTACTTCCTGTTTGCCGATTTTGTTGATTTTTATACACATTTAACATACATTTGTATATGCACACTTTTTGTCGCATTTTTCTAAGCAACTATTGATGACAAAAATCTGATATTTGGTCACAAGCTTCATATAGGTATGTCATTTCATGGGAAGCGTTTTTTTAACCCGTCAGATTCCTATTTCCTGTTTGCCGAAGAGCGGGGGTGTCATAAGTGAGCTTTTACTCACAGTTCATCTTGTGAAAAGAAAGTTTTAAACAGTGATGATCAACAATTCCATCAATATCATCAAAACAAAAGAAAGTTTAAACAGTGATGGTCAACAATTCCATCAATATCATCAAAACAAAAGAAAGTTTAAACATTGATGGTCAACAATTCCATCAATATCATCAAAACAAAAGAAAGTTTAAACAGTGATGGTCAACAATTCCATCAATATCATCAAAACAAAAGAAAGTTTAAACAGTGATGGTCAACAATTCCATCAATATCATCAAAACAAAAGAAAGTTTAAACAGTGATGGTCAACAATTCCATCAAAACAAAAGAAAGTTTAAACAGTGATGGTCAACAATTCCATCAATATCATCAAAACAAAAGAAAGTTTAAACAGTGATGGTCAACAATTCCATCAATATCATCAAAACAAAAGAAAGTTTAAACAGTGATGGTCAACAATTCCATCAATATCATCAAAACAAAAGAAAGTTTAAACAGTGATGGTCAACTAATCCATCAATATCATCAAAACAAAAGAAAGTTTAAACAGTGATGGTCAACAATTCCATCAATATCATCAAAACAAAAGAAAGTTTAAACAGTGATGGTCAACAATTCCATCAATATCATCAAAACAAAAGACAGTTTAAACAGTGATGGTCAAAAATTCCATCAAAACAAAAGAAAGTTTAAACAGTAATGGTCAACAATTCCATCAATATCATCAAAACAAAAGAAAGTTTAAACAGTGATGGTCAACTAATCCATCAATATCATCAAAACAAAAGAAAGTTTAAACAGTGATGGTCAACAATTCCATCAATATCATCAAAACAAAAGAAAGTTTAAACAGTGATGGTCAACAATTCCATCAATATCATCAAAACAAAAGAAAGTTTAAACAGTGATGGTCAACAATTCCATCAAAACAAAAGAAAGTTTAAACAGTGATGGTCAACAATTCCATCAAAACAAAAGAAAGTTTAAACAGTGATGGTCAACAATTCCATCAATATCATCAAAACAAAAGACAGTTTAAATAGTGATGATCAACAATTCCATCAATATCATCAAAACAAAAGAAAGTTTAAACAGTGATGGTCAACAATTCCATCAATATCATCAAAACAAAAGACAGTTTAAACAGTGATGGTCAACAATTCCATCAATATCATCAAAACAAAAGAAAGTTTAAACAGTGATGGTCAACAATTCCATTAATATCATCAAAACAAAAGACAGTTTAAACAGTGATGGTCAACAATTCCATCAAAACAAAAGAAAGTTTAAACAGTGATGGTCAACAATTCCATCAATATCATCAAAACAAAAGACAGTTTAAACAGTGATGGTCAACAATTCCATCAATATCATCAAAACAAAAGAAAATTTAAACAGTGATGGTCAACAATTCCATTAATATCATCAAAACAAAAGACAGTTTAAACAGTGATGGTCAACAATTCCATCAAAATAAAAGAAAGTTTAAACAGTGATGGTCAACAATTCCATCAAAACAAAAGAAAGTTTAAACAGTGATGGTCAACAATTCCATCAATATCATCAAAACAAAGACAGTTTAAACAGTGATGGTCAACAATTCCATCAAAACAAAAGAAAGTTTAAACAGTGATGGTCAACAATTCCATCAATATCATCAAAACAAAAGAAAGTTTAAACAGTGATGGTCAACTAATCCATCAATATCATCAAAACAAAAGAAAGTTTAAACAGTGATGGTCAACAATTCCATCAATATCATCAAAACAAAAGAAAGTTTAAACAGTGATGGTCAACAATTCCATCAATATCATCAAAACAAAAGAAAGTTTAAACAGTGATGGTCAACAATTCCATCAAAACAAAAGAAAGTTTAAACAGTGATGGTCAACAATTCCATCAAAACAAAAGAAAGTTTAAACAGTGATGGTCATCAATTCCATCAATATCATCAAAACAAAAGACAGTTTAAACAGTGATGATCAACAATTCCACCAATATCATCAAAACAAAAGAAAGTTTAAACAGTGATGGTCAACAATTCCATCAATATCATCAAAACAAAAGACAGTTTAAACAGTGATGGTCAACAATTCCATCAATATCATCAAAACAAAAGAAAGTTTAAACAGTGATGGTCAACAATTCCATTAATATCATCAAAACAAAAGACAGTTTAAACAGTGATGGTCAACAATTCCATCAAAACAAAAGAAAGTTTAAACAGTGATGGTCAACAATTCCATCAATATCATCAAAACAAAAGACAGTTTAAACAGTGATGGTCAACTAATCCATCAATATCATCAAAACAAAAGAAAGTTTAAACAGTGATGGTCAACAATTCCATCAATATCATCAAAACAAAAGAAAGTTTAAACAGTGATGGTCAACAATTCCATCAATATCATCAAAACAAAAGAAAGTTTAAACAGTGATGGTCAACAATTCCATCAAAACAAAAGGAAGTTTAAACAGTGATGGTCAACAATTCCATCAAAACAAAAGAAAGTTTAAACAGTGATGGTCAACAATTCCATCAATATCATCAAAACAAAAGACAGTTTAAATAGTGATGATCAACAATTCCATCAATATCATCAAAACAAAAGAAAGTTTAAACAGTGATGGTCAACTAATCCATCAATATCATCAAAACAAAAGAAAGTTTAAACAGTGATGGTCAACAATTCCATCAATATCATCAAAACAAAAGACAGTTTAAACAGTGATGGTCAACAATTCCATCAATATCATCAAAACAAAAGAAAGTTTAAACAGTGATGGTCAACAATTCCATTAATATCATCAAAACAAAAGACAGTTTAAACAGTGATGGTCAACAATTCCATCAAAACAAAAGAAAGTTTAAACAGTGATGGTCAACAATTCCATCAATATCATCAAAACAAAAGACAGTTTAAACAGTGATGGTCAACAATTCCATCAATATCATCAAAACAAAAGAAAATTTAAACAGTGATGGTCAACAATTCCATTAATATCATCAAAACAAAAGACAGTTTAAACAGTGATGGTCAACAATTCCATCAAAATAAAAGAAAGTTTAAACAGTGATGGTCAACAATTCCATCAAAACAAAAGAAAGTTTAAACAGTGATGGTCAACAATTCCATCAATATCATCAAAACAAAAGACAGTTTAAACAGTGATGGTCAACAATTCCATCAAAACAAAAGAAAGTTTAAACAGTGATGGTCAACAATTCCATCAATATCATCAAAACAAAAGAAAGTTTAAACAGTGATGGTCAACTAATCCATCAATATCATCAAAACAAAAGAAAGTTTAAACAGTGATGGTCAACAATTCCATCAATATCATCAAAACAAAAGACAGTTTAAACAGTGATGGTCAACAATTCCATCAATATCATCAAAACAAAAGAAAGTTTAAACAGTGATGGTCAACAATTCCATCAAAACAAAAGAAAGTTTAAACAGTGATGGTCAACAATTCCATCAAAACAAAAGAAAGTTTAAACAGTGATGGTCATCAATTCCATCAATATCATCAAAACAAAAGACAGTTTAAACAGTGATGATCAACAATTCCATCAATATCATCAAAACAAAAGAAAGTTTAAACAGTGATGGTCAACAATTCCATCAATATCATCAAAACAAAAGACAGTTTAAACAGTGATGGTCAACAATTCCATCAATATCATCAAAACAAAAGAAAGTTTAAACAGTGATGGTCAACAATTCCATTAATATCATCAAAACAAAAGACAGTTTAAACAGTGATGGTCAACAATTCCATCAAAACAAAAGAAAGTTTAAACAGTGATGGTCAACAATTCCATCAATATCATCAAAACAAAAGACAGTTTAAACAGTGATGGTCAACTAATCCATCAATATCATCAAAACAAAAGAAAGTTTAAACAGTGATGGTCAACAATTCCATCAATATCATCAAAACAAAAGAAAGTTTAAACAGTGATGGTCAACAATTCCATCAATATCATCAAAACAAAAGAAAGTTTAAACAGTGATGGTCAACAATTCCATCAAAACAAAAGGAAGTTTAAACAGTGATGGTCAACAATTCCATCAAAACAAAAGAAAGTTTAAACAGTGATGGTCAACAATTCCATCAATATCATCAAAACAAAAGACAGTTTAAATAGTGATGATCAACAATTCCATCAATATCATCAAAACAAAAGAAAGTTTAAACAGTGATGGTCAACTAATCCATCAATATCATCAAAACAAAAGAAAGTTTAAACAGTGATGGTCAACAATTCCATCAATATCATCAAAACAAAAGAAAGTTTAAACAGTGATGGTCAACAATTCCATCAATATCAACAAAACAAAAGAAAGTTTAAACAGTGATGGTCAACAATTCCATTAATATCATCAAAACAAAAGAAAGTTTAAACAGTGATGGTCAACAATTCCATCAATATCATCAAAACAAAAGAAAGTTTAAACAGTGATGGTCAACAATTCCATCAATATCATCAAAACAAAAGAAAGTTTAAACAGTGATGGTCAACAATTCCATCAATATCATCAAAACAAAAGAAAGTTTAAACAGTGATGGTCAACAATTCCATCAATATCATCAAAACAAAAGAAAATTTAAACAGTGATGGTCAACAATTCCATTAATATCATCAAAACAAAAGACATTTTAAACAGTGATGGTCAACAATTCCATCAAAATAAAAGAAAGTTTAAACAGTGATGGTCAACAATTCCATCAAAACAAAAGAAAGTTTAAACAGTGATGGTCAACAATTCCATCAATATCATCAAAACAAAAGACAGTTTAAACAGTGATGGTCAACAATTCCATCAAAACAAAAGAAAGTTTAAACAGTGATGGTCAACAATTCCATCAATATCATCAAAACAAAAGAAAGTTTAAACAGTGATGGTCAACTAATCCATCAATATCATCAAAACAAAAGAAAGTTTAAACAGTGATGGTCAACAATTCCATCAATATCATCAAAACAAAAGAAAGTTTAAACAGTGATGGTCAACAATTCCATCAATATCATCAAAACAAAAGAAAGTTTAAACAGTGATGGTCAACAATTCCATCAAAACAAAAGAAAGTTTAAATAGTGATGGTCAACAATTCCATCAAAACAAAAGAAAGTTTAAACAGTGATGGTCAACAATTCCATCAATATCATCAAAACAAAAGACAGTTTAAACAGTGATGATCAACAATTCCATCAATATCATCAAAACAAAAGAAAGTTTAAACAGTGATGGTCAACAATTCCATCAATATCATCAAAACAAAAGACAGTTTAAACAGTGATGGTCAACAATTCCATCAATATCATCAAAACAAAAGAAAGTTTAAACAGTGATGGTCAACAATTCCATTAATATCATCAAAACAAAAGACAGTTTAAACAGTGATGGTCAACAATTCCATCAAAACAAAAGAAAGTTTAAACAGTGATGGTCAACAATTCCATCAATATCATCAAAACAAAAGACAGTTTAAACAGTGATGGTCAACTAATCCATCAATATCATCAAAACAAAAGAAAGTTTAAACAGTGATGGTCAACAATTCCATCAATATCATCAAAACAAAAGAAAGTTTAAACAGTGATGGTCAACAATTCCATCAATATCATCAAAACAAAAGAAAGTTTAAACAGTGATGGTCAACAATTCCATCAAAACAAAAGGAAGTTTAAACAGTGATGGTCAACAATTCCATCAAAACAAAAGAAAGTTTAAACAGTGATGGTCAACAATTCCATCAATATCATCAAAACAAAAGACAGTTTAAATAGTGATGATCAACAATTCCATCAATATCATCAAAACAAAAGAAAGTTTAAACAGTGATGGTCAACTAATCCATCAATATCATCAAAACAAAAGACAGTTTAAACAGTGATGGTCAACAATTCCATCAATATCATCAAAACAAAAGAAAGTTTAAACAGTGATGGTCAACAATTCCATCAATATCAACAAAACAAAAGAAAGTTTAAACAGTGATGGTCAACAATTCCATTAATATCATCAAAACAAAAGAAAGTTTAAACAGTGATGGTCAACAATTCCATCAATATCATCAAAACAAAAGAAAGTTTAAACAGTGATGGTCAACAATTCCATCAATATCATCAAAACAAAAGAAAGTTTAAACAGTGATGGTCAACAATTCCATCAATATCATCAAAACAAAAGAAAGTTTAAACAGTGATGGTCAACAATTCCATCAAAACAAAAGAAAGTTTAAACAGTGATGGTCAACAATTCCATCAATATCATCAAAACAAAAGAAAGTTTAAACAGTGATGGTCAACAATTCCATCAATATCATCAAAACAAAAGAAAGTTTAAACAGTGATGGTCAACAATTCCATCAATATCATCAAAACAAAAGAAAGTTTAAACAGTGATGGTCAACTAATCCATCAATATCATCAAAACAAAAGAAAGTTTAAACAGTGATGGTCAACAATTCCATCAATATCATCAAAACAAAAGAAAGTTTAAACAGTGATGGTCAACAATTCCATCAATATCATCAAAACAAAAGACAGTTTAAACAGTGATGGTCAAAAATTCCATCAAAACAAAAGAAAGTTTAAACAGTGATGGTCAACAATTCCATCAATATCATCAAAACAAAAGAAAGTTTAAACAGTGATGGTCAACTAATCCATCAATATCATCAAAACAAAAGAAAGTTTAAACAGTGATGGTCAACAATTCCATCAATATCATCAAAACAAAAGAAAGTTTAAACAGTGATGGTCAACAATTCCATCAATATCATCAAAACAAAAGAAAGTTTAAACAGTGATGGTCAACAATTCCATCAAAACAAAAGAAAGTTTAAACAGTGATGGTCAACAATTCCATCAATATCATCAAAACAAAAGAAAGTTTAAATAGTGATGATCAACAATTCCATCAATATCATCAACACAAAAGAAAGTTTAAACAGTGATGGTCAACAATTCCATCAATATCATCAAAACAAAAGAAAGTTTAAACAGTGATGTCAACAATTCCATCAATATCATCAAAACAAAAGAAAGTTTAAACAGTGATGGTCAACAATTCCATTAATATCATCAAAACAAAAGACAGTTTAAATAGTGATGGTCAACAATTCCATCAAAACAAAAGAAAGTTTAAACAGTGATGGTCAACAATTCCATCAATATCATCAAAACAAAAGACAGTTTAAACAGTGATGGTCAACAATTCCATCAATATCATCAAAACAAAAGAAAATTTAAACAGTGATGGTCAACAATTCCATTAATATCATCAAAACAAAAGACAGTTTAAACAGTGATGGTCAACAATTCCATCAAAATAAAAGAAAGTTTAAACAGTGATGGTCAACAATTCCATCAAAACAAAAGAAAGTTTAAACAGTGATGGTCAACAATTCCATCAATATCATCAAAACAAAAGACAGTTTAAACAGTGATGGTCAACAATTCCATCAAAACAAAAGAAAGTTTAAACAGTGATGGTCATCAATTCCATCAATATCATCAAAACAAAAGACAGTTTAAACAGTGATGATCAACAATTCCATCAATATCATCAAAACAAAAGAAAGTTTAAACAGTGATGGTCAACAATTCCATCAATATCATCAAAACAAAAGACAGTTTAAACAGTGATGGTCAACAATTCCATCAATATCATCAAAACAAAAGAAAGTTTAAACAGTGATGGTCAACAATTCCATTAATATCATCAAAACAAAAGACAGTTTAAACAGTGATGGTCAACAATTCCATCAAAACAAAAGAAAGTTTAAACAGTGATGGTCAACAATTCCATCAATATCATCAAAACAAAAGACAGTTTAAACAGTGATGGTCAACTAATCCAGCAATATCATCAAAACAAAAGAAAGTTTAAACAGTGATGGTCAACAATTCCATCAATATCATCAAAACAAAAGAAAGTTTAAACAGTGATGGTCAACAATTCCATCAATATCATCAAAACAAAAGAAAGTTTAAACAGTGATGGTCAACAATTCCATCAAAACAAAAGAAAGTTTAAACAGTGATGGTCAACAATTCCATCAATATCATCAAAACAAAAGAAAGTTTAAATAGTGATGATCAACAATTCCATCAATATCATCAACACAAAAGAAAGTTTAAACAGTGATGGTCAACAATTCCATCAATATCATCAAAACAAAAGAAAGTTTAAACAGTGATGTCAACAATTCCATCAATATCATCAAAACAAAAGAAAGTTTAAACAGTGATGGTCAACTAATCCATCAATATCATCAAAACAAAAGAAAGTTTAAACAGTGATGGTCAACAATTCCATCAATATCATCAAAACAAAAGAAAGTTTAAACAGTGATGGTCAACAATTCCATCAATATCAACAAAACAAAAGAAAGTTTAAACAGTGATGGTCAACAATTCCATTAATATCATCAAAACAAAAGAAAGTTTAAACAGTGATGGTCAACAATTCCATCAATATCATCAAAACAAAAGAAAGTTTAAACAGTGATGGTCAACAATTCCATCAATATCATCAAAACAAAAGAAAGTTTAAACAGTGATGGTCAACAATTCCATCAATATCATCAAAACAAAAGAAAGTTTAAACAGTGATGGTCAACAATTCCATCAATATCATCAAAACAAAAGAAAATTTAAACAGTGATGGTCAACAATTCCATTAATATCATCAAAACAAAAGACATTTTAAACAGTGATGGTCAACAATTCCATCAAAATAAAAGAAAGTTTAAACAGTGATGGTCAACAATTCCATCAAAACAAAAGAAAGTTTAAACAGTGATGGTCAACAATTCCATCAATATCATCAAAACAAAAGACAGTTTAAACAGTGATGGTCAACAATTCCATCAAAACAAAAGAAAGTTTAAACAGTGATGGTCAACAATTCCATCAATATCATCAAAACAAAAGAAAGTTTAAACAGTGATGGTCAACTAATCCATCAATATCATCAAAACAAAAGAAAGTTTAAACAGTGATGGTCAACAATTCCATCAATATCATCAAAACAAAAGAAAGTTTAAACAGTGATGGTCAACAATTCCATCAATATCATCAAAACAAAAGAAAGTTTAAACAGTGATGGTCAACAATTCCATCAAAACAAAAGAAAGTTTAAATAGTGATGGTCAACAATTCCATCAAAACAAAAGAAAGTTTAAACAGTGATGGTCAACAATTCCATCAATATCATCAAAACAAAAGACAGTTTAAACAGTGATGATCAACAATTCCATCAATATCATCAAAACAAAAGAAAGTTTAAACAGTGATGGTCAACAATTCCATCAATATCATCAAAACAAAAGACAGTTTAAACAGTGATGGTCAACAATTCCATCAATATCATCAAAACAAAAGAAAGTTTAAACAGTGATGGTCAACAATTCCATTAATATCATCAAAACAAAAGACAGTTTAAACAGTGATGGTCAACAATTCCATCAAAACAAAAGAAAGTTTAAACAGTGATGGTCAACAATTCCATCAATATCATCAAAACAAAAGACAGTTTAAACAGTGATGGTCAACTAATCCATCAATATCATCAAAACAAAAGAAAGTTTAAACAGTGATGGTCAACAATTCCATCAATATCATCAAAACAAAAGAAAGTTTAAACAGTGATGGTCAACAATTCCATCAATATCATCAAAACAAAAGAAAGTTTAAACAGTGATGGTCAACAATTCCATCAAAACAAAAGGAAGTTTAAACAGTGATGGTCAACAATTCCATCAAAACAAAAGAAAGTTTAAACAGTGATGGTCAACAATTCCATCAATATCATCAAAACAAAAGACAGTTTAAATAGTGATGATCAACAATTCCATCAATATCATCAAAACAAAAGAAAGTTTAAACAGTGATGGTCAACTAATCCATCAATATCATCAAAACAAAAGACAGTTTAAACAGTGATGGTCAACAATTCCATCAATATCATCAAAACAAAAGAAAGTTTAAACAGTGATGGTCAACAATTCCATCAATATCAACAAAACAAAAGAAAGTTTAAACAGTGATGGTCAACAATTCCATTAATATCATCAAAACAAAAGAAAGTTTAAACAGTGATGGTCAACAATTCCATCAATATCATCAAAACAAAAGAAAGTTTAAACAGTGATGGTCAACAATTCCATTAATATAATCAAAACAAAAGACAGTTTAAATAGTGATGGTCAACAATTCCATCAAAACAAAAGAAAGTTTAAACAGTGATGGTCAACAATTCCATCAATATCATCAAAACAAAAGACAGTTTAAACAGTGATGGTCAACAATTCCATCAATATCATCAAAACAAAAGAAAATTTAAACAGTGATGGTCAACAATTCCATTAATATCATCAAAACAAAAGACAGTTTAAACAGTGATGGTCAACAATTCCATCAAAATAAAAGAAAGTTTAAACAGTGATGGTCAACAATTCCATCAAAACAAAAGAAAGTTTAAACAGTGATGGTCAACAATTCCATCAATATCATCAAAACAAAAGACAGTTTAAACAGTGATGGTCAACAATTCCATCAAAACAAAAGAAAGTTTAAACAGTGATGGTCATCAATTCCATCAATATCATCAAAACAAAAGACAGTTTAAACAGTGATGATCAACAATTCCATCAATATCATCAAAACAAAAGAAAGTTTAAACAGTGATGGTCAACAATTCCATCAATATCATCAAAACAAAAGACAGTTTAAACAGTGATGGTCAACAATTCCATCAATATCATCAAAACAAAAGAAAGTTTAAACAGTGATGGTCAACAATTCCATTAATATCATCAAAACAAAAGACAGTTTAAACAGTGATGGTCAACAATTCCATCAAAACAAAAGAAAGTTTAAACAGTGATGGTCAACAATTCCATCAATATCATCAAAACAAAAGACAGTTTAAACAGTGATGGTCAACTAATCCAGCAATATCATCAAAACAAAAGAAAGTTTAAACAGTGATGGTCAACAATTCCATCAAAACAAAAGAAAGTTTAAACAGTGATGGTCAACAATTCCATCAATATCATCAAAACAAAAGAAAGTTTAAATAGTGATGATCAACAATTCCATCAATATCATCAACACAAAAGAAAGTTTAAACAGTGATGGTCAACAATTCCATCAATATCATCAAAACAAAAGAAAGTTTAAACAGTGATGTCAACAATTCCATCAATATCATCAAAACAAAAGAAAGTTTAAACAGTGATGGTCAACTAATCCATCAATATCATCAAAACAAAAGAAAGTTTAAACAGTGATGGTCAACAATTCCATCAATATCATCAAAACAAAAGAAAGTTTAAACAGTGATGGTCAACAATTCCATCAATATCAACAAAACAAAAGAAAGTTTAAACAGTGATGGTCAACAATTCCATTAATATCATCAAAACAAAAGAAAGTTTAAACAGTGATGGTCAACAATTCCATCAATATCATCAAAACAAAAGAAAGTTTAAACAGTGATGGTCAACAATTCCATCAATATCATCAAAACAAAAGAAAGTTTAAACAGTGATGGTCAACAATTCCATCAATATCATCAAAACAAAAGAAAGTTTAAACAGTGATGGTCAACAATTCCATCAATATCATCAAAACAAAAGAAAATTTAAACAGTGATGGTCAACAATTCCATTAATATCATCAAAACAAAAGACATTTTAAACAGTGATGGTCAACAATTCCATCAAAATAAAAGAAAGTTTAAACAGTGATGGTCAACAATTCCATCAAAACAAAAGAAAGTTTAAACAGTGATGGTCAACAATTCCATCAATATCATCAAAACAAAAGACAGTTTAAACAGTGATGGTCAACAATTCCATCAAAACAAAAGAAAGTTTAAACAGTGATGGTCAACAATTCCATCAATATCATCAAAACAAAAGAAAGTTTAAACAGTGATGGTCAACTAATCCATCAATATCATCAAAACAAAAGAAAGTTTAAACAGTGATGGTCAACAATTCCATCAATATCATCAAAACAAAAGAAAGTTTAAACAGTGATGGTCAACAATTCCATCAATATCATCAAAACAAAAGAAAGTTTAAACAGTGATGGTCAACAATTCCATCAAAACAAAAGAAAGTTTAAATAGTGATGGTCAACAATTCCATCAAAACAAAAGAAAGTTTAAACAGTGATGGTCAACAATTCCATCAATATCATCAAAACAAAAGACAGTTTAAACAGTGATGATCAACAATTCCATCAATATCATCAAAACAAAAGAAAGTTTAAACAGTGATGGTCAACAATTCCATCAATATCATCAAAACAAAAGACAGTTTAAACAGTGATGGTCAACAATTCCATCAATATCATCAAAACAAAAGAAAGTTTAAACAGTGATGGTCAACAATTCCATTAATATCATCAAAACAAAAGAAAGTTTAAACAGTGATGGTCAACAATTCCATCAAAACAAAAGAAAGTTTAAACAGTGATGGTCAACAATTCCATCAATATCATCAAAACAAAAGACAGTTTAAACAGTGATGGTCAACTAATCCATCAATATCATCAAAACAAAAGAAAGTTTAAACAGTGATGGTCAACAATTCCATCAATATCATCAAAACAAAAGAAAGTTTAAACAGTGATGGTCAACAATTCCATCAATATCATCAAAACAAAAGAAAGTTTAAACAGTGATGGTCAACAATTCCATCAAAACAAAAGGAAGTTTAAACAGTGATGGTCAACAATTCCATCAAAACAAAAGAAAGTTTAAACAGTGATGGTCAACAATTCCATCAATATCATCAAAACAAAAGACAGTTTAAATAGTGATGATCAACAATTCCATCAATATCATCAAAACAAAAGAAAGTTTAAACAGTGATGGTCAACAATTCCATCAATATCATCAAAACAAAAGAAAGTTTAAACAGTGATGGTCAACAATTCCATCAATATCAACAAAACAAAAGAAAGTTTAAACAGTGATGGTCAACAATTCCATTAATATCATCAAAACAAAAGAAAGTTTAAACAGTGATGGTCAACAATTCCATCAATATCATCAAAACAAAAGAAAGTTTAAACAGTGATGGTCAACAATTCCATCAATATCATCAAAACAAAAGAAAGTTTAAACAGTGATGGTCAACAATTCCATCAATATCATCAAAACAAAAGAAAGTTTAAACAGTGATGGTCAGCAATTCCATCAAAACAAAAGAAAGTTTAAACAGTGATGGTCAACAATTCCATCAATATCATCAAAACAAAAGAAAGTTTAAACAGTGATGGTCAACAATTCCATCAATATCATCAAAACAAAAGAAAGTTTAAACAGTGATGGTCAACAATTCCATCAATATCATCAAAACAAAAGAAAGTTTAAACAGTGATGGTCAACTAATCCATCAATATCATCAAAACAAAAGAAAGTTTAAACAGTGATGGTCAACAATTCCATCAATATCATCAAAACAAAAGAAAGTTTAAACAGTGATGGTCAACAATTCCATCAATATCATCAAAACAAAAGACAGTTTAAACAGTGATGGTCAAAAATTCCATCAAAACAAAAGAAAGTTTAAACAGTGATGGTCAACAATTCCATCAATATCATCAAAACAAAAGAAAGTTTAAACAGTGATGGTCAACTAATCCATCAATATCATCAAAACAAAAGAAAGTTTAAACAGTGATGGTCAACAATTCCATCAATATCATCAAAACAAAAGAAAGTTTAAACAGTGATGGTCAACAATTCCATCAATATCATCAAAACAAAAGAAAGTTTAAACAGTGATGGTCAACAATTCCATCAAAACAAAAGAAAGTTTAAACGGTGATGGTCAACAATTCCATCAATATCATCAAAACAAAAGAAAGTTTAAATAGTGATGATCAACAATTCCATCAATATCATCAACACAAAAGAAAGTTTAAACAGTGATGGTCAACAATTCCATCAATATCATCAAAACAAAAGAAAGTTTAAACAGTGATGTCAACAATTCCATCAATATCATCAAAACAAAAGAAAGTTTAAACAGTGATGGTCAACAATTCCATTAATATCATCAAAACAAAAGACAGTTTAAATAGTGATGGTCAACAATTCCATCAAAACAAAAGAAAGTTTAAACAGTGATGGTCAACAATTCCATCAATATCATCAAAACAAAAGACAGTTTAAACAGTGATGGTCAACAATTCCATCAATATCATCAAAACAAAAGAAAATTTAAACAGTGATGGTCAACAATTCCATTAATATCATCAAAACAAAAGACAGTTTAAACAGTGATGGTCAACAATTCCATCAAAATAAAAGAAAGTTTAAACAGTGATGGTCAACAATTCCATCAAAACAAAAGAAAGTTTAAACAGTGATGGTCAACAATTCCATCAATATCATCAAAACAAAAGACAGTTTAAACAGTGATGGTCAACAATTCCATCAAAACAAAAGAAAGTTTAAACAGTGATGGTCATCAATTCCATCAATATCATCAAAACAAAAGACAGTTTAAACAGTGATGATCAACAATTCCATCAATATCATCAAAACAAAAGAAAGTTTAAACAGTGATGGTCAACAATTCCATCAATATCATCAAAACAAAAGACAGTTTAAACAGTGATGGTCAACAATTCCATCAATATCATCAAAACAAAAGAAAGTTTAAACAGTGATGGTCAACAATTCCATTAATATCATCAAAACAAAAGACAGTTTAAACAGTGATGGTCAACAATTCCATCAAAACAAAAGAAAGTTTAAACAGTGATGGTCAACAATTCCATCAATATCATCAAAACAAAAGACAGTTTAAACAGTGATGGTCAACTAATCCAGCAATATCATCAAAACAAAAGAAAGTTTAAACAGTGATGGTCAACAATTCCATCAATATCATCAAAACAAAAGAAAGTTTAAACAGTGATGGTCAACAATTCCATCAATATCATCAAAACAAAAGAAAGTTTAAACAGTGATGGTCAACAATTCCATCAAAACAAAAGAAAGTTTAAACAGTGATGGTCAACAATTCCATCAATATCATCAAAACAAAAGAAAGTTTAAATAGTGATGATCAACAATTCCATCAATATCATCAACACAAAAGAAAGTTTAAACAGTGATGGTCAACAATTCCATCAATATCATCAAAACAAAAGAAAGTTTAAACAGTGATGTCAACAATTCCATCAATATCATCAAAACAAAAGAAAGTTTAAACAGTGATGGTCAACAATTCCATTAATATCATCAAAACAAAAGACAGTTTAAATAGTGATGGTCAACAATTCCATCAAAACAAAAGAAAGTTTAAACAGTGATGGTCAACAATTCCATCAATATCATCAAAACAAAAGACAGTTTAAACAGTGATGGTCAACAATTCCATCAATATCATCAAAACAAAAGAAAATTTAAACAGTGATGGTCAACAATTCCATTAATATCATCAAAACAAAAGACAGTTTAAACAGTGATGGTCAACAATTCCATCAAAATAAAAGAAAGTTTAAACAGTGATGGTCAACAATTCCATCAAAACAAAAGAAAGTTTAAACAGTGATGGTCAACAATTCCATCAATATCATCAAAACAAAAGACAGTTTAAACAGTGATGGTCAACAATTCCATCAAAACAAAAGAAAGTTTAAACAGTGATGGTCATCAATTCCATCAATATCATCAAAACAAAAGACAGTTTAAACAGTGATGATCAACAATTCCATCAATATCATCAAAACAAAAGAAAGTTTAAACAGTGATGGTCAACAATTCCATCAATATCATCAAAACAAAAGACAGTTTAAACAGTGATGGTCAACAATTCCATCAATATCATCAAAACAAAAGAAAGTTTAAACAGTGATGGTCAACAATTCCATTAATATCATCAAAACAAAAGACAGTTTAAACAGTGATGGTCAACAATTCCATCAAAACAAAAGAAAGTTTAAACAGTGATGGTCAACAATTCCATCAATATCATCAAAACAAAAGACAGTTTAAACAGTGATGGTCAACTAATCCATCAATATCATCAAAACAAAAGAAAGTTTAAACAGTGATGGTCAACAATTCCATCAATATCATCAAAACAAAAGAAAGTTTAAACAGTGATGGTCAACAATTCCATCAATATCATCAAAACAAAAGAAAGTTTAAACAGTGATGGTCAACAATTCCATCAAAACAAAAGGAAGTTTAAACAGTGATGGTCAACAATTCCATCAAAACAAAAGAAAGTTTAAACAGTGATGGTCAACAATTCCATCAATATCATCAAAACAAAAGACAGTTTAAATAGTGATGATCAACAATTCCATCAATATCATCAAAACAAAAGAAAGTTTAAACAGTGATGGTCAACTAATCCATCAATATCATCAAAACAAAAGAAAGTTTAAACAGTGATGGTCAACAATTCCATCAATATCATCAAAACAAAAGAAAGTTTAAACAGTGATGGTCAACAATTCCATCAATATCAACAAAACAAAAGAAAGTTTAAACAGTGATGGTCAACAATTCCATTAATATCATCAAAACAAAAGAAAGTTTAAACAGTGATGGTCAACAATTCCATCAATATCATCAAAACAAAAGAAAGTTTAAACAGTGATGGTCAACAATTCCATCAATATCATCAAAACAAAAGAAAGTTTAAACAGTGATGGTCAACAATTCCATCAATATCATCAAAACAAAAGAAAGTTTAAACAGTGATGGTCAACAATTCCATCAATATCATCAAAACAAAAGAAAATTTAAACAGTGATGGTCAACAATTCCATTAATATCATCAAAACAAAAGACAGTTTAAACAGTGATGGTCAACAATTCCATCAAAATAAAAGAAAGTTTAAACAGTGATGGTCAACAATTCCATCAAAACAAAAGAAAGTTTAAACAGTGATGGTCAACAATTCCATCAATATCATCAAAACAAAAGACAGTTTAAACAGTGATGGTCAACAATTCCATCAAAACAAAAGAAAGTTTAAACAGTGATGGTCAACAATTCCATCAATATCATCAAAACAAAAGAAAGTTTAAACAGTGATGGTCAACTAATCCATCAATATCATCAAAACAAAAGACAGTTTAAACAGTGATGGTCAACTAATCCATCAATATCATCAAAACAAAAGAAAGTTTAAACAGTGATGGTCAACAATTCCATCAATATCATCAAAACAAAAGAAAGTTTAAACAGTGATGGTCAACAATTCCATCAATATCATCAAAACAAAAGAAAGTTTAAACAGTGATGGTCAACAATTCCATCAAAACAAAAGAAAGTTTAAACAGTGATGGTCAACAATTCCATCAATATCATCAAAACAAAAGAAAGTTTAAATAGTGATGATCAACAATTCCATCAATATCATCAACACAAAAGAAAGTTTAAACAGTGATGGTCAACAATTCCATCAATATCATCAAAACAAAAGAAAGTTTAAACAGTGATGTCAACAATTCCATCAATATCATCAAAACAAAAGAAAGTTTAAACAGTGATGGTCAACAATTCCATTAATATCATCAAAACAAAAGACAGTTTAAATAGTGATGGTCAACAATTCCATCAAAACAAAAGAAAGTTTAAACAGTGATGGTCAACAATTCCATCAATATCATCAAAACAAAAGACAGTTTAAACAGTGATGGTCAACAATTCCATCAATATCATCAAAACAAAAGAAAATTTAAACAGTGATGGTCAACAATTCCATTAATATCATCAAAACAAAAGACAGTTTAAACAGTGATGGTCAACAATTCCATCAAAATAAAAGAAAGTTTAAACAGTGATGGTCAACAATTCCATCAAAACAAAAGAAAGTTTAAACAGTGATGGTCAACAATTCCATCAATATCATCAAAACAAAAGACAGTTTAAACAGTGATGGTCAACAATTCCATCAAAACAAAAGAAAGTTTAAACAGTGATGGTCATCAATTCCATCAATATCATCAAAACAAAAGACAGTTTAAACAGTGATGATCAACAATTCCATCAATATCATCAAAACAAAAGAAAGTTTAAACAGTGATGGTCAACAATTCCATCAATATCATCAAAACAAAAGACAGTTTAAACAGTGATGGTCAACAATTCCATCAATATCATCAAAACAAAAGAAAGTTTAAACAGTGATGGTCAACAATTCCATTAATATCATCAAAACAAAAGACAGTTTAAACAGTGATGGTCAACAATTCCATCAAAACAAAAGAAAGTTTAAACAGTGATGGTCAACAATTCCATCAATATCATCAAAACAAAAGACAGTTTAAACAGTGATGGTCAACTAATCCATCAATATCATCAAAACAAAAGAAAGTTTAAACAGTGATGGTCAACAATTCCATCAATATCATCAAAACAAAAGAAAGTTTAAACAGTGATGATCAACAATTCCATCAATATCATCAAAACAAAAGAAAGTTTAAACAGTGATGGTCAACAATTCCATCAATATCATCAAAACAAAAGAAAATTTAAACAGTGATGGTCAACAATTCCATTAATATCATCAAAACAAAAGACAGTTTAAACAGTGATGGTCAACAATTCCATCAAAATAAAAGAAAGTTTAAACAGTGATGGTCAACAATTCCATCAAAACAAAAGAAAGTTTAAACAGTGATGGTCAACAATTCCATCAATATCATCAAAACAAAAGACAGTTTAAACAGTGATGGTCAACAATTCCATCAAAACAAAAGAAAGTTTAAACAGTGATGGTCATCAATTCCATCAATATCATCAAAACAAAAGACAGTTTAAACAGTGATGATCAACAATTCCATCAATATCATCAAAACAAAAGAAAGTTTAAACAGTGATGGTCAACAATTCCATCAATATCATCAAAACAAAAGACAGTTTAAACAGTGATGGTCAACAATTCCATCAATATCATCAAAACAAAAGAAAGTTTAAACAGTGATGGTCAACAATTCCATTAATATCATCAAAACAAAAGACAGTTTAAACAGTGATGGTCAACAATTCCATCAAAACAAAAGAAAGTTTAAACAGTGATGGTCAACAATTCCATCAATATCATCAAAACAAAAGACAGTTTAAACAGTGATGGTCAACTAATCCATCAATATCATCAAAACAAAAGAAAGTTTAAACAGTGATGGTCAACAATTCCATCAATATCATCAAAACAAAAGAAAGTTTAAACAGTGATGGTCAACAATTCCATCAATATCATCAAAACAAAAGAAAGTTTAAACAGTGATGGTCAACAATTCCATCAAAACAAAAGGAAGTTTAAACAGTGATGGTCAACAATTCCATCAAAACAAAAGAAAGTTTAAACAGTGATGGTCAACAATTCCATCAATATCATCAAAACAAAAGACAGTTTAAATAGTGATGATCAACAATTCCATCAATATCATCAAAACAAAAGAAAGTTTAAACAGTGATGGTCAACTAATCCATCAATATCATCAAAACAAAAGAAAGTTTAAACAGTGATGGTCAACAATTCCATCAATATCATCAAAACAAAAGAAAGTTTAAACAGTGATGGTCAACAATTCCATCAATATCAACAAAACAAAAGAAAGTTTAAACAGTGATGGTCAACAATTCCATTAATATCATCAAAACAAAAGAAAGTTTAAACAGTGATGGTCAACAATTCCATCAATATCATCAAAACAAAAGAAAGTTTAAACAGTGATGGTCAACAATTCCATCAATATCATCAAAACAAAAGAAAGTTTAAACAGTGATGGTCAACAATTCCATCAATATCATCAAAACAAAAGAAAGTTTAAACAGTGATGGTCAACAATTCCATCAATATCATCAAAACAAAAGAAAATTTAAACAGTGATGGTCAACAATTCCATTAATATCACCAAAACAAAAGACAGTTTAAACAGTGATGGTCAACAATTCCATCAAAATAAAAGAAAGTTTAAACAGTGATGGTCAACAATTCCATCAAAACAAAAGAAAGTTTAAACAGTGATGGTCAACAATTCCATCAATATCATCAAAACAAAAGACAGTTTAAACAGTGATGGTCAACAATTCCATCAAAACAAAAGAAAGTTTAAACAGTGATGGTCAACAATTCCATCAATATCATCAAAACAAAAGAAAGTTTAAACAGTGATGGTCAACTAATCCATCAATATCATCAAAACAAAAGACAGTTTAAACAGTGATGGTCAACTAATCCATCAATATCATCAAAACAAAAGAAAGTTTAAACAGTGATGGTCAACAATTCCATCAATATCATCAAAACAAAAGAAAGTTTAAACAGTGATGGTCAACAATTCCATCAATATCATCAAAACAAAAGAAAGTTTAAACAGTGATGGTCAACAATTCCATCAAAACAAAAGAAAGTTTAAACAGTGATGGTCAACAATTCCATCAATATCATCAAAACAAAAGAAAGTTTAAATAGTGATGATCAACAATTCCATCAATATCATCAACACAAAAGAAAGTTTAAACAGTGATGGTCAACAATTCCATCAATATCATCAAAACAAAAGAAAGTTTAAACAGTGATGTCAACAATTCCATCAATATCATCAAAACAAAAGAAAGTTTAAACAGTGATGGTCAACAATTCCATTAATATCATCAAAACAAAAGACAGTTTAAATAGTGATGGTCAACAATTCCATCAAAACAAAAGAAAGTTTAAACAGTGATGGTCAACAATTCCATCAATATCATCAAAACAAAAGACAGTTTAAACAGTGATGGTCAACAATTCCATCAATATCATCAAAACAAAAGAAAATTTAAACAGTGATGGTCAACAATTCCATTAATATCATCAAAACAAAAGACAGTTTAAACAGTGATGGTCAACAATTCCATCAAAATAAAAGAAAGTTTAAACAGTGATGGTCAACAATTCCATCAAAACAAAAGAAAGTTTAAACAGTGATGGTCAACAATTCCATCAATATCATCAAAACAAAAGACAGTTTAAACAGTGATGGTCAACAATTCCATCAAAACAAAAGAAAGTTTAAACAGTGATGGTCATCAATTCCATCAATATCATCAAAACAAAAGACAGTTTAAACAGTGATGATCAACAATTCCATCAATATCATCAAAACAAAAGAAAGTTTAAACAGTGATGGTCAACAATTCCATCAATATCATCAAAACAAAAGACAGTTTAAACAGTGATGGTCAACAATTCCATCAATATCATCAAAACAAAAGAAAGTTTAAACAGTGATGGTCAACAATTCCATTAATATCATCAAAACAAAAGACAGTTTAAACAGTGATGGTCAACAATTCCATCAAAACAAAAGAAAGTTTAAACAGTGATGGTCAACAATTCCATCAATATCATCAAAACAAAAGACAGTTTAAACAGTGATGGTCAACTAATCCATCAATATCATCAAAACAAAAGAAAGTTTAAACAGTGATGGTCAACAATTCCATCAATATCATCAAAACAAAAGAAAGTTTAAACAGTGATGATCAACAATTCCATCAATATCATCAAAACAAAAGAAAGTTTAAACAGTGATGGTCAACAATTCCATCAATATCATCAAAACAAAAGAAAATTTAAACAGTGATGGTCAACAATTCCATTAATATCATCAAAACAAAAGACAGTTTAAACAGTGATGGTCAACAATTCCATCAAAATAAAAGAAAGTTTAAACAGTGATGGTCAACAATTCCATCAAAACAAAAGAAAGTTTAAACAGTGATGGTCAACAATTCCATCAATATCATCAAAACAAAAGACAGTTTAAACAGTGATGGTCAACAATTCCATCAAAACAAAAGAAAGTTTAAACAGTGATGGTCATCAATTCCATCAATATCATCAAAACAAAAGACAGTTTAAACAGTGATGATCAACAATTCCATCAATATCATCAAAACAAAAGAAAGTTTAAACAGTGATGGTCAACAATTCCATCAATATCATCAAAACAAAAGACAGTTTAAACAGTGATGGTCAACAATTCCATCAATATCATCAAAACAAAAGAAAGTTTAAACAGTGATGGTCAACAATTCCATTAATATCATCAAAACAAAAGACAGTTTAAACAGTGATGGTCAACAATTCCATCAAAACAAAAGAAAGTTTAAACAGTGATGGTCAACAATTCCATCAATATCATCAAAACAAAAGACAGTTTAAACAGTGATGGTCAACTAATCCATCAATATCATCAAAACAAAAGAAAGTTTAAACAGTGATGGTCAACAATTCCATCAATATCATCAAAACAAAAGAAAGTTTAAACAGTGATGGTCAACAATTCCATCAATATCATCAAAACAAAAGAAAGTTTAAACAGTGATGGTCAACAATTCCATCAAAACAAAAGGAAGTTTAAACAGTGATGGTCAACAATTCCATCAAAACAAAAGAAAGTTTAAACAGTGATGGTCAACAATTCCATCAATATTATCAAAACAAAAGACAGTTTAAATAGTGATGATCAACAATTCCATCAATATCATCAAAACAAAAGAAAGTTTAAACAGTGATGGTCAACAATTCCATCAATATCATCAAAACAAAAGAAAGTTTAAACAGTGATGGTCAACAATTCCATCAATATCAACAAAACAAAAGAAAGTTTAAACAGTGATGGTCAACAATTCCATTAATATCATCAAAACAAAAGAAAGTTTAAACAGTGATGGTCAACAATTCCATCAATATCATCAAAACAAAAGAAAATTTAAACAGTGATGGTCAACAATTCCATTAATATCATCAAAACAAAAGACAGTTTAAACAGTGATGGTCAACAATTCCATCAAAATAAAAGAAAGTTTAAACAGTGATGGTCAACAATTCCATCAAAACAAAAGAAAGTTTAAACAGTGATGGTCAACAATTCCATCAATATCATCAAAACAAAAGACAGTTTAAACAGTGATGGTCAACAATTCCATCAAAACAAAAGAAAGTTTAAACAGTGATGGTCAACAATTCCATCAATATCATCAAAACAAAAGAAAGTTTAAACAGTGATGGTCAACTAATCCATCAATATCATCAAAACAAAAGACAGTTTAAACAGTGATGGTCAACTAATCCATCAATATCATCAAAACAAAAGAAAGTTTAAACAGTGATGGTCAACAATTCCATCAATATCATCAAAACAAAAGAAAGTTTAAACAGTGATGGTCAACAATTCCATCAATATCATCAAAACAAAAGAAAGTTTAAACAGTGATGGTCAACAATTCCATTAATATCATCAAAACAAAAGACAGTTTAAACAGTGATGGTCAACAATTCCATCAAAATAAAAGAAAGTTTAAACAGTGATGGTCAACAATTCCATCAAAACAAAAGAAAGTTTAAACAGTGATGGTCAACAATTCCATCAATATCATCAAAACAAAAGACAGTTTAAACAGTGATGGTCAACAATTCCATCAAAACAAAAGAAAGTTTAAACAGTGATGGTCAACAATTCCATCAATATCATCAAAACAAAAGAAAGTTTAAACAGTGATGGTCAACTAATCCATCAATATCATCAAAACAAAAGACAGTTTAAACAGTGATGGTCAACTAATCCATCAATATCATCAAAACAAAAGAAAGTTTAAACAGTGATGGTCAACAATTCCATCAATATCATCAAAACAAAAGAAAGTTTAAACAGTGATGGTCAACAATTCCATCAATATCATCAAAACAAAAGAAAGTTTAAACAGTGATGGTCAACAATTCCATCAAAACAAAAGAAAGTTTAAACAGTGATGGTCAACAATTCCATCAATATCATCAAAACAAAAGAAAGTTTAAATAGTGATGATCAACAATTCCATCAATATCATCAACACAAAAGAAAGTTTAAACAGTGATGGTCAACAATTCCATCAATATCATCAAAACAAAAGAAAGTTTAAACAGTGATGTCAACAATTCCATCAATATCATCAAAACAAAAGAAAGTTTAAACAGTGATGGTCAACAATTCCATTAATATCATCAAAACAAAAGACAGTTTAAATAGTGATGGTCAACAATTCCATCAAAACAAAAGAAAGTTTAAACAGTGATGGTCAACAATTCCATCAATATCATCAAAACAAAAGACAGTTTAAACAGTGATGGTCAACAATTCCATCAATATCATCAAAACAAAAGAAAATTTAAACAGTGATGGTCAACAATTCCATTAATATCATCAAAACAAAAGACAGTTTAAACAGTGATGGTCAACAATTCCATCAAAATAAAAGAAAGTTTAAACAGTGATGGTCAACAATTCCATCAAAACAAAAGAAAGTTTAAACAGTGATGGTCAACAATTCCATCAATATCATCAAAACAAAAGACAGTTTAAACAGTGATGGTCAACAATTCCATCAAAACAAAAGAAAGTTTAAACAGTGATGGTCATCAATTCCATCAATATCATCAAAACAAAAGACAGTTTAAACAGTGATGATCAACAATTCCATCAATATCATCAAAACAAAAGAAAGTTTAAACAGTGATGGTCAACAATTCCATCAATATCATCAAAACAAAAGACAGTTTAAACAGTGATGGTCAACAATTCCATCAATATCATCAAAACAAAAGAAAGTTTAAACAGTGATGGTCAACAATTCCATTAATATCATCAAAACAAAAGACAGTTTAAACAGTGATGGTCAACAATTCCATCAAAACAAAAGAAAGTTTAAACAGTGATGGTCAACAATTCCATCAATATCATCAAAACAAAAGACAGTTTAAACAGTGATGGTCAACTAATCCATCAATATCATCAAAACAAAAGAAAGTTTAAACAGTGATGGTCAACAATTCCATCAATATCATCAAAACAAAAGAAAGTTTAAACAGTGATGATCAACAATTCCATCAATATCATCAAAACAAAAGAAAGTTTAAACAGTGATGGTCAACAATTCCATCAATATCATCAAAACAAAAGAAAATTTAAACAGTGATGGTCAACAATTCCATTAATATCATCAAAACAAAAGACAGTTTAAACAGTGATGGTCAACAATTCCATCAAAATAAAAGAAAGTTTAAACAGTGATGGTCAACAATTCCATCAAAACAAAAGAAAGTTTAAACAGTGATGGTCAACAATTCCATCAATATCATCAAAACAAAAGACAGTTTAAACAGTGATGGTCAACAATTCCATCAAAACAAAAGAAAGTTTAAACAGTGATGGTCATCAATTCCATCAATATCATCAAAACAAAAGACAGTTTAAACAGTGATGATCAACAATTCCATCAATATCATCAAAACAAAAGAAAGTTTAAACAGTGATGGTCAACAATTCCATCAATATCATCAAAACAAAAGACAGTTTAAACAGTGATGGTCAACAATTCCATCAATATCATCAAAACAAAAGAAAGTTTAAACAGTGATGGTCAACAATTCCATTAATATCATCAAAACAAAAGACAGTTTAAACAGTGATGGTCAACAATTCCATCAAAACAAAAGAAAGTTTAAACAGTGATGGTCAACAATTCCATCAATATCATCAAAACAAAAGACAGTTTAAACAGTGATGGTCAACTAATCCATCAATATCA
This sequence comes from Bathymodiolus septemdierum, assembly GCA_963383655.1. Lineage (NCBI taxonomy): Eukaryota > Metazoa > Mollusca > Bivalvia > Mytilida > Modiolidae > Bathymodiolus > Bathymodiolus septemdierum. Next base: position 3,280,554 of record OY726529.1, on the reverse strand, counting down.
TCAAAACAAAAGAAAGTTTAAACAGTGATGGTCAACAATTCCATCAATATCATCAAAACAAAAGAAAGTTTAAACAGTGATGGTCAACAATTCCATCAATATCATCAAAACAAAAGAAAGTTTAAACAGTGATGGTCAACAATTCCATCAAAACAAAAGGAAGTTTAAACAGTGATGGTCAACAATTCCATCAAAACAAAAGAAAGTTTAAACAGTGATGGTCAACAATTCCATCAATATTATCAAAACAAAAGACAGTTTAAATAGTGATGATCAACAATTCCATCAATATCATCAAAACAAAAGAAAGTTTAAACAGTGATGGTCAACTAATCCATCAATATCATCAAAACAAAAGAAAGTTTAAACAGTGATGGTCAACAATTCCATCAATATCATCAAAACAAAAGAAAGTTTAAACAGTGATGGTCAACAATTCCATCAATATCAACAAAACAAAAGAAAGTTTAAACAGTGATGGTCAACAATTCCATTAATATCATCAAAACAAAAGAAAGTTTAAACAGTGATGGTCAACAATTCCATCAATATCATCAAAACAAAAGAAAGTTTAAACAGTGATGGTCAACAATTCCATCAATATCATCAAAACAAAAGAAAGTTTAAACAGTGATGGTCAACAATTCCATCAATATCATCAAAACAAAAGAAAGTTTAAACAGTGATGGTCAACAATTCCATCAATATCATCAAAACAAAAGAAAATTTAAACAGTGATGGTCAACAATTCCATTAATATCATCAAAACAAAAGACAGTTTAAACAGTGATGGTCAACAATTCCATCAAAATAAAAGAAAGTTTAAACAGTGATGGTCAACAATTCCATCAAAACAAAAGAAAGTTTAAACAGTGATGGTCAACAATTCCATCAATATCATCAAAACAAAAGACAGTTTAAACAGTGATGGTCAACAATTCCATCAAAACAAAAGAAAGTTTAAACAGTGATGGTCAACAATTCCATCAATATCATCAAAACAAAAGAAAGTTTAAACAGTGATGGTCAACTAATCCATCAATATCATCAAAACAAAAGACAGTTTAAACAGTGATGGTCAACTAATCCATCAATATCATCAAAACAAAAGAAAGTTTAAACAGTGATGGTCAACAATTCCATCAATATCATCAAAACAAAAGAAAGTTTAAACAGTGATGGTCAACAATTCCATCAATATCATCAAAACAAAAGAAAGTTTAAACAGTGATGGTCAACAATTCCATCAAAACAAAAGAAAGTTTAAACAGTGATGGTCAACAATTCCATCAATATCATCAAAACAAAAGAAAGTTTAAATAGTGATGATCAACAATTCCATCAATATCATCAAAACAAAAGAAAGTTTAAATAGTGATGATCAACAATTCCATCAATATCATCAACACAAAAGAAAGTTTAAACAGTGATGGTCAACAATTCCATCAATATCATCAAAACAAAAGAAAGTTTAAACAGTGATGGTCAACAATTCCATTAATATCATCAAAACAAAAGACAGTTTAAATAGTGATGGTCAACAATTCCATCAAAACAAAAGAAAGTTTAAACAGTGATGGTCAACAATTCCATCAATATCATCAAAACAAAAGACAGTTTAAACAGTGATGGTCAACAATTCCATCAATATCATCAAAACAAAAGAAAATTTAAACAGTGATGGTCAACAATTCCATTAATATCATCAAAACAAAAGACAGTTTAAACAGTGATGGTCAACAATTCCATCAAAATAAAAGAAAGTTTAAACAGTGATGGCCAACAATTCCATCAAAACAAAAGAAAGTTTAAACAGTGATGGTCAACAATTCCATCAATATCATCAAAACAAAAGACAGTTTAAACAGTGATGGTCAACAATTCCATCAAAACAAAAGAAAGTTTAAACAGTGATGGTCATCAATTCCATCAATATCATCAAAACAAAAGACAGTTTAAACAGTGATGATCAACAATTCCATCAATATCATCAAAACAAAAGAAAGTTTAAACAGTGATGGTCAACAATTCCATCAATATCATCAAAACAAAAGACAGTTTAAACAGTGATGGTCAACAATTCCATCAATATCATCAAAACAAAAGAAAGTTTAAACAGTGATGGTCAACAATTCCATTAATATCATCAAAACAAAAGACAGTTTAAACAGTGATGGTCAACAATTCCATCAAAACAAAAGAAAGTTTAAACAGTGATGGTCAACAATTCCATCAATATCATCAAAACAAAAGACAGTTTAAACAGTGATGGTCAACTAATCCATCAATATCATCAAAACAAAAGAAAGTTTAAACAGTGATGGTCAACAATTCCATCAATATCATCAAAACAAAAGAAAGTTTAAACAGTGATGGTCAACAATTCCATCAATATCATCAAAACAAAAGAAAGTTTAAACAGTGATGGTCAACAATTCCATCAAAACAAAAGGAAGTTTAAACAGTGATGGTCAACAATTCCATCAAAACAAAAGAAAGTTTAAACAGTGATGGTCAACAATTCCATCAATATCATCAAAACAAAAGACAGTTTAAATAGTGATGATCAACAATTCCATCAATATCATCAAAACAAAAGAAAGTTTAAACAGTGATGGTCAACTAATCCATCAATATCATCAAAACAAAAGAAAGTTTAAACAGTGATGGTCAACAATTCCATCAATATCATCAAAACAAAAGAAAGTTTAAACAGTGATGGTCAACAATTCCATCAATATCAACAAAACAAAAGAAAGTTTAAACAGTGATGGTCAACAATTCCATTAATATCATCAAAACAAAAGAAAGTTTAAACAGTGATGGTCAACAATTCCATCAATATCATCAAAACAAAAGAAAGTTTAAACAGTGATGGTCAACAATTCCATCAATATCATCAAAACAAAAGAAAGTTTAAACAGTGATGGTCAACAATTCCATCAATATCATCAAAACAAAAGAAAGTTTAAACAGTGATGGTCAACAATTCCATCAATATCATCAAAACAAAAGAAAATTTAAACAGTGATGGTCAACAATTCCATTAATATCATCAAAACAAAAGACAGTTTAAACAGTGATGGTCAACAATTCCATCAAAATAAAAGAAAGTTTAAACAGTGATGGTCAACAATTCCATCAAAACAAAAGAAAGTTTAAACAGTGATGGTCAACAATTCCATCAATATCATCAAAACAAAAGACAGTTTAAACAGTGATGGTCAACAATTCCATCAAAACAAAAGAAAGTTTAAACAGTGATGGTCAACAATTCCATCAATATCATCAAAACAAAAGAAAGTTTAAACAGTGATGGTCAACTAATCCATCAATATCATCAAAACAAAAGAAAGTTTAAACAGTGATGGTCAACAATTCCATCAATATCATCAAAACAAAAGAAAGTTTAAACAGTGATGGTCAACAATTCCATCAATATCATCAAAACAAAAGAAAGTTTAAACAGTGATGGTCAACAATTCCATCAAAACAAAAGAAAGTTTAAATAGTGATGGTCAACAATTCCATCAAAACAAAAGAAAGTTTAAACAGTGATGGTCAACAATTCCATCAATATCATCAAAACAAAAGACAGTTTAAACAGTGATGATCAACAATTCCATCAATATCATCAAAACAAAAGAAAGTTTAAACAGTGATGGTCAACAATTCCATCAATATCATCAAAACAAAAGACAGTTTAAACAGTGATGGTCAACAATTCCATCAATATCATCAAAACAAAAGAAAGTTTAAACAGTGATGGTCAACAATTCCATCAATATCATCAAAACAAAAGACAGTTTAAACAGTGATGGTCAACAATTCCATCAATATCATCAAAACAAAAGAAAGTTTAAACAGTGATGGTCAACAATTCCATCAAAACAAAAGAAAGTTTAAATAGTGATGGTCAACAATTCCATCAAAACAAAAGAAAGTTTAAACAGTGATGGTCAACAATTCCATCAATATCATCAAAACAAAAGAAAGTTTAAACAGTGATGGTCAACAATTCCATCAATATCAACAAAACAAAAGAAAGTTTAAACAGTGATGGTCAACAATTCCATTAATATCATCAAAACAAAAGAAAGTTTAAACAGTGATGGTCAACAATTCCATCAATATCATCAAAACAAAAGAAAGTTTAAACAGTGATGGTCAACAATTCCATCAATATCATCAAAACAAAAGAAAGTTTAAACAGTGATGGTCAACAATTCCATCAATATCATCAAAACAAAAGAAAGTTTAAACAGTGATGGTCAACAATTCCATCAATATCATCAAAACAAAAGAAAATTTAAACAGTGATGGTCAACAATTCCATTAATATCATCAAAACAAAAGACAGTTTAAACAGTGATGGTCAACAATTCCATCAAAATAAAAGAAAGTTTAAACAGTGATGGTCAACAATTCCATCAAAACAAAAGAAAGTTTAAACAGTGATGGTCAACAATTCCATCAATATCATCAAAACAAAAGACAGTTTAAACAGTGATGGTCAACAATTCCATCAAAACAAAAGAAAGTTTAAACAGTGATGGTCAACAATTCCATCAATATCATCAAAACAAAAGAAAGTTTAAACAGTGATGGTCAACTAATCCATCAATATCATCAAAACAAAAGAAAGTTTAAACAGTGATGGTCAACAATTCCATCAATATCATCAAAACAAAAGAAAGTTTAAACAGTGATGGTCAACAATTCCATCAATATCATCAAAACAAAAGAAAGTTTAAACAGTGATGGTCAACAATTCCATCAAAACAAAAGAAAGTTTAAATAGTGATGGTCAACAATTCCATCAAAACAAAAGAAAGTTTAAACAGTGATGGTCAACAATTCCATCAATATCATCAAAACAAAAGACAGTTTAAACAGTGATGATCAACAATTCCATCAATATCATCAAAACAAAAGAAAGTTTAAACAGTGATGGTCAACAATTCCATCAATATCATCAAAACAAAAGACAGTTTAAACAGTGATGGTCAACAATTCCATCAATATCATCAAAACAAAAGAAAGTTTAAACAGTGATGGTCAACAATTCCATCAATATCATCAAAACAAAAGACAGTTTAAACAGTGATGGTCAACAATTCCATCAATATCATCAAAACAAAAGAAAGTTTAAACAGTGATGGTCAACAATTCCATCAAAACAAAAGAAAGTTTAAATAGTGATGGTCAACAATTCCATCAAAACAAAAGAAAGTTTAAACAGTGATGGTCAACAATTCCATCAATATCATCAAAACAAAAGACAGTTTAAACAGTGATGATCAACAATTCCATCAATATCATCAAAACAAAAGAAAGTTTAAACAGTGATGGTCAACAATTCCATCAATATCATCAAAACAAAAGACAGTTTAAACAGTGATGGTCAACAATTCCATCAATATCATCAAAACAAAAGAAAGTTTAAACAGTGATGGTCAACAATTCCATTAATATCATCAAAACAAAAGACAGTTTAAACAGTGATGGTCAACAATTCCATCAAAACAAAAGAAAGTTTAAACAGTGATGGTCAACAATTCCATCAATATCATCAAAACAAAAGACAGTTTAAACAGTGATGGTCAACTAATCCATCAATATCATCAAAACAAAAGAAAGTTTAAACAGTGATGGTCAACAATTCCATCAATATCATCAAAACAAAAGAAAGTTTAAACAGTGATGGTCAACAATTCCATCAATATCATCAAAACAAAAGAAAGTTTAAACAGTGATGGTCAACAATTCCATCAAAACAAAAGGAAGTTTAAACAGTGATGGTCAACAATTCCATCAAAACAAAAGAAAGTTTAAACAGTGATGGTCAACAATTCCATCAATATCATCAAAACAAAAGACAGTTTAAATAGTGATGATCAACAATTCCATCAATATCATCAAAACAAAAGAAAGTTTAAACAGTGATGGTCAACTAATCCATCAATATCATCAAAACAAAAGACAGTTTAAACAGTGATGGTCAACAATTCCATCAATATCATCAAAACAAAAGAAAGTTTAAACAGTGATGGTCAACAATTCCATCAATATCAACAAAACAAAAGAAAGTTTAAACAGTGATGGTCAACAATTCCATTAATATCATCAAAACAAAAGAAAGTTTAAACAGTGATGGTCAACAATTCCATCAATATCATCAAAACAAAAGAAAGTTTAAACAGTGATGGTCAACAATTCCATCAATATCATCAAAACAAAAGAAAGTTTAAACAGTGATGGTCAACAATTCCATCAATATCATCAAAACAAAAGAAAGTTTAAACAGTGATGGTCAACAATTCCATCAATATCATCAAAACAAAAGACAGTTTAAACAGTGATGGTCAACAATTCCATCAATATCATCAAAACAAAAGAAAGTTTAAATAGTGATGATCAACAATTCCATCAATATCATCAACACAAAAGAAAGTTTAAACAGTGATGGTCAACAATTCCATCAATATCATCAAAACAAAAGAAAGTTTAAACAGTGATGTCAACAATTCCATCAATATCATCAAAACAAAAGAAAGTTTAAACAGTGATGGTCAACAATTCCATTAATATCATCAAAACAAAAGACAGTTTAAATAGTGATGGTCAACAATTCCATCAAAACAAAAGAAAGTTTAAACAGTGATGGTCAACAATTCCATCAATATCATCAAAACAAAAGACAGTTTAAACAGTGATGGTCAACAATTCCATCAATATCATCAAAACAAAAGAAAATTTAAACAGTGATGGTCAACAATTCCATTAATATCATCAAAACAAAAGACAGTTTAAACAGTGATGGTCTACAATTCCATCAAAATAAAAGAAAGTTTAAACAGTGATGGTCAACAATTCCATCAAAACAAAAGAAAGTTTAAACAGTGATGGTCAACAATTCCATCAATATCATCAAAACAAAAGACAGTTTAAACAGTGATGGTCAACAATTCCATCAAAACAAAAGAAAGTTTAAACAGTGATGGTCAACAATTCCATCAATATCATCAAAACAAAAGAAAGTTTAAACAGTGATGGTCAACTAATCCATCAATATCATCAAAACAAAAGAAAGTTTAAACAGTGATGGTCAACAATTCCATCAATATCATCAAAACAAAAGAAAGTTTAAACAGTGATGGTCAATAATTCCATCAATATCATCAAAACAAAAGAAAGTTTAAACAGTGATGGTCAACAATTCCATCAAAACAAAAGAAAGTTTAAACAGTGATGGTCAACAATTCCATCAAAACAAAAGAAAGTTTAAACAGTGATGGTCAACAATTCCATCAATATCATCAAAACAAAAGACAGTTTAAACAGTGATGATCAACAATTCCATCAATATCATCAAAACAAAAGAAAGTTTAAACAGTGATGGTCAACAATTCCATCAATATCATCAAAACAAAAGACAGTTTAAACAGTGATGGTCAACAATTCCATCAATATCATCAAAACAAAAGAAAGTTTAAACAGTGATGGTCAACAATTCCATTAATATCATCAAAACAAAAGACAGTTTAAACAGTGATGGTCAACAATTCCATCAAAACAAAAGAAAGTTTAAACAGTGATGGTCAACAATTCCATCAATATCATCAAAACAAAAGACAGTTTAAACAGTGATGGTCAACAATTCCATCAATATCATCAAAACAAAAGAAAATTTAAACAGTGATGGTCAACAATTCCATTAATATCATCAAAACAAAAGACAGTTTAAACAGTGATGGTCAACAATTCCATCAAAACAAAAGAAAGTTTAAACAGTGATGGTCAACAATTCCATCAAAACAAAAGAAAGTTTAAACAGTGATGGTCAACAATTCCATCAATATCATCAAAACAAAAAGAAAGTTTAAACAGTGATGGTCAACAATTCCATCAATATCATCAAAACAAAAGACAGTTTAAACAGTGATGGTCAACAATTCCATCAAAACAAAAGAAAGTTTAAACAGTGATGGTCAACAATTCCATCAATATCATCAAAACAAAAGACAGTTTAAACAGTGATGGTCAACAATTCCATCAATATCATCAAAACAAAAAAAGTTTAAACAGTGATGGTCAACAATTCCATTAATATCATCAAAACAAAAGAAAGTTTAAACAGTGATGGTCAACAATTCCATCAAAACAAAAGAAAGTTTAAACAGTGATGGTCAACAATTCCATCAATATCATCAAAACAAAAGACAGTTTAAACAGTGATGATCAACAATTCCATCAATATCATCAAAACAAAAGAAAGTTTAAACAGTGATGGTCAACAATTCCATCAATATCATCAAAACAAAAGACAGTTTAAACAGTGATGGTCAACAATTCCATCAATATCATCAAAACAAAAGAAAGTTTAAACAGTGATGGTCAACAATTCCATTAATATCATCAAAACAAAAGACAGTTTAAACAGTGATGGTCAACAATTCCATCAAAACAAAAGAAAGTTTAAACAGTGATGGTCAACAATTCCATCAATATCATCAAAGCAAAAGACAGTTTAAACAGTGATGGTCAACAATTCCATCAATATCATCAAAACAAAAGAAAATTTAAACAGTGATGGTCAACAATTCCATTAATATCATCAAAACAAAAGACAGTTTAAACAGTGATGGTCAACAATTCCATCAAAACAAAAGAAAGTTTAAACAGTGATGGTCAACAATTCCATCAAAACAAAAGAAAGTTTAAACAGTGATGGTCAACAATTCCATCAATATCATCAAAACAAAAAGAAAGTTTAAACAGTGATGGTCAACAATTCCATCAATATCATCAAAACAAAAGACAGTTTAAACAGTGATGGTCAACAATTCCATCAAAACAAAAGAAAGTTTAAACAGTGATGGTCAACAATTCCATCAATATCATCAAAACAAAAGACAGTTTAAACAGTGATGGTCAACAATTCCATCAATATCATCAAAACAAAAAAAGTTTAAACAGTGATGGTCAACAATTCCATTAATATCATCAAAACAAAAGAAAGTTTAAACAGTGATGGTCAACAATTCCATCAAAACAAAAGAAAGTTTAAACAGTGATGGTCAACAATTCCATCAAAACAAAAGAAAGTTTAAACAGTGATGGTCAACAATTCCATCAATATCATCAAAACAAAAGACAGTTTAAACAGTGATGATCAACAATTCCATCAATATCATCAAAACAAAAGAAAGTTTAAACAGTGATGGTCAACAATTCCATCAATATCATCAAAACAAAAGACAGTTTAAACAGTGATGGTCAACAATTCCATCAATATCATCAAAACAAAAGAAAGTTTAAACAGTGATGGTCAACAATTCCATTAATATCATCAAAACAAAAGAAAGTTTAAACAGTGATGGTCAACAATTCCATCAAAACAAAAGAAAGTTTAAACAGTGATGGTCAACAATTCCATCAAAACAAAAGAAAGTTTAAACAGTGATGGTCAACAATTCCATCAATATCATCAAAACAAAAGACAGTTTAAACAGTGATGATCAACAATTCCATCAATATCATCAAAACAAAAGAAAGTTTAAACAGTGATGGTCAACAATTCCATCAATATCATCAAAACAAAAGACAGTTTAAACAGTGATGGTCAACAATTCCATCAATATCATCAAAACAAAAGAAAGTTTAAACAGTGATGGTCAACAATTCCATCAATATCATCTAAACAAAAGAAACTTTAAACAGTGATGGTCAACAATTCCATCAATATCAACAAAACAAAAGAAAGTTTAAACAGTGATGGTCAACAATTCCATCAATATCATCAAAACAAAAGAAAGTTTAAACAGTGATGGTCAACAATTCCATCAAAACAAAAGAAAGTTTAAACAGTGATGGCCAACAATTCCATCAATATCATCAAAACAAAAGAAAGTTTAAACAGTGATGGTCAACAATTCCATCAATATCATCAAAACAAAAGAAAGTTTAAACAGTGATGGTCAACAATTCCATCAATATCATCTAAACAAAAGAAACTTTAAACAGTGATGGTCAACAATTCCATCAATATCATCAAAACAAAAGAAAGTTTAAACATTGATGGTCAACAATTCCACCAATATCATCAAAACAAAAGAAAGTTTAAACAGCGATGGTCAACAATTCCATCAATATCATCAAAACAAAAGAAAGTTTAAACAGTGATGGTCAACAATTCCATCAATATCATCAAAACAAAAGAAAGTTTAAACAGTGATAGTCAACAATTCCATCAATATCATCAAAACAAAAGAAAGTTTAAACAGTGATGGTCAACAATTCCATAAATATAAACAAAACAAAAGAAAGTTTAAACAGTGATGATCAACAATTCCATAAATATCAACAAAACAAAAGAAAGTTTAAACAGTGATGGTCAACAATTCCATTAATATCATCAAAACAAAAGAAAGTTTAAACAGTGATGGTCAACAATTCCATCAATATCATCAAAACAAAAGAATGTTTAAACAGTGATGGTCAACAATTCCATCAATATCATCAAAACAAAAGAAAGTTTAAACAGTGATGGTCAACAATTCCATCAATATCATCAAAACAAAAGACAGTTTAAACAGTGATGGTCAACAATGCCATCAATATCATCAAAACAAAAGACAGTTTAAACAGTGATGGTCAACAATTCCATCAAAACAAAAGAAAGTTTAAACAGTGATGGTCAACAATTCCATCAATATCATCAAAACAAAAGAAAGTTTAAACAGTGATGGTCAACAATTCCATCAATATCATCAAAACAAAAGAAAGTTTAAACAGTGATGGTCAACAATTCCATCAATATCATCAAAACAAAAGAAAGTTTAAACAGTGATGGTCAACAATTCCATCAATATCATCAAAACAAAAGACAGTTTAAACAGTGATGGTCAAAAATTCCATCAAAACAAAAGAAAGTTTAAACAGTGATGGTCAACAATTCCATCAATATCATCAAAACAAAAGAAAGTTTAAACAGTGATGGTCAACTAATCCATCAATATCATCAAAACAAAAGAAAGTTTAAACAGTGATAGTCAACAATTCCATCAATATCATCAAAACAAAAGAAAGTTTAAACAGTGATGGTCAACAATTCCATCAATATCATCAAAACAAAAGAGAGTTTAAACAGTGATGGTCAACAATTCCATCAATATCATCAAAACAAAAGACAGTTTAAACAGTGATGGTCAACAATTCCATCAATATCATCAAAACAAAAGAAAATTTAAACAGTGATGGTCAACAATTCCATTAATATCATCAAAACAAAAGACAGTTTAAACAGTGATGGTCAACAATTCCATCAAAATAAAAGAAAGTTTAAACAGTGATGGTCAACAATTCCATCAAAACAAAAGAAAGTTTAAACAGTGATGGTCAACAATTCCATCAATATCATCAAAACAAAAGACAGTTTAAACAGTGATGGTCAACAATTCCATCAAAACAAAAGAAAGTTTAAACAGTGATGGTCAACAATTCCATCAATATCATCAAAACAAAAGAAAGTTTAAACAGTGATGGTCAACTAATCCATCAATATCATCAAAACAAAAGAAAGTTTAAACAGTGATGGTCAACAATTCCATCAATATCATCAAAACAAAAGAAAGTTTAAACAGTGATGGTCAACAATTCCATCAATATCATCAAAACAAAAGAAAGTTTAAACAGTGATGGTCAACAATTCCATCAAAACAAAAGAAAGTTTAAACAGTGATGGTCAACAATTCCATCAAAACAAAAGAAAGTTTAAACAGTGATGGTCAACAATTCCATCAATATCATCAAAACAAAAGACAGTTTAAACAGTGATGATCAACAATTCCATCAATATCATCAAAACAAAAGAAAGTTTAAACAGTGATGGTCAACAATTCCATCAATATCATCAAAACAAAAGACAGTTTAAACAGTGATGGTCAACAATTCCATCAATATCATCAAAACAAAAGAAAGTTTAAACAGTGATGGTCAACAATTCCATTAATATCATCAAAACAAAAGACAGTTTAAACAGTGATGGTCAACAATTCCATCAAAACAAAAGAAAGTTTAAACAGTGATGGTCAACAATTCCATCAATATCATCAAAACAAAAGACAGTTTAAACAGTGATGGTCAACAATTCCATCAATATCATCAAAACAAAAGAAAATTTAAACAGTGATGGTCAACAATTCCATTAATATCATCAAAACAAAAGAAAGTTTAAACAGTGATGGTCAACAATTCCATCAAAACAAAAGAAAGTTTAAACAGTGATGGTCAACAATTCCATCAAAACAAAAGAAAGTTTAAACAGTGATGGTCAACAATTCCATCAATATCATCAAAACAAAAGACAGTTTAAACAGTGATGATCAACAATTCCATCAATATCATCAAAACAAAAGAAAGTTTAAACAGTGATGGTCAACAATTCCATCAATATCATCAAAACAAAAGACAGTTTAAACAGTGATGGTCAACAATTCCATCAATATCATCAAAACAAAAGAAAGTTTAAACAGTGATGGTCAACAATTCCATTAATATCATCAAAACAAAAGAAAGTTTAAACAGTGATGGTCAACAATTCCATCAAAACAAAAGAAAGTTTAAACAGTGATGGTCAACAATTCCATCAAAACAAAAGAAAGTTTAAACAGTGATGGTCAACAATTCCATCAATATCATCAAAACAAAAGACAGTTTAAACAGTGATGATCAACAATTCCATCAATATCATCAAAACAAAAGAAAGTTTAAACAGTGATGGTCAACAATTCCATCAATATCATCAAAACAAAAGACAGTTTAAACAGTGATGGTCAACAATTCCATCAATATCATCAAAACAAAAGAAAGTTTAAACAGTGATGGTCAACAATTCCATCAATATCATCTAAACAAAAGAAACTTTAAACAGTGATGGTCAACAATTCCATAAATATCAACAAAACAAAAGAAAGTTTAAACAGTGATGGTCAACAATTCCATCAATATCATCAAAACAAAAGAAAGTTTAAACAGTGATGGTCAACAATTCCATCAAAACAAAAGAAAGTTTAAACAGTGATGGTCAACAATTCCATCAATATCATCAAAACAAAAGAAAGTTTAAACAGTGATGGTCAACAATTCCATCAATATCATCAAAACAAAAGAAAGTTTAAACAGTGATGGTCAACAATTCCATCAATATCATCTAAACAAAAGAAACTTTAAACAGTGATGGTCAACAATTCCATCAATATCATCAAAACAAAAGAAAGTTTAAACATTGATGGTCAACAATTCCACCAATATCATCAAAACAAAAGAAAGTTTAAACAGCGATGGTCAACAATTCCATCAATATCATCAAAACAAAAGAAAGTTTAAACAGTGATGGTCAACAATTCCATCAATATCATCAAAACAAAAGAAAGTTTAAACAGTGATAGTCAACAATTCCATCAATATCATCAAAACAAAAGAAAGTTTAAACAGTGATGGTCAACAATTCCATAAATATAAACAAAACAAAAGAAAGTTTAAACAGTGATGATCAACAATTCCATAAATATCAACAAAACAAAAGAAAGTTTAAACAGTGATGGTCAACAATTCCATTAATATCATCAAAACAAAAGAAAGTTTAAACAGTGATGGTCAACAATTCCATCAATATCATCAAAACAAAAGAATGTTTAAACAGTGATGGTCAACAATTCCATCAATATCATCAAAACAAAAGAAAGTTTAAACAGTGATGGTCAACAATTCCATCAATATCATCAAAACAAAAGACAGTTTAAACAGTGATGGTCAACAATTCCATCAATATCATCAAAACAAAAGACAGTTTAAACAGTGATGGTCAACAATTCCATCAAAACAAAAGAAAGTTTAAACAGTGATGGTCAACAATTCCATCAATATCATCAAAACAAAAGAAAGTTTAAACAGTGATGGTCAACAATTCCATCAATATCATCAAAACAAAAGAAAGTTTAAACAGTGATGGTCAACAATTCCATCAATATCATCAAAACAAAAGAAAGTTTAAACAGTGATGGTCAACAATTCCATCAATATCATCAAAACAAAAGACAGTTTAAACAGTGATGGTCAAAAATTCCATCAAAACAAAAGAAAGTTTAAACAGTGATGGTCAACAATTCCATCAATATCATCAAAACAAAAGAAAGTTTAAACAGTGATGGTCAACTAATCCATCAATATCATCAAAACAAAAGAAAGTTTAAACAGTGATAGTCAACAATTCCATCAATATCATCAAAACAAAAGAAAGTTTAAACAGTGATGGTCAACAATTCCATCAATATCATCAAAACAAAAGAGAGTTTAAACAGTGATGGTCAACAATTCCATCAATATCATCAAAACAAAAGACAGTTTAAACAGTGATGGTCAACAATTCCATCAATATCATCAAAACAAAAGAAAATTTAAACAGTGATGGTCAACAATTCCATTAATATCATCAAAACAAAAGACAGTTTAAACAGTGATGGTCAACAATTCCATCAAAATAAAAGAAAGTTTAAACAGTGATGGTCAACAATTCCATCAAAACAAAAGAAAGTTTAAACAGTGATGGTCAACAATTCCATCAATATCATCAAAACAAAAGAGAGTTTAAACAGTGATGGTCAACAATTCCATCAATATCATCAAAACAAAAGACAGTTTAAACAGTGATGGTCAACAATTCCATCAATATCATCAAAACAAAAGAAAATTTAAACAGTGATGGTCAACAATTCCATTAATATCATCAAAACAAAAGACAGTTTAAACAGTGATGGTCAACAATTCCATCAAAATAAAAGAAAGTTTAAACAGTGATGGTCAACAATTCCATCAAAACAAAAGAAAGTTTAAACAGTGATGGTCAACAATTCCATCAATATCATCAAAACAAAAGAAAGTTTAAACAGTGATGGTCAACTAATCCATCAATATCATCAAAACAAAAGACAGTTTAAACAGTGATGGTCAACTAATCCATCAATATCATCAAAACAAAAGAAAGTTTAAACAGTGATGGTCAACAATTCCATCAATATCATCAAAACAAAAGAAAGTTTAAACAGTGATGGTCAACAATTCCATCAATATCATCAAAACAAAAGAAAGTTTAAACAGTGATGGTCAACAATTCCATCAAAACAAAAGAAAGTTTAAACAGTGATGGTCAACAATTCCATCAATATCATCAAAACAAAAGAAAGTTTAAATAGTGATGATCAACAATTCCATCAATATCATCAACACAAAAGAAAGTTTAAACAGTGATGGTCAACAATTCCATCAATATCATCAAAACAAAAGAAAGTTTAAACAGTGATGTCAACAATTCCATCAATATCATCAAAACAAAAGAAAGTTTAAACAGTGATGGTCAACAATTCCATTAATATCATCAAAACAAAAGACAGTTTAAATAGTGATGGTCAACAATTCCATCAAAACAAAAGAAAGTTTAAACAGTGATGGTCAACAATTCCATCAATATCATCAAAACAAAAGACAGTTTAAACAGTGATGGTCAACAATTCCATCAATATCATCAAAACAAAAGAAAATTTAAACAGTGATGGTCAACAATTCCATTAATATCATCAAAACAAAAGACAGTTTAAACAGTGATGGTCAACAATTCCATCAAAATAAAAGAAAGTTTAAACAGTGATGGTCAACAATTCCATCAAAACAAAAGAAAGTTTAAACAGTGATGGTCAACAATTCCATCAATATCATCAAAACAAAAGACAGTTTAAACAGTGATGGTCAACAATTCCATCAAAACAAAAGAAAGTTTAAACAGTGATGGTCATCAATTCCATCAATATCATCAAAACAAAAGACAGTTTAAACAGTGATGATCAACAATTCCATCAATATCATCAAAACAAAAGAAAGTTTAAACAGTGATGGTCAACAATTCCATCAATATCATCAAAACAAAAGACAGTTTAAACAGTGATGGTCAACAATTCCATCAATATCATCAAAACAAAAGAAAGTTTAAACAGTGATGGTCAACAATTCCATTAATATCATCAAAACAAAAGACAGTTTAAACAGTGATGGTCAACAATTCCATCAAAACAAAAGAAAGTTTAAACAGTGATGGTCAACAATTCCATCAATATCATCAAAACAAAAGACAGTTTAAACAGTGATGGTCAACTAATCCATCAATATCATCAAAACAAAAGAAAGTTTAAACAGTGATGGTCAACAATTCCATCAATATCATCAAAACAAAAGAAAGTTTAAACAGTGATGATCAACAATTCCATCAATATCATCAAAACAAAAGAAAGTTTAAACAGTGATGGTCAACAATTCCATCAATATCATCAAAACAAAAGAAAATTTAAACAGTGATGGTCAACAATTCCATTAATATCATCAAAACAAAAGACAGTTTAAACAGTGATGGTCAACAATTCCATCAAAATAAAAGAAAGTTTAAACAGTGATGGTCAACAATTCCATCAAAACAAAAGAAAGTTTAAACAGTGATGGTCAACAATTCCATCAATATCATCAAAACAAAAGACAGTTTAAACAGTGATGGTCAACAATTCCATCAAAACAAAAGAAAGTTTAAACAGTGATGGTCATCAATTCCATCAATATCATCAAAACAAAAGACAGTTTAAACAGTGATGATCAACAATTCCATCAATATCATCAAAACAAAAGAAAGTTTAAACAGTGATGGTCAACAATTCCATCAATATCATCAAAACAAAAGACAGTTTAAACAGTGATGGTCAACAATTCCATCAATATCATCAAAACAAAAGAAAGTTTAAACAGTGATGGTCAACAATTCCATTAATATCATCAAAACAAAAGACAGTTTAAACAGTGATGGTCAACAATTCCATCAAAACAAAAGAAAGTTTAAACAGTGATGGTCAACAATTCCATCAATATCATCAAAACAAAAGACAGTTTAAACAGTGATGGTCAACTAATCCATCAATATCATCAAAACAAAAGAAAGTTTAAACAGTGATGGTCAACAATTCCATCAATATCATCAAAACAAAAGAAAGTTTAAACAGTGATGGTCAACAATTCCATCAATATCATCAAAACAAAAGAAAGTTTAAACAGTGATGGTCAACAATTTCATCAAAACAAAAGGAAGTTTAAACAGTGATGGTCAACAATTCCATCAAAACAAAAGAAAGTTTAAACAGTGATGGTCAACAATTCCATCAATATTATCAAAACAAAAGACAGTTTAAATAGTGATGATCAACAATTCCATCAATATCATCAAAACAAAAGAAAGTTTAAACAGTGATGGTCAACTAATCCATCAATATCATCAAAACAAAAGAAAGTTTAAACAGTGATGGTCAACAATTCCATCAATATCATCAAAACAAAAGAAAGTTTAAACAGTGATGGTCAACAATTCCATCAATATCAACAAAACAAAAGAAAGTTTAAACAGTGATGGTCAACAATTCCATTAATATCATCAAAACAAAAGAAAGTTTAAACAGTGATGGTCAACAATTCCATCAATATCATCAAAACAAAAGAAAGTTTAAACAGTGATGGTCAACAATTCCATCAATATCATCAAAACAAAAGAAAGTTTAAACAGTGATGGTCAACAATTCCATCAATATCATCAAAACAAAAGAAAGTTTAAACAGTGATGGTCAACAATTCCATCAATATCATCAAAACAAAAGAAAATTTAAACAGTGATGGTCAACAATTCCATTAATATCATCAAAACAAAAGACAGTTTAAACAGTGATGGTCAACAATTCCATCAAAATAAAAGAAAGTTTAAACAGTGATGGTCAACAATTCCATCAAAACAAAAGAAAGTTTAAACAGTGATGGTCAACAATTCCATCAATATCATCAAAACAAAAGACAGTTTAAACAGTGATGGTCAACAATTCCATCAAAACAAAAGAAAGTTTAAACAGTGATGGTCAACTAATCCATCAATATCATCAAAACAAAAGACAGTTTAAACAGTGATGGTCAACTAATCCATCAATATCATCAAAACAAAAGAAAGTTTAAACAGTGATGGTCAACAATTCCATCAATATCATCAAAACAAAAGAAAGTTTAAACAGTGATGGTCAACAATTCCATCAATATCATCAAAACAAAAGAAAGTTTAAACAGTGATGGTCAACAATTCCATCAAAACAAAAGAAAGTTTAAACAGTGATGGTCAACAATTCCATCAATATCATCAAAACAAAAGAAAGTTTAAATAGTGATGATCAACAATTCCATCAATATCATCAAAACAAAAGACAGTTTAAACAGTGATGGTCAACAATTCCATCAATATCATCAAAACAAAAGAAAGTTTAAACAGTGATGGTCAACAATTCCATTAATATCATCAAAACAAAAGACAGTTTTAACAGTGATGGTCAACAATTCCATCAAAACAAAAGAGAGTTTAAACAGTGATGGTCAACAATTCCATCAAAACAAAAGACAGTTTAAACAGTGATGGTCAACAATTCTATCAAAACAAAAGAAAGTTTAAACAGTGATGGTCAACAATTCCATCAATATCATCAAAACAAAAGACAATTTAAACAGTGATGATCAACAATTCCATCAATATCATCAAAACAAAAGAAAGTTTAAACAGTGATGGTCAACAATTCCATCAATATCATCAAAACAAAAGACAGTTTAAACAGTGATGGTCAACAATTCCATCAATATCATCAAAACAAAAGAAAGTTTAAACAGTGATGGTCAACAATTCCATTAATATCATCAAAACAAAAGAAAGTTTAAACAGTGATGGTCAACAATTCCATCAAAACAAAAGAAAGTTTAAACAGTGATGGTCAACAATTCCATCAAAACAAAAGAAAGTTTAAACAGTGATGGTCAACAATTCCATCAAAACAAAAGAAAGTTTAAACAGTGATGGTCAACAATTCCATCAATATCATCAAAACAAAAGAAAGTTTAAACAGTGATGGTCAACAATTCCATCAATATCATCAAAACAAAAGAAAGTTTAAACAGTGATGGTCAACAATTCCATCAATATCATCAAAACAAAAGACAGTTTAAACAGTGATGGTCAACAATTCCATCAATATCATCAAAACAAAAGAAAGTTTAAACAGTGATGGTCAACAATTCCATCAATATCCTCAAAACACAAAAAAGTTTAAACAGTGATGGTCAACAATTCCATCAATATCATCAAAACAAAAGAAACTTTAAACAGTGATGGTCAACAATTCCATCAATATCATCAAAACAAAAGAAAGTTTAAGCAGTGATGGTCAACAATTCCATCAATATCATCAAAACAAAAGAAAGTTTAAACAGTGATGGTCAACAATTCCATCAATATCATCTAAACAAAAGAAACTTTAAACAGTGATGGTCAACAATTCCATAAATATCAACAAAACAAAAGAAAGTTTAAACAGTGATGGTCAACAATTCCATCAATATCATCAAAACAAAAGAAAGTTTAAACAGTGATGGTCAACAATTCCATCAAAACAAAAGAAAGTTTAAACAGTGATGGTCAACAATTCCATCAATATCATCAAAACAAAAGAAACTTTAAACAGTAATGGTCAACAATTCCATCAATATCATCAAAACAAAAGAAAGTTTAAACAGTGATGGTCAACAATTCCATCAATATCATCAAAACAAAAGACAGTTTAAACAGTGATGGTCAACAATTCCATCAATATCATCAAAACAAAAGAAAGTTTAAACAGTGATGGTCAACAATTCCATTAATATCATCAAAACAAAAGAAAGTTTAAACAGTGATGGTCAACAATTCCATCAAAACAAAAGAAAGTTTAAACAGTGATGGTCAACAATTCCATCAAAACAAAAGAGAGTTTAAACAGTGATGGTCAACAATTCCATCAAAACAAAAGAAAGTTTAAACAGTGATGGTCAACAATTCCATCAATATCATCAAAACAAAAGACAGTTTAAACAGTGATGGTCAACAATTCCATCAATATCATCAAAACAAAAGAAAGTTTAAACAGTGATGGTCAACAATTCCATCAATATCATCAAAACAAAAGAAAGTTTAAACAGTGATGGTCAACAATTCCATCAATATCATCAAAACAAAAGAAACTTTAAACAGTGATGGTCAACAATTCCATCAATATCATCAAAACAAAAGAAACTTTAAACAGTGATGGTCAACAATTCCATCAATATCATCAAAACAAAAGAAAGTTTAAACAGTGATGGTCAACAATTCCATCAATATCATCTAAACAAAAGAAACTTTAAACAGTGATGGTCAACAATTCCATAAATATCAACAAAACAAAAGAAAGTTTAAACAGTGATGGTCAACAATTCCATCAATATCATCAAAACAAAAGAAAGTTTAAACAGTGATGGTCAACAATTCCATCAAAACAAAAGAAAGTTTAAACAGTGATGATCAACAATTCCATCAATATCATCAAAACAAAAGACAGTTTAAACAGTGATGGTCAACAATTCCATCAATATCATCAAAACAAAAGAAAGTTTAAACAGTGATGGGCAACAATTCCATCAATATCATCAAAACACAAGACAGTTTAAACAGCGATGGTCAACAATTCCATCAATATCAACAAAACAAAAGAAAGTTTAAACAGTGATGGTCAACAATTCCATCAATATCATCAAAACAAAAGACAGATTAAACAGTGATGGTCAACAATTCCATCAATATCATCAAAACAAAAGAAAGTTTAAACAGTGATGGTCAACAATTCCATAAATATCAACAAAACAAAAGAAAGTTTAAACAGTGATGGTCAACAATTCCATCAATATCATCAAAACAAAAGAAAGTTTAAACAGTGATGGTCAACAATTCCATCAAAACAAAAGAAAGTTTAAACAGTGATGATCAACAATTCCATCAATATCATCAAAACAAAAGACAGTTTAAACAGTGATGGTCAACAATTCCATCAATATCATCAAAACAAAAGAAAGTTTAAACAGTGATGGTCAACAATTCCATCAATATCATCAAAACAAAAGAAAGTTTAAACAGTGATGGTCAACAATTCCATGAATATCATCAAAACAAAAGAAAGTTTAAACAGTGATGATCAACAATTCCATCAATATCATCTAAACAAAAGAAACTTTAAACAGTGATGGTCAACAATTCCATAAATATCAACAAAACAAAAGAAAGTTTAAACAGTGATGGTCAACAATTCCATCAAAACAAAAGAAAGTTTAAACAGTGATGATCAACAATTCCATCAATATCATCAAAACAAAAGAAAGTTTAAACAGTGATGGTCAACAATTCCATCAATATCATCAAAACAAAAGAAAGTTTAAACAGTGATGGTCAACAATTCCATCAATATCGTCAAAACAAAAGAAAGTTTAAACAGTGATGGTCAACAATTCCATCAATATCATCAAAACAAAAGAAAGTTTAAACAGTGATGGTCAACAATTCCATCAATATCATCAAAACAAAAGAATGTTTAAACAGTGATGGTCAACAATTCCATTAATATCATCAAAACAAAAGAAAGTTTAAACAGTGATGGTCAACAATTCCATCAAAACAAAAGAAAGTTTAAACAGTGATGGTCAACAATTCCATCAAAACAAAAGAAAGTTTAAACAGTGATGGTCAACAATTCCATCAATATCATCAAAACAAAAGAAAGTTTAAACAGTGATGATCAACAATTCCATCAATATCATCAAAACAAAAGAAAGTTTAAACAGTGATGGTCAACAATTCCATCAATATCATCAAAACAAAAGACAGTTTAAACAGTGATGGTCAACAATTCCATCAATATCATCAAAACAAAAGAAAGTTTAAACAGTGATGGTCAACAATTCCATTAATATCATCAAAACAAAAGAAAGTTTAAACAGTGATGGTCAACAATTCCATTAATATCATCAAAACAAAAGTAAGTTTAAACAGTGATGGTCAAAAATTCCATCAATATCATCAAAACAAAAGAAAGTTTAAACAGTGATGGTCAACAATTCCATTAATATCATCAAAACAAAAGACAGTTTAAACAGTGATGGTCAACAATTCCATCAAAACAAAAGAAAGTTTAAACGGTGATGGTCAACAATTTCATCAAAACAAAAGAAAGTTTAAACAGTGATGGTCAACAATTCCATCAATATCATCAAAACAAAAGACAGTTTAAACAGTGATGATCAACAATTCCATCAATATCATCAAAACAAAAGAAAGTTTAAACAGTGATGGTCAACAATTCCATCAATATCATCAAAACAAAAGACAGTTTAAACAGTGATGGTCAACAATTCCATCAATATCATCAAAACAAAAGAAAGTTTAAACAGTGATGGTCAACAATTCCATTAATATCATCAAAACAAAAGAAAGTTTAAACAGTGATGGTCAACAATTACATTAATATCATCAAAACAAAAGAAAGTATAAACAGTGATGGTCAACAATTCCATCAAAACCAAAAGAAAGTTTAAACAGTGATGGTCAACAATTTCATCAAAACAAAAGAAAGTTTAAACAGTGATGGTCAACAATTCGATCAATATCATCACAACAAAAGACAGTTTAAACAGTGATGGTCAACAATTCCATCAATATCATCAAAACAAAAGAAAGTTTAAACATTGATGGTCAACAATTCCATCAATATCATCAAAACAAAAGAAAGTTTAAACAGTGATGGTCAACAATTCCATAAATATCAACAAAACAAAAGAAAGTTTAAACAGTGATGGTCAACAATTCCATCAATATCATCAAAACAAAAGAAAGTTTAAACAGTGATGGTCAACATTTCCATCAAAACAAAAGAAAGTTTAAACAGTGATGGTCAACAGTTCCATCAATATCATCAAAACAAAAGAAAGTTTAAACAGTGATGGTCAACAATTCCATCAATATCATCAAAACAAAAGAAAGTTTAAACAGTGATGGTCAACAATTCCATCAATATCATCAAAACAAAAGAAAGTTTAAACAGTGATGGTCAACAATTCCATCAATATCATCAAAACAAAAGACAGTTTAAACAGTGATGGTCAACAATTCCATCAATATCCTCAAAACAAAAGAAATTTTAAACAGTGATGGTCAACAATTCCATCAATATCATCAAAACAAAAGAAAGTTTAAACAGTGATGGTCAACAATTCCATCAATATCATCAAAACAAAAGACAGTTTAAGCAGTGATGATCAACAATTCCATCAATATCATCAAAACAAAAGAAAGTTTAAACAGTGATGGTCAACAATTCCATCAATATCATCAAAACAAAAGAAAGTTTAAACAGTGATGTTCAACAATTCCATTAATATCATCAAAACAAAAGAAAGTTTAAACAGTGATGGTCAACAATTCCATCAAAACAAAAGAAAGTTTAAACAGTGATGATCAACAATTCCATCAAAACAAAAGAAAGTTTAAACAGTAATGGTCAACAATTCCATCAATATCATCAAAACAAAAGACAGTTTAAACAGTGATGATCAACAATTCCATCAATATCATCAAAACAAAAGAAAGTTTAAACAGTGATGTTCAACAATTCCATCAATATCATCAAAACAAAAGACAGTTTAAACAGTGATGGTCAACAATTCCATCAATATCATCAAAACAAAAGAAAGTTTAAACAGTGATGGTCAACAATTCCATTAATATCATCAAAAGAAAAGAAAGTTTAAACAGTGATGGTCAACAATTCCATTAATATCATCAAAACAAAAGAAAGTTTAAACAGTGATGGTCAACAATTCCATCAATATCATCAAAACAAAAGAAAGTTTAAACAGTGATGGTCAACAATTGCATTAATATCATCAAAACAAAAGAAAGTTTAAACAGTGATGGTCAACAATTCCATCAAAACAAAAGAAAGTTTAAACAGTGATGATCAACAATTCCATCAAAACAAAAGAAAGCTTAAACAGTGATGGTCAACAATTCCATCAATATCATCAAAACAAAAGACAGTTTAAACAGTGATGGTCAACAATTCCATCAATATCATCAAAACAAAAGAAAGTTTAAACAGTGATGGTCAACAATTCCATCAAAACAAAAGACAGTTTAAACAGTGATGGTCAACAATTTCATCAAAACAAAAGAAAGTTTAAACAGTGATGGTCAACAATTCGATCAATATCATCAAAACAAAAGAAAGTTTAAACAGTGATGGTCAACAATTCCATCAATATCATCAAAACAAAAGAAAGTTTAAAAAGTGATGGTCAACAATTCCATCAATATCATCAAAACAAAAGAAAGTTTAAACAGTGATGGTCAACAATTCCATAAATATCAACAAAACAAAAGAAACTTTAAACAGTGATGGTCAACAATTCCATCAATATCATCAAAACAAAAGAAAGTTTAAACAGTGATGGTCAACATTTCCATCAAAACAAAAGAAAGTTTAAACAGTGATGGTCAGCAGTTCCATCAATATCATCAAGACAAAAGAAAGTTTAAACAGTGATGGTCAACAATTCCATCAATATCATCAAAACAAAAGAAAGTTTAAACAGTGATGGTCAACAATTCCATCAATATCATCAAAACAAAAGAAAGTTTAAACAGTGATGGTCAACAATTCCATCAATATCATCAAAACAAAAGACAGTTTAAACAGTGATGGTCAACAATTCCATCAATATCCTCAAAACAAAAGAAAGTTTAAACAGTGATGGTCAACAATTCCATCAATATCATCAAAGCAAAAGAGAGTTTAAACAGTGATGGTCAACAATTCCATCAATATCATCAAAGCAAAAGAAAGTTTAAACAGTGATGGTCAACAATTCCATTAATATCATCAACACAAAAGAAAGTTTTAACAGTGATTGTCAACAATTCCATCAAAACAAAAGAAAGTTTAAACAGTGATGGTCAACAATTCCATCAAAACAAAAGAAAGTTTAAACAGTGATGGTCAACTATTCCATCAATATCATCAAAACAAAAGACAGTTTAAACAGTGATGATCAACAATTCCATCAATATCATCAAAACAAAAGAAAGTTTAAACAGTGATGGTCAACAATTCCATCAATATCATCAAAACAAAAGAAAGTTTAAACAGTGATGGTCAACAATTCCATCAATATCATCAAAACACAAGAAAGTTTAAACAGTGATGATCAAAAATTCCATCAAAACAAAAGACAGTTTAAACAGTAATGGTCAACAATTCCATCAATATCATCAAAACAAAAGACAGTTTAAACAGTGATGATCAACAATTCCATCAATATCATCAAAACAAAAGAAAGTTTAAACAGTGATGGTCAACAATTCCATCAATATCATCAAAACAAAAGAAAGTTTAAACAGTGATGGTCAACAATTCCATCAATATCATCAAAAGAAAAGAAAGTTTAAACAGTGATGGTCAACAATTCCATTAATATCATCAAAACAAAAGAAAGTTTAAACAGTGATGGTCAACAATTCCATCAATATCATCAAAACAAAAGAAAGTTTAAACAGTGATGGTCAACAATTGCATTAATATCATCAAAACAAAAGAAAGTTTAAACAGTGATGGTCAACAATTCCATCAAAACAAAAGAAAGTTTAAACAGTGATGATCAACAATTCCATCAAAACAAAAGAAAGTTTAAACAGTGATGGTCAACAATTCCATCAATATCATCAAAACAAAAGACAGTTTAAACAGTGATGGTCAACAATTCCATCAATATCATCAAAACAAAAGAAAGTTTAAACAGTGATGGTCAACAATTCCATCAAAACAAAAGACAGTTTAAACAGTGATGGTCAACAATTTCATCAAAACAAAAGAAAGTTTAAACAGTGATGGTCAACAATTCGATCAATATCATCAAAACAAAAGAAAGTTTAAACAGTGATGGTCAACAATTCCATCAATATCATCAAAACAAAAGAAAGTTTAAACAGTGATGGTCAACAATTCCATCAATATCATCAAAACAAAAGAAAGTTTAAACAGTGATGGTCAACAATTCCATAAATATCAACAAAACAAAAGAAAGTTTAAACAGTGATGGTCAACAATTCCATCAATATCATCAAAACAAAAGAAAGTTTAAACAGTGATGGTCAACATTTCCATCAAAACAAAAGAAAGTTTAAACAGTGATGGTCAACAATTCCATCAATATCATCAAAACAAAAGAAAGTTTAAACAGTGATGGTCAACAATTCCATCAATATCATCAAAACAAAAGAAAGTTTAAACAGTGATGGTCAACAATTCCATAAATATCAACAAAACAAAAGAAAGTTTAAACAGTGATGGTCAACAATTCCATCAATATCATCAAAACAAAAGAAAGTTTAAACAGTGATGGTCAACAATTCCATCAATATCATCAAAACAAAAGAAAGTTTAAACAGTGATGGTCAACAATTCCATCAATATCATCAAAACAAAAGACAGTTTAAACAGTGATGGTCAACAATTCCATCAATATCCTCAAAACAAAAGAAAGTTTAAACAGTGATGGTCAACAATTCCATCAATATCATCAAAGCAAAAGAGAGTTTAAACAGTGATGGTCAACAATTCCATCAATATCATCAAAGCAAAAGAAAGTTTAAACAGTGATGGTCAACAATTCCATTAATATCATCAACACAAAAGAAAGTTTTAACAGTGATGGTCAACAATTCCATCAAAACAAAAGAAAGTTTAAACAGTGATGGTCAACAATTCCATCAAAACAAAAGAAAGTTTAAACAGTGATGGTCAACTATTCCATCAATATCATCAAAACAAAAGACAGTTTAAACAGTGATGATCAACAATTCCATCAATATCATCAAAACAAAAGAAAGTTTAAACAGTGATGGTCAACAATTCCATCAATATCATCAAAACAAAAGAAAGTTTAAACAGTGATGGTCAACAATTCCATCAATATCCTCAAAACACAAGAAAGTTTAAACAGTGATGATCAACAATTCCATCAAAACAAAAGACAGTTTAAACAGTAATGGTCAACAATTCCATCAATATCATCAAAACAAAAGACAGTTTAAACAGTGATGATCAACAATTCCATCAATATCATCAAAACAAAAGAAAGTTTAAACAGTGATGGTCAACAATTCCATCAATATCATCAAAACAAAAGAAAGTTTAAACAGTGATGGTCAACAATTCCATCAATATCATCAAAACAAAAGAAAGTTTAAACAGTGATGGTCAACAATTCCATTAATATCATCAAAACAAAAGAAAGTTTAAACAGTGATGGTCAACAATTCCATCAAAACAAAAGAAAGTTTAAACAGTGATGGTCAACAATTCCATCAATATCATCAAAACAAAAGACAGTTTAAACAGTGATGGTCAACAATTCCATCAATATCATCAAAACAAAAGAAAGTTTAAACAGTGATGGTCAACAATTCCATTAATATCATCAAAAGAAAAGAAAGTTTAAACAGTGATGGTCAACAATTCCATTAATATCATCAAAACAAAAGAAAGTTTAAACAGTGATGGTCAACAATTCCATCAATATCATCAAAACAAAAGAAAGTTTAAGCAGTGATGGTCAACAATTGCATTAATATCATCAAAACAAAAGAAAGTTTAAACAGTGATGGTCAACAATTCCATCAAAACAAAAGAAAGTTTAAACAGTGATGATCAACAATTCCATCAAAACAAAAGAAAGTTTAAACAGTGATGGTCAACAATTCCATCAATATCATCAAAACAAAAGAAAGTTTAAACAGTGATGGTCAACAATTCCATCAATATCATCAAAACAAAAGAAAGTTTAAACAGTGATGGTCAACAATTCCATCAAAACAAAAGACAGTTTAAACAGTGATGGTCAACAATTTCATCAAAACAAAAGAAAGTTTAAACAGTGATGGTCAACAATTCGATCAATATCATCAAAACAAAAGACAGTTTAAACAGTGATGGTCAACAATTCCATCAATATCATCAAAACAAAAGAAAGTTTAAACAGTGATGGTCAACAATTCCATCAATATCATCAAAACAAAAGAAAGTTTAAACAGTGATGGTCAACAATTCCATAAATATCAACAAAACAAAAGAAAGTTTAAACAGTGATGGTCAACAATTACATCAATATCATCAAAACAAAAGAAAGTTTAAACAGTGATGGTCAAAATTTCCATCAAAACAAAAGAAAGTTTAAACAGTGATGGTCAGCAGTTCCATCAATATCATCAAAACAAAAGAAAGTTTAAACAGTGATGGTCAACAATTCCATCAATATCATCAAAACAAAAGAAAGTTTAAACAGTGATGGTCAACAATTCCATCAATATCATCAAAACAAAAGAAAGTTTAAACAGTGATGGTCAACAATTCCATCAATATCATCAAAACAAAAGACAGTTTAAACAGTGATGGTCAACAATTCCATCAATATCATCAAAACAAAAGAAAGTTTAAACAGTTATGGTCAACAATTCCATCAATATCATCAAAACAAAAGAAAGTTTAAACAGTGATGGTCAACAATTCCATCAAAACAAAAGAAAGTTGAAACAGTAATGGTCAACAATTCCATCAATATCATCAAAGCAAAAGAAAGTTTAAACAGTGATGGTCAACAATTCCATCAATATCATCAAAACAAAAGACAGTTTAAACAGTGATGATCAACAATTCCATCAATATCATCAAAACAAAAGAAAGTTTAAACAGTGATGGTCAACAATTCCATCAATATCATCAAAACAAAAGAAAGTTTAAACAGTGATGGTCAACAATTCCATCAATATCATCAAAAGAAAAGAAAGTTTAAACAGTGATGGTCAACAATTCCATTAATATCATCAAAACAAAAGAAAGTTTAAACAGTGATGGTCAACAATTCCATCAATATCATCAAAACAAAAGAAAGTTTAAACAGTGATGGTCAACAATTGCATTAATATCATCAAAACAAAAGAAAGTTTAAACAGTGATGGTCAACAATTCCATCAAAACAAAAGAAAGTTTAAACAGTGATGATCAACAATTCCATCAAAACAAAAGAAAGTTTAAACAGTGATGGTCAACAATTCCATCAATATCATCAAAACAAAAGACAGTTTAAACAGTGATGGTCAACAATTCCATCAATATCATCAAAACAAAAGAAAGTTTAAACAGTGATGGTCAACAATTCCATCAAAACAAAAGACAGTTTAAACAGTGATGGTCAACAATTTCATCAAAACAAAAGAAAGTTTAAACAGTGATGGTCAACAATTCGATCAATATCATCAAAACAAAAGAAAGTTTAAACAGTGATGGTCAACAATTCCATCAATATCATCAAAACAAAAGAAAGTTTAAACAGTGATGGTCAACAATTCCATCAATATCATCAAAACAAAAGAAAGTTTAAACAGTGATGGTCAACAATTCCATAAATATCAACAAAACAAAAGAAAGTTTAAACAGTGATGGTCAACAATTCCATCAATATCATCAAAACAAAAGAAAGTTTAAACAGTGATGGTCAACATTTCCATCAAAACAAAAGAAAGTTTAAACAGTGATGGTCAACAATTCCATCAATATCATCAAAACAAAAGAAAGTTTAAACAGTGATGGTCAACAATTCCATCAATATCATCAAAACAAAAGAAAGTTTAAACAGTGATGGTCAACAATTCCATAAATATCAACAAAACAAAAGAAAGTTTAAACAGTGATGGTCAACAATTCCATCAATATCATCAAAACAAAAGAAAGTTTAAACAGTGATGGTCAACAATTCCATCAATATCATCAAAACAAAAGAAAGTTTAAACAGTGATGGTCAACAATTCCATCAATATCATCAAAACAAAAGACAGTTTAAGCAGTGATGGTCAACAATTCCATCAATATCCTCAAAACAAAAGAAAGTTTAAACAGTGATGGTCAACAATTCCATCAATATCATCAAAGCAAAAGAGAGTTTAAACAGTGATGGTCAACAATTCCATCAATATCATCAAAGCAAAAGAAAGTTTAAACAGTGATGGTCAACAATTCCATTAATATCATCAACACAAAAGAAAGTTTTAACAGTGATGGTCAACAATTCCATCAAAACAAAAGAAAGTTTAAACAGTGATGGTCAACAATTCCATCAAAACAAAAGAAAGTTTAAACAGTGATGGTCAACTATTCCATCAATATCATCAAAACAAAAGACAGTTTAAACAGTGATGATCAACAATTCCATCAATATCATCAAAACAAAAGAAAGTTTAAACAGTGATGGTCAACAATTCCATCAATATCATCAAAACAAAAGAAAGTTTAAACAGTGATGGTCAACAATTCCATCAATATCCTCAAAACACAAGAAAGTTTAAACAGTGATGATCAACAATTCCATCAAAACAAAAGACAGTTTAAACAGTAATGGTCAACAATTCCATCAATATCATCAAAACAAAAGACAGTTTAAACAGTGATGATCAACAATTCCATCAATATCATCAAAACAAAAGAAAGTTTAAACAGTGATGGTCAACAATTCCATCAATATCATCAAAACAAAAGAAAGTTTAAACAGTGATGGTCAACAATTCCATCAATATCATCAAAACAAAAGAAAGTTTAAACAGTGATGGTCAACAATTCCATTAATATCATCAAAACAAAAGAAAGTTTAAACAGTGATGGTCAACAATTCCATCAAAACAAAAGAAAGTTTAAACAGTGATGGTCAACAATTCCATCAATATCATCAAAACAAAAGACAGTTTAAACAGTGATGGTCAACAATTCCATCAATATCATCAAAACAAAAGAAAGTTTAAACAGTGATGGTCAACAATTCCATTAATATCATCAAAAGAAAAGAAAGTTTAAACAGTGATGGTCAACAATTCCATTAATATCATCAAAACAAAAGAAAGTTTAAACAGTGATGGTCAACAATTCCATCAATATCATCAAAACAAAAGAAAGTTTAAGCAGTGATGGTCAACAATTGCATTAATATCATCAAAACAAAAGAAAGTTTAAACAGTGATGGTCAACAATTCCATCAAAACAAAAGAAAGTTTAAACAGTGATGATCAACAATTCCATCAAAACAAAAGAAAGTTTAAACAGTGATGGTCAACAATTCCATCAATATCATCAAAACAAAAGAAAGTTTAAACAGTGATGGTCAACAATTCCATCAATATCATCAAAACAAAAGAAAGTTTAAACAGTGATGGTCAACAATTCCATCAAAACAAAAGACAGTTTAAACAGTGATGGTCAACAATATCATCAAAACAAAAGAAAGTTTAAACAGTGATGGTCAACAATTCGATCAATATCATCAAAACAAAAGACAGTTTAAACAGTGATGGTCAACAATTCCATCAATATCATCAAAACAAAAGAAAGTTTAAACAGTGATGGTCAACAATTCCATCAATATCATCAAAACAAAAGAAAGTTTAAACAGTGATGGTCAACAATTCCATAAATATCAACAAAACAAAAGAAAGTTTAAACAGTGATGGTCAACAATTACATCAATATCATCAAAACAAAAGAAAGTTTAAACAGTGATGGTCAAAATTTCCATCAAAACAAAAGAAAGTTTAAACAGTGATGGTCAGCAGTTCCATCAATATCATCAAAACAAAAGAAAGTTTAAACAGTGATGGTCAACAATTCCATCAATATCATCAAAACAAAAGAAAGTTTAAACAGTGATGGTCAACAATTCCATCAATATCATCAAAACAAAAGAAAGTTTAAACAGTGATGGTCAACAATTCCATCAATATCATCAAAACAAAAGACAGTTTAAACAGTGATGGTCAACAATTCCATCAATATCATCAAAACAAAAGAAAGTTTAAACAGTTATGGTCAACAATTCCATCAATATCATCAAAACAAAAGAAAGTTTAAACAGTGATGGTCAACAATTCCATCAAAACAAAAGAAAGTTGAAACAGTAATGGTCAACAATTCCATCAATATCATCAAAGCAAAAGAAAGTTTAAACAGTGATGGTCAACAATTCCATTAATATCATCAAAACAAAAGAAAGTATAAACAGTGATGGTCAACAATTCCATCAAAACAAAGGAAAGTTTAAACAGTGATGGTCAACAATTCCATCAAAACAAAAGAAAGTTTAAACAGTGATGGTCAACAATTCCATCAATATCATCAAAACAAAAGACAGTTTAAACAGTGATGATCAACAATTCCATCAATATCATCAAAACAAAAGAAAGTTTAAACAGTGATGGTCAACAATTCCATCAATATCATCAAAACAAAAGAAAGTTTAAACAGTGATGGTCAACAATTCCATCAATATCATCAAAACAAAAGAAAGTTTAAACAGTGATGGTCAACAATTCCATCAATATCCTCAAAACACAAGAAAGTTTAAACAGTGATGGTCAACAATTCCATCAATATCATCTAAACAAAAGACAGTTTAAACAGTGATGGTCAACAATTCCATCAATATCAACAAAGCAAAAGAAAGTTTAAACAGTGATGGTCAACAATTCCATCAATATCATCAAAACAAAAGAAATTTTAAACAGTGATGGTCAACAATTCCATCAAAACAAAAGAAAGTTTAAACAGTGATGGTCAACAATTCCATCAATATCATCAAAACAAAAGAAAGTTTAAACAGTGATGGTCAACAATTCCATCAATATCATCAAAACAAAAGAAAGTTTAAACAGTGATGGTCAACAATTCCATCAATATCATCAAAACAAAAGACAGTTTAAACAGTGATGGTCAACAATTCCATTAATATCATCAAAACAAAAGAAAGTTTAAACAGTGATGGTCAACAATTCCATCAATATCATCAAAACAAAAGAGAGTTTAAACAGTGATGGTCTACAATTCCATCAATATCATCAAAGCAAAAGAAAGTTTAAACAGTGATGGTCAACAATTCCATTAATATCATCAAAACAAAAGAAAGTTTAAACAGTGATGGTCAACAATTCCATCAAAACAAAAGAAAGTTTAAACAGTGATGGTCAACAATTCCATCAAAACAAAAGAAAGTTTAAACAGTGATGGTCAACAATTCCATCAATATCATTAAAACAAAAGACAGTTTAAACAGTGATGATCAACAATTCCATCAATATCATCAAAACAAAAGAAAGTTTAAACAGTGATGGTCAACAATTCCATTAATATCATCAAAACAAAAGAAAGTTTAATCAGTGATTGTCAACAATTCCATCAAAACAAAAGAAAGTTTAAACAGTGATGGTCAACAATTCCATCAAAACAAAAGAAAGTTTAAACAGTGATGGTCAACAATTCCATCAATATCATCAAAACAAAAGACAGTTTAAACAGTGATGATCAACAATTCCATCAATATCATGAAAACAAAAGAGAGTTTAAACAGTGATGGTCAACAATTCCATCAATATCATCAAAACAAAAGACAGTTTAAACAGTGATGGTCAACAATTCCATCAATATCATCAAAACAAAAGAAAGTTTAAACAGTGATGGTCAACAATTCCATCAATATCATCAAAACAAAAGACAGTTTAAACAGTGATGGTCAACAATTCCATCAATATCATCAAAACAAAAGACAGTTTAAACAGTGATGGTAAACAATTCCATCAATATCATCAAAACAAAAGAAAGTTTAAACAGTGATGGTCAACAATTTCATCAATATCATCAAAACAAAAGAAAGTTTAAACAGTGATGGTCAACAATTCCATCAATATCATCAAAACAAAAGAAAGTTTAAACAGTGATGGTCAACAATTCCATCAATATCATCAAAACAAAAGAAAGTTTAAACAGTGATGGTCAACAATTCCATCAATATCATCAAAACAAAAGAAAGTTTAAACAGTGATGGTCAACAATTCCATCAATATCATCAAAACAAAAGAAAGTTTAAACAGTGATGGTCAACAATTCCATCAATATCATCAAAACAAAAGAAAGTTTAAACAGTGATGGTCAACAATTCCATCAATATCATCAAAACAAAAGACAGTTTAAACAGTGATGGTCAACAATTCCATCAATATCAACAAAACAAAAGAAAGTTTAAACAGTGATGGTCAACAATTCCATCAATATCATCAAAACAAAAGACAGTTTAAACAGTGATGGTCAACAATTCCATCAATATCATCAAAACAAAAGAAAGTTTAAACAGTGATGGTCAACAATTCCATCAAAACAAAAGAAAGTTTAAACAGTGATGGTCAACAATTCCATCAATATCATCAAAACAAAAGACAGTTTAAACAGTGATGGTCAACAATTCCATTAATATCATCAAAACACAAGAAAGTTTAAGCAGCGATGGTCAAAAATTCCATCAATATCATCAAAACAGAAAAAAGTTTAAACAGTGATGGTCAACAATTCCATCAATATCATCAAAAGAAAAGAAAGTTTAAACAGTGATGGTCAACAATTCCATCAATATCATCAAAACAAAAGAAAGTTTAAACAGTGATGGTCAACAATTCCATCAATATCATCAAAACAAAAGAAAGTTTAAACAGTGATGGTCAACAATTCCATCAATATCATCAAAACAAAAGAAAGTTTAAACAGTGATGGTCAACAATTCCATCAATATCATCAAAACAAAAGAAAGTTTAAACAGTGATGGTCAACAATTCCATAAATATCATCAAAACACAAGACAGTTTAAACAGCGATGGTCAACAATTCCATCAATATCAACAAAACAAAAGAAAGTTTAAACAGTGATGGTCAACAATTCCATCAATATCATCAAAACAAAAGAAAGTTTAAACAGTGATGGTCAACAATTCCATCAATATCATCAAAAGAAAAGAAAGTTTAAACAGTGATGGTCAACAATTCCATCAAAACAAAAGAAAGTTTAAACAGTGATGGTCAACAATTCCATCAATATCATCAAAACAAAAGACAGTTTAAACACTGATGATCAACAATTCCATCAATATCATGAAAACAAAAGAAAGTTTAAACAGTGATGGTCAACAATTCCATCAATATCATCAAAACAAAAGACAGTTTAAACAGTGATGGTCAACAATTCCATCAATATCATCAAAACAAAAGAAAGTTTAAACAGTGATGGTCAACAATTCCATCAATATCATCAAAACAAAAGAAAGTTTAAACAGTGATGGTCAACAATTCCATCAATATCATCAAAACAAAAGACAGTTTAAACAGTGATGGTCAACAATTCCATTAATATCATCAAAACAAAAGAAAGTTTAAACAGTGATGGTCAACAATTCCATCAATATCATCAAAACAAAAGAAAGTTTAAACAGTGATGGTCAACAATTCCATCAATATCATCAAAACAAAAGAAAGTTTAAACAGTGATGGTCAACAATTCCATCAATATCATCAAAACAAAAGAAAGTTTAAACAGTGATGGTCAACAATTCCATCAATATCATCAAAACAAAAGAAAGTTTAAACAGTGTGGTCAACAATTCCATCAATATCATCAAAACAAAAGAAAGTTTAAACAGTGATGGTCAACAATTCCATCAATATCATCAAAACAAAAGAAAGCTTATACAGTGATGGTCAACAGTTCCATTAATATCATCAAAACAAAAGAAAGTTTAAACAGTGATGGTCAACAATTCCATCAATATCAACAAAACAAAAGACAGTTTAAACAGTGATGGTCAACAATTCCATTAATATCATCAAAACACAAGAAAGTTTAAGCAGCGATGGTAAAAAATTCCATCAATATCATCAAAACAGAAGAAAGTTTAAACAGCGATGGTCAACAATTCCATCAATATCATCAAAAGAAAAGAAAGTTTAAACAGTGATGGTCAACAATTCCATCAATATCATCAAAACAAAAGAAAGTTTAAACAGTGATGGTCAACAATTCCATCAATATCATCAAAAGAAAAGAAAGTTTAAACAGTGATGGTCAACAATTCCATCAATATCATCAAAACAAAAGAAAGTTTAAACAGTGATGGTCAACAATTCCATAAATATCATCAAAACACAAGACAGTTTAAACAGCGATGGTCAACAATTCCATCAATATCAACAAAACAAAAGAAAGTTTAAACAGTGATGGTCAACAATTCCATCAATATCATCAAAACAAAAGAAAGTTTAAACAGTGATGGTCATTAATTCCATCAATATCATCAAAACAAAAGAAAGTTTAAACAGTGATGGTCAACAATTCCATCAAAACAAAAGAAAGTTTAAACAGTGATGGTCAACAATTCCATCAATATCATCAAAACAAAAGACAGTTTAAACAGTGATGATCAACAATTCCATCAATATCATGAAAACA
Organism: Bathymodiolus septemdierum; assembly: GCA_963383655.1. NCBI lineage: Eukaryota > Metazoa > Mollusca > Bivalvia > Mytilida > Modiolidae > Bathymodiolus > Bathymodiolus septemdierum. Next base: position 3,244,191 of record OY726529.1, on the reverse strand, counting down.
AAAGAAAGTTTAAACAGTTTTGGTCAACAATTCCATCAATATCATCAAAACAAAAGACAGTTTAAACAGTGATGGTCAACAATTCCATCAATATCATCAAAACAAAAGAAAGTTTAAACAGTGATGGTCAACAATTCTATCAATATCATCAAAACAAAAGAAAGTTTAAACAGTGATGGTCAACAATTCCATCAATATCATCAAAACAAAAGACAGTTTAAACAGTGATGGTCAACAATTCCATTAATATCATCAAAACAAAAGAAAGTTTAAACAGTGATGGTCAACAATTCCATCAAAACAAAAGAAAGTTTAAACAGTGATGGTCAACAATTCCATCAAAACAAAAGAAAGTTTAAACAGTGATGGTCAACAATTCCATCAATATCATCAAAACAAAAGACAGTTTAAACAGTGATGATCAACAATTCCATCAATATCATCAAAACAAAAGAAAGTTTAAACAGTGATGGTCAACAATTCCATCAATATCAACAAAACAAAAGACAGTTTAAACAGTGATGGTCAACAATTCCATTAATATCATCAAAACACAAGAAAGTTTAAGCAGCGATGGTCAAAAATTCCATCAATATCATCAAAACAGAAGAAAGTTTAAACAGCGATGGTCAACAATTCCATCAATATCATCAAAAGAAAAGAAAGTTTAAACAGTGATGGTCAACAATTCCATCAATATCATCAAAACAAAAGAAAGTTTAAACAGTGATGGTCAACAATTCCATCAATATCATCAAAACAAAAGAAAGTTTAAACAGTGATGGTCAACAATTCCATCAATATCATCAAAACAAAAGAAAGTTTAAACAGTGATGGTCAACAATTCCATCAATATCAACAAAACAAAAGAAAGTTTAAACAGTGATGGTCAACAATTCCATCAATATCATCAAAACAAAAGACAGTTTAAACAGTGATGGTCAACAATTCCATCAATATCATCAAAACAAAAGAAAGTTTAAACAGTGATGGTCAACAATTCCATCAAAACAAAAGAAAGTTTAAACAGTGATGGTCAACAATTCCATCAATATCATCAAAACAAAAGACAGTTTAAACAGTGATGATCAACAATTCCATCAATATCATGAAAACAAAAGAAAGTTTAAACAGTGATGGTCAACAATTCCATCAATATCATCAAAACAAAAGACAGTTTAAACAGTGATGGTCAACAATTCCATCAATATCATCAAAACAAAAGAAAGTTTAAACAGTGATGGTCAACAATTCCATCAATATCATCAAAACAAAAGAAAGTTTAAACAGTGATGGTCAACAATTCCATCAATATCATCAAAACAAAAGAAAGTTTAAACAGTGATGGTCAACAATTCCATTAATATCATCAAAACAAAAGAAAGTTTAAACAGTGATGGTCAACAATTCCATCAAAACAAAAGAAAGTTTAAACAGTGATGGTCAACAATTCCATCAAAACAAAAGAAAGTTTAAACAGTGATGGTCAACAATTCCATCAAAACAAAAGAAAGTTTAAACAGTGATGGTCAACAATTCCATCAATATCATCAAAACAAAAGACAGTTTAAACAGTGATGATCAACAATTCCATCAATATCATCAAAACAAAAGAAAGTTTAAACAGTGATGGTCAACAATTCCATCAATATCATCAAAACAAAAGAAAGTTTAAACAGTGATGGTCAACAATTCCATCAATATGCTCAAAACACAAGAAAGTTTAAACAGTGATGGTCAACAATTCCATCAATATCATCAAAACAAAAGAAAGTTTAAACAGTGATGGTCAACAATTCCATCAATATCATCAAAACAAAAGAAAGTTTAAACAGTGATGGTCAACAATTCCATCAATATCATCTAAACAAAAGACAGTTTAAACAGTGATGGTCAACAATTCCATCAATATCAACAAAACAAAAGAAAGTTTAAACAGTAATGGTCAACAATTCCATCAATATCATCAAAGCAAAAGAAATTTTAAACAGTGATGGTCAACAATTCCATCAAAACAAAAGAAAGTTTAAACAGTGATGGTCAACAATTCCATCAATATCATCAAAACAAAAGAAAGTTTAAACAGTGATGGTCAACAATTCCATCAATATCATCAAAACAAAAGAAAGTTTAAACAGTGATGGTCAACAATTCCATCAATATCATCAAAACAAAAGAAAGTTTAAGCAGTGATGGTCAACAATTCCATCAATATCATCAAAACAAAAGAAAGTTTAAACAGTGATGGTCAACAATTCCATCAATATCATCAAAACAAAAGAAAGTTTAAACAGTGATGGTCAACAATTCCATTAATATCATCAAAACAAAAGAAAATTTAAACAGTGATGGTCAACAATTCCATCAAAACAAAAGAAAGTTTAAGCAGTGATGGTCAACAATTCCATCAAAACAAAAGACAGTTTAAACAGTGATGGTCAACAATTCCATCAATATCATCAAAACAAAAGACAGTTTAAACAGTGATGATCAACAATTCCATCAATATCATCAAAACAAAAGAAAGTTTAAACAGTGATGGTCAACAATTCCATCAATAACATCAAAACAAAAGACAGTTTAAACAGTGATGGTCAACAATTCCATCAATATCATCAAAACAAAAGAAAGTTTAAACAGTGATGGTCAACAATTCCATTAATATCATCAAAACAAAAGAAAGTTTAAACAGTGATTGTCAACAATTCCATCAAAACAAAAGAAAGTTTAAACAGTGATGGTCAACAATTCCATCAATATCATCAAAACAAAAGACAGTTTAAACAGTGACGATCAACAATTCCATCAATATCATGAAAACAAAAGAAAGTTTAAACAGTGATGGTCAACAATTCCATCAATATCATCAAAACAAAAGACAGTTTAAACAGTGATGGTCAACAATTCCATCAATATCATCAAAACAAAAGAAAGTTTAAACAGTGATGGTCAACAATTCCGTCAATATCATCAAAACAAAAGAAAGTTTAAACAGTGATCGTCAACAATTCCATCAATATCATCAAAACAAAAGACAGTTTAAACAGTGATGGTCAACAATTCCATTAATATCATCAAAACAAAAGAAAGTTTAAACAGTGATGGTCAACAATTCCATCAAAACAAAAGAAAGTTTATACAGTGATGGTCAACAATTCCATCAAAACAAAAGAAAGTTTAAACAGTGATGGTCAACAATTCCATCAATATCATCAAAACAAAAGACAGTTTAAACAGTGATGATCAACAATTCCATCAATATCATCAAAACAAAAGAAAGTTTAAACAGTGATGGTCAACAATTCCATCAATATCATCAAAACAAAAGAAAGTTTAAACAGTGATGGTCAACAATTCCATCAATATCTTCAAAACACAAGAAAGTTTAAACAGTGATGGTCAACAATTCCATCAATATCATCAAAACAAAAGACAGTTTAAACAGTGATGGTCAACAATTCCATCAATATCATCAAAACAAAAGAAAGTTTAAACAGTGATGGTCAACAATTCCATCAATATCATCTAAACAAAAGACAGTTTAAACAGTGATGGTCAACAATTCCATCAATATCAACAAAACAAAAGAAAGTTTAAACAGTAATGGTCAACAATTCCATCAATATCATCAAAACAAAAGAAATTTTAAACAGTGATGGTCAACAATTCCATCAAAACAAAAGAAAGTTTAAACAGTGATGGTCAACAATTCCATCAATATCATCAAAACAAAAGAAAGTTTAAACAGTGATGGTCAACAATTCCATCAATATCATCAAAACAAAAGAAAGTTTAAACAGTGATGGTCAACAATTCCATCAATATCATCAAAACAAAAGAAAGTTTAAGCAGTGATGGTCAACAATTCCATCAATATCATCAAAACAAAAGAAAGTTTAAACAGTGATGGTCAACAATTCCATTAATATCATCAAAACAAAAGACAGTTTAAACAGTGATGGTCAACAATTCCATCAAAACAAAAGAAAGTTTAAGCAGTGATGGTCAACAATTCCATCAAAACAAAAGAAAGTTTAAACAGTGATGGTCAACAATTCCATCAATATCATCAAAACAAAAGACAGTTTAAACAGTGATGATCAACAATTCCATCAATATCATCAAAACAAAAGAAAGTTTAAACAGTGATGGTCAACAATTCCATCAATAACATCAAAACAAAAGACAGTTTAAACAGTGATGGTCTACAATTCCATCAATATCATCAAAACAAAAGAAAGTTTAAACAGTGATGGTCAACAATTCCATTAATATCATCAAAACAAAAGAAAGTTTAAACAGTGATTGTCAACAATTCCATCAAAACAAAAGAAAGTTTAAACAGTGATGGTCAACAATTCCATCAATATCATCAAAACAAAAGAAAGTTTAAGCAGTGATGGTCAACAATTCCATCAATATCATCAAAACAAAAGACAGTTTAAACAGTGATGGTCAACAATTCCATCAATATCATCAAAACAAAAGAAAGTTTAAACAGTGATGGTCAACAATTCCATCAATATCATCAAAACAAAAGAAAGTTTAAACAGTGATGGTCAACAATTCCATCAATATCATCAAAACAAAAGAAAGTTTAAACAGTGATGGTCAACAATTCCATCAAAACAAAAGAAAGTTTAAACAGTGATGGTCAACAATTCCATCAAAACAAAAGAAAGTTTAAACAGTGATGGTCAACAATTCCATCAATATCATCAAAACAAAAGACAGTTTAAACAGTGATGATCAACAATTCCATCAATATCATCAAAACAAAAGAAAGTTTAAACAGTGATGGTCAACAATTCCATCAATATCATCAAAACAAAAGAAAGTTTAAACAGTGATGGTCAACAATTCCATCAATATCATCAAAACAAAAGAAAGTTTAAACAGTGATGGTCAACAATTCCATCAAAACAAAAGAAAGTTTAAACAGTGATGGTCAACAATTCCATCAAAACAAAAGAAAGTTTAAACAGTGATGGTCAACAATTCCATCAATATCATCAAAACAAAAGACAGTTTAAACAGTGATGATCAACAATTCCATCAATATCATCAAAACAAAAGAAAGTTTAAACAGTGATGGTCAACAATTCCATCAATATCATCAAAACAAAAGAAAGTTTAAACAGTGATGGTCAACAATTCCATCAATATCTTCAAAACACAAGAAAGTTTAAACAGTGATGGTCAACAATTCCATCAATATCATCAAAACAAAAGAAAGTTTAAACAGTGATGGTCAACAATTCCATCAATATCATCAAAACAAAAGAAAGTTTAAACAGTGATGGTCAACAATTCCATCAATATCATCTAAACAAAAGACAGTTTAAACAGTGATGGTCAACAATTCCATCAATATCAACAAAACAAAAGAAAGTTTAAACAGTAATGGTCAACAATTCCATCAATATCATCAAAACAAAAGAAATTTTAAACAGTGATGGTCAACAATTCCATCAAAACAAAAGAAAGTTTAAACAGTGATGGTCAACAATTCCATCAATATCATCAAAACAAAAGACAGTTTAAACAGTGATGGTCAACAATTCCATCAATATCATCAAAACAAAAGAAAGTTTAAACAGTGATGGTCAACAATTCCATCAATATCATCAAAACAAAAGAAAGTTTAAACAGTGATGGTCAACAATTCCATTAATATCATCAAAACAAAAGACAGTTTAAACAGTGATGGTCAACAATTCCATCAAAACAAAAGAAAGTTTAAGCAGTGATGGTCAACAATTCCATCAAAACAAAAGACAGTTTAAACAGTGATGGTCAACAATTCCATCAATATCATCAAAACAAAAGACAGTTTAAACAGTGATGATCAACAATTCCATCAATATCATCAAAACAAAAGAAAGTTTAAACAGTGATGGTCAACAATTCCATCAATAACATCAAAACAAAAGACAGTTTAAACAGTGATGGTCAACAATTCCATCAATATCATCAAAACAAAAGAAAGTTTAAACAGTGATTGTCAACAATTCCATTAATATCATCAAAACAAAAGAAAGTTTAAACAGTGATTGTCAACAATTCCATCAAAACAAAAGACAGTTTAAACAGTGATGGTCAACAATTCCATCAATATCATCAAAACAAAAGACAGTTTAAACAGTGATGATCAACAATTCCATCAATATCATGAAAACAAAAGAAAGTTTAAGCAGTGATGGTCAACAATTCCATCAATATCATCAAAACAAAAGAAAGTTTAATCAGTGATGGTCAACAATTCCATCAATATCATCAAAACAAAAGAAAGTTTAAACAGTGATGGTCAACAATTCCATCAATATCATCAAAACAAAAGAAAGTTTAAACAGTGATGGTCAACAATTCCATCAATATCATCAAAACAAAAGAAAGTTTAAACAGTGATAGTCAACAATTCCATCAATATCATCAAAACAAAAGAAAGTTTAAACAGTGATGGTCAACAATTCCATCAATATCATCAAAACAAAAGAAAGTTTAAACAGTGATGGTCAACAATTTCATCAATATCATCAAAACAAAAGAAAGTTTAAACAGTGATGGTCAACAATTCCATCAATATCATCAAAACAAAAGAGAGTTAAACAGTGATGGTCAACAATTCCATTAATATCATCAAAACAAAAGACAGTTTAAACAGTGATGGTCAACAATTCCATCAATATCCTCAAAACACAAGAAAGTTTAAATAGTGATGGTCAACAATTCCATCAGTATCATCAAAACAAAAGAAAGTTTAAACAGTGATGGTCAACAAAACCATTAATATCATCAAAACAAAAGAAAGCTTAAACAGTGATGGTAAACAATTCCATTAATATCATCAAAACAAAAGAAAGTTTAAACAGTGATGGTCAACAATTCCATTAATATCATCAAAACAAAAGAAAGTTTAAACAGTGATGGTCAACAATTCCATCAATATCATCAAAACAAAAGAGTTTAAACAGTGATGGTCAACAATTTCATCAATATCATCAAAACAAAAGAGTTTAAACAGTGATGGTCAACAATTCCATCAATATCATCAAAACAAAAGAAAGTTTAAACAGTGATGATCAACAATTCCATCAATATCATCAATACAAAAGACAGTTTAAACAGTGATGGTCAACAATTCCATCAATATCATCAAAACAAAAGAGAGTTTAAACAGTGATGGTCAACAATTCCATCAATATCATCAAAACAAAAGAAAGTTTAAACAGTGATGGTCAACAATTCCATAAATATCATCAAAACAAAAGAAAGTTTAAACAGTGATGGTCAACAATTCCATAAATATCATCAAAACACAAGACAGTTTAAACAGCGATGGTCAACAATTCCATCAATATCAACAAAACAAAAGAAAGTTTAAACAGTGATGGTCAACAATTCCATCAATATCAACAAAACAAAAGACAGTTTAAAAAGTGATGGTCAACAATTCCATTAATATCATCAAAACACAAGAAAGTTTAAGCAGCGATGGTCAAAAATTCCATCAATATCATCAAAACAGAAGAAAGTTTAAACAGCGATGGTCAACAATTCCATCAATATCATCAAAACAAAAGAAAGTTTAAACAGTTATGGTCAACAATTCCATCAATATCAACAAAACAAAAGAAAGTTTAAACAGTGATGGTCAACAATTCCATTAATATCATCAAAACACAAGAAAGTTTAAGCAGCGATGGTCAAAAATTCCATCAATATCATCAAAACAGAAGAAAGTTTAAACAGCGATGGTCAACAATTCCATCAATATCATCAAAACAAAAGAAAGTTTAAACAGTGATGGTCAACAATTCCATCAATATCATCAAAACAAAAGAAAGTTTAAACAGTGATGGTCAACAATTCCATCAATATCATCAAAACAAAAGAAAGTTTAAACAGTGATGGTCAACAATTCCATCAATATCATCAAAACAAAAGAAAGTTTAAACAGTGATGGTCAACAATTCCATAAATATCATCAAAACAAAAGAAAGTTTAAACAGTGATGGTCAACAATTCCATCAATATCATCAAAACAAAAGAAAGTTTAAGCAGTGATGGTCAACAATTCCATCAAAACAAAAGAAAGTTTAAACAGTGATGGTCAACAATTCCATCAATATCATCAAAACAAAAGACAGTTTAAACAGTGATGATCAACAATTCCATCAATATCAACAAAACAAAAGAAAGTTTAAACAGTGATGGTCAACAATTCCATAAATATCATCAAAACAAAAGAAAGTTTAAACAGTGATGGTCAACAATTCCATCAATATCATCAAAACAAAAGAAAGTTTAAGCAGTGATGGTCAACAATTCCATCAAAACAAAAGAAAGTTTAAACAGTGATGGTCAACAATTCCATCAATATCATCAAAACAAAAGACAGTTTAAACAGTGATGATCAACAATTCCATCAATATCATGAAAACAAAAGAAAGTTTAAACAGTGATGGTCAACAATTCCATCAATATCATCAAAACAAAAGACAGTTTAAACAGTGATGGTCAACAATTCCATCAATATCATCAAAACAAAAGAAAGTTTAAACAGTGATGGTCAACAATTCCATCAATATCATCAAAACAAAAGAAAGTTTAAACAGTGATGGTCAACAATTCCATCAATATCATCAAAACAAAAGAAAGTTTAAACAGTGGTGGTCAACAATTCCATCAATATCATCAAAACAAAAGACAGTTTAAACAGTGATGATCAACAATTCCATCAATATCATGAAAACAAAAGAAAGTTTAAACAGTGATGGTCAACAATTCCATCAATATCATCAAAACAAAAGACAGTTTAAACAGTGATGGTCAACAATTCCATCAATATCATCAAAACAAAAGAAAGTTTAAACAGTGATGGTCAACAATTCCATCAATATCATCAAAACAAAAGAAAGTTTAAACAGTGATGGTCAACAATTCCATCAATATCATCAAAACAAAAGAAAGTTTAAACAGTGGTGGTCAACAATTCCATCAATATCATCAAAACAAAAGAAAGTTTAAACAGTGATGGTCAACAATTCCATCAATATCATCAAAACAAAAGAAAGTTTAAACAGTGATGGTCATTAATTCCATCAATATCATCAAAAAAAAAGAGTTTAAACAGTGATGGTCAACAATTTCATCAATATCATCAAAACAAAAGAAAGTTTAAACAGTGATGGTCAACAATTCCATTAATATCATCAAAACAAAAGAAAGTTTAAACAGTGATGGTCAACAATTCCATCAATATCATCAAAAATAAAGAGTTTAAACAGTGATGGTCAACAATTCCATTAATATCATCAAAACAAAAGAAAGTTTAAACAGTGATGGTCAACAATTCCATTAATATCATCAAAACAAAAGAAAGTTTAAACAGTGATGGTCAACAATTCCATCAATATCATCAAAACAAAAGAGTTTAAACAGTGATGGTCAACAATTTCATCAATATCATCAAAACAAAAGAGTTTAAACAGTGATGGTCAACAATTCCATCAATATCATCAAAACAAAAGAAAGTTTAAACAGTGATGATCAACAATTCCATCAATATCATCAAAACAAAAGAAAGTTTAAACAGTGATGGTCAACAATTCCATTAATATCATCAAAACAAAAGAAAGTTTAAACAGCAATGGTCAACAATTCCATTAATATCATCAAAACAAAAGAAAGTTTAAACAGTGATGGTCAACAATTCCATCAATATCATCAAAACAAAAGAAAGTTTAAACAGTGATGGTCAACAATTCCATCAATATCATCAAAACAAAAGAAAGTTTAAACAGTGATGGTCAACAATTCCATCAATATCATCAAAACAAAAGAAAGCTTATACAGTGATGGTCAACAGTTCCATTAATATCATCAAAACAAAAGAAAGTTTAAACAGTGATGGTCAACAATTCCATCAATATCAACAAAACAAAAGACAGTTTAAACAGTGATGGTCAACAATTCCATTAATATCATCAAAACACAAGAAAGTTTAAACAGCGATGGTCAACAATTCCATCAATATCATCAAAACAAAAGAAAGTTTAAACAGTGATGGTCAACAATTCCATCAATATCATCAAAACAGAAGAAAGTTTAAACAGTGATGGTCAACAATTCCATCAATATCATCAAAACAAAAGAAAGTTTAAACAGTGATGGGCAACAATTCCATCAATATCATCAAAACACAAGACAGTTTAAACAGCGATGGTCAACAATTCCATCAATATCAACAAAACAAAAGAAAGTTTAAACAGTGATGGTCAACAATTCCATCAATATCATCAAAACAAAAGACAGATTAAACAGTGATGGTCAACAATTCCATCAATATCATCAAAACAAAAGAAAGTTTAAACAGTGATGGTCAACAATTCCATCAAAACAAAAGAAAGTTTAAACAGTGATGGTCAACAATTCCATCAAAACAAAAGAAAGTTTAAACAGTGATGGTCAACAATTCCATCAAAACAAAAGAAAGTTTAAACAGTGATGGTCAACAATTCCATCAAAACAAAAGAAAGTTTAAACAGTGATGGTCAACAATTCCATCAATATCATCAAAACAAAAGACAGTTTAAACAGTGATGATCAACAATTCCATCAATATCATCAAAACAAAAGAAAGTTTAAACAGTGATGGTCAACAATTCCATCAATATCATCAAAACAAAAGAAAGTTTAAACAGTGATGGTCAACAATTCCATCAATATCTTCAAAACACAAGAAAGTTTAAACAGTGATGGTCAACAATTCCATCAATATCATCAAAACAAAAGAAAGTTTAAACAGTGATGGTCAACAATTCCATCAATATCATCAAAACAAAAGAAAGTTTAAACAGTGATGGTCAACAATTCCATCAATATCATCTAAACAAAAGACAGTTTAAACAGTGATGGTCAACAATTCCATCAATATCAACAAAACAAAAGAAAGTTTAAACAGTAATGGTCAACAATTCCATCAATATCATCAAAACAAAAGAAATTTTAAACAGTGATGGTCAACAATTCCATCAAAACAAAAGAAAGTTTAAACAGTGATGGTCAACAATTCCATCAATATCATCAAAACAAAAGAAAGTTTAAACAGTGATGGTCAACAATTCCATTAATATCATCAAAACAAAAGACAGTTTAAACAGTGATGGTCAACAATTCCATCAAAACAAAAGAAAGTTTAAGCAGTGATGGTCAACAATTCCATCAAAACAAAAGAAAGTTTAAACAGTGATGGTCAACAATTCCATCAATATCATCAAAACAAAAGAAAGTTTAAACAGTGATGGTCAACAATTCCATCAATAACCTCAAAACAAAAGACAGTTTAAACAGTGATGGTCAACAATTCCATGAATATCATCAAAACAAAAGAAAGTTTAAACAGTGATGGTCAACAATTCCATCAAAACAAAAGAAAGTTTAAACAGTGATGGTCAACAATTCCATCAATATCATCAAAACAAAAGAAAGTTTAAACAGTGATGGTCAACAATTCCATCAATATCATCAAAACAAAAGAAAGTTTAAACAGTGATGGTCAACAATTCCATCAATATCATCAAAACAAAAGAAAGTTTAAGCAGTGATGGTCAACAATTCCATCAATATCATCAAAACAAAAGAAAGTTTAAACAGTGATGGTCAACAATTCCATTAATATCATCAAAACAAAAGACAGTTTAAACAGTGATGGTCAACAATTCCATCAAAACAAAAGAAAGTTTAAGCAGTGATGGCCAACAATTCCATCAAAACAAAAGAAAGTTTAAACAGTGATTGTCAACAATTCCATCAATATCATCAAAACAAAAGACAGTTTAAACAGTGATGATCAACAATTCCATCAATATCATCAAAACAAAAGAAAGTTTAAACAGTGATGGTCAACAATTCCATCAATAACATCAAAACAAAAGACAGTTTAAACAGTGATGGTCAACAATTCCATCAATATCATCAAAACAAAAGAAAGTTTAAACAGTGATGGTCAACAATTCCATTAATATCATCAAAACAAAAGAAAGTTTAAACAGTGATTGTCAACAATTCCATCAAAACAAAAGAAAGTTTAAACAGTGATGGTCAACAATTCCATCAATATCATCAAAACAAAAGACAGTTTAAACAGTGATGATCAACAATTCCATCAATATCATGAAAACAAAAGAAAGTTTAAGCAGTGATGGTCAACAATTCCATCAATATCATCAAAACAAAAGACAGTTTAAACAGTGATGGTCAACAATTCCATCAATATCATCAAAACAAAAGAAAGTTTAAACAGTGATGGTCAACAATTCCATCAATATCATCAAAACAAAAGAAAGTTTAAACAGTGATGGTCAACAATTCCATCAATATCATCAAAACAAAAGAAAGTTTAAACAGTGATAGTCAACAATTCCATCAATATCATCAAAACAAAAGAAAGTTTAAACAGTGATGGTCAACAATTCCATCAATATCATCAAAACAAAAGAAAGTTTAAACAGTGATGGTCAACAATTCCATCAATATCATCAAAACAAAAGAAAGTTTAAACAGTGATGGTCAACAATTCCATCAATATCATCAAAACAAAAGAGAGTTAAACAGTGATGGTCAACAATTCCATTAATATCATCAAAACAAAAGAAAGTTTAAACAGTGATGGTCAACAATTCCATCAATATCCTCAAAACACAAGAAAGTTTAAATAGTGATAGTCAACAATTCCATCAGTATCATCAAAACAAAAGAAAGTTTAAACAGTGATGGTCAACAAAACCATTAATATCATCAAAACAAAAGAAAGCTTAAACAGTGATGGTAAACAATTCCATTAATATCATCAAAACAAAAGAAAGTTTGAACAGTGATGGTCAACAATTCCATTAATATCATCAAAACAAAAGAACGTTTAAACAGTGATGGTCAACAATTCCATCAATATCATCAAAACAAAAGAGTTTAAACAGTGATGGTCAACAATTTCATCAATATCATCAAAACAAAAGAGTTTAAACAGTGATGGTCAACAATTCCATCAATATCATCAAAACAAAAGAAAGTTTAAACAGTGATGATCAACAATTCCATCAATATCATCAAAACAAAAGAAAGTTTAAACAGTGATGGTCAACAATTCCATCAATATCATCAAAACAAAAGAGAGTTTAAACAGTGATGGTCAACAATTCCATCAATATCATCAAAACAAAAGAAAGTTTAAACAGTGATGGTCAACAATTCCATAAATATCATCAAAACACAAGACAGTTTAAACAGCGATGGTCAACAATTCCATCAATATCAACAAAACAAAAGAAAGTTTAAACAGTGATGGTCAACAATTCCATCAATATCAACAAAACAAAAGACAGTTTAAAAAGTGATGGTCAACAATTCCATTAATATCATCAAAACACAAGAAAGTTTAAGCAGCGATGGTCAAAAATTCCATCAATATCATCAAAACAGAAGAAAGTTTAAACAGCGATGGTCAACAATTCCATCAATATCATCAAAACAAAAGAAAGTTTAAACAGTTATGGTCAACAATTCCATCAATATCAACAAAACAAAAGACAGTTTAAACAGTGATGGTCAACAATTCCATTAATATCATCAAAACACAAGAAAGTTTAAGCAGCGATGGTCAAAAATTCCATCAATATCATCAAAACAGAAGAAAGTTTAAACAGCGATGGTCAACAATTCCATCAATATCATCAAAACAAAAGAAAGTTTAAACAGTGATGGTCAACAATTCCATCAATATCATCAAAACAAAAGAAAGTTTAAACAGTGATGGTCAACAATTCCATCAATATCATCAAAACAAAAGAAAGTTTAAACAGTGATGGTCAACAATTCCATCAATATAATCAAAACAAAAGAAAGTTTAAACAGTGATGGTCAACAATTCCATAAATATCATCAAAACAAAAGAAAGTTTAAATAGTGATGGTCAACAATTCCATCAATATCATCAAAACAAAAGAAAGTTTAAGCAGTGATGGTCAACAATTCCATCAAAACAAAAGAAAGTTTAAACAGTGATGATCAACAATTCCATCAATATCATCAAAACAAAAGAAAGTTTAAACAGTGATGATCAACAATTCCATCAATATCATGAAAACAAAAGAAAGTTTAAACAGTGATGGTCAACAATTCCATCAATATCATCAAAACAAAAGACAGTTTAAACAGTGATGGTCAACAATTCCATCAATATCATCAAAACAAAAGAAAGTTTAAACAGTGATGGTCAACAATTCCATCAATATCATCAAAACAAAAGAAAGTTTAAACAGTGATGGTCAACAATTCCATCAATATCATCAAAACAAAAGACAGTTTAAACAGTGGTGGTCAACAATTCCATCAATATCATCAAAACAAAAGAAAGTTTAAACAGTGATGGTCAACAATTCCATTAATATCATCAAAACAAAAGAAAGTTTAAACAGTGATGGTCAACAATTCCATCAATATCATCAAAAAAAAAGAGTTTAAACAGTGATGGTCAACAATTTCATCAATATCATCAAAACAAAAGAAAGTTTAAACAGTGATGGTCAACAATTCCATTAATATCATCAAAACAAAAGAAAGTTTAAACAGTGATGGTCAACAATTCCATCAATATCATCAAAAATAAAGAGTTTAAACAGTGATGGTCAACAATTCCATTAATATCATCAAAACAAAAGAAAGTTTAAACAGTGATGGTCAACAATTCCATTAATATCATCAAAACAAAAGAAAGTTTAAACAGTGATGGTCAACAATTCCATCAATATCATCAAAACAAAAGAGTTTAAACAGTGATGGTCAACAATTTCATCAATATCATCAAAACAAAAGAGTTTAAACAGTGATGGTCAACAATTCCATCAATATCATCAAAACAAAAGAAAGTTTAAACAGTGATGATCAACAATTCCATCAATATCATCAAAACAAAAGAAAGTTTAAACAGTGATGGTCAACAATTCCATTAATATCATCAAAACAAAAGAAAGTTTAAACAGCGATGGTCAACAATTCCATTAATATCATCAAAACAAAAGAAAGTTTAAACAGTGATGGTCAACAATTCCATCAATATCATCAAAACAAAAGAAAGTTTAAACAGTGATGGTCAACAATTCCATCAATATCATCAAAACAAAAGAGAGTTAAACAGTGATGGTCAACAATTCCATTAATATCATCAAAACAAAAGAAAGTTTAAACAGTGATGGTCAACAATTCCATCAATATCCTCAAAACACAAGAAAGTTTAAATAGTGATAGTCAACAATTCCATCAGTATCATCAAAACAAAAGAAAGTTTAAACAGTGATGGTCAACAAAACCATTAATATCATCAAAACAAAAGAAAGCTTAAACAGTGATGGTAAACAATTCCATTAATATCATCAAAACAAAAGAAAGTTTGAACAGTGATGGTCAACAATTCCATTAATATCATCAAAACAAAAGAAAGTTTAAACAGTGATGGTCAACAATTCCATCAATATCATCAAAACAAAAGAGTTTAAACAGTGATGGTCAACAATTTCATCAATATCATCAAAACAAAAGAGTTTAAACAGTGATGGTCAACAATTCCATCAATATCATCAAAACAAAAGAAAGTTTAAACAGTGATGATCAACAATTCCATCAATATCATCAAAACAAAAGAAAGTTTAAACAGTGATGGTCAACAATTCCATCAATATCATCAAAACAAAAGAGAGTTTAAACAGTGATGGTCAACAATTCCATCAATACCATCAAAACAAAAGAAAGTTTAAACAGTGATGGTCAACAATTCCATAAATATCATCAAAACACAAGACAGTTTAAACAGCGATGGTCAACAATTCCATCAATATCAACAAAACAAAAGAAAGTTTAAACAGTGATGGTCAACAATTCCATCAATATCAACAAAACAAAAGACAGTTTAAAAAGTGATGGTCAACAATTCCATTAATATCATCAAAACACAAGAAAGTTTAAGCAGCGATGGTCAAAAATTCCATCAATATCATCAAAACAGAAGAAAGTTTAAACAGCGATGGTCAACAATTCCATCAATATCATCAAAACAAAAGAAAGTTTAAACAGTTATGGTCAACAATTCCATCAATATCAACAAAACAAAAGACAGTTTAAACAGTGATGGTCAACAATTCCATTAATATCATCAAAACACAAGAAAGTTTAAGCAGCGATGGTCAAAAATTCCATCAATATCATCAAAACAGAAGAAAGTTTAAACAGCGATGGTCAACAATTCCATCAATATCATCAAAACAAAAGAAAGTTTAAACAGTGATGGTCAACAATTCCATCAATATCATCAAAACAAAAGAAAGTTTAAACAGTGATGGTCAACAATTCCATCAATATCATCAAAACAAAAGAAAGTTTAAACAGTGATGGTCAACAATTCCATCAATATCATCAAAACAAAAGAAAGTTTAAACAGTGATGGTCAACAATTCCATAAATATCATCAAAACAAAAGAAAGTTTAAATAGTGATGGTCAACAATTCCATCAATATCATCAAAACAAAAGAAAGTTTAAGCAGTGATGGTCAACAATTCCATCAAAACAAAAGAAAGTTTAAACAGTGATGATCAACAATTCCATCAATATCATCAAAACAAAAGAAAGTTTAAACAGTGATGATCAACAATTCCATCAATATCATGAAAACAAAAGAAAGTTTAAACAGTGATGGTCAACAATTCCATCAATATCATCAAAACAAAAGACAGTTTAAACAGTGATGGTCAACAATTCCATCAATATCATCAAAACAAAAGAAAGTTTAAACAGTGATGGTCAACAATTCCATCAATATCATCAAAACAAAAGAAAGTTTAAACAGTGATGGTCAACAATTCCATCAATATCATCAAAACAAAAGACAGTTTAAACAGTGGTGGTCAACAATTCCATCAATATCATCAAAACAAAAGAAAGTTTAAACAGTGATGGTCAACAATTCCATTAATATCATCAAAACAAAAGAAAGTTTAAACAGTGATGGTCAACAATTCCATCAATATCATCAAAAAAAAAGAGTTTAAAAAGTGATGGTCAACAATTTCATCAATATCATCAAAACAAAAGAAAGTTTAAACAGTGATGGTCAACAATTCCATTAATATCATCAAAACAAAAGAAAGTTTAAACAGTGATGGTCAACAATTCCATCAATATCATCAAAAATAAAGAGTTTAAACAGTGATGGTCAACAATTCCATTAATATCATCAAAACAAAAGAAAGTTTAAACAGTGATGGTCAACAATTCCATTAATATCATCAAAACAAAAGAAAGTTTAAACAGTGATGGTCAACAATTCCATCAATATCATCAAAACAAAAGAGTTTAAACAGTGATGGTCAACAATTTCATCAATATCATCAAAACAAAAGAGTTTAAACAGTGATGGTCAACAATTCCATCAATATCATCAAAACAAAAGAAAGTTTAAACAGTGATGATCAACAATTCCATCAATATCATCAAAACAAAAGAAAGTTTAAACAGTGATGGTCAACAATTCCATTAATATCATCAAAACAAAAGAAAGTTTAAACAGCGATGGTCAACAATTCCATTAATATCATCAAAACAAAAGAAAGTTTAAACAGTGATGGTCAACAATTCCATCAATATCATCAAAACAAAAGAAAGTTTAAACAGTGATGGTCAACAATTCCATCAATATCATCAAAACAAAAGAAAGTTTAAACAGTGATGGTCAACAATTCCATCAATATCATCAAAACAAAAGAAAGCTTATACA
Source organism: Bathymodiolus septemdierum (assembly GCA_963383655.1). NCBI lineage: Eukaryota > Metazoa > Mollusca > Bivalvia > Mytilida > Modiolidae > Bathymodiolus > Bathymodiolus septemdierum. The sequence continues at coordinate 3,226,365 of OY726529.1, read as the reverse complement.
GTGATGGTCAACAGTTCCATTAATATCATCAAAACAAAAGAAAGTTTAAACAGTGATGGTCAACAATTCCATCAATATCAACAAAACAAAAGACAGTTTAAACAGTGATGGTCAACAATTCCATTAATATCATCAAAACACAAGAAAGTTTAAGCAGCGATGGTCAAAAATTCCATCAATATCATCAAAACAGAAGAAAGTTTAAACAGCGATGGTCAACAATTCCATCAATATCATCAAAACAAAAGAAAGTTTAAACAGTGATGGTCAACAATTCCATCAATATCATCAAAACAAAAGAAAGTTTAAACAGTGATGGTCAACAATTCCATCAATATCATCAAAACAAAAGAAAGTTTAAACAGTGATGGGCAACAATTCCATCAATATCATCAAAACACAAGACAGTTTAAACAGCGATGGTCAACAATTCCATCAATATCAACAAAACAAAAGAAAGTTTAAACAGTGATGGTCAACAATTCCATCAATATCATCAAAACAAAAGACAGTTTAAACAGTGATGGTCAACAATTCCATCAATATCATCAAAACAAAAGAAAGTTTAAACAGTGATGGTCAACAATTCCATCAAAACAAAAGAAAGTTTAAACAGTGATGGTCAACAATTCCATCAATATCATCAAAACAAAAGAAAGTTTAAACAGTGATGATCAACAATTCCATCAATATCATGAAAACAAAAGAAAGTTTAAACAGTGATGGTCAACAATTCCATCAATATCATCAAAACAAAAGACAGTTTAAACAGTGATGGTCAACAATTCCATCAATATCATCAAAACAAAAGAAAGTTTAAACAGTGATGGTCAACAATTCCATCAATATCATCAAAACAAAAGAAAGTTTAAACAGTGATGGTCAACAATTCCATCAATATCATCAAAACAAAAGAAAGTTTAAACAGTGATGGTCAACAATTCCATCAATATCATCAAAACAAAAGAAAGTTTAAACAGTGATGATCAACAATGCCATCAATATCATCAAAACAAAAGAAAGTTTAAACAGTGATAGTCAACAATTCCATCAATATCATCAAAACAAAAGAAAGTTTAAACAGTGATGGTCAACAATTCCATCAATATCATCAAAACAAAAGAAAGTTTAAACAGTGATGGTCAACAATTCCATCAATATCATCAAAACAAAAGACAGTTTAAACAGTGGTGGTCAACAATTCCATCAATATCATCAAAACAAAAGAAAGTTTAAACAGTGATGGTCAACAATTCCATCAATATCATCAAAACAAAAGAAAGTTTAAACAGTGATGGTCAAGAATTCCATCAAAACAAAAGAAAGTTTAAACAGTGATGGTCAACAATTCCATCAATATCATCAAAACAAAAGACAGTTTAAACAGTGATGATCAACAATTCCATCAATATCATGAAAACAAAAGAAAGTTTAAACAGTGATGGTCAACAATTCCATCAATATCATCAGAACAAAAGACAGTTTAAGCAGTGATGGTCAACAATTCCAGCAATATCATCAAAACAAAAGAAAGTTTAAACAGTGATGGTCAACAATTCCATCAATATCATCAAAACAAAAGAAAGCTTATACAGTGATGGTCAACAGTTCCATTAATATCATCAAAACAAAAGAAAGTTTAAACAGTGATGGTCAACAATTCCATCAATATCAACAAAACAAAAGACAGTTTAAACAGTGATGGTCAACAATTCCATTAATATCATCAAAACACAAGAAAGTTTAAGCAGCGATGGTCAAAAATTCCATCAATATCATCAAAACAGAAGAAAGTTTAAACAGCGATGGTCAACAATTCCATCAATATCATCAAAACAAAAGAAAGTTTAAACAGTGATGGTCAACAATTCCATCAATATCATCAAAACAAAAGACAGTTTAAACAGTGATGATCAACAATTCCATCAATATCATGAAAACAAAAGAAAGTTTAAGCAGTGATGGTCAACAATTCCATCAATATCATCAAAACAAAAGACAGTTTAAACAGTGATGGTCAACAATTCCATCAATATCATCAAAACAAAAGAAAGTTTAAACAGTGATGGTCAACAATTCCATCAATATCATCAAAACAAAAGAAAGTTTAAACAGTGATGGTCAACAATTCCATCAATATCATCAAAACAAAAGAAAGCTTATACAGTGATGGTCAACAGTTCCATTAATATCATCAAAACAAAAGAAAGTTTAAACAGTGATGGTCAACAATTCCATCAATATCAACAAAACAAAAGACAGTTTAAACAGTGATGGTCAACAATTCCATTAATATCATCAAAACACAAGAAAGTTTAAGCAGCGATGGTCAAAAATTCCATCAATATCATCAAAACAGAAGAAAGTTTAAACAGCGATGGTCAACAATTCCATCAATATCATCAAAACAAAAGAAAGTTTAAACAGTGATGGTCAACAATTCCATCAATATCATCAAAACAAAAGAAAGTTTAAACAGTGATGGTCAACAATTCCATCAATATCATCAAAACAAAAGAAAGTTTAAACAGTGATGGGCAACAATTCCATCAATATCATCAAAACACAAGACAGTTTAAACAGCGATGGTCAACAATTCCATCAATATCAACAAAACAAAAGAAAGTTTAAACAGTGATGGTCAACAATTCCATCAATATCATCAAAACAAAAGACAGTTTAAACAGTGATGGTCAACAATTCCATCAATATCATCAAAACAAAAGAAAGTTTAAACAGTGATGGTCAACAATTCCATCAAAACAAAAGAAAGTTTAAACAGTGATGGTCAACAATTCCATCAATATCATCAAAACAAAAGAAAGTTTAAACAGTGATGATCAACAATTCCATCAATATCATGAAAACAAAAGAAAGTTTAAACAGTGATGGTCAACAATTCCATCAATATCATCAAAACAAAAGACAGTTTAAACAGTGATGGTCAACAATTCCATCAATATCATCAAAACAAAAGAAAGTTTAAACAGTGATGGTCAACAATTCCATCAATATCATCAAAACAAAAGAAAGTTTAAACAGTGATGGTCAACAATTCCATCAATATCATCAAAACAAAAGAAAGTTTAAACAGTGATGGTCAACAATTCCATCAATATCATCAAAACAAAAGACAGTTTAAACAGTGGTGGTCAACAATTCCATCAATATCATCAAAACAAAAGAAAGTTTAAACAGTGATGGTCAACAATTCCATCAATATCATCAAAACAAAAGAAAGTTTAAACAGTGATGGTCAAGAATTCCATCAAAACAAAAGAAAGTTTAAACAGTGATGGTCAACAATTCCATCAATATCATCAAAACAAAAGACAGTTTAAACAGTGATGATCAACAATTCCATCAATATCATGAAAACAAAAGAAAGTTTAAACAGTGATGGTCAACAATTCCATCAATATCATCAAAACAAAAGACAGTTTAAACAGTGATGGTCAACAATTCCAGCAATATCATCAAAACAAAAGAAAGTTTAAACAGTGATGGTCAACAATTCCATCAATATCATCAAAACAAAAGAAAGCTTATACAGTGATGGTCAACAGTTCCATTAATATCATCAAAACAAAAGAAAGTTTAAACAGTGATGGTCAACAATTCCATCAATATCAACAAAACAAAAGACAGTTTAAACAGTGATGGTCAACAATTCCATTAATATCATCAAAACACAAGAAAGTTTAAGCAGCGATGGTCAAAAATTCCATCAATATCATCAAAACAGAAGAAAGTTTAAACAGCGATGGTCAACAATTCCATCAATATCATCAAAACAAAAGAAAGTTTAAACAGTGATGGTCAACAATTCCATCAATATCATCAAAACAAAAGAAAGTTTAAACAGTGATGGTCAACAATTCCATCAATATCATCAAAACAAAAGAAAGTTTAAACAGTGATGGGCAACAATTCCATCAATATCATCAAAACACAAGACAGTTTAAACAGCGATGGTCAACAATTCCATCAATATCAACAAAACAAAAGAAAGTTTAAACAGTGATGGTCAACAATTCCATCAATATCATCAAAACAAAAGACAGATTAAACAGTGATGGTCAACAATTCCATCAATATCATCAAAACAAAAGAAAGTTTAAACAGTGATGTCAACAATTCCATCAAAACAAAAGAAAGTTTAAACAGTGATGGTCAACAATTCCATCAAAACAAAAGAAAGTTTAAACAGTGATGGTCAACAATTCCATCAAAACAAAAGAAAGTTTAAACAGTGATGGTCAACAATTCCATCAAAACAAAAGAAAGTTTAAACAGTGATGGTCAACAATTCCATCAATATCATCAAAACAAAAGACAGTTTAAACAGTGATGATCAACAATTCCATCAATATCATCAAAACAAAAGAAAGTTTAAACAGTGATGGTCAACAATTCCATCAATATCATCAAAACAAAAGAAAGTTTAAACAGTGATGGTCAACAATTCCATCAATATCTTCAAAACACAAGAAAGTTTAAACAGTGATGGTCAACAATTCCATCAATATCATCAAAACAAAAGAAAGTTTAAACAGTGATGGTCAACAATTCCATCAATATCATCAAAACAAAAGAAAGTTTATACAGTGATGGTCAACAATTCCATCAATATCATCTAAACAAAAGACAGTTTAAACAGTGATGGTCAACAATTCCATCAATATCAACAAAACAAAAGAAAGTTTAAACAGTAATGGTCAACAATTCCATCAATATCATCAAAACAAAAGAAATTTTAAACAGTGATGGTCAACAATTTCATCAAAACAAAAGAAAGTTTAAATAGTGATGGTCAACAATTCCATCAATATCATCAAAACAAAAGAGAGTTAAACAGTGATGGTCAACAATTCCATTAATATCATCAAAACAAAAGAAAGTTTAAACAGTGATAGTCAACAATTCCATCAATATCATCAAAACAAAAGAAAGTTTAAACAGTGATGGTCAACAATTCCATCAATATCATCAAAACAAAAGAAAGTTTAAACAGTAATGGTCAACAATTCCATCAATATCATCAAAACAAAAGACAGTTTAAACAGTGATGGTCAACAATTCCATCAATATCATCAAAACAAAAGAGAGTTAAACAGTGATGGTCAACAATTCCATTAATATCATCAAAACAAAAGACAGTTTAAACAGTGATGGTCAACAATTCCATCAATATCCTCAAAACACAAAGTTTAAATAGTGATAGTCAACAATTCCATCAGTATCATCAAAACAAAAGAAAGTTTAAACAGTGATGGTCAACAAAACCATTAATATCATCAAAACAAAAGAAAGCTTAAACAGTGATGGTAAACAATTCCATTAATATCATCAAAACAAAAGAAAGTTTAAACAGTGATGGTCAACAATTCCATTAATATCATCAAAACAAAAGAAAGTTTAAACAGTGATGGTCAACAATTCCATCAATATCATCAAAACAAAAGAGTTTAAACAGTGATGGTCAACAATTTCATCAATATCATCAAAACAAAAGAGTTTAAACAGTGATGGTCAACAATTCCATCAATATCATCAAAACAAAAGAAAGTTTAAACAGTGATGATCAACAATTCCATCAATATCATCAAAACAAAAGACAGTTTAAACAGTGATGGTCAACAATTCCATCAATATCATCAAAACAAAAGAGAGTTTAAACAGTGATGGTCAACAATTCCATCAATATCATCAAAACAAAAGAAAGTTTAAACAGTGATGGTCAACAATTCCATAAATATCATCAAAACACAAGACAGTTTAAACAGCGATGGTCAACAATTCCATCAATATCAACAAAACAAAAGAAAGTTTAAACAGTGATGGTCAACAATTCCATCAATATCAACAAAACAAAAGACAGTTTAAAAAGTGATGGTCAACAATTCCATTAATATCATCAAAACACAAGAAAGTTTAAGCAGCGATGGTCAAAAATTCCATCAATATCATCAAAACAGAAGAAAGTTTAAACAGCGATGGTCAACAATTCCATCAATATCATCAAAACAAAAGAAAGTTTAAACAGTGATGGTCAACAATTCCATCAATATCATCAAAACAAAAGAAAGTTTAAACAGTGATGGTCAACAATTCCATCAATATCATCAAAACAAAAGACAGTTTAAACAGTGGTGGTCAACAATTCCATCAATATCATCAAAACAAAAGAAAGTTTAAACAGTGATGGTCAACAATTCCATCAATATCATCAAAACAAAAGAAAGTTTAAACAGTGATGGTCAAGAATTCCATCAAAACAAAAGAAAGTTTAAACAGTGATGGTCAACAATTCCATCAATATCATCAAAACAAAAGACAGTTTAAACAGTGATGATCAACAATTCCATCAATATCATGAAAACAAAAGAAAGTTTAAACAGTGATGGTCAACAATTCCATCAATATCATCAAAACAAAAGACAGTTTAAACAGTGATGGTCAACAATTCCAGCAATATCATCAAAACAAAAGAAAGTTTAAACAGTGATGGTCAACAATTCCATCAATATCATCAAAACAAAAGAAAGCTTATACAGTGATGGTCAACAGTTCCATTAATATCATCAAAACAAAAGAAAGTTTAAACAGTGATGGTCAACAATTCCATCAATATCAACAAAACAAAAGACAGTTTAAACAGTGATGGTCAACAATTCTATTAATATCATCAAAACACAAGAAAGTTTAAGCAGCGATGGTCAAAAATTCCATCAATATCATCAAAACAGAAGAAAGTTTAAACAGCGATGGTCAACAATTCCATCAATATCATCAAAACAAAAGAAAGTTTAAACAGTGATGGTCAACAATTCCATCAATATCATCAAAACAAAAGAAAGTTTAAACAGTGATGGTCAACAATTCCATCAATATCATCAAAACAAAAGAAAGTTTAAACAGTGATGGGCAACAATTCCATCAATATCATCAAAACACAAGACAGTTTAAACAGCGATGGTCAACAATTCCATCAATATCAACAAAACAAAAGAAAGTTTAAACAGTGATGGTCAACAATTCCATCAATATCATCAAAACAAAAGACAGATTAAACAGTGATGGTCAACAATTCCATCAATATCATCAAAACAAAAGAAAGTTTAAACAGTGATGGTCAACAATTCCATCAAAACAAAAGAAAGTTTAAACAGTGATGGTCAACAATTCCATCAAAACAAAAGAAAGTTTAAACAGTGATGGTCAACAATTCCATCAAAACAAAAGAAAGTTTAAACAGTGATGGTCAACAATTCCATCAAAACAAAAGAAAGTTTAAACAGTGATGGTCAACAATTCCATCAATATCATCAAAACAAAAGACAGTTTAAACAGTGATGATCAACAATTCCATCAATATCATCAAAACAAAAGAAAGTTTAAACAGTGATGGTCAACAATTCCATCAATATCATCAAAACAAAAGAAAGTTTAAACAGTGATGGTCAACAATTCCATCAATATCTTCAAAACACAAGAAAGTTTAAACAGTGATGGTCAACAATTCCATCAATATCATCAAAACAAAAGAAAGTTTAAACAGTGATGGTCAACAATTCCATCAATATCATCAAAACAAAAGAAAGTTTATACAGTGATGGTCAACAATTCCATCAATATCATCTAAACAAAAGACAGTTTAAACAGTGATGGTCAACAATTCCATCAATATCAACAAAACAAAAGAAAGTTTAAACAGTAATGGTCAACAATTCCATCAATATCATCAAAACAAAAGAAATTTTAAACAGTGATGGTCAACAATTTCATCAAAACAAAAGAAAGTTTAAATAGTGATGGTCAACAATTCCATCAATATCATCAAAACAAAAGAAAGTTTAAACAGTGATGGTCAACAATTCCATTAATATCATCAAAACAAAAGACAGTTTAAACAGTGATGGTCAACAATTCCATCAAAACAAAAGAAAGTTTAAGCAGTGATGGTCAACAATTCCATCAAAACAAAAGAAAGTTTAAACAGTGATGGTCTACAATTCCATCAATATCATCAAAACAAAAGAAAGTTTAAACAGTGATGGTCAACAATTCCATCAATAACCTCAAAACAAAAGACAGTTTAAACAGTGATGGTCAACAATTCCATCAATATCATCAAAACAAAAGACAGTTTAAACAGTGATGGTCAACAATTCCATCAAAACAAAAGAAAGTTTAAACAGTGATGGTCAACAATTCCATCAATATCATCAAAACAAAAGAAAGTTTAAACAGTGATGGTCAACAATTCCATCAATATCATCAAAACAAAAGAAAGTTTAAACAGTGATGGTCAACAATTCCATCAATATCATCAAAACAAAAGAAAGTTTAAGCAGTGATGGTCAACAATTCCATCAATATCATCAAAACAAAAGAAAGTTTAAACAGTGATGGTCAACAATTCCATTAATATCATCAAAACAAAAGACAGTTTAAACAGTGATGGTCAACAATTCCATCAAAACAAAAGAAAGTTTAAGCAGTGATGGTCAACAATTCCATCAAAACAAAAGAAAGTTTAAACAGTGATTGTCAACAATTCCATCAATATCATCAAAACAAAAGAAAGTTTAAACAGTGATGGTCAACAATTCCATCAATAACATCAAAACAAAAGACAGTTTAAACAGTGATGGTCAACAATTCCATCAATATCATCAAAACAAAAGAAAGTTTAAACAGTGATGGTCAACAATTCCATTAATATCATCAAAACAAAAGAAAGTTTAAACAGTGATTGTCAACAATTCCATCAAAACAAAAGAAAGTTTAAACAGTGATGGTCAACAATTCCATCAATATCATCAAAACAAAAGACAGTTTAAACAGTGATGATCAACAATTCCATCAATATCATGAAAACAAAAGAAAGTTTAAGCAGTGATGGTCAACAATTCCATCAATATCATCAAAACAAAAGACAGTTTAAACAGTGATGGTCAACAATTCCATCAATATCATCAAAACAAAAGAAAGTTTAAACAGTGATGGTCAACAATTCCATCAATATCATCAAAACAAAAGAAAGTTTAAACAGTGATGGTCAACAATTCCATCAATATCATCAAAACAAAAGAAAGTTTAAACAGTGATAGTCAACAATTCCATCAATATCATCAAAACAAAAGAAAGTTTAAACAGTGATGGTCAACAATTCCATCAATATCATCAAAACAAAAGAAAGTTTAAACAGTGATGGTCAACAATTCCATCAATATCATCAAAACAAAAGACAGTTTAAACAGTGATGGTCAACAATTCCATCAATATCATCAAAACAAAAGAGAGTTAAACAGTGATGGTCAACAATTCCATTAATATCATCAAAACAAAAGACAGTTTAAACAGTGATGGTCAACAATTCCATCAATATCCTCAAAACACAAGAAAGTTTAAATAGTGATAGTCAACAATTCCATCAGTATCATCAAAACAAAAGAAAGTTTAAACAGTGATGGTCAACAAAACCATTAATATCATCAAAACAAAAGAAAGCTTAAACAGTGATGGTAAACAATTCCATTAATATCATCAAAACAAAAGAAAGTTTAAACAGTGATGGTCAACAATTCCATTAATATCATCAAAACAAAAGAAAGTTTAAACAGTGATGGTCAACAATTCCATCAATATCATCAAAACAAAAGAGTTTAAACAGTGATGGTCAACAATTTCATCAATATCATCAAAACAAAAGAGTTTAAACAGTGATGGTCAACAATTCCATCAATATCATCAAAACAAAAGAAAGTTTAAACAGTGATGATCAACAATTCCATCAATATCATCAAAACAAAAGACAGTTTAAACAGTGATGGTCAACAATTCCATCAATATCATCAAAACAAAAGAGAGTTTAAACAGTGATGGTCAACAATTCCATCAATATCATCAAAACAAAAGAAAGTTTAAACAGTGATGGTCAACAATTCCATAAATATCATCAAAACACAAGACAGTTTAAACAGCGATGGTCAACAATTCCATCAATATCAACAAAACAAAAGAAAGTTTAAACAGTGATGGTCAACAATTCCATCAATATCAACAAAACAAAAGACAGTTTAAAAAGTGATGGTCAACAATTCCATTAATATCATCAAAACACAAGAAAGTTTAAGCAGCGATGGTCAAAAATTCCATCAATATCATCAAAACAGAAGAAAGTTTAAACAGCGATGGTCAACAATTCCATCAATATCATCAAAACAAAAGAAAGTTTAAACAGTTATGGTCAACAATTCCATCAATATCAACAAAACAAAAGACAGTTTAAACAGTGATGGTCAACAATTCCATTAATATCATCAAAACACAAGAAAGTTTAAGCAGCGATGGTCAAAAATTCCATCAATATCATCAAAACAGAAGAAAGTTTAAACAGCGATGGTCAACAATTCCATCAATATCATCAAAACAAAAGAAAGTTTAAACAGTGATGGTCAACAATTCCATCAATATCATCAAAACAAAAGAAAGTTTAAACAGTGATGGTCAACAATTCCATCAATATCATCAAAACAAAAGAAAGTTTAAACAGTGATGGTCAACAATTCCATCAATATCATCAAAACAAAAGAAAGTTTAAACAGTGATGGTCAACAATTCCATAAATATCATCAAAACAAAAGAAAGTTTAAATAGTGATGGTCAACAATTCCATCAATATCATCAAAACAAAAGAAAGTTTAAGCAGTGATGGTCAACAATTCCATCAAAACAAAAGAAAGTTTAAACAGTGATGGTCAACAATTCCATCAATATCATCAAAACAAAAGACAGTTTAAACAGTGATGATCAACAATTCCATCAATATCATGAAAACAAAAGAAAGTTTAAGCAGTGATGGTCAACAATTCCATCAATATCATCAAAACAAAAGACAGTTTAAACAGTGATGGTCAACAATTCCATCAATATCATCAAAACAAAAGAAAGTTTAAACAGTGATGGTCAACAATTCCATCAATATCATCAAAACAAAAGAAAGTTTAAACAGTGATGGTCAACAATTCCATCAATATCATCAAAACAAAAGACAGTTTAAACAGTGGTGGTCAACAATTCCATCAATATCATCAAAACAAAAGAAAGTTTAAACAGTGATGGTCAACAATTCCATTAATATCATCAAAACAAAAGAAAGTTTAAACAGTGATGGTCAACAATTCCATCAATATCATCAAAAAAAAAGAGTTTAAACAGTGATGGTCAACAATTTCATCAATATCATCAAAACAAAAGAAAGTTTAAACAGTGATGGTCAACAATTCCATTAATATCATCAAAACAAAAGAAAGTTTAAACAGTGATGGTCAACAATTCCATCAATATCATCAAAAATAAAGAGTTTAAACAGTGATGGTCAACAATTCCATTAATATCATCAAAACAAAAGAAAGTTTAAACAGTGATGGTCAACAATTCCATTAATATCATCAAAACAAAAGAAAGTTTAAACAGTGATGGTCAACAATTCCATCAATATCATCAAAACAAAAGAGTTTAAACAGTGATGGTCAACAATTTCATCAATATCATCAAAACAAAAGAGTTTAAACAGTGATGGTCAACAATTCCATCAATATCATCAAAACAAAAGAAAGTTTAAACAGTGATGATCAACAATTCCATCAATATCATCAAAACAAAAGAAAGTTTAAACAGTGATGGTCAACAATTCCATTAATATCATCAAAACAAAAGAAAGTTTAAACAGTGATGGTCAACAATTCCATCAATATCATCAAAACAAAAGAAAGTTTAAACAGTGATGGTCAACAATTCCATCAATATCATCAAAACAAAAGACAGTTTAAACAGTGATGGTCAACAATTCCATCAATATCATCAAAACAAAAGAGAGTTAAACAGTGATGGTCAACAATTCCATTAATATCATTAAAACAAAAGACAGTTTAAACAGTGATGGTCAACAATTCCATCAATATCCTCAAAACACAAGAAAGTTTAAATAGTGATAGTCAACAATTCCATCAGTATCATCAAAACAAAAGAAAGTTTAAACAGTGATGGTCAACAAAACCATTAATATCATCAAAACAAAAGAAAGCTTAAACAGTGATGGTAAACAATTCCATTAATATCATCAAAACAAAAGAAAGTTTAAACAGTGATGGTCAACAATTCCATTAATATCATCAAAACAAAAGAAAGTTTAAACAGTGATGGTCAACAATTCCATCAATATCATCAAAACAAAAGAGTTTAAACAGTGATGGTCAACAATTTCATCAATATCATCAAAACAAAAGAGTTTAAACAGTGATGGTCAACAATTCCATCAATATCATCAAAACAAAAGAAAGTTTAAACAGTGATGATCAACAATTCCATCAATATCATCAAAACAAAAGACAGTTTAAACAGTGATGGTCAACAATTCCATCAATATCATCAAAACAAAAGAGAGTTTAAACAGTGATGGTCAACAATTCCATCAATATCATCAAAACAAAAGAAAGTTTAAACAGTGATGGTCAACAATTCCATAAATATCATCAAAACACAAGACAGTTTAAACAGCGATGGTCAACAATTCCATCAATATCAACAAAACAAAAGAAAGTTTAAACAGTGATGGTCAACAATTCCATCAATATCAACAAAACAAAAGACAGTTTAAAAAGTGATGGTCAACAATTCCATTAATATCATCAAAACACAAGAAAGTTTAAGCAGCGATGGTCAAAAATTCCATCAATATCATCAAAACAGAAGAAAGTTTAAACAGCGATGGTCAACAATTCCATCAATATCATCAAAACAAAAGAAAGTTTAAACAGTTATGGTCAACAATTCCATCAATATCAACAAAACAAAAGACAGTTTAAACAGTGATGGTCAACAATTCCATTAATATCATCAAAACACAAGAAAGTTTAAGCAGCGATGGTCAAAAATTCCATCAATATCATCAAAACAGAAGAAAGTTTAAACAGCGATGGTCAACAATTCCATCAATATCATCAAAACAAAAGAAAGTTTAAACAGTGATGGTCAACAATTCCATCAATATCATCAAAACAAAAGAAAGTTTAAACAGTGATGGTCAACAATTCCATCAATATCATCAAAACAAAAGAAAGTTTAAACAGTGATGGTCAACAATTCCATCAATATCATCAAAACAAAAGAAAGTTTAAACAGTGATGGTCAACAATTCCATAAATATCATCAAAACAAAAGAAAGTTTAAATAGTGATGGTCAACAATTCCATCAATATCATCAAAACAAAAGAAAGTTTAAGCAGTGATGGTCAACAATTCCATCAAAACAAAAGAAAGTTTAAACAGTGATGGTCAACAATTCCATCAATATCATCAAAACAAAGACAGTTTAAACAGTGATGATCAACAATTCCATCAATATCATGAAAACAAAAGAAAGTTTAAGCAGTGATGGTCAACAATTCCATCAATATCATCAAAACAAAAGACAGTTTAAACAGTGATGGTCAACAATTCCATCAATATCATCAAAACAAAAGAAAGTTTAAACAGTGATGATCAACAATTCCATCAATATCATGAAAACAAAAGAAAGTTTAAGCAGTGATGGTCAACAATTCCATCAATATCATCAAAACAAAAGACAGTTTAAACAGTGATGGTCAACAATTCCATCAATATCATCAAAACAAAAGAAAGTTTAAACAGTGATGGTCAACAATTCCATCAATATCATCAAAACAAAAGAAAGTTTAAACAGTGATGGTCAACAATTCCATCAATATCATCAAAACAAAAGACAGTTTAAACAGTGGTGGTCAACAATTCCATCAATATCATCAAAACAAAAGAAAGTTTAAACAGTGATGGTCAACAATTCCATTAATATCATCAAAACAAAAGAAAGTTTAAACAGTGATGGTCAACAATTCCATCAATATCATCAAAAAAAAAGAGTTTAAACAGTGATGGTCAACAATTTCATCAATATCATCAAAACAAAAGAAAGTTTAAACAGTGATGGTCAACAATTCCATTAATATCATCAAAACAAAAGAAAGTTTAAACAGTGATGGTCAACAATTCCATCAATATCATCAAAAATAAAGAGTTTAAACAGTGATGGTCAACAATTCCATTAATATCATCAAAACAAAAGAAAGTTTAAACAGTGATGGTCAACAATTCCATTAATATCATCAAAACAAAAGAAAGTTTAAACAGTGATGGTCAACAATTCCATCAATATCATCAAAACAAAAGAGTTTAAACAGTGATGGTCAACAATTTCATCAATATCATCAAAACAAAAGAGTTTAAACAGTGATGGTCAACAATTCCATCAATATCATCAAAACAAAAGAAAGTTTAAACAGTGATGATCAACAATTCCATCAATATCATCAAAACAAAAGAAAGTTTAAACAGTGATGGTCAACAATTCTATTAATATCATCAAAACAAAAGAAAGTTTAAACAGTGATGGTCAACAATTCCATCAATATCATCAAAACAAAAGAAAGTTTAAACAGTGATGGTCAACAATTCCATCAATATCATCAAAACAAAAGACAGTTTAAACAGTGATGGTCAACAATTCCATCAATATCATCAAAACAAAAGAGAGTTAAACAGTGATGGTCAACAATTCCATTAATATCATTAAAACAAAAGACAGTTTAAACAGTGATGGTCAACAATTCCATCAATATCCTCAAAACACAAGAAAGTTTAAATAGTGATAGTCAACAATTCCATCAGTATCATCAAAACAAAAGAAAGTTTAAACAGTGATGGTCAACAAAACCATTAATATCATCAAAACAAAAGAAAGCTTAAACAGTGATGGTAAACAATTCCATTAATATCATCAAAACAAAAGAAAGTTTAAACAGTGATGGTCAACAATTCCATTAATATCATCAAAACAAAAGAAAGTTTAAACAGTGATGGTCAACAATTCCATCAATATCATCAAAACAAAAGAGTTTAAACAGTGATGGTCAACAATTTCATCAATATCATCAAAACAAAAGAGTTTAAACAGTGATGGTCAACAATTCCATCAATATCATCAAAACAAAAGAAAGTTTAAACAGTGATGATCAACAATTCCATCAATATCATCAAAACAAAAGACAGTTTAAACAGTGATGGTCAACAATTCCATCAATATCATCAAAACAAAAGAGAGTTTAAACAGTGATGGTCAACAATTCCATCAATATCATCAAAACAAAAGAAAGTTTAAACAGTGATGGTCAACAATTCCATAAATATCATCAAAACACAAGACAGTTTAAACAGCGATGGTCAACAATTCCATCAATATCAACAAAACAAAAGAAAGTTTAAACAGTGATGGTCAACAATTCCATCAATATCAACAAAACAAAAGACAGTTTAAAAAGTGATGGTCAACAATTCCATTAATATCATCAAAACACAAGAAAGTTTAAGCAGCGATGGTCAAAAATTCCATCAATATCATCAAAACAGAAGAAAGTTTAAACAGCGATGGTCAACAATTCCATCAATATCATCAAAACAAAAGAAAGTTTAAACAGTTATGGTCAACAATTCCATCAATATCAACAAAACAAAAGACAGTTTAAACAGTGATGGTCAACAATTCCATTAATATCATCAAAACACAAGAAAGTTTAAGCAGCGATGGTCAAAAATTCCATCAATATCATCAAAACAGAAGAAAGTTTAAACAGCGATGGTCAACAATTCCATCAATATCATCAAAACAAAAGAAAGTTTAAACAGTGATGGTCAACAATTCCATCAATATCATCAAAACAAAAGAAAGTTTAAACAGTGATGGTCAACAATTCCATCAATATCATCAAAACAAAAGAAAGTTTAAACAGTGATGGTCAACAATTCCATCAATATCATCAAAACAAAAGAAAGTTTAAACAGTGATGGTCAACAATTCCATAAATATCATCAAAACAAAAGAAAGTTTAAATAGTGATGGTCAACAATTCCATCAATATCATCAAAACAAAAGAAAGTTTAAGCAGTGATGGTCAACAATTCCATCAAAACAAAAGAAAGTTTAAACAGTGATGGTCAACAATTCCATCAATATCATCAAAACAAAAGACAGTTTAAACAGTGATGATCAACAATTCCATCAATATCATGAAAACAAAAGAAAGTTTAAGCAGTGATGGTCAACAATTCCATCAATATCATCAAAACAAAAGACAGTTTAAACAGTGATGGTCAACAATTCCATCAATATCATCAAAACAAAAGAAAGTTTAAACAGTGATGGTCAACAATTCCATCAATATCATCAAAACAAAAGAAAGTTTAAACAGTGATGGTCAACAATTCCATCAATATCATCAAAACAAAAGACAGTTTAAACAGTGGTGGTCAACAATTCCATCAATATCATCAAAACAAAAGAAAGTTTAAACAGTGATGGTCAACAATTCCATTAATATCATCAAAACAAAAGAAAGTTTAAACAGTGATGGTCAACAATTCCATCAATATCATCAAAAAAAAAGAGTTTAAACAGTGATGGTCAACAATTTCATCAATATCATCAAAACAAAAGAAAGTTTAAACAGTGATGGTCAACAATTCCATTAATATCATCAAAACAAAAGAAAGTTTAAACAGTGATGGTCAACAATTCCATCAATATCATCAAAAATAAAGAGTTTAAACAGTGATGGTCAACAATTCCATTAATATCATCAAAACAAAAGAAAGTTTAAACAGTGATGGTCAACAATTCCATTAATATCATCAAAACAAAAGAAAGTTTAAACAGTGATGGTCAACAATTCCATCAATATCATCAAAACAAAAGAGTTTAAACAGTGATGGTCAACAATTTCATCAATATCATCAAAACAAAAGAGTTTAAACAGTGATGGTCAACAATTCCATCAATATCATCAAAACAAAAGAAAGTTTAAACAGTGATGATCAACAATTCCATCAATATCATCAAAACAAAAGAAAGTTTAAACAGTGATGGTCAACAATTCCATTAATATCATCAAAACAAAAGAAAGTTTAAACAGCGATGGTCAACAATTCCATTAATATCATCAAAACAAAAGAAAGTTTAAACAGTGATGGTCAACAATTCCATCAATATCATCAAAACAAAAGAAAGTTTAAACAGTGATGGCCAACAATTCCATCAATATCATCAAAACAAAAGAAAGTTTAAACAGTGATGGTCAACAATTCCATCAATATCATCAAAACAAAAGAAAGCTTATACAGTGATTGTCAACAGTTCCATTAATATCATCAAAACAAAAGAAAGTTTAAACAGTGATGGTCAACAATTCCATCAATATCAACAAAACAAAAGACAGTTTAAACAGTGATGGTCAACAATTCCATTAATATCATCAAAACACAAGAAAGTTTAAGCAGCGATGGTCAAAAATTCCATCAATATCATCAAAACAGAAGAAAGTTTAAACAGCGATGGTCAACAATTCCATCAATATCATCAAAACAAAAGAAAGTTTAAACAGTGATGGTCAACAATTCCATCAATATCATGAAAACAAAAGAAAGTTTAAACAGTGATGGTCAACAATTCCATCAATATCATCAAAACAAAAGAAAGTTTAAACAGTGATGGGCAACAATTCCATCAATATCATCAAAACACAAGACAGTTTAAACAGCGATAGTCAACAATTCCATCAATATCAACAAAACAAAAGAAAGTTTAAACAGTGATGGTCAACAATTCCATCAATATCATCAAAACAAAAGAAAGTTTAAACAGTGATGGGCAACAATTCCATCAATATCATCAAAACACAAGACAGTTTAAACAGCGATAGTCAACAATTCCATCAATATCAACAAAACAAAAGAAAGTTTAAACAGTGATGGTCAACAATTCCATCAATATCATCAAAACAAAAGACAGTTTAAACAGTGATGGTCAACAATTCCATCAATATCATCAAAACAAAAGAAAGTTTAAACAGTGATGGTCAACAATTCCATCAAAACAAAAGAAAGTTTAAACAGTGATGGTCAACAATTCCATCAATATCATCAAAACAAAAGAAAGTTTAAACAGTGATGATCAACAATTCCATCAATATCATGAAAACAAAAGAAAGTTTAAACAGTAATGGTCAACAATTCCATCAATATCATCAAAACAAAAGACAGTTTAAACAGTGATGGTCAACAATTCCATCAATATCATCAAAACAAAAGAAAGTTTAAACAGTGATGGTCAACAATTCCATCAATATCATCAAAACAAAAGAAAGTTTAAACAGTGATGGTCAACAATTCCATCAATATCATCAAAACAAAAGAAAGTTTAAACAGTGATGGTCAACAATTCCATCAATATCATCAAAACAAAAGAAAGTTTAAACAGTGATGGTCAACAATGCCATCAATATCATCAAAACAAAAGAAAGTTTAAACAGTGATAGTCAACAATTCCATCAATATCATCAAAACAAAAGAAAGTTTAAACAGTGATGGTCAACAATTCCATCAATATCATCAAAACAAAAGAAAGTTTAAACAGTGATGGTCAACAATTCCATCAATATCATCAAAACAAAAGACAGTTTAAACAGTGGTGGTCAACAATTCCATCAATATCATCAAAACAAAAGAAAGTTTAAACAGTGATGGTCAACAATTCCATCAATATCATCAAAACAAAAGAAAGTTTAAACAGTGATGGTCAAGAATTCCATCAAAACAAAAGAAAGTTTAAACAGTGATGGTCAACAATTCCATCAATATCATCAAAACAAAAGACAGTTTAAACAGTGATGATCAACAATTCCATCAATATCATGAAAACAAAAGAAAGTTTAAACAGTGATGGTCAACAATTCCATCAATATCATCAAAACAAAAGACAGTTTAAACAGTGATGGTCAACAATTCCATCAATATCATCAAAACAAAAGAAAGTTTAAACAGTGATGGTCAACAATTCCAGCAATATCATCAAAACAAAAGACAGTTTAAACAGTGGTGGTCAACAATTCCATCAATATCATCAAAACAAAAGAAAGTTTAAACAGTGATGGTCAGCAATTCCATTAATATCATCAAAACAAAAGAAAGTTTAAACAGTGATGGTCAACAATTCCATCAATATCATCAAAAAAAAAGAGTTTAAACAGTGATGGTCAACAATTCCATCAATATCATCAAAACAAAAGAAAGCTTATACAGTGATGGTCAACAGTTCCATTAATATCATCAAAACAAAAGAAAGTTTAAACAGTGATGGTCAACAATTCCATCAATATCAACAAAACAAAAGACAGTTTAAACAGTGATGGTCAACAATTCCATTAATATCATCAAAACACAAGAAAGTTTAAGCAGCGATGGTCAAAAATTCCATCAATATCATCAAAACAGAAGAAAGTTTAAACAGCGATGGTCAACAATTCCATCAATATCATCAAAACAAAAGAAAGTTTAAACAGTGATGGTCAACAATTCCATCAATATCATCAAAACAAAAGAAAGTTTAAACAGTGATGGTCAACAATTCCATCAATATCATCAAAACAAAAGAAAGTTTAAACAGTGATGGTCAACAATTCCATCAATATCATCAAAACAAAAGAAAGTTTAAACAGTGATGGTCAACAATTCCATAAATATCATCAAAACACAAGACAGTTTAAACAGCGATGGTCAACAATTCCATCAATATCAACAAAACAAAAGAAAGTTTAAACAGTGATGGTCAACAATTCCATCAATATCATCAAAACAAAAGAAAGTTTAAACAGTGATGGTCAACAATTCCATCAATATCATCAAAACAAAAGAAAGTTTAAACAGTGATGGTCAACAATTCCATCAATATCATCAAAACAAAAGAAAGTTAAACAGTGATGGTCAACAATTCCATTAATATCATCAAAACAAAAGACAGTTTAAACAGTGATGGTCAACAATTCCATCAATATCCTCAAAACACAAGAAAGTTTAAACAGTGATGGTCAACAATTCCATCAATATCATCAAAACAAAAGACAGTTTAAACAGTGGTGGTCAACAATTCCATCAATATCATCAAAACAAAAGAAAGTTTAAACAGTGATGGTCAACAATTCCATTAATATCATCAAAACAAAAGAAAGTTTAAACAGTGATGGTCAGCAATTCCATTAATATCATCAAAACAAAAGAAAGTTTAAACAGTGATGGTCAACAATTCCATCAATATCATAAAAAAAAAAGAGTTTAAACAGTGATGGTCAACAATTTCATCAATATCATCAAAACAAAAGAGTTTAAACAGTGATGGTCAACAATTCCATCAATATCATCAAAACAAAAGAAAGTTTAAACAGTGATGATCAACAATTCCATCAATATCATCAAAACAAAAGAAAGCTTATACAGTGATGGTCAACAGTTCCATTAATATCATCAAAACAAAGGAAAATTTAAACAGCGATGGTCAACAATTCCATTAATATCATCAAAACAAAAGAAATTTAAACAGTGATGGTCAACAATTCCATCAATATCATCAAAACAAAAGAAAGTTTAAACAGTGATGGTCAACAATTCCATCAATATCATCAAAACAAAAGAAAGTTTAAACAGTGATGGTCAACAATTCCATCAATATCATCAAAACAAAAGAAAGCTTATACAGTGATGGTCAACAGTTCCATTAATATCATCAAAACAAAAGAAAGTTTAAACAGTGATGGTCAACAATTCCATCAATATCAACAAAACAAAAGACAGTTTAAACAGTGATGGTCAACAATTCCATTAATATCATCAAAACACAAGAAAGTTTAAGCAGCGATGGTCAAAAATTCCATCAATATCATCAAAACACAAGAAAGTTTAAACAGTGATGGTCAACAATTCCATCAATATCATCAAAACAAAAGAAAGTTTAATCAGTGATGGTCAACAATTCCATCAATATCATCAAAACAAAAGAAAGTTTAAACAGTGATGGTCAACAATTCCATCAATATCATCAAAACAAAAGAAAGTTTAAACAGTGATGGTCAACAATTCCATCAATATCATCAAAACAAAAGAAAGTTTAAACAGTGATGGTCAACAATTCCATCAATATCATCAAAACAAAAGACAGTTTAAACAGTGATGATCAACAATTCCATCAATATCATGAAAACAAAAGAAAGTTTAAACAGTGATGGTCAACAATTCCATCAATATCATCAAAACAAAAGACAGTTTAAACAGTGATGGTCAACAATTCCATCAATATCATCAAAACAAAAGAAAGTTTAAACAGTGATGGTCAACAATTCCATTAATATCATCAAAACAAAAGAAAGTTTAAACAGTGATGGTCAACAATTCCATCAATATCATCAAAACAAAAGACAGTTTAAACAGTGGTGGTCAACAATTCCATCAATATCATCAAAACAAAAGAAAGTTTAAACAGTGATGGTCAACAATTCCATTAATATCATCAAAACAAAAGAAAGTTTAAACAGTGATGGTCAACAATTCCATCAATATCATAAAAAAAAAGAGTTTAAACAGTGATGGTCAACAATTTCATCAATATCATCAAAACAAAAGAAAGTTTAAACAGTGATGGTCAACAATTCCATTAATATCATCAAACCAAAAGAAAGTTTAAACAGTGATGGTCAACAATTCCATCAATATCATCAAAACAAAAGAAAGTTTAAACAGTGATGATCAACAATTCCATCAATATCATGAAAACAAAAGAAAGTTTAAACAGTGATGGTCAACAATTCCATCAATATCATCAAAACAAAGACAGTTTAAACAGTGATGGTCAACAATTCCATCAATATCATCAAAACAAAAGAAAGTTTAAACAGTGATGGTCAACAATTCCATCAATATCATCAAAACAAAAGAAAGTTTAAACAGTGATGGTCAACAATTCCATCAATATCATCAAAACAAAAGAAAGTTTAAACAGTGATGGTCAACAATTCCATCAATATCATCAAAACAAAAGAAAGTTTAAACAGTGATGGTCAACAATGCCATCAATATCATCAAAACAAAAGAAAGTTTAAACAGTGATAGTCAACAATTCCATCAATATCATCAAAACAAAAGAAAGTTTAAACAGTGATGGTCAACAATTCCATCAATATCATCAAAACAAAAGACAGTTTAAACAGTGATGGTCAACAATTCCATCAATATCATCAAAACAAAAGAAAGTTTAAACAGTGATGGTCAACAATTCCATTAATATCATCAAAACAAAAGAAAGTTTAAACAGTGATGGTCAACAATTCCATCAATATCATCAAAACAAAAGACAGTTTAAACAGTGGTGGTCAACAATTCCATCAATATCATCAAAACAAAAGAAAGTTTAAACAGTGATGGTCAACAATTCCATTAATATCATCAAAACAAAAGAAAGTTTAAACAGTGATGGTCAACAATTCCATCAATATCATCAAAAAAAAAGAGTTTAAACAGTGATGGTCAACAATTTCATCAATATCATCAAAACAAAAGAAAGTTTAAACAGTGATGGTCAACAATTCCATTAATATCATCAAAACAAAAGAAAGTTTAAACAGTGATGGTCAACAATTCCATCAATATCATCAAAACAAAAGAAAGTTTAAACAGTGATGATCAACAATTCCATCAATATCATGAAAACAAAAGAAAGTTTAAACAGTGATGGTCAACAATTCCATCAATATCATCAAAACAAAAGACAGTTTAAACAGTGATGGTCAACAATTCCATCAATATCATCAAAACAAAAGAAAGTTTAAACAGTGATGGTCAACAATTCCATCAATATCATCAAAACAAAAGAAAGTTTAAACAGTGATGGTCAACAATTCCATCAATATCATCAAAACAAAAGAAAGTTTAAACAGTGATGGTCAACAATTCCATCAATATCATCAAAACAAAAGAAAGTTTAAACAGTGATGGTCAACAATGCCATCAATATCATCAAAACAAAAGAAAGTTTAAACAGTGATAGTCAACAATTCCATCAATATCATCAAAACAAAAGAAAGTTTAAACAGTGATGGTCAACAATTCCATCAATATCATCAAAACAAAAGAAAGTTTAAACAGTGATGGTCAACAATTCCATCAATATCATCAAAACAAAAGACAGTTTAAACAGTGGTGGTCAACAATTCCATCAATATCATCAAAACAAAAGAAAGTTTAAACAGTGATGGTCAACAATTCCATCAATATCATCAAAACAAAAGAAAGTTTAAACAGTGATGGTCAACAATTCCATCAAAACAAAAGAAAGTTTAAACAGTGATGGTCAACAATTCCATCAATATCATCAAAACAAAAGACAGTTTAAACAGTGATGATCAACAATTCCATCAATATCATGAAAACAAAAGAAAGTTTAAACAGTGATGGTCAACAATTCCATCAATATCATCAAAACAAAAGACAGTTTAAACAGTGATGGTCAACAATTCCATCAATATCATCAAAACAAAAGAAAGTTTAAACAGTGATGGTCAACAATTCCAGCAATATCATCAAAACAAAAGACAGTTTAAACAGTGGTGGTCAACAATTCCATCAATATCATCAAAACAAAAGAAAGTTTAAACAGTGATGGTCAGCAATTCCATTAATATCATCAAAACAAAAGAAAGTTTAAACAGTGATGGTCAACAATTCCATCAATATCATAAAAAAAAAAGAGTTTAAACAGTGATGGTCAACAATTTCATCAATATCATCAAAACAAAAGAAAGTTTAAACAGTGATGGTCAACAATTCCATTAATATCATCAAAACAAAAGAAAGTTTAAACAGTGATGGTCAACAATTCCATCAATATCATCAAAAAAAAAGAGTTTAAACAGTGATGGTCAACAATTCCATTAATATCATCAAAACAAAAGAAAGTTTAAACAGTGATGGTCAACAATTCCATTAATATCATCAAAACAAAAGAAAGTTTAGACAGTGATGGTCAACAATTCCATCAATATCATCAAAACAAAAGAGTTTAAACAGTGATGGTCAACAATTTCATTAATATCATCAAAACAAAAGAGTTTAAACAGTGATGGTCAACAATTCCATCAATATTATCAAAACAAAAGAAAGTTTAAACAGTGATGATCAACAATTCCATCATAATCATCAAAACAAAAGAAAGTTTAAACAGTGATGGTCAACAATTCCATTAATATCATCAAAACAAAAGAAAGTTTAAACAGCGATGGTCAACAATTCCATTAATATCATCAAAACAAAAGAAAGTTTAAACAGTGATGGTCAACAATTCCATCAATATCATCAAAACAAAAGAAAGTTTAAACAGTGATGGTCAACAATTCCATCAATATCATCAAAACAAAAGAAAGTTTAAACAGTGGTGGTCAACAAGTCCATCAATATCATCAAAACAAAAGAAAGCTTATACAGTGATGGTCAACAGTTCCATTAATATCATCAAAACAAAAGAAAGTTTAAACAGTGATGGTCAACAATTCCATCAATATCAACAAAACAAAAGACAGTTTAAACAGTGATGGTCAACAATTCCATTAATATCATCAAAACACAAGAAAGTTTAAGCAGCGATGGTCAAAAATTCCATCAATATCATCAAAACAGAAGAAAGTTTAAACAGCGATGGTCAACAATTCCATCAATATCATCAAAACAAAAGAAAGTTTAAACAGTGATGGTCAACAATTCCATCAATATCATCAAAACAAAAGAAAGTTTAAACAGTGATGGTCAACAATTCCATCAATATCATCAAAACAAAAGAAAGTTTAAACAGTGATGGTCAACAATTCCATCAATATCATCAAAACAAAAGAAAGTTTAAACAGTGATGGTCAACAATTCCATAAATATCATCAAAACACAAGACAGTTTAAACAGCGATGGTCAACAATTCCATCAATATCAACAAAACAAAAGAAAGTTTAAACAGTGATGGTCAACAATTCCATCAATATCATCAAAACAAAAGAAAGTTTAAACAGTGATGGTCAACAATTCCATCAATATCATCAAAACAAAAGAAAGTTTAAACAGTGATGGTCAACAATTCCATCAATATCATCAAAACAAAAGAAAGTTAAACAGTGATGGTCAACAATTCCATTAATATCATCAAAACAAAAGACAGTTTAAACAGTGATGGTCAACAATTCCATCAATATCCTCAAAACACAAGAAAGTTTAAACAGTGATGGTCAACAATTCCATCAATATCATCAAAACAAAAGACAGTTTAAACAGTGGTGGTCAACAATTCCATCAATATCATCAAAACAAAAGAAAGTTTAAACAGTGATGGTCAACAATTCCATTAATATCATCAAAACAAAAGAAAGTTTAAACAGTGATGGTCAACAATTCCATTAATATCATCAAAACAAAAGAAAGTTTAAACAGTGATGGTCAACAATTCCATCAATATCATAAAAAAAAAAGAGTTTAAACAGTGATGGTCAACAATTTCATCAATATCATCAAAACAAAAGAGTTTAAACAGTGATGGTCAACAATTCCATCAATATCATCAAAACAAAAGAAAGTTTAAACAGTGATGATCAACAATTCCATCAATATCATCAAAACAAAAGAAAAGAAAGCTTATACAGTGATGGTCAACAGTTCCATTAATATCATCAAAACAAAGGAAAATTTAAACAGCGATGGTCAACAATTCCATTAATATCATCAAAACAAAAGAAATTTAAACAGTGATGGTCAACAATTCCATCAATATCATCAAAACAAAAGAAAGTTTAAACAGTGATGGTCAACAATTCCATCAATATCATCAAAACAAAAGAAAGTTTAAACAGTGATGGTCAACAATTCCATCAATATCATCAAAACAAAAGAAAGTTTAAACAGTGATGGTCAACAATTCCATCAATATCATCAAAACAAAAGACTGTTTAAACAGTGGTGGTCAACAATTCCATCAATATCATCAAAACAAAAGAAAGTTTAAACAGTGATGGTCAACAATTCCATCAATATCATCAAAACAAAAGAAAGTTTAAACAGTGATGGTCAACAATTCCATCAAAACAAAAGAAAGTTTAAACAGTGATGGTCAACAATTCCATCAATATCATCAAAACAAAAGACAGTTTAAACAGTGATGATCAACAATTTCATCAATATCATGAAAACAAAAGAAAGTTTAAACAGTGATGGTCAACAATTCCATCAATATCATCAAAACAAAAGACAGTTTAAACAGTGATGGTCAACAATTCCATCAATATCATCAAAACAAAAGAAAGTTTAAACAGTGATGGTCAACAATTCCAGCAATATCATCAAAACAAAAGACAGTTTAAACAGTGGTGGTCAACAATTCCATCAATATCATCAAAACAAAAGAAAGTTTAAACAGTGATGGTCAGCAATTCCATTAATATCATCAAAACAAAAGAAAGTTTAAACAGTGATGGTCAACAATTCCATCAATATCATCAAAAAAACAGAGTTTAAACAGTGATGGTCAACAATTTCATCAATATCATCAAAACAAAAGAAAGTTTAAACAGTGATGGTCAACAATTCCATTAATATCATCAAAACAAAAGAAAGTTTAAACAGTGATGGTCAACAATTCCATCAATATCATCAAAAAAAAAGAGTTTAAACAGTGATGGTCAACAATTCCATTAATATCATCAAAACAAAAGAAAGTTTAAACAGTGATGGTCAACAATTCCATTAATATCATCAAAACAAAAGAAAGTTTAGACAGTGATGGTCAACAATTCCATCAATATCATCAAAACAAAAGAGTTTAAACAGTGATGGTCAACAATTTCATCAATATCATCAAAACAAAAGAGTTTAAACAGTGATGGTCAACAATTCCATCAATATCATCAAAACAAAAGAAAGTTTAAACAGTGATGATCAACAATTCCAACAATATCATCAAAACAAAAGAAAGTTTAAACAGTGATGGTCAACAATTCCATTAATATCATCAAAACAAAAGAAAGTTTAAACAGCGATGGTCAACAATTCCATTAATATCATCAAAACAAAAGAAAGTTTAAACAGTGATGGTCAACAATTCCATCAATATCATCAAAACAAAAGAAAGTTTAAACAGTGATGGTCAACAATTCCATCAATATCATCAAAACAAAAGAAAGTTTAAACAGTGATGGTCAACAATTCCATCAATATCATCAAAACAAAAGAAAGCTTATACAGTGATGGTCAACAGTTCCATTAATATCATCAAAACAAAAGAAAGTTTAAACAGTGATGGTCAACAATTCCATCAATATCAACAAAACAAAAGACAGTTTAAACAGTGATGGTCAACAATTCCATTAATATCATCAAAACACAAGAAAGTTTAAGCAGCGATGGTCAAAAATTCCATCAATATCATCAAAACAGAAGAAAGTTTAAACAGCGATGGTCAACAATTCCATCAATATCATCAAAACAAAAGAAAGTTTAAACAGTGATGGTCAACAATTCCATCAATATCATCAAAACAAAAGAAAGTTTAAACAGTGATGGTCAACAATTCCATCAATATCATCAAAACAAAAGAAAGTTTAAACAGTGATGGTCAACAATTCCATCAATATCATCAAAACAAAAGAAAGTTTAAACAGTGATGGTCAACAATTCCATAAATATCATCAAAACACAAGACAGTTTAAACAGCGATGGTCAACAATTCCATCAATATCAACAAAACAAAAGAAAGTTTAAACAGTGATGGTCAACAATTCCATCAATATCATCAAAACAAAAGAAAGTTTAAACAGTGATGGTCAACAATTCCATCAATATCATCAAAACAAAAGAAAGTTTAAACAGTGATGGTCAACAATTCCATCAATATCATCAAAACAAAAGAAAGTTAAACAGTGATGGTCAACAATTCCATTAATATCATCAAAACAAAAGACAGTTTAAACAGTGATGGTCAACAATTCCATCAATATCCTCAAAACACAAGAAAGTTTAAACAGTGATGGTCAACAATTCCATCAATATCATCAAAACAAAAGACAGTTTAAACAGTGGTGGTCAACAATTCCATCAATATCATCAAAACAAAAGAAAGTTTAAACAGTGATGGTCAACAATTCCATTAATATCATCAAAACAAAAGAAAGTTTAAACAGTGATGGTCAACAATTCCATCAATATCATAAAAAAAAAAGAGTTTAAACAGTGATGGTCAACAATTTCATCAATATCATCAAAACAAAAGAGTTTAAACAGTGATGGTCAACAATTCCATCAATATCATCAAAACAAAAGAAAGTTTAAACAGTGATGATCAACAATTCCATCAATATCATCAAAACAAAAGAAAGCTTATACAGTGATGGTCAACAGTTCCATTAATATCATCAAAACAAAGGAAAATTTAAACAGCGATGGTCAACAATTCCATTAATATCATCAAAACAAAAGAAATTTAAACAGTGATGGTCAACAATTCCATCAATATCATCAAAACAAAAGAAAGTTTAAACAGTGATGGTCAACAATTCCATCAATATCATCAAAACAAAAGAAAGTTTAAACAGTGATGGTCAACAATTCCATCAATATCATCAAAACAAAAGAAAGCTTATACAGTGATGGTCAACAGTTCCATTAATATCATCAAAACAAAAGAAAGTTTAAACAGTGATGGTCAACAATTCCATCAATATCAACAAAACAAAAGACAGTTTAAACAGTGATGGTCAACAATTCCATTAATATCATCAAAACACAAGAAAGTTTAAGCAGCGATGGTCAAAAATTCCATCAATATCATCAAAACACAAGAAAGTTTAAACAGTGATGGTCAACAATTCCATCAATATCATCAAAACAAAAGAAAGTTTAATCAGTGATGGTCAACAATTCCATCAATATCATCAAAACAAAAGAAAGTTTAAACAGTGATGGTCAACAATTCCATCAATATCATCAAAACACAAGAAAGTTTAAACAGTGATGGTCAACAATTCCATCAATATCATCAAAACAAAAGACAGTTTAAACAGTGATGGTCAACAATTCCATAAATATCATCAAAACACAAGACAGTTTAAACAGCGATGGTCAACAATTCCATCAATATCAACAAAACAAAAGAAAGTTTAAACAATGATGGTCAACAATTCCATTAATATCATCAAAACAAAAGAAAGTTTAAACAGTGATGGTCAACAATTCCATCAATATCATCAAAACAGAAGAAAGTTTAAACAGCGATGGTCAACAATTCCATCAATATCATCAAAACAAAAGAAAGTTTAAACAGTGATGGTCAACAATTCCATCAATATCATCAAAACAAAAGAAAGTTTAAACAGTGATGGTCAACAATTCCATCAATATCATCAAAACAAAAGAAAGTTTAAACAGTGATGGTCAACAATTCCATCAATATCATCAAAACAAAAGACAGTTTAAACAGTGATGGTCAACAATTCCATAAATATCATCAAAACACAAGACAGTTTAAACAGCGATGGTCAACAATACCATCAATATCAACAAAACAAAAGAAAGTTTAAACAGTGATGGTCAACAATTCCATTAATATCATCAAAACAAAAGAAAGTTTAAACAGTGATGGTCAACAATTCCATCAATATCATCAAAACAAAAGAAAGTTTAAACAGTGATGGTCAACAATTCCATCAATATCATCAAAACAAAAGAAAGTTTAAACAGTGATGGTCAACAATTCCATCAATATCATCAAAACACAAGAAAGTTTAAACAGTGATGGTCAACAATTCCATCAATATCATCAAAACAAAAGAAAGTTTAAACAGTGATGGTCAACAATTCCATCAATATCATCAAAACAAAAGACAGTTTAAACAGTGGTGGTCAACAATTCCATCAATATCATCAAAACAAAAGAAAGTTTAAACAGTGATGGTCAACAATTCCATCAATATCATCAAAACAAAAGAAAGTTTAAACAGTGATGGTCAACAATTCCATCAAAACAAAAGAAAGTTTAAACAGTGATGGTCAACAATTCCATCAATATCATCAAAACAAAAGAAAGTTTAAACAGTGATGATCAACAATTCCATCAATATCATGAAAACAAAAGAAAGTTTAAACAGTGATGGTCAACAATTCCATCAATATCATCAAAACAAAAGACAGTTTAAACAGTGATGGTCAACAATTCCATCAATATCATCAAAACAAAAGAAAGTTTAAACAGTGATGGTCAACAATTCCATCAATATCATCAAAACAAAAGAAAGTTTAAACAGTGATGGTCAACAATTCCAGCAATATCATCAAAACAAAAGACAGTTTAAACAGTGGTGGTCAACAATTCCATCAATATCATCAAAACAAAAGAAAGTTTAAACAGTGATGGTCAGCAATTCCATTAATATCATCAAAACAAAAGAAAGTTTAAACAGTGATGGTCAACAATTCCATCAATATCATCAAAAAAAAAGAGTTTAAACAGTGATGGTCAACAATTTCATCAATATCATCAAAACAAAAGAAAGTTTAAACAGTGATGGTCAACAATTCCATTAATATCATCAAAACAAAAGAAAGTTTAAACAGTGATGGTCAACAATTCCATCAATATCATCAAAAAAAAAGAGTTTAAACAGTGATGGTCAACAATTCCATTAATATCATCAAAACAAAAGAAAGTTTAAACAGTGATGGTCAACAATTCCATCAATATCATCAAAACAAAAGAAAGTTAAACAGTGATGGTCAACAATTCCATAAATATCATCAAAACACAAGACAGTTTAAACAGCGATGGTCAACAATTCCATCAATATCAACAAAACAAAAGAAAGTTTAAACAGTGATGGTCAACAATTCCATCAATATCATCAAAACAAAAGAAAGTTTAAACAGTGATGGTCAACAATTCCATCAATATCATCAAAACAAAAGAAAGTTTAAACAGTGATGGTCAACAATTCCATCAATATCATCAAAACAAAAGAAAGTTAAACAGTGATGGTCAACAATTCCATTAATATCATCAAAACAAAAGACAGTTTAAACAGTGATGGTCAACAATTCCATCAATATCCTCAAAACACAAGAAAGTTTAAACAGTGATGGTCAACAATTCCATCAATATCATCAAAACAAAAGAAAGTTTAAACAGTGGTGGTCAACAATTCCATCAATATCATCAAAACAAAAGAAAGTTTAAACAGTGATGGTCAACAATTCCATTAATATCATCAAAACAAAAGAAAGTTTAAACAGTGATGGTCAACAATTCCATTAATATCATCAAAACAAAAGACAGTTTAAACAGTGATGGTCAACAATTCCATCAATATCATAAAAAAAAAAGAGTTTAAACAGTGATGGTCAACAATTTCATCAATATCATCAAAACAAAAGAGTTTAAACAGTGATGGTCAACAATTCCATCAATATCATCAAAACAAAAGAAAGTTTAAACAGTGATGATCAACAATTCCATCAATATCATCAAAACAAAAGAAAGCTTATACAGTGATGGTCAACAGTTCCATTAATATCATCAAAACAAAGGAAAATTTAAACAGCGATGGTCAACAATTCCATTAATATCATCAAAACAAAAGAAATTTAAACAGTGATGGTCAACAATTCCATCAATATCATCAAAACAAAAGAAAGTTTAAACAGTGATGGTCAACAATTCCATCAATATCATCAAAACAAAAGAAAGTTTAAACAGTGATGGTCAACAATTCCATCAATATCATCAAAACAAAAGAAAGTTTAAACAGTGATGATCAAGAATTCCATCAATATCATCAAAACAAAAGAAAGCTTATACAGTGATGGTCAACAGTTCCATTAATATCATCAAAACAAAAGAAAGTTTAAACAGTGATGGTCAACAATTCCATCAATATCAACAAAACAAAAGACAGTTTAAACAGTGATGGTCAACAATTCCATCAATATCATCAAAACAAAAGAAAGTTTAAACAGTGATGATCAAGAATTCCATCAATATCATCAAAACAAAAGAAAGCTTATACAGTGATGGTCAACAGTTCCATTAATATCATCAAAACAAAGGAAAATTTAAACAGCGATGGTCAACAATTCCATTAATATCATCAAAACAAAAGAAATTTAAACAGTGATGGTCAACAATTCCATCAATATCATCAAAACAAAAGAAAGTTTAAACAGTGATGGTCAACAATTCCATCAATATCATCAAAACAAAAGAAAGTTTAAACAGTGATGGTCAACAATTCCATCAATATCATCAAAACAAAAGAAAGCTTATACAGTGCTGGTCAACAGTTCCATTAATATCATCAAAACAAAAGAAAGTTTAAACAGTGATGGTCAACAATTCCATCAATATCAACAAAACAAAAGACAGTTTAAACAGTGATGGTCAACAATTCCATTAATATCATCAAAACAAAAGACAGTTTAAACAGTGATGGTCAACAATTCCATCAATATCATCAAAACAAAAGAAAGTTTAAACAGTGATGGTCAACAATTCCATCAATATCATCAAAACAAAAGAAAGTTTAAACAGTGATGGTCAACAATTCCATCAATATCATCAAAACAAAAGACAGTTTAAACAGTGATGGTCAACAATTCCATAAATATCATCAAAACACAAGACAGTTTAAACAGCGATGGTCAACAATTCCATCAATATCAACAAAACAAAAGAAAGTTTAAACAGTGATGGTCAACAATTCCATTAATATCATCAAAACAAAAGAAAGTTTAAACAGTGATGGTCAACAATTCCATCAATATCATCAAAACAAAAGAAAGTTTAAACAGTGATGGTCAACAATTCCATCAATATCATCAAAACAAAAGAAAGTTTAAACAGTGATGGTCAACAATTCCATCAATATCATCAAAACACAAGAAAGTTTAAACAGTGATGGTCAACAATTCCATCAATATCATGAAAACAAAAGAAAGTTTAAACAGTGATGGTCAACAATTCCATCAATATCATCAAAACAAAAGACAGTTTAAACAGTGGTGGTCAACAATTCCATCAATATCATCAAAACAAAAGAAAGTTTAAACAGTGATGGTCAACAATTCCATCAATATCATCAAAACAAAAGAAAGTTTAAACAGTGATGGTCAACAATTCCATCAATATCATCAAAACACAAGAAAGTTTAAACAGTGATGGTCAACAATTCCATCAATATCATCAAAACAAAAGAAAGTTTAAACAGTGATGGTCAACAATTCCATCAATATCATCAAAACAAAAGACAGTTTAAACAGTGGTGGTCAACAATTCCATCAATATCATCAAAACAAAAGAAAGTTTAAACAGTGATGGTCAACAATTCCATCAATATCATCAAAACAAAAGAAAGTTTAAACAGTGATGGTCAACAATTCCATCAAAACAAAAGAAAGTTTAAACAGTGATGGTCAACAATTCCATCAATATCATCAAAACAAAAGAAAGTTTAAACAGTGATGATCAACAATTCCATCAATATCATGAAAACAAAAGAAAGTTTAAACAGTGATGGTCAACAATTCCATCAATATCATCAAAACAAAAGACAGTTTAAACAGTGATGGTCAACAATTCCATCAATATCATCAAAACAAAAGAAAGTTTAAACAGTGATGGTCAACAATTCCATCAATATCATCAAAACAAAAGAAAGTTTAAACAGTGATGGTCAACAATTCCAGCAATATCATCAAAACAAAAGACAGTTTAAACAGTGGTGGTCAACAATTCCATCAATATCATCAAAACAAAAGAAAGTTTAAACAGTGATGGTCAGCAATTCCATTAATATCATCAAAACAAAAGAAAGTTTAAACAGTGATGGTCAACAATTCCATCAATATCATCAAAAAAAAAGATTTTAAACAGTGATGGTCAACAATTTCATCAATATCATCAAAACAAAAGAAAGTTTAAACAGTGATGGTCAACAATTCCATTAATATCATCAAAACAAAAGAAAGGTTAAACAGTGATGGTCAACAATTCCATCAATATCATCAAAAAAAAAGAGTTTAAACAGTGATGGTCAACAATTCCATTAATATCATCAAAACAAAAGAAAGTTTAAACAGTGATGGTCAACAATTCCATCAATATCATCAAAACAAAAGAAAGTTAAACAGTGATGGTCAACAATTCCATAAATATCATCAAAACACAAGACAGTTTAAAGAGCGATGGTCAACAATTCCATCAATATCAACAAAACAAAAGAAAGTTTAAACAGTGATGGTCAACAATTCCATCAATATCATCAAAACAAAAGAAAGTTTAAACAGTGATGGTCAACAATTCCATCAATATCATCAAAACAAAAGAAAGTTTAAACAGTGATGGTCAACAATTCCATCAATATCATCAAAACAAAAGAAAGTTAAACAGTGATGGTCAACAATTCCATTAATATCATCAAAACAAAAGACAGTTTAAACAGTGATGGTCAACAATTCCATCAATATCCTCAAAACACAAGAAAGTTTAAACAGTGATGGTCAACAATTCCATCAATATCATCAAAACAAAAGACAGTTTAAACAGTGGTGGTCAACAATTCCATCAATATCATCAAAACAAAAGAAAGTTTAAACAGTGATGGTCAACAATTCCATTAATATCATCAAAACAAAAGAAAGTTTAAACAGTGATGGTCAACAATTCCATTAATATCATCAAAACAAAAGAAAGTTTAAACAGTGATGGTCAACAATTCCATCAATATCATAAAAAAAAAAGAGTTTAAACAGTGATGGTCAACAATTTCATCAATATCATCAAAACAAAAGAGTTTAAACAGTGATGGTCAACAATTCCATCAATATCATCAAAACAAAAGAAAGTTTAAACAGTGATGATCAACAATTCCATCAATATCATCAAAACAAAAGAAAGCTTATACAGTGATGGTCAACAGTTCCATTAATATCATCAAAACAAAGGAAAATTTAAACAGCGATGGTCAACAATTCCATTAATATCATCAAAACAAAAGAAATTTAAACAGTGATGGTCAACAATTCCATCAATATCATCAAAACAAAAGAAAGTTTAAACAGTGATGGTCAACAATTCCATCAATATCATCAAAACAAAAGAAAGTTTAAACAGTGATGGTCAACAATTCCATCAATATCATCAAAACAAAAGAAAGTTTAAACAGTGATGATCAAGAATTCCATCAATATCATCAAAACAAAAGAAAGCTTATACAGTGATGGTCAACAGTTCCATTAATATCATCAAAACAAAAGAAAGTTTAAACAGTGATGGTCAACAATTCCATCAATATCAACAAAACAAAAGACAGTTTAAACAGTGATGGTCAACAATTCCATCAATATCATCAAAACAAAAGAAAGTTTAAACAGTGATGATCAAGAATTCCATCAATATCATCAAAACAAAAGAAAGCTTATACAGTGATGGTCAACAGTTCCATTAATATCATCAAAACAAAGGAAAATTTAAACAGCGATGGTCAACAATTCCATTAATATCATCAAAACAAAAGAAATTTAAACAGTGATGGTCAACAATTCCATCAATATCATCAAAACAAAAGAAAGTTTAAACAGTGATGGTCAACAATTCCATCAATATCATCAAAACAAAAGAAAGTTTAAACAGTGATGGTCAACAATTCCATCAATATCATCAAAACAAAAGAAAGCTTATACAGTGATGGTCAACAGTTCCATTAATATCATCAAAACAAAAGAAAGTTTAAACAGTGATGGTCAACAATTCCATCAATATCAACAAAACAAAAGACAGTTTAAACAGTGATGGTCAACAATTCCATTAATATCATCAAAACAAAAGACAGTTTAAACAGTGATGGTCAACAATTCCATCAATATCATCAAAACAAAAGAAAGTTTAAACAGTGATGGTCAACAATTCCATCAATATCATCAAAACAAAAGAAAGTTTAAACAGTGATGGTCAACAATTCCATCAATATCATCAAAACAAAAGACAGTTTAAACAGTGATGGTCAACAATTCCATAAATATCATCAAAACACAAGACAGTTTAAACAGCGATGGTCAACAATTCCATCAATATCAACAAAACAAAAGAAAGTTTAAACAGTGATGGTCAACAATTCCATTAATATCATCAAAACAAAAGAAAGTTTAAACAGTGATGGTCAACAATTCCATCAATATCATCAAAACAAAAGAAAGTTTAAACAGTGATGGTCAACAATTCCATCAATATCATCAAAACAAAAGAAAGTTTAAACAGTGATGGTCAACAATTCCATCAATATCATCAAAACACAAGAAAGTTTAAACAGTGATGGTCAACAATTCCATCAATATCATCAAAACAAAAGAAAGTTTAAACAGTGATGGTCAACAATTCCATCAATATCATCAAAACAAAAGACAGTTTAAACAGTGGTGGTCAACAATTCCATCAATATCATCAAAACAAAAGAAAGTTTAAACAGTGATGGTCAACAATTCCATCAATATCATCAAAACAAAAGAAAGTTTAAACAGTGATGGTCAACAATTCCATCAAAACAAAAGAAAGTTTAAACAGTGATGGTCAACAATTCCATCAATATCATCAAAACAAAAGACAGTTTAAACAGTGATGATCAACAATTCCATCAATATCATGAAAACAAAAGAAAGTTTAAACAGTGATGGTCAACAATTCCATCAATATCATCAAAACAAAAGACAGTTTAAACAGTGATGGTCAACAATTCCATCAATATCATCAAAACAAAAGAAAGTTTAAACAGTGATGGTCAACAATTCCATCAATATCATCAAAACAAAAGAAAGTTTAAACAGTGATGGTCAACAATTCCAGCAATATCATCAAAACAAAAGAAAGTTTAAACAGTGGTGGTCAACAATTCCATCAATATCATCAAAACAAAAGAAAGTTTAAACAGTGATGGTCAGCAATTCCATTAATATCATCAAAACAAAAGAAAGTTTAAACAGTGATGGTCAACAATTCCATCAATATCATCAAAAAAAAAGAGTTTAAACAGTGATGGTCAACAATTTCATCAATATCATCAAAACAAAAGAAAGTTTAAACAGTGATGGTCAACAATTCCATTAATATCATCAAAACAAAAGAAAGTTTAAACAGTGATGGTCAACAATTCCATCAATATCATCAACAAAAAAGAGTTTAAACAGTGATGGTCAACAATTCCATTAATATCATCAAAACAAAAGAAAGTTTAAACAGTGATGGTCAACAATTCCATTAATATCATCAAAACAAAAGAAAGTTTAAACAGTGATGGTCAACAATTCCATCAATATCATCAAAACAAAAGAGTTTAAACAGTGATGGTCAACAATTTCATCAATATCATCAAAACAAAAGAGTTTAAACAGTGATGGTCAACAATTCCATCAATATCATCAAAACAAAAGAAAGTTTAAACAGTGATGATCAACAATTCCATCAATATCATCAAAACAAAAGAAAGTTTAAACAGTGATGGTCAACAATTCCATTAATATCATCAAAACAAAAGAAAGTTTAAACAGTGATGGTCAACAATTCCATCAATATCCTCAAAACACAAGAAAGTTTAAACAGTGATGGTCAACAATTCCATCAATATCATCTAAACAAAAGACAGTTTAAACAGTGATGGTCAACAATTCCATCAATATCAACAAAGCAAAAGAAAGTTTAAACAGTGATGGTCAACAATTCCATCAATATCATCAAAACAAAAGAAATTTTAAACAGTGATGGTCAACAATTCCATCAAAACAAAAGAAAGTTTAAACAGTGATGGTCAACAATTCCATCAATATCATCAAAACAAAAGAAAGTTTAAACAGTGATGGTCAACAATTCCATCAATATCATCAAAACAAAAGAAAGTTTAAACAGTGATGGTCAACAATTCCATCAATATCATCAAAACAAAAGAAAGTTTAAACAGTGATGGTCAACAATTCCATCAATATCATCAAAACAAAAGAAAGCTTATACAGTGATGGTCAACAGTTCCATTAATATCATCAAAACAAAAGAAAGTTTAAACAGTGATGGTCAACAATTCCATCAATATCAACAAAACAAAAGACAGTTTAAACAGTGATGGTCAACAATTCCATTAATATCATCAAAACAAAAGAAAGTTTAAACAGTGATGGTCAACAATTCCATCAATATCATCAAAACAAAAGAAAGTTTAAACAGTGATGGTCAACAATTCCATCAATATCATCAAAACAAAAGAAAGTTTAAACAGTGATGGTCAACAATTCCATCAATATCATCAAAACAAAAGACAGTTTAAACAGTGATGGTCAACAATTCCATAAATATCATCAAAACACAAGACAGTTTAAACAGCGATGGTCAACAATTCCATCAATATCAACAAAACAAAAGAAAGTTTAAACAGTGATGGTCAACAATTCCATTAATATCATCAAAACAAAAGAAAGTTTAAACAGTGATGGTCAACAATTCCATCAATATCATCAAAACAAAAGAAAGTTTAAACAGTGATGGTCAACAATTCCATCAATATCATCAAAACAAAAGAAAGTTTAAACAGTGATGGTCAACAATTCCATCAATATCATCAAAACACAAGAAAGTTTAAACAGTGATGGTCAACAATTCCATCAATATCATCAAAACAAAAGAAAGTTTAAACAGTGATGGTCAACAATTCCATCAATATCATCAAAACAAAAGACAGTTTAAACAGTGGTGGTCAACAATTCCATCAATATCATCAAAACAAAAGAAAGTTTAAACAGTGATGGTCAACAATTCCATCAATATCATCAAAACAAAAGAAAGTTTAAACAGTGATGGTCAACAATTCCATCAAAACAAAAGAAAGTTTAAACAGTGATGGTCAACAATTCCATCAATATCATCAAAACAAAAGACAGTTTAAACAGTGATGATCAACAATTCCATCAATATCATGAAAACAAAAGAAAGTTTAAACAGTGATGGTCAACAATTCCATCAATATCATCAAAACAAAAGACAGTTTAAACAGTGATGGTCAACAATTCCATCAATATCATCAAAACAAAAGAAAGTTTAAACAGTGATGGTCAACAATTCCATCAATATCATCAAAACAAAAGAAAGTTTAAACAGTGATGGTCAACAATTCCAGCAATATCATCAAAACAAAAGACAGTTTAAACAGTGGTGGTCAACAATTCCATCAATATCATCAAAACAAAAGAAAGTTTAAACAGTGATGGTCAGCAATTCCATTAATATCATCAAAACAAAAGAAAGTTTAAACAGTGATGGTCAACAATTCCATTAATATCATCAAAAAAAAAGAGTTTAAACAGTGATGGTCAACAATTTCATCAATATCATCAAAACAAAAGAAAGTTTAAACAGTGATGGTCAACAATTCCATTAATATCATCAAAACAAAAGAAAGTTTAAACAGTGATGGTCAACAATTCCATCAATATCATCAACAAAAAAGAGTTTAAACAGTGATGGTCAACAATTCCATTAATATCATCAAAACAAAAGAAAGTTTAAACAGTGATGGTCAACAATTCCATTAATATCATCAAAACAAAAGAAAGTTTAAACAGTGATGGTCAACAATTCCATCAATATCATCAAAACAAAAGAGTTTAAACAGTGATGGTCAACAATTTCATCAATATCATCAAAACAAAAGAGTTTAAACAGTGATGGTCAACAATTCCATCAATATCATCAAAACAAAAGAAAGTTTAAACAGTGATGATCAACAATTCCATCAATATCATCAAAACAAAAGAAAGTTTAAACAGTGATGGTCAACAATTCCATTAATATCATCAAAACAAAAGAAAGTTTAAACAGCGATGGTCAACAATTCCATTAATATCATCAAAACAAAAGAAAGTTTAAACAGTGATGGTCAACAATTCCATCAATATCATCAAAACAAAAGAAAGTTTAAACAGTGATGGTCAACAATTCCATCAATATCATCAAAACAAAAGAAAGTTTAAACAGTGATGGTCAACAATTCCATCAATATCATCAAAACAAAAGAAAGCTTATACAGTGATGGTCAACAGTTCCATTAATATCATCAAAACAAAAGAAAGTTTAAACAGTGATGGTCAACAATTCCATCAATATCAACAAAACAAAAGACAGTTTAAACAGTGATGGTCAACAATTCCATTAATATCATCAAAACACAAGAAAGTTTAAGCAGCGATGGTCAAAAATTCCATCAATATCATCAAAACAGAAGAAAGTTTAAACAGCGATGGTCAACAATTCCATCAATATCATCAAAACAAAAGAAAGTTTAAACAGTGATGGTCAACAATTCCATCAATATCATCAAAACAAAAGAAAGTTTAAACAGTGATGGTCAACAATTCCATCAATATCATCAAAACAAAAGACAGTTTAAACAGTGATGGTCAACAATTCCATCAATATCATCAAAACAAAAGAAAGTTTAAACAGTGATGGTCAACAATTCCATCAATATCATCAAAACAAAAGAAAGTTTAAACAGTGATGGTCAACAATTCCAGCAATATCATCAAAACAAAAGACAGTTTAAACAGTGGTGGTCAACAATTCCATCAATATCATCAAAACAAAAGAAAGTTTAAACAGTGATGGTCAGCAATTCCATTAATATCATCAAAACAAAAGAAAGTTTAAACAGTGATGGTCAACAATTCCATTAATATCATCAAAAAAAAAGAGTTTAAACAGTGATGGTCAACAATTTCATCAATATCATCAAAACAAAAGAAAGTTTAAACAGTGATGGTCAACAATTCCATTAATATCATCAAAACAAAAGAAAGTTTAAACAGTGATGGTCAACAATTCCATCAATATCATCAACAAAAAAGAGTTTAAACAGTGATGGTCAACAATTCCATTAATATCATCAAAACAAAAGAAAGTTTAAACAGTGATGGTCAACAATTCCATTAATATCATCAAAACAAAAGAAAGTTTAAACAGTGATGGTCAACAATTCCATCAATATCATCAAAACAAAAGAGTTTAAACAGTGATGGTCAACAATTTCATCAATATCATCAAAACAAAAGAGTTTAAACAGTGATGGTCAACAATTCCATCAATATCATCAAAACAAAAGAAAGTTTAAACAGTGATGATCAACAATTCCATCAATATCATCAAAACAAAAGAAAGTTTAAACAGTGATGGTCAACAATTCCATTAATATCATCAAAACAAAAGAAAGTTTAAACAGCGATGGTCAACAATTCCATTAATATCATCAAAACAAAAGAAAGTTTAAACAGTGATGGTCAACAATTCCATCAATATCATCAAAACAAAAGAAAGTTTAAACAGTGATGGTCAACAATTCCATCAATATCATCAAAACAAAAGAAAGTTTAAACAGTGATGGTCAACAATTCCATCAATATCATCAAAACAAAAGAAAGCTTATACAGTGATGGTCAACAGTTCCATTAATATCATCAAAACAAAAGAAAGTTTAAACAGTGATGGTCAACAATTCCATCAATATCAACAAAACAAAAGACAGTTTAAACAGTGATGGTCAACAATTCCATTAATATCATCAAAACACAAGAAAGTTTAAGCAGCGATGGTCAAAAATTCCATCAATATCATCAAAACAGAAGAAAGTTTAAACAGCGATGGTCAACAATTCCATCAATATCATCAAAACAAAAGAAAGTTTAAACAGTGATGGTCAACAATTCCATCAATATCATCAAAACAAAAGAAAGTTTAAACAGTGATGGTCAACAATTCCATCAATATCATCAAAACAAAAGAAAGTTTAAACAGTGATGGTCAACAATTCCATCAATATCATCAAAACAAAAGAAAGTTTAAACAGTGATGGTCAACAATTCCATAAATATCATCAAAACACAAGACAGTTTAAACAGCGATGGTCAACAATTCCATCAATATCAACAAAACAAAAGAAAGTTTAAACAGTGATGGTCAACAATTCCACCAATATCATCAAAACAAAAGAAAGTTTAAACAGTGATGGTCAACAATTCCATCAATATCATCAAAACAAAAGAAAGTTTAAACAGTGATGGTCAACAATTCCATCAATATCATCAAAACAAAAGAAAGTTAAACAGTGATGGTCAACAATTCCATTAATATCATCAAAACAAAAGACAGTTTAAACAGTGATGGTCAACAATTCCATCAATATCCTCAAAACACAAGAAAGTTTAAACAGTGATGGTCAACAATTCCATCAATATCATCAAAACAAAAGACAGTTTAAACAGTGGTGGTCAACAATTCCATCAATATCATCAAAACAAAAGAAAGTTTAAACAGTGATGGTCAACAATTCCATTAATATCATCAAAACAAAAGAAAGTTTAAACAGTGATGGTCAACAATTCCATTAATATCATCAAAACAAAAGAAAGTTTAAACAGTGATGGTCAACAATTCCATCAATATCATAAAAAAAAAAGAGTTTAAACAGTGATGGTCAACAATTTCATCAATATCATCAAAACAAAAGAGTTTAAACAGTGATGGTCAACAATTCCATCAATATCATCAAAACAAAAGAAAGTTTAAACAGTGATGATCAACAATTCCATCAATATCATCAAAACAAAAGAAAGCTTATACAGTGATGGTCAACAGTTCCATTAATATCATCAAAACAAAGGAAAATTTAAACAGCGATGGTCAACAATTCCATTAATATCATCAAAACAAAAGAAATTTAAACAGTGATGGTCAACAATTCCATCAATATCATCAAAACAAAACAAAGTTTAAACAGTGATGGTCAACAATTCCATCAATATCATCAAAACAAAAGAAAGTTTAAACAGTGATGGTCAACAATTCCATCAATATCATCAAAACAAAAGAAAGCTTATACAGTGATGGTCAACAGTTCCATTAATATCATCAAAACAAAAGAAAGTTTAAACAGTGATGGTCAACAATTCCATCAATATCAACAAAACAAAAGACAGTTTAAACAGTGATGGTCAACAATTCCATTAATATCATCAAAACACAAGAAAGTTTAAGCAGCGATGGTCAAAAATTCCATCAATATCATCAAAACACAAGAAAGTTTAAACAGCGATGGTCAACAATTCCATCAATATCATCAAAACAAAAGAAAGTTTAATCAGTGATGGTCAACAATTCCATCAATATCATCAAAACAAAAGAAAGTTTAAACAGTGATGGTCAACAATTCCATCAATATCATCAAAACAAAAGACAGTTTAAACAGCGATGGTCAACAATTCCATCAATATCAACAAAACAAAAGAAAGTTTAAACAATGATGGTCAACAATTCCATTAATATCATCAAAACAAAAGAAAGTTTAAACAGTGATGATCAACAATTCCATCAATATCATCAAAACAGAAGAAAGTTTAAACAGCGATGGTCAACAATTCCATCAATATCATCAAAACAAAAGAAAGTTTAA
The DNA here is from genome assembly GCA_963383655.1 of Bathymodiolus septemdierum. Lineage (NCBI taxonomy): Eukaryota > Metazoa > Mollusca > Bivalvia > Mytilida > Modiolidae > Bathymodiolus > Bathymodiolus septemdierum. Next base: position 3,182,866 of record OY726529.1, on the reverse strand, counting down.
ACAGTGATGGTCAACAATTCCATCAATATCATCAAAACAAAAGAAAGTTTAAACAGTGATGGTCAACAATTCCATCAATATCATCAAAACAAAAGAAAGTTTAAACAGTGATGGTCAACAATTCCATCAATATCATCAAAACAAAAGACAGTTTAAACAGTGATGGTCAACAATTCCATAAATATCATCAAAACACAAGACAGTTTAAACAGCGATGGTCAACAATTCCATCAATATCAACAAAACAAAAGAAAGTTTAAACAGTGATGGTCAACAATTCCATTAATATCATCAAAACAAAAGAAAGTTTAAACAGTGATGGTCAACAATTCCATCAATATCATCAAAAAAAAAGAAAGTTTAAACAGTGATGGTCAACAATTCCATCAATATCATCAAAACAAAAGAAAGTTTAAACAGTGATGGTCAACAATTCCATCAATATCATCAAAACACAAGAAAGTTTAAACAGCGATGGTCAACAATTCCATCAATATCATCAAAACAAAAGAAAGTTTAAACAGTGATGGTCAACAATTCCATCAATATCATCAAAACAAAAGACAGTTTAAACAGTGATGGTCAACAATTCCATCAATATCAACAAAACAAAAGACAGTTTAAACAGTGATGGTCAACAATTCCATTAATATCATCAAAACACAAGAAAGTTTAAGCAGCGATGGTCAAAAATTCCATCAATATCATCAAAACACAAGAAAGTTTAAACAGCGATGGTCAACAATTCCATCAATATCATCAAAACAAAAGAAAGTTTAATCAGTGATGGTCAACAATTCCATCAATATCATCAAAACAAAAGAAAGTTTAAACAGTGATGGTCAACAATTCCATCAATATCATCAAAACAAAAGACAGTTTAAACAGCGATGGTCAACAATTCCATCAATATCAACAAAACAAAAGAAAGTTTAAACAATGATGGTCAACAATTCCATTAATATCATCAAAACAAAAGAAAGTTTAAACAGTGATGATCAACAATTCCATCAATATCATCAAAACAGAAGAAAGTTTAAACAGCGATGGTCAACAATTCCATCAATATCATCAAAACAAAAGAAAGTTTAAACAGTGATGGTCAACAATTCCATCAATATCATCAAAACAAAAGAAAGTTTAAACAGTGATGGTCAACAATTCCATCAATATCATCAAAACAAAAGAAAGTTTAAACAGTGATGGTCAACAATTCCATCAATATCATCAAAACAAAAGACAGTTTAAACAGTGATGGTCAACAATTCCATAAATATCATCAAAACACAAGACAGTTTAAACAGCGATGGTCAACAATTCCATCAATATCAACAAAACAAAAGAAAGTTTAAACAGTGATGGTCAACAATTCCATTAATATCATCAAAACAAAAGAAAGTTTAAACAGTGATGGTCAACAATTCCATCAATATCATCAAAAAAAAAGAAAGTTTAAACAGTGATGGTCAACAATTCCATCAATATCATCAAAACAAAAGAAAGTTTAAACAGTGATGGTCAACAATTCCATCAATATCATCAAAACACAAGAAAGTTTAAACAGCGATGGTCAACAATTCCATCAATATCATCAAAACAAAAGAAAGTTTAAACAGTGATGGTCAACAATTCCATCAATATCATCAAAACAAAAGACAGTTTAAACAGTGATGGTCAACAATTCCATAAATATCATCAAAACACAAGACAGTTTAAACAGCGATGGTCAACAATTCCATCAATATCAACAAAACAAAAGAAAGTTTAAACAGTGATGGTCAACAATTCCATCAATATCAACAAAACAAAAGAAAGTTTAAACAGCGATGGTCAACAATTCCATCAATATCATCAAAACAAAAGAAAGTTTAAACAGCGATGGTCAACAATTCCATCAATATCATCAAAACAAAAGAAAGTTTAAACAGTGATGGTCAACAATTCCATCAATATCAACAAAACAAAAGACAGTTTAAACAGCGATGGTCAACAATTCCATTAATATCATCAAAACAAAAGAAAGTTTAAACAGTGATGGTCAACAATTCCATCAATATCATCAAAACAAAAGAAAGTTTAAACAGTGATGGTCAACAATTCCATTAATATCATCAAAATAAAAGAAAGTTTTAACAGTGATGATCAACAATTCCATCAATATCATCAAAACAAAAGAAAGTTTAAGCAGTGATGGTCAACAATTCCATCAATATCATCAAAACAAAAGAAGTTTAAACGGTGATGGTCAACAATTCTATCAATATCATCAAAACAAAAGAAAGTTTAAACCGTGATGGTCAACAATTCCATCAATATCATCAAAACAAAAGAAAGTTTAAGCAGTGATGGTCAACAATTCCATCAATATCATCAAAACAAAAGAAGTTTAAACGGTGATGGTCAACAATTCCATCAATATCAACAAAACAAAAGAAAGTTTAAACAGTGATGGTCAACAATTCCATTAATATCATCAAAACAAAAGAAAGTTTAAACAGTGATGGTCAACAATTCCATCAATATCATCAAAAAAAAAGAAAGTTTAAACAGTGATGGTCAACAATTCCATCAATATCATCAAAACAAAAGAAAGTTTAAACAGTGATGGTCAACAATTCCATCAATATCATCAAAACACAAGAAAGTTTAAACAGCGATGGTCAACAATTCCATCAATATCATCAAAACAAAAGAAAGTTTAAACAGTGATGGTCAACAATTCCATCAATATCATCAAAACAAAAGACAGTTTAAACAGTGATGGTCAACAATTCCATAAATATCATCAAAACACAAGACAGTTTAAACAGCGATGGTCAACAATTCCATCAATATCAACAAAACAAAAGAAAGTTTAAACAGTGATGGTCAACAATTCCATCAATATCAACAAAACAAAAGAAAGTTTAAACAGCGATGGTCAACAATTCCATCAATATCATCAAAACAAAAGAAAGTTTAAACAGCGATGGTCAACAATTCCATCAATATCATCAAAACAAAAGAAAGTTTAAACAGTGATGGTCAACAATTCCATCAATATCAACAAAACAAAAGACAGTTTAAACAGCGATGGTCAACAATTCCATTAATATCATCAAAACAAAAGAAAGTTTAAACAGTGATGGTCAACAATTCCATCAATATCATCAAAACAAAAGAAAGTTTAAACAGTGATGGTCAACAATTCCATTAATATCATCAAAATAAAAGAAAGTTTTAACAGTGATGATCAACAATTCCATCAATATCATCAAAACAAAAGAAAGTTTAAGCAGTGATGGTCAACAATTCCATCAATATCATCAAAACAAAAGAAGTTTAAACGGTGATGGTCAACAATTCTATCAATATCATCAAAACAAAAGAAAGTTTAAACCGTGATGGTCAACAATTCCATCAATATCATCAAAACAAAAGAAAGTTTAAGCAGCGATGGTCAACAATTCCATCAATATCATCAAAACAAAAGAAAGTTTAAACAGTGATGGTCAACAATTCCATCAATATCAAACGAGCAATCGCTTCTCACCGAACACCATATACAAATATAAGATTGGTTTTCTCCGTGTACTTCGTGTACTCCGTGTACTCCGTGTACTTCGGTTTCCTCCACTGAAACTGAAATATTGTTGAAAGTGGCATTAAAAGCCATAACACTGACCTGAAATATAAGATCATGACATATGACGTTAGAAATCTAGGTTCTGGCTTGTGACCGGCACAAAGATGTGGCAGGGTTAAACTGGCTAATTGGATTGCCTCCCCTGTGTTGATAACTTGTCTAGATACACCCAACCCTCCCCTGTGTTGATAACTTGTCTAGATACAGGTGGCTTTTCTTAACAATTGATGAAATTAATAAAGGTGTTATGAAAACACACCGTTGCATTAAAATGACACCAATTCTGAAATACCGAGTCATAATTACTTTGAGAGTAAAATTGACGCTCAAATAAAATTAAATTGCTTTTTTTTTGTTGAAAAAATGACATTCGTATTCAGAAAACCATTGATTTAAATTGAAAAATCAGCTTTTAGAAAAAATGACATTCGTATTCAGAAAACATTTGATTTGAATTGAAAAATCAGTTTTTTGAAATAATGAGATTTGTATTCAGAAAACAATTGTTTTGCAAATTGATTTAAAATGAAAAATCAACATAGGTGTTATTTTGTTTCAGAAAAAAAATCCAGACGAGTATGTAGATAGATAGATATATAGATACAGTAGAACTTTGCTGGCTCGAACTCGAAGGGACTGGAAAAATGTGTTCGAGCTATCAGAAGTTTGAGCCATCAAGGTCTCGTCATTTCAAAGAGAGAAAAAATCCGGTTTTGAACAGGGACATTTTAATTACACTATGATATCTGATGCACTGTAAAGTGGACCTTTCTCGTAAAAAATATTTAATACTTTAGAAAGTTCTCAAATACTACGACTTCTGAATACCTCTTTGGTATCTTCAAACGTTCCTTAGAAACGTTTTTTCACTTTGTTCGCGATCTATTTTATATACAGGAAATACGAGGTCGGGTATTAACACTTGGGTCGATATCGGTATAATGCTTGTAATTGGGATATATATTTTAATGAAACATTTTCAAATTTTAGCCAATGATCATTTTCTTTTTTATTTATCTTGAATTTGAAGCAATTAAATGTGTTTCTTTTGGTATTATATTGACATAAAAACTCATGTTAATCGGAATTTCCCTACTAGTACATTTCTATTTTTGGGGTTTTTAGATGAAGTTTGAGATCACACAGTTTGGTATCATTCGATTCTAGCAGCTATAAAAATAAAACACTCTCAATAATACTAATTCATGTAATAACAATTTTAAATATTGCTTTAATAAACTTTTATTACGATTGTAAACATTTGATAGTTTTAATTATTGTTGAGTGTCGGCTCGGCTTGGCACGATCTTGGTTTCAACAATCGTTCGTAATGAACTGTAATAATCAAACCACAGCTCAATTTAATGACTAATTAACACAAATTATGACAAGTTTATCCCTCTACCTGTACTTATTAAGTAAACAATTATATGTTGGTAATCTGACATTTATCACACCTTGCTGTAAGCACATTCAACTGTATCATACATCTGTCAATTAAATTGTGATCTTCGAGTTTGGCATGGTAAAACTCATGGTCTTATTATTGACGGGACCATATATTGAGTTTGACTGTTTGAGGTATCGGTGTTTGAGCGAAAGAGGTTTTCGTTACTTAGAAATATAAGGAAAATTGACGGGACATACAAATCAGTTCGAGCCATCTATAGTGTTCGACCGATCCGAGTTCGAGGGACTGAAGTTTGACTGTATATTTAAACAGACAATTATTTGAATAAATATTCGATTATGAGAATTAACATTCCTCCGAGAGGTCTTCCAGATAATCCGCATGTGCTAATGTTAGTAGATTCCTACCATGACGCAGTACAGGAATCGTGTGTTTAAGCAAATCACTGTGTACATCAATAAGTATGTTATGAGTTGTCTTGCATGAAAAAAAGATTGTATTGTTTCAAAATGGTGTCTGAAAATCAGTGTTGGGATTTTTTTTGTATTTTCCACCATTTTGTTTTATGATAATCATATTCCACCATTTTTATTTACAATAATCATGTTCCACCATTTTGTTTTACGATTATCATCTAACATAATAAATATTATAAATATTAACTAAAGAGTTGTTGCATATTTATACTTCTTTTTCTGCCAGAAGTTATGAAATATTTTCTGCCAGTTACAATGCAATCATTTTCTGCCAGTTACAATGCAATCATTTTCTGGCAGTAGTGATGAAATCTTTTAATGCCAGGACAACATTATTATTTGTATCAGAATTGTTTAAGAAAGATAAATCAGTCGAATTTCGTTATTTCGAATTCTGATAAATCGTTATCTTTGATAACTTCCAGATAAAAACATCCTTTGTTAATAATTATTGTCAACTAAATTTGCAGTAATAGCTAGAATTCTTGGTGTATATTCGAACTACTATACAGTGCGTAGGACAAATTTGCTTCGAAACGAGGTTGGACTGTAACAAAGATCATGTGATGCATATATTTTTAGATGCGATATTTATTGTTGAACATGCATATATGCAGGGTGTATTTTATATACATGTGATATAATTGTTAATTTTCATATAAAATTGTTTTCAAACATATCAATTGATTTCTCAGGGGTGTATCTGAAATTTATTAATTTTTTCTTCTTTTTTTTTTTTTTGTGCATTTATTTCAAAATATATTACCATAATTTGATCAATTGTTTTATATACATTAAATATTATGTTCAAATTGTGTGCAATATTTGTTTTCACATTTTTTTTTGTTGAATTCATTTGGACATATTTCCTTCATGGAAATACTATTAGCTTTACAGTTTGTTTGTGAGAGACCATTGATTTCAAATTGCAACACTGATATGTATGCTGAAGATTCTACAATACACATTTCTGTGAAAAATAGTTCAGATATACAAACTAAAGTCCAAGAAGACTTGAATAGAATTGAATTATGGTGCAAGGATAATAATATGTTTATAAATTGTAATAAAACTAAATGTATGACAGTTGGAACAAAGCAAAAACTTGCATTTCAAAATGAAGAACTATCTTTAACTATTACTTTTGAACAATTACAACATTCAGCTTGTGAAAAATTATTTGGTATCAAAATTGACTTAAATCTAAATTGGAAAAACCAAATTGATCAAATCTGTTCTAAAATATCATCAAAAATCTACCTTCTTTCAAAAATTTAGAAATATTTAAATCTTGAATCAAGGCAACTTTTTTATTCAGGTTATATTTTGCCTTTAATTGATTAATGCTGTGTTGTTTGGGGAAATTGTTCAAATGAGGGACTTAATCGCATTCTTAAATTGCATAAAAGAACAGCAAGATTGATATTAGATCAAGATCCCATAGCACTATCTGAACCTCTATTTAAACAACTAGGATGGATGAGTATTGAACAAAGAATCAAATATCATAAATATCTTCGTGTTTCAAAATGTCTAAAGAATGAATGACCTATATATTTAAAACATAAAATCCAATACTTGTCTGATAGAAATCCTTACTCTCTCCGAAATGTTGTAAGTGAAAAATTACAAATCCCAAAGGCAAAAACTGAACTTTTTAAGAAAACTTTTACATACTCTGGACCAAAGCTATGGAATGAACTTCCGTTTTCGATACGGCAAGCTTCTTCTCATAATGCATTTAAAACAAAAGTTAAAAGTCTCATTTTAAATGATGATGTACCTTAAATTACCATTAAATGTTTACTAAATCTTTTTGTGTATACTTATTACAATGTATTGCTTCTTGTGTGTAACTTTTATATAGTGTTCTTTACAATGTATGCTTAAATATGTCAATGAGGGCCACAGGGAAGATTAGTTATTAACTACCGTATTTAGGGTTGTATAATGCGCAGGATTTTGTCCAGATTCTTTATTTGGTAGGAGGTGTGCGCATTATAAACAGGAACAATGTGTTTCACTCTTTCCCAGACTGGGATATCACATGTCCGCCATGTTTTTTGTTTACTATTGTCAACATGCAAAGTTAAATATTTCTTAAATTGTTTGGACACTATTCCACAAAATAATTAATATGCTTCTACTATGTTTTAATTATTGAAGAATTAAAACTGTCTACTGCAAATGAAACATGCTCAAAGGACTGAAAAATATATACGACTGATATTTAATTCTTACATTTCCGACGACGATTTTTTTTCAAAAGTCCATGCGCATTATAGACACGAACTAGTTTTTTTCTGGAGATTTTCAAGCCCAAGAGGGGGTGCGCATTATGCAGCAATGCGCATTATGCAACCCTAAATACGGTAACTGTGTAACCCTCTATAAATAAAGAATTTATTATTATTATTATTATTATTATTATTACTCTGTTAAGATACTTACCCAAGCTTTAACAAAACATACATGTATTTGTAATATTGATATTGTTATATATGTCAAACACTTAAAAATTTATTTTATTTTGTGAGAAATAAAATTTAAGAAAATTACAGATTTTTTTGTATTTAAAGTACAAACATGATAAATAGATTATATTTCAAAAATGAAATGAAAATTTGTAATATTGAAATTGTTATGTCAAACTTAAAGAATTATTTTATTTTGTGAGAATTTTTTTTAAAAAGTACAAACATCATAAATATATTATATTTGAAATAAAATGAAAATTTGAATAATTTAACAGATTATTTAATGGGTTGTAATATAACAAAGATACATGTATGTGTCACACTTATTAATGAGATTTATCAGTCAAATGTATACTTAATTATGTTTGTTAGTATATGAGTGCTTGTATTATTGTTAGCATATACACTCATGGACAAAAGAAACGTTCCAATATAAAAATATTGATAAAATATTATTTTTTTATCGGAGAAATATTTTCACTTTATACCAATGTTTACCTGGTTGAATTAATTATACAGGTAAGGTAAGATTTGTTTGAAACTCATTAGAGCATTACATTATCGAACACAGTCGTATACGCTATTTTCGCGCCAAATGTCGTGCACGTCCAGGTGATTTGTGTCATGTTTGTACCCAGTTGACAGCTGTTGGTATCAGAAGTAAGAAAAACAATCTTTTTTTTTTCCCAATCTGCTCTTCAAAACTTCAAAACATAATGCCCCGTTTAGACAATGCTAGCAGAGAGAGGGCAATTGGAATGCTGCAACTCGGCGGTAATCAAGGTGACGTTGCTAGACGTTTAGAACTGCGAGAAACACCATTTGTGGAACAGGTATAGAACCACAAATTCAACTGCTGATCGCCATAGATCTGGTAGACCAAGAGTAACAAACAACAGATAAGACAGGTTGATCAGATTACGTCATTTACGCAACCGAACTGAAAATCCGTCCAATACCGCCACTAGTATTCCTGGTCTACGCCGCATTAGTCGGAGGACTGTTCAACGTCGCTTAGCTGAGGCTGGATTTCGTGTCAGGAGACCGTATCAGAGTCCCATGTTGACACAATGTCATTGTCAATGTCGTTTAGAATGGGCAAGATATCATTTGCGATGGCGACTGGCTGACTGGCGACGGGTCCTGTTCACTGACGAATCCCGTTTCCTGTTACGTTGAGTAGATGGGCGGACAATGGTCTATCGTAGACGTGGTGAACGTTTTGCTGACAATTGTGTTCCTCGTCGCGACCGTTTTGGCGGGGGAAGTGTAATGATGTGGGGCGGAATTGCAGCAAATAGACGCACACATCTGGTGACAATCAACGGCAGTCTTAACGCCGAAAGATACAGAAACGAGATCCTAACACCTCATGTGCTACCTTTTATTGCAGCAAATGGAGCTACGTTTCAACAGGATAACGCTCGTCTGCAATATGGACTTTTTGCGTCAAAATAACGTTGATGTTCTGCCTTGGCCTGCCCTTTCACCAGATCTTTCACCAATAGAACATCTTTGGGACCAATTATACCGGCAAGTAAGAAGGAGAGCACAGCAACGGAAACGCTAAACCAACTCCGTATTGCATTGGAAGATGAGTGGCAGCGAATTCATATGGCATCAATTAATCGTTTAATTGCGTCTATGCGTCGACGTTGTCAAGCTGTGATCGATAATAGAGGCTGTTTCACCAGATATTGACTTTGTAAGCTTGCACATTGATTACGTCAACTAACAGAGTGTAACGTTGGAAATTGTGGACATAACATTTCTGCATATACTGATTTGTCCATGCTCTAGACATTGCAGATGTAATTTTAGACAAGTACATACATGTATTGTATAACAAAATAAATTAATTTATATATTTATATGTGCAACATTTCTTTTGTCCATGAGTATATATTGAGTTTTCCAATATTTTTTCAAAGCTATTTACAAAATTACTTAAATCACTAGTGCTTATAATTACTTTATATTAAATACAAATCAATCAATCAATATTTCATATCAAAGGAGAAAATGCAAATTATATAATATATATTTTTTTTATTTATTATTCAATAAATTAGCCATTATTTCTAATTAAAGTAATTGTGTGAATAGCTCTGTATAAAAATTTGAAGAAAATAATGAAATTTCTATATATTTTTTTGTTATTATGTTTTTTGACATAAATAGAAGGATTTTTAAGAAATCCTTTTAAATCAGATTATATATTTTAAATTGACAAAAATCAAAGCATATTTATACATTTATCAAATATATTATATGAAAATTAAAGTATTTTTATAAAATTTGTTGATATTTATTTCTACAATTACTACAGTGGTAAACCACATCAGTGAGGTAATGGTTAGTATCTTTACCTTGAGTGTGATAGATTTTGATATTAAGCTGCAGTCAAAGATTTTAAGATTGGTATTTGTTACCTCTCCACTAAGCAGGTAGTATAAAGGAGAAAGAGCAAAGAATGGTTGGCTCAGAATCATGATAATGTGTCCGAGTGGAGCGACATGTCTTTGCATGGACAAAACCAAAGACTATAAAATTGGTATTTCCTACTTCTCCACTACGCAGGTAACATTAAATATGTATATGGAGGAAGAACAAACACTGGTTGTCTCGGAATCAGGATAGTGTATCCGAATGGAGAGATATGTCTACCAGTGAACTGGAGGAAGAACAAACACTGGTTGTCTCGGAATCAGAATAGTGTATCCGAATGGAGCGATATGTCTACCAGTGGACTGGAGGAAGAACACACACTGGTTGTCTCGGAATCAGGATAGTGTATCCGAATGGAGCGACATGTCTACCAGTGGACTGGAGGAAGAACACACACTGGTTGTCTCGGAATCAGAATAGTGTATCCGAATGGAGCGACATGTCTACCAGTGGACTGGAGGAAGAACACACACTGGTTGTCTCGGAATCAGGATAGTGTATCCGAATGGAGCGACATGTCTACCAGTGGACTGGAGGAAGAACAAACACTGGTCTCGGAATCAGGATAGTGTATCCGAATGGAGCGACATGTCTACCAGTGGACTTGAAGAAGAACAAACAATGGTTGTCTCGGAATCAGGATAGTGTATTCGAATGGAGCGACATGTCTACCTGTGGACTGAAGGAAGAACAAACACTGGTTGTCTCGGAATCAGGATAGTGTATTCGAATGGAGCGACATGTCTACCAGTGGACTGGAGGAAGAACAAACACTGGTTGTCTCGCAATCAGGATAGTGTATCCGAATGGAGCGACATGACTACCAGTGGACTGGAGGAAGAACAAACATTGGTTGTCTCGGAATCAGGATAGTGTATCCGAATGGAGCGACATGTCTACCTGTGAACTGAAGGAAGAAAAAACACTGGTTGTCTCGGAATCAAGATAGTGTATCCCAATGGAGCGACATGTCTACCAGTGAACTGGAGGAAGAACAAACACTGGTCTCGGAATCAGGATAGTGTATCCGAATGGAACGACATGTCTATCAGTCGACAGGAGGAAGAACAAACACTGGTTGTCTCGGAATCAGGATAGTGTATCCGAATGGAGCGACATGTCTACCAGTGGACTGGAGGAAGAACAAACACTGGTTGTCTCGGAATCAGGATAGTGTATCCGAATGGAGCGACATGTTTACCAGTGAACTGGAGGAAGAATAAACACTGGTCTCGGAATCAGGATAGTGTATCCGAATGGAGCGACATGTCTACCAGTGGACTGGAGGAAGAACAAACACTGGTTGTCTCGGAATCAGGATAGTGTATCCGAATGGAGCGACATGTCTACCGGTGGACTGGAGGAAGAACAAGCACTGGTTGTCTCGGAATCAGGATAGTGTATCAGAATGGAGCGATATGTCTACCAGTGAACTGGAGGAAGAACACACACTGGTTGTCTCGGAATCAGGATAGTGTATCCGAATGGAGCGACATGTCTACCAGTGGACTGGAGGAAGAACAAACACTGGTCTCGGAATCAGGATAGTGTATCCGAATGGAGCGACATGTCTACCAGTGGACTGGAGGAAGAACAAACACTGGTTGTCTCGGAATCAGGATAGTGTATCCGAATGGAGCGACATGACTACCAGTGGACTGGAGGAAGAACAAACACTGGTTGTCTCGGAATCAGGATAGTGTATCCGAATGGAGTGACATGTCTACCAGTGGACTGAAGGAAGAACAAACACTGGTTGTCTCGGAATCAGGATAGTGTATCCGAATGGAGCGACATGTCTACCAGTGAACTGGAGGAAGAACAAACACTGGTCTCGGAATCAGGATAGCGTATCCGAATGGAGCGACATGTCTACCAGTGGACTGGAGGAAGAACAAACACTGGTTGTCTCTGAATCAGGATAGTGTATCCGAATGGAGCGACATGTCTACCAGTGAACTGGCGGAAGAACAAACACTGGTCTCGGAATCAGGATAGTGTATCCGAATGGAGCGACATATCTACCAGTGGACTGGAGGAAGAACAAACACTGGTTGTCTCGGAATCAGGATAGTGTATCCGAATGGAGCGATATGTCTACCAGTGAACTGGAGGAAGAACAAACACTGGTTTTCTCGGAATCAGGATAGTGTATCCGAATGGAGCGACATGTTTACCAGTGGACTGGAGGAAGAACAAACACTGGTTGTCTCGGAATCAGGATAGTGTATCCGAATGGAGCGACATGTCTACCAGTGGACTGGAGGAAGAACAAACACTGGTTGTCTCGGAATCAGGATAGTGTATCCGAATGGAGCGACATGTCTACCAGTGGACTGGAAGAAGAACAGACACTGATTGTCTCGGAATCATGATAGTGTATCCGAATGGAGCGACATGTCTACCAGTGGACTGGAGGAAGAACACACACTGGCTGTCTCGGAATCAGGATAGTGTATCCGAATGGAGCGACATGTCTACCAGTGGACTGGAGGAAGAACAAACACTGGTTGTCTCGGGATCAGGATAGTGTATTCGAATGGAGCGACATGTCTACCTGTGGACTGAAGGAAGAACAAACACTGGTTGTCTCGGAATCAGGATAGTGTATTCGAATGGAGCGACATGTCTACCAGTGGACTGGAGGAAGAACAAACACTGGTTGTCTCGGAATCAGGATAGTGTATCCGAATTGAGCGACATGACTACCAGTGGGCTGGAGGAAGAACAAACACTGGTTTTTTTCGGAATCAGGATAGTGTATCCGAATGGAGCGACATGTCTAACTGTGGACTGAAGGAAGAACAAACACTGGTTGTCTCGTAATCAGGATAGTGTGTCCGAATGGAGCGACATGTCTACCAGTGAACTGGAGGAAGAACAAACACTGGTCTCGGAATCAGGATAGTGTATCCGAATGGAGCGACATGTCTACCAGTCGACTGGAGGAAGAGCAAACACTGGTTGTCTCGGAATCAGGATAGTGTATCCGAATGGAGCGACATGTCTACCAGTGGACTGGAGGAAGAACACACACTGGCTGTCTCGGAATCAGGATAGTGTATCCGAATGGAGCGACATGTCTACCAGTGGACTGGAGGAAGAACAAACACTGGTTGTCTCGGAATCAGGATAGTGTATCCGAATGGAGCGACATGTCTACCAGTGAACTGGAGGAAGAACAAACACTGGTTGTCTCGGAATCAGGATAGTGTATCCGAATGGAGCGACATGTCTACCAGTGGACTGGAGGAAGAACAAACACTGGTTGTCTCGGAATCAGGATAGTGTATCCGAATGGAGCGACATGTCTACCAGTGGACTGGAGGAAGAACAAACACTGGTTGTCTCGGAATCAGGATAGTGTATTCGAATGGAGCGACATGTCTATCTGTGGACTGAAGGAAGAACAAACACTGGTTGTCTCGGAATCAATATAGTGTATTCGAATGGAGCGACATGTCTACCAGTGGACTGGAGGAAGAACAAACACTGGTTGTCTCGGAATCAGGATAGTGTATCCGAATGGAGCGACATGTCTACCAGTGGACTGGAGGAAGAACAAACACTGGTTGTTTCGGAATCAGGATAGTGTATCCGAATGGAGCGACATGTCTACCTGTGGACTGAAGGAAGAACAAACACTGGTTGTCTCGGAATCAGGATAGTGTATCCGAATGGAGCGACATGTCTACCAGTGAACTGGAGGAAGAACAAACACTGGTTGTCTCGGAATCAGGATAGTGTATCCGAATGGAGCGACATGTCTACCAGTGAACTGGAGGAAGAACAAACACTGGTTGTCTCGGAATCAGGATAGTTTATCCGAATGGAGCGACATGTCTACCAGTGGACTGGAGGAAGAACAAACACTGGTTGTCTCGGAATCAGGATAGTGTATCCGAATGGAGCGACATGTCTACCAGTGGACTGGAGGAAGAACAAACACTGGTTGTCTCGGAATCAGGATAGTGTATCCGAATGGAGCGACATATCTACCTGTGGACTGGAGGAAGAACACACACTGGCTGTCTCAGAATCAGGATAGTGTATCCGAATGGAGCGACATGTCTACCAGTGGACTGGAGGAAGAACAAACACTGGTTGTCTCGGAATCAGGATAGTGTATCCGAATGGAGCGACATGTCTACCAGTGGACTGGAGGAAGAACAAACACTGGTTGTCTCGGAATCAGGATAGTGTATCCGAATGGAGCGACATGTCTACCAGTGAACTGGCGGAAGAACAAACACTGGTCTCGGAATCAGGATAGTGTATCCGAATGGAGCGACATTCTACCAGTGGACTGGAGGAAGAACAAACACTGGTTGTCTCGGAATCAGGATAGTGTATCCGAATGGAGCGATATGTCTACCAGTGAACTGGAGGAAGAACAAAAACTGGTTTTCTCGGAATCAGGATAGTGTATCCGAATGGAGCGACATGTCTACCAGTGGACTGGAGGAAGAACAAACACTGGTTGTCTCGGAATCAGGATAGTGTATCCGAATGGAGCGACATGTCTACCAGTGGACTGGAGGAAGAACAAATACTGGTTGTCTCGGAATCAGGATAGTGTATCCGAATGGAGCGACATGTCTACCAGTGGACTGGAAGAAGAACAAACGCTGGTTGTCTCGGAATCATGATAGTGTATCCGAATGGAGCGACATGTCTACCAGTGGACTGGAGGAAGAACACACACTGGCTGTCTCGGAATCAGGATAGTGTATCCGAATGGAGCGACATGTCTACCAGTGGACTGGAGGAAGAACAAACACTGGTTGTCTCGGAATCAGGATAGTGTATCCGAATGGAGCGACATGTCTACCAGTGGACTGGAGGAAGAACAAACACTGGTTGTCTCGGAATCAGGATAGTGTATTCGAATGGAGCGACATGTCTACCTGTGGACTGAAGGAAGAACAAACGCTGGTTGTCTCGGAATCAGGATAGTGTATTCGAATGGAGCGACATGTCTACCAGTGGACTGGAGGAAGAACACACACTGGTTGTCTCGGAATCAGGATAGTGTATCCGAATTGAGCGACATGACTACCAGTGGGCTGGAGGAAGAACAAACACTGGTTGTTTCGGAATCAGGATAGTGTATCCGAATGGAGCGACATGTCTACCTGTGGACTGAAGGAAGAACAAACACTGGTTGTCTCGTAATCAGGATAGTGTATCCGAATGGAGCGACATGTCTACCAGTGAACTGGAGGAAGAACAAACACTGGTTGTCTCGGAATCAGGATAGTGTATCCGAATGGAGCGACATGTCTACCAGTGGACTGGAGGAAGAACACACACTGGTTGTCTCGGAATCAGGATAGTGTATCCGAATGGAGCGACATGTCTACCAGTGGACTGGAGGAAGAACAAACACTGGTTGTCTCGGAATCAGGATAGTGTATCCGAATGGAGCGACATGTCTACCAGTGAACTGGAGGAAGAACAAACACTGGTTGTCTCGGAATCTGGATAGTGTATCCGAATGAAGCGACATGTCTACCAGTGGACTGGAGGAAGAACACACACTGGCTGTCTCGGAATCAGGATTGTGTATCCGAATGGAGCGACATGTCTACCAGTGGACTGGAGGAAGAACAAACACTGGTTGTCTCGGAATCAGGATAGTGTATCCGAATGGAGCGACATGTCTACCAGTGGACTGGAGGAAGAACAAACACTGGTTTTCTCGGAATCAGGATAGTGTATTCGAATGGAGCGACATGTCTATCTGTGGACTGAAGGAAGAACAAACACTGGTTGTCTCGGAATCAATATAGTGTATCCGAATGGAGCGACATGTCTACCAGTGGACTGGAGGAAGAACAAACACTGGTTGTCTCGGAATCAGGATAGTGTATTCGAATGGAGCGACATGTCTACCTGTGGACTGAAGGAAGAACAAACGCTGGTTGTCTCGGAATCAGGATAGTGTATTCGAATGGAGCGACATGTCTACCAGTGGACTGGAGGAAGAACACACACTGGTTGTCTCGGAATCAGGATAGTGTATCCGAATTGAGCGACATGACTACCAGTGGGCTGGAGGAAGAACAAACACTGGTTGTTTCGGAATCAGGATAGTGTATCCGAATTGAGCGACATGTCTACCTGTGGAATGAAGGAAGAACACACACAGGTTGTCTCAGAATCAGGATAGTGTATCCGAATTGAGCGACATGTCTACCTGTGGAATGAAGGAAGAACAAACACTGGTTGTTTCGGAATCAGGATAGTGTATCCGAATGGAGCGACATGTCTACCAGTGAACTGGAGGAAGAACAAACACTGGTTGTCTCGGAATCAGGATAGTGTATCCGAATGGAGCGACATGTCTACCAGTGAACTGGAGGAAGAACAAACACTGGTTGTCTCGGAATCAGGATAGTGTATCCGAATGGAGCGACATGTCTACCAGTGAACTGGAGGAAGAACAAACACTGGTTGTCTCGGAATCAGGATAGTGTATCCGAATGGAGCGACATGTCTACCAGTGGACTGGAGGAAGAACACACACTGGCTGTCTCGGAATCAGGATAGTGTATCCGAATGGAGCGACATGTCTACCAGTGGACTGGAGGAAGAACAAACACTGGTTGTCTCGGAATCAGGATAGTGTATCCGAATGGAGCGACATGTCTACCAGTGAACTGGAGGAAGAACAAACACTGGTTGTCTCGGAATCTGGATAGTGTATCCGAATGAAGCGACATGTCTACCAGTGGACTGGAGGAAGAACACACACTGGCTGTCTCGGAATCAGGATTGTGTATCCGAATGGAGCGACATGTCTACCAGTGGACTGGAGGAAGAACAAACACTGGTTGTCTCGGAATCAGGATAGTGTATCCGAATGGAGCGACATGTCTACCAGTGGACTGGAGGAAGAACAAACACTGGTTTTCTCGGAATCAGGATAGTGTATTCGAATGGAGCGACATGTCTATCTGTGGACTGAAGGAAGAACAAACACTGGTTGTCTCGGAATCAATATAGTGTATTCGAATGGAGCGACATGTCTACCAGTGGACTGGAGGAAGAACAAACACTGGTTGTCTCAGAATCAGGATAGTGTATCCGAATTGAGCGACATGACTACCAGTGGGCTGGAGGAAGAACAAACACTGGTTGTTTCGGAATCAGGATAGTGTATCCGAATGGAGCGACATGTCTACCTGTGGACTGAAGGAAGAACAAACACTGGTTGTCTCGTAATCAGGATAGTGTATCCGAATGGAGCGACATGTCTACCAGTTAACTGGAGGAAGAACAAACACTGGTCTCGGAATCAGGATAGTGTATCCGAATGGAGCGACATGTCTACCAGTCGACTGGAGGAAGAACAAACACTGGTTGTCTCGGAATCAGGATAGTGTATCCGAATGGAGCGACATGTCTACCAGTGAACTGGAGGAAGAACAAACACTGGTTGTCTCGGAATCAGGATAGTGTATCCGAATGGAGCGACATGTCTACCAGTGGACTGGAGGAAGAACAAACACTGGTTTTCTCGGAATCAGGATAGTGTATCCGAATGGAGCGACATGTCTACCAGTGAACTGGAGGAAGAACACACACTGGCTGTCTCGGAATCAGGATAGTGTATCCAAATGGAGCGACATGTCTACCAGTGGACTGGAGGAAGAACAAACACTGGTTGTCTCGGAATCAGGATAGTGTATCCGAATGGAGCGACATGTCTACCAGTGAACTGGAGGAAGAACAAACACTGGTTGTCTCGGAATCAGGATAGTGTATCCGAATGGAGCGACATGTCTACCAGTGGACTGGAGGAAGAACACACACTGGCTGTCTCGGAATCAGGATAGTGTATCCGAATGGAGCGACATGTCTACCAGTGGACTGGAGGAAGAACAAACACTGGTTGTCTCGGAATCAGGATAGTGTATCCGAATGGAGCGACATGTCTACCAGTGGACTGGAGGAAGAACAAACACTGGTTGTCTCGGAATCAGGATAGTGTATCCGAATGGAGCGACATGTCTACCAGTGAACTGGAGGAAGAACAAACACTGGTTGTTTCGGAATCAGGATAGTGTATCCGAATGGAGCGACATGTCTACCTGTGGACTGAAGGAAGAACAAACACTGGTTGTCTCGGAATCAGGATAGTGTATCCGAATGGAGCGACATGTCTACCAGTGAACTGGAGGAAGGACAAACACTGGTTGTCTCGGAATCAGGATAGTGTATCCGAATGGAGCGACATGTCTACCAGTGAACTGGAGGAAGAACAAACACTGGTTGTCTCGGAATCAGGATAGTGTATCCGAATGGAGCGACATGTCTACCAGTGGACTGGAGGAAGGACAAACACTGGTTGTCTCGGAATCAGGATAGTGTATTCGAATGGAGCGACATGTCTACCAGTGGAATGGAGGAAGAACAAACACTGGTTGGCTCGGAATCAGGATAGTGTATTCGAATGGAGCGACATGTCTATCTGTGGACTGAAGGAAGAACAAACACTGGTTGTCTCGGAATCAATATAGTGTATTCGAATGGAGCGACATGTCTACCAGTCGACTGGAGGAAGAACAAACACTGGTTGTCTCGGAATCAATATAGTGTATTCGAATGGAGCGACATGTCTATCTGTGGACTGAAGGAAGAACAAACACTGGTTGTCTCGGAATCAATATAGTGTATTCGAATGGAGCGACATGTCTACCAGTCGACTGAAGGAAGAACAAACACTGGTTGTCTCGGAATCAATATAGTGTATCCGAATGGAGCGACATGTCTACCTGTGGACTGAAGGAAGAACAAACACTGGTTGTCTCGGAATCAATATAGTGTATTCGAATGGAGCGACATGTCTACCAGTGGACTGGAGGAAGAACAAACACTGGTTGTCTCAGAATCAGGATAGTGTATCCGAATTGAGCGACATGACTACCAGTGGGCTGGAGGAAGAACAAACACTGGTTGTTTCGGAATCAGGATAGTGTATCCGAATGGAGCGACATGTCTACCTGTGGACTGAAGGAAGAACAAACACTGGTTGTCTCGTAATCAGGATAGTGTATCCGAATGGAGCGACATGTCTACCAGTTAACTGGAGGAAGAACAAACACTGGTCTCGGAATCAGGATAGTGTATCCGAATGGAGCGACATGTCTACCAGTCGACTGGAGGAAGAACAAACACTGGTTGTCTCGGAATCAGGATAGTGTATCCGAATGGAGCGACATGTCTACCAGTGAACTGGAGGAAGAACAAACACTGGTTGTCTCGGAATCAGGATAGTGTATCCGAATGGAGCGACATGTCTACCAGTGGACTGGAGGAAGAACAAACACTGGTTTTCTCGGAATCAGGATAGTGTATCCGAATGGAGCGACATGTCTACCAGTGAACTGGAGGAAGAACACACACTGGCTGTCTCGGAATCAGGATAGTGTATCCAAATGGAGCGACATGTCTACCAGTGGACTGGAGGAAGAACAAACACTGGTTGTCTCGGAATCAGGATAGTGTATCCGAATGGAGCGACATGTCTACCAGTGAACTGGAGGAAGAACAAACACTGGTTGTCTCGGAATCAGGATAGTGTATCCGAATGGAGCGACATGTCTACCAGTGGACTGGAGGAAGAACACACACTGGCTGTCTCGGAATCAGGATAGTGTATCCGAATGGAGCGACATGTCTACCAGTGGACTGGAGGAAGAACAAACACTGGTTGTCTCGGAATCAGGATAGTGTATCCGAATGGAGCGACATGTCTACCAGTGGACTGGAGGAAGAACAAACACTGGTTGTCTCGGAATCAGGATAGTGTATCCGAATGGAGCGACATGTCTACCAGTGAACTGGAGGAAGAACAAACACTGGTTGTTTCGGAATCAGGATAGTGTATCCGAATGGAGCGACATGTCTACCTGTGGACTGAAGGAAGAACAAACACTGGTTGTCTCGGAATCAGGATAGTGTATCCGAATGGAGCGACATGTCTACCAGTCGACTGGAGGAAGGACAAACACTGGTTGTCTCGGAATCAGGATAGTGTATCCGAATGGAGCGACATGTCTACCAGTGAACTGGAGGAAGAACAAACACTGGTTGTCTCGGAATCAGGATAGTGTATCCGAATGGAGCGACATGTCTACCAGTGGACTGGAGGAAGGACAAACACTGGTTGTCTCGGAATCAGGATAGTGTATTCGAATGGAGCGACATGTCTACCAGTGGAATGGAGGAAGAACAAACACTGGTTGGCTCGGAATCAGGATAGTGTATTCGAATGGAGCGACATGTCTATCTGTGGACTGAAGGAAGAACAAACACTGGTTGTCTCGGAATCAATATAGTGTATTCGAATGGAGCGACATGTCTACCAGTCGACTGGAGGAAGAACAAACACTGGTTGTCTCGGAATCAATATAGTGTATTCGAATGGAGCGACATGTCTATCTGTGGACTGAAGGAAGAACAAACACTGGTTGTCTCGGAATCAATATAGTGTATTCGAATGGAGCGACATGTCTACCAGTCGACTGAAGGAAGAACAAACACTGGTTGTCTCGGAATCAATATAGTGTATCCGAATGGAGCGACATGTCTACCTGTGGACTGAAGGAAGAACAAACACTGGTTGTCTCGGAATCAGGATAGTGTATCCCAATGGAGCGACATGTCTACCAGTGAACTGGAGGAAGAACTAACACTGGTTGTCTCGGAATCAGGATAGTGTATTCGAATGGAGCGACATGTCTACCAGTGGACTGGAGGAAGAACAAACACTGGTTGTCTCGGAATCAGGATAGTGTATCCGAATGGAGCGACATGTCTACCAGTGGACTGGAGGAAGAACAAACGCTGGTTGTCTCGGAATCAGGATAGTGTATTCGAATGGAGCGACATGTCTACCAGTGGACTAGAGGAAGAACACACACTGGTTGTCTTGGAATCAGGATAGTGTATCCGAATGGCGCGACATGTCTCGGTGGACTGGAGGAAGAACACACACTGGTTGTCTCGGAATCAGGATAGTGTATCCGAATGGCGCGACATGTCTACCAGTGGACTGGAGGAAGAACAAACACTGGTTGTCTCGGAATCAGGATATAGTGTATCCGAATGGAGCGACATGTCTACCAGTGAACTGTTGTTTTAGTGAGCTAGTAATATAAAAATCAAATTAAGCGCGTTGGTCTCATACAAAGATGTTACGCACGATATTGGTGATCAGTGGCGTAACGTCAAAAGTGGCATAAATCAAGACACATTACAGAACCCCCATCTTCGCTAGCCAATGGTTACGATTCGCTCTGCTCATCTTCACCCTTGGCATCCTCTTCTTTTGTTTGTATTATCCACCATTAGATTGGCGCACCTATATATAGTTATAGTCACAGATACTGGAAAAAACTAAATAAAATCATAAAAACTAGTTCTTCGACATTCCTGAGTTAGTTATATGGAGTCTACCACAATGTAAAGCATAGCATAATCTTCTGGTACAGTTCTCTTTTTTACTAAATATTTTATCATTGAACTTTAGTAGATTTCGTCTAATTAGTATATCCGGCTCTAAGATTACATTAGTCAGTAGATTAAAGTCATTTGACAGAATTCTCCAGACGGATTCATCAATGTCACTAATAATATCTTTCAGTTCCTTCATGGATTCCTTGCGATAGGCATATAGAGCATTGCATTTAATGAGAAAGTGTAGTGTGTCCTCGTCTTCCAGTTGACAGAGAGGACAAGTCGCATTTACTTCATGTTGGTTAAATTTGCTACGATTGCATTGGAGTATATATGTACCTGTTAGCAATCTAGCCTTAATTCCACCACGGCGCACATCTTTTATGTTGTTTTGAACTGCGGTCCAGATTCTATGGACGTTTCCGATGGACAAGATTGCGGTTTCACAGAAAGTTAAAGATGATTTTTGAGAACAGTCAGAGATCAGTTTCTGATTCCAGAGTTTATCTACTGCTAGTTTAACTTCTCTTTTCCACGTTATCTTACACGGTACTATATGTAATAATGTTTTTATGGTAGGCAGGTCATAGTGCTCAAGCAAGTGTATCTGTCTCAATAGAATGTTCTTTGTCGTTACATTTTCATTTCTGATAATGCTACATAATAATTTGAGTTGTCAAATGTGGATTTCTGCGATAATAGCTCTCAATCCTAACAATAACTAGGTAATTCCTCTAACTGACCGAGATGGTAGACATTGAATTTTTCTCAGAAAGCTAAGGTCAAATCTTTCTAATAAGTTGAAATGTGTGGGTGTTAGGATGAATGTTTCTAATCCATAGAGAAGGCGTGGAAGTACATAATGTATTGAATAGTTTAATACATGTAGGTGGTAATCCATTCTCGCACAAGAGATTCTGTCTTCAACGTTGGATGTAATGTCATTGGTGCGCGTTCGAGATGATCCGGCCTTAAAACTATCCGGCCTGATGAAAATCCGGCCTTAATTGATTCGGCCTTAGTTGATACGGCCTTGGTTAATGCGGCCTCAGTTAAGAATGATGCGTATATATGGATATGTATACGATAAAACGACACATTGTGATGATTTGAGTAAATAATTAATTAATTAATTTGTCTATCAGGTGCCATATAGCATGTTTTTTTTGTCCCGGGCAGGTAGTCGTTTTTTACTTATTTATTTGTTACGAGGAGTTCCGAAGGCAGCTTTACGTTGAGGCGGGATTGCTTATATAACATATATCGTATTTATATTGACGGAAATCTTTCATACGATAAATATATATATATATATGTATATTATTTCGTATTAACACGATGAAGATCGTTACATCGGTTTCATCAAAAGAATTGGAGTACTTTTTGAGTAATTTATAGTATGACTTCCTTTTATTTTTTGGTAACCCTTATAATCATACTGCCAGTGCAATTATATACGACTATTAAACAAATGATAATTAATTGCAAGAGAACATCTAAGGAATTTTGCTTGTTGACTGCTTGGTGTATCAACCTGAATTGTTTTTCTAATCATCAACTTCAATGGAAATGATTTCCGTCATTATTACCAAAAATTACTAATTAAAAAACTGTTAAAATAATAACGATTTATTATGGCTTTTCATATTGAGTTATGAGTAAATCTTGTGAAAACACTACAAGTTCCAATATTTTATTCATCATATCCATGAATATTTAAATAATATTTTAAATTTAAATACAACTTTTATTTTTTAATTATTCTTTTCCATTTGATATAAAGCCGGATTTGCCGTAGGCCGCATAAATATATGATAAGGCCGGAACATCCATTTGATATAAGGTCGGATTTTCGTAAGGCCGCATCAACTAAGGACGTATCTGTCATAAGGCCGAATCAATTTGTAAGGATTCCTGGTTGAACGTAGTATGCCAATGCAAGGTGAGTAGTAGTTTGTGATATTGAGACTTCTTTATCGCCGAGTTTCCAATCAGATACCTCAAAACGAGTACTCTTCTTCGGAATTCTCATTATAATTGTACTTTTCTCTGGATGAATAACATATTTTTCTCTGTTTGCAAAAGAGTTTGTAACATCTAGCATTAGTTGTAGATCAGAAGTGGAATTTGCGAGAAGATCTAAGTCATCTGCTACCGTAGGACAGCCTACATACGTTGTTCCAATGTGGGTTCCAACTCTGTTACGCTCAAGGGTGAGTAGTAGTTCATTGATATAGGTTTTGCAGAGACCAGTTGACAAAATGCCGAGCTGACCAACTCCTTGTTGGATCGGAAACGGATCATTGATATGGCCAGACCATTTAACTCTTGATGATAGATTGAAGTACCAAGCATCCATGAGACTCCATATTTTCCCGTTTATACCATTATAGAAAAGCTTACATTTTAGAGATTGATGGTCTACAGCATCGAAGGCTTTTTGTGAATCGAGAAAAGCTGTATATAGTGGTAAATTCAGTTTCTTGGCTTCTGTTATAGATTCGTTAATAACCAATGCTGCAAGAAGTATAGACGTTCCTTTGGCGAAACCAAATTGTAATGATGACTGTTGTGACGGTAGTAGATGTTCAATTCGATTGAGTATTAGGGACCGACCATTTAACTTGAAGGAGTTTTTTAACACGAGAGTAAGTATATTAATTTTTTTTGTCGCGCAAAGCGCGAATTTTTTTTTCAGCATTCCACATTAGGTTATATGTCAAAAACTCTGAACCAAATTTTTTTTTTGCCTCCACCAAAAGCAGAATATTTTTTTCAGCAACATTGGGAATCAGAATATTTTTTTAGAAAAAAAACATAACCCCCCTCCCCTTTTCAAGTTAAATGGTCGTTCCCTTACGGGTTCCAGAATTTTCCCTATAATACATGGGGGCCGTAGCTATAATCCGACAGTCCGATAGTCCGACAAATGCTTTAAACTGATGAAAGTTTTGAAAAATAATTTGGTCAAAGATGATATATTCGTAATTTCAGGATATGGGCCATTCATTTTTATACGCCCGTCGAAATACGGGCTTATTATGGCATACCGCTGTTCGTCCGTCCATCCACGCCTCGTACGATAACATCTCTCACTTGTTCCCCTTTTTACTGATAGGTCACGTCGTGACATACATTGTATTGATAAAAGGGGGAGGAAGTGAGAGGTGTGATTTTAGTCAGTTTGGAAAACGCCAGTTTTCTTATGGTATATACAATTAATTGGTTTAAAAAATGAAGCATATTAATTACTGTTCTCACGCTGAGCAACTGTCACAAAAGGGGGAGAGGGGCGTATCATGGCACAGTTGTTTATTTTGTCACATTCCGATGCCGTTTCTTTCCGTGATATAAGGAGTCACTTAGGGACAATTCCTTCAATCGTAACTTTTTATATATGCGCTTGTCATAGAAGGCGACTATAGCAGGGTCACCCGTCGGAATCCCGGGGAAAAAAATAGGACCAACTTGTCGTCGAAAGAGACAGAAAAACATGTTCTCGTGTTAAGTCGTTGCCCATGTTGACCCATCCCAGAGTCCCCTCTTTCTTATTTTTTGTTTACAAACTTTTCTCATCCTGAATATGACTGAAATATTACTTGCTGAACTTTAAGCAATCAATCAATCAATCAATTCGCACACATTATTGTATCCAGCTCTATTGATGTGTCGACATTGCTTTTGAACATAAATATTCCATGATAAAGGGCGGGGGACACTGGTACGCTCTTCTTTTTGTCTTTTCCTTTTTTTGTATTCATTTATTTTTATCTTTCTTTTCAATAATGACTTTTCTTGGCTGGACTCGGCTACACGCTACTTGAATAAAGCCTGAAGCAGTCGCTACTAAAACAAAATACGGGATACTTACACTACCGGTTCATCACGACTGGATCCAGGTTTTGATGGAGTCCGTGTTGTTCATATATGTGTTTTTAGCTCACCTGACCCAAAGGGTCATGGGAGCTATTGTCACCACTAAGCGTCCGTCGTCCTTCCGTCCGTCTGTTAACTTTTCACATTTTAATCAACTCCTCTGAAGCCACTGGGCCAATTTGAACCAAACTTTGGTGGAATGGTCCTTGGATGGCCCCCTTCCAAATTTGTGTCCGGTGATTCCGACTTCCAACCAAGATGGCCGCCAAGCTAAAAATAGAAAAAAGGGGGGATGAAATTTTGATTGTTCATTGCTGCTTTAGTATAAGTCAAAATGAGCTCAAATTTTAACTGCAGCTACATGGCAAGGAGTAGTTTAGCATATATTCCGGGTTTTTCTGTGAAATTTTTCTTTCAGCCGATATATACCGATTATGCAAATTAGGCATATTTTGATAAAAGATCACATTTAAATCTTCTCCTCTGAAACCGCTGAACCAAATTAAACCAAACCTGGCAGGGATGGTTCCAGGGTGGGTCCCTTTCAAAATTGTGTCCGACAGTCCCGCTCTCCATTCAAGATGGCTGCTGTTACTAAAAATAGAAATTTCTTCAATTGTCCATTGCTGCTTTAGTATAAGTCAAAATGAGCTCAAATTTTAACTGCAGCTACATGGCAAGGAGTAGTTTAACATATATTCCCAGTTTTTCTGTGAAATTTTTCTTTCAGCCGATATATACCGATTATGCAAATTAGGCATATTTTGATAAAAGATCACATTTAAATCTTCTCCTCTGAAACCGCTGAACCAAGTTAAAGCAAATTTGGCTGGGATGATCCTTGGGTGGTCCCCTTTCAATATTGTGTCCGACAGCCCCGCCCTCCATTCAAAATGGCTGCTGTTACTAAAAATAGAAATTTGTTTAGTTGTCAATTTCCACTTTATTACAAATCAAAATGAACTCAAATTTTAACTGCAGCTATATGGCAATAAGTAGTCTAACATATATTTTGGGTTTTTCTGTGAGATTTTTTCAGCCAGTTTATTCCGTTTTGGAATATTATGAGATAAAAATCACATCAAAATCTTTTTCTCAGAAATTTGAGTTGAAATGGTCTTTGGGTGGCCCACTTTCAAAATTATGTGTAACACCCCCATTTTCTATCAACTTTAGAGGTCAAATTGAAAACCAGGTGAGCGATTACAGGCTCCTGGGAGCCTCTAGTTTTTAGTTCTTGTGTGTCCCTGCCAATTGTTTGTCCGTCTATGATATCGTGTTTCCGATGTTCTGGACCTTTCCTTGGTGAGAAAACGGTTAGGTTTCTGGCCCCATATTACACATGTTATAGTGTTAACTTTCAAAGAAATAAAGCATTTGCCGGACTATCGGACTGTCGGACTATCGGACCGTCTGACTATCGGACTGTCGGACTATCGGACTGTCGGACTATCGGACTGTCGGATTATAGGTCGGACCCCAGTACATGAGACTGTTATTCCTCTATAAATACTAAAGTCAGTGGCATCACGTCCTTTTTTGTATACTGGTGTTATAATCCCTGATAGAAATTGTGGTGGGATGTAACCGTGTTCTAAAATGGCATTGAACTTTTCTACTAATGCGGCTACGATAGATTGACCAGCAAGTTTAAAGTGTTCAGCACTTATTCCGAATTCGTCACCAGATTTCTTGTTATTTAGCTTAGTTATAGCTGCGGTAACTTCATAATGGGAAATAGGTATAAAATCGCTGTCCATATTATTAATAATTTCTCGAATCAAGTCTATATGCTGTGATACATCTTTCTGGTAGTCAGAGTTAAATTCTACTAGTTATTTTGGCCGAAGTTAGTCATTTCGTACCATAACCATTTCGTACCATTGTCATTTCGTACCATAATTTACCATTTCGTACCACAAAATTGCATTTTCGTCCCATAACCAGAAACCATTTCGTACCATACGTATTTTGCACCACAACCATTTCGTACCATACGTATTTTGCACCATAACCATTTCGTACCATATGTAATATTTCTCAGTAGCCAATTTGGAAATAGAATTACACTATGACCATTTCGTACCATATGGAAGTAGATACATTATGACAATTTCGTACCATATAGAAATATAATACACTATGACCAATTCGTATCATATAGAAATAGAATACACTATGACCAATTCGTACCATATAGAAATAGATTACACTATGACCAATTCGTACCATATGGAGGCAGTCGCGTAGCTGCCTTTACGCAAAAAATCAATTGTTTGCACATCATTTTGGCAAAATAAAATTGTTTTGCTTGCACTAAGAAATATTATTACTGACATGGGAAGAATCCCACTTTTTCAGTGTAATTAATAATCATAGCGTGTTTTATATGCGATCTGGTAGAAGCGGTCAAAGACAGTGAAGTTGTTATTAATCAGTTAACTTCGGAAAGAAACAACCAAACTGTGTGAGACCCGATCGTTATTTGATATGGCCGTTTCTATTGCCGATCAGTTTGAAATTCTACCGACTATTCCAAGGTGAACGGGCCGACAGATCAACCGAGCTGGTCATCCCGCTGATAACCCTAGCCAGTTTTGGCAGCGGTCTATGTACTACCCGTTTATGGACTATTACATATCAGAGCTAACCGCCAGATTACTTGGAAATGGCGGCAGATACCAGGCACAATACTTGATACCAATGAACTTGCCTAGACTAACACCAGACACCGTAGACGTTATATTTGACACATGCAAAACCGATTTGTTTGTCATTGTGTTGTCTGATATACGGATTCAGATTACCCCTTTGGTATCTTTTGGTCATTGTGTTGTCTGATATACGGATTCTGATTGTCCTTTTGGTATCTTTTGATCATTGTGTTGTCTGATATACAGATTCTGATTGCCCCTTTGGTATCTTTTGGTCATTGTGTTGTCTGATATACAGATTCTGATTGCCCCTTTGGGATCTTTTGGTCATTGTGTTGTCTGATATACAGATTCTGATTTCCCCTGTGGTATCTTTTGGTCATTGTGTTGTCTGATATACAGATTCTGATTGCCCCTTTGGTATCTTTTGGTCATTTTGTTGTCTGATATACAGTTTCTGGTTGCCCCTTTGGTATCTTTTGATCATTTTGTTGTCTGATATACAGATTCTGATTGCCCCTTTGGTATCTTTTGGCCATTGTGTTGTCTGATATACGGATTCTGATTACCCCTTTCGTATCTTTCGGTCATTGTGTTGTCTGATATACAGATTTTGATTGCCCCTTTGGTATCTTTTGGTCATTGTGTTTTCTGATATACAGATTCTGATTGCCCCTTTGGTATCTTTTGGTCATTGTGTTGTCTGATATACAGATTCTGATTGCCCCTTTGGTATCTTTTGGTCATTGTGTTGTCTGATATACAGATTCTGATTGCCCCTTTGGTATCTTTTGGTCATTGTGTTTTCTGATATACAGATTCTGATTGCCCCTTTGGTATCTTTTGGTCATTGTCTTGTCTGATATACAGATTCTGATTGTCCCTTTGGTATCTTTTGGTCATTGTGTTGTCTGATATACAGATTCTGATTGCCCCTTTGGTTTCTTTTGGTCATTGTGTTGTCTGATATACAGATTCTGATTACCCTTTGGTATCTTTTGGTCATTGTGTTGTCTGATATTGTAACGAACTTGCATTATGTATTTATATATTATATATTGGATAATTTAATATGGTTATATTTTCCACTAACACCGATAGAAAAGTCAAACTGACAGATAGTTTATCACGTAGTACGGTTACCCATGAGATTTAAACAAGGTGAGTTGAAAGTCAGTCGGCACATGTATGTTGAGTGGAGCACACGCTTTGTGTTTAAGTAAAGTGAGGAACAGGCAGTTTGAGTATTACAATTGTCAAATACAGGACTTGGATATTCATAGGCGAAGGTTCCTTACACTCAGGAGTTTTTATTCCTGGTTTTTGGTGTGCGTGTAGGAAAGTTTGCTGTCGGTGTAAATGGTGTCTTTGTTGAAATGGTACCGGTTTTGGTGTACATAAATTGATGTCACAACGCCCAGCATCGTGATATTATTATCGTTAAATGCCGTCATTAATTTGGAGTTTTAAAGACCCGAGAAGTCCGTGCTGAACACATTATATTTATGCAGTCATATGAGTCACAGTTCGCTGGATACAATAGTGAAGCGATATATTAATCATCTAGTGTTCTCGTCATCAATTTAGAATCTACATTTATGTGAAATTAATCCGTCCGTATTTATAAATTATCCAAGGGGAACAACCCAGTCCAATTAGTGAATTTCTACAGTATCAGGAATGCGTGCTTGCGGGATGGTATGTTTCCGGCTGTAAAATGTATATAGTTTATATATGCATTATATTTGTTCAGTGTTTTGAATGAATGTCGTTTATGTTCTGTGTTGTGAATCTTGTAATATTGTGTACATTTCATTCCATATATCATTTGTTTTGTGTTTATTTTTATTATGTTTTGTTCATTAAATTTATATGTTTAATATAGTGTTATATGACATTGGCCACCTGACAATCCAAAGAACTTACTTCTTTACAATGGTGGCAGCGGTGGGATTGTCACTGTGCCAATAGTTATATTAGACAGTTGTCAAGGTTGACAAGAACAGTTATTTTGACATGTATTATTGATGATTATTTGTCATTCATATTTATTTATTTATTTTTGTGTATTTGTATTTTGCATTGTATAACATGGCTAGTGGATTGCCAAAGTGGGTATCAGAGTTGTTAGACAAGGGTGAAAAGTTAGAGGTATGCCTAGAATTGTAAAAGAATATGCAGGCTACAGAGAGGGAAGACAGAGCAGCTGAGAGAGAAATGAGAAAAATAGAGATGGAAAGAGAGGTAAAATTAAGAGAGTTAGAACTTAGAGAGAAAGAATTAGCTCATGGTAATGTTCAACCTTATTCTACTCCCAATTTGAAGTCAAAGCTTCCCAAATTTCATGAAGGTCAAGACCCAGATGTGTTTTTGAAGTCTTTTGAAAAGTTAGCAGCACTTCATGAAATACCGAAGCTTGAGTGGGCCCTGAGATTAGTCCCTTTACTTTGTGGGAAAGCTTTAGAAGCATTTTCTAGATTGCCAGACGAGGACAGTAGAAATTATGACGAAATTAAAACTGCTATTTTGTCTAGATATGAGCTTACTGCTGCGGCATATAGGGAAAAGTTCAGAAACTCAAGTCAGCTTTCAGATGAATCATTTAAGGAATTTGCTGTTCGATTAGTTGGTTTTCTAAGGCATTGGTTAGAACGCGAAGAGATAGGTAATGATTTTGCAAAGTTTGCTGATTTAGTTGCAAGAGAACAGTTAATGGTAAGTTGTAGTAAAGAGTTAAAACTTTGGATAAAAGAACAGAAGCCAAAAACTGTTGATGAGCTGATTGAGAAAGCAGAAGCGTTTCAGCAAGCTCACAAGAATGCACATGTAAGTAAACCAGACCAACCAAAACATCCAGGTAAGAGTTTTCAGTACAAAGAAAAACAAGCAGAGACTAGAACTTGTTTTATTTGTCAGAAAGCAGGACATATTGCAACGAATTGTCCTTCAAAGCCAAAGAAACCAGCAGAGAGTGGACATAAACAAGGTAAGTTTGGCTTATGTATACAAACTCAGCATGAACATACTGTTGATGGCTATAATAGTGGTGTAACTGTAAAACTACAAGGTATCTCGTGTAATGGCAATAAAGTACAAGTGCATGGACTTGATATTGTTGAAGGTAAGATTAATAACGATGATGTATCTGTTTTAAGAGATACAGGATGTTCTACTGTATTTGTTCACAGTAAGTTTACTAACACAGATCATTTGACAGGTCATACTAGAGATATATGTTTAGCGGATGGTACAGTAAAGCAGTGTCCTGAGGTGTACATTAATGTATCTACTCCTTTTATTTCAGGTGACATTGTAGCACTAATTTTCGATACACCGTTTGCAGATCTTGTAGTAGGTAACTATGTGAATACATCTGTGCCACATAGTATTGAAGAGGTTCCTGTGACTGGAGGTAGAGATATTTTTGTTTCAGAAGAGACAGTTCCTTTTAATGCAGTTGAGACTCGATCTAGAAAGAAGAAGCAAGATGAAGCAGATAAGAAAATAGACGAGACCACAGAAAGGTTTAGTAATGATACATCCATAACTCATCCTATAGATTTTTCAGATATATCTCAAGAATTCAAGATTTGTGACAGAAAACAACTGATAGACTTACAGAAGACAGACACAACTTTAGATAAGATAAGGTAAGATCGTATGTTAGTGAAGAACACAATGAAAATCAGTCATCATACTTTGTTTATTTGTCCGATTTACTATATAGAGTGTACAGTAAGCCAAATGGTGAAAGTATTCACCAGATTGTGTTGCCAAGGCAATTAAGAGACATGGTACTTAAGATAGGGCATGACATTCCGTTAGCTGGTCATCTTGAAAATAAAAAGACAAGAGATAGAATTATGCAACATTTTTTTTGGCCAGGTATATTTAATGATATATCAGAGTACTGTAGATCTTGTCCTGATTGCCAGATAGGTTCAGCAAAGGGGAGAGTACCCCGAGCTCCGCTGATTAGTATGCCACCTATGGACGAGCCATTTCAGCGCATTGCTTTAGATTTTGTTGGCCCTTTGCCTATGACAGACAGTAAAAATCGTTTTATTTTGGTTTGTTTCGATAATGCTACTAAATATCCAGAAGCAATTGCATTGAGAGACCAAGAAGCTAGCACAGTTTCCAATGCTTTGATTAGTTTATTTTCTAGGGTGGGAATACCTAAAGAAATGCTGACTGACCAAGGGAGTAGCTTCATGTCGGAGTTAATGCGGGAGGTATGTAGATTATTACAAACAAGTAGGTTACGCACCAGTCCTTACCATGCTATGTGCAATGGACTTTGTGAAAAGTTTAATGGTGTACTGAAGAAAATGTTGAAAGCATATGCAAGATCGAAGCCTAAAACATGGGACGAATATATTCCGTACTTGCTATTCGCATACAGAGAAGTGCCAAATGAGAGCACCGGATTTTCGCCATTTGAACTATTATATGGCAGGCATATTAGAGGTCCTCTAGCAGTTCTTAAAGAGGAATGGGAAGAACCGAGTACATGACAAAATTCTGTATTAAGCCATTTATTAGACACAAGAGAAAAGATGAAAACAATGGCAGAGCTTGCCACTGAAAATGAGAAACAAGCAAAACAGAAACAAAAACTGTACTATGATAGAAAATGCCAAAGGTATGGCATGAAAAGGTAAAAAAGGATAAGGATAATGATGTTGAAACAGATATTGCTGCGTGCTTAAACGTAATTTCAGATCTTAGTACAGATGAAGGTACAGACGGCAGTGAGATAAATCTAGCTATTTCTCCTGCTTTACAAAGAAAAGAAAGTGTAGATGACGTCCATATATCACCAGAGTTGATGTCTGATAAGAGAAAACAGCTCAAAGAACTCATGGTAGAATACGATGACATATTTAGTGATGTACCTCAGGTAACAAATATTATAGAACATAAAGTAGTTACTAGAACAGAAGAGCCAGTATATAAACGGGCTTATCCGATACCATATGCACTTAGAGACAAAGTCAAGAAAGAGATTGACGATATGTTGAAAGCAGGTATAGTTGAACCTTCTGATAGCCCTTATGCAGCCCTTATTGTTTTGATTAAAAAAAAGGATCAATCTCTCCGCATATGTTTAGATTTCGTGATTTAAACAAACAGACTATTTTCGATCCTGTATTGATGCCTCGCATGGATGAGGTACTAACTAAGGTTAGTAAAGCGAGGTACATAAGTAAGCTGGACTTAACAAAAGGGTACTGGCAGGTCCCTCTCGATTTAGAAAGTAGAACAAAAAGTGCATTTATTACTCCTTGTGGGCACTATCAGTTCACTGTGATGCCATTTGGAATGATCAATTCCGGAGCCACTTTTGTCCGTATGATGGACAAAGTCTTAGAAGGGTTCGATGAATTTGCAGATTCATTTATTGATGATATAGGTATTTTTAGCGATACATGGGAATTTCATGTTGAACACCTGAGAGCAGTATTTCAATCCTTAAGAGAGGCAAAACTCGTTGCCAAACCAAGTAAGTGTTTTGTCGGATACGTAGAGCTAGAATTTTTAGGTCACATTGCAGGAAGTGGTAACATTAAACCTGTTCAAGACAAGGTTTCTGCCATTCGACAGTTTCCGGTTCCTGTTACAAAGAAACAAATCCGGTCATTTTTAGGTCTTATAGGTTTTTATAGAAAGTTCATACCACAGTTTTCAGACATATCAGTACATTTAACTGACCTCACAAAGAAAAACGTACCAAACAAAGTTAAATGGTCAGATACAACACAGAAAGCATTTGACAAATTGAAGGATTGTATTTGTAGTGACCCTGTTTTACGGAGTCCAGATTTTTCTAAAAATTTATTTTCCAGACTGATGCATCAGGAAAGGGTATGGGAGCTGTGCTTGAACAAGAGTTCGACGATGGGCGACATCCGATTTTGTTTATCAGTAAGAAGCTGTCCGGAGCTGAATGCAACTATGCAGTGATAGAAAAGGAGTGTTTTGCCATTGTTTGGGCGGTAAAAACACTGAGAAATTTTCTTGAGGGTAAAGAGTTCACTATTAACACTGATCATGCCCCTTTACAGTGGTTGCATAAGATGAAAACCAGTAATCAGCGGTTACTGCGTTGGAGTTTGATACTTCAAGAATTCAGTTTTACTATTTCTTACATTGCAGGCAAGACGAACATTGTTGCAGATGTATTATTTTAACCTTATTTACTTTGTAATTTCAGATATTTTTTTGAAGTTCGTTTGGCTGGTCGGACTAAATGGTCTTTAGTCTTTAGGAAAGGGACGTTTGTAACGAACTTGCATTATGTATTTATATATTATATATTGGATAATTTAATATGGTTATATTTTCCACTAACACCGATAGAAAAGTCAAACTGACAGATAGTTTATCACGTAGTACGGTTACCCATGAGATTTAAACAAGGTGAGTTGAAAGTCAGTCGGCACATGTATGTTGAGTGGAGCACACGCTTTGTGTTTAAGTAAAGTGAGGAACAGGCAGTTTGAGTAATACAATTGTCAAATACAGGACATGGATATTCATAGGCGAAGGTTCCTTACACTCAGGAGTTTTTATGCCTGGTTTTTGGTGTGCGTGTAGGAAAGTTTGCTGTCGGTGTAAATGGTGTCTTTGTTGAAATGGTACCGTTTTGGTGTACATAAATTGATGTCACAACGCCCAGCATCGGTGATATTATTATCGTTAAATGCCGTCATAAATTTGGAGTTTTAAAGTCCGTAATTACAATCCGAGAAGTCCGTGCTGAACACATTATATTTATGCAGTCATATGAGTCACAGTTCGCTGGATACAATAGTGAAGCGATATATTAATCATCTAGTGTTCTCGTCATCAATTTAGAATCTACATTTATGTGAAATTAATCCGTCCGTATTTATAAATTATCCAAGGGGAACAACCCAGTCCAATTAGTGAATTTCTACAGTACCAGGAATGCGTGCTTGCGGGATGGTATGTTTCCGGCTGTAAAATGTATATAGTTTATATATGCATTATATTTGTTCAGTGTTTTGAATGAATGTCGTTTATGTTCAGTGTTGTGAATCTTGTAATATTGTGTACATTTCATTCCATATATCATTTGTTTTGTGTTTATTTTTATTATGTTTTGTTCATTAAATTTATATGTTTAATATATTGTTATATGACATTGGCCACCTGACAATCCACAGAACTTACTTCTTTACAGATATATAGATTCTGATTGCCCCTTTGGTATTTTTGATCATTGTGTTGTCTGATATACAGATTCTGATTGCCCCTTTGGTATCTTTTGGTCATTGTGTTGTCTGATATACATATTCTGATTGCCCCTTTGGTTTCTTTTGGTCATTGTGTTGTCTGATATACAGATTCTGATTGCCCCTTTGGTATCTTTTGGTCATTGTGTTGTTTGATATACATATTCTGATTGTCCCTTTGGTATCTTATGGTCATTGTGTTGTTTGATATACATA
This sequence comes from Bathymodiolus septemdierum, assembly GCA_963383655.1. NCBI lineage: Eukaryota > Metazoa > Mollusca > Bivalvia > Mytilida > Modiolidae > Bathymodiolus > Bathymodiolus septemdierum. Next base: position 3,146,955 of record OY726529.1, on the reverse strand, counting down.
TTCTGATTGCCTCTTTGGTATCTTTTGGTCATTGTGTTGTTTGATATACATATTCTGATTGCCTCTTTGGTATCTTTTGGTCATTGTGTTGTCTGATATAGAGATTCTGATTGCCCCTTTGGTATCTTTTGGTCATTGTGTTGTTTGTTATACATATTCTGATTGCCTCTTTGGTATCTTTTGGTCATTGTGTTGTCTGATATACAGATTCTGATTGCCCCTTTGGTATCTTTTGGTCATTGTGTTGTTTGATATACATATTCTGATTGTTCCTTTGGTATCTTTTGGTCATTGTGTTTTCTGATATACAGATTCTGATTATCCTTTGGTATCTTTTGGTCATTGTGTTGTCTGATATACGGATTCTGATTGTCCCTTTGGTATCTTTTGGTCATTGTGTTGTCTGATATACATATTCTGATTGTCCCTTTGGTATCTTTTGGTCATTGTGTTTTCTGATATACAGATTCTGATTATCCTTTGGTATCTTTTGGTCATTGTGTTGTCTGATATACGGATTCTGATTGTCCCTTTGGTATCTTTTGGTCATTGTGTTGTTTGATATACGGATTCTGATTGTCCCTTTGGTATCTTTTGGTCATTGTGTTGTCTGATATACAGATTATGATTGTCCCTTTGGTATCTTTTGGTCATTGTGTTGTCTGATATACAGATTCTGATTACCCTTTGGTATCTTTTGGTCATTGTGTTGTCTGATATTGTAACGAACTTGCATTATGTATTTATATATTATATATTGGATAATTTAATATGGTTATATTTTCTACTAACACCTATAGAAAAGTCAAACAGACCGATAGTTTATCACGTAGTACGGTTACCCATGAGATTTAAACAAGGTGAGTTGAAAGTCAGTCGGCACATGTATGTTGAGTGAAGCACACGCTTTGTGTTTAAGTAAAGTGAAGAACAGGCAGTTTGAGTATTACAATTGTCAAATACAGGACATGGATATTCATAGGCGAAGGTTCCTTACACTCAGGAGTTTTTATGCCTGGTTTTTGGTGTGCGTGTAGGAAAGTTTGCTGTCGGTGTAAATGGTGTCTTTGTTGAAATGGTACCGGTTTTGGTGTACATAAATTGATGTCACAACGCCCAGCATCGGTGATATTATTATCGTTAAATGCCGTCATAAATTTGGAGTTTTAAAGTCCGTAATTACAATCCGAGAAGTCCGTGCTGAACACATTATATTTATGCAGTCATATGAGTCACAGTTCGCTGGATACAATAGTGAAGCGATATATTAATCATCTAGTGTTCTCGTCATCAATTTAGAATCTACATTTATGTGAAATTAATCCGTCCGTATTTATAAATTATCCAAGGGGAACAACCCAGTCCAATTAGTGAATTTCTACAGTACCAGGAATGCGTGCTTGCGGGATGGTATGTTTCCGGCTGTAAAATGTATATAGTTTATATATGCATTATATTTGTTCAGTGTTTTGAATGAATGTCGTTTATGTTCAGTGTTGTGAATCTTGTAATATTGTGTACATTTCATTCCATATATCATTTGTTTTGTGTTTATTTTTATTATGTTTTGTTCATTAAATTTATATGTTTAATATATTGTTATAGGACATTGGCCACCTGACAATCCAAAGAACTTACTTCTTTACAGATATATAGATTCTGATTGCCCCTTTGGTATTTTTGGTCATTGTGTTGTCTGATATACAGATTCTGATTGTCCCTTTGGTATCTTTTGGTCATTGTGTTGTCTGATATACAGATTCTTATTGCCCCTTTGGTATATTTTGGTCATTGTGTTGTCTGATATACAGATTCTGATTGCCCCTTTGGTATCTTTTGGTCATTGTGTTGTCTGATATACGGATTCTGATTGTCCTTTTGGTATCTTTTGGTCATTGTGTTGTCTGATATACAGATTCTGATTGTCCCTTTGGTATCTTTTGGTCATTGTGTTGTCTGATATACAGATTCTTATTGCCCCTTTGGTATATTTTGGTCATTGTGTTGTCTGATATACAGATTCTGATTGCCCCTTTGGTATCTTTTGGTCATTGTGTTGTCTGATATACAGATTCTGATTCCCCCTTTGGTATCTTTTGGTCATTGTGTTGTTTGATATACGGATTCTGATTGTCCCTTTGGTATCTTTTGGTCATTGTGTTGTCTGATATACAGATTCTGATTGCCCCTTTGGTATCTTTTGGTCATTGTGTTGTCTGATATACAGATTCTGATTACCCTTTGGTATCTTTTGGTCATTGTGTTGTCTGATATTGTAACGAACTTGCATTATGTATTTATATATTATATATTGGATAATTTAATATGGTTATATTTTCTACTAACACCGATAGAAAAGTCAAACAGACCGATAGTTTATCACGTAGTACGGTTACCCATGAGATTTAAACAAGGTGAGTTGAAAGTCAGTCGGCACATGTATGTTGAGTGGAGCACACGCTTTGTGTTTAAGTAAAGTGAGGAATAGGCAGTTTGAGTATTACAATTGTCAAATACAGGACATGGATATTCATAGGCGAAGGTTCCTTACACTCAGGAGTTTTTATGCCTGGTTTTTGGTGTGCGTGTAGGAAAGTTTGCTGTCGGTGTAAATGGTGTCTTTGTTGAAATGGTACCGGTTTTGGTGTACATAAATTGATGTCACAACGCCCAGCATCGGTGATATTATTATCGTTAAATGCCGTCATAAATTTGGAGTTTTAAAGTCCGTAATTACAACCCGAGAAGTCCGTGCTGAACACATTATATTTATGCAGTCATATGAGTCACAGTTCGCTGGATACAATAGTGAAGCGATATATTAATCATCTAGTGTTCTCGTCATCAATTTAGAATCTACATTTATGTGAAATTAATCCGTCCGTATTTATAAATTATCCAAGGGGAACAACCCAGTCCAATTAGTGAATTTCTACAGTATCAGGAATGCGTGCTTGCGGGATGGTATGTTTCCGGCTGTAAAATGTATATAGTTTATATATGCATTATATTTGTTCATTGTTTTGAATGAATGTCGTTTATGTTCAGTGTTGTGAATCTTGTAATATTGTGTACATTTCATTCCATATATCATTTGTTTTGTGTTTATTTTTATTATGTTTTGTTCATTAAATTTATATGTTTAATATATTGTTATATGACATTCGCCACCTGACAATCCACAGAACTTACTTCTTTACAGATATATAGATTCTGATTGCCCCTTTGGTATTTTTGATCATTGTGTTGTCTGATATACAGATTCTGATTGCCCCTTTGGTATCTTTTGGTCATTGTGTTGTCTGATATACATATTCTGATTGCCCCTTTGGTTTCTTTTGGTCATTGTGTTGTCTGATATACAGATTCTGATTGCTCCTTTGGTATCTTTTGGTCATTGTGTTGTTTGATATACATATTCTGATTGTCCCTTTGGTATCTTTTGGTCATTGTGTTGTTTGATATACATATTCTGATTGCCTCTTTGGTATCTGTTGGTCATTGTGTTGTCTGATATACAGATTCTGATTGCCCCTTTGGTATCTTTTGGTCATTGTGTTGTTTGATATACATATTCTGATTGCCTCTTTGGTATCTTTTGGTCATTGTGTTGTCTGATATACAGATTCTGATTGCCCCTTTGGTATCTTTTGGTCATTGTGTTGTTTGATATACATATTCTGATTGCCTCTTTGGTATCTTTTGGTCATTGTGTTGTCTGATATACAGATTCTGATTGCCCCTTTGGTATCTTTTGGTCATTGTGTTGTTTGATATACATATTCTGATTGTTCCTTTGGTATCTTTTGGTCATTGTGTTTTCTGATATACAGATTCTGATTATCCTTTGGTATCTTTTGGTCATTGTGTTGTCTGATATACGGATTCTGATTGTCCCTTTGGTATCTTTTGGTCATTGTGTTGTCTGATATACATATTCTGATTGTCCCTTTGGTATCTTTTGGTCATTGTGTTTTCTGATATACAGATTCTGATTATCCTTTGGTATCTTTTGGTCATTGTGTTGTTTGATATACATATTCTGATTGTTCCTTTGGTATCTTTTGGTCATTGTGTTTTCTGATATACAGATTCTGATTATCCTTTGGTATCTTTTGGTCATTGTGTTGTCTGATATACGGATTCTGATTGTCCCTTTGGTATCTTTTGGTCATTGTGTTGTCTGATATACATATTCTGATTGTCCCTTTGGTATCTTTTGGTCATTGTGTTTTCTGATATACAGATTCTGATTATCCTTTGGTATCTTTTGGTCATTGTGTTGTCTGATATACGGATTCTGATTGTCCCTTTGGTATCTTTTGGTCATTGTGTTGTTTGATATACAGATTCTGAGTGTCCCTTTGGTATCTTTTGGTCATTGTGTTGTCTGATATACAGATTCTGATTACCCTTTGGTATCTTTTGGTCATTGTGTTGTCTGATATTGTAACGAACTTGCATTATGTATTTATATATTATATATTGGATAATTTAATATGGTTATATTTTCTACTAACACCTATAGAAAAGTCAAACAGACCGATAGTTTATCACGTAGTACGGTTACCCATGAGATTTAAACAAGGTGAGTTGAAAGTCAGTCGGCACATGTATGTTGAGTGAAGCACACGCTTTGTGATTAAGTAAAGTGAAGAACAGGCAGTTTGAGTATTACAATTGTCAAATACAGGACATGGATATTCATAGGCGAAGGTTCCTTACACTCAGGAGTTTTTATGCCTGGTTTTTGGTGTGCGTGTAGGAAAGTTTGCTGTCGGTGTAAATGGTGTCTTTGTTGAAATGGTACCGTTTTGGTGTACATAAATTGATGTCACAACGCCCAGCATCGGTGATATTATTATCGTTAAATGCCGTCATAAATTTGGAGTTTTAAAGTCCGTAATTACAATCCGAGAAGTCCGTGCTGAACACATTATATTTATGCAGTCATATGAGTCACAGTTCGCTGGATACAATAGTGAAGCGATATATTTGATCATCTAGTGTTCTCGTCATCAATTTAGAATCTACATTTATGTGAAATTAATCCATCCGTATTTATAAATTATCCAAGGGGAACAACCCAGTCCAATTAGTGAATTTCTACAGTACCAGGAATGCGTGCTTGCGGGATGGTATGTTTCCGGCTGTAAAATGTATATAGTTTATATATGCATTATATTTGTTCAGTGTTTTGAATGAATGTCGTTTATGTTCAGTGTTGTGAATCTTGTAATATTGTGTACATTTCATTCCATATATCATTTGTTTTGTGTTTATTTTTATTATGTTTTGTTCATTAAATTTATATGTTTAATATATTGTTATAGGACATTGGCCACCTGACAATCCAAAGAACTTACTTCTTTACAGATATATAGATTCTGATTGCCCCTTTGGTATTTTTGGTCATTGTGTGGTCTGATATACATATTCTGATTGCCCCTTTGGTATCTTTTGGTCATTGTGTTGTCTGATATACAGATTCTGATTGCCCCTTTGGTTTCTTCTGGTCATTGTGTTGTCTGATATACAGATTCTGATTGCCCCTTTGGTATCTTTTGGTCATTGTGTTGTTTGATATACATATTCTGATTGCCTCTTTGGTATCTTTTGGTCATTGTGTTGTCTGATATACAGATTCTGATTGCCCCTTTGGTATCTTTTGGTCATTGTGTTGTTTGATATACATATTCTGATTGCCTCTTTGGTATCTTTTGGTCATTGTGTTGTCTGATATACAGATTCTGATTGCCCCTTTGGTATCTTTTGGTCATTGTGTTGTTTGATATACATATTCTGATTGTTCCTTTGGTATCTTTTGGTCATTGTGTTTTCTGATATACAGATTCTGATTATCCTTTGGTATCTTTTGGTCATTGTGTTGTCTGATATACGGATTCTGATTGTCCCTTTGGTATCTTTTGGTCATTGTGTTGTCTGATATACATATTCTGATTGTCCCTTTGGTATCTTTTGGTCATTGTGTTTTCTGATATACAGATTCTGATTATCCTTTGGTATCTTTTGGTCATTGTGTTGTCTGATATACGGATTCTGATTGTCCCTTTGGTATCTTTTGGTCATTGTGTTGTTTGATATACAGATTCTGAGTGTCCCTTTGGTATCTTTTGGTCATTGTGTTGTCTGATATACAGATTCTGATTACCCTTTGGTATCTTTTGGTCATTGTGTTGTCTGATATTGTAACGAACTTGCATTATGTATTTATATATTATATATTGGATAATTTAATATGGTTATATTTTCTACTAACACCTATAGAAAAGTCAAACAGACCGATAGTTTATCACGTAGTACGGTTACCCATGAGATTTAAACAAGGTGAGTTGAAAGTCAGTCGGCACATGTATGTTGAGTGAAGCACACGCTTTGTGATTAAGTAAAGTGAAGAACAGGCAGTTTGAGTATTACAATTGTCAAATACAGGACATGGATATTCATAGGCGAAGGTTCCTTACACTCAGGAGTTTTTATGCCTGGTTTTTGGTGTGCGTGTAGGAAAGTTTGCTGTCGGTGTAAATGGTGTCTTTGTTGAAATGGTACCGTTTTGGTGTACATAAATTGATGTCACAACGCCCAGCATCGGTGATATTATTATCGTTAAATGCCGTCATAAATTTGGAGTTTTAAAGTCCGTAATTACAATCCGAGAAGTCCGTGCTGAACACATTATATTTATGCAGTCATATGAGTCACAGTTCGCTGGATACAATAGTGAAGCGATATATTTGATCATCTAGTGTTCTCGTCATCAATTTAGAATCTACATTTATGTGAAATTAATCCATCCGTATTTATAAATTATCCAAGGGGAACAACCCAGTCCAATTAGTGAATTTCTACAGTACCAGGAATGCGTGCTTGCGGGATGGTATGTTTCCGGCTGTAAAATGTATATAGTTTATATATGCATTATATTTGTTCAGTGTTTTGAATGAATGTCGTTTATGTTCAGTGTTGTGAATCTTGTAATATTGTGTACATTTCATTCCATATATCATTTGTTTTGTGTTTATTTTTATTATGTTTTGTTCATTAAATTTATATGTTTAATATATTGTTATAGGACATTGGCCACCTGACAATCCAAAGAACTTACTTCTTTACAGATATATAGATTCTGATTGCCCCTTTGGTATTTTTGGTCATTGTGTGGTCTGATATACATATTCTGATTGCCCCTTTGGTATCTTTTGGTCATTGTGTTGTCTGATATACAGATTCTGATTGCCCCTTTGGTTTCTTCTGGTCATTGTGTTGTCTGATATACAGATTCTGATTGCCCCTTTGGTATCTTTTGGTCATTGTGTTGTCTGATATACGGATTCTGATTGCCCCTTTGGTATATTTTGGTCATTGTGTTTTCTGATATACAGATTCTGATTGCCCCTTTGGTATCTTTTGGTCATTGTGTTGTCTCATATACAGATTCTGATTGCCCCTTTGGTATATTTTGGTCATTGTGTTTTCTGATATACAGATTCTGATTTCCCCTTTGGTATCTTTTGGTCATTGTGTTGTCTGATAAACATATTCTGATTGTCCCTTTGGTATCTTTTGGTCATTGTGTTTTTTGATATACAGATTCTGATTATCCTTTGGTATCTTTTGGTCATTGTGTTGTCTGATATACGGATTCTGATTGTCCCTTTGGTATCTTTTGGTCATTGTGTTGTTTGATATACGGATTCTGATTGTCCCTTTGGTATCTTTTGGTCATTGTGTTGTCTGATATACAGATTCTGATTGCCCCTTTGGTATCTTTTGGTCATTGTGTTGTCTGATATACAGATTCTGATTGCCCCTTTGGTATCTTTTGGTCATTGTGTTGTCTGATATACAGATTCTGATTGCCCCTTTGGTATCTTTTGGTCATTGTGTTGTTTGATATACATATTCTGATTACCCCTTTGGTATCTTTTGGTCATTGTGTTGTTTGATATACATATTCTGATTGCCCCTTTGGTATCTTTTGGTCATTGTGTTGTCTGATATACAGATTCTGATTGCCCCTTTGGTATCTTTTGGTCATTGTGTTGTTTGATATACATATTCTGATTGTCCCTTTGGTATCTTTTGGTCATTGTGTTTTCTGATATACAGATTCTGATTATCCTTTGGTATCTTTTGGTCATTGTGTTGTCTGATATACGGATTCTGATTGTCCCTTTGGTATCTTTTGGTCATTGTGTTGTCTGATATACATATTCTGATTGTCCCTTTGGTATCTTTTGGTCATTGTGTTTTCTGATATACAGATTCTGATTATCCTTTGGTATCTTTTGGTCATTGTGTTGTCTGATATACGGATTCTGATTGTCCCTTTGGTATCTTTTGGTCATTGTGTTGTTTGATATACGGATTCTGATTGTCCCTTTGGTATCTTTTGGTCATTGTGTTGTTTGATATACGGATTCTGATTGTCCCTTTGGTATCTTTTGGTCATTGTGTTGTTTGATATACAGATTCTGATTGCCCCTTTGGTATCTTTTGGTCATGGTGTTGTTTGATATACGGATTCTGATTGTCCCTTTGGTATCATTTAGTCATTGTGTTGTTTGATATACAGATTCTGATTGCCCCTTTGGTATATTTTGGTCATTGTGTTGTTTGATATACGGATTCTGATTGTCCCTTTGGTATCTTTTGGTCATTGTGTTGTTTGATATACGGATTCTGATTGTCCCTTTGGTATTTTTTGGTCATTGTGTTGTTTGATATACGGATTCTGATTGTCCCTTTGGTATCTTTTGGTCATTGTGTTGTTTGATATACAGATTCTGATTGCCCCTTTGGTATATTTTGGTCATGGTGTTGTTTGATATACGGATTCTGATTGTCCCTTTGGTATCTTTTGGTCATTGTGTTGTTTGATATACAGATTCTGATTGCCCCTTTGGTATCTTTTGGTCATTGTGTTGTTTGATATACGGATTCTGATTGTCCCTTTGGTATCTTTTGGTCATTGTGTTGTCTGATATACAGATTCTGATTGTCCCTTTGGTATCTTTTGGTCATTGTGTTGTCTGATATACAGATTCTGATTACCCTTTGGTATCTTTTGGTCATTGTGTTGTCTGATATTGTAACGAACTTGCATTATGTATTGATATATTATATATTGGATAATTTAATATGGTTATATTTTCCACTAACACCGATAGAAAAGTCAAACAGACCGATAGTTTATCACGTAGTACGGTTACCCATGAGATTTAAACAAGGTGAGTTGAAAGTCAGTCGGCACATGTATGTTGAGTGGAGCACACGCTTTGTGTTTAAGTAAAGTGAAGAACAGGCAGTTTGAGTATTACAATTGTCAAATACAGGACATGGATATTCGTAGGCGAAGGTTCCTTACACTCAGGAGTTTTTATGCCTGGCTTTTGGTGTGCGTGTAGGAAAGTTTGCTGTCGGTGTAAATGGTGTCTTTGTTGAAATGGTACCGTTTTGGTGTACATAAATTGACGTCACAACGCCCAGCATCGGTGATATTATTATCGTTAAATGCCGTCATAAATTTGGAGTTTTAAAGTCCGTAATTACAATCCGAGAAGTCCGTGCTGAACACATTATATTTATGCAGTCATATGAGTCACAGTTCGCTGGATACAATAGTGAAGCGATATATTAATCATCTAGTGTTCTCGTCATCAATTTAGAATCTACATTTATGTGAAATTAATCCGTCCGTATTTATAAATTATCCAAGGGGAACAACCCAGTCCAATTAGTGAATTTCTACAGTACCAGGAATGCGTGCTTGCGGGATGGTATGTTTCCGGCTGTAAAATGTATATAGTTTATATTTGCATTATATTTGTTCAGTGTTTTGAATGAATGTCGTTTATGTTCTGTGTTGTGAATCTTGTAATATTGTGTACATTTCATTCCATATATCATTTGTTTTGTGTTTATTTTTATTATGTTTTGTTCATTAAATTTATATGTTTAATATATTGTTATAGGACATTGGCCACCTGACAATCCAAAGAACTTACTTCTTTACAGATATATAGATTCTGATTGCCCCTTTGGTATTTTTGGTCATTGTGTGGTCTGATATACATATTCTGATTGCCCCTTTGGTATCTTTTGGTTATTGTGTTGTCTGATATACAGATTCTGATTGCCCCTTTGGTTTCTTCTGGTCATTGTGTTGTCTGATATACAGATTCTGATTGCCCCTTTGGTATCTTTTGGTCATTGTGTTGTCTGATATACGGATTCTGATTGCCCCTTTGGTATATTTTGGTCATTGTGTTTTCTGATATACAGATTCTGATTGCCCCTTTGGTACCTTTTGGTCATTGTGTTGTCTCATATACAGATTCTGATTGCCCCTTTGGTATCTTTTGGTCATTGTGTTGTCTGATATACGGATTCTGATTGCCCCTTTGGTATATTTTGGTCATTGTGTTTTCTGATATACAGATTCTGATTGCCCCTTTGGTATCTTTTGGTCATTGTGTTGTCTCATATACAGATTCTGATTGCCCCTTTGGTATCTTTTGGTCATTGTGTTTTCTGATATACAGATTCTGATTTCCCCTTTGGTATCTTTTGGTCATTGTGTTGTCTGATAAACATATTCTGATTGTCCCTTTGGTATCTTTTGGTCATTGTGTTTTTTGATATACAGATTCTGATTATCCTTTGGTATCTTTTGGTCATTGTGTTGTCTGATATACGGATTCTGATTGCCCCTTTGGTATCTTTTGGTCATTGTTTTGTCTGATATACAGATTCTGATTGCCACTTTGGTATCTTTTGGTCATTGTGTTGTCTGATATACAGATTCTGATTGCCCCTTTGGTATCTGTTGGTCATTGTGTTGTTTGATATACATATTCTGATTGCCCCTTTGGTATCTTTTGGTCATTGTGTTGTTTGATATACAGATTCTGATTGCCCCTTTGGTATCTTTTGGTCATTGTGTTGTCTGATATACAGATTCTGATTGCCCCTTTGGTATCTTTTGGTCATTGTGTTGTTTGATATACATATTCTGATTGTCCCTTTGGTATCTTTTGGTCATTGTGTTTTCTGATATACAGATTCTGATTATCCTTTGGTATCTTTTGGTCATTGTGTTGTCTGATATACGGAATCTGATTGTCCCTTTGGTATCTTTTGGTCATTGTGTTGTTTGATATACGGATTCTGATTGTCCCTTTGGTATCTTTTGGTCATTGTGTTGTTTGATATACGGATTCTGATTGCCCCTTTGGTATCTTTTGGTCATTGTGTTGTTTGATATACAGATTCTGATTGCCCCTTTGGTATCTTTTGGTCATGGTGTTGTTTGATATACGGATTCTGATTGTCCCTTTGGTATCTTTTGGTCATTGTGTTGTTTGATATACAGATTCTGATTGCCCCTTTGGTATCTTTTGGTCATTGTGTTGTTTGATATACGGATTCTGATTGTCCCTTTGGTATCTTTTGGTCATTGTGTTGTCTGATATACAGATTCTGATTGTCCCTTTGGTATCTTTTGGTCATTGTGTTGTCTGATATACAGATTCTGATTACCCTTTGGTATCTTTTGGTCATTGTGTTGTCTGATATTGTAACGAACTTGCATTATGTATTTATATATTATATATTGGATAATTTAATATGGTTATATTTTCCACTAACACCGATAGAAAAGTCAAACAGACCGATAGTTTATCACGTAGTACGGTTACCCATGAGATTTAAACAAGGTGAGTTGAAAGTCAGTCGGCACATGTATGTTGAGTGGAGCACACGCTTTGTGTTTAAGTAAAGTGAGGAACAGGCAGTTTGAGTATTACAATTGTCAAATACAGGACATGGATATTCATAGGCGAAGGTTCCTTACACTCAGGAGTTTTTATGCCTGGCGTTTGGTGTGCGTGTAGGAAAGTTTGCTGTCGGTGTAAATGGTGTCTTTGTTGAAATGGTACCGTTTTGGTGTACATAAATTGATGTCACAACGCCCAGCATCGGTGATATTATTATCGTTAAATGCCGTCATAAATTTGGAGTTTTAAAGTCCGTAATTACAATCCGAGAAGTCCGTGCTGAACACATTATATTTATGCAGTCATATGAGTCACAGTTCGCTGGATACAATAGTGAAGCGATATATTAATCATCTAGTGTTCTCGTCATCAATTTAAAATCTACATTTATGTGAAATTAATCCGTCCGTATTTATAAATTATCCAAGGGGAACAACCCAGTCCAATTAGTGAATTTCTAAAGTACCAGGAATGCGTGCTTGCGGGATGGTATGTTTCCGGCTGTAAAATGTATATAGTTTATATATGCATTATATTTGTTCAGTGTTTTGAATGAATGTCGTTTATGTTCTGTGTTGTGAATCTTGTAATATTGTGTACATTTCATTCCATATATCATTTGTTTTGTGTTTATTTTTATTATGTTTTGTTCATTAAATTTATATGTTTAATATAGTGTTATATGACATAGGCCACCTGACAATCCAAAGAACTTACTTCTTTACAGATATATAGATTCTGATTGCCCCTTTGGTATTTTTGGTCATTGTGTTGTCTGATATACATATTCTGATTGCCCCTTTGGTATCTTTTGGTCATTGTGTTGTCTGATATACAGATTCTGATTGCCCCTTTGGTTTCTTTTGGTCATTGTGTTGTCTGATATACAGATTCTGATTGCCCCTTTGGTATCTTTTGGTCATTGTGTTGTCTGATATACGGATTCTGATTGCCCCTTTGGTATATTTTGGTCATTGTGTTTTCTGATATACAGATTCTGTTTATCCTTTGGTATCTTTTGGTCATTGTGTTGTCTGATATACGGATTCTGATTGTCCCTTTGGTATCTTTTGGTCATTGTGTTGTTTGATATACGGATTCTGATTGTCCCTTTGGTATCTTTTGGTCATTGTGTTGTTTGATATACGGATTCTGATTGTCCCTTTGGTATCTTTTGGTCATTGTGTTTTTTGATATACAGATTCTCATTGCCCCTTTGGTATCTTTTGGTCATGGTGTTGTTTGATATACGGATTCTGATTGTCCCTTTGGTATCTTTTGGTCATTGTGTTGTTTGATATACAGATTCTGATTGCCCCTTTGGTATCTTTTGGTCATTGTGTTGTTTGATATACGGATTCTGATTGTCCCTTTGGTATCTTTTGGTCATTGTGTTGTTTGATATACGGATTCTGATTGTCCCTTTGGTATCTTTTGGTCATTGTGTTGTTTGATATACGGATTCTGATTGTCCCTTTGGTATCTTTTGGTCATTGTGTTGTTTGATATACAGATTCAGATTGTCCCTTTGGTATCTTTTGGTCATTGTGTTGTCTGATATACAGATTCTGATTACCCTTTGGTATCTTTTGGTCATTGTGTTGTTTGATATACAGATTCTGATTGCCCCTTTGGTATCTTTTGGTCATTGTGTTGTTTGATATACGGATTCTGATTGTCCCTTTGGTATCTTTTGGTCATTGTGTTGTTTGATATACGGATTCTGATTGTCCCTTTGGTATCTTTTGGTCATTGTGTTGTTTGATATACGGATTCTGATTGTCCCTTTGGTATCTTTTGGTCATTGTGTTGTTTGATATATAGATTCAGATTGTCCCTTTGGTATCTTTTGGTCATTGTGTTTTCTGATATACAGATTCTGATTTCCCCTTTGGTATCTTTTGGTCATTGTGTTGTCTGATAAACATATTCTGATTGTTCCTTTGGTATCTTTTGGTCATTGTGTTTTTTGATATACAGATTCTGATTATCCTTTGGTATCTTTTGGTCATTGTGTTGTCTGATATACGGATTCTGATTGTCCCTTTGGTATCTTTTGGTCATTGTGTTGTCTGATATACAGATTCTGATTGCCCCTTTGGTATCTTTTGGTCATTGTGTTGTCTGATATACAGATTCTGATTGCCCCTTTGGTATCTTTTGGTCATGGTGTTGTTTGATATACGGATTCTGATTGTCCCTTTGGTATCTTTTGGTCATTGTGTTGTTTGATATACAGATTCTGATTGCCCCTTTGGTATCTTTTGGTCATTGTGTTGTTTGATATACGGATTCTGATTGTCCCTTTGGTATCTTTTGGTCATTGTGTTGTCTGATATACAGATTCTGATTGTCCCTTTGGTATCTTTTGGTCATTGTGTTGTCTGATATACAGATTCTGATTACCCTTTGGTATCTTTTGGTCATTGTGTTGTCTGATATTGTAACGAACTTGCATTATGTATTTATATATTATATATTGGATAATTTAATATGGTTATATTTTCCACTAACACCGATAGAAAAGTCAAACAGACCGATAGTTTATCACGTAGTACGGTTACCCATGAGATTTAAACAAGGTGAGTTGAAAGTCAGTCGGCACATGTATGTTGAGTGGAGCACACGCTTTGTGTTTAAGTAAAGTGAGGAACAGGCAGTTTGAGTATTACAATTGTCAAATACAGGACATGGATATTCATAGGCGAAGGTTCCTTACACTCAGGAGTTTTTATGCCTGGCGTTTGGTGTGCGTGTAGGAAAGTTTGCTGTCGGTGTAAATGGTGTCTTTGTTGAAATGGTACCGTTTTGGTGTACATAAATTGATGTCACAACGCCCAGCATCGGTGATATTATTATCGTTAAATGCCGTCATAAATTTGGAGTTTTAAAGTCCGTAATTACAATCCGAGAAGTCCGTGCTGAACACATTATATTTATGCAGTCATATGAGTCACAGTTCGCTGGATACAATAGTGAAGCGATATATTAATCATCTAGTGTTCTCGTCATCAATTTAAAATCTACATTTATGTGAAATTAATCCGTCCGTATTTATAAATTATCCAAGGGGAACAACCCAGTCCAATTAGTGAATTTCTAAAGTACCAGGAATGCGTGCTTGCGGGATGGTATGTTTCCGGCTGTAAAATGTATATAGTTTATATATGCATTATATTTGTTCAGTGTTTTGAATGAATGTCGTTTATGTTCTGTGTTGTGAATCTTGTAATATTGTGTACATTTCATTCCATATATCATTTGTTTTGTGTTTATTTTTATTATGTTTTGTTCATTAAATTTATATGTTTAATATAGTGTTATATGACATAGGCCACCTGACAATCCAAAGAACTTACTTCTTTACAGATATATAGATTCTGATTGCCCCTTTGGTATTTTTGGTCATTGTGTTGTCTGATATACATATTCTGATTGCCCCTTTGGTATCTTTTGGTCATTGTGTTGTCTGATATACAGATTCTGATTGTCCCTTTGGTATCTTTTGGTCATTGTGTTGTCTGATATACAGATTCTGATTACCCTTTGGTATCTTTTGGTCATTGTGTTGTCTGATATTGTAACGAACTTGCATTATGTATTGATATATTATATATTGGATAATTTAATATGGTTATATTTTCCACTAACACCGATAGAAAAGTCAAACAGACCGATAGTTTATCACGTAGTACGGTTACCCATGAGATTTAAACAAGGTGAGTTGAAAGTCAGTCGGCACATGTATGTTGAGTGGAGCACACGCTTTGTGTTTAAGTAAAGTGAAGAACAGGCAGTTTGAGTATTACAATTGTCAAATACAGGACATGGATATTCGTAGGCGAAGGTTCCTTACACTCAGGAGTTTTTATGCCTGGCTTTTGGTGTGCGTGTAGGAAAGTTTGCTGTCGGTGTAAATGGTGTCTTTGTTGAAATGGTACCGTTTTGGTGTACATAAATTGACGTCACAACGCCCAGCATCGGTGATATTATTATCGTTAAATGCCGTCATAAATTTGGAGTTTTAAAGTCCGTAATTACAATCCGAGAAGTCCGTGCTGAACACATTATATTTATGCAGTCATATGAGTCACAGTTCGCTGGATACAATAGTGAAGCGATATATTAATCATCTAGTGTTCTCGTCATCAATTTAGAATCTACATTTATGTGAAATTAATCCGTCCGTATTTATAAATTATCCAAGGGGAACAACCCAGTCCAATTAGTGAATTTCTACAGTACCAGGAATGCGTGCTTGCGGGATGGTATGTTTCCGGCTGTAAAATGTATATAGTTTATATTTGCATTATATTTGTTCAGTGTTTTGAATGAATGTCGTTTATGTTCTGTGTTGTGAATCTTGTAATATTGTGTACATTTCATTCCATATATCATTTGTTTTGTGTTTATTTTTATTATGTTTTGTTCATTAAATTTATATGTTTAATATATTGTTATAGGACATTGGCCACCTGACAATCCAAAGAACTTACTTCTTTACAGATATATAGATTCTGATTGCCCCTTTGGTATTTTTGGTCATTGTGTGGTCTGATATACATATTCTGATTGCCCCTTTGGTATCTTTTGGTTATTGTGTTGTCTGATATACAGATTCTGATTGCCCCTTTGGTTTCTTCTGGTCATTGTGTTGTCTGATATACAGATTCTGATTGCCCCTTTGGTATCTTTTGGTCATTGTGTTGTCTGATATACGGATTCTGATTGCCCCTTTGGTATATTTTGGTCATTGTGTTTTCTGATATACAGATTCTGATTGCCCCTTTGGTACCTTTTGGTCATTGTGTTGTCTCATATACAGATTCTGATTGCCCCTTTGGTATCTTTTGGTCATTGTGTTGTCTGATATACGGATTCTGATTGCCCCTTTGGTATATTTTGGTCATTGTGTTTTCTGATATACAGATTCTGATTGCCCCTTTGGTATCTTTTGGTCATTGTGTTGTCTCATATACAGATTCTGATTGCCCCTTTGGTATCTTTTGGTCATTGTGTTTTCTGATATACAGATTCTGATTTCCCCTTTGGTATCTTTTGGTCATTGTGTTGTCTGATAAACATATTCTGATTGTCCCTTTGGTATCTTTTGGTCATTGTGTTTTTTGATATACAGATTCTGATTATCCTTTGGTATCTTTTGGTCATTGTGTTGTCTGATATACGGATTCTGATTGCCCCTTTGGTATCTTTTGGTCATTGTTTTGTCTGATATACAGATTCTGATTGCCACTTTGGTATCTTTTGGTCATTGTGTTGTCTGATATACAGATTCTGATTGCCCCTTTGGTATCTGTTGGTCATTGTGTTGTTTGATATACATATTCTGATTGCCCCTTTGGTATCTTTTGGTCATTGTGTTGTTTGATATACAGATTCTGATTGCCCCTTTGGTATCTTTTGGTCATTGTGTTGTCTGATATACAGATTCTGATTGCCCCTTTGGTATCTTTTGGTCATTGTGTTGTTTGATATACATATTCTGATTGTCCCTTTGGTATCTTTTGGTCATTGTGTTTTCTGATATACAGATTCTGATTATCCTTTGGTATCTTTTGGTCATTGTGTTGTCTGATATACGGAATCTGATTGTCCCTTTGGTATCTTTTGGTCATTGTGTTGTTTGATATACGGATTCTGATTGTCCCTTTGGTATCTTTTGGTCATTGTGTTGTTTGATATACGGATTCTGATTGCCCCTTTGGTATCTTTTGGTCATTGTGTTGTTTGATATACAGATTCTGATTGCCCCTTTGGTATCTTTTGGTCATGGTGTTGTTTGATATACGGATTCTGATTGTCCCTTTGGTATCTTTTGGTCATTGTGTTGTTTGATATACAGATTCTGATTGCCCCTTTGGTATCTTTTGGTCATTGTGTTGTTTGATATACGGATTCTGATTGTCCCTTTGGTATCTTTTGGTCATTGTGTTGTCTGATATACAGATTCTGATTGTCCCTTTGGTATCTTTTGGTCATTGTGTTGTCTGATATACAGATTCTGATTACCCTTTGGTATCTTTTGGTCATTGTGTTGTCTGATATTGTAACGAACTTGCATTATGTATTTATATATTATATATTGGATAATTTAATATGGTTATATTTTCCACTAACACCGATAGAAAAGTCAAACAGACCGATAGTTTATCACGTAGTACGGTTACCCATGAGATTTAAACAAGGTGAGTTGAAAGTCAGTCGGCACATGTATGTTGAGTGGAGCACACGCTTTGTGTTTAAGTAAAGTGAGGAACAGGCAGTTTGAGTATTACAATTGTCAAATACAGGACATGGATATTCATAGGCGAAGGTTCCTTACACTCAGGAGTTTTTATGCCTGGCGTTTGGTGTGCGTGTAGGAAAGTTTGCTGTCGGTGTAAATGGTGTCTTTGTTGAAATGGTACCGTTTTGGTGTACATAAATTGATGTCACAACGCCCAGCATCGGTGATATTATTATCGTTAAATGCCGTCATAAATTTGGAGTTTTAAAGTCCGTAATTACAATCCGAGAAGTCCGTGCTGAACACATTATATTTATGCAGTCATATGAGTCACAGTTCGCTGGATACAATAGTGAAGCGATATATTAATCATCTAGTGTTCTCGTCATCAATTTAAAATCTACATTTATGTGAAATTAATCCGTCCGTATTTATAAATTATCCAAGGGGAACAACCCAGTCCAATTAGTGAATTTCTAAAGTACCAGGAATGCGTGCTTGCGGGATGGTATGTTTCCGGCTGTAAAATGTATATAGTTTATATATGCATTATATTTGTTCAGTGTTTTGAATGAATGTCGTTTATGTTCTGTGTTGTGAATCTTGTAATATTGTGTACATTTCATTCCATATATCATTTGTTTTGTGTTTATTTTTATTATGTTTTGTTCATTAAATTTATATGTTTAATATAGTGTTATATGACATAGGCCACCTGACAATCCAAAGAACTTACTTCTTTACAGATATATAGATTCTGATTGCCCCTTTGGTATTTTTGGTCATTGTGTTGTCTGATATACATATTCTGATTGCCCCTTTGGTATCTTTTGGTCATTGTGTTGTCTGATATACAGATTCTGATTGCCCCTTTGGTTTCTTTTGGTCATTGTGTTGTCTGATATACAGATTCTGATTGCCCCTTTGGTATCTTTTGGTCATTGTGTTGTCTGATATACGGATTCTGATTGCCCCTTTGGTATATTTTGGTCATTGTGTTTTCTGATATACAGATTCTGTTTATCCTTTGGTATCTTTTGGTCATTGTGTTGTCTGATATACGGATTCTGATTGTCCCTTTGGTATCTTTTGGTCATTGTGTTGTTTGATATACGGATTCTGATTGTCCCTTTGGTATCTTTTGGTCATTGTGTTGTTTGATATACGGATTCTGATTGTCCCTTTGGTATCTTTTGGTCATTGTGTTTTTTGATATACAGATTCTCATTGCCCCTTTGGTATCTTTTGGTCATGGTGTTGTTTGATATACGGATTCTGATTGTCCCTTTGGTATCTTTTGGTCATTGTGTTGTTTGATATACAGATTCTGATTGCCCCTTTGGTATCTTTTGGTCATTGTGTTGTTTGATATACGGATTCTGATTGTCCCTTTGGTATCTTTTGGTCATTGTGTTGTTTGATATACGGATTCTGATTGTCCCTTTGGTATCTTTTGGTCATTGTGTTGTTTGATATACGGATTCTGATTGTCCCTTTGGTATCTTTTGGTCATTGTGTTGTTTGATATACAGATTCAGATTGTCCCTTTGGTATCTTTTGGTCATTGTGTTGTCTGATATACAGATTCTGATTACCCTTTGGTATCTTTTGGTCATTGTGTTGTCTGATATTGTAACGAACTTGCATTATGTATTTATATATTATATAATGGATAATTTAATATGGTTATATTTTCCACTAACACCGATAGAAAAGTCAAACTGACAGATAGTTTATCACGTAGTACGGTTACCCATGAGATTTAAACAAGGTGAGTTGAAAGTCAGTCGGCACATGTATGTTGAGTGGAGCACACGCTTTGTGTTTAAGTAAAGTGAGGAACAGGCAGTTTGAGTATTACAATTGTCAAATACAGGACATGGATATTCATAGGCGAAGGTTCCTTACACTCAGGAGTTTTTATGCCTGGCTTTTGGTGTGCGTGTAGGAAAGTTTGCTGTCGGTGTAAATGGTGTCTTTGTTGAAATGGTACCGTTTTGGTGTACATAAATTGATGTCACAACGCCCAGCATCGGTGATATTATTATCGTTAAATGCCGTCATAAATTTGGAGTTTTAAAGTCCGTAATTACAATCCGAGAAGTCCGTGCTGAACACATTATATTTATGCAGTCATATGAGTCACAGTTCGCTGGATACAATAGTGAAGCGATATATTAATCATCTAGTGTTCTCGTCATCAATTTAAAATCTACATTTATGTGAAATTAATCCGTCCGTATTTATAAATTATCCAAGGG
The DNA here is from genome assembly GCA_963383655.1 of Bathymodiolus septemdierum. Classification (NCBI taxonomy): domain Eukaryota; kingdom Metazoa; phylum Mollusca; class Bivalvia; order Mytilida; family Modiolidae; genus Bathymodiolus; species Bathymodiolus septemdierum. Next base: position 3,126,649 of record OY726529.1, on the reverse strand, counting down.
GAACAACCCAGTCCAATTAGTGAATTTCTAAAGTACCAGGAATGCGTGCTTGCGGGATGGTATGTTTCCGGCTGTAAAATGTATATAGTTTATATATGCATTATATTTGTTCAGTGTTTTGAATGAATGTCGTTTATGTTCTGTGTTGTGAATCTTGTAATATTGTGTACATTTCATTCCATATATCATTTGTTTTGTGTTTATTTTTATTATGTTTTGTTCATTAAATTTATATGTTTAATATAGTGTTATATGACATAGGCCACCTGACAATCCAAAGAACTTACTTCTTTACAGATATATAGATTCTGATTGCCCCTTTGGTATTTTTGGTCATTGTGTTGTCTGATATACATATACTGATTGCCCCTTTGGTATCTTTTGGTCATTGTGTTGTCTGATATACAGATTCTGATTGCCCCTTTGGTTTCTTTTGGTCATTGTGTTGTCTGATATACAGATTCTGATTGCCCCTTTGGTATCTTTTGGTCATTGTGTTGTCTGATATACGGATTCTGATTGCCCCTTTGGTATATTTTGGTCATTGTGTTTTCTGATATACAGATTCTGTTTATCCTTTGGTATCTTTTGGTCATTGTGTTGTCTGATATACGGATTCTGATTGTCCCTTTGGTATCTTTTGGTCATTGTGTTGTTTGATATACGGATTCTGATTGTCCCTTTGGTATCTTTTGGTCATTGTGTTGTTTGATATACGGATTCTGATTGTCCCTTTGGTATCTTTTGGTCATTGTGTTTTTTGATATACAGATTCTCATTGCCCCTTTGGTATCTTTTGGTCATGGTGTTGTTTGATATACGGATTCTGATTGTCCCTTTGGTATCTTTTGGTCATTGTGTTGTTTGATATACCGATTCTGATTGCCCCTTTGGTATCTTTTGGTCATTGTGTTGTTTGATATACGGATTCTGATTGTCCCTTTGGTATCTTTTGGTCATTGTGTTGTTTGATATACGGATTCTGATTGTCCCTTTGGTATCTTTTGGTCATTGTGTTGTTTGATATACGGATTCTGATTGTCCCTTTGGTATCTTTTGGTCATTGTGTTGTTTGATATACAGATTCAGATTGTCCCTTTGGTATCTTTTGGTCATTGTGTTGTCTGATATACAGATTCTGATTACCCTTTGGTATCTTTTGGTCATTGTGTTGTCTGATATACAGATTCTGATTGCCCCTTTGGTATTTTTGGTCATTGTGTTGTCTGATATACATATTCTGATTGCCCCTTTGGTATCTTTTGGTCATTGTGTTGTCTGATATACAGATTCTGATTGCCCCTTTGGTTTCTTTTGGTCATTGTGTTGTCTGATATACAGATTCTGATTGCCCCTTTGGTATCTTTTGGTCATTGTGTTGTCTGATATACGGATTCTGATTGCCCCTTTGGTATATTTTGGTCATTGTGTTTTCTGATATACAGATTCTGTTTATCCTTTGGTATCTTTTGGTCATTGTGTTGTCTGATATACGGATTCTGATTGTCCCTTTGGTATCTTTTGGTCATTGTGTTGTTTGATATACGGATTCTGATTGTCCCTTTGGTATCTTTTGGTCATTGTGTTGTTTGATATACGGATTCTGATTGTCCCTTTGGTATCTTTTGGTCATTGTGTTTTTTGATATACAGATTCTCATTGCCCCTTTGGTATCTTTTGGTCATGGTGTTGTTTGATATACGGATTCTGATTGTCCCTTTGGTATCTTTTGGTCATTGTGTTGTTTGATATACCGATTCTGATTGCCCCTTTGGTATCTTTTGGTCATTGTGTTGTTTGATATACGGATTCTGATTGTCCCTTTGGTATCTTTTGGTCATTGTGTTGTTTGATATACGGATTCTGATTGTCCCTTTGGTATCTTTTGGTCATTGTGTTGTTTGATATACGGATTCTGATTGTCCCTTTGGTATCTTTTGGTCATTGTGTTGTTTGATATACAGATTCAGATTGTCCCTTTGGTATCTTTTGGTCATTGTGTTGTCTGATATACAGATTCTGATTACCCTTTGGTATCTTTTGGTCATTGTGTTGTCTGATATACAGATTCTGATTGCCCCTTTGGTATTTTTGGTCATTGTGTTGTCTGATATACATATTCTGATTGCCCCTTTGGTATCTTTTGGTCATTGTGTTGTCTGATATACAGATTCTGATTGCCCCTTTGGTTTCTTTTGGTCATTGTGTTGTCTGATATACAGATTCTGATTGCCCCTTTGGTATCTTTTGGTCATTGTGTTGTCTGATATACGGATTCTGATTGCCCCTTTGGTATATTTTGGTCTTTGTGTTTTCTGATATACAGATTCTGTTTATCCTTTGGTATCTTTTGGTCATTGTGTTGTCTGATATACGGATTCTGATTGTCCCTTTGGTATCTTTTGGTCATTGTGTTGTTTGATATACGGATTCTGATTGTCCCTTTGGTATCTTTTGGTCATTGTGTTGTTTGATATACGGATTCTGATTGTCCCTTTGGTATCTTTTGGTCATTGTGTTTTTTGATATACAGATTCTCATTGCCCCTTTGGTATCTTTTGGTCATGGTGTTGTTTGATATACGGATTCTGATTGTCCCTTTGGTATCTTTTGGTCATTGTGTTGTTTGATATACAGATTCTGATTGCCCCTTTGGTATCTTTTGGTCATTGTGTTGTTTGATATACGGATTCTGATTGTCCCTTTGGTATCTTTTGGTCATTGTGTTGTTTGATATACGGATTCTGATTGTCCCTTTGGTATCTTTTGGTCATTGTGTTGTTTGATATACGGATTCTGATTGTCCCTTTGGTATCTTTTGGTCATTGTGTTGTTTGATATACAGATTCAGATTGTCCCTTTGGTATCTTTTGGTCATTGTGTTGTCTGATATACAGATTCTGATTACCCTTTGGTATCTTTTGGTCATTGTGTTGTTTGATATACAGATTCTGATTGCCCCTTTGGTATCTTTTGGTCATTGTGTTGTTTGATATACGGATTCTGATTGTCCCTTTGGTATCTTTTGGTCATTGTGTTGTTTGATATACGGATTCTGATTGTCCCTTTGGTATCTTTTGGTCATTGTGTTGTTTGATATACGGATTCTGATTGTCCCTTTGGTATCTTTTGGTCATTGTGTTGTTTGATATATAGATTCAGATTGTCCCTTTGGTATCTTTTGGTCATTGTGTTTTCTGATATACAGATTCTGATTTCCCCTTTGGTATCTTTTGGTCATTGTGTTGTCTGATAAACATATTCTGATTGTTCCTTTGGTATCTTTTGGTCATTGTGTTTTTTGATATACAGATTCTGATTATCCTTTGGTATCTTTTGGTCATTGTGTTGTCTGATATACGGATTCTGATTGTCCCTTTGGTATCTTTTGGTCATTGTGTTGTCTGATATACAGATTCTGATTGCCCCTTTGGTATCTTTTGGTCATTGTGTTGTCTGATATACAGATTCTGATTGCCCATTTGGTATCTTTTGGTCATTGTGTTGTCTGATATACAGATTCTGATTGCCCCTTTGGTATCTTTTGGTCATTGTGTTGTTTGATATACATATTCTGATTACCCCTTTGGTATCTTTTGGTCATTGTGTTGTTTGATATACATATTCTGATTGCCCCTTTGGTATCTTTTGGTCATTGTGTTGTCTGATATACAGATTCTGATTGCCCCTTTGGTATCTTTTGGTCATTGTGTTGTTTGATATACATATTCTGATTGTCCCTTTGGTATCTTTTGGTCATTGTGTTTTCTGATATACAGATTCTGATTATCCTTTGGTATCTTTTGGTCATTGTGTTGTCTGATATACGGATTCTGATTGTCCCTTTGGTATCTTTTGGTCATTGTGTTGTCTGATATACATATTCTGATTGTCCCTTTGGTATCTTTTGGTCATTGTGTTTTCTGATATACAGATTCTGATTATCCTTTGGTATCTTTTGGTCATTGTGTTGTCTGATATACGGATTCTGATTGTCCCTTTGGTATCTTTTGGTCATTGTGTTGTTTGATATACGGATTCTGATTGTCCCTTTGGTATCTTTTGGTCATTGTGTTGTTTGATATACGGATTCTGATTGTCCCTTTGGTATCTTTTGGTCATTGTGTTGTTTGATATACAGATTCTGATTGCCCCTTTGGTATCTTTTGGTCATGGTGTTGTTTGATATACGGATTCTGATTGTCCCTTTGGTATCATTTGGTCATTGTGTTGTTTGATATACAGATTCTGATTGCCCCTTTGGTATCTTTTGGTCATTGTGTTGTTTGATATACGGATTCTGATTGTCCCTTTGGTATCTTTTGGTCATTGTGTTGTTTGATATACGGATTCTGATTGTCCCTTTGGTATCTTTTGGTCATTGTGTTGTTTGATATACGGATTCTGATTGTCCCTTTGGTATCTTTTGGTCATTGTGTTGTTTGATATACAGATTCTGATTGCCCCTTTGGTATCTTTTGGTCATGGTGTTGTTTGATATACGGATTCTGATTGTCCCTTTGGTATCTTTTGGTCATTGTGTTGTTTGATATACAGATTCTGATTGCCCCTTTGGTATCTTTTGGTCATTGTGTTGTTTGATATACGGATTCTGATTGTCCCTTTGGTATCTTTTGGTCATTGTGTTGTCTGATATACAGATTCTGATTGTCCCTTTGGTATCTTTTGGTCATTGTGTTGTCTGATATACAGATTCTGATTACCCTTTGGTATCTTTTGGTCATTGTGTTGTCTGATATTGTAACGAACTTGCATTATGTATTGATATATTATATATTGGATAATTTAATATGGTTATATTTTCCACTAACACCGATAGAAAAGTCAAACAGACCGATAGTTTATCACGTAGTACGGTTACCCATGAGATTTAAACAAGGTGAGTTGAAAGTCAGTCGGCACATGTATGTTGAGTGGAGCACACGCTTTGTGTTTAAGTAAAGTGAGGAACAGGCAGTTTGAGTATTACAATTGTCAAATACAGGACATGGATATTCGTAGGCGAAGGTTCCTTACACTCAGGAGTTTTTATGCCTGGCTTTTGATGTGCGTGTAGGAAAGTTTGCTGTCGGTGTAAATGGTGTCTTTGTTGAAATGGTACCGTTTTGGTGTACATAAATTGATGTCACAACGCCCAGCATCGGTGATATTATTATCGTTAAATGCCGTCATAAATTTGGAGTTTTAAAGTCCGTAATTACAAACCGAGAAGTCCGTGCTGAACACATTATATTTATGCAGTCATATGAGTCACAGTTCGCTGGATACAATAGTGAAGCGATATATTAATCATCTAGTGTTCTCGTCATCAATTTAGAATCTACATTTATGTGAAATTAATCCGTCCGTATTTATAAATTATCCAAGGGGAACAACCCAGTCCAATTAGTGAATTTCTACAGTACCAGGAATGCGTGCTTGCGGGATGGTATGTTTCCGGCTGTAAAATGTATATAGTTTATATTTGCATTATATTTGTTCAGTGTTTTGAATGAATGTCGTTTATGTTCTGTGTTGTGAATCTTGTAATATTGTGTACATTTCATTCCATATATCATTTGTTTTGTGTTTATTTTTATTATGTTTTGTTCATTAAATTTATATGTTTAATATATTGTTATAGGACATTGGCCACCTGACAATCCAAAGAACTTACTTCTTTACAGATATATAGATTCTGATTGCCCCTTTGGTATCTTTTGGTCATTGTGTTGTCTGATATACAGATTCTGATTGCCACTTTGGTTTCTTCTGGTCATTGTGTTGTCTGATATACGGATTCTGATTGCCCCTTTGGTATCTTTTGGTCATTGTTTTGTCTGATATACAGATTCTGATTGCCCCTTTGGTATCTTTTGGTCATTGTGTTGTCTGATATACAGATTATGATTGCCCCTTTGGTATCTTTTGGTCATTGTGTTGTTTGATATACATATTCTGATTGCCCCTTTGGTATCTTTTGGTCATTGTGTTGTTTGATATACATATTCTGATTGCCCCTTTGGTATCTTTTGGTCATTGTGTTGTCTGATATACAGATTCTGATTGCCCCTTTGGTATCTTTTGGTCATTTTGTTGTTTGATATACATATTCTGATTGTCCCTTTGGTATCTTTTGGTCATTGTGTTTTCTGATATACAGATTCTGATTATCCTTTGGTATCTTTTGGTCATTGTGTTGTCTGATATACGGATTCTGATTGTCCCTTTGGTATCTTTTGGTCATTGTGTTGTCTGATATACATATTCTGATTGTCCCTTTGGTATCTTTTGGTCATTGTGTTTTCTGATATACAGATTCTGATTATCCTTTGGTATCTTTTGGTCATTGTGTTGTCTGATATACGGATTCTGATTGTCCCTTTGGTATCTTTTGGTCATTGTGTTGTTTGATATACGGATTCTGATTGTCCCTTTGGTATCTTTTGGTCATTGTGTTGTTTGATATACGGATTCTGATTGTCCCTTTGGTATCTTTTGGTCATTGTGTTGTTTGATATACAGATTCTGATTGCCCCTTTGGTATCTTTTGGTCATGGTGTTGTTTGATATACGGATTCTGATTGTCCCTTTGGTATCTTTTGGTCATTGTGTTGTTTGATATACAGATTCTGATTGCCCCTTTGGTATCTTTTGGTCATTGTGTTGTTTGATATACGGATTCCGATTTTCCTTTGGTATCTTTTGGTCATTGTGTTGTTTGATATACGGATTCTGATTGTCCCTTTGGTATCTTTTGGTCATTGTGTTGTCTGATATACATATTCTGATTGTCCCTTTGGTATCTTTTGGTCATTGTGTTTTCTGATATACAGATTCTGATTATCCTTTGGTATCTTTTGGTCATTGTGTTGTCTGATATACGGATTCTGATTGTCCCTTTGGTATCTTTTGGTCATTGTGTTGTTTGATATACGGATTCTGATTGTCCCTTTGGTATCTTTTGGTCATTGTGTTGTTTGATATACGGATTCTGATTGTCCCTTTGGTATCTTTTGGTCATTGTGTTGTTTGATATACAGATTCTGATTGCCCCTTTGGTATCTTTTGGTCATGGTGTTGTTTGATATACGGATTCTGATTGTCCCTTTGGTATCATTTGGTCATTGTGTTGTTTGATATACAGATTCTGATTGCCCCTTTGGTATCTTTTGGTCATTGTGTTGTTTGATATACGGATTCTGATTGTCCCTTTGGTATCTTTTGGTCATTGTGTTGTTTGATATACGGATTCTGATTGTCCCTTTGGTATCTTTTGGTCATTGTGTTGTTTGATATACGGATTCTGATTGTCCCTTTGGTATCTTTTGGTCATTGTGTTGTTTGATATACAGATTCTGATTGCCCCTTTGGTATCTTTTGGTCATGGTGTTGTTTGATATACGGATTCTGATTGTCCCTTTGGTATCTTTTGGTCATTGTGTTGTTTGATATACAGATTCTGATTGCCCCTTTGGTATCTTTTGGTCATTGTGTTGTTTGATATACGGATTCTGATTGTCCCTTTGGTATCTTTTGGTCATTGTGTTGTCTGATATACAGATTCTGATTGTCCCTTTGGTATCTTTTGGTCATTGTGTTGTCTGATATACAGATTCTGATTACCCTTTGGTATCTTTTGGTCATTGTGTTGTCTGATATTGTAACGAACTTGCATTATGTATTGATATATTATATATTGGATAATTTAATATGGTTATATTTTCCACTAACACCGATAGAAAAGTCAAACAGACCGATAGTTTATCACGTAGTACGGTTACCCATGAGATTTAAACAAGGTGAGTTGAAAGTCAGTCGGCACATGTATGTTGAGTGGAGCACACGCTTTGTGTTTAAGTAAAGTGAGGAACAGGCAGTTTGAGTATTACAATTGTCAAATACAGGACATGGATATTCGTAGGCGAAGGTTCCTTACACTCAGGAGTTTTTATGCCTGGCTTTTGATGTGCGTGTAGGAAAGTTTGCTGTCGGTGTAAATGGTGTCTTTGTTGAAATGGTACCGTTTTGGTGTACATAAATTGATGTCACAACGCCCAGCATCGGTGATATTATTATCGTTAAATGCCGTCATAAATTTGGAGTTTTAAAGTCCGTAATTACAACCCGAGAAGTCCGTGCTGAACACATTATATTTATGCAGTCATATGAGTCACAGTTTGCTGGATACAATAGTGAAGCGATATATTAATCATCTAGTGTTCTCGTCATCAATTTAGAATCTACATTTATGTGAAATTAATCCGTCCGTATTTATAAATTATCCAAGGGGAACAACCCAGTCCAATTAGTGAATTTCTACAGTACCAGGAATGCGTGCTTGCGGGATGGTATGTTTCCGGCTGTAAAATGTATATAGTTTATATTTGCATTATATTTGTTCAGTGTTTTGAATGAATGTCGTTTATGTTCTGTGTTGTGAATCTTGTAATATTGTGTACATTTCATTCCATATATCATTTGTTTTGTGTTTATTTTTATTATGTTTTGTTCATTAAATTTATATGTTTAATATATTGTTATAGGACATTGGCCACCTGACAATCCAAAGAACTTACTTCTTTACAGATATATAGATTCTGATTGCCCCTTTGGTATCTTTTGGTCATTGTGTTGTCTGATATACAGATTCTGATTGCCACTTTGGTTTCTTCTGGTCATTGTGTTGTCTGATATACGGATTCTGATTGCCCCTTTGGTATCTTTTGGTCATTGTTTTGTCTGATATACAGATTCTGATTGCCCCTTTGGTATCTTTTGGTCATTGTGTTGTCTGATATACAGATTATGATTGCCCCTTTGGTATCTTTTGGTCATTGTGTTGTTTGATATACATATTCTGATTGCCCCTTTGGTATCTTTTGGTCATTGTGTTGTTTGATATACATATTCTGATTGCCCCTTTGGTATCTTTTGGTCATTGTGTTGTCTGATATACAGATTCTGATTGCCCCTTTGGTATCTTTTGGTCATTTTGTTGTTTGATATACATATTCTGATTGTCCCTTTGGTATCTTTTGGTCATTGTGTTTTCTGATATACAGATTCTGATTATCCTTTGGTATCTTTTGGTCATTGTGTTGTCTGATATACGGATTCTGATTGTCCCTTTGGTATCTTTTGGTCATTGTGTTGTCTGATATACATATTCTGATTGTCCCTTTGGTATCTTTTGGTCATTGTGTTTTCTGATATACAGATTCTGATTATCCTTTGGTATCTTTTGGTCATTGTGTTGTCTGATATACGGATTCTGATTGTCCCTTTGGTATCTTTTGGTCATTGTGTTGTTTGATATACGGATTCTGATTGTCCCTTTGGTATCTTTTGGTCATTGTGTTGTTTGATATACGGATTCTGATTGTCCCTTTGGTATCTTTTGGTCATTGTGTTGTTTGATATACAGATTCTGATTGCCCCTTTGGTATCTTTTGGTCATGGTGTTGTTTGATATACGGATTCTGATTGTCCCTTTGGTATCTTTTGGTCATTGTGTTGTTTGATATACAGATTCTGATTGCCCCTTTGGTATCTTTTGGTCATTGTGTTGTTTGATATACGGATTCCGATTTTCCTTTGGTATCTTTTGGTCATTGTGTTGTTTGATATACGGATTCTGATTGTCCCTTTGGTATCTTTTGGTCATTGTGTTGTTTGATATACGGATTCTGATTGTCCCTTTGGTATCTTTTGGTCATTGTGTTGTTTGATATACAGATTCTGATTGCCCCTTTGGTATATTTTGGTCATGGTGTTGTTTGATATACGGATTCTGATTGTCCCTTTGGTATCTTTTGGTCATTGTGTTGTTTGATATACAGATTCTGATTGCCCCTTTGGTATCTTTTGGTCATTGTGTTGTTTGATATACGGATTCTGATTGTCCCTTTGGTATCTTTTGGTCATTGTGTTGTCTGATATACAGATTCTGATTGTCCCTTTGGTATCTTTTGGTCATTGTGTTGTCTGATATACAGATTCTGATTACCCTTTGGTATCTTTTGGTCATTGTGTTGTCTGATATTGTAACGAACTTGCATTATGTATTTATATATTATATATTGGATAATTTAATATGGTTATATTTTCCACTAACACCGATAGAAAAGTCAAACAGACCGATAGTTTATCACGTAGTACGGTTACCCATGAGATTTAAACAAGGTGAGTTGAAAGTCAGTCGGCACATGTATGTTGAGTGGAGCACACGCTTTGTGTTTAAGTAAAGTGAGGAACAGGCAGTTTGAGTATTACAATTGTCAAATACAGGACATGGATATTCATAGGCGAAGGTTCCTTACACTCAGGAGTTTTTATGCCTGGCGTTTGGTGTGCGTGTAGGAAAGTTTGCTGTCGGTGTAAATGGTGTCTTTGTTGAAATGGTACCGTTTTGGTGTACATAAATTGATGTCACAACGCCCAGCATCGGTGATATTATTATCGTTAAATGCCGTCATAAATTTGGAGTTTTAAAGTCCGTAATTACAATCCGAGAAGTCCGTGCTGAACACATTATATTTATGCAGTCATATGAGTCACAGTTCGCTGGATACAATAGTGAAGCGATATATTAATCATCTAGTGTTCTCGTCATCAATTTAAAATCTACATTTATGTGAAATTAATCCGTCCGTATTTATAAATTATCCAAGGGGAACAACCCAGTCCAATTAGTGAATTTCTAAAGTACCAGGAATGCGTGCTTGCGGGATGGTATGTTTCCGGCTGTAAAATGTATATAGTTTATATATGCATTATATTTGTTCAGTGTTTTGAATGAATGTCGTTTATGTTCTGTGTTGTGAATCTTGTAATATTGTGTACATTTCATTCCATATATCATTTGTTTTGTGTTTATTTTTATTATGTTTTGTTCATTAAATCTATATGCTTAATATAGTGTTATATGACATAGGCCACCTGACAATCCAAAGAACTTACTTCTTTACAGATATATAGATTCTGATTGCCCCTTTGGTATTTTTGGTCATTGTGTTGTCTGATATACATATTCTGATTGCCCCTTTGGTATCTTTTGGTCATTGTGTTGTCTGATATACAGATTCTGATTGCCCCTTTGGTTTCTTTTGGTCATTGTGTTGTCTGATATACAGATTCTGATTGCCCCTTTGGTATCTTTTGGTCATTGTGTTGTCTGATATACGGATTCTGATTGCCCCTTTGGTATATTTTGGTCATTGTGTTTTCTGATATACAGATTCTGTTTATCCTTTGGTATCTTTTGGTCATTGTGTTGTCTGATATACGGATTCTGATTGTCCCTTTGGTATCTTTTGGTCATTGTGTTGTTTGATATACGGATTCTGATTGTCCCTTTGGTATCTTTTGGTCATTGTGTTGTTTGATATACGGATTCTGATTGTCCCTTTGGTATCTTTTGGTCATTGTGTTTTTTGATATACAGATTCTCATTGCCCCTTTGGTATCTTTTGGTCATGGTGTTGTTTGATATACGAATTCTGATTGTCCCTTTGGTATCTTTTGGTCATTGTGTTGTTTGATATACAGATTCTGATTGCCCCTTTGGTATCTTTTGGTCATTGTGTTGTTTGATATACGGATTCTGATTGTCCCTTTGGTATCTTTTGGTCATTGTGTTGTTTGATATACGGATTCTGATTGTCCCTTTGGTATCTTTTGGTCATTGTGTTGTTTGATATACGGATTCTGATTGTCCCTTTGGTATCTTTTGGTCATTGTGTTGTTTGATATACAGATTCAGATTGTCCCTTTGGTATCTTTTGGTCATTGTGTTGTCTGATATACAGATTCTGATTACCCTTTGGTATCTTTTGGTCATTGTGTTGTCTGATATTGTAACGAACTTGCATTATGTATTTATATATTATATATTGGATAATTTAATATGGTTATATTTTCCACTAACACCGATAGAAAAGTCAAACAGACAGATAGTTTATCACGTAGTACGGTTACCCATGAGATTTAAACAAGGTGAGTTGAAAGTCAGTCGGCACATGTATGTTGAGTGGAGCACACGCTTTGTGTTTAAGTAAAGTGAGGAACAGGCAGTTTGAGTATTACAATTGTCAAATACAGGACATGGATATTCATAGGCGAAGGTTCCTTACACTCAGGAGTTTTTATGCCTGGCTTTTGGTGTGCGTGTAGGAAAGTTTGCTGTCGGTGTAAATGGTGTCTTTGTTGAAATGGTACCGTTTTGGTGTACATAAATTGATGTCACAACGCCCAGCATCGGTGGTATTATTATCGTTAAATGCCGTCATAAATTTGGAGTTTTAAAGTCCGTAATTACAATCCGAGAAGTCCGTGCTGAACACATTATATTTATGCAGTCATATGAGTCACAGTTCGCTGGATACAATAGTGAAGCGATATATTAATCATCTAGTGTTCTCGTCATCAATTTAAAATCTACATTTATGTGAAATTAATCCGTCCGTATTTATAAATTATCCAAGGGGAACAACCCAGTCCAATTAGTGAATTTCTAAAGTAACAGGAATGCGTGCTTGCGGGATGGTATGTTTCCGGCTGTAAAATGTATATAGTTTATATATGCATTATATTTGTTCAGTGTTTTGAATGAATGTCGTTTATGTTCTGTGTTGTGAATCTTGTAATATTGTGTACATTTCATTCCATATATCATTTGTTTTGTGTTTATTTTTATTATGTTTTGTTCATTAAATTTATATGTTTAATATATTGTTATAGGACATTGGCCACCTGACAATCCAAAGAACTTACTTCTTTACAGATATATAGATTCTGATTGCCCCTTTGGTATCTTTTGGTCATTGTGTTGTCTGATATACAGATTCTGATTGCCACTTTGGTTTCTTCTGGTCATTGTGTTGTCTGATATACAGATTCTGATTGCCCCTTTGGTATCTTTTGGTCATTGTGTTGTCTGATATACGGATTCTGATTGCCCCTTTGGTATATTTTGGTCATTGTGTTTTCTGATATACAGATTCTGATTGCCCCTTTGGTATCTTTTGGTCATTGTGTTGTCTCATATACAGATTCTGATTGCCCCTTTGGTATCTTTTGGTCATTGTGTTTTCTAATATACAGATTCTGATTTCCCCTTTGGTATCTTTTGGTCATTGTGTTGTCTGATAAACATATTCTGATTGTCCCTTTGGTATCTTTTGGTCATTGTGTTTTTTGATATACAGATTCTGATTATCCTTTGGTATCTTTTGGTCATTGTGTTGTCTGATATACGGATTCTGATTGCCCCTTTGGTATCTTTTGGTCATTGTTTTGTCTGATATACAGATTCTGATTGCCCCTTTGGTATCTTTTGGTCATTGTGTTGTCTGATATACAGATTATGATTGCCCCTTTGGTATCTTTTGGTCATTGTGTTGTTTGATATACATATTCTGATTGCCCCTTTGGTATCTTTTGGTCATTGTGTTGTTTGATATACATATTCTGATTGCCCCTTTGGTATCTTTTGGTCATTGTGTTGTTTGATATACAGATTCTGATTGCCCCTTTGGTATCTTTTGGTCATTTTGTTGTTTGATATACATATTCTGATTGTCCCTTTGGTATCTTTTGGTCATTGTGTTTTCTGATATACAGATTCTGATTATCCTTTGGTATCTTTTGGTCATTGTGTTGTCTGATATACGGATTCTGATTGTCCCTTTGGTATCTTTTGGTCATTGTGTTGTCTGATATACATATTCTGATTGTCCCTTTGGTATCTTTTGGTCATTGTGTTTTCTGATATACAGATTCTGATTATCCTTTGGTATCTTTTGGTCATTGTGTTGTCTGATATACGGATTCTGATTGTCCCTTTGGTATCTTTTGGTCATTGTGTTGTTTGATATACGGATTCTGATTGTCCCTTTGGTATCTTTTGGTCATTGTGTTGTTTGATATACGGATTCTGATTGTCCCTTTGGTATCTTTTGGTCATTGTGTTGTTTGATATACAGATTCTGATTGCCCCTTTGGTATCTTTTGGTCATGGTGTTGTTTGATATACGGATTCTGATTGTCCCTTTGGTATCTTTTGGTCATTGTGTTGTTTGATATACAGATTCTGATTGCCCCTTTGGTATCTTTTGGTCATTGTGTTGTTTGATATACGGATTCCGATTTTCCTTTGGTATCTTTTGGTCATTGTGTTGTTTGATATACGGATTCTGATTGTCCCTTTGGTATCTTTTGGTCATTGTGTTGTTTGATATACGGATTCTGATTGTCCCTTTGGTATCTTTTGGTCATTGTGTTGTTTGATATACAGATTCTGATTGCCCCTTTGGTATATTTTGGTCATGGTGTTGTTTGATATACGGATTCTGATTGTCCCTTTGGTATCTTTTGGTCATTGTGTTGTTTGATATACAGATTCTGATTGCCCCTTTGGTATCTTTTGGTCATTGTGTTGTTTGATATACGGATTCTGATTGTCCCTTTGGTATCTTTTGGTCATTGTGTTGTCTGATATACAGATTCTGATTGTCCCTTTGGTATCTTTTGGTCATTGTGTTGTCTGATATACAGATTCTGATTACCCTTTGGTATCTTTTGGTCATTGTGTTGTCTGATATTGTAACGAACTTGCATTATGTATTTATATATTATATATTGGATAATTTAATATGGTTATATTTTCCACTAACACCGATAGAAAAGTCAAACAGACCGATAGTTTATCACGTAGTACGGTTACCCATGAGATTTAAACAAGGTGAGTTGAAAGTCAGTCGGCACATGTATGTTGAGTGGAGCACACGCTTTGTGTTTAAGTAAAGTGAGGAACAGGCAGTTTGAGTATTACAATTGTCAAATACAGGACATGGATATTCATAGGCGAAGGTTCCTTACACTCAGGAGTTTTTATGCCTGGCGTTTGGTGTGCGTGTAGGAAAGTTTGCTGTCGGTGTAAATGGTGTCTTTGTTGAAATGGTACCGTTTTGGTGTACATAAATTGATGTCACAACGCCCAGCATCGGTGATATTATTATCGTTAAATGCCGTCATAAATTTGGAGTTTTAAAGTCCGTAATTACAATCCGAGAAGTCCGTGCTGAACACATTATATTTATGCAGTCATATGAGTCACAGTTCGCTGGATACAATAGTGAAGCGATATATTAATCATCTAGTGTTCTCGTCATCAATTTAAAATCTACATTTATGTGAAATTAATCCGTCCGTATTTATAAATTATCCAAGGGGAACAACCCAGTCCAATTAGTGAATTTCTAAAGTACCAGGAATGCGTGCTTGCGGGATGGTATGTTTCCGGCTGTAAAATGTATATAGTTTATATATGCATTATATTTGTTCAGTGTTTTGAATGAATGTCGTTTATGTTCTGTGTTGTGAATCTTGTAATATTGTGTACATTTCATTCCATATATCATTTGTTTTGTGTTTATTTTTATTATGTTTTGTTCATTAAATCTATATGTTTAATATAGTGTTATATGACATAGGCCACCTGACAATCCAAAGAACTTACTTCTTTACAGATATATAGATTCTGATTGCCCCTTTGGTATTTTTGGTCATTGTGTTGTCTGATATACATATTCTGATTGCCCCTTTGGTATCTTTTGGTCATTGTGTTGTCTGATATACAGATTCTGATTGCCCCTTTGGTTTCTTTTGGTCATTGTGTTGTCTGATATACAGATTCTGATTGCCCCTTTGGTATCTTTTGGTCATTGTGTTGTCTGATATACGGATTCTGATTGCCCCTTTGGTATATTTTGGTCATTGTGTTTTCTGATATACAGATTCTGTTTATCCTTTGGTATCTTTTGGTCATTGTGTTGTCTGATATACGGATTCTGATTGTCCCTTTGGTATCTTTTGGTCATTGTGTTGTTTGATATACGGATTCTGATTGTCCCTTTGGTATCTTTTGGTCATTGTGTTGTTTGATATACGGATTCTGATTGTCCCTTTGGTATCTTTTGGTCATTGTGTTTTTTGATATACAGATTCTCATTGCCCCTTTGGTATCTTTTGGTCATGGTGTTGTTTGATATACGAATTCTGATTGTCCCTTTGGTATCTTTTGGTCATTGTGTTGTTTGATATACAGATTCTGATTGCCCCTTTGGTATCTTTTGGTCATTGTGTTGTTTGATATACGGATTCTGATTGTCCCTTTGGTATCTTTTGGTCATTGTGTTGTTTGATATACAGATTCTGATTGTCCCTTTGGTATCTTTTGGTCATTGTGTTGTTTGATATACGGATTCTGATTGTCCCTTTGGTATCTTTTGGTCATTGTGTTGTTTGATATACAGATTCAGATTGTCCCTTTGGTATCTTTTGGTCATTGTGTTGTCTGATATACAGATTCTGATTACCCTTTGGTATCTTTTGGTCATTGTGTTGTCTGATATTGTAACGAACTTGCATTATGTATTTATATATTATATATTGGATAATTTAATATGGTTATATTTTCCACTAACACCGATAGAAAAGTCAAACAGACAGATAGTTTATCACGTAGTACGGTTACCCATGAGATTTAAACAAGGTGAGTTGAAAGTCAGTCGGCACATGTATGTTGAGTGGAGCACACGCTTTGTGTTTAAGTAAAGTGAGGAACAGGCAGTTTGAGTATTACAATTGTCAAATACAGGACATGGATATTCATAGGCGAAGGTTCCTTACACTCAGGAGTTTTTATGCCTGGCTTTTGGTGTGCGTGTAGGAAAGTTTGCTGTCGGTGTAAATGGTGTCTTTGTTGAAATGGTACCGTTTTGGTGTACATAAATTGATGTCACAACGCCCAGCATCGGTGATATTATTATCGTTAAATGCCGTCATAAATTTGGAGTTTTAAAGTCCGTAATTACAATCCGAGAAGTCCGTGCTGAACACATTATATTTATGCAGTCATATGAGTCACAGTTCGCTGGATACAATAGTGAAGCGATATATTAATCATCTAGTGTTCTCGTCATCAATTTAAAATCTACATTTATGTGAAATTAATCCGTCCGTATTTATAAATTATCCAAGGGGAACAACCCAGTCCAATTAGTGAATTTCTAAAGTAACAGGAATGCGTGCTTGCGGGATGGTATGTTTCCGGCTGTAAAATGTATATAGTTTATATATGCATTATATTTGTTCAGTGTTTTGAATGAATGTCGTTTATGTTCTGTGTTGTGAATCTTGTAATATTGTGTACATTTCATTCCATATATCATTTGTTTTGTGTTTATTTTTATTATGTTTTGTTCATTAAATTTATATGTTTAATATATTGTTATAGGACATTGGCCACCTGACAATCCAAAGAACTTACTTCTTTACAGATATATAGATTCTGATTGCCCCTTTGGTATCTTTTGGTCATTGTGTTGTCTGATATACAGATTCTGATTGCCACTTTGGTTTCTTCTGGTCATTGTGTTGTCTGATATACAGATTCTGATTGCCCCTTTGGTATCTTTTGGTCATTGTGTTGTCTGATATACGGATTCTGATTGCCCCTTTGGTATATTTTGGTCATTGTGTTTTCTGATATACAGATTCTGATTGCCCCTTTGGTATCTTTTGGTCATTGTGTTGTCTCATATACAGATTCTGATTGCCCCTTTGGTATCTTTTGGTCATTGTGTTTTCTAATATACAGATTCTGATTTCCCCTTTGGTATCTTTTGGTCATTGTGTTGTCTGATAAACATATTCTGATTGTCCCTTTGGTATCTTTTGGTCATTGTGTTTTTTGATATACAGATTCTGATTATCCTTTGGTATCTTTTGGTCATTGTGTTGTCTGATATACGGATTCTGATTGCCCCTTTGGTATCTTTTGGTCATTGTTTTGTCTGATATACAGATTCTGATTGCCCCTTTGGTATCTTTTGGTCATTGTGTTGTCTGATATACAGATTATGATTGCCCCTTTGGTATCTTTTGGTCATTGTGTTGTTTGATATACATATTCTGATTGCCCCTTTGGTATCTTTTGGTCATTGTGTTGTTTGATATACATATTCTGATTGCCCCTTTGGTATCTTTTGGTCATTGTGTTGTTTGATATACAGATTCTGATTGCCCCTTTGGTATCTTTTGGTCATTTTGTTGTTTGATATACATATTCTGATTGTCCCTTTGGTATCTTTTGGTCATTGTGTTTTCTGATATACAGATTCTGATTATCCTTTGGTATCTTTTGGTCATTGTGTTGTCTGATATACGGATTCTGATTGTCCCTTTGGTATCTTTTGGTCATTGTGTTGTCTGATATACATATTCTGATTGTCCCTTTGGTATCTTTTGGTCATTGTGTTTTCTGATATACAGATTCTGATTATCCTTTGGTATCTTTTGGTCATTGTGTTGTCTGATATACGGATTCTGATTGTCCCTTTGGTATCTTTTGGTCATTGTGTTGTTTGATATACGGATTCTGATTGTCCCTTTGGTATCTTTTGGTCATTGTGTTGTTTGATATACGGATTCTGATTGTCCCTTTGGTATCTTTTGGTCATTGTGTTGTTTGATATACAGATTCTGATTGCCCCTTTGGTATCTTTTGGTCATGGTGTTGTTTGATATACGGATTCTGATTGTCCCTTTGGTATCTTTTGGTCATTGTGTTGTTTGATATACAGATTCTGATTGCCCCTTTGGTATCTTTTGGTCATTGTGTTGTTTGATATACGGATTCCGATTTTCCTTTGGTATCTTTTGGTCATTGTGTTGTTTGATATACGGATTCTGATTGTCCCTTTGGTATCTTTTGGTCATTGTGTTGTTTGATATACGGATTCTGATTGTCCCTTTGGTATCTTTTGGTCATTGTGTTGTTTGATATACAGATTCTGATTGCCCCTTTGGTATATTTTGGTCATGGTGTTGTTTGATATACGGATTCTGATTGTCCCTTTGGTATCTTTTGGTCATTGTGTTGTTTGATATACAGATTCTGATTGCCCCTTTGGTATCTTTTGGTCATTGTGTTGTTTGATATACGGATTCTGATTGTCCCTTTGGTATCTTTTGGTCATTGTGTTGTCTGATATACGGATTCTGATTGTCCCTTTGGTATCTTTTGGTCATTGTGTTGTCTGATATACATATTCTGATTGTCCCTTTGGTATCTTTTGGTCATTGTGTTTTCTGATATACAGATTCTGATTGTCCCTTTGGTATCTTTTGGTCATTGTGTTGTTTGATATACGGATTCTGATTGTCCCTTTGGTATCTTTTGGTCATTGTGTTGTTTGATATACGGATTCTGATTGTCCCTTTGGTATCTTTTGGTCATTGTGTTGTTTGATATACAGATTCTGATTGCCCCTTTGGTATCTTTTGGTCATGGTGTTGTTTGATATACGGATTCTGATTGTCCCTTTGGTATCTTTTGGTCATTGTGTTGTTTGATATACAGATTCTGATTGCCCCTTTGGTATCTTTTGGTCATTGTGTTGTTTGATATACGGATTCCGATTTTCCTTTGGTATCTTTTGGTCATTGTGTTGTTTGATATACGGATTCTGATTGTCCCTTTGGTATCTTTTGGTCATTGTGTTGTTTGATATACGGATTCTGATTGTCCCTTTGGTATCTTTTGGTCATTGTGTTGTTTGATATACAGATTCTGATTGCCCCTTTGGTATATTTTGGTCATGGTGTTGTTTGATATACGGATTCTGATTGTCCCTTTGGTATCTTTTGGTCATTGTGTTGTTTGATATACAGATTCTGATTGCCCCTTTGGTATCTTTTGGTCATTGTGTTGTTTGATATACGGATTCTGATTGTCCCTTTGGTATCTTTTGGTCATTGTGTTGTCTGATATACAGATTCTGATTGTCCCTTTGGTATCTTTTGGTCATTGTGTTGTCTGATATACAGATTCTGATTACCCTTTGGTATCTTTTGGTCATTGTGTTGTCTGATATTGTAACGAACTTGCATTATGTATTTATATATTATATATTGGATAATTTAATATGGTTATATTTTCCACTAACACCGATAGAAAAGTCAAACAGACCGATAGTTTATCACGTAGTACGGTTACCCATGAGATTTAAACAAGGTGAGTTGAAAGTCAGTCGGCACATGTATGTTGAGTGGAGCACACGCTTTGTGTTTAAGTAAAGTGAGGAACAGGCAGTTTGAGTATTACAATTGTCAAATACAGGACATGGATATTCATAGGCGAAGGTTCCTTACACTCAGGAGTTTTTATGCCTGGCGTTTGGTGTGCGTGTAGGAAAGTTTGCTGTCGGTGTAAATGGTGTCTTTGTTGAAATGGTACCGTTTTGGTGTACATAAATTGATGTCACAACGCCCAGCATCGGTGATATTATTATCGTTAAATGCCGTCATAAATTTGGAGTTTTAAAGTCCGTAATTACAATCCGAGAAGTCCGTGCTGAACACATTATATTTATGCAGTCATATGAGTCACAGTTCGCTGGATACAATAGTGAAGCGATATATTAATCATCTAGTGTTCTCGTCATCAATTTAAAATCTACATTTATGTGAAATTAATCCGTCCGTATTTATAAATTATCCAAGGGGAACAACCCAGTCCAATTAGTGAATTTCTAAAGTACCAGGAATGCGTGCTTGCGGGATGGTATGTTTCCGGCTGTAAAATGTATATAGTTTATATATGCATTATATTTGTTCAGTGTTTTGAATGAATGTCGTTTATGTTCTGTGTTGTGAATCTTGTAATATTGTGTACATTTCATTCCATATATCATTTGTTTTGTGTTTATTTTTATTATGTTTTGTTCATTAAATTTATATGTTTAATATAGTGTTATATGACATAGGCCACCTGACAATCCAAAGAACTTACTTCTTTACAGATATATAGATTCTGATTGCCCCTTTGGTATTTTTGGTCATTGTGTTGTCTGATATACAGATTCTGATTGCCCCTTTGGTATCTTTTGGTCATTGTGTTGTCTGATATACGGATTCTGATTGCCCCTTTGGTATATTTTGGTCATTGTGTTTTCTGATATACAGATTCTGTTTATCCTTTGGTATCTTTTGGTCATTGTGTTGTCTGATATACGGATTCTGATTGTCCCTTTGGTATCTTTTGGTCATTGTGTTGTTTGATATACGGATTCTGATTGTCCCTTTGGTATCTTTTGGTCATTGTGTTGTCTGATATACGGATTCTGATTGTCCCTTTGGTTTCTTTTGGTCATTGTGTTGTCTGATATACAGATTCTGATTGCCCCTTTGGTATCTTTTGGTCATTGTGTTGTCTGATATACGGATTCTGATTGCCCCTTTGGTATATTTTGGTCATTGTGTTTTCTGATATACAGATTCTGTTTATCCTTTGGTATCTTTTGGTCATTGTGTTGTCTGATATACGGATTCTGATTGTCCCTTTGGTATCTTTTGGTCATTGTGTTGTTTGATATACGGATTCTGATTGTCCCTTTGGTATCTTTTGGTCATTGTGTTGTCTGATATACGGATTCTGATTGTCCCTTTGGTATCTTTTGGTCATTGTGTTGTTTGATATACGGATTCTGATTGTCCCTTTGGTATCTTTTGGTCATTGTGTTGTTTGATATACGGATTCTGATTGTCCCTTTGGTATCTTTTGGTCATTGTGTTTTTTGATATACAGATTCTCATTGCCCCTTTGGTATCTTTTGGTCATGGTGTTGTTTGATATACGGATTCTGATTGTCCCTTTGGTATCTTTTGGTCATTGTGTTGTTTGATATACCGATTCTGATTGCCCCTTTGGTATCTTTTGGTCAGTGTGTTGTTTGATATACGGATTCTGATTGTCCCTTTGGTATCTTTTGGTCATTGTGTTGTTTGATATACGGATTCTGATTGTCCCTTTGGTATCTTTTGGTCATTGTGTTGTTTGATATACGGATTCTGATTGTCCCTTTGGTATCTTTTGGTCATTGTGTTGTTTGATATACAGATTCAGATTGTCCCTTTGGTATCTTTTGGTCATTGTGTTGTCTGATATACAGATTCTGATTGCCCCTTTGGTATCTTTTGGTCATTGTGTTGTCTGATATACGGATTCTGATTGCCCCTTTGGTATATTTTGGTCATTGTGTTTTCTGATATACAGATTCTGTTTATCCTTTGGTATCTTTTGGTCATTGTGTTGTCTGATATACGGATTCTGATTGTCCCTTTGGTATCTTTTGGTCATTGTGTTGTTTGATATACGGATTCTGATTGTCCCTTTGGTATCTTTTGGTCATTGTGTTGTCTGATATACGGATTCTGATTGTCCCTTTGGTATCTTTTGGTCATTGTGTTGTTTGATATACGGATTCTGATTGTCCCTTTGGTATCTTTTGGTCATTGTGTTGTTTGATATACGGATTCTGATTGTCCCTTTGGTATCTTTTGGTCATTGTGTTTTTTGATATACAGATTCTCATTGCCCCTTTGGTATCTTTTGGTCATGGTGTTGTTTGATATACGGATTCTGATTGTCCCTTTGGTATCTTTTGGTCATTGTGTTGTTTGATATACCGATTCTGATTGCCCCTTTGGTATCTTTTGGTCATTGTGTTGTTTGATATACGGATTCTGATTGTCCCTTTGGTATCTTTTGGTCATTGTGTTGTTTGATATACGGATTCTGATTGTCCCTTTGGTATCTTTTGGTCATTGTGTTGTTTGATATACGGATTCTGATTGTCCCTTTGGTATCTTTTGGTCATTGTGTTGTTTGATATACAGATTCAGATTGTCCCTTTGGTATCTTTTGGTCATTGTGTTGTCTGATATACAGATTCTGATTACCCTTTGGTATCTTTTGGTCATTGTGTTGTCTGATATTGTAACGAACTTGCATTATGTATTTATATATTATATATTGGATAATTTAATATGGTTATATTTTCCACTAACACCGATAGAAAAGTCAAACAGACAGATAGTTTATCACGTAGTACGGTTACCCATGAGATTTAAACAAGGTGAGTTGAAAGTCAGTCGGCACATGTATGTTGAGTGGAGCACACGCTTTGTGTTTAAGTAAAGTGAGGAACAGGCAGTTTGAGTATTACAATTGTCAAATACAGGACATGGATATTCATAGGCGAAGGTTCCTTACACTCAGGAGTTTTTATGCCTGGCTTTTGGTGTGCGTGTAGGAAAGTTTGCTGTCGGTGTAAATGGTGTCTTTGTTGAAATGGTACCGTTTTGGTGTACATAAATTGATGTCACAACGCCCAGCATCGGTGATATTATTATCGTTAAATGCCGTCATAAATTTGGAGTTTTAAAGTCCGTAATTACAATCCGAGAAGTCCGTGCTGAACACATTATATTTATGCAGTCATATGAGTCACAGTTCGCTGGATACAATAGTGAAGCGATATATTAATCATCTAGTGTTCTCGTCATCAATTTAAAATCTACATTTATGTGAAATTAATCCGTCCGTATTTATAAATTATCCAAGGGGAACAACCCAGTCCAATTAGTGAATTTCTAAAGTACCAGGAATGCGTGCTTGCGGGATGGTATGTTTCCGGCTGTAAAATGTATATAGTTTATATATGCATTATATTTGTTCAGTGTTTTGAATGAATGTCGTTTATGTTCTGTGTTGTGAATCTTGTAATATTGTGTACATTTCATTCCATATATCATTTGTTTTGTGTTTATTTTTATTATGTTTTGTTCATTAAATTTATATGTTTAATATAGTGTTATATGACATAGGCCACCTGACAATCCAAAGAACTTACTTCTTTACAGATATATAGATTCTGATTGCCCCTTTGGTATTTTTGGTCATTGTGTTGTCTGATATACAGATTCTGATTGCCCCTTTGGTATCTTTTGGTCATTGTGTTGTCTGATATACGGATTCTGATTGCCCCTTTGGTATATTTTGGTCATTGTGTTTTCTGATATACAGATTCTGTTTATCCTTTGGTATCTTTTGGTCATTGTGTTGTCTGATATACGGATTCTGATTGTCCCTTTGGTATCTTTTGGTCATTGTGTTGTTTGATATACGGATTCTGATTGTCCCTTTGGTATCTTTTGGTCATTGTGTTGTCTGATATACGGATTCTGATTGTCCCTTTGGTTTCTTTTGGTCATTGTGTTGTCTGATATACAGATTCTGATTGCCCCTTTGGTATCTTTTGGTCATTGTGTTGTCTGATATACGGATTCTGATTGCCCCTTTGGTATATTTTGGTCATTGTGTTTTCTGATATACAGATTCTGTTTATCCTTTGGTATCTTTTGGTCATTGTGTTGTCTGATATACGGATTCTGATTGTCCCTTTGGTATCTTTTGGTCATTGTGTTGTTTGATATACGGATTCTGATTGTCCCTTTGGTATCTTTTGGTCATTGTGTTGTCTGATATACGGATTCTGATTGTCCCTTTGGTATCTTTTGGTCATTGTGTTGTTTGATATACGGATTCTGATTGTCCCTTTGGTATCTTTTGGTCATTGTGTTGTTTGATATACGGATTCTGATTGTCCCTTTGGTATCTTTTGGTCATTGTGTTTTTTGATATACAGATTCTCATTGCCCCTTTGGTATCTTTTGGTCATGGTGTTGTTTGATATACGGATTCTGATTGTCCCTTTGGTATCTTTTGGTCATTGTGTTGTTTGATATACCGATTCTGATTGCCCCTTTGGTATCTTTTGGTCAGTGTGTTGTTTGATATACGGATTCTGATTGTCCCTTTGGTATCTTTTGGTCATTGTGTTGTTTGATATACGGATTCTGATTGTCCCTTTGGTATCTTTTGGTCATTGTGTTGTTTGATATACGGATTCTGATTGTCCCTTTGGTATCTTTTGGTCATTGTGTTGTTTGATATACAGATTCAGATTGTCCCTTTGGTATCTTTTGGTCATTGTGTTGTCTGATATACAGATTCTGATTGCCCCTTTGGTATCTTTTGGTCATTGTGTTGTCTGATATACGGATTCTGATTGCCCCTTTGGTATATTTTGGTCATTGTGTTTTCTGATATACAGATTCTGTTTATCCTTTGGTATCTTTTGGTCATTGTGTTGTCTGATATACGGATTCTGATTGTCCCTTTGGTATCTTTTGGTCATTGTGTTGTTTGATATACGGATTCTGATTGTCCCTTTGGTATCTTTTGGTCATTGTGTTGTCTGATATACGGATTCTGATTGTCCCTTTGGTATCTTTTGGTCATTGTGTTGTTTGATATACGGATTCTGATTGTCCCTTTGGTATCTTTTGGTCATTGTGTTGTTTGATATACGGATTCTGATTGTCCCTTTGGTATCTTTTGGTCATTGTGTTTTTTGATATACAGATTCTCATTGCCCCTTTGGTATCTTTTGGTCATGGTGTTGTTTGATATACGGATTCTGATTGTCCCTTTGGTATCTTTTGGTCATTGTGTTGTTTGATATACCGATTCTGATTGCCCCTTTGGTATCTTTTGGTCATTGTGTTGTTTGATATACGGATTCTGATTGTCCCTTTGGTATCTTTTGGTCATTGTGTTGTTTGATATACGGATTCTGATTGTCCCTTTGGTATCTTTTGGTCATTGTGTTGTTTGATATACGGATTCTGATTGTCCCTTTGGTATCTTTTGGTCATTGTGTTGTTTGATATACAGATTCAGATTGTCCCTTTGGTATCTTTTGGTCATTGTGTTGTCTGATATACAGATTCTGATTACCCTTTGGTATCTTTTGGTCATTGTGTTGTCTGATATTGTAACGAACTTGCATTATGTATTTATATATTATATATTGGATAATTTAATATGGTTATATTTTCCACTAACACCGATAGAAAAGTCAAACAGACAGATAGTTTATCACGTAGTACGGTTACCCATGAGATTTAAACAAGGTGAGTTGAAAGTCAGTCGGCACATGTATGTTGAGTGGAGCACACGCTTTGTGTTTAAGTAAAGTGAGGAACAGGCAGTTTGAGTATTACAATTGTCAAATACAGGACATGGATATTCATAGGCGAAGGTTCCTTACACTCAGGAGTTTTTATGCCTGGCTTTTGGTGTGCGTGTAGGAAAGTTTGCTGTCGGTGTAAATGGTGTCTTTGTTGAAATGGTACCGTTTTGGTGTACATAAATTGATGTCACAACGCCCAGCATCGGTGATATTATTATCGTTAAATGCCGTCATAAATTTGGAGTTTTAAAGTCCGTAATTACAATCCGAGAAGTCCGTGCTGAACACATTATATTTATGCAGTCATATGAGTCACAGTTCGCTGGATACAATAGTGAAGCGATATATTAATCATCTAGTGTTCTCGTCATCAATTTAAAATCTACATTTATGTGAAATTAATCCGTCCGTATTTATAAATTATCCAAGGGGAACAACCCAGTCCAATTAGTGAATTTCTAAAGTACCAGGAATGCGTGCTTGCGGGATGGTATGTTTCCGGCTGTAAAATGTATATAGTTTATATATGCATTATATTTGTTCAGTGTTTTGAATGAATGTCGTTTATGTTCTGTGTTGTGAATCTTGTAATATTGTGTACATTTCATTCCATATATCATTTGTTTTGTGTTTATTTTTATTATGTTTTGTTCATTAAATTTATATGTTTAATATAGTGTTATATGACATAGGCCACCTGACAATCCAAAGAACTTACTTCTTTACAGATATATAGATTCTGATTGCCCCTTTGGTATTTTTGGTCATTGTGTTGTCTGATATACATATTCTGATTGCCCCTTTGGTATCTTTTGGTCATTGTGTTGTCTGATATACAGATTCTGATTGCCCCTTTGGTTTCTTTTGGTCATTGTGTTGTCTGATATACAGATTCTGATTGCCCCTTTGGTATCTTTTGGTCATTGTGTTGTCTGATATACGGATTCTGATTGCCCCTTTGGTATATTTTGGTCATTGTGTTTTCTGATATACAGATTCTGTTTATCCTTTGGTATCTTTTGGTCATTGTGTTGTCTGATATACGGATTCTGATTGTCCCTTTGGTATCTTTTGGTCATTGTGTTGTTTGATATACGGATTATGATTGTCCCTTTGGTATCTTTTGGTCATTGTGTTGTTTGATATACGGATTCTGATTGTCCCTTTGGTATCTTTTGGTCATTGTGTTTTTTGATATACAGATTCTCATTGCCCCTTTGGTATCTTTTGGTCATGGTGTTGTTTGATATACGGATTCTGATTGTCCCTTTGGTATCTTTTGGTCATTGTGTTGTTTGATATACCGATTCTGATTGCCCCTTTGGTATCTTTTGGTCATTGTGTTGTTTGATATACGGATTCTGATTGTCCCTTTGGTATCTTTTGGTCATTGTGTTGTTTGATATACGGATTCTGATTGTCCCTTTGGTATCTTTTGGTCATTGTGTTGTTTGATATACGGATTCTGATTGTCCCTTTGGTATCTTTTGGTCATTGTGTTGTTTGATATACAGATTCAGATTGTCCCTTTGGTATCTTTTGGTCATTGTGTTGTCTGATATACAGATTCTGATTACCCTTTGGTATCTTTTGGTCATTGTTTTGTCTGATATTGTAACGAACTTGCATTATGTATTTATATATTATATATTGGATAATTTAATATGGTTATATTTTCCACTAACACCGATAGAAAAGTCAAACTGACAGATAGTTTATCACGTAGTACGGTTACCCATGAGATTTAAACAAGGTGAGTTGAAAGTCAGTCGGCACATGTATGTTGAGTGGAGCACACGCTTTGTGTTTAAGTAAAGTGAGGAACAGGCAGTTTGAGTATTACAATTGTCAAATACAGGACATGGATATTCATAGGCGAAGGTTCCTTACACTCAGGAGTTTTTATGCCTGGCTTTTGGTGTGCGTGTAGGAAAGTTTGCTGTCGGTGTAAATGGTGTCTTTGTTGAAATGGTACCGTTTTGGTGTACATAAATTGATGTCACAACGCCCAGCATCGATGATATTATTATCGTTAAATGCCGTCATAAATTTGGAGTTTTAAAGTCCGTAATTACAATCCGAGAAGTCCGTGCTGAACACATTATATTTATGCAGTCATATGAGTCACAGTTCGCTGGATACAATAGTGAAGCGATATATTAATCATCTAGTGTTCTCGTCATCAATTTAAAATCTACATTTATGTGAAATTAATACGTCCGTATTTATAAATTATCCAAGGGGAACAACCCAGTCCAATTAGTGAATTTCTAAAGTACCAGGAATGCGTGCTTGCGGAATGGTATGTTTCCGGCTGTAAAATGTATATAGTTTATATATGCATTATATTTGTTCAGTGATTTGAATGAATGTCGTTTATGTTCTGTGTTGTGAATCTTGTAATATTGTGTACATTTCATTCCATATATCATTTGTTTTGTGTTTATTTTTATTATGCTTTGTTCATTAAATTTATATGTTTAATATAGTGTTATATGACATAGGCCACCTGACAATCCAAAGAACTTACTTCTTTACAGATATATAGATTCTGATTGCCCCTTTGGTATTTTTGGTCATTGTGTTGTCTGATATACATATTCTGATTGCCCCTTTGGTATCTTTTGGTCATTGTGTTGTCTGATATACAGATTATGATTGCTCCTTTGGTTTCTTTTGGTCATTGTGTTGTCTGATATACAGATTCTGATTGCCCCTTTGGTATCTTTTGGTCATTGTGTTGTCTGATATACGGATTCTGATTGCCCCTTTGGTATATTTTGGTCATTGTGTTTTCTGATATACAGATTCTGTTTATCCTTTGGTATCTTTTGGTCATTGTGTTGTCTGATATACGGATTCTGATTGTCCCTTTGGTATCTTTTGGTCATTGTGTTGTTTGATATACGGATTCTGATTGTCCCTTTGGTATCTTTTGGTCATTGTGTTGTTTGATATACGGATTCTGATTGTCCCTTTGGTATCTTTTGGTCATTGTGTTTTTTGATATACAGATTCTCATTGCCCCTTTGGTATCTTTTGGTCATGGTGTTGTTTGATATACGGATTCTGATTGTCCCTTTGGTATCTTTTGGTCATTGTGTTGTTTGATATACGGATTCTGATTGTCCCTTTGGTATCTTTTGGTCATTGTGTTGTTTGATATACGGATTCTGATTGTCCCTTTGGTATCTTTTGGTCATTGTGTTGTTTGATATACGGATTCTGATTGTCCCTTTGGTATCTTTTGGTCATTGTGTTGTTTGATATACAGATTCAGATTGTCCCTTTGGTATCTTTTGGTCATTGTGTTGTCTGATATACAGATTCTGATTACCCTTTGGTATCTTTTGGTCATTGTGTTGTCTGATATTGTAACGAACTTGCATTATGTATTTTTATATTATATATTGGATAATTTAATATGGTTATATTTTCCACTAACACCGATAGAAAAGTCAAACTGACAGATAGTTTATCACGTAGTACGGTTACCCATGAGATTTAAACAAGGTGAGTTGAAAGTCAGTCGGCACATGTATGTTGAGTGGAGCACACGCTTTGTGTTTAAGTAAAGTGAGGAACAGGCAGTTTGAGTATTACAATTGTCAAATACAGGACATGGATATTCATAGGCGAAGGTTCCTTACACTCAGGAGTTTTTATGCCTGGCTTTTGGTGTGCGTGTAGGAAAGTTTGCTGTCGGTGTAAATGGTGTCTTTGTTGAAATGGTACCGTTTTGGTGTACATAAATTGATGTCACAACGCCCAGCATCGGTGATATTATTATCGTTAAATGCCGTCATAAATTTGGAGTTTTAAAGTCCGTAATTACAATCCGAGAAGTCCGTGCTGAACACATTATATTTATGCAGTCATATGAGTCACAGTTCGCTGGATACAATAGTGAAGCCATATATTAATCATCTAGTGTTCTCGTCATCAATTTAAAATCTACATTTATGTGAAATTAATACGTCCGTATTTATAAATTATCCAAGGGGAACAACCCAGTCCAATTAGTGAATTTCTAAAGTACCAGGAATGCGTGCTTGCGGAATGGTATGTTTCCGCTGTAAAATGTATATAGTTTATATATGCATTATATTTGTTCAGTGTTTTGAATGAATGTCGTTTATGTTCTGTGTTGTGAATCTTGTAATATTGTGTACATTTCATTCCATATATCATTTGTTTTGTGTTTATTTTTATTATGCTTTGTTCATTAAATTTATATGTTTAATATAGTGTTATATGACATAGGCCACCTGACAATCCAAAGAACTTACTTCTTTACAGATATATAGATTCTGATTGCCCCTTTGGTATTTTTGGTCATTGTGTTGTCTGATATACATATTCTGATTGCCCCTTTGGTATCTTTTGGTCATTGTGTTGTCTGATATACAGATTATGATTGCTCCTTTGGTTTCTTTTGGTCATTGTGTTGTCTGATATACAGATTCTGATTGCCCCTTTGGTATCTTTTGGTCATTGTGTTGTCTGATATACGGATTCTGATTGCCCCTTTGGTATATTTTGGTCATTGTGTTGTCTGATATACAGATTCTGATTGCCCCTTTGGTATCTTTTGGTCATTGTGTTGTCTGATATACAGATTCTGATTCCCCCTTTGGTATCTTTTGGTCATTGTGTTGTCTGATATACGGATTCTGATTGTCCCTTTGGTATCTTTTGGTCATTGTGTTGTTTGATATACAGATTCTGATTGTCCCTTTGGTATCTTTTGGTCATGGTGTTGTTTGATATACGGATTCTGATTGTCCATTTGGTATCTTTTGGTCATTTTGTTGTCTGATATACAGATTCTGATTGTCCCTTTGGTATCTTTTGGTCATTGTGTTTTCTGATATACAGATTCTGATTATCCTTTGGTATCTTTTGGTCATTGTGTTGTTTGATATACAGATTCTGATTGTCCCTTTGGTATCTTTTGGTCATTGTGTTGTCTGATATACAGATTCTGATTACCCTTTGGTATCTTTTGGTCATTGTGTTGTCTGATATTGTAACGAACTTGCATTATGTATTGATACATTATATATTGGATAATTTAATATGGTTATATTTTCTACTAACACCGATAGAAAAGTCAAACAGACCGATAGTTTATCACGTAGTACGGTTACCCATGAGATTTAAACAAGGTGAGTTGAAAGTCAGTCGGCACATGTATGTTGAGTGGAGCACACGCTTTGTGTTTAAGTAAAGTGAAGAACAGGCAGTTTGAGTATTACAATTGTCAAATACAGGACATGGATATTCATAGGCGAAGGTTCCTTACACTCAGGAGTTTTTATGCCTGGTTTTTGGTGTGCGTGTAGGAAAGTTTGCTGTCGGTGTAAATGGTGTCTTTGTTGAAATGGTACCGGTTTTGGTGTACATAAATTGATGTCACAACGCCCAGCATCGGTGATATTATTATCGTTAAATGCCGTCATAAATTTGGAGTTTTAAAGTCCGTAATTACAATCCGAGAAGTCCGTGCTGAACACATTATATTTATGCAGTCATATGAGTCACAGTTCGCTGGATACAATAGTGAAGCCATATATTAATCATCTAGTGTTCTCGTCATCAATTTAGAATCTACATTTATGTGAAATTAATCCGTCCGTATTTATAAATTATCCAAGGGGAACAACCCAGTCCAATTAGTGAATTTCTAAAGTACCAGGAATGCGTGCTTGCGGGATGGTATGTTTCCGGCTGTAAAATGTATATAGTTTATATATGCATTATATTTGTTCAGTGTTTTGAATGAATGTCGTTTATGTTCTGTGTTGTGAATCTTGTAATATTGTGTACATTTCATTCCATATATCATTTGTTTTGTGTTAATTTTTTTTATGTTTTGTTCATTAAATTTATATGTTTAATATGGTGTTTTATGACATAGGCCACCTGACAATCCAAAGAACTTACTTCTTTACAGATATATAGATTCTGATTGCCCCTTTGGTATTTTTGGTCATTGTGTTGTCTGATATACATATTCTGATTGCCCCTTTGGTATCTTTTGGTCATTGTGTTGTCTGATATACGGATTCTGATTGCCCCTTTGGTTTCTTTTGGTCATTGTGTTGTCTGATATACAGATTCTGATTGCCCCTTTGGTATCTTTTGGTCATTTTGTTGTCTGATATACGGATTCTGATTGCCCCTTTGGTATATTTTGGTCATCGTGTTGTCTGATATACAGATTCTGATTGCCCCTTTGGTATCTTTTGGTCATTGTGTTGTCTGATATACAGATTCTGATTACCCCTTTGGTATCTTTTGGTCATTGTGTTGTCTGATATACAGATTCTGATTGCCCCTTTGGTATCTTTTGGTCATTGTGTTGTCTGATTGGTAGATAATGGACTAGATCCCCTGTGCAGTGTGGTAGATAATGGACTAGATCCCCTGTGCAGTGTGGTAGATAATGGACTAGATCACCTGTGCAGTATGGTAGATAATGGACTAGATCACCTGTGCAGTGTGGTATTTAATGGACTAGATCCCTTGTGCAGTGTGTTAGATAATGGACTAGATCACCTGTGGAGTGTGGTAGATAATGGACTAGATCCCCTGTGCAGTGTGGTAGATAATGGACTAGATCACCTGTGCAGTGTGGTATTTAATGGACTAGATCCCTTGTGCAGTGTGTTAGATAATGGACTAGATCACCTGTGGAGTGTGGTAGATAATGGACTAGATCCCCTGTGCAGTGTGGTAGATAATGGACTAGATCACCTGTGCAGTGTGGTAGATAATGGACTAGATCGCCTGTGCAGTGTGGTATATAATGGACTAGATCCCCTGTGCAGTGTGGTAGATAATGGACTAGATCCCTTGTGCATTGTGGTAGATAATGGACTAGATCCCCTGCACAGTGTGGTAGATACTGGACTAGATCACCTTTCGTGTCAAATCAAAGACTATACAATTTGTATGTGTTGCTTCTCTGCTTAACATACAGCATTAGGGAATATGAACACAGACTATATCAGGATACTATGTCCGAGTGGACTGTTGTTTCAGTGAGCTAGGACTATAACACTCCAACTAAGTGTGTTGGTCTATAGTGGGAACTTCATCATCATCTCATCGAAATGTATTCTCGCTATGATATGGTTGAGACATACTCACTTTGCGCTAAAACAACTATCACACATTCACCCACTCGACCCCCATTCGAGTCAAACAAATCAAGCACTATAAAATTGATATGTGTTGCTTCTAAGGAAATGGACAAGCCTTTATAATTATGTAAACAACAGCTTGAATTTCATGTACATTTTTAATGTTTTATATTCGTTTTATTCATTGCCGAAATGTCTGGATTCTAAATCTGAGTCCGATATCTCACAACATGTCTCTTCGATCCACTGCCACTCAACAACAATCACTCACTCAAAAAGTTATGGCATTTTAAAATTATATTCAACAACCGTCGGCTTTAAACCAAAGGGACTTTGGACTCTCCAGTAATGAACCATAAATATAAGGACTTGGAGCTATAAGGGCCAAAATCGACCCCACCTCAGATGTCGATAAAATTTTCTCCAAAATATATTCACAATATGTGCTTTTCATAAATAAATACATTTAGTTAATATGCAATGTGGATTGATTTCAGGAATAAAAACATGTTCTGAAACTGTATTATGAAATTAAAGTGAACGAATAGTAATGTCGCAACGTCACCCATTTTCGACGGTCTCCTGTTTTCGACGGTTTGCTTCACGTGATAAAATCGCTCATTATTTTGATCGCTTCATTTGTCAGAGGTTATATTATGATGCTGGAATTGCATGAATGATCTCAAGAAATCTGATCTAAAAATGTCATCTTTAAATGTAAGAACTACGTACCACATCTATTATTTCACGTTCAAATTGTATTTTTTCGTAATTCATTTTTTCGTCACCTTAGCAAAGCTTTAATCATTTAAAAAATATATCTCATACAGACCAATTTTGGTTTCATCGTCTGCTATGACATTGATTCGCCTTATTCGATCTCTTAAAAAGTTTATATTCCGATACCAAGATCTTGTCGAAATATATTCCGTCTCTGCAGAAAAAATTATAAGCGATGCATTTTCATATAGTGAAAATGTATAAAGATAAAGAAGTCAAGAAAAATGTCAAGGGTGTTTTTTTTTGTCAATGTGTGACGTAAACATATTTTTGACATTTACGTCACCGAATATGGTACTGCTTTGACAACTGTTTACCTGTTTTGTTCCTGTGTTTGAATACTGTTGTAGTGACAGTCGGAACCTTTGAACCGTAATGAGAGCGGGAGGTTTGGCGCCTTAATCTGATTCAACCCACCATTTCTTTAGAAATGCCTGTACCAAATCAGGGTCATTACGGTTTTCACAGTTTTCCGGTTGTTGACTGATTTTGTCTGTTTATATGATTGTGAGTTTTGACTTTCCCTTTGTAAGATTGTTCGGAGTTCGGTAATTTTGTTATTACCCTTATTGATAATGTACATATTGAGATCATATCAATTCAGAAACTTACTAACATTGATTGTAGAAAACTGGTCGAAATGTTGGTATTAACCTTAAAGAAGTAATAGAAAGATTTATTTGAGGAATAGAACTTTGTCATATTTGAAAAAATTTTAAACACTTTTTTAACCGTACTTTATTCTTAACGACAACAAATGTTATGATATATTCCAGTACATTTTTACGGACAACCATCATAAATCTATCAAGAAAAAATGCCAACGTGCGGGTTGAGAGAACTTGATAACGTAAAATAAAGCATTTGGTTTTGCAGTTTCCAGTTTCGAAGAAAAAGATTAAATATTAATATGAAAAGTTATGGATAACAGACGACGGACACTAAATGATATTATTACTACGATTTTTCTATTGAATGTTGGAACTGTTCCGACAGTGTGATATATATTTTTTTCATTTTATTGTATGTTATGAAAAAAAAAACAGCTGAGTTGCATTTGTTGAAAAAAAATGATTGCGATCGTCTTCCGTAATTAAAATACAACCGAATTGATATCAAATGGTGACATGTTTCAACCTCATTTAAAATATACCTTGAAATGCTTTCAGACTTTTACATCACGTTCACGATATTTTATTACAACACTATTTCACTCAAGGGTAAAAATAATTATGTTCTAGTTAAAGGACTTTATCAAACAGAATAATACAGTTTACATGTAATGCAGTTAATACACATTTAAACCAGAGAAAAATATTTCTATTTTCCACACCTTGTGGTGGTGGGTCGCTATTGTGCATGCGAAATATTAATTGCAAACCCCATTGACTGGCTATTTGCTGCCTGTCTAGAATATTTTATTTTTTTCTTGATCGACAGTTCAGAAGCTAGAAAACAATATGATGAATATTGTCTGTCAATCATGCAAACAATATTTTATGCACATGACAGAACGCATATACGGATTCTGATTGCCCCTGTGGTATCTTCAAACTCTTCTTAAGGATATGTTGGAGTGTGCCCAAAACATATCTACTCCTTTTGGATCAAACTATTTTACTTCATTTTAGAAGTAGCATCGATAGACCATTAAACCGGACTCAGTATCCCGGTAGTAATAACTATTTCAGTATCCCGGAAGAAAATATAAAATCACTAATTGGGGGCTTACAAAAAAAAAACTATTTTGGATGAAGTGGTGTTTATTTTATTTTTATGTTATATAACTGTTACGTGCCGACATACCATCGTTTTTTACGGAAAATATTGCTGCTCAAACATCAAAACGTCATCTGAGCGCTTGTATTATTTGAACATGTTCCCGTTGTTTTTCAAGAAATATAACACCTCGTGCACAAAAAAATACTTTAATAGTATTTGTGTTTTATTTATTTTAATAATCTGATAAACTATTGTCTGGTGCACGATTACGGAGGTG
Organism: Bathymodiolus septemdierum; assembly: GCA_963383655.1. Classification (NCBI taxonomy): domain Eukaryota; kingdom Metazoa; phylum Mollusca; class Bivalvia; order Mytilida; family Modiolidae; genus Bathymodiolus; species Bathymodiolus septemdierum. Next base: position 3,090,779 of record OY726529.1, on the reverse strand, counting down.
CTTAATTTCTTCGAAAACCGTCGAAATATCGCGGGCAAAATTCCACGAAATACAGAAAACAAATAACGCTCATGATGTCATAATGACGTCAAATACGTATCGATTTTGTTGGAAACAAGTTTTAACATCGAAAGTATGATGTCGTCTATAAAAAAAAAAAACACATCAAATTTTAGTGTACTACAAATGTGTAAAATTTCATAAGAATCCAATAAGTCGTGTAGGAGGAGTTGCGCTTACAAGGTACATGGACGGACGGACGGACGGACAGGGTGATTCCTATATACCCCCCAAACTTTGTTTGCGGGGGTATGATTAACAACAATAACAAAGTATTAAAAACAGTAACATTATTACGGAAATGATACTTAATTTAAAGCGTTTAGACGACTATGATAGATTGACAGATTGAATCCGTCCCCTTGCATGTAGACTACCTATATATAGCTTGACAGACAGCTGAAAACCCAACCTTCCCCGCGTGAAACTGGCATAGTAGATGTATTATTTTCGCATAGTATATATACGCTATATAATTCTTTGTGATATATGCCAAAATATCGTATGCAGGGGCGGATTTAGAGGGGGGCGTGCGAAGCATGCGCCCCCCCCCCCCCCCCCCCCCCACTAAAATTCCCAAAGCATATGTTATACAACGTTAATTAAGCAGTTCAACAAACAACTTTTTCATGAATGGTTAACTCGTGACCTGTAGTAAAATATTCCTACACGTTGTAAATACACGTTGGGTGTGTTCGTTGATTCATATATGGATTCGCCGACAATTTCCGCTTTTGTTTGTCAATAAACAAGAACGGTCGAATCATGTTTTCAATGAATGAATCAAACGACGAAAAGAAAAGCGCCATCCGGACGGGCAGTATTAACTAGAACCACCCGAAAGGACAAGCACCGAAAGTACAGACCAATTAGTGAAATGAGGAAGACGTTAAAACTAAACCAATAGTTCTTTGAAGGGTTAAAATATCGTGATCGATCAGTCATGAGTTGAACAATTCGCATCACGGTTGTTCAAAAAAAGTTTTACTTTAGGTTCTTATAATCTGACAAAAATATACTGTTAACAATTATCCGACAAAATTAAGACTCAAAATCAAGTTTTTTTGGTCTGAAAAAAAATGGTGTGGTTAGTTCAAAATTGTCGTTCAAATAAATGTCTGTTATTCCTAAAATACCCAGAGCTTCCGGGGGGCTTTCCCCCCCTGAGCCCCCTACCAGGATTCTACCCTGGACCAGCTGGGGACCTTAAGCGGTCCCCAGACTCGTCGCCTACTCACAAATCCTGGTTCCGTCCCTGGTATGAACTTATATTACAAAAGAAATTTACAGAAAGCATAATAATAGTAAATATTATAACATACATTTGCATATTTTAATAATATATATCAAATAATTTCAAACATCCTGTCAAAAGTTTATTGTGGATAATAAACTAGCAGTTAACATTATTTATGACATCAAATTATGTAACAATCACCATTGCTAAATTTCACACCATTTTAATGTGTGTCCTTGATATATAATTCAGAAGATAAAAAAGCAAGTCATTCTGATTCTAAAAACTTGCTTATAAATATGTACAATTTCTCAGTATAAATGTGAAATTTAAATCCTTAATTTACGTAAATAGACTTAATAAAATATCCATTACAAGTTGCGTAGTATTACTATAACCCACAAATAATGAAAATTATCATATAATTCAAAGGAAAATCCGCATCCAAAATAAGAAGCAGAAATATCACATATCTCTGAATAACAGATGCCAGCCCCAAATCCAAAATTTTACAAATATTACAACTTGCTATTTATCAGTTAATTTGTAATATGCATGATTGAAAATATTTTGTTATTCTACTACGAGCATCATAAATAAATGTTTCTGAAAATTATAATTTACATAATGCTTTTTATATAATATCTTTAGGGACCGACCATTTAACTTGCAGGGGGATTGGTTGGTTATGTTTTTTTTGTTTCGTTCAGATTTTTTTTTTCGGACCACACGGGAGTTAGAATATTTTTTTGTCGCGCAAAATGTCTGATTACAGATTACATGCGATTAAATGAAAACATGTAATCGGTCTGAATCAATAATCTACAAAAATGTTAATTACTCCTACACCAGGTATTATAAAGAAAAAATAAATACAATTTAAAAAATAAATAAAATAAAATGTATTGTTTAACCCCAATCGTTTATCTTAGACGAGATCACTATTTTATTGTATTAGTTATCATTAAAATCCACCTGCGATGTAAATCTATTGTCTCTCCTTTCCTTCAAAATACGTATAGGAGAATGTCCAAGTAACTCTCCTTTCCTTCAAAATACGTATAGGAGAATGTCCAAGTAACTCTCCTTTCCTTCAAAATACGTATAGGAGAATGTCCAAGTAACTCTCCTTTCCTTCAAAATACGCATAGGAGAATGTCCAAGTAACTCTCCTTTCCTTCAAAATACGCATAGGAGAATGTCCAAGTAACTCTCCTTTCCTTCAAAATACGTATAGGAGAATGTCCAAGTAACTCTCCTTTCCTTCAAAATACGTATAGGAGAATGTCCAAGTAACTCTCCTTTCCTTCAAAATACGTATAGGAGAATGTCCAAGTAACTCTCCTTTCCTTCAAAATACGTATAGGAGAATGTCCAAGTAACTCTCCTTTCCTTCAAAATACGCATAGGAGAATGTCCAAGTAACTCTCCTTTCCTTCAAAATACGTATAGGAGAATGTCCAAGTAACTCTCCTTTCCTTCAAAATACGTATAGGAGAATGTCCAAGTAACTCTCCTTTCCTTCAAAATGCGTATAGGAGAATGTCCAAGTAACTCTCCTTTCCTTCAAAATACGTATAGGAGAATGTCCAAGTAACTCTCCTTTCCTTCAAAATACGCATAGGAGAATGTCCAAGTAACTCTCCTTTCCTTCAAAATACGTATAGGAGAATGACCAAGTAACTCTCCTTTCCTTCAACATACGTATAGGAGAATGTCCAAGTAACTCTCCTTTCCTTCAAAATACGTATAGGAGAATGTCCAAGTAACTCTCCTTTCCTTCAACATACGTATAGGAGAATGTCCAAGTAACTCTCCTTTCCTTCAAAATACGCATAGGAGAATGTCCAAGTAACTCTCCTTTCCTTCAAAATGCGTATAGGAGAATGTCCAAGTAACTCTCCTTTCCTTCAAAATACGTATAGGAGAATGTCCAAGTAACTCTCCTTTCCTTCAAAATACGCATAGGAGAATGTCCAAGTAACTCTCCTTTCCTTCAAAATGCGTATAGGAGAATGTCCAAGTAACTCTCCTTTCCTTCAAAATACGCATAGGAGAATGTCCAAGTAACTCTCCTTTTCTTCAAAATACGTATAGGAGAATGTCCAAGTAACTCTCCTTTCCTTCAAAATACGTATAGGAGAATGTCCAAGTAACTCTCCTTTCCTTCAAAATACGCATAGGAGAATGTCCAAGTAACTCTCCTTTCCTTCAAAATACGCATAGGAGAATGTCCAAGTAACTCTCCTTTCCTTCAAAATACGTATAGGAGAATGGCCAAGTAACTCTCCTTTCCTTCAAAATACGTATAGGAGAATGTCCAAGTAACTCTCCTTTCCTTCAAAATACGTATAGGAGAATGTCCAAGTAACTCTCCTTTCCTTCCAAATACGTATAGGAGAATGTCCAAGTAACTCTCCTTTCCTTCAAAATACGTATAGGAGAATGTCCAAGTAACTCTCCTTTCCTTCAAAATACGTATAGGAGAATGTCCAAGTAACTCTCCTTTCCTTCAAAATACGTATAGGAGAATGTCCAAGTAACTCTCCTTTCCTTCAAAATACGCATAGGAGAATGTCCAATTAACTCTCCATTCCTTCAAAATAATGGAACCGAGGCCCTGAAGTGGCCGATGCCCATTATTTTTAAGGAATGGAGAGTTATGAACAATGTGGACAGGGGCGGAGTTATTGTTCTCTTTGTACTTTAGATAATATGCACAGAATTTGTTTTTGTTACAGGATTAATAATTAATAAAATTGATAAAGTATATTGTACATTGGGTGGATTTTAAGTTGGAGAATGTCCTCGTATCTCTGATTACAGATTACATGCGATTACATGAAAACATGTAATCGATTACAACTAATTACGATTACAAATTACGATTACCCCATGTCTAGTCTGAATCAATAATCTACAAAAATGCTAATTACTCCTACACCAGGTATAAAAAATAAAAAATAAATACAATTTAAAAAATAAATAAAATAAAATGTATTGTCTAACCCCAATCGTTTATCTTAGACGAGATCACTATTTTATTGTATTAGTTACCAATGCTTTAGACATTTAATAATTTCTGTAAACTTGTTTGATAAGAACATTAGATGAATTACACAACATAATACACGGTAGAATTCATTTATGTGCGTGCTAAAGTTGTAGAATTCAGTAAACAATAATTCTACGCGAAGTGATTATCAATGAAGTATTTAATTTCGTTTTAACTGTGATCCCAATAGAATCAAATAATGTTTTCTAAAAATTATTTTAATGACGAAAATGGTAGAGACACACAACTTTCCCTATGGACGTTATGTACACGAGTGCTTCGTGTTTGGAGTAAGTTATTATCATCTTACGTACAATGCAGTCTACAGCAGCTCAATGAGCACGTTTGTTGAGAGTGGTCGATACAGGTCCGTTACCAGGAAGTATTTCCAACCATTTCCATAATATCACCTATCTCCCTATTGTATAATATCAGGGGCGGATCCAGGGGGGGGGGGGGAGGGGCGCACCCGGCGCCTCCCCCCCTAACATTGGAAAAAATATGATTTTTTGGCGTAAAATCGTGATTTTTCACACGAAATACCCCAAAAATTTTCGCGCCTCCCTTCGCAATTGGAAAGAATATGATTTTTTGGCGCAAAATCGTGTTATTTCACACAAAATACCCCAAAGATTTTCGCGCCTCCCTCCGCTCGGTGCAATTTTGTTTAAGTGCGCCCCCTAACTTGAAATCCTGGATCCGCCCCTGACTATATATAGGCTACGAAATTGTACTCTCTGTATGGATAATATTTCACAGGGGCGGATCCAGGATTTCAAGTTAGGGGGGCGGGGGGCTTACTTAAAAAAATTGCGCCGAGTGGAGGGAGTCGCGAAATTTTTTGGGATATTTCGTGTGAATCCGCCCCTGTTTCATGAATACTATCCAAAACGAACGTATTTAAATAGGATATCAGTGACACAGAAGAAAGATGGATATTAAAATCGGTCATAGCATTCATCACCTGTCAGGTTGGCACATTCTTTTATTAATGTGTTGCTTGTCTGAGCGGCCCACAGCGAATTTCCCAAATGCTCGTATGGCAAGTCCGCTTCTGGGTGTATGTTATGTTTTATCCCGACAGAATAAATATCGTCATACATATTATCAATAGGGAACACTTTTATTTGGGATATAATTTATTTTTACACCTCTCAGGCGCGGATCCAGGATTTACGTCAGGGAGCACACTTCTTGGCGAGGGGTCTGGGCACCGCCTAGGTCCGCATCAGGTCCAGGACAGCGCCGGGGGGATGGGGTCGAAGCCCCCAGTAAGCTCCTGGGAATTAGAAAATATAGGACCTCTTTTCTGAACCGAAATTGATTAAAATTGTACCATGTGCGGCATGATGCTTCACATCGAAGGTACCTACAATGAAATATACTATTTTACTTTCGCTCGTTTTGCACGTAGTTCATCAGATTCGGCATCCCTGATTGCATAAAGTGAAATGTAACCGATGCCGGTTTTTACATGATCCGGAACGGGGCATGTAAGAATATTCATTGCAATGGAGAGACGAGTCGAAAGAACAAAGTGTTAATATCACGTATTTAACATCAAGCGATTGTCAGTCCAGTCACGCCAATCCTTTTGTTTTTCTTTTTCCTTTGGGGGGGGGGGGGGGGGGGGGCACCGGGTGCGCCCCCGCCTGGATCCGCGCCTGCCTCTAACATTATGATCCTTTATTGTTTGCGAACTTTTTCTGGTTGTGAATCTTGACTAAAATAGTGTTCGCTTAATGTTAAAGTCATCAATAAATCAATTATTGATTAGAATTTATTGGTCAAAGAAAAGACGAGTTACCTCCCTAAACATGAAGATTATACATGTATATCGAAAAAGCTGATATATATTTTCGATTTCCTTACAAATAAGGAAGATTTTGTTAAGTAGAAGCCAACTGTTTTGGATATTCCCAACATGTATTGCTTTGGCTTCAAAAAACACACTTTTACTTCTTGATTGATTAATATTCGGCTTCATGGATAACATTTCATTTTCTTTTCTTATTTTACAAAAAAAGTGTGGGGGTGCATTAGCCCTCTGGTCCCTATGCCTATGAATTATACGTGTAAAGGATATATTCAAATAAGTAAAGAGACGTGTGGTGGCTAATTTATCGACGTAATTTACCTACGTAGTGGACGTCATATCAAGCAATAGGTGGCAATGTATCAACACAATGAAGTCACATACGATTAATTTATGAAGAGGCCGTCATGGTCGTGATTGCATGGTAGCTGGATTTTCAAAGATCAGTGCAATCAGTGTCTATCACCACTAAGGTTGTGAGTTCGAATCACACTAATGACTAGGTGTACTCAATACAACATTATGTGATAAAGTTTGTCAATGACTTGCGACAGGTCGGTGGTTTTCTCCACCAATGGAATTGACTGCCACTATATAACTGAAATATTGTTGAAAGTGGCGTTAAACACCATAATACTAACCCTAACCCATTAATTTATTGATAGCATGTAGTAGTTTTATTCACGAATCTGTTTTTGTATCAAATAACCTGGTTTTTTTTTAAAGTGCTGATACAAAATGTTTTTAAAGTAATGATACCATATATTAAAGTAATATTACACCACAATATCATGAAATTTTTGGATTAAATAATTTTTACTTAATATGCCACTTAATTTAACTAAAATAAACTGCATAACATTAAAAATCCGCTCAAAAGCAGAATTTATGAACACATCGAAAAATATTTGACAGAAGATAATTACTGTTGTAACAGTAATGCAAATGATATGCGCGTGACTCAAGATTTGAACTCTTTCGGGGAGATTGTATAACAGGTGTGTTCGATTTGTGTTTAAATTATCTCCCTTTTGGAAACCTAGCTGACAAAAGTAGACATTTATTTTTATGTTGATATGTTTTATTGATATATGTTGTAATGATCAGGCTATTTGTAATATATTTATCATATTTAAACATTGACAAACTTCTGCGAATAAAATTTGTTAAGCAATTTGCAGAATTAAGATAATAAACATACCATTGTCAGGGTGACGAATGTTTTATATAATACTTAATGTTTACATTTTCAACTCGTTCAAGGAATCATTTGCTATTAACAGTATGGCATACTAATACAAATAAAGATAAAAAAAAACTATGGCCTGCTTAGTATAACTTTGATGTTTGAAATATAGAACAAGTATAACTTTTGATCCTGTGTCTGTCTGTCTGTGAGCTTTTTGCTTGGCAACCACCAAGCGAAACATATCCAAACACATTCATGTTACAGAGTGATTGAATTAGTTGACGATGGATACAAAATTAGATTTAGTGGGAACAATAGTAAAACAATAGAATGTGTGACGTCAGCTGTGTTCAAAACATCAAAATACCCCTACATACAATACGTCATATGCCATTGAGTTATGGATGTTTAACGCCAGTTCAAACAACAAGTCAGTTACGTCGTTGTGGTGAATTTCATTGTTGGAGGACATTGGAGTACCAAGAAAAAACAACAAATCTGCTGTATGTTACTGACAAACGTTTACATATAAAGTTATACGTAGTACGTCATGCTATGAACGCAACATTTGTGGTGTGATTGTGATTGTTGTTGAACGCCAATTGAGCCATGTTTTAACTATACATCATGACGATAACAAGTTACATTTCGATGAGGATTTTGTCCACTTTGTACTAAGTAAACCGTTGGTGAGGCTTAGTTTGATTTTCAGATTTTAGGCTAGCTCTCGCTCACTGAAGCACTGTCAGTTTGTGGGTAGACATGTCGCTTCATTCGAACACATTATCATGATTCAAAACCAAGCACTCTAAGTTGATTGTATTCCTTGTGCTGCATGCTTAGCGGAAAAACAGCAAATTACAATGTTATTGTCTTTGGTTTGACCCGACTTTGACCCGACCTTGACCCGACCGACATAGAACCCACGATCTACCGCACTGAAGACTTTGGTTTGACCCGACCGACATAGAACCCACGATCTACCGCACTGAAGACTTTGGTTTGACCCGACCGACATAGAACCCACGATCTACCGCACTGAAGACTTTGGTTTGACCCGACCGACATAGAACCCACGATCTACCGCACTGAAGACTTTGGTTTGACCCGACCGACATAGAACCCACGATCTACCGCACTCGAGACGAGGACGCACTAATCATTTAACTTTCGATGTGGTCGCTGGTCGATCTTTGTAAATGTAAATATAACTACCGCACGATCGTGATTTTCTCCGTGTATTACGGTTTCCTCCATCAATAAAAATGACATTCACAATATAAATGAAATATTGTTGAAAAAGGCGAAAGAACAATAACAGTAACCTTAGTCATACGATCATGGTTATGTCACATGGTAATAGTCATGTCACATGGTAATAGTCATGAAATCAAGATATATATACACCACAGCTTTAGAAATTCTTTGAATAGAATTCAATTTTTTTTAATTCGAGGAATTGAAAAGGTTATTTGATTAAATTTTGCAAGGTACATATGATTCAACCAGGAAATAAAACATTTGACAGCCAGTTTTAAATACACCTGGATAGACCGAGTAGTTGCACGTGTGTGCCTCTCAAAACAGGTTTGACTATATTTATTTTATTACTTGTATACTTATTTTTAATTATATGCATAATGCGTCTATGGACAAATTTATCATTTCGATTAAGTATGTGAAAATGTTTCTCATTAATTAAACGAGCATGTGTTGTCGATCGTATGGCAGCGGCATAGAAGTGGAAGTGGCTGATGATGCCAATGGTAGAAGTTATATGATAAATTAAACATTGAAGCAGAATCATATCATAAATTACAGTGTATTTAAAAAAGGACTGTACAGAATGTTAGAGCCCCCACGCCACGTCAAGACCATGAGCAATGTGGGGGTAGGCCCTCCCTTTCCCTTAATTGAAAAAAATAAATGTTGAAGAAATTAAGTTTAATAAATGGGGACTTTTTAACCTACCAAGTTGTCCTGCACGTGGCCCGGGACTTCTTAGGTAGTCCGCGATCATTTCTATTTACATTTTTTTTTTAAGTATATTGAAAGTTATAACCACCTAGACATCCTGCACGAGGCTCGGGACATCAATTATGGTCCGCGATTAAAAAGTTTATTTTAAAACAGGTATGAAAAAAGTAATAGTAATAATATCTAGCATTCTGAGCAACACAGTTTTATATAATGTCATCAGGAGTAGCCGTGTTAACGTCTCTCCTCATCTCCTTCACCTCATGTTTTTTTAATGGAACAAGTGCCTGTGATTAAGGGATACGCCAAATAACGGATTTACAAATTCTCTTTTTTACCGTCACATATAGAATAATACACGTGACGGTAATGTCCCACAGCAGGGATGATTATAGAAAAAAGAATTAAGACTTCAAAAATGGTGTTTTTTTTTATGTTTTAAAGATTTATTCATTACAGTAAACATTAAATAATGATATGCTTAAAGATTTATATATATTTTATGTAAAATATTTCCTTTATTTACTCTGAAATGTGTGTCCCATGAATTTCTATCTTTATCGTCACGAAAATTTGGTGGTCGGTAAAAAGTGTAACCCGAACCCGAACCCGTCTATTTATTGTGTATTTTTATATACCTGAGACACATAGATTATAATAAGATGTCGAAATGTATTCAAAAAGTTGAAAGGTGCAGTTTTCTGATTTCAAGATTGGTAAAATGTGTAACCACAACCGGAAATCTTTTATTGTTGATATCTTCTTTAATTTTACGATGTTTTGCAAAAACTTTTTCATTTATTGTGTATTTTTATATACTTGAGACACATAGATTATAATAAGATGTCGAAATATATTCAAAAAGTTAAAAGGTGCAGTTTTCTGATTTCAAGGTCGGTTAAATGTGTAACCCGAACCACAAAGGTAGATAACTCTGTTCTTCCCGAACCGGAAATCTTTTCTTTTATTATGAGATTTTTATTGGAAAACCGTGTATTTTTTCACTTAAAACGTATAAATCATAATAATTTATATTAATACATGTTTTTTTCACCTTATGGAATTTAATAAATATATATAGTAATTCAATGCGCTATTATGACAGTTAGAATATACGAGACATGAAGGCGCCCAAGTCAACGGGCGCATTTCATTTGCGCAGATTTGGGAATTAACTACCCTTTCACTTGCGCGACTAAAGTGCCCTACATTTGCGCCGATTTTTTTACCTGTTGCAATCCTTCAATTGCGCGAAAAAAAAAATTATATTTAATATTTGTAACTTTACATATTAAATGTACATAAATGTATAAAAATTTAGGATTTCAATTTTAATAAGAAAAATCTAAAAAAAAAATATATTTCCGAGTTTAATTGATGAAAAAGCATTTTGACTTAAATAAATAATTATAATCTTAATTTATGTTTTAAGCAGAAATATAAACTTTATTATTTTAATGTAAAAATACAACTGAATAAGAAATGACAATTTGAAACATAGCTGAACAGATTTATACGTAGCGAGTTTCAGACAGGAGAGGAGCAACATTTGACGGACAATGACCTGAAAAGTCTGTCACTAGCGATATATAGGCAGCGAAGGAAGAGACATCCGACTTTACCAAAATGCATAATAGACGTTCATGAGGCATTAGGTACTATGACAGTTAAAACATCAAAGTCTGAGGATATGTGCTTAGTAAATGATGTAGATTCGCATATCATTATTTTCTCCTGAACTTCGAATCTTCGTGTACTCTGTACTCAAGTGAAAGAAATTTTCATTGATGGGACATTCAAATGCTGTCCGAAATTCTTTGAACAGTTGTATACTATACATGGGTACAGCAATAGTCACTACATACCACTTGTCTTCGCTTTGTTAGTTTCGAAATCAGAAGATCCGCGATGTACTTTGTTCGCTGATTATATATTGGAAAATTACATTGTGCCGGATTCAAGGTTTCCTCCAACATTGTGGTCTTCATTACCGTCACCCAACGCAAAACGCACAACTAATGGAGCGGAGTCGTTCCATGCACACTACAACGAACAACTATATGCAGCTCATCCCACGCTATTTATTTTCTTAGATGTTCTGTCGAAAATTCAAACAACAACATATGTAAAAGTCAGAACAATCCATATGCCAGCAGTCATCCGAAGATCTGAGATGGAAAAGCTTTCTAACCTGATGGACCAATACAGCAACCTACAGGCTAACGAGATCGACAGATACCAGTTTGTGAAAGCGATAGGTTACAAATACTCTGCTAAAACCGACATCTAAATGTTTTGTGACTGAACTGTATTTTATGCTTTTTAAACTAGTGCTTATATATATCTTGCCCAAAATCCTACTTCCACCTCCCCGCGGTGGGCAGGGGCAACAGAAATTAATTATCAATTAACTAATTTCTGGCTGACGGAAGAAGTATTATTATAATATATATTATATAAATATTACCAAAAATACCATAATCATTATTAAAAAATTACAGGTAATCTGCGCAATTGAAGGATTGCAACAGGTAAATCTCCGGTAAAAAATCAGCGCAAATGAAAGGTGTTTTGCAGCGCAAATGAAGGATTTTTTCCGCTCAATTGTAAGGCTAATCCGCGCAAATGAAATGTACAGAAGTCAACAGGTCAATTAATCTTGACAGTTGAATGTATTCATCTTGTGTATTGATAGCATGAAAAAAAGTTTCAAAAATGATAACTGACAAGCGATGTGTTTATTATTTCATTATTTCTTTCCTTTTTTTTTCTATTTTTTTAAAGGGGGGTATATTAATTTGTATTCATTTAGTTAATCTTTTTTGTAGGGGAACTCGAAAAGCCGAAATACAGAGGAAGATAACTCTGTTCTTCCTGAACCGGAAATTTTCATTACTTACAATTATTAATTGATAAGTTCACTGTGCAAATAAATTGTAATAAACAAGTAATAGTTCATTCAAATATATTCATCTGCAGAATTTAAATGTGTTAAAATCATACGTGTTGTATTTTATTAGAAAATTATAATAAATATTTAAATAGTTTCATTTTAATTTCGGGAAAATTTTGAATTTATCCTTTTTTTTTGTCAATTTACATCATGTATATCTTATTTTTATTAAAGATATTCATCTGCAGAATTACTTGTTGTATTTTATTAGAAAATTATAATAAATTATTCAAAGTTTTATTTTGATTTCAGGAACATTTTTTATTGATCTGTTTTGGTCAATTTACAAAACCGATAATTTACTTTTTATTAAAGATATTTATCTGTAGAATTTTTATGGTGTTAAATTCATACTTGTTGTATTTTAAGTAAATTGTAATAGAATTTTCAAATAATTTCAATTTAATTTCAGGAAAATTGTTTATTGTTTTTTTTTTGTGTTTTTTTTTTTCTTCTTTTATTTTAAATTTACAAAATGTACATCTTATCTATTGGGAAGGTCATCATATGTTCAGTAAAGATGTAGCTCTTTATTTAATTGAAATTCTGATCAAAATCTAAAGAAAATTATCATGGCTGAACTAATTGTCTGACCTTAAATAAAAATGAAATATTTCAAGCATAAAAATCAGTTCGTAAAGTAATGATGGAAATTTAATACAATTTAACAAAAATAAGAATATCAAACTTTTTATCAATGTGTCCAATAATGAGTTATTTCACTATTTTCTATCCATTGCAAGTTCATTTATATTTATTGAATTCCAGTCAGGTAAAACAAAATATGTATTAATATAAATTATTATGATTTATAAGTTTTAAGTGAAAAAATTCACGGTTTTCCAATAAAAATCTCATAATAAAAGAAAAGATTTCCGGTTCGGGAAGAACAGAGTTATCTACCTTTGTGGTTCGGGTTACACATTTTACCGACCTTGAAATCAGAAAACTGCACCTTTCAACTTTTTGAATATATTTCAACATCTTATTAGGGACCGACCATTTAACTTGAAGGGGGGGGGGGGGGGGGGGGTTATGGTTTTTTGTTTCATTCAGAAAAATTTCTTCGGACAACACAATAGGTAGAATATTTTTTTTTTGTCACGGGAAGCGCGAATTTTTTTTTCAGAATTTAACATTAGGTTATATGACAAAATCTCTGAATCAGATTATTTTTTTCCCTCCACCAAAATCAGAATATTTTTTTCAGCAACATTGGGAATCAGAATATTTTTTTAGAAGAAAAACATAACCCCCCCCCTTCCTTCCTTCAAGTTAAATGGTCGTTCCCTTATAATAATCTATGTGTATCAAGTATATAAAAATGAGACAATTGGCTTCTTCGTTGCCTTTTCCTAACTAAAAAAGGCAAACAACTTTTTTACAAACTTTTGGCATTCCGGAGATAAGTCAGACCGTGGGTTTTTACACATTTTACAAAAAATGCAAAATATAACAATAATTTATGAGAGAAATGCTTGTCAGTTTCGTCTAAAGTACACATGGCTGAGAGAAAGATTTTACAGGTAAGATACTTGACGTACGGATGACTCTTCTATAAAGTACATCTACCCCCACCCGAAAAATTACAACAAAAAAGGACCAAGATGCAAAATTTCATCTGAGTGCAGCCTCAGCCAAAACAATAAGAAGCATTACAATAACATTTTCAGTTAGCACTCCTAATTCTAAATAAAACTCTCGTTTATTTTGCTGCTCAAAAATCTATAGTTTAAAAGATATTTGGATTTTTCGTTATTCTAATAAAAAAATTATTACTTTAGTACCTTTATTCAACGTCTTTACCAAACATAATACAAGTTCCTCTGTTCATCTGCTACAACATTTTAGACGTCATGTAGAAATAAAACGTTGTTCCCGATAGCAATGCACATAATTCACCATTAGAAATGTTTTCTGTAATACACGAATCAATACCGAAATGCGGAATTATCTCTACCGTAGCAGTCTTTACCGACACAATTTCATATTACAGTCGTGACGGTAAAGACAACCACACTTTTAATCACTTTTACTTAGCATCAGAAATGACTTTGAGCACGGTTAAAGGTGTTATATTCAACCTCGTGCATTTGATGTATGTGGGTAGTTGTTCAATCGTAACTACTCGGCAATTCTCGCTACCCTGCAAATAACCTCGTATGCATTAGGCGTATAAATCGCACTACTTTTCACATGTCAGTTACATGAAAGTTTGATAAAGTTATATTTTAAGCAATTTTCTATATTTCAATTAAAGTTTTAATTAGTTTTGCATGATTAGATTTTACTTAGTATGTCTTCCATATTGGATTTTCGTGGACTATATTTTTGTGCAGCTTAACTTAACTTAACTTCCGGCAAACAATTTAAGAAGAATTTCTACTATGTACGTACGAGGTTATTTGCAGTGTAGCGAGAATGGCCGAGTAGTTACGATTGGGTAGTTGTTATTATAAACCTAAATGTCTTACCGTCACCACACGTTTTCTTTACCGTCACCAATATTCCTTTCCGTCACGAACTCAAAAATGTTTTTTGTATATTATATTTGTAATTATACAACATATGTAATCTTAAATGACACTGTAGTAGCACATCTATAGCCCAATTCAGTTATTTTTTACCATTGAGCACTAGTTAAAGAATATAGCAAAACTATATACATCCCGGATCTCAGCTTTGAGATTATGACACACAAACCTTTTCAATACTCCATAGATATAGGACATATTATATAAGTAATTCCACGTATATCAACAGAACAATTTATTCGTTTATATTCATATAGGTTTTATGGTTTATGTTGAAGAAAAAGTAAGAAAATTTGCGTTTAAGGTATTGTGACGGTAAAGACAAATATTCCCACCCCACGGGAATAAAAGACGTAGAAAAAAAATATTTTTGATAAAACAGCTTGCCAAACACTTAATTCTGTCTCAAGAATGATTAATTAAACGAACTGTAGCAAATGAAATGTTTGTGACAAATCTTCCTTTCATATAGACAAAATTCGGTATTTTGAAAAGTTGCCAGAGAATGACCCGAGTGTGTGTTGAAGAGGGAGGGGGATTCAAGTTTTAGTACTATACCAAAAAGTGTGAGGGCCAAGTTTCTACAGCCGACAATCAAAAACATAGTGGTGTAATGGTTAGCGTGCTCGCCTCCAATACAGTATTTCGTGGGTTCGAACCCCTGTCGGGGCAAAGCAAAGACTATGAAATGATATCGTGTTAGAGTAAGGCATCAATCATATCTGATAGTTTTTATGGGTAACAAAAATTTACGATTTTGGCAGATAATGCCACTTTAAATATCTTTAATATAATTGCGACTTTAACAAGAAAAGAAAATATTTCTATTGACATTAATATAATAGAATGTCATAGACATACCAAGTATGAATGAAATAGGATGATCTTATGAACAATATATATAGAACGAGTTCCTGCTTGAACTGGTAGATATACATATTCTATAATTATATTTTGCAAATTAATGATCAAAGTACGCGCCTTAATTTTAAACAGGAATTAGTTTCTTATATTTAATTAATACGTTGTATAGTTTGACAATAAATATACAATACCTGCTGAGATAGTGAATCAACCCAACCCATTAGATATAAATCAATACAGGTACAGCAGATAGAAAACATGCATCCAAGATGCTCTGAAGAATTTGAGAACCATAATCTTCATACAGTAAATACAAAGGATAGTAAAAAGTGTTTTGCTGTCCATGATCAACACAATCATTCCAACTCTGCAGTGACAGATTGTTAAAAGAGAACATCCTCCACAAGGTTAGAACAACATGATATTTCATACCCGAGAGAAGAATCAATACCTAGAAAACAGCATGAGAAGTACCCTATTTTGAAACAAAATAAAGATATGGACACCAATAGTAAGAACTGTTTTGCTGTTGGCCTAACTTACCCTAGATGTAAGTGCACGATTTAATAGTATGGACAATCAGCAAAAATATCCGCCAATAAATGAGCACCAAAAACAGAAAACTGGTTCTTTTTTAGACAGAAATCAAAGAGCCATCCTAGAACCAGACCCGTTAATGTTAAGCCAAAGAATGTTGTAAAACATCAACAACATAACCTCTTGAGTCTAGAAACTTTTAATATAAAAGGTTTTCAATCAAATCAGAATTAATATAATGAACTACTTCAGAAATTTGATATACTCCTACTACAAGAACATTGGTTATTTAACTTTGAGCAAGATATATTAAAGCAGTATCAAGCCGATTTTACATCATTTACCAGACATGTAGATGATTTTGACCCAGCATCTCCTATTAGTAGACCAAGAGGATATGATGGCATCGCGGTCATATATAAGAAAACACTATCACCTTCCATAACTCAGTTACCTGACGGTGATCACAGAATTCAAGCAATAGAAATAATCACCAACGAAAAATCAATCTGTCTTGTTAATGTATACTTGCCGGCAAGAGGAACTACAACAGAGTCGAGAACTATATAGAAGTGCTCTGGACACCTTACGAGAGATTATATGGAAATACGAAAACACTCACACAATAATAGTTGCTGGAGATTTTAATGCCTCTTTTGTAAGACAATACAAATATCCACAAGATGATCTATTTAAGAGCTTCTGTATTGATATGGGTTTGACAAAACCTGCGAATTATCCAGCACTACATACCTATCATCAGGGACAAACATCATCTCAAATAGACTATATTTTGGTGAAGAAAAATGAAGATACTTGTGTACCAAATAGAGTTCAACTAGTAAAAGTCAGAGATGATCCAAGAAATACTTCAGATCACTTTCCGGTAACAACGAAACTATATACCTGTCCAAAGAAAAAAGCCAGCAATCTGTGACAGCATACCCAAACTTAAGATTGATTGGGACAATGTAGATAAAGAGGAATATAAGAAAAATGTAAAGGTAGAATTAGAGGACTTCAGATATCTCAAAATGAAAACACCGTACGGAGTGGAACAATATATTACCCACTTTATAAACAGCATACAGAAAGCGACAAACTTGTGCTGTCCTCAAAATCAAGCCAAATTTCGGAGAAGGAAAAAATACTCATGGACTCCTAAATTAGCAGAAGCTGTCGCCAAATAAAAAGAATATTTTACCTATGGAAAAAGGCAGGATCCTCACAAAGTAGATCTAATATTTAGAAAATAAAAAGAACAGAAGCCAGAAAAGAGCTTAGATCAATTCAAAGGCAGCAAACTGCAGAAAAACGAACAAAGTTGCATGAGGAAATAATGGAATCATCAGATAGAGACACAAAGCTATTTTTCAAGCTAATAAAGAATCTACGCGCATCTAGCACAGCAGATACTCAAATATTGCGTGTAGAACAAAATGAGTTCACGACACCCGCTGAAATAAATGAGACTTTTAGAAACCATTTTTCGAATCTAACAGAGCCAAAACAAAATCTAAATTCAATGAGGAAGATGACAGACAAGTGAAAATAGATGTCGAGCTGATTGTTAATATCTGTGAAAATAGTTCAGTAACAATCCAACCTGTTTAAATACTCCTACAGAAATTTCAAAATTGGTGGCAACATTAAAAAAGAAAAAAGCTGAAGACATTGATAATTTGACTGCAATATGGTGGATCAACCATTTCTGACTACCTTGCATCAACCATCAATTACATATTTTACACCAAGTATGTACCAGACTCGATAAAGAAAGGATTACTAACAAAGATAAAGACCTATCAAATCCATCAAATTATAGAGGCATAACTGTTATCTCAATTATGTGTAAGCTACTAGAAATGTGCATCAGAGCAAGAATAGAAGGAACTTTAGAAAAACAACAGAATAAATTGCAAAAAGGATTCACCAAAGGCACGTTCTCTATCAACATTGTTCTCCTCATTACATAATCTATAAATGAGGCCAAAGACAACAATGACACCCTAATTATTATTGCTTTGGATGCAGAAAAAGCATTCGACGTTGTAGATCATATTCATCTATTTTGGAAAATATACCATCAGTATATCACTGGATCAACCTGGCTATTAATAAAGGAATTGTATAGAGAAGGAACATATACCATCAGGATATCACTGGGTTAACCTGGCTATTAATAAAGGAATTATATAGGGAAGGAAAATATACCATCAGGATATCACTGGATCAACCTGGCTATTAATAAAGGAATTATATAGGGAAGGAAAATATACCATCAGGATATCACTGGATCAACCTGGCTATTAATAAAGGAATTATATAGGGAAGGAAAATATACCATCAGGATATCACTGGATTAACCTGGCTATTAATACAGGAATTGTATAGGGAAACAACTACTCAAGTACAATCTGGAGGAGAAATTTCAAAACCATATGTTAAACACCAGGGTGTTAAACAAGGCGGAATATTGTCTGCCGGGTTCTACAAAGCCTACAACAATGACATCTTAAACACCTTAGAAAGAAGTGATATGGGATTTAAAATAAGAACTAGTTATGTGGGTTGTCCAACTTGTGCTGATGATATAATGCTATGTGCTAAATCTGAACAGGAAGCACAAACACAATTATATATTATAGAGCAATGTACTTCAGATGACAGAGTGAAAATTAACAGTAAGAAAACAGAAATCATTCGCATAAATGACAACAAAGCTAAAAATAAACCACTAACTTTCTTCAACGAAATTATAAGCGAAAAACATCCTGAAAGCACTCGGGTATAGAACGACAGAAGAACAACATACCGGATATAAAAAAAAACAATCTCTATAGCAAGGGGCACTATGTATTCACTCATGGGAGCAGGTCTACACGGAATCAATGGAATAAATCCACTGATAGCTTGGAAATTATGGCGAACGTTCGTTGTACCAAGAATGCTTTATGGTATTGAAGTACTGAAGATAACAACAACAGATATATACAAACTCGAGCAATTTCAGAAAAAAGACCCTTAAACAGTTTTGAGGCTTGCCACAACACACAGCTGATCCAAGCAATCTACATCTTGCTAGCAGCCGAGTGTATCGAGCAAATTATACATAAGACAATTATTGGATGTTTCTACGGATATTGAAAGATCCAGATCCAGTCGAGTACCAACTGGCTATGCGACAATTAGCAGTCAAAGACTGTGACTCTAATAGCTGGTTTATAACAGTGAATGAAATTCTACTCTGATATGAATTGCCATCTGCTCATAAGATTTTATTAAGTCCTAAGAAAAATTGGAAACCTATAACGCATACAAAAATTGACAACTTCTGGAAAAACAAGTGGTCAGAAGATGCAAAAACAAAGTCAACGTTGAGTTATATGGAAACAGATACATGGAAATATAAACAACCAAATTTGTGTTGGAGCAGTGTCAGAGACAACAAACGAGACGTCAAAAAAGGAATAATAAAACCACGAGTTCTGACAGGAACATACAAAACCCAACATATCATCAGCCGGTATGAAAAATCTACCACATCGTCGATATGTCGATTATGCCAAAAGGACATGGAGGACTATGTACATTTTCTTCTTAAATACGATACACTGTCGACAATAAGATATAATCGTCTGGTAAGATTAGCTTTATATCTTGAGAAAATACAAGTAAACACATATTAGTTAGTTAATTCTGAGAAGGACTTACTACAACTGATAATTGACTGCGGTGCAAGTAATCTGATTGACTCTCAATACAGTAAAGATGTTGACACGATCTGCAGAGATATGATTTATGCTCTGCATGTGAAAAGAGCGGAATTACTCTTAGAGTAAAAAGTTGCTGTCGGTCAGGTTTTTAAATTAATGAAACCCTCAGACAAGTGACAAGAGCGTTATTTTAAATTTTAATATACCATATGTTATTGACTTTTAACCTTTTAATAAATCTAGGATTTTTAAGATTAAATATTTTTAATCCATGCCAGTTCAATCGTGTACAGTGTAAATACATGTTATAGTTTATTTTACCTTTTAAACCAAACCGTTTTAATTTTTAATTGTTTGGTTTTAATTATTTTAACGCGCACGTCAGCTTATAATTGACGGTGAACCTTCATATAGGGTGGAGATTCCAGAACAGAGCAGAACAGAACAGATAGCAGTGTTTATGTTATAATGCAAAACAAGTCAAAAGTTTTTGATTTTTTTTTTTTTAAATTGCAAAATTGTAATATACATATACCACATCAGTACTATTGATTAATGATTGAGTGATTGATTGATGTCCAGTGATGACCATTTCAGCCATATTCAGGACGATCTCGATACCGGATAAAGTTGTCCCTTGGAAAATTCGAAGCAGAAATTCGATCCAACCGTATAGAACCTTTGTCTTTAATTAAATAATAAATGTTTATCATATATAGATTTTTTTGCACGATATAACTGGAATATTGTTGAAAATGGAGTTAAACAACCATATCCCATATAGATTTTGTTAGCTTAAAATGGATCTTCAGACGTTTGTGTATTTTTTTCAACGCGTATGGATATTTAAAAATAAATCAAAATATCTACAGCAATGTCAGCCGAAATGGCTAAAAGAAAAACAAGTACATTTTTACAGCATTAGAAAAAATGCAAACAATGTTAATTCTAATGCAATTATTGCATAGCACTTTTTTTTTCACTCGTCCATGTTTACCGTCAATCCCACAATTGTACCTAAAGGTTCTAGTGTGAATGAGTAGCCATATTTCATTCTTGAAATGGAACAAGTCCATTAAGAACGAAGCTTTACGACAAAAGAGATGATTTCAATTTTCCCATTGTGAACTTTCCATTTATATGTAGCAACATTACAGCAGCACCTGCATATGGAGTATATATCTCTCAGTTGATACGATATTCCAGAGCTTTTAGTTCCTATCAGGATTTCCTTGATAGAGGATTGGTGCTAACAAGGAAGCTATTGAACCAAGAGTTCCTCTTGGTTAAGTTGAAATCATCACTTCGAAAGTTTTACAGTCGCCACGATGACTTGGTTGACTGTTATGGAATATATGTGTCACAAATGACCACGGATATGTTCCACTTGTCGTGAACACTTCCCAGACCTTTCCTCATTCATGACTTATCACCTGGTTTGTAACTAGATTAACCCAACGGGTGCCACTAGTGGAGCAGGAACTGCTTACCCTTCTGGAGCATCTGAGATCATCCCGAGCTCTTAGTGCTTCATGTTACTCGATCTGTAGTTGTATGTGTATGTTTTGTAGATCGTTGTTTGTCCTTGTCCTTTCTCGTTTAGCCATTGTGTTGTCTGTTCTTCTTCCAATAACGAATTCTGATTACCGGTACCCCTTTGTTATCTTCAAACCAACTAGAGGTATGTTAGTCTTGCATTAAAATAGAAATACCTGTATTGTATTTGAATAGTTGTCGTTGTCAGCTGGGGATTTCATGGTCTCAGCTATCGCATAGCCAAGTAGAATTACTTTTTGAAGTAACTCGTGCGAAAAACAGGTAGTTCCGGTGACGAAAATCGAGATATTATACACACGAGTGAAATAAATGTGATAATTCACAAGTGATTTATCAATTTTTATCTCACGTAGAAATCTCAGTATATCACACCTATATATATATATTATTACAATTATTTTTATTAGAAGGCAAAATAATTTAACTGCGAACACGTTTAGTTAGTTAACACCAGAAATGAACGATCAATGATGCGGTACGAAATATTTTTGGGGGGTGGGCAAAAACTAATTTTTAAATGATAGATCAATGCCGGTTGAAGATGTAAGATTATTTTTTAATTTAATTTCATTTTCTTTTTTTTTATCAAAAATTGCGTTTTATCATGTAAATGTAATTTTTTTTTTTTTTAAATTATTAATTTTTTCAGGATTTAAAAGGATGGTCTTGGGAAGGCGAAAACCAATAACGATGACGACAGTTTCTATACTGTGCCTTCAATGGTTACTCCTCTCCGCTCCAGTCATGACATCAACTACCACTACCAAAGCTCCACCTACAACTACCGAAGCTCCAACTAAAACTACCGAAGCTCCAACTACAACTACCGAAGCTCCAACTAGAGCTACCGAACCTCCATCTACAACTATCGAAGCTCCAACTACTACTACCGAAGCTCCAACTACAACCACTGCAGCTCCAACTACAACCACTAAAGCTCCAACTACAACCACTGAATCTCCAACAACAGCTACTGAAGCTCAAACTACAACTACCGTAGCTCCAACTACTACTACTGAAGCTCCAACTACAACTACAGAGACTCCAAATATAACTACCGAGCCTCCAACGACGACAACGGAAGCTCCAACGACAACTACGGAAGCTCCAACAACTACTGAAGCTCCAACTACAACCACAGAAGCTCCAACCACCACTACCGAAGTTCCAACGACGACAACAGAAGCTCCAACATCTACGGAAGTTCCAACAGCAACTACTGAAACTCCAACGACATTTACTGAAGCTCCAACTACAACTACAGAAGTTCCAACTACGACTACTGAAGCTCCAACTACTACCACCGAAGCTCCAACTACATCTACTGAAGCTCAAACAACTGCTACCGAAGCTCCAACTACAACTACTGAAGCTCCAACTACAACTACAGAAGCTCCAACTACAACTACTGAAGCTCCAACTACATCTACGGAAACTCCAACTACAACTACAGAAGTTGCAACTACGACTACTGAAGCTCCAATTATAAATACTGAAGCTCCAACTACAACTACAGAGGTTCCATCTACGATTACTGAAGCTCCAACTACTACTACTGAAGCTCAAACTACTGCTACCGAAGCTCCAACTACAACTACTGAAGCTCCAACTACAACTACAGAAGCTCCAACCACCACTACTGAAGCTCCAATTACAACTACGGAAACTCCATCTACAACTACAGAAGTTCCAACTACGACTACTGAAGCTCCAACTACTACCACCGAAGCTCCAACTACATCTACTGACGCTCAAGCTACTGCTACCGAAGCTCCAACTACAACTATTGAAGCTCCAGCTACAACTACTGAAACTCCAACTATAACCACCGAAGCTCCAACGACGACAACGAAAGCTCCAACAACAACTACGGAAGCTCCAACAACTACTGAAGCTCCAAGTACAACTACAGAAGCTCCAACCACCACTACCGAAGTTTCAACGACGACAACGGAAGCTCCAACAACTACGGAAGTTCCAACAACAATTACTGAAACTCCAACGACATTTACTGAAGCTCCAACTACAACTACAGAAGCTCCAACGACAATTCCTGAAACTCCAACTACAACTACAGAAGCTCCAACCACCACTACTGAAGCTACAACTACGGAAGCTCCAACTACAACTACTGAAGCTCAAACTACCACTACTGAAGCTCCAACTACAACCACTGAAGCTCCAACAACAACTACTGAAGCTCCAACTACAACTACCGAAGCTCCAACTACAACTACTGAAACTCCAACTACAACTACGGAAATTCCAACTACGACTAATGAAGCTCCAACTACTGCTACCGAAGCTCCAACTACAACTATTGAAGCTCCAGCTACAACTACTGAAATTCCAACTATAGCCACCGAAGCTCCAACGACGACAACGGAAGCTCCAACGACAACTACTGAAGCTCCAACAACTACTGAAGCTCCAACTACAACTACAAAAGCTCCAACCACCACTACCGAAGTTCCAACGACGACAACAGAAGCTCCAACATCTACGGAAGTTCCAACAACAACTACTGAAACTCCAACGACAACTACCGAAGCTCCAACTACAACTACAGAGACTCCAACTACAACTACAGAGACTCCAACTACAACTACAGAGACTCCAACTACAACTACAGAGACTCCAACTATAACTACAGAGACTCCAACTATAACTACAGAGACTCCAACTATAACTACAGAGACTCCAACTATAACTACAGAGACTCCAACTATAACTACAGAGACTCCAACTATAACTACAGAGACTCCAACTACAACTACAGAGACTCCAACTATAACTACAGAGACTCCAACTATAACTACAGAGACTCCAACTATAACTACAGAGACTCCAACTATAACTACAGAGACTCCAACTATAACTACAGAGACTCCAACTACAACTACAGAGACTCCAACTATAACTACAGAGACTCCAACTACAACTACAGAGACTCCAACTATAACTACAGAGACTCCAACTATAACTACAGAGACTCCAACTATAACTACAGAGACTCCAACTACAACTACAGAGATTCCAACTACAACTACAGAGACTCCAACTATAACTACAGAGACTCCAACTATAACTACAGAGACTCCAACTATAACTACAGAGACTCCAACTATAACTACAGAGACTCCAACTATAACTACAGAGACTCCAACTACAACTACAGAGACTCTAACTACAACTACAGAGACTCCAACTATAACTACAGAGACTCCAACTATAACTACAGAGACTCCAACTACAACTACAGAGACTCCAACTATAACTACAGAGACTCCAACTATAACTACAGAGACTCCAACTACAACTACAGAGACTCCAACTATAACTACAGAGACTCCAACTATAACTACAGAGACTCCAACTACAACTACAGAGACTCCAACTATAACTACAGAGACTCCAACTACAACTACAGAGACTCCAACTACAACTACAGAGACTCCAACTATAACTACAGAGACTCCAACTACAACTACAGAGACTCCAACTACAACTACAGAGACTCCAACTACAACTACAGAGACTCCAACTACAACTACAGAGATTCCAACTATAACTACAGAGACTCCAACTATAACTACAGAGACTCCAACTATAGCTACAGAGATTCCAACTATAACTACAGAGACTCCAACTACAACTACAGAGACTCCAACTATAACTACAGAGACTCCAACTATAACTACAGAGACTCCAACTATAACTACAGAGACTCCAACTACAACTACAGAGACTCCAACTATAACTACAGAGACTCCAACTATAACTACAGAGACTCCAACTATAACTACAGAGACTCCAACTATAACTACAGAGACTCCAACTACAACTACAGAGACTCCAACTATAACTACAGAGACTCCAACTATAACTACAGAGACTCCAACTATAACTACAGAGACTCCAACTATAACTACAGAGACTCCAACTACAACTACAGAGACTCCAACTATAACTACAGAATCTCCAACTATAACTACAGAGACTCCAACTATAACAACAGAGACTCCAACTACAACTACAGAGACTCCAACTATAACTACAGAGACTCCAACTACAACTACAGAGACTCCAACTATAACTACAGAGACTCCAACTATAACTACAGAGACTCCAACTACAACTACAGAGACTCCGACTATAACTACAGAGACTCCAACTATAACTACAGAGACTCCAACTACAACTACAGAGACTCCAACTATAACTACAGAGACTCCAACTACAACTACAGAGACTCCAACTATAACTACAGAGACTCCAACTATAACTACAGAGACTCCAACTACAACTACAGAGACTCCAACTATAACTACAGAGACTCCAACTATAACTACAGAGACTCCAACTATAACTACAGAGACTCCAACTACAACTACAGAGACTCCAACTATAACTACAGAGACTCCAACTATAACTACAGAGACTCCAACTATAACTACAGAGACTCCAACTATAACTACAGAGACTCCAACTATAACTACAGAGACTCCAACTATAACTACAGAGACTCCAACTATAACTACAGAGACTCCAACTACAACTACAGAGACTCCAACTATAACTACAGAGACTCCAACTACAACTACAGAGACTCCAACTATAACTACAGAGACTCCAACTACAACTACAGAGACTCCAACTATAACTACAGAGACTCCAACTACAACTACAGAGACTCCAACTATAACTACAGAGACTCCAACTATAACTACAGAGACTCCAACTATAACTACAGAGACTCCAACTATAACTACAGAGACTCCAACTATAACTACAGAGACTCCACCTATAACTACAGAGACTCCAACTATAACTACAGAGACTCCAACTACAACTACAGAGACTCCAACTATAACTACAGAGACTCCAACTATAACTACAGAGACTCCAACTATAACTACAGAGACTCCAACTACAACTACAGAGACTCCAACTACAAATACAGAGACTCCAACTATAACTACAGAGACTCCAACTATAACTACAGAGACTCCAACTATAACTACAGAGACTCCAACTATATCTACAGAGACTCCAACTATAACTACAGAGACTCCAACTATAACTACAGAGAATCCAACTATAACTACAGAGACTCCAACTATAACTACAGAGACTCCAACTATAACTACAGAGACTCCAACTACAACTACAGAGACTCCAACTATAACTACAGAGACTCCAACTATAACTACAGAGACTCCAACTATAACTACAGAGACTCCAACTATAACTACAGAGACTCCAACTACAACTACAGAAACTCCAACTATAACTACAGAGACTCCAACTATAACTACAGAGACTCCAACTATAACTACAGAGACTCCAACTATAACTACAGAGACTCCAACTATAACTACAGAGACTCCAACTATAACTACAGAGACTCCAACTACAACTACAGAGACTCCAACTATAACTACAGAGACTCCAACTATAACTACAGAGACTCCAACTACAACTACAGAGACTCCAACTATAACTACAGAGACTCCAACTATAACTACAGAGACTCCAACTACAACTACAGAGACTCCAACTATAACTACAGAGACTCCAACTATAACTACAGAGACTCCAACTATAACTACAGAGACTCCAACTATAACTACAGAGACTCCAACTATAACTACAGAGACTCCAACTACAACTACAGAGACTCCAACTATAACTACAGAGACTCCAACTACAACTACAGAGACTCCAACTATAACTACAGAGACTCCAACTACAACTACAGAGACTCCAACTATAACTACAGAGACTCCAACTATAACTACAGAGACTCCAACTATAACTACAGAGACTCCAACTATAACTACAGAGACTCCAACTATAACTACAGAGACTCCAACTACAACTACAGAGACTCCAACTATAACTACAGAGACTCCAACTATAACTACAGAGACTCCAACTATAACTACAGAGACTCCAACTACAACTACAGAGACTCCAACTACAATTACAGAGACTCCAACTATAACTACAGAGACTCCAACTATAACTACAGAGACTCCAACTATAACTACAGAGACTCCAACTATAACTACAGAGACTCCAACTATAACTACAGAGACTCCAACTATAACTACAGAGACTCCAACTATAACTACAGAGACTCCAACTACAACTACAGAGACTCCAACTATAACTACAGAGACTCCAACTATAACTACAGAGATTCCAACTACAACTACAGAGACTCCAACTATAACTACAGAGACTCCAACTATAACTACAGAGACTCCAACTATAACTACAGCGACTCCAACTATAACTACAGAGACTCCAACTATAACTACAGAGACTCCAACTATAACTACAGAGACTCCAACTATAATTACAGAGACTCCAACTATAACTACAGAGACTCCAACTACAACCACAGAGACTCCAACTATAACTACAGAGACTCCAACTATAACTACAGAGACTCCAACTATAACTACAGAGACTCCAACTATAACTACAGAGACTCCAACTATAACTACAGAGACTCCAACTATAACTACAGAGACTCCAACTATAACTACAGAGACTCCAACTATAACTACAGAGACTCCAACTACAACTACAGAGACTCCAACTATAACTACAGAGACTCCAACTATAACTACAGAGACTCCAACTATAACTACAGAGACTCCAACTATAGCTACAGAGACTCCAACTACAACTACAGAGACTCCAACTATAACTACAGAGACTCCAACTATAACTACAGAGACTCCAACTATAACTACAGAGACTCCAGCTACAACTACGGAGACTCCAACTACAACTACAGAGACTCCAACTATAACTACAGAGACTCCAACTATAACTACAGAGACTCCAACTATAACTACAGAGACTCCAACTATAACTACAGAGACTCCAACTATAACTACAGAGACTCCAACTATAACTACAGAGACTCCAACTATAACTACAGAGACTCCAACTATAACTACAGAGACTCCAACTACAACTACAGAGACTCCAACTATAACTACAGAGACTCCAACTATAACTACAGAGACTCCAACTATAACTACAGAGACTCCAACTATAGCTACAGAGACTCCAACTACAACTACAGAGACTCCAACTATAACTACAGAGACTCCAACTATAACTACAGAGACTCCAACTATAACTACAGAGACTCCAACTATAATTACAGAGACTCCAACTATAACTACAGAGACTCCAACTATAATTACAGAGACTCCAACTATAACTACAGAGACTCCAACTACAACTACAGAGACTCCAACTATAACTACAGAGACTCCAACTATAACTACAGAGACTCCAACTATAACTACAGAGACTCCAACTATAACTACAGAGACTCCAACTATAACTACAGAGACTCCAACTATAACTACAGAGACTCCAACTACAACTACAGAGACTCCAACTATAACTACAGAGACTCCAACTATAACTACAGAGACTCCAACTATAACTACAGAGACTCCAACTATAACTACAGAGACTCCAACTACAACTACAGAGACTCCAACTATAACTACAGAGACTCCAACTATAACTACAGAGACTCCAACTACAACTACAGAGACTCCAACTATAACTACAGAGACTCCAACTATAACTACAGAGACTCCAACTACAACTACAGAGACTCCAACTATAACTACAGAGACTCCAACTATAACTACTGAGACTCCAACTATAACTACAGAGACTCCAACTATAACTACAGAGACTCCAACTATAACTGCAGAGACTCCAACTACAACTACAGAGACTCCAACTATAACTACAGAGACTCCAACTATAACTACAGAGACTCCAACTATAACTACAGAGACTCCAACTATAACTACAGAGACTCCAACTATAACTACAGAGACTCCAACTACAACTACAGTGACTCCAACTATAACTACAGAGACTCCAACTACAACTACAGAGACTCCAACTATAACTACAGAGAATCCAACTACAACTACAGAGACTCCAACTATAACTACAGAGACTCCAACTATAACTACAGAGACTCCAACTACAACTACAGAGACTCCAACTACAACTACAGAGACTCCAACTATAACTACAGAGACTCCAACTACAACTACAGAGACTCCAACTATAACTACAGAGACTCCAACTACAACTACAGAGACTCCAACTATAACTACAGAGACTCCAACTATAACTACAGAGACTCCAACTATATCTACAGAGACTCCAACTATAACTACAGAGACTCCAACTATAACTACAGAGACTCCAACTATAACTACAGAGACTCCAACTATAACTACAGAGACTCCAACTATAACTACAGAGACTCCAACTACAACTACAGAGACTCCAACTATAACAACAGAGACTCCAACTATAACTACAGAGACTCCAACTATAACTACAGAGATTCCAACTATAACTACAGAGACTCCAACTACAACTACAGAGACTCAAACTATAACTACAGAGACTCCAACTATAACTACAGAGACTCCAACTATAACTACAGAGACTCCAACTATAACTACAGAGACTCCAACTATAACTACAGAGACTCCAACTATAACTACAGAGACTCCAACTATAACTACAGAGACTCCAACTACAACTACAGAGACTCCAACTATAACTACAGAGACTCCAACTATAACTACAGAGACTCCAACTATAACTACAGAGACTCCAACTATAACTACAGAGACTCCAACTATAACTACAGAGACTCCAACTATAACTACAGAGACTCCAACTATAACTACAGAGACTCCAACTATAACTACAGAGACTCCAACTATAACTACAGAGACTCCAACTATAACTACAGAGACTCCAACTATAACTACAGAGACTCCAACTACAACTACAGAGACTCCAACTATAACTACAGAGACTCCAACTACAACTACAGAGACTCCAACTACAACTACAGAGACTCCAACTATAACTACAGAGACTCCAACTATAACTACAGAAACTCCAATTATAACTACAGAGATTCCAACTATAACTACAGAGACTCCAACTATAACTACAGAGACTCCAACTATAACTGCAGAAACTCCAACTACAACTACAGAGACTCCAACTATAACTACAGAGACTCCAACTATAACTACAAAGACTCCAACTATAACTACAGAGACTCCAACTATAACTACAGAGACTCCAACTATAACTACAGAGACTCCAACTATAACTACAGAGACTCCAACTACAACTACAGAGACTCCAACTATAACTACAGAGACTCCAACTATAACTACAGAGACTCCAACTATAACTACAGAGACTCCAACTACAACTACAGAGACTCCAACTATAACTACAGAGACTCCAACTATAACTACAGAGACTCCAAATATAACTACAGAGACTCCAACTATAACTACAGAGACTCCAACTACAACTACAGAGACTCCAACTACAACTACAGAGACTCCAACTACAACTACAGAGACTCCAACTATAACTACAGAGACTCCAACTAAAACTACAGAGACTCCAACTACAACTGCAGAGACTCCAACTACAACTACAGAGACTCCAACTATAACTACAGAGACTCCAACTATAACTACAGAGACTCCAACTACAACTACAGAGACTCCAACTATAACTACAGAGACTCCAACTACAACTACAGAGACTCCAACTATAACTACAGAGACTCCAACTACAACTACAGAGACTCCAACTATAACTACAGAGACTCCAACTATAACTACAGAGACTCCAACTATAACTACAGAGACTCCAACTATAACTACAGAGACTCCAACTACAACTACAGAGACTCCAACTATTACTACAGAGACTCCAACTACAACTACAGAGACTCCAACTATAACTACAGAGATTCCAACTACAACTACAGAGACTCCAACTATAACTACAGAGACTCCAACTACAACTACAGAGACTCCAACTACAACTACAGAGACTCCAACTATAACTACAGAGACTCCAACTATAACTACAGAGACTCCAACTACAACTACAGAGACTCCAACTATAACTACAGAGACTCCAACTATAACTACAGAGACTCCAACTATAACTACAGAGACTCCAACTACAACTACAGGGACTCCAACTACAACTACAGAGACTCCAACTACAACTACAGAGACTCCAACTATAACTACAGAGACTCCAACTACAACTACAGAGACTCCAACTATAACTACAGAGACTCCAACTATAACTACAAAGACTCCAACTATAACTACAGAGACTCCAACTACAACTACAGAGACTCCAACTATAACTACAGAGACTCCAACTATAACTACAGAGACTCCAACGACGACAACGGAAGCTCCAACGACAACTACGGAAGCTCCAACAACTACTGAAGCTCCAACTACAACTACAGAGACTCCAACTATAACTACCGAGCCTCCAACGACGACAACGGAAGCTCCAACGACAACTACGGAAGCTCCATCAACTACTGAAGCTCCAACTACAACCACAGAAGCTCCAACCACCACTACCGAAGTTCCAACGACGACAACAGAAGCTCCAACATCTACGGAAGTTCCAACAACAACTACTGAAACTCCAACGATATTTACTGAAGCTCCAACTAGAACTACAGAAGTTCCAACTACGACTACTGAAGCTCCAACTACTACCACCGAAGCTCCAACTACATCTACTGAAGCTCAAGCTACTGCTACCGAAGCTCCAACTACAACTACTGAAGCTCCAACTACGACTACTGAAGCTCCAATTATAAATACTGAAGCTCCAACTACAACTACAGAGGTTCCATCTACGATTACTGAAGCTCCAACTACTACTACTGAAGCTCAAACTACTGCTACCGAAGCTCCAACTACAACTACTGAAGCTCCAACTACAACTACAGAAGTTCCAACCACCACTACTGAAGCTCCAATTACAACTACGGAAACTCCATCTACAACTACAGAAGTTCCAACTACTACCACCGAAGCTCCAACTACATATACTGAAGCTCAAGCTACTGCTACCGAAGCTCCAACTACAACTATTGAAGCTCCAGCTACAACTACTGAAACTCCAACTATAACCACCGAAGCTCTAACGACGACAACGGAAGCTCCAACGACAACTACGGAAGCTCCAACTACAACCACAGGAGCTCCAACCACCACTACCGAAGTTCCAACGACGACAACAGAAGCTCCAACATCTACGGAAGTTCCAACAACAACTACTGAAACTCCAACGACATTTACTGAAGCTCCAACTACAACTACAGAAGTTCCAACTACGACTACTGAAGCTCCAACTACTACCACCGAAGCTCCAACTACATCTACTGAAGCTCAAACTACTGCTACCGAAGCTCCAACTACAACTACTGAAGCTCCAACTACAACTACAGAAGCTCCAACTACAACTACTGAAGCTCCAACTACAACTACGGAAACTCCAACTACAACTACAGAAGTTCCAACTACGACTACTGAAGCTCCAATTATAAATACTGAAGCTCCAACTACAACTACAGAGGTTCCATCTACGATTACTGAAGCTCCAACTACTACTACTGAAGCTCAAACTACTGCTACCGAAGCTCCAACTACATCTACTGAAGCTCCAACTACAACTACAGAGACTCCAACTATAACTACCGAGCCTCCAACGACGACAACGGAAGCTCCAACGACAACTACGGAAGCTCCAACAACTACTGAAGCTCCAACTACAACCACAGAAGCTCCAACCACCACTACCGAAATTCCAACGACGACAACAGAAGCTCCAACATCTACGGAAGTTCCAACAACAACTACTGAAACTCCAACGATATTTACTGAAGCTCCAACTACAACTACAGAAGTTCCAACTACGACTACTGAAGCTCCAACTACTACCACCGAAGCTCCAACTACATCTACTGAAGCTCAAACTACTGCTACCGAAGCTCCAACTACAACTACTGAAGCTCCAACTACGACTACTGAAGCTCCAACTACTACCACCGAAGCTCCAACTACATCTACTGAAGCTCAAACTACAACTACTGAAGCTCCAACTACAACTACAGAAGCTCCAACTACAACTACTGAAGCTCCAACTACAACTACTGAAGCTCCAATTATAAATACTGAAGCTCCAACTACAACTACAGAGGTTCCATCTACGATTACTGAAGCTCCAACTACTACTACTGAAGCTCAAACTACTGCTACCGAAGCTCCAACTACAACTACTGAAGCTCCAACTACAACTACAGAAGTTCCAACCACCACTACTGAAGCTCCAATTATAAATACTGAAGCTCCAACTACAACTACAGAGGTTCCATCTACGATTACTGAAGCTCCAACTACTACTACTGAAGCTCAAACTACTGCTACCGAAGCTCCAACTACAACTACTGAAGCTCCAACTACAACTACAGAAGTTCCAACCACCACTACTGAAGCTCCAATTACAACTACGGAAACTCCATCTACAACTACAGAAGTTCCAACTACTACCACCGAAGCTCCAACTACATATACTGAAGCTCAAGCTACTGCTACCGAAGCTCCAACTACAACTATTGAAGCTCCAGCTACAACTACTGAAACTCCAACTATAACCACCGAAGCTCTAACGACGACAACGGAAGCTCCAACGACAACTACGGAAGCTCCAACTACAACCACAGGAGCTCCAACCACCACTACCGAAGTTCCAACGACGACAACAGAAGCTCCAACATCTACGGAAGTTCCAACAACAACTACTGAAACTCCAACGACATTTACTGAAGCTCCAACTACAACTACAGAAGTTCCAACTACGACTACTGAAGCTCCAACTACTACCACCGAAGCTCCAACTACATCTACTGAAGCTCAAACTACTGCTACCGAAGCTCCAACTACAACTACTGAAGCTCCAACTACAACTACAGAAGCTCCAACTACAACTACTGAAGCTCCAACTACAACTACGGAAACTCCAACTACAACTACAGAAGTTCCAACTACGACTACTGAAGCTCCAATTATAAATACTGAAGCTCCAACTACAACTACAGAGGTTCCATCTACGATTACTGAAGCTCCAACTACTACTACTGAAGCTCAAACTACTGCTACCGAAGCTCCAACTACATCTACTGAAGCTCCAACTACAA
This sequence comes from Bathymodiolus septemdierum, assembly GCA_963383655.1. NCBI lineage: Eukaryota > Metazoa > Mollusca > Bivalvia > Mytilida > Modiolidae > Bathymodiolus > Bathymodiolus septemdierum. The sequence goes on along the minus strand of OY726529.1, from coordinate 3,056,158 downwards.
CTACAGAGACTCCAACTATAACTACCGAGCCTCCAACGACGACAACGGAAGCTCCAACGACAACTACGGAATCTCCAACAACTACTGAAGCTCCAACTACAACCACAGAAGCTCCAACCACCACTACCGAAATTCCAACGACGACAACAGAAGCTCCAACATCTACGGAAGTTCCAACAACAACTACTGAAACTCCAACGATATTTACTGAAGCTCCAACTACAACTACAGAAGTTCCAACTACGACTACTGAAGCTCCAACTACTACCACCGAAGCTCCAACTACATCTACTGAAGCTCAAACTACTGCTACCGAAGCTCCAACTACAACTACTGAAGCTCCAACTACGACTACTGAAGCTCCAACTACTACCACCGAAGCTCCAACTACATCTACTGAAGCTCAAACTACAACTACTGAAGCTCCAACTACAACTACAGAAGCTCCAACTACAACTACTGAAGCTCCAACTACAACTACTGAAGCTCCAATTATAAATACTGAAGCTCCAACTACAACTACAGAGGTTCCATCTACGATTACTGAAGCTCCAACTACTACTACTGAAGCTCAAACTACTGCTACCGAAGCTCCAACTACAACTACTGAAGCTCCAACTACAACTACAGAAGTTCCAACCACCACTACTGAAGCTCCAATTATAAATACTGAAGCTCCAACTACAACTACAGAGGTTCCATCTACGATTACTGAAGCTCCAACTACTACTACTGAAGCTCAAACTACTGCTACCGAAGCTCCAACTACAACTACTGAAGCTCCAACTACAACTACAGAAGTTCCAACCACCACTACTGAAGCTCCAATTACAACTACGGAAACTCCATCTACAACTACAGAAGTTCCAACTACTACCACCGAAGCTCCAACTACATATACTGAAGCTCAAGCTACTGCTACCGAAGCTCCAACTACAACTATTGAAGCTCCAGCTACAACTACTGAAACTCCAACTATAACCACCGAAGCTCTAACGACGACAACGGAAGCTCCAACGACAACTACGGAAGCTCCAACTACAACCACAGGAGCTCCAACCACCACTACCGAAGTTCCAACGACGACAACAGAAGCTCCAACATCTACGGAAGTTCCAACAACAACTACTGAAACTCCAACGACATTTACTGAAGCTCCAACTACAACTACAGAAGTTCCAACTACGACTACTGAAGCTCCAACTACTACCACCGAAGCTCCAACTACATCTACTGAAGCTCAAACTACTGCTACCGAAGCTCCAACTACAACTACTGAAGCTCCAACTACAACTACAGAAGCTCCAACTACAACTACTGAAGCTCCAACTACAACTACAGAAGCTCCAACTACAACTACGGAAACTCCAACTACAACTACAGAAGTTCCAACTACGACTACTGAAGCTCCAATTATAAATACTGAAGCTCCAACTACAACTACAGAGGTTCCATCTACGATTACTGAAGCTCCAACTACTACTACTGAAGCTCAAACTACTGCCACCGAAGCTCCAACTACATCTACTGAAGCTCCAACTACAACTACAGAGGCTCCAACCACCACTACTGAAGCTCCAATTACAACTACGGAAACTCCATCTACAACTACAGAAGTTCCAACTACGACTACTGAAGCTCCAACTACTACCACCGAAGCTCCAACTACATCTACTGACGCTCAAGCTACTGCTACCGAAGCTCCAACTACAACTATTGAAGCTCCAGCTACAACTACTGAAACTCCAACTATAACCACCGAAGCTCCAACTACGACAACGGAAGCTCTAACGACGACAACGGAAGCTCCAACAACTACGGAAGTTCCAACAACAACTACTGAAACTCCAACGACATTTACTGAAGCTCCAACTACAACTACAGAAGCTCCAACGACAATTACTGAAACTCCAACTACAACTACAGAAGCTCCAACCATCACTACTGAAGCTACAACTACGGAAGCTCCAACTACAACTACTGAAGCTCAAACTACCACTACTGAAGCTCCAACTACAACCACTGAAGCTCCAACAACAACTACTGAAGCTCCAACTACAACTACCGAAGCTCCAACTACAACTACTGAAACTCCAACTACAACTACGGAAATTCCAATTACAACTACTGAAGCTCCAACTATCACTACAACTACTGAAACTCCAACTACAACTACGGAAGCTCCAACTACAACCACAACTACTGAAACTACAACTACAACTACTGAAATTCCAACTACAGCCACAACTACTGAAACTCCTACTACAACTATTGAAACTCCAACTACAACCACTGAAGCTCGAACTACAACTACTGAAGCTCCAACTACAACTACTGAAGCTCCAACTACAACTACTGAAACTCCAACTACAACTACGGAAATTCCAATTACAACTACTGAAGCTCCAACTATCACTACAACTACTGAAACTCCAACTACAACTACGGAAGCTCGAATTACAACTACTGAAACTCCAACTACAACCACTGAAGCTCCAACTACATCCACAACTACTGAAACTCCAACTACAACTACTGAAACTCCAACTACAACTACTGAAATTCCAACTACAACTACGGAAACTCCAACTACAACCACAACTACTGAAACTCCAACTACAACTACTGAAATTCCAACTACAACTACGGAAGATCGAACTACAACTACTGAAACTCCAAGTACAACTACGGAAACTCAAATTACAACTACTGAAACTCCAACTACCACTACAACTACGGAAACTCCAACTACAACCACAACTACTGAAACTCCAACTACCACTACAACTACTGAAGCTCCAACTACCACTACTGAAACTCCAACTACAACTACAACTACTGAAACTCCAACTACAACTACAACTACTGAAGCTCCAACTATCACTACAACTACTGAACCTCCAACTACAACTACTGAAACTCCAACTACCACTACAACTACGGAAACTCCAACTACAACCACAACTACTGAAACTCCAACTACCACTACAACTACTGAAGCTCCAACTACCACTACAACTACTGAAACTCCAACTACAACTACGGAAACTCCAACTACAACTACTGAAACTCCAAGTACAACTACGGAAACTCCAACTACAACCACAACTACTGAAACTCCAACTACCACTACAACTACTGAAGCTCCAACTACCACTACAACTACTGAAACTCCAACTACAACTACTGAAACTCCAACTACCACTACAACTACTGAAACTCCAACTACCACTACAACTACTGAAACTCCAACTACAACTACTGAAACTCCAATTACAACCACTGAAGCTCCAACTATCACTACAACTACTGAAACTCCAACTACAACTACGGAAGCTCCAACTACAACCACAACTACTGAAACTCCAACTACCACTACAACTACTGAAACTCCAACTACAACTACTGAAACTTCAACTACAACTACTGAAACTCCATTTACAACTACTGAAACTCCAACTACCACTACAACTACTGAAACTCCAACTACAACTACCGAAGCTCTAACTACAACTACTGAAACTCCAACTACAACTACGGAAGCTCCAACTACAACCACAACTACTGAAACTAGAACTACAACTACTGAAATTCCAACTACCGCCACAACTACTGAAACTCCAACTACAACTATAGAAACTCCAACTACAACTACTGAAGCTCGAACTACAACTACTGAAGCTCCAACTACAACTACCGAAGCTCCAACTACAACTACTGAAACTCCAACTACAACTACGGAAATTCCAATTACAACTACTGAAGCTCCAACTATCACTACAACTACTGAAACTCCAACTACAACTACGGAAGCTCGAACTACAACTACTGAAACTCCAACTACAACTATGAAAACTCCAACTACAACCACAACTACTGAAACTCCAACTACAACTACTGAAATTCCAACTACAACTACGGAAGCTCGAACTACAACTACTGAAGCTCCAACTACAACTACAGAAGCTACAACTACGGAAGCTCCAACTACAACTACTGAAGCTCAAACTACAACCACTGAAGCTCCAACAACAACTACTGAAGCTCCAACTACAACTACCGAAGCTCTAACTACAACTACTGAAACTCCAACTACAACTACTGAAACTCCAACTACCACTACAACTACTCCAACTACAGCCACAACTACTGAAATACCAACTACCACTACAACCACTGAAGCTCCAACAACAACTACTGAAGCTCCAACTACAACTACCGAAGCTCTAACTACAACTACTAAAACTCCAATTACAACTACTGAAACTCCAACTACCACTACAACTACTGAAACTCCAACTACCACTACTGAAACTCCAACTACAACTACTGAAACTCCAAATACAACTACAACTACTGAAACTCCAATTACAACTACTGAAACTCCAACTACAACTACTGAAGCTCCAACTACAACTACAACTGCTGAAACTCCAATTACAACTACTGAAACTTCAAGTACAACTACTGAAACTCCAAGTACAACTACTGAAGCTCAAATTACAACTACTGAAACTCCAACTACCACTACAACTACTGAAACTCCAACTACAACCACAACTAGTGAAACTCCAACTACAACCACAACTACTGAAACTCCAACTACAACTACTGAAACTCCAACTACAACTACAACTACTGAAACTCCAACTACAACCACAACTAGTGAAACTCCAACTACAACCACAACTAGTGAAACTCCAACTACAACCACAACTAGTGAAACTCCAACTACAACCACAACTAGTGAAACTCCAACTACAACCACAACTAGTGAAACTCCAATTACAACTACTGAAACTCCAACTACCACTACAACTACTGAAACTCCAACTACAACTACAACTACTGAAACTCCAACTACAACTACAACTACTGAAACTCCAAATACAACTACTGAAACTCCAACTACAACTACAACTACTAAAACTCCAATTACAACTACTGAAACTCCAACTACCACTACAACTACTGAAACTCCAAATACAACTACAGAAACTACTACTACAACTACTGAAACTCCAACTACAACTACAACTACGGAAACTCCAACTACAGCCACAACTACTGAAACTCCAACTACAACTACAACTACTGAAACTCCAATTACAACTACTGAAACTCCAAGTACAACTACTGAAACTCCAAGTACAACTACTGAAGCTCAAATTACAACTACTGAAACTCCAACTACCACTACAACTACTGCAGCTCCAACTACAACTACTGAAACTCCAACTACAACTACTGAAACTCCAACTACAACTACTGCAGCTCCAACTACAACTACGGAAACTCCAACTACAACTACAGAAGTTCCAACTACGACTACTGAAGCTCCAACTACAACTACAACTACTAAAACTCCAACTACAACCACAACTAGTGAAACTCCAATTACAACTACTGAAACTCCAACTACCACTACAACTACTGAAACTCCAACTACAACTACAACTACTGAAACTCCAACTACAACTACTAAAACTCCAATTACAACTACTGAAACTCCAACTACCACTACAACTACTGAAACTCCAACTACAACTACTGAAACTCCAACTACAACTACTAAAACTCCAATTACAACTACTGAAACTCCAACTACAACTACAACTACTGAAACTCCAACTACAACTACTAAAACTCCAAATACAACTACTGAAACTCCAACTACCACTACAACTACTGAAACTCCAACTACAACTACAACTACTGAAACTCCAACTACAACTACTAAAACTCCAAATACAACTACTGAAACTCCAACTACCACTACAACTACTGAAACTCCAACTACAACTACAACTACGGAAACTCCAACTACAGCCACAACTACTGAAACTCCAACTACCACTACAACTACTGAAACTCCAACTACAACTACAACTACTGAAACTCCAATTACAACTACTGAAACTCCAAGTACAACTACTGAAACTCCAAGTACAACTACTGAAGCTCAAATTACAACTACTGAAACTCCAACTACCACTACAACTACTGCAGCTCCAACTACAACTACTGAAACTCCAACTACAACTACTGAAACTCCAACTACAACTACTGCAGCTCCAACTACAACTACGGAAACTCCAACTACAACTACAACTACTGAAACTCCAACTACCACTACAACTACTGCAGCTCCAACTACAACTACGGAAACTCCAACTACAGCCACAACTACTGAAACTCCAACTACCACTACAACTACTGAAACTCCAACTACAACTACAACTACTGAAACTCCAATTACAACTACTGAAACTCCAAGTACAACTACTGAAACTCCAAGTACAACTACTGAAGCTCAAATTACAACTACTGAAACTCCAACTACCACTACAACTACTGCAGCTCCAACTACAACTACTGAAACTCCAACTACAACTACTGAAACTCCAACTACAACTACTGAAACTCCAACTACAACTACTGAAACTCCAACTACCACTACAACTACTGAAACTCCAACTACAACTACTGAAACTCCAACTACCACCACAACTACTGAAACTCCAACTACAACCACAACTACTGAAACTCCAACTACAACTACTGAAACTCCAACTACAACTACTGAAACTCCAACTACAACTACTGAAACTCCAACTACCACTACAACTACTGAAACTCCAACTACAACTACTGAAACTCCAACTACAACCACAATTACTGAAACTCCAACTACAACTACGGAAACTCCAACTACAACCACAACTACTGAAACTACAACTAAAACCACAGAACCTCCAACTACAACTACAACTACTGAAACTCCAACTACTGCAGCTCCTCTGCCATCGGGTGAGTTTTTGCTTTTCAATGTCGAATTATTATGTAGGGGGATTTTAGTTTTAAAAGGAGAGAAGGGTGTAACAGACTTGTTTTTGTTGCACTATTACTCCAGTCAATCTATGCAACCATCGGTTAAGTAATCAAAAGTTGAATTGTTTATATTGGATATGGTATCAACTAAATTTGTACCTAGATCCTAAAGTTATTCAGAATGTATAGCTCTTATTAATACTGACTTTAAGATACTGCATGTGAATTAATTATTATTCGTAGTTTACCAATTGTCTACGATTTCGTGTATTCGATCAATTTAAAGAACGGAATAATTCAACGACTATTTGTCAATTTGCATTTATTTATATATGAATTTTTTATCTACAACAGATTTTGGGTACGACGTAATTTACATTTAAAAACAGATATCTCATTGTCGGTAGCTAGCATAACCCACGGCTGACAACAATACGATACTCTCCACTCATCATGAATAGATCCACGTTACGTACCAATGCGGTGTCGGCCCAATAGTCCGAAGGCCCGATAGTCCGAAGGCCCAATAGTCCGAAGTTCCGATAGTCCGAAAGCCCAATAGTTACAAATTAATTTATTTAAAATGATTTTGAATCTGCCAGCTTTCTTGTAATGAAAGGTAACACAGACAATTATGACGACCACGGGGTTTATCTAACGATTGGATACTATTTAAAAATTTCTTCAGATTGTTATATTGATAAAAAAAAAACACATTGACCACATAAAGTATACAACCCCATTTAGCAAGGAAATACTTACTGCCAATGGTATACTTCCTTTTTACTAGCAGAAAGAGTTTTTGTTTCCAAACCCCGAATATTGGCATTTAAGATATAGGAATATAGCCATTACTTGGAGTCCTTCGTATGTGCGGCAATTTCCACCTTTCCAACTTCTTGAGAACCAATGAATAGGTGTTTAAGAGATAATCTGAACATAACAACGATATTGTCTAGGAGTTACTGTACATATGATGGTATTTTTGTTGTTGTTGCCATGATTGGTCAACACACATGAACGATGAAAGAGTTTCTCTTGGGGGCGGGGGATTTACTCTATTGAGAGATTGAAATGAAACTTGGTATTGATGTTCATATCAATGTTGGTACTTTGATGTCGATCGGAAATGACCGACAGTAGAGGGTATGGTTTACATAGAAACTCTATGGGAAAACAGGTTCATCTTCTTTAGAACCACTGAACAGACTTTAACCATATTTGGCAGAAATTTTCCCCAACGAGGTCTGGCACAGCAGTCACATGACGGATATTTTTATGGTCTAACATGAGCATTTTTTTCGTCATATTTTTTAATTATAAATATCCTAGATGCTTTCTTAATGCCTTTATATAAAATAAAATTTATACAACAGTATTGCAGTGATAAATTTGTTTATTCAAATGTCACATTAAGCCTGCCATAAAATATCCAAGTCATATCATACAATTAATTCAATCAATATCCAGCCGAGGTTAAATAAACAAGACACGATACAATACATATTGGCCTTTATTTAAAGATTAAAATAGTCAAATCAAAACAAAAGTTCATGATTTTTTTTTTTATAAAACACGATTAATAAGGATAAAAATCCAAAGCATCAAAATATAAATATACAAATAAAAGGAAAAAAGAACTTCACTTCATTTTTTTTTAGAATTCAAATTGTACATTACAAAAATACCTATAGAAATTCAAATCTTAACATTATACACACACACACATATATATAAATGTCTGTTAAATATTAAGCTGCATGTATTTCATATTAAATATCGATGCACGTGGACGGGATCGTTATCGGGACCCGGTGATCATGTTTTTGGTGTGTTCCCACATACTATTGTAACTATATGGAAAAGCACTAAAATGACGATAAAATCATCATTTCTTAACCAATTTTCAGAAAATTTGCAGATATTGTTTGTAATAATACATCACACCTAATTCCGGGGGGTGAAAGAGTGTTGCGTTTATCCATTGGACATTTCGGTAATTCGATGTACCGCGTCAGTAAACCACGGTCACGTGATTCTATTTTGTAAATGTTGACATTTTCGTCGGTCATGAACATTGTAGAACAAAGACCTCGTTTATTTATACCGTAGACATCTTGTATTGATTTCTTTTCAAGAATAATTACTTCCACGATTTGTTTATTAGATTTGTGTTAAAATGGCAGATTATTATTAAATTTTTGATGATTTACAGGGTGACCCGTCGATGGAATTCTCCATCGCATTGAAATAAAATGCAAATATATTAAGTTTTCAGTAGAGATTTACTATATAAATCCTTGAGTAGAGTGACATTCCCAAACTTTACACTGCGCTAGGTTATATATTTATTTAACGAAATGTTTCTCTGGTACATTCATTGATATGAGTTTGTGTCAGCTTTTAGTACCGAAAAATTGTCAGTCAAGAAAGATACCGTAGTCTGGCGTAGAGCCGTAACCAACACTTTACAAATACCCGTTTTATCTTTTAAACAATAAGAGATCTTAGTGTGAATAGACTATATTTTTAATTGTTATAAGCACCAAAGTTCCGTCACCAAAACTACAAAGAATACCCGTTTTACCTTTTAAACTATAGAAGATTCTTTTTAGACAACTTTTTAACTGTATCAATAAAGGATTTTATACGTATTATGTGTACTGTGATAAAATGGATCTTACCTTTTAGCTGATGAGACGATAACTTTTAGAATTAGTAGTGAAATGCATATTTTTAGATCTAAACTAGCCAATCAGATACGAATCTAAAATATTAATGAATTTTTTAATGGGCGACACGTCACGGTAGGGGGAAACAAATGTGAAATATAGCAAAGTGATATGATACGTCAAAGGCCAATTTTAGACTATCTTAATCATGTAAATAACTTTGAGCAGCAATTTGACAAATAGTAAAATCTTAACTGTATATAGAAGGATTTTATGCGAAGTGTGTGTGGGTATACGTAGGACTTCCCTGTATATATGTGCACAACAAAATTGGAGTGGTGGAGGGAATACGAGCACTGTACATAAACGGAGCACCTGCTCTACATACTGACGTATGGTTCTCCTACAGAGGAGGTTAAAGATATAGAAGAAGAAGATAACTCGGAATGAATTTTGTATTTCTAGTTTTTTTTTAGAACTAATTAGATACCAAGATCTTGTCGAAATATATTCTGCAGAGACGATAATAAACGATGCATTTTCATATAGTGAAAATGTATAAAGATAAGGAAGTCAACAAAAATGTCAAAAATATTTGTTTATCAATGTGTGACGTAAAATTGTTTTTGACATTTACTTCACTGAATTTGGTACTGCTTTGACAACTATTTAACCTATTTTGTTCCAGTATTGTTATAAATACTGTTATAGTGACAGCCGGAACATTTGAACCGTAAAGAAAGCGAGAGGTGTGGCGCTTTAAAATCTGATTAGAAATGCCTGTACCAAGTCAGGGTCATTACGGTTTTCAGTTTTCCGGTTGTTGACTGATTTTGTCTGTTTATATACTTATGAGTTTTTACTTTCCCTTTGTAAGATTGTTCGGAGTTTGGTAATTTTGTTATTACCTTTATTTACCGAATGACTTAAAAACACGATGTGCACAAATGTTAATGCCGATGCTGGCTGCTATTTTAATAGCATATGCATATAATTAACAATGCTAGAACAACAAAATTTGGAATATACAAACATTTATAAATGGTCTCCTATCCCCCCTTTTGTAAAAGAAAGGATAGGTGACTACAATTTACACGTCCACCGGTTTTATTGGTGGATCACTGTGAAAACTTTGAATTGTTATTTTCACAGGCCCCCTAGCGATTCAACAAAAAAAAATTATATATTCTTTTGATGAATCATGAACAGAACTCGTGTAATTTTTTTTCTATGCATGAAAATATAATTCAATATAAAGATAAAAAAATTGTATAAATATTTAAAGAAAATGTATACATATTAGTTTTCAAGTGTATTTCTTTTCCATAAACTATTAATCTGAATATATCAAGTAAAAAAGGGTACCTTTTGAAAAGAATGTTCATGCGCTTGTGCGTGCGAAAATTTTTTTTCAGGAAAATAATAGTTTGGACCAAAGGCTCCTTCCATGTCGCCCCCCCCCCCCCCCCCCCCCCCCCCCCCCCCCCCCCTCCCCAATTAAAATCAAATGGTTGCTCCCTTAACCCTTAACACAGAATTAATATGTATACATAATATAATACTTTATTTGGTATAAGCTATATGAGTAGTATTAGGGAATTTTAATTGAATCTTGTATTGGAAAGGTAAACTAAATAAGGTACATGAATATAAACATGAAAAGTGTGAAAACTTCCAGCACCAAGTAAGTAATATAATATTTACAGATTAATACATGGGCATTTCCATATTGGCCTGGTTATCTCCCGAGACCCCCATATTGACCCGAGACGCAATCGAGGGCCAACATGGGTCGAGGGATGATAACCAGGCCAATATGGAAATGCCCATGTATTAAACTAAGAGATTATTACATGACATTTTCCATATCGGCCCTGGTATTAGCCCGAGACTCCCATATTAAGCCCGACAGCGAAGCTGGAGTGCTGATATGGGTCGAGGGTTGATACCAGGGACCATATGGAAAATTTCATGTCATAATCTTTTTATCACATATTTTACATTGACTTTTTCCAAGCATTTACTTTTATATTGCAAAAAAGATCTATGAACAGACAAATTACGAAAATAAATCCTTAAATCCTTGTTCCACTTGCAAATATTTTTGTTTCGAATCTGATTTCAAAAATATACCAAACAATGTCGATCTGTACAATGACGTTAGAAACTATTTGTAAAATCTACACAAGACGTTGACATTTGAATGTAAATTCCTATTCAACATGACGTATATATTTGAGCTAATTATTCCGTTTCAAGTTATTTAAAATTGATTCCAATATGTTGAAATGTGTTAATTTGATTGAAATACGATTTTATGCATATCTTTATGCATCATCTTTCCTTGTACTTTGAAACCACTGCGCAGATACCGGAAGTTGAATACGGGGGCAAATACGAATATATGAGGGCAAATACGGATATTTGAGGGCAAATTACCAACACTGACTTTTAGCTATTATTGGACATGCAAAAATGAACATATTGCAACAAAATATGTGATAAAAAATGATATTGTTTGAGGCAAAGAAATATTCCAGCAAAAATAAAGAGGAAAAAATAAGATTTTAGCCAAACCCAGGTATATCCAACGTGTATATTTTTTTTACTTACTTGAAAAGTAACTATCTGAAAGTAAATGCATTGATGTTAACAATTAATTCTGTATGGTGTACAAATTTTACTGACCTATCCAGAGGGGCATAGGGTTATATCTTAACCTGTGAAATTAGATTATGAATACATAATCCCCATATCTAAATCATAAATTTACAAAAAAGCATGATATATACATGTACTTACATTTCTGTAAAGACTTTTACTAATAAATGTTGTTGCTGTACACGACTCCTGTGCATTTTTATTTGCTTCAAATAATGAAACAAGTGGACAATTTACTTGTCAAGTTATACTTCAAATAATGAAACCAGTGGACAATTTACTTGTCAAGCTATACTTCAAATAATGAAACAAGTGGACAATTTACATGTCAAGTTATACTTCAAATAATGAAACAAGTGGACAATTTACTTGTCAAGTTATACTTCAAATAATGAAACAGTGGACAATTTACTTGACAAGTTATACTTCAAATAATGAAAGAAGTGGACAATTTACTTGTCAAGTTATACTTCAAATAATGAAACAAGTGGACAATTTACTTGTCAAGTTATACTTCAAATAATGAAACAAGTGGACAACTTACTTGTCAAGTTATACTTCAAATAATGAAACAAGTGGACAATTTACTTGACAAGTTATACTTCAAATAATGAAACAAGTGGACAATTTACTTGTCAAGTTATACTTCAAATAATGAAACAAGTGGACAATTTACTTGACAAGTTATACTTCAAATAATGAAACAAGTGGACAATTTACTTGTCAAGTTATAATTGGTACAGTAAAACGTCCAGTCTACAGGTCCAAGCTGTTCTCACCACACAGATGTACATCAAATCAAATAAGTTTTATTTAAAGTCGAAATATCTATAGCACATAACATAAGCTCTAGTGAGCTTTTGAATCGACTATTACATAAAAAGCACATACAAGTATAACATAACTTTACAAGCACATATTACATGACATCACAAAGCAAAAAAAAACAAAACAAAAAACGCATGCATAGACATTTGTATAAAACATAAGCTCATGTATACATAGACATACATAAAAGCAAACTCATGCATACATAAAACACAGTTACATATGAAATTAATCAGTACATGTATTATATGTGGGAGATATCAGTTAAAATAAATTGTGAGTAATAATTCTGACCAACCCATGTTGATCTAGTCACAATATAAGTCATAGGTCATACATTAAAATCAGTTGGTTTTCAATGAAACAAGAATAACATAAAATGTGATGAAAATATAAAAATGTGGAGTTGTGTTAAAAGTACAAATGATCAAATTCATAAAAAATAATGAGAAATGTTGGATTTTTTGTTGGGGGAGGGTGTTCAGTGAGGTGAGCTAAAAAGGGTAGGAAATGCACGCCAAATTATAGTGGAAAAAACTTCATGACAATTCCTCTGAGGTGGCGCTGCTCTCTACTTGCACTTTCTGGTCATGATAGATCGGATTGCTACGATTAAAAAAAAACTGTGATCGAAAGGTGAAGATTATTATTTTTTTAAAAGATGAATGTCTTGTATTGTTTTAAGCATATCAGAAGTATGTAACAACAAATACGAGCGTAGGAGTGCCGGAAAGTGTAAGTGTGTGTGTGTGTAAAAAATGAGGGGATCTTTTTATGGAGTGGAACTGACCGAAAGTAGATGGCAAGGTGGCGATGTGGACTTGAAAGTGGGGCGTGGGCACAGGCACTTGTTTCTATCCATGGGAAGATCGACGATCAATGTATATGGGATAGATCGACGATCAATGTATATGGGATAGATCGACGATCAATGTATATGGGATAGATCGACGATCAATGTATATAGGATAGATCGACGATCAATGCATAATACATTGATCGTCGATCTTCCCATGGATAGAAACAAGTGCCTGTGGGCGTGGGTCATGCTTTAGTCTAAAGCCAACTGGCGGGTGAATAGATACACCCCCCCACACACACACACTTCGCAAACATTTTAGTGTTTTGAGTGGGGCACTTGACCCCACCCCATGTCTCCTACAAGGCTATGACCCTGACGATACACAAACTTAAAGTGACGTGGGGTAGAAAAACAAAGATGTCTGCCCACATAAAGACTTGTTTGTGCTTATGTAAATATATAAATCAAAATCATGTCATATGATCATGTGACTAATATGTTTTTATACTTGTAATTTAATGCTAATTTCAGACTTTTTGGCTTATGGATCTACAGTCTCTGATACACAGCTCAGTGGAGACGACAGGTCTTCGCCAAGACTTCGATGCTTCACCACAATACCATTCCTTGGAACAACACATTCATATCTAAGAGTAAGTAATTTCAATTGGCTAGATTCAACATCACATGGAACCACTGGGTATAGATATAGTACATTTCTAGTTTATCTGCCTGACGATTCCTGGGCTCACCATTTTCAGTTGAGACTCATGAAAGTTTTCAAAATTAGATTTGATCAAACTCACCAAAATGTTAAGCAATGTCTTCTGGACGCAAATTAATTGCTACAAACATCTTTAGGACTTGGATGATCACGATTATGGTGAAGCACCTGGCTAAGAAGAGTTTGAAGATATCAAAGTGGTAATCAGAATCCGTAAATCGAAGAAGAACAGACAACTAATGGCCAAAAGAAAAAGTACAAAAGGACAAACAACGATCTACAAAACATACACTTAAAACTAAAGATTAAGTAACACGAACCCCACTAAGAACTGGGGGTGAACTCAGGTGCTCTGAAAGGATAAGAAGTTCCAGCTCCACTAGTGGCACCCGTCGTGTTAATCTAGTTACAAACCAGGTGATAAGTCTTGAATGCGGAAAGGAACAGGAAGTATTTACGACAGGTGGAATATATCTGTGGTCATTTGTGACACAGATATTCCATAGCAGTCAACCAAGTCATGGTGATGTCCGTAAAACTGTCGAAGTGATGACTTCAACTTAACCTAGTTAGGAATCAAATACAAAAATTGCTCTTTAGAAAAAATGTAATTGAGTGCCTTGTTTTTAGAAAATGTCATTCTCTATCATTAAACATAAGAAAACAACTTGTATCAGTTTCTGATAAGCAATATTACTTAGTTAGTAGTGTGTGTTGGTGGCCTGTTGTACTACAAAAAACACCCCAGTATGTATTGTCTCCCCTTTGTCCTTGTGACAATCAACACGTCTATCTGATAAAATCAATCCTAGCATTACCTGTTATCTGTATGTTGTTTGTAAACTTGTACTTGTAGTGAATATTTTTGTTTGTTTGTTTCATGGTGTTTAACGCCACTTTCAACAATATTTCAGTTATATCGTGGCGGTCAGTTTTATTTGTGGAGGAAACTGGAGGATCCGGAGAAAACCACCGACCTGTCGCAAATCACTGACAAACTTTATCACATAATATTGTGCACCTCGCCTTGATCGAGATTCAAACTCACAACATCAGTGGTGATAGGCACTGATTGCATAGGTAGTTGTAAATCCAACTACCAAAAGATCACGGCAACGATGGCCCCATGAATATAACTGGACATTATATAGAAATCAAGACTAGAGAGGCCATGATTTTTCACCTAAAATGTAATCAGTGTTGTTATTGAAAGATGCAACTAACATCTAATTTTCAAATTAAATTGTTACTTCTCTTTACAAGATTGTATGTGGATTGGATATGTGGATGTCATGTGATGTTAGTGAACACCTTTATTGACTTGCTGCAGTCATATCACGCTGTACACAACATAGCTCTTTATTTTGTATTAATTTGTTTATGGCCTGATATAGCTGAAAAATTGCTCATTAGGTATTCATGGTATTAAGCAACAATTACCCAATCACTCATTACATTTGTTTTACTGATATTTCAGTTTTCAACTAATGGCCTTGCCTGTTTAGGATGTAGACACTCATCCTATGTTCCTGAACCATTGGACACTTTCAGACAGAAGGATATTATTGCTATATTATGGACAGATTTGATCGTCACGGGCAACAACATGATGTATTACCATGCATATACCGATGATGATGATTCTGGGGATCGGACTTTGATAGACAATGTATTGACCAAAGCTTCTTCTAACATAGATTACTATAGACAGACGAGTGGGTTTAGAGCCTCGTGTGTGTATGTCGCTACCTGGGAAAATGCACGATTGTATGGTTATACTGTAAGTATCTAAAAATACACTTAATGTGCATTTAGTTTTCTAAAATATACAGAAGTTTTCTGTCTTTGGTTCTGGAAAATGCCCTCTCAAATTGAATGTTTAGGGGTTAGGGTTATGGGGTTCAACACCACTTTCAGTTATTTCAGTTATATTATTAATTGTGGCGATCAGTTTTATTGGTGGAGGAAACCGGAGTACCCACAGGAAACCCGGCCACAAGTCACTGACAAATTTTATCGCATAATGTTGTATCGAGTACACCTCGCCATGAGCGAGATTGGAATTCACAACTTTAGTCGTGATAGGCACTGATTGCATAGGTAGATGTAAATCCAACTACCATACGATCATGACTATGATTAAACCTTATACATAAATAACAGTTTTATTATTTAGATTGCCCTGCTACCATTGGATTACGATATTTCCCCATTTGCAATAGTTAATATTCAAATTCTAAAGCTGAAAGTGGAGAAATATCGTAATCCACTGGTAGCAAATGGAGAATCTGTTTCTCCCAAGACCAAACTGAAAACGGCAAAAATATTTTTAAGCAGTTAATTTCTATCATTAATGATGTAGAAAGGAAATTGGTGGGAATTCTCATGCAGAAATTTAACTACTGGAGTGAATACCAATATTGTGAAAGTTTAACCAACTGGTTGACCACTGTTAGAAAAATTAAATATGACTCCTTACCAGGAGGATAGACCTTCTCAGAAATATATTTAATGATTTTTTTTAACGTTTTTATGACATTATGATTGGCCGTTGGTTGGTAGTTTATGGTGTTTAATGCCACAATATTTCAGTATATCATGGCGGTCAGTTTTATTGGTGGAGGAAAGCGGAGGACCCGGAGAAAACTACTGACCTGCTGCATAGGTAGTTGTAAATCCAACTACCATATGATCATGACCACGACGGCCCTATGACGTTTATATGGAGGTAAATATTTTTTTCCTTTCGTTATAAAATTTCTGAGCATTGATATCGTCATGGTCACTTTCATATTGTATTAACATTTATCAAACATCTTATGCAATCTATAAATAATTTTTCAGAGTACAGTTACTTTCCAGTTTATTTTGGCCACTGATGGTGTCAACACTTATTCTTACACGCTCTTTAAAGACGTGGACATCATTAATCCACCTAATGGACGTAACGTAGCCATTGGATATTCTGGTGTAACTGGATCTCAGTCCAGTATATTTTCCTTTACTAATGCTGGATTTGAAATGTCAGCATTGCAGGGAAACACATTTGATCGTGAGTATACTGCTGAAGTTAGTGCAGATGGTTAGGGTTAGTGCAGGGGGTTTAATGCCACTTTCTACAATATTTATGTTATTTCATGAATTTCAGTTTTATGAGGAAAATTAGTGCAGTGAAACCTGTCTAAACAGGACATTTGTGGGACAAACTTTTGTGTTTGGAATAGACAGGTGTTCAGTTTATACAGGTAAAATTAACTATTATTTCCTGCATAGGGACTTTATTTAAAGTTTGGTTCATAGAGGATTTTGTTTTTTTAGGGTACGGTTGAGATAAGCTTTACTGTACCCCTCCAGTACTAATTGTATATATTATATCGTAAATTTGTTTTATGAGAATGGATTTCTCAGAGTAATATTTCATAGAGGGTGAAGTGAGATTTGATGAGAAGTCCATTTTGAGCAAGACATATCAACGCTAGTATGTTTATAGAGAATTTTTCAAGGCGATGTGGGTGTCCTCAATATAACGTCGGAGAGTCATCGAGAAACACATTTATTTTAGAAATAAACAATATTTATGTTAATATCATGCTAGTTACTTGATAATACATTTTTTAGTATTCATTATTGTGTAAAGATCAAAAGGACAATTTTACAAATTATTGGTAATGTATATTATTTCTACTTTTTTACAGGTGTAAAAGGAGTATTTTTTGCGACCTTGTCTGTAAGCGGCTTAACAGTTAACAATCCAGCGGCTCAGTGTATTAGATGGTACCGTTCAACAGATCGTTCATTACGGTGGAAACAGAATCGGGCATCACAAATATGTCCTTGTAACCTAGGTCTTATGCGATTTGACTCGAGGTTTTTCCCGTATTCTTTTAACTATGCCAGTGGTGTTTGGTGTTATGTTAACTACAGGTTTACTACAAGTCGTGTAAGTAAATTGTTTTAAGTTAATTGCGACAACTTATATTTTGGGTCTCTGTAGAGTGCTTCTTTGTAATTGTACACACATTAATAACAGTTTTAGAAGATTTAAAAAATGAATAGAGGGTTTTGGTTAATTGGTTTATTATTTCAGCTATATCGTAGCTTTGGTTAATTGGTTTTCTCTACTTTCAATATTTCAGTTATATCATGGCATACAATTTTATTGGTGTAGTCATTAAACAGGAGTACACGGAGAAAATCACTGACCTGTCGTTGTATAAGTACACATCTACATGGACGGGAATATAAACCCTACTTCCAAACAAAGATGGCAGAGACTGCCTCTATATCAGTCTTTGCCGTTGTATTTTCCCCTTACTTACTCGAAAGCCAAATTTAGAAAAAAAAAATTATTCAAACAAATTCTTTCACAATTTTCACTTGTCCGAATCCAGTTTTACTTGTCCCGGGCTTCAGGCAAGTCAGTGGGTTAGCGCGAAGACTGCTATATTATTATAAAGTTTGACTATGATCCAACATATAATTTTTCATTATTATTACACATCCCTTAGTATCACTTTATTTACAGGATCCATGTAGGTTTGTGAGCATATATTTGTTCCGTTAGATAATTAAGGATAAATCGCAATTTTGTTCGGTTTATGAAGAAATAACCTCACAAGCAGGTTGTACACACCGGGTAACCGTTACACAAGCGTGTATACAACCTGATAGAGGTTATTTCGAATGAACCGAACAAATAATTTCGATCAATCCTTATAAATTAATTTTTTTTTTTTTACCTTTTTTTGGTATGATATTGAAAAATATATTCATTTGTTCAAAATACGGCAAATAATCGGAAATAATTTAAATAACCCCAAAGGTGCGTCATTTAAAGAAAATCACCTGATGACAATGGCACACAACGTCTATTTTTAGATTCAGTACATTGACAAATAACTTCAACTTTTTAAACCAATCAAAACACGTATAAAGTGACATGTGACTCTAAAATTAATTTATTTTTTGATAAACAATGTTCTGCATAATGGTTTTTTTCTTTGATGTACACATATTTTATGCTGTTTATTTTGTCCGAAATAAATATTTTAATATATTTGGAGTTGGAATAGTTAATGACTTATGATAAGGTTGACACAATGATTTATCAACCCAGAAGAAGTGATAATTACCGAGGCCAACGTCCGAGGTGATTATCACTTCTTGGTTTGATAAATAACGTGTCAACCAATATCAAAACTCAACAATTGTTTTATTAAATGACTTGAGCTCTATAATTCCGAAATGTTAATGGTAAAAGGAGTTGTGATTGGTTCATAGACATACACTGTCCAATCAAACATTCGATTTAAAGCAAACGTCATCAGGATTTCCCCGATCTATATTTGGGCACTTGACAGCTATGATACACTAATTGTCTAGCTCTCATGCAAGATTGTGCGGTGATCAGAATGTTTCATGAAATAAAGGCCGATGTATGGTTTTGACCAATCAAGAAATTATATTTTTTTAGTCATTTGATAAAATGTGATATTTGATCCAGTCAGAACAAAAACTATGACAAAAATTCTATCTTATTGAAGGTTTCTGTCTTGTTTATTTCTATATACATTTTTTTTTTATTAACTTTGATAATTGATTGATCTTTTCATGTAGCAGTTCAAAAACTGTATTGTTACATTTTCAGATGTGTTGCTACGATTCTTCCTTTGGTTTCATCATAAACAGTATTCCTACAGCGGGTAGTATGTTAACTGCTAATCCTTTTGTTGATCCATCTACATACTATAACGATAACGTTGTGCCGAAGGAAAACTGCTGTGACTTGTCTGATAATTGTCAGTTGTATTATGACGCACGACCAGTGGGGCGTTGTTACTTTAGATCACCTTTCGCTATTTGTAAGTATTTTTTAAATGCTGGAAAACACAGGCACTCGTGGCATGGAATTACACCCCCTTCTAGTGTGCATATCTGTAGGGTCGACACACGTAAGTTGTTGTTAACATAAGGTTGTATGAATATGGACACGAACAAGTTAAATTAAGGAAAAAGAGATGGAATATGAAAGAAATTTCATTAAAAATACATATGTAAACAGAAAATAAAAAAAAGGGGGGATATTTTTGTGCCGCAAGTGCCTATGATGCAAAAGAGATAACAATACTGCAACTAGTCTGTGAGCATCAAATAAAATGAAAAACAAAAAATACCACACTGTCCGAACAATTCCAAAATCAAATATCTAAATTATAGAATGAGGCAACATTGATACCTCTAATACATAAATACATGACCTCTTACTTTCCTTACTTGGTACAAATAGAATCAAACTTATGCTCAAATAAGTTATTTAACACAAATTGAGCAATTTTTCAGCCATATCATGGCGAGAATAGGTAACTTGTAGTCAATGGTCACCATTGTGACAAATGAAAAATGACTCTGCAAGACAAGTAACGGATTGATAGATCTAGAATTGTCAGTGCTGATTTGTAATGATTGGTAGATCTAGAATTGTCAATGCTGATCTGTAATGATTAGTAGATCTAGAATTGTCAGTGCTGATCTGTAATGATTGGTAGATCTAGAACTGTCAGTGCTGATCTGTAATGATTGGTAGATCCAGAATTGTCAGTACTGATCTGTAATGATTGGTAGATCTAGAATTGTCAGTACTGATCTGTAATGATTGGTAGATCTAGAATTGTCAATGCTGATCTCTAATGATTGGTTTGGGTATTACAATTTATTGGACCATGGTCGTTGTTTTGTAATACTGTCAAGTTTTTTTTATTCACAGTTAATTAGTTAATTATCAATATTGAAAGTTAATTACTGATGATGTATTAAAGTCTATAATGAAAACTTACAGCGAAATTCTGCAAAATTGATATCATAGCATAAATGTTTGAGTTACCACGAATGTAGCTGTGAAACTGTAGGTCTCATGGTCCTGGTGGTGTTTTAGTGATATGTGTGGATCATAGATCTATGGTAAAAAAAAAAAATAAGTACCATTTTGAGCTACGGTTTCACAGCTACCACTAATGATGATGAATTCACAGAATATGTTTACGTGTAAAGATTTCTCATGTCCTTTTTATTTAAAATTTCAATAAATTCAGGCCTTTTATTAAGGGGCGGTACTAGGTACTTTTGGGAGCAGGACAATTGCCCCCCGGACAATAGCCCCTCCTCCCGGACAATTGCCCCCCTAGGACAATAGCCCCCCTAGGATAATTGCCCCCCACAATTTGTTTTCAGTTTTATATTTAGTTTCTGATTACCCCTTTCTGACTCTATGAACTCCATTGCACTACTATACTTTCACTTCAAAATACACTCCTATTTAAGCCAGTTCTAAGCTTGTACTTAGCTTGCAATCATTTTTTCTCAAAATTCTTTTTAATTATTAACCTTTGTACTTAGCTTTGATCATTGTTTAATCAAATTCCTTTTTATAATTTTTTCTTGAAGACCAATTTTTGATCATTAATATCACAGGGGCTTGAATCGCTTTCATAGAGGTCACACTGCCTATATACCATATATACTAACGTTAGTATATATATATATATGGTATATATGCCGTGTGACCTCTATGAAAGCGACTCAAGCCCCTGTGATTAATATACAAAGAAGAAAATCCAACTTAAAGGTAATTTGAATAATTCAATCTGAGTTTATGCATATTTATTTCTCATTTAAAAAATAAATAAAAATGAAATAACAAAATTGGGGGATGGGGCAATTGACCGGGGGGCTATTGTCCTAGGGGGGCAATTGTCCGGGGGGCTATTGTCCAGGGGGCAATTGTCTGGGGGGCTATTGTCCTAGACCCGGTACTTTTACCTGCCTAAAATTGTATTTGGTACCTCCTGATTTTAAAAAGCGTTGTATAAGATATTCATGAAAATTGTTCAAATCTTGATAAAAAATGTACTGCCTGTAAATATTGAAGTACTGGTACACTTGAACAATATTGAAAGCCCTGAAATTTTAATATATTTGTGTTGTTTTTACAGTTTTCTCCTTTGGAGATCCTCACATTGACACATTGGATGGTTTGCAATACACATTTAATGGTTGGGGAGAATACACAATGATCAAGATAGATAACTCTAATGTCACCTTTGAACTTCAAACAAGGACAGATTTAGCCACATCTAAGAATGGAACAGACATTAAGAGGATCAATGCTACAATATTTAGCGGTTTTGCTGCTAAGGAAGATGGAAATGCTAGCATTCGAATGGAACTTGATAGCAATTTAGAATGTAAGTAGTCTTGTCTTTAAAGTGTAATTATATAGGTCTAAAAGCCAGTTCACATGAAAGGAGGAATGCTACTTATTACAGTCTTCACGCTAACCCACTTGCCCGAAGTCCGGGACAAGTAAAACTGGATTGGGACAAGTAAAAATTATGAAAGAATTTGTTGGAATAAAAAGAAATTTTTTCCATATTTGGCTTTCGGGCAAGTAGGTGAAAAAATTAATGCAAAGATTATTATTATGTTGTAAGTGTCTGATGGGGTGCGTGGGGGATCGGTTTCAGAACTTTATCTTAATGGCTTTTCTATGTATATATATGTTAGCCTCCCCCATTTTTTCTCCAGATAAATTTTCAATGGAAGAGTCTTAATAAATGTATTTCTTTACCATTCCAGCCTTCTGTATTAAAGAGTGTTAGTGAATTTTATACATTAAAATTTATAATTTAAGATGGCAATTAAATAAACGCAACAATATCAAATACAATCCATTTTTTAAAATTGTATTTTTAAAACAATTGTTTGTTATTTAGCTGCGTCTTGAATTGCATTGATTTTGTGGGGAAAAGTTTAAAGATACCAAAGGGGTAATCAGAAGCTGTAAATCAAAGGACAGACAATATAATGGTCAAACGTTTGAAGATACCAAAGGGGTAATCAGAAGATGTAAATCAAAGAAGGACAGACAATATAATGGTCAAAAGTTTAAAGATACCAAAGGGGTAATCAGAAGCTGTAAATCAAAGGACAGACAATATAATGGTCAAACGTTTGAAGATACCAAAGGGGTAATCAGAAGATGTAAATCAAAGAAGGACAGACAATATAATGGTCAAAAGTTTAAAGATACCAAAGGGGTAATCAGAAGTGTAAATCACAGAAGGACAGACAATACTATAATGGCCAAAAGTTTGAAGATACCAAAGGGGTAATCAGAAGCTGCATATCAAAGGACAGACAATATAATGGTCAAAAGTTTGAAAATACCAAAGGGGTAATCAGAAGCTGTAAATCAAAACACAGACAATATAATGGTCAAAAGTTTGAAGATACCAAAGGGGTAACCAGAAGCTGTAAATCAAAGGACAGACAATATAATGGTCAAAAGTTTGGAGATACCAAAGGGGTAATCAGAAGCTGTAAATCAAAGGACAGACAATATAGGTCAAAAGTTTGAAGATACCAAAGGGGTAGTCAGAAGCTGTAAATCAAAGGACAGACAATATAATGGTCAAAAGTTGGAAGATACCAAAGGGGTAATCAGAAGCTGTAAATCAAAGAAGGACAGACAATATAATGGTCAAATGTTTGAAGATACCAAGGGGGTAATCAGAAGCTGTAAATCAAAAGACAGACACTATAATGGTCAAAAGTGTGAAGATACCAAAGGGGTAATCAGAAGCTGTAAATCAAAGGACAGACAATATAATGGTCAAAAGTTTGAAGATACCAAAGGGGTAATCAGAAGCTGTAAATCAAAGGACAGACAATATAATAGTCAAAAGTTTGAAGATACCAAAAGGGTAAACAGAAGTGTAAATTAAAGAAGGACAGACAATATAATGGCCAAAAGTTTGAAGATACCAAAAGGGTAAACAGAAGTGTAAATCAAAGAAAGATTGACAACACAATGGTCGACAGAAAAATGATAAAAGGACAAACTATGATGTACAAAACACTACACAGAAAACTAAATATTGAACAGCATTAATACCACTAAAACAGGTAGGGGAGGGAAGATTGCTGAACTAGTGTGGCCAACAATGCATGTTTTGATATCTCCTGACCCCCACCCATCCTGCATCATTCAATTCCAGGCTTTTCAATAAGGGGTGGGACTAGGTACTTTTACCTGCCTAATATGGTCTTAGGTACCTCCTGATTTTAAAGAATGTTGTATGAGATATTCATGAAAATCGTTAAAATTTTAATGAAAAGTACTACCTGTAAATAGTGAAGTACTGGTAGACTTGAAAAATATTGAAAGCCCTGCAAGTCATGTAAGAGTGAAAAAGCTATCTAGAGGTGTCATTCATACAATAAACCTAAATGTATCTTGTAATTGTGTTTAATCTGCAGTATTTTACCATCAATATCTTCTAATTGTATTGCTTTAATGCATTATATTTTCATTTGTAGCCATGGTGATATTTGGTAACGAAAACGATTACACGACTGATTTCTATGGTAGTGATAGTTTTGTTGTGTACTTGAGTGGATTAGTTCTGAGACGTAAAGCTAACATGACATTATCTGCTCAATTCTCTAACTCAGGTCAGATTATTACTTATTAATTTAATTTGATGTGAATACTGCAATCTGATTGGCTGATCTGCCTGTAGCAACATTGGTTATACTTGATAACCTGGGTTGATATTGTGATGTTACCAACATATTCATTCACCAACGACAAATTCAAATAGTCCAATGAAATATTCGTAATTAAAATCGAGGAAATATTAAATTTTGTTGTAGAAATTACATTATAAGGAATATGTTAAATTTTTGAACAGATTATACTTGTATAACCTGGTTTAGGTTATACTTGTATAACCTGGTTTAGTACAGTTTACTCTTTTCATAAACCGCTTCATGATTTATTAAGGTAACCTACCTCAAAACAAGCTATATCGTATAACCTTTAAAAAAATTGAGCATATACCTTAATTAATAAAACTGGACTCTGAATACTTAATAAATAAGGGTAATAACAAAATTATCGAACTCCGAGCAATCTTACAAAGAGAAAGTCAAAACTCATAATTATATAAACAGACAAAATCAGTCAACAACCGGAAAACTGTGAAAACGGAAAGACCCTGACTTGGTACAGGCATTTCTAAGGAAATGGTGGGTTGAATCAGATTGTAATGCGCCAAACCTCCTGCTTTCATTATGGCTCAAAGTTTCCGGCTGTCACTTATAATAATAACAGTATTTATAACAATACTTGAACAAAACAGGTAAAACAGTTGAAAAAACAGCACCAAACTCAGTGAAGTAAATGTCAAAGACACTTTATGCAGAATTCTGAATAAATATTAACAAAATGAACAACCACCTCTTATATCAATCCACTGAACAATAAAAGAGGCCTCGACATATGGCATTGTAAATCTAGGTCCTGGCTTGGGACAGGGACAATAAAATGTGTCAGAGTTAAACTGGTAGTTAAATTTATATTTACCACTGCAATCAGTGCTTATCTCTGCTAAAGTTGTGAATTTGATTTTCACCTTTAATGACGTGTAATCGATGTATATTAAGTGGATACAATTTGTTTGTGGCTTAAGACAGTCATTGATATTCTCATGGTTAAGACAGTCGTTGATATTCTCATGGTACTTGGGTTTCCTGTGCCAAATAAAAAATCACTTGAAAAAGTTTATTGGAGTAAGAAGATCAAAAGGCCTAAACAGAATTGCCAAAGTCGTCCATGGTTACATATGTCTGAGGAAATGAACCTTAGTTTCCATGGTTACATATGTCTGAGGAAATGGACCTTAGTTTCCATGGTTACATATGTCTGAGGAAATGGACCTTAGTTTCCATGGTTACATATGTCTGAGAAAATGGACCTTAGTTTCCATGGTTACATATGTCTGATGAAATGGACCTTAGTTTCCATGGTTACATATGTCTGAGGAAATGGACCTTAGTTTCCATTGTTACATATGTCTGAGGAAATGGACCTTAGTTTCCATGGTTACATATGTCCGAGGAAATGGACCTTAGTTTCCATGGTTACATATGTCGGAGGAAATGGACCTTAGTTTCCATGGTTACATATGTCTGAGGAAATGGACTTTAGTTTCCATGGTTACATATGTCTGAGGAAAAGGACCTTAGATTGAATAATTATTACATTATTTAGGAACTGTAAATTTCAATAATTAACATATCTTATAAACCATGGCAATGCTGAAACACTGACTACTGGGCAGATGATACCCCCAGGGACTAATAGTCCACCAGTAGAGGTATCAACCCAGTGATAGTGATAATTTTAATTTAATTTAGTATGCATGACATTTATTTTATATAAGGATTGCAGGGCCGTCGTTGTCATGATCGTATGCCAGTTGGATTTACAATTACCTTTGCAATCAGTGCCTATCACCACTAAAGTTGTGACTTCTAATCCCACTCATGGGGAGGTTTTATGCGATACAACTTTATGTGATAAAGTTTGTCAGTGACTTTCGGTGGTTTTCTCCAGATATTCCGGTTTCCTCCATCAATAAAACTGTATGCCACGATATAACTGAAATATTGTTGAAAGTGGCTTTAAACACCATAAACCAAACCCTTACCCTATAAGTATTGCTGAAATTTTAAATGACTGCCATGATTTATCTTTTCAGGAATTCAACTAAATATACAAGTTAAAACTCGTCAACTTACTCTTTCTGCAACTGTCCCTGAAGAATTCAAAGGGGAGGTAACTGGCTTGATGGGAAATTTTGATGGTGATAAAACTAATGAGTATATTTTGCCAAACGGAACCAACCTAGATAGTGGTGATACTGATACAGAGAGAAAGATACATAACAATTTTGGCCAGAAATGTAAGTAAAACTGTTCACAAATGTTAAAAATGAAGGGGGAGGGGGGTTGAAAAAAAGGGAATGAGGAAAGGTTTGTAGAGCTAGATGTATTTTTTAAACCTCCCACCAAAAAAACAAAATACAAAAAAAAAAGAAGAAAGAAAACCCTGTTGATACATTTTTGGTGAAATTCACATAACATTTGTGGGTAAAGTAGATAGGTGAATTTTGTTTTTGTTTGCAATGTTAAAAAAAAAGGTTAAGAGCCGTTTTGAAATGTCAGATGAGCTACAACAAACCTTGAAAAAAACCAAGCCGACCTACGACCAAGCAAGAGCAAATCATTGTGTCTTGTAAGACAGATTTTTGGACACAAGGGGGCGTTATTTAAGAAATAAATCATGGAAGCCAGAATGTGTTGGGAGTTTTAACATGGATTGGCGGATATTAGTATTTTATCCCGAGCCAGAAGCGAAGGATACAATTTACTAATATCCACCAATCCATGTTAAAACTCAAAACACATTCTGGCTTCCATGATTTATTTCGATTCTGATATGTCTACATATACAGTAGTATAATTTGATTGGAAGATGGTAATTTATACATACGCTTGCAGAAAATGTCGCACACAATTTATGTAACTCGAATAATACTGCGCCCTCTATCGGCATTATTCGAGTCACAATTTATGCTGCCAATGGAAACGTCAGTCACATTCATCGGCGCATGTGCTAATGAGATAATACGAAGAAATAATTCAGGTTTTTTTTTTATCAAAGGGAAAGAGTGAGGTCATGTTAGAATGTCATATGTTTATTTGTTGACATAGTGTATATTTGATTAAACTTTAATTGTAATTGACCCTTAATGGGAACAAGTGACACATCTGATTTGTAAGTGACATCAAGTACTCCATTAAACACGGTCGACATGTGCAATCACTGCCTATTACCACTGATGTTATGAGTTCAAACGCCGTTCATGGGGAGATGTACACAATACAACATTGTGTGATAAAATTTGTCAGTTATTTGCGACAGATTGGGGTTTTCTTTCCAGGTACTCCGGTTTCCTTCACCAATAAAACTGACCACCATAATATAACTGAAATATTGTTGAAAGTGGCATAAAATAACATAAAGCCAAACCAAACCAATCAATTTTATTAGTTTAAGCATATTTTATTTGTCAATAAAATAGACAAAATGGATGAGACACAAGTTAAACCAAAACACTTATGAAGTCTTCTCCAATTCATTTTTATTTCAGGGGAAACAACTGCAGAAACTTCACTCTTTGAGTACACTGATGGGAAACAGTGGTCAGATTACAGCCATCAATACTTTGTGCCAATATTTATTGATGAGTTTAACCAGACAATGATAAACAAATCTAATGAAGTTTGTGGTGGTAGCAGTGACCAATACAAAGCTTGTATTTTTGATTACCTAGCAACAGGGGATACTTCATTTGCAGCAGATACACAGTCATCTAATACAGAGGCTGAATCAGAAACTTCACAAATACGTAAGGATATTTGTTATGTATTAGGCTCTTGCAAGTTTTGTTTAGTCCTATCACATATGATGTTTCGTGACTATGCATAGAAATGTATTGATTATGTACATACAGTAAACCCTGTATAAACTGAACCCTAAATAAACTGGATTCCTGTATAAACTGAACTTTGAATAAACTAGAATCCTGTATAGACTGAACTTTGAATAAACTGGAATCCTGTATAAACTGAACCTTTAATAAACTGGAATCCTGTATAAACTGAACCTTTAATAAACTGGAATCCCGTATACACTCAACCCTGAAGAAACTGGAATCCTGTATAAACTGAACCCTAAATAAACTGGAATCCTGTATAAACTGAACATTTAATAAACTGGAATCCTGTATAAACTGAACTTTGAATAAACTAGAATCCTGTATAAACTGGAATCCTGTATAAAATGAACTTTGAATAAACTAGAATCCTGTATAAAATGAATTTTGAATAAACTGGATTCCTGTATAAACAGAAACTTTAATAAACTGGAATCCTGTATAAACTAAACCCTGAATAAACTGGAATCCTGTATAAACTGAACCCTGAATAAACTGCAATTCTGTATAAACTGAACCTTTAATAAACTAGAATCCTGTATTAACTGAACCTTGAATAAACTAGAATCCTGTATAAAATGAACCCTGAATAAACTGGAATCCTGTATAAACTGAACCCTGAATAAACTGGATTGCTGTATAAACTGAACCCTGAATAAACTAGAATTTTGTCTAAACTGAACCCTGAATAAACTAGAATCCTATATAAAATGAACCCTGAATAAACTATAATCCTTTATAAACTGACCCCGGAATAAACTGGAAACCTGTATAAACTGAACCCTGAATAAACTGGAATCCTGTATTAACTGAACCCTGAATAAATTGGAATCCTGTATAAACTGAACCCTGAATAAACTAGAATCCTGTATAAACTGAACCCTGAATAAACTAGAATCCTGTATAAACTGAACCCTGAATAAACTAGAATCCTGTATAAACTGAACTTTGAATAAACTGGAATCCTGTATAAACTGAACTTTGAATAAACTAGAATCCTGTATAAACTAAGCCCTGAATAAACTAGAATCCTGTATAAACTGAACCCTGAATAAACTGGAATCCTGTATAAACTGAACCCTGAATAATCTGGAATCCTGTATAAACTGAACCCTGAATAAACTAGAATCCTGTATAAACTGAACCCTGAATAAACTAGAATCCTGTATAAACTGAACCCTGAATAAACTAGAATCCTGTATAAACTGAACCCTGAATAAACTAGAATCCTGTATAAACTGAACCCTGAATAAACTAGAATCCTGTATAAAATGAACCCTGAATAAACTAGAATCCTGTATATACTGAACCCTGAGTAAACTAGAATCCTGTATAAACTGATCCCTGAATAAACTGGAATCCTGTATAAACTGAACCCTGAATAAACTGGAATCCTGTATAAACTGAACCCTGAATAAACTAGAATCCTGTATAAACTGAACCCTGAATAAACTGGAATCCTGTATATACTGAACTAAGAATACACTGGAATCCTGTATAAACTGAACTTTGAATAAACTAGAATCCTGTATAAACTGAACTTTGAATAAACTGGAATCCTGTATCAAATGAACTTTGAATAAACTGGAATTCAGTATTAAATGAATTTTGAATAAACTGGAATCATGTATAAACTGAACCCTGAATAAACTCGAAACCTGTATAAACTGAACCCTGAATAAACTGGAATCCTGTATAAATTGAACCTTTAATAAACTAGAATCCTGTATAAACTAAGCCCTGAATAAACTAGAATCCTGTATAAACTGAACCCTGAATAAACTGGAATCCTGTATAAACTGAACCCTGAATAATCTGGAATCCTGTATAAACTGAACCCTGAATAAACTAGAATCCTGTATAAACTGAACCCTGAATAAACTAGAATCCTGTATAAACTGAACCCTGAATAAACTAGAATCCTGTATAAACTACACCCTGAATAAACTAGAATCCTGTATAAACTGAACCCAGAATAAACTGGAATCCTGTATAAACTGAACCCTGAATAAACTGGAATCCTGTATAAACAGAACCTTAAATAAACTAGAATCCTGTATAAACTGAACCCTAAATAAACTGGAATCCTGTATAAACTGAACCCTGAATAAACTAGAATCATGTATAAACTGAACCCTGAATAAACTAGAATCCTGTATAAACTACACCCTGAATAAACTAGAATCCTGTATAAACTGAACCCAGAATAAACTGGAATCCTGTATAAACTGAACCCTGAATAAACTGGAATCCTGTATAAACAGAACCTTAAATAAACTAGAATCCTGTATAAACTGAACCCTAAATAAACTGGAATCCTGTATAAACTGAACCCTGAATAAACTAGAATCATGTATAAACTGAACCCTGAATAAACTAGAATCATGTATAAACTGAACCCTGAATAAACTGGAATCCTGTATAGACTGAACTTTGAATAAACTGGAATCCTGTATAAACTGAACCTTTAATAAACTGGAATCCTGTATAAACTGAACCTTTAATAAACTGGAATCCCGTATACACTCAACCCTGAAGAAACTGGAATCCTGTATAAACTGAACCCTAAATAAACTGGAATCCTGTATAAACTGAACATTTAATAAACTGGAATCCTGTATAAACTGAACTTTGAATAAACTAGAATCCTGTATAAACTGGAATCCTGTATAAAATGAACTTTGAATAAACTAGAATCCTGTATAAAATGAATTTTGAATAAACTGGATTCCTGTATAAACAGAAACTTTAATAAACTGGAATCCTGTATAAACTAAACCCTGAATAAACTGGAATCCTGTATAAACTGAACCCTGAATAAACTGCAATCCTGTATAAACTGAACCTTTAATAAACTGGAATCCTGTATAAACTGAACCCTGAATAATCTGGAATCCTGTATAAACTGAACCCTGAATAAACTAGAATCCTGTATAAACTGAACCCTGAATAAACTAGAATCCTGTATAAACTGAACCCTGAATAAACTAGAATCCTGTATAAACTACACCCTGAATAAACTAGAATCCTGTATAAACTGAACCCAGAATAAACTGGAATCCTGTATAAACTGAACCCTGAATAAACTGGAATCCTGTATAAACAGAACCTTAAATAAACTACAATCCTGTATAAACTGAACCCTAAATAAACTGGAATCCTGTATAAACTGAACCCTGAATAAACTAGAATCATGTATAAACTGAACCCTGAATAAACTAGAATCATGTATAAACTGAACCCTGAATAAACTGGAATCCTGTATAGACTGAACTTTGAATAAACTGGAATCCTGTATAAACTGAACCTTTAATAAACTGGAATCCTGTATAAACTGAACCTTTAATAAACTGGAATCCCGTATACACTCAACCCTGAAGAAACTGGAATCCTGTATAAACTGAACCCTAAATAAACTGGAATCCTGTATAAACTGAACATTTAATAAACTGGAATCCTGTATAAACTGAACTTTGAATAAACTAGAATCCTGTATAAACTGGAATCCTGTATAAAATGAACTTTGAATAAACTAGAATCCTGTATAAAATGAATTTTGAATAAACTGGATTCCTGTATAAACAGAAACTTTAATAAACTGGAATCCTGTATAAACTAAACCCTGAATAAACTGGAATCCTGTATAAACTGAACCCTGAATAAACTGCAATCCTGTATAAACTGAACCTTTAATAAACTAGAATCCTGTATTAACTGAACCTTGAATAAACTAGAATCCTGTATAAAATGAACCCTGAATAAACTGGAATCCTGTATAAACTGAACCCTGAATAAACTGGATTGCTGTATAAACTGAACCCTGAATAAACTAGAATTTTGTCTAAACTGAACCCTGAATAAACTAGAATCCTATATAAAATGAACCCTGAATAAACTATAATCCTTTATAAACTGACCCCGGAATAAACTGGAAACCTGTATAAACTGAACCCTGAATAAACTGGAATCCTGTATTAACTGAACCCTGAATAAATTGGAATCCTGTATAAACTGAACCCTGAATAAACTAGAATCCTGTATAAACTGAACCCTGAATAAACTAGAATCCTGTATAAACTGAACCCTGAATAAACTAGAATCCTGTATAAACTGAACTTTGAATAAACTGGAATCCTGTATAAACTGAACTTTGAATAAACTAGAATCCTGTATAAACTAAGCCCTGAATAAACTAGAATCCTGTATAAACTGAACCTTGAATAAACTGGAATCCTGTATAAACTGAACCCTGAATAATCTGGAATCCTGTATAAACTGAACCCTGTATAAACTAGAATCCTGTATAAACTGAACCCTGAATAAACTAGAATCCTGTATAAACTGAACCCTGAATAAACTAGAATCCTGTATAAACTGAACCCTGAATAAACTAGAATCCTGTATAAACTGAACCCTGAATAAACTAGAATCCTGTATAAAATGAACCCTGAATAAACTAGAATCCTGTATATACTGAACCCTGAGTAAACTAGAATCCTGTATAAACTGATCCCTGAATAAACTGGAATCCTGTATAAACTGAACCCTGAATAAACTGGAATCCTGTATAAACTGAACCCTGAATAAACTAGAATCCTGTATAAACTGAACCCTGAATAAACTGGAATCCTGTATATACTGAACTAAGAATACACTGGAATCCTGTATAAACTGAACTTTGAATAAACTAGAATCCTGTATAAACTGAACTTTGAATAAACTGGAATCCTGTATCAAATGAACTTTGAATAAACTGGAATTCAGTATTAAATGAATTTTGAATAAACTGGAATCATGTATAAACTGAACCCTGAATAAACTCGAAACCTGTATAAACTGAACCCTGAATAAACTGGAATCCTGTATAAATTGAACCTTTAATAAACTAGAATCCTGTATAAACTAAGCCCTGAATAAACTAGAATCCTGTATAAACTGAACCCTGAATAAACTGGAATCCTGTATAAACTGAACCCTGAATAATCTGGAATCCTGTATAAACTGAACCCTGAATAAACTAGAATCCTGTATAAACTGAACCCTGAATAAACTAGAATCCTGTATAAACTGAACCCTGAATAAACTAGAATCCTGTATAAACTACACCCTGAATAAACTAGAATCCTGTATAAACTGAACCCAGAATAAACTGGAATCCTGTATAAACTGAACCCTGAATAAACTGGAATCCTGTATAAACAGAACCTTAAATAAACTAGAATCCTGTATAAACTGAACCCTAAATAAACTGGAATCCTGTATAAACTGAACCCTGAATAAACTAGAATCATGTATAAACTGAACCCTGAATAAACTAGAATCATGTATAAACTGAACCCTGAATAAACTGGAATCCTGTATAGACTGAACTTTGAATAAACTGGAATCCTGTATAAACTGAACCTTTAATAAACTGGAATCCTGTATAAACTGAACCTTTAATAAACTGGAATCCCGTATACACTCAACCCTGAAGAAACTGGAATCCTGTATAAACTGAACCCTAAATAAACTGGAATCCTGTATAAACTGAACATTTAATAAACTGGAATCCTGTATAAACTGAACTTTGAATAAACTAGAATCCTGTATAAACTGGAATCCTGTATAAAATGAACTTTGAATAAACTAGAATCCTGTATAAAATGAATTTTGAATAAACTGGATTCCTGTATAAACAGAAACTTTAATAAACTGGAATCCTGTATAAACTAAACCCTGAATAAACTGGAATCCTGTATAAACTGAACCCTGAATAAACTGCAATCCTGTATAAACTGAACCTTTAATAAACTAGAATCCTGTATTAACTGAACCTTGAATAAACTAGAATCCTGTATAAAATGAACCCTGAATAAACTGGAATCCTGTATAAACTGAACCCTGAATAAACTGGATTGCTGTATAAACTGAACCCTGAATAAACTAGAATTTTGTCTAAACTGAACCCTGAATAAACTAGAATCCTATATAAAATGAACCCTGAATAAACTATAATCCTTTATAAACTGACCCCGGAATAAACTGGAAACCTGTATAAACTGAACCCTGAATAAACTGGAATCCTGTATTAACTGAACCCTGAATAAATTGGAATCCTGTATAAACTGAACCCTGAATAAACTAGAATCCTGTATAAACTGAACCCTGAATAAACTAGAATCCTGTATAAACTGAACCCTGAATAAACTAGAATCCTGTATAAACTGAACTTTGAATAAACTGGAATCCTGTATAAACTGAACTTTGAATAAACTAGAATCCTGTATAAACTAAGCCCTGAATAAACTAGAATCCTGTATAAACTGAACCCTGAATAAACTGGAATCCTGTATAAACTGAACCCTGAATAATCTGGAATCCTGTATAAACTGAACCCTGAATAAACTAGAATCCTGTATAAACTGAACCCTGAATAAACTAGAATCCTGTATAAACTGAACCCTGAATAAACTAGAATCCTGTATAAACTGAACCCTGAATAAACTAGAATCCTGTATAAACTGAACCCTGAATAAACTAGAATCCTGTATAAAATGAACCCTGAATAAACTAGAATCCTGTATATACTGAACCCTGAGTAAACTAGAATCCTGTATAAACTGATCCCTGAATAAACTGGAATCCTGTATAAACTGAACCCTGAATAAACTGGAATCCTGTATAAACTGAACCCTGAATAAACTAGAATCCTGT
This sequence comes from Bathymodiolus septemdierum, assembly GCA_963383655.1. Lineage (NCBI taxonomy): Eukaryota > Metazoa > Mollusca > Bivalvia > Mytilida > Modiolidae > Bathymodiolus > Bathymodiolus septemdierum. Next base: position 3,020,545 of record OY726529.1, on the reverse strand, counting down.
ATAAACTGAACCCTGAATAAACTGGAATCCTGTATATACTGAACTAAGAATACACTGGAATCCTGTATAAACTTAACTTTGAATAAACTAGAATCCTGTATAAACTGAACTTTGAATAAACTGGAATCCTGTATCAAATGAACTTTGAATAAACTGGAATTCAGTATTAAATGAATTTGAATAAACTGGAATCATGTATAAACTGAACCCTGAATAAACTCGAAACCTGTATAAACTGAACCCTGAATAAACTGGAATCCTGTATAAATTGAACCTTTAATAAACTAGAATCCTGTATAAACTAAGCCCTGAATAAACTAGAATCCTGTATAAACTGAACCCTGAATAAACTGGAATCCTGTATAAACTGAACCCTGAATAATCTGGAATCCTGTATAAACTGAACCCTGAATAAACTAGAATCCTGTATAAACTGAACCCTGAATAAACTAGAATCCTGTATAAACTGAACCCTGAATAAACTAGAATCCTGTATAAACTACACCCTGAATAAACTAGAATCCTGTATAAACTGAACCCAGAATAAACTGGAATCCTGTATAAACTGAACCCTGAATAAACTGGAATCCTGTATAAACAGAACCTTAAATAAACTAGAATCCTGTATAAACTGAACCCTAAATAAACTGGAATCCTGTATAAACTGAACCCTGAATAAACTAGAATCATGTATAAACTGAACCCTGAATAAACTCGAAACCTGTATAAACTGAACCCTGAATAAACTGGAATCCTGTATAAATTGAACCTTTAATAAACTAGAATCCTGTATAAACTAAGCCCTGAATAAACTAGAATCCTGTATAAACTGAACCCTGAATAAACTGGAATCCTGTATAAACTGAACCCTGAATAATCTGGAATCCTGTATAAACTGAACCCTGAATAAACTAGAATCCTGTATAAACTGAACCCTGAATAAACTAGAATCCTGTATAAACTGAACCCTGAATAAACTAGAATCCTGTATAAACTACACCCTGAATAAACTAGAATCCTGTATAAACTGAACCCAGAATAAACTGGAATCCTGTATAAACTGAACCCTGAATAAACTGGAATCCTGTATAAACAGAACCTTAAATAAACTAGAATCCTGTATAAACTGAACCCTAAATAAACTGGAATCCTGTATAAACTGAACCCTGAATAAACTAGAATCATGTATAAACTGAACCCTGAATAAACTAGAATCATGTATAAACTGAACCCTGAATAAACTGGAATCCTGTATAAACTGAACCCTAAATTAAATGGAATCCTGTCTAAGCTGAACCCTGAATAAACTAGAATCCTGTATAAACTGAACCCTGAATAAACTAGAATCATGTATAAACTGAACCCTGAATAAACTAGAATCTTGTATAAACTGAACCCTGAATAAACAAGAATCCTGTATAAACTGAACCCTGAATAAACTAGAATGCTGTATAAACTGAACCTTTAATAAACTGGAATCCTGTATAAACTGAACCCTGAATAAACTGGAATCCTGTATAAACTGAACCCTGAATAAACTGGAATCCTGTATAAACTGAACCTTTAATAAACTGGAATCTCTTTAATAAACTGGAATCCTGTATAAACTGAACTTTGAATAAACTGGAATCCTGTATAAACTGAACCTTTAATAAACTAGAATCCTGTATAAACTGAACCTTGAATAAACTAGAATCCTGTATAAACCTAACCCTGAATAAACTAGAATCCTGTATAAACTGAACCCAGAATAAACTGGAATCCTGTATAAAATGAACTTTGAATAAACTGGAATCCTGTATAAAATGAACTTTGAATAAACTAGAATCCTGTATAAAATGAAATTTGAATAAACAGAACCTTTAAAAAACTGGATTCCTGTATAATCTGAACCATGAATAAACTGGAATCCTGTACAAACTGAACCCTGAAAAAACTGGAATCCTGTATAAACTGAACCCTAAATAAACTGGAATCCTGTATAAACTGAACTTTGAATAAACTGGAATCCTGTATAAACTGAACTTTGAATAAACTAGAATCCTGTATAAACTGGAATCCTGTATCAAAAGAACTTTGAATAAACTGGAATCCTGTATAAAATGAATTTTGAACAAACCGGAATTCTGTATAAACTGAACCTTTAATAAACTGGAATCCTGTATTAACTGAACCCTGAATAAACTGGAATATTGTATAAACTGAACCCTGAATAAACTGGAATCCTGTATAAACTGAACCTTGAATAAACTGGAATCCTGTATAAACTGAACCTTTAATAAACTAGAATCCTGTATAAACTAAACCCTGAATAAACTAGAATCCTGTAAAAAATAAACCCTGCATAAACTGGAATCCTGTGTAAACTGAACCTTTAATAAACTAGAATCCTGTATAAAGTGAACCCAGAATAAACTGGAATCCTGTAGAAACTGAACCCAGAATAAACTGGAATCATGTATAAACTGAACCCTGAATAAACTGGAATCCTGTATAAACTGAACCCTGAATAAACTGGAATCCTGTATAAACTGAACCCTGAATAAACTGGAATCCTGTATAAACTGAACCCATGAATAAACTGGAATCCTGTATAAACTGAACCTTAAATAAACTGGAATCCTGTATAAAATGAACTTTGAATAAACTGGAATCCTGTATAAAATGAACTTTGAATAAACTGGAATCCTGTATAAACTGAACCCAGAATAAACTGGAATCCTGTATAAACTGAACCCAGAATAAACTGGAATCCTGTATAAACTGACTCTTTAATAAACTAGAATCCTGTATAAACTGAACCCTGAATAAACTAGAATCCTGTATAAACTAAACCCTGAATAAACTGGAATCCTGTATAAACTGAACCTTTAATAAACTATAATCCTGTATAAACTGATCCCAGAATAAACTAGAATCCTGTATAAAATGAACCCTGAATAAACTGGAATCTTGTATAAACTGAACCTTGAATAAACTGGATTCCTGTATAAACTGAACCCTGAATAAACTAGAATTCTGTCTAAACTGAACCCTGAATAAACTAGAATCCTATATAAACTGAACCCTGAATAAACTAGAATCCTTTATAAACTGACCCCGGAATAAACTGGAAACCTCTATAAACTGAACCCTGAATAAACTGGAATCCTGTATAAAACTGAACCCTGAATAAACTGGAATCCTGTATAAACTGAACCCTGAATAAACTAGAATCCTGTATAAACTGAACCCTGAATAAACTAGAATCATGTATAAACTGAACCCTGAATAAACTAGAATCATGTATAAACTGAACCCTGAATAAACTAGAATCCTGTATAAACTGAACTTTGAATAAACTGGAATCCTGTATAAACTGAACTTTGAATAAACTAGAATCCTGTATAAACTAAGCCCTGGATAAACTAGAATCCTGTATAAACTGAATCCTGAATAAACTGGAATCCTGAGTAAACTGAACCCTGAATAATCTGGAATCCTGTATAAACTGAACCCTGAATAAACTAGAATCCAGTATAAACTGAACCCTGAATAAACTAGAATCCTGTATAAACTGAACCCTCAATAAACTAGAATCCTGTATGAACTGAACCCTGAATAAACTAGAATCCTGTATAAACTGAACCCTGAATAAACTAGAATCCTGTATAAAATGAACCCTGAATAAACTAGAATCCTGTATAAACTGAACCCTGAGTAAACTAGAATCCTTATAAACTGATCCCTGAATAAACTGGAATCCTGTATAAACTGAACCCTGAATAAACTAGAATCCTGTATAAACTGAAACCTGAATAAACTGGAATCCTGTATATACTGAACTATGAATAAACTGGAATCCTGTATAAACTGAACCCTGAATAAACTGAAATCCTGTATAAACTGAACCCTGAATAAACTGGAATCATGTATTAACTGAACCCTGAATAAACTGGAATCCTGTATAAACTGAACCCTGAATAAACTGGAATCCTGTATAAACTGAACCCTGAATAAACTGGAATCCTGTATAAACTGAACCCTGAATAAACTAGAATCCTGTATAAACTGAACCCTGAATAAACTAGAATCCTGTATAAACTGAACCCTGAATAAACTAGAATCATGTATAAACTAAGCCCTGAATAAACTAGAATCCTGTATAAACTGAACCCTGAATAAACTGGAATCCTGTATAAACTGAACCCTGAATAATCTGGAATCCTGTATAAACTGAACCCTGAATAAACTGGAATCCTGTATATACTGAACTATGAATAAACTGGAATCCTGTATAAACTGAACTTTGAATAAACTAGAATCCTGTATAAACTGAACTTTGAATAAACTGGAATCCTGTTTCAAATGAACTTTGAATAAACTGGAATCCAGTATTAAATGAATTTTGAATAAACTGGAATCATGTATAAACTGAACCCTGAATAAACTCGAAACCTGTATAAACTGAACCCTGAATAAACTGGAATCCTGTATAAACTGAACCTTTAATAAACTGGAATCCTGTATAAACTGAACCTTTAATAAACTGGAATCCTGTATAAACTAAACCCTGAATAAACTAGATTCCTGTATAAACTGAACCCAGAATAAACTGGAATCCTGTATAAACTGAACCCTCAATAAACTGGAATCCTGTATAAACAGAACCTTAAATAAACTAGAATCCTGTATAAACTGAACCCTAAATAAACTGGAATCCTGTATAAACTGAACCCTGAATAAACTAGAATCATGTATAAACTGAACCCTGAATAAACTAGAATCATGTATAAACTGAACCCTGAATAAACTGGAATCCTGTATAAACTGAACCCTAAATTAAATGGAATCCTGTATAAACTGAACTTTGAATAAACTGGAATCCTGTCTAAGCTGAACCCTGAATAAACTAGAATCCTGTATAAACTGAACCCTGAATAAACTAGAATCATGTATAAACTGAACCCTGAATAAACTAGAATCTTGTATAAACTGAACCCTGAATAAACAAGAATCCTGTATAAACTGAACCCTGAATAAACTAGAATGCTGTATAAACTGAACCCTGAATAAACTAGAATGCTGTATAAACTGAACCCTGAATAAACTAGAATCCTGTATAAACTGAACCCTGAATAAACTAGAATCCTGTATAAACTGAACCCTGAATAAACTGGAATCCTGTATAAACTGAACCCTGAATAAAGTGAAATCCTGTATAAACTGAACCCTGAATAAACTGGAATCCTGTATAAACTGAACCCTGAATAAACTAGAATCATGTATAAACTGAACCCTGAATAAACTGGAATCCTGTATAAACTGAACCCTGAATAAACTGAAATCCTGTATAAACTGAACCCTGAATAAACTGGAATCCTCTATAAACTAATGATATCTATGTATACATAACTTTTTATTCTAGAGAATGAAGCTCCAACTATTAACATTGTTAGCGGAAATAACAGAATAAATGCACAAGTCGGCTCTCCAATAGAAATGGTGTTTACTGGAAAGGATGATAAAGGCACCCCTTTTTATGACATCATAAATCAGCCAGGTGCTGGATTCGCTGCTGACAATTCTACGGGAAATTTGACTTTAATATGGACGCCTGCAAATGTCAATACTGAAAGAATAAGGTAGTTTGTTAGTTTTGTTGTTCAAGCATTCTTCAAATGGATATATATATATACATAGTAAAACCTGCCCATGTGGTTGCATGTAAAGATCACCTTTTTCTTGTCCTGTCATAGAAAATTTCATATGAATTGAACCTCTTTAGTATAAACATATTTTATTAATTAATTCAATATTACACATTATGATAATACACATATAAATTATATATACATTTAAATTAATCAATTGGATTCGGAAACAAATGGTTAAGCTTATATTAATCCGTATCCCTGTTGTTATCTGGTGTTCAAGGTTTAATTAGTATCGAAAGGTAGAAGTGTATTGAGAATTATCAAGTGTTAATCAGTCGTTGTCAATGTTAATTGGTGTGCTTTAGTAAGAAGAATAAAATAAAAAGAAACAAACAAATGAAGTGTAAAGGTGCAAGTGCTTTATTTTTAACATGTTTATGTTGTGTGAATATGGTTAGGAGGTGAATCGTTTACTACTTATGATGAACTTCTGCACATTTAAGAATATATCTGTATTTAGGGTATTCGTTAAGTCTGTAGAGCCAAACAATAATAAATCTGTATTTAAGTTAATTGGTAAATTAATGGTGTGAATATATCTCAGTCTTGTTGCATTGTGACGGGGACAATGTAGCAGAAAATGAGCCGTGGTTTCTGTTGCCCCACATTGACAGAATGGGGAATTTACAATGTTTTTTACGAAACAAGTGATGATTGAGAGAGCTGCATTGTATACGCAGCCTAGCGTGTAAAATTTGTCCCAGTCAAGTACCAATATAATAATAAATGGGTTTAGTATTGTTTTGGGGTTGAAGATTTGATTTAATTATCTGAACAGATCTGCTTGATTTAATATTTTCTGGCTGTTGGTTTCATAGTTGTACATTGGAGGGTATGAAATAACTCGCGTAGAGCGATGTTCGAGTGGGTACTGGAGGAATATGTGAGGTATGACGAGTATTGTGGTCATGGATCATGCCGAAATTTTGCGGAATTAAGTTACTAAGATATTGAGGAGTTAGATTATTTGACATCTTATAAAATTGAATCGTTCTATGCCTTTCCCTTCTATCTTTCAATTTTTCCCACCTGGTTTCAATATATAGATTACTTAAGGATACAAGTCTGGTACCCCCAGTCACTATTCTAGCAGCCTCAACCTGAACATTTTCTAGTTTGTTAATTAGTATTTGAGTCTTGGTATCCCAAACAACATCCGCATATTCTAGTAATGGTCTTATAAAGGTAATATAAATTGTTTCTAGAATTTTCCTATCCAGTATAAATTTGAATTTCCTTAAAATGTTAACACATGAGAATGCTTTTTTAGTTTATCATGTCAATATGTTTATTCCAATTACCATCGTCAGAAAGTTGTAGTTCAAGGTGTTTATGTTCAGTAATAAGGTTAGGTTGATGGGGTTTATTTAATTTTCGAGAGATAGTCATGGTTTCAGTTTTCTGTGGATTAAAATTTACCAGCCATTTTGTAGACCATGCATGTAATTTCACTAGGTCATCATTGAGTATTTGTGCTGTTTCTTGTGGGTCGTCTACAATTAAGTACAGACTAGTGTCATCGGCAAATAATTTTATAGTCGAATTAATATCGGTCAGTATGTCATTTATGAAAACAATGAACAAAAGAGGACCTAGAATCGATCCCTGGGGTACAGCAGCATTTATGTCGCGCCAACTAGAAGTTCAATTATTAATTACGACACCTTGTTTTCTTTCAGACAAGTAGTTTTTCACCCAAGATAATAATGATCCTCTAATCCCTATTGATTCAAGCTTACAAAGTAATCCCTTTTGCCAAACTCGGTCAAATGCTTTACTTATATCGCAAAAGACAGCTCTCACTTCCTTACCTTCATCCAACGCTCTACCAAATTCATTTGTAATGCACAGGAGTTGATTAACGGCAGAATCTCCAGGAGTAAAACCAGATTGATGGGAAGTAATTAGGTTATTGTCAATCAAATAGTTATAAATATGTTTATAGACTAATCGCTCCATTACCTTGGCAAGTATACTAATGAGGGAAATTGGTCTGTAGTTTTTCAAATTACTGGGACAATCAGTTTTAAAAACGGGGGTCACATTAACATATTTCCACCTGTCTTATAAGGTCACTTTCTCTCTGTTCTAAAGGTCATGACCTCTTAATACATGTTTGACTGTAGTTCTTACTCTATCAGTTTTTTATTCACCATGACCAAAGCCCAATTGAGCTTTTTGTATCATTTGTCATTCGTTGTCTGTTAATCAGTCATAGTTAACTTGATGACATTTTAATCTTTTCCTGCAAAGCTGTTCATTTACATATATTTCAGGTTTACTGTAGAAGCCTATTATAATGTTATGTATGGGGTACCTTTAGGTTTTTTCTATTGTATATTTCAGGTTTCCTGTAGAAGCCTATTATAATGTTATGTATGGGGTACCTTTAGGTTTTTTCTATTATATATTCCAGGGTTACGGCACAAGACAGTGATGGTTTGAGAGCAGAGGCTATTGAGATAGAGATTATATTGTGTAGTGGTTGTAACAATCATGGGTCATGTGATTATAACAACACAAGAAATCAGACCAACAACTACTTCAAACTTTCCTACTGTATCTGTAGTACTGGATACTCAGGTATGTATGGCTATTTTAGTAATTTTTAACTCTTATAAGATCACACCCTTCCATAAAAAAATATAACTCAAAAATATAAATGGCCTCATGTGTGAGATAGACTGTGAACCGTATTTTACGCACTGTAGGTTGAGACATTTTTACTTCTAAATTCAAAATGTAAATTTACCATCATATGCATTTGAAAAAATATTTCAGTTAAACCCATAGTCCACATAGAGGTTTAGTCCAGAAAATGGGCCAATTAGACCTTTAGTTCACATGGACTTGTAGTCCAGAAAATATTTCAGTTAGACCCATCGTCCACATGAATCTGTAGTCCAGAAAAATGCAATTAGACCAATAAACCACATAGTAGTCCAAAATGTATTTTGAATAGGTCTATAGTCCACATACACTTATAGTCCCGAATAAAAAGTATGGTAATAAATGTCTATTAAATGCACTTTTAAATTGGCTTTCTACAACAGGTGACCTCTGATGAGAGGTAATACTGTATAACTCTGTTATTTTCTTTTACATGGTAGTCACACTGACTTTCCATTTTCAAATCAGCAATTTTTGTTACATTCAGCAAAAATCAGAAAAAAACAACTTTTATTTCATTTTTGTTAATAATACAATATTTAAACAGAATACATTACAGTATCAGAAAAAAATTATTATAATTATAGAAAAATTCAAATTATTTATTTATTATTTTTTTTTTTTTTACACTTGGGTTTGATAATCCTATGACCAAATTTTTCAGGAAAAAAATGTCACTGGTCAAGTTCAGGTGCATTGTATACCCATACCCCTTTACAAATTCATCTTTCAGGATAAAAAGTGTGTAATATACATGGACAGAGACGGTTTTTTTTATTTCTATTTTTAGGTGATGACTGTGAAACTGATACAAATGCTTGTGCCGACAGTCCATGTGCTTTGGGACGTAACTGTAGTGATCTGACACCAGCAGAGGAAGTACAGTTTGGTAGGACATACAACTGCTCCAGTTGCCCTGCGGGGTACAATATCACGGCAGATGAGAAATGTGAAGGTAAGACTTTTACCTACAAAAATGCAATTTGGCCCATCAACATAAAAGAAATGAATTTTGAATTCTTTGCATAGAAGAAGTTAACCTCTCATGAGCCAATGTAATGTCAGAGAAACTTCCCAATAGGAATATAGCAAAAACAAGACAACCTTATAATAATCATCAATATCCAATTTATTATTGGCATATAGCAAAATTACAAAAATGCTGAAAATATTGTTATTCTTTATCAATGGGCACATGTACAATACAGATATTTAGTACCTAGCATATGAAAATGCTGTATTTTGATTGGATAATCAGTGTGAACTATTTTTGAACAGTACACTTGACAACGGGTGACTATATCAGTTTCAAACGATTTCCCATGTCGGCTATACCTGTGGCATACATTTTCCTGCGTAATTTTTAAATATTTTTGTCAAGATTTAACTCCCTTAAAATAGACTCGCGCTGTAGTCTGCTGTCAACATAGCCAGGTTGGCAATGCAAATATAATGTTTCATTGTAAATTTTATTATTATTATAATATTGAATTTGAGTGTGTTTTTCTTTTATGTCTGGAATGGGATGTTATAAATATATTATTGTCTTCTCCCTCGAGAACAGTTTTCCTATAGTGTTGTCTAGTGAGGTATATAGTGCCCTCACCGTTGGCTCAGGCACTATACCTCACCAGACAACACTATAGGAGAACAGTTCCCTCAGGATTAGACAATAATAGAATAATATTGCTTGGTTTCTTTTTGATAATGTTGTGGAGATATAGATGTTACCATGGTTACATTACAATCATCAATTCTATTGCAGCAATTTTTCCTTCTATTTTTAGATATTGGCGAATGTTTATCAGGTTTGTTTCAGTATATTGCATTATTTTTGTTTCTATTTTTAGATATTGATGAATGTTTATCTAGTTTGACTAACAACTGTCCAGCCAATAGTAATTGTACAAACAATGACGGGAGCTACACATGTACTTGTCTTAATGGGTTTAGTAAAGTTGGATCTCTTTGTCAAGGTACGTAGTTCTTATCCACTGTAGACTCACAGTTTTTCTATGAGGCCGAAACTCTGCATTTTTGGGGTGATAATTATATTGATGGAGGAAACTTGAGTACCTGTCAAATACCAAAGATCTGCTGCAAGTCAATGACAAATTGTCAAATTAAATTGCTTTGAGCGATATGTCCCCTCAGACATGACACATATATATTGTCAGAAAATACAAAACTTATTTGTATGACTTTATAATTAGTAACAGGTAAAAAAACAAGATTCTGGTAATATGTTCTCGTCTGTTTCACAGAGAGAAAGTGAATCTGAGTCTGGCTTACTGCTCTCACCTGTTTCACAAAGAGAAAGTGAATCTGAGTCTGGCTTACTGCTCTCACCTGTTTCCCAAAGAAAAAGTGAAGCTGAGTCTGGCTTACTGCTCTCACCTGTTTCACAAAGAGAAAGTGAAGCTGAGTCTGGCTTACTGCTCTCACCTGTTTCACAAAGAGAAAGTGAATCTGAGTCTGGCTTACTGCTCTCACCTGTTTCACAAGGAGAAAGTGAATCTGAGTCTGCCTTACTGCTCTCACCTGTTTCACAAAGAGAAAGTGAACATGAATCTGGCTTACTGCTCTCACCTGTTTCACAAGGAGAAAGTGAAGCTGAATGTGGTTTACTGCTCTCACCTGTTTCACAAAGAGAAAGTTAATCTGATTCTGGCTTACTGCTCTCACCTGTTTCACAAAGAGAAAGTGAATCTGAGTCTGGCTTACTGCTCTCACCTGTTTCACAAAGAGAAAGTGAATCTGATTCTGGCTTACTGCTCTCACCTGTTTCACAAAGAGAAAGTGAAGCTGAGTCTGGCTTACTGCTCTCACCTGTTTCACAAAGAGAATGTGAATCTGAGTCTGGCTTACTGCTCTCACTAGTTTCAGAAAGAGAAAGTGAACATGAGTCTGGCTTACTGCTCTCACCTGTTTCACAAAGAGAAAATGAAGCTGAATCTGGCTTACTGCTCTCACCTGTTTCACAAAGAGAACGTGAATCTGAGTCTGGCTTAGTGCTCTCACCTGTTCACAAAGAGAAAGTGAAGCTGTGTCTGGCTTACTGCTCTCACCTGTTTCACAATGAGAAATTGAACATGAGTCTGGCTTACTGCTCTCACCTGTTTCACAAAGAGAAAGTGAAGCTGAATCTGGCTTACTGCTCTCACCTGTTTCACAAGGAGAAAGTGAAGCTGATTCTGGCTTACTGCTCTCACCTGTTTCACAAAGAGAAAGTGAATCTGAGTCTGGCTTACTGCTCTCACCTGTTTCACAAAGAGAAAGTGAATCTGAGTCTGACTTACTGCTCTCACCTGTTTCCCAAAGAAAAAGTGAAGCTGAGTCTGGCTTACTGCTCTCACCTGTTTCATAAAGAGAAAGTGAAGCTGAGTCTGGCTTACTGCTCTCACCTGTTTCGCAAAGAGAAAGTGAATCTGAGTCTGGCTTACTGCTCTCACCTGTTTCACAAGGAGAAAGTGAATCTGAGTCTGGCTCACTGCTCTCACCTGTTTCACAAAGAGATAGTGAATCTGAGTCTGGCTTACTGCTCTCACCTGTTTCACAAGGAGAAAGTTAATCTGATTCTGGCTTACTGCTCTCACCTGTTTCACAAAGAGAAAGTGAATCTGAGTCTGGCTTACTGCTCTCACCTGTTTCACAAAGAGAACGTGAATCTGATTCTGGCTTACTGCTCTCACCTGTTTCAGCAAGAGAACGTGAATCTGAGTCTGGCTTACTGCTCTCACCTGTTTCACAAAGAGAAAGTGAACATGAGTCTGGCTTACTGCTCTCACCTGTTTCACAAAGAGAAAGTGAAGCTGAGTCTGGCTTAGTGCTCTCACCTGTTTCACAAGGAGAAAGTAAAGCTGAGTCTGGCTTACTGCTCTCACCTGTTTCACAAAGAGAAAGTGAAGCTGAGTCTGGCTTACTGCTCTCACCTGTTTCACAAAGAGAATGTGAATCTGAGTCTGGCTTACTGCTCTCACCTGTTTCAGAAAGAGAAAGTGAACATGAGTCTGGCTTACTGCTCTCACCTGTTTCACAAAGAGTAAGTGAAGCTGAGTCTGGCTTAGTGCTCTCACATATTTCACAAGGAGAAAGTAGAGCTGAGTCTGGCTTACTGCTCTCACCTGTTTCACAAAGAGAAAATGAAGCTGAATCTGGCTTACTGCTCCCACCTGTTTCACAAAGAGAATGTGAATCTGAATCTGGCTTACTGCTCTCACCTGTTTCACAAAGAGAAAGTGAACATGAGTCTGGCTTACTGCTCTCACCTGTTTCACAAAGAGAAAATGAAGCTGAATCTGGCTTACTGCTCTCACCTGTTTCACAAAGAGAACGTGAATCTGAGTCTGGCTTAGTGCTCTCACCTGTTTCACAAGGAGAAAGTGAAGCTGTGTCTGGCTTACTGCTCTCACCTGTTTCACAAAGAGAAATTGAACATGAGTCTGGCTTACTGCTCTCACCTGTTTCACAAGGAGAAAGTTAAGCTGAGTCTGGCTTACTGCTCTCACCTGTTTCACAAAGAGAAAGTGAAGCTGAGTCTGGCTTACTGCTCTCACCTGTTTCACAAAGAGAAAGTGAATCTGAGTCTGGCTTACTGCTCTCACCTGTTTCACAAAGAGAAAGTAAATCTGAGTCTGGCTTACTGCTCTCACCTGTTTCACAAGGAGAAAGTGAATCTGAGTCTGGCTCACTGCTCTCACCTGTTTCACAAAGAGATAGTGAATCTGAGTCTGGCTTACTGCTCTCACCTGTTTCACAAAGAAAAGGTGAAGCTGAGTCTGGCTTACTGCTCTCACCTGTTTCACAAGGAGAAAGTGAAGCTGAATCTGGCTTACTGCTCTCACCTGTTTCACAAAGAGAAAGTTAATCTGATTCTGGCTTACTGCTCTCACCTGTTTCACAAAGAGTAAGTGAATCTGAGTCTGGCTTACTGCTCTCACCTGTTTCTCAAAGAGAAAGTGAATCTGATTCTGGCTTACTGCTCTCACCTGTTTCACAAAGAGAACGTGAATCTGAGTCTGGCTTACTGCTCTCACCTGTTTCACAAAGAGAAAGTGAACATGAGTCTGGCTTACTGCTCTCACCTGTTTCACAAAGGGAAAGTGAAGCTGAGTCTGGCTTAGTGCTCTCACCTGTTTCACAAAGAGAAAGTAAAGCTGAGTCTGGCTTACTGCTCTCACCTGTTTCAGAAAGAGAAAGTGAACATGAGTCTGGCTTACTGCTCTCACCTGTTTCACAAAGAGAAAATGAAGCTGAATCTGGCTTACTGCTTTCAGCTGTTTCACAAAGAGAACGTGAATCTGAGTCTGGCTTACTGCTCTCACCTGTTTCACAAGGAGAAAGTGAAGCTGTGTCTGGCTTACTGCTCTCACCTGTTTCACAAAGAGAAATTGAACATGAGTCTGGCTTACTGCTCTCACCTGTTTCACAAGGAGAAAGTGAAGCTGAGTCTGGCTTACTGCTCTCACCTGTTTCACAAAGAGAAAGTGAAGCTGAGTCTGGCTTACTGCTCTCACCTGTTTCACAAAGAGAAAGTGAAGCTGAGTCTGGCTTACTGCTCTCACCTGTTTCACAAAAAGAACGTGAATCTGAGTGGCTTAGTGCTCTCACCTGTTTCACAAGGAGAAAGTGAATCTGAGTCTGACTTACTGCTCTCACCTGTTTCACAAAGAGAAAGTGAACATGAGTCTGGCTTACTGCTCTCACCTGTTTCACAAAGAAAGTGAAGCTGAATCTGGCTTACTGCTCTCACCTGTTTCACAAAGAGAACGTGAATCTGAGTCTGGCTTAGTGCTCTCACCTATTTCACAAGGAGAAAGTGAAGCTGTGTCTGGCTTACTGCTCTCACCTGTTTCACAAAGAGAAATTCAACATGAGTCTGGCTTACTGCTCTCACCTGTTTCACAAAGAGAAAGTGAAGCTGAATCTGGCTTACTGCTCTCACCTGTTTCACAAGGAGAAAGTGAAGCTGAGTCTGGCTTACTGCTCTCACCTGTTTCACAAAGAGAAAGTGAAGCTGAATCTGGCTTACTGCTCCCACCTGTTTCACAAAGAGAAAATGAAGCTGAATCTGGCTTACTGCTCTCACCTGTTTCACAAAGAGAACGTGAATCTGAGTCTGGCGTACTGCTCTCACCTGTTTCACAAAGAGAAAGTGAAGCTGTGTCTGGCTTACTGCTCTCACCTGTTTCACAAAGAGAAATTGAACATGAGTCTGGCTTACTGCTCTCACCTGTTTCACAAGGAGAAAGTGAAGCTGAGTCTGGCTTACTGCTCTCACCTGTTTCACAAAGAGAAAGTGAAGCTGAGTCTGGCTTACTGCTCTCACCTGTTTCACAAAGAGAAAGTGAAGCTGAGTCTGGCTTACTGCTCTCACCTGTTTCACAAAAAGAATGTGAATCTGAGTGGCTTAGTGCTCTCACCTGTTTCACAAGGAGAAAGTGAATCTGAGTCTGGCTTACTGCTCTCACCTGTTTCACAATGAGAAAGGGAACATGAGTCTGGCTTACTGCTCTCACCTGTTTCACAAAGAAAGTGAAGCTGAATCTGGCTTACTGTTCTCACCTGTTTCACAAAGAGAACGTGAATCTGAGTCTGGCTTAGTGCTCTCACCTGTTTCACAAGGAGAAAGTGAAGCTGTGTCTGGCTTACTGCTCTCACCTGTTTCACAAAGAGAAATTGAAGCTGAGTCTGGCTTACTGCTCTCACCTGTTTCACAAAGAGAAAGTGAATCTGAGTCTGGCTTACTGCTCTCACCTGTTTCACAAAGAGAAAGTGAATCAGAATCTGGCTTACTGCTCTCACCTGTTTCCCAAAGAAAAGGTGAAGCTGAGTCTGGCTTACTGCTCTCACCTGTTTCACAAGGAGAAAGTGAAGCTGAATCTGGCTTACTGCTCTCACCTGTTTCACAAAGAGAAAGTTAATCTGATTCTGGCTTACTGCTCTCACCTGTTTCACAAAGAGTAAGTGAATCTGAGTCTGGCTTACTGCTCTCACCTGTTTCTCAAAGAGAAAGTGAATCTGATTCTGGCTTACTGCTCTCACCTGTTTCACAAAGAGAACGTGAATCTGAGTCTGGCTTACTGCTCTCACCTGTTTCACAAAGAGAAAGTGAACATGAGTCTGGCTTACTGCTCTCACCTGTTTCACAAAGGGAAAGTGAAGCTGAGTCTGGCTTAGTGCTCTCACCTGTTTCACAAAGAGAAAGTAAAGCTGAGTCTGGCTTACTGCTCTCACCTGTTTCAGAAAGAGAAAGTGAACATGAGTCTGGCTTACTGCTCTCACCTGTTTCACAAAGAGAAAATGAAGCTGAATCTGGCTTACTGCTCTCAGCTGTTTCACAAAGAGAAAGTGAAGCTGAGTCTGGCTTACTGCTCTCACCTGTTTCACGAAGAGAAAGTGAAGCTGAGTCTGGCTTACTGCTCTCACCTGTTTCACAAAAAGAACGTGAATCTGAGTGGCTTAGTGCTCTCACCTGTTTCACAAGGAGAAAGTGAATCTGAGTCTGACTTACTGCTCTCACCTGTTTCACAAAGAGAAAGTGAACATGAGTCTGGCTTACTGCTCTCACCTGTTTCACAAAGAAAGTGAAGCTGAATCTGGCTTACTGCTCTCACCTGTTTCACAAAGAGAACGTGAATCTGAGTCTGGCTTAGTGCTCTCACCTATTTCACAAGGAGAAAGTGAAGCTGTGTCTGGCTTACTGCTCTCACCTGTTTCACAAAGAGAAATTCAACATGAGTCTGGCTTACTGCTCTCACCTGTTTCACAAAGAGAAAGTGAAGCTGAATCTGGCTTACTGCTCTCACCTGTTTCACAAGGAGAAAGTGAAGCTGAGTCTGGCTTACTGCTCTCACCTGTTTCACAAAGAGAAAGTGAAGCTGAATCTGGCTTACTGCTCCCACCTGTTTCACAAAGAGAAAATGAAGCTGAATCTGGCTTACTGCTCTCACCTGTTTCACAAAGAGAACGTGAATCTGAGTCTGGCGTACTGCTCTCACCTGTTTCACAAAGAGAAAGTGAAGCTGTGTCTGGCTTACTGCTCTCACCTGTTTCACAAAGAGAAATTGAACATGAGTCTGGCTTACTGCTCTCACCTGTTTCACAAGGAGAAAGTGAAGCTGAGTCTGGCTTACTGCTCTCACCTGTTTCACAAAGAGAAAGTGAAGCTGAGTCTGGCTTACTGCTCTCACCTGTTTCACAAAGAGAAAGTGAAGCTGAGTCTGGCTTACTGCTCTCACCTGTTTCACAAAAAGAATGTGAATCTGAGTGGCTTAGTGCTCTCACCTGTTTCACAAGGAGAAAGTGAATCTGAGTCTGGCTTACTGCTCTCACCTGTTTCACAATGAGAAAGGGAACATGAGTCTGGCTTACTGCTCTCACCTGTTTCACAAAGAAAGTGAAGCTGAATCTGGCTTACTGTTCTCACCTGTTTCACAAAGAGAACGTGAATCTGAGTCTGGCTTAGTGCTCTCACCTGTTTCACAAGGAGAAAGTGAAGCTGTGTCTGGCTTACTGCTCTCACCTGTTTCACAAAGAGAAATTGAAGCTGAGTCTGGCTTACTGCTCTCACCTGTTTCACAAAGAGAAAGTGAAGCTGAGTCTGGCTTACTGCTCTCACCTGTTTCACAAAGAGAAAGTGAATCAGAATCTGGCTTACTGCTCTCACCTGTTTCCCAAAGAAAAAGTGAAGCTGAGTCTGGCTTACTGCTCTCACCTGTTTCACAAGGAGAAAGTGAAGCTGTGTCTGGCTTACTGCTCTCACCTGTTTCACAAAGAGAAATTGAACATGAATCTGGCTTACTGTTCTCACCTGTTTCACAAAGAGAAAGTGAAGCTGAGTCTGGCTTACTGATCTCACCTGTTCCACAAAGAGAAAGTGAATCTGAGTCTGGCTTACTGCTCTCACCTGTTTCACAAGGAGAAAGTGAATCTGAGTCTGGCTCACTGCTCTCACCTGTTTCACAAAGAGATAGTGAATCTGAGTCTGGCTTACTGCTCTCACCTGTTTCACAAAGAAAAAGTGAAACTGAGTCTGGCTTACTGCTCTCACCTGTTTCACAAAGAGAAAGTTAATATGATTCTGGCTTACTGCTCTCACCTGTTTCACAAAGAGAAAGTGAAGCTGAGTCTGGCTTACTGCTCTCACCTGTTTCACAAAGAGAAAGTGAAGCTGAGTCTGGCTTACTGCTCTCACCTGTTTCACAAAAAGAATGTGAATCTGAGTGGCTTAGTGCTCTCACCTGTTTCACAAGGAGAAAGTGAATCTGAGTCTGGCTTACTGCTCTCACCTGTTTCACAATGAGAAAGGGAACATGAGTCTGGCTTACTGCTCTCACCTGTTTCACAAAGAAAGTGAAGCTGAATCTGGCTTACTGTTCTCACCTGTTTCACAAAGAGAACGTGAATCTGAGTCTGGCTTAGTGCTCTCACCTGTTTCACAAGGAGAAAGTGAAGCTGTGTCTGGCTTACTGCTCTCACCTGTTTCACAAAGAGAAATTGAAGCTGAGTCTGGCTTACTGCTCTCACCTGTTTCACAAAGAGAAAGTGAATCTGAGTCTGGCTTACTGCTCTCACCTGTTTCACAAAGAGAAAGTGAATCAGAATCTGGCTTACTGCTCTCACCTGTTTCCCAAAGAAAAGGTGAAGCTGAGTCTGGCTTACTGCTCTCACCTGTTTCACAAGGAGAAAGTGAAGCTGAATCTGGCTTACTGCTCTCACCTGTTTCACAAAGAGAAAGTTAATCTGATTCTGGCTTACTGCTCTCACCTGTTTCACAAAGAGTAAGTGAATCTGAGTCTGGCTTACTGCTCTCACCTGTTTCTCAAAGAGAAAGTGAATCTGATTCTGGCTTACTGCTCTCACCTGTTTCACAAAGAGAACGTGAATCTGAGTCTGGCTTACTGCTCTCACCTGTTTCACAAAGAGAAAGTGAACATGAGTCTGGCTTACTGCTCTCACCTGTTTCACAAAGGGAAAGTGAAGCTGAGTCTGGCTTAGTGCTCTCACCTGTTTCACAAAGAGAAAGTAAAGCTGAGTCTGGCTTACTGCTCTCACCTGTTTCAGAAAGAGAAAGTGAACATGAGTCTGGCTTACTGCTCTCACCTGTTTCACAAAGAGAAAATGAAGCTGAATCTGGCTTACTGCTCTCAGCTGTTTCACAAAGAGAACGTGAATCTGAGTCTGGCTTACTGCTCTCACCTGTTTCACAAGGAGAAAGTGAAGCTGTGTCTGGCTTACTGCTCTCACCTGTTTCACAAAGAGAAATTGAACATGAGTCTGGCTTACTGCTCTCACCTGTTTCACAAGGAGAAAGTGAAGCTGAGTCTGGCTTACTGCTCTCACCTGTTTCACAAAGAGAAAGTGAAGCTGAGTCTGGCTTACTGCTCTCACCTGTTTCACGAAGAGAAAGTGAAGCTGAGTCTGGCTTACTGCTCTCACCTGTTTCACAAAAAGAACGTGAATCTGAGTGGCTTAGTGCTCTCACCTGTTTCACAAGGAGAAAGTGAATCTGAGTCTGACTTACTGCTCTCACCTGTTTCACAAAGAGAAAGTGAACATGAGTCTGGCTTACTGCTCTCACCTGTTTCACAAAGAAAGTGAAGCTGAATCTGGCTTACTGCTCTCACCTGTTTCACAAAGAGAACGTGAATCTGAGTCTGGCTTAGTGCTCTCACCTATTTCACAAGGAGAAAGTGAAGCTGTGTCTGGCTTACTGCTCTCACCTGTTTCACAAAGAGAAATTCAACATGAGTCTGGCTTACTGCTCTCACCTGTTTCACAAAGAGAAAGTGAAGCTGAATCTGGCTTACTGCTCTCACCTGTTTCACAAGGAGAAAGTGAAGCTGAGTCTGGCTTACTGCTCTCACCTGTTTCACAAAGAGAAAGTGAAGCTGAATCTGGCTTACTGCTCCCACCTGTTTCACAAAGAGAAAATGAAGCTGAATCTGGCTTACTGCTCTCACCTGTTTCACAAAGAGAACGTGAATCTGAGTCTGGCGTACTGCTCTCACCTGTTTCACAAAGAGAAAGTGAAGCTGTGTCTGGCTTACTGCTCTCACCTGTTTCACAAAGAGAAATTGAACATGAGTCTGGCTTACTGCTCTCACCTGTTTCACAAGGAGAAAGTGAAGCTGAGTCTGGCTTACTGCTCTCACCTGTTTCACAAAGAGAAAGTGAAGCTGAGTCTGGCTTACTGCTCTCACCTGTTTCACAAAGAGAAAGTGAAGCTGAGTCTGGCTTACTGCTCTCACCTGTTTCACAAAAAGAATGTGAATCTGAGTGGCTTAGTGCTCTCACCTGTTTCACAAGGAGAAAGTGAATCTGAGTCTGGCTTACTGCTCTCACCTGTTTCACAATGAGAAAGGGAACATGAGTCTGGCTTACTGCTCTCACCTGTTTCACAAAGAAAGTGAAGCTGAATCTGGCTTACTGTTCTCACCTGTTTCACAAAGAGAACGTGAATCTGAGTCTGGCTTAGTGCTCTCACCTGTTTCACAAGGAGAAAGTGAAGCTGTGTCTGGCTTACTGCTCTCACCTGTTTCACAAAGAGAAATTGAAGCTGAGTCTGGCTTACTGCTCTCACCTGTTTCACAAAGAGAAAGTGAAGCTGAGTCTGGCTTACTGCTCTCACCTGTTTCACAAAGAGAAAGTGAATCAGAATCTGGCTTACTGCTCTCACCTGTTTCCCAAAGAAAAAGTGAAGCTGAGTCTGGCTTACTGCTCTCACCTGTTTCACAAGGAGAAAGTGAAGCTGTGTCTGGCTTACTGCTCTCACCTGTTTCACAAAGAGAAATTGAACATGAATCTGGCTTACTGTTCTCACCTGTTTCACAAAGAGAAAGTGAAGCTGAGTCTGGCTTACTGATCTCACCTGTTCCACAAAGAGAAAGTGAATCTGAGTCTGGCTTACTGCTCTCACCTGTTTCACAAGGAGAAAGTGAATCTGAGTCTGGCTCACTGCTCTCACCTGTTTCACAAAGAGATAGTGAATCTGAGTCTGGCTTACTGCTCTCACCTGTTTCACAAAGAAAAAGTGAAACTGAGTCTGGCTTACTGCTCTCACCTGTTTCACAAAGAGAAAGTTAATATGATTCTGGCTTACTGCTCTCACCTGTTTCACAAAGAGAAAGTGAATCTGAGTCTGGCTTACTGCTCTCACCTGTTTCACAAAGAGAAAGTGAAGCTGTGTCTGGCTTACTGCTCTCACCTGTTTCACAAAGAGAAATTGAACATGAGTCTGGCTTACTGCTCTCACCTGTTTCACAAGGAGAAAGTGAAGCTGAGTCTGGCTTACTGCTCTCACCTGTTTCACAAATAGAAAGTGAAGCTGAGTCTGGCTTACTGTTCTCACCTGTTTCACAAAGAGAAAGTGAAGCTGCGTCTGGCTTAGTGCTCTCACCTGATTCACAAGGAGAAAGTAAAGCTGAGTCTGGCTTACTGCTCTCATCTGTTTCACAAAGAGAAAATGAAGCTGAGTCTGGCTTACTGCTCTCACCTGTTTCACAAAGAGAATGTGAATCTGAGTCTGGCTTACTGCTCTCACCTGTTTCAGAAAGAGAAAGTGAACATGAGTCTGGCTTACTACTCTCACCTGTTTCACAAAGAGAAAATGAAGCTGAATCTGGCTTACTGCTCTCACCTGTTTCACAAAGAGAACGTGAATCTGAGTCTGGCTTACTGCTCTCACCTGTTTCACAAGGAGAAAGTGAAGCTGTGTCTGGCTTACTGCTCTCACCTGTTTCACAAAGAGAAATTGAACATGAGTCTGGCTTACTGCTCTCACCTGTTTCACAAGGAGAAAGTGAAGCTGAGTCTGGCTTACTGCTCTCACCTGTTTCACAAAGAGAAAGTGAAGCTGAGTCTGGCTTACTGCTCTCACCTGTTTCACAAAGAGAAAGTGAAGCTGAGTCTGGCTTACTGCTCTCACCTGTTTCACAAAAAGAACGTGAATCTGAGTGGCTTAGTGCTCTCACCTGTTTCACCAGGAGAAAGTGAATCTGAGTCTGGCTTACTGCTCTCACCTGTTTCACAAAGAGAAAGTGAACATGAGTCTGGCTTACTGCTCTCACCTGTTTCACAAAGAAAGTGAAGCTGAATCTGGCTTACTGCTCTCACCTGTTTCACAAAGAGAACGTGAATCTGAGTCTGGCTTAGTGCTCTCACCTATTTCACAAGGAGAAAGTGAAGCTGTGTCTGGCTTACTGCTCTCACCTGTTTCACAAAGAGAAATTCAACATGAGTCTGGCTTACTGCTCTCACCTGTTTCACAAAGAGAAAGTGAAGTTGAATCTGGCTTACTGCTCTCACCTGTTTCACAAGGAGAAAGTGAAGCTGAGTCTGGCTTACTGCTCTCACCTGTTTCACAAAGAGAAAGTGAAGCTGAATCTGGCTTACTGCTCCCACCTGTTTCACAAAGAGAAAATGAAGCTGAGTCTGGCTTACTGCTCTCACCTGTTTCACAAAGAGAAAGTGAAGCTGAGTCTGGCTTACTGCTCTCACCTGTTTCACAAAGAGAAAGTGAAGCTGAGTCTGGCTTACTGCTCTCACCTGTTTCACAAAAAGAACGTGAATCTGAGTGGCTTAGTGCTCTCACCTGTTTCACAAAGAGAAAGTGAATCTGAGTCTGGCTTACTGCTCTCACCTGTTTCACAAAGAGAAAGTGAACATGAGTCTGGCTTACTGCTCTCACCTGTTTCACAAAGAAAGTGAAGCTGAATCTGGCTTACTGCTCTCACCTGTTTCACAAAGAGAACGTGAATCTGAGTCTGGCTTAGTGCTCTCACCTATTTCACAAGGAGAAAGTGAAGCTGTGTCTGGCTTACTGCTCTCACCTGTTTCACAAAGAGAAATTCAACATGAGTCTGGCTTACTGCTCTCACCTGTTTCACAAAGAGAAAGTGAAGTTGAATCTGGCTTACTGCTCTCACATGTTTCACAAGGAGAAAGTGAAGCTGAGTCTGGCTTACTGCTCTCACCTGTTTCACAAAGAGAAAGTGAAGCTGAATCTGGCTTACTGCTCCCACCTGTTTCACAAAGAGAAAATGAAGCTGAATCTGGCTTACTGCTCTCACCTGTTTCACAAAGAGAACGTGAATCTGAGTCTGGCTTACTGCTCTCACCTGTTTCACAAGGAGAAAGTGAAGCTGTGTCTGGCTTACTGCTCTCACCTGTTTCACAAAGAGAAATTGAACATGAGTCTGGCTTACTGCTCTCACCTGTTTCACAAAGAGAAAGTGAAGCTGAGTCTGGCTTAGTGCTCTCACCTGTTTCACAAGGAGAAAGTAAAGCTGAGTCTGGCTTACTGCTCTCACCTGTTTCACAAAGAGAAAGTGAAGCTGAGTCTGGCTTACTGCTCTCACCTGTTTCACAAAGAGAATGTGAATCTGAGTCTGGCTTACTGCTCTCACCTGTTTCAGAAAGAGAAAGTGAACATGAGTCTGGCTTACTGCTCTCACCTGTTTCACAAAGAGAAAATGAAGCTGAATCTGGCTTACTGCTCTCACCTGTTTCACAAAGAAAACGTGAATCTGAGTCTGGCTTAGTGCTCTCACCTGTTTCACAAAGAGAAAGTGAAGCTGTGTCTGGCTTACTGCTCTCACCTGTTTCACAAAAAGAACGTGAATCTGAGTGGCTTAGTGCTCTCACCTGTTTCACAAGGAGAAAGTGAATCTGAGTCTGGCTTACTGCTCTCACCTGTTTCACAAAGAGAAAGTGAACATGAGTCTGGCTTACTGCTCTCACCTGTTTCACAAAGAAAGTGAAGCTGAATCTGGCTTACTGCTCTCACCTGTTTCACAAAGAGAACGTGAATCTGAGTCTGGCTTAGTGCTCTCACCTGTTTCACAAGGAGAAAGTGAAGCTGTGTCTGGCTTACTGCTCTCACCTGTTTCAAAAAGAGAAATTGAACATGAGTCTGGCTTACTGCTCTCACCTGTTTCACAAAGAGAAAGTGAAGCTGAATCTGGCTTACTGCTCTCACCTGTTTCACAAGGAGAAAGTGAAGCTGAGTCTGGCTTACTGCTCTCACCTGTTTCACAAAGAGAAAGTGAAGCTGAGTCTGGCTTACTGCTCTCACCTGTTTCACAAAGAGAATGTGAATCAGAATCTGGCTTACTGCTCTCACCTGTTTCACAAAGAGAAAGTGAATCTGAGTCTGGCTTACTGCTCTCACCTGTTTCACAAAGAGAAAGTGAATCTGATTCTGGCTTACTGCTCTCACCTGTTTCACAAAGAGAACGTGAATCTGAGTCTGGCTTACTGCTCTCACCTGTTTCACAAAGAGAAATTGAACATGAGTCTGGCTTACTGCTCTCACCTGTTTCACAAGGAGAAAGTGAAGCTGAGTCTGGCTTACTGCTCTCACCTGTTTCACAAAGAGAAAGTGAAGCTGAGTCTGGCTTACTGCTCTCACCTGTTTCACAAAGAGAAAGTGAAGCTGAGCCTGGCTTACTGCTCTCACCTGTTTCACAAAGAGAACATGAATCTGAGTCTGGCTTAGTGCTCTCACCTGTTTCACAAGGAGAAAGTGAAGCTGTGTCTGGCTTACTGCTCTCACCTGTTTCACAAAGAGAAATTGAACATGAGTCTGGCTTACTGCTCTCACCTGTTTCACAAAGAGTAAGTGAAGCTGAATCTGGCTTACTGCTCTCACCTGATTCACAAGGAGAAAGTGAAGCTGAGTCTGGCTTACTGCTCTCACCTGTTTCCCAAAGAAAAAGTGAAGCTGAGTCTGGCTTACTGCTCTCACCTGTTTCATAAAGAGAAAGTGAAGCTGAGTCTGGCTTACTGCTCTCACCTGTTTCACAAAGAGAAAGTGAATCTGAGTCTGGCTCACTGCTCTCACCTGTTTCACAAAGGGATAGTGAATCTGAATCTGGCTTACTGTTCTCACCTGTTTCACAAAGAAAAAGTGAAGCTGAGTCTGGCATACTGCTCTCACCTGTTTCACAAGGATAAAGTGAAGCTGAATCTGGCTTACTGCTCTCACCTGTTTCACAAAGAGAACGTTAATCTGATTCTGGCTTACTGCTCTCACCTGTTTCACAAAGAGAAAGTGAATCTGAGTCTGGCTTACTGCTCTCACCTGTTTCACAAAGAGAAAGTGAATCTGATTCTGGCTTACTGCTCTCACCTGTTTCACAAAGAGAACGTGAATCTGAGTCTGGCTTACTGCTCTCACCTGTTTCACAAAGAGAAATTGAACATGAGTCTGGCTTACTGCTCTCACCTGTTTCACAAGGAGAAAGTGAAGCTGAGTCTGGCTTACTGCTCTCACCTGTTTCACAAAGAGAAAGTGAAGCTGAGTCTGGCTTACTGCTCTCACCTGTTTCACAAAGAGAAAGTGAAGCTGAGTGGCTTAGTGCTCTCACCTGTTTCACAAGGAGAAAGTAAAGCTGAGTCTGGCTTACTGCTCTCACCTGTTTCACAAAGAGAAAGTGAAGCTGAATCTGGCTTACTGCTCTCACCTGTTTCACAAAGAGAATGTGAATCTGATTCTGGCTTACTGCTCTCACCTGTTTCAGAAAGAGAAAGTGAACATGAGTCTGGCTTACTGCTCTCACCTGTTTCACAAAGAGAAAGTGAAGCTGAGTCTGGCTTACTGCTCTCACCTGTTTCACAAAGAGAAAGTGAAGCTGAGTCTGGCTTAGTGCTCTCACCTGATTCACAAGGAGAAAGTAAAGCTGAGTCTGGCTTACTGCTCTCACCTGTTTCACAAAGAGAAAGTGAAGCTGAGTCTGGCTTACTGCTCTCACCTGTTTCACAAAGAGAATGTGAATCTGAGTCTGGCTTACTGCTCTCACCTGTTTCAGAAAGAAAAGTGAACATGAGTCTGGCTTACTGCTCTCACCTGTTTCACAAAGAGAAAATGAAGCTGAATCTGGCTTACTGCTCTCACCTGTTTCACAAAGAGAACGTGAATCTGAGTCTGGCTTACTGCTCTCACCTGTTTCACAAGGAGAAAGTGAAGCTGTGTCTGGCTTACTGCTCTCACCTGTTTCACAAAGAGAAATTGAACATGAGTCTGGCTTACTGCTCTCACCTATTTCACAAGGAGAAAGTGAAGCTGAGTCTGGCTTACTGCTCTCACCTGTTTCACAAAGAGAAAGTGAAGCTGAGTCTGGCTTACTGCTCTCACCTGTTTCACAAAGAGAAAGTGAAGCTGAGTCTGGCTTACTGCTCTCACCTGTTTCACAAAAAGAACGTGAATCTGAGTGGCTTAGTGCTCTCACCTGTTTCACAAGGAGAAAGTGAATCTGAGTCTGGCTTACTGCTCTCACCTGTTTCACAAAGAGAAAGTGAACATGAGTCTGGCTTACTGCTCTCACCTGTTTCACAAAGAAAGTGAAGATGAATCTGGCTTACTCCTCTCACCTGTTTCACAAAGAGAACGTGAATCTGAGTCTGGCTTAGTGCTCTCACCTATTTCACAAGGAGAAAGTGAAGCTGTGTCTGGCTTACTGCTCTCACCTGTTTCACAAAGAGAAATTCAACATGAGTCTGGCTTACTGCTCTCACCTGTTTCACAAAGAGAAAGTGAAGCGGAATCTGGCTTACTGCTCTCACCTGTTTCACAAGGAGAAAGTGAAGCTGAGTCTGGCTTACTGCTCTCACCTGTTTCACAAAGAGAATGTGAATCTGAATCTGGCTTACTGCTCTCACCTGTTTCAGAAAGAGAAAGTGAACATGAGTCTGGCTTACTGCTCTCACCTGTTTCACAAAGAGAAAATGAAGCTGAATCTGGCTTACTGCTCTCACCTGTTTCACAAAGAGAACGTGAATCTGAGTCTGGCTTACTGCTCTCACCTGTTTCACAAGGAGAAAGTGAAGCTGTGTCTGGCTTACTGCTCTCACCTGTTTCACAAAGAGAAATTGAACATGAGTCTGGCTTACTGCTCTCACCTGTTTCACAAGGAGAAAGTGAAGCTGAGTCTGGCTTACTGCTCTCACCTGTTTCACAAAGAGAAAGTGAAGCTGAGTCTGGCTTACTGCTCTCACCTGTTTCACAAAGAGAAAGTGAAGCTGAGTCTGGCTTACTGCTCTCACCTGTTTCACAAAAAGAACGTGAATCTGAGTGGCTTAGTGCTCTCACCTGTTTCACAAGGAGAAAGTGAATCTGAGTCTGGCTTACTGCTCTCACCTGTTTCACAAAGAGAAAGTGAACATGAGTCTGGCTTACTGCTCTCACCTGTTTCACAAAGAAAGTGAAGCTGAATCTGGCTTACTGCTCTCACCTGTTTCACAAAGAGAACGTGAATCTGAGTCTGGCTTAGTGCTCTCACCTATTTCACAAGGAGAAAGTGAAGCTGTGTCTGGCTTACTGCTCTCACCTGTTTCACAAAGAGAAATTCAACATGAGTCTGGCTTACTGCTCTCACCTGTTTCACAAAGAGAAAGTGAAGTTGAATCTGGCTTACTGCTCTCACCTGTTTCACAAGGAGAAAGTGAAGCTGAGTCTGGCTTACTGCTCTCACCTGTTTCACAAAGAGAAAGTGAAGCTGAATCTGGCTTACTGCTCCCACCTGTTTCACAAAGAGAAAATGAAGCTGAATCTGGCTTACTGCTCTCACCTGTTTCACAAAGAGAACGTGAATCTGAGTCTGGCTTACTGCTCTCACCTGTTTCACAAGGAGAAAGTGAAGCTGTGTCTGGCTTACTGCTCTCACCTGTTTCACAAAGAGAAATTGAACATGAGTCTGGCTTACTGCTCTCACCTGTTTGACAAAGAGAAAGTGAAGCTGAGTCTGGCTTAGTGCTCTCACCTGTTTCACAAGGAGAAAGTAAAGCTGAGTATGGCTTACTACTCTCACCTGTTTCACAAAGAGAAAGTGAAGCTGAGTCTGGCTTACTGCTCTCACCTGTTTCACAAAGAGAATGTGAATCTGAGTCTGGCTTACTGCTCTCACCTGTTTCAGAAAGAGAAAGTGAACATGAGTCTGGCTTACTGCTCTCACCTGTTTCACAAAGAGAAAATGAAGCTGAATCTGGCTTACTGCTCTCACCTGTTTCACAAAGAAAACGTGAATCTGAGTCTGGCTTAGTGCTCTCACCTGTTTCACAAAGAGAAAGTGAAGCTGAATCTGGCTTACTGCTCTCACCTGTTTCACAAGGAGAAAGTGAAGCTGAGTCTGGCTTACTGCTCTCACCTGTTTCACAAAGAGAAAGTGAAGCTGAGTCTGGCTTACTGCTCTCACCTGTTTCACAAAGAGAAAGTGAATCAGAATCTGGCTTACTGCTCTCACCTGTTTCCCAAAGAAAAAGTGAAGCTGAGTCTGGCTTACTGCTCTCACCTGTTTCACAAAGAGAAAGTGAAGCTGAGTCTGGCTTACTGCTCTCACCTGTTTCACAAAGAGAAAGTGAATCTGAGTCTGGCTTACTGCTCTCACCTGTTTCACAAGGAGAAAGTGAATCTGAGTATGGCTCACTGCTCTCACCTGTTTCACAAAGAGAAAGTGAATCTGAGTTTGGCTTACTGCTCTCACCTGTTTCACAAAGAGAAAGTGAAGCTGAGTCTGGCTTACTGCTCTCACCTGTTTCACAAGGAGAAGGTGAAGCTGAATCTGGCTTACTTCTCTCACCTGTTTCACAAAGAGAACATTAATCTGAGTCTGGCTTAGTGCTCTCACCTGTTTCACAAGGAGAAAGTGAAGCTGTGTCTGGCTTACTGCTCTCACCTGTTTCACAAAGAGAAATTGAACATGAGTCTGGCTTACTGCTCTCACCTGTTTCACAAAGAGTAAGTGAAGCTGAATCTGGCTTACTGCTCTCACCTGTTTCACAAGGAGAAAGTGAAGCTGAGTCTGGCTTACTGCTCTCACCTGTTTCACAAGGAGAAAGTGAAGCTGAGTCTGGCTTACTGCTCTCACCTGTTTCACAAAGAGAAAGTGAATCTGAGTCTGGCTTACTGCTCTCACCTGTTTCCCAAAGAAAAAGTGAAGCTGAGTCTGGCTTACTGCTCTCACCTGTTTCATAAAGAGAAAGTGAAGCTGAGTCTGGCTTACTGCTCTCACCTGTTTCACAAAGAGAAAGTGAATCTGAGTCTGGCTCACTGCTCTCACCTGTTTCACAAAGAGATAGTGAATCTGAATCTGGCTTACTGCTCTCACCTGTTTCACAAAGAAAAAGTGAAGCTGAGTCTGGCTTACTGCTCTCACCTGTTTCACAAGGATAAAGTGAAGCTGAATCTGGCTTACTGCTCTCACCTGTTTCACAAAGAGAACGTTAATCTGATTCTGGCTTACTGCTCTCACCTGTTTCACAAAGAGAAAGTGAATCTGAGTCTGGCTTACTGCTCTCACCTGTTTCACAAAGAGAAAGTGAATCTGATTCTGGCTTACTGCTCTCACCTGTTTCACAAAGAGAACGTGAATCTGAGTCTGGCTTACTGCTCTCACCTGTTTCACAAAGAGAAAGTGAACATGAGTCTGGCTTACTGCTCTCACCTGTTTCACAAAGAGAAAGTGAAGCTGAGTCTGGCTTAGTGCTCTCACCTGTTTCACAAGGAGAACGTAAAGCTGAGTATGGCTTACTGCTCTCACCTGTTTCACAAAGAGAAAGTGAAGCTGAGTCTGGCTTACTGCTCTCACCTGTTTCACAAAGAGAATGTGAATCTGAGTCTGGCTTACTGCTCTCACCTGTTTCAGAAAGAGAAAGTGAACATGAGTCTGGCTTACTGCTCTCACCTGTTTCACAAAGAGAAAATGAAGCTGAATCTGGCTTACTGCTCTCACCTGTTTCACAAAGAGAACGTGAATCTGAGTCTGGCTTACTGCTCTCACCTGTTTCACAAGGAGAAAGTGAAGCTGTGTCTGGCTTACTGCTCTCACCTGTTTCACAAAGAGAAATTGAACATGAGTCTGGCTTACTGCTCTCACCTGTTTCACAAGGAGAAAGTGAAGCTGAGTCTGGCTTACTGCTCTCACCTGTTTCACAAAGAGAAAGTGAAGCTGAGTCTGGCTTACTGCTCTCACCTGTTTCACAAAGAGAAAGTGAAGCTGAGTCTGGCTTACTGCTCTCACCTGTTTCACAAAAAGAACGTGAATCTGAGTGGCTTAGTGCTCTCACCTGTTTCACAAGGAGAAAGTGAATCTGAGTCTGGCTTACTGCTCTCACCTGTTTCACAAAGAGAAAGTGAACATGAGTCTGGCTTACTGCTCTCACCTGTTTCACAAAGAAAGTGAAGCTGAATCTGGCTTACTGCTCTCACCTGTTTCACAAAGAGAACGTGAATCTGAGTCTGGCTTAGTGCTCTCACCTATTTCACAAGGAGAAAGTGAAGCTGTGTCTGGCTTACTGCTCTCACCTGTTTCACAAAGAGAAATTCAACATGAGTCTGGCTTACTGCTCTCACCTGTTTCACAAAGAGAAAGTGAAGTTGAATCTGGCTTACTGCTCTCACCTGTTTCACAAGGAGAAAGTGAAGCTGAGTCTGGCTTACTGCTCTCACCTGTTTCACAAAGAGAAAGTGAAGCTGAATCTGGCTTACTGCTCCCACCTGTTTCACAAAGAGAAAATGAAGCTGAATCTGGCTTACTGCTCTCACCTGTTTCACAAAGAGAACGTGAATCTGAGTCTGGCTTACTGCTCTCACCTGTTTCACAAGGAGAAAGTGAAGCTGTGTCTGGCTTACTGCTCTCACCTGTTTCACAAAGAGAAATTGAACATGAGTCTGGCTTACTGCTCTCACCTGTTTGACAAAGAGAAAGTGAAGCTGAGTCTGGCTTAGTGCTCTCACCTGTTTCACAAGGAGAAAGTAAAGCTGAGTATGGCTTACTGCTCTCACCTGTTTCACAAAGACAAAGTGAAGCTGAGTCTGGCTTACTGCTCTCACCTGTTTCACAAAGAGAATGTGAATCTGAGTCTGGCTTACTGCTCTCACCTGTTTCAGAAAGAGAAAGTGAACATGAGTCTGGCTTACTGCTCTCACCTGTTTCACAAAGAGAAAATGAAGCTGAATCTGGCTTACTGCTCTCACCTGTTTCACAAAGAAAACGTGAATCTGAGTCTGGCTTAGTGCTCTCACCTGTTTCACAAAGAGAAAGTGAAGCTGTGTCTGGCTTACTGCTCTCACCTGTTTCACAAAAAGAACGTGAATCTGAGTGGCTTAGTGCTCTCACCTGTTTCACAAGGAGAAAGTGAATCTGAGTCTGGCTTACTGCTCTCACCTGTTTCACAAAGAGAAAGTGAACATGAGTCTGGCTTACTGCTCTCACCTGTTTCACAAAGAAAGTGAAGCTGAATCTGGCTTACTGCTCTCACCTGTTTCACAAAGAGAACGTGAATCTGAGTCTGGCTTAGTGCTCTCACCTGTTTCACAAGGAGAAAGTGAAGCTGTGTCTGGCTTACTGCTCTCACCTGTTTCAAAAAGAGAAATTGAACATGAGTCTGGCTTACTGCTCTCACCTGTTTCACAAAGAGAAAGTGCAGCTGAATCTGGCTTACTGCTCTCACCTGTTTCACAAGGAGAAAGTGAAGCTGAGTCTGGCTTACTGCTCTCACCTGTTTCACAAAGAGAAAGTGAAGCTGAGTCTGGCTTACTGCTCTCACCTGTTTTACAAAGAGAAAGTGAATCAGAATCTGGCTTACTGCTCTCACCTGTTTCCCAAAGAAAAAGTGAAGCTGAGTCTGGCTTACTGCTCTCACCTGTTTCACCAAGAGAAAGTGAAGCTGAGTCTGGCTTACTGCTCTCACCTGTTTCACAAAGAGAAAGTGAATCTGAATCTGGCTTACTGCTCTCACCTGTTTCACAAGGAGAAAGTGAATCTGAGTCTGGCTCACTGCTCTCACCTGTTTCACAAAGGGAAAGTGAATCTGAGTTTGGCTTACTGCTCTCACCTGTTTCACAAAGACAAAGTGAAGCTGAGTCTGGCTTACTGCTCTAACCTGTTTCACAAGGAGAAAGTGAAGCTGAATCTGGCTTACTTCTCTCACCTGTTTCACAAAGAGAACATGAATCTGAGTCTGGCTTAGTGCTCTCACCTGTTTCACAAGGAGAAAGTGAAGCTGTGTCTGGCTTACTGCTCTCACCTGTTTCACAAAGAGAAATTGAACATGAGTCTGGCTTACTGCTCTCACCTGTTTCACAAAGAGTAAGTGAAGCTGAATCTGGCTTACTGCTCTCACCTGATTCACAAGGAGAAAGTGAAGCTGAGTCTGGCTTACTGCTCTCACCTGTTTTACAAGGAGAAAGTGAAGCTGAGTCTGGCTTACTGCTCTCAACTGTTTCACAAAGAGAAAGTGAATCTGAGTCTGGCTTACTGCTCTCACCTGTTTCCCAAAGAAAAAGTGAAGCTGAGTCTGGCTTACTGCTCTCACCTGTTTCATAAAGAGAAAGTGAAGCTGAGTCTGGCTTACTGCTCTCACCTGTTTCACAAAGAGAAAGTGAATCTGAGTCTGGCTCACTGCTCTCACCTGTTTCACAAAGAGATAGTGAATCTGAATCTGGCTTACTGCTCTCACCTGTTTCACAAAGAAAAAGTGAAGCTGAGTCTGGCTTACTGCTCTCACCTGTTTCACAAGGATAAAGTGAAGCTGAATATGGCTTACTGCTCTCACCTGTTTCACAAAGAGAACGTTAATCTGATTCTGGCTTACTGCTCTCACCTGTTTCACAAAGAGAAAGTGAATCTGAGTCTGGCTTACTGCTATCACCTGTTTCACAAAGAGAAAGTGAATCTGATTCTGGCTTACTGCTCTCACCTGTTTCACAAAGAGAACGTGAATCTGAGTCTGGCTTACTGCTCTCACCTGTTTCACAAAGAGAAATTGAACATGAGTCTGGCTTACTGCTCTCACCTGTTTCACAAGGAGAAAGTGAAGCTGAGTCTGGCTTACTGCTCTCACCTGTTTCACAAAGAGAAAGTGAAGCTGAGTCTGGCTTACTGCTCTCACCTGTTTCACAAAGAGAAAGTGAAGCTGAGCCTGGCTTACTGCTCTCACCTGTTTCACAAAGAGAACATGAATCTGAGTCTGGCTTAGTGCTCTCACCTGTTTCACAAGGAGAAAGTGAAGCTGTGTCTGGCTTACTGCTCTCACCTGTTTCACAAAGAGAAATTGAACATGAGTCTGGCTTACTGCTCTCACCTGTTTCACAAAGAGTAAGTGAAGCTGAATCTGGCTTACTGCTCTCACCTGATTCACAAGGAGAAAGTGAAGCTGAGTCTGGCTTACTGCTCTCACCTGTTTCACAAGGAGAAAGTGAAGCTGAGTCTGGCTTACTGCTCTCAACTGTTTCACAAAGAGAAAGTGAATCTGAGTCTGGCTTACTGCTCTCACCTGTTTCCCAAAGAAAAAGTGAAGCTGAGTCTGGCTTACTGCTCTCACCTGTTTCATAAAGAGAAAGTGAAGCTGAGTCTGGCTTACTGCTCTCACCTGTTTCACAAAGAGAAAGTGAATCTGAGTCTGGCTCACTGCTCTCACCTGTTTCACAAAGAGATAGTGAATCTGAATCTGGCTTACTGTTCTCACCTGTTTCACAAAGAAAAAGTGAAGCTGAGTCTGGCATACTGCTCTCACCTGTTTCACAAGGATAAAGTGAAGCTGAATCTGGCTTACTGCTCTCACCTGTTTCACAAAGAGAACGTTAATCTGATTCTGGCTTACTGCTCTCACCTGTTTCACAAAGAGAAAGTGAATCTGAGTCTGGCTTACTGCTCTCACCTGTTTCACAAAGAGAAAGTGAATCTGATTCTGGCTTACTGCTCTCACCTGTTTCACAAAGAGAACGTGAATCTGAGTCTGGCTTACTGCTCTCACCTGTTTCACAAAGAGAAATTGAACATGAGTCTGGCTTACTGCTCTCACCTGTTTCACAAGGAGAAAGTGAAGCTGAGTCTGGCTTACTGCTCTCACCTGTTTCACAAAGAGAAAGTGAAGCTGAGTCTGGCTTACTGCTCTCACCTGTTTCACAAAGAGAAAGTGAAGCTGAGCCTGGCTTACTGCTCTCACCTGTTTCACAAAAAGAACGTGAATCTGAGTGGCTTAGTGCTCTCACCTGTTTCACAAGGAGAAAGTAAAGCTGAGTCTGGCTTACTGCTCTCACCTGTTTCACAAAGAGAAAGTGAAGCTGAATCTGGCTTACTGCTCTCACCTGTTTCACAAAGAGAATGTAAATCTGATTCTGGCTTACTGCTCTCACCTGTTTCAGAAAGAGAAAGTGAACATGAGTCTGGCTTACTGCTCTCACCTGTTTCACAAAGAGAAAGTGAAGCTGAGTCTGGCTTAGTGCTCTCACCTGATTCACAAGGAGAAAGTAAAGCTGAGTCTGGCTTACTGCTCTCACCTGTTTCACAAAGAGAAAGTGAAGCTGAGTCTGGCTTACTGCTCTCACCTGTTTCACAAAGAGAATGTGAATCTGAGTCTGGCTCACTGCTCTCACCTGTTTCACAAAGAGATAGTGAATCTGAATCTGGCTTACTGTTCTCACCTGTTTCACAAAGAAAAAGTGAAGCTGAGTCTGGCATACTGCTCTCACCTGTTTCACAAGGATAAAGTGAAGCTGAATCTGGCTTACTGCTCTCACCTGTTTCACAAAGAGAACGTTAATCTGATTCTGGCTTACTGCTCTCACCTGTTTCACAAAGAGAAAGTGAATCTGAGTCTGGCTTACTGCTCTCACCTGTTTCACAAAGAGAAAGTGAATCTGATTCTGGCTTACTGCTCTCACCTGTTTCACAAAGAGAACGTGAATCTGAGTCTGGCTTACTGCTCTCACCTGTTTCACAAAGAGAAATTGAACATGAGTCTGGCTTACTGCTCTCACCTGTTTCACAAGGAGAAAGTGAAGCTGAGTCTGGCTTACTGCTCTCACCTGTTTCACAAAGAGAAAGTGAAGCTGAGTCTGGCTTACTGCTCTCACCTGTTTCACAAAGAGAAAGTGAAGCTGAGCCTGGCTTACTGCTCTCACCTGTTTCACAAAAAGAACGTGAATCTGAGTGGCTTAGTGCTCTCACCTGTTTCACAAGGAGAAAGTAAAGCTGAGTCTGGCTTACTGCTCTCACCTGTTTCACAAAGAGAAAGTGAAGCTGAATCTGGCTTACTGCTCTCACCTGTTTCACAAAGAGAATGTAAATCTGATTCTGGCTTACTGCTCTCACCTGTTTCAGAAAGAGAAAGTGAACATGAGTCTGGCTTACTGCTCTCACCTGTTTCACAAAGAGAAAGTGAAGCTGAGTCTGGCTTAGTGCTCTCACCTGATTCACAAGGAGAAAGTAAAGCTGAGTCTGGCTTACTGCTCTCACCTGTTTCACAAAGAGAAAGTGAAGCTGAGTCTGGCTTACTGCTCTCACCTGTTTCACAAAGAGAATGTGAATCTGAGTCTGGCTTACTGCTCTCACCTGTTTCAGAAAGAGAAAGTGAACATGAGTCTGGCTTACTGCTCTCACCTGTTTCACAAAGAGAAAATGAAGCTGAATCTGGCTTACTGCTCTCACCTGTTTCACAAAGAGAACGTGAATCTGAGTCTGGCTTACTGCTCTCACCTGTTTCACAAGGAGAAAGTGAAGCTGTGTCTGGCTTACTGCTCTCACCTGTTTCACAAAGAGAAATTGAACATGAGTCTGGCTTACTGCTCTCACCTGTTTCACAAGGAGAAAGTGAAGCTGAGTCTGGCTTACTGCTCTCACCTGTTTCACAAAGAGAAAGTGAAGCTGAGTCTGGCTTACTGCTCTCACCTGTTTCACAAAGAGAAAGTGAAGCTGAGTCTGGCTTACTGCTCTCACCTGTTTCACAAAAAGAACGTGAATCTGAGTGGCTTAGTGCTCTCACCTGTTTCACAAGGAGAAAGTGAATCTGAGTCTGGCTTACTGCTCTCACCTGTTTCACAAAGAGAAAGTGAACATGAGTCTGGCTTACTGCTCTCACCTGTTTCACAAAGAAAGTGAAGATGAATCTGGCTTACTGCTCTCACCTGTTTCACAAAGAGAACGTGAATCTGAGTCTGGCTTAGTGCTCTCACCTATTTCACAAGGAGAAAGTGAAGCTGTGTCTGGCTTACTGCTCTCACCTGTTTCACAAAGAGAAATTCAACATGAGTCTGGCTTACTGCTCTCACCTGTTTCACAAAGAGAAAGTGAAGCGGAATCTGGCTTACTGCTCTCACCTGTTTCACAAGGAGAAAGTGAAGCTGAGTCTGGCTTACTGCTCTCACCTGTTTCACAAAGAGAAATTGAACATGAGTCTGGCTTACTGCTCTCACCTGTTTGACAAAGAGAAAGTGAAGCTGAGTCTGGCTTAGTGCTCTCACCTGTTTCACAAGGAGAAAGTAAAGCTGAGTATGGCTTACTACTCTCACCTGTTTCACAAAGAGAAAGTGAAGCTGAGTCTGGCTTACTGCTCTCACCTGTTTCACAAAGAGAAAGTGAATCTGAGTCTGGCTTACTGCTCTCACCTGTTTCAGAAAGAGAAAGTGAACATGAGTCTGGCTTACTGCTCTCACCTGTTTCAAAAAGAGAAAATGAAGCTGAATCTGGCTTACTGCTCTCACCTGTTTCACAAAGAAAACGTGAATCTGAGTCTGGCTTAGTGCTCTCACCTGTTTCACAAAGAGAAAGTGAAGCTGAATCTGGCTTACTGCTCTCACCTGTTTCACAAGGAGAAAGTGAAGCTGAGTCTGGCTTACTGCTCTCACCTGTTTCACAAAGAGAAAGTGAAGCTGAGTCTGGCTTACTGCTCTCACCTGTTTCACAAAGAGAAAGTGAATCAGAATCTGGCTTACTGCTCTCACCTGTTTCCCAAAGAAAAAGTGAAGCTGAGTCTGGCTTACTGCTCTCACCTGTTTCACAAAGAGAAAGTGAAGCTGAGTCTGGCTTACTGCTCTCACCTGTTTCACAAAGAGAAAGTGAATCTGAGTCTGGCTTACTGCTCTCACCTGTTTCACAAGGAGAAAGTGAATCTGAGTCTGGCTCACTGCTCTCACCTGTTTCACAAAGAGAAAGTGAATCTGAGTTTGGCTTACTGCTCTCACCTGTTTCACAAAGACAAAGTGAAGCTGAGTCTGGCTTACTGCTCTCACCTGTTTCACAAGGAGAAAGTGAATCTGAGTCTGGCTCACTGCTCTCACCTGTTTCACTAAGAGAAAGTGAATCTGAGTTTGGCTTACTGCTCTCACCTGTTTCACAAAGACAAAGTGAAGCTGAGTCTGGCTTACTGCTCTCACCTGTTTCACAAGGAGAAAGTGAAGCTGAATCTGGCTTACTTCTCTCACCTGTTTCACAAAGAGAACATGAATCTGAGTCTGGCTTAGTGCTCTCACCTGTTTCACAAGGAGAAAGTGAAGCTGTGTCTGGCTTACTGCTCTCACCTGTTTCACAAAGAGAAATTGAACATGAGTCTGGCTTACTGCTCTCACCTGTTTCACAAAGAGTAAGTGAAGCTGAATCTGGCTTACTGCTCTCACCTGTTTCACAAGGAGAAAGTGAAGCTGAGTCTGGCTTACTGCTCTCACCTGTTTCACAAGGAGAAAGTGAAGCTGAGTCTGGCTTACTGCTCTCAACTGTTTCACAAAGAGAAAGTGAATCTGAGTCTGGCTTACTGCTCTCACCTGTTTCCCAAAGAAAAAGTGAAGCTGAGTCTGGCTTACTGCTCTCACCTGTTTCATAAAGAGAAAGTGAAGCTGAGTCTGGCTTACTGCTCTCACCTGTTTCACAAAGAGAAAGTGAATCTGAGTCTGGCTCACTGCTCTCACCTGTTTCACAAAGAGATAGTGAATCTGAATCTGGCTTACTGCTCTCACCTGTTTCACAAAGAAAAAGTGAAGCTGAGTCTGGCTTACTGCTCTCACCTGTTTCACAAGGATAAAGTGAAGCTGAATCTGGCTTACTGCTCTCACCTGTTTCACAAAGAGAACGTTAATCTGATTCTGGCTTACTGCTCTCACCTGTTTCACAAAGAGAAAGTGAATCTGAGTCTGGCTTACTGCTCTCACCTGTTTCACAAAGAGAAAGTGAATCTGATTCTGGCTTACTGCTCTCACCTGTTTCACAAAGAGAACGTGAATCTGAGTCTGGCTTACTGCTCTCACCTGTTTCACAAAGAGAAAGTGAACATGAGTCTGGCTTACTGCTCTCACCTGTTTCACAAAGAGAAAGTGAAGCTGAGTCTGGCTTACTGCTCTCACCTGTTTCACAAAGAGAATGTGAATCTGAGTCTGGCTTACTGCTCTCACTGTTTCAGAAAGAGAAAGTGAACATGAGTCTGGCTTACTGCTCTCACCTGTTTCACAAAGAGAAAATGAAGCTGAATCTGGCTTACTGCTCTCACCTGTTTCACAAAGAGAACGTGAATCTGAGTCTGGCTTACTGCTCTCACCTGTTTCACAAGGAGAAAGTGAAGCTGTGTCTTGCTTACTGCTCTCACCTGTTTCACAAAGAGAAATTGAACATGAGTCTGGCTTACTGCTCTCACCTGTTTCACAAGGAGAAAGTGAAGCTGAGTCTGGCTTACTGCTCTCACCTGTTTCACAAAGAGAAAGTGAAGCTGAGTCTGGCTTACTGCTCTCACCTGTTTCACAAAGAGAAAGTGAAGCTGAGTCTGGCTTACTGCTCTCACCTGTTTCACAAAAAGAACGTGAATCTGAGTGGCTTAGTGCTCTCACCTGTTTCACAAGGAGAAAGTGAATCTGAGTCTGGCTTACTGCTCTCACCTGTTTCACAAAGAGAAAGCGAACATGAGTCTGGCTTACTGCTCTCACCTGTTTCACAAAGAAAGTGAAGATGAATCTGGCTTACTGCTCTCACCTGTTTCACAAAGAGAACGTGAATCTGAGTCTGGCTTAGTGCTCTCACCTATTTCACAAGGAGAAAGTGAAGCTGTGTCTGGCTTACTGCTCTCACCTGTTTCACAAAGAGAAATTCAACATGAGTCTGGCTTACTGCTCTCACCTGTTTCACAAAGAGAAAGTGAAGCGGAATCTGGCTTACTGCTCTCACCTGTTTCACAAGGAGAAAGTGAAGCTGAGTCTGGCTTACTGCTCTCACCTGTTTCACAAAGAGAAAGTGAAGCTGAATCTGGCTTACTGCTCCCACCTGTTTCACAAAGAGAAAATGAAGCTGAATCTGGCTTACTGCTCTCACCTGTTTCACAAAGAGAACGTGAATCTGAGTCTGGCTTACTGCTCTCACCTGTTTCACAAGGAGAAAGTGAAGCTGTGTCTGGCTTACTGCTCTCACCTGTTTCACAAAGAGAAATTGAACATGAGTCTGGCTTACTGCTCTCACCTGTTTGACAAAGAGAAAGTGAAGCTGAGTCTGGCTTAGTGCTCTCACCTGTTTCACAAGGAGAAAGTAAAGCTGAGTATGGCTTACTACTCTCACCTGTTTCACAAAGAGAAAGTGAAGCTGAGTCTGGCTTACTGCTCTCACCTGTTTCACAAAGAGAATGTGAATCTGAGTCTGGCTTACTGCTCTCACCTGTTTCAGAAAGAGAAAGTGAACATGAGTCTGGCTTACTGCTCTCACCTGTTTCACAAAGAGAAAATGAAGCTGAATCTGGCTTACTGCTCTCACCTGTTTCACAAAGAAAACGTGAATCTGAGTCTGGCTTAGTGCTCTCACCTGTTTCACAAAGAGAAAGTGAAGCTGAATCTGGCTTACTGCTCTCACCTGTTTCACAAGGAGAAAGTGAAGCTGAGTCTGGCTTACTGCTCTCACCTGTTTCACAAAGAGAAAGTGAAGCTGAGTCTGGCTTACTGCTCTCACCTGTTTCACAAAGAGAAAGTGAATCAGAATCTGGCTTACTGCTCTCACCTGT
This sequence comes from Bathymodiolus septemdierum, assembly GCA_963383655.1. NCBI lineage: Eukaryota > Metazoa > Mollusca > Bivalvia > Mytilida > Modiolidae > Bathymodiolus > Bathymodiolus septemdierum. The sequence continues at coordinate 2,981,435 of OY726529.1, read as the reverse complement.
TTCCCAAAGAAAAAGTGAAGCTGAGTCTGGCTTACTGCTCTCACCTGTTTCACAAAGAGAAAGTGAAGCTGAGTCTGGCTTACTGCTCTCACCTGTTTCACAAAGAGAAAGTGAATCTGAGTCTGGCTTACTGCTCTCACCTGTTTCACAAGGAGAAAGTGAATCTGAGTCTGGCTTACTGCTCTCACCTGTTTCACAAAGAGAAAGTGAATCTGAGTTTGGCTTACTGCTCTCACCTGTTTCACAAAGACAAAGTGAAGCTGAGTCTGGCTTACTGCTCTCACCTGTTTCACAAGGAGAAAGTGAAGCTGAATCTGGCTTACTTCTCTCACCTGTTTCACAAGGAGAAAGTGAAGCTGAGTCTGGCTTACTGCTCTCAACTGTTTCACAAAGAGAAAGTGAATCTGAGTCTGGCTTACTGCTCTCACCTGTTTCCCAAAGAAAAAGTGAAGCTGAGTCTGGCTTACTGCTCTCACCTGTTTCATAAAGAGAAAGTGAAGCTGAGTCTGGCTTACTGCTCTCACCTGTTTCACAAAGAGAAAGTGAATCTGAGTCTGGCTCACTGCTCTCACCTGTTTCACAAAGAGATAGTGAATCTGAATCTGGCTTACTGCTCTCACCTGTTTCACAAAGAAAAAGTGAAGCTGAGTCTGGCTTACTGCTCTCACCTGTTTCACAAGGATAAAGTGAAGCTGAATCTGGCTTACTGCTCTCACCTGTTTCACAAAGAGAACGTTAATCTGATTCTGGCTTACTGCTCTCACCTGTTTCACAAAGAGAAAGTGAATCTGAGTCTGGCTTACTGCTCTCACCTGTTTCACAAAGAGAAAGTGAATCTGATTCTGGCTTACTGCTCTCACCTGTTTCACAAAGAGAACGTGAATCTGAGTCTGGCTTACTGCTCTCACCTGTTTCACAAAGAGAAAGTGAACATGAGTCTGGCTTACTGCTCTCACCTGTTTCACAAAGAGAAAGTGAAGCTGAGTCTGGCTTACTGCTCTCACCTGTTTCACAAAGAGAATGTGAATCTGAGTCTGGCTTACTGCTCTCACCTGTTTCAGAAAGAGAAAGTGAACATGAGTCTGGCTTACTGCTCTCACCTGTTTCACAAAGAGAAAATGAAGCTGAATCTGGCTTACTGCTCTCACCTGTTTCACAAAGAGAACGTGAATCTGAGTCTGGCTTACTGCTCTCACCTGTTTCACAAGGAGAAAGTGAAGCTGTGTCTGGCTTACTGCTCTCACCTGTTTCACAAAGAGAAATTGAACATGAGTCTGGCTTACTGCTCTCACCTGTTTCACAAGGAGAAAGTGAAGCTGAGTCTGGCTTACTGCTCTCACCTGTTTCACAAAGAGAAAGTGAAGCTGAGTCTGGCTTACTGCTCTCACCTGTTTCACAAAGAGAAAGTGAAGCTGAGTCTGGCTTACTGCTCTCACCTGTTTCACAAAAAGAACGTGAATCTGAGTGGCTTAGTGCTCTCACCTGTTTCACAAGGAGAAAGTGAATCTGAGTCTGGCTTACTGCTCTCACCTGTTTCACAAAGAGAAAGTGAACATGAGTCTGGCTTACTGCTCTCACCTGTTTCACAAAGAAAGTGAAGATGAATCTGGCTTACTGCTCTCACCTGTTTCACAAAGAGAACGTGAATCTGAGTCTGGCTTAGTGCTCTCACCTATTTCACAAGGAGAAAGTGAAGCTGTGTCTGGCTTACTGCTCTCACCTGTTTCACAAAGAGAAATTCAACATGAGTCTGGCTTACTGCTCTCACCTGTTTCACAAAGAGAAAGTGAAGCGGAATCTGGCTTACTGCTCTCACCTGTTTCACAAGGAGAAAGTGAAGCTGAGTCTGGCTTACTGCTCTCACCTGTTTCACAAAGAGAAAGTGAAGCTGAATCTGGCTTACTGCTCCCACCTGTTTCACAAAGAGAAAATGAAGCTGAATCTGGCTTACTGCTCTCACCTGTTTCACAAAGAGAACGTGAATCTGAGTCTGGCTTACTGCTCTCACCTGTTTCACAAGGAGAAAGTGAAGCTGTGTCTGGCTTACTGCTCTCACCTGTTTCACAAAGAGAAATTGAACATGAGTCTGGCTTACTGCTCTCACCTGTTTGACAAAGAGAAAGTGAAGCTGAGTCTGGCTTAGTGCTCTCACCTGTTTCACAAGGAGAAAGTAAAGCTGAGTATGGCTTACTACTCTCACCTGTTTCACAAAGAGAAAGTGAAGCTGAGTCTGGCTTACTGCTCTCACCTGTTTCACAAAGAGAATGTGAATCTGAGTCTGGCTTACTGCTCTCACCTGTTTCAGAAAGAGAAAGTGAACATGAGTCTGGCTTACTGCTCTCACCTGTTTCACAAAGAGAAAATGAAGCTGAATCTGGCTTACTGCTCTCACCTGTTTCACAAAGAAAACGTGAATCTGAGTCTGGCTTAGTGCTCTCACCTGTTTCACAAAGAGAAAGTGAAGCTGAATCTGGCTTACTGCTCTCACCTGTTTCACAAGGAGAAAGTGAAGCTGAGTCTGGCTTACTGCTCTCACCTGTTTCACAAAGAGAAAGTGAAGCTGAGTCTGGCTTACTGCTCTCACCTGTTTCACAAAGAGAAAGTGAATCAGAATCTGGCTTACTGCTCTCACCTGTTTCCCAAAGAAAAAGTGAAGCTGAGTCTGGCTTACTGCTCTCACCTGTTTCACAAAGAGAAAGTGAAGCTGAGTCTGGCTTACTGCTCTCACCTGTTTCACAAAGAGAAAGTGAATCTGAGTCTGGCTTACTGCTCTCACCTGTTTCACAAGGAGAAAGTGAATCTGAGTCTGGCTTACTGCTCTCACCTGTTTCACAAAGAGAAAGTGAATCTGAGTTTGGCTTACTGCTCTCACCTGTTTCACAAAGACAAAGTGAAGCTGAGTCTGGCTTACTGCTCTCACCTGTTTCACAAGGAGAAAGTGAAGCTGAATCTGGCTTACTTCTCTCACCTGTTTCACAAGGAGAAAGTGAAGCTGAGTCTGGCTTACTGCTCTCAACTGTTTCACAAAGAGAAAGTGAATCTGAGTCTGGCTTACTGCTCTCACCTGTTTCCCAAAGAAAAAGTGAAGCTGAGTCTGGCTTACTGCTCTCACCTGTTTCATAAAGAGAAAGTGAAGCTGAGTCTGGCTTACTGCTCTCACCTGTTTCACAAAGAGAAAGTGAATCTGAGTCTGGCTCACTGCTCTCACCTGTTTCACAAAGAGATAGTGAATCTGAATCTGGCTTACTGCTCTCACCTGTTTCACAAAGAAAAAGTGAAGCTGAGTCTGGCTTACTGCTCTCACCTGTTTCACAAGGATAAAGTGAAGCTGAATCTGGCTTACTGCTCTCACCTGTTTCACAAAGAGAACGTTAATCTGATTCTGGCTTACTGCTCTCACCTGTTTCACAAAGAGAAAGTGAATCTGAGTCTGGCTTACTGCTCTCACCTGTTTCACAAAGAGAAAGTGAATCTGATTCTGGCTTACTGCTCTCACCTGTTTCACAAAGAGAACGTGAATCTGAGTCTGGCTTACTGCTCTCACCTGTTTCACAAAGAGAAAGTGAACATGAGTCTGGCTTACTGCTCTCACCTGTTTCACAAAGAGAAAGTGAAGCTGAGTCTGGCTTACTGCTCTCACCTGTTTCACAAAGAGAATGTGAATCTGAGTCTGGCTTACTGCTCTCACCTGTTTCAGAAAGAGAAAGTGAACATGAGTCTGGCTTACTGCTCTCACCTGTTTCACAAAGAGAAAATGAAGCTGAATCTGGCTTACTGCTCTCACCTGTTTCACAAAGAGAACGTGAATCTGAGTCTGGCTTACTGCTCTCACCTGTTTCACAAGGAGAAAGTGAAGCTGTGTCTGGCTTACTGCTCTCACCTGTTTCACAAAGAGAAATTGAACATGAGTCTGGCTTACTGCTCTCACCTGTTTCACAAGGAGAAAGTGAAGCTGAGTCTGGCTTACTGCTCTCACCTGTTTCACAAAGAGAAAGTGAAGCTGAGTCTGGCTTACTGCTCTCACCTGTTTCACAAAGAGAAAGTGAAGCTGAGTCTGGCTTACTGCTCTCACCTGTTTCACAAAAAGAACGTGAATCTGAGTGGCTTAGTGCTCTCACCTGTTTCACAAGGAGAAAGTGAATCTGAGTCTGGCTTACTGCTCTCACCTGTTTCACAAAGAGAAAGTGAACATGAGTCTGGCTTACTGCTCTCACCTGTTTCACAAAGAAAGTGAAGATGAATCTGGCTTACTGCTCTCACCTGTTTCACAAAGAGAACGTGAATCTGAGTCTGGCTTAGTGCTCTCACCTATTTCACAAGGAGAAAGTGAAGCTGTGTCTGGCTTACTGCTCTCACCTGTTTCACAAAGAGAAATTCAACATGAGTCTGGCTTACTGCTCTCACCTGTTTCACAAAGAGAAAGTGAAGCGGAATCTGGCTTACTGCTCTCACCTGTTTCACAAGGAGAAAGTGAAGCTGAGTCTGGCTTACTGCTCTCACCTGTTTCACAAAGAGAAAGTGAAGCTGAATCTGGCTTACTGCTCCCACCTGTTTCACAAAGAGAAAATGAAGCTGAATCTGGCTTACTGCTCTCACCTGTTTCACAAAGAGAACGTGAATCTGAGTCTGGCTTACTGCTCTCACCTGTTTCACAAGGAGAAAGTGAAGCTGTGTCTGGCTTACTGCTCTCACCTGTTTCACAAAGAGAAATTGAACATGAGTCTGGCTTACTGCTCTCACCTGTTTGACAAAGAGAAAGTGAAGCTGAGTCTGGCTTAGTGCTCTCACCTGTTTCACAAGGAGAAAGTAAAGCTGAGTATGGCTTACTACTCTCACCTGTTTCACAAAGAGAAAGTGAAGCTGAGTCTGGCTTACTGCTCTCACCTGTTTCACAAAGAGAATGTGAATCTGAGTCTGGCTTACTGCTCTCACCTGTTTCAGAAAGAGAAAGTGAACATGAGTCTGGCTTACTGCTCTCACCTGTTTCACAAAGAGAAAATGAAGCTGAATCTGGCTTACTGCTCTCACCTGTTTCACAAAGAAAACGTGAATCTGAGTCTGGCTTAGTGCTCTCACCTGTTTCACAAAGAGAAAGTGAAGCTGAATCTGGCTTACTGCTCTCACCTGTTTCACAAGGAGAAAGTGAAGCTGAGTCTGGCTTACTGCTCTCACCTGTTTCACAAAGAGAAAGTGAAGCTGAGTCTGGCTTACTGCTCTCACCTGTTTCACAAAGAGAAAGTGAATCAGAATCTGGCTTACTGCTCTCACCTGTTTCCCAAAGAAAAAGTGAAGCTGAGTCTGGCTTACTGCTCTCACCTGTTTCACAAAGAGAAAGTGAAGCTGAGTCTGGCTTACTGCTCTCACCTGTTTCACAAAGAGAAAGTGAATCTGAGTCTGGCTTACTGCTCTCACCTGTTTCACAAGGAGAAAGTGAATCTGAGTCTGGCTTACTGCTCTCACCTGTTTCACAAAGAGAAAGTGAATCTGAGTTTGGCTTACTGCTCTCACCTGTTTCACAAAGACAAAGTGAAGCTGAGTCTGGCTTACTGCTCTCACCTGTTTCACAAGGAGAAAGTGAAGCTGAATCTGGCTTACTTCTCTCACCTGTTTCACAAGGAGAAAGTGAATCTGAGTCTGGCTTACTGCTCTCAACTGTTTCACAAAGAGAAAGTGAATCTGAGTCTGGCTTACTGCTCTCACCTGTTTCCCAAAGAAAAAGTGAAGCTGAGTCTGGCTTACTGCTCTCACCTGTTTCATAAAGAGAAAGTGAAGCTGAGTCTGGCTTACTGCTCTCACCTGTTTCACAAAGAGAAAGTGAATCTGAGTCTGGCTCACTGCTCTCACCTGTTTCACAAAGAGATAGTGAATCTGAATCTGGCTTACTGCTCTCACCTGTTTCACAAAGAAAAAGTGAAGCTGAGTCTGGCTTACTGCTCTCACCTGTTTCACAAGGATAAAGTGAAGCTGAATCTGGCTTACTGCTCTCACCTGTTTCACAAAGAGAACGTTAATCTGATTCTGGCTTACTGCTCTCATCTGTTTCACAAAGAGAAAGTGAATCTGAGTCTGGCTTACTGCTCTCACCTGTTTCACAAAGAGAAAGTGAATCTGATTCTGGCTTACTGCTCTCACCTGTTTCACAAAGAGAACGTGAATCTGAGTCTGGCTTACTGCTCTCACCTGTTTCACAAAGAGAAAGTGAACATGAGTCTGGCTTACTGCTCTCACCTGTTTCACAAAGAGAAAGTGAAGCTGAGTCTGGCTTAGTGCTCTCACCTGTTTCACAAGGAGAACGTAAAGCTGAGTATGGCTTACTGCTCTCACCTGTTTCACAAAGAGAAAGTGAAGCTGAGTCTGGCTTACTGCTCTCACCTGTTTCACAAAGAGAATGTGAATCTGAGTCTGGCTTACTGCTCTCACCTGTTTCAGAAAGAGAAAGTGAACATGAGTCTGGCTTACTGCTCTCACCTGTTTCACAAAGAGAAAATGAAGCTGAATCTGGCTTACTGCTCTCACCTGTTTCACAAAGAGAACGTGAATCTGAGTCTGGCTTAGTGCTCTCACCTGTTTCACAAAGAGAAAGTGAAGCTGTGTCTGGCTTACTGCTCTCACATGTTTCACAAAGAGAAATTGAACATGAGTCTGGCTTACTGCTCTCACCTGTTTCACAAAGAGAAATTGAAGCTGAATCTGGCTTACTGCTCTCACCTGTTTCCCAAAGAAAAAGTGAAGCTGAGTCTGGCTTACTGCTCTCACCTGTTTCATAAAGAGAAAGTGAAGCTGAGTCTGGCTTACTGCTCTCACCTGTTTCACAAAGAGAAAGTGAATCTGAGTCTGGCTCACTGCTCTCACCTGTTTCACAAAGAGATAGTGAATCTGAATCTGGCTTACTGCTCTCACCTGTTTCACAAAGAAAAAGTGAAGCTGAGTCTGGCTTACTGCTCTCACCTGTTTCACAAGGATAAAGTGAAGCTGAATCTGGCTTACTGCTCTCACCTGTTTCACAAAGAGAACGTTAATCTGATTCTGGCTTACTGCTCTCACCTGTTTCACAAAGAGAAAGTGAATCTGAGTCTGGCTTACTGCTCTCACCTGTTTCACAAAGAGAAAGTGAATCTGATTCTGGCTTACTGCTCTCACCTGTTTCACAAAGAGAACGTGTATCTGAGTCTGGCTTACTGCTCTCACCTGTTTCACAAAGAGAAAGTGAACATGAGTCTGGCTTACTGCTCTCACCTGTTTCACAAAGAGAAAGTGAAGCTGAGTCTGGCTTAGTGCTCTCACCTGTTTCACAAGGAGAACGTAAAGCTGAGTATGGCTTACTGCTCTCACCTGTTTCACAAAGAGAACGTGAAGCTGAGTCTGGCTTACTGCTCTCACCTGTTTCACAAAGAGAATGTGAATCTGAGTCTGGCTTACTGCTCTCACCTGTTTCAGAAAGAGAAAGTGAACATGAGTCTGGCTTACTGCTCTCACCTGTTTCACAAAGAGAAAATGAAGCTGAATCTGGCTTACTGCTCTCACCTGTTTCACAAAGAGAAATTGAACATGAGTCTGGCTTACTGCTCTCACCTGTTTCACAAAGAGAAATTGAAGCTGAATCTGGCTTACTGCTCTCACCTGTTTCACAAAGAGAAAGTTAATCTGATTCTGGCTTACTGCTCTCACCTGTTTCAAAAAGAGAAAGTGAATCTGAGTCTGGCTCACTGCTCTCACCTGTTTCACAAAGAGATAGTGAATCTGAGTCTGGCTTACTGCTCTCACCTCTTTCACAAAGAAAAAGTGAAGCTGAGTCTGGCTTACTGCTCTCACCTGTTTCACAAGGAGAAAGTGAAGCTGAATCTGGCTTACTGCTCTCACCTGTTTCACAAAGAGAACGTTAATCTGATTCTGGCTTACTGCTCTCACCTGTTTCACAAAGAGAAAGTGAATCTGAGTCTGGCTTACTGCTCTCACCTGTTTCACAAAGAGAAAGTGAATCTGATTCTGGCTTACTGGTCTCACCTGTTTCACAAAGAGAACGTGAATCTGAGTCTGGCTTACTGCTCTCACCTGTTTCACAAAGAGAAAGTGAACATGAGTCTGGCTTACTGGTCTCACCTGTTTCACAAAGAGAAAGTGAAGCTGAGTCTGGCTTAGTGCTCTCACCTGTTTCACAAGGAGAAAGTGAAGCTGAATATGGCTTACTGCTCTCACCTGTTTCACAAAGAGAAAGTGAAGCTGAGTCTGGCTTACTGCTCTCACCTGTTTCACAAAGAGAATGTGAATCTGAGTCTGGCTTACTGCTCTCACCTGTTTCAGAAAGAGAAAGTGAACATGAGTCTGGCTTACTGCTCTCACCTGTTTCACAAAGAGAAAATGAAGCTGAATCTGGCTTACTGCTCTCACCTGTTTCACAAAGAGAACGTGAATCTGAGTCTGGCTTAGTGCTCTCACCTGTTTCACAAGGAGAAAGTGAAGCTGTTTCTGGCTTACTGCTCTCACCTGTTTCACAAAGAGAAATTGAACATGAGTCTGGCTTACTGCTCTCACCTGTTTCACAAAGAGAAATTGAAGCTGAATCTGGCTTACTGCTCTCACCTGTTTCACAAGGAGAAAGTGAAGCTGAGTCTGGCTTACTGCTCTCACCTGTTTCACAAGGAGAAAGTTAAGCTGAGTCTGGCTTACAGCTCTCACCTGTTTCACAAAGAGAAAGTGAATCTGAGTCTGGCTTACTGCTCTCACCTGTTTTCCAAAGAAAAATGAAGCTGAGTCTGGCTTACTGCTCTCACCTGTTTCATAAAGAGAAAGTGAAGCTGAGTCTGGCTTACTGCTCTCACCTGTTTCACAAAGAGAAAGTGAATCCGAGTCTGGCTTACTGCTCTCACCTGTTTCACAAGGAGAACGTGAATCTGAGTCTGGCTCACTGCTCTCACCTGTTTCACAAAGAGATAGTGAATCTGAGTCTGGCTTACTGCTCTCACCTGTTTCACAAAGAAAAAGTGAAGCTGAGTCTGGCTTACTGCTCTCACCTGTTTCACAAGGAGAAAGTGAAGCTGAATCTGGCTTACTGCTCTCACCTGTTTCACAAAGAGAAAGTTAATCTGATTCTGGCTTACTGCTCTCACCTGTTTCACAAAGAGAAAGTGAATATGAGTCTGGCTTACTGCTCTCACCTGTTTCACAAAGAGAAAGTGAATCTGATTCTGGCTTACTGCTCTCACCTGTTTCACAAAGAGAAATTGAAGCTGAATCTGGCTTACTGCTCTCACCTGTTTCACAAGGAGAAAGTGAAGCTGAGTCTGGCTTACTGCTCTCACCTGTTTCACAAGGAGAAAGTGAAGCTGAGTCTGGCTTACAGCTCTCACCTGTTTCACAAAGAGAAAGTGAATCTGAGTCTGGCTTACTGCTCTCACCTGTTTCCCAAAGAAAAATGAAGCTGAGTCTGGCTTACTGCTCTCACCTGTTTCATAAAGAGAAAGTGAAGCTGAGTCTGGCTTACTGCTCTCACCTGTTTCACAAAGAGAAAGTGAATCCGAGTCTGGCTTACTGCTCTCACCTGTTTCACAAGGAGAACGTGAATCTGAGTCTGGCTCACTGCTCTCACCTGTTTCACAAAGAGATAGTGAATCTGAGTCTGGCTTACTGCTCTCACCTGTTTCACAAAGAAAAAGTGAAGCTGAGTCTGGCTTACTGCTCTCACCTGTAACACAAGGAGAAAGTGAAGCTGAATCTGGCTTACTGCTCTCACCTGTTTCACAAAGAGAAAGTTAATCTGATTCTGGCTTACTGCTCTCACCTGTTTCACAAAGAGAAAGTGAATATGAGTCTGGCTTACTGCTCTCACCTGTTTCACAAAGAGAAAGTGAATCTGATTCTGGCTTACTGCTCTCACCTGTTTCACAAAGAGAACGTGAATCTGAGTATGGCTTACTGCTCTCACCTGTTTCACAAAGAGAAAGTGAACATGAGTCTGGCTTACTGCTCTCATCTATTTCAGAAAGAGAAATTGAAGCTGAGTCTGGCTTAGTGCTCTCACCTGTTTCACAAGGAGAAAGTAAAGCTGAGTCTGGCTTACTGCTCTCACCTGTTTCACAAAGAGAAAGTGAAGCTGAGTCTGGCTTACTGCTCTCACCTGTTTCACAAAGAGAATGTGAATCTGAGTCTGGCTTACTGCTCTCACCTGTTTCAGAAAGAGAAAGTGAACATGAGTCTGGCTTACTGCTCTCACCTGTTTCACAAAGAGAAAGTGAAGCTGAGTCTGGCTTACTGCTCTCACCTGTTTCACAAGGAGAAAGTAAAGCTGAGTCTGGCTTACTGCTCTCACCTGTTTCACAAAGAGAAAGTGAAGCTGAGTCTGGCTTACTGCTCTCACCTGTTTCACAAAGAGAATGTGAATCTGAGTCTGGCTTACTGCTCTCACCTGTTTCACAAAGAGAAAGTGAACATGAGTCTGGCTTACTGCTCTCACCTGTTTCACAAAGAGAAAGTGAAGCTGAGTCTGGCTTAGTGCTCTCACCTGTTTCACAAGGAGAACGTAAAGCTGAGTATGGCTTACTGCTCTCACCTGTTTCACAAAGAGAAAGTGAAGCTGAGTCTGGCTTACTGCTCTCACCTGTTTCACAAAGAGAATGTGAATCTGAGTCTGGCTTACTGCTCTCACCTGTTTCAGAAAGAGAAAGTGAACATGAGTCTGGCTTACTGCTCTCACCTGTTTCACAAAGAGAAAATGAAGCTGAATCTGGCTTACTGCTCTCACCTGTTTCACAAAGAGAACGTGAATCTGAGTCTGGCTTAGTGCTCTCACCTGTTTCACAAAGAGAAAGTGAAGCTGTGTCTGGCTTACTGCTCTCACATGTTTCACAAAGAGAAATTGAACATGAGTCTGGCTTACTGCTCTCACCTGTTTCACAAAGAGAAATTGAAGCTGAATCTGGCTTACTGCTCTCACCTGTTTCCCAAAGAAAAAGTGAAGCTGAGTCTGGCTTACTGCTCTCACCTGTTTCATAAAGAGAAAGTGAAGCTGAGTCTGGCTTACTGCTCTCACCTGTTTCACAAAGAGAAAGTGAATCTGAGTCTGGCTCACTGCTCTCACCTGTTTCACAAAGAGATAGTGAATCTGAATCTGGCTTACTGCTCTCACCTGTTTCACAAAGAAAAAGTGAAGCTGAGTCTGGCTTACTGCTCTCACCTGTTTCACAAGGATAAAGTGAAGCTGAATCTGGCTTACTGCTCTCACCTGTTTCACAAAGAGAACGTTAATCTGATTCTGGCTTACTGCTCTCACCTGTTTCACAAAGAGAAAGTGAATCTGAGTCTGGCTTACTGCTCTCACCTGTTTCACAAAGAGAAAGTGAATCTGATTCTGGCTTACTGCTCTCACCTGTTTCACAAAGAGAACGTGTATCTGAGTCTGGCTTACTGCTCTCACCTGTTTCACAAAGAGAAAGTGAACATGAGTCTGGCTTACTGCTCTCACCTGTTTCACAAAGAGAAAGTGAAGCTGAGTCTGGCTTAGTGCTCTCACCTGTTTCACAAGGAGAACGTAAAGCTGAGTATGGCTTACTGCTCTCACCTGTTTCACAAAGAGAACGTGAAGCTGAGTCTGGCTTACTGCTCTCACCTGTTTCACAAAGAGAATGTGAATCTGAGTCTGGCTTACTGCTCTCACCTGTTTCAGAAAGAGAAAGTGAACATGAGTCTGGCTTACTGCTCTCACCTGTTTCACAAAGAGAAAATGAAGCTGAATCTGGCTTACTGCTCTCACCTGTTTCACAAAGAGAAATTGAACATGAGTCTGGCTTACTGCTCTCACCTGTTTCACAAAGAGAAATTGAAGCTGAATCTGGCTTACTGCTCTCACCTGTTTCACAAAGAGAAAGTTAATCTGATTCTGGCTTACTGCTCTCACCTGTTTCAAAAAGAGAAAGTGAATCTGAGTCTGGCTCACTGCTCTCACCTGTTTCACAAAGAGATAGTGAATCTGAGTCTGGCTTACTGCTCTCACCTCTTTCACAAAGAAAAAGTGAAGCTGAGTCTGGCTTACTGCTCTCACCTGTTTCACAAGGAGAAAGTGAAGCTGAATCTGGCTTACTGCTCTCACCTGTTTCACAAAGAGAACGTTAATCTGATTCTGGCTTACTGCTCTCACCTGTTTCACAAAGAGAAAGTGAATCTGAGTCTGGCTTACTGCTCTCACCTGTTTCACAAAGAGAAAGTGAATCTGATTCTGGCTTACTGGTCTCACCTGTTTCACAAAGAGAACGTGAATCTGAGTCTGGCTTACTGCTCTCACCTGTTTCACAAAGAGAAAGTGAACATGAGTCTGGCTTACTGGTCTCACCTGTTTCACAAAGAGAAAGTGAAGCTGAGTCTGGCTTAGTGCTCTCACCTGTTTCACAAGGAGAAAGTGAAGCTGAATATGGCTTACTGCTCTCACCTGTTTCACAAAGAGAAAGTGAAGCTGAGTCTGGCTTACTGCTCTCACCTGTTTCACAAAGAGAATGTGAATCTGAGTCTGGCTTACTGCTCTCACCTGTTTCAGAAAGAGAAAGTGAACATGAGTCTGGCTTACTGCTCTCACCTGTTTCACAAAGAGAAAATGAAGCTGAATCTGGCTTACTGCTCTCACCTGTTTCACAAAGAGAACGTGAATCTGAGTCTGGCTTAGTGCTCTCACCTGTTTCACAAGGAGAAAGTGAAGCTGTTTCTGGCTTACTGCTCTCACCTGTTTCACAAAGAGAAATTGAACATGAGTCTGGCTTACTGCTCTCACCTGTTTCACAAAGAGAAATTGAAGCTGAATCTGGCTTACTGCTCTCACCTGTTTCACAAGGAGAAAGTGAAGCTGAGTCTGGCTTACTGCTCTCACCTGTTTCACAAGGAGAAAGTTAAGCTGAGTCTGGCTTACAGCTCTCACCTGTTTCACAAAGAGAAAGTGAATCTGAGTCTGGCTTACTGCTCTCACCTGTTTTCCAAAGAAAAATGAAGCTGAGTCTGGCTTACTGCTCTCACCTGTTTCATAAAGAGAAAGTGAAGCTGAGTCTGGCTTACTGCTCTCACCTGTTTCACAAAGAGAAAGTGAATCCGAGTCTGGCTTACTGCTCTCACCTGTTTCACAAGGAGAACGTGAATCTGAGTCTGGCTCACTGCTCTCACCTGTTTCACAAAGAGATAGTGAATCTGAGTCTGGCTTACTGCTCTCACCTGTTTCACAAAGAAAAAGTGAAGCTGAGTCTGGCTTACTGCTCTCACCTGTTTCACAAGGAGAAAGTGAAGCTGAATCTGGCTTACTGCTCTCACCTGTTTCACAAAGAGAAAGTTAATCTGATTCTGGCTTACTGCTCTCACCTGTTTCACAAAGAGAAAGTGAATATGAGTCTGGCTTACTGCTCTCACCTGTTTCACAAAGAGAAAGTGAATCTGATTCTGGCTTACTGCTCTCACCTGTTTCACAAAGAGAAATTGAAGCTGAATCTGGCTTACTGCTCTCACCTGTTTCACAAGGAGAAAGTGAAGCTGAGTCTGGCTTACTGCTCTCACCTGTTTCACAAGGAGAAAGTGAAGCTGAGTCTGGCTTACAGCTCTCACCTGTTTCACAAAGAGAAAGTGAATCTGAGTCTGGCTTACTGCTCTCACCTGTTTCCCAAAGAAAAATGAAGCTGAGTCTGGCTTACTGCTCTCACCTGTTTCATAAAGAGAAAGTGAAGCTGAGTCTGGCTTACTGCTCTCACCTGTTTCACAAAGAGAAAGTGAATCCGAGTCTGGCTTACTGCTCTCACCTGTTTCACAAGGAGAACGTGAATCTGAGTCTGGCTCACTGCTCTCACCTGTTTCACAAAGAGATAGTGAATCTGAGTCTGGCTTACTGCTCTCACCTGTTTCACAAAGAAAAAGTGAAGCTGAGTCTGGCTTACTGCTCTCACCTGTAACACAAGGAGAAAGTGAAGCTGAATCTGGCTTACTGCTCTCACCTGTTTCACAAAGAGAAAGTTAATCTGATTCTGGCTTACTGCTCTCACCTGTTTCACAAAGAGAAAGTGAATATGAGTCTGGCTTACTGCTCTCACCTGTTTCACAAAGAGAAAGTGAATCTGATTCTGGCTTACTGCTCTCACCTGTTTCACAAAGAGAACGTGAATCTGAGTATGGCTTACTGCTCTCACCTGTTTCACAAAGAGAAAGTGAACATGAGTCTGGCTTACTGCTCTCATCTATTTCAGAAAGAGAAATTGAAGCTGAGTCTGGCTTAGTGCTCTCACCTGTTTCACAAGGAGAAAGTAAAGCTGAGTCTGGCTTACTGCTCTCACCTGTTTCACAAAGAGAAAGTGAAGCTGAGTCTGGCTTACTGCTCTCACCTGTTTCACAAAGAGAATGTGAATCTGAGTCTGGCTTACTGCTCTCACCTGTTTCAGAAAGAGAAAGTGAACATGAGTCTGGCTTACTGCTCTCACCTGTTTCACAAAGAGAAAGTGAAGCTGAGTCTGGCTTACTGCTCTCACCTGTTTCACAAGGAGAAAGTAAAGCTGAGTCTGGCTTACTGCTCTCACCTGTTTCACAAAGAGAAAGTGAAGCTGAGTCTGGCTTACTGCTCTCACCTGTTTCACAAAGAGAATGTGAATCTGAGTCTGGCTTACTGCTCTCACCTGTTTCCGAAAGAGAAAGTGAACATGAGTCTGGCTTACTGCCCTCACCTGTTTCACAAAGAGAAAATGAAGCTGAATCTGGCTTACAGCTCTCACCTGTTTCACAAAGAGAACTTGAATCAGAGTCTGGTTTAGTGCTCTCACCTGTTTCACTAGGAGAAACTGAAGATGTGTCTGGCTTACTGCTCTCACCTGTTTCACAAAGAGAAATTGAACATGAGTCTGGCTTACTGCTCTCACCTGTTTCACAAAGAGAAAGTGAAGCTGAGTCTGGCTTACTGCTCTCACCTGTTTCACAAAGAGAAAGTGAAGCTGAGTCTGGCTTACTGCTCTCACCTGTTTCACAAAGAGAAAGTGAAGCTGAGTCTGGCTTACTGCTCTCACCTGTTTCACAAAAAGAACGTGAATCTGAGTGTTCTTAGTGCTCTCACCTGTTTCACAAGGAGAAAGTGAATCTGAGTCTGGCTTACTGCTCTCACCTGTTTCACAAAGAGAAAGTGAACATGAGTCTGGCTTACTGCTCTCACCTGTTTCACAAAGAAAGTGAAGCTGAATCTGGCTTACTGCTCTCACCTGTTTCACAAAGAAAAACGTGAAGCTGAATCTGGCTTACTGCTCTCACCTGTTTCACAAGGAGAAAGTGAAGCTGAGTCTGGCTTACTGCTCTCACCTGTTTCAGAAAGAGAAAGTGAAGCTGAGTCTGGCTTACTGCTCTCACCTGTTTCACAAAGAGAAAGTGAAGCTGAGTCTGGCTTACTGCTCTCACCTGTTTCACAAAGAGAATGTGAAGCTGAGTCTGGCTTACTGCTCTCACCTGTTTCACAAGGAGAAAGTGAAGCTGAGTCTGGCTTACTGCTCTCACCTGTTTCACAAGGAGAAAGTAAAGCTGAGTCTGGCTTACTGCTCTCACCTGTTTCAGAAAGAGAGAGTGAAGCTGAGTCTAGCTTACTGCTCTGACCTGTTTCACAAAGAGAATGTGAATCTGAGTCTGGCTTACTGCTCTCACCTGTTTCACAAAGAGAAAATGAAACTGAATCTGGCTTACTGCTCTCACCTGTTTCACAAAGAGAACGTGAATCTGAGTCTGGCTTAGTGCTCTCACCTGTTTCACAAGGAGAAAGTGAAACTGTGTCTGGCTTACTGCTCTCACCTGTTTCACAAAGAGAAATTGAACATGAGTCTGGCTTACTGCTCTCACCTGTTTCACAAGGAGAAAGTGAAGCTGAGTCTGGCTTACTGCTCTCACCTGTTTCACAAAGAGAAAGTGAAGCTGAGTCTGGCTTACTGCTCTCACCTGTTTCACAAAGAGAAAGTGAAGCTGAGTCTGGCTTACTGCTCTCACCTGTTTCACAAAAAGAAAGTGAATCTGAGTGGCTTAGTGCTCTCACCTGTTTCACAAGGAGAAAGTGAATCTGAATCTGGCTTACTGCTCTCACCTGTTTCACAAGGAGAAAGTGAAGCTGAGTCTGGCTTACTGCTCTCACCTGTTTCACAAAGAGAAAGTGAAGCTGAGTCTGGCTTACTGCTCTCACCTGTTTCACAAGGAGAAAGTAAAGCTGAGTCTGGCTTACTGCTCTCACCTGTTTCACAAAGAGAAAGTGAAGCTGAGTCTGGCTTACTGCTCTCACCTGTTTCACAAAGAGAATGTGAATCTGAGTCTGGCTTACTGCTC
Organism: Bathymodiolus septemdierum; assembly: GCA_963383655.1. NCBI lineage: Eukaryota > Metazoa > Mollusca > Bivalvia > Mytilida > Modiolidae > Bathymodiolus > Bathymodiolus septemdierum. The sequence goes on along the minus strand of OY726529.1, from coordinate 2,965,139 downwards.
TCACCTGTTTCCGAAAGAGAAAGTGAACATGAGTCTGGCTTACTGCTCTCACCTGTTTCACAAAGAGAAAATGAAGCTGAATCTCGCTTACTGCTCTCACCTGTTTCACAAAGAGAACTTGAATCTGAGTCTGGTTTAGTGCTCTCACCTGTTTCACAAGGAGAAACTGAAGCTGTGTCTGGCTTACTGCTCTCACCTGTTTCACAAAGAGAAATTGAACATGAGTCTGGCTTACTGCTCTCACCTGTTTCACAAAGAGAAAGTGAAGCTGAGTCTGGCTTACTGCTCTCACCTGTTTCACAAAGAGAAAGTGAAGCTGAGTCTGGCTTACTGCTCTCACCTGTTTCACAAAGAGAAAGTGAAGCTGAGTCTGGCTTACTGCTCTCACCTGTTTCACAAAAAGAACGTGAATCTGAGTGGCTTAGTGCTCTCACCTGTTTCACAAGGAGAAAGTGAATCTGAGTCTGGCTTACTGCTCTCACCTGTTTCACAAAGAGAAAGTGAACATGAGTCTGGCTTACTGCTCTCACCTGTTTCACAAAGAAAAACGTGAATCTGAATCTGGCTTACTGCTCTCACCTGTTTCACAAGGAGAAAGTGAAGCTGTGTCTGGCTTACTGCTTCACCTGTTTCACAAAGAGAAATTGAACATGAGTCTGGCTTACTGCTCTCACCTGTTTCACAAAGAGAAAGTGAAGCTGAATCTGGCTTACTGCTCTCACCTGTTTCACAAGGAGAAAGTGAAGCTGAGTCTGGCTTACTGCTCTCACCTGTTTCAGAAAGAGAAAGTGAAGCTGAGTCTGGCTTACTGCTCTCACCTGTTTCACAAAGAGAAAGTGAAGCTGAGTCTGGCTTACTGCTCTCACCTGTTTCACAAAGAGAATGTGAATCTGAGTCTGGCTTACTGCTCTCACCTGTTTCACAAGGAGAAAGTGAAGCTGAGTCTGGCTTAGTGCTCTCACCTGTTTCACAAGGAGAAAGTAAAGCTGAGTCTGGCTTACTGCTCTCACCTGTTTCAGAAAGAGAAAGTGAAGCTGAGTCTAGCTTACTGCTCTCACCTGTTTCACAAAGAGAATGTGAATCTGAGTCTGGCTTACTGCTCTCACCTGTTTCACAAAGAGAAAATGAAGCTGAATCTGGCTTACTGCTCTCACCTGTTTCACAAAGAGAACGTGAATCTGAGTCTGGCTTAGTGCTCTCACCTGTTTCACAAGGAGAAAGTGAAGCTGTGTCTGGCTTACTGCTCTCACCTGTTTCACAAAGAGAAATTGAACATGAGTCTGGCTTACTGCTCTCACCTGTTTCACAAGGAGAAAGTGAAGCTGAGTCTGGCTTACTGCTCTCACCTGTTTCACAAAGAGAAAGTGAAGCTGAGTCTGGCTTACTGCTCTCACCTGTTTCACAAAGAGAAAGTGAAGCTGAGTCTGGCTTACTGCTCTCACCTGTTTCACAAAAAGAAAGTGAATCTGAGTGGCTTAGTGCTCTCACCTGTTTCACAAGGAGAAAGTGAATCTGAGTCTGGCTTACTGCTCTCACCTGTTTCACAAAGAGAAAGTGAACATGAGTCTGGCTTACTGCTCTCACCTGTTTCACAAAGAAAGTGAACATGAATCTGGCTTACTGCTCTCACCTGTTTCACAAAGAGAAAGTGAAGCTGAGTCTGGCTTAGTGCTCTCACCTGTTTCACAAGGAGAAAGTGAAGCTGAGTCTGGCTTACTGCTCTCACCTGTTTCACAAGGAGAAAGTGAAGCTGAGTCTGGCTTACTGATCTCACCTGTTTCACAAAGAGAAAGTGAAGCTGAGTCTGGCTTACTGCTCTCACCTGTTTCACAAAGAGAATGTGAAGCTGAGTCTGGCTTAGTGCTCTCACCTGTTTCACAAAGAGAAAGTGAATCTGAGTCTGGCTTAGTGCTCTCTGTCACCTGTTTATATTTCAATGTCAAAAGGTCCAAAACTACTGTCAAATTTTATTGAAAAGAAAAGAAACAATAAATGTATTTCCTATTGTTTTCAAGGATGTCCTCATTTTAGTCTGTGTTATACTGTTATCATTTCTTACTGATCATCCATTACTAGAATTTTTATTTTGAAATATATACGAATTTTGAGATTTTTTATTTTAATTTTCAGATATTGATGAATGTACGGAGCAGATTAGTGGATGTCAACAGACCTGTGATAATAACGATGGTGGATTCACTTGTGGATGTGTGTTTGGTTATGAAGTTCTACCTGACGGAAAAACATGCAACCAAAGTAAGTAAATATGGCCATTTTAATAAATAATTCATTTTCTTACATTATGTTATGTGTCGATAAATGCTGGATATAGCCATTTTTATTGTATTGTTATTTGGTGTATAGAATTTGATTTTCCAGATATGTGGTTATCAACAAAAAAGCCCAATATGAGTGGAGTTATCTTACAAATACCGTGCCCAATGTCTCATGAGTCTGTCAGTAAATCATATGTACAATTATCAACTAATCTCAGAGACAGTTTATAGTACAATTCATAATTATCTTGTTTCTGAATCCTACAATATGTTGTTTTTTGTTTGTTTGTTTGTTTGTTTTTTGTTTGTTTTTTTGTTTTTGTTTTTTTTTAAATATATTTGTGATATTATAGTTTGTTTATTTAAATGAATAAATAATGTTTAAACTAACTTAAGTATATGGTGTTATTTTGTTTTAGCAATAACAGACATTTGTCAGCTCCAAGGGTTAAGCTGCAGTTATGCTTGTGACAATACTACAAGGCCAAGAGGAGAATGGGGCTGTATTTGTGAGGAAGGTTATAAACTAGAGGAAGATAACAGTAACTGTACAAGTAAGTGTTTAAATAGAATATATATTTGAAATGAAAGAAATAATTTGGGCTGTTGTGGTCGTGATCGTATGGTAGTTGAATTCACAACTACCTGTGCAATCACTCCCTATCACCACTAAAGTTATGAGTTAAAACCCCACTCATGATGAGGTGTACTCGATACAACATTATGTCATAAAGTTTGTCAGCGACTTGCAACAGGTCGGTGATTTTCTTCGGGCACTCCGGTTTTCGCCACCAATAAAACTGACAGCCATGATATAACTGAAATATTGTATAAAGTGGCATTAAAAAGCAAAACCATAACCCAACCCTTATTTACATATCTATCTTCCTACTTTAAAAATTGTAAGTCGTGTATCAGCAGGTTTGTAACAGCCCTAATTACTATTAATTTCTACAAATTGTAACAATTTTGTAAAAAAAATTAGAGCATACATTCAGCATTATAATTTTGTAAAGTAATTCAGAGCATACATTCAGCATTATGATTTTGTAAAAAAATTAGAGCATACATTCAGCATTATGATTTTGTAAAGTAATTTAGAGCATACATTCAACATTATGATTTTGTAAAAAAATTAGAGCATACATTCAGCATTATGATTTTGTAAAGTAATTTAGAGCATACATTCAGCATTATGATTTTGTAAAGTAATTTAGAGCATACATTCAGCATTATGATTTTGTAAAGTAATTTAGAGCATACATTCAGCATTATGATTTTGTAAAGTAATTTAGAGCATACAGTCAGCATTATGATTTTGTAAAGTAATTTAGACCATGTAATTTAGCATTATGACTTTGTAAAGTAATTTACAACATGCAATTTAGTATTATGATTTTGTAAAGTAATTCAGAGTATGCATTCAGCATTATGATTTTGTAAAGTAATTTAGAACATGTAATTTAGCATTATGTTGTTTCTTTTTCAGATGTTAATGAATGTGACAGTAATGTCTGTACACATTCCTGTAATGATACGGTTGGTAGTTACTTCTGTTCCTGTTTCAATGGATTTAAACTGAACGCTGACAAAAAAACTTGTACAGGTATGTTAACATGGGGTTTAGGGTCAGGGACGCAAATCTTTTTGTTTATGAATCTGAAAAATAGAATTACCGATCAGCGTCAGCAAAATGCTTAGGAAGAAAAGATGAAGAAAACAAAAAGAGTTTAGATAAAGCTTTTAGGAGACTTGGTATAATAATTTCCTGTATTCTAATGTGAAGCTAATGGCATCAACAGGGGGAATTTGTTCTTTGATTATGATTAGGTGTGTAATTGGTGACCGCTCGATAGTCCGAAGGTCAATTACTCCGAAAGTTCATTAGTCCACAGGTCCGTTAGTCCGAAGGTTCATTAGTCCGAAGGTCCGTTAGTCCGAACGTTTTAAGGTCTGTTAGTCTTCTTTTTTGACCAAAGGATAGGTATCGAACAGTGTTGAATTGATTTAATATTCAGTCCTTTAACAAATTAAGTAAGAGAAGCAAGATACTCATATTCACATCCTGACTAAGCAGTGGCCTATCCAGGTGGGTTGTAGGCTTTTGCTAGCAAAAAAATAATGTGTAATCGGCAAATATAGGTAAAACTTAAAACATTTTGTAGAAAACAAGCCAAAAATTGCACCAAACCCCTGTTTTGTAATTATGGATCCAAGCGTGCTAAATCTAAAAAAAGAGAGAAAAAAAACGCGTCGTCTCTGAAATATATGGAAATCATTCCAATGAAGTAAACCTTCCACTAAAACTCTGATCTTAACCAAATATGTTTAAGCTTAAAACTTAAAAGATATTTATATATTAAAATTGAAAAGATATCTAAATATTAGATTATTTTTAAGACTCGTTGTTGATCCAATTAACAACTGGGATTTTTTTGCTTTAGAAACACTTCAGAATAATAATAACTTCATTCAATGCACAATTTTATCCCGAAGGGTTGAAGACATATACAACTTTACAAGGAATATATACAAATTAAACAACGTACACAAGTCAAATAGACAAAGACATAGTAACAGCATACAAATAAAATGAAAACAAATTCAGACTTGTCATTTACTCTTTGCGAAATACTGAAAGAGTCCCTTTTGGTACGACACAAAAGAGACGATCTCTGAGAAAGGGATTAGAAAACGTAAAAGCACATATGAAATTAAGTTTTGTGAGGGACAAGTACATTCCATTAAAAAGAGAATACATAAAATCATTAAATGGACGTTCTAATGTACAACTGATGGTCGCAAAATAAGGAGTGTAACCTCAAATATATACCAATTATTATGGAATATTGAAAACTCCAATCAACTACCGCAACAACTTAAGCATATGCGTACCAAATTCTACATCTATGTAATTCCAGAATACCGTGTTCCATGGCTCGACATATACAAGTACCCTTTCCCAAATACGTGTACCAGATGGGGGTCTCCTTAGATATTTTAACCAGGTGGTATACTGTAGAGGAATAAACAGTCTGTTGTTAGTGTAGAAATTCCAAAGATTGGTACTTACACAATATAGGTCTACACGCATCAGAAACAAAAAAATAATATAATATCATAAAAGATCATCAAACAAATGTTTTATGCATATTACATGAAGGAAAAAACGGACGGGTTAAACTAAAAAAAAATCATTATTTCCTACAATTTCGGTACTTTGTTGTTTTATACCTTAATTTCTAGTAACACTACTTTAAGATACATGTTTGCACAAGGACGGAAGGACGGATGGACGAACGCAGACCATTACTATGCCACTCCATCGCTTCGCGGCGGGGGACAAAAAGGGTATACAGGTTGAATATATACGTTTATTCAAACCAGAAATAACAGAGTTCAAACGTATAGGTGGCCGACATAAGGACAAACAGACCTTCGGACTAACGAACCTTTGGACTAGCGAACCTTCGGACTAATGGGCCTTCGGACTAACGCCACGGAACCGTGTAATTATCTCCCTTGTCAAAATATCAACATTTTCCATATTTGATAAAGAATTAAGATCAAGATTCTTTCATGATAATTACTTAAAGAAAAACTGTTTCTAATGATGCATGGTAGAATCAAAATAGCTTAGGATCTCAAGCTTTCAAAGATTGTCTTTCTTTAAAAAAAACATTTCTGATGCCGTCATGGTCATGATGACATGATAATTGGATTTACAACTACCTGTGCAATCATTGCCTATCACCACTAACATTGTGAGATTGAATCTCACTCATGGCGAGGTTTATTAGATACAGCATTAAAGTTTGTCAGTGACTTGCGGCAGGTTTTGGTTTTCTCTCCGTGTACTCCGGTTTCCTCATCTAATAAACCTGACCGCCACTATATAACTGAAATTTTGTTGAAAGTTAGCTTTCAATGCCATAATCCTAATTCTAAAAACATTTCTAGAAATATATGATGAAGTTAAAATCTGTTTTGGAGGTGTAATTTTTAAAAACGCTAGTTTATTATCATATAATATTTGCTTTGAATTTCAGAATGTTCACCTCCATATTATGGAAATAACTGTGAACAGCTGTGTACCTGTGGACCTGGTGCTATTAGCTGTGATTCTAGTCGTGGATGTGTTTGTAGTAGTTCCTGGGAGGGAGATAACTGTGATGTGGATGTTATCGAGTGTGTTGTGACACCTAATATTTGTGGTTCTGATAAGACGTGCATCAACACAGATGGTGGCTATGAGTGTAACTGTAGATCTGGGTACCAGAAAGCGTCTACCGATAACAGTGTTCCTTGTACAGGTAAAAAATTATTATTTACCTCACCTGGATTACAGGTGCATATTTTCAGGTATTGTCATCATTTGCCATCGTTGTCTACCTCTGTTACCTGTTACACTTCAATATTTTTCTGGCATGCCACTTGGAACACTTACTTGGTAGGATAGTTTCTTAAATTACCCTCTTAAGAATTTTTTTGTCGATCAGAAATCTGAGATGGACACTAGTGCAAGATAAATAAAGATCTGATATATTTTTTTTCAAATTTAAGAAGAATTAAAAGATACATGTACCAAAGGGATAATCAGAATCTGCAAATCTAAGGACAGACAACACAATGACCAAAAGAAAAAGGACAAAGGGACAAATAACGATCTACAAAACATTATGCATAAAGCTAGAGATCTAGTAACACGAACCTCACTAAAAACTGGGGTGAACTCAGGTGCTCAGGAAGGGTAGGCAGTTCCTGTTTGATTTTGTAACACCTGCAAATTTTGAGATTTTTTATTTCGCTAAATTTAGTTCCAGGAATGTTTATTTTAGGCATGTTTCATTGTACATGTGATTCTATTTATAGATATAAACGAGTGTAATGTACAGTCACTGAACAATTGTACCACAATGACATCCACATGTCAGAACACCGGAGGTGGATATACATGTAAATGTAAAAGTGGATATCAACAGAAGAATGCTTATGAGTGTGAAGGTAAAAAGATGACTATTGAATCTTCAAATATTGGCAGCAACGAAAAAAGCTTAAAAAACAGAGATATAGGGAATAATGTCACTTTGGAAGATCGAGACAAGCATTATCACTAGCAAATCCGATTAAGGACGAGTTGTGATATTAGTGATAATGTATGTTAAGACCTTCAAAACTGATGCTATTGTTTTTATCTGTATTAAACGTCATAATGTGATTTCACACTTACTGATATTTTCCAATATCAGAGCCAGTACGTTGATACTGACAATATCACTCAGTAAGATCAAAGAGAAAATGTCCAATTTAGTACTGATAAAAACAAACTATAAAAAACCTGCGGAGATTCTAAAACACTACACACTATCACAAAAAATGAATGACAACATAAACATGGGCAGTACAATAACAGGGTCGGTGAATGACAACATGAACATAGACAGTACAATAACAGGGTCGGTGAATGACAACATAAACAGGGTCGGTGAATGACAACATAAATATGGACAGTACAATAACAGTGTCTGTGGATGACAACATAAACATGGACAGTACAATAACAGGCTCTGTGAATGACAACATAAACATGGACAGTACAATAACAGGCTCTGTGAATGACAACATAAACATGAACAGTACAATAACAGGGTCTGTGGATGACAACATAAACATGGACAGTACAATAACAGGCTCTATGAATGTCAACATAAACATGGACAGTACAATAACAGGGTCCGTAAATGACAACATAAACATAGACAGTACAATAAGAGGCTCTATGAATGTCAGCATAAACATGGACAGTACAATAACAGGGTCAGTGAATGTTCATAGTTAACTAACTACATGTACTAATTAAGAGGATAGAATCTGTTGGTTAGAGACCATTACTCTTAGGATGTATAAATCACAGTGAGATACCTCAACCAGATGTAATAATAAGCATGGATTATTTTAATACCATTTTAAATGTAACATGTATAGAGATTGTACTGTGAAAGTACTTTTCTTCGTGAGGATCAATTTTCGTGGTTTTGTTAAAAATTACAAGTTCGTGGATTCGTAAATTCATGGATTTTATGTTTGTACCAAAATAAAATTCGTTGATTTTATATTATAAGCTTAATTGGGTAGCAAATCTTCGAGAAAGCTTCAGTACATTAGACAGATGAGCCGTAGATCTAGAATTATGTAATCGAAAGTGGAACGTGGATATTAACTTGTTCATTTTCTCAATTATTGTATAACTTAGAATCGGAACAAAATCAGCTTTTGAATTTCATAATTATAGATCAGTGCAAATCATTGTTATTTTTATAAATCGTAATCAGTGTTAATGGGAGGTTTTTCAAACCTTGGTTGTAAAGTCAGAGAGACAACAGTTTGAGTATGAGAGACAAACTCAAGAAAAAAGGTGCAAATAGAATTCCATTCATTATTCAGCAATAAGATAAAAATGTATGCTGCATGCATATCGCTGTCCCTCGTTTTGGCAGTTGTAGAAAATGTTTTACAAATATTTAATCTATTTTTTATCTCCAATTTTTGTTTTTCACAATTAAAAAAGAACAATACAATGTTCTCATTATTTTTATTCCAATTACAGATTGTACTTGTAAAATTATTTCAAAATTTTCGATCTTTTATCTCAGATTGAAACGTAGTCGTGTTATAAGATTAATCCTGACCCTGAGGCAAATGTACAATTAACTTATACTTAATTGAATTGTTTAAAGAAAAGTGATCAAATATATTAATTAAAATGTGTTATAATTCAGAATAAAGAAATGCTTTTACACATGCATTCAAAATCAAATCATTCACAAATGTTCATGTGGATTATAACCCATTAAAAGGTATGCTTGTACTTATTTCGTCTTTAAAATTGTCAATTGTACCATATGCAACTGGTCCAGAAAGTTGAGGTCACCTGAGGACAGCATATGGCTATCGATGTCAAACTGCTTCCCAAGTTTCATTGTTCGTTGGATTCTTAATTTCGTGGATCAGCCTACCCACGAAAACCACGAAAATTGGTACACCACGAATAAAAGTGATTTCACAGTATTTTATTTCAAATATTTGTAAGATTTTTACTTGTTATTTGCTAAAAGGGGCCGCCATGGTCGTGATCGTATGGTAGTTGGATTTACAACTACATGTGCAATATCAGTGCCTATCACCACTAAAGTTGTGAGTTCAAATCCAGCTCATGGTGAGGTATACTTGATTTAACATTATATGATAAAGTTTGTCAGTACTTTGTGACAGGTCGGTTTCCTCCTTCAATAAAACTGACCGCCACAATATAGCTGAAATAATGTTGAAAGTGGCGTTAAACACCATAACCCTAACCCTTATTTGTTAATATCTTATCATTTATTAATGTTTTTTTTTCGTAGATATTAATGAGTGTACAACAGGATCTAACGACTGTGAACAAGAATGTGTGAACTTCGCAGGACGATACAATTGTAAATGTAGATTTGGATTTGAACTCAACACGGATCGTAAAACTTGTAAACAAGGTACTTATTTCTTATTAGATATATCTTATTTTAGATTGAACCAGATTTATCCACTATTTAATAATATAACGTTAGATTAAAGATTAGATTATAGTTGATCTTATTGAGGATTACATAAGTTGGTGTTAAACACTAATCAATCAATCAATCAATAAATATGTTATAAAGAGAATATAGAGAATGCTAAAAAAAAATTGCAAAGCACCTTTTGTCATCCAAAGATTTAAAAATTGTAATTTAAAAGAAAAAAAAAACATACGTAATAAAAATGTAGATATTTAATTTTGGTACGCATGACGCATTTCAGGAATAACCTTCATCAGATACACTCATAGTCAAATGATTGAAAAGCCAAATAGTTTAAAAGTCTTGTTAAGAAGGATTTATGATATATCATGACTTTTAAAAAGATTTCGTGGTTTTCAATACAACTGAAACTAAACCTTGAGGATTTCTAATTATTTTGAATTTTTAAGTTTCAATTTGTTCTATTTTTTGTTGCTGCATGAATTTAATAATTTGTTGTTGTTTTTCAGTGTCAGACCCGTGTGGAACACTCAGTAACTTAACCTGTAGTTATGCTTGTAAACTAGCAGGAAGTACAACGTCCTGTTATTGTAATTCAGGTTATATACTAGATACTGACCTCCAGACTTGTAAAGGTAATGTATTGTAAATCAGGTTATGAACTAGATACTGACCTCCAGACTTGTAAAGGTAATTTATTGTAAATCAGGTTATGAACTAGATACTGACCTCCAGACTTGTAAAGGTAATTTATTAACAGACCAAATAAAAGGAACATATAGCTTGTATATCAATTATAATGCTAATACAGTAGTGCTCCTATTATCAGGCCAAAATTCAGGTGTACTGAGATACCAAAATACAAAGTTGTCCCCTTCAAGAGAGGCCACCCTCTCATATAAGGCCACTTTTTGATTACAGAACTGAGATACCAACATACAAAGTTGTCCCCTTCAAGAGAGGCCACCCCTCATATAAGGCCACTTTTTGATTACAGAACTCAGATACCAACATACTAAGTTGTCCCCTTCAAGAGAGGTCACCCTCTCATATAAGGCCACTTTTTGATTACAGAACTGAGATACCAACATACAAAGTTGTCCCCTTCAAGAGAGGCCACCCCTCATATAAGGCCACTTTTTAATTGTAGAACTGAGATACCAACATACTAAGTTGTCCCCTTCAAGAGAGGCCACCCCTCATATAAGGCCACTTTTTGATTGCAGAACTGAGATACCAACATACAAAGTTGTCCCCTTCAAGAGAGGCCATCCCTCATATAAGGCCACTTTTTGATTGTAGAACTAAGATACCAACATACTAAGTTGTCCACTTCAAGAGAAGCCGCCCATCATATAAGGCCACTTTTTAATTACAGAACTGAGATACCAACATACTAAGTTGTCCACTTCAAGAGAGGCCACCCCTCATATAAGGCCACTTTTTGATTGCAGAACTGAGATACCAACATACTAAGTTGTCCCCTTCAAGAGAGGCAACCCCTCAAATAAGGCCACTTTTTGATTGCAGATCGGTTTAAGCTGGTTTAACTGTATGGGAATTTATATAATTCTGATTACATTAAATAAAATGTGATAGCAGTACCAGAAAAGCTGTATTTCTGTCAGTGACAGTACCTATATAGCAAAATTTATCCATTGCAATATTATGACTTGCTCAAATAGAACAAGTGCATGATAACATATTTTATTTCGTTCTATTTTTAGATATTGACGAATGTACAGATGATACTGCAAATTTGTGTTCTATAAAAAGCACCTGTACTAATATAGCTGGTAGTTTCCAATGTAGCTGTTCTACAGGAAAATTCCTGGAGAATGACCAGAGAACATGTACTGGTATGTATCCAGTTCTAAGTCATTTAATTTCATTTGGAGTGTAACATAGCTAAAAGCTTCTTCTACTTTCACTTTCAAAATATAGCTGAACATGTATGTACATGATGTAAATGATGGGGGGGGGGGGGGGGGGGGGGGAGAAAAAAGAAAGATGTCTTTACTAAAATCTCTTTCAATAAAGTAATATTTATGTTAAAATCATCATTTCTAAATTAAATTTAAAAAAAAAGAAAAAACCCACCTCCACCCCCTTTAATGAATGAAATTATGACAAGAAAGTTTTTAGACTGATGGTCAATAATTCCACCAATAGCTATAATTGATGGCTGTATCTCTTTTTGTTGTGTTATTTTATTCAAATACTTTCCCTACCCCGACTAGTTAAAAAAACCATACAGAATTGGAATAAATATTTGGAATTTAAATAATAACACCCAGATTTTACCATTAAAGTACCAGGGTGATGAAGTGATGCTTACACAATCCAGAACCCAATATCGACTCCGTTTTCCAGACAATTTTTGTATAATTATTTAATTGCGCAACTGTCTATACAAAAAGGGTTGAAAACCACAAAATCATACTGTTAATACAAAATGTAATTAGGTTTGGAAATATTGTAAAAACTTTTTAGACAATCACTAAAAAATTAGTTTCTTTAATACAGAAATATTTATTTATACCTGAATACAATTATATCATTTCAGACTGTGATCAGTTTCACTGGGGCGATAGTTGTAACAATATTTGTGATTGTGGCCCCGGGGCCAGTAGTTGTAATCCTGTAACTGGGTGTGTCTGTATGTCTGGTTGGCAGGGCGATAAGTGTGATGCTGACGTTGATGAGTGTAATGATGTCAACAACCCATGTGACACCACAAATAATCAGAAATGTGTAAACACAGCTGGTTCATATATATGTCAGTGTGTGACTGGTTACCAGAATGTATCTGGTACCTGTGCAAGTAAGTGTTCACTGGTGGTTTCCATGGTATTAGATATTATAGCTCTTTTTCCAATTTAGCATCTTTATTGAAAAAAAATACATTTTTAAAGGAAAACTGTAAATACCAGTACCTTATCCTGGCCTCCTGAAATATTAATAGCATGTTATGAAAAAGTGTTGCTCATTTTGATAGCATAGTAATTTGTTCTGTATATTCTTTTTTTTTTAAATGTAAAATATGATACAAGTTTTAATTTTTGATTTCAGACTTTCCCGTAAAAAAAGATAAAAAAAACCATTTTAGAAATCTGTACACTGTCTTTCTTTTGAAATATGCAAATTATGTATTTATATATGTATATATATATATATATATATATGTAAGTGTTCATTTTGAATATTATACTTTTCCTGTAAATTTTAACTCTGACCCTCATATTTTAAAAAGTAGTAATAAGCAACAACAAAACAAATAATGATCGATGGCATCAATACTATTTCAACAACAAAACAAATAATGATCGATGGCATCAGTACTATTTTAACAACAAAACAAATAATGATCAATGGCATCAGTACTATTTCAACAACAAAACAAATAATGATTGATGGCATCAGAACTATTTCAACAACAAAACAAATAATGATCGATGGCATCAATACTATTTCAACAACAAAACAAATAATGATCGATGGCATCGGTACTATTTCAACAACAAAACAAATAATGATCGATGGCATCAGTACTATTTCAACAACAAAACAAATAATGATCGATGGCATCAGTACTATTTCAACAACAAAACAAATAATGATCGATGGCATCAGTACTATTTCAACAACAAAACAAATAATGATCGCTGGCATCAGTACTATTTCAACAACAAAACAAATAATGATCGCTGGCATCGGTACTATTTCAACAACAAAACAAATAATGATCGATGGCATCGGTACTATTTCAACAACAAAACAAATAATGATTGATGGCATCAGTACTATTTCAACAACAAAGCAAATAATGATCGATGGCATCAGTACTATTTCAACAACAAAACAAATAATGATCAATGGCATCAGTACTATTTCAACAACAAAACAAATAATGATCGATGGCATCAGTACTATTTCAACAACAAAACAAATAATGATCGATGGCATCAGTACTATTTCAACAACAAAACAAATAATGATCGATGGCATCAGTACTATTTCAACAACAAAACAAATAATGATCGCTGGCATCGGTACTATTTCATCAACAAAACAAATAATGATCGATGGCATCAGTACTATTTCAACAACAAAACAAATAATGATCGATGGCATCAGTACTATTTCAACAACAAAACAAATAATGATCGATGGCATCAGTACTATTTCATCAACAAAACAAATAATGACCAATGGCATCAGTACTAGTTCATCATTAAAACATCAAAAAGCAAATAACAGAAACGTAAATATTTTCAACATCTGTTTTCAGATATTGATGAATGTGGGACAAATAACCCATGTGATCAACTTTGTACAGACACGCCAGGCAGTTATACATGTGCTTGCCGAACTGGATTCATAGTGGATGCCAACCAAAAATGTCAAGGTAAAAATTCATTATAATTTCTGCTTTTTCCATTAAGAATGGCAGACTAAAGATGGCTTGGCACAGAATTAGGATAATGTTTTCCATTAAAGCAGCATATCTACCTTACATTGAGCTATCACTGAAAATCCAGCTCAACAATTTGGTCACAGACATATACAATGTAGTAATTATCATCATCTTAAACAAATCACCATGATATATTGAGTAATTACTCACTAATCGTTAAAACAAATCACCATGATATATTGAGTAATTACTCACTAATCGTTAAAACCAACAATCACTTGCTTTGTCACCACAGTAGTCCCCCTTTTATAAGGTCACTCTCACTAAAAGTCAACCCTGTTATTGGGTCAGATTTCAGATGCATTTAGATAGTAAAATACTACCAAATTGTCCCCCTCAAGAGAGGACGCCCCTCTTATAAGGTCACTTTTCATTTCAAAAGGGATGGCCTGCTGAATTTCCATGTTATGACATTTATGGAAACATTGTGTAAATTGTTTTTTCTTTTGCAAAAGTCAAAGTCATTAGGTGGTTGCCTTAAGTATTTTTCTGGAACAAATTATATGTCAAGAAATAAAATTTCTTTGTTTAATGGAACAGCCGTAAAAGCCGTTTGTGGAGGACTGCCCATTTAAGAAAATATGACTTTTCAAACATAGTTCAGACAAATATTCCATTACGATTCAACGAAACATGATTAATTTCTATTTTTATTACTTTAATTGCTGGTTTACACGATCAAATAGTGAAAAATACTAGAAAACACTGATAGGACATCTTGCATGTGCTAAAACTAATTGTGCTATTTAGATAATAGTTGTATTTGCAAAGCGAAAGCAGCACGCCATATTAGAATTCTATTTATAGATATCAATGAGTCAGATGTTAATTGTTGTATTTACTGTATCAGCTTCCATTTTGCTCTATTTTTAGATATCAACGAATGTGACTCGTCACTAAGCAAGTGTGATCAGAACTGTATTAATACACTAGGAAGCTACAAGTGTTATTGTAATGATGGGTACCAGTTGGAAAAATCAGATCTAAGAACTTGTACTGGTATGTCTATTGTTGCTATATACAGTCCAGTCCTTTTACAGTGTCCTCTGTCTATACTGAACCCTGAATAAACCGCAATACTGTATGAACCAAATTGTAATAATAATAATAGTCTTTATTCGTAAGCAATACAGCTCATAGAATATAATTCAATTACAAAATGATAAAACATCAGTGAAAGACACAAATTAATGAAATAAACAACAGTACAATATACATTATGAAGCATACATAGGAAAACAGCAGTTTAAATAAAGTTATAATGTAGAAAATCTTTGTTAATTTAACCTGTATAAACCAAACATCTGTCTATTCTGAACGCAATATTGGTCCCAAGTTCCGTCGGAAAAATGTGTTCTATTGAACAGATTATTTATCACTATCAATATTGAGTAGACATGTATATCAAGTCTTGTTATATTGAAATGTGAGGGCCCGGGTGGCTCAATGAGTTAGGTAGTTGTAGGGCCCGGGTGGCTCAATGAGTTAGGTAGTTGTAGAAGGCCCAGGTGGCTCAATGAGTTAGGTAGTTGTAGGGGGCCCAGGTGGCTCAATGAGTTAGGTAGTTGTAGGGCCCGGGTGGCTCAATGAGTCAGGTAGTTGGATTACCTAACGACTCATACAAGCCTATCACCAATACGGCGTGGGTTCGCGCCCAAATTTGTAAATTACAAAAAAGGGTGCACTTGACTCGCAGCCAGAAGTGATAAAGTTTACCAGTTGCTTGCCCATGGTCGGTGGTTCTCTCCGGGTACTCCAACTTCTTCCACCACTAAAACTGGTCGCCATGAAATAGCTGAAATATTGCTGAAAGTGGCGTTAAACACCAAAAATCATCAACTCATCATCATATATTGAGTTTTGGTTATAACGAAAGATTTCATGTCTACCTAAAATGTCATTATTAGTGGACTAGGCTGTACTTTATTAAGTGGATTTTTGACATTGGGCTATTATTGTCAATATAAAGTTTTACTATAACAGCATTCAACTGTTTTAAAAACTGTAATTTTTTGGTTAAAAAGGAAGTGCAGACTCCTGAGGAGTCAAAACAGCATGTAAATCAGTAACACCTTTACAAAAGACTAATTATGTTTGTAACAGGTGTTCAACCACACCATATAAAAACTTAATTAATTACTTTTGTAATAATTAAGTATATAGTTAACTGTAAAGATTTTCAAATACTATTTTCAACTTTATAGCAACCCACTCTTTTTGACCATATGTTGATTACAGTTGAACCCAATATTATCAAACTTAGATAAACTTAAATCGTAGTAGAAAGTCAGTTAGCCTTTCTGACCTATGTTAACTTATTGACACTCTAAGTGCTACAATTAGAAAAGTGAATAGAAGGCATGCATATCTTACATGACTGCATACTATGCATGACACATTACTTGCTCAGATTAACTAAAGGGCCCGGGTGGCTCAATGAGTTAGGTAGTTGGATTACCTAGCAACTCATACAAGCCAGTCACCAATATGTCGTGGGTTCGCACCCAACTGTGTAAATTACAAAAAAGGTGCACTAGACCTGCAGTTGCATGTGATAAAGTTTACCAGTTGTTTGCCCATGGTCGGTGGTTCTTTCCGGGTACTCCGGCTTCTTCCACCAATAAAACTGGTCGCCATGATATAGCTAAAGCATTGCTGAAAGTGGCGTTAAAACACCAAAAATCAATCAATCACATTACCTGCTCAGATTAACTAAAGATTTGTCAGAGCAAAAAGGTGTGTATCATACACAGACACTATGGTACATTGTTTCCTTGAAAAAATCTAATGTAAATATATGGTTAGTTCTTCAATTCTTGTTAGTACTTCAGATAACTCATACTATGATTATTCAAAGAAAAATATGTTGATCATATCACCTTTGATCCAGTATGGGGACAACTCTATTTATATAGCAAATTACAGCTTGTCCAGAATTCCCCCCTCCATCCCTGACTTGTTTTAAAATCAAGCTCATTTTGATAGTAGAATATTTCTTATACAGTCACACCTGTCTAATGTTACCTTATAAAGGATCAGGAAAAAAGGATGACATAAGACAAGTGGTCTTTTAATACATTGTTTGTCCTTTTATACTTTTTTCTTTTGGTCATTTTGTTGTCTGTCCTTTGATTTATGGATTCTGATTACCCCTTTGGTATTTTCAAACTCTTCTTAATTGATATGAAATACACTGTTAAAGAAAATTAAAATAAAGGTCACATGACAAGTTATTACTTAATAGAGATGGTCATGTGACAAGTTATTACTTAATAGAGATGGTCATGTGACAAGTTATTACTTAATAGAGATGGTCACATGACAAGTTATTACTTAATAGAGATTATCATTAAAGTTTAACTGTAATTGTTGATTTTTAATTTTGTTTTACAGTAAAGACAGAGTGTTCACAGTTAAACTGTACGACAGGAACATGTGCCGTGAACAACAAAGGAGAGGAATACTGTACATGTCCTAATGGTTATAGCTTAACAATGGTAGATAATGTTACTGGTATCTGTGAAAGTAAGTACATTTTAAGGTTATGTTGGTTTATGGAATCACCATTAGCAATATCCTGACTACCAGACTTATTCCGGAGGAAAGCCTGAAGAGATATATAATAAACTGACCTCTAAGACATCTGACCTTAAATAGGTGTGTGATATCTGTAACACTTTAAGTGAGGATCAAAGTACAAAATTTCCCGCCACGTTATAATTGAAAAATGGTTGAAAGTGGCATTAAATACCATAACTTTAATCCCATTGACCATGCTATTGTAGGTGTGGAATCTACAACACTTGACGTGAGGATCAAGGTAAGAACATTTGTCAGTGTTACATTGATGGTTCTCCTAGGCACCTTCTTATTTTTATTTACACAATCGTTGTTATATTTTAAATACATTGTATCAGTTTTGACCGTAAACACTGTGTAATAAACACGATAGAGTGTGAACAAAGAACAAGAAATCAAACTTTACTTTATATCTTACTTTATATCTTACTTTTATTTTCTTGAAAATTGTGGAATTCATATTTACAATGTATTTGTTTACAGATATTAACGAGTGTGAACCCACCAATCCTTGCGGTGACGTCTGTGATGATACAACACCTGGTTATGACTGTTCATGTTCAGTAAGCGGTACCAAATTAGACAGCGATCTGAAAACTTGTATAGGTAAGAATAGTCATTACCATCATTGGCTTCATATACTATGCAACTTTTCAATGTCCTAACAACAATTTATACTACTTGAACTTTATCATCTTTTTGTTTATGATGTATAATACTGCCTTAGGCTGGTCACATGATTTTCTAAGCAAAAATAGAACCTTTATGTACTATTTTATAACATGTATGGAAGGCAATTAGGGACCAAATTGTGAACTTTTATGAAATATTTTTACCATGTATGGAAGGCAATTGGTGACAAAATTTTGAACTTTAATAACTATTTTTTAGAACGTATTAAAGACAAGTGGGTACAAAGTTGTGAACTTTTATTAACTATTTTGTAGCATGTATGGAAGGCAATTGGGAACAACATTTTGAACTTATATGAACTATTTTTTTTAGCATTTATGGAAGCCAATTGGGAACAAATTTGTGAACTTTTATGAACTATTTTGTAGCATGTATGGAAGGCAATTGGGGATCAAATTGTGAAGAGAATTGTACCTGTATAATTGACAATACTATGAACTGCAACAAGACAGATGGAATGTGTAATTGTAAGACAGGCTGGGAGGGCAGTAACTGTGAGACAGATATTAATGAATGTAATAATGTTACTATCTGTCAGGACAACTCTCAATGTCAGAATACTAATGGATCTTACATCTGTGTGTGTAATGATGGATACATCAGTTCTGGAGATGTTTGTATTGGTGAGTCAAATAATTATAATGGATTTGGGTTTTAGATTTAGGTTCATGGTGTTTAACGCCACTTTCAACAATATTTCAGTTATATTGTGGTGGTCAATTTTATTGGTGGAAGGAAATAGAGTACCCGGAGAAAACCACTGACCTGTCGCAAGTCACTGACAAACTTTATCACAAATGTTGTATCGAGTACACCTTGCAATGAATGCGGTTCGAACTCTCAACTCTAGTGATGATAGGCACTGATTGCACAGGTAATTGTAAATCCAACTACCATACGATCACGACGGCTCCAATTATAATGGGAATGTGCCTCTACCTAAGATTATAGGAACTGTATAAGGTTCATAAATCCATCTTCCACTAAATGTGTAAGTAGAGGGTCTGTGTAGGTGGGGGGTCTCCTTTAGCTCAGTTTGTAGAGCATTGTCTTTCAATGTGAGAGGTCCCGGGATCAATCCCATCGGCGATATTGATTTTTTCTGTGATAAAACATACTTTACTGTTGCATAATCCTTTACTTTACATAGTTTTCTCTTCTATAAATTAAAAGCAAATGATTTGAAAATGAAAAATAAACAGTTATAGGTAAACCTGGATATTAGGGACACTGATGGGAACCTGAAAATGTGACCTTTATAAGCAGTTGTCCTTAATGTACAGGGTCAAATTGTATGTGCTATTCATTAAATGGAAAAAACAAAACTGCCCTTTATAGACAGTGATTTGTATGTGCTATTCATTAAATGGAGAAAATAAAATTATCCTTTATAGACAGTGATTTGTATCCCTTAAGGCAGGTTTGAATATATATTTTTAAAATATGATTGATGAGTTTAGAATTAACCTTGTCAAAAATATTAACAGTGATTGGTATGATGATGACATTTGATGATTTTAATGACATATTATTTTTATGACTCATTGAGTGTTAAAAGATATGAAGGTTATGTTGATATTTAAATGAAGATATCTCTTTCAGGCGTAGGTAACCTTATCAATCAATCAATCGATCATGTTTATTTACTTGATTTTATCAAACTTTTTTTCAGAATGTGGTTCTAACAAATATGGCGCAAAATGTGTTGAGACTTGTCTATGTGATATGGCTAAAACTTCTGATTGTAATAACGTAAATGGAAACTGTACATGTAAAACAGGGTGGCAGGGTGATACGTGTGTAGAGGATGTAAACGAATGTACTATTAATCTTACTATCTGTAACGCTGTTCCTAATTCTCAGTGTAACAATCTGAATGGCAGTTACGAATGTAATTGTGTTACTGGGTACCAGAAACTTGCAAATGGAAACTGTCAAGGTAGGTTGCTATTACATTTGTTTGTTTTTGATGCCACTTTCAACAATATTTCAGTTATATTGTGGCAGTCAGTTTTATTGGTGGAAGAAACCGGAGGACCCAGAGAAAACCACCGACCTGTCGAAAGTCACTGACAAACTTTATCACATGATGTTGTACACCTCCTCCTGATCGGGATTCAAATTCACAACATCAGTTGTGATATGCACTGATTGCATAAATCCATACGATCACGGCCACGACGGCCCTTGGGATTATGTGTGCTTAATGCCACTTTGAACAATTTAATGTGAAGTTCAGCATTATTGGTGAATGACGCGGAGAAAATCTACAACATGCAGCAAGTAACTGACAAACTTCATCACATAAAGTTTGATCAACTTCACCTGACCATGGACAGAAATGGACACTCACAATATCAATGGTGATAGGCACTGATTGACATAGACAGGTGTAAATCTGATTATTACATGACTGTAATTTAGGTTGCATATGATTGGCTTAAAACTGATTATGAGGTTTTGAGTACTTTCGATATCAGCCTCTCGGCTAACAATAGATCCTGGCAGGTGTCCGGAAAATGATATCACCCTCGCAAGGTATAAAAATAGATGGGGGAAAACTAGACTCTTGTTATCCTATCAAATTCGTTCTTTCGTTCTTCAATAACCAATGAGATTGCGTTTTACATTTGTTTTTCGGCTGAATCATAAACAAACGCTCCAAAATTGCGATATTTCATTGGTATGACAATGAATTTGTAAGTAGATAACAATAAAACCTGTTCATGAAATAAAGCAATCATTTACTTTGGAATAGGTTGCTATCTGGTTTATCAACCTTTAAAAACGTATATTTCACCTCGCCTGCGGCCCAGTGAATATTATATGTTTTCAGGTTGATAAATCCAGATAGCAACCTATTCCAAAATCAATAATTGTATACTAGCATATGATCATTGCCATGACAACTCTATGTTGTAAAGTGTTAATTATTAGTTTGCAAGTGTGCAAAATGGCCGTTATTATGCATTCATTTTGTGATATGATAAATTGTTAAAAAAATCATATCAAAATTTATTTTCATAATGTCAGCATATAATGTTCAGATTAATTATGTTGCCATGGTAACATCTTGCCATACAATTTTCTTTTTCATTTTCAGAATGTGGAGCTACAAACTATGGCGACAGTTGTTCTAAGAGTTGTTCCTGTATTACAGCTAATACTGCCGACTGTAACAACACTAATGGTGATTGTTCATGTAAGACGGGATGGAATGGAACGATTTGTGACGTCAATATTGATGAATGTTTAGACAGCACGATCTGTGATGGTATACCTGATTCTACATGTCAGGATTCCATGGGATCATACGATTGTGTCTGTAACACTGGATACAAGAAAAACTCATCAAATTTGTGTGAAAGTAAGACACAATTTTGTTTATTCAATCAAACCTGCCCATGCGGACACCTCTATTAAGCACACACCTGTATTAAAAGGTCACCTTTTTCCCTGTCATAGAAAATTTCCTATGAATTGAACCTCGTTTAAGTGATCTCTTAATACAGGTTTGACTGTATATCTGGTGGCAAGATGTTGTACGATTTTATCATCCATTCAAACTTATTTTCCACATGATCAATCTTGCTAAAATATCATGTCATATTCCAATAGGGCAGTCGTAGCCGTGATGGTATGGTAGTTGGATTTACAACTACCTATGCAATCGGTGCCTATCACCACTGATGTTGTGAGTTCGAATCCCTCTAATGGCGAGGTGTACAACATTATGAGATAAAGTTTATCAGTGACTTGTGACTGGACGGCAGTTTTCTCTGTGTCCTCCGGTTTCCTCCACCAATAAAACTGACCGTCATGATATAGCTGAAATATTGTTGAAAGTGGCGTTAAACACCATAAACCAAAGCCAAACCAAAACTTCCATTACATCAAAATAAATAAAGAAAACTTTATTTATTTCAGATATTGACGAATGTCTTGATGCTTCAAAAAATAACTGTACTACCCATGCCAGCTGCCACGACACAGACGGAGGATTTTACTGTGTATGTAATACTGCTTATGAAGGAGTAGGGGATGTCAACTGTACATGTAAGTATTAACATTGATTGATAACACTGATCATTTGTATATAAATTAATTTTAGTCACATGTCATTTTATACGTGTTTTGATTGGTTTAAAAAGTTGAAGTTATTCGTCAATGTACGGAATCGAAGAATAGACGTCGTTCTCAAGGCGTCGCGTGCCGTTGTCATCAGGTGATTTCCTTTAAATGAGGCACCTTTGGGGTTATTTAAATCTTTTTCCGATTATTTGCCTTATTTTGAAAAAATAAATATATTTTTCATTATCATAGCAAAAAAAGTTTGAATTACGCGTGTTACACGGTGTGTACATCCTGATTGAGGTTATTTCTTCATGAACCGAACAAAAATTACGATCAATCCTTAAATAATGTCATCCTTGATGGTATTTTGTGACATGGATGGCCCACCAAAACGGTCCCTACCCAAAAACTATCAGTAATACCAAAGAAACATTTTTAAATGGATAAAGCAAATTTTTTTTTTTGCATGAAATTTATCTGTTCTTTTCAGATATTTGAATGAAAAAAAAAGAATTGCATCTTTAATAAGTGTCAATCACGATACGGCTAACCAATACAGTCTAACCTTCCTTAAAGGGACCTTCATATAACAAATCTTGGCTATAAAGGGCGGTCTAATTTTCTCCATTAATGAATAGTGCATATAATTTTGACCTGTTATATAAAGGACAAATGCCCATAAATGGCACATTTTCAGGTTTGAATGTATTTTTTTAATACTGGCCTAAATTACTGTGATTTACATAAAGTATCTTAGATTTGTTTTGATGTTACTCCTCCATTATATAAATGTTGGATAACAAGGGCAGATAATCACAAATAAAAACACTTCATAGAATGGTGAAATACTTGTCATTGGTGGGGATCTAACATCATAGGTTTCATTGGTGGGGATCTAACATCATAGATTTCATTGATGGGGATCTAACATCATAGATTTCATTGGTGGGGATCTAACATCATAGATTTCATTGGTGGGGATCTAACATCATAGATTTCATTGGTGGGGATCTAACATCATAGATTTCATTGATGGGGATCTAACATCATAGATTTCATTGGTGGGGATCTAACATCATAGGTTTCATTGGTGGGGATCTAACATCATAGATTTCATTGATGGGGATCTAACATCATAGATTTCATTGGTGGGGATCTAACATCATAGGTTTCATTGGTGGGGATCTAACATCATAGATTTCATTGATGGGGATCTAACATCATAGATTTCATTGGTGGGGATCTAACATCATAGATTTCATTGGTGGGGATCTAACATCATAGATTTCATTGGTGGGGATCTAACATCATAGATTTCATTGGTCAACTAATCTACTCATTTAAGAAATATTTTATTCCTTACAGGACCAGCACTATAAAATAACGCTATTTTAACAATTTTATTTTTTTATTTTTTATTTTTTGAAGAAGCTGTAAATCGTAGAACGACAGAAATTTGCTATCAATGAATATGTCTTTTTTTTTACCAATCCATGAAAATTGAAATTCATGAATAAAAATTTGTGTAACCTAAATATAAATTAACATATTTATTGTCACAATAGTAACTAATATAAACATGTAGGTCATTATTATATTTTTCATCATGGTTTTTTTCTGATAATCATATGATGGCAATGTATATTTAGTAATAGCAACAACAACAGAAGCCACAACAGAAACAACAGAAATAACAACACAAACATCGACAGAAGCCACTACAGAAACAACAGAAATAACAACACAAACATCGACGGAATCTACAACAGAAAGTACAACAAGTACCGAAACCACAACTGGAGTCACAACTCAAAGTTCTACAGAGCAAACGGTCACGACACAAGAGGTCACGACCCAAGGTATTACAACACAAGGTGTTACAACACAAGGGGTTACGTCCCAAGGGGTTACAACACAAGGGGCCATGACTCAATAAATAATTGAACTTGCTGGAAAACAGAGCTGTTAGTTTCATGACTTTCGCCTTCATCGCCATAAAGTAATACATTTAATACAAAAGGTATATTTATTAATTCTATATTATTTTTCAACTTATTTCGTGCAGTAACATATTTTGTGCAGTAACTTATTTCGTGCAGTAACATATTTTGTGCAGTATAAAATATAATGTTCAGCAGTTTCAGGACCAGCTCCACATGCACAAATTGGATTTTCTATAAGATTACTTCTGAAAAGATCTGATCTTAAAGAACTACATTTTTGGCGTAATCTGGCATGAAGTATATTCAGTTTTATATTGCCGGTGAAGTGATATGTTGGAGGCCGGGGGAATTGAACGTATTTTAGTTTTAATTTCCTTTTAAAAATATGTAAAGACGGGAAATTGCGTATAATTATGTCTAGATCATTCCAAAGTTTGAGGGTTGCCGGGAAAAATGATTTCTGGTAAAGAGTAAGACGTGATAGAGGTGTGGTATAATGTTGACTAGGTAAAGAGTAAGATGTGATAGAGGTGTGGTATAATTTTGACTAGGTAAAGAGTAAGACATGATAGAGGTGTGGTATAATTTTGACTAGGTAAAGAGTAAGATGTGATGGAGGTGTGGTATAATTTTGACTAGGTAAAGAGTAAGACGTGATAGAGGTGTGGTATAATTTTGACTAGGTAAAGAGTAAGATGTGATAGAGGTGTGGTATAATTTTGACTAGGTAAAGAGTAAGACGTGATAGAGGTGTGGTATAATTTTGACTAGGTAAAGAGTAAGACATGATAGAGGTGTGGTATAATTTTGACTAGGCAAAGAGTAAGACGTGATAGAGCTGTGGTATAATGTTGACTAGGTTAAGAGTAAGACATGATAGAGGTGTGGTATAATGTTGACTAGGTAAAGAGTAAGACGTGATAGAGGTGTGGTATAATGTTGACTAGGTAAAGAGTAAGACGTGATAGAGGTGTGGTATAATGTTGACTAGGTAAAGAGTAAGATGTGATAGAGGTGTGGTATAATTTTGACTAGGTAAAGAGTAAGACGTGATAGAGGTGTGGTATAATGTTGACTAAGTAAAGAGTAAGACATGATAGAGGTGTGGTATAATTTTGACTAGGTAAAGAGTAAGATGTGATAGAGGTGTGGTATAATGTTGACTAGGTAAAGAGTAAGATGTGATAGAGGTGTGGTATAATGTTGACTAGGTAAAGAGTAAGACGTGATAGAGGTGTGGTATAATGTTGACTAGGTAAAGAGTAAGATGTGATAGAGGTGTGGTATAATGTTGACTAGGTAAAGAGTAAGACGTGATAGAGGTGTGGTATAATTTTGACTAGGTAAAGAGTAAGATGTGATAGAGGTGTGGTATAATTTTGACTAGGTAAAGAGTAAGATGTGATAGAGGTGTGGTATAATTTTGACTAGGTAAAGAGTAAGACGCGATAGAGGTGTGGTATAATGTTGACTAGGTAAAGAGTAAGACGTGATAGAGGTGTGGTATAATTTTGACTAGGTAAAGAGTAAGACGTGATAGAGGTGTGGTATAATTTTGACTAGGTAAAGAGTAAGATGTGATAGAGGTGTGGTATAATTTTGACTAGGTAAAGAGTAAGACGTGATAGAGGTGTGGTATAATGTTGACTAGGTAAAGAGTAAGACGTGATAGAGGTGTGGTATAATTTTGACTAGGTAAAGAGTAAGACGTGATAGAGGTGTGGTATAATGTTGACTAGGTGAAGAGTAAGACGTGATAGAGGTGTGGTATAATGTTGACTAGGTAAAGAGTAAGACGTGATAGAGGTGTGGTATAATTTTGACTAGGTAAAGAGTAAGACGTGATAGAGGTGTGGTATAATTTTGACTAGGTAAAGAGTAAGACATGATAGAGGTGTGGTATAATTTTGACTAGGTAAAGAGTAAGATGTGATAGAGGTGTGGTATAATTTTGACTAGGTAAAGAGTAAGATGTGATAGAGGTGTGGTATAATTTTGACTAGGTAAAGAGTAAGACGTGATAGAGGTGTGGTATAATTTTGACTAGGTAAAGAGTAAGACATGATAGAGGTGTGGTATAATTTTGACTAGGCAAAGAGTAAGACGTGATAGAGGTGTGGTATAATGTTGACTAGGTTAAGAGTAAGACATGATAGAGGTGTGGTATAATGTTGACTAGGTAAAGAGTAAGACGTGATAGAGGTGTGGTATAATGTTGACTAGGTAAAGAGTAAGATGTGATAGAGGTGTGGTATAATTTTGACTAGGTAAAGAGTAAGACGTGATAGAGGTGTGGTATAATGTTGACTAAGTAAAGAGTAAGACATGATAGAGGTGTGGTATAATTTTGACTAGGTAAAGAGTAAGATGTGATAGAGGTGTGGTATAATGTTGACTAGGTAAAGAGTAAGATGTGATAGAGGTGTGGTATAATGTTGACTAGGTAAAGAGTAAGACATGATAGAGGTGTGGTATAATGTTGACTAAGTAAAGAGTAAGACATGATAGAGGTGTGGTATAATTTTGACTAGGTAAAGAGTAAGATGTGATAGAGGTGTGGTATAATTTTGACTAGGTAAAGAGTAAGACGTGATAGAGGTGTGGTATAATGTTGACTAGGTAAAGAGTAAGACGTGATAGAGGTGTGGTATAATTTTGACTAGGTAAAGAGTAAGATGTGATAGAGGTGTGGTATAATTTTGACTAGGTAAAGAGTAAGATGTGATAGAGGTGTGGTATAATTTTGACTAGGTAAAGAGTAAGACGTGATAGAGGTGTGGTATAATGTTGACTAGGTAAAGAGTAAGACGTGATAGAGGTGTGGTATAATGTTGACTAGGTAAAGAGTAAGACGTGATAGAGGTGTGGTATAATTTTGACTAGGTAAAGAGTAAGACGTGATAGAGGTGTGGTATAATGTTGACTAGGTAAAGAGTAAGACGTGATAGAGGTGTGGTATAATGTTGACTAGGTAAAGAGTAAGACGTGATAGAGGTGTGGTATAATTTTGACTAGGTAAAGAGTAAGATGTGATAGAGGTGTGGTATAATTTTGACTAGGTAAAGTGTAAGACATGATAGAGGTGTGGTATAATTTTGACTAGGTAAAGAGTAAGATGTGATAGAGGTGTGGTATAATTTTGACTAGGTAAAGAGTAAGACGTGATAGAGGTGTGGTATAATTTTGACTAGGTAAAGAGTAAGATGTGATAGAGGTGTGGTATAATTTTGACTAGGTAAAGAGTAAGACGTGATAGAGGTGTGGTATAATTTTGACTAGGTAAAGAGTAAGACATGATATAGGTGTGGTATAATTTTGACTAGGCAAAGAGTAAGACGTGATAGAGGTGTGGTATAATGTTGACTAGGTAAAGAGTAAGACGTGATAGAGGTGTGGTATAATGTTGACTAGGTAAAGAGTAAGACGTGATAGAGGTGTGGTATAATGTTGACTAGGTAAAGAGTAAGATGTGATAGAGGTGTGGTATAATTTTGACTAGGTAAAGAGTAAGACGTGATAGAGGTGTGGTATAATGTTGACTAAGTAAAGAGTAAGACATGATAGAGGTGTGGTATAATTTTGACTAGGTAAAGAGTAAGATGTGATAGAGGTGTGGTATAATGTTGACTAGGTAAAGAGTAAGATGTGATAGAGGTGTGGTATAATGTTGACTAGGTAAAGAGTAAGACATGATATAGGTGTGGTATAATGTTGACTAAGTAAAGAGTAAGACATGATAGAGGTGTGGTATAATTTTGACTAGGTAAAGAGTAAGATGTGATAGAGGTGTGGTATAATTTTGACTAGGTAAAGAGTAAGACGTGATAGAGGTGTGGTATAATGTTGACTAGGTAAAGAGTAAGACGTGATAGAGGTGTGGTATAATTTTGACTAGGTAAAGAGTAAGATGTGATAGAGGTGTGGTATAATTTTGACTAGGTAAAGAGTAAGATGTGATAGAGGTGTGGTATAATTTTGACTAGGTAAAGAGTAAGACGTGATAGAGGTGTGGTATAATGTTGACTAGGTAAAGAGTAAGACGTGATAGAGGTGTGGTATAATGTTGACTAGGTAAAGAGTAAGACGTGATAGAGGTGGGGTATAATTTTGACTAGGTAAAGAGTAAGACGTGATAGAGGTGTGGTATAATTTTGACTACTTCACAAGTTATAGTTAATAGATTTAGAGACAAGTTCAGTCAAATATTCAGGACACTGGCCTTGGGCTTGGGTTATTTTGTAAAATAGAACAAGTTTTCGCTGTATAAGGATCGGAGTAATACCACTAAGTAATCCCCCATAGCATTCTACATTAAATAAAATCTTTTAGGGGTTTGATACAGGTTTCACCTGAAGCTTAATATAAGTGTCAATCATATCTCATGGAAGGGGTACCTAATTAGAAACTTACCTCCGAAAATCAGCATACATTTAATGGCATATAAAAAAAATCGTCAGCTTGAAGATGTCAACCCTTAAAAATCCTACTTTCATTTTTTATTTAACACAAATCTAGGTTGTTATTTTCCAATGCAAGCATTTTTTTTTTATTTAAAACCACAAGGTCATCAGATATGGGCTTAAAAGGATCCTTTACTCTTTAGGTTTCTGCTAACATTCAGTATTTTGCAGTATCTACTATGGTTTATTTTTTATCTAACCGTGTAGAGATTCATTTTGTATTTTATCCATAATAATACATTATCATACTTCCTTTTGACTGGTTCCCAGATTTAGTTGTATTACACCATATGCACATATACAATCAAACCTGCCCATGCAGTCACCTGTATTTAAAGGTCACATTTTCCTGCCCTGTCATAGAACATTTCAAATGAATTTAACCTCTTTTAAAAGGTCACCTGTCTTATAAGGCCACTTTTTTTGTCCCAAATGTGACCTCTTAATACAGGTTGGTCTGTATATCTTATTATTTATTTACCTATATGTATGTAATATGTAGTATCTATATTATTTATCAAACTTGATTTACATACAATCGGATCCTATTGTACTGAGAGTTCTATGATCCTGTGTATTCATGCGCTATTTCAAACAATTTTTGCCGCCATTTTTAAAATTTAACTACCATGGTATCATAGGACCCTGAAATACATATTCTTTGTCAATTTACTGTATATTTGTACTGTGAAATACTTTTTTGTTCGCAGGGAACCAGTTTAAGTGTTTTTTTGGGCTCACTTTAATCCAATATGAATTGTGGGAAAAATTACCGTTGAAAACGACAGTCGTTAGAAGTATACTACTCTTAATATATTCATATTATTACCAATTTTTATTTTTAATTTCAGTGGCAGTTCCAACTACAACATATGCCCCTGAACAAGGTATGAATATTTATCTCTTGAATTCAGCACAAACATTAATGTGATAGAGCTTTAATGATTTTTTACATTTAAATATGGGTTCGTGATCGTATGGTAGTTGGATTTACAACTACCTATGCAATCAGTGCCTATCACCACTGATATTTTGAGTTTGAATCTCGATTAGGGCGAGGTGTACAACAATATGTGATAAAGTTTGTCAGTGACTTGCTACAGGTCGTTGGTTTAACTGAAATATTGTTTAAAGTGGCATTAAACACCTTCAAACAAATAAGCAAACAAACAAACAAACATATATTTAAATATTATGTTTCAAGAAGACTTGATTTATATATGCCAATTTTTTTTGGATCGTAATATTCTAAGATGTCATAATAAAAACCTGATCACTAACAATGCAGAATTCAACATGTTTAATACAAAATTACAAATACAGTAGTATTTTACTTTCTCAATGCATCTGAAATCTGGACTGATTAAAGGGGTGGCTTTGATGGGAGTGGCCTTATAAAGGGAGACAACTGTATCTGTCTAATTTATTTTAATTCTTATACAGGTGAAGACTCTGTAAGAGTTGTTCTAACAATTGATTTTAATGTTACATTCAACCTGACCAATACAAATACAGAGAAATATAAAATGTTGTTCAACGAAACCAGTATTGCTGTAAGTTCATATATATTTAATTAGAAAAATAAGGATTTTAGAAATGTTGTATCACTGTGTTAGTGGAACATACTGTTAGTACTGTTGTCAACGTATAGTCTTCTTCCTATGGGTAATTTATTGATGATTCATTTTTGGTGTTTAACGCCACTTTCAGCAATATTTCAGCTATTTCTTGCCGACCAGTTTTAGTGGTGGAAGAAGCCGGAGTACTCGGAGAGAACCACCGATCATGGGCAAGCAACTGGTAAACTTTATCACTTGCGCCTGCGAGTTGAGTGCACCCTTTTTTTAATTTATTGAAAACAACTCCATAATATATTAAATATTCTATACTGTTAATTCAGTCAGGAATACATATTGTAATATTTCTTGTAATATTTCTTCCAGTCAAAGCAAATACCATATCTGTGGTGTAATGCTTAAGTGTGCTTCCTTCGAGTGCGATAGATCACGTGTTCAAGACCTGGTCGTGTGCTCCCTTCAAGTGTGATTGATCACGTGTTCAAGACTTGATCATGTGGTGTAATGTTTAGTGTGCTCCCTTCAAGTGTGATAGATCATGTGTTCAAGATCTGGTCATGTGGTGTGATGGTTAGTGTGCTCCCTTCGTGTGTGATAGATCACGTGTTCAAGACCTGGTCATGTGGTGTAATGGTTAGTGTGCTCCCTTCGTGTGTGATAGATCACGTGTTCAAGACCTGGTCGTGTGGTGTAATGTTTAGTGTGCTCCCTTCGTGTGTGATAGATCATGTGTTCAAGACCTGGTCATGTGGTGTAATGGTTAGTGTGCTCCCTTCGTGTGTGATAGATCATGTGTTCAAGACCTGGTCGTGTGGTGTAATGTTTTGTGTGCTCCCTTCGTGTGTGATAGATCACGTGTTCAAGACCTGGTCATGTGGTGTAATGCTTAGTGTGCTCCCTTCGTGTGTGATAGATCATGTGTTCAAGACCTGGTCATGTGGTGTAATGGTTAGTGTACTCCCTTCGTGTGTGATAGATCATGTGTTCAAGACCTGCTCATGTGGTGTAATGGTTAGTGTGCTCCCTTCGTGTGTGATAAATCACGTGTTCAAGACCTGGTCGTGTGGTGTAATGGTTAGTGTACTCCCTTCGTGGGTGATGGATCACGTGTTCAAGACCTGGTCGTGTGGTGTAATGGTTAGTGTGCTCCCTTCGTGGTTTATAAATCACGTGTTCAAGACCTGGTCGTGTGGTGTAATGGTTAGTGTGCTCCCTTCGTGTGTGATAGATCACGTGTTCAAGACCTGGTCGTGTGGTGTAATGGTTAGTGTACTCCCTTCGTGTGTGATAGATCACGTGTTCAAGACCTGGTCATGTGGTGTAATGGTTAGTGTGCTCCCTTCGTGTGTGATAGATCACGTGTTCAAGACCTGGTCGTGTGGTGTAATGGTTAGTGTCCTCCCTTCGTGGGTGATAGATCACGTGTTGAAGACCTGGTCGTGTGGTGTAATGGTTAGTGTGCTCCCTTCGTGTGTGATAGATCATGTGTTCAAGACCTGGTCGTGTGGTGTAATGGTTAGTGTGCTCCCTTCGTGTGTGATATATCATGTGTTCAAGACCTGGTCGTGTGGTGTAATGGTTAGTGTGCTCCCTTCGAGTGTGATAGATCATGTGTTCAAGACCTGGTCATGTGGTGTAATGGCTAGTGTGCTCCCTTCGTGTGTGATATATCATGGGTTCAAGACCTGGTTATGTGGTGTAATAGTTATTGTACTCCCTTCGTGGGTGATAGATCACGTGTTCAAGACCTGGTTATGTGGTGTAATGGTTAGTGTGCTCTCTTCGTGTGTGATAGATCATGTGTTCAAGACCTGGTCGTGTGGTGTAATGGTTAGTGTGCTCCCTTCATGTGTGATATATCATTTGTTCAAGACCTGGTTATGTGGTGTAATGGTTAGTGTGCTCCCTTCGTGTGTGATAGATCATGTGTTCAAGACCTGGTCATGTGGTGTAATGTTTAGTGTGCTCCCTTCGTGTGTGATAGATCACGTGTTCAAGACCTGGTCATGTGGTGTAATGGTTAGTGTGCTCCCTTCGTGTGTGATAGATCACGTGTTCAAGACCTGGTCGTGTGGTGTAATGGTTAGTGTGCTCCCTTCCTGTGTGATAGATCATGTGTTCAAGACCTGGTCGTGTGGTGTAATGGTTAGTGTGCTCCCTTCGTGTGTGATAGATCACGTGTTCAAGACCTGGTCGTGTGGTGTAATGGTTAGTGTGCTCCCTTCGTGTGTGATATATCACGTGTTCAAGACCTGGTCATGTGGTGTAATGCTTAGTGTGCTCCCTTCGTGTGTGATAGATCACGTGTTCAAGACCTGGTTCTATGGTGTAATGTTTAGTGTGCTCCCTTCGTGTGTGATAGATCACGTGTTCAAGACCTGGTCATGTGGTGTAATGCTTAGTGTGCTCCCTTCGTGTGTGATAGATCATGGGTTCAAGACCTGGTCGTGTGGTGTAATGGTTAGTGTGCTCCCTTCGTGTGTGATAGATCATGGGTTCAAGACCTGGTTATGTGGTGTAATTGTTAGTGTGCTCCCTTCGTGTGTGATAGATCACGTATTCAAGACCTGGTCATATGGTGTAATGGTTAGTGTGCTCCCTTCATGTGTGATAGATCATGGGTTCAAGACCTGGTCGTGTGGTGTAATGGTGTGTGTGCTCCCTTCATGTGTGATAGATCACGTGTTCAAGACCTGGTCGTATGGTGTAATGCTTAGTGTGCTCTCTTCGAGTGTGATAGATCATGGGTTCAAGATCTGGTTATGTGATGTAATGCTTAGTGTGCTCCTTCGTGTGTGTTAGATCACGTGTTCAAGACCTGGTCATGTGGTGTAATGGTTAGTGTGCTCCCTTCGTGTGTGATAGATCATGTGTTCAAGACCTGGTTGTGTGGTGTAATGGTTAGTGTGCTCCCTTCGTGTGCGATAGATCACGTGTGCAAGACCTGGTCGTGTGGTGTAATGGTTAGTGTGCTCCCTTCGTGTGTGATAGATCATGGGTTCAAGACCTGGTTATGTGGTGTAATGCTTAGTGTGCTCTCTTCGTGTGTGATAGATCACGTGTTCAAGACCTGGTCGTGTGGTGTAATGGTTAGTGTGCTCCCTTCGTGTGTGATAGATCATGTGTTCAAGACCTGGTCGTGTGGTGTAATGCTTAGTGTGCTCCCTTCGTGTGTGATAGATCACGTGTTCAAGACCTGGTTATGTGGTGTAATGTTTAGTGTGCTCCCTTCGTGTGTGATAGATCACGTGTTCAAGACCTGGTCATGTGGTGTAATGCTTAGTGTGCTCCCTTCGTGTGTGATAGATCACGTGTTCAATACTTGGTTATGTGGTGTAATGCTTAGTGTGCTCCCTTCGTGTGTGATAGATCATGGGTTCAAGACCTGGTCATATGGTGTAATGGTTAGTGTGCTCCCATCGTGTGTGATAGATCACGTGATCAAGACCTGGTCATATGGTGTAATGGTTAGTGTGCTCCCTTCGTGTGTGATAGATCACGTGGTCAAGACCTGGTCATGTGGTGTAATGGTTAGTGTGCTCCCTTCGTGTGTGATAGATCATGTGTTCAAGACCTGGTCGTGTGGTGTAATGGTTAGTGTCCTCCCTTCGTGGGTGATAGATCACGTGTTGAAGACCTGGTCGTGTGGTGTAATGGTTAGTGTGCTCCCTTCGTGTGTGATAGATCATGTGTTCAAGACCTGGTCATGTGGTGTAATGGTTAGTGTGCTCCCTTCGTGTGTGATATATCATGGGTTCAAGACCTGGTTATGTGGTGTAATAGTTATTGTACTCCCTTCGTGGGTGATAGATCACGTGTTCAAGACCTGGTTATGTGGTGTAATGGTTAGTGTGCTCTCTTCGTGTGTGATAGATCATGTGTTCAAGACCTGGTCGTGTGGTGTAATGGTTAGTGTGCTCCCTTCGTGTGTGATATATCATGTGTTAAAGACCTGGTTATGTGGTGTAATGGTTAGTGTGCTCCCTTCGTGTGTGATAGCTCATGTGTTCAAGACCTGGTCGTGTGGTGTAATATTTAGTGTGCTCCCTTCGTGTGTGATAGATCACGTGTTCAAGACCTTGTCATGTGGTGTAATGGTTAGTGTGCTCCCTTCGTGTGTGATAGATCACGTGTTCAAGACCTGGTCGTGTGGTGTAATGGTTAGTGTGCTCCTATCCTGTGTGATACATCATGTGTTCAAGACCTGGTCGTGTGTTGTAATCGTTAGTGTGCTCCCTTCGTGTGTGTTAGATCATGTGTTCAAGACCTGTTCGTGTGGTGTAATGGTTAGTGTGCTCCCTTCGTGTGTGATAGATCACATGTTCAAGACCTGGTCATGTGGTGTAATGCTTAGTGTGCTCCCTTCGTGTGTGATAGATCACGTGTTCAAGACCTGGTTCTATGGTGTAATGTTTAGTGTGCTCTCTTCGTGTGTGATAGATCACGTGTTCAAGACCTGGTCATGTGGTGTAATGCTTAGTGTGCTCCCTTCGTGTGTGATAGATCATGGGTTCAAGACCTGGTCGTGTGGTGTAATGGTTAGTGTGCTCCCTTCGTGTGTGATAGATCATGTGTTCAAGACCTGGTTATGTGGTGTAATGGTTAGTGTGCTCCCTTCGTGTGTGATAGATCACGTATTCAAGACCTGGTCATATGGTGTAATGGTTAGTGCGCTCCCTTCATGTGTGATAGATCACGTGTTCAAGACCTGGTCATATGGTGTAATGGTTAGTGTGCTCCCTTCATGTGTGATAGATCATGGGTTCAAGACCTGGTCGTGTGGTCTAATGGTGTGTGTGCTCCCTTCATGTGTGATAGATCACGTGTTCAAGACCTGGTCGTATGGTGTAATGCTTAGTGTGCTCTCTTCGAGTGTGATAGATCATGGGTTCAAGACCTGGTTATGTGATGTAATGCTTAGTGTGCTCCTTCGTGTGTGTTAGATCACGTGTTCAAGACCTGGTCATGTGGTGTAATGGTTAGTGTGCTCCCTTCCTGTGTGATAGATCATGTGTTCAAGACTTGGTTGTGTGGTGTAATGGTTAGTGTGCTCCCTTCGTGTGTGATAGATCACGTGTTCAAGACCCGGTCGTGTGGTGTAATGGTTAGTGTGCTCCCTTCGTGTGTGATAGATCACGTGTTCAAGACGTGGTCGTGTGGTGTAATGGTTAGTGTGCTCCCTTCGTGTGTGATAGATCCCGTGTTCAAGACCTGGTCATGTGGTGTAATGGTCAGTGTGCTCCCATCGTGTGTGATAGATCACGTGTTCAAGACCTGGTCATGTGGTGTAATGCTTAGTGTGCTCCCTTCGTGTGTGATAGATCACGTGTTCAAGAACTGGTCGTGTGGTGTAATGCTTAGTGTGCTCCCTTCGTGTGTGATAGATCACGTGTTCAAGACCTGGTCATGTGGTGTAATGGTTAGTGTGCTCCCTTCGTGTGTGATAGATCACGTGTTCAAGACCTGGTCGTGTGGTGTAATGTTTAGTGTGCTCCCTTCGTGTGTGATAGATCATGTGTTCAAGACCTGGTCATGTGGTGTAATGGTTAGTGTGCTCCCTTCGTGTGTGATAGATCATGTGTTCAAGACCTGGTCGTGTGGTGTAGTGTTTTGTGTGCTCCCTTCGTGTGTGATAGATCACGTGTTCAAGACCTGGTCATGTGGTGTAATGCTTAGTGTGCTCCCTTCGTGTGTGATAGATCATGTGTTCAAGACCTGGTCATGTGGTGTAATGGTTAGTGTACTCCCTTCGTGTGTGATAGATCATGTGTTCAAGACCTGCTCATGTGGTGTAATGGTTAGTGTGCTCCCTTCGTGTGTGATAAATCACGTGTTCAAGACCTGGTCGTGTGGTGTAATGGTTAGTGTACTCCCTTCGTGGGTGATAGATCACGTGTTCAAGACCTGGTCGTGTGGTGTAATGGTTAGTGTGCTCCCTTCGTGGTTTATAGATCACGTGTTCAAGACCTGGTCGTGTGGTGTAATGGTTAGTGTGCTCCCTTCGTGTGTGATAGATCACGTGTTCAAGACCTGGTCGTGTGGTGTAATGGTTAGTGTACTCCCTTCGTGTGTGATAGATCACGTGTTCAAGACCTGGTCATGTGGTGTAATGGTTAGTGTGCTCCCTTCGTGTGTGATAGATCACGTGTTCAAGACCTGGTCGTGTGGTGTAATGGTTAGTGTGCTCCCTTCGTGTGTGATAGATCATGTGTTCAAGACCTGGTCGTGTGGTGTATTGGTTAGTGTGCTAACTTCGTGTGTGATAGATCATGTGTTCAAGACCTGGTCATGTGGTGTAATGGCTAGTGTGCTCCCTTCGTGTGTGATATATCATGGGTTCAAGACCTGGTTATGTGGTGTAATAGTTATTGTACTCCCTTCATGGGTGATAGATCACGTGTTCAAGACCTGGTTATGTGGTGTAATGGTTAGTGTGCTCTCTTCGTGTGTAATAGATCATGTGTTCAAGACCTGGTCATGTGGTGTAATGGCTAGTGTGCTCCCTTCGTGTGTGATATATCATGGGTTCAAGACCTGGTTATGTGGTGTAATAGTTATTGTACTCCCTTCATGGGTGATAGATCACGTGTTCAAGACCTGGTTATGTGGTGTAATGGTTAGTGTGCTCCCTTCGTGTGTGATATATCATGTGTTCAAGACCTGGTTATGTGGTGTAATGGTTAGTGTGTTTCCTTCGTGTGTGATAGATCATGTGTTCAAGACCTGGTCGTGTTGTGTAATGTTTAGTGTGCTCCCTTCGTGTGTGATAGATCACGTGTTCAAGACCTGGTCATGTGGTGTAATGGTTAGTGTGCTCCCTTCGTGTGTGATAGATCACGTGTTCAAGACCTGGTCGTGTGGTGTAATGGTTAGTGTGCTCCCTTCCTGTGTGATAGATCATGTGTTCAAGACCTGGTCGTGTGGTGTAATGGTTAGTGTGCTCCCTTCGTGTGTGATAGATCACGTGTTCAAGACCTGGTCGTGTGGTGTAATGGTTAGTGTGCTCCCTTCGTGTGTGATATATCACATGTTCAAGACCTGGTCATGTGGTGTAATGCTTAGTGTGCTGCCTTCGTGTGTGATATATCACATGTTCAAGACCTGGTCATGTGGTGTAATGTTTAGTGTGCTCCCTTCGTGTGTGATAGATCACGTGTTCAAGACCTGGTCATGTGGTGTAATGCTTAGTGTGCTCCCTTCGTGTGTGATAGATCATGGGTTCAAGACCTGGTCGTGTGGTGTAATGGTTAGTGTGCTCCCTTCGTGTGTGATAGATCATGGGTTCAAGACCTGGTTATGTGGTGTAATTGTTAGTGTGCTCCCTTCGTGTGTGATAGATCACGTGTTCAAGACCTGGTCATATGGTGTAATGGTTAGTGTGCTCCCTTCATGTGTGATAGATCATGGGTTCAAGACCTGGTCGTGTGGTGTAATGGTGTGTGTGCTCCCTTCATGTGTGATAGATCACGTGTTCAAGACCTGGTCGTATGGTGTAATGCTTAGTGTGCTCTCTTCGAGTGTGATAGATCATGGGTTCAAGATCTGGTTATGTGATGTAATGCTTAGTGTGCTCCTTCGTGTGTGTTAGATCACCTGTTCAAGACCTGGTCATGTGGTGTAATGGTTAGTGTGCTCCCTTCGTGTGTGATAGATCATGTGTTCAAGACCTGGTTGTGTGGTGTAATGGTTAGTGTGCTCCCTTCGTGTGCGATAGATCACGTGTTCAAGACCCGGTCGTGTGGTGTAATGGTTAGTGTGCTCCCTTCGTGTGTGATAGATCACGTGTTCAAGACCTGGTCGTGTGGTGTAATGGTTAGTGTGCTCCCTTCGTGTGTGATAGATCATGGGTTCAAGACCTGGTTATGTGGTGTAATGCTTAGTGTGCTCTCTTCGTGTGTGATAGATCACGTGTTCAAGACCTGATCGTGTGGTGTAATGGTTAGTGTGCTCCCTTCGTGTGTGATAGATCATGTGTTCAAGACCTGGTCGTGTGGTGTAATGCTTAGTGTGCTCCCTTCGTGTGTGATAGATCACGTGTTGAAGACCTGGTTATGTGGTGTAATGTTTAGTGTGCTCCCTTCGTGTGTGATAGATCACGTGTTCAATACTTGGTTATGTGGTGTAATGCTTAGTGTGCTCCCTTCGTGTGTGATAGATCATGGGTTCAAGACCTGGTCATATGGTGTAATGGTTAGTGTGCTCCCATCGTGTGTGATAGATCACGTGATCAAGACCTGGTCATATGGTGTAATGGTTAGTGTGCTCCCTTCGTGTGTGATAGATCACGTGGTCAAGACCTGGTCATGTGGTGTAATGGTTAGTGTGCTCCCTTCGTGTGTGATAGATCACGTGTTGAAGACCTGGTTATGTGGTGTAATGTTTAGTGTGCTCCCTTCGTGTGTGATAGATCACGTGTTCAATACTTGGTTATGTGGTGTAATGCTTAGTGTGCTCCCTTCGTGTGTGATAGATCATGGGTTCAAGACCTGGTCATATGGTGTAATGGTTAGTGTGCTCCCATCGTGTGTGATAGATCACGTGATCAAGACCTGGTCATATGGTGTAATGGTTAGTGTGCTCCCTTCGTGTGTGATAGATCACGTGGTCAAGACCTGGTCATGTGGTGTAATGGTTAGTGTGCTCCCTTCGTGTGTGATAGATCATGTGTTCAAGACCTGGTCATGTGGTGTAATGGTTAGTGTCCTCCCTTCGTGGGTAATAGATCACGTGTTGAAGACCTGGTCGTGTGGTGTAATGGTTAGTGTGCTCCCTTCGTGTGTGATAGATCATGTCTTCAAGACCTGGTCATGTGGTGTAATGGTTAGTGCGCTCCCTTCATGTGTGATAGATCACGTGTTCAAGACCTGGTCATATGGTGTAATGGTTAGTGTGCTCCCTTCATGTGTGATAGATCATGGGTTCAAGACCTGGTCGTGTGGTCTAATGGTGTGTGTGCTCCCTTCATGTGTGATAGATCACGTGTTCAAGACCTGGTCGTATGGTGTAATGCTTAGTGTGCTCTCTTCGAATGTGATAGATCATGGGTTCAAGACCTGGTTATGTGATGTAATGCTTAGTGTGCTCCTTCGTGTGTGTTAGATCAC
Source organism: Bathymodiolus septemdierum (assembly GCA_963383655.1). Lineage (NCBI taxonomy): Eukaryota > Metazoa > Mollusca > Bivalvia > Mytilida > Modiolidae > Bathymodiolus > Bathymodiolus septemdierum. The sequence continues at coordinate 2,925,400 of OY726529.1, read as the reverse complement.
GTGTTCAAGACCTGGTCATGTGGTGTAATGGTTAGTGTCCTACCTTCCTGTGTGATAGATCATGTGTTCAAGACTTGGTTGTGTGGTGTAATGGTTAGTGTGCTCCCTTCGTGTGTGATAGATCACGTGTTCAAGACCCGGTCGTGTGGTGTAATGGTTAGTGTGCTCCCTTCGTGTGTGATAGATCACGTGTTCAAGACGTGGTCGTGTGGTGTAATGGTTAGTGTGCTCCCTTCGTGTGTGATAGATCACGTGTTCAAGACCTGGTCGTGTGGTGTAATGGTTAGTGTGCTCCCTTCGTGTGTGATAGATCATGGGTTCAAGACCTGGTTATGTGGTGTAATGCTTAGTGTGCTCTCTTCGTGTGTGATAGATCACGTGTTCAAGACCTGGTCGTGTGGTGTTATGGTTAGTGTGCTCCCTTCGTGTGTGATAGATCATGTGTTCAAGACCTGGTCGTGAGGTGTAATGCTTAGTGTGCTCCCTTCGTGTGTGATAGATCACGTGTTCAAGACCTGGTTATGTGGTGTAATGTTTAGTGTGCTCCCTTCATGTGTGATAGATCACGTGTTCAAGACCTGGTCATATGGTGTAATCCTTAGTGTGCTCCCTTCGTGTGTGATAGATCACGTGTTCAATACTTGGTTATGTGGTGTAATGCTTAGTGTGCTCCCTTCGTGTGTGATAGATCATGGGTTCAAGACCTGGTCATATGGTGTAATGGTTAGTGTGCTCTCTTCGTGTGTGATAGATCACGTGTTCAAGACCTGGTCGTGTGGTGTAATGGTTAGTGTGCTCCCTTCGTGTGTTATAGATCATGTGTTCAAGACCTGGTCGTGTGGTGTAATGCTTAGTGTGCTCCCTTCGTGTGTGATAGATCACGTGTTCAAGACCTGGTTATGTGGTGTAATGTTTAGTGTGCTCCCTTCGTGTGTGATAGATCACGTGTTCAAGACCTGGTCATGTGGTGTAATGCTTAGTGTGCTCCCTTCGTGTGTGATAGATCACGTGTTCAATACTTGGTTATGTGGTGTAATGCTTAGTGTGCTCCCTTCGTGTGTGATAGATCATGGGTTCAAGACCTGGTCATATGGTGTAATGGTTAGTGTGCTCCCATCGTGTGTGATAGATCACGTGATCAAGACCTGGTCATATGGTGTAATGGTTAGTGTGCTCCCTTCGTGTGTGATAGATCATGTGTTCAATACCTGGTCGTGTGGTGTAATGGTTAGTGTGCTCCCTTCGTGTGTGATATATCATGTGTTAAAGACCTGGTTATGTGGTGTAATGGTTAGTGTGCTCCCTTCGTGTGTGATAGATCATGTGTTCAAGACCTGATCGTGTGGTGTAATATTTAGTGTGCTCCCTTCGTGTGTGATATATCACGTGTTCAAGACCTTGTCATGTGGTGTAATGGTTAGTGTGCTCCCTTCGTGTGTGATAGATCACGTGTTCAAGACCTGGTCGTGTGGTGTAATGGTTAGTGTGCTCCCTTCCTGTGTGATACATCATGTGTTCAAGACCTGGTCGTGTGGTGTAATGGTTAGTGTGCTCCCTTCGTGTGTGTTAGATCATGTGTTCAAGACCTGGTCGTGTGGTGTAATGGTTAGTGTGCTCCCTTCGTGTGTGATAGATCACATGTTCAAGACCTGGTCATGTGGTGTAATGCTTAGTGTGCTCCCTTCGTGTGTGATAGATCACGTGTTCAAGACCTGGTTCTATGGTGTAATGTTTAGTGTGCTCCCTTCGTGTGTGATAGATCACGTGTTCAAGACCTGGTCATGTGGTGTAATGCTTAGTGTGCTCCCTTCGTGTGTGATAGATCATGGGTTCAAGACCTGGTCGTGTGGTGTAATGGTTAGTGTGCTCCCTTCGTGTGTGATAGATCATGGGTTCAAGACCTGGTTATGTGGTGTAATGGTTAGTGTGCTCCCTTCGTGTGTGATAGATCACGTATTCAAGACCTGGTCATATGGTGTAATGGTTAGTGCGCTCCCTTCATGTGTGATAGATCACGTGTTCAAGACCTGGTCATATGGTGTAATGGTTAGTGTGCTCCCTTCATGTGTGATAGATCATGGGTTCAAGACCTGGTCGTGTGGTCTAATGGTGTGTGTGCTCCCTTCATGTGTGATAGATCACGTGTTCAAGACCTGGTCGTATGGTGTAATGCTTAGTGTGCTCTCTTCGAGTGTGATAGATCATGGGTTCAAGACCTGGTTATGTGGTGTAATGGTTAGTGTGCTACCTTCCTGTGTGATAGATCATGTGTTCAAGACTTGGTTGTGTGGTGTAATGGTTAGTGTTCTCCCTTCGTGTGTGATAGATCACGTGTTCAAGACCCGGTCGTGTGGTGTAATGGTTAGTGTGCTCCCTTCGTGTGTGATAGATCACGTGTTCAAGACGTGGTCGTGTGGTGTAATGGTTAGTGTGCTCTCTTCGTGTGTGATAGATCACGTGTTCAAGACCTGGTCGTGTGGTGTTATGGTTAGTGTGCTCCCTTCGTGTGTGATAGATCATGTGTTCAAGACCTGGTCGTGAGGTGTAATGCTTAGTGTGCTCCCTTCGTGTGTGATAGATCACGTGTTCAAGACCTGGTTATGTGGTGTAATGTTTAGTGTGCTCCCTTCGTGTGTGATAGATCACGTGTTCAAGACCTGGTCATGTGGTGTAATCCTTAGTGTGCTCCCTTCGTGTGTGATAGATCACGTGTTCAATACTTGGTTATGTGGTGTAATACTTAGTGTGCTCCCTTCGTGTGTGATAGATCATGGGTTCAAGACCTGGTCATATGGTGTAATGGTTAGTGTGCTCCCATCGTGTGTGATAGATCACGTGATCAAGACCTGGTCATATGGTGTAATGGTTAGTGTGCTCCCTTCGTGTGTGATAGATCACGTGGTCAAGACCTGGTTATGTGGTGTAATGGTTAGTGTGCTCCCTTCGTGTGTGATAGATCATGTGTTCAAGACCTGGTTATGTGGTGTAATGGTTAGTGTGCTTCCTTCGTGTGTGATAGATCATGTGTTCAAGACCTGGTCGTGTGGTGTAATGTTTAGTGTGCTCCCTTCGTGTGTGATAGATCATGTGTTCAAGACCTGGTCATGTGGTGTAATGTTTAGTGTGCTCCCTTCGTGTGTGATAGATCACGTGTTCAAGACCTGGTCATGTGGTGTAATGCTTAGTGTGTTCCCTTCGTGGGTGATATATCACGTGTTCAAGACCTGGTCGTGTGGTGTAATGGTTAGTGTGCTCCCTTCGTGTGTGATAGATCATGGGTTCAAGACCTGGTTATGTGGTGTAATAGTTAGTGTACTCCCTTCGTGGGTGATAGATCACGTGTTCAAGACCTGGTTATGTGGTGTAATGGTTAGTGTGCTCTCTTCGTGTGTGATAGATCACGTGTTCAAGACCTGGTCGTGTGGTGTAATAGTTAGTGTGCTCCTTTCGTGTGTGATATATCATGTGTTAAAGACCTGGTTATGTGGTGTAATGGTTAGTATGCTCCCTTCGTGTGTGATAGATCATGTGTTCAAGACAAGGTCGTGTGGTGTAATGCTTAGTGTGCTCCCTTCGTGTGTGATAGATCATGTGTTCACGACCTGGTCATTTGTTGTAATGGCTAGTATGCTCCCTTCGTGTGTGATAGATCATGGGTTCAAGACCTGGTCATGTGGTGTAATGCTTAGTGTGCTCCCTTCGTGTGTGATAGATCACGTGTTCAATACCTGGTTATGTGGTGTAATGGTTAGTGTGCTCCATTCGTGTGTGATAGATCACGTGTTCAAGACCTGGTCGTGTGGTGTAATGGTTAGTGTGCTCCCTTCGTGTGTGATAGATCATGTGTTCAAGACCTGGTTATGTGGTGTAATGGTTAGTGTGCTCCCTTCGTGTGTGATAGATCACGTGTTCAAGACCTGGTTCTATGGTGTAATGTTTAGTGTGCTCCCTTCGTGTGTGATAGATCACGTGTTCAAGACCTGGTCGTATGGTGTAATGGTTAGTGTGCTCCCTTCATGTGTGATATATCATGGGTTCAAGACCTGGTCGTGTGGTATAATGGTTTGTGTGCTCCCTTCATGTGTGATAGATCACGTGTTCAAGACCTGGTCGCATGGTGTAATGCTTAGTGTGCTCCCTTCATGTGTGATAGATCATGGGTTCAAGACCTGGTCGTATGGTGTAATGGTTAGTGTGCTCCCTTCGTGTGTGATAGATCACGTGTTCAAGACCTGGCTATGTGGTGTAATTCTTAGTGTGCTCCCTTCGTGTGTGATAGTTCATGGGTTCAAGACCTGGTCGTGTGGTGTAATGGTTGGTGTGCTCCCTTCGTGTGTGATAGATCATGTGTTCAAGACCTGGTTGTGTGGTGTAATGGTTAGTGTGCTCCCTTCGTGTGTGATAGATCACGTGTTCAAGACCTGGTCGTGTGGTGTAATGGTTAGTGTGCTCCCTTCGTGTGTGATAGATCATGGGTTCAAGACCTGGTTATGTGGTGTAATGCTTAGTGTGCTCTCTTCGTGTGTGATAGATCACGTGTTCAAGACCTGATCGTGTGGTGTAATGGTTAGTGTGCTCCCTTCGTGTGTGATAGATCATGTGTTCAAGACCTGGTCGTGTGGTGTAATGCTTAGTGTGCTCCCTTCGTGTGTGATAGATCACGTGTTGAAGACCTGGTTATGTGGTGTAATGTTTAGTGTGCTCCCTTCGTGTGTGATAGATCACGTGTTCAATACTTGGTTATGTGGTGTAATGCTTAGTGTGCTCCCTTCGTGTGTGATAGATCATGGGTTCAAGACCTGGTCATATGGTGTAATGGTTAGTGTGCTCCCATCGTGTGTGATAGATCACGTGATCAAGACCTGGTCATATGGTGTAATGGTTAGTGTGCTCCCTTCGTGTGTGATAGATCACGTGGTCAAGACCTGGTCATGTGGTGTAATGGTTAGTGTGCTCCCTTCGTGTGTGATAGATCATGTGTTCAAGACCTGGTCGTGTGGTGTAATGGTTAGTGTCCTCCCTTCGTGGGTAATAGATCACGTGTTGAAGACCTGGTCGTGTGGTGTAATGGTTAGTGTGCTCCCTTCGTGTGTGATAGATCATGTCTTCAAGACCTGGTCATGTGGTGTAATGGTTAGTGCGCTCCCTTCATGTGTGATAGATCACGTGTTCAAGACCTGGTCATATGGTGTAATGGTTAGTGTGCTCCCTTCATGTGTGATAGATCATGGGTTCAAGACCTGGTCGTGTGGTCTAATGGTGTGTGTGCTCCCTTCATGTGTGATAGATCACGTGTTCAAGACCTGGTCGTATGGTGTAATGCTTAGTGTGCTCTCTTCGAATGTGATAGATCATGGGTTCAAGACCTGGTTATGTGATGTAATGCTTAGTGTGCTCCTTCGTGTGTGTTAGATCACGTGTTCAAGACCTGGTCATGTGGTGTAATGGTTAGTGTCCTACCTTCCTGTGTGATAGATCATGTGTTCAAGACTTGGTTGTGTGGTGTAATGGTTAGTGTGCTCCCTTCGTGTGTGATAGATCACGTGTTCAAGACCCGGTCGTGTGGTGTAATGGTTAGTGTGCTCCCTTCGTGTGTGATAGATCACGTGTTCAAGACGTGGTCGTGTGGTGTAATGGTTAGTGTGCTCCCTTCGTGTGTGATAGATCACGTGTTCAAGACCTGGTCGTGTGGTGTAATGGTTAGTGTGCTCCCTTCGTGTGTAATAGATCATGGGTTCAAGACCTGGTTATGTGGTGTAATGCTTAGTGTGCTCTCTTCGTGTGTGATAGATCACGTGTTCAAGACCTGGTCGTGTGGTGTTATGGTTAGTGTGCTCCCTTCGTGTGTGATAGATCATGTGTTCAAGACCTGGTCGTGAGGTGTAATGCTTAGTGTGCTCCCTTCGTGTGTGATAGATCACGTGTTCAAGACCTGGTTATGTGGTGTAATGTTTAGTGTGCTCCCTTCATGTGTGATAGATCACGTGTTCAAGACCTGGTCATATGGTGTAATCCTTAGTGTGCTCCCTTCGTGTGTGATAGATCACGTGTTCAATAATTGGTTATGTGGTGTAATGCTTAGTGTGCTCCCTTCGTGTGTGATAGATCATGGGTTCAAGACCTGGTCATATGGTGTAATGGTTAGTGTGCTCTCTTCGTGTGTGATAGATCACGTGTTCAAGACCTGGTCGTGTGGTGTAATGGTTAGTGTGCTCCCTTCGTGTGTTATAGATCATGTGTTCAAGACCTGGTCGTGTGGTGTAATGCTTAGTGTGCTCCCTTCGTGTGTGATAGATCACGTGTTCAAGACCTGGTTATGTGGTGTAATGTTTAGTGTGCTCCCTTCGTGTGTGATAGATCACGTGTTCAAGACCTGGTCATGTGGTGTAATGCTTAGTGTGCTCCCTTCGTGTGTGATAGATCACGTGTTCAATACTTGGTTATGTGGTGTAATGCTTAGTGTGCTCCCTTCGTGTGTGATAGATCATGGGTTCAAGACCTGGTCATATGGTGTAATGGTTAGTGTGCTCCCATCGTGTGTGATAGATCACGTGATCAAGACCTGGTCATATGGTGTAATGGTTAGTGTGCTCCCTTCGTGTGTGATAGATCATGTGTTCAATACCTGGTCGTGTGGTGTAATGGTTAGTGTGCTCCCTTCGTGTGTGATATATCATGTGTTAAAGACCTGGTTATGTGGTGTAATGGTTAGTGTGCTCCCTTCGTGTGTGATATATCATGTGTTCAAGACCTGATCGTGTGGTGTAATATTTAGTGTGCTCCCTTCGTGTGTGATAGATCACGTGTTCAAGACCTTGTCATGTGGTGTAATGGTTAGTGTGCTCCCTTCGTGTGTGATAGATCACGTGTTCAAGACCTGGTCGTGTGGTGTAATGGTTAGTGTGCTCCCTTCCTGTGTGATACATCATGTGTTCAAGACCTGGTCGTGTGGTGTAATGGTTAGTGTGCTCCCTTCGTGTGTGTTAGATCATGTGTTCAAGACCTGGTCGTGTGGTGTAATGGTTAGTGTGCTCCCTTCGTGTGTGATAGATCACATGTTCAAGACCTGGTCATGTGGTGTAATGCTTAGTGTGCTCCCTTCGTGTGTGATAGATCACGTGTTCAAGACCTGGTTCTATGGTGTAATGTTTAGTGTGCTCCCTTCGTGTGTGATAGATCACGTGTTCAAGACCTGGTCATGTGGTGTAATGCTTAGTGTGCTCCCTTCGTGTGTGATAGATCATGGGTTCAAGACCTGGTCGTGTGGTGTAATGGTTAGTGTGCTCCCTTCGTGTGTGATAGATCATGGGTTCAAGACCTGGTTATGTGGTGTAATGGTTAGTGTGCTCCCTTCGTGTGTGATAGATCACGTATTCAAGACCTGGTCATATGGTGTAATGGTTAGTGCGCTCCCTTCATGTGTGATAGATCACGTGTTCAAGACCTGGTCATATGGTGTAATGGTTAGTGTGCTCCCTTCATGTGTGATAGATCATGGGTTCAAGACCTGGTCGTGTGGTCTAATGGTGTGTGTGCTCCCTTCATGTGTGATAGATCACGTGTTCAAGACCTGGTCGTATGGTGTAATGCTTAGTGTGCTCTCTTCGAGTGTGATAGATCATGGGTTCAAGACCTGGTTATGTGGTGTAATGGTTAGTGTGCTACCTTCCTGTGTGATAGATCATGTGTTCAAGACTTGGTTGTGTGGTGTAATGGTTAGTGTTCTCCCTTCGTGTGTGATAGATCACGTGTTCAAGACCCGGTCGTGTGGTGTAATGGTTAGTGTGCTCCCTTTGTGTGTGATAGATCACGTGTTCAAGACGTGGTCGTGTGGTGTAATGGTTAGTGTGCTCTCTTCGTGTGTGATAGATCACGTGTTCAAGACCTGGTCGTGTGGTGTTATGGTTAGTGTGCTCCCTTCGTGTGTGATAGATCATGTGTTCAAGACCTGGTCGTGAGGTGTAATGCTTAGTGTGCTCCCTTCGTGTGTGATAGATCACGTGTTCAAGACCTGGTTATGTGGTGTAATGTTTAGTGTGCTCCCTTCGTGTGTGATAGATCACGTGTTCAAGACCTGGTCATGTGGTGTAATCCTTAGTGTGCTCCCTTCGTGTGTGATAGATCACGTGTTCAATACTTGGTTATGTGGTGTAATACTTAGTGTGCTCCCTTCGTGTGTGATAGATCATGGGTTCAAGACCTGGTCATATGGTGTAATGGTTAGTGTGCTCCCATCGTGTGTGATAGATCACGTGATCAAGACCTGGTCATATGGTGTAATGGTTAGTGTGCTCCCTTCGTGTGTGATAGATCACGTGGTCAAGACCTGGTTATGTGGTGTAATGGTTAGTGTGCTCCCTTCGTGTGTGATAGATCATGTGTTCAAGACCTGGTTATGTGGTGTAATGGTTAGTGTGCTTCCTTCGTGTGTGATAGATCATGTGTTCAAGACCTGGTCGTGTGGTGTAATGTTTAGTGTGCTCCCTTCGTGTGTGATAGATCATGTGTTCAAGACCTGGTCATGTGGTGTAATGTTTAGTGTGCTCCCTTCGTGTGTGATAGATCACGTGTTCAAGACCTGGTCATGTGGTGTAATGCTTAGTGTGCTCCCTTCGTGTGTGATAGATCACGTGTTCAATACTTGGTTATGTGGTGTAATGCTTAGTGTGCTCCCTTCGTGTGTGATAGATCATGGGTTCAAGACCTGGTCATATGGTGTAATGGTTAGTGTGCTCCCATCGTGTGTGATAGATCACGTGATCAAGACCTGGTCATATGGTGTAATGGTTAGTGTGCTCCCTTCGTGTGTGATAGATCATGTGTTCAATACCTGGTCGTGTGGTGTAATGGTTAGTGTGCTTCCTTCGTGTGTGATATATCATGTGTTAAAGACCTGGTTATGTGGTGTAATGGTTAGTGTGCTCCCTTCGTGTGTGATATATCATGTGTTCAAGACCTGATCGTGTGGTGTAATATTTAGTGTGCTCCCTTCGTGTGTGATAGATCACGTGTTCAAGACCTTGTCATGTGGTGTAATGGTTAGTGTGCTCCCTTCGTGTGTGATAGATCACGTGTTCAAGACCTGGTCGTGTGGTGTAATGGTTAGTGTGCTCCCTTCCTGTGTGATACATCATGTGTTCAAGACCTGGTCGTGTGGTGTAATGGTTAGTGTGCTCCCTTCGTGTGTGTTAGATCATGTGTTCAAGACCTGGTCGTGTGGTGTAATGGTTAGTGTGCTCCCTTCGTGTGTGATAGATCACATGTTCAAGACCTGGTCATGTGGTGTAATGCTTAGTGTGCTCCCTTCGTGTGTGATAGATCACGTGTTCAAGACCTGGTTCTATGGTGTAATGTTTAGTGTGCTCCCTTCGTGTGTGATAGATCACGTGTTCAAGACCTGGTCATGTGGTGTAATGCTTAGTGTGCTCCCTTCGTGTGTGATAGATCATGGGTTCAAGACCTGGTCGTGTGGTGTAATGGTTAGTGTGCTCCCTTCGTGTGTGATAGATCATGGGTTCAAGACCTGGTTATGTGGTGTAATGGTTAGTGTGCTCCCTTCGTGTGTGATAGATCACGTATTCAAGACCTGGTCATATGGTGTAATGGTTAGTGCGCTCCCTTCATGTGTGATAGATCACGTGTTCAAGACCTGGTCATATGGTGTAATGGTTAGTGTGCTCCCTTCATGTGTGATAGATCATGGGTTCAAGACCTGGTCGTGTGGTCTAATGGTGTGTGTGCTCCCTTCATGTGTGATAGATCACGTGTTCAAGACCTGGTCGTATGGTGTAATGCTTAGTGTGCTCTCTTCGAGTGTGATAGATCATGGGTTCAAGACCTGGTTATGTGGTGTAATGGTTAGTGTGCTACCTTCCTGTGTGATAGATCATGTGTTCAAGACTTGGTTGTGTGGTGTAATGGTTAGTGTTCTCCCTTCGTGTGTGATAGATCACGTGTTCAAGACCCGGTCGTGTGGTGTAATGGTTAGTGTGCTCCCTTTGTGTGTGATAGATCACGTGTTCAAGACGTGGTCGTGTGGTGTAATGGTTAGTGTGCTCTCTTCGTGTGTGATAGATCACGTGTTCAAGACCTGGTCGTGTGGTGTTATGGTTAGTGTGCTCCCTTCGTGTGTGATAGATCATGTGTTCAAGACCTGGTCGTGAGGTGTAATGCTTAGTGTGCTCCCTTCGTGTGTGATAGATCACGTGTTCAAGACCTGGTTATGTGGTGTAATGTTTAGTGTGCTCCCTTCGTGTGTGATAGATCACGTGTTCAAGACCTGGTCATGTGGTGTAATCCTTAGTGTGCTCCCTTCGTGTGTGATAGATCACGTGTTCAATACTTGGTTATGTGGTGTAATACTTAGTGTGCTCCCTTCGTGTGTGATAGATCATGGGTTCAAGACCTGGTCATATGGTGTAATGGTTAGTGTGCTCCCATCGTGTGTGATAGATCACGTGATCAAGACCTGGTCATATGGTGTAATGGTTAGTGTGCTCCCTTCGTGTGTGATAGATCACGTGGTCAAGACCTGGTTATGTGGTGTAATGGTTAGTGTGCTCCCTTCGTGTGTGATAGATCATGTGTTCAAGACCTGGTTATGTGGTGTAATGGTTAGTGTGCTTCCTTCGTGTGTGATAGATCATGTGTTCAAGACCTGGTCGTGTGGTGTAATGTTTAGTGTGCTCCCTTCGTGTGTGATAGATCATGTGTTCAAGACCTGGTCATGTGGTGTAATGTTTAGTGTGCTCCCTTCGTGTGTGATAGATCACGTGTTCAAGACCTGGTCATGTGGTGTAATGCTTAGTGTGTTCCCTTCGTGGGTGATATATCACGTGTTCAAGACCTGGTCGTGTGGTGTAATGGTTAGTGTGCTCCCTTCGTGTGTGATAGATCATGGGTTCAAGACCTGGTTATGTGGTGTAATAGTTAGTGTACTCCCTTCGTGGGTGATAGATCACGTGTTCAAGACCTGGTTATGTGGTGTAATGGTTAGTGTGCTCTCTTCGTGTGTGATAGATCACGTGTTCAAGACCTGGTCGTGTGGTGTAATAGTTAGTGTGCTCCTTTCGTGTGTGATATATCATGTGTTAAAGACCTGGTTATGTGGTGTAATGGTTAGTATGCTCCCTTCGTGTGTGATAGATCATGTGTTCAAGACAAGGTCGTGTGGTGTAATGCTTAGTGTGCTCCCTTCGTGTGTGATAGATCATGTGTTCACGACCTGGTCATTTGTTGTAATGGCTAGTATGCTCCCTTCGTGTGTGATAGATCATGGGTTCAAGACCTGGTCATGTGGTGTAATGCTTAGTGTGCTCCCTTCGTGTGTGATAGATCACGTGTTCAATACCTGGTTATGTGGTGTAATGGTTAGTGTGCTCCATTCGTGTGTGATAGATCACGTGTTCAAGACCTGGTCGTGTGGTGTAATGGTTAGTGTGCTCCCTTCGTGTGTGATAGATCATGTGTTCAAGACCTGGTTATGTGGTGTAATGGTTAGTGTGCTCCCTTCGTGTGTGATAGATCACGTGTTCAAGACCTGGTTCTATGGTGTAATGTTTAGTGTGCTCCCTTCGTGTGTGATAGATCACGTGTTCAAGACCTGGTCGTATGGTGTAATGGTTAGTGTGCTCCCTTCATGTGTGATATATCATGGGTTCAAGACCTGGTCGTGTGGTGTAATGGTTTGTGTGCTCCCTTCATGTGTGATAGATCACGTGTTCAAGACCTGGTCGCATGGTGTAATGCTTAGTGTGCTCCCTTCATGTGTGATAGATCATGGGTTCAAGACCTGGTCGTATGGTGTAATGGTTAGTGTGCTCCCTTCGTGTGTGATAGATCACGTGTTCAAGACCTGGCTATGTGGTGTAATTCTTAGTGTGCTCCCTTCGTGTGTGATAGTTCATGGGTTCAAGACCTGGTCGTGTGGTGTAATGGTTGGTGTGCTCCCTTCGTGTGTGATAGATCATGTGTTCAAGACCTGGTCGTTTGGTGTAATGGTTAGTGTGATCCCTTCGTGTGTGATAGATCACGTGTTCAAGATCTGGTCGTGTGGTGTAATGGTTAGTGTGCGCCCTTCGTGTGTGATAGATCACGTGTTCAAGACCTGGTCGTGTGGTGTAATGGTTAGTGTGCTCCTTCGTGTGTGATAGATCATGGGTTCAAGACCTGGTCGTGTGGTGTAATGCTTAGTGTGCTCCCTTCGTGTGTGATAGATCATGGGTTCAAGACCTGATCGTGTGGTGTAATGGTTAGTGTGCTCCCTTTGTGTGTGATAGATCACGTGTTCAAGACATGGTTATGTGGTGTAATGTTTAGTGTGCTCTCTTCGTGTGTGATAGATCACGTGTTCAAGACCTGGTCATGTGGTGTAATGCTTAGTGTGCTCCCTTCGTGTGTGATAGATCACGTGTTCAAAACCTGGTCATGTGGTGTAATGCTTAGTGTGCTCCCTTCGTGTGTGATAGATCATGGGTTCAAGACCTGGTCGTGTGATGTAATGTTTAGTGTGCTCCCTTCGTGTGTGATAGATCACGTGTTCAAGACCTGGTCATGTGGTGTAATCCTTAGTGTGCTCCCTTCGTGTGTGATAGATCACGTGTTCAATACTTGGTTATGTGGTGTAATGCTTAGTGTGCTCCCTTCGTGTGTGATAGATCATGGGTTCAAGACCTGGTCATATGGTGTAATGGTTAGTGTGCTCCCATCGTGTGTGATAGATCACGTGATCATGACCTGGTCATATGGTGTAATGGTTAGTGTGCTCCCTTCGTGTGTGATAGATCACGTGGTCAAGACCTGGTTATGTGGTGTAATGGTTAGTGTGCTCCCTTCGTGTGTGATAGATCATGTGTTCAAGACCTGGTTATGTGGTGTAATGGTTAGTGTGCTTCCTTCGTGTGTGATAGATCATGTGTTCAAGACCTGGTCGTGTTGTGTAATGTTTAGTGTGCTCCCTTCGTGTGTGATAGATCATGTGTTCAAGACCTGGTCATGTGGTGTAATGTTTAGTCTGCTCCCTTCGTGTGTGATAGATCACGTGTTCAAGACCTGGTCATGTGGTGTAATGCTTAGTGTGTTCCCTTCGTGGGTGATATATCACGTGTTCAAGACCTGGTCGTGTGGTGTAATGGTTAGTGTGCTCCCTTCGTGTGTGATAGATCATGGGTTCAAGACCTGGTCGTGTGGTGTAATAGTTAGTGTACTCCCTTCGTGGGTGATAGATCACGTGTTCAAGACCTGGTTATGTGGTGTAATGGTTAGTGTGCTCTCTTCGTGTGTGATAGATCACGTGTTCAAGACCTGGTCGTGTGGTGTAATGGTTAGTGTGCTCCTTTCGTGTGTGATATATCATGTGTTAAAGACCTGGTTATGTGGTGTAATGGTTAGTATGCTCCCTTCGTGTGTGATAGATCATGTGTTCAAGACAAGGTCGTGTGGTGTAATGTTTAGTGTGCTCCCTTCGTGTGTGATAGATCACGTGTTCACGACCTGGTCATTTGTTGTAATGGCTAGTATGCTCCCTTCGTGTGTGATAGATCATGGGTTCAAGACCTGGTCATGTGGTGTAATGCTTAGTGTGCTCCCTTCGTGTGTGATAGATCACGTGTTCAATACCTGGTTATGTGGTGTAATGGTTAGTGTGCTCCATTCGTGTGTGATAGATCACGTGTTCAAGACCTGGTCGTGTGGTGTAATGGTTAGTGTGCTCCCTTCGTGTGTGATAGATCATGTGTTCAAGACCTGGTTATGTGGTGTAATGGTTAGTGTGCTCCCTTCGTGTGTGATAGATCACGTGTTCAAGACCTGGTTCTATGGTGTAATGTTTAGTGTGCTCCCTTCGTGTGTGATAGATCACGTGTTCAAGACCTGGTCGTATGGTGTAATGGTTAGTGTGCTCCCTTCATGTGTGATATATCATGGGTTCAAGACCTGGTCGTGTGGTGTAATGGTTTGTGTGCTCCCTTCATGTGTGATAGATCACGTGTTCAAGACCTGGTCGCATGGTGTAATGCTTAGTGTGCTCCCTTCATGTGTGATAGATCATGGGTTCAAGACCTGGTCGTATGGTGTAATGGTTAGTGTGCTCCCTTCGTGTGTGATAGATCACGTGTTCAAGACCTGGCTATGTGGTGTAATTCTTAGTGTGCTCCCTTCGTGTGTGATAGTTCATGGGTTCAAGACCTGGTCGTGTGGTGTAATGGTTGGTGTGCTCCCTTCGTGTGTGATAGATCATGTGTTCAAGACCTGGTCGTTTGGTGTAATGGTTAGTGTGATCCCTTCGAGTGTGTGATAGATCACGTGTTCAAGATCTGGTCGTGTGGTGTAATGGTTAGTGTGCGCCCTTCGTGTGTGATAGATCACGTGTTCAAGACCTGGTCGTGTGGTGTAATGGTTAGTGTGCTCCTTCGTGTGTGATAGATCATGGGTTCAAGACCTGGTCGTGTGGTGTAATGCTTAGTGTGCTCCCTTCGTGTGTGATAGATCATGGGTTCAAGACCTGGTCGTGTGGTGTAATGGTTAGTGTGCTCCCTTTGTGTGTGATAGATCACGTGTTCAAGACATGGTTATGTGGTGTAATGTTTAGTGTGCTCTCTTCGTGTGTGATAGATCACGTGTTCAAGACCTGGTCATGTGGTGTAATGCTTAGTGTGCTCCCTTCGTGTGTGATAGATCACGTGTTCAAAACCTGGTCATGTGGTGTAATGCATAGTGTGCTCCCTTCGTGTGTGATAGATCATGGGTTCAAGACCTGGTCGTGTGATGTAATGTTTAGTGTGCTCCCTTCGAGTGTGATAGATCACGTGTTCAAGACCTGGTCGTGTGGTGTAATGTTTAATGTGCTCCCTTCGTGTGTGATAGATCACGTGTTCAAAACCTGGTCATGTGGTGTAATGCTTAGTGTGCTCCCTTCGTGTGTGATAGATCATGGGTTCAAGACCTGGTCGTGTGATGTAATGTTTAGTGTGCTCCCTTCGTGTGTGATAGATCACGTGTTCAAGACCTGGTCATGTGGTGTAATCCTTAGTGTGCTCCCTTCGTGTGTGATAGATCACGTGTTCAATACTTGGTTATGTGGTGTAATGCTTAGTGTGCTCCCTTCGTGTGTGATAGATCATGGGTTCAAGACCTGGTCATATGGTGTAATGGTTAGTGTGCTCCCATCGTGTGTGATAGATCACGTGATCATGACCTGGTCATATGGTGTAATGGTTAGTGTGCTCCCTTCGTGTGTGATAGATCACGTGGTCAAGACCTGGTTATGTGGTGTAATGG
Organism: Bathymodiolus septemdierum; assembly: GCA_963383655.1. Classification (NCBI taxonomy): domain Eukaryota; kingdom Metazoa; phylum Mollusca; class Bivalvia; order Mytilida; family Modiolidae; genus Bathymodiolus; species Bathymodiolus septemdierum. The sequence continues at coordinate 2,910,124 of OY726529.1, read as the reverse complement.
TTAGTGTGCTCCCTTCGTGTGTGATAGATCATGTGTTCAAGACCTGGTTATGTGGTGTAATGGTTAGTGTGCTTCCTTCGTGTGTGATAGATCATGTGTTCAAGACCTGGTCGTGTTGTGTAATGTTTAGTGTGCTCCCTTCGTGTGTGATAGATCATGTGTTCAAGACCTGGTCATGTGGTGTAATGTTTAGTCTGCTCCCTTCGTGTGTGATAGATCACGTGTTCAAGACCTGGTCATGTGGTGTAATGCTTAGTGTGTTCCCTTCGTGGGTGATATATCACGTGTTCAAGACCTGGTCGTGTGGTGTAATGGTTAGTGTGCTCCCTTCGTGTGTGATAGATCATGGGTTCAAGACCTGGTCGTGTGGTGTAATAGTTAGTGTACTCCCTTCGTGGGTGATAGATCACGTGTTCAAGACCTGGTTATGTGGTGTAATGGTTAGTGTGCTCTCTTCGTGTGTGATAGATCACGTGTTCAAGACCTGGTCGTGTGGTGTAATGGTTAGTGTGCTCCTTTCGTGTGTGATATATCATGTGTTAAAGACCTGGTTATGTGGTGTAATGGTTAGTATGCTCCCTTCGTGTGTGATAGATCATGTGTTCAAGACAAGGTCGTGTGGTGTAATGTTTAGTGTGCTCCCTTCGTGTGTGATAGATCACGTGTTCACGACCTGGTCATTTGTTGTAATGGCTAGTATGCTCCCTTCGTGTGTGATAGATCATGGGTTCAAGACCTGGTCATGTGGTGTAATGCTTAGTGTGCTCCCTTCGTGTGTGATAGATCACGTGTTCAATACCTGGTTATGTGGTGTAATGGTTAGTGTGCTCCATTCGTGTGTGATAGATCACGTGTTCAAGACCTGGTCGTGTGGTGTAATGGTTAGTGTGCTCCCTTCGTGTGTGATAGATCATGTGTTCAAGACCTGGTTATGTGGTGTAATGGTTAGTGTGCTCCCTTCGTGTGTGATAGATCACGTGTTCAAGACCTGGTTCTATGGTGTAATGTTTAGTGTGCTCCCTTCGTGTGTGATAGATCACGTGTTCAAGACCTGGTCGTATGGTGTAATGGTTAGTGTGCTCCCTTCATGTGTGATATATCATGGGTTCAAGACCTGGTCGTGTGGTGTAATGGTTTGTGTGCTCCCTTCATGTGTGATAGATCACGTGTTCAAGACCTGGTCGCATGGTGTAATGCTTAGTGTGCTCCCTTCATGTGTGATAGATCATGGGTTCAAGACCTGGTCGTATGGTGTAATGGTTAGTGTGCTCCCTTCGTGTGTGATAGATCACGTGTTCAAGACCTGGCTATGTGGTGTAATTCTTAGTGTGCTCCCTTCGTGTGTGATAGTTCATGGGTTCAAGACCTGGTCGTGTGGTGTAATGGTTGGTGTGCTCCCTTCGTGTGTGATAGATCATGTGTTCAAGACCTGGTCGTTTGGTGTAATGGTTAGTGTGATCCCTTCGAGTGTGTGATAGATCACGTGTTCAAGATCTGGTCGTGTGGTGTAATGGTTAGTGTGCGCCCTTCGTGTGTGATAGATCACGTGTTCAAGACCTGGTCGTGTGGTGTAATGGTTAGTGTGCTCCTTCGTGTGTGATAGATCATGGGTTCAAGACCTGGTCGTGTGGTGTAATGCTTAGTGTGCTCCCTTCGTGTGTGATAGATCATGGGTTCAAGACCTGGTCGTGTGGTGTAATGGTTAGTGTGCTCCCTTTGTGTGTGATAGATCACGTGTTCAAGACATGGTTATGTGGTGTAATGTTTAGTGTGCTCTCTTCGTGTGTGATAGATCACGTGTTCAAGACCTGGTCATGTGGTGTAATGCTTAGTGTGCTCCCTTCGTGTGTGATAGATCACGTGTTCAAAACCTGGTCATGTGGTGTAATGCATAGTGTGCTCCCTTCGTGTGTGATAGATCATGGGTTCAAGACCTGGTCGTGTGATGTAATGTTTAGTGTGCTCCCTTCGAGTGTGATAGATCACGTGTTCAAGACCTGGTCGTGTGGTGTAATGTTTAATGTGCTCCCTTCGTGTGTGATAGATCACGTGTTCAAGACCTGGTCATGTGGTGTAATGCTTAGTGTGCTCCCTTCGTGTGTGATAGATCATGGGTTCAAGACCTGGTCGTGTGGTGTAATGGTTAGTGTGCTCCCTTCGTGTGTGATAGATCATGGGTTCAAGACCTGGTCATGTGGTGTAATGTTTAGTGTGCTCCCTACGAGTGTGATATATCACGTGTTGAAGACCTGGTCGTGTGGTGTAATGTTTTGTGTGCTCCCTTCGTGTGTGATAGATCACGTGTTCAAGACCTGGTCATGTGGTGTAATGCTTAGTGTGCTCCCTTCGTGTGTGATAGATCATGGGTTCAAGATCTGGTCGTGTGGTGTAATGGTTAGTGTGCTCCCTTCGTGTGTGATAGATCATGTGTTCAAGACCTGGTCATGTGGTTTAATGGTTAGTGTGCTCCCTTCGTGTGTGATAGATCACGTGTTCAAGACCTGGTCATGTGGTGTATTGCTTAGTGTGCTCCCTTCGTGTGTGATAGATCATGGGTTCAAGACATGGTCGTGTGGTGTAATGGTTTGTGTGCTCCCTTCGTGTGTGATAGATCATGGGTTCAAGACCTGGTCATGTGGTGTAATGTTTAGTGTGCTCCCTACGAGTGTGATAGATCACGTGTTGAAGACCTGGTCGTGTGGTGTAATGTTTTGTGTGCTCCCTTCGTGTGTGATAGATCATGGGTTGAAGACCTGGTCGTGTGGTGTAATGTTTAGTGTGCTCCCTTCGTGTGTGATAGATCATGTGTTCAAGACCTGGTCATGTGGTTTAATGGTTAGTGTGCTCCCTTCGTGTGTGATAGATCACGTGTTCAAGACCTGGTCGTGTGGTGTAATGCTTAGTGTGCTCCCTTCGTGTGTGATAGATCATGGGTTCAAGACCTGGTCGTGTGGTGTAATGGTTTGTGTGCTCCCTTTGTGTGTGATAGATCATGGGTTCAAGACCTGGTCATGTGGTGTAATGTTTAGTGTGCTCCCTTCGAGTGTGATAGATCACATGTTCAAGACCTTGTCGTGTGGTGTAATGTTTAGTGTGCTCCCTTCGTGTGTGATAGATCATGTGTTCAAGACCTGGTTGTGTGGTGGAATGTTTAGTGTGCTCCCTTCGTGTGTGATAGATCATTGGTTCATGACCTCGTCGTGTGGTATAATGTTTAGTGTGCTCCCTTCGAATGTGATATATCACGTGTTCAAGACCTGGTCGTGTGGTGTAATGCTTAGTGTGCTCCCTTCGTGTGTGATAGATCATGGGTTCAAGACCTGGTTATGTGGTGTAATGGTTAGTGTGCTCCCTTCGTGTGTGATAGATCATGTGTTCAAGACCTGATCATGTGGTGTAATACTTAGTGTGCTCCCTTCGTGTGTGATAGATCATGGGTTCAAGACCTGGTCGTATGGTGTAATGGTTAGTGTGCTCCCTTTGTGTGTGATAGATCACGTGTTCAAGACATGGTTATGTGGTGTAATGTTTAGTGTGCTCCCTTCGAATGTGATATATCACGTGTTCAAGACCTGGTCGTGTGGTGTAATGCTTAGTGTGCTCCCTTCGTGTGTGATAGATCATGTGTTCAAGACAAGGTCGTGTGGTGTAATGTTTAGTGTGCTCCCTTCGTGTGTGATAGATCACGTGTTCACGACCTGGTCATTTGTTGTAATGGCTAGTATGCTCCCTTCGTGTGTGATAGATCATGGGTTCAAGACCTGGTCATGTGGTGTAATGCTTAGTGTGCTCCCTTCGTGTGTGATAGATCACGTGTTCAATACCTGGTTATGTGGTGTAATGGTTAGTGTGCTCCATTCGTGTGTGATAGATCACGTGTTCAAGACCTGGTCGTGTGGTGTAATGGTTAGTGTGCTCCCTTCGTGTGTGATAGATCATGTGTTCAAGACCTGGTTATGTGGTGTAATGGTTAGTGTGCTCCCTTCGTGTGTGATAGATCACGTGTTCAAGACCTGGTTCTATGGTGTAATGTTTAGTGTGCTCCCTTCGTGTGTGATAGATCACGTGTTCAAGACCTGGTCGTATGGTGTAATGGTTAGTGTGCTCCCTTCATGTGTGATATATCATGGGTTCAAGACCTGGTCGTGTGGTGTAATGGTTTGTGTGCTCCCTTCATGTGTGATAGATCACGTGTTCAAGACCTGGTCGCATGGTGTAATGCTTAGTATGCTCCCTTCATGTGTGATCGATCATGGGTTCAAGACCTGGTCGTATGGTGTAATGGTTAGTGTGCTCCCTTCGTGTGTGATAGATCACGTGTTCAAGACCTGGCTATGTGGTGTAATTCTTAGTGTGCTCCCTTCGTGTGTGATAGTTCATGGGTTCAAGACCTGGTCGTGTGGTGTAATGGTTGGTGTGCTCCCTTCGTGTGTGATAGATCATGTGTTCAAGACCTGGTCGTTTGGTGTAATGGTTAGTGTGATCCCTTCGTGTGTGATAGATCACGTGTTCAAGATCTGGTCGTGTGGTGTAATGGTTAGTGTGCGCCCTTCGTGTGTGATAGATCACGTGTTCAAGACCTGGTCGTGTGGTGTAATGGTTAGTGTGCTCCTTCGTGTGTGATAGATCATGGGTTCAAGACCTGGTCGTGTGGTGTAATGCTTAGTGTGCTCCCTTCGTGTGTGATAGATCATGGGTTCAAGACCTGGTCGTGTGGTGTAATGGTTAGTGTGCTCCCTTTGTGTGTGATAGATCACGTGTTCAAGACATGGTTATGTGGTGTAATGTTTAGTGTGCTCTCTTCGTGTGTGATAGATCACGTGTTCAAGACCTGGTCATGTGGTGTAATGCTTAGTGTGCTCCCTTCGTGTGTGATAGATCACGTGTTCAAAACCTGGTCATGTGGTGTAATGCTTAGTGTGCTCCCTTCGTGTGTGATAGATCATGGGTTCAAGACCTGGTCGTGTGATGTAATGTTTAGTGTGCTCCCTTCGAGTGTGATAGATCACGTGTTCAAGACCTGGTCGTGTGGTGTAATGTTTAATGTGCTCCCTTCGTGTGTGATAGATCACGTGTTCAAGACCTGGTCATGTGGTGTAATGCTTAGTGTGCTCCCTTCGTGTGTGATAGATCATGGGTTCAAGACCTGGTCGTGTGGTGTAATGGTTAGTGTGCTCCCTTCGTGTGTGATAGATCATGGGTTCAAGACCTGGTCATGTGGTGTAATGTTTAGTGTGCTCCCTACGAGTGTGATAGATCACGTGTTGAAGACCTGGTCGTGTGGTGTAATGTTTTGTGTGCTCCCTTCGTGTGTGATAGATCACGTGTTCAAGACCTGGTCATGTGGTGTAATGCTTAGTGTGCTCCCTTCGTGTGTGATAGATCATGGGTTCAAGATCTGGTCGTGTGGTGTAATGGTTAGTGTGCTCCCTTCGTGTGTGATAGATCATGTGTTCAAGACCTGGTCATGTGGTTTAATGGTTAGTGTGCTCCCTTCGTGTGTGATAGATCACGTGCTCAAGACCTGGTCATGTGGTGTATTGCTTAGTGTGCTCCCTTCGTGTGTGATAGATCATGGGTTCAAGACATGGTCGTGTGGTGTAATGGTTTGTGTGCTCCCTTCGTGTGTGATAGATCATGGGTTCAAGACCTGGTCATGTGGTGTAATGCTTAGTGTGCTCCCTTCGTGTGTGATAGATCATGGGTTCAAGACCTGGTCGTGTGGTGTAATGTTTAGTGTGCTCCCTTCGTGTGTGATAGATCATGTGTTCAAGACCTGGTCATGTGGTTTAATGGTTAGTGTGCTCCCTTCGTGTGTGATAGATCACGTGTTCAAGACCTGGTCGTGTGGTGTAATGCTTAGTGTGCTCCCTTCGTGTGTGATAGATCATGGGTTCAAGACCTGATCGTGTGGTGTAATGGTTTGTGTGCTCCCTTTGTGTGTGATAGATCATGGGTTCAAGACCTGGTCATGTGGTGTAATGTTTAGTGTGCTCCCTTCGAGTGTGATAGATCACATGTTCAAGACCTTGTCGTGTGGTGTAATGCTTAGTGTGCTCCCTTCGTGTGTGATAGATCACGTGTTCAAGACCTGGTCGTGTGGTGTAATGCTTAGTGTGCTCCCTTCGTGTGTGATAGATCATGGGTTCAAGACCTGGTTATGTGGTGTAATGGTTAGTGTGCTCCCTTCGTGTGTGATAGATCATGTGTTCAAGACCTGATCATGTGGTGTAATACTTAGTGTGCTCCCTTCGTGTGTGATAGATCATGGGTTCAAGACCTGGTCGTATGGTGTAATGGTTAGTGTGCTCCCTTTGTGTGTGATAGATCACGTGTTCAAGACATGGTTATGTGGTGTAATGTTTAGTGTGCTCTCTTCGTGTGTGATAGATCACGTGTTCAAGACCTGGTCATGTGGTGTAATGCTTAGTGTGCTCCCTTCGTGTGTGATAGATCACGTGTTCAAAACCTGGTCATGTGGTGTAATGCTTAGTGTGCTCCCTTCGTGTGTGATAGATCATGGGTTCAAGACCTGGTCGTGTGATGTAATGTTTAGTGTGCTCCCTTCGAGTGTGATAGATCACGTGTTCAAGACCTGGTCGTGTGGTGTAATGTTTAATGTGCTCCCTTCGTGTGTGATAGATCACGTGTTCAAGACCTGGTCGTGTGGTGTAATGCTTAGTGTGCTCCCTTCGTGTGTGATAGATCACGTGTTCAAGACCTGGTCGTGTGGTGTAATGCTTAGTGTGCTGCCTTCGTGTGTAATAGGTCATGGGTTCAAGACCTGGTTGTGTGGTGTAATGGTTAGTGTGCTCCCTTCGTGTGTGATAGATCATGGGTTCAAGACCTGGTCGTGTGGTGTAATGGTTAGTGTGCTCCCTTCGTGTGTGATAGATCATGGGTTCAAGACCTGGTCGTGTGGTGTAATGGTTAGTGTGCTCCCTTCGTGTCTGATAGATCATGGGTTCAAGACCTGGTCATGTGGTGTAATGTTTAGTGTGCTCCCTACGAGTGTGATAGATCACGTGTTGAAGACCTGGTCGTGTGGTGTAATGTTTTGTGTGCTCCCTTCGTGTGTGATAGATCACGTGTTCAAGACCTGGTCATGTGGTGTAATGCTTAGTGTGCTCCCTTCGTGTGTGATAGATCATGGGTTCAAGATCTGGTCGTGTGGTGTAATGGTTATTGTGCTCCCTTCGTGTGTGATAGATCATGTGTTCAAGACCTGGTCATGTGGTTTAATGGTTAGTGTGCTCCCTTCGTGTGTGATAGATCACGTGTTCAAGACCTGGTCGTGTGGTGTAATACTTAGTGTGCTCCCTTCGTGTGTGATAGATCATGGGTTCAAGACCTGGTCGTGTGGTGTAATGGTTTGTGTGCTCCCTTCGTGTGTGATAGATCATGGGTTCAAGACCTGGTCATGTGGTGTAATGGTTAGTGTGCTCCCTTCGTGTGTGATAGATCACGTGTTCAAGACCTGGTCGTGTGGTGTAATGCTTAGTGTGCTCCCTTCGTGTGTGATAGATCATGGGTTCAAGACCTGGTCGTGTGGTGTAATGGTTTGTGTGCTCCCTTTGTGTGTGATAGATCATGGGTTCAAGACCTGGTCATGTGGTGTAATGTTTAGTGTGCTCCCTTCGAGTGTGATAGATCACATGTTCAAGACCTGGTTGTGTGGTGTAATGCTTAGTGTGCTCCCTTCGTGTGTGATAGATCATGGGTTCAAGACCTGGTCGTGTGGTGTAATGGTTTGTGTGCTCCCTTTGTGTGTGATAGATCATGGGTTCAAGACCTGGTCATGTGGTGTAATGTTTAGTGTGCTCCCTTTGTGTGTGATAGATCATGGGTTCAAGACCTGGTCATGTGGTGTAATGCTTAGTGTGCTCCCTTCGTGTGTGATAGATCATGGGTTCAAGACCTGGTCGTGTGGTGTAATGGTTTGTGTGCTCCCTTTGTGTGTGATAGATCATGGGTTCAAGATCTGGTCGTGTGGTGTAATGTTTAGTGTGCTCCCTTCGTGTGTGATAGATCATGTGTTCAAGACCTGGTTGTGTGGTGTAACGTTTAGTGTGCTCCCTTCGTGTGTGATATATCATTGGTTCATGACCTCGTCGTGTGGTGTAATGTTTAGTGTGCTCCCTTCGTGTGTGATAGATCATTGGTTCATGACCTGGTCGTGTGGTGTAATGTTTAGTGTGCTCCCTTCGAGTGTGATAGATCACGTGTTCAAGACCTGGTCGTGTGGTGTAATGGTTAGTGTGCTCCCTTCATGCGTGATAGATCATGGGTTCAAGACCTGGTCGTGTGGTGTAATGTTTAGTGTGCTCCCTTCGAGTGTCATAGATCACGTGTTCAAGACCTGGTCGTGTGGTGTAATGTTTTGTGTGCTCCCTTCGTGTGTGATAGATCACGTGTTCAAGACCTGGTCATGTGGTGTAATGCTTAGTGTGCTCCCTTCGTGTGTGATAGATCATGGGTTCAAGACCTGGTCGTGTGGTGTAATGGTTAGTGTGCTCCCTTCGTGTGTGATAGCTCACGTGTTCAAGACCTGGTCATGTGGTTTAATGGTTAGTATGCTCCCTTCGTGTGTGATAGATCACGTGTTCAAGACCTGGTGGTGTGGTGTAATGCTTAGTGTGCTCCCTTCGTGTGTGATAGATCATGGGTTCAAGACCTGGTCGTGTGGTGTAATGGTTTGTGTGCTCCTTTCGTGTGTGATAGATCATGGGTTCAAGACCTGGTCGTGTGGTGTAATGGTTAGTGTGCTCCCTTCGTGTGTGATAGATCATGGGTTCAAGATCTGGTCATGTGGTGTAATGCTTAGTGTGCTCCCTTCGTGTGTGATAGATCATGGGTTCAAGACCTGGTCGTGTGGTGTAATGGTTAGTGTGCTCCCTTCGTGTGTGATAGATCATGGGTTCAAGACCTGGTCGTGTGGTGTAATGTTTAGTGTGCTCCCTTTGTGTGTAATAGATCACGTGTTCAAGACCTGGTCATGTGGTGTAATGCTTAGTGTGCTCCCTTCGTGTGTGATAGATCATGGGTTCAAGACCTGGTCGTGTGGGGTAATGGTTTGTGTGCTCCCTTCGTGTTTGATAGATCATGGGTTCAAGCCCTGGTCATGTGGTGTAATGTTTAGTGTGCTCCTTTCGAGTGTGATAGATCACATGTTCAAGACCTGGTCGTGTGGTGTAATGTTTAGTGTGCTCCCTTCGTGGGTGATAGATCATTGGTTCATGACTTGGTCGTGTGGTGTAATGTTTAGTGTGCTCCCTTCGAGTGTGATGGATCACGTGTTCAAGACCTGGTCGTGTGGTGTAATGCTTACTGCGTACCTTTCGTGTGTGATAGATCACGTGTTCAAGACCTGGTCGTGTGGTGTAATGTTTAGTGTGCTCCCTTCGTGTGTGATAGATCACGTGTTCAAGACCTGGTCGTGTGGTGTAATGGTTAGTGTGCTCCCTTCGTGTGTGATAGATCATGGGTTCAAGACCTGGTCATATGGTGTAATGTTTAGTGTGCTCCCTTCGAGTGTGATAGATCACGTGTTCAGGACCTGGTCGTGTGGTGTAATGTTTAGTGTGCTCCCTTCGTGTGTGATAGATCATGTGTTCAAGACCTGGGCATGTGGTGTAATGCTTATTGTGCTCCCTTCGCGTGTGATAGATCATGTGTTCAAGACCTGGTGGTGTGGTGTAATGCTTAGTGTGCTCCCGTCGTGTGTGATAGATCACGTGTTCAAGACCTGGTCACGTGGTGTAATGTTTAGTGTGCTCCCTTCGTGTGTTATAGATCATGGGTTCAAGACCTGGTCGTGTGGTGTAATGGTTAGTGTGCCCCCTTCATGTGTGATAGATCACGTGTTCAAGACCTGGTCATGTGGTTTAATGGTTAGTGTGATAGATCACGTGTTCAAGACCTGGTCATGTGGTGTAATGGTTTGTGTACTCCCTTCGTGTGTGATAGATCATGGGTTCAAGAACTGGTCGTGATGTGTAATGGTTAGTGTGCTCCCTTCGTGTGTGATAGATCACATGTTCAAGACCTGGTTAGGTGGTGTAATGCTTAGTGTGCTGCCTTCGTGTGTGATAGATCATGCGTTCAAGACCTGGTCGTGTGGTGTAATGGTTAGTGTGCTCCCTTCGTGTGTGATAGATCATGGGTTCAAGACCTGGTCATGTGGTGTAATGCTTAGTGTGCTCCCTTCGTGTGAGATAGATCACCTGTTCAAGACCTGGTCATGTGGTGTAATGTTTAGTGTGCTCCCTTCTTGTGTGATAGATCATGGGTTAAAGACCTGGTCATGTGGTGTAATGGTTTGTGTACTCCCTTCGTGTGTGATAGATCACGTGTTCAAGACCTGGTCGTGTGGTGTAATGGTTAGTGTACTCCCTTCGTGTGTGATAGATCACGTGTTCAAGACCTGGTCGTGTGGTGTAATGGTTAGTGTGCTCCCTTCGTGTGTGATAGATCACGTGTTCAAGACCTGGTCATGTGGTGTAATGCTTAGTGTGCTCCCTTCGTGTGTGATAGATCATGGGTTCAAGACCTGGTCGTGTGGAGTAATGGTTTGTGTGCTTCCTTCGTGTGTGATAGGTCATGGGTTCAAGACCTGGTCGTGTGGTGTAATGGTTAGTGTGTTCCCTTCGTGTGTGATAGCTCATGGGTTCAAGACCTGGTCGTGTGGTGTAATGGTTAGTGTACTCTCTTCGTGTGTGATAGATCATGGGTTCAAGACCTGGTTGGTTGTGTGGTGTAATGTTTAGTGTGCTCCCTTCGTGTGTGATAGATCACGTGTTCAAGACCTGGTCGTGTGGTGTAATGCTTAGTGTGCCCCCTTCGTGTGTGATAGATCATGGGTTCAAGACCTGGTGGTGTGGTGTAATGGTTTGTGTGATCCCTTCGTGTGTGATAGATCATGGGTTCAAGACCTGGTCGTGTGGTGTAATGGTTAGTGTGCTCCCTTCGTGTGTGATAGATCACATGTTCAATACCTGGTTATGTGGTGTAATGCTTAGTGTGCTCCCTTCGTGTGTGATAGATCATGGGTTCAAGACATGGTCGTGTGGTGTAATGGTTAGTGTGCTCCCTTCGTGTGTGATAGATCATGGGTTCAAGACCTGGTCATGTGGTGTAATGCTTAGTGTGCTCCCTTCGTGTGTGATAGATCACGTGTTCAAGACCTGGTCATGTGGTGTAATGTTTAGTGTGCTCCCTTCTTGTGTGATAGATCATGGGTTTAAGACCTGGTCATGTGGTGTAATGGTTAGTGTACTCCCTTCGTGTGTGATAGATCACGTGTTCAAGACCTGGTCGTGTGGTGTAATGGTTAGTGTACTCCCTTCGTGTGTGATAGATCACGTGTTCAAGACCTGGTCGTGTGGTGTAATGGTTAGTGTGCTCCCTTCGTGTGTGATAGATCACGTGTTCAAGACCTGGTCATGTGGTGTAATGCTTAGTGTGCTCCCTTCGTGTGTGATAGATCATGGGTTCAAGACCTGGTCGTGTGGTGTAATGGTTTGTGTGCTCCCTTCGTGTGTGATAGATCATGGGTTCAAGACCTGGTCGTGTGGTGTAATGGTTAGTGTGCTCCCTTCGTGTGTGATAGATCATGGGTTCAAGACCTGGTCGTGTGGTGTAATGGTTAGTGTACACTCTTCGTGTGTGATAGATCATGGGTTCAAGACCTGGTTGTGTGGTGTAATGTTTAGTGTGCTCCCTTCGTGTGTGATAGATCACGTGTTCAAGACCTGGTCATGAGGTGTAATGCTTAGTGTGCTCCCTTCGTGTGTGATATATCATGGGTTCAAGACCTGGTCGGGTGGTGTAATGGTTTGTGTGCTCCCTTCGTGTGTGATAGATCATGGGTTCAAGACCTGGTCATGTGGTGTAATGTTTAGTGTGCTCCCTTCGAGTGTGATATATCTCATGTTCAAGACCTGGTCGTGTGGTGTAATGTTTAGTGTGCTCCCTTCGTGTGTGATAGATCATGGGTTCAAGACCTGGTCATGTGGTGTAATGTTTAGTGTGCTCCCTTCGAGTGTGATATATCACATGTTCAAGACCTGGTCGTGTGGTGTAATGTTTAGTGTGCTCCCTTCGTGTGTGATAGATCATGTGTTCAAGACCTGGTCGTGTGGTGTAATGTTTAGTGTGCTCCCTTCGTGTGTGATAGATCATGGGTTCATGACCTGGTCGTGTGGTGTAATGTTTAGTGTGCTCCCTTCGAGTGTGATAGATCACGTGTTCAAGACCTGGTCGTGTGGTGTAATGTTTAGTGTGCTCCCTTCGTGTGTGGTAGATCACGTGTTCAAGACCTGGTCGTGTGGTGTAATGGTTAGTGTGCTCCCTTCGTGTGTGATAGATCATGGGTTCAAGACCTGGTCATGTGGTGTAATGCTTAGTGTGCTCCCTTCGTGTGAGATAGATCACCTGTTCAAGACCTGGTCATGTGGTGTAATGTTTAGTGTGCTCCCTTCTTGTGTGATAGATCATGGGTTAAAGACCTGGTCATGTGGTGTAATGGTTTGTGTACTCCCTTCGTGTGTGATAGATCACGTGTTCAATACCTGGTCGTGTGGTGTAATGGTTAGTGTACTCCCTTCGTGTGTGATAGATCACGTGTTCAAGACCTGGTCGTGTGGTGTAATGGTTAGTGTGCTCCCTTCGTGTGTGATAGATCACGTGTTCAAGACCTGGTCATGTGGTGTAATGCTTAGTGTGCTCCCTTCGTGTGTGATAGATCATGGGTTCAAGACCTGGTCGTGTGGTGTAATGGTTTGTGTGCTTCCTTCGTGTGTGATAGGTCATGGGTTCAATACCTGGTCGTGTGGTGTAATGGTTAGTGTGCTCCCTTCGTGTGTGATAGCTCATGGGTTCAAGACCTGGTCGTGTGGTGTAATGGTTAGTGTACTCACTTCGTGTGTGATAGATCATGGGTTCAAGACCTGGTTGGTTGTGTGGTGTAATGTTTAGTGTGCTCCCTTCGTGTGTGATAGATCACGTGTTCAAGACCTGGTCGTGTGGTGTAATGCTTAGTGTGCCCCCTTCGTGTGTGATAGATCATGGGTTCAAGACCTGGTGGTGTGGTGTAATGGTTTGTGTGATCCCTTCGTGTGTGATAGATCATGGGTTCAAGACCTGGTCGTGTGGTGTAATGGTTAGTGTGCTCCCTTCGTGTGTGATAGATCACATGTTCAATACCTGGTTATGTGGTGTAATGCTTAGTGTGCTCCCTTCGTGTGTGATAGATCATGGGTTCAAGACATGGTCGTGTGGTGTAATGGTTAGTGTGCTCCCTTCGTGTGTGATAGATCATGGGTTCAAGACCTGGTCATGTGGTGTAATGCTTAGTGTGCTCCCTTCGTGTGTGATAGATCACGTGTTCAAGACCTGGTCATGTGGTGTAATGTTTAGTGTGCTCCCTTCTTGTGTGATAGATCATGGGTTTAAGACCTGGTCATGTGGTGTAATGGTTAGTGTACTCCCTTCGTGTGTGATAGATCACGTGTTCAAGACCTGGTCGTGTGGTGTAATGGTTAGTGTACTCCCTTCGTGTGTGATAGATCACGTGTTCAAGACCTGGTCGTGTGGTGTAATGGTTAGTGTGCTCCCTTCGTGTGTGATAGATCACGTGTTCAAGACCTGGTCATGTGGTGTAATGCTTAGTGTGCTCCCTTCGTGTGTGATAGATCATGGGTTCAAGACCTGGTCGTGTGGTGTAATGGTTTGTGTGCTCCCTTCGTGTGTGATAGATCATGGGTTCAAGACCTGGTCGTGTGGTGTAATGGTTAGTGTGCTCCCTTCGTGTGTGATAGATCATGGGTTCAAGACCTGGTCGTGTGGTGTAATGGTTAGTGTACACTCTTCGTGTGTGATAGATCATGGGTTCAAGACCTGGTTGTGTGGTGTAATGTTTAGTGTGCTCCCTTCGTGTGTGATAGATCACGTGTTCAAGACCTGGTCATGAGGTGTAATGCTTAGTGTGCTCCCTTCGTGTGTGATATATCATGGGTTCAAGACCTGGTCGGGTGGTGTAATGGTTTGTGTGCTCCCTTCGTGTGTGATAGATCATGGGTTCAAGACCTGGTCATGTGGTGTAATGTTTAGTGTGCTCCCTTCGAGTGTGATATATCTCATGTTCAAGACCTGGTCGTGTGGTGTAATGTTTAGTGTGCTCCCTTCGTGTGTGATAGATCATGGGTTCAAGACCTGGTCATGTGGTGTAATGTTTAGTGTGCTCCCTTCGAGTGTGATATATCACATGTTCAAGACCTGGTCGTGTGGTGTAATGTTTAGTGTGCTCCCTTCGTGTGTGATAGATCATGTGTTCAAGACCTGGTCGTGTGGTGTAATGTTTAGTGTGCTCCCTTCGTGTGTGATAGATCATGGGTTCATGACCTGGTCGTGTGGTGTAATGTTTAGTGTGCTCCCTTCGAGTGTGATAGATCACGTGTTCAAGACCTGGTCGTGTGGTGTAATGTTTAGTGTGCTCCCTTCGTGTGTGGTAGATCACGTGTTCAAGACCTGGTCGTGTGGTGTAATGGTTAGTGTGCTCCCTTCGTGTGTGATAGATCATGGGTTCAAGACCTGGTCATGTGGTGTAATGCTTAGTGTGCTCCCTTCGTGTGAGATAGATCACCTGTTCAAGACCTGGTCATGTGGTGTAATGTTTAGTGTGCTCCCTTCTTGTGTGATAGATCATGGGTTAAAGACCTGGTCATGTGGTGTAATGGTTTGTGTACTCCCTTCGTGTGTGATAGATCACGTGTTCAATACCTGGTCGTGTGGTGTAATGGTTAGTGTACTCCCTTCGTGTGTGATAGATCACGTGTTCAAGACCTGGTCGTGTGGTGTAATGGTTAGTGTGCTCCCTTCGTGTGTGATAGATCACGTGTTCAAGACCTGGTCATGTGGTGTAATGCTTAGTGTGCTCCCTTCGTGTGTGATAGATCATGGGTTCAAGACCTGGTCGTGTGGTGTAATGGTTTGTGTGCTTCCTTCGTGTGTGATAGGTCATGGGTTCAATACCTGGTCGTGTGGTGTAATGGTTAGTGTGCTCCCTTCGTGTGTGATAGCTCATGGGTTCAAGACCTGGTCGTGTGGTGTAATGGTTAGTGTACTCACTTCGTGTGTGATAGATCATGGGTTCAAGACCTGGTTGGTTGTGTGGTGTAATGTTTAGTGTGCTCCCTTCGTGTGTGATAGATCACGTGTTGAAGACCTGGTCGTGTGGTGTAATGCTTAGTGTGCTCCCTTCGTGTGTGATAGATCATGGGTTCAAGACCTGGTGGTGTGGTGTAATGGTTTGTGTGATCCCTTCGTGTGTGATAGATCATGGGTTCAAGACCTGGTCGTGTGGTGTAATGGTTAGTGTGCTCCCTTCGTGTGTGATAGATCACATGTTCAATACCTGGTTATGTGGTGTAATGCTTAGTGTGCTCCCTTCGTGTGTGATAGATCATGGGTTCAAGACCTGGTCGGGTGGTGTAATGGTTTGTGTGCTCCCTTCGTGTGTGATAGATCATGGGTTCAAGACCTGGTCATGTGGTGTAATGTTTAGTGTGCTCCCTTCGAGTGTGATATATCACATGTTCAAGACCTGGTCGTGTGGTGTAATGTTTAGTGTGCTCCCTTCGTGTGTGATAGATCATGGGTTCAAGACCTGGTCATGTGGTGTAATGTTTAGTGTGCTCCCTTCGAGTGTGATATATCACATGTTCAAGACCTGGTCGTGTGGTGTAATGTTTAGTGTGCTCCCTTCGTGTGTGATAGATCATGTGTTCAAGACCTGGTCGTGTGGTGTAATGTTTAGTGTGCTCCCTTCGTGTGTGATAGATCATGGGTTCATGACCTAGTCGTGTGGTGTAATGTTTAGTGTGCTCCCTTCGAGTGTGATAGATCACGTGTTCAAGACCTGGTCGTGTGGTGTAATGTTTAGTGTGCTCCCTTCGTGTGTGGTAGATCACGTGTTCAAGACCTGGTCGTGTGGTGTAATGGTTAGTGTGCTCCCTTCGTGTGTGATAGATCATGGGTTCAAGACCTGGTCATGTGGTGTAATGCTTAGTGTGCTCCCTTCGTGTGAGATAGATCACCTGTTCAAGACCTGGTCATGTGGTGTAATGTTTAGTGTGCTCCCTTCTTGTGTGATAGATCATGGGTTAAAGACCTGGTCATGTGGTGTAATGGTTTGTGTACTCCCTTCGTGTGTGATAGATCACGTGTTCAATACCTGGTCGTGTGGTGTAATGGTTAGTGTACTCCCTTCGTGTGTGATAGATCACGTGTTCAAGACCTGGTCGTGTGGTGTAATGGTTAGTGTGCTCCCTTCGTGTGTGATAGATCACGTGTTCAAGACCTGGTCATGTGGTGTAATGCTTAGTGTGCTCCCTTCGTGTGTGATAGATCATGGGTTCAAGACCTGGTCGTGTGGTGTAATGGTTTGTGTGCTTCCTTCGTGTGTGATAGGTCATGGGTTCAAGACCTGGTCGTGTGGTGTAATGGTTAGTGTGCTCCCTTCGTGTGTGATAGCTCATGGATTCAAGACCTGGTCGTGTGGTGTAATGGTTAGTGTACTCTCTTCGTGTGTGATAGATCATGGGTTCAAGACCTGGTTGGTTGTGTGGTGTAATGTTTAGTGTGCTCCCTTCGTGTGTGATAGATCACGTGTTGAAGACCTGGTCGTGTGGTGTAATGCTTAGTGTGCTCCCTTCGTGTGTGATAGATCATGGGTTCAAGACCTGGTGGTGTGGTGTAATGGTTTGTGTGATCCCTTCGTGTGTGATAGATCATGGGTTCAAGACCTGGTCGTGTGGTGTAATGGTTAGTGTGCTCCCTTCGTGTGTGATAGATCACATGTTCAATACCTGGTTATGTGGTGTAATGCTTAGTGTGCTCCCTTCGTGTGTGATAGATCATGGGTTCAAGACCTGGTCGTGTGGTGTAATGGTTAGTGTGCTCACTTCGTGTGTGATAGATCATGGGTTCAAGACCTGGTCATGTGGTGTAATGCTTAGTGTGCTCCCTTCGTGTGTGATAGATCACGTGTTCAAGACCTGGCCATGTGGTGTAATGTTTAGTGTGCTCCCTTCTTGTGTGATAGATCATGGGTTAAAGACCTGGTCATGTGGTGTAATGGTTAGTGTACTCCCTTCGTGTGTGATAGATCACGTGTTCAAGACCTGATCATGTGGTGTAATGGTTAGTGTACTCCCTTCGTGTGTGATAGATCACGTGTTCAAGACCTGGTCGTGTGGTGTAATGGTTAGTGTGCTCCATTCGTATGTGATAGATCACGTGTTCAAGACCTGGCCATGTGGTGTAATGTTTAGTGTGCTCCCTTCTTGTGTGATAGATCATGGGTTCAAGACCTGGTCGTGTGGTGTAATGGTTTGTGTGCTCCCTTCGTGTGTGATATATCATGGGTTCAAGACCTGGTCGTGTGGTGTAATGGTTAGTGTGCTCCCTTCGTGTGTGATAGATCATGGGTTCAAGACCTGGTCGTGTGGTGTAATGGTTAGTGTACTCTCTTCGTGTGTGATAGATCATGGGTTCAAGACCTGGTTGTGTGGTGTAATGTTTAGTGTGCTCCCTTCGTGTGTGATAGATCACGTGTTCAAGACCTGGTCATGAGGTGTAATGCTTAGTGTGTTCCCTTCGTGTGTGATATATCATGGGTTCAAGACCTGGTCGGGTGGTGTAATGGTTTGTGTGCTCCCTTCGTGTGTGATAGATCATGGGTTCAAGACCTGGTCATGTGGTGTAATGTCTAGTGTGCTCCCTTCGAGTGTGATATATCACATGTTCAAGACCTGGTCGTGTGGTGTAATGTTTAGTGTGCTCCCTTCGTGTGTGATAGATCATGGGTTCAAGACCTGATCATGTGGTGTAATGTTTAGTGTGCTCCCTTCGAGTGTGATATATCACATGTTCAAGACCTGGTCGTGTGGTGTAATGTTTAGTGTGCTCCCTTCGTGTGTGATAGATCATGTGTTCAAGACCTGGTCGTGTGGTGTAATGTTTAGTGTGCTCCCTTCGTGTGTGATAGATCATGGGTTAAAGACCTGGTCATGTGGTGTAATGGTTAGTGTACTCCCTTCGTGTGTGATAGATCACGTGTTCAAGACCTGGTCGTGTGGTGTAATGGTTAGTGTACTCCCTTCGTGTGTGATAGATCACGTGTTCAAGACCTGGTCGTGTGGTGTAATGGTTAGTGTGCTCCCTTCGTATGTGATAGATCACGTGTTCAAGACCTGGTCATGTGGTGTAATGCTTAGTGTGCTCCCTTCGTGTGTGATAGATCATGGGTTCAAGACCTGGTCGTGTGGTGTAATGGTTTGTGTGCTCCCTTCGTGTGTGATAGATCATGGGTTCAAGACCTGGTCGTGTGGTGTAATGGTTAGTGTGCTCCCTTCGTGTGTGATAGATCATGGGTTCAAGACCTGGTCGTGTGGTGTAATGGTTAGTGTACTCTCTTCGTGTGTGATAGATCATGGGTTCAAGACCTGGTTGTGTGGTGTAATGTTTAGTGTGCTCCCTTCGTGTGTGATAGATCACGTGTTCAAGACCTGGTCATGAGGTGTAATGCTTAGTGTGCTCCCTTCGTGTGTGATATATCATGGGTTCAAGACCTGGTCGGGTGGTGTAATGGTTTGTGTGCTCCCTTCGTGTGTGATAGATCATGGGTTCAAGACCTGGTCATGTGGTGTAATGTTTAGTGTGCTCCCTTCGAGTGTGATATATCACATGTTCAAGACCTGGTCGTGTGGTGTAATGTTTAGTGTGCTCCCTTCGTGTGTGATATATCATGGGTTCAAGACCTGGTCGGGTGGTGTAATGGTTTGTGTGCTCCCTTCGTGTGTGATAGATCATGGGTTCAAGACCTGGTCATGTGGTGTAATGTTTAGTGTGCTCCCTTCGAGTGTGATATATCACATGTTCAAGACCTGGTCGTGTGGTGTAATGTTTAGTGTGCTCCCTACGTGTGTGATAGATCATGGGTTCAAGACCTGGTCATGTGGTGTAATGTTTAGTGTGCTCCCTTCGAGTGTGATATATCCCATGTTCAAGACCTGGTCGTGTGGTGTAATGTTTAATGTGCTCCCTTCGTGTGTGATAGATCATGTGTTCAAGACCTGGTCGTGTGGTGTAATGGTTAGTGTGCTCCCTTCGTGTGTGATAGATCATGGGTTAAAGACCTGGTCATGTGGTGTAATGGTTAGTGTACTCCCTTCGTGTGTGATAGATCACGTGTTCAAGACCTGGTCGTGTGGTGTAATGGTTAGTGTACTCCCTTCGTGTGTGATAGATCACGTGTTCAAGACCTGGTCGTGTGGTGTAATGGTTAGTGTGCTCCCTTCGTATGTGATAGATCACGTGTTCAAGACCTGGTCATGTGGTGTAATGCTTAGTGTGCTCCCTTCGTGTGTGATAGATCATGGGTTCAAGACCTGGTCGTGTGGTGTAATGGTTTGTGTGCTCCCTTCGTGTGTGATAGATCATGGGTTCAAGACCTGGTCGTGTGGTGTAATGGTTAGTGTGCTCCCTTCGTGTGTGATAGATCATGGGTTCAAGACCTGGTCGTGTGGTGTAATGGTTAGTGTACTCTCTTCGTGTGTGATAGATCATGGGTTCAAGACCTGGTTGTGTGGTGTAATGTTTAGTGTGCTCCCTTCGTGTGTGATAGATCATGTGTTCAAGACCTGGTCGTGTGGTGTAATGTTTAGTGTGCTCCCTTCGTGTGTGATAGATCATGGGTTCATGACCTGGTCGTGTGGTGTAATGTTTAGTGTGCTCCCTTCGAGTGTGATAGATCACGTGTTCAAGACCTGGTCGTGTGGTGTAATGTTTAGTGTGCTCCCTTCGTGTGTGGTAGATCACGTGTTCAAGACCTGGTCGTGTGGTGTAATGGTTAGTGTGCTCCCTTCGTGTGTGATAGATCATGGGTTCAAGACCTGGTCATGTGGTGTAATGCTTAGTGTGCTCCCTTCGTGTGAGATAGATCACCTGTTCAAGACCTGGTCATGTGGTGTAATGTTTAGTGTGCTCCCTTCTTGTGTGATATATCATGGGTTAAAGACCTGGTCATGTGGTGTAATGGTTTGTGTACTCCCTTCGTGTGTGATAGATCACGTGTTCAAGACCTGGTCGTGTGGTGTAATGGTTAGTGTACTCCCTTCGTGTGTGATAGATCACGTGTTCAAGACCTGGTCGTGTGGTGTAATGGTTAGTGTGCTCCCTTCGTGTGTGATAGATCACGTGTTCAAGACCTGGTCATGTGGTGTAATGCTTAGTGTGCTCCCTTCGTGTGTGATAGATCATGGGTTCAAGACCTGGTCGTGTGGTGTAATGGTTTGTGTGCTTCCTTCGTGTGTGATAGGTCATGGGTTCAAGACCTGGTCGTGTGGTGTAATGGTTAGTGTGCTCCCTTCGTGTGTGATAGCTCATGGGTTCAATACCTGGTCGTGTGGTGTAATGGTTAGTGTACTCTCTTCGTGTGTGATAGATCATGGGTTCAAGACCTGGTTGGTTGTGTGGTGTAATGTTTAGTGTGCTCCCTTCGTGTGTGATAGATCACGTGTTCAAGACCTGGTCGTGTGGTGTAATGCTTAGTGTGCTCCCTTCGTGTGTGATAGATCATGGGTTCAAGACCTGGTGGTGTGGTGTAATGGTTTGTGTGATCCCTTCGTGTGTGATAGATCATGGGTTCAAGACCTGGTCGTGTGGTGTAATGGTTAGTGTGCTCCCTTCGTGTGTGATAGATCACATGTTCAATACCTGGTTATGTGGTGTAATGCTTAGTGTGCTCCCTTCGTGTGTGATAGATCATGGGTTCAAGACCTGGTCGTGTGGTGTAATGGTTAGTGTGCTCACTTCGTGTGTGATAGATCATGGGTTCAAGACCTGGTCATGTGGTGTAATGCTTAGTGTGCTCCCTTCGTGTGTGATAGATCACGTGTTCAAGACCTGGTCATGTGGTGTAATGTTTAGTGTGCTCCCTTCTTGTGTGATAGATCATGGGTTAAAAACCTGGTCATGTGGTGTAATGGTTAGTGTACTCCCTTCGTGTGTGATAGATCACGTGTTCAAGACCTGGTCGTGTGGTGTAATGGTTAGTGTACTCCCTTCGTGTGTGATAGATCACGTGTTCAAGACCTTGTCGTGTGGTGTAATGGTTAGTGTGCTCCCTTCGTATGTGATAGATCACGTGTTCATGACCTGGTCATGTGGTGTAATGCTTAGTGTGCTCCCTTCGTGTGTGATAGATCATGGGTTCAAGACCTGGTCGTGTGGTGTAATGGTTTGTGTGCTCCCTTCGTGTGTGATATATCATGGGTTCAAGACCTGGTCGTGTGGTGTAATGGTTAGTGTGCTCCCTTCGTGTGTGATAGATCATGGGTTCAAGACCTGGTCGTGTGGTGTAATGGTTAGTGTACTCTCTTCGTGTGTGATAGATCATGGGTTCAAGACCTGGTTGTGTGGTGTAATGTTTAGTGTGCTCCCTTCGTGTGTGATATATCACGTGTTCAAGACCTGGTCATGAGGTGTAATGCTTAGTGTGTTCCCTTCGTGTGTGATATATCATGGGTTCAAGACCTGGTCGGGTGGTGTAATGGTTTGTGTGCTCCCTTCGTGTGTGATAGATCATGGGTTCAAGACCTGGTCATGTGGTGTAATGTTTAGTGTGCTCCCTTCGAGTGTGATATATCACATGTTCAAGACCTGGTCGTGTGGTGTAATGTTTAGTGTGCTCCCTTCGTGTGTGATAGATCATGGGTTCAAGACCTGATCATGTGGTGTAATGTTTAGTGTGCTCCCTTCGAGTGTGATATATCACATGTTCAAGACCTGGTTGTGTGGTGTAATGTTTAGTGTGCTCCCTTCGTGTTTGATAGATCATGTGTTCAAGACCTGGTCGTGTGGTGTAATGTTTAGTGTGCTCCCTTCGTGTGTGATAGATCATGGGTTAAAGACCTGGTCATGTGGTGTAATGGTTAGTGTACTCCCTTCGTGTGTGATAGATCACGTGTTCAAGACCTGGTCGTGTGGTGTAATGGTTAGTGTACTCCCTTCGTGTGTGATAGATCACGTGTTCAAGACCTGGTCGTGTGGTGTAATGGTTAGTGTGCTCCCTTCGTATGTGATAGATCACGTGTTCAAGACCTGGTCATGTGGTGTAATGCTTAGTGTGCTCCCTTCGTGTGTGATAGATCATGGGTTCAAGACCTGGTCGTGTGGTGCAATGGTTTGTGTGCTCCCTTCGTGTGTGATAGATCATGGGTTCAAGACCTGATCGTGTGGTGTAATGTTTAGTGTGCTCCCTTCGTGTGTGATAGATCATGGGTTCAAGACCTGGTCGTGTGGTGTAATGGTTAGTGTACTCTCTTCGTGTGTGATAGATCATGGGTTCAAGACCTGGTTGTGTGGTGTAATGTTTAGTGTGCTCCCTTCGTGTGTGATAGATCACGTGTTCAAGACCTGGTCATGAGGTGTAATGCTTAGTGTGCTCCCTTCGTGTGTGATATATCATGGGTTCAAGACCTGGTCGGGTGGTGTAATGGTTTGTGTGCTCCCTTCGTGTGTGATAGATCATGGGTTCAAGACCTGGTCATGTGGTGTAATGTTTAGTGTGCTCTTTCGAGTGTGATATATCACGTGTTCAAGACCTGGTCGTGTGGTGTAATGTTTAGTGTGCTCCCTTCGTGTGTGATATATCATGGGTTCAAGACCTGGTCGGGTGGTGTAATGGTTTGTGTGCTCCCTTCGTGTGTGATAGATCATGGGTTCAAGACCTGGTCATGTGGTGTAATGTTTAGTGTGCTCCCTTCGAGTGTGATATATCACATGTTCAAGACCTGGTCGTGTGGTGTAATGTTTAGTGTGCTCCCTTCGTGTGTGATAGATCATGGGTTCAAGACCTGGTCATGTGGTGTAATGTTTAGTGTGCTCCCTTCGAGTGTGATATATCACATGTTCAAGACCTGGTCGTGTGGTGTAATGTTTAGTGTGCTCCCTTCGTGTGTGATAGATCATGTGTTCAAGACCTGGTCGTGTGGTGTAATGTTTAGTGTGCTCCCTTCGTGTGTGATAGATCATGGGTTAAAGACCTGGTCATGTGGTGTAATGGTTAGTGTACTCCCTTCGTGTGTGATAGATCACGTGTTCAAGACCTGGTCGTGTGGTGTAATGGTTAGTGTACTCCCTTCGTGTGTGATAGATCATGGGTTCAAGACCTGGTCGTGTGGTGTAATGGTTAGTGTGCTCCCTTCGTATGTGATAGATCACGTGTTCAAGACCTGGTCATGTGGTGTAATGCTTAGTGTGCTCCCTTCGTGTGTGATAGATCATGGGTTCAAGACCTGGTCGTGTGGTGTAATGGTTTGTGTGCTCCCTTCGTGTGTGATAGATCATGGGTTCAAGACCTGGTCGTGTGGTGTAATGGTTAGTGTGCTCCCTTCGTGTGTGATAGATCATGGGTTCAAGACCTGGTCGTGTGGTGTAATGGTTAGTGTACTCTCTTCGTGTGTGATAGATCATGGGTTCAAGACCTGGTTGTGTGGTGTAATGTTTAGTGTGCTCCCTTCGTGTGTGATAGATCACGTGTTCAAGACCTGGTCATGAGGTGTAATGCTTAGTGTGCTCCCTTCGTGTGTGATATATCATGGGTTCAAGACCTGGTCGGGTGGTGTAATGGTTTGTGTGCTCCCTTCGTGTGTGATAGATCATGGGTTCAAGACCTGGTCATGTGGTGTAATGTTTAGTGTGCTCCCTTCGAGTGTGATATATCACATGTTCAAGACCTGGTCGTGTGGTGTAATGTTTAGTGTGCTCCCTTCGTGTGTGATAGATCATGGGTTCAAGACCTGGTCATGTGGTGTAATGTTTAGTGTGCTCCCTTCGAGTGTGATATATCACATGTTCAAGACCTGGTCGTGTGGTGTAGTGTTTAGTGTGCTCCCTTCGTGTGTGATAGATCATGTGTTCAAGACCTGGTCGTGTGGTGTAATGTTTAGTGTGCTCCCTTCGTGTGTGATAGATCATGGGTTCATGACCTGGTCGTGTGGTGTAATGTTTAGTGTGCTCCCTTCGAGTGTGATAGATCACGTGTTCAAGACCTGGTCGTGTGGTGTAATGTTTAGTGTGCTCCCTTCGTGTGTGGTAGATCACGTGTTCAAGACCTGGTCGTGTGGTGTAATGTTTAGTGTGCTCCCTTCGTGTGTGGTAGATCACGTATTGAAGACCTGGTCGTGTGGTGTAATGGTTTGTGTACTCCCTTCGTGTGTGATAGATCATGGGTTCAAGACCTGGTCATGTGGTGTAATGGTTTGTGTACTCCCTTCGTGTGTGATAGATCACGTGTTCAAGACCTGGTCGTGTGGTGTAATGGTTAGTGTACTCCCTTCGTGTGTGATAGATCACGTGTTCAAGACCTGGTCGTGTGGTGTAATGGTTAGTGTGCTCCCTTCGTGTGTGATAGATCACGTGTTCAAGACCTGGTCATGTGGTGTAATGCTTAGTGTGCTCCCTTCGTGTGTGATAGATCATGGGTTCAAGACCTGGTCGTGTGGTGTAATGGTTTGTGTGCTTCCTTCGTGTGTGATAGGTCATGGGTTCAAGACCTGGTCGTGTGGTGTAATGGTTAGTGTGCTCCCTTCGTGTGTGATAGCTCATGGGTTCAAGACCTGGTCGTGTGGTGTAATGGTTAGTGTACTCTCTTCGTGTGTGATAGATCATGGGTTCAAGACCTGGTTGGTTGTGTGGTGTAATGTTTAGTGTGCTCCCTTCGTGTGTGATAGATCACGTGTTCAAGACCTGGTCGTGTGGTGTAATGCTTAGTGTGCTCCCTTCGTGTGTGATAGATCATGGGTTCAAGACCTGGTGGTGTGGTGTAATGGTTTGTGTGATCCCTTCGTGTGTGATAGATCATGGGTTCAAGACCTGGTCGTGTGGTGTAATGGTTAGTGTGCTCCCTTCGTGTGTGATAGATCACATGTTCAATACCTGGTTATGTGGTGTAATGCTTAGTGTGCTCCCTTCGTGTGTGATAGATCATGGGTTCAATACCTGGTCGTGTGGTGTAATGGTTAGTGTGCTCACTTCGTGTGTGATAGATCATGGGTTCAAGACCTGGTCATGTGGTGTAATGCTTAGTGTGCTCCCTTCGTGTGTGATAGATCACGTGTTCAAGACCTGGTCATGTGGTGTAATGTTTAGTGTGCTCCCTTCTTGTGTGATAGATCATGGGTTAAAGACCTGGTCATGTGGTGTAATGGTTAGTGTACTCCCTTCGTGTGTGATAGATCACGTGTTCAAGACCTGGTCGTGTGGTGTAATGGTTAGTGTACTCCCTTCGTGTGTGATAGATCACGTGTTCAAGACCTGGTCGTGTGGTGTAATGGTTAGTGTGCTCCCTTCGTATGTGATAGATCACGTGTTCAAGACCTGGTCATGTGGTGTAATGCTTAGTGTGCTCCCTTCGTGTGTGATAGATCATGGGTTCAAGACCTGGTCGTGTGGTGTAATGGTTTGTGTGCTCCCTTCGTGTGTGATATATCATGGGTTCAAGACCTGGTCGTGTGGTGTAATGGTTAGTGTGCTCCCTTCGTGTGTGATAGATCATGGGTTCAAGACCTGGTCGTGTGGTGTAATGGTTAGTGTACTCTCTTCGTGTGTGATAGATCATGGGTTCAAGACCTGGTTGTGTGGTGTAATGTTTAGTGTGCTCCCTTCGTGTATGATAGATCACGTATTGAAGACCTGGTCGTGTGGTGTAATGGTTTGTGTACTCCCTTCGTGTGTGATAGATCATGGGTTCAAGACCTGGTCATGTGGTGTAATGGTTTGTGTACTCCCTTCGTGTGTGATAGATCACGTGTTCAAGACCTGGTCGTGTGGTGTAATGGTTAGTGTGCTCCCTTCGTATGTGATAGATCACGTGTTCAAGACCTGGTCATGTGGTGTAATGCTTAGTGTGCTCCCTTCGTGTGTGATAGATCATGGGTTCAAGACCTGGTCGTGTGGTGCAATGGTTTGTGTGCTCCCTTCGTGTGTGATAGATCATGGGTTCAAGACCTGATCGTGTGGTGTAATGTTTAGTGTGCTCCCTTCGTGTGTGATAGATCATGGGTTCAAGACCTGGTCGTGTGGTGTAATGGTTAGTGTACTCTCTTCGTGTGTGATAGATCATGGGTTCAAGACCTGGTTGTGTGGTGTAATGTTTAGTGTGCTCCCTTCGTGTGTGATAGATCACGTGTTCAAGACCTGGTCATGAGGTGTAATGCTTAGTGTGCTCCCTTCGTGTGTGATATATCATGGGTTCAAGACCTGGTCGGGTGGTGTAATGGTTTGTGTGCTCCCTTCGTGTGTGATAGATCATGGTTTCAAGACCTGGTCATGTGGTGTAATGTTTAGTGTGCTCCTTCGAGTGTGATATATCACGTGTTCAAGACCTGGTCGTGTGGTGTAATGTTTAGTGTGCTCCCTTCGTGTGTGATATATCATGGGTTCAAGACCTGGTCGGGTGGTGTAATGGTTTGTGTGCTCCCTTCGTGTGTGATAGATCATGGGTTCAAGACCTGGTCATGTGGTGTAATGTTTAGTGTGCTCCCTTCGAGTGTGATATATCACATGTTCAAGACCTGGTCGTGTGGTGTAATGTTTAGTGTGCTCCCTTCGTGTGTGATAGATCATGGGTTCAAGACCTGGTCATGTGGTGTAATGTTTAGTGTGCTCCCTTCGAGTGTGATATATCACATGTTCAAGACCTGGTCGTGTGGTGTAATGTTTAGTGTGCTCCCTTCGTGTGTGATAGATCATGTGTTCAAGACCTGGTCGTGTGGTGTAATGTTTAGTGTGCTCCCTTCGTGTGTGATAGATCATGGGTTAAAGACCTGGTCATGTGGTGTAATGGTTAGTGTACTCCCTTCGTGTGTGATAGATCACGTGTTCAAGACCTGGTCGTGTGGTGTAATGGTTAGTGTACTCCCTTCGTGTGTGATAGATCACGTGTTCAAGACCTGGTCGTGTGGTGTAATGGTTAGTGTGCTCCCTTCGTATGTGATAGATCACGTGTTCAAGACCTGGTCATGTGGTGTAATGCTTAGTGTGCTCCCTTCGTGTGTGATAGATCATGGGTTCAAGACCTGGTCGTGTGGTGTAATGGTTTGTGTGCTCCCTTCGTGTGTGATAGATCATGGGTTCAAGACCTGGTCGTGTGGTGTAATGGTTAGTGTGCTCCCTTCGTGTGTGATAGATCATGGGTTCAAGACCTGGTCTTGTGGTGTAATGGTTAGTGTACTCTCTTCGTGTGTGATAGATCATGGGTTCAAGACCTGGTTGTGTGGTGTAATGTTTAGTGTGCTCCCTTCGTGTGTGATAGATCACGTGTTCAAGACCTGGTCATGAGGTGTAATGCTTAGTGTGCTCCCTTCGTGTGTGATATATCATGGGTTCAAGACCTGGTCGGGTGGTGTAATGGTTTGTGTGCTCCCTTCGTGTGTGATAGATCATGGGTTCAAGACCTGGTCATGTGGTGTAATGTTTAGTGTGCTCCCTTCGAGTGTGATATATCACATGTTCAAGACCTGGTCGTGTGGTGTAATGTTTAGTGTGCTCCCTTCGTGTGTGATAGATCATGGGTTCAAGACCTGGTCATGTGGTGTAATGTTTAGTGTGCTCCCTTCGAGTGTGATATATCACATGTTCAAGACCTGGTCGTGTGGTGTAGTGTTTAGTGTGCTCCCTTCGTGTGTGATAGATCATGTGTTCAAGACCTGGTCGTGTGGTGTAATGTTTAGTGTGCTCCCTTCGTGTGTGATAGATCATGGGTTCATGACCTGGTCGTGTGGTGTAATGTTTAGTGTGCTCCCTTCGAGTGTGATAGATCACGTGTTCAAGACCTGGTCGTGTGGTGTAATGTTTAGTGTGCTCCCTTCGTGTGTGGTAGATCACGTGTTCAAGACCTGGTCGTGTGGTGTAATGTTTAGTGTGCTCCCTTCGTGTGTGGTAGATCACGTATTGAAGACCTGGTCGTGTGGTGTAATGGTTTGTGTACTCCCTTCGTGTGTGATAGATCATGGGTTCAAGACCTGGTCATGTGGTGTAATGGTTTGTGTACTCCCTTCGTGTGTGATAGATCACGTGTTCAAGACCTGGTCGTGTGGTGTAATGGTTAGTGTACTCCCTTCGTGTGTGATAGATCACGTGTTCAAGACCTGGTCGTGTGGTGTAATGGTTAGTGTGCTCCCTTCGTGTGTGATAGATCACGTGTTCAAGACCTGGTCATGTGGTGTAATGCTTAGTGTGCTCCCTTCGTGTGTGATAGATCATGGGTTCAAGACCTGGTCGTGTGGTGTAATGGTTTGTGTGCTTCCTTCGTGTGTGATAGGTCATGGGTTCAAGACCTGGTCGTGTGGTGTAATGGTTAGTGTGCTCCCTTCGTGTGTGATAGCTCATGGGTTCAAGACCTGGTCGTGTGGTGTAATGCTTAGTGTGCTCCCTTCGTGTGTGATAGATCATGGGTTCAAGACCTGGTCGTGTGGTGCAATGGTTTGTGTGCTCCCTTCGTGTGTGATAGATCATGGGTTCAAGACCTGATCGTGTGGTGTAATGTTTAGTGTGCTCCCTTCGTGTGTGATAGATCATGGGTTCAAGACCTGGTCGTGTGGTGTAATGGTTAGTGTACTCTCTTCGTGTGTGATAGATCATGGGTTCAAGACCTGGTTGTGTGGTGTAATGTTTAGTGTGCTCCCTTCGTGTGTGATAGATCACGTGTTCAAGACCTGGTCATGAGGTGTAATGCTTAGTGTGCTCCCTTCGTGTGTGATATATCATGGGTTCAAGACCTGGTCGGGTGGTGTAATGGTTTGTGTGCTCCCTTCGTGTGTGATAGATCATGGGTTCAAGACCTGGTCATGTGGTGTAATGTTTAGTGTGCTCCTTCGAGTGTGATATATCACGTGTTCAAGACCTGGTCGTGTGGTGTAATGTTTAGTGTGCTCCCTTCGTGTGTGATATATCATGGGTTCAAGACCTGGTCGGGTGGTGTAATGGTTTGTGTGCTCCCTTCGTGTGTGATAGATCATGGGTTCAAGACCTGGTCATGTGGTGTAATGTTTAGTGTGCTCCCTTCGAGTGTGATATATCACATGTTCAAGACCTGGTCGTGTGGTGTAATGTTTAGTGTGCTCCCTTCGTGTGTGATAGATCATGGGTTCAAGACCTGGTCATGTGGTGTAATGTTTAGTGTGCTCCCTTCGAGTGTGATATATCACATGTTCAAGACCTGGTCGTGTGGTGTAATGTTTAGTGTGCTCCCTTCGTGTGTGATAGATCATGTGTTCAAGACCTGGTCGTGTGGTGTAATGTTTAGTGTGCTCCCTTCGTGTGTGATAGATCATGGGTTAAAGACCTGGTCATGTGGTGTAATGGTTAGTGTACTCCCTTCGTGTGTGATAGATCACGTGTTCAAGACCTGGTCGTGTGGTGTAATGGTTAGTGTACTCCCTTCGTGTGTGATAGATCACGTGTTCAAGACCTGGTCGTGTGGTGTAATGGTTAGTGTGCTCCCTTCGTATGTGATAGATCACGTGTTCAAGACCTGGTCATGTGGTGTAATGCTTAGTGTGCTCCCTTCGTGTGTGATAGATCATGGGTTCAAGACCTGGTCGTGTGGTGTAATGGTTTGTGTGCTCCCTTCGTGTGTGATAGATCATGGGTTCAAGACCTGGTCGTGTGGTGTAATGGTTAGTGTGCTCCCTTCGTGTGTGATAGATCATGGGTTCAAGACCTGGTCGTGTGGTGTAATGGTTAGTGTACTCTCTTCGTGTGTGATAGATCATGGGTTCAAGACCTGGTTGTGTGGTGTAATATTTAGTGTGCTCCCTTCGTGTGTGATAGATCACGTGTTCAAGACCTGGTCATGAGGTGTAATGCTTAGTGTGCTCCCTTCGTGTGTGATATATCATGGGTTCAAGACCTGGTCGGGTGGTGTAATGGTTTGTGTGCTCCCTTCGTGTGTGATAGATCATGGGTTCAAGACCTGGTCATGTGGTGTAATGTTTAGTGTGCTCCCTTCGAGTGTGATATATCACATGTTCAAGACCTGGTCGTGTGGTGTAATGTTTAGTGTGCTCCCTTCGTGTGTGATAGATCATGGGTTCAAGACCTGGTCATGTGGTGTAATGTTTAGTGTGCTCCCTTCGAGTGTGATATATCACATGTTCAAGACCTGGTCGTGTGGTGTAGTGTTTAGTGTGCTCCCTTCGTGTGTGATAGATCATGTGTTCAAGACCTGGTCGTGTGGTGTAATGTTTAGTGTGCTCCCTTCGTGTGTGATAGATCATGGGTTCATGACCTGGTCGTGTGGTGTAATGTTTAGTGTGCTCCCTTCGAGTGTGATAGATCACGTGTTCAAGACCTGGTCGTGTGGTGTAATGTTTAGTGTGCTCCCTTCGTGTGTGGTAGATCACGTGTTCAAGACCTGGTCGTGTGGTGTAATGTTTAGTGTGCTCCCTTCGTGTGTGGTAGATCACGTATTGAAGACCTGGTCGTGTGGTGTAATGGTTTGTGTACTCCCTTCGTGTGTGATAGATCATGGGTTCAAGACCTGGTCATGTGGTGTAATGGTTTGTGTACTCCCTTCGTGTGTGATAGATCACGTGTTCAAGACCTGGTCGTGTGGTGTAATGGTTAGTGTACTCCCTTCGTGTGTGATAGATCACGTGTTCAAGACCTGGTCGTGTGGTGTAATGGTTAGTGTGCTCCCTTCGTGTGTGATAGATCACGTGTTCAAGACCTGGTCATGTGGTGTAATGCTTAGTGTGCTCCCTTCGTGTGTGATAGATCATGGGTTCAAGACCTGGTCGTGTGGTGTAATGGTTTGTGTGCTTCCTTCGTGTGTGATAGGTCATGGGTTCAAGACCTGGTCGTGTGGTGTAATGGTTAGTGTGCTCCCTTCGTGTGTGATAGCTCATGGGTTCAAGACCTGGTCGTGTGGTGTAATGGTTAGTGTACTCTCTTCGTGTGTGATAGATCATGGGTTCAAGACCTGGTTGGTTGTGTGGTGTAATGTTTAGTGTGCTCCCTTCGTGTGTGATAGATCACGTGTTCAAGACCTGGTCGTGTGGTGTAATGCTTAGTGTGCTCCCTTCGTGTGTGATAGATCATGGGTTCAAGACCTGGTGGTGTGGTGTAATGGTTTGTGTGATCCCTTCGTGTGTGATAGATCATGGGTTCAAGACCTGGTCGTGTGGTGTAATGGTTAGTGTGCTCCCTTCGTGTGTGATAGATCACATGTTCAATACCTGGTTATGTGGTGTAATGCTTAGTGTGCTCCCTTCGTGTGTGATAGATCATGGGTTCAAGACCTGGTCGTGTGGTGTAATGGTTAGTGTGCTCACTTCGTGTGTGATAGATCATGGGTTCAAGACCTGGTCATGTGGTGTAATGCTTAGTGTGCTCCCTTCGTGTGTGATAGATCACGTGTTCAAGACCTGGTCATGTGGTGTAATGTTTAGTGTGCTCCCTTCTTGTGTGATAGATCATGGGTTA
Organism: Bathymodiolus septemdierum; assembly: GCA_963383655.1. Taxonomy (NCBI): domain Eukaryota; kingdom Metazoa; phylum Mollusca; class Bivalvia; order Mytilida; family Modiolidae; genus Bathymodiolus; species Bathymodiolus septemdierum. Next base: position 2,878,576 of record OY726529.1, on the reverse strand, counting down.
AAGACCTGGTCATGTGGTGTAATGGTTAGTGTACTCCCTTCGTGTGTGATAGATCACGTGTTCAAGACCTGGTCGTGTGGTGTAATGGTTAGTGTACTCCCTTCGTGTGTGATAGATCACGTGTTCAAGACCTGGTCGTGTGGTGTAATGGTTAGTGTGCTCCCTTCGTATGTGATAGATCACGTGTTCAAGACCTGGTCATGTGGTGTAATGCTTAGTGTGCTCCCTTCGTGTGTGATAGATCATGGGTTCAAGACCTGGTCGTGTGGTGTAATGGTTTGTGTGCTCCCTTCGTGTGTGATATATCATGGGTTCAAGACCTGGTCGTGTGGTGTAATGGTTAGTGTGCTCCCTTCGTGTGTGATAGATCATGGGTTCAAGACCTGGTCGTGTGGTGTAATGGTTAGTGTACTCTCTTCGTGTGTGATAGATCATGGGTTCAAGACCTGGTTGTGTGGTGTAATGTTTAGTGTGCTCCCTTCGTGTATGATAGATCACGTATTGAAGACCTGGTCGTGTGGTGTAATGGTTTGTGTACTCCCTTCGTGTGTGATAGATCATGGGTTCAAGACCTGGTCATGTGGTGTAATGGTTTGTGTACTCCCTTCGTGTGTGATAGATCACGTGTTCAAGACCTGGTCGTGTGGTGTAATGGTTAGTGTACTCCCTTCGTGTGTGATAGATCACGTGTTCAAGACCTGGTCGTGTGGTGTAATGGTTAGTGTGCTCCCTTCGTGTGTGATAGATCACGTGTTCAAGACCTGGTCATGTGGTGTAATGCTTAGTGTGCTCCCTTCGTGTGTGATAGATCATGGGTTCAAGACCTGGTCGTGTGGTGTAATGGTTTGTGTGCTTCCTTCGTGTGTGATAGGTCATGGGTTCAAGACCTGGTCGTGTGGTGTAATGGTTAGTGTGCTCCCTTCGTGTGTGATAGCTCATGGGTTCAAGACCTGGTCGTGTGGTGTAATGGTTAGTGTACTCTCTTCGTGTGTGATAGATCATGGGTTCAAGACCTGGTTGGTTGTGTGGTGTAATGTTTAGTGTGCTCCCTTCGTGTGTGATAGATCACGTGTTCAAGACCTGGTCGTGTGGTGTAATGGTTAGTGTGCTCCCTTCGTGTGTGATAGATCACATGTTCAATACCTGGTTATGTGGTGTAATGCTTAGTGTGCTCCCTTCGTGTGTGATAGATCATGGGTTCAAGACCTGGTCGTGTGGTGTAATGGTTAGTGTGCTCACTTCGTGTGTGATAGATCATGGGTTCAAGACCTGGTCATGTGGTGTAATGCTTAGTGTGCTCCCTTCGTGTGTGATAGATCACGTGTTCAAGACCTGGTCATGTGGTGTAATGTTTAGTGTGCTCCCTTCTTGTGTGATAGATCATGGGTTAAAGACCTGGTCATGTGGTGTAATGGTTAGTGTACTCCCTTCGTGTGTGATAGATCACGTGTTCAAGACCTGGTCGTGTGGTGTAATGGTTAGTGTACTCCCTTCGTGTGTGATAGATCACGTGTTCAAGACCTGGTCGTGTGGTGTAATGGTTAGTGTGCTCCCTTCGTATGTGATAGATCACGTGTTCAAGACCTGGTCATGTGGTGTAATGCTTAGTGTGCTCCCTTCGTGTGTGATAGATCATGGGTTCAAGACCTGGTCGTGTGGTGTAATGGTTTGTGTGCTCCCTTCGTGTGTGATATATCATGGGTTCAAGACCTGGTCGTGTGGTGTAATGGTTAGTGTACTCTCTTCGTGTGTGATAGATCATGGGTTCAAGACCTGGTTGTGTGGTGTAATGTTTAGTGTGCTCCCTTCGTGTATGATAGATCACGTATTGAAGACCTGGTCGTGTGGTGTAATGGTTTGTGTACTCCCTTCGTGTGTGATAGATCATGGGTTCAAGACCTGGTCATGTGGTGTAATGGTTTGTGTACTCCCTTCGTGTGTGATAGATCACGTGTTCAAGACCTGGTCGTGTGGTGTAATGGTTAGTGTACTCCCTTCGTGTGTGATAGATCACGTGTTCAAGACCTGGTCGTGTGGTGTAATGGTTAGTGTGCTCCCTTCGTGTGTGATAGATCACGTGTTCAAGACCTGGTCATGTGGTGTAATGCTTAGTGTGCTCCCTTCGTGTGTGATAGATCATGGGTTCAAGACCTGGTCGTGTGGTGTAATGGTTTGTGTGCTTCCTTCGTGTGTGATAGGTCATGGGTTCAATACCTGGTCGTGTGGTGTAATGGTTAGTGTGCTCCCTTCGTGTGTGATAGCTCATGGGTTCAAGACCTGGTCGTGTGGTGTAATGGTTAGTGTACTCTCTTCGTGTGTGATAGATCATGGGTTCAAGACCTGGTTGGTTGTGTGGTGTAATGTTTAGTGTGCTCCCTTCGTGTGTGATAGATCACGTGTTCAAGACCTGGTCGTGTGGTGTAATGCTTAGTGTGCTCCCTTCGTGTGTGATAGATCATGGGTTCAAGACCTGGTGGTGTGGTGTAATGGTTTGTGTGATCCCTTCGTGTGTGATAGATCATGGGTTCAAGACCTGGTCGTGTGGTGTAATGGTTAGTGTGCTCCCTTCGTGTGTGATAGATCACATGTTCAATACCTGGTTATGTGGTGTAATGCTTAGTGTGCTCCCTTCGTGTGTGATAGATCATGGGTTCAAGACCTGGTCGTGTGGTGTAATGGTTAGTGTGCTCACTTCGTGTGTGATAGATCATGGGTTCAAGACCTGGTCATGTGGTGTAATGCTTAGTGTGCTCCCTTCGTGTGTGATAGATCACGTGTTCAAGACCTGGTCATGTGGTGTAATGTTTAGTGTGCTCCCTTCTTGTGTGATAGATCATGGGTTAAAGACCTGGTCATGTGGTGTAATGGTTAGTGTACTCCCTTCGTGTGTGATAGATCACGTGTTCAAGACCTGGTCGTGTGGTGTAATGGTTAGTGTACTCCCTTCGTGTGTGATAGATCACGTGTTCAAGACCTGGTCGTGTGGTGTAATGGTTAGTGTGCTCCCTTCGTATGTGATAGATCACGTGTTCAAGACCTGGTCATGTGGTGTAATGCTTAGTGTGCTCCCTTCGTGTGTGATAGATCATGGGTTCAAGACCTGGTCGTGTGGTGTAATGGTTTGTGTGCTCCCTTCGTGTGTGATATATCATGGGTTCAAGACCTGGTCGTGTGGTGTAATGGTTAGTGTGCTCCCTTCGTGAGTGATAGATCATGGGTTCAAGACCTGGTCGTGTGGTGTAATGGTTAGTGTACTCTCTTCGTGTGTGATAGATCATGGGTTCAAGACCTGGTTGTGTGGTGTAATGTTTAGTGTGCTCCCTTCGTGTGTGATAGATCACGTGTTCAAGACCTGGTCATGAGGTGTAATGCTTAGTGTGTTCCCTTCGTGTGTGATATATCATGGGTTCAAGACCTGGTCGGGTGGTGTAATGGTTTGTGTGCTCCCTTCGTGTGTGATAGATCATGGGTTCAAGACCTGGTCATGTGGTGTAAAGTTTAGTGTGCTCCCTTCGAGTGTGATATATCACATGTTCAAGACCTGGTCGTGTGGTGTAATGTTTAGTGTGCTCCCTTCGTGTGTGATAGATCATGGGTTCAAGACCTGATCATGTGGTGTAATGTTTAGTGTGCTCCCTTCGAGTGTGATATATCACATGTTCAAGACCTGGTCGTGTGGTGTAATGTTTAGTGTGCTCCCTTCGTGTGTGATAGATCATGTGTTCAAGACCTGGTCGTGTGGTGTAATGTTTAGTGTGCTCCCTTCGTCTGTGATAGATCATGGGTTAAAGACCTGGTCATGTGGTGTAATGGTTAGTGTACTCCCTTCGTGTGTGATAGATCACGTGTTCAAGACCTGGTCGTGTGGTGTAATGGTTAGTGTGCTCCCTTCGTATGTGATAGATCACGTGTTCAAGACCTGGTCATGTGGTGTAATGCTTAGTGTGCTCCCTTCGTGTGTGATAGATCATGGGTTCAAGACCTGGTCGTGTGGTGTAATGGTTTGTGTGCTCCCTTCGTGTGTGATATATCATGGGTTCAAGACCTGGTCGTGTGGTGTAATGGTTAGTGTGCTCCCTTCGTGAGTGATAGATCATGGGTTCAAGACCTGGTCGTGTGGTGTAATGGTTAGTGTACTCTCTTCGTGTGTGATAGATCATGGGTTCAAGACCTGGTTGTGTGGTGTAATGTTTAGTGTGCTCCCTTCGTGTGTGATAGATCACGTGTTCAAGACCTGGTCATGAGGTGTAATGCTTAGTGTGTTCCCTTCGTGTGTGATATATCATGGGTTCAAGACCTGGTCGGGTGGTGTAATGGTTTGTGTGCTCCTTTCGTGTGTGATAGATCATGGGTTCAAGACCTGGTCATGTGGTGTAAAGTTTAGTGTGCTCCCTTCGAGTGTGATATATCACATGTTCAAGACCTGGTCGTGTGGTGTAATGTTTAGTGTGCTCCCTTCGTGTGTGATAGATCATGGGTTCAAGACCTGATCATGTGGTGTAATGTTTAGTGTGCTCCCTTCGAGTGTGATATATCACATGTTCAAGACCTGGTCGTGTGGTGTAATGTTTAGTGTGCTCCCTTCGTGTGTGATAGATCATGTGTTCAAGACCTGGTCGTGTGGTGTAATGTTTAGTGTGCTCCCTTCGTGTGTGATAGATCATGGGTTAAAGACCTGGTCATGTGGTGTAATGGTTAGTGTACTCCCTTCGTGTGTGATAGATCACGTGTTCAAGACCTGGTCGTGTGGTGTAATGGTTAGTGTGCTCCCTTCGTATGTGATAGATCACGTGTTCAAGACCTGGTCATGTGGTGTAATGCTTAGTGTGCTCCCTTCGTGTGTGATAGATCATGGGTTCAAGACCTGGTCGTGTGGTGTAATGGTTTGTGTGCTCCCTTCGTGTGTGATATATCATGGGTTCAAGACCTGGTCGTGTGGTGTAATGGTTAGTGTGCTCCCTTCGTGAGTGATAGATCATGGGTTCAAGACCTGGTCGTGTGGTGTAATGGTTAGTGTACTCTCTTCGTGTGTGATAGATCATGGGTTCAAGACCTGGTTGTGTGGTGTAATGTTTAGTGTGCTCCCTTCGTGTGTGATAGATCACGTGTTCAAGACCTGGTCATGAGGTGTAATGCTTAGTGTGTTCCCTTCGTGTGTGATATATCATGGGTTCAAGACCTGGTCGGGTGGTGTAATGGTTTGTGTGCTCCCTTCGTGTGTGATAGATCATGGGTTCAAGACCTGGTCATGTGGTGTAAAGTTTAGTGTGCTCCCTTCGAGTGTGATATATCACATGTTCAAGACCTGGTCGTGTGGTGTAATGTTTAGTGTGCTCCCTTCGTGTGTGATAGATCATGGGTTCAAGACCTGATCATGTGGTGTAATGTTTAGTGTGCTCCCTTCGAGTGTGATATATCACATGTTCAAGACCTGGTCGTGTGGTGTAATGTTTAGTGTGCTCCCTTCGTGTGTGATAGATCATGTGTTCAAGACCTGGTCGTGTGGTGTAATGTTTAGTGTGCTCCCTTCGTGTGTGATAGATCATGGGTTAAAGACCTGGTCATGTGGTGTAATGGTTAGTGTACTCCCTTCGTGTGTGATAGATCACGTGTTCAAGACCTGGTCGTGTGGTGTAATGGTTAGTGTACTCCCTTCGTGTGTGATAGATCACGTGTTCAAGACCTGGTCGTGTGGTGTAATGGTTAGTGTGCTCCCTTCGTATGTGATAGATCACGTGTTCAAGACCTGGTCATGTGGTGTAATGCTTAGTGTGCTCCCTTCGTGTGTGATAGATCATGGGTTCAAGACCTGGTCGTGTGGTGTAATGGTTTGTGTGCTCCCTTCGTGTGTGATAGATCATGGGTTCAAGACCTGGTCGTGTGGTGTAATGGTTAGTGTGCTCCCTTCGTGTGTGATAGATCATGGGTTCAAGACCTGGTCGTGTGGTGTAATGGTTAGTGTACTCTCTTCGTGTGTGATAGATCATGGGTTCAAGACCTGGTTGTGTGGTGTAATGTTTAGTGTGCTCCCTTCGTGTGTGATAGATCACGTGTTCAAGACCTGGTCATGAGGTGTAATGCTTAGTGTGCTCCCTTCGTGTGTGATATATCATGGGTTCAAGACCTGGTCGGGTGGTGTAATGGTTTGTGTGCTCCCTTCGTGTGTGATAGATCATGGGTTCAAGACCTGGTCATGTGGTGTAATGTTTAGTGTGCTCCCTTCGTGTGTGATATATCATGGGTTCAAGACCTGGTCGGGTGGTGTAATGGTTTGTGTGCTCCCTTCGTGTGTGATAGATCATGGGTTCAAGACCTGGTCATGTGGTGTAATTTTAGTGTGCTCCCTTCGAGTGTGATATATCACATGTTCAAGACTTGGTCGTGTGGTGTAATGTTTAGTGTGCTCCCTTCGTGTGTGATAGATCATGGGTTCAAGACCTGGTCATGTGGTGTAATGTTTAGTGTGCTCCCTTCGAGTGTGATATATCACATGTTCAAGACCTGGTCGTGTGGTGTAATGTTTAGTGTGCTCCCTTCGTGTGTGATAGATCATGTGTTCAAGACCTGGTCGTGTGGTGTAATGTTTAGTGTGCTCTCTTCGTGTGTGATATATCATGGGTTAAAGACCTGGTCATGTGGTGTAATGGTTAGTGTACTCCCTTCGTGTGTGATAGATCACGTGTTCAAGACCTGGTCGTGTGGTGTAATGGTTAGTGTACTCCCTTCGTGTGTGATAGATCACGTGTTCAAGACCTGGTCGTGTGGTGTAATGGTTAGTGTGCTCCCTTCGTATGTGATAGATCACGTGTTCAAGACCTGGTCATGTGGTGTAATGCTTAGTGTGCTCCCTTCGTGTGTGATAGATCATGGGTTCAAGACCTGGTCGTGTGGTGTAATGGTTTGTGTGCTCCCTTCGTGTGTGATAGATCATGGGTTCAAGACCTGGTCGTGTGGTGTAATGGTTAGTGTGCTCCCTTCGTGTGTGATAGATCATGGGTTCAAGACCTGGTCGGGTGGTGTAATGGTTTGTGTGCTCCCTTCATGTGTGATAGATCATGGGTTCAAGACCTGGTCATGTGGTGTAATGTTTAGTGTGCTCCCTTCGAGTGTGATATATCACATGTTCAAGACCTGGTCGTGTGGTGTAATGTTTAGTGTGCTCCCTTCGTGTGTGATAGATCATGTGTTCAAGACCTGGTCGTGTGGTGTAATGTTTAGTGTGCTCCCTTCGTGTGTGATAGATCATGGGTTCATGACCTGGTCGTGTGGTGTAATGTTTAGTGTACTCCCTTCGAGTGTGATAGATCACGTGTTCAAGACCTGGTCGTGTGGTGTAATGTTTAGTGTGCTCCCTTCGTGTGTGGTAGATCACGTGTTCAAGACCTGGTCGTGTGGTGTAATGTTTAGTGTGCTCCCTTCGTGTGTGATAGATCACGTGTTCAAGACCTGGTCATGTGGTGTAATGGTGAGTGTACTTCCTTCGAGTGTGATAGATCATGGGTTCAAGACCTTGTCGTATGGTGTAATGTTTAGTGTGCTCCCTTCGTGTATGATAGATCACGTATTGAAGACCTGGTCGTGTGGTGTAATGGTGAGTGTACTTCCGTCGAGTGTGATAGATCATGTGTTCAAGACCTGGTCGTGTGGAACCAAAGACAGTTAAATTGGTACTTGCTGCTTCTCCACTAAGCACAGAACATTAGTGAGAAAGAGGAAAGACTTATTGGCTAGAAATCAGGATAATGTGTGGTGAAATGTCGACCTGTACACTGTTAAATAAAACAGCTAAGAGTGTTGGTTTATTAGAAAGCAAATATCATTATCATTTCATCGAATGTAACTTGTTCTTACGATGATATAGAGCTGAAGCTTATTTGGCATTAAGCAGTAATTACTCACTCATTTTTCTGTTGAAAGAACCATGAACAACTTACAACATATTATCTTTAACTTGATGTTTGTTTCTAATTGTTAATTTTAAAAATAGAAAAGTGTTTGATACAAATAAATTTCAATACAAACACTATAAATGATAAATACACAAAATAATATATAAAAATAAGATATTTTGTTTTGATACAGTCAATTTAAAATACAAGAACAAAGAAAATATAACATATATCCAAAGATAATCAACCATTCATTGCCGCCTCAACATTAAGCCATTTTATTAATTAATTTGCCCTGTCTGTTTTGAAAACATGTAAAAAGTTTAATTTTTTTCTATTTCAATATAATATTTGAGGTATTGAAGACCTCCATGTAAATGTGTGATTTCTCCCTTACATCAGTATTATATTTGACTTGTTAATCTTAATTTATTGTTTTTTATTGTAGCTAACAAACTACTATTCAAACCATGTATCTCTTAAATCAATCTTCATCAAAGTCGTTCTGTACAGTTTAAAGTAAGTTTATATTCATTCAATTTGGTCGTGATCGTATGGTAGTTGGATTGACAACTGCCTTAATACAATCAGTCCCTATCTTCACCAACGTTGTGAGTTCGAACTCCACTCTTGGCGAGGTGTACTCGATGCAATAAAGTTTGTCAATCACTTGCGGCAGGTCGGTGGTTTTCTCCTAGTAATCCGGTTCCTGCCACTAATAAAAGTAACTGCCACAATATAGCTGAAATATTATAGAAAGTGGCATTAAACAACATAACCAAGCCAAACCATCAATCAATTTTCATTAATATAATTGTCATTATGTTCACAATATTTATTATTATTATTATCAGAATAACAACGTAGATATTAAAATTAGTGTGGATGACACGTTTCTGTAATAACCTTCAATAGATTGGTTCAATGTCAAAAGATTGGAGCACCCACCTGTATATTTTGGACTAAATGGAGATGAAATTGATGAAATAGATAATCACTGTCATCTTAGAATAACATTTCAATCATCAGCTACATGGAAAAAACATATATATGATATTTATGAAAAAGCATGCTCTCGTTTATTTTTACTTAGACAAGTTAAACATTTATTAGATAGATATTCCCTTATACATATATATTTTGCATTTATTAGACCTGTTTTAGAATATGGTGATGTAGTATGGGGTAACTGCACTAAAAAGGAATCCGATTTATTGGAAATTGTACAAATAGAAGCTGGTCGAATTATAACCGGTCTTTGATGTAATTCCTCTAGACAAAAACTATACCATGAATTGGGGTGGGAAACACTAGAAAATAGACGGAATAATCACAAACTAATATTATTTTATAGAATATTAAATGGGTTAGCACCTGCATACCTTTATGAGTTGGTTCAACCATATCTACTTAGACAATCAAGATATAAATTAAGAAATGAAAATAATACATTCCATCCACCATTTTCCAGAAGAAGTTCTTTTTATGATAGTGTTATCCCTTTCACTATAAGACTATGGAATATTTTACCCCTAACTATTACTGAATCTCCAAGTTTAAATATCTTTAAAAATAGATTCTATGAAACTTGGGACACCAATGCACATTATAATTTTGGAATAAGGAAGTTTAACATAATTCATTGTCAATTTAGAAATGAGGCCAGTAACCTGAAGGCACATTTATTTAATGATTTTTTATCTGATAATACTAACTGTCCAAACTGTAGTGGTCCATTAGAAGATAACAACCATTTTTTGCTTAACTGTCCTAAATTTAATAACTTAAGATTGATCTTATTATTACATGGAAATATTTCAAGCTATGCACAAGTTCATAATTCACACTCATCGTTTCATTTAAGATGCTTCTTTTTTCAATTGCACTCCTCCCATTATACATTTATTTTGCTTTATTTTATTTTTCTTTAACTTCTTGTATGCTTAACTATTTATAATATTTAGAAAGTCTACAAATTTCACTTCACTCGTAAATTTATTATATATGAAATATTAATGGTGTTCACAATTACATGTATTGAAGGAGCATAATTATCTTATATTATTGATATAACTGTTATATACTTTTTTTACTGAGTGTATGCCTTGTACATGTAAAAGGAGAGAGTGTGTATAGGCATAGCCGGTTGCTCAATCCTATTCATTTTGTCTGTTTATATACTTATGAGTTTTGACTTTCCCTTTGTAAGATTGTTCGGAGTTTGGTAATTTTGTTATTACCCTTATTTAGTTGTGAATAAAATATGGTTAAAACTAAAACTCTCTTAAGGATTTATTTTCGCAATTTGTCAGTTCAAAGATCTTTTTTGCAATATAAAAGTTGGTGCTTGGAAAAGGTCAATGTAAAATATGTGATGAAAAGATTATGACATGGAATTTTCCATATCGTCCCTGGTATCAACCCTCGACCCATATCAATCCTCCAGCTTCGCTATCTGGCTTGATATGAGAGTCTCCGGCTAATACCAGGGCCGATATGGAAAATGTCATGTAATAATCTCTTAATATTAAACCATGTCAGCGCCTAAACTACTGGATGAATGATATCTTCGAGGACTAATAGTCCACCAGTAGAGGTATTGACTCAGTGATAGCAATAAAAACGTAGATATCAAATGTCGAATTAAATAGGAAAAAAAGTTATGCAAATAACAACCTCCTCCTGGTACACATGGACTCTTGTTTCAGTGAGCTAGCAGTATAAAAATCTGACGAAGTGTGTTCATCTTGTTCAAAGTGGATCGACATCATCATCATTTCATCAAAATGTAACTTGTTTTCCCCGTAATATTGCTAAATCATTACTCTCTTGGTGTTGGACAACAATCTATTAATCACAAGACCATATATGAACTTGATACAGGGGCCATCGTGGCCGTGATCGTATGGTAATAGGATTTACAATTAACTGTGCAATCAGTGCCTATCACCACTAATGTTGTGAGTTCGAACCCCGTTCATGGCAAGGTGTGCTTGATACAACATTATGTGATAAAGTTTGTCAGTGACTTGCGACAGGTCGATGGTTTTCTCTGTGTACTCCGGTTTCCTCCACCAATAAAACTGAGCACCACAACATAACTGAAATATTGTTGAAAATGGCATTAAACACCATAACTCAAACCAAACCGATGGCCTTGATACAATCAGGAGAGGCAACAGTAATCAGATAATTTTCTCTTATCTGTACTTTTTATCATTCTCATTTCAGGGCTGGAAGTTTGATTGCTGACCATGCTGTTGTGTCTAACCAGAATAATTCTCAGCCTAATGTTATAGCAGCTGTTGATAACTTAGTAAATGGTGGCAGTACAGTCACGATTCAAGGAGTTTCTAGTGGGGCTACATCTGCCTCTATGACAAGTGGCACAAATATAGGTAATATATAAGTTGGTGACTGTATTTGTAATTTGATGGATAACACTCCTTCTCTACAACTGCTGTTTAATACCTTAAGATTGGTCATGTGTGATATGACCTGATCATGACCCCTACTGGATATTTTTTGATGCAATTTGGGTATGGTAAAATAATTTATATTTTCCAACATAGGGGGGGGGGAGCAAATGAGGCACAACATACTCCCTTTTCTACAACTTGACTTGCAACCTACAATGATTTATTAGTTTATACATGTAGTTGCAATGTTATTTAAATAAATATATAATCTTTATACCGGTATTCATATAAGGCCATCGTGGTCATGATCGTATGGTAGTTGGATTTACAACTACCGATACAATCAGTGCCTATCACCACTGGTGTTGTGAGTTCGAATCTCGATCAGTTCGAGGTGTACAACATTATGTGATAAAGTTTGTTTGTGACTTGCAACAAGTCGGTGCTTTTCTCCTGGTCCTCTGGTTTCCTCCACCAATAAAGCTGACCTCGACGATATAACTGAAATATTATTGAAAGTGGTATTTAGCACCATCAAACAAACAATTTAGCCTAAAACATTATTGGTTAAATTTTTTTTCTTCAAATTCAACAAATTATAACAAAAAATTTAATGTGATTCTTACAAGTAATCCAGTACTTCTACATATTTATTTTGCGTTATTTCAGTAGATGACTCTACTTGTCTCTAGTTGACTCTAGTTGTTCCTGTTTAGTAGCCATGATTCTAACAAGTATAGTATAAATGTTGTTGTTTATTTTGTAGCTAATGTTGACCAATCAACTACAGCATGTAGCTCATTTAATCAAGTTTTCGACTGTCCAACAAATCAGGGATGTGATATAAATAGTGTAAATGGTGTCCCATATTGTGCGTAAGTAATTATTTAAATTTATGCAGATATTTTAAAGGGGTCAAGATTCCTAGATGTCTGACAAATTCCTCAATAGACCATTTACACATTTCTGTCTCGATTATAACGTAGCTTTTTTTCCCGGGTTTTTGTAGGAGTTTTTTCCCTTTAATGTGGACAAAGGTCCATTTCTTGTAAAGTTCAATGAAAATAATAAATATTTTTCCAATATTCTGTATAAAATGTAAATGTTGTAACAACTTGTGATTTTTTTATTTGATATGAAATGACCCTCTGATTTTCTACAATGTCCAAATATCTATACATTTTATGAAATTTTTACTTTTAGATAATCAAAATCTTTGTCGTATCCATTGCTCTTGCTTGGAAAGGGAACCATTTCGTCCACCATAATGAAAATAACCCATTGAAATGTCTATTAGGTTGTAAGATTTCTGGTAAATTACTAAATCAGAGTTATAAAATTTCTGGTAAATTACTAAATCAGAGTTAAGAGATTTCTGGTAAATGATTGAATCAGAGTTATGAGATTTCGGGTAAATTACTAAATCAGAATTATGAGATTTCTGGTAAATTACTAAATCAGAGTTATGAGATTTCTGGTAAATTACTAAATCAGAATTATGAGATTTCTGGTAAATTACTTAAACAGAATTATGAGATTTCTTGTAAATTTCAATTTCAGAGTTAAGAGATTTCTGGTAAATTACTAAATCAGAATTATGAGATTTCTGGTAAATTACTAAATCAGAATTATGAGATTTCTGGTAAATTACTAAATCAGAATTATGAGATTTCTGATAAATTACTAAATCAGAGTTATGAGATTTTTGGTCAATTACTAAATCAGAATTATGAGATTTCTGATAAATTACTAAATCAGAATTATGAGATTTCTGGTAAATTACTAAATCAGAATTATGAGATTTCTGGTAAATTATTAAATCAGAATTATGAGATTTCTGGTAAATTACTAAATCAAAATTATGAGATTTCTGGTAAATTACTAAATCAGAATTATATGATTTCTGGTAAATTACTAAATCAGAATTATCAGATTTCTGGTAAATTACTAAATCAGAGTTATAAGATTTCTTGTAAATTACTATTTCAGAGTTAAGATATTTCTGGTAAATGATTAAATCAGAGTTATGAGATTTCTGGTAAATTACTAAATCAGAATGATGAAATTTCTGGTAAATTACTAAATCAGAATTATGAGATTTCTGGTTAATTACTACGTCAGAGTTATGAGATTTCTGGAGAACTACTCAATCAGCACAACAAGATATCCGGCTTTGAGAATCAGGCCAAAATGGCCATCATTGCTGAAAAATCTTTAATATCATAACTTTTGCATTTTAGTAAAAATTAGTAAATTATAAAAATCTTATTGAGCATTTTAAATCAAGACATTTCTTTTTTACATTTTATTTGAACAATTATGCAGAATAATCATATATCAATATCCATCAATATCTGAAACAACACAACCAAATTGGACCAAACTTGGTAAAGATGGCATTTGTTTGGTTCTTGTTTAATGTAATATTTGACAGCCTACACCAGTCTTTCAACAAGGATGTAATAAATAAAATTAGAATCTATCAGGAACCTATTTGAATACCAAGTCATCTATCACCTACATGTATTATATTTTTTTAAATGTTTTTCTTTCAGGCCATTGCAAAGTACTGGTACGTATTATGTTAATTGTGATTCTTTCAAAAAATTGGTTTAGGTTTTTGATGTTTAATGCCACTTTCAACAATATTTCAGTTATATCGTGGCGGTCAGTTTTATTGGTGGAGGAAACCGGAGGACCCGGAGAAAACCACCGACCTGTTATAAGTTACTAACACTTTATCACATAATGCTGTATCAAGTACACCTCACCTGAGTGGTACTCGAACTCACAACGTTAGTGGTGAAAGGAACTGATTCCACAGGTAGTTCGAATGCCAACTACTATTCGACCACGACAGCTCCATATATTTCCTGAAAATTATGTAGATGTACTAAGATTTTCAGTTGACTGACTGAAAATATTCTCAAGGGAATAATTGTTGGAATTTGTCTTTAATACGGTAATGATACTAATGTAGTGAGTAAGAGAGAGTAGCAACAAATACTAATTTTATAGTCTTTGGTTTGACCTTGACTTGACTAGAATTCAAAATCATGATCTACCGCACTGAAGGCAAGCACTTTAACCATTACACAAGCTTTTATAGTCTTTGTTTTGACCTTGACCTGACTAGAATTCAAAATCATGATCTACCGTACTGAAGGCAAGCACTTTAACCATTACACAAGCTTTTATAGTCTTTGGTATGACCTTGACCTGACTAGAATTCAAAATCATGATCTACCGCACTGAAGGCAAGCACTTTAACCATTACACAAGCTTTTATAGTCTTTGTGTTGATCTTGACCTGACTAGAATTCAAAATCATGATCTACCGCACTGAAGGCAAGCACTTTAACCATTACACAAGCTTTTATAGTCTTTGTTTTGACCTTGACCTGACTAGAATTCAAAATCATGATCTACCGTACTGAAGGCAAGCACTTTAACCATTACACAAGCTTTTATAGTCTTTGGTATGACCTTGACCTGACTAGAATTCAAAATCATGATCTACCGCACTGAAGGCACGCACTTTAACCATTACACAAGCTTTTATAGTCTTTGTTTTGACCTTCACCTGACTAGAATTCAAAATCATGATCTACCGCACTGAAGGCAAGCACTTTAACCATTACACAAACGATGTGGTTGAATTATTAATAGAATAGATTTTAAGTTTATTTTGTACAGGTTCTTACCAGGTTTCACCTAATAACCACAAATATTAAAAAACAACAGAACTACATGAAATATTATTAAATAATGTCATCCATTAAATATTTTGCTTTGTTGTAACACAACCAACCTTTAAAAAATGACTGTACTCAAATATGTTTTATCAGAATTTCCAAAAACAATTTTTCATTTACTATTTAAAAAATGTAATAACAATTTTATTTTACATAAAAATAACCTTTTTATCAGATATTTGCAAGAAAATGATACAGTTATACCTGCCTTGTGTGACTATCTAAGGTAACATTGAAACAGGGTCATGTAAGACAGATGGTTGCTATATGCAAGTTTAATTAACATGAAATGCACTGTGAATGGGAATTAAGATTAAGGTCACATACTACAAATTAATAATTAACTCTATATTATTGTTGTCAATACAACCTAAACTGTCTTTACAAGATAAAATCATAAACTAGGCCAATATAAACAAAACTAAGCCAATATCGATATTGGCTTAGTTTTTCCGATATTGGCTTAGTTTTTTGATTGGCCGAGTTTATGATTTTATAATACCCATTGTAAGATCAAATTTTATGGTTAATTAATAAATATATGAATTTATAAATACCCATTATAAGATTAAATTTCATGGTTAATTAATAATTATATCATTACGTGATGATTTCCGTATTGGCCTTCGGCTTCGCCTCGGCCAATACAGCTAGCCTCGGACTAATAACTAGGCCAATATGGAAATCATCATGTAATATTAGGTAGTTATTACTTAATAGAGGTGGTCACTAAAGCAGGTTTTACTGATTGTTGGTCTTGGTGTTATATTTAACAAATAGTTCATGGCACTAAGGGCCATATGGCAGTTTATGGACCGGGATGTCACCCACAAAATATTATATGGACTATTTGTTATATTATACTCAATAAATGCAAATCTGTCAGACGACATGTATTTGTTATTGTATATCTAAGACAAAAAACGAGCTTGGACAAAATCTGGAAGAAAACATTATATTGATCGGGCCCGGTCAATATACTAAAATATTGACCGGTCAATATACTAAAATATTTACTGGTCAATATACTTAAATATTGACTGGCTGCACTAACAAAGACAAATAGGGAAAATAAAGCCGTAAAATATATTATTATTCTTTATATTTTTTCCGTTGTAGATAATTTTGAGTTGATCGTCGGTCTTGACGTTGGTATACCATTATTTATATTTTTTCCGTTGTAGATAATTTTGCGTTGATCGTCGGTCTTGACGTTGGTATACCATTATTTATATTTTTTCCGTTGTAGATAATTTTGAGTTGATCGTCGGTCTTGACGTTGGTATACCATTATTTATATTTTTTCCGTTGTAGATAATTTTGCGTTGATCGTCGGCCTTGGCGTTGGTATACCATTATTCTTCATCATCGTAGGATTAATCATTGTATTATGTGTGTACAACAACAAACGTAAGAAGAGTAAGAAATCTAAGGAGGATGACTTAGATAGGTAAGTTTATGGTCCAGTAAATCTAACCTAATAGATATGTCAGTTTATGGTCCAGTGATTTTTGCACTGTTATTACTATCACTAGGTATATACCTCTGTTGGTTTATTAGTTCTCCAGGGCATCACCAGGTCAGTAGTCAGAGACTCAGTACTGACATGGCTTATAAGATATATCTATTATAGGAATTTATAATTCTTATATAACATAACTAAGGTTTATCCACCTCAGGCATACATGTAGGTAAACTTAAAAGTCTTGTTAGTACTAAATGAGATGCCTACATTTTTTAAAAGTAAGTTTGTGGGCCAGAAAAATAATCCAATAATCAAAAGCATTTGGTTTTTTGGTTTTTTTTTTGTTTTTTTTTTTAACAGGCATATACATTTATTCATCATTACCTGTTGACAATTCACTTTTGTATATTCAGGTTCAACCTGTTTAACAACAAAAGATAACATGAACAGGGTCAGACATGTAACATACACAATAAAAGATAACATGAACAGGGTCAGACATGTAACTTACACAACCAATGATAACATGAACAGGGTCAGATATGTAACTTACACAACAAAAGATAACATGAACAGGATCAGATATGTAACTTATACAACAAAAGATAACATGAACAGGATCAGACATGTAACTTACACAATAAAAGATAACATGAACAGGATCAGACATGTAACTTACACAACAAAAGATAACATGAACAGGGTCAGACATGTTACTTACACAATAAAAGATAACATGCACAGGGTCGGACATGTAACTTGCACAATAAAAGATAACATGAACAGGGTCAGACATGTAACTTACACAACAAACGATAACATGAACAGGGTCAGACATGTAACTTACACAATAAAAGATAATATGAACAGGGTCAGACATGTAACTTACACAATAAAAGATAACATGAACAGGGTCAGACATGTACCTTACACAACAAAAGATAACATGAACAGGGTCAGACATGTAACTTACACAATAAAAGATAACATGAACAGGGTCAGACATGTAACTTACACAATAAAGATAACATGAACAGGATCAGACATGTAACTTACACAATAAAAGATAACATGAACAGGGTCAAACATGTAACTTATGCAACAAATGATAACATGAAGAGGGTCAGACATGTGACTTACACAACAAAAGATAACATGAACAGGGTCAGACATGTAACTTACACAATAAAAGATAACATGAACAGGGTCAGACATGTAACTTACACAATGAAAGATAACATGAACAGGGTCAGACATGTAACCTATACAACAAAAGATAACATGAACAGGGTCAAACATGTAACTTATACAACAAAAGATAACATGAACAGGGTCAGACATGTAACTTATACAACCAAAGACAACATGAACAGGGTCAGACATGTAACTTATACAACAACAGATAACATGAACAGGATCAAACATGTAACTTACACAACAAAAGATAACATGAACAGGATCAGACATGTAACTTACACAATAAAAGATAACATGAACAGGGTCAGATATGTAACTTACACAACAAGAGATAACATGAACAGGGTCAGACATGTTACTTACACAATAAAAGATAACATGAACAGGGCAAATATGTAGCTTACACAACAAGAGATAACATGAACATGGTCAGACATGTAACATACACAACAAAATATACCATGAACAGGGTCAGACATGTAACTTACACAATAAAATCATCACATGAACAGGGTCAGACATGTAACTTATACAATAAAAGATAACATGAACAGGGTCAGACATGTAGCTTACACAACAAAAGATAACATGAACAGGATCAGACATGTAACTTACACAATAAAAGATAACATGAACAGGGTTAGACATGTAAATTACACAACAATGGATAACATGAACAGGGTCAGACATGTAGCTTACACAACAAAAGATAACATGAACAGGGTCAGGCATGTACCTTCCACAACAAAAGATAACATGAACAGGGTCAGACATGTAACTTACACAACAATGGATAACATGAACAGGGTCAGACATGTACCTTACACAATACAAGATAACATGAACAGGATCAGACATGTAACTTACACAATAAAATCATAACATGAACAGGGTCAGACGTGTAACTTACACAACAAAAGATAACAGGAGCAGGATCAGACATGTAACTTAAACAACAAAAGATAACATGAACAGGATCAGACATGTAAAGTACACAATAGAATCATAACATGAACAGGGTCAGACATGTAACTTACACAACAAAAGATAACATGAACAGGATCAGACATGTAACTTACACAATAAAATCATAACATGAACAAGGTCAGACGTGTAACTTACACAATAAAAGATAAAATGAACAGGATTAGACATGTAGCGTACACAATAAAATCATCACATGAACAGGGTCAGACATGTAACTTACACAACAAAAGTTAACATGAACAGGATCAGACATGTAACTTACACAATAAAATCATAACATGAACAGGGTCAGACATGTAACTTACACAATAAAAGATAACATGAACAGGGTCAGACATGTAACTTACACAATAAAATCATAACATGAACAGGATCAGACATGTAAAGTACACAATAGAATCATAACATGAACAGGGTCAGACATGTAACTTACACAATAAAATCATAACATGAACAGGGTCAGACATGTAACTTACACAACAAAAGATAACATGAACAGGGTCAGACATGTAACTTACACAATAAAAGATAACATGAACAGTGTCAGACATGTAACTTACACAATAAAATCATAACATGAACAGGGTCAGACATGTAGCTTACACAATAAAAGATAACATAAACAGGGTCAGACATGTAACTTAGATAATAAAATCATCACATGCACAGGGTCAGACATGTAACTTACACAATGACATCATAACATGAACAGGATCAGACATGTAACTTACACAATGTTTACAACAAAGGATAACATGAACAGGGTCAGACATGTAACTTACACAATAAAATCATAACATGAACAGGGTCAGACATGTAACTTACACAACAAAAGATAACATGAACAGGGTCAAACATGTAACTTACACTATAAAAGATAACATGAACAGGATCAGACATTTAACTTACACAATAAAAGATAACATGAACAGGGTCAGACATGTAACTTACACAATAAAATCATAACATGAACAGGGTCAGACATGTAACTTACACAATAAAAGATAACATGAACAGGGTCAGACATGTAACTTACACAATAAAATCATCACATGCACAGGGTCAGACATGTAACTTACACAATGAAATCATAACATGAACAGGATCAGACATGTAAAGTACACAATAAAATCATCACGTGCACAGGGTCAGACATGTAACTTACACAATAAAATCATAACATGAACAGGGTCAGACATGTAACTTGCACAAAAAAAGATAACATGCACATGGTCAGACATGTAACTTACACAATAAAAGATAACATGCACATGGTCAGACATGTAACTTGCACAATAAAAGATAACATGCACATGGTCAGACATGTAACTTACATAATAAAAGATAACATGCACATGGTCAGACATGTAACTTACACAATAAAAGATAACATGAATATGGTCAGACATGTAACTTACACAATTACAGATAACATGAACAGGATCAGACATGTAACTTACACAATAAAAGATAACATGAACAGGATCAGACATGTAAAGTACACAATAGAATCATAACATGAACAGGGTCAGACATGTAACTTACACAATAAAATCATAACATGAACAGGGTCAGACATGTAACTTACACAACAAAAGATAACATGAACAGGGTCAGACATGTAACTTACACAATAAAAGATAACATGCACAGTGTCAGACATGTAACTTACACAATAAAATCATAACATGAACAGGGTCAGACATGTAGCTTACACAATAAAAGATAACATAAACAGGGTCAGACATGTAACTTAGATAATAAAATCATCACATGCACAGGGTCAGACATGTAACTTACACAATGACATCATAACATGAACAGGATCAGACATGTAACTTACACAATGTTTTACAACAAAGGATAACATGAACAGGGTCAGACATGTAACTTACACAATAAAATCATAACATGAACAGGGTCAGACATGTAACTTACACAACAAAAGATAACATGAACAGGGTCAAACATGTAACTTACACTATAAAAGATAACATGAACAGGGTCAGACATTTAACTTACACAATAAAAGATAACATGAACAGGGTCAGACATGTAACTTACACAATAAAATCATAACATGAACAGGGTCAGACATGTAACTTACACAATAAAAGATAACATGAACAGGGTCAGACATGTAACTTACACAATAAAATCATCACATGCACAGGGTCAGACATGTAACTTACACAATGAAATCATAACATGAACAGGATCAGACATGTAAAGTACACAATAAAATCATCACGTGCACAGGGTCAGACATGTAACTTACACAATAAAATCATAACATGAACAGGGTCAGACATGTAACTTGCACAAAAAAAGATAACATGCACATGGTCAGACATGTAACTTACACAATAAAAGATAACATGCACATGGTCAGACATGTAACTTACACAATAAAAGATAACATGCACCTGGTCAGACATGTAACTTACATAATAAAAGATAACATGCACATGGTCAGACATGTAACTTACACAATAAAAGATAACATGAATATGGTCAGACATGTAACTTACACAATAAAAGATAACATGAACAGGGTCAGACATGTAACTTACACAATAAAAGATAACATGAACAGGGTCAGACATGTAACTTACACAACAAAAGATAACATGCACATGGTCAGACATGTAACTTACACAATAAAATCATAACATGAACAGGGTCAGACATGTAACTTACACAACAAAAGATAACATGAACAGGGTCAGACATGAAACTTACACAATAAAAGATAACATGAACAGGGTCAGACATGTAACTTACACAATAAAAGATAACATTAACGGGGTCAGACAGGTAACTTACACAATAAAATTATCACATGCACAGGGTCAGACATGTAACTTACACAATGAAATCATAACATGGACAGGGTCAGACATGTAACTTACACAATAAAATATAAGATGAACAAGGTCAGACATGTGACTTACACAATAAAAGATAACATGAACAGGGTCAGACATGTAGCTTACACAACAAAAGATAACATGCACATGGTCAGACATGTAACTTACACAATAAAAGATAGCATGCACAGGGTCGGACATGTAACTTACACAATACAAGATAACATGAACAGGGTCAGACATGTAACTTACACAATAAAAGATAACATGAACAGGGTCAGACATGTAACTTACACAATAAAAGATAACATGAACAGGGTCAGACATTTAACTTACACAATAAAAGATAACATGAACAGGGTCAGACATGTAACTTACACAATAAAATCATAACATGAACAGGGTCAGACATGTAACTTACACAATAAAAGATAACATGAACAGGGTCAGACATGTAACTTACACAATAAAATCATCACATGCACAGGGTCAGACATGTAACTTACACAATGAAATCATAACATGAATAGGATCAGACATGTAAAGTACAAAATAAAATCATCACATGCACAGGGTCAGACATGTAACTTACACAATAAAAGATAACATGAACAGGGTCAGATATGTAACTTACACAACAAGAGATAACATGAACATGGTCAGACATGTAACTTACACAACAAAAGATAACATGAACATGGTCAGACATGTAACTTACACAATAAAATCATCACATGAACAGGGTCAGACATGTAACTTATACAATAAAAGATAAAATGAACAGGGTCAGACATGTAACTTACACAATAAAAGATAACATGAACAGGGTCAGACATGTAGCTGACACAACAAAAGATAACATGAACAGGATCAGACATGTAACTTACACAATAAAAGATAACATGAACAGGGTCATACATGTAACTTACACAACAATGGATAACATGAACAGGATCAGACATGTAGCTTACACAACAAAAGATAACATGAAAAGGGTCAGGCATTTACCTTACACAACAAAAGATAACATGAACAGGATCTGACTTGTAACTTACACAACAAAAGATAACATGAACAGGGTCAGACATGTAACTTACACAATAAAATCATAACATGCACAGGGTCAGACATGTAACTTACACAATGAAATCATAACATGAACAGGATCAGACATGTAACTTACACAATGTTTTACAACAAAAGATAACATGAACAGGGTCAGACATGTAACTTACACAATACAAGATAACATGAACAGGGTCAGACATGTAACTTACACAATAAAAGATAACATGAACAGGGTCAGACATGTAGCTTACATAACAAAAGATAACATGAACAGGGTCAGACATGTAACTTACACAATAAAAGATAACATGAACAGGATCAGACCTGTAACTTACACAATAAAAGATAACATGAACAGGGTCAAACATATAACTTATACAACAAATGATAACATGAACAGGTAAAGACATGTGACTTACACAACAAAAGATAACATGAACAGGGTCAGACATGTAACTTACACAATAAAAGATAACATGAACAGGGTCAGACATGTAACTTACACAATGAAAGATAACATGAACAGGGTCAGACAGGTAACCTATACAACAAAAGATAACATGAACAGGGTCAGACATGTAACTTATGCAAAAAAAGATAACATGAACAGGGTCAGACATGTAACTTATACAACAAAAGATAACATGAACAGGGTCAGACATGTAACTTATACAACAAAAGATAACATGAACAGGATCAAACATGTAACTTACACATCAAAAGATATCATGAACGGGATCAGACATGTAACTTACACAATAAAAGATAACATGAACAGTGTCAGATATGTAACTTACACAACAAGAGATAACATGAACAGTGTCAGACATGTAACTTACACAACAAAAGATACCATGAACAGGGTCAGACATGTAACTTACACAATAGAATCATCACATGAACAGGGTCAGACATGTAACTTATACAATAAAAGATAACATGAACAGGGTCAGACATGTAACTTACACAACAATGGATAACATGAACAGGGTCAGACATGTAGCTTACACAACAAAAGATAACATGAACAGGGTCAGGCATGTACCTTACACAACAAAAGATAACATGAACAGGGTCAGACATGTAACTTACACAACAAAAGATAACATGAACAGAGTCAGACATGTCCCTTACACAAGACAAGATAACATGAAAAGGATCAGACATGTAAATTACACAATAAAATCATAACATGAACAGGATCAGACATGTAAAGTACACAATAGAATCATAACATGAACAGGGTCAGACATGTAACTTACACAACAAAAGATAACAGGAACAGGATCAGACATGTAACGTAAACAACAAAAGATAACATGAACAGGATCAGACATGTAAAGTACACAATAGAATCATAACACGAACA
The DNA here is from genome assembly GCA_963383655.1 of Bathymodiolus septemdierum. Classification (NCBI taxonomy): domain Eukaryota; kingdom Metazoa; phylum Mollusca; class Bivalvia; order Mytilida; family Modiolidae; genus Bathymodiolus; species Bathymodiolus septemdierum. The sequence continues at coordinate 2,854,557 of OY726529.1, read as the reverse complement.
GGGTCAGACATGTAACTTACACAATAAAATCATCAATGAACAGGGTCAGACATGTAACTTACACAACAAAAGATAACATGAACAGGATCAGACATGTAACTTACACAATAAAATCATAACATGAAAAAGGTCAGACGTGTAACTTACACAATAAAAGATAAAATGAACAGGATCAGACATGTAACTTACACAATAAAATCATCACATGAACAGGGTCAGACATGTAACTTACACAATAAAAGATAACATGAACAGGGTCAGACATGTAACTTACACAATAAAACCATAACATGAACAGGATCAGACATGTAAAGTACACAATAGAATCATAACATGAACAGGGTCAGACATGTAACTTACACAATAAAATCATAACATGAACAGGGTCAGACATGTAACTTACACAACAAGAGATAACATGAACAGGGTCAGACATGTAACTTACACAACAAAAGATAACATACACATGGTCAGACATGTAACTTACACAATAAAAGATAGCATGCACAGGGTCGGACATGTAACTTACACAATACAAGATAACATGAACAGGGTCAGACATGTAACTTACACAATAAAAGATAACATGAACAGGGTCAGACATGTAACTTACACAATACAAGATAACATGAACATGGTCAGACATGTAACTTACATAATAAAATCATCACATGCACAGGGTCAGACATGTAACTTACACAATGAAATCATAACATGAACAGGGTCAGACATGTAACTTACACAATAAAATCATAACATGAACAGGGTCAGACATGAGACTTACACAACAAAAGATAACATGAACAGGGTCAAACATGTAACTTACACAATAAAAGATAACATGAACAGGGTCAGACATTTAACTTACACAATAAAAGATAACATGAACAGGGTCAGACATGTAACTTACACAATAAAATCATAACATGAACAGGGTCAAACATGTAACTTACACAATAAAAGATAACATGAACAGGGTCAGACATGTTACTTACACAATAAAATCATCACATGCACAGGGTCAGACATGTAACTTACACAATGAAATCATAACATGAATAGGATCAGACATGTAAAGTAAACAATAAAATCATCACATGCACAGGGTCAGACATGTAACTTACACAATAAAATCATAACATGAACAGGGTCAGACATGTAACTTACACAATAAAAGATAACATGAACAGGGTCAGATATGTAACTTACACAACAAGAGATAACATGAACATGGCCAGACATGTAACTTACACAACAAAAGATACCATGAACATGGTCAGACATGTAACTTACACAATAAAATCATCACATGAACAGGGTCAGACATGTAACTTATACAATAAAAGATAACATGAACAGGGTCAGACATGTAACTTACACAATAAAAGATAACATGAACAGTGTCAGACATGTAACTTACACAATAAAATCATAACATGCACAGGGTCAGACATGTAACTTACACAATGAAATCATAACATGAACAGGATCAGACATGTAACTTACACAATGTTTTACAACAAAAGATAACATGAACAGGGTCAGACATGTAACTTACACAATACAAGATAACATGAACAGGGTCAGACATGTAACTTTCACAATAAAAGATAACATGAACAGGGTCAGACATGTAGCTTACACAACAAAAGATAACATGAACAGGGTCAGACATGTAACTTACACAATAAAAGATAACATGAACAGGATCAGACCTGTAACTTACACAATAAAAGATAACATGAACAGGGTCAAACATGTAACTTATACAACAAATGATAACATGAACAGGTAAAGACATGTGACTTACACAACAAAAGATAACATGAACAGGGTCAGACATGTAACTTACACAATAAAAGATAACATGAACAGGGTCAGACATGTAACTTACACAATGAAAGATAACATGAACAGGGTCAGACATGTAACCTATACAACAAAAGAGAACATGAACAGGGTCAGACATGTAACTTATACAAAAAAAGATAACATGAACAGGGTCAGACATGTAACTTATACAACAAAAGATAACATGAACAGGGTCAGACATGTAACTTATACAACAAAAGATAACATGAACAGGATCAAACATGTAACTTATACAATAAAAGATAACATGAACAGTGTCAGATATGTAACTTACACAACCAGAGATAACATGAACAGGGTCAGACATGTAACTTACACAATAAAAGATAACATGAACAGGGTCAGATATGTAACTTACACAACAAGAGATAACATGAACAGGGTCAGACATGTAACTTACACAACAAAAGATACCATGAACAGGGTCAGACATGTAACTTACACAATAGAATCATCACATGAACAGGGTCAGACATGTAACTTATACAATAAAAGATAACAAGAACAGGGTCAGACATGTAACTTACACAACAATGGATAACATGAACAGGGTCAGACATGTAGCTTACACAACAAAAGATAACATGAACAGGGTCAGGCATGTACCTTACACAACAAAAGATAACATGAACAGGGTCAGACATGTAACTTACACAACAAAAGATAACATGAACAGAGTCAGACATATCCCTTACACAAGACAAGATAACATGAACAGGATCAGACATGTAAATTACACAATAAAATCATAACATGAACAGGATCAGACATGTAAAGTACACAATAGAATCATAACATGAACAGGGTCAGACATGTAACTTACACAACAAAAGATAACAGGAACAGGATCAGACATGTAACGTAAACAACAAAAGATAACATGAACAGGATCAGACATGTAAAGTACACAATAGAATCATAACATGAACAGGGTCAGACATGTAACTTACACAATAAAATCATCAATGAACAGGGTCAGACATGTAACTTACACAACAAAAGATAACATGAACAGGATCAGACATGTAACTTACACAATAAAATCATAACATGAACAAGGTCAGACGTGTAACTTACACAATAAAAGATAAAATGAACAGGATCAGACATGTAACTTACACAACAAAAGATAACATGAACAGGGTCAAACATGTAACTTACACTATAAAAGATAACATGAACAGGGTCAGACATTTAACTTACACAATAAAAGATAACATGAACAGGGTCAGACATGTAACTTACACAATAAAATCATAACATGAACAGGGTCAGACATGTAACTTACACAATAAAAGATAACATGAACAGGGTCAGACATGTAACTTACACAATAAAATCATCACATGCACAGGGTCAGACATGTAACTTACACAATGAAATCATAACATGAACAGGATCAGACATGTAAAGTACACAATAAAATCATCACGTGCACAGGGTCAGACATGTAACTTACACAATAAAATCATAACATGAACAGGGTCAGACATGTAACTTGCACAAAAAAAGATAACATGCACATGGTCAGACATGTAACTTACACAATAAAAGATAACATGCACATGGTCAGACATGTAACTTACACAATAAAAGATAACATGCACCTGGTCAGACATGTAACTTACATAATAAAAGATAACATGCACATGGTCAGACATGTAACTTACACAATAAAATCATAACATGAACAGGGTCAGACATGTAACTTACACAACAAAAGATAACATGAACAGGGTCAGACATGAAACTTACACAATAAAAGATAACATGAACAGGGTCAGACATGTAACTTACACAATAAAAGATAACATTAACGGGGTCAGACAGGTAACTTACACAATACAATTATCACATGCACAGGGTCAGACATGTAACTTACACAATGAAATCATAACATGGACAGGGTCAGACATGTAACTTACACAATAAAAGATAACATGAACAGGGTCAGACATGTAACTTACACAATAAAAGATAACATGAACAGGGTCAGACATGTAACTTACACAATAAAGATAACATGAACAGGATCAGACATGTAACTTACACAATAAAAGATAACATGAACAGGGTCAAACATGTAACTTACACAATAAAATCATCACATGCACAGGGTCAGACATGTAACTTACACAATGAAATCATAACATGAATAGGATCAGACATGTAAAGTACAAAATAAAATCATCACATGCACAGGGTCAGACATGTAACTTACACAATAAAATCATAACATGAACAGGGTCAGACATGTAACTTACACAATAAAAGATAACATGAACAGGGTCAGATATGTAACTTACACAACAAGAGATAACATGAACATGGTCAGACATGTAACTTACACAACAAAAGATAACATGAACATGGTCAGACATGTAACTTACACAATAAAATCATCACATGAACAGGGTCAGACATGTAACTTATACAATAAAAGATAAAATGAACAGGGTCAGACATGTAACTTACACAATAAAAGATAACATGAACAGGGTCAGACATGTAGCTGACACAACAAAAGATAACATGAACAGGATCAGACATGTAACTTACACAATAAAAGATAACATGAACAGGGTCATACATGTAACTTACACAACAATGGATAACATGAACAGGATCAGACATGTAGCTTACACAACAAAAGATAACATGAAAAGGGTCAGGCATGTACCTTACACAACAAAAGATAACATGAACAGGGTCTGACTTGTAACTTACACAACAAAAGATAACATGAACAGGGTCAGACATGTAACTTACACAATAAAATCATAACATGCACAGGGTCAGACATGTAACTTACACAATGAAATCATAACATGAACAGGATCAGACATGTAACTTACACAATGTTTTACAACAAAAGATAACATGAACAGGGTCAGACATGTAACTTACACAATACAAGATAACATGAACAGGGTCAGACATGTAACTTACACAATAAAAGATAACATGAACAGGGTCAGACATGTAGCTTACATAACAAAAGATAACATGAACAGGGTCAGACATGTAACTTACACAATAAAAGATAACATGAACAGGATCAGACCTGTAACTTACACAATAAAAGATAACATGAAAAGGGTCAAACATATAACTTATACAACAAATGATAACATGAACAGGTAAAGACATGTGACTTACACAACAAAAGATAACATGAACAGGGTCAGACATGTAACTTACACAATAAAAGATAACATGAACAGGGTCAGACATGTAACTTACACAATGAAAGATAACATGAACAGGGTCAGACATGTAACCTATACAACAAAAGATAACATGAACAGGGTCAGACATGTAACTTATGCAAAAAAAGATAACATGAACAGGGTCAGACATGTAACTTATACAACAAAAGATAACATGAACAGGGTCAGACATGTAACTTATACAACAAAAGATAACATGAACAGGATCAAACATGTAACTTACACATCAAAAGATATCATGAACGGGATCAGACATGTAACTTACACAATAAAAGATAACATGAACAGTGTCAGATATGTAACTTACACAACAAGAGATAACATGAACAGGGTCAGACATGTAACTTACACAACAAAAGATACCATGAACAGGGTCAGACATGTAACTTACACAATAGAATCATCACATGAACAGGGTCAGACATGTAACTTATACAATAAAAGATAACATGAACAGGGTCAGACATGTAACTTACACAACAATGGATAACATGAACAGGGTCAGACATGTAGCTTACACAACAAAAGATAACATGAACAGGGTCAGGCATGTACCTTACACAACAAAAGATAACATGAACAGGGTCAGACATGTAACTTACACAACAAAAGATAACATGAACAGAGTCAGACATGTCCCTTACACAAGACAAGATAACATGAAAAGGATCAGACATGTAAATTACACAATAAAATCATAACATGAACAGGATCAGACATGTAAAGTACACAATAGAATCATAACATGAACAGGGTCAGACATGTAACTTACACAACAAAAGATAACAGGAACAGGATCAGACATGTAACGTAAACAACAAAAGATAACATGAACAGGATCAGACATGTAAAGTACACAATAGAATCATAACACGAACAGGGTCAGACATGTAACTTACACAATAAAATCATCAATGAACAGGGTCAGACATGTAACTTACACAACAAAAGATAACATGAACAGGATCAGACATGTAACTTACACAATAAAATCATAACATGAAAAAGGTCAGACGTGTAACTTACACAATAAAAGATAAAATGAACAGGATCAGACATGTAACTTACACAATAAAATCATCACATGAACAGGGTCAGACATGTAACTTACACAATAAAAGATAACATGAACAGGGTCAGACATGTAACTTACACAATAAAACCATAACATGAACAGGATCAGACATGTAAAGTACACAATAGAATCATAACATGAACAGGGTCAGACATGTAACTTACACAATAAAATCATAACATGAACAGGGTCAGACATGTAACTTACACAACAAGAGATAACATGAACAGGGTCAGACATGTAACTTACACAACAAAAGATAACATACACATGGTCAGACATGTAACTTACACAATAAAAGATAGCATGCACAGGGTCGGACATGTAACTTACACAATACAAGATAACATGAACAGGGTCAGACATGTAACTTACACAATAAAAGATAACATGAACAGGGTCAGACATGTAACTTACACAATACAAGATAACATGAACAGGGTCAGACATGTAACTTACACAATACAAGATAACATGAACATGGTCAGACATGTAACTTACATAATAAAATCATCACATGCACAGGGTCAGACATGTAACTTACACAATGAAATCATAACATGAACAGGGTCAGACATGTAACTTACACAATAAAATCATAACATGAACAGGGTCAGACATGAGACTTACACAACAAAAGATAACATGAACAGGGTCAAACATGTAACTTACACAATAAAAGATAACATGAACAGGGTCAGACATTTAACTTACACAATAAAAGATAACATGAACAGGGTCAGACATGTAACTTACACAATAAAATCATAACATGAACAGGGTCAGACATGTAACTTACACAATAATAGATAACATGAACAGGGTCAGACATGTTACTTACACAATAAAATCATCACATGCACAGGGTCAGACATGTAACTTACACAATGAAATCATAACATGAATAGGATCAGACATGTAAAGTACACAATAAAATAATCACATGCACAGGGTCAGACATGTAACTTACACAATAAAATCATAACATGAACAGGGTCAGACATGTAACTTACACAATAAAAGATAACATGAACAGGGTCAGATATGTAACTTACACAACAAGAGATAACATGAACATGGTCAGACATGTAACTTACACAACAAAAGATACCATGAACATGGTCAGACATGTAACTTACACAATAAAATCATCACATGAACAGGGTCAGACATGTAACTTATACAATAAAAGATAACATGAACAGGGTCAGACATGTAACTTACACAATAAAATCATAACATGCACAGGGTCAGACATGTAACTTACACAATGAAATCATAACATGAACAGGATCAGACATGTAACTTACACAATGTTTTACAACAAAAGATAACATGAACAGGGTCAGACATGTAACTTACACAATACAAGATAACATGAACAGGGTCAGACATGTAACTTACACAATAACAGATAACATGAACAGGGTCAGACATGTAGCTTACACAACAAAAGATAACATGAACAGGGTCAGACATGTAACTTACACAATAAAAGATAACATGAACAGGATCAGACCTGTAACGTACACAATAAAAGATAACATGAACAGGGTCAGACATGTAACTTACACAATAACAGATAACATGAACAGGGTCAGACATGTAGCTTACACAAAAAAAGATAACATGAACAGGGTCAGACATGTAACTTACACAATAAAAGATAACATGAACAGGATCAGACCTGTAACTTACACCATAAAAGATAACATGAACAGGGTCAAACATGTAACTTATACAACAAATGATAACATGAACAGGTAAAGACATGTGACTTACACAACAAAAGATAACATGAACAGGGTCAGACATGTAACTTACACAATAAAAGATAACATGAACAGGGTCAGACATGTAACTTACACAATGAAATCATCACATGAACAGGGTCAGACATGTAACTTATACAATAAAAGATAACATGAACAGGGTCAGACATGTAACTTACACAATAAAAGGTAACATGAACAGGGTCAGACATGTAGCTGACACAACAAAAGATAACATGAACAGGATCAGACATGTAACTTACACAATAAAAGATAACATGAACAGGGTCAGACATGTAACTTACACAACAATGGATAACATGAACAGGGTCAGACATGTAGCTTACACAACAAAAGATAACATGAAAAGAGTCAGACATGTACCTTACACAACAAAAGATAACATGAACAGGGTCAGACATGTAACTTACACAACAAAAGATAACATGAACAGGATCAAACATGTACCTTACACAATACAAGATAACATGAACAGGGTCAGACATGTAACTTACACAACAAAAGATAACATGAACAGGGTCAGACATGTACCTTACACAATACAAGATAACATGAACAGGGTCAGACATGTAACTTATACAACAAAAGATAACATGAACAGGATCAAACATGTAACTTACACAACAAAAGATATCATGAACAGGATCAGACATGTAACTTACACAATAAAAGATAACATGAACAGTGTCAGATATGTAACTTACACAACAAGAGATAACATGAACAGGGTCAGACATGTAACTTACACAATAAAAGATAACATGAACAGGGTCAGATATGTAACTTACACAACAAGAGATAACATGAACAGGGTCAGACATGTAACTTACACAACAAAAGATACCATGAACAGGGTCACACATGTAACTTACACAATGGAATCAACACATGAACAGGGTCAGACATGTAACTTATACAATAAAAGATAACATGAACAGGGTCAGACATGTAAGTTACACAACAATGGATAACATGAACAGGGTCAGACATGTAGCTTACACAACAAAAGATAACATGAACAGGGTCAGGCATGTACCTTACACAACAAAAGATAACATGAACAGGGTCAGACATGTAACTTACACAACAAAAGATAACATGAACAGAGTCAGACATGTCCCTTACACAATACAAGATAACATGAACAGGATCAGACATGTAAATTACACAATAAAATCATAACATGAACAGGATCAGACATGTAAAGTACACAATAGAATCATAACATGAACAGGGTCAGACATGTAACTTACACAACAAAAGATAACAGGAACAGGATCAGACATGTAACGTAAACAACAAAAGATAACATGAACAGGATCAGACATGTAAAGAACACAATAGAATCATAACATGAACAGGGTCAGACATGTAACTTACACAATAAAATCATCAATGAACAGGGTCAGACATGTAACTTACACAACAAAAGATAACATGAACAGGATCAGACATGTAACTTACACAATAAAATCATAACATGAACAAGGTCAGACGTGTAACTTACACAATAAAAGATAAAATGAACAGGATCAGACATGTAACTTACACAATAAAATCATTACATGAACAGGGTCAGACATGTAACTTACACAATAAAAGATAACATGAACAGGGTCAGACATGTAACTTACACAATAAAACCATAACATGAACAGGATCAGACATGTAAAGTACACAATAGAATGATAACATGAACAGGGTCAGACATGTAACTTACAAAATAAAATCATAACATGAACAGGGTCAGACATGTAACTTACACAACAAGAGATAACATGAACAGGGTCAGACATGTAACTTACACAACAAAAGATAACATACACATGGTCAGACATGTAACTTACACAATAAAAGATAACATGTACAGGGTCAGACATGTAACTTACACAATACAAGATAACATGAACAGGGTCAGACATGTAGCTTACACAAGAAAAGATAACATGAACAGGGTCAGACATGTAACTTACACAATGAAATCATAACATGAACAGGGTCAGACATGTAACTTACACAATGTTTTACAACAAAAGATAACATGAACAGGGTCAGACATGTAACTTACACAATAAAATCATAACATGAACAGGGTCAGACATGAGACTTACACAACAAAAGATAACATGAACAGGGTCAAACATGTAACTTACACAATAAAAGATAACATGAACAGGGTCAGACATTTAACTTACACAATAAAAGATAACATGAACAGGGTCAGACATGTAACTTACACAATAAAATCATAACATGAACAGGGTCAGACATGTAACTTACACAATAAAATCATAACATGAACAGGGTCAGACATGTTACTTACACAATAAAATCATCACATGCACAGGGTCAGTCATGTAACTTACACAATGAAATCATAACATGAATAGGATCAGACATGTAAAGTACACAATAGAATCATAACATGAACAGGGTCAGACATGTAACTTACACAACAAAAGATAACATGAACAGGGTCAAACATGTAACTTACACAATAAAAGATAACATGAACAGGGTCAGACATTTAACATACACAATAAAAGATAACATGAACAGGGTCAGACATGTAACTTACACAATAAAATCATAACATGAACAGGGTCAGACATGTAACTTACACAATAAAAGATAACATGAACAGGGTCAGACATGTTACTTACACAATAAAATCATCACATGCACAGGGTCAGACAGGTAACTTACACAATGAAATCATAACATGAATAGGATCAGACATGTAAAGTACACAATAAAATCATCACATGCACAGGGTCAAACATGTAACTTACACAATAAAATCATAACATGAAGAGGGTCAGACATGTAACTTACACAATAAAAGATAACATGAACAGGGTCAGATATGTAACTTACTCAACAAGAGATAACATGAACATGGTCAGACATGTAACTTACACAACAAAAGATACCATGAACATGGTCAGACATGTAACTTACACAATAAAATCATCACATGAACAGGGTCAGACATGTAACTTATACAATAAAAGATAACATGAACAGGGTCAGACATGTAACTTACACAATAAAAGATAACATGAACAGGGTCAGACATGTGGCTGACACAACAAAAGATAACATGAACAGGATCAGACATGTAACTTACACAATAAAAGATAACTTGAACAGGGTCAGACATGTAACTTACACAACAATGGATAACATGAACAGGGTCAGACATGTAGCTTACACAACAAAAGATAACATGAAAAGAGTCAGGCATGTACCTTACACAACAAAAGATAACATGAACAGGGTCAGACATGTAACTTACACAACAAAGGATAACATGAACAGGGTCAAACATGTACCTTACACAATACAAGATAACATGAACAGGGTCAGACATGTAACTTACACAACAAAAGATAACATGAACAGGGTCAGACATGTAACTTACACAATAAAAGATAACATGAACAGGGTCAGACATGTATCTTACACAATGAAATCATAACATGAACAGGATCAGACATGTAAGTTACACAATGTTTTACAACAAAAGATAACATGAACAGTGTCAGACATGTAACTTACACAATACAAGATAACATGAACAGGGTCAGACATGAGACTTACACAATAAAAGATAACATGAACAGGGTCAGACATGTAGCTTACACAACAAAAGATAACATGAACAGGGTCAGACATGTAACTTACACAATAAAAGATAACATGAACAGGGTCAGACATGTAACTTACACAATAAAAGATAACATGAACAGGATCAGACCTGTAACTTACACAATAAAAGATAACATGAACAGGGTCAAACATGTAACTTATACAACAAATGATAACATGAACAGGTACAGACATGTGACTTACACAACAAAAGATAACATGAACAGGGTCAGACATGTAACTTACACAATAAAAGATAACATGAACAGGGTCAGACATGTAACTTACACAATGAAAGATAACATGAACAGGGCCAGACATGTAACCTATACAACAAAAGATAACATGAACAGGGTCAGACATGTAACTTATACAACAAAAGATAATATGAACAGGGTCAGACATGTAACTTACACAATAAAATCATAACATGAACAAGGTCAGACGTGTAACTTACACAATAAAAGATAAAATGAACAGGATCAGACATGTAACTTACACAATAAAATCATCACATGAACAGGGTCAGACATGGAACTTACACAATAAAAGATAACATGAACAGGGTCAGACATGTAACTTACACAATAAAACCATAACATGAACAGGATCAGACATGTAAAATACACAATAGAATCATAACAAGAACAGGGTCAGACATGTAACTTACACAATAAAATCATAACAGGAACAGGGTCAGACATGTAACTTACACAACAAGAGATAACATGAACAGGGTCAGACATGTAACTTACACAACACAAGATAACATACACATGGTCAGACATGTAACTTACACAATAAAAGATAGCATGCACAGGGTCGGACATGTAACTTACACGATACAAGATAACATGAACAGGGTCAGACATGTAACTTACACAATAAAAGATAACATGAACAGGGTCAGACATGTAACTTACACAATACAAGATAACATGAACAGGGTCAGACATGTAACTTACATAATAAAATCATCACATGCACAGGGTCAGACATGTAACTTACACAATGAAATCATAACATGAACAAGGTCAGACATGTAACTTACACAATGTTTTACAACAAAAGATAACATGAACATGGTCAGACATGTAACTTATACAATAAAATCATAACATGAACAGGGTCAGACATGAGACTTACACAACAAAAGATAACATGAACAGGGTCAAACATGTAACTTACACAATAAAAGATAACATGAACAGGGTCAGACATTTAACTTACACAATAAAAGATAACATGAACAGGGTCAGACATGTAACTTACACAATAAAATCATAACATGAACAGGGTCAGACATGTAACTTACACAATAAAAGATAACATGAACAGGGTCAGACATGTTACTTACACAATAAAATCATCACATGCACAGGGTCAGACATGTAACTTACACAATGAAATCATAACATGAATAGGATCAGACATGTAAAGTACACAATAAAATCATCACATGCACAGGGTCAGACATGTAACTTACACAATAAAATCATAACATGAACAGGGTCAGACATGTAACTTACACAATAAAAGATAACATGACCAGGGTCAGATATGTAACTTACTCAACAAGAGATAACATGAACATGGTCAGACATGTAACTTACACAACAAAAGATACCATGAACATGGTCAGACATGTAACTTATACAATAAGAGATAACATGAACAAGGTCAGACATGTAACTTACACAATAAAAGATAACATGAACAGGGTCAGACATGTAGCGGACACAACAAAAGATAACATGAACAGGATCAGACATGTAACTTACACAATAAAAGATAACATGAACAGGGTCAGACATGTAACTTACACAACAATGGATAACATGAAAAGGGTCAGACATGTAGCTTACACAACAATGGATAACATGAAAAGAGTCAGGCATGTACCTTACACAACAAAAGATAACATGAACAGGGTCAGACATGTAACTTACACAACAAAGGATAACATGAACAGGGTCAGACATGTACCTTACACAATATAAGATAACATGAACAGGGTCAGACATGTAACTTACACAACAAAAGATAACATGAACAGGGTCAGACATGTAACTTACACAATAAAAGATAACATGAACAGTGTCAGACATTTAACTTACACAATAAAATCATAACATCAACAGGGTCAGACATGTAACTTACACAATAAAAAATAACATGAACAGGGTCAGACATGCAACTTACATAATAAAATCATCACATGCACAGGGTCAGACATGTATCTTACACAATGAAATCATAACATGAACAGGATCAGACATGTATCTTACACAATGTTTTACAACAAAAGATAACATGAAGAGGGTCAGACATGTAACTTACACAATACAAGATAACATGAACAGGGTCAGACATGTAACTTACACAATAAAAGATAACATGAACAGGGTCAGACATGTAGCTTACACAACAAAAGATAACATGAACAGGGTCAGACATGTAACTTACACAATAAAAGATAACATGAACAGGGTCAGACATGAAACTTACACAATAAAAGATAACATGAACAGGATCAGACCTGTAACTTACACAATAAAAGATAACATGAACAGGGTCAAACATGTAACTTATACAACAAATGATAACATGAACAGGTACAGACATGTGACTTACACAACAAAAGATAACATGAACAGGGTCAGACATGTAACTTACACAACAAAAGATAACATGAACAGGGTCAGACATGTAACCTATACAACAAAAGATAACATGAACAGGGTCACACATGTAACTTATACAACAAAAGATAATATGAACAGGGTCAGACATGTAACTTACACAACAAAAGATAACATGAACAGGGTCAGACATGTAACTTATACATAAAAAGATAACATGAACAGGATCAAACATGTAACTTACACAATAAAAGATAACATGAACAGGGTCAGATATGTAACTTACACAACAAGAGATAACATGAACAGGGTCAGACATGTAACTTACACAATAAAAGATAACATGAACAGGGTCAGATATGTAACTTACACAACAAGAGATAACATGAACAGGGTCAGACATGTAACTTACACAATAAAAGATAACATGAACAGGGTCAGACATGTAGCTTACACAACAAAAGATAACATGAACAGGATCAGACATTTAACTTACACAATAAAAGATAACATGAGCAGGGTCAGACATGTAACTTACACAACAATGGATAACATGAACAGGGTCAGACATGTAGCTTACACAACAAAAGATAACATGAACAGGGTCAGGCATGTACCTTACACAACAAAAGATAACATGAACAGGGTCAGACATGTAACTTACACAACAAAAGATAACATGAACAGGGTCAGACATGTACCTTACACAATACAAGATAACATGAACAGGATCAGACATGTAAATTACACAATAAAATCATAACATGAACAGGATCATGCATGTAAAGTACACAATAGAATCATAACATGAACAGGGTCAGACATGTAACTTACACAACAAAAGATAACAGGAACAGGATCAGATATGTAACATAAACAACAAAAGATAACATGAAAAGGATCAGACATGTAAAGTACACAATAGAATCATAACATGAACAGGGTCAGACATGTAACTTACACAATAAAATCATCAATGAACAGGGTCAGACATGTAACTTACACAACAAAAGATAACATGAACAGGATCAGACATGTAACTTACACAATAAAATCATCACATGAACAGGGTCAGACATGTAACTTACACAATAAAAGATAACATGAAAAGGGTCAGACATGTAACTTACACAATAAAACCATAACATGAACAGGATCAGACATGTAAAGTACACAATAGAATCATAACATGAACAGGGTCAGACATGTAACTTACACAATAAAATCATAACATGAACAGGGTCAGACATGTAACTTACACAATAAAATCATAACATGAACAGGGTCAGACATGTAACTTACACAATAAAAGATAACATGACCAGGGTCAGATATGTAACTTACTCAACAAGAGATAACATGAACATGGTCAGACATGTAACTTACACAACAAAAGATACCATGAACATGGTCAGACATGTAACTTATACAATAAAAGATAACATGAACAAGGTCAGACATGTAACTTACACAATAAAAGATAACATGAACAGGGTCAGACATGTAGCTGACACAACAAAAGATAACATGAACAGGATCAGACATGTAACTTACACAATAAAAGATAACATGAACAGGGTCAGACATGTAACTTACACAACAATGGATAACATGAAAAGGGTCAGACATGTAGCTTACACAACAAAAGATAACATGAAAAGAGTCAGGCATGTACCTTACACAACAAAAGATAACATGAACAGGGTCAGACATGTAACTTACACAACAAAGGATAACATGAACAGGGTCAGACATGTACCTTACACAATACAAGATAACATGAACAGGGTCAGACATGTAACTTACACAATAAAAGATAACATGAACAGTGTCAGACATTTAACTTACACAATAAAATCATAACATCAACAGGGTCAGACATGTAACTTACACAATAAAAAATAACATGAACAGGGTCAGACATGCAACTTACATAATAAAATCATCACATGCACAGGGTCAGACATGTATCTTACACAATGAAATCATAACATGAACAGGATCAGACATGTAACTTACACAATGTTTTACAACAAAAGATAACATGAAGAGGGTCAGACATGTAACTTACACAATACAAGATAACATGAACAGGGTCAGACATGTAACTTACACAATAAAAGATAACATGAACAGGGTCAGACATGTAGCTTACACAACAAAAGATAACATGAACAGGGTCAGACATGTAACTTACACAATAAAAGATAACATGAACAGGGTCAGACATGAAACTTACACAATAAAAGATAACATGAACAGGATCAGACATGTAAATTACACAATAAAAGATAACATGAACAGGGTCAAACATGTAACTTATACAACAAATGATAACATGAACAGGTACAGACATGTGACTTACACAACAAAAGATAACATGAACAGGGTCAGACATGTAACTTACACAACAAAAGATAACATGAACAGGGTCAGACATGTAACCTATACAACAAAAGATAACATGAACAGGGTCACACATGTAACTTATACAACAAAAGATAATATGAACAGGGTCAGACATGTAACTTACACAACAAAAGATAACATGAACAGGGTCAGACATGTAACTTACACAATAAAAGATAACATGAACAGGGTCAGATATGTAACTTACACAACAAGAGATAACATGAACAGGGTCAGACATGTAACTTACACAATAAAAGATAACATGAACAGGGTCAGATATGTAACTTACACAACAAGAGATAACATGAACAGGGTCAGACATGTAACTTACACAATAAAAGATAACATGAACAGGGTCAGACATGTAGCTTACACAACAAAAGATAACATGAACAGGATCAGACATTTAACTTACACAATGAAAGATAACATGAGCAGGGTCAGACATGTAACTTACACAACAATGGATAACATGAACAGGGTCAGACATGTAGCTTACACAACAAAAGATAACATGAACAGGGTCAGGCATGTACCTTACACAACAAAAGATAACATGAACAGGGTCAGACATGTAACTTACACAACAAAAGATAACATGAACAGGGTCAGACATGTACCTTACACAATACAAGATAACATGAACAGGATCAGACATGTAAATTACGCAATAAAATCATAACATGAACAGGATCATGCATGTAAAGTACACAATAGAATCATAACATGAACAGGGTCAGACATGTAACTTACACAACAAAAGATAACAGGAACAGGATCAGACATGTAACATAAACAACAAAAGATAACATGAAAAGGATCAGACATGTAAAGTACACAATAGAATCATAACATGAACAGGGTCAGACATGTAACTTACACAATAAAATCATCAATGAACAGGGTCAGACATGTAACTTACACAACAAAAGATAACATGAACAGGATCAGACATGTAACTTACACAATACAATCATCACATGAACAGGGTCAGACATGTAACTTACACAATAAAAGATAACATGAACAGGGTCAGATATGTAACTTACACAATAAAACCATAACATGAACAGGATCAGACATGTAAAGTACACAATAGAATCATAACATGAACAGGGTCAGACATGTAACTTACACAATAAAATCATAACATGAACAGGGTCAGACATGTAACTTACACAACAAAAGATAACATGAACAGGGTCAGACATGTAACTTACACAACAAATGATAACAAACACATGGTCAGACATGTAACTTACACAATAAAAGATAGCATGCACAGGGTCGGACATGTGACTTACACAATACAAGATAACATGAACAGGGTCAGACATGTAACTTACACAATAAAAGATAACATGAACAGGGTCAGACATGTAACTTACACAATAAAAGATAACATGAACAGGGTCAGACATGTAACTTACATAATAAAATCATCACATGGACAGGGTCAGACATGTAACTTACACAATGAAATCATAACATGAACAGGGTCAGACATGTAACTTACACAATGTTTTACAACAAAAGATAACATGAACAGGGTCAGACATGTAACTTACACAACAAAAGATAACATGAACAGGGTCAGACATGTCCCTTACACAAGACAAGATAACATGAACAGGATCAGACATGTAAATTACACAATAAAATCATAACATGAACAGGATCAGACATGTAAAGTACACAATAGAATCATAACATGAACAGGGTCAGACATGTAACTTACACAACAAAAGATAACAGGAACAGGATCAGACATGTAACGTAAACAACAAAAGATAACATGAACAGGATCAGACATGTAAAGTACACAATAGAATCATAACATGAACAAGGTCAGACATGTAACTTACACAATAAAATCATCAATGAGCAGGGTCAGACATGTAACTTACACAACAAAAGATAACATGAACAGGATCAGACATGTAACTTACACAATAAAATCATAACATGAACAAGGTCAGACGTGTAACTTACACAATAAAAGATAAAATGAACAGGATCAGACATGTAACTTATACAACAAATGATAACATGAACAGGTACAGACATGTGACTTACACAACAAAAGATAACATGAACAGGGTCAGACATGTAACTTACACAACAAAAGATAACATGAACAGGGTCAGACATGTAACCTATACAACAAAAGATAACATGAACAGGGTCACACATGTAACTTATACAACAAAAGATAATATGAACAGGGTCAGACATGTAACTTACACAACAAAAGATAACATGAACAGGGTCAGACATGTAACTTATACATAAAAAGATAACATGAACAGGATCAAACATGTAACTTACACAATAAAAGATAACATGAACAGGGTCAGATATGTAACTTACACAACAAGAGATAACATGAACAGGGTCAGACATGTAACTTACACAATAAAAGATAACATGAACAGGGTCAGACATGTAGCTTACACAACAAAAGATAACATGAACAGGATCAGACATTTAACTTACACAATAAAAGATAACATGAGCAGGGTCAGACATGTAACTTACACAACAATGGATAACATGAACAGGGTCAGACATGTAGCTTACACAACAAAAGATAACATGAACAGGGTCAGGCATGTACCTTACACAACAAAAGATAACATGAACAGGGTCAGACATGTAACTTACACAACAAAAGATAACATGAACAGGGTCAGACATGTACCTTACACAATACAAGATAACATGAACAGGATCAGACATGTAAATTACGCAATAAAATCATAACATGAACAGGATCATGCATGTAAAGTACACAATAGAATCATAACATGAACAGGGTCAGACATGTAACTTACACAACAAAAGATAACAGGAACAGGATCAGACATGTAACATAAACAACAAAAGATAACATGAAAAGGATCAGACATGTAAAGTACACAATAGAATCATAACATGAACAGGGTCAGACATGTAACTTACACAATAAAATCATCAATGAACAGGGTCAGACATGTAACTTACACAACAAAAGATAACATGAACAGGATCAGACATGTAACTTACACAATAAAATCATCACATGAACAGGGTCAGACATGTAACTTACACAATAAAAGATAACATGAACAGGGTCAGACATGTAACTTACACAATAAAACCATAACATGAACAGGATCAGACATGTAAAGTACACAATAGAATCATAACATGAACAGGGTCAGACATGTAACTTACACAATAAAATCATAACATGAACAGGGTCAGACATGTAACTTACACAACAAAAGATAACATGAACAGGGTCAGACATGTAACTTACACAACAAATGATAACAAACACATGGTCAGACATGTAACTTACACAATAAAAGATAGCATGCACAGGGTCGGACATGTGACTTACACAATACAAGATAACATGAACAGGGTCAGACATGTAACTTACACAATAAAAGATAACATGAACAGGGTCAGACATGTAACTTACACAATAAAAGATAACATGAACAGGGTCAGACATGTAACTTACATAATAAAATCATCACATGGACAGGGTCAGACATGTAACTTACACAATGAAATCATAACATGAACAGGGTCAGACATGTAACTTACACAATGTTTTACAACAAAAGATAACATGAACAGGGTCAGACATGTAACTTACACAACAAAAGATAACATGAACAGGGTCAGACATGTCCCTTACACAAGACAAGATAACATGAACAGGATCAGACATGTAAATTACACAATAAAATCATAACATGAACAGGATCAGACATGTAAAGTACACAATAGAATCATAACATGAACAGGGTCAGACATGTAACTTACACAACAAAAGATAACAGGAACAGGATCAGACATGTAACGTAAACAACAAAAGATAACATGAACAGGATCAGACATGTAAAGTACACAATAGAATCATAACATGAACAAGGTCAGACATGTAACTTACACAATAAAATCATCAATGAGCAGGGTCAGACATGTAACTTACACAACAAAAGATAACATGAACAGGATCAGACATGTAACTTACACAATAAAATCATAACATGAACAAGGTCAGACGTGTAACTTACACAATAAAAGATAAAATGAACAGGATCAGACATGTAACTTACACAATAAAATCATCACATGAACAGGGTCAGACATGTAACTTACACAATAAAAGATAACATGAACAGGGTCAGACATGTAACTTACACAATAAAACCATAACATGAACAGGATCAGACATGTAAAGTACACAATAGAATCATAACATGAACAGGGTCAGACATGTAACTTACACAATAAAATCATAACATGAACAGGGTCAGACATGTAACTTACACAACAAAAGATAACATGAACAGTGTCAGACATGTAACTTACACAACAAAAGATAACATACACATGGTCAGACATGTAACTTACACAATAAAAGATAGCATGCACAGGGTCGGACATGTAACTTACACAATACAAGATAACATGAACAGGGTCAGACATGTAACTTACACAATAAAAGATAACATGAACACGGTCAGACATGTAACTTACACAATAAAAGATAACATGAACAGGGTCAGACATGTAACTTACATAATAAAATCATCACATGCACAGGGTCAGACATGTAACTTACACAATGAAATCATAACATGAACAGGGTCAGACAAGTAACTTACACAATGTTTTACAACAAAAGATAACATGAACAGGGTCAGACATGTAACTTACACAATAAAATCATAACATGAACAGGGTCAGACATGAGACTTACACAACAAAAGATAACATGAACAGGGTCAAAAATGTAACTTACACAATAAAAGATAACATGAACATGGTCAGACATTTAACTTACACAATAAAAGATAACATGAACAGGGTCAGAAATGTAACTTACACAATAAAATCATAACATGAACAGGGTCAGACATGTAACTTACACAATAAAAGATAACATGAACAGGGTCAGACATGCAACTTACATAATAAAATCATCACATGCACAGGGTCAGACATGTAACTTACACAATGAAATCATAACATGAACAGGATCAGACATGTAACTTACGCAATGTTTTACAACAAAAGATAACATGAACAGGGTCAGACATGTAACTTACACAATGAAAGATAACATGAACAGGGTCAGACATGTAACCTATACAACAAAAGATAACATGAACAGGGTCAGACATGTAACTTATACAACAAAAGATAACATGAACAGGGTCAGACATGTAACTTACACAACAAAAGATAAAATGAACAGGGTCAGACATGTAACTTATACAACAAAAGATAACATGAACAGGATCAAACATGTAACTTACACAACAAAAGATAACATGAACAGGATCAGACATGTAACTTACACAATAAAAGATAACATGAACAGGGTCAGATATGTAACTTACACAACAAGAGATAACATGAACAGGGTCAGACATGTAACTTACACAACAAAAGATACCATGAACAGGGTCAGACATGTAACTTACACAATAAAATCATCACATGAAGAGGGTCAGACATGTAACTTATACAATAAAAGATAACATGAACAGGGTCAGACATGTAACTTACACAATAAAAGATAACATGAACAGGGTCAGACATGTAGCTTACACAACAAAAGATAACATGAACAGGATCAGACATTTAACTTACACAATAAAAGATAACATGAACAGTGTCAGACATGTAACTTACACAACAATGGATAACATGAACAGGGTCAGACATGTAGCTTACACAACAAAAGATAACATGAACAGGGTCAGACATGTAACTTACACAACAAAAGATAACATGAACAGGGTCAGACATGTACCTTACACAATACAAGATAACATGAACAGGATCAGACATGTAAATTACACAATAAAATCATAACATCAACAGGATCAGACATGTAAAGTACACAATAGAATCATAACATGAACAGGGTCAGACATGTAACTTACACAACAAAAGATAACAGGAACAGGATCAGACATGTAAAATACACAATAGAATCATAACATGAACAGGGTCAGACATGTAGCTTACACAATAAAATCATCAATGAACAGGGTCAGACATGTAACTTACACAACAAAAGATAACATGAACAGGATCAGACATGTAACTTACACAATAAAATCATAACATGAACAAGGTCAGACGTGTAATTTACACAATAAAAGATAAAATGAACAGGATCAGACATGTAACTTACACAATGAAATCATCACATGAACAGGGTCAGACATGTAACTTACACAATAAAAGATAACATGAACAGGGTCAGACATGTAACTTACACAATAAAACCATAACATGAACAAGGTCAGACGTGTAACTTACACAATAAAAGATAAAATGAACAGGATCAGACATGTAACTTACACAATAAAATCATCACATGAACAGGGTCAGACATGTAACTTACACAATAAAAGATAACATGAACAGGGTCAGACATGTAACTTACACAATAAAACCACAACATGAACAGGATCAGACATGTAAAGTACACAATAGAATCATAACATGAACAGGGTCAGACATGTAACTTACACAATAAAATCATAACATGAACAGGGTCAGACATGTAACTTACACAACAAAAGATAACATGAACAGGGTCAGACATGTAACTTACACAACAAAAGATAACATACACATGGTCAGACATGTAACTTACACAATAAAAGATAGCATGCACAGGGTCGGACATGTAACTTACACAATACAAGATAACATGAACAGGGTCAGACATATAACTTACACAATAAAAGATAACATGAACAGGGTCAGACATGTAACTTACACAATAAAAGATAACATGAACAGGGTCAGACATGTAACTTACATAATAAAATCATCACATGCACAGGGTCAGACATGTAACTTACACAATGAAATCATAACATGAACAGGGTCAGACATGTAACTTACACAATGTTTTACAACAAAAGATAACATGAACAGGGTCAGACATGTAACTTACACAATAAAATCATAACATGAACAGGGTCAGACATGAGACTTACACAACAAAAGATAACATGGACAGGGTCAAAAATGTTACTTACACAATAAAAGATAACAAGAACAGGGTCAGACATTTAACTTACACAATAAAAGGTAACATGAACAGGGTCAGAAATGTAACTTACACAATAAAATCATAACATGAACAGGGTCAGACATGTAACTTACACAATAAAAGATAACATGAACAGGGTCAGACATGTAACTTACACAATAAAATCATCACATGAACAGGGTCAGACATGTAACTTACACAATAAAATCATCACATGAACAGGATCAGACATGTAACTTACACAATAAAAGATAACATGAACAGGGTCAGATATTTAACTTACACAACAAGAGATACCATGAACAGGGTCAGACATGTAACTTACACAATAAAAGATAACATGAACAGGGTCAGATATTTAACTTACACAACAAGAGATAACATGAACAGGGTCAGACATGTAACTTACACAACAAAAGATACCATGAACAGGGTCAGACATGTAACTTACACAATAAAATCATCACATGAAGAGGGTCAGACATGTAACTTATACAATAAAAGATAACATGAACAGGGTCAGACATGTAACTTACACAATAAAAGATAACATGAACAGGGTCAGACATGTAGCTTACACAACAAAAGATAACATGAACAGGATCAGACATTTAACTTACACAATAAAAGATAACATGAACAGTGTCAGACATGTAACTTACACAACAATGGATAACATGAACAGGGTCAGACATGTAGCTTACACAACAAAAGATAACATGAACAGGGTCAGACATGTAACTTACACAACAAAAGATAACATGAACAGGGTCAGACATGTAAAGTACACAATAGAATCATAACATGAACAGGGTCAGACATGTAACTTACACAACAAAAGATAACAGGAACAGGATCAGACATGTAAAGTACACAATAGAATCATAACATGAACAGGGTCAGACATGTAGCTTACACAATAAAATCATCAATGAACAGGGTCAGACATGTAACTTAAACAACAAAAGATAACATGAACAGGATCAGACATGTAACTTACACAATGAAATCATCACATGAACAGGGTCAGACATGTAACTTACACAATAAAAGATAACATGAACAGGTTCAGACATGTAACTTACACAATAAAACCATAACATGAACAAGGTCAGACGTGTAACTTACACAATAAAAGATAAAATGAACAGGATCAGACATGTAACTTACACAATAAAATCATCACATGAACAGGGTCAGACATGTAACTTACACAATAAAAGATAACATGAACAGGGTCAGACATGTAACTTACACAATAAAACCATAACATGAACAGGATCAGACATGTAAAGTACACAATAGAATCATAACATGAACAGGGTCAGACATGTAACTTACACAATAAAATCATAACATGAACAGGGTCAGACATGTAACTTACACAACAAAAGATAACATGAACAGGGTCAGACATGTAACTTACACAACAAAAGATAACATACACATGGTCAGACATGTAACTTACACAATAAAAGATAGCATGCACAGGGTCGGACATGTAACTTACACAATACAAGATAACATGAACAGGGTCAGACATGTAACTTACACAATAAAAGATAACATGAACAGGGTCAGACATGTAACTTACACAATAAAAGATAACATGAACAGGGTCAGACATGTAACTTACATAATAAAATCATCACATGCACAGGGTCAGACATGTAACTTACACAATGAAATCATAACATGAACAGGGCCAGACATGTAACTTACACAATGTTTTACAACAAAAGATAACATGAACAGGGTCAGACATGTAACTTACACAATAAAATCATAACATGAACAGGGTCAGACATGAGACTTACACAACAAAAGATAACATGAACAGGGTCAAAAATGTAACTTACACAATAAAAGATAACATGAACAGGGTCAGACATTTAACTTACACAATAAAAGATAACATGAACAGGGTCAGAAATGTAACTTACACAATAAAATCATAACATGAACAGGGTCAGACATGTAACTTACACAATAAAAGATAACATGAACAGGGTCAGACATGTAACTTACACAATAAAATCATCACATGAACAGGGTCAGACCTGTAACTTACACAATAAAATCATCACATGAACAGGGTCAGACATGTAACTTACACAATAAAAGATAACATGAACATGGTCAGACATGAAGCTGACACAACAAAAGATAAAATGAACAGGATCAGACATGTAACTTACACAATAAAAGATAACATGAACAGGTTCAGACATGTAACTTACACAACAATGGATAGCATGAACAGGGTCAGACATGTAGCTTACACAACAAAAGATAACATGAAAAGGGTCAGGCATGTACCTTACACAACAAAAGATAACATGAACATGGTCAGACATGTAACTTACACAATCAAAGATAACATGAAAAGGGTCAGATATGTAACTTACACAACAAGAGATAACATGAACAGGGTCAGACATGTAACTTACACAATAAAATCATCACATGAACAGGGTCAGACATGTAACTTATACAATAAAAGATAACATGAACAGGGTCAGACATGTAACTTACACAATAAAAGATAACATGAACATGGTCAGACATGAAGCTGACACAACAAAAGATAAAATGAACAGGATCAGACATGTAACTTACACAATAAAAGATAACATGAACAGGTTCAGACATGTAACTTACACAACAATGGATAACATGAACAGGGTCAGACATGTAGCTTACACAACAAAAGATAACATGAAAAGGGTCAGGCATGTACCTTACACAACAAAAGATAACATGAACATGGTCAGACATGTAACTTACACAACAAAAGATAACATGAACAGGGTCAGACATGTACCTTACACAATACAAGATAACATGAACAGGGTCAGACATGTAACTTACACAACAAAAGATAACATGTACACGGTCAGACATGTAACTTACACAATAAAAGATAACATGAACAGTGTCAGACATGTAACTTACACAATAAAATCATAACATGAACAGGGTCAGACATGTAACTTACACAATAAAAGATAACATGAACAGGGTCAGACATGCAACTTACATAATAAAATCATCACATGCACAGGGTCAGACATGTAACTTACACAATGAAATCATAACATGAACAGGATCAGACATGTAACTTACGCAATATTTTACAACAAAAGATAACATGAACAGGGTCAGACATGTAACTTACACAATACAAGATAACATGAACAGGGTCAGACATGCAACTTACACAATAAAAGATAACATGAACAGGGTCAGACATGTAGCTTACACAACAAAAGATAACATGAACAGGGTCAGACATGTAACTTACACAATAAAAGATAACATGAACCGGGTCAGACATGTAACTTACACAATAAAAGATAACATGAACAGGATCAGACCTGTAACTTACACAATAAAAGATAACATGAACAGGGTCAAACATGTAACTTATACAACAAATGATAACATGAACAGGTACAGACATGTGACTTACACAACAAAAGATAACATGAACAGGGTCAGACATGTAACTTACACAATAAAAGATAACATGAACAGGGTCAGACATGTAACTTACACAATGAAAGATAACATGAACAGGGTCAGACATGTAACCTATACAACAAAAGATAACATGAACAGGGTCAGACATGTAACTTATACAACAAAAGATAACATGAACAGGGTCAGACATGTAACTAGCACAACAAAAGATAACATGAACAGGGTCAGACATGTAACTTATACAACAAAAGATAACATGAACAGGATCAAACATGTAACTTACACAACAAAAGATAACATGAACAGGATCAGACATGTAACTTACACAATAAAAGATAACATGAACAGGGTCAGATATGTAACTTACACAACAAGAGATAACATGAACAGGGTCAGACATGTAACTTACACAATAAAATCATAACATGAACAGGGTCAGACATGTAACTTACACAACAAAAGATAACATGAACAGGGTCAGACATGTAACTTACACAACAAAAGATAACATACACATGGTCAGACATGTAACTTACACAATAAAAGATAGCATGCACAGGGTCGGACATGTAACTTACACAATACAAGATAACATGAACAGGGTCAGACATGTAACTTACACAATAAAAGATAACATGAACAGGGTCAGACATGTAACTTACACAATAAAAGATAACATGAACAGGGTCAGACATGTAACTTACATAATAAAATCATCACATGCACAGGGTCAGACATGTAACTTACACAATGAAATCATAACATGAACAGGGCCAGACATGTAACTTACACAATGTTTTACAACAAAAGATAACATGAACAGGGTCAGACATGTAACTTACACAATAAAATCATAACATGAACAGGGTCAGACATGAGACTTACACAACAAAAGATAACATGAACAGGGTCAAAAATGTAACTTACACAATAAAAGATAACATGAACAGGGTCAGACATTTAACTTACACAATAAAAGATAACATGAACAGGGTCAGAAATGTAACTTACACAATAAAATCATAACATGAACAGGGTCAGACATGTAACTTACACAATAAAAGATAACATGAACAGGGTCAGACATGTAACTTACACAATAAAATCATCACATGAACAGGGTCAGACCTGTAACTTACACAATAAAATCATCACATGAACAGGGTCAGACATGTAACTTACACAATAAAAGATAACATGAACATGTTCAGACATGAAGCTGACACAACAAAAGATAAAATGAACAGGATCAGACATGTAACTTACACAATAAAAGATAACATGAACAGGTTCAGACATGTAACTTACACAACAATGGATAGCATGAACAGGGTCAGACATGTAGCTTACACAACAAAAGATAACATGAAAAGGGTCAGGCATGTACCTTACACAACAAAAGATAACATGAACATGGTCAGACATGTAACTTACACAATCAAAGATAACATGAAAAGGGTCAGATATGTAACTTACACAACAAGAGATAACATGAACAGGGTCAGACATGTAACTTACACAATAAAATCATCACATGAACAGGGTCAGACATGTAACTTATACAATACAAGATAACATGAACAGGGTCAGACATGCAACTTACATAATAAAATCATCACATGCACAGGGTCAGACATGTAACTTACACAATGAAATCATAACATGAACAGGATCAGACATGTAACTTACGCAATATTTTACAACAAAAGATAACATGAACAGGGTCAGACATGTAACTTACACAATACAAGATAACATGAACAGGGTCAGACATGCAACTTACACAATAAAAGATAACATGAACAGGGTCAGACATGTAGCTTACACAACAAAAGATAACATGAACAGGGTCAGACATGTAACTTACACAATAAAAGATAACATGAACCGGGTCAGACATGTAACTTACACAATAAAAGATAACATGAACAGGATCAGACCTGTAACTTACACAATAAAAGATAACATGAACAGGGTCAAACATGTAACTTATACAACAAATGATAACATGAACAGGTACAGACATGTGACTTACACAACAAAAGATAACATGAACAGGGTCAGACATGTAACTTACACAATAAAAGATAACATGAACAGGGTCAGACATGTAACTTACACAATGAAAGATAACATGAACAGGGTCAGACATGTAACCTATACAACAAAAGATAACATGAACAGGGTCAGACATGTAACTTATACAACAAAAGATAACATGAACAGGGTCAGACATGTAACTAGCACAACAAAAGATAACATGAACAGGGTCAGACATGTAACTTATACAACAAAAGATAACATGAACAGGATCAAACATGTAACTTACACAACAAAAGATAACATGAACAGGATCAGACATGTAACTTACACAATAAAAGATAACATGAACAGGGTCAGATATGTAACTTACACAACAAGAGATAACATGAACAGGGTCAGACATGTAACTTACACAATAAAAGATAACATGAACAGGGTCAGATATGTAACTTACACAACAAGAGATAACATGAACAGGGTCAGACATGTAACTTACACAACAAAAGATACCATGAACAGGGTCAGACATGTAACTTACACAATAAAATCATCACATGAAGAGGGTCAGACATGTAACTTATACAATAAAAGATAACATGAACAGGGTCAGACATGTAACTTACACAATAAAAGATAACATGAACAGGGTCAGACATGTAACTTACACAATAAAACCATAACATGAACAAGGTCAGACGTGTAACTTACACAATAAAAGATAAAATGAACAGGATCAGACATGTAACTTACACAATAAAATCATCACATGAACAGGGTCAGACATGTAACTTACACAATAAAAGATAACATGAACAGGGTCAGACATGTAACTTACACAATAAAACCATAACATGAACAGGATCAGACATGTAAAGTACACAATAGAATCATAACATGAACAGGGTCAGACATGTAACTTACACAATAAAATCATAACATGAACAGGGTCAGACATGTAACTTACACAACAAAAGATAACATGAACAGGGTCAGACATGTAACTTACACAACAAAAGATAACATACACATGGTCAGACATGTAACTTACACAATAAAAGATAGCATGCACAGGGTCGGACATGTAACTTACACAATACAAGATAACATGAACAGGGTCAGACATGTAACTTACACAATAAAAGATAACATGAACAGGGTCAGACATGTAACTTACACAATAAAAGATAACATGAACAGGGTCAGACATGTAACTTACATAATAAAATCATCACATGCACAGGGTCAGACATGTAACTTACACAATGAAATCATAACATGAACAGGGTCAGACAAGTAACTTACACAATGTTTTACAACAAAAGATAACATGAACAGGGTCAGACATGTAACTTACACAATAAAATCATAACATGAACAGGGTCAGACATGAGACTTACACAACAAAAGATAACATGAACAGGGTCAAAAATGTAACTTACACAATAAAAGATAACATGAACATGGTCAGACATTTAACTTACACAATAAAAGATAACATGAACAGGGTCAGAAATGTAACTTACACAATAAAATCATAACATGAACAGGGTCAGACATGTAACTTACACAATAAAAGATAACATGAACAGGGTCAGACATGCAACTTACATAATAAAATCATCACATGCACAGGGTCAGACATGTAACTTACACAATGAAATCATAACATGAACAGGATCAGACATGTAACTTACGCAATGTTTTACAACAAAAGATAACATGAACAGGGTCAGACATGTAACTTACACAATGAAAGATAACATGAACAGGGTCAGACATGTAACCTATACAACAAAAGATAACATGAACAGGGTCAGACATGTAACTTATACAACAAAAGATAACATGAACAGGGTCAGACATGTAACTTACACAACAAAAGATAAAATGAACAGGGTCAGACATGTAACTTATACAACAAAAGATAACATGAACAGGATCAAACATGTAACTTACACAACAAAAGATAACATGAACAGGATCAGACATGTAACTTACACAATAAAAGATAACATGAACAGGGTCAGATATGTAACTTACACAACAAGAGATAACATGAACAGGGTCAGACATGTAACTTACACAACAAAAGATACCATGAACAGGGTCAGACATGTAACTTACACAATAAAATCATCACATGAAGAGGGTCAGACATGTAACTTATACAATAAAAGATAACATGAACAGGGTCAGACATGTAACTTACACAATAAAAGATAACATGAACAGGGTCAGACATGTAGCTTACACAACAAAAGATAACATGAACAGGATCAGACATTTAACTTACACAATAAAAGATAACATGAACAGTGTCAGACATGTAACTTACACAACAATGGATAACATGAACAGGGTCAGACATGTAGCTTACACAACAAAAGATAACATGAACAGGGTCAGACATGTAACTTACACAACAAAAGATAACATGAACAGGGTCAGACATGTACCTTACACAATACAAGATAACATGAACAGGATCAGACATGTAAATTACACAATAAAATCATAACATCAACAGGATCAGACATGTAAAGTACACAATAGAATCATAACATGAACAGGGTCAGACATGTAACTTACACAACAAAAGATAACAGGAACAGGATCAGACATGTAAAATACACAATAGAATCATAACATGAACAGGGTCAGACATGTAGCTTACACAATAAAATCATCAATGAACAGGGTCAGACATGTAACTTACACAACAAAAGATAACATGAACAGGATCAGACATGTAACTTACACAATAAAATCATAACATGAACAAGGTCAGACGTGTAATTTACACAATAAAAGATAAAATGAACAGGATCAGACATGTAACTTACACAATGAAATCATCACATGAACAGGGTCAGACATGTAACTTACACAATAAAAGATAACATGAACAGGGTCAGACATGTAACTTACACAATAAAACCATAACATGAACAAGGTCAGACGTGTAACTTACACAATAAAAGATAAAATGAACAGGATCAGACATGTAACTTACACAATAAAATCATCACATGAACAGGGTCAGACATGTAACTTACACAATAAAAGATAACATGAACAGGGTCAGACATGTAACTTACACAATAAAACCACAACATGAACAGGATCAGACATGTAAAGTACACAATAGAATCATAACATGAACAGGGTCAGACATGTAACTTACACAATAAAATCATAACATGAACAGGGTCAGACATGTAACTTACACAACAAAAGATAACATGAACAGGGTCAGACATGTAACTTACACAACAAAAGATAACATACACATGGTCAGACATGTAACTTACACAATAAAAGATAGCATGCACAGGGTCGGACATGTAACTTACACAATACAAGATAACATGAACAGGGTCAGACATATAACTTACACAATAAAAGATAACATGAACAGGGTCAGACATGTAACTTACACAATAAAAGATAACATGAACAGGGTCAGACATGTAACTTACATAATAAAATCATCACATGCACAGGGTCAGACATGTAACTTACACAATGAAATCATAACATGAACAGGGTCAGACATGTAACTTACACAATGTTTTACAACAAAAGATAACATGAACAGGGTCAGACATGTAACTTACACAATAAAATCATAACATGAACAGGGTCAGACATGAGACTTACACAACAAAAGATAACATGGACAGGGTCAAAAATGTTACTTACACAATAAAAGATAACAAGAACAGGGTCAGACATTTAACTTACACAATAAAAGGTAACATGAACAGGGTCAGAAATGTAACTTACACAATAAAATCATAACATGAACAGGGTCAGACATGTAACTTACACAATAAAAGATAACATGAACAGGGTCAGACATGTAACTTACACAATAAAATCATCACATGAACAGGGTCAGACATGTAACTTACACAATAAAATCATCACATGAACAGGATCAGACATGTAACTTACACAATAAAAGATAACATGAACAGGGTCAGATATTTAACTTACACAACAAGAGATACCATGAACAGGGTCAGACATGTAACTTACACAATAAAAGATAACATGAACAGGGTCAGATATTTAACTTACACAACAAGAGATAACATGAACAGGGTCAGACATGTAACTTACACAACAAAAGATACCATGAACAGGGTCAGACATGTAACTTACACAATAAAATCATCACATGAAGAGGGTCAGACATGTAACTTATACAATAAAAGATAACATGAACAGGGTCAGACATGTAACTTACACAATAAAAGATAACATGAACAGGGTCAGACATGTAGCTTACACAACAAAAGATAACATGAACAGGATCAGACATTTAACTTAC
Organism: Bathymodiolus septemdierum; assembly: GCA_963383655.1. Lineage (NCBI taxonomy): Eukaryota > Metazoa > Mollusca > Bivalvia > Mytilida > Modiolidae > Bathymodiolus > Bathymodiolus septemdierum. The sequence goes on along the minus strand of OY726529.1, from coordinate 2,820,939 downwards.
ACAATAAAAGATAACATGAACAGTGTCAGACATGTAACTTACACAACAATGGATAACATGAACAGGGTCAGACATGTAGCTTACACAACAAAAGATAACATGAACAGGGTCAGACATGTAACTTACACAACAAAAGATAACATGAACAGGGTCAGACATGTAAAGTACACAATAGAATCATAACATGAACAGGGTCAGACATGTAACTTACACAACAAAAGATAACAGGAACAGGATCAGACATGTAAAGTACACAATAGAATCATAACATGAACAGGGTCAGACATGTAGCTTACACAATAAAATCATCAATGAACAGGGTCAGACATGTAACTTAAACAACAAAAGATAACATGAACAGGATCAGACATGTAACTTACACAATGAAATCATCACATGAACAGGGTCAGACATGTAACTTACACAATAAAAGATAACATGAACAGGTTCAGACATGTAACTTACACAATAAAACCATAACATGAACAAGGTCAGACGTGTAACTTACACAATAAAAGATAAAATGAACAGGATCAGACATGTAACTTACACAATAAAATCATCACATGAACAGGGTCAGACATGTAACTTACACAATAAAAGATAACATGAACAGGGTCAGACATGTAACTTACACAATAAAACCATAACATGAACAGGATCAGACATGTAAAGTACACAATAGAATCATAACATGAACAGGGTCAGACATGTAACTTACACAATAAAATCATAACATGAACAGGGTCAGACATGTAACTTACACAACAAAAGATAACATGAACAGGGTCAGACATGTAACTTACACAACAAAAGATAACATACACATGGTCAGACATGTAACTTACACAATAAAAGATAGCATGCACAGGGTCGGACATGTAACTTACACAATACAAGATAACATGAACAGGGTCAGACATGTAACTTACACAATAAAAGATAACATGAACAGGGTCAGACATGTAACTTACACAATAAAAGATAACATGAACAGGGTCAGACATGTAACTTACATAATAAAATCATCACATGCACAGGGTCAGACATGTAACTTACACAATGAAATCATAACATGAACAGGGCCAGACATGTAACTTACACAATGTTTTACAACAAAAGATAACATGAACAGGGTCAGACATGTAACTTACACAATAAAATCATAACATGAACAGGGTCAGACATGAGACTTACACAACAAAAGATAACATGAACAGGGTCAAAAATGTAACTTACACAATAAAAGATAACATGAACAGGGTCAGACATTTAACTTACACAATAAAAGATAACATGAACAGGGTCAGAAATGTAACTTACACAATAAAATCATAACATGAACAGGGTCAGACATGTAACTTACACAATAAAAGATAACATGAACAGGGTCAGACATGTAACTTACACAATAAAATCATCACATGAACAGGGTCAGACCTGTAACTTACACAATAAAATCATCACATGAACAGGGTCAGACATGTAACTTACACAATAAAAGATAACATGAACATGGTCAGACATGAAGCTGACACAACAAAAGATAAAATGAACAGGATCAGACATGTAACTTACACAATAAAAGATAACATGAACAGGTTCAGACATGTAACTTACACAACAATGGATAGCATGAACAGGGTCAGACATGTAGCTTACACAACAAAAGATAACATGAAAAGGGTCAGGCATGTACCTTACACAACAAAAGATAACATGAACATGGTCAGACATGTAACTTACACAATCAAAGATAACATGAAAAGGGTCAGATATGTAACTTACACAACAAGAGATAACATGAACAGGGTCAGACATGTAACTTACACAATAAAATCATCACATGAACAGGGTCAGACATGTAACTTATACAATAAAAGATAACATGAACAGGGTCAGACATGTAACTTACACAATAAAAGATAACATGAACATGGTCAGACATGAAGCTGACACAACAAAAGATAAAATGAACAGGATCAGACATGTAACTTACACAATAAAAGATAACATGAACAGGTTCAGACATGTAACTTACACAACAATGGATAACATGAACAGGGTCAGACATGTAGCTTACACAACAAAAGATAACATGAAAAGGGTCAGGCATGTACCTTACACAACAAAAGATAACATGAACATGGTCAGACATGTAACTTACACAACAAAAGATAACATGAACAGGGTCAGACATGTACCTTACACAATACAAGATAACATGAACAGGGTCAGACATGTAACTTACACAACAAAAGATAACATGTACACGGTCAGACATGTAACTTACACAATAAAAGATAACATGAACAGTGTCAGACATGTAACTTACACAATAAAATCATAACATGAACAGGGTCAGACATGTAACTTACACAATAAAAGATAACATGAACAGGGTCAGACATGCAACTTACATAATAAAATCATCACATGCACAGGGTCAGACATGTAACTTACACAATGAAATCATAACATGAACAGGATCAGACATGTAACTTACGCAATATTTTACAACAAAAGATAACATGAACAGGGTCAGACATGTAACTTACACAATACAAGATAACATGAACAGGGTCAGACATGCAACTTACACAATAAAAGATAACATGAACAGGGTCAGACATGTAGCTTACACAACAAAAGATAACATGAACAGGGTCAGACATGTAACTTACACAATAAAAGATAACATGAACCGGGTCAGACATGTAACTTACACAATAAAAGATAACATGAACAGGATCAGACCTGTAACTTACACAATAAAAGATAACATGAACAGGGTCAAACATGTAACTTATACAACAAATGATAACATGAACAGGTACAGACATGTGACTTACACAACAAAAGATAACATGAACAGGGTCAGACATGTAACTTACACAATAAAAGATAACATGAACAGGGTCAGACATGTAACTTACACAATGAAAGATAACATGAACAGGGTCAGACATGTAACCTATACAACAAAAGATAACATGAACAGGGTCAGACATGTAACTTATACAACAAAAGATAACATGAACAGGGTCAGACATGTAACTAGCACAACAAAAGATAACATGAACAGGGTCAGACATGTAACTTATACAACAAAAGATAACATGAACAGGATCAAACATGTAACTTACACAACAAAAGATAACATGAACAGGATCAGACATGTAACTTACACAATAAAAGATAACATGAACAGGGTCAGATATGTAACTTACACAACAAGAGATAACATGAACAGGGTCAGACATGTAACTTACACAATAAAATCATAACATGAACAGGGTCAGACATGTAACTTACACAACAAAAGATAACATGAACAGGGTCAGACATGTAACTTACACAACAAAAGATAACATACACATGGTCAGACATGTAACTTACACAATAAAAGATAGCATGCACAGGGTCGGACATGTAACTTACACAATACAAGATAACATGAACAGGGTCAGACATGTAACTTACACAATAAAAGATAACATGAACAGGGTCAGACATGTAACTTACACAATAAAAGATAACATGAACAGGGTCAGACATGTAACTTACATAATAAAATCATCACATGCACAGGGTCAGACATGTAACTTACACAATGAAATCATAACATGAACAGGGCCAGACATGTAACTTACACAATGTTTTACAACAAAAGATAACATGAACAGGGTCAGACATGTAACTTACACAATAAAATCATAACATGAACAGGGTCAGACATGAGACTTACACAACAAAAGATAACATGAACAGGGTCAAAAATGTAACTTACACAATAAAAGATAACATGAACAGGGTCAGACATTTAACTTACACAATAAAAGATAACATGAACAGGGTCAGAAATGTAACTTACACAATAAAATCATAACATGAACAGGGTCAGACATGTAACTTACACAATAAAAGATAACATGAACAGGGTCAGACATGTAACTTACACAATAAAATCATCACATGAACAGGGTCAGACCTGTAACTTACACAATAAAATCATCACATGAACAGGGTCAGACATGTAACTTACACAATAAAAGATAACATGAACATGTTCAGACATGAAGCTGACACAACAAAAGATAAAATGAACAGGATCAGACATGTAACTTACACAATAAAAGATAACATGAACAGGTTCAGACATGTAACTTACACAACAATGGATAGCATGAACAGGGTCAGACATGTAGCTTACACAACAAAAGATAACATGAAAAGGGTCAGGCATGTACCTTACACAACAAAAGATAACATGAACATGGTCAGACATGTAACTTACACAATCAAAGATAACATGAAAAGGGTCAGATATGTAACTTACACAACAAGAGATAACATGAACAGGGTCAGACATGTAACTTACACAATAAAATCATCACATGAACAGGGTCAGACATGTAACTTATACAATACAAGATAACATGAACAGGGTCAGACATGCAACTTACATAATAAAATCATCACATGCACAGGGTCAGACATGTAACTTACACAATGAAATCATAACATGAACAGGATCAGACATGTAACTTACGCAATATTTTACAACAAAAGATAACATGAACAGGGTCAGACATGTAACTTACACAATACAAGATAACATGAACAGGGTCAGACATGCAACTTACACAATAAAAGATAACATGAACAGGGTCAGACATGTAGCTTACACAACAAAAGATAACATGAACAGGGTCAGACATGTAACTTACACAATAAAAGATAACATGAACCGGGTCAGACATGTAACTTACACAATAAAAGATAACATGAACAGGATCAGACCTGTAACTTACACAATAAAAGATAACATGAACAGGGTCAAACATGTAACTTATACAACAAATGATAACATGAACAGGTACAGACATGTGACTTACACAACAAAAGATAACATGAACAGGGTCAGACATGTAACTTACACAATAAAAGATAACATGAACAGGGTCAGACATGTAACTTACACAATGAAAGATAACATGAACAGGGTCAGACATGTAACCTATACAACAAAAGATAACATGAACAGGGTCAGACATGTAACTTATACAACAAAAGATAACATGAACAGGGTCAGACATGTAACTAGCACAACAAAAGATAACATGAACAGGGTCAGACATGTAACTTATACAACAAAAGATAACATGAACAGGATCAAACATGTAACTTACACAACAAAAGATAACATGAACAGGATCAGACATGTAACTTACACAATAAAAGATAACATGAACAGGGTCAGATATGTAACTTACACAACAAGAGATAACATGAACAGGGTCAGACATGTAACTTACACAATAAAAGATAACATGAACAGGGTCAGATATGTAACTTACACAACAAGAGATAACATGAACAGGGTCAGACATGTAACTTACACAACAAAAGATACCATGAACAGGGTCAGACATGTAACTTACACAATAAAATCATCACATGAAGAGGGTCAGACATGTAACTTATACAATAAAAGATAACATGAACAGGGTCAGACATGTAACTTACACAATAAAAGATAACATGAACAGGGTCAGACATGTAACTTACACAATAAAACCATAACATGAACAAGGTCAGACGTGTAACTTACACAATAAAAGATAAAATGAACAGGATCAGACATGTAACTTACACAATAAAATCATCACATGAACAGGGTCAGACATGTAACTTACACAATAAAAGATAACATGAACAGGGTCAGACATGTAACTTACACAATAAAACCATAACATGAACAGGATCAGACATGTAAAGTACACAATAGAATCATAACATGAACAGGGTCAGACATGTAACTTACACAATAAAATCATAACATGAACAGGGTCAGACATGTAACTTACACAACAAAAGATAACATGAACAGGGTCAGACATGTAACTTACACAACAAAAGATAACATACACATGGTCAGACATGTAACTTACACAATAAAAGATAGCATGCACAGGGTCGGACATGTAACTTACACAATACAAGATAACATGAACAGGGTCAGACATGTAACTTACACAATAAAAGATAACATGAACAGGGTCAGACATGTAACTTACACAATAAAAGATAATATGAACAGGGTCAGACATGTAACTTACATAATAAAATCATCACATGCACAGGGTCAGACATGTAACTTACACAATGAAATCATAACATGAACAGGGCCAGACATGTAACTTACACAATGTTTTACAACAAAAGATAACATGAACAGGGTCAGACATGTAACTTACACAATAAAATCATAACATGAACAGGGTCAGACATGAGACTTACACAACAAAAGATAACATGAACAGGGTCAAAAATGTAACTTACACAATAAAAGATAACATGAACAGGGTCAGACATTTAACTTACACAATAAAAGATAACATGAACAGGGTCAGAAATGTAACTTACACAATAAAATCATAACATGAACAGGGTCAGACATGTAACTTACACAATAAAAGATAACATGAACAGGGTCAGACATGTAACTTACACAATAAAATCATCACATGAACAGGGTCAGACCTGTAACTTACACAATAAAATCATCACATGAACAGGGTCAGACATGTAACTTACACAATAAAAGATAACATGAACATGGTCAGACATGAAGCTGACACAACAAAAGATAAAATGAACAGGATCAGACATGTAACTTACACAATAAAAGATAACATGAACAGGTTCAGACATGTAACTTACACAACAATGGATAGCATGAACAGGGTCAGACATGTAGCTTACACAACAAAAGATAACATGAAAAGGGTCAGGCATGTACCTTACACAACAAAAGATAACATGAACATGGTCAGACATGTAACTTACACAATCAAAGATAACATGAAAAGGGTCAGATATGTAACTTACACAACAAGAGATAACATGAACAGGGTCAGACATGTAACTTACACAATAAAATCATCACATGAACAGGGTCAGACATGTAACTTATACAATAAAAGATAACATGAACAGGGTCAGACATGTAACTTACACAATAAAAGATAACATGAACATGGTCAGACATGAAGCTGACACAACAAAAGATAAAATGAACAGGATCAGACATGTAACTTACACAATAAAAGATAACATGAACAGGTTCAGACATGTAACTTACACAACAATGGATAACATGAACAGGGTCAGACATGTAGCTTACACAACAAAAGATAACATGAAAAGGGTCAGGCATGTACCTTACACAACAAAAGATAACATGAACATGGTCAGACATGTAACTTACACAACAAAAGATAACATGAACAGGGTCAGACATGTACCTTACACAATACAAGATAACATGAACAGGGTCAGACATGTAACTTACACAACAAAAGATAACATGTACACGGTCAGACATGTAACTTACACAATAAAAGATAACATGAACAGTGTCAGACATGTAACTTACACAATAAAATCATAACATGAACAGGGTCAGACATGTAACTTACACAATAAAAGATAACATGAACAGGGTCAGACATGCAACTTACATAATAAAATCATCACATGCACAGGGTCAGACATGTAACTTACACAATGAAATCATAACATGAACAGGATCAGACATGTAACTTACGCAATATTTTACAACAAAAGATAACATGAACAGGGTCAGACATGTAACTTACACAATACAAGATAACATGAACAGGGTCAGACATGCAACTTACACAATAAAAGATAACATGAACAGGGTCAGACATGTAGCTTACACAACAAAAGATAACATGAACAGGGTCAGACATGTAACTTACACAATAAAAGATAACATGAACCGGGTCAGACATGTAACTTACACAATAAAAGATAACATGAACAGGATCAGACCTGTAACTTACACAATAAAAGATAACATGAACAGGGTCAAACATGTAACTTATACAACAAATGATAACATGAACAGGTACAGACATGTGACTTACACAACAAAAGATAACATGAACAGGGTCAGACATGTAACTTACACAATAAAAGATAACATGAACAGGGTCAGACATGTAACTTACACAATGAAAGATAACATGAACAGGGTCAGACATGTAACCTATACAACAAAAGATAACATGAACAGGGTCAGACATGTAACTTATACAACAAAAGATAACATGAACAGGGTCAGACATGTAACTAGCACAACAAAAGATAACATGAACAGGGTCAGACATGTAACTTACACAATAAAAGATAACATGAACAGGGTCAGATATGTAACTTACACAACAAGAGATAACATGAACAGGGTCAGACATGTAACTTACACAATAAAATCATAACATGAACAGGGTCAGACATGTAACTTACACAACAAAAGATAACATGAACAGGGTCAGACATGTAACTTACACAACAAAAGATAACATACACATGGTCAGACATGTAACTTACACAATAAAAGATAGCATGCACAGGGTCGGACATGTAACTTACACAATACAAGATAACATGAACAGGGTCAGACATGTAACTTACACAATAAAAGATAACATGAACAGGGTCAGACATGTAACTTACACAATAAAAGATAACATGAACAGGGTCAGACATGTAACTTACATAATAAAATCATCACATGCACAGGGTCAGACATGTAACTTACACAATGAAATCATAACATGAACAGGGCCAGACATGTAACTTACACAATGTTTTACAACAAAAGATAACATGAACAGGGTCAGACATGTAACTTACACAATAAAATCATAACATGAACAGGGTCAGACATGAGACTTACACAACAAAAGATAACATGAACAGGGTCAAAAATGTAACTTACACAATAAAAGATAACATGAACAGGGTCAGACATTTAACTTACACAATAAAAGATAACATGAACAGGGTCAGAAATGTAACTTACACAATAAAATCATAACATGAACAGGGTCAGACATGTAACTTACACAATAAAAGATAACATGAACAGGGTCAGACATGTAACTTACACAATAAAATCATCACATGAACAGGGTCAAACCTGTAACTTACACAATAAAATCATCACATGAACAGGGTCAGACATGTAACTTACACAATAAAAGATAACATGAACATGGTCAGACATGAAGCTGACACAACAAAAGATAAAATGAACAGGATCAGACATGTAACTTACACAATAAAAGATAACATGAACAGGTTCAGACATGTAACTTACACAACAATGGATAGCATGAACAGGGTCAGACATGTAGCTTACACAACAAAAGATAACATGAAAAGGGTCAGGCATGTACCTTACACAACAAAAGATAACATGAACATGGTCAGACATGTAACTTACACAATCAAAGATAACATGAAAAGGGTCAGATATGTAACTTACACAACAAGAGATAACATGAACAGGGTCAGACATGTAACTTACACAATAAAATCATCACATGAACAGGGTCAGACATGTAACTTATACAATAAAAGATAACATGAACAGGGTCAGACATGTAACTTACACAATAAAAGATAACATGAACATGGTCAGACATGAAGCTGACACAACAAAAGATAAAATGAACAGGATCAGACATGTAACTTACACAATAAAAGATAACATGAACAGGTTCAGACATGTAACTTACACAACAATGGATAACATGAACAGGGTCAGACATGTAGCTTACACAACAAAAGATAACATGAAAAGGGTCAGGCATGTACCTTACACAACAAAAGATAACATGAACATGGTCAGACATGTAACTTACACAACAAAAGATAACATGAACAGGGTCAGACATGTACCTTACACAATACAAGATAACATGAACAGGGTCAGACATGTAACTTACACAACAAAAGATAACATGTACAGGGTCAGACATGTAACTTACACAATAAAAGATAACATGAACAGTGTCAGACATGTAACTTACACAATAAAATCATAACATGAACAGGGTCAGACATGTAACTTACACAATAAAAGATAACATGAACAGGGTCAGACATGCAACTTACATAATAAAATCATCACATGCACAGGGTCAGACATGTAACTTACACAATGAAATCATAACATGAACAGGATCAGACATGTAACTTACGCAATATTTTACAACAAAAGATAACATGAACAGGGTCAGACATGTAACTTACACAATACAAGATAACATGAACAGGGTCAGACATGCAACTTACACAATAAAAGATAACATGAACAGGGTCAGACATGTAGCTTACACAACAAAAGATAACATGAACAGGGTCAGACATGTAACTTACACAATAAAAGATAACATGAACCGGGTCAGACATGTAACTTACACAATAAAAGATAACATGAACAGGATCAGACCTGTAACTTACACAATAAAAGATAACATGAACAGGGTCAAACATGTAACTTATACAACAAATGATAACATGAACAGGTACAGACATGTGACTTACACAACAAAAGATAACATGAACAGGGTCAGACATGTAACTTACACAATAAAAGATAACATGAACAGGGTCAGACATGTAACTTACACAATGAAAGATAACATGAACAGGGTCAGACATGTAACCTATACAACAAAAGATAACATGAACAGGGTCAGACATGTAACTTATACAACAAAAGATAACATGAACAGGGTCAGACATGTAACTAGCACAACAAAAGATAACATGAACAGGGTCAGACATGTAACTTATACAACAAAAGATAACATGAACAGGATCAAACATGTAACTTACACAACAAAAGATAACATGAACAGGATCAGACATGTAACTTACACAATAAAAGATAACATGAACAGGGTCAGATATGTAACTTACACAACAAGAGATAACATGAACAGGGTCAGACATGTAACTTACACAATAAAAGATAACATGAACAGGGTCAGATATGTAACTTACACAACAAGAGATAACATGAACAGGGTCAGACATGTAACTTACACAACAAAAGATACCATGAACAGGGTCAGACATGTAACTTACACAATAAAATCATCACATGAAGAGGGTCAGACATGTAACTTATACAATAAAAGATAACATGAACAGGGTCAGACATGTAACTTACACAATAAAAGATAACATGAACAGGGTCAGACATGTAGCTTACACAACAAAAGATAACATGAACAGGATCAGACATTTAACTTACACAATAAAAGATAACATGAAAAGTGTCAGACATGTAACTTACACAACAATGGATAACATGAACAGGGTCAGACATGTAGCTTACACAACAAAAGATAACATGAACAGGGTCAGACATGTAACTTACACAACAAAAGATAACATGAACAGGGTCAGACATGTACCTTACACAATACAAGATAACATGAACAGGATCAGACATGTAAATTACACAATAAAATCATAACATCAACAGGATCAGACATGTAAAGTACACAATAGAATCATAACATGAACAGGGTCAGACATGTAACTTACACAACAAAAGATAACAGGAACAGGATCAGACATGTAAAGTACACAATAGAATCATAACATGAACAGGGTCAGACATGTAGCTTACACAATAAAATCATCAATGAACAGGGTCAGACATGTAACTTACACAACAAAAGATAACATGAACAGGATCAGACATGTAACTTACACAATAAAATCATAACATGAACAAGGTCAGACGTGTAACTTACACAATAAAAGATAAAATGAACAGGATCAGACATGTAACTTACACAATAAAATCATCACATGAACAGGGTCAGACATGTAACTTACACAATAAAAGATAACATGAACAGGGTCAGACATGTAACTTACACAATAAAACCATAACATGAACAGGATCAGACATGTAAAGTACACAATAGAATCATAACATGAACAGGGTCAGACATGTAACTTACACAATAAAATCATAACATGAACAGGGTCAGACATGTAACTTACACAACAAAAGATAACATGAACAGGGTCAGACATGTAACTTACACAACAAAAGATAACATACACATGGTCAGACATGTAACTTACACAATAAAAGATAGCATGCACAGGGTCGGACATGTAACTTACACAATACAAGATAACATGAACAGGGTCAGACATGTAACTTACACAATAAAAGATAACATGAACAGGGTCAGACATGTAACTTACACAATAAAAGATAACATAAACAGGGTCAGACATGTAACTTACATAATAAAATCATCACATGCACATGGTCAGGCATGTAACTTACACAATGAAATCATAACATGAACAGCGTCAGACATGTAACTTACACAATGTTTTACAACAAAAGATAACATGAACAGGGTCAGACATGTAACTTACACAATAAAATCATAACATGAACAGGGTCAGACATGAGACTTACACAACAAAAGATAACATGAACAGGGTCAAACATGTAACTTACACAATAAAAGATAACATGAACAGGGTCAGACATTTAACTTACACAATACAAGATAACATGAACAGGGTCAGACATGTAACTTACACAATAAAATCATAACATGAACAGGGTCAGACATGTAACTTACACAATAAAAGATAACATGAACAGGGTCAGACATGTAACTTACACAATAAAATCATCACATGCACAGGGTCAGACATGTAACTTACACAATGAAATCATAACATGAATAGGATCAGACATGTAAAGTACACAATAAAATCATCACATGCACAGGGTCAGACATGTAACTTACACAATAAAATCATAACATGAACAGGGTCAGACATGTAACTTACACAATAAAAGATAACATGAACAGGGTCAGATATGTAACTTACACAACAAGAGATAACATGAACATTGTCAGACATGTAACTTACACAACAAAAGATACCATGAACATGGTAAGACATGTAACTTACACAATAAAATCATCACATGAGCAGGGTCAGACATGTAACTTATACAATAAAAGATAACATGAACAGGGTCAGACATGTAACTTACACAATAAAAGATAACATGAACAGGGTCAGACATGTACTTTACACAACAAAAGTTAACATGAACAGGATCAGACATGTAACTTACACAATAAAAGATAACATGAACAGGTTCAGACATGTAACTTACACAACAATGGATAACATGAACAGGGTCAGACATGTAGCTTACACAACAAAAGATAACATGAAAAGGGTCAGGCATGTACCTTACACAACAAAAGATAACATGAACATGGTCAGACATGTAACTTACACAACAAAAGATAACATGAACAGGGTCAGACATGTACCTTACACAATACAAGATAACATGAACAGGGTCAGACATGTAACTTACACAATAAAAGATAACATGAACAGTGTCAGACATGTAACTTACACAATAAAATCATAACATGAACAGGGTCAGACATGTAACTTACACAATAAAAGATAACATGAACAGGGTCAGACATGCAACTTACATAATAAAATCATCACATGCACAGGGTCAGACATGTAACTTACACAATGAAATCATAACATGAACAGGATCAGACATGTAACTTACGCAATGTTTTACAACAAAAGATAACATGAACAGGGTCAGACATGTAACTTACACAATACAAGATAACATGAACAGTGTCAGACATGCAACTTACACAATAAAAGATAACATGAACAGGGTCAGACATGTAGCTTACACAACAAAAGATAACATGAACAGGGTCAGACATGTAACTTACACAATAAAAGATAACATGAACCGGGTCAGACATGTAACTTACACAATAAAAGATAACATGAACAGGATCAGACCTGTAACTTACACAATAAAAGATAACATGAACAGGGTCAAACATGTAACTTATACAACAAATGATAACATGAACAGGTACAGACATGTGACTTACACAACAAAAGATAACATGAACAGGGTCAGACATGTAACTTACACAATAAAAGATAACATGAACAGGGTCAGACATGTAACTTACACAATAAAAGATAACATGAACAGGGTCAGATATGTAACTTACACAACAAGAGATAACATGAACAGGGTCAGACATGTAACTTACACAACAAAAGATACCATGAACAGGGTCAGACATGTAACTTACACAATAAAATCATCACATGAAGAGGGTCAGACATGTAACTTATACAATAAAAGATAACATGAACAGGGTCAGACATGTAACTTACACAATAAAAGATAACATGAACAGGGTCAGACATGTAGCTTACACAACAAAAGATAACATGAACAGGGTCAGACATGTAACTTACACAATAAAAGATAACATGAACCGGGTCAGACATGTAGCTTACACAATAAAAGATAACATGAACAGGATCAGACCTGTAACTTACACAATAAAAGATAACATGAACAGGGTCAAACATGTAACTTATACAACAAATGATAACATGAACAGGTACAGACATGTGACTTACACAACAAAAGATAACATGAACAGGGTCAGACATGAAACTTACACAATAAAAGATAACATGAACAGGGTCAGACATGTAACTTACACAATGAAAGATAACATGAACAGGGTCAGACATGTAACCTATACAACAAAAGATAACATGAACAGGGTCAGACATGTAACTTATACAACAAAAGATAACATGAACAGGGTCAGACATGTAACTTACACAACAAAAGATAACATGAACAGGGTCAGACATGTAACTTACACAACAAAAGATAACATGAACAGGATCAAACATGTAACTTACACAACAAAAGATAACATGAACAGGATCAGACATGTAACTTACACAATAAAAGATAACATGAACAGGGTCAGATATGTAACTTACACAACAAGAGATAACATGAACAGGGTCAGACATGTAACTTACACAATAAAAGATAACATGAACAGGGTCAGATATGTAACTTACACAACAAGAGATAACATGAACAGGGTCAGACATGTAACTTACACAACAAAAGATACCATGAACAGGGTCAGACATGTAACTTACACAATAAAATCATCACATGAAGAGGGTCAGACATGTAACTTATACAATAAAAGATAACATGAACAGGGTCAGACATGTAACTTACACAATAAAAGATAACATGAACAGGGTCAGACATGTAGCTTACACAACAAAAGATAACATGAACAGGATCAGACATTTAACTTACACAATAAAAGATAACATGAACAGGGTCAGACATGTAACTTACACAACAATGGATAACATGAACAGGGTCAGACATGTAGCTTACACAACAAAAGATAACATGAACAGGGTCAGACATGTAACTTACACAACAAAAGATAACATGAACAGGGTCAGACATGTACCTTACACAATACAAGATAACATGAACAGGATCAGACATGTAAATTACACAATAAAATCTTAACATCAACAGGATCAGACATGTAAAGTACACAATAGAATCATAACATGAACAGGGTCAGACATGTAACTTACACAACAAAAGATAACAGGAACAGGATCAGACATGTAAAGTACACAATAGAATCATAACATGAACAGGGTCAGACATGTAGCTTACACAATAAAATCATCAATGAACAGGGTCAGACATGTAACTTACACAACAAAAGATAACATGAACAGGATCAGACATGTAACTTACACAATAAAATCATAACATGAACAAGGTCAGACGTGTAACTTACACAATAAAAGATAAAATGAACAGGATCAGACATGTAACTTACACAATAAAATCATCACATGAACAGGGTCAGACATGTAGCTTACACAATAAAAGATAACATGAACAGGGTCAGACATGTAACTTACACAATAAAAGATAACATGAACAGGGTCAGACATGTAACTTACACAATAAAACCATAACATGAACAGGATCAGACATGTAAAGTACACAATAGAATCATAACATGAACAGGGTCAGACATGTAACTTAAAGAATAAAATCATAACATGAACAGGGTCAGACATGTAACTTACACAACAAAAGATAACATGAACAGGGTCAGACATGTAACTTACACAACAAAAGATAACATACACATGGTCAGACATGTAACTTACACAATAAAAGATAGCATGCACAGGGTCGGACATGTAACTTACACAATACAAGATAACATGAACAGGGTCAGACATGTAACTTACACAATAAAAGATAACATGAACAGGGTCAGACATGTAACTTACACAATAAAAGATAACATAAACAGGGTCAGACATGTAACTTACATAATAAAATCATCACATGCACATGGTCAGACATGTAACTTACACAATGAAATCATAACATGAACAGCGTCAGACATGTAACTTACACAATGTTTTAAAACAAAAGATAACATGAACAGGGTCAGACATGTAACTTACACAATAAAATCATAACATGAACAGGGTCAGACATGAGACTTACACAACAAAAGATAACATGAACAGGGTCAAACATGTAACTTACACAATAAAAGATAACATGAACAGGGTCAGACATGTAACTTACACAATACAAGATAACATGAACAAGGTCAGACATGTAACTTACACAATAAAAGATAACATGAACAGGGTCAGACATGTAACTTACACAATAAAATCATAACATGAACAGGGTCAGACATGTAACTTACACAATAAAAGATAACATGAACAGGGTCAGACATGTAACTTACACAATAAAATCATCACATGCACAGGGTCAGACATATAACTTACACAATGAAATCATAACATGAATAGGATTAGACATGTAAAGTACACAATAAAATCATCACATGCACAGGGTCAGACATGTAACTTACACAATAAAATCATAACATGAACAGGGTCAGACATGTAACTTACACAATAAAAGATAACATGAACAGGGTCAGATATGTAACTTACACAACAAGAGATAACATGAACATGGTCAGACATGTAACTTACACAACAAAAGATACCATGAAGATGGTCAGACATGTAACTTACAAAATAAAATCATCACATGAACAGGGTCAGACATGTAACTTATACAATAAAAGATAACATGAACAGGGTCAGACATGTAACTTACACAATAAAAGATAACATGAACAGGGTCAGACATGTAGCTTACACAACAAAAGATAACATGAACAGGGTCAGACATGTAACTTACACAACAATGGAAAACATGAACAGGGTCAGACATGTAGCTTACACAACAAAAGATAACATGAACAGGGTCAGGCATGTACTTTACACAACAAAAGATAACATGAACAGGGTCAGACATGTAACTTACACAACAAAAGATAACATGAACAGGGTCAGACATGTACCTTACACAATACAAGATAACATGAACAGGATCAGACATGTAAATTACACAATAAAATCATAACATGAACAGGATCAGACATGTAAAGTACACAATAGAATCATAACATGAACAGGGTCAGACATGTAACTTACACAATAAAATCATCAATGAACAGGGTCAGACATGTAACTTACACAACAAAAGATAACATGAACAGGATCAGACATGTAACTTCCACAATAAAATCATAACATGAACAAGGTCAGACGTGTAACTTACACAATAAAAGATAAAATGAACAGGATCAGACATGTAACTTACACAATAAAATCATCACATGAACAGGGTCAGACATGTAACTTACACAATGTTTTACAACAAAAGATAACATGAACAGGGTCAGACATGTAACTTACACAATAAAAGATAACATGAACAAGGTCAGATGTGTAACTTACACAATAAAAGATAACATGAACAGGGTCAGACATGTAACTTACACAATAAAACCATAACATGAACAGGATCAGACATGTAAAGTACACAATAGAATCATAACATGAACAGGGTCAGACATGTAACTTACACAATAAAATCATAACATGAACAGGGTCAGACATGTAACTTACACAACAAAAGATAACATGAACAGGGTCAGACATGTAACTTACACAACAAAAGATAACATACACATGGTCAGACATGTAACTTACACAATAAAAGATAGCATGCACAGGGTCGGACATGTAACTTACACAATACAAGATAACATGAACAGGGTCAGACATGTAACTTACACAATAAAAGATAACATGAACAGGGTCAGACATGTAACTTACACAATAAAAGATAACATGAACAGGGTCAGACATGTAACTTACATAATAAAATCATCACATGCACAGTGTAAGACATGTAACTTGCACAATGAAATCATAACATGAACAGGGTCAGACATGTAACTTACACACTAAAATCATAACATGAACAGGGTCAGACATGAGACTTACACAACAAAAGATAACATGAACAGGGTCAAACATGTAACTTACACAATAAAAGATAACATGAACAGGGTCAGACATTTAACTTACACAATAAAAGATAACATGAACAGGGTCAGACATGTAACTTACACAATAATATCATAACATGAACAAGGTCAGACATGTAACTTACACAATAAAAGATAACATGAACAGGGTCAGACATGTAACTTACACAATAAAATCATCACATGCACAGGGTCAGACATGTAACTTACACAATGAAATCATAACATGAATAGGATCAGACATGTAAAGTACACAATAAAATCATTTCATGCACAGGGTCAGACATGTAACTTACACTATAAAATCATAACATGAACAGGGTCAGACATGTAACTTACACAATAAAAGATAACATGAACAGGGTCAGATATGTAACTTACACAACAAGAGATAACATGAACATGGTCAGACATGTAACTTACACAACAAAAGATAAAATGAACAGGATCAGACATGTAACTTACACAATAAAATCATCACATGAACAGGGTCAGACATGTAACTTACACAATAAAAGATAACATGAACAGGGTCAGACATGTAACTTACACAATAAAAGATAACATGAACAGGGTCAGACATGTAACTTACACAATAAAACCATAACATGAACAGGATCAGACATGTAAAGTACACAATAGAATCATAACATGAACAGGGTCAGACATGTAACTTAAAGAATAAAATCATAACATGAACAGGGTCAGACATGTAACTTACACAACAAAAGATAACATGAACAGGGTCAGACATGTAACTTACACAACAAAAGATAACATACACATGGTCAGACATGTAACTTACACAATAAAAGATAGCATGCACAGGGTCGGACATGTAACTTACACAATACAAGATAACATGAACAGGGTCAGACATGTAACTTACACAATAAAAGATAACATGAACAGGGTCAGACATGTAACTTACACAATAAAAGATAACATAAACAGGGTCAGACATGTAACTTACATAATAAAATCATCACATGCACATGGTCAGACATGTAACTTACACAATGAAATCATAACATGAACAGCGTCAGACATGTAACTTACACAATGTTTTAAAACAAAAGATAACATGAACAGGGTCAGACATGTAACTTACACAATAAAATCATAACATGAACAGGGTCAGACATGAGACTTACACAACAAAAGATAACATGAACAGGGTCAAACATGTAACTTACACAATAAAAGATAACATGAACAGGGTCAGACATGTAACTTACACAATAAAATCATAACATGAACAGGGTCAGACATGTAACTTACACAATAAAAGATAACATGAACAGGGTCAGATATGTAACTTACACAACAAGAGATAACATGAACAGGGTCAGACATGTAACTTACACAACAAAAGATACCATGAACATGGTCAGACATGTAACTTACAAAATAAAATCATCACATGAACAGGGTCAGACATGTAACTTATACAATAAAAGATAACATGAACAGGGTCAGACATGTAACTTACACAATAAAAGATAACATGAACAGGGTCAGACATGTAGCTTACACAACAAAAGATAACATGAACAGGATCAGACATGTAATTTACACAATAAAAGATAACATGAACAGGGTCAGACATGTAACTTACACAACAATGGAAAACATGAACAGGGTCAGACATGTAGATTACACAACAAAAGATAACATGAACAGGGTCAGGCATGTACTTTACACAACAAAAGATAACATGAACAGGGTCAGACATGTAACTTACACAACAAAAGATAACATGAACAGGGTCAGACATGTACCTTACACAATACAAGATAACATGAACAGGATCAGACATGTAAATTACACAATAAAATCATAACATGAACAGGATCAGACATGTAAAGTACACAATAGAATCATAACATGAACAGGGTCAGACATGTAACTTACACAATAAAATCATCAATGAACAGGGTCAGACATGTAACTTACACAACAAAAGATAACATGAACAGGATCAGACATGTAACTTCCACAATAAAATCATAACATGAACAAGGTCAGACGTGTAACTTACACAATAAAAGATAAAATGAACAGGATCAGACATGTAACTTACACAATAAAATCATCACATCAACAGGGTCAGACATGTAACTTACACAATGTTTTACAACAAAAGATAACATGAACAGGGTCAGACATGTAACTTACACAATAAAAGATAACATGAACAAGGTCAGATGTGTAACTTACACAATAAAAGATAACATGAACAGGGTCAGACATGTAACTTACACAATAAAACCATAACATGAACAGGATCAGACATGTAAAGTACACAATAGAATCATAACATGAACAGGGTCAGACATGTAACTTACACAATAAAATCATAACATGAACAGGGTCAGACATGTAACTTACACAACAAAAGATAACATGAACAGGGTCAGACATGTAACTTACACAACAAAAGATAACATACACATGGTCAGACATGTAACTTACACAATAAAAGATAGCATGCACAGGGTCGGACATGTAACTTACACAATACAAGATAACATGAACAGGGTCAGACATGTAACTTACACAATAAAAGATAACATGAACAGGGTCAGACATGTAACTTACACAATAAAAGATAACATGAACAGGGTCAGACATGTAACTTACATAATAAAATCATCACATGCACAGTGTAAGACATGTAACTTGCACAATGAAATCATAACATGAACAGGGTCAGACATGTAACTTACACAATAAAATCATAACATGAACAGGGTCAGACATGAGACTTACACAACAAAAGATAACATGAACAGGGTCAAACATGTAACTTACACAATAAAAGATAACATGAACAGGGTCAGACATTTAACTTACACAATAAAAGATAACATGAACAGGGTCAGACATGTAACTTACACAATAATATCATAACATGAACAAGGTCAGACATGTAACTTACACAATAAAAGATAACATGAACAGGGTCAGACATGTAACTTACACAATAAAATCATCACATGCACAGGGTCAGACATGTAACTTACACAATGAAATCATAACATGAATAGGATCAGACATGTAAAGTACACAATAAAATCATTTCATGCACAGGGTCAGACATGTAACTTACACTATAAAATCATAACATGAACAGGGTCAGACATGTAACTTACACAATAAAAGATAACATGAACAGGGTCAGATATGTAACTTACACAACAAGAGATAACATGAACATGGTCAGACATGTAACTTACACAACAAAAGATAAAATGAACAGGATCAGACATGTAACTTACACAATAAAATCATCACATGAACAGGGTCAGACATGTAACTTACACAATAAAAGATAACATGAACAGGGTCAGACATGTAACTTACACAATAAAAGATAACATGAACAGGGTCAGACATGTAACTTACACAATAAAACCATAACATGAACAGGATCAGACATGTAAAGTACACAATAGAATCATAACATGAACAGGGTCAGACATGTAACTTAAAGAATAAAATCATAACATGAACAGGGTCAGACATGTAACTTACACAACAAAAGATAACATGAACAGGGTCAGACATGTAACTTACACAACAAAAGATAACATACACATGGTCAGACATGTAACTTACACAATAAAAGATAGCATGCACAGGGTCGGACATGTAACTTACACAATACAAGATAACATGAACAGGGTCAGACATGTAACTTACACAATAAAAGATAACATGAACAGGGTCAGACATGTAACTTACACAATAAAAGATAACATAAACAGGGTCAGACATGTAACTTACATAATAAAATCATCACATGCACATGGTCAGACATGTAACTTACACAATGAAATCATAACATGAGCAGCGTCAGACATGTAACTTACACAATGTTTTAAAACAAAAGATAACATGAACAGGGTCAGACATGTAACTTACACAATAAAATCATAACATGAACAGGGTCAGACATGAGACTTACACAACAAAAGATAACATGAACAGGGTCAAACATGTAACTTACACAATAAAAGATAACATGAACAGGGTCAGACATGTAACTTACACAATACAAGATAACATGAACAAGGTCAGACATGTAACTTACACAATAAAAGATAACATGAACAGGGTCAGACATGTAACTTACACAATAAAATCATAACATGAACAGGGTCAGACATGTAACTTACACAATAAAAGATAACATGAACAGGGTCAGACATGTAACTTACACAATAAAATCATCACATGCACAGGGTCAGACATGTAACTTACACAATGAAATCATAACATGAATAGGATCAGACATGTAAAGTACACAATAAAATCATCACATGCACAGGGTCAGACATGTAACTTACACAATAAAATCATAACATGAACAGGGTCAGACATGTAACTTACACAATAAAAGATAACATGAACAGGGTCAGATATGTAACTTACACAACAAGAGATAACATGAACAGGGTCAGACATGTAACTTACACAACAAAAGATACCATGAACATGGTCAGACATGTAACTTACAAAATAAAATCATCACATGAACAGGGTCAGACATGTAACTTATACAATAAAAGATAACATGAACAGGGTCAGACATGTAACTTACACAATAAAAGATAACATGAACAGGGTCAGACATGTAGCTTACACAACAAAAAATAACATGAACAGGATCAGACATGTAATTTACACAATAAAAGATAACATGAACAGGGTCAGACATGTAACTTACACAACAATGGAAAACATGAACAGGGTCAGACATGTAGCTTACACAACAAAAGATAACATGAACAGGGTCAGGCATGTACTTTACACAACAAAAGATAACATGAACAGGGTCAGACATGTAACTTACACAACAAAAGATAACATGAACAGGGTCAGACATGTACCTTACACAATACAAGATAACATGAACAGAATCAGACCTGTAAAGTACACAATAGAATCATAACATGAACAGGGTCAGACATGTAACTTACACAATACAAGATAACATGAACAGGGTCAGACATGTAACTTACATAATAAAATCATCACATGCACAGTGTAAGACATGTAACTTGCACAATGAAATCATAACATGAACAGGGTCAGACATGTAACTTACACAATAAAATCATAACATGAACAGGGTCAGACATGAGACTTACACAACAAAAGATAACATGAACAGGGTCAAACATGTAACTTACACAATAAAAGATAACATGAACAGGGTCAGACATTTAACTTACACAATAAAAGATAACATGAACAGGGTCAGACATGTAACTTACACAATAATATCATAACATGAACAAGGTCAGACATGTAACTTACACAATAAAAGATAACATGAACAGGGTCAGACATGTAACTTACACAATAAAATCATCACATGCACAGGGTCAGACATGTAACTTACACAATGAAATCATAACATGAATAGGATCAGACATGTAAAGTACACAATAAAATCATTTCATGCACAGGGTCAGACATGTAACTTACACTATAAAATCATAACATGAACAGGGTCAGACATGTAACTTACACAATAAAAGATAACATGAACAGGGTCAGATATGTAACTTACACAACAAGAGATAACATGAACATGGTCAGACATGTAACTTACACAACAAAAGATACCATGAACATGGTCAGACATGTAACTTACACAATAAAATCATCACATGAACAGGGTCAGACATGTAACTTATACAATAAAAGATAACATGAACAGGGTCAGACATGTAACTTATACAATAAAAGATAACATGAACAGGGTCAGACATGTAGCTTACACAAGAAAAGATAACATGAACAGGATCAGACATGTAACTTACACAATAAAATATAACATGAACAGGGTCAGACATGTAACTTACACAACAATGGATAACATGAACAGGGTCAGAAATGTAGCTTACACAACAAAAGATAACATGAACAGGGTCAGACATGTAACTTACACAATGAAATCATAACATGAACAGGATCAGACATGTAACTTACACAATGTTTTACAACAAAAGATAACATGAACAGGGTCCGACATGTAACTTACACAATAAAAGATAACATGAACAGGGTCAGACATGTAACTTACACAATAAAAGATAACATGAACAAGGTCAGACATGTTGCTTATACAACAAAAGATAACATGAACAGGGTCAGACATGTAACTTACACAATAAAAGATAACATGAACAGGGTCAGACATGTAGCTTACACAATAAAAGATAACATGAACAGGATCAGACATGTAACTTACACAATAAAAGATAACATGAACAGGGTCAGACATTTAACTTACACAATAAAAGATAACATGAACAGGGTCAGACATGTAACTTACACAATGAAATCATAACATGAACAGGATCAGACATGTAACTTACACAATGTTTTACAACAAAAGATAACATGAACAGGGTCAGACATGTAACTTACACAATAAAAGATAACATGAACAGGGTCAGACATGTAACTTACACAATAAAAGATAACATGAACAAGGTCAGACATGTAGCTTACACAACAAAAGATAACATGAACAGGGTCAGACATGTAACTTACACAATAAAAGATAACATGAACAGGGTCAGACATGTAGCTTACACAATAAAAGATAACATGAACAGGATCAGACATGTAACTTACACAATAAAAGATAACATGAACAGGGTCAGACATTTAACTTACACAATAAAAGATAACATGAACAGGGTCAGACATGTAACTTACACAATAAAATCATAACATGAACAGGGTCAGACATGTAACTTACACAATAAAAGATAACATGAACAGGGTCAGACATGTAACTTACACAATAAAATCATCACATGCACAGGGTCAGACATGTAACTTACACAATGAAATCATAACATGAATAGGATCAGACATGTAAAGTACACAATAAAATCATCACATGCACAGGGTCAGACATGTAACTTACACAATAAAATCATGACATGAACAGGGTCAGACATGTAACTTACACAATACAAGATAACATGAACAGGGTCAGATATGTAACTTACACAACAAGAGATAACATGCACATGGTCAGACATATAACTTACACAACAAAAGATACCATGAACATGGTCAGACATGTAATTTACACAATAAAATCATCACATGAACAGGGTCAGACATGTAACTTATACAATAAAAGATAACATGAACAGGGTCAGACATGTAACTTACACAATAAAAGATAACATGAACAGGGTCAGACATGTAGCTTACACAACAAAGGATAACATGAACAGGATCAGACATGTAACTTACACAATAAAAGATAACATGAACAGGGTCAGACATAAAACTTACACAACAATGAATAACATGAACAGGGTCAGACATGTAGCTTACAGAACAAAAGATAACATGAACAGGGTCAGACATGTAACTTACATAATAAAAGATAACATGAACAGGGTCAGACATGTAACTTATACAACAAAAGATAACATGAACACGGTCAGACATGTAACTTACACAATAAAAGATAACATGAACACGGTCAGACATGTAACTTACACAATAGAATCATAACATGAACAGGGTCAGACATGTAACATACACAATAAAATCATAACATGAACAGGGTCAGACATGTAACTTACACAATAAAATCATAACATGAACAGGGTCAGACATGTAACTTACACAATAAAAGATAACATGAACAGGGTCAGACATGTAACTTACACAACACAAGATAACATGAACAGGGTCAGACATGCAACTTACACAATAAAATCATAACATGAATATGGTCAGATATGTAACATACACAATAAAAGATAACATGAACAGGGTCAGACATGTAACTTACACAATAAAATCATAACATGAACAGGGTCAGACATGTAACTTACACAATAAAAGATAACATGAACAGGATCAGACATGTAGCTTACACAATAAAATCATCACATGCACAGGGTCAGACATGTAACTTACACACTGAGATCATAACATGAATAGGATCAGACATGTAAAGTACACAATAAAATCATCACATGAACAGGGTCAGACATGTAACTTACACAATAAAATCATAACATGAACAGGGTCAGACATGTAACTTACACAATACAAGATAACATGAACAGGGTCAGATATGTAACTTACACAACAAGAGATAACATGCACATGGTCAGACATGTAACTTACACAACAAAAGATACCATGAACATGGTCAGACATGTAATTTACACAATAAAATCATCACATGAACAGGGTCAGACATGTAAGTTATACAATAAAAGATAACATGAACAGGGTCAGACATGTAACTTACACAATAAAAGATAACATGAACAGGGTCAGATATGTAGCTTACACAACAAAGGATAACATGAACAGGATCAGACATGTAACTTACACAATAAAAGATAACATGAACAGGGTCAGACATGTAACTTACACAACAATGAATAACATGAACAGGGTCAGACATGTAGCTTACAGAACAAAAGATAACATGAACAGGGTCAGACATGTAACTTACATAATAAAAGATAACATGAACAGGGTCAGACATGTAACTTATACAACAAAAGATAACATGAACACGGTCAGACATGTAACTTACACAATAAAAGATAACATGAAAACGGTCAGACATGTAACTTACACAATAGAATCATAACATGAACAGGGTCAGACATGTAACGTACACAATAAAATCATAACATGAACAGGGTCAGACATGTAACTTACACAATAAAATCATAACATGAACAGGGTCAGACATGTAACTTACACAATAAAAGATAACATGAACAGGATCAGACATGTAGCTTACACAATAAAATCATCACATGCACAGGGTCAGACATGTAACTTACACACTGAGATCATAACATGAATAGGATCAGACATGTAAAGTACACAATAAAATCATCACATGAACAGGGTCAGACATGTAACTTACACAATAAAATCATAACATGAACAGGGTCAGACATGTAACTTACACAATACAAGATAACATGAACAGGGTCAGATATGTAACTTACACAACAAGAGATAACATGCACATGGTCAGACATGTAACTTACACAACAAAAGATACCATGAACATGGTCAGACATGTAATTTACACAATAAAATCATCACATGAACAGGGTCAGACATGTAAGTTATACAATAAAAGATAACATGAACAGGGTCAGACATGTAACTTACACAATAAAAGATAACATGAACAGGGTCAGATATGTAGCTTACACAACAAAGGATAACATGAACAGGATCAGACATGTAACTTACACAATAAAAGATAACATGAACAGGGTCAGACATGTAACTTACACAACAATGAATAACATGAACAGGGTCAGACATGTAGCTTACAGAACAAAAGATAACATGAACAGGGTCAGACATGTAACTTACATAATAAAAGATAACATGAACAGGGTCAGACATGTAACTTATACAACAAAAGATAACATGAACACGGTCAGACATGTAACTTACACAATAAAAGATAACATGAAAACGGTCAGACATGTAACTTACACAATAGAATCATAACATGAACAGGGTCAGACATGTAACGTACACAATAAAATCATAACATGAACAGGGTCAGACATGTAACTTACACAATAAAATCATAACATGAACAGGGTCAGACATGTAACTTACACAATAAAAGATAACATGAACAGGGTCAGACATGTAACTTACACAACACAAGATAACATGAACAGGGTCAGACATGCAACTTACACAATAAAATCATAACATGAATATGGTCAGATATGTAACATACACAATAAAAGATAACATGAACAGGGTCAGACATGTAACTTACACAATAAAATCATCACATGTACAGGGTCAGACATGTTACTTACATAATGAAATCATAACATGAACAGGATCAGACATGTAACTTACACAATGTTTTACAACAAAGGATAACATGAACAGGGTCAGACATGTAACTTACACAATAAAAGATAACATGAACAGGTCAGACATGTGACCTACACAATAAAAGAAAACATGAACAGGGTCAGACATGTAACTTAGACAACAAAAGATAACATACACATGGTCAGACATGTAACTTACACAATTAGAGATAACATGAACAGGGTCAGACATGTAACTTACACAATAAAAGATAACATGAACAGGGTCAGACATGTAACTTACACAGCAAAAGATAACATGAACAAGGTCAGACATGTAACTTACACAATAAAAGATAACATGAACAGGGTCAGACATTTAACTTACACAATAAAAGATAACATGAACAGGGTCAGACATGTAACTTACACAATAAAAGATAACATGAACAGGGTCAGACATGTAACTTACGCAATAAAAGATAACATGAACAGGGTCAGACATGTAACTTACACAATAAAAGATAACATGAACAGGATCAGACATGTAACTTACACAATAAAAGATAACATGAACAGGGTCAGACATGTAACTTACGCCATAAAAGATAACATGAACAGGGTCAGACATGTAACTTACACAATAAAAGATAACATGAACAGGATCAGACATGTAACTTACACAATAAAATCATAACATGAACAGGGTCAGACATGTAACTTACACAATAAAAGATAACATTAACAGGGTCAGACATGTAACTTACACAATACAATCATCACATGCACAGGGTTAGACATGTAACTTACACAATGAAATCATAACATGAACAGGGTCAGACATGTAACTTACACAATGTTTTACAACAAATGATAACATGAACAGGGTCAGACATGTAACTTACACTATAAAATATAAGATGAACAGGGTCAGACATGTGACTTACACAATAAAAGATAACATGAACAGGGTCAGACATGTAACTTACACAACAAAAGATAACATGCACATGGTCAGACATGTAACTTACACAATAAAAGATAGCATGCACAGGGTCGGACATGTAACTTACACAATAAAAGATAACATGAACAGGGTCAGACATGTAACTTACACAATAAAAGATAGCATGAACAGGGTCAGACATGTAACTTACACAATAAAAGATAACATGAACAGGGTCAGACATGTATCTTACACAACAAAAGATAACATGAACAGGATCAGACATGTAACTTACACAACAAAAGATAACATGAACAGGGTCAGACATGTAACTTACACAACAAAAGATAACATGCACATGGTCAGACATGTAACTTACACAATAAAATCATAACATGAACAGGGTCAGACATGTAACTTACACAACAAAAGATAGCATGAACAGGGTCAGACATGTAACTTACACAATAAAAGATAACATGAACAGGGTCAGACATGTAACTTACACAATAAAAGATAACATGAACACGGTCAGACATGTAACTTACACAATAGAATCATAACATGAACAGGGTCAGACATGTAACTTACACAATAAAATCATAACATGAACAGGGTCAGACATGTAACTTACACAATACAATCATAACATGAACAGGGTCAGACATGTAACTTACACCATTAAAGATAAGATGAACAGGGTCAAACATGTAACTTATGCAACACAAGATAACATGAACAGGGTCAGACATGCAACTTACACAATAAAATCATAACATGAATATGGTCAGACATGTAACTTACACAATAAAAGATAACATGAACAGGGTCAGACATGTAACTTACACAATAAAATCATAACATGAACAGGGTCAGACATGTAACTTACACAATGTTTTACAACAAAAGATAACAAGAACAGGGTCAGATATGTAACTTACACAATAAAAGATAACATGAACAGGGTCAGACATGTAACTTAGACAACAAAAGATAACATGCACATGGTCAGACATGTAACTTACACAATAAAAGATAACATGCACAGGGTCGGACCTGTAACTTACACAATTAAAGAAAACATGAACAGGGTCAGACATGTAACTTACACAATAAAAGATAACATGAGCAGGGTCAGACATGTAACTTACACAACAAAAGATAACATGAACAGGGTCAGACATGTAACTTACATAATAAAAGATAACATGAACAGGGTCAGACATGTAACTTATACAACAAAAGATAACATGAACAGGGTCAGACATGTAGCTTACACAATATAAGATAACATGAACACGGTTAGACATGTAGCTTACACAATAGAATCATAACATGAACAGGGTCAGACATGTAACTTACACAATAAAATCATAACATGAACAGGGTCAGACATGTAACTTACACAATAAAATCATAACATGAACAGGGTCAGACATGTAACTTACACAATAAAGGATAACATGAACAGGGTCAGACATGTAACTTACACAACACAAGATAACATGAACAGGGTCAGACATGCAACTTACACATTAAAATCATAGCAGGAATATGGTCAGATATGTAACTTACACAATAAAAGATAACATGAACAGGGTCAGACATGTAACTTACACAATAAAATCATCACATGTACAGGGTCAGACATGTTACTTACACAATGAAATCATAACATGAACAGGATCAGACATGTAACTTACACAATGTTTTACAACAAAGGATAACATGAACAGGGTCAGACATGTAACTTACACAATAAAGCATAACATGAACAGGGTCAGACATGTGACTTACACAATAAAAGATAACATGAACAGGGTCAGACATGTAACTTACACAATAAAAGATAACATGCACATGGTCAGACATGTAACTTACACAATTAAAGATAACATGAACAGGGTCAGACATGTAACTTACACAACAAAAGATAAAATGAACAGGGTCAGACATGTAACTTACACAATAAAAGATAACATGAACAGGGTCAGACATGTAACCTACACAATAAAAGATAACATGAACAGGGTCAGACATGTAACTTACACAATAAAAGATAACATGAACAGGGTCAGACATGTAACTTACGCAATAAAAGATAACATGAACAGGGTCAGACATGTAACTTACACAATAAAAGATAGCATGAACAGGGTCAGACATGTAACTTACACAACAAAATCATAACATGAACAGGGTCAGACATGTAACTTACACAATAAAAGATAACATGAACAGGGTCAGACATGTAACTTACACAATAAAATCATCACATGCACAGGGTCAGACATGTAACTTACACAATGAAATCATAACATGAACATGGTCAGATATGTAACTTACACAATGTTTTACAACAAATGATAACATGAACAGGGTCAGACATGTAACTTACACAATAAATATAAGATGAACAGGGTCAGACATGTAACTTACACAATAAAAGATAGCATGCACAGGGTCGGACATGTAACTTACACAATAAAAGATAACATGAACAGGGTCAGACATGTAACTTATACAATAAAAGATAGCATGAACAGGGTCAGACATGTAACTTACACAATAAAAGATAACATGAACAGGGTCAGACATGTAACTTACACAACAAAAGATAACATGAACAGGATCAGGCATGTAACTTACACAACAAAAGATAACATGAACAGGGTCAGACATGTAACTTACACAATAAAAGATAACATGAACAGGGTCAGACATGTAACTTATACAACAAAAAATAACATGAACATGGTCAGATATGTAAATTACACAATAAAATATAACATGAACAGGGTCAGACATGTAGCTTACACAATAAAAGATAACATGAATAGGGTCAGACATGTAGCTTGCACAACAAAAGATAACATGAACAGGGTCAGACATGTAACTTACTCAATGAAAGATAACATGAACAGGGTCAGATATGTAGCTTACACAATAAAAGATAACATGAACAGGTTCAGACATGTAACTTACACAATAAAGGATAACATGAACAGGGTCAGACATGTAACTTACACAATAAAAGATAACATGAACAAGGTTAGACATGTAACTTACACAATAAAAGATAACATGAACAGGGTCAGACATGTAACTTATACAACAAAAGATAACATGAACACGGTCAGACATGTAACTTACACAAATAAAGATAACATGAACAGGGTCAGACATGTAACTTGCACAATAAAAGATAAGATGAACAGGGTCAGACATGTAACTTACACAACACAAGATAACATGAACAGGGTCAGACATGTAATTTACACAATAAAAGATAACATGAACAGGGTCAGACATGTAACTTATATAACAAAAGATAGCATGAACAGGGTCAGACATGTAACTTATACAATAAAAGATAACATGAACAGGGTCAGACATGTAGCTTATACAATAAAAGATTACATGAACAGGGTCAGACATGTAACTTATACAACAAAAGATAACATGAACAGGGTCAGACATGTAACTTACACAATAAAAGATAACATGAACACGGTCAGACATGTAACTTACACAATAGAATCATAACATGAACAGGGTCAGACATGTAACTTACACAACAAAATCATCACACAGAGACACAGGATAAATATACTTATATTAGATATATAAACAATTATGCAAAAATAGAATTAGTATTCATTCATTATTTATTATTATTAGTCTATATTTCCAATACACCAATCGATTGCACCCATAAAATATCATATGTATGTGCTTTAATAGAATGTTTAATCTCTTGTTCTAGAACTCATGTTTACATTCAGTTAAAAAAAAAAAAGTACTTTATGTCTTTTTTAGAACAATGCCAGCAGACCAAGGACTTTTCACTGGTGCAATTCCTGGTCGATTTAATAGCTGGAATAAACCATCAGCTTATCCCTTCAACGATCGATGGGATGAGATATCTTTAGACTCAGATAGAGGAGCTTATAATAATGAAAAGTTTAGAGGAAAAGATGCTTATGGTAAATATATAGTTAATTTAAATATTCTAGGAATTCCTTAATTTGAGAAGGGTATTGGGTAATTTGTTAAATTTCGTTTCGGCTAAAAACCTTCTGAAGGTCAAATATTAAACCTTAATGACATCATTAGTCCGTCATTTTCCAAACTGGTAAGATGAAAAAAGTAGTGAAAAAAAATATTCTTCATTAATGCTATTTTATTTTTTGTATTCAGAAAGTTTATGAATGTAAAATGAAAAAGTTGCCATTTTTGTTGCCATATGAAAATGCTTTATTTTGATTGGATGATTGCTGTTTACTATTTGTTAACAGTTCATTCTTAATCTTGACAACAGGTGAGTATACCTAGCTGTGGGAACTATTCCTGTTTGAAAAGATTTCCCTGGGGCACTATGCCTATCATACCTGTTAACCTCTGGGAACTGCTAGGGGGAGAACTCCCCCCTACCAACTCTTCTAAGGGGGAGATTTTGTGTGTCGCCTTTAAGCGCACAAAATTGTACCTTGTAGTTGCATACATGTGATAGAGTTGCTATGCTACAACTGGAGATTTGTAAATTTTTTGCTGGAGATTTGGTCTCATAACTGGAGATTTTTTATCGACGTATTTGATGCATGTTTTTATTGTTAATTGATGTTTTCTTTTTGTTTGTTTCAGTATTGAACCAACTGCATCCCATTTCAATATATATTGTTTACATTTCTGTCTCATTAGTAGTGTTTCATATGATGAATGAAGGATAAAAACTGTATTTATAATTTATTCATAATCATAAGGTTATAACAAAGCAATAACAATGAAGACAGAATGTTCTGAACAATAAAGTCATAGAGTACTAAAATTAAAAAGTCACTTTGCTGCTGGTGCGTTGGGTAATAGCATACGTTTTGTCATTTTTGTGGTTTATCCTTAAATAATACTTTGATCGGCTTTGGTCCCAAATAAGCCATAACAACTCAATCCGAGATGAATTCATTGCACGTTTGATCGAAATAAGAAGTTTTCCTCTGCATCAAAGGTTGTCCGACTGCTGTTTGCACAACGGTTTATAACTATTTTTAATTGCCACTATCACACTTCTAATCATCTAAGTGTGTGCCACAAACCCACTTCCTTATCCCCAATTAACTGTCAATCAGTGGATAATTGTTGAATAATCATCAACACCTTAATTAATCTCCATGACCCAATTTACCTGTAAAGGTGTCAAACAGATCAATAACCGGATATCATTTAAACACCTTTACCATTCGTATCTCTCGGCGTTTTTCATCAGCGCGGGAGTTCCAAATGGGGAATTTCCAGAAATATTGATCGCAAAATGTAGGTCAAGATTTTATTGTGCTTGATTTTTTTGTTGGGGGAGATCGTGCGGGAAGAAAAGGTGTGTGCGGGAAATTAATGTCTCCTGCGCATGAGACCCAGTCCATGCGGGAGATAAGGCTCTTACGCGGGAGACTCCCACGAAAAGGGGGAGGGTTAACAGGTATGTACCTATTCCTGCAATATTTTTATATATTTTTGGCAAGATTTACCTCCCTTAGATTGTGCTGTACTCTGTTTAACATTTGCTGTCAACAGTTCATTAGAGTATTGGGTTTTTCTATTACAGTTTATGACAACAATACAAGTAGAAAACCAGATTATTTTTCATGGGATTTTATTTTCCAAGGTTTACCTAATAATGGACAGGTATGTTGTAGGAATAAGTAAAAAAAAAATCAATGTTATTGGTAAATACAGTCAAATCTGTATTATGAGGTCACCTTTGGGACAAAAAAAGTGGCCTTTTAAGACAGGTGACCTCTTAAAAGAGGTTTGATTTATGTGAAATTTTCTATGACAAGACAAGAAAAAGGTGACCTTTTAATACAGGTGACTGCTTATTAGAGGTGTACACTCCTCGAGTGCGGTAGAACATGGGTTCGAGCCCCGGTCAGGTGAAATTGGTATCTAGAACAAAGCGGACCTCATCATCATTTCATTGATAATTATCTTGTTCTTGCCATGATACAGCTGAAAAATTGCTGAATTGGCAGCAATCACTTACTCATGCACTTTATAGAGGTGACCACATGAGCAGGTTTGACTGTACATAGAGGATGAGAGTTGGTTTGACTGTACATAGAGGATGACTCACTTAATAGAGGTCAGAGCTCCAGATAATTTTCAAGTCCAAAGGGTAATTACACCGTACTTTTGAAAATGATGCGTATTTGCATATTTCCTTTGCACTGTTGTACTCTCTACTTCAGAAAAGATTGCTTACATGTACACTTTTAAAATTATGTTGAACACAAGTGTTATTCAATAAACACAGGATGCAAGTGAAATGTATATCTCTATTTAATTTGACACGATTGTGTCATGTTTATTAATAAAATGTTATAAATATTTTGTTTTTTGCTCGTCGACTTCGGCAGTTTTCACAGCCGTGTTGATAATGTCATCAATGATTCCTTTAACTATACTGTCACTAGACACAGATGAAACTGTCGGGAACTTCTAAAAAAGTATATAATTTTCCGTAGCGCGCTTATTCATGTTCTTGCTCATTTTCAATGAACAACGTGTTCCCAAATTCACTTTCGTTTTAGTTCTTAACTAAACCGTATTTATTTGTAATATTGACCGCGATTGGATGATTTATCCTAAACATCCAATCAGATCTCTTTTGACATCAATGCTTAGAAAGGCAAACATTCGGTACCCCTCGGATGTACACACTTTCTCTTTCGAAAAGTATAAAGAGAAGTAATTACGGGGAATTTCTCAAAGTCAAAAATGTATTGTTTATGTACACGATGTATTATCGTCAACAGCGTACAAGTAAGCTCCGAATTTGGAAAGTTTGCTTACACAGCAATATGTATGCGTAAATGTACACTCTGATCTGATAATACATGCGTTTTTACTCGTTTTCATAGCATAAAAAATGCAAATACGCAGCTTATCTGGAGCTCTGGAGGTGACCACATGAGCAGGTTTGACTGTACATAGAGGATGAGAGCAGGTTTGACTGTACATAGAGGATGAGAGCAGGTTTGACTGTACATAGAGGATGAGAGTAGGTTTGACTGTACATATAGGATGATAACAGGTTTGACTGTACATAGAGGATGAGAGCAGGTTTGACTACATAGAGGATGAGAGCAGGTTTGATTATATAGAGGATGAGAGCAGGTTTGACTGTACATAGAGGATGAAAGCAGGTTTGACTGTACATAGAGGATGAGAGCAGGATTGACTGTACATAGAGGATGAGAGCAGGTTTGACTGTGCATAGAGGATGAGAGCAGATTTGACTGTACATAGAGGATGAGAGTAGGATTGACTGTACATAGAGGATGAGAGCAGGTTTGACTGTACATAGAGGATGAGAGCAGGTTTGACTCTACATAGAGGATGAGAGCAGGTTTGACTACATAGAGGATGAGAGCAGGTTTGACTGTACATATAGGATGAGAGCAGGATTGACTGTACATAGAGGATGAGAGCAGGTTTGACTCTACATAGAGGATGAGAGCAGGTTTGACTACATAGAGGATGAAAACAGGTTTGACTGTACATAGAGGATGAGAGCAAGTTTGACTGTACATAGAGGATGAGAGCAGGATTGACTGTACATAGAGGATGAGAGCAGGATTGACTGTACATATAGGATGAGAGCAGGTTTGACTGTACATAGAGGATGAGAGCAGGATTGACTGTACATAGAGGATGAAAGCAGGCTTGACTGTACATAGAGGATGAGAGCAGGTTTGATTGTACATAGAGGATGACAGCAGGTTTGACTGTACATAGAAGATGAGAGCATGTTTGACTGTACATAGAGGATGAGAGCAGGATTGACTGTACATAGAGGATGAGAGCAGGATTGACTGTACATAGAGGATTCGAGCAGGTTTGACTGTACATAGAGGATGAGAGCAGGTTTCACTGTACATAGAGGATGAGAGCAGGTTTCACTGTGCATAGAGGATGAGAGCAGGTTTCACTGTACATAGAGGATGAGAGCAGTATTGACTACATAGAGGATGCGAACAGGTTTGACTACATAGAGGATGAGAGCAGGTTTGACTACATAGAGGATGAGAGTAAGTTTGACTACATAGAGGGTGGGAGCAGGTTTGACTGTACATAGAGGATGACAGCAGGTGTGACTACATAGAGGATGACAGCAGGTTTGACTGTACATAGAGGATGACAGCAGGTTTGACTGTACATAGAGGATGAGAGCAGGTTTGACTGTACATAGAGGATGGGAGCAGGATTGACTGTACATAGAGGATGACAGCAGGTTTGACTGTACATAGAGGATGAGAGCAGGATTGACTGTGCATTGATGATGAGAGCAGGATTGACTACATAGAGGATGAGAGTAGGTTTGACTGTCCATAGAGGATGATAGCAGGTTTAACTCTACATAGAGGATGAGAGCAGGTTTGACTGTACATAGAGGATGAGAGCAGGTTTGACTGTACATAGAGGATGAGAGCAGGATTGACTGTACATAGAGGATGAGAGCATGTTTGACTGTAAATAGAGGATGAGAGCAGGTTTGACTGTACATAGAGGATGAGAGTAGGCTTGACTACATAGAGGATGAGAGCAGGTTTGACTGTACATAGAGGATGAGAACAGGTTTGACTGTACATAGAGGATGAGAGCAGGTTTGACTGTACATAGAGGATGAGAGCAGGTTTGACTACATAGAGGATGAGAGCAGGTTTGACTAAATAGAGGATGAGAGCAGGTTTGACTGTACATAGAGGATGAGAACAGGTTTGACTGTACATAGAGGATGAGAGCAGGTTTGACTACATAGAGGATGAGAGCAGGTTTGACTATATAGAGGATGAGAGCAGGTTTGACTGTACATAGGGGATGAGAGCAGGTTTGACTACATTGAGGATGAGAGGAGGTTTGACTACATAGAGGATGAGAGTAGGTTTGACTACATAGAGGATGAGAGCAGGATTGACTCTACATAGAGGATGACAGCAGGTTTGACTGTACATAGAGGATGAGAACAGGAATGACTCTACATAGAGGATGACAGCAGGTTTGACTGTATATAGAGGATGAGAGCAGGCTTGACTGTACATAGAGGATGAGAGTTGGTTTGACTACATAGACGATGAAAGCAGGTTTGACTGTACATAGAGGATGAGAGCAGGTTTGACTGTACATAGAGGATGACAGCAGATTTGACTGTGCATAGAAGATGAGAGCAGGATTGACTGTACATAGAGGATGAGAGCAGGTTTGACTGTACATAAAGGATGAGAGCCGGTTTGACTGTGCATAGAGGATGAGAGCAGGTTTGACTGTACATAGAGGATGAGAGTAGGTTTGACTGTACAGATGATGAGAGCAGGTTTTACTGTACATAGAGGATGAGAGCAAGATTGACTGTACATAGAGGATGAGAGCATGTTTGACTGTACATAGAGGATGAGAGTAGGTTAGACTACATAGAGGATGAGAGTAGGTTTGACTACATAGAGGATGAGAGTAGATTTGACTACATAGAGGATGAGAGCAGGTTTGACTACATAGAGGATGAGAGTAGATTTGACTACATAGAGGATGAGACCAGGTTTGACTGTACTTAGAGGATGAGACCAGGTTTGACTGTACATAGAGGATGACAGCAGATTTCACTGTACATAGAGGATTCGAGCAGGTTTGACTGTACATAGAGGATGAGAGCAGGTTTCACTGTACATAGAGGATGAGAGCAGGTTTCACTGTGCATAGAGGATGAGAGCAGGTTTCACTGTACATAGAGGATGAGAGCAGTATTGACTACATAGAGGATGCGAACAGGTTTGACTACATAGAGGATGAGAGCAGGTTTGACTACATAGAGGATGAGAGTAAGTTTGACTACATAGAGGGTGGGAGCAGGTTTGACTGTACATAGAGGATGACAGCAGGTGTGACTACATAGAGGATGACAGCAGGTTTGACTGTACATAGAGGATGACAGCAGGTTTGACTGTACATAGAGGATGAGAGCAGGTTTGACTGTACATAGAGGATGAGAGCAGGTTTGACTGTACATAGAGGATGGGAGCAGGATTGACTGTACATAGAGGATGACAGCAGGTTTGACTGTACATAGAGGATGAGAGCAGGATTGACTGTGCATTGATGATGAGAGCAGGATTGACTACATAGAGGATGAGAGTAGGTTTGACTGTACATAGAGGATGATAGCAGGTTTAACTCTACATAGAGGATGAGAGCAGGTTTGACTGTACATAGAGGATGAGAGCAGGTTTGACTGTACATAGAGGATGAGAGCAGGATTGACTGTACATAGAGGATGCGAGCATGTTTGACTGTAAATAGAGGATGAGAGCAGGTTTGACTGTACATAGAGGATGAGAGTAGGCTTGACTACATAGAGGATGAGAGCAGGTTTGACTGTACATAGAGGATGAGAACAGGTTTGACTGTACATAGAGGATGAGAGCAGGTTTGACTGTACATAGAGGATGAGAGCAGGTTTGACTACATAGAGGATGAGAGCAGGTTTGACTAAATAGAGGATTAGAGCAGGTTTGACTGTACATAGAGGATGAGAACAGGTTTGACTGTACATAGAGGATGAGAGCAGGTTTGACTACATAGAGGATGAGAGCAGGTTTGACTATATAGAGGATGAGAGCAGGTTTGACTGTACATAGGGGATGAGAGCAGGTTTGACTACATAGAGGATGAGAGGAGGTTTGACTACATAGAGGATGAGAGTAGGTTTGACTACATAGAGGATGAGAGCAGGATTGACTCTACATAGAGGATGACAGCAGGTTTGACTGTACATAGAGGATGAGAACAGGAATGACTCTACATAGAGGATGACAGCAGGTTTGACTGTATATAGAGGATGAGAGCAGGCTTGACTGTACATAGAGGATGAGAGTTGGTTTGACTACATAGACGATGAGAGCAGGTTTGACTGTACATAGAGGATGAGAGCAGGTTTGACTGTACATAGAGGATGACAGCAGATTTGACTGTGCATAGAAGATGAGAGCAGGATTGACTGTACATAGAGGATGAGAGCAGGTTTGACTGTACATAGAGGATGAGAGCCGGTTTGACTGTGCATAGAGGATGAGAGCAGGTTTGACTGTACATAGAGGATGAGAGTAGGTTTGACTGTACAGATGATGAGAGCAGGTTTTACTGTACATAGAGGATGAGAGCAAGATTGACTGTACATAGAGGATGAGAGCATGTTTGACTGTACATAGAGGATGAGAGTAGGTTAGACTACATAGAGGATGAGAGTAGGTTTGACTACATAGAGGATGAGAGTAGATTTGACTACATAGAGGATGAGAGCAGGTTTGACTACATAGAGGATGAGAGTAGATTTGACTACATAGAGGATGAGACCAGGTTTGACTGTACTTAGAGGATGAGACCAGGTTTGACTGTACATAGAGGATGACAGCAGATTTCACTGTACATAGAGGATTCGAGCAGGTTTGACTGTACATAGAGGATGAGAGCAGGTTTCACTGTACATAGAGGATGAGAGCAGGTTTCACTGTGCATAGAGGATGAGAGCAGGTTTCACTGTACATAGAGGATGAGAGCAGTATTGACTACATAGAGGATGCGAACAGGTTTGACTACATAGAGGATGAGAGCAGGTTTGACTACATAGAGGATGAGAGTAAGTTTGACTACATAGAGGGTGGGAGCAGGGTTGACTGTACATAGAGGATGACAGCAGGTGTGACTACATAGAGGATG
This sequence comes from Bathymodiolus septemdierum, assembly GCA_963383655.1. Lineage (NCBI taxonomy): Eukaryota > Metazoa > Mollusca > Bivalvia > Mytilida > Modiolidae > Bathymodiolus > Bathymodiolus septemdierum. Next base: position 2,780,110 of record OY726529.1, on the reverse strand, counting down.
ACAGCAGGTTTGACTGTACATAGAGGATGACAGCAGGTTTGACTGTACATAGAGGATGAGAGCAGGTTTGACTGTACATAGAGGATGAGAGCAGGTTTGACTGTACATAGAGGATGGGAGCAGGATTGACTGTACATAGAGGATGACAGCAGGTTTGACTGTACATAGAGGATGAGAGCAGGATTGACTGTGCATTGATGATGAGAGCAGGATTGACTACATAGAGGATGAGAGTAGGTTTGACTGTACATAGAGGATGATAGCAGGTTTAACTCTACATAGAGGATGAGAGCAGGTTTGACTGTACATAGAGGATGAGAGCAGGTTTGACTGTACATAGAGGATGAGAGCAGGATTGACTGTACATAGAGGATGAGAGCATGTTTGACTGTAAATAGATGATGAGAGCAGGTTTGACTGTACATAGAGGATGAGAGTAGGCTTGACTACATAGAGGATGAGAGCAGGTTTGACTGTACATAGAGGATGAGAACAGGTTTGACTGTACATAGAGGATGAGAGCAGGTTTGACTGTACATAGAGGATGAGAGCAGGTTTGACTACATAGAGGATGAGAGCAGGTTTGACTAAATAGAGGATGAGAGCAGGTTTGACTGTACATAGAGGATGAGAACAGGTTTGACTGTACATAGAGGATGAGAGCAGGTTTGACTACATAGAGGATGAGAGCAGGTTTGACTATATAGAGGATGAGAGCAGGTTTGACTGTACATAGGGGATGAGAGCAGGTTTGACTACATAGAGGATGAGAGGAGGTTTGACTACATAGAGGATGAGAGTAGGTTTGACTACATAGAGGATGAGAGCAGGATTGACTCTACATAGAGGATGACAGCAGGTTTGACTGTACATAGAGGATGAGAACAGGAATGACTGTACATAGAGGATGACAGCAGGTTTGACTGTATATAGAGGATGAGAGCAGGCTTGACTGTACATAGAGGATGAGAGTTGGTTTGACTACATAGACGATGAGAGCAGGTTTGACTGTACATAGAGGATGAGAGCAGGTTTGACTGTACATAGAGGATGACAGCAGATTTGACTGTGCATAGAAGATGAGAGCAGGATTGACTGTACATAGAGGATGAGAGCAGGTTTGACTGTACATAGAGGATGAGAGCCGGTTTGACTGTGCATAGAGGATGAGAGCAGGTTTGACTGTACATAGAGGATGAGAGTAGGTTTGACTGTACAGATGATGAGAGCAGGTTTTACTGTACATAGAGGATGAGAGCAAGATTGACTGTACATAGAGGATGAGAGCATGTTTGACTGTACATAGAGGATGAGAGCAGGTTTGACTGTACATAGAGGATGAGAGTAGGATTGACTGTACATAGAGGATGAGAGCAGGTTTGACTGTACATAGAGGATGAGAGCAGGTTTGACTGTACATAGAGGATGAGAGCAGGTTTGACGGTACATAGAGGATGAGAGAAGGATTGACTGTACATAGAGGATGAGAGCAGGTTTGACTGTACATAGAGGATGAGAGCAGGTTTGACTGCATAGAGGATGAGAGCAGGTTTGACAGTACATAGAGGATGAGAGCAAATTTGACTGTACATAGAGGATGAGAGCAGGATTGACTGTACATAGAGGATGAGAGCAGGCTTGACTGTACATAGAGGATGAGAGCAGGTTTGACTGTACATAGAGGATGACAGCAGGTTTGACTGTACATAGAAGATGAGAGCAGGTTTGACTGTACATAGAGAATGAAAGCAGGATTGACTGTACATAGATGATGGGAGCAGGATTGACTGTACATAGAGGATGACAGCAGGTTTGACTGTACATACAGGATGAGAGCAGGTTTGACTACATAGAGGATGAGAGCAGGTTTGACTACATAGAGGATGAGAGTAGGTTTGACTACATAGAAGATGAGAGTAGATTTGACTACATAGAGGATGAGAGTAGAATTGACTACATAGAGGATGAGACCAGGTTTGACTGTACATAAAGGATGACAGCAGATTTCACTGTACATAGAGGATGAGAGCAGATTTGGCTGTACATAGAGGATGAGAGCAGGCTTGACTGTGCATAGAGGATGAGAGCAGGATTGACTGTACATAGAGGATTCGAGCAGGTTTGACTGTACATAGAGGATGAGAGCAGGTTTCACTGTACATAGAGGATGAGAGTACGTTTGACTACATAGAGGATGAGAGCAGGTTTGAATGTACATAGAGGATGAGAGCAGGATTGACTGTACATAGAGGATGAGAGCAGGTTTGACTGTACATAGAGGATGACAGCAGGATTGACTGTACATAGAGGATGACAGCAGATTTCACTGTACATAGAGGATGAGAGCAGATTTGACTGTACATAGAGGATGAGAGCAGGTTTGACTGTGCATAGAGGATGAGAGCAGGATTGACTGTACATAGAAGATTCGAGCAGGTTTGACTGTCCATAGAGGATGAGAGCAGGTTTCACTGTACATAGAGGATGAGAGCAGGTTTCACTGTACATAGAGGATGAGAGCAGGTTTGACTGTACATAGAGGATGAGAGCAGTATTGACTACATAGAGGATGAGAACAGGTTTGACTACATAGCGGATGAGAGCAGGTTTGACTACATAGAGGATGAGAGTAGGTTTGACTACATAGAGGGTGAGAGCAGGTTTGACTGTACATAGAGGATGACAGCAGGTGTGACTACATAGAGGATGACAGCAGGTTTGACTATACATAGAGGATGACAGCAGGTTTGACTGTACATAGAGGATGAGAGCAGGTTTGACTGTACATAGAGGATGAGAGCAGGTTTGACTGTACATAGAGGATAGGAGCAGGATTGACTGTACATAGAGGATGACAGCAGGTTTGACGGTACATAGAGGATGAGAGCAGGATTGACTGTGCCTAGATGATGAGAGCAGGATTGACTACATAGAGGATGAGAGTAGGTTTGACTGTACATAGAGAATGAGAGCAGGTTTGACTGTGCATAGAGGATGAGAGCAGGATTGACTATACATAGAGGATGACAGCAGGTTTGAGTGTACATAGAGGATGAGAGCAGGTTTAACTGTACATAGAGGATGAGAGCAGGTATGACTGTACATAGAGGATGAGAGCAGGATTGACTCTACATAGAGGATGACAGCAGGTTTGACTGTACATAGAGGATGAGAGCAGGTTTGACTGTACATAGAGGATGACAGCAGGTTTGACTGCATAGAGGATGAGAGCAGGTTTGATAGTTCATAGAGGATGAGAGCAAGCTTGACTGTACATAGAGGATGAGAGCAGGATTGACTGTACATAGAGGATGAGAGCAGGCTTGACTGTACATAGAGGATGAGAGCAGGTTTGACTGTACATAGAGGATGACAGCAGGTTTGACTGTACATAGAAGATGAGAGCAGGTTTTACTGTACATAGAGGATGAGAACAGGATTGACTGTACATAGAGGATGAGAGCAGGATTGACTGTACATAGAGGATGACAGCAGGTTTGACTGTACATACAAGATGAGAGCAGGTTTGACTACATAGAGAATGAGAGCAGGTTTGACTACATAGAGGATGAGAGTAGGTTTGACTACATAGAGGATGAGAGTAGATTTGACTACATAGAGGATGAGAGTAGATTTGACTACATAGAGGATGAGAGTAGGTTTGACTACATAGAGGATGAGAGTAGATTTGACTACATAGAGGATGAGAGTAGATTTGACTACATAGAGGATGAGAGTAGGTTTGACTACATAGAGGATGAGAGCATGTTTGAATGTACATAGAGGATGAGAGCAGGATTGACTGTACATAGAGGATGAGAACAGGTTTGACTGTACATAGAGGATGACAGCAGGATTGACTGTACATAGAGGATGACAGCAGATTTCACTGTACATAGAGGATGACAGCAGGTGTGACTACATAGAGGATGAGAGCAGGTTTGACTGTACATAGAGGATGACAGCAGGATTGACTGTACATAGAGGATGACAGCAGATTTCACTGTACATAGAGGATGAGAGCAGATTTGACTGTACATAGAGGATGAGAGCAGGTTTGACTGTGCATAGAGGATGAGAGCAGGATTGACTGTACATGGAAGATTCGAGCAGGTTTGACTGTCCATAGGGGATGAGAGCAGGTTTCATTGTACATAGAGGATGAGAGCAGGTTTCACTGTACATAGAGGATGAGAGCAGGTTTGACTGTACTTAGAGGATGAGAGCAGTATTGACTACATAGAGGATGAGAGCAGGTTTGACTGTACATAGAGAATGAGAGCAGGTTTGACTGTGCATAGAGGATGAGAGCAGGATTGACTATACATAGAGGATGACAGCAGGTTTGAGTGTACATAGAGGATGAGAGCAGGTTTAACTGTACATAGAGGATGAGAGCAGGTATGACTGTACATAGAGGATGAGAGCAGGATTGACTCTACATAGAGGATGACAGCAGGTTTGACTGTACATAGAGGATGAGAGCAGGTTTGACTGTACATAGAGGATGAGAGCAGGTTTGACTGTACATAGAGGATGACAGCAGGTTTGACTGCATAGAGGATGAGAGCAGGTTTGACAGTACATAGAGGATGAGAGCAAGCTTGACTGTACATAGAGGATGAGAGCAGGATTGACTGTACATAGAGGATGAGAGCAGGCTTGACTGTACATAGAGGATGAGAGCAGGTTTGACTGTACATAGAGGATGACAGCAGGTTTGCCTGTACAAAGAAGATGAGAGCAGGTTTTACTGTACATAGAGGATGAGAACAGGATTGACTGTACATAGAGGATGAGAGCAGGATTGACTGTACATAGAGGATGACAGCAGGTTTGACTGTACATACAAGATGAGAGCAGGTTTGACTACATAGAGAATGAGAGCAGGTTTGACTACATAGAGGATGAGAGTAGGTTTGACTACATAGAGGATGAGAGTAGATTTGACTACATAGAGGATGAGAGTAGATTTGACTACATAGAGGATGAGAGTAGGTTTGACTACATAGAGGATGAGAGTAGATTTGACTACATAGAGGATGAGAGTAGATTTGACTACATAGAGGATGAGAGTAGGTTTGACTACATAGAGGATGAGAGCAGGTTTGAATGTACATAGAGGATGAGAGCAGGATTGACTGTACATAGAGGATGAGAGCAGGTTTGACTGTACATAGAGGATGACAGCAGGATTGACTGTATATAGAGGATGACAGCAGATTTCACTGTACATAGAGGATGAGAGCAGATTTGACTGTACATAGAGGATGAGAGCAGGTTTGACTGTGCATAGAGGATGAGAGCAGGATTGACTGTACATGGAAGATTCGAGCAGGTTTGACTGTCCATAGAGTATGAGAGCAGGTTTCATTGTACATAGAGGATGAGAGCAGGTTTCACTGTACATAGAGGATGAGAGCAGGTTTGACTGTACTTAGAGGATGAGAGCAGTATTGACTACATAGAGGATGAGAACAGGTTTGACTACATAGCGGATGAGAGCAGGTTTGACTACATAGAGGATAAGAGTAGGTTTGACTACATAGAGGGTGAGAGCAGGTTTGACTGTACATAGAGGATGACAGCAGGTGTGACTACATAGAGGATGACAGCAGGTTTGACTGTACATAGAGGATGACAGCAGGTTTGACTGTACATAGAGGATGAGAGCAAGATTGACTGTACATAGAGGATGAGAGCATGTTTGACTGTACATAGAGGATGAGAGTAGGTTAGACTACATAGAGGATGAGAGTAGGTTTGACTACATAGAGGATGAGAGTAGATTTGACTACATAGAGGATGAGAGCAGGTTTGACTACATAGAGGATGAGAGTAGATTTGACTACATAGAGGATGAGACCAGGTTTGACTGTACTTAGAGGATGAGACCAGGTTTGACTGTACATAGAGGATGACAGCAGATTTCACTGTACATAGAGGATTCGAGCAGGTTTGACTGTACATAGAGGATGAGAGCAGGTTTCACTGTACATAGAGGATGAGAGCAGGTTTCACTGTGCATAGAGGATGAGAGCAGGTTTCACTGTACATAGAGGATGAGAGCAGTATTGACTACATAGAGGATGCGAACAGGTTTGACTACATAGAGGATGAGAGCAGGTTTGACTACATAGAGGATGAGAGTAAGTTTGACTACATAGAGGGTGGGAGCAGGTTTGACTGTACATAGAGGATGACAGCAGGTGTGACTACATAGAGGATGACAGCAGGTTTGACTGTACATAGAGGATGACAGCAGGTTTGACTGTACATAGAGGATGAGAGCAGGTTTGACTGTACATAGAGGATGAGAGCAGGTTTGACTGTACATAGAGGATGGGAGCAGGATTGACTGTACATAGAGGATGACAGCAGGTTTGACTGTACATAGAGGATGAGAGCAGGATTGACTGTGCATTGATGATGAGAGCAGGATTGACTACATAGAGGATGAGAGTAGGTTTGACTGTACATAGAGGATGATAGCAGGTTTAACTCTACATAGAGGATGAGAGCAGGTTTGACTGTACATAGAGGATGAGAGCAGGTTTGACTGTACATAGAGGATGAGAGCAGGATTGACTGTACATAGAGGATGAGAGCATGTTTGACTGTAAATAGATGATGAGAGCAGGTTTGACTGTACATAGAGGATGAGAGTAGGCTTGACTACATAGAGGATGAGAGCAGGTTTGACTGTACATAGAGGATGAGAACAGGTTTGACTGTACATAGAGGATGAGAGCAGGTTTGACTGTACATAGAGGATGAGAGCAGGTTTGACTACATAGAGGATGAGAGCAGGTTTGACTAAATAGAGGATGAGAGCAGGTTTGACTGTACATAGAGGATGAGAACAGGTTTGACTGTACATAGAGGATGAGAGCAGGTTTGACTACATAGAGGATGAGAGCAGGTTTGACTATATAGAGGATGAGAGCAGGTTTGACTGTACATAGGGGATGAGAGCAGGTTTGACTACATAGAGGATGAGAGGAGGTTTGACTACATAGAGGATGAGAGTAGGTTTGACTACATAGAGGATGAGAGCAGGATTGACTCTACATAGAGGATGACAGCAGGTTTGACTGTACATAGAGGATGAGAACAGGAATGACTGTACATAGAGGATGACAGCAGGTTTGACTGTATATAGAGGATGAGAGCAGGCTTGACTGTACATAGAGGATGAGAGTTGGTTTGACTACATAGACGATGAGAGCAGGTTTGACTGTACATAGAGGATGAGAGCAGGTTTGACTGTACATAGAGGATGACAGCAGATTTGACTGTGCATAGAAGATGAGAGCAGGATTGACTGTACATAGAGGATGAGAGCAGGTTTGACTGTACATAGAGGATGAGAGCCGGTTTGACTGTGCATAGAGGATGAGAGCAGGTTTGACTGTACATAGAGGATGAGAGTAGGTTTGACTGTACAGATGATGAGAGCAGGTTTTACTGTACATAGAGGATGAGAGCAAGATTGACTGTACATAGAGGATGAGAGCATGTTTGACTGTACATAGAGGATGAGAGCAGGTTTGACTGTACATAGAGGATGAGAGTAGGATTGACTGTACATAGAGGATGAGAGCAGGTTTGACTGTACATAGAGGATGAGAGCAGGTTTGACTGTACATAGAGGATGAGAGCAGGTTTGACTGTACATAGAGGATGAGAGAAGGATTGACTGTACATAGAGGATGAGAGCAGGTTTGACTGTACATAGAGGATGAGAGCAGGTTTGACTGCATAGAGGATGAGAGCAGGTTTGACAGTACATAGAGGATGAGAGCAAATTTGACTGTACATAGAGGATGAGAGCAGGATTGACTGTACATAGAGGATGAGAGCAGGCTTGACTGTACATAGAGGATGAGAGCAGGTTTGACTGTACATAGAGGATGACAGCAGGTTTGACTGTACATAGAAGATGAGAGCAGGTTTGACTGTACATAGAGAATGAAAGCAGGATTGACTGTACATAGATGATGGGAGCAAGATTGACTGTACATAGAGGATGACAGCAGGTTTGACTGTACATACAGGATGAGAGCAGGTTTGACTACATAGAGGATGAGAGCAGGTTTGACTACATAGAGGATGAGAGTAGGTTTGACTACATAGAAGATGAGAGTAGATTTGACTACATAGAGGATGAGAGTAGAATTGACTACATAGAGGATGAGACCAGGTTTGACTGTACATAAAGGATGACAGCAGATTTCACTGTACATAGAGGATGAGAGCAGATTTGGCTGTACATAGAGGATGAGAGCAGGCTTGACTGTGCATAGAGGATGAGAGCAGGATTGACTGTACATAGAGGATTCGAGCAGGTTTGACTGTACATAGAGGATGAGAGCAGGTTTCACTGTACATAGAGGATGAGAGTACGTTTGACTACATAGAGGATGAGAGCAGGTTTGAATGTACATAGAGGATGAGAGCAGGATTGACTGTACATAGAGGATGAGAGCAGGTTTGACTGTACATAGAGGATGACAGCAGGATTGACTGTACATAGAGGATGACAGCAGATTTCACTGTACATAGAGGATGAGAGCAGATTTGACTGTACATAGAGGATGAGAGCAGGTTTGACTGTGCATAGAGGATGAGAGCAGGATTGACTGTACATAGAAGATTCGAGCAGGTTTGACTGTCCATAGAGGATGAGAGCAGGTTTCACTGTACATAGAGGATGAGAGCAGGTTTCACTGTACATAGAGGATGAGAGCAGGTTTGACTGTACATAGAGGATGAGAGCAGTATTGACTACATAGAGGATGAGAACAGGTTTGACTACATAGCGGATGAGAGCAGGTTTGACTACATAGAGGATGAGAGTAGGTTTGACTACATAGAGGGTGAGAGCAGGTTTGACTGTACATAGAGGATGACAGCAGGTGTGACTACATAGAGGATGACAGCAGGTTTGACTATACATAGAGGATGACAGCAGGTTTGACTGTACATAGAGGATGAGAGCAGGTTTGACTGTACATAGAGGATGAGAGCAGGTTTGACTGTACATAGAGGATAGGAGCAGGATTGACTGTACATAGAGGATGACAGCAGGTTTGACGGTACATAGAGGATGAGAGCAGGATTGACTGTGCCTAGATGATGAGAGCAGGATTGACTACATAGAGGATGAGAGTAGGTTTGACTGTACATAGAGAATGAGAGCAGGTTTGACTGTGCATAGAGGATGAGAGCAGGATTGACTATACATAGAGGATGACAGCAGGTTTGAGTGTACATAGAGGATGAGAGCAGGTTTAACTGTACATAGAGGATGAGAGCAGGTATGACTGTACATAGAGGATGAGAGCAGGATTGACTCTACATAGAGGATGACAGCAGGTTTGACTGTACATAGAGGATGAGAGCAGGTTTGACTGTACATAGAGGATGACAGCAGGTTTGACTGCATAGAGGATGAGAGCAGGTTTGATAGTTCATAGAGGATGAGAGCAAGCTTGACTGTACATAGAGGATGAGAGCAGGATTGACTGTACATAGAGGATGAGAGCAGGCTTGACTGTACATAGAGGATGAGAGCAGGTTTGACTGTACATAGAGGATGACAGCAGGTTTGACTGTACATAGAAGATGAGAGCAGGTTTTACTGTACATAGAGGATGAGAACAGGATTGACTGTACATAGAGGATGAGAGCAGGATTGACTGTACATAGAGGATGACAGCAGGTTTGACTGTACATACAAGATGAGAGCAGGTTTGACTACATAGAGAATGAGAGCAGGTTTGACTACATAGAGGATGAGAGTAGGTTTGACTACATAGAGGATGAGAGTAGATTTGACTACATAGAGGATGAGAGTAGATTTGACTACATAGAGGATGAGAGTAGGTTTGACTACATAGAGGATGAGAGTAGATTTGACTACATAGAGGATGAGAGTAGATTTGACTACATAGAGGATGAGAGTAGGTTTGACTACATAGAGGATGAGAGCATGTTTGAATGTACATAGAGGATGAGAGCAGGATTGACTGTACATAGAGGATGAGAACAGGTTTGACTGTACATAGAGGATGACAGCAGGATTGACTGTACATAGAGGATGACAGCAGATTTCACTGTACATAGAGGATGACAGCAGGTGTGACTACATAGAGGATGAGAGCAGGTTTGACTGTACATAGAGGATGACAGCAGGATTGACTGTACATAGAGGATGACAGCAGATTTCACTGTACATAGAGGATGAGAGCAGATTTGACTGTACATAGAGGATGAGAGCAGGTTTGACTGTGCATAGAGGATGAGAGCAGGATTGACTGTACATGGAAGATTCGAGCAGGTTTGACTGTCCATAGGGGATGAGAGCAGGTTTCATTGTACATAGAGGATGAGAGCAGGTTTCACTGTACATAGAGGATGAGAGCAGGTTTGACTGTACTTAGAGGATGAGAGCAGTATTGACTACATAGAGGATGAGAACAGGTTTGACTACATAGCGGATGAGAGCAGGTTTGACTGTACATAGAGAATGAGAGCAGGTTTGACTGTGCATAGAGGATGAGAGCAGGATTGACTATACATAGAGGATGACAGCAGGTTTGAGTGTACATAGAGGATGAGAGCAGGTTTAACTGTACATAGAGGATGAGAGCAGGTATGACTGTACATAGAGGATGAGAGCAGGATTGACTCTACATAGAGGATGACAGCAGGTTTGACTGTACATAGAGGATGAGAGCAGGTTTGACTGTACATAGAGGATGAGAGCAGGTTTGACTGTACATAGAGGATGACAGCAGGTTTGACTGCATAGAGGATGAGAGCAGGTTTGACAGTACATAGAGGATGAGAGCAAGCTTGACTGTACATAGAGGATGAGAGCAGGATTGACTGTACATAGAGGATGAGAGCAGGCTTGACTGTACATAGAGGATGAGAGCAGGTTTGACTGTACATAGAGGATGACAGCAGGTTTGCCTGTACATAGAAGATGAGAGCAGGTTTTACTGTACATAGAGGATGAGAACAGGATTGACTGTACATAGAGGATGAGAGCAGGATTGACTGTACATAGAGGATGACAGCAGGTTTGACTGTACATACAAGATGAGAGCAGGTTTGACTACATAGAGAATGAGAGCAGGTTTGACTACATAGAGGATGAGAGTAGGTTTGACTACATAGAGGATGAGAGTAGATTTGACTACATAGAGGATGAGAGTAGATTTGACTACATAGAGGATGAGAGTAGGTTTGACTACATAGAGGATGAGAGTAGATTTGACTACATAGAGGATGAGAGTAGATTTGACTACATAGAGGATGAGAGTAGGTTTGACTACATAGAGGATGAGAGCAGGTTTGAATGTACATAGAGGATGAGAGCAGGATTGACTGTACATAGAGGATGAGAGCAGGTTTGACTGTACATAGAGGATGACAGCAGGATTGACTGTACATAGAGGATGACAGCAGATTTCACTGTACATAGAGGATGAGAGCAGATTTGACTGTACATAGAGGATGAGAGCAGGTTTGACTGTGCATAGAGGATGAGAGCAGGATTGACTGTACATGGAAGATTCGAGCAGGTTTGACTGTCCATAGAGGATGAGAGCAGGTTTCATTGTACATAGAGGATGAGAGCAGGTTTCACTGTACATAGAGGATGAGAGCAGGTTTGACTGTACTTAGAGGATGAGAGCAGTATTGACTACATAGAGGATGAGAACAGGTTTGACTACATAGCGGATGAGAGCAGGTTTGACTACATAGAGGATAAGAGTAGGTTTGACTACATAGAGGGTGAGAGCAGGTTTGACTGTACATAGAGGATGACAGCAGGTGTGACTACATAGAGGATGACAGCAGGTTTGACTGTACATAGAGGATGACAGCAGGTTTGACTGTACATAGAGGATGAGAGCAGGTTTGACTGTACATAGAGGATGAGAGCCGGTTTGATTGTACATAGAGGATAGGAGCAGGATTGACTGTACATAGAGGATGACAGCAGGTTTGACGGTATATAGAGGATGAGAGCAGGATTGACTGTGCATAGATGATGAGAGCAAGATTGACTACATAGAGGATGAGAGTAGGTTTGACTGTACATAGAGGATGAGAGCAGGTTTGACTGTACATAGAGGATGAGAGCAGGATTGACTGTACATAGAGGATGACAGCAGGTTTGAGTGTACATAGAGGATGAGAGCAGGTTTAACTGTACATAGAGGATGAGAGCAGGATTGACTGTACATAGAGGATGAGAGCAGGTATGACTGTACATAGAGGATGAGAGCAGGATTGACTCTACATAGAGGATGACCGCAGGTTTGACTGTACATAGAGGATGAGAGCAGGTTTGACTGTACATAGAGGATGAGAGCAGGTTTGACTGTACATAGAGGATGAGAGCAGGTTTGACTGCATAGAGGATGAGAGCAAGTTTGACAGTACATAGAGGATGAGAGCAAGTTTGACTGTACATAGAGGATGAGAGCAGGATTGACTGTACATAGAGGATGAGAGCAGGCTTGACTGTACATAGAGGATGAGAGCAGGTTTGACTGTACATAGAGGATGACAACAGGTTTGACTGTACATAGAAGATGAGAGCAGGTTTGACTGTACATAGAGGATGAGAGCAGGATTGACTGTACATAGAGGATGACAGCAGGTTTGACTGTACATACAGGATGAGAGCAGGTTTGACTACATAGAGGATGAGAGCAGGTTTGACTACATAAAGGATGAGAGTAGGTTTTACTACATAGAGGATGACAGCAGGATTGACTGTACATAGAGGATGAGACCAGGTTTGACTGTACATAGAGGATGACAGCAGATTTCACTGTACATAGAGGATGAGAGCAGGATTGACTCTACATAGAGGATGACAGCAGGTTTGACTGTACATAGAGGATGAGAGCAGGATTTACTGTACATAGAGTATGAGAGTTGGTTTGACTGTACATAGAGAATGAGAGCAGGTTTGACTACATATAGGATGAGAGCAGGTTTGACTGTACATAGAGGATGACAGCAGGTTTGACTGTGCATAGAGGATGAGAGCAGGATTAACTGTACATAGAGGATGAGAGCAGGTTTGACTGTACATAGAGGATGAGAGCAGGATTGACTGTACATAGAAGATTCGAGCAGGTTTGACTGTCCATAGAGGATGAGAGCAGGTTTGACTGTACATAGAGGATGAGAGCAGGTTTGACTGTACATAGAGGATGAGAGCAGTATTGACTACATAGAGGATGAGAACAGGTTTGACTACATAGCGGATGAGAGCAGGTTTGACTACATAGAGGATGAGAGTAGGTTTGACTACATAGAGGGTGAGAGCAGGTTTGACTGTACATAGAGGATGACAGCAGGTTAGACTACATAGAGGATGACAGCAGGTTTGACTGTACATAGAGCATGACAGCAGGTTTGACTGTACATAGAGGATGAGAGCAGGTTTGACTGTACATAGAGGATGAGAGCAGGCTTGACTGTACATAGAGGATGAGAGCAGGTTTGACTGTACATAAAGGATGACAGCAGGTTTGACTGTACATAGAAGATGAGAGCAGGTTTTACTGTACATAGAGGATGAGAACAGGATTGACTGTACATAGAGGATGAGAGCAGGATTGACTGTACATAGAGGATGACAGCAGGTTTGACTGTACATACAAGATGAGAGCAGGTTTGACTACATAGAGAATGAGAGCAGGTTTGACTACATAGAGGATGAGAGTAGGTTTGACTACATAGAGGATGAGAGTAGATTTGACTACATAGAGGATGAGAGTAGATTTGACTACATAGAGGATGAGAGTAGGTTTGACTACATAGAGGATGAGAGTAGATTTGACTACATAGAGGATGAGAGTAGATTTGACTACATAGAGGATGAGAGTAGGTTTGACTACATAGAGGATGAGAGCAGGTTTGAATGTACATAGAGGATGAGAGCAGGATTGACTGTACATAGAGGATGAGAGCAGGTTTGACTGTACATAGAGGATGACAGCAGGATTGACTGTACATAGAGGATGACAGCAGATTTCACTGTACATAGAGGATGAGAGCAGATTTGACTGTACATAGAGGATGAGAGCAGGTTTGACTGTGCATAGAGGATGAGAGCAGGATTGACTGTACATGGAAGATTCGAGCAGGTTTCACTGTCCATAGAGGATGAGAGCAGGTTTCATTGTACATAGAGGATGAGAGCAGGTTTCACTGTACATAGAGGATGAGAGCAGGTTTGACTGTACTTAGAGGATGAGAGCAGTATTGACTACATAGAGGATGAGAACAGGTTTGACTACATAGCGGATGAGAGCAGGTTTGACTACATAGAGGATAAGAGTAGGTTTGACTACATAGAGGGTGAGAGCAGGTTTGACTGTACATAGAGGATGACAGCAGGTGTGACTACATAGAGGATGACAGGAGGTTTGACTGTACATAGAGGATGACAGCAGGTTTGACTGTACATAGAGGATGAGAGCAGGTTTGACTGTACATAGAGGATGAGAGCAGGTTTGACTGTACATAGAGGATAGGAGCAGGATTGACTGTATATAGAGGATGACAGCAGGTTTGACGGTATATAGAGGATGAGAGCAGGATTGACTGTGCATAGATGATGAGAGCAGGATTGACTACATAGAGGATGAGAGTAGGTTTGACTGTACATAGAGGATGAGAGCAGGTTTGACTGTACATAGAGGATGAGAGCAGGATTGACTGTACATAGAGGATGACAGCAGGTTTGAGTGTACATAGAGGATGAGAGCAGGTTTAACTGTACATAGAGGATGAGAGCAGGATTGACTGTACATAGAGGATGAGAGCAGGTATGACTGTACATAGAGGATGAGAGCAGGATTGACTCTACATAGAGGATGACCGCAGGTTTGACTGTACATAGAGGATGAGAGCAGGTTTGACTGTACATAGAGGATGAGAGCAGGTTTGACTGTACATAGAGGATGAGAGCAGGTTTGACTGCATAGAGGATGAGAGCAAGTTTGACAGTACATAGAGGATGAGAGCAAGTTTGACTGTACATAGAGGATGAGAGCAGGATTGACTGTACATAGAGGATGAGAGCAGGCTTGACTGTACATAGAGGATGAGAGCAGGTTTGACTGTACATAGAGGATGACAACAGGTTTGACTGTACATAGAAGATGAGAGCAGGTTTGACTGTACATAGAGGATGAGAGCAGGATTGACTATACATAGAGGATGAGAGCAGGATTGACTGTACATAGAGGATGACAGCAGGTTTGACTGTACATACAGGATGAGAGCAGGTTTGACTACATAGAGGATGAGAGCAGGTTTGACTACATAAAGGATGAGAGTAGGTTTTACTACATAGAGGATGACAGCAGGATTGACTGTACATAGAGGATCAGACCAGGTTTGACTGTACATAGAGGATGACAGCAGATTTCACTGTACATAGAGGATGAGAGCAGGATTGACTCTACATAGAGGATGACAGCAGGTTTGACTGTACATAGAGGATGAGAGCAGGATTTACTGTACATAGAGTATGAGAGTTGGTTTGACTGTACATAGAGAATGAGAGCAGGTTTGACTACATATAGGATGAGAGCAGGTTTGACTGTACATAGAGGATGACAGCAGGTTTGACTGTGCATAGAGGATGAGAGCAGGATTAACTGTACATAGAGGATGAGAGCAGGTTTGACTGTACATAGAGGATGAGAGCAGGATTGACTGTACATAGAAGATTCGAGCAGGTTTGACTGTCCATAGAGGATGAGAGCAGGTTTGACTGTACATAGAGGATGAGAGCAGGTTTGACTGTACATAGAGGATGAGAGCAGGTTTGACTGTACATAGAGGATGAGAGCAGTATTGACTACATAGAGGATGAGAACAGGTTTGACTACATAGCGGATGAGAGCAGGTTTGACTACATAGAGGATGAGAGTAGGTTTGACTACATAGAGGGTGAGAGCAGGTTTGACTGTACATAGAGGATGACAGCAGGTTAGACTACATAGAGGATGACAGCAGGTTTGACTGTACATAGAGCATGACAGCAGGTTTGACTGTACATAGAGGATGAGAGCAGGTTTGACTGTACATAGAGGATGAGAGCAGGTTTGACTGTACATAGAGGATATGAGCAGGATTGACTGTACATAGAGGATGACAGCAGGTTTGACTGTACATAGAGGATGAGAGCAGGATTGACTGCATAGATGATGAGAGCAGGATTGACTACATAGCGGATGAGAGTAGGTTTGACTGTACATAGAAGATGAGAGCAGGTTTGACTGTACATAGAGGATGAGAGCAGGATTGACTGTACATAGAGGATGATAGCAGGTTTGAGTGTACATAGAGGATGAGAGCAGGTTTAACTGTACATAGAGGATGAGAGCAGGATTGACTGTACATAGAGGATGAGAGCAGGTATGACTGTACATAGAGGATGAGAGCAGGATTGACTCTATATAGAGGATGACAGCAGGTTTGACTGTACATAGAGGATGAGAGCAGGATTTACTGTACATAGAGGATGAGAGCAGGTTTGACTGTACATAAAGGATGACAGCAGGTTTGACTGTACATAGACGATGAGAGCAGGTTTGACTGTACATAGAGTATGAGAGTTGGTTTGACTGTACATAGAGAATGAGAGCAGGTTTGACTACATATAGGATGAGAGCAGGTTTGACTGTACATAGAGGATGACAGCAGGTTTGACTGTACATAGAGGATGAGAGCAGGATTAACTGTACATAGAGGATGAGAGCAGGTTTGACTGTACATAGAGGATGAGAGCAGGTTTGACTGTGCATAGCGGATGAGAGCAGGTTTGACTGTACATAGAGGATGAGAGCAGGTTTGACTGTACATAAAGGATGACAGCAGGTTTGACTGTACATAGAAGATGAGAGCAGGTTTTACTGTACATAGAGGATGAGAACAGGATTGACTGTACATAGAGGATGAGAGCAGGATTGACTGTACATAGAGGATGACAGCAGGTTTGACTGTACATACAAGATGAGAGCAGGTTTGACTACATAGAGAATGAGAGCAGGTTTGACTACATAGAGGATGAGAGTAGGTTTGACTACATAGAGGATGAGAGTAGATTTGACTACATAGAGGATGAGAGTAGATTTGACTACATAGAGGATGAGAGTAGGTTTGACTACATAGAGGATGAGAGTAGATTTGACTACATAGAGGATGAGAGTAGATTTGACTACATAGAGGATGAGAGTAGGTTTGACTACATAGAGGATGAGAGCAGGTTTGAATGTACATAGAGGATGAGAGCAGGATTGACTGTACATAGAGGATGAGAGCAGGTTTGACTGTACATAGAGGATGACAGCAGGATTGACTGTACATAGAGGATGACAGCAGATTTCACTGTACATAGAGGATGAGAGCAGATTTGACTGTACATAGAGGATGAGAGCAGGTTTGACTGTGCATAGAGGATGAGAGCAGGATTGACTGTACATGGAAGATTCGAGCAGGTTTGACTGTCCATAGAGGATGAGAGCAGGTTTCATTGTACATAGAGGATGAGAGCAGGTTTCACTGTACATAGAGGATGAGAGCAGGTTTGACTGTACTTAGAGGATGAGAGCAGTATTGACTACATAGAGGATGAGAACAGGTTTGACTACATAGCGGATGAGAGCAGGTTTGACTACATAGAGGATAAGAGTAGGTTTGACTACATAGAGGGTGAGAGCAGGTTTGACTGTACATAGAGGATGACAGCAGGTGTGACTACATAGAGGATGACAGCAGGTTTGACTGTACATAGAGGATGACAGCAGGTTTGACTGTACATAGAGGATGAGAGCAGGTTTGACTGTACATAGAGGATGAGAGCCGGTTTGATTGTACATAGAGGATAGGAGCAGGATTGACTGTACATAGAGGATGACAGCAGGTTTGACGGTATATAGAGGATGAGAGCAGGATTGACTGTGCATAGATGATGAGAGCAAGATTGACTACATAGAGGATGAGAGTAGGTTTGACTGTACATAGAGGATGAGAGCAGGTTTGACTGTACATAGAGGATGAGAGCAGGATTGACTGTACATAGAGGATGACAGCAGGTTTGAGTGTACATAGAGGATGAGAGCAGGTTTAACTGTACATAGAGGATGAGAGCAGGATTGACTGTACATAGAGGATGAGAGCAGGTATGACTGTACATAGAGGATGAGAGCAGGATTGACTCTACATAGAGGATGACCGCAGGTTTGACTGTACATAGAGGATGAGAGCAGGTTTGACTGTACATAGAGGATGAGAGCAGGTTTGACTGTACATAGAGGATGAGAGCAGGTTTGACTGCATAGAGGATGAGAGCAAGTTTGACAGTACATAGAGGATGAGAGCAAGTTTGACTGTACATAGAGGATGAGAGCAGGATTGACTGTACATAGAGGATGAGAGCAGGCTTGACTGTACATAGAGGATGAGAGCAGGTTTGACTGTACATAGAGGATGACAACAGGTTTGACTGTACATAGAAGATGAGAGCAGGTTTGACTGTACATAGAGGATGAGAGCAGGATTGACTGTACATAGAGGATGACAGCAGGTTTGACTGTACATACAGGATGAGAGCAGGTTTGACTACATAGAGGATGAGAGCAGGTTTGACTACATAAAGGATGAGAGTAGGTTTTACTACATAGAGGATGACAGCAGGATTGACTGTACATAGAGGATGAGACCAGGTTTGACTGTACATAGAGGATGACAGCAGATTTCACTGTACATAGAGGATGAGAGCAGGATTGACTCTACATAGAGGATGACAGCAGGTTTGACTGTACATAGAGGATGAGAGCAGGATTTACTGTACATAGAGTATGAGAGTTGGTTTGACTGTACATAGAGAATGAGAGCAGGTTTGACTACATATAGGATGAGAGCAGGTTTGACTGTACATAGAGGATGACAGCAGGTTTGACTGTG
This sequence comes from Bathymodiolus septemdierum, assembly GCA_963383655.1. Classification (NCBI taxonomy): domain Eukaryota; kingdom Metazoa; phylum Mollusca; class Bivalvia; order Mytilida; family Modiolidae; genus Bathymodiolus; species Bathymodiolus septemdierum. Next base: position 2,761,093 of record OY726529.1, on the reverse strand, counting down.
CATAGAGGATGAGAGCAGGATTAACTGTACATAGAGGATGAGAGCAGGTTTGACTGTACATAGAGGATGAGAGCAGGATTGACTGTACATAGAAGATTCGAGCAGGTTTGACTGTCCATAGAGGATGAGAGCAGGTTTGACTGTACATAGAGGATGAGAGCAGGTTTGACTGTACATAGAGGATGAGAGCAGTATTGACTACATAGAGGATGAGAACAGGTTTGACTACATAGCGGATGAGAGCAGGTTTGACTACATAGAGGATGAGAGTAGGTTTGACTACATAGAGGGTGAGAGCAGGTTTGACTGTACATAGAGGATGACAGCAGGTTAGACTACATAGAGGATGACAGCAGGTTTGACTGTACATAGAGCATGACAGCAGGTTTGACTGTACATAGAGGATGAGAGCAGGTTTGACTGTACATAGAGGATGAGAGCAGGCTTGACTGTACATAGAGGATGAGAGCAGGTTTGACTGTACATAAAGGATGACAGCAGGTTTGACTGTACATAGAAGATGAGAGCAGGTTTTACTGTACATAGAGGATGAGAACAGGATTGACTGTACATAGAGGATGAGAGCAGGATTGACTGTACATAGAGGATGACAGCAGGTTTGACTGTACATACAAGATGAGAGCAGGTTTGACTACATAGAGAATGAGAGCAGGTTTGACTACATAGAGGATGAGAGTAGGTTTGACTACATAGAGGATGAGAGTAGATTTGACTACATAGAGGATGAGAGTAGATTTGACTACATAGAGGATGAGAGTAGGTTTGACTACATAGAGGATGAGAGTAGATTTGACTACATAGAGGATGAGAGTAGATTTGACTACATAGAGGATGAGAGTAGGTTTGACTACATAGAGGATGAGAGCAGGTTTGAATGTACATAGAGGATGAGAGCAGGATTGACTGTACATAGAGGATGAGAGCAGGTTTGACTGTACATAGAGGATGACAGCAGGATTGACTGTACATAGAGGATGACAGCAGATTTCACTGTACATAGAGGATGAGAGCAGATTTGACTGTACATAGAGGATGAGAGCAGGTTTGACTGTGCATAGAGGATGAGAGCAGGATTGACTGTACATGGAAGATTCGAGCAGGTTTCACTGTCCATAGAGGATGAGAGCAGGTTTCATTGTACATAGAGGATGAGAGCAGGTTTCACTGTACATAGAGGATGAGAGCAGGTTTGACTGTACTTAGAGGATGAGAGCAGTATTGACTACATAGAGGATGAGAACAGGTTTGACTACATAGCGGATGAGAGCAGGTTTGACTACATAGAGGATAAGAGTAGGTTTGACTACATAGAGGGTGAGAGCAGGTTTGACTGTACATAGAGGATGACAGCAGGTGTGACTACATAGAGGATGACAGGAGGTTTGACTGTACATAGAGGATGACAGCAGGTTTGACTGTACATAGAGGATGAGAGCAGGTTTGACTGTACATAGAGGATGAGAGCAGGTTTGACTGTACATAGAGGATAGGAGCAGGATTGACTGTATATAGAGGATGACAGCAGGTTTGACGGTATATAGAGGATGAGAGCAGGATTGACTGTGCATAGATGATGAGAGCAGGATTGACTACATAGAGGATGAGAGTAGGTTTGACTGTACATAGAGGATGAGAGCAGGTTTGACTGTACATAGAGGATGAGAGCAGGATTGACTGTACATAGAGGATGACAGCAGGTTTGAGTGTACATAGAGGATGAGAGCAGGTTTAACTGTACATAGAGGATGAGAGCAGGATTGACTGTACATAGAGGATGAGAGCAGGTATGACTGTACATAGAGGATGAGAGCAGGATTGACTCTACATAGAGGATGACCGCAGGTTTGACTGTACATAGAGGATGAGAGCAGGTTTGACTGTACATAGAGGATGAGAGCAGGTTTGACTGTACATAGAGGATGAGAGCAGGTTTGACTGCATAGAGGATGAGAGCAAGTTTGACAGTACATAGAGGATGAGAGCAAGTTTGACTGTACATAGAGGATGAGAGCAGGATTGACTGTACATAGAGGATGAGAGCAGGCTTGACTGTACATAGAGGATGAGAGCAGGTTTGACTGTACATAGAGGATGACAACAGGTTTGACTGTACATAGAAGATGAGAGCAGGTTTGACTGTACATAGAGGATGAGAGCAGGATTGACTATACATAGAGGATGAGAGCAGGATTGACTGTACATAGAGGATGACAGCAGGTTTGACTGTACATACAGGATGAGAGCAGGTTTGACTACATAGAGGATGAGAGCAGGTTTGACTACATAAAGGATGAGAGTAGGTTTTACTACATAGAGGATGACAGCAGGATTGACTGTACATAGAGGATCAGACCAGGTTTGACTGTACATAGAGGATGACAGCAGATTTCACTGTACATAGAGGATGAGAGCAGGATTGACTCTACATAGAGGATGACAGCAGGTTTGACTGTACATAGAGGATGAGAGCAGGATTTACTGTACATAGAGTATGAGAGTTGGTTTGACTGTACATAGAGAATGAGAGCAGGTTTGACTACATATAGGATGAGAGCAGGTTTGACTGTACATAGAGGATGACAGCAGGTTTGACTGTGCATAGAGGATGAGAGCAGGATTAACTGTACATAGAGGATGAGAGCAGGTTTGACTGTACATAGAGGATGAGAGCAGGATTGACTGTACATAGAAGATTCGAGCAGGTTTGACTGTCCATAGAGGATGAGAGCAGGTTTGACTGTACATAGAGGATGAGAGCAGGTTTGACTGTACATAGAGGATGAGAGCAGGTTTGACTGTACATAGAGGATGAGAGCAGTATTGACTACATAGAGGATGAGAACAGGTTTGACTACATAGCGGATGAGAGCAGGTTTGACTACATAGAGGATGAGAGTAGGTTTGACTACATAGAGGGTGAGAGCAGGTTTGACTGTACATAGAGGATGACAGCAGGTTAGACTACATAGAGGATGACAGCAGGTTTGACTGTACATAGAGCATGACAGCAGGTTTGACTGTACATAGAGGATGAGAGCAGGTTTGACTGTACATAGAGGATGAGAGCAGGTTTGACTGTACATAGAGGATATGAGCAGGATTGACTGTACATAGAGGATGACAGCAGGTTTGACTGTACATAGAGGATGAGAGCAGGATTGACTGCATAGATGATGAGAGCAGGATTGACTACATAGCGGATGAGAGTAGGTTTGACTGTACATAGAAGATGAGAGCAGGTTTGACTGTACATAGAGGATGAGAGCAGGATTGACTGTACATAGAGGATGATAGCAGGTTTGAGTGTACATAGAGGATGAGAGCAGGTTTATATGTACATAGAGGATGAGAGCAGGATTGACTGTACATAGAGGATGAGAGCAGGTATGACTGTACATAGAGGATGAGAGCAGGATTGACTCTATATAGAGGATGACAGCAGGTTTGACTGTACATAGAGGATGAGAGCAGGATTTACTGTACATAGAGGATGAGAGCAGGTTTGACTGTACATAAAGGATGACAGCAGGTTTGACTGTACATAGACGATGAGAGCAGGTTTGACTGTACATAGAGTATGAGAGTTGGTTTGACTGTACATAGAGAATGAGAGCAGGTTTGACTACATATAGGATGAGAGCAGGTTTGACTGTACATAGAGGATGACAGCAGGTTTGACTGTACATAGAGGATGAGAGCAGGATTAACTGTACATAGAGGATGAGAGCAGGTTTGACTGTACATAGAGGATGAGAGCAGGTTTGACTGTGCATAGCGGATGAGAGCAGGTTTGACTGTACATAGAGGATGAGAGCAGGATTAACTGTGCATAGAGGTTCAGAGCAGGTTTGACTGTACATATAGGGTGAGAGCAGAATTGACTGTACATAGAGGATGAGAGTAGGTTTGACTGTACATAGAGAATGAGAGCAGGTATGACTACAGAGAGGATGAGAGCAGGTTTTGCTGTGCATAGAAGGTGAGAGCAGGTGTCACTGTACATAGAGGATGACAGCAGGTTTGCATGTACATAGAGGATGAGAGTAGGTTTGACTATACATAGAGGATTAGAGCAGGTTTGACTACATAGAGGATGAGAGCAGGTTTGACTGTACATAGAGGATGAGAGCAAGTTTGACTGTACATAGAGGATGCGAGCAGGTTTTACTACATAGAGGATGAGAGCAGGCTTGACTGTACATAGAGGATGACAACAGGTTTAACTGTGCATAGAGGATGAGAGCAGTTTTGACTGTACATAGAGGATGAGAGCAGGTTTGACTGTACATAGAGGATGAGAGCAGGTTTGACTGTACATTGAGGATGAGAGCAGGTTTGACTGTGCAATGAGGATGAGAGCAGGTTTGACTGTACATAGATAACAGCAGGTTTGACTGTACATAGAGGATGACAGCAAGATTGACTACATAGAGGATGAGAGCAGATTTGACTGTACATAGAGGATGAGAGCGGGATTGACTGTACATAGAGGATGAGAGCAGGTTTGACTGTACATATAGGATGAGAGCAGGTTTGACTGTACATAGAGGATGAGAGCAGGTTTGACTGTACATTGAGGATGAGAGCAAGTTTGACTGTACATAGAGGTTGAGAGCAGGTTTCACTTTACATAGAGGATGAGAGTTGGTCTGACTGTACATAGAGGATGAGAGCAGGTTTGACTGTACATAGAGGATGAGAGCAGGTTTGACTGTACATAGAGGATGACAGCAGGTTTGACTGTACATAGAGGATGACAGCAGGATTGACTACATAGAGGATGAGAGCAGATTTGACTGTACATAGAGGATGAGAGCAGGTTTGACTGTACATAGAGGATGAGAGCAGGTGTGGCTGTACATAGAGGATGAGAGCAGGTTTGACTGTACATAGAGGATGAGAGCAGGTTTGACTGTACATTGAGGATGAGAGCAGGTTTGACTGTGCAATGAGGATGAGAGCTGGTTTCACTGTACATAGAGGATGAGAGTTGGTCTGACTGTACATAGACGATGAGAGCATATTTGACTGTACATAGAGGATGAGAGCAGGTTTGACTGTACATAGAGGATGATAGCAGGTTTGACTGTACATAGAGGATGAGAGCAAGTTTGACTGTACATAGAGAGGATTTTAGAAACAGGATGTTTTCTTTTGAGTCTCTGTTTTTAGTTCACCTGGACCAAAGGTCCAGGTGAACTATTGCCATCACTTGGCGTCCGTCGTTTGTTGTCTGTCGTCTGTCATCTGTAAACTTTTCACATTTCAAGCTTCTTCTCCGAAACCACTGGACCAATTGGAACCAAACTTAGCAGGAATGTACCTTGGATGGTCCTCTACAACGTTACTGTTTTTCGTTCCAGTCGGATGTTTAACATGGCTGCCAGGGCCAATAATATGCTCTCATTGGCTGAAATTTCAAAGATCTATTTCTCTGAAACTAATGAACTGACTTAACCCAAACTGTAAATGAATGATCATTGGAATGTCCTTTACCAAGTTACTGTTTTTTATGCCAATCGGAAATCCAAAATGGCCGCCACCACAGGACATAGATTAACATTGGACCCTATGGGAAAATGTTCAAATGCCTTCTTCTCAGAAACTACAAATATGATTAAAGCCAAACTGTACATGAATGTTCATTGTTGGTCCGATATGAAATTCAAAATGGCGGCTACGGCAGCAATTAGTTTAACATTGAACCCTATGGGAAAAATGTTTCAAAATGCTTCTTCTCTGAAACCACTTGGACAATTGAAACCAAACTGCCCAGGAATGATGATTGGAATGTCCTTTACAAAGTTGCTGTTCTTTATGCCGATCGGAAATCCAAGATGGCCGCCATCGCAGGACATAGATTAACATTGGACCCCAGGGGAAAATGTTCAAATGCCTTCTTCTCAGAAACTACAAATATGATTAAAGCCAAACTGTACATGAATGTTCATTGGATGGTCCTCTACAACCTTAAGTTGTTTGTTCCGATATGAAATCCAAAATGGTGGCTACGGCAGGACTTAGTTTAACATTGGACCCTACGGAAAAAATGTTTCAAAATGCTTCTTCTCTGAAACCACTTGGACAATTGAAACCAAACTGCCCAGGAATGATCATTGGAATGTCCTTTACCAAGTTACTGTTTTTAGGCCGATCGGAAATCCAAGATGGCCGCCACTGCAGGACATAGATTAACATTGGACCCTATGGGAAAATGTTCAAATGCCTTCTTCTCAGAAACTACAAATATGATTAAAGCCAAACTGTACATGAATGTTCATTGTTGGTCCGATATGAAATTCAAAATGGCGGCTACGACAGGACTTAGTTTTACATTGGACCCTATTGGGAAAAATGTTTCATAACGCTTGTTCTCTGAAACCACTAGGACAGTTGAAACCAAACTACCCAGGAATGATCATCGGAAGGTCCTCTACAAAATTTCTGTTTTTTTATGCCGATTGAAAATTCAAGATGGCCGCCACCGCAGGACATAGATTAACATTGAACCCTATGGGAAAATGTTCAAATGCCTTCTTCTCAGAAACTACAAATATGATTAAAGCCAAACTGTACATGAATGTTCATTGGATGATCCTCTACAATCTTAAGGTTTTTTGTTCCGATATGAAATTGAAAATGGCGGCTACGGCAGGACTTAGTTTAACATTGGACCCTATGAGAAAAATGTTTCAAAACGCTTTTTTTCTGAAACCACTTGGATAATTGAAACCAAACTACCCAGGAATGATCATTGGATGTGCCTCTACAAAGTGTTTGTTTTTTATGCCGATCGAAATCCAAGATGGCCACCCCCGCAGGACATAGATTAACATTGGACCCTATGGGACAATGTTCAAATGCTTTCTTCTCAGAAACTACAAATATGATTAAAGCCAAACTGTACATGAATGTTCATTTGATGGTCCTCTACAAACTTTACGTTTTTTGTTCCGATATGAAATTCAAAATGGCGGCTACGGCAGGACTTAGTTTAACATTGGACCCTATGGGGAAAATGTTTCAAAACGCTTCTTCTCTGAAACCACTTCGACAATTGAAACCAAACTGCCCGGGAATGATCATTGAATGGGCCTCTACAAAGTGTTTGTTTTTTATGCCGATCGAAATCCAAGATGGCCACCACCGCAGGACATAGATTAGCATTGGACCATATGGGAAAATGTTCAAATGCCTTCTTCTCAGAAACTACAAATATGATTAAAGCCAAACTGTACATGAATGTTCATTGGATGGTCCTCTACAATATTAAGGTTTTTTGTTCCGATATGAAATTCAAAATGGCGGCTACGGCAGGACTTAGTTTAACATTCGATCTTATGGAAAAATGTTTCAAAATGCTTCTTCTCTGAAGCCACTTGGACAATTGAAACCAAACTGCCCAGGAATGATCATTGGAAGGTCCTCTACAAAATATTTGTATGATATGCCGATCGGAAATCCAAGATGGCCGCCACCACAATACATAGATTAACATTGAACCATATGGTAAAATGTTCAAATGCCTTCTTCGCAGAAACTACAAATATGATTACAGCCAAACTGTACATGGTTGTTCATTGGATGGTTCTCTACATATTTACGTTTTTTTGTTCCGATATGAAATTTTATATGCCGATCGGAAATCCAAGATGGCCACCACCGCAATACATAGATTAACATTGGACCCTATGGGAAAATGTTCAAATGCCTTCTTCTCAGAAACTACAAATATTATTAAAGCCAAACTGTACATGAATGTTCATTGGATGGTCCTCTACAAATAATAGGTTTTTTGTTCCGATATGAAATTCAAAATGGCGGCTACAGCAGGACTTAGTTTAACATTGGACCCTATTGGCAAAATTTTTCAAAAGGGTTCTTCTCTGAAACCACTTGGATAATTGAAACCAAACTGCCCAGGAATGATCATTGGAAGGTCCTCTACAAAGTCTGTGTTTGCTATGCCGATCGGAAATCCAAGATGGCCACCAAAGCAGGACATAGATTAACATTGGACCCTATGGGAAAATGTTCAAATGCCTTCTTCTCAGAAACTACAAATATGATTAAAGCCAAACTGTACATGAATGTTTATTGGATGGTCCTCTACAAAGTTGACGTTTTATGTTCTGATATGAAATTCAAAATGGCGGCTACGGTAGGACTTAGTTTAACATTGGACCCTATGGGGAAAATGTTTCAAAACGCCTCTTCTCTGAAACCACTTGGACAATTGAAACCAAACTTCCCAGGAATGATCATTGGAAGGTCCTCTGCAAAGTTTCTGTTTTTTTATGCCGATCGAAAATTCAAGATGGCCGCCACCGCAGGACATAGATTAACATTGGACCCTTTGGGAAAATGTTCAAATGCTTTCTTCTCAGAAATTACAAATATGATTAAAGCCAAACTGTACATGAATGTTCATTGGATGGTCGTCTACACACTTTACGTTTTTTGTTCCGATATGAAATTCAGAATGGCGGCTACGGCAGGACTTAGTTTAACATTGGACCCTATGGGGAAAATGTTTCAAAATGCTTCTTCTCTGAAACCACTTGGACAATTGAAACCAAACTGCCCAGGAATGATCATTGGATGGGCCTCTACAAAGTGTTTGTGTTTTATGCCGATCGGAAATTCAAGATGGCCGCCACTGCAGGAAATAGATTAACATTGGACCCTATGGGAAAATGTTCAAATGCCTTATTCTCAGAAACTAAAAATATTATTAGAGCCAAACTGTACATGAATGTTCATTGGAGGGGTCCTCTACAAAGATTACGTTTTTTGTTCCGATATGAAATTCAAAATGGCGGCTACGGCAGGACTTAGTTTAACATTGGACCCTATGGGGAAAATGTTTCAAAACGCTTCTTCTCTGAAACCACTTGGACAATTGAAACCAAACTGCCCAGGAATGATCATTGGAAGGTCCTCTACACAGTTTCTGTTTTTTTATGCCGATCGAAAATTCTAAATGGCAGCCACCGCAGGACATAGATTAACATTGGACCCTATGGGAAAATGTTCAAATGCCTTCTTCTCAGAAACTACAAATATGATTAAAGCCAAACTGTACATGAATGGTCATTGGATGGTCCTCTACAAACTTGACGTTTTTTGTTCTGATATGAAATTCAAAATGGTGGCTACGGCAGGACTTAGTTTAACATTGGATCCTATGGGGAAAATGTTTCAAAACGCTTCTCCTCTGAAACCACTAAGATAATTGAAACCAATCTGCCCAGGAATGATCATTGGAAGGTCCTCTACAAAGTCTGTGTTTTTTATGCTGATCGGAAATCCAAGATGGCCACCACCGCAGGACATAGATTAACATTGGACCCTATGGGAAAATGTTCAAATGCCTTCTTCTCAGAAACTACAAATATGATTAAAGCCAAACTGTACATGAATGTTCATTGGATGGTCCTCTACACACTTTACGTTTTTTGTTCCGATATGAAATTCAAAATGGCGGCTACGGCAGGACTTAGTTTAACATTGGACCCTATGGGGAAAATGTTTCAAAATGCTTCTTCTCTGAAACCACTTGGACAATTGAAACCAAACTGCCCAGGAATGATCAATGGATGGGCCTCTACAAAGTGTTTGTGTTTTATGCCGATCGGAAATTTAAGATGGCCGCCACTGCAGGAAATAGATTAACATTGGACCCTATGTGAAAATGTTCAAATGCCTTATTCTCAGAAACTAAAAATATTATTAGAGCCAAACTGTACATGAATGTTCATTGGAGGGGTCCTCTACAAAGATTACGTTTTTTGTTCCGATATGAAATTCAAAATGGCGGCTACGCAGGACTTAGTTTAACATTGGACCCTATGGGGAAAATGTTTCAAAACGCTTCTTCTCTGAAACCACTTGGACAATTGAAACCAAACTGCCCAGGAATGATCATTGGAAGGTCCTCTACACAGTTTCTGTTTTTTTATGCCGATCGAAAATTCTAAATGGCAGCCACCGCAGGACATAGATTAACATTGGACCCTATGGGAAAATGTTCAAATGCCTTCTTCTCAGAAACTACAAATATGATTAAAGCCAAACTGTACATGAATGGTCATTGGATGGTCCTCTACAAACTTGACGTTTTTTGTTCTGATATGAAATTCAAAATGGTGGCTACGGCAGGACTTAGTTTAACATTGGATCCTATGGGGAAAATGTTTCAAAACGCTTCTCCTCTGAAACCACTAAGATAATTGAAACCAATCTGCCCAGGAATGATCATTGGAAGGTCCTCTACAAAGTCTGTGTTTTTTATGCCGATCGGAAATCCAAGATGGCCACCACCGCAGGACATAGATTAACATTGGACCCTATGGGAAAATGTTCAAATGCCTTCTTCTCAGAAACTACAAATATGATTAAAGCCGAACTGTACATGAATGTTCATTGGATGGTCCTCTACACACTTTACGTTTTTTGTTCCGATATGAAATTCAAAATGGCGGCTACGGCAGGACTTAGTTTAACATTGGACCCTATGGGGAAAATGTTTCAAAATGCTTCTTCTCTGAAACCACTTGGACAATTGAAACCAAACTACCCAGGAATGATCATTGGATGGGCCTTTACAATGTGTTTGTGTTTTATGCCGATCGGAAATTCAAGATGGCCGCCATCGCAGGAAATAGATTAACATTGAACCCTATGGGAAAATGTTCAAATGCCTTCTTCTCAGAAACTACAAATATGATTAAAGCCAAACTGTACATGAATGTTCATTGGATGGTCCTCTACAATCTTAAGGTTTTTTGTTCCGATATGAAATTGAAAATGGCCGCTACGGCAGGACTTAGTTTAACATTCGATCCTATGGAAAAATGTTTCAAAATGCTTCTTCTCTGAAGCCACTTGGACAATTGAAACCAAACTGCCCGGGAATGATCATTGGAAGGTCCTCTACAAAATTTTTGTTTCATATGCTGATCGGAAATCCAAGATGGCCACCACCGCAATACATAGATTAACATTGAACCATATTGGAAAATGTTCAAATGCCTTCTTCTCAGAAACTACAAATATGATTAAAGCCAAACTGTACATGAATGTTCATTGGATGGTTCTCTACAAATTTACGTTTTTTGTTCCGATATGAAATTCAAAATGGCGGCTACAGCAGGACTTAGTTTAACATTGGACCCTATTGGGAAAATGTTTCAAAACGCTTCTTCTCTGAATCCACTAGGACAGTTGAAACCAGACTGCCCAGGAATGATCATTGGAAGGTCCTCTACAAATGTATATTTTATATGCTGATCGGAAATCCAAGATGGCCACCACCACAATACATAGATTAACATTGGACCCTATGGGAAAATGTTCAAATGCCTTCTTCTCAGAAACTACAAATATTATTAAAGCCAAACTGTACATGAATGTTCATTGGATGATCCTCTACAATCTTAAGGTTTTTTGTTCCGATATGAAATTGAAAATGGCGGCTACGGCAGGACTTAGTTTAACATTGGACCCTATGAGAAAAATGTTTCAAAACGCTTTTTCTCTGAAACCACTTGGATAATTGAAACCAAACTACCCAGGAATGATCATTGGATGGGCCTCTACAAAGTGTTTGTTTTTTATGCCGATCGAAATCCAAGATGGCCACCACCGCAGGACATAGATTAACATTGGACCCTATGGGACAATGTTCAAATGCTTTCTTCTCAGAAACTACAAATATGATTAAAGCCAAACTGTACATGAATGTTCATTGGATGGTCCTCTACAAACTTGACGTTTTTTGTTCCGATATGAAATTCAAAATGGCGGCTACGGCAGGACTTAGTTTAACATTGGACCCTATGGGGAAATGTTTCAAAACGCTTCTTCTCTGAAACCACTTGGACAATTGAAACCAAACTGCCCAGGAATGATCATTGAATGGGCCTCTACAAAGTGTTTGTTTTTTATGCCGATCGAAATCCAAGATGGCCACCCCCGCAGGACATAGATTAACATTGGACCCTATGGGAAAATGTTCAAATGCCTTCTTCTCAGAAACTACAAATATGATTAAAGCCAAACTGTACATGAATGTTCATTGGATGGTCCTCTACAATATTAAGATTTTTTGTTCCGATATGAAATTCAAAATGGCGGCTACGGCAGGACTTAGTTTAACATTCGATCTTATGGAAAAATGTTTCAAAATGCTTCTTCTCTGAAGCCACTTGGACAATTGAAACCAAACTGCCCAGGAATGATCATTGGAAGGTCCTCTACAAAATATTTGTTTGATATGCCGATCGGAAATCCAAGATGGCCGCCACCACAATACATAGATTAACATTGAACCATATGGTAAAATGTTCAAATGCCTTCTTCGCAGAAACTACAAATATGATTACAGCCAAACTGTACATGATTGTTCATTGGATGGTTCTCTACATATTTACGTTTTTTTGTTCCGATATGAAATTTTATATGCCGATCGGAAATCCAAGATGGCCACCACCGCAATACATAGATTAACATTGGACCCTATGGGAAAATGTTCAAATGCCTTCTTCTCAGAAACTACAAATATTATTAAAGCCAAACTGTACATGAATGTTCATTGGATGGTCCTCTACAAATAATACGTTTTTTGTTCCGATATGAAATTCAAAATGGCGGCTACAGCAGGACTTAGTTTAACATTGGACCCTATTGGGAAAATTTTTCAAAAGGGTTCTTCTCTGAAACCACTTGGATAATTGAAACCAAACTGCCCAGGAATGATCATTGGAAGGTCCTCTACAAAGTCTGTGTTTGTTATGCCGATCGGAAATCCAAGATGGCCACCAAAGCAGGACATAGATTAACATTGGACCCTATGGGAAAATGTTCAAATGCCTTCTTCTCAGAAACTACAAATATGATTAAAGCCAAACTGTACATGAATGTTTATTGGATGGTCCTCTACAAAGTTGACGTTTTATGTTCTGATATGAAATTCAAAATGGCGGCTACGGTAGGACTTAGTTTAACATTGGACCCTATGGGAAAAATGTTTCAAAACGCCTCTTCTCTGAAACCACTTGGACAATTGAAACCAAACTTCCCAGGAATGATCATTGGAAGGTCCTCTGCAAAGTTTCTGTTTTTTTATGCCGATCGAAAATTCAAGATGGCCGCCACCGCAGGACATAGATTAACATTGGACCCTATGGGAAAATGTTCAAATGCTTTCTTCTCAGAAATTACAAATATGATTAAAGCCAAACTGTACATGAATGTTCATTGGATGGTCGTCTACACACTTTACGTTTTTTGTTCCGATATGAAATTCAAAATGGCGGCTACGGCAGGACTTAGTTTAACATTGGACCCTATGGGGAAAATGTTTCAAAATGCTTCTTCTCTGAAACCACTTTGACAATTGAAACCAAACTGCCCAGGAATGATCATTGGATGGGCCTCTACAAAGTGTTTGTGTTTTATGCCGATCAGAAATTCAAGATGGCCGCCACCGCAGGAAATAGATTAACATTGGACCCTATGTCAAAATGTTCAAATGCCTTCTTCTCAGAAACTAAAAATATTATTAGAGCCAAACTGTACATGAATGTTCATTGGAGGGGTCCTCTACAAAGATTACGTTTTTTGTTCCGATATGAAATTCAAAATGGCGGCTACGGCAGGACTTAGTTTAACATTGGACCCTATGGGGAAAATGTTTCAAAACGCTTCTTCTCTGAAACCACTTGGACAATTGAAACCAAACTGCCCAGGAATGATCATTGGAAGGTCCTCTACACAGTTTCTGTTTTTTTATGCCGATCGAAAATTCAAAATGCCAGCCACCGCAGGACATAGATTAACATTGGACCCTATGGGAAAATGTTCAAATGCCTTCTTCTCAGAAACTACAAATATGATTAAAGCCAAACTGTACATGAATGGTCATTGGATGGTCCTCTACAAACTTGACTTTTTTTGTTCTGATATGAAATTCAAAATGGTGGCTACGGCAGGACTTAGTTTAACATTGGACCCTATGGGGAAAATGTTTCAAAACGCTTCTCCTCTGAAACCACTAAGATAATTGAAACCAAACTGCCCAGGAATGATCATTGGAAGGTCCTCTACAAAGTGTTTGTGTTTTATGCCGATCGGAAATCCAAGATGGCCACCACCGCAGGACATAGATTAACATTGAACCCTATGGGAAAATGTTCAAATGCCTTCTTCTCAGAAACTACAAATATGATTAAAGCCAAACTGTACATGAATGTTCATTGGATGGTCCTCTACACACTTTACGTTTTTTGTTCCGATATGAAATTCAAAATGGCGGCTACGGCAGGACTTAGTTTAACATTGGACCCTATGGGGAAAATGTTTCAAAATGCTTCTTCTCTGAAACCACTTTGACAATTGAAACCAAACTGCCCAGGAATGATCATTGGATGGGCCTCTACAAAGTGTTTGTGTTTTATGCCGATCGGAAATTCAAGATGGCCGCCACCGCAGGAAATAGATTAACATTGGACCCTATGTCAAAATGTTCAAATGCCTTCTTCTCAGAAACTAAAAATATTATTAGAGCCAAACTGTACATGAATGTTCATTGGAGGGGTCCTCTACAAAGATTACGTTTTTTGTTCCGATATGAAATTCAAAATGGCGGCTACGGCAGGACTTAGTTTAACATTGGACCCTATGGGGAAAATGTTTCAAAACGCTTCTTCTCTGAAACCACTAGGACAGTTGAAACCAGACTGCCCAGGAATGATCATTGGAAGGTCCTCTACAAATGTATATTTTATATGCCGATCGGAAATCCAAGATGGCCACCACCGCAATACATAGATTAACATTGGACCCTAAGGGAAAATGTTCAAATGCCTTCTTCTCAGAAACTACAAATATTATTAAAGCCAAACTGTACATGAATGTTCATTGGATGGTCCTCTACAAAGATTACGTTTTTTGTTCCGATATGAAATTCAAAATGGCGGCTACAGCAGGACTTAGTTTAACATTGGATCCTATGGGGAAAATGTTTCAAAACGCTTCTTCTCTGAAACCACTTGGACAATTGAAACCACACTGCCCAGGAATGATCATTGGAAGGTCCTCTACAAAGTTTCTGTTTTTTTATGCCGATCGAAAATTCAAGATGGACGCCACCGCAGGACATAGATTAACATTGGACCCTATGGGAAAATGTTCAAATGCTTTCTTCTCAGAAATTACAAATATGATTAATGCCAAACTGTACATGAATGTTCATTGGATGGTCCTCTACACACTTTACGTTTTTTGTTCCGATATGAAATTCAAAATGGCGGCTACGGCAGGACTTAGTTTAACATTGGACCCTATGGGGAAAATGTTTCAAAATGCTTCTTCTCTGAAACCACTTGGACAATTGAAACCAAACTGCCCAGGAATGATCATTGGATGGGCCTCTACAAAGTGTTTGTGTTTTATGCCGATCGGAAATTCAAGATGGCCGCCACCGCAGGAAATAGATTAACATTGGACCCTATGGGAAAATGTTCAAATGCCTTCTTCTCAGAAACTACAAATATGATTAAAGCCAAACTGTACATGAATGTTCATTGGATGGTCCTCTACAAAGATTACGTTTTTTGTTCCGATATGAAATTCAAAATGGCGGCTACAGCAGGACTTAGTTTAACATTGGACACTATGGGGAAAATGTTTCAAAACGCTTCTTCTCTGACACCACTTGGACAATTGAAACCAAACTGCTCAGGAATGATCATTGGAAGGTCCTCTACACAGTTTCTGTTTTTTTTATGCCGATCGGAAATCCAAGATGGCCACCACCGCAGGACATAGATTAATATTGGACCCTATGGGAAAATGTTCAAATGCCTTCTTCTCAGAAACTACAAATATGATTAAAGCCAAACTGTACATGAATGTTCATTGGATGGTCCTCTACACACTTTACGTTTTTTGTTCCGATATGAAATTCAAAATGGCGGCTACGGCAGGACTTAGTTTAACATTGGACCCTATGGGGAAAATGTTTCAAAATGCTTCTTCTCTGAAACCACTTGGACAATTGAAACCAAACTGCCCAGGAATGATCATTGGATGGGCCTCTACAAAGTGTTTGTGTTTTATGCCGATCGGAAATTCAAGATGGCCGCCATCGCAGGAAATAGATTAACATTGAACCCAATGGGAAAATGTTCAAATGCCTTCTTCTCAGAAACTACATATATGATTAAAGCCAAACTGTACATGAATGTTCATTGGATGGTCCTCTACAATCTTAAGGTTTTTTGTTCCGATATGAAATTGAAAATGGCCGCTACGGCAGGACTTAGTTTAACATTCGATCCTATGGAAAAATGTTTCAAAATGCTTCTTCTCTGAAGCCACTTGGACAATTGAAACCAAACTGCCCAGGAATGATCATTGGAAGGTCCTCTACAAAATATTTGTTTCATATGCTGATCGGAAATCCAAGATGGCCACCACCGCAATACATAGATTAACATTGAACCATATTGGAAAATGTTCAAATGCCTTCTTCTCAGAAACTACAAATATGATTAAAGCCAAACTGTACATGAATGTTCATTGGATGGTTCTCTACAAATTTACGTTTTTTGTTCCGATATGAAATTCAAAATGGCGGCTACAGCAGGACTTAGTTTAACATTGGACCCTATTGGGAAAATGTTTCAAAACGCTTCTTCTCTGAATCCACTAGGACAGTTGAAACCAGACTGCCCAGGAATGATCATTGGAAGGTCCTCTACAAATGTATATTTTATATGCCGATCGGAAATCCAAGATGGCCACCACCGCAATACATAGATTAACATTGAACCCTATGGGAAAATGTTCAAATGCCTTCTTCTCAGAAACTACAAATATTATTAAAGCCAAACTGTACATGAATGTTCATTGGATGATCCTCTACAAAGATTACGTTTTTTGTTCCGATATGAAATTCAAAATGGCGGCTACAGCAGGACTTAGTTTAACATTGGACCCTATGGGGAAAATGTTTCAAAACGCTTCTTCTCTGAAACCACTTGGACAATTGAAACCAAACTGCCCAGGAATGATCATTGGAAGGTCCTCTACAAAGTTTCTGTTTTTTTATGCCGATCGAACATTCAAGATGGACGCCACCGCAGGACATAGATTAACATTGGACCCTATGGGAAAATGTTCAAATGCTTTCTTCTCAGAAATTACAAATATGATTAATGCCAAACTGTACATGAATGTTCATTGGATGGTCCTCTACACACTTTACGTTTTTTGTTCCGATATGAAATTCAAAATGGCGGCTACGGCAGGACTTAGTTTAACATTGGACCCTATGGGGAAAATGTTTCAAAATGCTTCTTCTCTGAAACCACTTGGACAATTGAAACCAAACTGCCCAGGAATGATCATTGGATGGGCCTCTACAAAGTGTTTGTGTTTTATGCCGATCGGAAATTCAAGATGGCCGCCACCGCAGGAAATAGATTAACATTGGACCCTATGGGAAAATGTTCAAATGCCTTCTTCTCAGAAACTACAAATATGATTAAAGCCAAACTGTACATGAATGTTCATTGGATGGTCCTCTACAAAGATTACGTTTTTTGTTCCGATATGAAATTCAAAATGGCGGCTACAGCAGGACTTAGTTTAACATTGGACACTATGGGGAAAATGTTTCAAAACGCTTCTTCTCTGACACCACTTGGACAATTGAAACCAAACTGCTCAGGAATGATCATTGGAAGGTCCTCTACACAGTTTCTGTTTTTTTTATGCCGATCGGAAATCCAAGATGGCCACCACCGCAGGACATAGATTAATATTGGACCCTATGGGAAAATGTTCAAATGCCTTCTTCTCAGAAACTACAAATATGATTAAAGCCAAACTGTACATGAATGTTCATTGGATGGTCCTCTACACACTTTACGTTTTTTGTTCCGATATGAAATTCAAAATGGCGGCTACGGCAGGACTTAGTTTAACATTGGACCCTATGGGGAAAATGTTTCAAAATGCTTCTTCTCTGAAACCACTTGGACAATTGAAACCAAACTGCCCAGGAATGATCATTGGATGGGCCTCTACAAAGTGTTTGTGTTTTATGCCGATCGGAAATTCAAGATGGCCGCCATCGCAGGAAATAGATTAACATTGAACCCAATGGGAAAATGTTCAAATGCCTTCTTCTCAGAAACTACATATATGATTAAAGCCAAACTGTACATGAATGTTCATTGGATGGTCCTCTACAATCTTAAGGTTTTTTGTTCCGATATGAAATTGAAAATGGCCGCTACGGCAGGACTTAGTTTAACATTCGATCCTATGGAAAAATGTTTCAAAATGCTTCTTCTCTGAAGCCACTTGGACAATTGAAACCAAACTGCCCAGGAATGATCATTGGAAGGTCCTCTACAAAATATTTGTTTCATATGCTGATCGGAAATCCAAGATGGCCACCACCGCAATACATAGATTAACATTGAACCATATTGGAAAATGTTCAAATGCCTTCTTCTCAGAAACTACAAATATGATTAAAGCCAAACTGTACATGAATGTTCATTGGATGGTTCTCTACAAATTTACGTTTTTTGTTCCGATATGAAATTCAAAATGGCGGCTACAGCAGGACTTAGTTTAACATTGGACCCTATTGGGAAAATGTTTCAAAACGCTTCTTCTCTGAATCCACTAGGACAGTTGAAACCAGACTGCCCAGGAATGATCATTGGAAGGTCCTCTACAAATGTATATTTTATATGCCGATCGGAAATCCAAGATGGCCACCACCGCAATACATAGATTAACATTGAACCCTATGGGAAAATGTTCAAATGCCTTCTTCTCAGAAACTACAAATATTATTAAAGCCAAACTGTACATGAATGTTCATTGGATGATCCTCTACAAAGATTACGTTTTTTGTTCCGATATGAAATTCAAAATGGCGGCTACAGCAGGACTTAGTTTAACATTGGACCCTATGGGGAAAATGTTTCAAAACGCTTCTTCTCTGAAACCACTTGGACAATTGAAACCAAACTGCCCAGGAATGATCATTGGAAGGTCCTCTACAAAGTTTCTGTTTTTTTATGCCGATCGAACATTCAAGATGGACGCCACCGCAGGACATAGATTAACATTGGACCCTATGGGAAAATGTTCAAATGCTTTCTTCTCAGAAATTACAAATATGATTAATGCCAAACTGTACATGAATGTTCATTGGATGGTCCTCTACACACTTTACGTTTTTTGTTCCGATATGAAATTCAAAATGGCGGCTACGGCAGGACTTAGTTTAACATTGGACCCTATGGGGAAAATGTTTCAAAATGCTTCTTCTCTGAAACCACTTGGACAATTGAAACCAAACTGCCCAGGAATGATCATTGGATGGGCCTCTACAAAGTGTTTGTGTTTTATGCCGATCGGAAATTCAAGATGGCCGCCACCGCAGGAAATAGATTAACATTGGACCCTATGGGAAAATGTTCAAATGCCTTCTTCTCAGAAACTACAAATATGATTAAAGCCAAACTGTACATGAATGTTCATTGGATGGTCCTCTACAAAGATTACGTTTTTTGTTCCGATATGAAATTCAAAATGGCGGCTACAGCAGGACTTAGTTTAACATTGGACACTATGGGGAAAATGTTTCAAAACGCTTCTTCTCTGACACCACTTGGACAATTGAAACCAAACTGCTCAGGAATGATCATTGGAAGGTCCTCTACACAGTTTCTATTTTTTTTATGCCGATCGGAAATCCAAGATGGCCACCACCGCAGGACATAGATTAATATTGGACCCTATGGGAAAATGTTCAAATGCCTTCTTCTCAGAAACTACAAATATGATTAAAGCCAAACTGTACATGAATGTTCATTGGATGGTCCTCTACACACTTTACGTTTTTTGTTCCGATATGATATTCAAAATGGCGGCTACGGCAGGACTTAGTTTAACATTGGACCCTATGGGGAAAATGTTTCAAAATGCTTCTTCTCTGAAACCACTTGGACAATTGAAACCAAACTGCCCAGGAATGATCATTGGATGGGCCTCTACAAAGTGTTTGTGTTTTATGCCGATCGGAAATTCAAGATGGCCGCCATCGCAGGAAATAGATTAACATTGAACCCTATGGGAAAATGTTCAAATGCCTTCTTCTCAGAAACTACAAATATGATTAAAGCCAAACTGTACATGAATGTTCATTGGATGGTCCTCTACAATCTTAAGGTTTTTTGTTCCGATATGAAATTGAAAATGGCCGCTACGGCAGGACTTAGTTTAACATTCGATCCTATGGAAAAATGTTTCAAAATGCTTCTTCTCTGAAGCCACTTGGACAATTGAAACCAAACTGCCCAGGAATGATCATTGGAAGGTCCTCTACAAAATATTTGTTTCATATGCTGATCGGAAATCCAAGATGGCCACCACCGCAATACATAGATTAACATTGAACCTTATTGGAAAATGTTCAAATGCCTTCTTCTCAGAAACTACAAATATGATTAAAGCCAAACTGTACATGAATGTTCATTGGATGGTTCTCTACAAATTTACGTTTTTTGTTCCGATATGAAATTCAAAATGGCGGCTACGGCAGGACTTAGTTTAACATTGGACCCTATTGGGAAAATGTTTCAAAACGCTTCTTCTCTGAATCCACTAGGACAGTTGAAACCAGACTGCCCAGGAATGATCATTGGAAGGTCCTCTACAAATGTATATTTTATATGCCGATCGGAAATCCAACATGGCCACCACCGCAATACATAGATTAACATTGGACCCTATGGGAAAATGTTCAAATGCCTTCTTCTCAGAAACTACAAATATTATTAAAGCCAAACTGTACATGAATGTTCATTGGATGATCCTCTACAAAGATTACGTTTTTTGTTCCGATATGAAATTCAAAATGGCGGCTACAGCAGGACTTAGTTTAACATTGGACCCTATGGGGAAAATGTTTCAAAATGCTTCTTCTCTGAAACCACTTGGACAATTGAAACCAAACTGCCCAGGAATGATCATTGGAAGGTCCTCTGCAAAGTTTCTGTTTTTTTATCCCGATCGAAAATTCAAGATGGACGCCACCGCAGGACATAGATTAACATTGGACCCTATGGGAAAATGTTCAAATGCTTTCTTCTCAGAAATTACAAATATGATTAATGCCAAACTGTACATGAATGTTCATTGGATGGTCCTCTACACACTTTACGTTTTTTGTTCCGATATGAAATTCAAAATGGCGGCTACGGCAGGACTTAGTTTAACATTGAACCCTATGGAGAAAATGTTTCAAAACACTTCTTCTCTGAAACCACTTGGACAATTGAAACCAAACTGCCCAGGAATGATCATTGGATGGTCCTCTACATGGTGTGTGTTTTTTATGCCGATCGGAAATCTAAGATGGCCACCACCGCAGAACATAGATTAACATTGGACCCTATGGGAAAATGTTCAAATGCCTTCTTCTCAGAAACTACAAATATGATTAAAGCCAAACTGTACATGAATGTTCATTGGATGATCCTCTACAATCTTAAGGTTTTTTGTTCCGATATGAAATTGAAAATGGCGGCTACGGCAGGACTTAATTTAACATTGGACCCTATGAGAAAAATGTTTCAAAACGCTTTTTCTCTGAAACCACTTGGATAATTGAAACCAAACTACCCAGGAATGATCATTGGATGGGCCTCTACAAAGTGTTTGTTTTTTATGCCGATCGAAATCCAAGATGGCCACCACCGCAGGACATAGATTAACATTGGACCCTTTGGGACAATGTTCAAATGCTTTCTTCTCAGAAACTACAAATATGATTAAAGCCATACTGTACATGAATGTTCATTGGATGGTCCTCTACAAAGATTACGTTTTTTGTTCCGATATGAAATTCAAAATGGCGGCTACGGCAGGACTTAGTTTAACATTGGACCCTATGGGGAAATGTTTCAAAACGCTTCTTCTCTGAAACCACTTGGACAATTGAAACCAAACTGCCCGGGAATGATCATTGAATGGGCCTCTACAAAGTGTTTGTTTTTTATGCCGATCAAAATCCAAGATGGCCACCCCCGCAGGACATAGATTAACATTGGACCCTATGGGAAAATGTTCAAATGCCTTCTTCTCAGAAACTACAAATATGATTAAAGCCAAACTGTACATGAATGTTCATTGGATGGTCCTCTACAATATTAAGGTTTTTTGTTCCGATATGAAATTCAAAATGGCGGCTACGGCAGGACTTAGTTTAACATTCGATCTTATGGAAAAATGTTTCAAAATGCTTCTTCTCTGAAGCCACTTGGACAATTGAAACCAAACTGCCCAGGAATGATCATTGGAAGGTCCTCTACAAAATATTTGTTTGATATGCCGATCGGAAATCCAAGATGGCCGCCACCACAATACATAGATTAACATTGAACCATATGGTAAAATGTTCAAATGCCTTCTTCGCAGAAACTACAAATATGATTACAGCCAAACTGTACATGATTGTTCATTGGATGGTTCTCTACATATTTACGTTTTTTTGTTCCGATATGAAATTTTATATGCCGATCGGAAATCCAAGATGGCCACCACCGCAATACATAGATTAACATTGGACCCTATGGGAAAATGTTCAAATGCCTTCTTCTCAGAAACTACAAATATTATTAAAGCCAAACTGTACATGAATGTTCATTGGATGGTCCTCTACAAATAATACGTTTTTTGTTCCGATATGAAATTCAAAATGGCGGCTACAGCAGGACTTAGTTTAACATTGGACCCTATTGGGAAAAATTTTCAAAAGGGTTCTTCTCTGAAACCACTTGGATAATTGAAACCAAACTGCCCAGGAATGATCATTGGAAGGTCCTCTACAAAGTCTGTGTTTGCTATGCCGATCGGAAATCCAAGATGGCCACCAAAGCAGGACATAGATTAACATTGGACCCTATGGGAAAATGTTCAAATGCCTTCTTCTCAGAAACTACAAATATGATTAAAGCCAAACTGTACATGAATGTTTATTGGATGGTCCTCTACAAAGTTGACGTTTTATGTTCTGATATGAAATTCAAAATGGCGGCTACGGTAGGACTTAGTTTAACATTGGACCCTATGGGAAAAATGTTTCAAAACGCCTCTTCTCTGAAACCACTTGGACAATTGAAACCAAACTTCCCAGGAATGATCATTGGAAGGTCCTCTGCAAAGTTTCTGTTTTTTTATGCCGATCGAAAATTCAAGATGGCCGCCACCGCAGGACATAGATTAACATTGGACCCTATGGGAAAATGTTCAAATGCTTTCTTCTCAGAAATTACAAATATGATTAAAGCCAAACTGTACATGAATGTTCATTGGATGGTCGTCTACACACTTTACGTTTTTTGTTCCGATATGAAATTCAAAATGGCGGCTACGGCAGGACTTAGTTTAACATTGGACCCTATGGGGAAAATGTTTCAAAATGCTTCTTCTCTGAAACCACTTTGACAATTGAAACCAAACTGCCCAGGAATGATCATTGGAAGGGCCTCTACAAAGTGTTTGTGTTTTATGCCGATCGGAAATTCAAGATGGCCGCCACCGCAGGAAATAAATTAACATTGGACCCTATGTCAAAATGTTCAAATGCCTTCTTCTCAGAAACTAAAAATATTATTAGAGCCAAGCTGTACATGAATGTTCATTGGAGGGGTCCTCTACAAAGATTACGTTTTTTGTTCCGATATGAAATTCAAAATGGCGGCTACGGCAGGACTTAGTTTAACATTGGACCCTATGGGGAAAATGTTTCAAAACGCTTCTTCTCTGAAACCACTTGGACAATTGAAACCAAACTGCCCAGGAATGATCATTGGAAGGTCCTCTACACAGTTTCTGTTTTTTTATGCCGATCGAAAATTCAAAATGCCAGCCACCGCAGGACATAGATTAACATTGGACCCTATTGGGAAAATTTTTCAAAAGGGTTCTTCTCTGAAACCACTTGGATAATTGAAACCAAACTGCCCAGGAATGATCATTGGAAGGTCCTCTACAAAGTCTGTGTTTGTTATGCCGATCGGAAATCCAAGATGGCCACCAAAGCAGGACATAGATTAACATTGGACCCTATGGGAAAATGTTCAAATGCCTTCTTCTCAGAAACTACAAATATGATTAAAGCCAAACTGTACATGAATGTTTATTGGATGGTCCTCTACAAAGTTGACGTTTTATGTTCTGATATGAAATTCAAAATGGCGGCTACGGTAGGACTTAGTTTAACATTGGACCCTATGGGAAAAATGTTTCAAAACGCCTCTTCTCTGAAACCACTTGGACAATTGAAACCAAACTTCCCAGGAATGATCATTGGAAGGTCCTCTGCAAAGTTTCTGTTTTTTTATGCCGATCGAAAATTCAAGATGGCCGCCACCGCAGGACATAGATTAACATTGGACCCTATGGGAAAATGTTCAAATGCTTTCTTCTCAGAAATTACAAATATGATTAAAGCCAAACTGTACATGAATGTTCATTGGATGGTCGTCTACACACTTTACGTTTTTTGTTCCGATATGAAATTCAAAATGGCGGCTACGGCAGGACTTAGTTTAACATTGGACCCTATGGGGAAAATGTTTCAAAATGCTTCTTCTCTGAAACCACTTTGACAATTGAAACCAAACTGCCCAGGAATGATCATTGGAAGGGCCTCTACAAAGTGTTTGTGTTTTATGCCGATCGGAAATTCAAGATGGCCGCCACCGCAGGAAATAAATTAACATTGGACCCTATGTCAAAATGTTCAAATGCCTTCTTCTCAGAAACTAAAAATATTATTAGAGCCAAACTGTACATGAATGTTCATTGGAGGGGTCCTCTACAAAGATTACGTTTTTTGTTCCGATATGAAATTCAAAATGGCGGCTACGGCAGGACTTAGTTTAACATTGGACCCTATGGGGAAAATGTTTCAAAACGCTTCTTCTCTGAAACCACTTGGACAATTGAAACCAAACTGCCCAGGAATGATCATTGGAAGGTCCTCTACACAGTTTCTGTTTTTTTATGCCGATCGAAAATTCAAAATGCCAGCCACCGCAGGACATAGATTAACATTGGACCCTATTGGGAAAATTTTTCAAAAGGGTTCTTCTCTGAAACCACTTGGATAATTGAAACCAAACTGCCCAGGAATGATCATTGGAAGGTCCTCTACAAAGTCTGTGTTTGTTATGCCGATCGGAAATCCAAGATGGCCACCAAAGCAGGACATAGATTAACATTGGACCCTATGGGAAAATGTTCAAATGCCTTCTTCTCAGAAACTACAAATATGATTAAAGCCAAACTGTACATGAATGTTTATTGGATGGTCCTCTACAAAGTTGACGTTTTATGTTCTGATATGAAATTCAAAATGGCGGCTACGGTAGGACTTAGTTTAACATTGGACCCTATGGGAAAAATGTTTCAAAACGCCTCTTCTCTGAAACCACTTGGACAATTGAAACCAAACTTCCCAGGAATGATCATTGGAAGGTCCTCTGCAAAGTTTCTGTTTTTTTATGCCGATCGAAAATTCAAGATGGCCGCCACCGCAGGACATAGATTAACATTGGACCCTATGGGAAAATGTTCAAATGCTTTCTTCTCAGAAATTACAAATATGATTAAAGCCAAACTGTACATGAATGTTCATTGGATGGTCGTCTACACACTTTACGTTTTTTGTTCCGATATGAAATTCAAAATGGCGGCTACGGCAGGACTTAGTTTAACATTGGACCCTATGGGGAAAATGTTTCAAAATGCTTCTTCTCTGAAACCACTTTGACAATTGAAACCAAACTGCCCAGGAATGATCATTGGAAGGGCCTCTACAAAGTGTTTGTGTTTTATGCCGATCGGAAATTCAAGATGGCCGCCACCGCAGGAAATAAATTAACATTGGACCCTATGTCAAAATGTTCAAATGCCTTCTTCTCAGAAACTAAAAATATTATTAGAGCCAAACTGTACATGA
Organism: Bathymodiolus septemdierum; assembly: GCA_963383655.1. Lineage (NCBI taxonomy): Eukaryota > Metazoa > Mollusca > Bivalvia > Mytilida > Modiolidae > Bathymodiolus > Bathymodiolus septemdierum. The sequence goes on along the minus strand of OY726529.1, from coordinate 2,735,010 downwards.
ATGTTCATTGGAGGGGTCCTCTACAAAGATTACGTTTTTTGTTCCGATATGAAATTCAAAATGGCGGCTACGGCAGGACTTAGTTTAACATTGGACCCTATGGGGAAAATGTTTCAAAACGCTTCTTCTCTGAAACCACTTGGACAATTGAAACCAAACTGCCCAGGAATGATCATTGGAAGGTCCTCTACACAGTTTCTGTTTTTTTATGCCGATCGAAAATTCAAAATGCCAGCCACCGCAGGACATAGATTAACATTGGACCCTATGGGAAAATGTTCAAATGCCTTCTTCTCAGAAACTACAAATATGATTAAAGCCAAACTGTACATGAATGGTCATTGGATGGTCCTCTACAAACTTGACGTTTTTTGTTCTGATATGAAATTCAAAATGGTGGCTACGGCAGGACTTAGTTTAACATTGGACCCTATGGGGAAAATGTTTCAAAACGCTTCTCCTCTGAAACCACTAAGATAATTGAAACCAAACTGCCCAGGAATGATCATTGGAAGGTCCTCTACAAAGTGTTTGTGTTTTATGCCGATCGGAAATCCAAGATGGCCACCACCGCAGGACATAGATTAACATTGAACCCTATGGGAAAATGTTCAAATGCCTTCTTCTCAGAAACTACAAATATGATTAAAGCCAAACTGTACATGAATGTTCATTGGATGGTCCTCTACACACTTTACATTTTTTGTTCCGATATGAAATTCAAAATGGCGGCTACGGCAGGACTTAGTTTAACATTGGACCCTATGGGGAAAATGTTTCAATATGCTTCTTCTCTGAAACCACTTGGACAATTGAAACCAAACTGCCCAGGAATGATCATTGGATGGGCCTCTACAAAGTGTTTGTGTTTTATGCCGATCGGAAATTCAAGATGGCCGCCATCGCAGGAAATAGATTAACATTGAACCCTATGGGAAAATGTTCAAATGCCTTCTTCTCAGAAACTACAAATATGATTAAAGCCAAACTGTACATGAATGTTCATTGGATGGTCCTCTACAATCTTAAGGTTTTTTGTTCCGATATGAAATTGAAAATGGCCGCTACGGCAGGACTTAGTTTAACATTCGATCCTATGGAAAAATGTTTCAAAATGCTTCTTCTCTGAAGCCACTTGGACAATTGAAACCAAACTGCCCAGGAATGATCATTGGAAGGTCCTCTACAAAATATTTGTTTCATATGCTGATCGGAAATCCAAGATGGCCACCACCGCAATACATAGATTAACATTGAACCATATTGGAAAATGTTCAAATGCCTTCTTCTCAGAAACTACAAATATGATTAAAGCCAAACTGTACATGAATGTTCATTGGATGGTTCTCTACAAATTTACGTTTTTTGTTCCGATATGAAATTCAAAATGGCGGCTACAGCAGGACTTAGTTTAACATTGGACCCTATGGGGAAAATGTTTCAAAACGCTTCTTCTCTGAATCCACTAGGACAGTTGAAACCAGACTGCCCAGGAATGATCATTGGAAGGTCCTCTACAAATGTATATTTTATATGCCGATCGGAAATCCAAGATGGCCACCACCGCAATACATAGATTAACATTGGACCCTATGGGAAAATGTTCAAATGCCTTCTTCTCAGAAACTACAAATATTATTAAAGCCAAACTGTACATGAATGTTCATTGGATGATCCTCTACAAAGATTACGTTTTTTGTTCCGATATGAAATTCAAAATGGCGGCTACAGCAGGACTTAGTTTAACATTGGACCCTATGGGGAAAATGTTTCAAAACGCTTCTTCTCTGAAACCACTTGGACAATTGAAACCAAACTGCCCAGGAATGATCATTGGAAGGTCCTCTGCAAAGTTTCTGTTTTTTTATGCCGATCGAAAATTCAAGATGGACGCCACCGCAGGACATAGATTAACATTGGACCCTATGGGAAAATGTTCAAATGCTTTCTTCTCAGAAATTACAAATATGATTAATGCCAAACTGTACATGAATGTTCATTGGATGGTCCTCTACACACTTTACGTTTTTTGTTCCGATATGAAATTCAAAATGGCGGCTACGGCAGGACTTAGTTTAACATTGAACCCTATGGAGAAAATGTTTCAAAACACTTCTTCTCTGAAACCACTTGGACAATTGAAACCAAACTGCCCAGGAATGATCATTGGATGGTCCTCTACATGGTGTGTGTTTTTTATGCCGATCGGAAATCTAAGATGGCCACCACCGCAGAACATAGATTAACATTGGACCCTATGGGAAAATGTTCAAATGCCTTCTTCTCAGAAACTACAAATATGATTAAAGCCAAACTGTACATGAATGTTCATTGGATGATCCTCTACAATCTTAAGGTTTTTTGTTCCGATATGAAATTGAAAATGGCGGCTACGGCAGGACTTAATTTAACATTGGACCCTATGAGAAAAATGTTTCAAAACGCTTTTTCTCTGAAACCACTTGGATAATTGAAACCAAACTACCCAGGAATGATCATTGGATGGGCCTCTACAAAGTGTTTGTTTTTTATGCCGATCGAAATCCAAGATGGCCACCACCGCAGGACATAGATTAACATTGGACCCTATGGGACAATGTTCAAATGCTTTCTTCTCAGAAACTACAAATATGATTAAAGCCATACTGTACATGAATGTTCATTGGATGGTCCTCTACAAACTTTACGTTTTTTGTTCCGATATGAAATTCAAAATGGCGGCTACGGCAGGACTTAGTTTAACATTGGACCCTATGGGGAAATGTTTCAAAACGCTTCTTCTCTGAAACCACTTGGACAATTGAAACCAAACTGCCCGGGAATGATCATTGAATGGGCCTCTACAAAGTGTTTGTTTTTTATGCCGATCAAAATCCAAGATGGCCACCCCCGCAGGACATAGATTAACATTGGACCCTATGGGAAAATGTTCAAATGCCTTCTTCTCAGAAACTACAAATATGATTAAAGCCAAACTGTACATGAATGTTCATTGGATGGTCCTCTACAATATTAAGGTTTTTTGTTCCGATATGAAATTCAAAATGGCGGCTACGGCAGGACTTAGTTTAACATTCGATCTTATGGAAAAATGTTTCAAAATGCTTCTTCTCTGAAGCCACTTGGACAATTGAAACCAAACTGCCCAGGAATGATCATTGGAAGGTCCTCTACAAAATATTTGTTTGATATGCCGATCGGAAATCCAAGATGGCCGCCACCACAATACATAGATTAACATTGAACCATATGGTAAAATGTTCAAATGCCTTCTTCGCAGAAACTACAAATATGATTACAGCCAAACTGTACATGATTGTTCATTGGATGGTTCTCTACATATTTACGTTTTTTTGTTCCGATATGAAATTTTATATGCCGATCGGAAATCCAAGATGGCCACCACCGCAATACATAGATTAACATTGGACCCTATGGGAAAATGTTCAAATGCCTTCTTCTCAGAAACTACAAATATTATTAAAGCCAAACTGTACATGAATGTTCATTGGATGGTCCTCTACAAATAATACGTTTTTTGTTCCGATATGAAATTCAAAATGGCGGCTACAGCAGGACTTAGTTTAACATTGGACCCTATTGGGAAAAATTTTCAAAAGGGTTCTTCTCTGAAACCACTTGGATAATTGAAACCAAACTGCCCAGGAATGATCATTGGAAGGTCCTCTACAAAGTCTGTGTTTGCTATGCCGATCGGAAATCCAAGATGGCCACCAAAGCAGGACATAGATTAACATTGGACCCTATGGGAAAATGTTCAAATGCCTTCTTCTCAGAAACTACAAATATGATTAAAGCCAAACTGTACATGAATGTTTATTGGATGGTCCTCTACAAAGTTGACGTTTTATGTTCTGATATGAAATTCAAAATGGCGGCTACGGTAGGACTTAGTTTAACATTGGACCCTATGGGAAAAATGTTTCAAAACGCCTCTTCTCTGAAACCACTTGGACAATTGAAACCAAACTTCCCAGGAATGATCATTGGAAGGTCCTCTGCAAAGTTTCTGTTTTTTTATGCCGATCGAAAATTCAAGATGGCCGCCACCGCAGGACATAGATTAACATTGGACCCTATGGGAAAATGTTCAAATGCTTTCTTCTCAGAAATTACAAATATGATTAAAGCCAAACTGTACATGAATGTTCATTGGATGGTCGTCTACACACTTTACGTTTTTTGTTCCGATATGAAATTCAAAATGGCGGCTACGGCAGGACTTAGTTTAACATTGGACCCTATGGGGAAAATGTTTCAAAATGCTTCTTCTCTGAAACCACTTTGACAATTGAAACCAAACTGCCCAGGAATGATCATTGGAAGGGCCTCTACAAAGTGTTTGTGTTTTATGCCGATCGGAAATTCAAGATGGCCGCCACCGCAGGAAATAAATTAACATTGGACCCTATGTCAAAATGTTCAAATGCCTTCTTCTCAGAAACTAAAAATATTATTAGAGCCAAACTGTACATGAATGTTCATTGGAGGGGTCCTCTACAAAGATTACGTTTTTTGTTCCGATATGAAATTCAAAATGGCGGCTACGGCAGGACTTAGTTTAACATTGGACCCTATGGGGAAAATGTTTCAAAACGCTTCTTCTCTGAAACCACTTGGACAATTGAAACCAAACTGCCCAGGAATGATCATTGGAAGGTCCTCTACACAGTTTCTGTTTTTTTATGCCGATCGAAAATTCAAAATGCCAGCCACCGCAGGACATAGATTAACATTGGACCCTATTGGGAAAATTTTTCAAAAGGGTTCTTCTCTGAAACCACTTGGATAATTGAAACCAAACTGCCCAGGAATGATCATTGGAAGGTCCTCTACAAAGTCTGTGTTTGTTATGCCGATCGGAAATCCAAGATGGCCACCAAAGCAGGACATAGATTAACATTGGACCCTATGGGAAAATGTTCAAATGCCTTCTTCTCAGAAACTACAAATATGATTAAAGCCAAACTGTACATGAATGTTTATTGGATGGTCCTCTACAAAGTTGACGTTTTATGTTCTGATATGAAATTCAAAATGGCGGCTACGGTAGGACTTAGTTTAACATTGGACCCTATGGGAAAAATGTTTCAAAACGCCTCTTCTCTGAAACCACTTGGACAATTGAAACCAAACTTCCCAGGAATGATCATTGGAAGGTCCTCTGCAAAGTTTCTGTTTTTTTATGCCGATCGAAAATTCAAGATGGCCGCCACCGCAGGACATAGATTAACATTGGACCCTATGGGAAAATGTTCAAATGCTTTCTTCTCAGAAATTACAAATATGATTAAAGCCAAACTGTACATGAATGTTCATTGGATGGTCGTCTACACACTTTACGTTTTTTGTTCCGATATGAAATTCAAAATGGCGGCTACGGCAGGACTTAGTTTAACATTGGACCCTATGGGGAAAATGTTTCAAAATGCTTCTTCTCTGAAACCACTTTGACAATTGAAACCAAACTGCCCAGGAATGATCATTGGAAGGGCCTCTACAAAGTGTTTGTGTTTTATGCCGATCGGAAATTCAAGATGGCCGCCACCGCAGGAAATAAATTAACATTGGACCCTATGTCAAAATGTTCAAATGCCTTCTTCTCAGAAACTAAAAATATTATTAGAGCCAAACTGTACATGAATGTTCATTGGAGGGGTCCTCTACAAAGATTACGTTTTTTGTTCCGATATGAAATTCAAAATGGCGGCTACGGCAGGACTTAGTTTAACATTGGACCCTATGGGGAAAATGTTTCAAAACGCTTCTTCTCTGAAACCACTTGGACAATTGAAACCAAACTGCCCAGGAATGATCATTGGAAGGTCCTCTACACAGTTTCTGTTTTTTTATGCCGATCGAAAATTCAAAATGCCAGCCACCGCAGGACATAGATTAACATTGGACCCTATGGGAAAATGTTCAAATGCCTTCTTCTCAGAAACTACAAATATGATTAAAGCCAAACTGTACATGAATGGTCATTGGATGGTCCTCTACAAACTTGACGTTTTTTGTTCTGATATGAAATTCAAAATGGTGGCTACGGCAGGACTTAGTTTAACATTGGACACTATGGGGGAAATGTTTCAAAACGCTTCTCCTCTGAAACCACTAAGATAATTGAAACCAAACTGCCCAGGAATGATCATTGGAAGGTCCTCTACAAAGTGTTTGTGTTTTATGCCGATCGGAAATCCAAGATGGCCACCACCGCAGGACATAGATTAACATTGAACCCTATGGGAAAATGTTCAAATGCCTTCTTCTCAGAAACTACAAATATGATTAAAGCCAAACTGTACATGAATGTTCATTGGATGGTCCTCTACACACTTTACATTTTTTGTTCCGATATGAAATTCAAAATGGCGGCTACGGCAGGACTTAGTTTAACATTGGACCCTATGGGGAAAATGTTTCAATATGCTTCTTCTCTGAAACCACTTGGACAATTGAAACCAAACTGCCCAGGAATGATCATTGGATGGGCCTCTACAAAGTGTTTGTGTTTTATGCCAATCGGAAATTCAAGATGGCCGCCATCGCAGGAAATAGATTAACATTGAACCCTATGGGAAAATGTTCAAATGCCTTCTTCTCAGAAACTACAAATATGATTAAAGCCAAACTGTACATGAATGTTCATTGGATGGTCCTCTACAATCTTAAGGTTTTTTGTTCCGATATGAAATTGAAAATGGCCGCTACGGCAGGACTTAGTTTAACATTCGATCCTATGGAAAAATGTTTCAAAATGCTTCTTCTCTGAAGCCACTTGGACAATTGAAACCAAACTGCCCAGGAATGATCATTGGAAGGTCCTCTACAAAATATTTGTTTCATATGCTGATCGGAAATCCAAGATGGCCACCACCGCAATACATAGATTAACATTGAACCATATTGGAAAATGTTCAAATGCCTTCTTCTCAGAAACTACAAATATGATTAAAGCCAAACTGTACATGAATGTTCATTGGATGGTTCTCTACAAATTTACGTTTTTTGTTCCGATATGAAATTCAAAATGGCGGCTACAGCAGGACTTAGTTTAACATTGGACCCTATGGGGAAAATGTTTCAAAACGCTTCTTCTCTGAATCCACTAGGACAGTTGAAACCAGACTGCCCAGGAATGATCATTGGAAGGTCCTCTACAAATGTATATTTTATATGCCGATCGGAAATCCAAGATGGCCACCACCGCAATACATAGATTAACATTGGACCCTATGGGAAAATGTTCAAATGCCTTCTTCTCAGAAACTACAAATATTATTAAAGCCAAACTGTACATGAATGTTCATTGGATGATCCTCTACAAAGATTACGTTTTTTGTTCCGATATGAAATTCAAAATGGCGGCTACAGCAGGACTTAGTTTAACATTGGACCCTATGGGGAAAATGTTTCAAAACGCTTCTTCTCTGAAACCACTTGGACAATTGAAACCAAACTGCCCAGGAATGATCATTGGAAGGTCCTCTACAAAGTTTCTGTTTTTTTATGCCGATCGAAAATTCAAGATGGACGCCACCGCAGGACATAGATTAACATTGGACCCTATGGGAAAATGTTCAAATGCTTTCTTCTCAGAAATTACAAATATGATTAATGCCAAACTGTACATGAATGTTCATTGGATGGTCCTCTACACACTTTACGTTTTTTGTTCCGATATGAAATTCAAAATGGCGGCTACGGCAGGACTTAGTTTAACATTGGACCCTATGGGGAAAATGTTTCAAAATGCTTCTTCTCTGAAACCACTTGGACAATTGAAACCAAACTGCCCAGGAATGATCATTGGATGGGCCTCTACAAAGTGTTTGTGTTTTATGCCGATCGGAAATTCAAGATGGCCGCCACCGCAGGAAATAGATTAACATTGGACCCTATGGGAAAATGTTCAAATGCCTTCTTCTCAGAAACTACAAATATGATTAAAGCCAAACTGTACATGAATGTTCATTGGATGGTCCTCTACAAAGATTACGTTTTTTGTTCCGATATGAAATTCAAAATGGCGGCTACAGCAGGACTTAGTTTAACATTGGACACTATGGGGAAAATGTTTCAAAACGCTTCTTCTCTGAAACCACTTTGACAATTGAAACCAAACTGCCCAGGAATGATCATTGGAAGGGCCTCTACAAAGTGTTTGTGTTTTATGCCGATCGGAAATTCAAGATGGCCGCCACCGCAGGAAATAAATTAACATTGGACCCTATGTCAAAATGTTCAAATGCCTTCTTCTCAGAAACTAAAAATATTATTAGAGCCAAACTGTACATGAATGTTCATTGGAGGGGTCCTCTACAAAGATTACGTTTTTTGTTCCGATATGAAATTCAAAATGGCGGCTACGGCAGGACTTAGTTTAACATTGGACCCTATGGGGAAAATGTTTCAAAACGCTTCTTCTCTGAAACCACTTGGACAATTGAAACCAAACTGCCCAGGAATGATCATTGGAAGGTCCTCTACACAGTTTCTGTTTTTTTATGCCGATCGAAAATTCAAAATGCCAGCCACCGCAGGACATAGATTAACATTGGACCCTATGGGAAAATGTTCAAATGCCTTCTTCTCAGAAACTACAAATATGATTAAAGCCAAACTGTACATGAATGGTCATTGGATGGTCCTCTACAAACTTGACGTTTTTTGTTCTGATATGAAATTCAAAATGGTGGCTACGGCAGGACTTAGTTTAACATTGGACCCTATGGGGAAAATGTTTCAAAACGCTTCTCCTCTGAAACCACTAAGATAATTGAAACCAAACTGCCCAGGAATGATCATTGGAAGGTCCTCTACAAAGTGTTTGTGTTTTATGCCGATCGGAAATCCAAGATGGCCACCACCGCAGGACATAGATTAACATTGAACCCTATGGGAAAATGTTCAAATGCCTTCTTCTCAGAAACTACAAATATGATTAAAGCCAAACTGTACATGAATGTTCATTGGATGGTCCTCTACACACTTTACATTTTTTGTTCCGATATGAAATTCAAAATGGCGGCTACGGCAGGACTTAGTTTAACATTGGACCCTATGGGGAAAATGTTTCAATATGCTTCTTCTCTGAAACCACTTGGACAATTGAAACCAAACTGCCCAGGAATGATCATTGGATGGGCCTCTACAAAGTGTTTGTGTTTTATGCCGATCGGAAATTCAAGATGGCCGCCATCGCAGGAAATAGATTAACATTGAACCCTATGGGAAAATGTTCAAATGCCTTCTTCTCAGAAACTACAAATATGATTAAAGCCAAACTGTACATGAATGTTCATTGGATGTTCCTCTACAATCTTAAGGTTTTTTGTTCCGATATGAAATTGAAAATGGCCGCTACGGCAGGACTTAGTTTAACATTCGATCCTATGGAAAAATGTTTCAAAATGCTTCTTCTCTGAAGCCACTTGGACAATTGAAACCAAACTGCCCAGGAATGATCATTGGAAGGTCCTCTACAAAATATTTGTTTCATATGCTGATCGGAAATCCAAGATGGCCACCACCGCAATACATAGATTAACATTGAACCATATTGGAAAATGTTCAAATGCCTTCTTCTCAGAAACTACAAATATGATTAAAGCCAAACTGTACATGAATGTTCATTGGATGGTTCTCTACAAATTTACGTTTTTTGTTCCGATATGAAATTCAAAATGGCGGCTACAGCAGGACTTAGTTTAACATTGGACCCTATGGGGAAAATGTTTCAAAACGCTTCTTCTCTGAATCCACTAGGACAGTTGAAACCAGACTGCCCAGGAATGATCATTGGAAGGTCCTCTACAAATGTATATTTTATATGCCGATCGGAAATCCAAGATGGCCACCACCGCAATACATAGATTAACATTGGACCCTATGGGAAAATGTTCAAATGCCTTCTTCTCAGAAACTACAAATATTATTAAAGCCAAACTGTACATGAATGTTCATTGGATGATCCTCTACAAAGATTACGTTTTTTGTTCCGATATGAAATTCAAAATGGCGGCTACAGCAGGACTTAGTTTAACATTGGACCCTATGGGGAAAATGTTTCAAAACGCTTCTTCTCTGAAACCACTTGGACAATTGAAACCAAACTGCCCAGGAATGATCATTGGAAGGTCCTCTACAAAGTTTCTGTTTTTTTATGCCGATCGAAAATTCAAGATGGACGCCACCGCAGGACATAGATTAACATTGGACCCTATGGGAAAATGTTCAAATGCTTTCTTCTCAGAAATTACAAATATGATTAATGCCAAACTGTACATGAATGTTCATTGGATGGTCCTCTACACACTTTACGTTTTTTGTTCCGATATGAAATTCAAAATGGCGGCTACGGCAGGACTTAGTTTAACATTGGACCCTATGGGGAAAATGTTTCAAAATGCTTCTTCTCTGAAACCACTTGGACAATTGAAACCAAACTGCCCAGGAATGATCATTGGAAGGTCCTCTACAAAGTTTCTGTTTTTTTATGCCGATCGAAAATTCAAGATGGACGCCACCGCAGGACATAGATTAACATTGGACCCTATGGGAAAATGTTCAAATGCTTTCTTCTCAGAAATTACAAATATGATTAATGCCAAACTGTACATGAATGTTCATTGGATGGTCCTCTACACACTTTACGTTTTTTGTTCCGATATGAAATTCAAAATGGCGGCTACGGCAGGACTTAGTTTAACATTGGACCCTATGGGGAAAATGTTTCAAAATGCTTCTTCTCTGAAACCACTTGGACAATTGAAACCAAACTGCCCAGGAATGATCATTGGATGGGCCTCTACAAAGTGTTTGTGTTTTATGCCGATCGGAAATTCAAGATGGCCGCCACCGCAGGAAATAGATTAACATTGGACCCTATGGGAAAATGTTCAAATGCCTTCTTCTCAGAAACTACAAATATGATTAAAGCCAAACTGTACATGAATGTTCATTGGATGGTCCTCTACAAAGATTACGTTTTTTGTTCCGATATGAAATTCAAAATGGCGGCTACAGCAGGACTTAGTTTAACATTGGACACTATGGGGAACATGTTTCAAAACGCTTCTTCTCTGAAACCACTTGGACAATTGAAACCAAACTGCTCAGGAATGATCATTGGAAGGTCCTCTACACAGTTTCTGTTTTTTTTATGCCGATCGGAAATCCAAGATGGCCACCACCGCAGGACATAGATTAATATTGGACCCTATGGGAAAATGTTCAAATGCCTTCTTCTCAGAAACTACAAATATGATTAAAGCCAAACTGTACATGAATGTTCATTGGATGGTCCTCTACACACTTTACGTTTTTTGTTCCGATATGAAATTCAAAATGGCGGCTACGGCAGGACTTAGTTTAACATTGGACCCTATGGGGAAAATGTTTCAAAATGCTTCTTCTCTGAAACCACTTGGACAATTGAAACCAAACTGCCCAGGAATGATCATTGGATGGGCCTCTACAAAGTGTTTGTGTTTTATGCCGATCGGAAATTCAAGATGGCCGCCATCGCAGGAAATAGATTAACATTGAACCCTATGGGAAAATGTTCAAATGCCTTCTTCTCAGAAACTACAAATATGATTAAAGCCAAACTGTACATGAATGTTCATTGGATGGTCCTCTACAATCTTAAGGTTTTTTGTTCCGATATGAAATTGAAAATGGCCGCTACGGCAGGACTTAGTTTAACATTCGATCCTCTGGAAAAATGTTTCAAAATGCTTTTTCTCTGAAGCCACTTGGACAATTGAAACCAAACTGCCCAGGAATGATCATTGGAAGGTCCTCTACAAAATATTTGTTTCATATGCTGATCGGAAATCCAAGATGGCCACCACCGCAATACATAGATTAACATTGAACCTTATTGGAAAATGTTCAAATGCCTTCTTCTCAGAAACTACAAATATGATTAAAGCCAAACTGTACATGAATGTTCATTGGATGGTTCTCTACAAATTTACGTTTTTTGTTCCGATATGAAATTCAAAATGGCGGCTACGGCAGGACTTAGTTTAACATTGGACCCTATTGGGAAAATGTTTCAAAACGCTTCTTCTCTGAATCCACTAGGACAGTTGAAACCAGACTGCCCAGGAATGATCATTGGAAGGTCCTCTACAAATGTATATTGTATATGCCGATCGAAAATCCAAGATGGCCACCACCGCAATACATAGATTAACATTGGACCCTATGGGAAAATGTTCAAATGCCTTCTTCTCAGAAAATACAAATATTATTAAAGCCAAACTGTACATGAATGTTCATTGGATGATCCTCTACAAAGAATACGTTTTTTGTTCCGATATGAAATTCAAAATGGCGGCTACAGCAGGACTTAGTTTAACATTGGACACTATCGGGAAAATGTTTCAAAACGCTTCTTCTCTGAAACCACTTGGACAATTGAAACCAAACTACTCAGGAATGATCATTGGAAGGTCCTCTACACAGTTTCTGTTTTTTTATGCCGATCGGAAATCCAAGATGGCCACCACCGCAGGACATAGATTAACATTAGACCCTATGGGAAAATGTTCAAATGCCTTCTTCTCAGAAACTACAAATATGATTAAAGCCAAACTGTACATGAATGTTCATTGGATGGTCCTCTACAATCTTAAGGTTTTTTGTTCCGATATGAAATTCAAAATGGCGGCTACGGCAGGACTTAGTTTAACATTGGACCCTATGGGGAAAATGTTTCAAAATGCTTCTTCTCTGAAACCACTTGGACAATTGAAACCAAACTGCCCAGGAATGATCATTGGATGGGCCTCTACAAAGTGTTTGTGTTTTATGCCGATCGGAAATTCAAGATGGCCGCCATCGCAGGAAATAGATTAACATTGAACCCTATGGGAAAATGTTCAAATGCCTTCTTCTCAGAAACTACAAATATGATTAAAGCCAAACTGTACATGAATGTTCATTGGATGGTCCTCTACAATCTTAAGGTTTTTTGTTCCGATATGAAATTGAAAATGGCCGCTACGGCAGGACTTAGTTTAGCATTCGATCCTATGGAAAAATGTTTCAAAATGCTTCTTCTCTGAAGCCACTTGGACAATTGAAACCAAACTGCCCAGGAATGATCATTGGAAGGTCCTCTACAAAATATTTGTTTCATATGCTGATCGGAAATCCAAGATGGCCACCACCGCAATACATAGATTAACATTGAACCTTATTGGAAAATGTTCAAATGCCTTCTTCTCAGAAACTACAAATATGATTAAAGCCAAACTGTACATGAATGTTCATTGGATGGTTCTCTACAAATTTACGTTTTTTGTTCCGATATGAAATTCAAAATGGCGGCTACAGCAGGACTTAGTTTAACATTGGACCCTATTGGGAAAATGTTTCAAAACGCTTCTTCTCTGAATCCACTAGGACAGTTGAAACCAGACTGCCCAGGAATGATCATTGGAAGGTCCTCTACAAATGTATATTTTATATGCCGATCGGAAATCCAAGATGGCCACCACCGCAATACATAGATTAACATTGGACCCTATGGGAAAATGTTCAAATGCCTTCTTCTCAGAAACTGCAAATATTATTAAAGCCAAACTGTACATGAATGTTCATTGGATGATCCTCTACAAAGATTACGTTTTTTGTTCCGATATGAAATTCAAAATGGCGGCTACAGCAGGACTTAGTTTAATATTGGACCCTATGGGGAAAATGTTTCAAAACGCTTCTTCTCTGAAACCATTTGGATAGTTGAATCCAAACTGCCCAGGAATGATCATTGGAAGGTCCTCTACAAAGTTTCTGTTTTTTTATGCCGATCGAAAATTCAAAATGGCAGCCACCGCAGGACATAGATTAACATTGAACCCTATGGGAAAATGTTCAAATGCCTTCTTCTCAGAAACTACAAATATGATTAATGCCAAACTGTACATGATTGTTCATTGGATGGTCCTCTACAAACTTGACGTTTTTTGTTCTGATATGAAATTTAAAATGGTGGCTACGGCAGGACTTAGTTTAACATTGGACCCTATGGGGAAAATGTTTTAAAACGCTTCTTCTCTGAAACCACTTGGACAATTGAAACCAAGCTGCCCAGGAATGATCATTGGAAGGTCCTCTACAAAGTTTCTGTTTTTTTATGCCGATCGAAAATTCAAGAAGGCCGCCACCGCAGGACATAGATTAACATTGGACCCTATGGGAAAATGTTCAAATACCTTCTTCTCAGAAACTACAAATATGATTAAAGCCAAACTGTACATGAATGTTCATTGGATGGTCCTCTACAAACTTGACGTTTTTTGTTCTGATATGAAATTCAAAATAGCGGCTACGGCAGGACTTAGTTTAACATTGGACCCTATGGAAAAAATGCTTCAAAACGCTTCTTCTCTGAAACCACTTGGACAGTTGAAACCAAATTGCCCAGGAATGGTCATTGGAAGATCCTCTGTTTTTTATGCCGATCGGAAATCCAAGATGGCCGCCACCACGGGTCATAGTATTAACACAGGACCATATGTTGAAAATACAGAAATATATTCTTCTCTGAAGCTATTGCACTGATTGAACCTAAACTGTGCATCAATCATTGGAAGATCCTTTACAAACTTTGTGTTTTTTATGTTGATCGTAATTCCAAGATGACTACCACTGCAGGACATAATTTTTACATAGGACCAATTGGTTCGTTTTATAACCAGGTGAACGATACAGGCTCTTAAGAGCCTCTGGTTGTTTTTTACTCTGTTTAAAGAATTTTTTACAGAGCAATACATATATTTATAAAAAGTTATTTTCATTTATTAGTGATAGTTAAAACAACTCGTATCAGAAGTTGTTGTATTCACTCTGTTTATTGAATTGAGTAGGTGTGTCAAATTACGAGTAAAATTGAGTTGTATGTGTTTCAGTACAATCGGTATTTCGTAACAACTGATTTCAGATAAATATATGAGGGATATGACAAATAATTTATACCATGAATACCACACTTCAGAATAAAAAATAATCTAAAAATCATATACACAGAGGCAAAATCAATAACACACAAATACAGGACCTTAAACTCCACTAACACACAAATACAGGACCTTAAACTCCACTAACACACAAATACAAGACCTTAAACTCCACTAACACACAAATACAAGACCTTAAACTCCAATAACACACAAATACAGGACCTCAAACTCCACTAACACACACATACAGGACCTTAAACTCCACTAACACACAAATACAAGACCTTAACCTCCACTAACACACAAATACAGCACCTTAAACTCCACTAACACACAAATACAGGACCTTAAACTCCACTAAAACACAAATACAGCACCTTAAACTCCACTAACACACAAATACAGGACCTTAAACTCCACTAACACACAAATACAGGACCTTAAACTCCACTAACACACAAATACAGGACCTTAAACTCCACTAACACACAAATACAGGACCTCAATCTCCACTAACACACAAATAGAGGACCTTAAACGCCACTAACACACAAATACATGACCTTAAACTCCACTAACGCACAAATACAGGACCTTAAACTCCACTAACACACAAATACAGGACCTCAAACTCCACTAACACACAAATACAGGACCTTAAACTCCACTAACACACACATACAGGACCTTAAACTCCACTGACACACAAATACATGAACTTAAACTCCACTGACACACAAATATAGGACCTCAAACTCCACTAACACACAAATACAGGACCTTAAACTCCACTAACACACAAATACAAGACCTTAAACCCCACTAGCACACAAATACAGGACCTTAAACTCCACTAACACACAAATACAGGACCTTAAATTCTACTAACACACACATACAGGACCTTAAACTCCACTAACACACAAATACAGGACCTTAAACTCCACTAACACACAAATACAGGACCTTAAACTCCACTAACACACACATACAGGACCTTAAACTCCACTAACACACAAATACAGGACCTCAAACTCCACTAACACACAAATACAAGACCTTAAACTCCACTGACACACAAATACAGGACCTTAAACTCCACTAACACACAAATATAGGACCTCAAACTCAACTAACACACAAATACAGGACCTTAAACTCCACTGACACACAAATACATGACCTTAAACTCAACTGACACACACATACAGGACCTTAAACTCCACTGACACACAAATACATGACCTTAAACTCAACTGACACACAAATATAGGACCTCAAACTCCACTAACACACAAATACAGGACCTTAAACTCCACTAACACACAAATACAGGACCTTAAACTCCATTGACACACAAATACAGGACCCTAAGCTCAACTAACACACAAATACAGGACCTTAATCTACACTAACACCCAAATACAGGACCTTAACCTCCACTAGCACACAAATACAGGACCTTAAACTCCACTAACACACAAATACAGGACCTTAAACTCCACTAGCACACACATACAGGACCTCAAACTCCACTAACACACAAATACAAGACCTTAAACCCCACTAGCACACAAATACAGGACCTTAAACTCCACTAACACACAAATACAGGACCTTAAATTCTACTAACACACACATACAGGACCTTAAATTTCACTAACACACAAATACAGGACTTTAAACTCCACTAACACACAAATACATGAACTTAAGCTCCACTAACACACACATACAGGACCTTAAACTCCACTAACACACAAATGCAGGACCTCAAACTCCACTAACACACAAATACAAGACCTTAAACTCCACTGACACACAAATACAGGACCTTAAACTCCACTAACACACAAATATAGGACCTCAAACTCCACTAACACACAAATACAGGACCTTAAACTCCACTAACACATAAATACAGGACCTCAAACTCCTCTAACACACAAATACAGGACCTTAAACTCCACTAACACACAAATACAGGACCATAAACTCCACTAACACACAAATAAAGGACCTTAAACTCCATTAACACACACATACAGGACCTTAAACTCCACTAACACACAAATACAGGATCTTAAACTCCCCTAACACACAAATACAGGACCTTAAACTCCACTAACACACAAATACAGGACCTTAAGCTCCACTAACACACAAATAAGTACCTTAAACTCCACTAACAAACAAATACAGGACCTCAAACTCCACTAACACACAAATACAGGACCTCAAACTCCACTAACACACAAATACAGGACCTCAAACTCCACTAACACAAATACAGGACCTTAACCTCCACTAACACACAAATACAGGACCTTAACCTCCACTAACACACAAATACAGGACCTTAAACTCCACTAACACAAATACAGGACCTTAAACTCCACTGACACACAAATACAGGACCTCAAACTCCACTAACACACAAATACAGGACCTCAAACTCCACTAACACACAAATACAGGACCTCAAACTCCACTAACACACAAATACAGGACCTCAAACTCCACTAACACACAAATACAGGACCTTTAACTCCACTAACATACACATACAGTACCTTAAACTCCACTAACACACAAATACAGGACCTTAAGCTCCACTAACACACAAATACAGGACCTTAAACTCCACTAACACACAAATACAGGCCCTTAAACTCCACTAACACACAAATACAGGACCTTAAGCTCCACTAACACACAAATACAGGACCTTAAACTCCACTAACACAAATACAGGACCTTAACCTCCACTAACACACAAATACAGGACCTTAAACTCCACTAACACACAAATACAGGACCTTAACCTCCACTAACACACAAATACAGGACCTTAATCTCCACTAACACAAATACAAGACCTTAACCTCCACTAACACAAATACAGGACCTTAAACTCCACTAACACAAATACAGGACCTTAACCTCCACTAACACACAAATACAGGACCTTAAACTCCACTAACACACAAATATAGGACCTTAAACTCCACTAACACACAAATACAGGACCTTAAACTACACTAACACACACATACAGAACCTTAAACTCCACTAACACACAAATACAGTACCTTAAACTCCACTAACACACAAATACAGGACATCAAACTCCACTAACACACAAATAAAGGACCTAAAACTCCACTAACACACAAACACAGGATCTTAAACTCCACTAACACACAAATACAGGACCTTAATCTCCACTAACACACAAATACAGGACCTTAAACTCCACAAACACACAAATACAGGACCTTAAACTCCACTAACACACAAATACAGGATAAACTCCACTAACACACAAATAAAGGACCTTAAACTCCACTAACACACAAATACAGGACCTCAAACTTCACTAACACACAAATATAGGACCTTAAACTCCACTAACACACAAATAAAGGACCTTAAACTCCATTAACACACACATACAGGACCTTAAACTCCACTAACACACAAATACAGGATCTTAAACTCCACTAACATACAAATACAGGACCTTAAACTCCACTAACACACAAATACAGGACCTTAAGCTCCACTAACACACAAATAAGTACCTTAAACTCCACTAACACACAAATACAGGACCTCAAACTCCACTAACACACAAATACAGGACCTCAAACTCCGCTAACACACAAATACAGGACCTTAAACTCCACTAACACACAAATACAGGACCTTAACCTCCACTAACACACAAATCCAGAACCTTAACCTCCACTAACACACAAATACAGGACCTTAAACTCCACTAACACACAAATACAGGACCTCAAACTCCACTAACACACAAATACAGGACCTTAAACTCCACTAGCACACAAATACAGGACCTTAAACTCCACTAACACAAATACAGGACCTTAATCTCCACTGACACACAAATACAGGACCTCAAACTCCACTAACACACAAATACAGGACCTTAAGCTCCACTAACACACACATACAGGACCTTAAACTCCACTAACACAAATACAGGAACTTAAACTCCACTGACACACAAATACAAGACCTCAAACTCCGCTAACACACAAATACAGGACCTCAAACTCCACTAACACACAAATACAGGACCTCAAACTCCACTAACACACAAATACAGGACCTCAAACTCCACTAACACACAAATACAGGACCTTAATCTCCACTAACACACAAATACAGTACCTTAAACTCCACTAACACACAAATACAGGACCTTAAGCTCCACTAACACACAAATACAGGACCTTAAACTCCACTAACACACAAATACGGGACCTTAAACTCCACTAACACACAAATACAGGACCTTAAACTCCACTAACACACAAATACAGGACCTTAAACTCCACTAACACAAATACAGGACCTTAACCTCCACTAACACACAAATACAGGACCTTAAACTCCACTAACACACAAATACAGGACCTTAACCTCCACTAACACACAAATACAGGACCTTAAACTCCACTAACACAAATACAGGACCTTAACCTCCACTAACACACAACTACAGGACCTTAAACTCCACTAACACACAAATACAGGACTTTAACCTCCACAAACACACAAATACAGGACCTTAAACTCCACTAACAAACAAATACAGGACCTTGAGCTCCACTAACACACAAATACAGGACCTTAAACTCCACTAACACACAAATATAGGACCTTAAACTCCACTAACACACAAATACAGGACCTTAGACTACACTAACACACACATACAGAACCTTAAGCTCCACTAACACACAAATACAGTACCTTAAACTCCACTAACACACAAATACAGGACCTCAAACTCCACTAACACACAAATAAAGGACCTTAATCTCCACTAACACACAAATACAGGACCTTAAACTCCACTAACACACAAATACAGGACCTTAAACTCCACTAACACACAAATACAGGACCTTAAACTCCACTAACACACAAATACAGGACCTTAAACTCCACTAACACACAAATACAGGATAAACTCCACTAACACACAAATAAAGGACCTTAAACTCCACTAACACACAAATACAGGACCTCAAACTTCACTAACACACAAATACAGGACCTTAAACTCCACTAACACACAAATAAAGGACCTTAAACTCCATTAACACACACATACAGGACCTTAATCTTCACTAACACACAAATACAGGACCTTAAACTCCACTAACACACAAATACAGGACCTTAAACTCCACTAACACACAAATACAGGACCTTAAGCTCCACTAACACACAAATAAGTACCTTAAACTCCACTAACACACAATTACAGGCCCTCAAACTCCACTAACACACAAATACAGGACCTCAAACTCCGCTAGCACACAAATACAGGACCTTAAACTCCACTAACACACAAATACAGTACCTTAAACTCCACTAACACACAAATACAGGACCTTAAGCTCCACTAACACACAAATACAGGACCTTAAACTCCACTAACACAATTACAGGACCTTAAACTCCACTAACACACAAATACATGACCTTAAACTCCACTAACACACAAATACATGACCTTAAACTCCACTAACACAAATACAGGACCTTAACCTCTACTAACACACAAATACAGGACCTTAATCTCCACTAACACACAAATACAGGACCTCAAACTCCACTAACACAAAAATACAGGACCTCAAACTCCATTAACACACAAATACAGGACCTTAAACTCCACAAACACACAAATACAGGACCTTAAACTCCACTAACACACAAATACAGGACCTTAAGCTCCACTAACACACAAATACAGGACCTTAAACTCCACTAACACACAAATATAGGACCTTAAACTCCACTAACACACAAATACAGGACCTTAAACTACACTAACACACACATACAGAACCTTAAACTCCCCTAACACACAAATACAGTACCTTAAACTCCACTAACGCACAAATACATGACCTCAAACTCCACTAACACACAAATACAGGACCTTAAACTCCACTAACACACAAATACAGGACCTCAAACTCCATTAACACACAAATACAGGACCTTAAACTCCACTAACACACAAATACAGGACCTTAAACTCCACTAACACACAAATACAGGACCTTAAACTCCTATAACACACAAATACAGGACCTCAAGCTCCACTACCACGCAAATACAGGACCTTAAACTCCACTAACACACAAATACAGGATAAACTCCACTAACACACAAATAAAGGACCTTAAACTCCACTAACACACAAATACAGGACCTCAAACTTCACTAACACACAAATACAGGACCTTAAGCTCCACTAACACACAAATAAAGGACCTTAAGCTCCACTAACACACAAATAAGTACCTTAAACTCCACTAACACACAAATACCGGACCTCAAACTCCACTAACACACAAATACAGGACCTTAAACTCCACTAACACACAAATGCAGGACCTTAAACTCCACTAACACACAAATACAGGACCTTAAACTCCACTAACACACAAATACAGGACCTTAAACTCCACTAACACAAATACAGGACCTTAACCTCCACTAACACACAAATACAGGACCTTAAGCTCCACTAACACACAAATACAGGACCTCAAACTCCACTAACACAAAAATACAGGACCTCAAACTCCACTAACACACAAATACAGGACCTTAATCTCCACTAACACAAAAATACAGGACCTTAACCTCCACTAACACACAAATACAGGACCTTAAGCTCCACTAACACACAAATACAGGACCTTAAACTACACTAACACACACATACAGAACCTTAAGCTCCACTAACACACAAATACAGTACCTTAAATTCCATTAACACACAAATACAGGACCTCAAACTCCACTAACACACAAATAAAGGACCTTAAACTCCACTAACACACCAATACAGGACCTTAAACTCCACTAACACAAAAATACAGGACCTTAAACTCCAATAACACACAAATACAGGATAAACTCCACTAACACACAAATAAAGGACCTTAAACTCCACTAACACACAAATACAGGACCTCAAACTTCACTAACACACAAATACAGGACCTTAAACTCCACTAACACACAAATAAAGGACCATAAACTCCATTAACACACACATACAGGACCTTAAACTCCACTAACACACAAATACAGGACCTTAAACTCCACTAACACACAAATACAGGACCTTAAACTCCACTAACACACAAATACAGGACCTTAATCTCCACTAACACACAAATAAGTACCTTAAACTCCACTAACACACAAATAGAGGACCTCAAACTCCACTAACACACAAATACAGGACCTCAAACTCCGCTAACACACAAATACAGGTCCTTAAACTCCACTAACACACAAATACAGTACCTTAAACTCCACTAACACACAAATACAGGACCTTAAGCTCCACTAACACACAAATACAGGACCTTAAACTCCACTAACACAAATACAGGACCTTAAACTCCACTAACACACAAATACAGGACCTTAAACTCCACTAACACACAAATACATGACCTTAAACTCCACTAACACAAATACAGGACCTTAACCTCTACTAACACACAAATACAGGACCTTAATCTCCACTAACACACAAATACAAGACCTCAAACTCCACTAACACAAAAATACAGGACCTCAAACTCCACTAACACACAAATACAGGACCTTAAACTCCACTAACACACAAATACAGGACCTTAAACTCCACTAACACACAAATACAGGACCTTAATCTCCACTAACACACAAATAAGTACCTTAAACTCCACTAACACACAAATACAGGACCTCAAACTCCACTAACACACAAATACAGGACCTCAAACTCCGCTAACACACAAATACAGGACCTTAAACTCCACTAACACACAAATACAGTACCTTAAACTCCACTAACACACAAATACAGGACCTTAAGCTCCACTAACACACAAATACAGGACCTTAAACTCCACTAACACAAATACAGGACCTTAAACTCCACTAACACACAAATACAGGACCTTAAACTCCACTAACACACAAATACATGACCTTAAACTCCACTAACACAAATACAGGACCTTAACCTCTACTAACACACAAATACAGGACCTTAATCTCCACTAACACACAAATACAGGACCTCAAACTCCACTAACACAAAAATACAGGACCTCAAACTCCACTAACACACAAATACAGGACCTTAAACTCCACAAACACACAAATACAGGACCTTAAACTCCACTAACACACAAATACAGGACCTTAAGCTCCACTAACACACAAATACAGGACCTTAAACTCCACTAACACACAAATATAGGACCTTAAACTCCACTAACACACAAATACAGGACCTTAAACTACACTAACACACACATACAGAACCTTAAACTCCACTAACACACAAATACAGTACCTTAAACTCCACTAACACACAAATACATGACCTCAAACTCCACTAACACACAAATACAGGACTTTAAACTCCACTAACACACAAATACAGGACCTTAAACTCCACTAACACACAAATACAGGACCTTAAACTCCATTAACACACAAATACAGGACCTCAAACTCCACTACCACGCAAATACAGGACCTTAAACTCCACTAACACACAAATACAGGATAAACTCCACTAACACACAAATAAAGGACCTTAAACTCCACTAACACACAAATACAGGACCTCAAACTTCACTAACACACAAATACAGGACCTTAAACTCCACTAACACACAAATAAAGGACCTTAAACTCCATTAACACACACATACAGGACCTTAAACTCCACTAACACACAAATACAGGACCTCAAACTCCACTAACACACAAATACAGGACCTTAAGCTCCACTAACACACAAATACAGGACCTTAAGCTCCACTAACACACAAATAAGTACATTAAACTCCACTAACACACAAATACAGGACCTCAATCTCCACTAACACACAAATACAGGACCTTAAACTCCACTAACACACAAATACAGGATCTTAAACTCCACTAACACACAAATACAGGACCTTAAACTCCACTAACACACAAATACAGGACCTTAAACTCCACTAACACAAATACAGGACCTTAACCTCCACTAACACACAAATACAGGACCTTAAACTCCACTAACACACAAATACATGACCTCAAACTCCACTAGCACAAAAATACAGGACCTCAAACTCCACTAACACACAAATACAGGACCTTAATCTCCACAAACACAAAAATACAGGACCTTAACCTCCACTAACACACAAATACAGGACCTTAATCTCCACTAACACACAAATACAGGACCTTAAACTCCACTAGCACACAAATACAGGACCTCAAACTCCACTAGCATGCAAATACAGGACCTTAAACTCCACTAACTTACAAATACAGGACCTCAAACTCCACTAACACACAAATAAAGGACCGCAAACTCCACTAACACACAAATACAGGACTGCTAATTCCACTAACACACAAATACAGGACCTTAAACTCCACTAACACACAAATACAGAACCTTAAACTCCACTAGCACACAAATACAGCACCTTAAGCTCCACTAACACAAATACAGCACCTTAAACTCCACTAACACACAAATACAGTACCTTAAGCTCCACTAACACACAAATACAGGACCTTAAACTCCACTAACACAAATACAGGACCTTAAACTCCACTAACACACAAATACAGGACCTTAAACTCCACTAACACACAAATACATGACCTTAAACTCCACTAACACAAATACAGGACCTTAACCTCTACTAACACACAAATACAGGACCTTAATCTCCACTAACACACAAATACAAGACCTCAAACTCCACTAACACAAAAATACAGGACCTCAAACTCCACTAACACACAAATACAGGACCTTAAACTCCACAAACACACAAATACAGGACCTTAAACTCCACTAACACACAAATACAGGACCTTAATCTCCACTAACACACAAATAAGTACCTTAAACTCCACTAACACACAAATACAGGACCTCAAACTCCACTAACACACAAATACAGGACCTCAAACTCCGCTAACACACAAATACAGGACCTTAAACTCCACTAACACACAAATACAGTACCTTAAACTCCACTAACACACAAATACAGGACCTTAAGCTCCACTAACACACAAATACAGGACCTTAAACTCCACTAACACAAATACAGGACCTTAAACTCCACTAACACACAAATACAGGACCTTAAACTCCACTAACACACAAATACATGACCTTAAACTCCACTAACACAAATACAGGACCTTAACCTCTACTAACACACAAATACAGGACCTTAATCTCCACTAACACACAAATACAGGACCTCAAACTCCACTAACACACAAATACAGGACCTTAAACTCCACAAACACACAAATACAGGACCTTAAGCTCCACTAACACACAAATACAGGACCTTAAACTCCACTAACACACAAATATAGGACCTTAAACTCCACTAACACACAAATACAGGACCTTAAACTACACTAACACACACATACAGAACCTTAAACTCCACTAACACACAAATACAGTACCTTAAACTCCACTAACACACAAATACATGACCTCAAACTCCACTAACACACAAATACAGGACTTTAAACTCCACTAACACACAAATACAGGACCTTCAACTCCACTAACACACAAATACAGTACCTTAAACTCCACTAACACACAAATACAGGACCTCAAACTCCACTACCACGCAAATACAGGACCTTAAACTCCACTAACACACAAATACAGGATAAACTCCACTAACACACAAATAAAGGACCTTAAACTCCACTAACACACAAATACAGGACCTCAAACTTCACTAACACACAAATACAGGACCTTAAACTCCACTAACACACAAATAAAGGACCTTAAACTCCATTAACACACACATACAGGACCTTAAACTCCACTAACACACAAATACAGGACCTCAAACTCCACTAACACACAAATACAGGACCTTAAGCTCCACTAACACACAAATACAGGACCTTAAGCTCCACTAACACACAAATAAGTACATTAAACTCCACTAACACACAAATACAGGACCTCAATCTCCACTAACACACAAATACAGGACCTTAAACTCCACTAACACACAAATACAGGACCTTAAACTCCACTAACACACAAATACAGGACCTTAAACTCCACTAACACACAAATACAGGACCTTAAACTCCACTAACACAAATACAGGACCTTAACCTCCACTAACACACAAATACAGGACCTTAAACTCCACTAACACACAAATACAGGACCTCAAACTCCACTAGCACAAAAATACAGGACCTCAAACTCCACTAACACACAAATACAGGACCTTAATCTCCACAAACACAAAAATACAGGACCTTAACCTCCACTAACACACAAATACAGGACCTTAAGCTCCACTAACACACAAATACAGGACCTTAAACTACACTATCACACACATACAGAACCTTAAACTCCACTAACACACAAATACAGTACCTTAAACTCCATTAACACACAAATACAGGACCTCAAACTCCACTAACACACAAATAAAGGACCTTAAACTCCACTAACACACAAATACAGGACCTTAAACTCCACTAACACACAAATACAGGACCTTAATCTCCACTAACACACAAATACAGGACCTTAAACTCCACTAGCACACAAATACAGGACCTCAAACTCCACTAGTATGCAAATACAGGACCTTAAACTCCACTAACTTACAAATACAGGACCTCAAACTCCACTAACACACAAATACAGGACCGCAAACTCCACTAACACACAAATACAGGACTGCTAATTCCACTAACACACAAATACAGGACCTTAAACTCCACTAACACACAAATACAGAACCTTAAACTCCACTAGCACACAAATACAGCACCTTAAGCTCCACTAACACAAATACAGCACCTTAAACTCCACTAACACACAAATACAGTACCTTAAACTCCACTAACACACAAATACATGACCTCAAACTCCACTAACACACAAATACAGGACCTCAAACTCCACAAACACACAAATATAGGACCTCAATCTCCACTACCACGCAAATACAGGACCTTAAACTCCACTAACACACAAATACAGGATAAACTCCACTAACACACAAATAAAGGACCTTAAACTCCACTAACGCACAAATACAGGACCTCAAACTTCACTAACACACAAATATAGGACTTAAACTCCACTAACACACAAATAAAGGACCTTAAACTCCATTAACACACACATACAGGACCTTAAACTCCACTAACACACAAATACAGGACCTTAAACTCCACTAACACACAAATACAGGACCTTAAACTCCACTAACACACAAATACAGGACCTAAAGCTCCACTAACACACAAATAAGTACCTTAAACTCCACTAACACACAAATACAGGACCTCAAACTCCACTAACACACAAATACAGGACCTTAAACTCCACTAACACAGAAATACAGGACCTTAAACTCCACTAACACACAAATAAAGGACCTTAAACTACACTAACACACAAATACAGGACCTTAAACTCCACTAACACAAATACAGGACCTTAACCTCCACTAACACACAAATACAGGACCTTAAACTCCACTAACACACAAATACAGGACCTCAAACTCCACTAACACAAATATACAGGACCTCAAACTCCACTAACACACAAATACAGGACCTTAAACTCCACAAACACAAAAATAGAGGACCTTAAACTCCACTAACACACAAATACAGGACCTTAAGCTACACTAACACACAAATACAGGACCTTAAACTACACTAACACACACACATACAGAACCTTAAGCTCCACTAACACACAAATACAGTACCTTAAACTCCACTAACACACAAATACAGGACCTCAAACTCCACTAACACACACATAAAGGACCTTAAACTCCACTAACACACAAATACAGGACCTTAAACTCCGCTAACACACAAATACAGGACCTTAAACTCCACTAACACACATACAGGACCTCAAACTCCACTAGCACGCAAATACAGGACCTTAAACTCCACTAACTTACAAATACAGGACCTCAAACTCCACTAACACACAAATACAGGACCGCAAACTCCACTAACACACAAATACAGGACTGCAAACTCCACTAACACACAAATACAGGACCTTAAGCTCCACTAACACACAAATACAGAACCTTAAACTCCACTAGCACACAAATACAGGACCTTAAGCTCCACTAACACAAATACAGGACCTTAAACTCCACTAACACACAAATACAGGACCTTAATCTCCACTAACACACAAATACAGGACCTCAAACTCCACTAACACACAAATACAGGACCTTAAACTGCACTAACACACAAATATAGGGCCTCAAACTCCACCAACACACAAATACAGGACCTCAAACTCCACTAACACACAAATACAGGACCTTAAACTCCACTAACGCAGGACCTTAAGCTCCACTAACACAAAAATACAGGACCTTAAACTCCACTAACGCACAAATACAGGACCTTAATGTCAACTAACACACAAATAGAGGACCTTAAACTCCACTAACAGACAAATTCAGGACCTTAAACTCCACTAACACACAAATACAGGACCTCAATCTCCACTAACACACAAATACAGGACCTTAAACTCCACTAACACACAAATACAGGACCTCAAACTCCACTAGCACACAGATACAGGACCTTAAACTCCACTAACTTCCAAATACAGGACCTCAATCTCCACTAACACACAAATACATGACCACAAACTCCACTAACACACAAATACAGGACCTTAAACTCCACTAACGCACAAATACAGAACCTTAAACTCCACTAGCACACAAATACAGGGCCTTAAGCTCCACTAGCAAACAAATACAGGACCTTAAACTCCACTAACACACAAATACAGAACCTCAAACTCCACTAGCACACAAATACAGGACCTTAAACTCCACTAACACACAAATAGAGGACCTTAAACTCCACTAACGCACAAATACAGGACCTTAAACTCCACTAACACACAAATACAGGACCTTAAGCTCCACTAACACACAAATACAGAACCGCAAACTCCACTAACTTACAAATATAGGACCTCAAACTCCACTAACACACAAATACAGGACCGCAAACTCCACTAACACACAAATACAGGACCTTAAGCTCCACTAACACACAAATACATGACCTCAAACTCCACTCACACACAAATACAGGACCTTAAACTCCACTAACACACAAATACAGGACCTTAAACTCCACTAACACACAAATACAGGACCTTAAACTCTACTAGCACACAAATACAGGACCTTAAGCTCCACTAACACAAAAATACAAGACCTTAAACTCCACTAACACCCAAATACAGAACCTTAAACTCCACTAACACACAAATACATGACCTCAATCTCCACTAACACACAGATACAGGACCTTAAACTCCACTAGCACACAACTACAGGACCTTAAGCTCCACTAACACACAAATACAGGACCTCGAACTCCACTAGCACACAAATACAGGACCTTAAACTCCTCTAACTTACAAATACAGGACCTTAAACTCCACTAACGCACAAATACAGGATCTTAAACTCCACTTACACACAAATACAGGACCTTAAACTCCACTAACAGACAAATACAGGACCTTAAACTCCACTAACACACAAATACAGGACCTCAATCTCCACTAACACACAAATACAGGACCTTAAACTCCACTAACACACAAATACAGGACCTCAAACTCCACTAGCACACAAATACAGGACATGAAACTCCACTAACACACAAATACAGGACCGCAAACTCCACTAACACACAAACACAGAACCTTAATCTCCACTAGCACACAAATACAGGACCTTAAGCTCCACTAGCACACAAATACAGGACCTCAAACTATTTTGACTTGGTGCAGGAACTAAAATAAAAAGTGGGGTTTAGGCCCAAACATCCCTTCTTAGTGAAATGCTAACCCTCACATAACATTAGGTGAGTAACATGCTGACCTTCACATAACATTAGGTGAGTAACATGCTGACCTTCACATAACATTAGGTGAGTAACATGCTGACCTTCACATAACATTAGGTGAGTAACATGCTGACCTTCACATAACATTAGGTGAGTAAGATGCTGACCCTCACATAACATTAGGTGAGTAACATGCTGACCTTCACATAACATTAGGTGAGTAACATGCTGACCCTCACATAGCATTAGGTGAGTAAGATGCTGACCCTCACATAAAATTAGGTGAGTAACATGCTGACTTTCACATAACATTAGGTGAGTAAGATGCTGACCCTCACATAACATTAGGTGAGTAAAATGCTGACCTTCACATAACATTAGGTGAGTAAGATGCTGACCCTCACATAACATTAGGTGAGTAACATGCTGACCTTCACATAACATTAGGTGAGTAACATGCTGACCCTCACATAACATTAGGTGAGTAAGATGCTGACCTTCACATAACATTAGGTGAGTAAGATGCTGACCCTCACATAACAGGTGAGTAACATGCTGACCTTCACATAACATTAGGTGAGTAACATGCTGACCCTCACATAACATTAGGTGAGTAACATGCTGACCCTCACATAACATTAGGTGAGTAACATGCTGACCCTCACATAACATTAGGTGAGTAACATGCTGACCCTCACATAACAGGTGAGTAACATGCTGACCTTCACATAACATTAGGTGAGTAACATGCTGACCCTCACATAACATTAGGTGAGTAACATGCTGACCCTCACATAACATTAGGTGAGTAAGATGCTGACCCTCACATAACATTAGGTGAGTAACATGCTGACCCTCACATAAAATTAGGTGAGTAACATGCTGACCCTCACATAACATTAGGTGAGTAAGATGCTGACCCTCACATAACATTAGGTTAGTAACATGCTGACCCTCACATAACATTAGGTGAGTAAGATGCTGACCTTCACATAACATTAGGTGAGTAACATGCTGACCCTCACATAACAGGTGAGTAACATGCTGACCTTCACATAACATTAGGTGAGTAACATGCTGACCCTCACATAACATTAGGTGAGTAACATGCTGACCTTCACATAACATTAGGTGAGTAAGATGCTGACCCTCACATAACATTAGGTGAGTAAGATGCTGACCCTTACATAAAATTAGGTGAGTAACATGCTGACCTTCACATAACATCAGGTGAGTAACATGCTGACCCTTACATAACATTAGGTGAGTAACATGCTGACCCTCACATAACATTAGGTGAGTAACATGCTGACCCTCACATAACATTAGGTGAGTAACATGCTGACCCTCACATAACAGGTGAGTAGCATGCTGACCTTCACATAACATTAGGTGAGTAAGATGCTGACCCTCACATAACATTAGGTGAGTAACATGCTGACCCTCACATAACATTAGGTGAGTAACATGCTGACCTTCACATAACATTAGGTGAGCAACGTTGTTGTAGAGAACGCTGAGTCGTAAACTTGATCTTCATACATTATCTATTTATTCTTTCTGCTCCAAAAGTTACCATCTATAATGCTAGTTCTAATAAGAACTCATAGGCTTCACCACCATTTAGGGTCCATCCATCATGGTTTAGATTGTATGGTAGTTGGATTTACAACTACCTGTGCAATCAGTGCCTATCTCCGCTAAAGTTGTGCGTTCGAACCCTGTTCAGGGCGAGGTGTACTTAATAAGCATTAGGTGATAAAATTTGTCAACAGGTCGGTGGTTTTTTCTGAATACTCCGGTTTTCTCCACCAATAAAACTGACCACCTCGATATAACTGAAATATTGTTGAAAGTGGCATTAAACACCATCAACCAACCAACCAACCAACCAAAAGTTATCATGTATAATACTAGTTCTAAAAAGACATTATATGCTTCACCACCATTTAAATATTACATAGTACACAAAGAACATATAATGGGGAAACAATGGGCAAATTTGAAAAGTATTTTCTCTATTAGTGAATTTGAACAGAACTGTATTTTGTTAATTTGATGATAAATTCCAATTATATTTCAGTACCGAATAAAAAGGCCAGAAACAGAGCAAAGACCCAACCCAGTTTTTGGGGTAAGATTTTAATATAGTTTTGACTCTAAGTCTGTTGTTTAGGGCCAGTCCATAGAAGTTAGTTTTTTTCACAAAAGAGTAAAATTTGTCAATTTTTAATGAACTATTTGAACTATATGAGTGTACATATTAAATTTATAGACTCAAAAGATTCGAGACTTTTATTACTCTGACAGTGTAAATTTATACCATGTGCTTGTGACCAGAAAAGTTGCAACAATATCTTTTCTATTTCTAAAAATAAATGAGAAATAATGCATATATCTTTTAGAAAACAATATGTTTATGAAGTCAAGAATGCTACTATAGATCTGGGACCAATTATCATAAATGTCACAGTTGTGTTGGACACTTTATGAAAAGAAAGTTTAAGCAGTGATGGTCAACAATTACATCAATATCATCAAAACAAAAGAAAGTTTAAACAGTGATGGTCAACAATTACATCAATATCATCAAAACAAAAGAAAGTTTAAACAGTGATGGTCAACAATTCCATTAATATCATCAAAACAAAAGAAAGTTTAAACAGCGATGGTCAACAATTCCATCAATATCATCAAAACAAAAGAAAGTTTAAACAGTGATGGTCAACAATTCCATCAATATCATCAAAACAAAAGAAAGTTTAAACAGTGATGGTCAACAATTCCATCAATATCATCAAAACAAAAGAAAGTTTAAACAGTGACGGTCAACAATTCCATCAATATCATCAAAACAAAAGAAAGTTTAAACAGTGACGGTCAACAATTCCATCAATATCATCAAAACAAAAGACACTTTAATCAGTGATGGTCAACAATTCCATCAATATCATCAAAACAAAGGAAAGTTTAAACAGCGATGTGATGGTCAACAATTCCATCAATATCATCAAAGCAAAAGGAAGTTTAAACAGTGATGGTCAACAATTCCATCAATATCATCAAAACGAAAGACAGTTTAAACAGTGATGGTCAACAATTCCATTAATATCATCAAAACAAAAGAAAGTTTAAACATCAAAACAAAAGACAGTTTAATCAGTGATGGTCAACAATTCCATCAATATCATCAAAACAAAAGAAAGTTTAAACAGTGATGGTCAACAATTCCATTAATATCATCAAAAAAAAAGAAAGTTTAAACAGTGATGGTCAACAATTCCATCAATATCATCAAAACAAAAGAAAGTTAAAACAGTGATGGTCAACAATTCCATCAATATCATCAAAACAAAAGAAAGTTTAAACAGTGATGGTCAACAATTCCATCAAAACAAAAGAAAGTTTAAACAGTGATGGTCAACAATTCCATCAATATCATCAAAACAAAAGAAAGTTTAAACACTGATGGTCAACAATTCCATCAAAACAAAAGAAAGTTTAAACAGTGATGGTCAACAATTCCATCAATATCATCAAAACAAAAGAAAGTTTAAACAGTGATGGTCAACAATTCCATCAATATCATCAAAACAAAAGAAAGTTTAAACAGTGATGGTCGACAATTCCATCAATATCATCAAAACAAAAGAAAGTTTAAACAGTGATGGTCAACAATTCCATCAATATCATCAAAACAAAAGACAGTTTAAGCAGTGATGGTCAACAATTCCATCAATATTATCAAAACAAAAGAAAGTTTAAACAGTGATGGTCAACAATTCCATTAATATCATCAAAGCGAGCAATCACTTCTCACTGAACACAATATACAAATGTAGGATTTGTTTTCTCCGAGTACTCCAGTTTCCTCCACTGAAAATGAAATATTGTTGAAAGTGGCATTAAACGCCATAACCCTAACCCGAAATATAAGATCATGACATGACGTTAGAAATCTAGGTTCTGGCTTGTTACAGGCACAAAAATGTCTAGATACAGGTGGCTTTTCTTAACAATTGATGAAATTAATAAAGGTGTTATAGTGACAACACAACGTTGCATTAAAATGACACCAATTCTGAAATACCGAGTCATAATTACTTTGATAGTAAAATTGACGCTCAAATAAAATTAAATTGCTTTTTTTTTGTTGAAAAAATGGCATTCGTATTCAGAAAACAATTGTTTTGCAAATTGATTTAAAATGAATAATCAACATAAGTGTTATTTTGTTTCAGGAAAAAAATCCAGACGAGTATGTAGATAGATAGATATATACAGAAGGGACTGTAAAAATGTGTTCGAGCCATCGAGGTCTCTTAATATCAGAGAGAAAAAAAATCCGGTTCTGACCAGGGACATTTAAATTACAATACGATAACTGATGCACAGTAAAGTGGACCTTTCTCGTAGAAAATATTTAATCCTTTAGAAAGTTCTCAAAGACTACAACCTCTGAATACCTCTGGTATCTTCAAACGTTCCTTAGAAACTTTTTTTTCACTTTGTTCGCGATCTATTTCATAAACAGGAAATACGAGGTCGGGTATTAACACTTGGATCGATATCGGTATAATGCTTGTAATTCGGATATATATTTTAATGAAACATTTTCAAATTTTAGCCAATGATCATTTTCTTTTTTATTTATCTTGAATTTGAAGCAATTAAATGTGTTTCTTTTGATATTATATTGACATAAAAACTCATGTTAATCGCAATTTCACTACTAGTACATTTCTATTTTTTGGATTTTTAGATGAAGTTTGAGATCACACAGTTTAGTATTTTTCGATTCCAGCAGCTATAAAAATAATGATTTCCAGTCAAATCGGCCCCAAGTCAAATCGGCCACAGTCAAATCGGCCCCAGTCAAATCGGCCCTAAATCAAATCGACCCCAAGTCAAATCGGCCCCAAGTCAAATCGGCCTCAAAATGAAAGTCAAATCAGCCCCAAAAAATAAAAATAAAGAAAGAATAAATAAATAAAAATTAATTGTTTCTGAACACCGAAATAGAAATAAACCCTTTTATATATACAAGGGGTTAATTCAATGACAGAAGGCAAATCCAACGTCCTCCCCATGACCAATGCACTCGTACATACATGAGAACAATGCCATTCATATACAGAGGTCATCAAGGGCCAGTGCCTAAAGGACATTTAGACTGGAAATGATTAAACAAAATGAAATTAAAGTCCTCCTCATGGCCAAAGTACATGGAGGAAATTTGCATCATATATATGCAGACAATTTGGGATGATACCGGCTACAGTACAGTCAGAACTAGGCCGGTTCCCTCTTCATTTTGATATATTAAAGCAAATTTTAAGATTTTGGCATAGACTTGAAAATCTAGATTCATCTTTCCCACTTCTTAAAGCTGCATATAAATGTACTAAAAATTTATATGAAGGCAAGTAACCATCATGGTATGGCTCTGTAAAACATATTTTGCAAAATATGCCAAGCTTAACTAATTTCTTGACAGACAAAACATCAACCTTTAAATATAAATGCAATAAAATTGTAAAACAACACTATTTAGAATTAAAGAGGGAAAATTAAGGACTTATTTAAAAATAAAAACCAATTTTGGATATGAGAATTATTTGTCAATCATTAAACATTTTGAGCAGAGAAGAAGGTTGTCCAAATTAAGAATATCAGCTCACAAATTACAAATAGAAATAGGAAGATACCAGGGTACTCTCCGGGAAAACCGCATCTGTTGCAGGTGCACTTCGGGTCGGATAGAAGATGAGATCCATTATTTACTTCATTGTACTTGCCATGCAAATCATAGGAAAATTTTTACTACATATTTGACATCTGAGTGTCAAAATTTTCAAAATTTAGATGACAAATGTAAACTCATATGGATCTTAAATAATGAAGACCCAACTATACTCAGATATCTTTGTCAATATCTTTTATCAACAACTATTTGATTAAATGGAATTGGAGATCTGCAAACTGGATGACCTGCATTGAGCATGAGAAAGACAATATTCTTTTTGGCATCGTCCCTTGATGCTCGCTGCTGGTTATCCAAAAGCTCTGATCCCTTTCCATGTTCCAAACAATATTCCTTCCACATCAACATGGCCGGTCTCCACTAGACACAAGTAGGACTTTATTCCATTTAGCATCGACTCAAGGTGTCTCTTGCAGATTGGTGATGAATCGCCTGATAGATATGTATATGTTCTCTCTCATCCCCCCCCCCCCCCCCCTCATATATATGTGAGTAAGTGTATGTACGTTTATGTGCATATATCTCCTTTCCTGCCCGAGTGTGCCTGCACCACAATTATTGATATTTCACCGCGAATATTTAGGTTGATATATTGTTGTTGTGAATCAATCATAATTGTTATTTGTATTGTTGTTGTGTATCAATCATAATTGTTATTTGTATATGCCCTCCTGGGGCCCTGATTTGGTTAATAAACTTATTTATATTTATATTTATATTCCTATAGTCAGACGTTTATATTTAGTTTATTTTCGTATCAATGGTAAACATTTACTGCTACAAAACATAACTGTTCTTACTAGACAGTTTTAATTCTTCAATAATTTTGACTTGGGGCCGATTTGACTTGGGGCCGATTTGACTGGGGCCGATTTGACCTGCTTTCAAAATAATAAAACACTCTCAATAATACTAATTCATATAATAACTATTTTAAATATTGTTTTAATAAACTTTTATTACGATTGTAAACATTTGAAAGGGTACCTCAAGGGCTAAGTTGTATGGTGAATTAGGGTGGGACTCCTTGCAAAACAGACATAAGAAGCAAAAACTTATTCTAATGTTCAAAGCTCTGCAAGGAGAGCTACCCAACTATATACCAAATAATAGTATTTCTTATATTAATATTGAACCTAACTACATGGTTAGAAACCCCAGATTCATCACCCCTCCCTAATGTCTCACCAAGTCATATAGGGATAGTTTTTTAGCTCACCTTCCCAAAGGCAATGTGAACTTTTGCCATCACTTGGCGTCCGTCGTCTGTCGTTAACTTTTCACATTTTAATCTTCTCCTCTGAAACCTCTTAGCCAAATGAACTGAAACTTGGTTTGAAGCATATATGGCAGATCCTCTATATAGTTTGCTAATTTCGTCCCGATCCATTAACAAACATGGCTGCCACAAGCAATTCTTGTTTCTGATTGGCCGATTTTTTTTAATCTTCTCCTCTGAAACCGTTTTGCCAAATGAACCGAAACTTGGTAGGAAGCAACTTTGGAAAGTCCTCTGTAAAGAGTGCTCATTTCGTCCCGATCAGTTAACAAACATGGTCGCCACAGACAATTCTTGTTTCTGATTGGTTGATTTCTTAAGAATCTTCTCCTCTGAAACCGCTGAGCCATATGAACTGAAACTTGGTAGGTATCATCTATGGGCTGTCCTCTATAAAGATTGCTCATTTCCTCCCGATCCATTAACAAACATGGCTGCCACAGGCAATTCTTGTTTCTGATTGGTCGATCTCTAAAAATCTTCTCCTCTGAAACAGTTTTGTCAAATGAAGCGAAACTTGACAGGAAGCATCTATGGAAGGTCCTCTATAAGGTTTGCTCATTTCGTCCCGATCTATTAACAAATATGGCCACCACAGGTGATTCTTGTTTCTGATTGGCTGATATTTAAAATTATTCTCCCCAAATGAACGAAAACTTGGTAGGAAGCATCTATGGAAGGTCCTGTATCAAGATTGCTCATTTCGTCCCGATCCGTTAACAAACATGGCCACCACAGCCAATTCTTGTTTCTGATTGGTCAATTTCTAAAAATCTTCTCTGAAACCGCTTTGTCAAATGAACCGAAACTTGATAGAAAGCATCTATGGAAGGGCCTCTATAAGGATTGCTCATTTCATTTTGATTCGGAGACAGACATGTCCGCCATAGGCAATGCTTGTTTCTGATTGGTCGATTTCTAAAAATCTGTTTCTCTTAAACTGCTTAGCCAAATGAACCAAAATTTGGTGGGAAGCACCTATGGAATGTTCCGTATTAAGTTTCCTCAAAGCCCAATGAAAGGTGAGTGACACAGGCTCAGTCCACTGAACCTCTAGTTTCCAACTGTTCTGGATTTATGAAACAAACTAGATAATGATACTAGGAACATTCAGTCATTATCTTCATTCAAGATTAAACTTAATGAAGATGTTGATAAATCTCCTAGCTTCTACTCTGGTTCTCGCAGCTTAAATATTTGGCATTGCCAACTTTGAAATGAAGCAAGCAGCTTATATCACCACTTGTTTCAGTCTCATCTGTCCGACAGCTCCCAGTGTGCCTGTCGGGATGCAATTGAAAATAATTTCCATTATTTTTATGTTTGTCCATTGATCATAAGACACAGAATACAACTTTTTAATTCTCTAAGAAAGTTTCAAGATGTTTTAAATTTTGATATATTATTGAAAGGCTCACCAATCCTTACTGTGGAGGAGAATACTGAGATATTCGATGCTGTTCACCATTTCATTACTGATAGTAAAAGATTCACATAATTCAATAAATTTTCCTTTTCTCTGTATTTGGTTATATAACATTGAAAAGTCTTCCCATATATAGCTCCAAATCTTGAAATTTTTCAGTTTAATTAATAGCTATAAATCTTTTAATTATTCAGGTCCCCTTCCCACTCCCCTCTTTACCCAATTTGTACTTGCCTATCTCAACCACAATCACTATTTTGTTTAGATATTTCCCCCTTTATTTACTTATTTGTCTCTTCTTCCTCCATCTCTCCCAAATTCCCGTTATTCAATTATAAATATATATATATACTGAAAAAGAGTTAATTCATATTGATATGGTGGACCTCACTTAATTAGTGATTTTGATCACAGGCATTTGACCGATGGACCTTAATTTCCCCGTGTTTGCCACGGGGGTATGTATTTTCAGGGCTAGTAACGATGTAGGGCTTCTATTTGTGGGTCCTGGGTCCACACGAATACTAAAAAAAAACAATAAGTATTGAACAAAGAATCAAATATCATAAATATCTTCTTGTTTCAAAATGTCTAAAGAATGAAGCACCTGTATATTTAAAAAATAAAATCCAATACTTGTCTGATAGAAATCCTTACTCTCTCCGAAATGTTGTTAGTGAAAAATTACAAATCCAAAAGGCAAAAACTGAACTTTTTAAGAAAACTTTTACATACTCTGGACCAAAGTTATGGAATGAACTTCCGTTTTCAATACAGCAAGCTTCTTCTCATAATGCATTTAAAACAAAAGTTAAAAGTCTCATTTTAAATGATGATGTACCTTAAATTACCATTAAATGTTTACTAAATCTTTTTGTGTATACTTATTACAATGTATTGCTTCTTGTGTGTAACTTTTATATAGTGTACTTTACAATGTATGTTTAAATATGTCAATGAGGGCCTCAGGGAAGATTAGTTATTAACTATCTGTGTAACCCTCTACAAATAAAGAAT
The DNA here is from genome assembly GCA_963383655.1 of Bathymodiolus septemdierum. Classification (NCBI taxonomy): domain Eukaryota; kingdom Metazoa; phylum Mollusca; class Bivalvia; order Mytilida; family Modiolidae; genus Bathymodiolus; species Bathymodiolus septemdierum. The sequence goes on along the minus strand of OY726529.1, from coordinate 2,695,501 downwards.
TTATTATTATTATTATTATTATTATTATTATTATTACTACTCTGTTAAGATACTTACCCAAGCTTTTGTATTTGTAATATTAATATTGTTATGTCAAACACTTAAAAAAATATTTTATTTTGTGAGAAATTAAATTTATGAAATTTACAGATTTGATTAATAGATAATGTTTCAAAAATGAAATGAAAATTTGTAATATTGAAATTGTTATATGTCAAACTTAAAGTACAAATATTTGAAATAAAATGAAAATTTTAATACTTTAATAGATTATTTAATGGGTTGTAATATAACAAAGATACATGTATGTGTCACGCTTATTAATGAGATTTATCAGTCAAATGTATACTTAATTATGTTTGTTAGTATATGAGTGCTTGTATTATTGTTAGCATATACACTCGTGGACAAAAGAAACGTTGCAATATAAAAATATTGATAAAATATAATTTTTTTATCGGAGAAATATTTTCACTTTATACCAATGTTTACCAGGTTGAATTGATTATACAGGTAAGGTAAGATTTGTTTGAAACTCATTAGAGCGTTACGTTATCGAACACAGTCGTATACGCTATTTTCGCACCAAATGTCGTGCATGTGCAGGTGATTTGTGTCATGTTTGTACCCAGTTGACAGCTGTTGATATCAGAAGTAAGAAAAACAATCTTTTTTTCCCAATCTGCTCTTCAAAACTTCAAAACATAATGCCCCGTTGAGACAATGCTAGCAAAGAGAGGGCAATTGGAATGCTGCAACTCGGCGCTACGCAAGGTGATGTTGCTAGATGTTTTAGAGCTGCGAGAAACACCATTTGGAGATTGTGGAACAGGCATAGAACCACAAATTCAACTGCTGATCGCCATAGATCTGGTAGACCAAGATTAACAAAGACAGACAAGACAGGTTGATTAGATTACGTCATTTACGCAAAGGAACTGAAAATCCGTCCAATACCGCAACTAGTATTCCTGGTCTACGCCGCATTAGTCGGAGGACTACTCAACGTCACTTAGCTGAGGCAGGACTTCATGCCAGGAGACCATATCGGGGTCCCATGTTGACACAATGTCATTGTTAACATCGTTTAGAATGGGCAAGACGTCATTTGCGATGGCGACTGGCTGACTGGCGACGGGTCCTGTTTACTGTCGAATTCCATTTCCTGTTACGTCGAGTAGATGGGCGGAGAAGAGTCTATCGTAGACGTGGTGAACATTGTGCTGACAATTGTGTTCTTCGTCACAACCGTTTTGGTGGGGGAAGTGTAACGATGTGGGCCGGAATTACAACAAATAGACGCACACATCTTGTGACAATCAACGGCAGTTTTAACGCCGAAAGCTACAGAAACGAGATCCTAGCACCTCATGTGCTACCTTTTATTGCAGCAAATGGAGCTACGTTTCAACAGGATAATGCTCGTCTGCACGTTGTAAGGGCCAATATGACTTTTTGCATCAAAATCAAAATAACGTTGATGTACTGCCTTGGCCTGCCCTTTCGCCAGATCTTTCACCAATAGAACATTTTTGGGATCAATTAGACCGGCAAGTAAGAAGGAGAGCACAGCAACCGGAAATGCTAGACCAACTCCGTATTGCATTGGAAGATGAGTGACAGCGAATTCATATGGCGTCAATTAATCGTTTAATTGTGTCTATGCATCGACGTTGTCAAGCTGTGATCGATAATAGAGGCTCTTTCACCAGATATTGACTTTGTAAACTTGCACATTGATTACGTCAAGTAACAGAGTGTAACGTTGGAAATTGTGGACATAACATTTCTGCATATACTGATTTTTCTGTGCTTTAGACATAGCAGATGTAATTTTAGACACGTACATAGGTATTGTATAACAAAATAAATTAATTTATATATTTATATGTGCAATGTTTCTTTTGTCCATGAGTATATATTGAGTTTTCCAATATTTTTTCAAAGCTATTTACAAAATTACTTAAATCACTAGTGCTTATAATTACTTTATATTAAATACAAATTAATCAATCAATATTTCATATCAAAGGAGAAATTGCAAATTATATAATATAATTTTTTTTTTATTTATTATACAATAAATTAGCCATTATTTCTAATTAAAGTAATTGTGTGAATAGCTCTATATAAAAATTTGGAGAAAATAATGAAATTTCTATATATTTTTTTGCTATTATGTTTTTTGACATAAATAGAAGGATTTTTAAGAAATCCTTTTAAATCAGAGTATACATTTTAAATTGACAAAAATCAAAGCATATTTATACATTTATCAAATATATTATATGAAAATTAAAGTATTTTTTATAAAATTTGTTCATATTTATTTCTACAATTACCACAGTGGTCAACCACATCGGTGATGTAATGTTTGCCTTGAGTGTGATAGGTTGTGAGATTGAGCTGCAGTGTATCAAATCAAAGACTTTAAAATTGGTATTTGTTGCTTCTCCACTAAGCAGGTAGAATTAAGGAGAAATAGAATACACTATGACCAATTCGTACCATATAGAAATAGATTACACTATGACCAATTCGTACCATATAGAAATAGATTACACTATGACCAATTCGTACCATATGGAAGCAGGCGCGTAGCTGCCTTTACGCAAAAAATCAATTGCTTGCACATCATTTTGGCAAAATAAAATTGTTTTGTTTGCACTAAGAAATATTATTACTGACATGGGAAGAATCCCACTTTTTCAGTGTAATTAATAATCATTATAGCCTGTTTTATATGCGATCTGGTAGAAGAGAGTGAAATTGTTATTAATCAGTTAACTTCGGAACGAAACAACCAAGCTGTGTGAGACCCGATCGTTATTTGATATGGCCGTTTCTATTGCCGATCAGTTTGAAATTCTACCGACTATTCCAAGGAGAACGGGCCGACAGATCAACCGAGCTGGTCATCCCGCTGATAACCTTAGCCAGTTTTGGCAGCGGTCTATGTACTACCCGTTTATGGACTATTACATATCAGAGCTTATCGCCAGATTACTTGGAAATGGCGGCAGATACCAGGCACAATACTTGATACTAATGAACTTGCCTAGACTAACACCAGACACCGTAGACGTTATATTTGACACATGCAAAACCGATTTTTTGGTCATTGTGTTGTCTGATATACAGATTCTGATTATCCCTTATACACATTCTGATTGCCCCTTTGGTATCTTTTGGTCATTGTGTTGTCTGATATACAGATTCTGATTGCCCCTTTGGTATCTTTTGGTCATTGTGTTTTCTGATATACACATTCTGATTGCCCTTTTGGTATCTTTTGGTCATTGCGTTTTCTGATATACAGGTTCTGATTACCCCTTTGGTATCTTTTGGTCATTGTGTTTTCTGATATACAGATTCTGATTGCCCCTTTGGTATCTTTTGGTCATTGTGTTGTATGATATACAGATTCTGATTGCCCCTTTGGTATCTTTTGGTCATTGTGTTGTCTGATATACAGGTTCTGATTACCCCTTTGGTATCTTTTGGTCATTGCGTTTTCTGATATACAGATTCTGATTGCCCCTTTGGTATCTTTTGGTCATTGTGTTGTCTGATATACATATTCTGATTACCCCTTTGGTATCTTTTGGTTATTGTGTTGTCTGATATACAGATTCTGATTCTGATACAAATAATGGACTAGATCCCCTGTGCAGTGTGGTACTGGATAATGGACTAGATCCCCAGTGCAGTGTGGTAGATAATGGACTAGATCCCCTGTGCAGTGTGGTAGATAATGGACTAGATCACCTGTGCAGTGTGGTAGATAATGGACTAGATCACCTGTGCAATGTGGTAGATAATAGACTAGATCACCTGTGCAGTGTGGTAGATAATGGACTAGATCGCCTGTGCAGTGTGGTAGATAATGGACTAGATCCCCTGTTCAGTATGGTAGATAACGGACTAGATCCCCTGTGCAGTGTGGTAGATAATGGACTAGATCACCTGTGCAGTATGGTAGATAATGGACTAGATCACCTGTGCAGTGTGGTAGATAATGGACTAGATCGCCTGTGCAGTGTGATAGATAATGGACTAGATCCCTTGTGCAGTGTGGTAGATAATGGACTAGATCCCCTGTGCAGTGTGGTAGATAATGGACTAGATCCCCTGTGTATTGTGTTATATAATGGACTAGATCCCCTGTGCAGTGTGGTAGATAAAGGACTAGATCCCCTGTACATTGTGATAGATAAAGGACTAGATCCCCTGTACAGTGTGATAGATAATGGACTAGATCACCTTTCGTGTTAAATCAAAGACTATACAATTGGTATGTGTTGCTTCTCTGCTTAACATACAGCATTAGGGAATATGAACAAATACTATATCAGGATACTATGTCCGAGTGGACAGTTGTTTCAGTGAGCTAGGACTATAACTCTCCAACTAAGTGTGTTGGTCTATAGTGGGAACGTCATCATTATCTCATTGAAATATATTCTCGCTATTATATGGTTGAGACATACTCACTTTGCGCTAAAACAACTATCACACACTCACACACTCGACCCCCATTCGAGTCAAACAAATCAAAAACTATAAAATGGATATGTGTTGCTTCTTAGGAAATGGACATGCCTTTATAGTTCTGTAAACAACAGCTTGAATTTCATGTACATTTTTAATGTTTTATATTCGTTTTATACATTGCCGAAATGTCTGGATTCAGCAATCAATAAAAAAAAGAATTCTAAATCTGAGTCCGATATCGGACAACATGTCTCGTCGATCCACTGCCACTCAACGACAATCACTCACTCAAAAAGTTATGGCATTTTAAAATTATATTCAACAACCGTCGGCTTTAAACCAAAGGGACTTTGGACTCTCCAGTAATGAACCATAAATATAATTTCACGTGAAATAGGTATAATTTGCAATATATTTTGTTTATTTATTTCTGAAAAATTATTGTCGCCAATTTATATGCAAAACAAATCAGTTTTCATTGATAATTTTTTTGGGGTATAATTTGAAGAATAAATAGTGAATTTCTATGTCAGAAAGAGATATAATCCGATTCTTGTCTAACATGAAGAAACAATTACGGTTCAGCTGTAAAACATCCCCCCTTTTTCCAAAAGTTAAATGGTGGATTCCTCATTCCATATTAATATATCAAATTCCTGAAAGTATCAATATATTTAATCAAGCTGTTTTTTAGAGTCAGACTAATCGATCACACTGCTGATCAAGATATATTGAACATATTGCTCCCTTTAAAATGTGTATTAGCCTATTAAACTGTTGTAGTTGTCAGTCTGAATCAGACTTGGGGTCAATTATATTCAAACGTAATCGATTACTTTACAATTACTTTGCAATTTTCATGATTACATTACATTACGATTACATCAATTTTCAAATGTAATCGATTAAATTACAATTACTTTGTAAATGTAATCGATTACATTACTGATTACATTTAATGTCATGACAACCAATATATTAGTGTTTTATGTTATTTTGTCTCATGCGCATCTGTCCAATATCTCTTATTTAATGTATTTCTGATTCAGAACTATGAATTACAATTCAGTTTAATGTGATCATTGCATGATGCAATAACATACAGTATATTGTAAATTATAAACAGCAATTCTCATTTTCCTTTTTTTCATAAAATAAAATAAAATATGTTGTGTCTTATTACTATGACCAATATTCATTCCATCTTATACTATTTATATAGTAATGTTGTGTTAGCAATGACTATGCCAATATAGTGGTCAGAGTTGAAGACATAGTGCACGACCCGAAGGAGAGTGCACTATGTCTTCAACTCTGACCACTATATGGCATAGTCATTGCTAGCACAACATTATTATTATTATTATGCTGACTGTTATATGTAGACAAAATATATTGAGAACTATTATATATGTAGAGAAAATATATTGAGAACTATTACAATAAAGGAGGTCTTGATATTGGTGACTAATATATTGGATCAGATAGTCTTGAAAGCGTGAGAATATTCTGTTTCATTTAAGGCTTTAAAAATATAAAGATTTTTGAAGTTTGAAATTTAACTAGAACTGTGAGTAACCTCACTGAGTGATACCCCCCGATTGCAATACTATGATGTTCAAACTTTGGAATACAGGTATATTAGCAAGTTAATTATCTCCCCTTCTAAATTTTAGACAGTAACGGTATTCCTTCATGCACATCTGCAGGTTGTGGACTACAACTGTGTAAAGTTTCATAAAAATTCAATAAGCAGATTAGTAGGAGTTGCGCTTACAAGGTACCTGCCACCCCCCCTTTTCGTGAAAGTATAAGTTAAATTATCTCCCCTTTTAAGTTTTGGACAGCAACCATATTCCTTCATGCACATCTGCAGGTAGTGTACTACAAATGTGTAAAGATTCATAAAAATCCAATAAGTCGTGTAGGAGGAGTTGCGCTTACAAGGTACATGGACGGACAGGGTGATTCCTATATATCCCCCCCCCCCCCCCAAAAAAAAACTTTGTTTGCGGGGGTATAATTAACAACAATAACAAAGTATTAAAAACAGTAACATTATTACGGAAATGATGCTTAATTTAAAGCGTTTAGACGACTATGATAGATTGACAGATTGGATCCGCCCCTTACACGTGGACTACCTATATATAGTTTGACAGACAGCTGAAAACCCAACCTTCCCCGCGTGAAACTGGCATAGTAGATGTACTATTTTCGCATAGTATATCAACGCTATATAATTCTTTGTGATATATGCCAAAATATCGTATGCAGGGGCGGATTTAGAGGGGGCGTGCGGGGCATGCGCCCCCCCCCCCCTAAAATTCGCAAAGCATATGTTATACAACGTTAATTAAGCAGTTCAACAAGCAACTTTTTCATAAATGGTTAACTCGTGACCTGTAGTAAAATATTCCTACACATTGTAAATACACGTTGGGTGTGTTCGTTGATTCATATATGGATTCGCCGACAATTTCCGCTTTTGTTTGTCTATAAACAAGAACGGTCGAATCATATGTTTTCAATGAATGAATCAAACGACGAAAAGAAAAGCTCCATCCGGACGGGCAGTATTAACTAGAACCACCCGAAAGGACAAGCACCGAAAGTACAGATCAATTAGTGAAATGAGGAATACGTTAAAACTAAACCAATAGTTATTTGAAGGGTTAAAATATCGTGATCGATCAGTCATGAGTTGAACAATTCGCATCACGGTTGTTCAAAAAAAGTTTTACTTTAGGTTTTTATAATCTGACAAAAATATACTTTTAACAATTATCCGACAAAATTAAGACTCAAAATCAAGTTTTTTTGGTCTGATAAAAAGTGGTGTGGTTGGTTCAAAATTGTCGTTCAAATAAATGTCTAATTCCTAAAATCCCCAGAGCTTCCGGGGAGCTTTGCCCCCCCCCCCCCCCCCCTGAACCCTCTACCATGGTTCTACCCTGGACCAGCTGAAGACCTTAAGCGGTCCTCAGACTTCTCGCCTATTCAGCCCCCACCCCACCCCCCCTAACCACAAAACCTGGTTCCGCCCCTGGTATGAACTTATATTACAAAAGAAATTTACAGACAGCATAATAATAGTAAATATTATAACGTACATTTGCATATTTTAATAATATATATCAAATAATTTCAAGCATCCTGTCAAAAGTTTATTGCGGATAATAAACTAGCAGTTAACATTATTTATGACATCAAATTATGTAACAATCACCATTAAAATATTTCACACCATTTGAATGTGTGTCCTTGATATATAATTCAGAAGATAAAAAAGCAAGTCATTCTGATTCTAAAAACTTGCTTAAAGATATGTACAATTTCTCAGTCTAAATGTGAAATTTAAATCCTTAATTTATGTAAATAGACTTAATAAAATATCCATTACAAGTTGCGTAGTATTACTATAACCCACAAATAATGAAAATTATCATATAATTCAAAGGAAAATCCGCATCCAAAATAAGAAGTAGAAATATCACATATCTCTGAATATCAGATGCAAGCCCCAAATCCAATATTTTATAAATATTACAACTTGCTATTTATCAGTTAATTTGTAATATGCATGATTGAAAATATTTTGTTATTCTACTACGAGCATCATAAATAAATGTTTCTGAAAATTACAATTTACATAATGCTTTTTATATAATATCTTTAGGAACCGACCATTTAATTTGCAGGGTGGGTGGGTGGGGGGTGGGGGGTTGGTTATGCTTTTTTTGTTTCGTTCAGAATTTTTTTTTCGGACAACATAATTTTTTTTTTGTCGCGCAAAGCGCGAATTTTTTTTCCAGAATATAACATTAGGTTATGTGGCTAAACCTCTGAATCAGATTATTATTTTTTTTCCTCCACCAAAATCAGAATATTTTTTTCAGCAACATCGGGAATTAGAATATTTTTTTAGAAAAAAACCATAACCCCCCCTGGAAGTTAAATGGTCCGTTCCTTATTGAAATTTAGATCTCTTTTTAAACTTGTATTAGAAATTTTCATGAGATACTTATGTTTTGGTTCATATAAAATATTTCTTTATCTTATGGGAATCATGAGGACATGGTGATAGTCTTTCATAGAAGCAATTTAATATATGAAATCTTGTTGTGCTTTACACAAACCGACGAACTGTTTTCACTGAAATTTTGAAACCCTACAGAAATTGAAATTGAGATATTATTTGTTTTGATATCAAGTCTTTGAAGCCATAATTAATATTTAATATTTTTTGTAGCTGTAATAGTTTTGATTGCAATTAAACATAGAATAATATCTTTTGATAATGTTGTGATTGCCACTTTATTTTAATAGATTTTTTGAAGTTTTTAACAATTGAATTTCATAGCATATTTTTTTCATTTAGATGTCAATAAACTTTATATTTTTTCTAGTAAACCATTCTACATTATTTCTTTAATAAATTTCATGAAGAAAATTCATTAGCATAAATCATACATTAAATATCTAAGGAGATATATGTTTCAGTTAAGACAAAGATAAATTGGAAAAAATATGATTTTTTGGCGTGAAATCGTGATTTTTCACACGAAATACCCCACAAATTTTCGAGCCTCCCTTCGCAATTGGAAAGAATATGATTTTTTGGCGTAAAATCGGGTTATTTCACACAAAATACCCCAAAGATTTTCGCGCCTCCCTCCGCTCTGTGCAATTTTGTTTAGGTGCGCCCCCTAACTTGAAATCCTGGATCCGCCCCTGACTATATATAGGCTACGAAATAGTACTCTCTGTATGGATAATATTTCACAGGGGCGGATCCAGGATTTCAAGTTAGGGGGGGGGGGGGGGTGGGCTCACTTAAAAAAATTGCGCCGAGTGGAGGGAGTCGCGAAATTTTTTGGGATATTTCGTGTGAATCCGCCCCTGTTTCATGAATACTATCCAAAACGAACGTATTTAAATAGGATATCAGTGACACAGAAGAAAGATGGATCTTAAAATCGGTCATAGCATTCCTCACCAGTCAGGTTGGCACCTTCTTTATTAATGTGTTGCTTGTCTGGGTGGCCCACAGCGAATTTCCCAAATGCTCGTATGGCAAGTCCGCTTCTGGGTGTATGTTATATTTTATCCCGACAAAATAAATATCGTCATACATATTATCAATAGGGAACATTTTTATTTGGGATAGAATTTATTTGTACACCTCTCAGGCGCGGATCCAGGATTTACGTCAGGGAGCACACTTCTTGGCGAGGGGTCTGGGCACCGCCTAGGTCCCCATCGGGTCCAGGACAGCCCCAGGGGGATGGGGTCGAAGCCCCCAGGAAGCTCCTGGGAATTCGAAAATATAGGGCCTCTTTTCTGAACCGAAATTGAGTAAAATTGTACCATGTGTGGCATGATGCTTCACATCGAAGGTACGTACAATGAAATATACTATTTTACTTTCGCTCGTTTTGCACGTAGTTCATCAGATTCGGCATCCATGATTGCATAAAGTGAAATGTAACCGATGCCGGTTTTTACATGATCCGGAACGGGGCACGTAAGAATATTCATTGCAATGGAGAGATGAGTCGAAAGAACAAAGTGTTAATATCACGTATTTAACATCAAGCGATTGTCAGTCCAGTCACGCCAATCCTTTTGTTTTTCTTTTTTATTTAGGGGGGGGGGGGGGGGGGGAGCACCGGGTGCGCCCCAGCCTGGATCCGCGCCTGCCTCTAACATTATGATTCTTTATTGTTTGTGAACTTTTTCTGGTTGTGAATCTTGACTAAAATAGTGTTCGCTTGATGTTAAAGTCAACAATAAATCAATTATTGATTAGAATTTATTGGTCAAAGAAAAGACGAGTTACCTCCCTAAACATGAAGATTATACATGTATATCGAAAAAGCTGATACATATTTTCGATTTCCTTACAAATAAGGAAGATTTTGTTAAGTAGAAGCGAACTGTTTTGAATATTCCCAACATGTATTGCTTTGGCTTCAAAAAACACACCTTTACTTCTTGATTGATTAATATTCGGCTTCATGGATAACATTTCATTTTTTTTTATTTTACCAAAAAAGTGTGGGGGTGCATTAGCCCTCTGGTCCCTACGCCTATGAAATATACGTGTAAAGGATATATTCAAATAAGTAAAGAGACGTGTGGTGGCTAATTTATCGACGTAATTTATCTACGAAGTGGACGTTATATCAAGCAATAGGTGGCAATGTATCAATACAATGAAGCCACATACGATTAATTTATGAAGGGGCCGTCATGGTCGTGATTGCATGGTAGCTGGATTTTCAAAGATCAGTGCAATCAGTGTCTATCACCACTAAGGTTGTGAGTTCGAATCACACTAATGACTAGGTATACTCGATACAACATTATGTGATAAAGTTTGTCAATGACTTGCGACAGGTCGGTGGTTTTCTCCACCAATGGAATTGACCGCCACTATATAACTGAAATATTGTTGAAAGTGGCGTTAAACACCATAATACTAACCCTAACCCATTAATTTATTGATAGCATGTAGTAGTTTTATTCACGAATCTGTTTTTGTATCAAATAACCTGGGTCTTTTTAAAGTGCTGATACAAAATGTTTTTAAAGTAATGATACCATATATTAAAGTAATGTTACACCACAATATCATGAAATTTTTGGATTAATTTTTTTTTACTTAATATGCCACTTAATTTAACTAAAATCAACTGCATGACATTAAAAATCCGCTCAAAAGCAGAATTTATGAACAAATCGCAAAATATTTGACAGCAGAAAATTACTGTTGTAACAGTAATGCAAATGATATGCGCGTGACCCAAGATTTGAACTCTTTCGGGGAGATTGTATAACGGGTGTGTTCGATTTGTGTTTAAATTATCTCCCTTTTGGAAACCTAGCTGACAAGAGTAGACATTTATTTTTATGTTGATATGCTTTATTGATATATGTTGTAATGATAAGGCTATTTGTAATATATTTATCGTATTTAAACATTGACAAACTTCTGCGATTAAAATTTGTTAAGAAATTTGCAGAATTAAAATAATAAACATACCATTGTCAGGGTGACGAATGTTTTATATAATACTTAATGTTTCCATTTTCAGGAATCATTTGCTATTAACAGTATGGCCTACTAATAAAAATAAAGATAGAAAAAACTATGGCCTGCTTAGTATAACCACAGGGACTTCTCACTATCCAGGTAAATATACTATCAATGTATAAACATATACAAGGGCGGACATCTTTTTTACCCCCGCTCGCTTCAAGTCGTGTTTGTTTTTTAAATTCCTTCTAATATATTCAAAACCCTGTTTGGTTCAAAACCCAAGACCTTATTCTTTTCAAAAAATATCATGACCTCCCCTCGACTACCTCTTGTGAAGGCGCAGCGGTGGTTTTTGTCAGGAATTCGCCTGAGTAGAGAACAACATGGACCCAAAGTGAAAGTAAGTCTAACTCACGCACGATCGTGATTTTCTCCGTGTATCGGTTTCCCCCACCTGTAAAAATGACATTCACAATATAAATGAAATATTGTTGACAAAGGCGAGAGAACAATAACAGTAACCTTAGTCGTACAATGGTGGTCATGTCACATGGTAATAGTCATGAAATGAAGATATATACACCGCAGCTTTAGAAATTCTTTGAATAGAATTTAAATTTTTTAAATCGAGGAATTGAAAAGGTTATTTAATTATTTTTTGCAAGGTACATTGTGCATATGATTCGACCAGGAAATAAAACATTTGACAGTGATTATTTTTTTCCTATTGAAGATCAAGAGTTTTAAATACACCTGGATAGACCGAGTAGGTGCACGTGTGTGCCTCTCAAAACAGGTTTGACTATATTTATTTTATTACTTGTATAGTTATTTTTAATTATATGCTTAATGCGTCTATGGACAAATTTGTCATTTCGATTAAGTATGTGAAAATGTTTCTCATTAATTAAACGAGCATTTGTTGTCGATCGTATGGCAGCGGCATAAAAGTGGAAGGGACAGTGTTTGGGTCATTCTCTGACAACCTTTACAATAGTGATGGTAAAGACTGCAATTGTGTCCCATTAATATTACAGAAAAACTACAAACTTAAATTACAATAAAAGTTGATATGTCGTTTGTTCATGTTAAAGTGTATTTATTTCATTAAAAGATTTATAGAATACATTAAGGGCACAGGCACTTGTTTCATTCAAAAAATATGCCCTTTTCCCCTTCCCTGCTTCGCTTCAATATGTTTCGCTTATTTGTGATCCTTTCGCTGACCCAATTATATTGTTACACTCCCGAGATATTTCTCTTTTCGACTGCCACATTTAAATATACCTACCGGGCCCCCCTCAGACGAATTGGACAACAATATTCAGCGAAAGTAAGGAAGAGGAGGGAACATATATTTTTTGAATGGAACAAGTGCCTGTGATTAAGGGATACGTCAAATAACGGATTTACAAATTCTCTTTTTTACCGTCACATATAGAATAATACACGTGACGGTATTGTCCCACGGCAGGTATGATTATAGAAAAAAAGAATTAAAACTTAAAAAATGATGTTTCTTTATGTTTTAAAGGTTTAATCATTACAGTAAACATTAAAAAATAATATTCTTAAAGATTTATATATTTTTTATTTAAAATATTTCCTTTATTTACTCTGAAATGTGTGTCCCATGAATTTCTATCTTTATACTCACGAAAATTTAACGTTGCAGAACGTCTAATATACATGTGACTCAGAGATCGTAGTCACGTTGCTACTTTCCTGTTTAGTTCATCTATGTAAAGAAACGGCATCGTGGATCGACTGTCAGCAGGAATCAAAGAAACAAGCCAGTATCTCCATTAAAATGCATTAAAGTAATAATTTTTTTATTAGAATAACGAAAATTTCAAATATCTTTTAAACTGTAGATTTTAAATTAGAAATGTAAACGAGAGTTTTGTAGAGAATCAAGGGTACTAATTTAATTTGGAAGTTTGCAGACCAAAATGTGAACGGATTTGGCCCTGCTGATATAGAAAAATCGCATATTAAATTAATTTTTGGGTGTATATTTAAACAAAGTTTGATGAAATACGGAGGGAATAAGTCTATGAAAGAGAACATCCTGCGGCCGTGGGTTTTAATCCCTGAGGACAATAGAAACTCGAGGGTCACCCGAAATATTCCATTGTTTTCCGTAGAGTCCGTCACCATCTCCTACACGCACTATTGCGTTCATTGATTTTTACCTGTAAAAATTGGTTGCACTGGGATATTTTTCAGTATTTTAATTTTTTCACTAAATATATAGCACTTCTGTCTTTAATAGTGAACAAAAATGAAGTCTTCATATATAAAATGATGAATATATCATTGTCATTTTGTTCGATTCTGTATGACATTTTGAATTTATATACATGTAAGAAAATGGAACGAAAAATGAATTTTGAGATTGTGCAACTTCCTAATTAAAAAAAATTGTGTAAAGTCAAGTCGCGTAAAGTCGTGTAAAGTCAAGTCACATAAAGTCGGGTACAGTCAAGTCGCATAAAGTCGTGTAAAGTCAAGTCGCATAAAGTCGTGTAAAGTCAAGTCACGTCAAGTCAAGTTGCATAAAGTTGCGTAAAGTCAAGTCGCATAAAGTTGTGTAAAGTCAAGTCATGTAAAGTCGTGTAAAGTCAAGTTGCATAAAGTCGTGTAAAGTCAAGTTGCGTAAAGTCATGTAAAGTCAAGTTGTGTAAAGTCAAGTCGTGTAAAGTCGAGTCGCGTAAAGTCGTGTAAAGTCAAGTCGCATAAAGTCGTATAAAGTCAAGTCGCATAAAGTCATGTAAACTAAAGTCGTGTAAACTAAAGTCGTGTAATGTCAAGTCGCATAAAATCAAGTTACGTAAAGTCGTGTAAAGGCAAGTCTTTATATTTTCATATAATACTTTTTTGGTATCAGTAGGAGAAAATAGGAATGTTGTGTTGTGTAAGATAGTTTTGGAAAACAGCTTTTTTCTGACTAAGATTTGGGCACACCGTATCTTCTGTTTTAACATTGTGATAACTTGCATTATCTAACACAACCAAGCTAGGATATTTCATAGCAGGCATCAATTGATTTTCAAACCAATCAAGAAAGACAAAACTATTCATCTCCTGGTGATAGTCACCATCCTTTGATTTGACCAGAAGCACTAAATCGCAGCCATCAATCAAACCCTCACTTCGCGTACCTGCATGCATAATAATCAAACGTTTGCCTTTGCCCGAGGGTATTTTTGGGGCATCAGACCCATCATTCGGAAGCCACATATAATCTGTGAAGTGATTTTGGTTAAACCATGTTTCATCCTGGTACACGATATCATACCCTGCTTCCCTAAAATATTGCTTACCTTGTTTTACCTTGTCCCGAGGTCACACGTCTGGGCCTGGGACCCCTGATTGTGTGTTTCCTGTCACTCCCGGTCCATATACATCTGGCATAAATGTTATGTCGATGTTTTTCCAGTGTATGTTCAGCTGACTTTTGAACATATTGACTGTCTCAGATTCTACTATGCTTGCTGGCAATTTTCCCATGTATCCGTGGATACAGTTTCGTGACGTCATCCAACATGGCAACATTGATTTTCCAAAGAGAAGAACATTTTTCATTTGAGTTCGATTTATCTGAAATTTATCACAAATCATCATCAGTGAACATTTGTTGCAACACTGACATTTATTTACATAGAAAAGTGAATTTAAACAATAACTTTGATCTGAGAAAATTCGCAAGCAGGTCATATATTTACATCACATGATCATTCTTAGTAACACTAAAATCCACATAGAAAGTGAAGAAGCTATAAAATTTGAAAACTATCCATACAATATCAGCAGAAAATTTGGAGAGAAATAACATTTATATTATTTGATGATAAAGTTGAAGTTCGTGAGTTCAACGAAACTGAAACATCAACTTCCGTTGTTAAAATGTAAACATTGTACATGCAAACAGCTGATTACACATGGAACAGATATTGTGCTATTTTTCAGTCAGCACCGGCTCTTCCGAGCTAAACTGAAAACGCATCAATATAAGTACTTTATATCACTACAAGGTAAACATGAAGTCCGAATGTGTTAAACTAGTCCTTTCACTTTCAGCTATTATAATTGTCACATATGCAGTCACGATCATATGCTTACCTAGAAAAAGCCACCATAAACTATTATCAACAGATGAGTCTAAAGTAACTTTCTATGTTGATTCTATGTCATGGAGTCACATCACACCCAGCCTTTGTCTACACATTCAAAAACTTGAATTAACAATTGACAAGAACAAATTACCAAAATTGTTTAGAACATTTGTGCTTCTTACCTTAATACTAGCAAATGATATTCATCCAAATCCTGGACCGATACAATATCCGTGCGGAATATGTAGTAGATAAGCCAATAGCAACCACAGGGCAATGTCATGTGACAACTGTGAACACGTGGTTCACATCAAATGCGGCAACATCAGTTCAGTAGAATATAACAATATGTGTAATTGTGATAATATTATATGGTCATGTCCAAAATGTAAACAGAAGGAAACTATGAACCAAACATTACATAACGGCCAGACGGGCCAGCCAACACCAATAATAAACAATCAGGTGGATGACATGAACATTTCCAACATATCAACAGGAAGCAATACATCAATTAGTTCAACTCGGGACAATCACAACCTACTTACTATCCTTACAATGAACTGTCGTAGTCTCAAAAGTGAAGCTGAGAGAAACGAGCTCAATACAATTATTGAAACGCACCAACCACACATAATCCATCAACAGGAAACACATCTTGACAAATCTATACCCACATCAGAGATACTAGACCCAGAGCGATATCAGATAGTACGCAAAGACAGAACATGTAAGAAAGGCCACGAAGGAGGCGGGGTGATCAATGCAGTACGGAAAGACACTGTATGTAGTGGTGAAGACACCCTAGACACTGACTGCGAAATAGCGTGGACTAAAATACAACTCAAGGGTTGCAAAGCACTATACACCGGTTGTTTCTATCGCAAACCGGACAACGAACCATCAGCACTAGAGAACCTGAATAATTCACTATGTAAACTGACCCACAACAGCACTTTACCTAATGTTATTCTAACGGGAGACTTCAATTTGCCTGACATAGACTGGGATTAAGATGTTATAAAAGGTGGCTATACTATCAAATCAAGCCATAACTATTCAACCGAAATAAACCAACTTGCAATAGATTTAGTTGAGGAACACTGCTTACAGCAATGTGTAACTGAACCGACGAGAGAAAAGAATATTTTAGATCTAGTTCTAACTACCAACGAAAATCTCGTACATAAAGCCGATGTTATGGATGGAATGAGTGACCATCAAACGATAATAACAACTATAAATGCAAGACCGAAGATTATCAGGAACAAGTCAAGAAAAGTTTATCTTTATAAGAAAGGAAACCTAGATGCTGTTAAGGACTATCTAGACAATAAACTAAAAAGTTTCAAGGAAAAATATAAAGAAATGAACATCGAAGGATATTGGACCACCTTTAAATCACACCTTTTCAATGCAATGGACCAATACATACCATTAAAAACCCTAACATCAAGATGGAATATACCATGGATAAACCAAGACATCAAGAAAATGATACGTAAGAAGGAAAGACTATACAAAGCTGCCAAAAGGTACCAAACAGAAGATCACTGGAAAAAGTTCAAACAATATAGAGCACAAGTAAAGGCTGAAATTGACAAAGCACATAGAAAGTTCATCTTCGATATGTTAGAGGTAAATGGAACAGTGTCAAACAACACAACAACTAACCAACAAGATAACTATCGAATAGCGTTTGCCATATTTGGTTTGAATGATTCAAAGCTAATATCGTTTATTCCACAATTCATGTTCCGTGAAAAGGTGAATGTCATAGGAAATCTACGCTTAAAAAAATAGTGCAAATTGGAAAAATATTTTTTGTGACGAAGAATCTAGAAAACACGAATAATATATTAATGACCAAAAAGTCAAGGATACTTGAAACAGGACGACTTAATTATTCATTATCACTGTTTAATTACTATATCATAATTAAATAACGATTCATTTCTTACAGTGAGTGGTGACTCGGAAATCATAAGTTACGTCCATATTAGATTAAATACTTTAAAAAAAAAAAATATCACGTTTACTTAAGATTGACTTGAATCAGAGACAGCAATTTTTTTTAATCGATATAATTGCATACCTTTATATATCCTTTTATTCTCAAACCGACAGTGCATAACATATCTATAGAGAGAAATTACAATAACAAATAAAAAGACTTATTATGTTCAGATGCGGAATGTTTGTCTTCAAGAAATATGATAGACAAAACCATGTGTGAAGTTTTATGACGAAATGTCTACGATTTCTATGTAAATTTACGAGTTGAAGTTGCGGCTGTATCGAGAAACAGATACGGTGTTGAAAAAAACTGTTGATCTTCATAAAATATTGATAAATACAATACAACTTTATGTTTGTCTTCAAGAAATATGATAGACAAAACCATGGGTGAAGTTTTATGACGAAATATCTCCGATTTCTATGTAAATTTACGAGTTGAAGTGGGGAAATTTTATGTTTGATTTCTAAAAATCTTCTACTCTGAAACCACAGGTAAATTTACTTTAGCGATGTATTTTTATCTTGGACAAGAATTATGAGCGTCCTGATTGGATGACCGATTTAAAACACACTGACTCTGCATGATAAAAAGATGCATGTAAAAGAAATCTGTTATATTTATTCATTTGTTTGATTCTGGAAGTTAAAGTTAATAATATGAAATATTGACATCCACACTTGCCTTTTGGACAGCACATTTCTGTGTCCACACTTGTTCAATAGTAAATTATATAATTCTTTACAAGATTTTACAGTTAAAATACAGGTAAAAATATAACTACATTTCAGAAACAAACTTTTATTGTTAAAACAACATAACCCCATATGTTTATTTATACCTGCAATTAAAAGTGGGCAAACCAGGATGAAACCGTACAATCATATTTTCTTGATCTGGAGTAATTGTAATTAACAGGTAAAAATCATCATGCCACAGCTGAATAACCTTTAATTGTTGTGTAAACATATATATAGTACCAGGTTTTTATTATCTGGATATAGTAATTACGACTGATTAAATATTTCACACTTACGGCGGAATCGGAGTTAAGAGTTTGAAAACGTATTTTGTACGGGACATTAAACATTTATTTTACATAATATTCTGCGATTTTAATTTCTGCGGTCCGTAGTTGACCGCAGAATACCGCAGAAATTAGATTGCCGCAGAAATTACCGGTTATACGGTAATGAACCATCTTGACAAGCATAACATACTTGTGGACTTCCAACATGGCTTTAGAAACAAACGATCATTTGAGTCACAGCTAGTCATTACAACTGAAGACATAGCAAGAAATCTTGACAACAAACAACAAGTCGATATGCTCATATTGGACTTTAGTAAAGCCTTTGACACGGTACCACACACGCGTCTACTGAAAAAGCTGGAATCATATGGCATAAATGGGAACATTCTATCATGGCTTGAAGCATGGATCACGCAACGAGAACAACAAGTGACCATAGAAGAAGACAAATCTAGTACAGCCAAAGTAACATCTGATGGACCACAGGGAACGGTACTAGGACCTTTGATATTCCTTTCATATATCAACGATATAGGCAATGACATCACATCCAAAATTCGGCTATTTGCAGATGATAGCCTACTGTACTTAGCAATTTCCACCAAAGACGATTGCAAACGGCTACAACAAGATCTTGACAGAATGGTTAATTGGACTAAAACATGGCAGATGATTTTCAACCCTCTGAAATGCTATGTTCTAAAGATTAGAAAAAAGAAGAAAACAGTAGACTTTGACTATAACATAAATGAACAAACATTAGAAACAGTAGCATCAAATCAATACCTAGGAGCTGAACTCACGAACACCATGTCTTGGGACAAACAAGTTCAGAAAGTTGTAGCGAAAGGAAATAAAGCACTAGGCTTCATACGTAGAAATGTAGGATCATGTACAGAGGAGGTAAAGAAACAAGCATACCTTGCGCTTGTCCGACCTCACCTTGAGTATGTCAGCAGCGCTTGGGACCCTCATCTCCAAAAACATATTCAACAGATTGAGATGATCCAACGCCGAGCAGCACGCTTCATCAAAAGCAACTACTCAAGAGACCCTGGTACAGTGACAACATTACTCGAACAACTGGAATTACCACCACTTTCTACAAGGAGAAAAATAGCCCGTATCACACTTATACATAAGGCCATCCATGAAAAAGTAGCGATACCAATACCATCCTACATCATTAAACCAACGAGAACTTCGAGATTCCATCATCCGAAGAGATACATACAAATCAGACAGAAAACAGATGTTTACAAATACAGTTTCTTCCCACGTACCATCAGGGGTTGGAACCAACTATCAGATGAACTGTTAGACATAGAGAGCAGTGAAGAATTTAAGAGCAGACTCACTAAGCTCTACTACGGTGGCTGAACAACATGAACAAAAGATGATGATTTTATCCTGATTTTAATCACTTGTAAATACACACACTTTTGGGACTTTACTGTATATACTAATAATTTTGTCATGTTGGAGGACGTCACAAATACTTTAGTGATGGGTCAGCGACCTTTTTCAAGTCAACACCATAGATAGATAGATAGATATCCACCTTTGTCTTTGTACAGGTAGAATTCCTCCGGGATTCGCATCACTCCAATTATGGATAAAATTATAAAACCTAACTTAACTGGCACATACTTAAAAAGATACGTATTTACAGTTATGATAAAATATACGTAGTAGTTAAAAGTTCATCATTTCCATGTTGTGTAAGTTTGGTTAGTGGCATAAAAACGTATTTCCATCCATTACTAAAAAGTATAAAACGTGTATTGCAAAATAGTCGTTTCAGAAGTATTACAATTAATAGCGTTGTTAAAAGTCCATTCCGCTGTTTAGTTATTCATATTAGTAAAAACGTATACACACACAGCACTAAAAGATAAAAGCGCAGTCGTAATTTATACAATGTTCTTTCCTTCACGCACTCTCCGAATACAGCAATTCTTCCGTTGTTAAAACAAATTGACTCATAAAAGGTAAAATCATCATTTAAGGATGTGTATAAACAGTTTAAAATGTAAAACGATCTCTTTGATAAAAACTGTATTTCCTAATATTTGTTCTTGAGTGTTTTTTATATATCTTATGTTTATGTCCTCTTGTACATGATTCATTTCTAGGAAATACTGTGTTACTGTCCACTTTGTCGATGTTGATAATTATCTGATAGGTTTCTACCACGTCAGATCTCATTCTTCTGTCTTGCAGTGATGGGAGTCCTAGGTACTTAATTCTTTCAGTATAGCTCATGTGTTTTATATTCTTTACTCGTTTTGTAGCTCTTCTTTGCACGTTTTCTATTTGAATCGCATTTTTTTTTGTATATAATAGACCATACGTTACTCCCATACTCTTACGTGGGGACGAACAATAGTTTTATATAGTGGCAGAAACATTTCCTTAGGGACCGACAAATTAATTTGCAGAGGGGGGGGGGGTTATGGTTTTTTGTCGCGCAAAGCGCGGAATTTTTTCCCA
Source organism: Bathymodiolus septemdierum (assembly GCA_963383655.1). Lineage (NCBI taxonomy): Eukaryota > Metazoa > Mollusca > Bivalvia > Mytilida > Modiolidae > Bathymodiolus > Bathymodiolus septemdierum. Next base: position 2,674,301 of record OY726529.1, on the reverse strand, counting down.
GAATTCCACATTAGCTTATATGACAAAAACTCTGTATCAGATTTTTTTTTCCTCCACCAAAATCAGAATATTTTTTTCAGCAACATTGGGAATCAGAATATATTTTTTTAGAAAAGACCATAACCCCCTTCAAGTTAAATGGTCGTTCCCTTATCCACATTGCAGAAACTTCTTTTAATCATCCCTAGTTTCTGGTTTGCTTTTTTAGTTTGTATATTTATGTGTTGCCGCAATTTCAGTTTCCCATCTATGATGATACCAAGGTCTTTCTCTTCATCTGATTTTGTTATGTTTTTCTCTTCCATTTTATATGTTGCATTTGTTTCTGGGCCAAAGTGTACATGTTTACATTTTGATGTATTGAATTTTAGCAGCTAATCTTTTGACCTATTAACTATTGCATATAATTTAGTGTCATCTGCAAAAAGCTTTGTCATATTATATACCACATCTGGTAAATCGTTAATGTAGATAGTAAACAGTATTGGACCTAATACACTACCCTGGGGAATTCTACTTGTCACTTCTATCCAGTCTGAATGGCTTCCATGTGTGAAGTTTTATGACGAAATAGCTCCGATTTCTATGTAAATTTACGAGTTGAAGTGGGGAAATTTTAAGTTCGATTTCTAAAAATCTTCTACTCTGAAACCACAGGTAAATTTCCTTAGTGATGCATTTTTATCTTGGACAAGAATAATGAGCGTCCTGGTTGGATGACCGATTTAAAACACGCTGACTGTGCATGGTAAAAAGATTCACGTAAAAGAAATCTGTTATATTTATTCATTTGTTTGATTCTGGAATGTTGTTGGTCATTGATTTAAACAAGGAAAAAGGGAAAAAGGGGGTGGGGGGAATTTTATTTGTGAATTTTACAGTTAAATAAATGTTATGTTTCGACAGTTTAAAGAGAAAAATAAAAATTTGTTGCGACTAAAGCTTAAATCAGCGTTAATTTATTATTAATGATACAATTTTATATCCCTTGGGAGGGGGAGGGGGGCTATGATGAACATTTGAAATAAAAACACAGGACCGGATTTTAAGCAAAAATAATAATTCAGGATTAGTTTTTTATTAAAAAAAAAAATCCAGGACCCTGTGAAATATTGACATCCACACTTGCCTTTTTGGACAGCACATTTCTGTGTCCACACTTGTATAAATGTAAAAAAAAAAAAAAATTATTTATTTTTTCAGGATTTAAAAGGATGGTCTTGGAAAGGCGAAAACCAATAACGATGACGACATTTTCTATGCTGTGCCTTCAATTGTTACTCCTCTCCGCTGCAGTCATGACATCAACTACTACTGAATCTCCAACTACAACTACTGAAGGTCCAACTACCACTACTGACGCTCCAACAACCAGTACTGAAGCTCCAACTATGAGCACTGAAGTTCTAACCACATCTACTGAAACTTTAACTATTGAAGATCCAACTACAACCACAGAAACTTCAACTACAACTACAACTACTGAAACTCCAACTACTACAGCTCTCCTGCCATCGGGTGAGTTTTTGTTTTTCATTGTCGAATTATTCTGTAGGGGGATTTTAGTTTTAAAAGGAGAGAAGGGTGTTCCAGACTTGTTTTTGTTGCACTATTACTCAAGTCAATCTATGCAACCATCGGTTAAGTAATCAAAAGTTGAATTGTTTATATTCGATATGGTATCAGCTACATTTGTACCTAGATCCTAAAGTTATTCACAATTTATAGCATTCCTTTCTTGTATTAATACTGACTTTAAGGTACTGTGAATTAATTATTATTCGTAGTTTACCAATTGTCTACGATTTCGTGTATTCGATCAATTTAAAGAACGGAATAAATTCAACGACTATTTGTCAATTTGCATTTATTTATATATGAATTTTTTATCTACAACAAACTTTGGGTACGACGTAATTTACATTTAAAAACAGATATCTCATTGTCGGTAGCTAGCCTAACCCACGGCTGACAACACTCTGATACTCTGCACTCATCGTGAATAGATCCACAGGGGCTTGTTATTAGACGGTTGTCAGTCCAGGGATTAAACAAATCGTAACAAGCCCCTGTGTTAGATCTAGATAGTATCGAAGCATAGCAAACATTGCCCGTGTGTTACGCACAAATGCTGTGTCGGCCCAATAGTCCGAAAGCCCGATAGTCCGAAGACCCAATAGTCCGAATTTCCGATAGTCCGAAAGCCCAATAGTTACAAATTAATTTATTTAGAATGATTTTGAATCTGCCAGCTTTCTTGTAATTAAAGGTAACACAGACAAATATGACGACCACGGGGTTTTTCTAACGATTGGATACTATTTAAAAAATGTCTTCAGATTGCTATATTGATTAAGAAAAAACACATTGACCACATAAAGTATACAACCCCATTTAGCAAGGAAATACTTACTGCCAATGGTATACTTCCTTTTTACTAGCAGAAAGAGTTTTAATTTCCAAACCCCGAATATTGGCATTTAAGATATAGGAATATAGCCATTACTTGGAGTCCTTCGTATGTCCGGCAATTTCCACCTTTCCAACTTCTTGAGAACCAATGAATAGAATTTTAAGAGATAGTCTGAACATAACAAAGATATTGTCTAGGAGTTACTGTACATATGATGGTATTTTGTTTGTTTGTGCCATGATTGGTCAACAAACATGAACGATGAAAGAGTTTCTCTTGGGGGCGGGGGATTTACTCTATTGAGAGATTGAAATGAAACTTGGTATTTATGTTCATATCAATGTTGGTACTTTGATGTCGATCGGAAATGACCGACAGTAGAGGTCATGGTTTACATAGAAACTCTATGGGAAAACATGTTCATCTTCCTTAGAACCACTGAACAGACTTTAACCATATTTGGCAGAAATGTTCCCAACGAAGTCTGGCACAACAGTCACATGACTTCGGATATTTTGATGGTCAATATTTGAAGAATGTTTTCTCAACAATATCCTAAGGGTTTTGAATGAATTGTGTAATACATGTATCTATTAATCAGGGGATCCCAGTCAATGTTCTACGGAAGCAAACGTGGAGGTGTGAAAATATATTTTGTTAATTATATATCTGGAAAAAATTAAGAAACAAAGTAATACCAAAGTATTTTGGGTAACAAAGTTGTGCGCACAAGTCGTGCGCACAAATCAATAGCTCTAGTTTATTGCGGGGGAGGGGGGTATGGTATTTAACGCCACTTTCAACAATATTTCAGTAATATCGTGGCGGTCAGTTTTATTGGTGGAGGAAACAACCGACCTGTCGCAAGTCACTGACAAACTTTGTCACATAATGTTGTATCTAGTACGTCTCGCCTGAGCGGGATTTGAACGTACTTGGTGATAGGCACTGGTTGCATAGGTAGTTATATTTCCAACTACCATAAGATTAAAATGGGCATCGGCCATGGTCAAAGTTTACATTGCAGCTTTATGGGAAATTCATTATCATCTCTCGCAGAGGCACTATAGAGAATGAATTCAATTAAATTTGGCAGAGATGTTACTTGTCAGATCATGCGCAAATGATACAACTTAGATACAAATGTGTACACATATATGGAAGCAAATGCATCAATTGAAATTTCTGATAATTTCTCATGAACTCAACCCAGGTGAACAATTCGGGAGCCTCTCGGTGACTTTTCCCATCTATGTTATAATTATTAATGTTTGTGTTTCAACTTACATATCAAGTGGCGTAACCATGGCAACATTGGATGCTTTCTATTGCAAAAATGATTCCGATTTTAAATTACTTTAAATAAAATAAAATTAACGGTAGAAATATATGTATACAACTGTATGCTTAATAAAATTGTAGCTAGAGCCGATATAAATTTGTAACTGTCGCCACCTTGGTCCAAAATTTTTCGCTATTGTTGCTAAGCTGTGGTGTTTTAATCTACTGTACTACCGTGAAGCTAGATATCCAATTTCTAACAAAGGGAATCCATCTTTTATCAACCTTGATATCCAAAGACGATTCACTGAAAATGCTTAAAAACGGGGTGTAAACCGTTTATCGAGCTACTGTCGGAATAAAGATTAAATTTAAAAAAAATATCTTTAAAAGAGAATTGTAAAATTGATATTCGTTCAGTTCAAACCGAACACCCCTTGAATATCTAACTCAAAGAATCATTTTCGATAACTTTCTAAGCGCCATGGCAGAAGTTCCTTGTGGTTTATGTTGACAAACATTGTGATGAGGACACTGAGGGTTTTCATTGTAGGTTGTGATAAATGGCATCATAATTATATCTAACATTCTGTACAGTCCTTTTTTAAATACACTGTAATTTATGAAATGATTCTGCTTCAATGTTTAATTTATCATATAACTTCTACCATTGGCATCGTATTCTCATCAATGTTATTTCCAATAAAAATTATATCTCAAACTTACGAACAATGTACAGAATAATAGTCTAACATGAGGATTTTTTTCTTCATATTTTTTATATTATATCCTAAATCCTTTCTTAATGCCCTTATATAGAATAAAATTCATACAACAGTATTGCAGTGTTAAATTTGTTTATTCAAGTGTCACATTATGCCTGCCATAAAATATCCAAGTCATACCTTCTTCTTTTGTATTGACCTCCACTGTCTGGAGCACCACTTTTATAAGTGTTTCCGAAGCAACTGTTTTGCCATCTTCACTAGCCAAGGGTTACGATCCGCTCTACTCATCTCAACCCTTGGCATCGTTAGACGGATTTTCGAGGTCACACGGTGACGGTTTTTATGTAATGCAGCTAGTGGTAGCTGCAACCAATCAGAACGGGCTTTACAAAAGCACATGTTCTGTAGGAAAAATGTCAACAAAATAAAAATGCGAAAAATCGTCAGTGCGCACGATTTTGATAGTATAATAAAGTTTGTGCGATTAGCCGCTACACTATTCGTATAAAACGTTTGTACGAGGAGACACTGCCTATTATAATCTTGAGTCAATTTTCAGTGCATTCAAACGAAAGGAAATGAAAGCCTCGCGTCGATTGGCTGAAAATGACATCATTCTTTCTTCTTTCTTCAGGTATGACCCGCTGTTCTTTTATGTCGGCGCACTCTTACGTATTACGGCAGGATAGTGGTAAAAACATTATATACACCCGCACCCATTAAAAATTGTGCTGCATTTAAAAATGTGTGCATCCACCAATGCGTGCAAAAAGTGTTTATATGTACGTTGTGAGAACTCGGTTCTATGCAAATTTTTACATAGTAAGTAAAAGAAAACATAATGATCAGTTCAGCTTATAAGTTTTTAAAAAAAATTCAGTGTAAAAAAAATGTTTGCTTCAGATTTAATAAAAATTGTAAAAATGTTCATTTAAAATTGGTATTCAATCCAGACACACTAAAACACTATTTCGGTTAAAAGCACTATTATTCTAATGATGAGAGTAATATTCTTTGCATTTATGCGTAAAAGTCACAATAAAATAAGGCTCACTATATTTCGATATAAAAAGGATCTTGGAGGCAAGCGTTAGTAAAACATCTTACACTTTAAGCACTAATCGGATAAAATAGTCTATAATATGCTTAAAAGGTAAAAGAATGATATAGCACTGTGTAATCATTGCTGTTCGATTAAAATGGTAAAAATAGCACTGTTTGTCACTATTACTTGTCAACCCGCTACTCCTTACCCGCCATCTGCCGCAGTCTGCTGACATGCATATCATAGCAGAAGATCCTACTTAGGCTTTCCATTTCCATTTCCATATACTGTTTTTGTTTAATACGAATTCCATAGTTTATTTCTTGACTTGCACAATCCATCAAGAGCTGGACCAGCATATCTGCATCCTGTATATTCTGATATAATCCATTTCTTAAACTATCATTACAAGGGGCGTAACTGTCAAAATCCAGCAGGTGGCAGTGCGCGGGAATTACGAAAATCCGTCTAACGATGCCAAGGGTGAAGATGAGTAGAGCGGTTCGTAACCCTTGGCTAGCGAAGATGCTGTTTTGCATGGGCGGGTATAAGGTCCGGATATATGAAGTTATGTAGATAATATATTGAATATATATAGTTATATGTCAGCAGGCAATAAGCAAGCACACACTTAAAAGATATGGATAAAATCAATACCGCGACCCACCACCGCACATTTACTACTGATATATACACACATATGGAGAAGCAATGGGTATATACTAGTACACTAAAACTAGATAGTTATGATTAAAACTACCACCATGCAACGCGTAACTAGCGGCTATATATATATACGACCAAATATAAACAAAATTAATGTTCTAATGTTCTGACAACAAAATGTTCGACACAATCACTGTTTATTTCCTGTTCATATATTTTTCCGACGAGATGCCGCTATTTGAGTAGACACTATAAATAAAATACAAAAGAGAAATAACAAACAATATATTATGGAAGAAAGTTCCCATACTTGGCTAAAATATACATGTAGAATGTGCAAGGTTTGCTTGTTCATTAGTTTTTTTGCCCGACTTTTCCATGTCTAGCCAAAATGTCCAATATGGCAAAAACGTCACACTTTTTTTTTATATCATTGCCATTTGCATAACGTCAGCAAGTTAACTTGTTACGCTGCACGACGCAATATCGTGCGAAATGTCATATATATAAGCACACCAGTAGTATAGAGGCACCATCCACTTATCATTTGAGGTGGAGCAGTGTGGAGCAGTGACGTCACCGGAAGTTGCATCACCGGATATGACGTCACCGGAAGTTGCATCACCGGAAATAACGTCACCGGAAGTCGTGAACCGGAAATGAAAGGGAGAACAATTCCAGCGTTTTACCCATATTTCCCGCGTTTTTCCCGGAACTCCTCTAGATTCTAGGTACGAACAATGGAATTATATTCGAACAAAGGTAAGCATCTCAATCCTACTATAATATTTTAATCAAATTAATTCATGTAGTTGATATTTAATTTGTAAGATCGCTTTCTTCTTTTTGAGAGAAACCGACTTTTCCGTCAGTGCTCTCAATCCGGCCTTATTTCTCGCGAGTTTTTCCTTCTGCGGTTTAGTTAACGGGACGTTTCCTCTTAAATTGTTATCGACACATTCACACAGACAGTCGACGAGACTACGATCGGCTTTGGTTTACGAATACACGGTCTTGCTTTTTGTAAATACACTAACTCGTTGGTGTGTTTCTTTAAGCGCTGAGAAACCATGTTACTGCTTCCGCATCTCTCGTAAAGCTGAATTAATCTTGGATAGACTGGGATATATAGCTAAATATTGGCGTACGCTTTCTGTTCCTCACCGGGAAAGATACGACTTCTTAGTGTCAAGATGTCCGGTGTCTCTTGTTTCATATCGATGACTAAATAGCCGTGGGGTTGAGCAGTGGCTGCAGTGTAGGCTTCCAAAAAGTATTTCGTCCTTTGGGGATACATTTGATGCGCCAAGGCCATGATCTGCGATACGTCTCTCGGGATTTTGAAGACGACCATGTAATGGGCATTGAGACTTATGGTTCTATGGTGTTTTCCTCGATGAAACAGATTCTAAACGATGTACATGACACTGATGTTTCTGTGTTGACTCTTCGTCGTAAACAGAGAAGCTACTCTTTGATCCGTTTCGTCCATGAGATCGTCTAGGATAATTAAATGTTTTTCTCTGGGGTCGAGGGTGTCCAAGTCCGGCAATCCTTGCTGAAAGTCCATCCCATCAACGGTTCCGTATAAAGTCTGGTATTCTCTATAACACCACAAGATGCGATCTGGATCATCATGTGTTTGATATTGTGTACGAATCTCCTGACAAAGACGGATTTTCGACTTCCGGTTGATCTCGAGATTACACTGGTAAATGGATGGACCCACGGCATGAAATGATCGGGATCGTATTCGTCTGGAACGTAAAATGTGCAAGAATTGTTGGTTTTCAAAATATAATGAGGTTCTTCTTCATTACTCTGTGAGTATGGCTGCTGCTCTGGGGCGGAGGCGGCTGCTGCTGCTGCTGGTGGTGGTGGCTGCTGCTCTGGGGTAAATGTGTATGGCTGCTGCTCCGGGGTAAACGTGTATGGCTGCTGCCCTGGGGTAAGTGTGTATGGCTGTTGCTGCTTAAGCATAGACTTTTGTTGACCGTGTTTGCTTTTTAAGTGGCGTTTTAAAATAGGTCCTATTGCATGAACCACAAGCATTGCTCATGTTGTCGTTTCGGGTGTCGGGATACGACTGACTGAATTAGGGTAGATGGGGGCATATTCATAACAAACAAATAATACATTTCTAACTTTTATTTTACAAGTCTGTTCTATACAAGGGAACTAACTGTCTCAGTTCTGGCTCTCTTTCTTCCAACAATGGGATGATCTGTTTCAGTTCTTTCCATTCTCCAAAGTGTAAAGCCACACCTGTCTTGGTAGAACGGTAGGTCCATTCATCGGCGGGAATAAAGTGCTTTCTGATGTGAACGAAGGGAAACGGTGCCTTGATCGTCACGAAAACGTCGTTTCCGATATGGTATCGCCACTCTACTGGTTCTTTTTCTATGACTCTGGTAACCAAATCGTCTATGACATCCGACATGTTGCACAGGGCTTTCCATTGATCCAAATGTAAGCTCACTCCTTCCTTCGAAGGGACTATGCCATCTTTCCAGAATCGTAAATCTACTCTCTTGGATCCGTTCCATTCTGTTAACTCCAAGTATATATTTCCTCCCAGGGCTCGTTTGAGCGGCTGAATGTCGAAGATCTGGGCTGCCATCTGCAAGATGTCTTCTATGTGTGCGGTATCAGGCTTCTGTGAGCCGTTTTGTGTCGGTGGACTCTGTACGATATCTTGGGTTGCTGGTATCTGTTCGATATCTGCAGTTGGTTGCATCTCTACAATATCAATTATCTGCGGGGTTTTAGGCTGCTGTCCTGTCATCTGAGCGGCTTTGGCTCTTTTACCTTTTTGACTTGGCATGTTGCGGGTTCCAGCCAGTAAATGACGCAGAGTTCTAGTTATATCATCTGATATCCAAGATGAATTATAATAACGACGTATCTGATTGGTCGATTTCTTTCGTAACGTCGTATCTGATTGGACAGTCATTCTGTGTTTCGATTGGTCAGTTGTTTATGAAATGGAGCTTTCTGATTGGTTCCTTTCCTCTATTCTGATTGATGGATGAGCGATCGATTGAAGTATTCGTATTCTGTCCCTTTAGGAACAGCATGGTAAATGTCCCAAAACTTCCATGCATCGGTGGGGTACTGTTGCCCCATTTGACTCGTGAAGGCAAATAACACTAGCACTCGACCCATGTTGATAACACCGTCATTGAACATGGTAGACAAAATCCTTTATAAATACAAATATATACAAAGAAAATCAACCAGGTATATTGACCTCAATTTAATTATTTTTTTCTTCTTTATATTCAACTAGAACTTTACAGGTAAACATTTTTTAAAATTCACGGGAAAAAAAGAAAACTATTTACACAATTTAAAATCTTAAACAGTCTATTATTTACACAATTTATATCACAGATTTAAATGTCTGACGGGGTTGTAGACACTCTACACAAAGTAGTATTGAACTGCCGATCCTTTGTTTGTACTGTTAATATAATATGTGACATTTCTAGCGTTCTTTCCATTATATTGCGTTTTGTCCGTTATGATATGTTCCCCAAATACTAATATCACTTTTGTCGGAATGTGCCAGAGATACGCCTAGTCGAAATCGGGTCCGTTGGGATTACATTCACCACAATATATAGCTCCCTCTACGCTTTGGTGGGACATGTAATAAGGAAGGGTCGTATTCAGATCGGGAATGAGATCCAGTAATACCCTGGCTACGTCCTTCAGTTTATCGAATGTTAGAGACAGTCCCTGGGGTGTGGGGTACATCTTATGGTCGATGGGAGAGCACCAGCGATATCTTACATCTACACAACAGTCAGTTTTATCGTTATTATCCACAGTCAGGTACACGTTTCCACCCAAATGTGCTATTACGCTAGAATATCTGTTGTTTCGTATTTGTTCAACCGCTTCGTCCACGTCTTCCAAATACGTTTCAAACATTTTCCAACGAATCAAGGGGAAACACATTTTTATTGCTCCTTGTTTAAGAGTGATTTTTTCTTTTTCTGCCTTCAGATACACTTCTCCACCCAGATGAAAACTGGAATGTTCTGGGAAGCACACTGCCATGTCTTCTTTTTCTGGGCCGGTTTGCACCGAAACCAACTCGTTCTTGTGACGGGCCAACAGAGCATAGCAGAAAGGGTGAAACGCCTTCGGTCCCCTTCTGGGCAATAATTCTAAGAGAGCCCTAGTCCTTCCTTTTTGGGTGGGTTGTCGAGCAATGCATTCTCGCTGCTCCTCGCTTACTATCTGTTGTTGACGGAGTTCGTCCAATATGTCATCAACCGGGGATTCATTCACCAACAACACGTAATTTTTGGTTAGGGCGAGTTTGTGTTCGGATTGCATCTGTAAGCATAAAGTATAATACACGTGTAAAGGTATTCGAAAATCAAATTAATATATTGACTTACATTATGAAAGCCAATTGTAAAAATGTTTATATTTGATAATAATAAAAAAAAAATGCTACTTATTTCAACATAAAGTTCTAAACAGGAATTTTCTATAAATAAGTCCCACCAAATATTTCGAATATAGCTACAGCACACGTATACAAAAAAATATCTGTATATTGTTTTTCACATAATCTGCATATTATTAACATTGGAGTCTGGTACGGTTGAAATCAATTTAGCAATACTTGGTATCGATTTTTTGTGTATTATGTCTATACTTTAAATCACCTAGAGTTCATCGGAGTGTAGATTATGAAAACGTAAATTTACTTTTTATGGTTTATCTATGAATAATCTTAATGTATCCATCTTCGTTGAATCTGAAACAAAATGGATATTTAATAAGACCACCTGCTCTACTTCACACGAAAATCGAATAAAAACTGAATGATATTAAGAAGACTACATACCACCTACATAGATTATAAAATTGATACAAATGCTTTGCATTAAATCACTGAATTCTTTTAAAATTATAACTATATGTAGTAAAAATAAATTCATACCATAAAAAAAATAAATAATAATAATAATAAAAGGTTTTGTTTGGGTTTTGAAATCGATGAAGGGTTGTTGCACGCGACTAACCCATCGAATAATAACTTTTTGCATAGTGTGAAGAAAATATATTAATGCATCCTTTGTTTGGGTTTAGAGGCAGTCAACAATGAACAGCACCTGTCTTCGAAAATCGATTGATGCAATTAAAATATGAAAATCCTTTGTGCTGATAACTATTTGTTAAAACGACAAACTATAACCATTTTGGTAATGAATATTTCATGAGAATTATTCAAAAAGAAAATAAATCGGCTTACCTGTACCTTGAAATAAATGTTCCGTGATCACACACACACACTGCGTTGTATAAAAATCAAACTGTATTTCTGAAATAAAAAGAAAATAGTGGATGATAAATATCCAAGTTTAAAAATTGGATGATAAATATGTATAACGTAGACAAGGAATAGTCAACAACATGTCGACAAAAATGACGCAAAGTTTATTAAATGTAAAAACTGGTGAAACGTTAATTCTAATCTGTTAAGAAAATCCTCAGTTCCGACCAGATCCTTTAAGTTACACATTAAAACATATCCTTTTTCAACCTTAATATTAAAACTTTCTATCAAACAAAATCGAATAAGAACTGACATTAATAATAACTCGGACTTGAATTCTTTTAAATTCTGAAAAATTCATACTAAAAGTAAAAAAAAACACACGTTACAATCTTGCATAAAATAAGTTTACTTTTTAGCAATATGTAAATTTTCCTCGTTTTCTTCAATCTATTCTTTGTATTCTGAAAAGGAACGGGTTAAGATACTTTAAAGTAAATTGATTAAAACGTGTAAACGGGAAACATGTCACAACACGATCATCATACTATTGATTTTTTCATGAAATGTTTTCTGAATTAAAAATCAACCATAGGTACTTGTGGACAGGACCCTATGTTGCTCCCTTTTTTTTTTTTTTTTTTTTTTTTAGCATCGACTTTTTTTCATATAAACAACATTTTGCAACTTTTTATGTATCACTGTATGACACATATACAATGAATACAATCAAACAGTAGTTTCTATCCATGCCGGGTTTCTGACATGATATAAGTTAGAAGGTAAGTCACTCTTCTTTGTTTACATTGGGGTACTTGTTGTGCATTCATCTTAAATTTAGTGAATAAAAAAGGCCTACCTGTCTGGAAATTGGCTTATTCCTTCTCTGTATATATTATTCTCCCTGAAAACACATCAATATTTATTTACAGCAGCTGAAAACTCTCCATGGAACATTTTCCACTCGCGATTTTTGAAAACTCGAATAAAAGCTACGGAAGTGTGATTATTAGCGACATCTGCTGGTCATTTGAAATATTGACGATACGGTAAAACGCGAGAGTTCGGGTAAAAAGTTCGGGATTTTTTGGCGCAAGAAGGGGTACGATTGGTGGGATTCAAATATCAGAAGGGCTACGATTGGTTGGATTCATAATTTCATTGTTCGTACCTAGAATCTAGAGGAGTTCCGGGAAAAACGCGGAAAATTCCGTGAAAAAAATCGGGAAATTATCTCCCTTTCATTTCCGGTTTCCGGTTCACGACTTCGGTTCCGGTGACGTCATATCTGATGACGTCACTGCTCCACACTGCTCCACCTCAAATGATAAGTGGATGGTGCCTCTATACTACTCACACCTCTATGCTTTGGCTGATATTACTAATCATTTTAAATAAACGAATCCATCGGATTTGGTCCTTTAACAATTTTGTACCACTGACTGCACCCTTAAGAAGGAGATATTTAACTATACAGATGATAGATCTTGAACAGTTAGCCTAAATAAAAATATATCTGATACTAAAAAGTAAAACCGTTAACTAAAAAGGTAATTATTAGAAAACGAAAATTTGAGTTTTCTCGAAAACAATACATTTTTTTAAAACACAATAAACGAGAGTTTTGTGCAGAGTTTTACTACCATTTTTAAAATATGCATTTCATCTAACCATATTCTTCATTATTGCTGCATTCATCTGAAATTTGACATTTTCCCCGATGTTTACTGCCAAAATAGAGGTGGCAGTAAACTAACTAGAGATAGCAGCCAGGTAACCCTTACCTTGATAGAGACAGAGACACGTGTACAGGCATATTTTGCCACTCCATTTTTAAACTTTAAAATCTTTACAAAAGTTCACATAAAATTTCTTCATAAACCTGTTTAACTTAATAGAGATGGTCACTAAAGCAGGTTTGACTGTGGTTTAATAGAGATGGTCACTAAAGTAGGTTTGACTGTAACTTAATAGAGATGATCACTAAAGCAGGTTTAACTGTAACTTAATAGAGGTGGTCACTAAGACAGGTTAAACTGTAACTTAATAGAGGTGGTCAATAAAGCAGGTTTAATTGTAACTTAATAGAGATGGTCACTAAGGCAGGTTTGACTGTAACTCAATAGAGGTGGTCACTAAAACAGGTTTCACAAACTTAATAGAGGTGGTCACTAAAGCAGGTTTGACTGTAACTTAATAGAGGTGGCCACTAAAGCATGTTTGACTAACTTAATAGAGGTGGTCACTTAATCAGGTGTGACTGTAACTTAATAGAGGTGGTCAGTAAAGCACGTTTGACTAACTTAATAGAGATGGTCACTAAAGCAGGTTTAACTGTAGCTTAATAGAGATGATCACTATAGCAAGTTTGACTGTAGCTTAATAGAGGTGGTCACTGAAGCAGGTTTTACTGTAGCTTAATAGAGATGGTCACTAAAGCAGGTTTGACTGTAACTTAATAGAGATGGCCACTAAAGCAGGTTTGACAGTAACTTAATAGAGATGGTCACTAAAGCAGGTTTGACTGTAGCTTAATAGAGATGGTCACTAAAGCAGGTTTGACTGTAACTTAATAGAGGTGGTCACTGAAGCAGGTTTTACTCTAGCTTAATAGAGATGGTCACTAAAGCAGGTTTGACTGTAACTTAATAGAGATGGTCACTAAAGTAGGTTTACCTGTAACTTAATAGAGGTGGTCACTAAAGTAGGTTTGACTGTAACTTAATGGAGGTGGTCCCTAAAGCAGGTTTGGCTGTAACTTAATAGAGGTGGTCACTAAAGTAGTTTTGACTGTAGCTTAATAGAGATGGTCACTAAAGTAGGTTTGACTGTAACTTAATGGAGGTGGTCACTAAAACAGGTTTGACTGTAACTTAATAGAGGTGGTCACTAAAGTTGGTTTGACTGTAACTTAATAGAGGTAGTCACTAAAACAGGTTTGACTATAACTTAATAGAGGTGGTCACTAAATGAGGTTTGACTGTAACTTAATAGAGGTGGTCACTAAAGCAGGTTTGACTGTAACTTAATAAAGAACGTCACTAAAGCAGGTTTGACTGTAGCTTAATAGAGATGGTCACTAAAGCAGGTTTGACTAACTGAATAGAGGTGGTCACTAAAGCATGCTTGACTGTAACTTAATAGAGATCGTCACTAAAGCAGGTTCGACTGTAATATAATAGAGGTGGTCACTAAAGCAGGTTTGATTGTAATTTAATAGAGATGGTCACTAAAGCGGGTTTGACTGTAACTTAATAGAGATGGTCACTAAAGTAGGTTTGACTGTAACTTAATAGAGGTGGTCACTATAGCAGGTTTGACTGTAGCTTAATAGAGATGGTCACTATTTAAGCAGGTTTGACTGTAACTTAATAGAGATGGTCACTAAATCAGGTTTGACTGTAGCTTAATAGAGGTGGTCACTAAAGCAGGTTTTACTGTAGCTTAATAGAGGTGGTCACTAAAACAGGTTTGACTGTAACTTAATAGGGGTTGTCACTAAAATAGGTTTGACTGTAACTTAATAGAGATTGTCACTAAAGCAGGTTTGACTGTAGCTTAATAGAGATGGTCACTAAAGCAGTTTTGACTGTAACTTAATATAAGTGGTCACTAGAGTAGAGTTGACTGTAACTTAATAGAGGTGGTCACTAAAGCAGGTTTGACTGTAGCTTAATAGAGATGGTCACTATTTAAGCAGGTTTGACTGTAACTTAATAGAGATGCTCATGTGACAAGTTATTACTTAATAGTGATGGTCATGTGACAAGTTATTACTTAATAGAGATGGTCATGTGACAAGTTATTACTTAATAGAGATGGTCATGTGACAAGTTATTACTTAATAGAGATGGTCATGTGACAAGTTATTACTTAATAGTGATAGTCATGTGACAAGTTATTACTTAATAGAGATGGTCATGTGACAAGCTATTACTTAATAGAGATTATCATTAAAGTTTAACTGTAATTGTTGATTTTTAATTTTGTTTTACAGTAAAGATAGAGTGCTCACAATTAATCTGTACGACAGGAACATGTACCGTGAACAACAATGGAGAGGCATACTGTACATGTCCTAATGGTTATAACTTAACAATGGTAGATAATGTTACTGGTATCTGTGAAAGTAAGTACAATTTTAATATTAGTACTTTCATTGACCATGCTATTGTACGGTCCATGTTTATGTTGTCATTTATTTTTGTGATTCCATTAACTGGTTTAACCCCGCCGTATTGTTGTACCTGTTCCAAGTCTGAAGTAAACCTGTAGATGTACATGTACCTGTCCCACGTCTTAAGTAAACCTGTAGATGTAAATGTACCTGTCTCAAGTCTGAAGTAAACCATCATTGGCTTCATATACTACACAACTTTTCAATGTCGTAACAACAATTTATACTAACTGAACTTTATCATCTTTTTGTTTATGGTGTATAATACTGCCCTAGGCTGGTCACATGATTTTCTAAGCAAAAATAGAACCTTTATGTACTCTTTTATAACATGTATGGAAGGCAATTAGGGACCAAATTGTGAACATTTATGAAATATTGTTAGCATGTATGGAAGGCAATTGGTGACAAAATTGTGAACTTTTATTAACTATTTTTTAGCATGTATAAAAGACAATTGGGGACAAAATTGTGAACTTTTATGAACTATTTTTCTAGCATATATTTAAGGCAATTGGGTACAAAATTGTGAACTTTTATTAACTATTTTTTAGCATGTATGGAAGGCAATTGGGAACAACATTTTGATCTTATATGAACTATTTTTTTTAGCATTTATGGAAGGCAATTGGGTACAAAATTGTGAAATTTTATGAACTATTTTGTAGCATGTATGGAAGGCAATTGGGGACCAAATTGTGAAGAGAATTGTACCTGTATAACTGACAATACTATGAACTGCAACAAGACAGATGGAATGTGTAATTGTAAGACAGGCTGGGAGGGCAGTAACTGTGAGACAGATATTAATGAATGTCTTAATGTTACTATCTGCCAGGACAACTCTCAATGTCAGAATACTAATGGATCTTACATCTGTGTGTGTAATGATGGATACATCAGTTCTGGAGATGTTTGTATTGGTGAGTCAAATAGTTCTAATGGATTTTAGTTTTAGATTTAGGCTTATGGTGATTAACACCACTTTCAACAATATTTCAGTTATATTGTGGCGGTCAATTTTATTGGTGGAAAAAAATAGAGTACCCGAAGAAAACCACCAACCTGCTGCAAGTCACTGACAAACTTTATCACAAATGTTGTATCGAGTACACCTTGCAATGAATGCGGTTCAAACTCACAACTCTAGTGGTCATAGCCACTGATTGCACAGGTAGTTGTAAATCCAACTACCATATGATCACGACCACGACGGCTCCAATTCTAATGGGAGTGTGCCTCTATCTAAGATTATAGGAACTGTATAAGGTTCATGAATCCATCCTCCACTAACTGTGTAAGTAGGGGGTCTCCTTTAGCTCAGTTTGTAGAGCATTGTCTTACAATGTGAGAGTTCCCGGGATCAATCTCATCAGCAATATTGAATTTTTCTGTGATAAAGCGTACTCTACTGTTGCATAATCTTTTACTTTACATAGTTTTCTCTTCCATAAATTAAAAGCAAATGATTTGAAAATGAAAAATAAACAGTTATAGGTAAACCTAGATATTAGGGACTCTGATGGGAACCTGAAAATGTGACCTTTATAAGCAGTTGTCCTTAATGTACAGGGTCAAATTGTATGTGCTATTCATTAAATGGAAAAAACAAAACTGCCCTTTATAGACAGTGATTTGTATGTGCTATTCATTAAATGGAGAAAATAAAATTATCCTTTATAGACAGTGATTTGTATCCCTTAAGACAGGTTTGAATATATATTTTTAAAATATGATTGATGAATTTAGAGTTAACCTTGTCAAAAATATTAACAGTACTAAACATTGTGATTGGTATGATGATGACATTTGATGATTTTAATGACATATTTTTTTTTATCGTTCATTGAGTGTTAAAAGAATATATGAAGGTTATGTTGATATTTAAAAGAAGATATCTCTTTCAGGCATTGGTAACCTTATCAATCAATCAATCAATCAATCAATCAATCAATCAAACAATCAATCAATCAATCATATTTATTTATTTATTGATTATATTAAAACTTTTTTTCAGAGTGTGGTTCTAACAACTGGGGCACAAGCTGTGCTCAGACTTGTCTATGTGATATGGCTAAAACTTCTGATTGTAATAATGTAGACGGAAACTGTACATGTAAAACAGGGTGGCAGGGTGCTACGTGTGTAGAGGATGTAAACGAATGTACTGACAATCTTACTATCTGTAACACCATTCCTAATTCTCAGTGTAACAACATGAATGGCAGTTACGAATGTAATTGTGTTACTGGGTACGAGAAACTTACAAATGGAAGCTGTCAAGGTAGGTTGCTGTTACGTTTGTTTGTTTGATGGTGTTTTACGACACGTTTGTTTACATATGTATTGACTTTGGAGATCCAATTATTAAGAAGGGAGGGATTCCATTAACTGGTTTAACCCCACCGTATTGTTGTACCTGTCCCAAGTGTGAAGTAAACCTGTAGATGTACATGTACTTGTCCCAAGTCTGAAGTAAACCTGTAGATGTACATGAATTTTACTATTGTTAGATTAAACAAAGATGTAAACAGTGGTGATCAGCCATCCTACTCCTCTGACACAAAAAGAGGACAATGCCACAAGCTGACATAAATTAAGGTTAAACTGGCTTATGGAACCACCGTTAGCAATATCCTACCAGAATTAATCTGGAGGAAAGCCGAAACAGATATATAATAAACTGACCACTTAAGCGACCTGAGAACTTGTATAGGTAAGAATATTCATTACCATCATTGGCTTCATATACTACACAACTTTTCAATGTCCTAACAACAATTTATACTAACTGAACTTTATCATCTTTTTGTTTATGGTGTATAATACTGCCCTAGGCTGGTCACATGATTTTCTAAGCAAAAATAGAACCTTTATGTACTCTTTTATAACATGTATGGAAGGCAATTAGGGACCAAATTGTGAACTTTTATGAAATATTGTTAGCATGTATAGAAGGCAATTGGTGACAAAATTGTGAACTTTTATTAACTATTTATTAGCATGTATAAAAGACAATTGGGGACAAAATTGTGAACTTTTATGAACTATTTTTCTAGCATATATTTAAGGCAATTGGGTACAAAATTGTGAACTTTTATTAACTATTTTTTAGCATATATGGAAGGCAATTGGGAACAACATTTTGAACTTATATGAACTATTTTTTTTAGCATTTATGGAAGGCAATTGGGTACAAAATTGTGAACTTTTATGAATTATTTTGTAGCATGTATGGAAGGCAATTGGGGACCAAATTGTGAAGAGAATTGTACCTGTATAACTGACAATACTATGAACTGCAACAAGACAGATGGAATGTGTAATTGTAAGACAGGCTGGGAGGGCAGTAACTGTGAGACAGATATTAATGAATGTCTTAATGTTACTATCTGTCAGGACAACTCTCAATGTCAGAATACTAATGGATCTTACATCTGTGTGTGTAATGATGGATACATCAGTTCTGGAGATGTTTGTATTGGTGAGTCAAATAGTTCTAATGGATTTTAGTTTTAGATTTAGGCTTATGGTGGTTAACACCACTTTCAACAATATTTCAGTTATATTGTGGCGGTCAATTTTATTGGTGGAAAAAAATAGAGTACCCGGAGAAAACCACCAACCTGCTGCAAGTGACTGACAAACTTTATCACACATGTTGTATCGAGTACACCTTGCAATGAATGCGGTTCAAACTCACAACTCTAGTGGTCATAGGCACTGATTGCACAGGTAGTTGTATATCCAACTACCATATGATCACGACCACGACGGCTCCAATTCTAATGGGAATGTGCCTCTACCTAAGATTATAGGAACTGTATAAGGTTCATGAATCCATCCTCCACTAACTGTGTAAGTAGGGGGTCTCCTTTAGCTCAGTTTGTAGAGCATTGTCTTACAATGTGAGAGTTCCCGGGATCAATCTCATCAGCGATATTGAATTTTTCTGTGATAAAGCGTACTCTACTGTTGCATAATCTTTTACTTTACATAGTTTTCTCTTCTATAAATTAAAAGCAAATGGTTTGAAAATGAAAAATAAACAGTTATAGCTAAACCTGGACATTAGGGACACTGATGGGAACCTGAAAATGTGACCTTTATAAGCAGTTGTCCTTAATGTACAGGGTCAAATTGTATGTGCTATTCATTAAATGGAAAAAACAAAACTGCCCTTTATAGAAAGTGATTTGTATCTGCTATTCATTAAATGGAGAAAATAAAATTATCCTTTATAGACAGTGATTTGTATCCCTTAAGACAGGTTTGAATATATATTTTTAAAATATGATTGATGAATTTAGAATTAACCTTGTCAAAAATATTAACAGTACTAAACATTGTGATTGGTATGATGATGACATTTGATGATTTTAATGACATATTTTTGTTATGGTTCATTGAGTGTTAAAAGAATATATGAAGGTTATGTTGATATTTAAAAGAAGATATCTCTTTCAGGCATAGGTAACCTTATCAATCAATCAATCAATCAATCAATCAATCAATCAATCAATCAATCATATTTATTTATTTATTTATTATATTAAAACTTTTTTTTCAGAGTGTGGTTCTAACAACTGGGGCACAAGCTGTGCTCAGACTTGTCTATGTGATATGACTAAAACTTCTGATTGTAATAATGTAGACGGAAACTGTACATGTAAAACAGGGTGGCAGGGTGCTACGTGTGTAGAGGATGTAAACGAATGTACTGATAATCTTACTATCTGTAACACCATTGCTAATTCTCAGTGTAGCAACATGAATGGCAGTTACGAATGTAATTGTGTTACTGGGTACGAGAAACTTACAAATGGAAGCTGTCAAGGTAGGTTGCTGTTACGTTTGTTTGTTTGATGGTGTTTCATGACACGTTTGTTTACATATGTATTGACTTTGGAGATCCAATTATTAAGAAGGGAGGGATTCCATTAACTGGTTTAACCCCACCGTATTGTTGTACCTGTCCCAAGTGTGAAGTAAACCTGTAGATGTACATGTACTTGTCCCAAGTCTGAAGTAAACCTGTAGATGTACATGAATTTTACTATTGTTAGATTAAACAAAAATGTAAACAGTGGTGATCAGCCATCCTACTCCTCTGACACAAAAAGAGGACAATGCCACAAGCTGACATAAATTAAGGTTAAACTGGCTTATGGAATCACCGTTAGCAATATCCTACCAGAATTAATCTGCAGGAAAGCCGAAACAGATGTATAATAAATTGACCACTTAAACGACCTGAGAACTTGTATAGGTAAGAATATTCATTACCATCATTGGCTTCATATACTACACAACTTTTCAATGTCCTAACAACAATTTATACTAACTGAACTTTATCATCTTTTTGTTTATGGTGTATAATACTGCCCTAGGCTGGTCACATGATTTTCTAAGCAAAAATAGAACCTTTATGTACTCTTTTATAACATGTATGGAAGGCAATTAGGGACCAAATTGTGAACATTTATGAAATATTGTTAGCATGTATGGAAGGCAATTGGTGACAAAATTGTGAACTTTTATTAACTATTTTTTAGCATGCATAAAAGACAATTGGGGACAAAATTGTGAACTTTTATGAACTATTTTTCTAGCATATATTTAAGGCAATTGGGTACAAAATTGTGAACTTTTATTAACTATTTTTTAGCATGTATGGAAGGCAATTGGGAACAACATTTTGATCTTATATGAACTATTTTTTTTAGCATTTATGGAAGGCAATTGGGTACAAAATTGTGAACTTTTATGAATTATTTTATAGCATGTATGGAAGGCAATTGGGGACCAAATTGTGAAGAGAATTGTACCTGTATAACTGACAATACTATGAACTGCAACAAGACAGATGGAATGTGTAATTGTAAGACAGGCTGGGAGGGCAGTAACTGTGAGACAGATATTAATGAATGTCTTAATGTTACTATCTGTCAGGACAACTCTCAATGTCAGAATACTAATGGATCTTACATCTGTGTGTGTAATGATGGATACATCAGTTCTGGAGATGTTTGTATTGGTGAGTCAAATAATTCTAATGGATTTTAGTTTTAGATTTAGGCTTATGGTGGTTAACACCACTTTCAACAATATTTCAGTTATATTGTGGCGGTCAATTTTATTGGTGGAAAAAAATAGAGTACCCGGAGAAAACCACCAACCTGCTGCAAGTCACTGACAAACTTTATCACAAATGTTGTATCGAGTACACCTTGCAATGAATGCGGTTCAAACTCACAACTCTAGTGGTCATAGGCACTGATTGCACAGGTAGTTGTATATCCAACTACCATATGATCACGACCACGACGGCTCCAATTCTAATGGGAATGTGCCTCTACCTAAGATTATAGGAACTGTATAAGGTTCATGAATCCATCCTCCACTAACTGTGTAAGTAGGGGGTTTCCTTTAGCTCAGTTTGTAGAGCATTGTCTTACAATGTGAGAATTCCCGGGATCAATCTCATCAGCGATGTTGAATTTTTCTGTGATAAAGCGTACTCTACTGTTGCATAATCTTTTAATTTACATAGTTTTCTCTTCTATAAATTAAAAGCAAATGGTTTGAAAATGAAAAATAAACAGCTATAGGTAAACCTAGATATTAGGGACACTGATGGGAACCTGAAAATGTGACCTTTATAAGCAGTTGTCCTTAATGTACAAGGTCAAATTGTATGTGCTATTCATTAAATGGAAAAAACAAAACTGCCCTTTATAGACAGTGATTTGTATGTGCTATTCATTAATTGCAAAAATAAAATTATCCTTTATAGACAGTGATTTGTATCCCTTAAGACAGGTTTGAATATATATTTTTAAAATATGATTGATGAATTTAGAATTAACCTTGTCAAAAATATTAACAGTACTAAACATTGTGATTGGTATGATGATGACATTTGATGATTTTAATGACATATTTTTGTTATGGTTCATTGAGTGTTAAAAGAATATATGAAGGTTATGTTGATATTTAAAAGAAGATATCTCTTTCAGGCATAGGTAACCTTATCAATCAATCAATCAATCAATCAATCAATCAATCAATCAATCAATCATATTTATTTATTTATTTATTATATTAAACTTTTTTTTCAGAGTGTGGTTCTAACAACTGGGGCACAAGCTGTGCTCAGACTTGTCTATGTGATATGGCTAAAACTTCTGATTGTAATAATGTAGACGGAAACTGTACATGTAAAACAGGGTGGCAGGGTGCTACGTGTGTAGAGGATGTAAACGAATGTACTGATAATCTTACTATCTGTAACACCATTCCTAATTCTCAGTGTAACAACATGAATGGCAGTTACGAATGTAATTGTGTTACTGGGTACGAGAAACTTACAAATGGAAGCTGTCAAGGTAGGTTGCTGTTACGTTTGTTTGTTTGATGGTGTTTTATGACACGTTTGTTTACATATGTATTGACTTTGGAGATCCAATTATTAAGAAGGGAGGGATTCCATTAACTGGTTTAACCCCACCGTATTGTTGTACCTGTCCCAAGTGTGAAGTAAACCTGTAGATGTACATGTACTTGTCCCACGTCTGAAGTAAACCTGTAGATGTACATGAATTTTACTATTGTTAGATTAAACAAAGATGTAAACAGTGGTGATCAGCCATCCTACTCCTCTGACACAAAAAGAGGACAATGCCACAAGCTGACATAAATTAAGGTTAAACTGGCTTATGGAACCACCGTTAGCAATATCCTACCATAATTAATCTGGAGGAAAGCCGAAACAGATATATAATAAACTGACCACTTAAACGACCTGAGAACTTGTATAGGTAAGAATATTCATTACCATCATTGGCTTCATATACTACACAACTTTTCAATGTCCTAACAACAATTTATACTAACTGAACTTTATCATCTTTTTGTTTATGGTGTATAATACTGCCCTAGGCTGGTCACATGATTTTCTAAGCAAAAATAGAACCTTTATGTACTCTTTTATAACATGTATGGAAGGCAATTAGGGACCAAATTGTGAACTTTTATGAAATATTGTTAGCATGTATAGAAGGCAATTGGTGACAAAATTGTGAACTTTTATTAACTATTTATTAGCATGTATAAAAGACAATTGGGGACAAAATTGTGAACTTTTATGAACTATTTTTCTAGCATATATTTAAGGCAATTGGGTACAAAATTGTGAACTTTTATTAACTATTTTTTAGCATATATGGAAGGCAATTGGGAACAACATTTTGAACTTATATGAACTATTTTTTTTAGCATTTATGGAAGGCAATTGGGTACAAAATTGTGAACTTTTATGAATTATTTTGTAGCATGTATGGAAGGCAATTGGGGACCAAATTGTGAAGAGAATTGTACCTGTATAACTGACAATACTATGAACTGCAACAAGACAGATGGAATGTGTAATTGTAAGACAGGCTGGGAGGGCAGTAACTGTGAGACAGATATTAATGAATGTCTTAATGTTACTATCTGTCAGGACAACTCTCAATGTCAGAATACTAATGGATCTTACATCTGTGTGTGTAATGATGGATACATCAGTTCTGGAGATGTTTGTATTGGTGAGTCAAATAGTTCTAATGGATTTTAGTTTTAGATTTAGGCTTATGGTGGTTAACACCACTTTCAACAATATTTCAGTTATATTGTGGCGGTCAATTTTATTGGTGGAAAAAAATAGAGTACCCGAAGAAAACCACCAACCTGCTGCAAGTCACTGACAAACTTTATCACACATGTTGTATCGAGTACACCTTGCAATGAATGCGGTTCAAACTCACAACTCTAGTGGTCATAGGCACTGATTGCACAGGTAGTTGTATATCCAACTACCATATGATCACGACCACGACGGCTCCAATTCTAATGGGAATGTGCCTCTACCTAAGATTATAGGAACTGTATAAGGTTCATGAATCCATCCTCCACTAACTGTGTAAGTAGGGGGTCTCCTTTAGCTCAGTTTGTAGAGCATTGTCTTACAATGTGAGAGTTCCCGGGATCAATCTCATCAGCGATATTTAATTTTTCTGTGATAAAGCGTACTCTACTGTTGCATAATCTTTTACTTTACATAGTTTTCTCTTCTATAAATTAAAAGCAAATGGTTTGAAAATGAAAAATAAACAGTTATAGCTAAACCTGGACATTAGGGACACTGATGGGAACCTGAAAATGTGACCTTTATAAGCAGTTGTCCTTAATGTACAGGGTCAAATTGTATGTGCTATTCATTAAATGGAAAAAACAAAACTGCCCTTTATAGAAAGTGATTTGTATGTGCTATTCATTAAATGGAGAAAATAAAATTATCCTTTATAGACAGTGATTTGTATCCCTTAAGACAGGTTTGAATATATATTTTTAAAATATGATTGATGAATTTAGAATTAACCTTGTCAAAAATATTAACAGTACTAAACATTGTGATTGGTATGATGATGACATTTGATGATTTTAATGACATATTTTTGTTATGGTTCATTGAGTGTTAAAAGAATATATGAAGGTTATGTTGATATTTAAAAGAAGATATCTCTTTCAGGCATAGGTAACCTTATCAATCAATCAATCAATCAATCAATCAATCAATCAATCAATCAATCAATCATATTTATTTATTTATTTATTATATTAAAACTTTTTTTTCAGAGTGTGGTTCTAACAACTGGGGCACAAGCTGTGCTCAGACTTGTCTATGTGATATGACTAAAACTTCTGATTGTAATAATGTAGACGGAAACTGTACATGTAAAACAGGGTGGCAGGGTGCTACGTGTGTAGAGGATGTAAACGAATGTACTGATAATCTTACTATCTGTAACACCATTCCTAATTCTCAGTGTAACAACATGAATGGCAGTTACGAATGTAATTGTGTTACTGGGTACGAGAAACTTACAAATGGAAGCTGTCAAGGTAGGTTGCTGTTACGTTTGTTTGTTTGATGGTGTTTCATGACACGTTTGTTTACATATGTATTGACTTTGGAGATCCAATTATTAAGAAGGGAGGGATTCCATTAACTGGTTTAACCCCACCGTATTGTTGTACCTGTCCCAAGTGTGAAGTAAACCTGTAGATGTACATGTACTTGTCCCAAGTCTGAAGTAAACCTGTAGATGTACATGAATTTTACTATTGTTAGATTAAACAAAAATGTAAACAGTGGTGATCAGCCATCCTACTCCTCTGACACAAAAAGAGGACAATGCCACAAGCTGACATAAATTAAGGTTAAACTGGCTTATGGAATCACCGTTAGCAATATCCTACCAGAATTAATCTGCAGGAAAGCCGAAACAGATATATAATAAATTGACCACTTAAACGACCTGAGAACTTGTATAGGTAAGAATATTCATTACCATCATTGGCTTCATATACTACACAACTTTTCAATGTCCTAACAACAATTTATACTAACTGAACTTTATCATCTTTTTGTTTATGGTGTATAATACTGCCCTAGGCTGGTCACATGATTTTCTAAGCAAAAATAGAACCTTTATGTACTCTTTTATAACATGTATGGAAGGCAATTAGGGACCAAATTGTGAACATTTATGAAATATTGTTAGCATGTATGGAAGGCAATTGGTGACAAAATTGTGAACTTTTATTAACTATTTTTTAGCATGCATAAAAGACAATTGGGGACAAAATTGTGAACTTTTATGAACTATTTTTCTAGCATATATTTAAGGCAATTGGGTACAAAATTGTGAACTTTTATTAACTATTTTTTAGCATGTATGGAAGGCAATTGGGAACAACATTTTGATCTTATATGAACTATTTTTTTTAGCATTTATGGAAGGCAATTGGGTACAAAATTGTGAACTTTTATGAATTATTTTATAGCATGTATGGAAGGCAATTGGGGACCAAATTGTGAAGAGAATTGTACCTGTATAACTGACAATACTATGAACTGCAACAAGACAGATGGAATGTGTAATTGTAAGACAGGCTGGGAGGGCAGTAACTGTGAGACAGATATTAATGAATGTCTTAATGTTACTATCTGTCAGGACAACTCTCAATGTCAGAATACTAATGGATCTTACATCTGTGTGTGTAATGATGGATACATCAGTTCTGGAGATGTTTGTATTGGTGAGTCAAATAATTCTAATGGATTTTAGTTTTAGATTTAGGCTTATGGTGGTTAACACCACTTTCAACAATATTTCAGTTATATTGTGGCGGTCAATTTTATTGGTGGAAAAAAATAGAGTACCCGGAGAAAACCACCAACCTGCTGCAAGTCACTGACAAACTTTATCACAAATGTTGTATCGAGTACACCTTGCAATGAATGCGGTTCAAACTCACAACTCTAGTGGTCATAGGCACTGATTGCACAGGTAGTTGTATATCCAACTACCATATGATCACGACCACGACGGCTTCAATTCTAATGGGAATGTGCCTCTACCTAAGATTATAGGAACTGTATAAGGTTCATGAATCCATCCTCCACTAACTGTGTAAGTAGGGGGTTTCCTTTAGCTCAGTTTGTAGAGCATTGTCTTACAATGTGAGAATTCCCGGGATCAATCTCATCAGCGATGTTGAATTTTTCTGTGATAAAGCGTACTCTACTGTTGCATAATCTTTTAATTTACATAGTTTTCTCTTCTATAAATTAAAAGCAAATGGTTTGAAAATGAAAAATAAACAGCTATAGGTAAACCTAGATATTAGGGACACTGATGGGAACCTGAAAATGTGACCTTTATAAGCAGTTGTCCTTAATGTACAGGGTCAAATTGTATGTGCTATTCATTAAATGGAAAAAACAAAACTGCCCTTTATAGACAGTGATTTGTATGTGCTATTCATTAATTGCAAAAATAAAATTATCCTTTATAGACAGTGATTTGTATCCCTTAAGACAGGTTTGAATATATATTTTTAAAATATGATTGATGAATTTAGAATTAACCTTGTCAAAAATATTAACAGTACTAAACATTGTGATTGGTATGATGATGACATTTGATGATTTTAATGACATATTTTTGTTATGGTTCATTGAGTGTTAAAAGAATATATGAAGGTTATGTTGATATTTAAAAGAAGATATCTCTTTCAGGCATAGGTAACCTTATCAATCAATCAATCAATCAATCAATCAATCAATCAATCAATCAATCAATCATATTTATTTATTTATTTATTATATTAAAACTTTTTTTTCAGAGTGTGGTTCTAACAACTGGGGCACAAGCTGTGCTCAGACTTGTCTATGTGATATGGCTAAAACTTCTGATTGTAATAATGTAGACGGAAACTGTACATGTAAAACAGGGTGGCAGGGTGCTACGTGTGTAGAGGATGTAAACGAATGTACTGATAATCTTACTATCTGTAACACCATTCCTAATTCTCAGTGTAACAACATGAATGGCAGTTACGAATGTAATTGTGTTACTGGGTACGAGAAACTTACAAATGGAAGCTGTCAAGGTAGGTTGCTGTTACGTTTGTTTGTTTGATGGTGTTTTATGACACGTTTGTTTACATATGTATTGACTTTGGAGATCCAATTATTAAGAAGGGAGGGATTCCATTAACTGGTTTAACCCCACCGTAGTGTTGTACCTGTCCCAAGTGTGAAGTAAACCTGTAGATGTACATGTACTTGTCCCACGTCTGAAGTAAACCTGTAGATGTACATGAATTTTACTATTGTTAGATTAAGCAAAAATGTAAACAGTGGTGATCAGCCATCCTACTCCTCTGACACAAAAAGAGGACAATGCCACAAGCTGACATAAATTAAGGTTAAACTGGCTTATGGAATCACCGTTAGCAATATCCTACCAGAATTAATCTGGAGGAAAGCCGAAACAGATATATAATAAATTGACCACTTAAACGACCTGAGAACTTGTATAGGTAAGAATATTCATTACCATCATTGGCTTCATATACTACACAACTTTTCAATGTCCTAACAACAATTTATACTAACTGAACTTTATCATCTTTTTGTTTATGGTGTATAATACTGCCCTAGGCTGGTCACATGATTTTCTAAGCAAAAATAGAACCTTTATGTACTCTTTTATAACATGTATGGAAGGCAATTAGGGACCAAATTGTGAACATTTATGAAATATTGTTAGCATGTATGGAAGGCAATTGGTGACAAAATTGTGAACTTTTATTAACTATTTTTTAGCATGCATAAAAGACAATTGGGGACAAAATTGTGAACTTTTATGAACTATTTTTCTAGCATATATTTAAGGCAATTGGGTACAAAATTGTGAACTTTTATTAACTATTTTTTAGCATGTATGGAAGGCAATTGGGAACAACATTTTGATCTTATACGAACTATTTTTTTTAGCATTTATGGAAGGCAATTGGGTACAAAATTGTGAGCTTTTATGAATTATTTTATAGCATGTATGGAAGGCAATTGGGGACCAAATTGTGAAGAGAATTGTACCTGTATAACTGACAATACTATGAACTGCAACAAGACAGATGGAATGTGTAATTGTAAGACAGGCTGGGAGGGCAGTAACTGTGAGACAGATATTAATGAATGTCTTAATGTTACTATCTGTCAGGACAACTCTCAATGTCAGAATACTAATGGATCTTACATCTGTGTGTGTAATGATGGATACATCAGTTCTGGAGATGTTTGTATTGGTGAGTCAAATAATTCTAATGGATTTTAGTTTTAGATTTAGGCTTATGGTGGTTAACACCACTTTCAACAATATTTCAGTTATATTGTGGCGGTCAATTTTATTGGTGGAAAAAAATAGAGTACCCGGAGAAAACCACCAACCTGCTGCAAGTCACTGACAAACTTTATCACAAATGTTGTATCGAGTACACCTTGCAATGAATGCGGTTCAAACTCACAACTCTAGTGGTCATAGGCACTGATTGCACAGGTAGTTGTATATCCAACTACCATATGATCACGACCACGACGGCTTCAATTCTAATGGGAATGTGCCTCTACCTAAGATTATAGGAACTGTATAAGGTTCATGAATCCATCCTCCACTAACTGTGTAAGTAGGGGGTTTCCTTTAGCTCAGTTTGTAGAGCATTGTCTTACAATGTGAGAATTCCCGGGATCAATCTCATCAGCGATGTTGAATTTTTCTGTGATAAAGCGTACTCTACTGTTGCATAATCTTTTAATTTACATAGTTTTCTCTTCTATAAATTAAAAGCAAATGGTTTGAAAATGAAAAATAAACAGCTATAGGTAAACCTAGATATTAGGGACACTGATGGGAACCTGAAAATGTGACCTTTATAAGCAGTTGTCCTTAATGTACAGGGTCAAATTGTATGTGCTATTCATTAAATGGAAAAAACAAAACTGCCCTTTATAGACAGTGATTTGTATGTGCTATTCATTAATTGCAAAAATAAAATTATCCTTTATAGACAGTGATTTGTATCCCTTAAGACAGGTTTGAATATATATTTTTAAAATATGATTGATGAATTTAGAATTAACCTTGTCAAAAATATTAACAGTACTAAACATTGTGATTGGTATGATGATGACATTTGATGATTTTAATGACATATTTTTGTTATGGTTCATTGAGTGTTAAAAGAATATATGAAGGTTATGTTGATATTTAAAAGAAGATATCTCTTTCAGGCATAGGTAACCTTATCAATCAATCAATCAATCAATCAATCAATCAATCAATCAATCAATCAATCATATTTATTTATTTATTTATTATATTAAAACTTTTTTTTCAGAGTGTGGTTCTAACAACTGGGGCACAAGCTGTGCTCAGACTTGTCTATGTGATATGGCTAAAACTTCTGATTGTAATAATGTAGACGGAAACTGTACATGTAAAACAGGGTGGCAGGGTGCTACGTGTGTAGAGGATGTAAACGAATGTACTGATAATCTTACTATCTGTAACACCATTCCTAATTCTCAGTGTAACAACATGAATGGCAGTTACGAATGTAATTGTGTTACTGGGTACGAGAAACTTACAAATGGAAGCTGTCAAGGTAGGTTGCTGTTACGTTTGTTTGTTTGATGGTGTTTTATGACACGTTTGTTTACATATGTATTGACTTTGGAGATCCAATTATTAAGAAGGGAGGGATTCCATTAACTGGTTTAACCCCACCGTAGTGTTGTACCTGTCCCAAGTGTGAAGTAAACCTGTAGATGTACATGTACTTGTCCCACGTCTGAAGTAAACCTGTAGATGTACATGAATTTTACTATTGTTAGATTAAGCAAAAATGTAAACAGTGGTGATCAGCCATCCTACTCCTCTGACACAAAAAGAGGACAATGCCACAAGCTGACATAAATTAAGGTTAAACTGGCTTATGGAATCACCGTTAGCAATATCCTACCAGAATTAATCTGGAGGAAAGCCGAAACAGATATATAATAAATTGACCACTTAAACGACCTGAGAACTTGTATAGGTAAGAATATTCATTACCATCATTGGCTTCATATACTACACAACTTTTCAATGTCCTAACAACAATTTATACTAACTGAACTTTATCATCTTTTTGTTTATGGTGTATAATACTGCCCTAGGCTGGTCACATGATTTTCTAAGCAAAAATAGAACCTTTATGTACTCTTTTATAACATGTATGGAAGGCAATTAGGGACCAAATTGTGAACATTTATGAAATATTGTTAGCATGTATGGAAGGCAATTGGTGACAAAATTGTGAACTTTTATTAACTATTTTTTAGCATGCATAAAAGACAATTGGGGACAAAATTGTGAACTTTTATGAACTATTTTTCTAGCATATATTTAAGGCAATTGGGTACAAAATTGTGAACTTTTATTAACTATTTTTTAGCATGTATGGAAGGCAATTGGGAACAACATTTTGATCTTATACGAACTATTTTTTTTAGCATTTATGGAAGGCAATTGGGTACAAAATTGTGAGCTTTTATGAATTATTTTATAGCATGTATGGAAGGCAATTGGGGACCAAATTGTGAAGAGAATTGTACCTGTATAACTGACAATACTATGAACTGCAACAAGACAGATGGAATGTGTAATTGTAAGACAGGCTGGGAGGGCAGTAACTGTGAGACAGATATTAATGAATGTCTTAATGTTACTATCTGTCAGGACAACTCTCAATGTCAGAATACTAATGGATCTTACATCTGTGTGTGTAATGATGGATACATCAGTTCTGGAGATGTTTGTATTGGTGAGTCAAATAATTCTAATGGATTTTAGTTTTAGATTTAGGCTTATGGTGGTTAACACCACTTTCAACAATATTTCAGTTATATTGTGGCGGTCAATTTTATTGGTGGAAAAAAATAGAGTACCCGGAGAAAACCACCAACCTGCTGCAAGTCACTGACAAACTTTATCACAAATGTTGTATCGAGTACACCTTGCAATGAATGCGGTTCAAACTCACAACTCTAGTGGTCATAGGCACTGATTGCACAGGTAGTTGTATATCCAACTACCATATGATCACGACCACGACGGCTTCAATTCTAATGGGAATGTGCCTCTACCTAAGATTATAGGAACTGTATAAGGTTCATGAATCCATCCTCCACTAACTGTGTAAGTAGGGGGTTTCATTTAGCTCAGTTTGTAGAGCATTGTCTTACAATGTGAGAATTCCCGGGATCAATCTCTTCAGCGATATTGAATTTTTCTGTGATAAAGCGTACTCTACTGTTGCATAATCTTTTACTTTACATAGTTTTCTCTTCTATAAATTAAAAGCAAATGGTTTGAAAATGAAAAATAAACAGTTATAGGTAAACCTAGATATTAGGGACACTGATGGGAACCTGAAAATGTGACCTTTATAAGCAGTTGTCCTTAATGTACAGGGTCAAATTGTATGTGCTATTCATTAAATGGAAAAAACAAAACTGCCCTTTATAGACAGTGATTTGTATGTGCTATTCATTAATTGCAAAAATAAAATTATCCTTTATAGACAGTGATTTGTATCCCTTAAGACAGGTTTGAATATATATTTTTAAAATATGATTGATGAATTTAGAATTAACCTTGTCAAAAATATTAACAGTACTAAACATTGTGATTGGTATGATGATGACATTTGATGATTTTAATGACATATTTTTGTTATGGTTCATTGAGTGTTAAAAGAATATATGAAGGTTATGTTGATATTTAAAAGAAGATATCTCTTTCAGGCATTGGTAACCTTATCAATCAATCAATCAATCAATCAATCAATCAATCAATCAATCAATCAATCAATCAATCAATCAATCAATCAATCAATCAATCAATCAATCATCTTTATTTATTTATTTATTATATTAAAACTTTTTTTTCAGAGTGTGGTTCTAACAACTGGGGCACAAGCTGTGCTCAGACTTGTCTATGTGATATGGCTAAAACTTCTGATTGTAATAATGTAGACAGAAACTGTACATGTAAAACAGGGTGGCAGGGTGCTACGTGTGTAGAGGATGTAAACGAATGTACTGATAATCTTACTATCTGTAACACCATTCCTAATTCTCAGTGTAACAACATGAATGGCAGTTACGAATGTAATTGTGTTACTGGGTACGAGAAACTTACAAATGGAAGCTGTCAAGGTAGGTTGCTGTTACGTTTGTTTGTTTGATGGTGTTTTATGACACGTTTGTTTACATATGTATTGACTTTGGAGATCCAATTATTAAGAAGGGAGGGATTCCATTAACTGGTTTAACCCCACCGTATTGTTGTACCTGTCCCAAGTGTGAAGTAAACCTGTAGATGTACATGTACTTGTCCCAAGTCTGAAGTAAACCTGTAGATGTACATGAATTTTACTATTGTTAGATTAAGCAAAAATGTAAACAGTGGTGATCAGCCATCCTACTCCTCTGACACAAAAAGAGGAAAATGCCACAAGCTGACATAAATTAAGGTTAAACTGGCTTATGGAATCACCGTTAGCAATATCCTACCAGAATTAATCTGCAGGAAAGCCGAAACAGATATATAATAAATTGACCACTTAAACGACCTGAGAACTTGTATAGGTAAGAATATTCATTACCATCATTGGCTTCATATACTACACAACTTTTCAATGTCCTATCAACAATTTATACTAACTGAACTTTATCATCTTTTTGCTTATGGTGTATAATACTGCACTAGGCTGGTCACATGATTTTCTAAGCAAAAATAGAACCTTTATGTACTCTTTTATAACATGTATGGAAGGCAATTAGGGACCAAATTGTGAACATTTATGAAATATTGTTAGCATGTATGGAAGGCAATTGGTGACAAAATTGTGAACTTTTATTAACTATTTTTTAGCATGTATAAAAAACAATTGGGGACAAAATTGTGAACTTTTATGAACTATTTTTCTAGCATATATTTAAGGCAATTGGGTACAAAATTGTGAACTTTTATTAACTATTTTTTAGCATGTATGGAAGGCAATTGGGAACAACATTTTGATCTTATATGAACTATTTTTTTTAGCATTTATGGAAGGCAATTGGGTACAAAATTGTGAACTTTTATGAATTATTTTATAGCATGTATGGAAGGCAATTGGGGACCAAATTGTGAAGAGAATTGTACCTGTATAACTGACAATACTATGAACTGCAACAAGACAGATGGAATGTGTAATTGTAAGACAGGCTGGGAGGGCAGTAACTGTGAGACAGATATTAATGAATGTCTTAATGTTACTATCTGTCAGGACAACTCTCAATGTCAGAATACTAATGGATCTTACATCTGTGTGTGTAATGATGGATACATCAGTTCTGGAGATGTTTGTATTGGTGAGTCAAATAATTCTAATGGATTTTAGTTTTAGATTTAGGCTTATGGTGGTTAACACCACTTTCAACAATATTTCAGTTATATTGTGGCGGTCAATTTTATTGGTGGAAAAAAATAGAGTACCCGGAGAAAACCACCAACCTGCTGCAAGTCACTGACAAACTTTATCACAAATGTTGTATCGAGTACACCTTGCAATGAATGCGGTTCAAACTCACAACTCTAGTGGTCATAGGCACTGATTGCACAGGTAGTTGTATATCCAACTACCATATGATCACGACCACGACGGCTCCAATTCTAATGGGAATGTGCCTCTACCTAAGATTATAGGAACTGTATAAGGTTCATGAATCCATCCTCCACTAACTGTGTAAGTAGGGGGTTTCATTTAGCTCAGTTTGTAGAGCATTGTCTTACAATGTGAGAATTCCCGGGATCAATCTCTTCAGCGATATTGAATTTTTCTGTGATAAAGCGTACTCTACTGTTGCATAATCTTTTACTTTACATAGTTTTCTCTTCTATAAATTAAAAGCAAATGGTTTGAAAATGAAAAATAAACAGTTATAGGTAAACCTAGATATTAGGGACACTGATGGGAACCTGAAAATGTGACCTTTATAAGCAGTTGTCCTTAATGTACAGGGTCAAATTGTATGTGCTATTCATTAAATGGAAAAAACAAAACTGCCCTTTATAGACAGGGATTTGTATGTGCTATTCATTAATTGCAAAAATAAAATTATCCTTTATAGACAGTGATTTGTATCCCTTAAGACAGGTTTGAATATATATTTTTAAAATATGATTGATGAATTTAGAATTAACCTTGTCAAAAATATTAACAGTACTAAACATTGTGATTGGTATGATGATGACATTTGATGATTTTAATGACATATTTTTGTTATGGTTCATTGAGTGTTAAAAGAATATATGAAGGTTATGTTGATATTTAAAAGAAGATATCTCTTTCAGGCATTGGTAACCTTATCAATCAATCAATCAATCAATCAATCAATCAATCAATCAATCAATCAATCAATCAATCAATCAATCAATCAATCAATCAATCATCTTTATTTATTTATTTATTATATTAAAACTTTTTTTTCAGAGTGTGGTTCTAACAACTGGGGCACAAGCTGTGCTCAGACTTGTCTATGTGATATGGCTAAAACTTCTGATTGTAATAATGTAGACAGAAACTGTACATGTAAAACAGGGTGGCAGGGTGCTACGTGTGTAGAGGATGTAAACGAATGTACTGATAATCTTACTATCTGTAACACCATTCCTAATTCTCAGTGTAACAACATGAATGGCAGTTACGAATGTAATTGTGTTACTGGGTACGAGAAACTTACAAATGGAAGCTGTCAAGGTAGGTTGCTGTTACGTTTGTTTGTTTGATGGTGTTTTATGACACGTTTGTTTACATATGTATTGACTTTGGAGATCCAATTATTAAGAAGGGAGGGATTCCATTAACTGGTTTAACCCCACCGTATTGTTGTACCTGTCCCAAGTGTGAAGTAAACCTGTAGATGTACATGTACTTGTCCCAAGTCTGAAGTAAACCTGTAGATGTACATGAATTTTACTATTGTTAGATTAAGCAAAAATGTAAACAGTGGTGATCAGCCATCCTACTCCTCTGACACAAAAAGAGGAAAATGCCACAAGCTGACATAAATTAAGGTTAAACTGGCTTATGGAATCACCGTTAGCAATATCCTACCAGAATTAATCTGCAGGAAAGCCGAAACAGATATATAATAAATTGACCACTTAAACGACCTGAGAACTTGTATAGGTAAGAATATTCATTACCATCATTGGCTTCATATACTACACAACTTTTCAATGTCCTATCAACAATTTATACTAACTGAACTTTATCATCTTTTTGCTTATGGTGTATAATACTGCACTAGGCTGGTCACATGATTTTCTAAGCAAAAATAGAACCTTTATGTACTCTTTTATAACATGTATGGAAGGCAATTAGGGACCAAATTGTGAACATTTATGAAATATTGTTAGCATGTATGGAAGGCAATTGGTGACAAAATTGTGAACTTTTATTAACTATTTTTTAGCATGTATAAAAGACAATTGGGGACAAAATTGTGAACTTTTATGAACTATTTTTCTAGCATATATTTAAGGCAATTGGGTACAAAATTGTGAACTTTTATTAACTATTTTTTAGCATGTATGGAAGGCAATTGGGAACAACATTTTGATCTTATATGAACTATTTTTTTTAGCATTTATGGAAGGCAATTGGGTACAAAATTGTGAACTTTTATGAATTATTTTATAGCATGTATGGAAGGCAATTGGGGACCAAATTGTGAAGAGAATTGTACCTGTATAACTGACAATACTATGAACTGCAACAAGACAGATGGAATGTGTAATTGTAAGACAGGCTGGGAGGGCAGTAACTGTGAGACAGATATTAATGAATGTCTTAATGTTACTATCTGTCAGGACAACTCTCAATGTCAGAATACTAATGGATCTTACATCTGTGTGTGTAATGATGGATACATCAGTTCTGGAGATGTTTGTATTGGTGAGTCAAATAATTCTAATGGATTTTAGTTTTAGATTTAGGCTTATGGTGGTTAACACCACTTTCAACAATATTTCAGTTATATTGTGGCGGTCAATTTTATTGGTGGAAAAAAATAGAGTACCCGGAGAAAACCACCAACCTGCTGCAAGTCACTGACAAACTTTATCACAAATGTTGTATCGAGTACACCTTGCAATGAATGCGGTTCAAACTCACAACTCTAGTGGTCATAGGCACTGATTGCACAGGTAGTTGTATATCCAACTACCATATGATCACGACCACGACGGCTCCAATTCTAATGGGAATGTGCCTCTACCTAAGATTATAGGAACTGTATAAGGTTCATGAATCCATCCTCCACTAACTGTGTAAGTAGGGGGTTTCATTTAGCTCAGTTTGTAGAGCATTGTCTTACAATGTGAGAATTCCCGGGATCAATCTCTTCAGCGATATTGAATTTTTCTGTGATAAAGCGTACTCTACTGTTGCATAATCTTTTACTTTACATAGTTTTCTCTTCTATAAATTAAAAGCAAATGGTTTGAAAATGAAAAATAAACAGTTATAGGTAAACCTAGATATTAGGGACACTGATGGGAACCTGAAAATGTGACCTTTATAAGCAGTTGTCCTTAATGTACAGGGTCAAATTGTATGTGCTATTCATTAAATGGAAAAAACAAAACTGCCCTTTATAGACAGTGATTTGTATGTGCTATTCATTAATTGCAAAAATAAAATTATCCTTTATAGACAGTGATTTGTATCCCTTAAGACAGGTTTGAATATATATTTTTAAAATATGATTGATGAATTTAGAATTAACCTTGTCAAAAATATTAACAGTACTAAACATTGTGATTGGTATGATGATGACATTTGATGATTTTAATGACATATTTTTGTTATGGTTCATTGAGTGTTAAAAGAATATATGAAGGTTATGTTGATATTTAAAAGAAGATATCTCTTTCAGGCATTGGTAACCTTATCAATCAATCAATCAATCAATCAATCAATCAATCAATCAATCAATCAATCAATCAATCAATCAATCAGTCAATCAATCAATCAATCAATCAATCAATCAATCAATCATCTTTATTTATTTATTTATTATATTAAAACTTTTTTTTCAGAGTGTGGTTCTAACAACTGGGGCACAAGCTGTGCTCAGACTTGTCTATGTGATATGGCTAAAACTTCTGATTGTAATAATGTAGACGGAAACTGTACATGTAAAACAGGGTGGCAGGGTGCTACGTGTGTAGAGGATGTAAACGAATGTACTGATAATCTTACTATCTGTAACACCATTCCTAATTCTCAGTGTAACAACATGAATGGCAGTTACGAATGTAATTGTGTTACTGGGTACGAGAAACTTACAAATGGAAGCTGTCAAGGTAGGTTGCTGTTACGTTTGTTTGTTTGATGGTGTTTTATGACACGTTTGTTTACATATGTATTGACTTTGGAGATCCAATTATTAAGAAGGGAGGGATTCCATTAACTGGTTTAACCCCACCGTATTGTTGTACCTGTCCCAAGTGTGAAGTAAACCTGTAGATGTACATGTACTTGTCCCAAGTCTGAAGTAAACCTGTAGATGTACATGAATTTTACTATTGTTAGATTAAGCAAAAATGTAAACAGTGGTGATCAGCCATCCTACTCCTCTGACACAAAAAGAGGAAAATGCCACAAGCTGACATAAATTAAGGTTAAACTGGCTTATGGAATCACCGTTAGCAATATCCTACCAGAATTAATCTGCAGGAAAGCCGAAACAGATATATAATAAATTGACCACTTAAACGACCTGAGAACTTGTATAGGTAAGAATATTCATTACCATCATTGGCTTCATATACTACACAACTTTTCAATGTCCTATCAACAATTTATACTAACTGAACTTTATCATCTTTTTGCTTATGGTGTATAATACTGCACTAGGCTGGTCACATGATTTTCTAAGCAAAAATAGAACCTTTATGTACTCTTTTATAACATGTATGGAAGGCAATTAGGGACCAAATTGTGAACATTTATGAAATATTGTTAGCATGTATGGAAGGCAATTGGTGACAAAATTGTGAACTTTTATTAACTATTTTTTAGCATGTATAAAAGACAATTGGGGACAAAATTGTGAACTTTTATGAACTATTTTTCTAGCATATATTTAAGGCAATTGGGTACAAAATTGTGAACTTTTATTAACTATTTTTTAGCATGTATGGAAGGCAATTGGGAACAACATTTTGATCTTATATGAACTATTTTTTTTAGCATTTATGGAAGGCAATTGGGTACAAAATTGTGAACTTTTATGAATTATTTTATAGCATGTATGGAAGGCAATTGGGGACCAAATTGTGAAGAGAATTGTACCTGTATAACTGACAATACTATGAACTGCAACAAGACAGATGGAATGTGTAATTGTAAGACAGGCTGGGAGGGCAGTAACTGTGAGACAGATATTAATGAATGTCTTAATGTTACTATCTGTCAGGACAACTCTCAATGTCAGAATACTAATGGATCTTACATCTGTGTGTGTAATGATGGATACATCAGTTCTGGAGATGTTTGTATTGGTGAGTCAAATAATTCTAATGGATTTTAGTTTTAGATTTAGGCTTATGGTGGTTAACACCACTTTCAACAATATTTCAGTTATATTGTGGCGGTCAATTTTATTGGTGGAAAAAAATAGAGTACCCGGAGAAAACCACCAACCTGCTGCAAGTCACTGACAAACTTTATCACAAATGTTGTATCGAGTACACCTTGCAATGAATGCGGTTCAAACTCACAACTCTAGTGGTCATAGGCACTGATTGCACAGGTAGTTGTATATCCAACTACCATATGATCACGACCACGACGGCTCCAATTCTAATGGGAATGTGCCTCTACCTAAGATTATAGGAACTGTATAAGGTTCATGAATCCATCCTCCACTAACTGTGTAAGTAGGGGGTTTCATTTAGCTCAGTTTGTAGAGCATTGTCTTACAATGTGAGAATTCCCGGGATCAATCTCTTCAGCGATATTGAATTTTTCTGTGATAAAGCGTACTCTACTGTTGCATAATCTTTTACTTTACATAGTTTTCTCTTCTATAAATTAAAAGCAAATGGTTTGAAAATGAAAAATAAACAGCTATAGGTAAACCTAGATATTAGGGACACTGATGGGAACCTGAAAATGTGACCTTTATAAGCAGTTGTCCTTAATGTACAGGGTCAAATTGTATGTGCTATTCATTAAATGGAAAAAACAAAACTGCCCTTTATAGACAGGGATTTGTATGTGCTATTCATTAATTGCAAAAATAAAATTATCCTTTATAGACAGTGATTTGTATCCCTTAAGACAGGTTTGAATATATATTTTTAAAATATGATTGATGAATTTAGAATTAACCTTGTCAAAAATATTAACAGTACTAAACATTGTGATTGGTATGATGATGACATTTGATGATTTTAATGACATATTTTTGTTATGGTTCATTGAGTGTTAAAAGAATATATGAAGGTTATGTTGATATTTAAAAGAAGATATCTCTTTCAGGCATTGGTAACCTTATCAATCAATCAATCAATCAATCAATCAATCAATCAATCAATCAACCAATCAATCAATCAATCAATCAATCATATTTATTTATTTATTTATTATATTAAACCTTTTTTTTTCAGAGTGTGGTTCTAACAACTGGGGCACAAGCTGTGCTCAGACTTGTCTATGTGATATGGCTAAAACTTCTGATTGTAATAATGTAGACGGAAACTGTACATGTAAAACAGGGTGGCAGGGTGCTACGTGTGTAGAGGATGTAAACGAATGTACTGATAATCTTACTATCTGTAACACCATTCCTAATTCTCAGTGTAACAACATGAATGGCAGTTACGAATGTAATTGTGTTACTGGGTACGAGAAACTTACAAATGGAAGCTGTCAAGGTAGGTTGCTGTTACGTTTGTTTGTTTGATGGTGTTTTATGACACGTTTGTTTACATATGTATTGACTTTGGAGATCCAATTATTAAGAAGGGAGGGATTCCATTAACTGGTTTAACCCCACCGTATTGTTGTACCTGTCCCAAGTGTGAAGTAAACCTGTAGATGTACATGTACTTGTCCCAAGTCTGAAGTAAACCTGTAGATGTACATGAATTTTACTATTGTTAGATTAAGCAAAAATGTAAACAGTGGTGATCAGCCATCCTACTCCTCTGACACAAAAAGAGGAAAATGCCACAAGCTGACATAAATTAAGGTTAAACTGGCTTATGGAATCACCGTTAGCAATATCCTACCAGAATTAATCTGCAGGAAAGCCGAAACAGATATATAATAAATTGACCACTTAAACGACCTGAGAACTTGTATAGGTAAGAATATTCATTACCATCATTGGCTTCATATACTACACAACTTTTCAATGTCCTATCAACAATTTATACTAACTGAACTTTATCATCTTTTTGCTTATGGTGTATAATACTGCACTAGGCTGGTCACATGATTTTCTAAGCAAAAATAGAACCTTTATGTACTCTTTTATAACATGTATGGAAGGCAATTAGGGACCAAATTGTGAACATTTATGAAATATTGTTAGCATGTATGGAAGGCAATTGGTGACAAAATTGTGAACTTTTATTAACTATTTTTTAGCATGTATAAAAGACAATTGGGGACAAAATTGTGAACTTTTATGAACTATTTTTCTAGCATATATTTAAGGCAATTGGGTACAAAATTGTGAACTTTTATTAACTATTTTTTAGCATGTATGGAAGGCAATTGGGAACAACATTTTGATCTTATATGAACTATTTTTTTTAGCATTTATGGAAGGCAATTGGGTACAAAATTGTGAACTTTTATGAATTATTTTATAGCATGTATGGAAGGCAATTGGGGACCAAATTGTGAAGAGAATTGTACCTGTATAACTGACAATACTATGAACTGCAACAAGACAGATGGAATGTGTAATTGTAAGACAGGCTGGGAGGGCAGTAACTGTGAGACAGATATTAATGAATGTCTTAATGTTACTATCTGTCAGGACAACTCTCAATGTCAGAATACTAATGGATCTTACATCTGTGTGTGTAATGATGGATACATCAGTTCTGGAGATGTTTGTATTGGTGAGTCAAATAATTCTAATGGATTTTAGTTTTAGATTTAGGCTTATGGTGGTTAACACCACTTTCAACAATATTTCAGTTATATTGTGGCGGTCAATTTTATTGGTGGAAAAAAATAGAGTACCCGGAGAAAACCACCAACCTGCTGCAAGTCACTGACAAACTTTATCACAAATGTTGTATCGAGTACACCTTGCAATGAATGCGGTTCAAACTCACAACTCTAGTGGTCATAGGCACTGATTGCACAGGTAGTTGTATATCCAACTACCATATGATCACGACCACGACGGCTCCAATTCTAATGGGAATGTGCCTCTACCTAAGATTATAGGAACTGTATAAGGTTCATGAATCCATCCTCCACTAACTGTGTAAGTAGGGGGTTTCATTTAGCTCAGTTTGTAGAGCATTGTCTTACAATGTGAGAATTCCCGGGATCAATCTCTTCAGCGATATTGAATTTTTCTGTGATAAAGCGTACTCTACTGTTGCATAATCTTTTACTTTACATAGTTTTCTCTTCTATAAATTAAAAGCAAATGGTTTGAAAATGAAAAATAAACAGCTATAGGTAAACCTAGATATTAGGGACACTGATGGGAACCTGAAAATGTGACCTTTATAAGCAGTTGTCCTTAATGTACAGGGTCAAATTGTATGTGCTATTCATTAAATGGAAAA
Organism: Bathymodiolus septemdierum; assembly: GCA_963383655.1. Taxonomy (NCBI): domain Eukaryota; kingdom Metazoa; phylum Mollusca; class Bivalvia; order Mytilida; family Modiolidae; genus Bathymodiolus; species Bathymodiolus septemdierum. Next base: position 2,631,378 of record OY726529.1, on the reverse strand, counting down.
AACAAAACTGCCCTTTATAGACAGTGATTTGTATGTGCTATTCATTAATTGCAAAAATAAAATTATCCTTTATAGACAGTGATTTGTATCCCTTAAGACAGGTTTGAATATATATTTTTAAAATATGATTGATGAATTTAGAATTAACCTTGTCAAAAATATTAACAGTACTAAACATTGTGATTGGTATGATGATGACATTTGATGATTTTAATGACATATTTTTGTTATGGTTCATTGAGTGTTAAAAGAATATATGAAGGTTATGTTGATATTTAAAAGAAGATATCTCTTTCAGGCATTGGTAACCTTATCAATCAATCAATCAATCAATCAATCAATCAATCAATCAATCAACCAATCAATCAATCAATCAATCAATCAATCAATCAATCATATTTATTTATTTATTTATTATATTAAACCTTTTTTTTTCAGAGTGTGGTTCTAACAACTGGGGCACAAGCTGTGCTCAGACTTGTCTATGTGATATGGCTAAAACTTCTGATTGTAATAATGTAGACGGAAACTGTACATGTAAAACAGGGTGGCAGGGTGCTACGTGTGTAGAGGATGTAAACGAATGTACTGATAATCTTACTATCTGTAACACCATTCCTAATTCTCAGTGTAACAACATGAATGGCAGTTACGAATGTAATTGTGTTACTGGGTACGAGAAACTTACAAATGGAAGCTGTCAAGGTAGGTTGCTGTTACGTTTGTTTGTTTGATGGTGTTTTATGACACGTTTGTTTACATATGTATTGACTTTGGAGATCCAATTATTAAGAAGGGAGGGATTCCATTAACTGGTTTAACCCCACCGTATTGTTGTACCTGTCCCAAGTGTGAAGTAAACCTGTAGATGTACATGTACTTGTCCCAAGTCTGAAGTAAACCTGTAGATGTACATGAATTTTACTATTGTTAGATTAAGCAAAAATGTAAACAGTGGTGATCAGCCATCCTACTCCTCTGACACAAAAAGAGGACAATGCCACAAGCTGACATAAATTAAGGTTAAACTGGCTTATGGAATCACCGTTAGCAATATCCTACCAGAATTAATCTGCAGGAAAGCCGAAACAGATATATAATAAATTGACCACTTAAACGACCTGAGAACTTGTATAGGTAAGAATATTCATTACCATCATTGGCTTCATATACTACACAACTTTTCAATGTCCTATCAACAATTTATACTAACTGAACTTTATCATCTTTTTGTTTATGGTGTATAATACTGCACTAGGCTGGTCACATGATTTTCTAAGCAAAAATAGAACCTTTATGTACTCTTTTATAACATGTATGGAAGGCAATTAGGGACCAAATTGTGAACATTTATGAAATATTGTTAGCATGTATGGAAGGCAATTGGTGACAAAATTGTGAACTTTTATTAACTATTTTTTAGCATGTATAAAAGACAATTGGGGACAAAATTGTGAACTTTTATGAACTATTTTTCTAGCATATATTTAAGGCAATTGGGTACAAAATTGTGAACTTTTATTAACTATTTTTTAGCATGTATGGAAGGCAATTGGGAACAACATTTTGATCTTATATGAACTATTTTTTTTAGCATTTATGGAAGGCAATTGGGTACAAAATTGTGAACTTTTATGAATTATTTTATAGCATGTATGGAAGGCAATTGGGGACCAAATTGTGAAGAGAATTGTACCTGTATAACTGACAATTCTATGAACTGCAACAAGACAGATGGAATGTGTAATTGTAAGACAGGCTGGGAGGGCAGTAACTGTGAGACAGATATTAATGAATGTCTTAATGTTACTATCTGTCAGGACAACTCTCAATGTCAGAATACTAATGGATCTTACATCTGTGTGTGTAATGATGGATACATCAGTTCTGGAGATGTTTGTATTGGTGAGTCAAATAATTCTAATGGATTTTAGTTTTAGATTTAGGCTTATGGTGGTTAACACCACTTTCAACAATATTTCAGCAATATTGTGGCGGTCAATTTTATTGGTGGAAAAAAATAGAGTACCCGGAGAAAACCACCAACCTGCTGCAAGTCACTGACAAACTTTATCACAAATGTTGTATCGAGTACACCTTGCAATGAATGCGGTTCAAACTCACAACTCTAGTGGTCATAGGCACTGATTGCACAGGTAGTTGTATATCCAACTACCATATGATCACGACCACGACGGCTCCAATTCTAATGGGAATGTGCCTCTACCTAAGATTATAGGAACTGTATAAGGTTCATGAATCCATCATCCACTAACTGTGTAAGTAGGGGGTTTCCTTTAGCTCAGTTTGTAGAGCATTGTCTTACAATGTGAGAATTCCCGGGATCAATCTCATCAGCGATATTGAATTTTTCTGTGATAAAGCGTACTCTACTGTTGCATAATCTTTTACTTTACATAGTTTTCTCTTCTATAAATTAAAAGCAAATGGTTTGAAAATGAAAAATAAACAGCTATAGGTAAACCTAGATATTAGGGACACTGATGGGAACCTGAAAATGTGACCTTTATAAGCAGTTGTCCTTAATGTACAGGGTCAAATTGTATGTGCTATTCATTAAATGGAAAAAACAAAACTGCCCTTTATAGACAGTGATTTGTATGTGCTATTCATTAATTGCAAAAATAAAATTATCCTTTATAGACAGTGATTTGTATCCCTTAAGACAGGTTTGAATATATATTTTTAAAATATGATTGATGAATTTAGAATTAACCTTGTCCAAAATATTAACAGTACTAAACATTGTGATTGGTATGATGATGACATTTGATGATTTTAATGACATATTTTTGCTATGGTTCATTGAGTGTTAAAAGAATATATGAAGGTTATGTTGATATTTAAAAGAAGATATCTCTTTCAGGCATTGGTAACCTTATCAATCAATCAATCAATCAATCAATCAATCAATCAATCAATCAATCAACCAATCAATCAACCAATCAATCAATCAATCAATCATATTTATTTATTTATTTATTATATTAAAACTTTTTTTTCAGAGTGTGGTTCTAACAACTGGGGCACAAGCTGTGCTCAGACTTGTCTATGTGATATGGCTAAAACTTCTGATTGTAATAATGTAGACGGAAACTGTACATGTAAAACAGGGTGGCAGGGTGCTACGTGTGTAGAGGATGTAAACGAATGTACTGATAATCTTACTATCTGTAACACCATTCCTAATTCTCAGTGTAACAACATGAATGGCAGTTACGAATGTAATTGTGTTACTGGGTACGAGAAACTTACAAATGGAAGCTGTCAAGGTAGGTTGCTGTTACGTTTGTTTGTTTGATGGTGTTTTATGACACGTTTGTTTACATATGTATTGACTTTGGAGATCCAATTATTAAGAAGGGAGGGATTCCATTAACTGGTTTAACCCCACCGTATTGTTGTACCTGTCCCAAGTGTGAAGTAAACCTGTAGATGTACATGTACTTGTCCCAAGTCTGAAGTAAACCTGTAGATGTACATGAATTTTACTATTGTTAGATTAAGCAAAAATGTAAACAGTGGTGATCAGCCATCCTACTCCTCTGACACAAAAAGAGCACAATGCCACAAGCTGACATAAATTAAGGTTAAACTGGCTTATGGAATCACCGTTAGCAATATCCTACCAGAATTAATCTGCAGGAAAGCCGAAACAGATATATAATAAATTGACCACTTAAACGACCTGAGAACTTGTATAGGTAAGAATATTCATTACCATCATTGGCTTCATATACTACACAACTTTTCAATGTCCTATCAACAATTTATACTAACTGAACTTTATCATCTTTTTGTTTATGGTAAATAATACTGCACTAGGCTGGTCACATGATTTTCTAAGCAAAAATAGAACCTTTATGTACTCTTTTATAACATGTATGGAAGGCAATTAGGGACCAAATTGTGAACATTTATGAAATATTGTTAGCATGTATGGAAGGCAATTGGTGACAACATTGTGAACTTTTATTAACTATTTTTTAGCATGTATAAAAGACAATTGGGGACAAAATTGTGAACTTTTATGAACTATTTTTCTAGCATATATTTAAGGCAATTGGGTACAAAATTGTGAACTTTTATTAACTATTTTTTAGCATGTATGGAAGGCAATTGGGAACAACATTTTGATCTTATATGAACTATTTTTTTTAGCATTTATGGAAGGCAATTGGGTACAAAATTGTGAACTTTTATGAATTATTTTATAGCATGTATGGAAGGCAATTGGGGACCAAATTGTGAAGAGAATTGTACCTGTATAACTGACAATACTATGAACTGCAACAAGACAGATGGAATGTGTAATTGTAAGACAGGCTGGGAGGGCAGTAACTGTGAGACAGATATTAATGAATGTCTTAATGTTACTATCTGTCAGGACAACTCTCAATGTCAGAATACTAATGGATCTTACATCTGTGTGTGTAATGATGGATACATCAGTTCTGGAGATGTTTGTATTGGTGAGTCAAATAATTCTAATGGATTTTAGTTTTAGATTTAGGCTTATGGTGGTTAACACCACTTTCAACAATATTTCAGTTATATTGTGGCGGTCAATTTTATTGGTGGAAAAAAATAGAGTACCCGGTGAAAACCACCAACCTGCTGCAAGTCACTGACAAACTTTATCACAAATGTTGTATCGAGTACACCTTGCAATGAATGCGGTTCAAACTCACAACTCTAGTGGTCATAGGCACTGATTGCACAGGTAGTTGTATATCCAACTACCATATGATCACGACCACGACGGCTCCAATTCTAATGGGAATGTGCCTCTACCTAAGATTATATGAACTGTATAAGGTTCATGAATCCATCATCCACTAACTGTGTAAGTAGGGGGTTTCCTTTAGCTCAGTTTGTAGAGCATTGTCTTACAATGTGATAATTCCCGGGATCAATCTCATCAGCGATATTGAATTTTTCTGTGATAAAGCGTACTCTACTGTTGCATAATCTATTACTTTACATAGTTTTCTCTTCTATAAATTAAAAGCAAATGGTTTGAAAATGAAAAATAAACAGTTATAGGTAAACCTAGATATTAGGGACACTGATGGGAACCTGAAAATGTGACCTTTATAAGCAGTTGTCCTTAATGTACAGGGTCAAATTGTATGTGCTATTCATTAAATGGAAAAAACAAAACTGCCCTTTATAGACAATGATTTGTATGTGCTCTTCATTAAATGGAGAAAATAAAATTATCCTTTATAGACAGTGATTTGTATCCCTTAAGACAGGTTTGTATATATATTTTTAAAATATGATTGATGAATTTAGAATTAACCTTGTCCAAAATATTAACAGTACTAAACATTGTGATTGGTATGATGATGACATTTGATGATTTTAATGACATATTTTTTTTATGCTTCATTGAGTGTTAAAAGAATATATGAAGGTTATGTTGATATTTAAAAGAAGATATCTCTTTCAGGCATAGGTAACCTTATCAATTAATAAATCAATCAATCAATCAATCAATCAATCAATCAATCATATTTGACATAGACAGATGTAAATCTAACTATCATATGATCATCACCATGACAACTCTATGTTGTAAAGTGTTAATTATTAGTTTGCAAAATGGCCTTTATCATGCATTCATTTTGTGATATGATAAATTGTTAAAAAAATAAAATCAATATTTAATTTTTTTTCATAATGTCAGCATATAATTGCAGATTAATAATATTGCCATGGTAATATCTTGCCATACAATTGTTTCCTTCATTTTCAGAATGTGGAGCTGCAAACTATGGCGACAGTTGTTCTCAGGCTTGTTCATGTGTTATAGCCAATACAGCCGACTGTAACAACACTAACGGTGATTGTACATGCAAGACGGGATGGAATGGAACGATTTGTGACGTCAATATTGATGAATGTTTAGACAGCACGATATGTGATGGTATACCTGATTCTACATGTCAGGATTCCATTGGATCATACGATTGTGTCTGTAACACTGGATACAAGAACAACTCATCAAATTTGTGTGAAAGTAAGACACAATGTTGTTTATACAATCAAACCTGCCCATGCTGACACCTCTATTAAGCACACACCCGTATTAACTTAAGCAGATTTGACTGTAATTTAATAGAGGTGGTCACTAAACCAGGTTTGACCACCTTAATAGAGGTGGTCATTAAATCAAGTTTGACTGGAACTTAATAGAGATAGTCACTAAAGCAGGTTTGACTGTAACTTAATAGAGGTGGTCACTAAAGCAGGTTTGACTAAGTTAATAGAGGTGGTCACTGAAACAGGTTTGACAGTACCTTAATAGAGGAAGTCACTAAAACAGGTTTAACTATAACTTAATAGAGGTTGTCACTAAATAAGGTTTGACTGTAACTTAATAGAGGTGGTAACTAAAGCAGGTTTGATTGTAGCTTAATAGAGATTGTCACTAAAGCAGGTTTGACTGTAACTGAATAGAGGTGGTCACTAAAGAATACTTGACTGTAACTTAATAGAGGTGGTCACTAAAGCGGGTTTGACTGTAATTTAATAGAGGTGGTCACTAAAACAGGTTTAACTGTAACTTAATTGAGATTGTCACTAAAGCAGGTTTGAGTGTAACTTAATAGAGGTGGTCACTAAAGCAGGTTTGACTGTAACTTAATAGAGGTGGTCACTAAACAGGTTTGACTGTAACTTATTACAGGTGGTGACTAAAGTAGGTTTGACCGTAACTTAATATAGGTGGTCACTAAAGCAGGTTTGATTGTAGCTTAATAGAGATGGTCACTAAAGCAGATTTGACTGTAACTTAATAGAGGAGGTAACTAAAACAGGGGTTGACTGTAGCTTAATAGAGATGGTCACTAAATCAGGTTTGACTGTAGCTTAATAGAGGTGGTCACTAAAGCGGGTTTGACTAATTTAATAAGGTGGTCACTAAAACAGGTTTGACTGTAACTTAATAGAGATTGTCACTAAAGCAGATTTGACTGTAATTTAATAGAGTTGGTCACTAAAGCAGGTTTGACTGTAACTTAATAGAGGTGGTCACTAAAACAGGTTTGACTGTAACTTATTAGAGGTGGTCGCTAAAGTAGGTTTGACTGTAACTTAATAGAGATGGTCACTAAAGCAGATTTGACTGTAGCATAATAGAGGAGGTAACTAAAACAGGTTTGACTGTAACTTAATAGAGATGGTCACTAAATCAGGTTTGACTGTAGCTTCATAGAGGTGGTAGCTAAAGCAGATTTTAATGTAACTTAATAGAGGTGGTCACTAAAACAGGTTTGACTGTAGCTTAATAGAGGTTGTCACTAAAACAGGTATGACTGTAATTTAATAGAAATGTCACTAAAGCAGGTTTGACTGTAACTTAATAGAGGTGGTCACAAAAGCATGTTTGACTGTAACTTAATAGAGGTTGTCACTAAAACAGCTTTGACTGTAGCTTAATAGAGGTGGTCAGTAAAGTAGGTTTGACTGTAATTTAATAGAGGTGGTCACTAAAGCAGGTTTGACTGTAGCTTAATAGAGGTGGTCACTAAAGCAGATTTGACTGTAGCTTAATAGAGGTGGTAACTAAAACAGGTTTGACTGTAATTTAATAGAGATGGCCACTAAATCAGGTTTGACTGTAGCTTAATAGAGGTGGTCACTAAAGCAGTTTTAACTGTAACTTAATAGAGATGGTCACTAAAGCAGCTTTGACTGTAACTTGTTAGAGGTGGTCACTAAAGCAGGTTTGACTATAACTTAATAAAGTTTGTCACTAAAGCAGGTTTGACTGTAACTTAATAGAGATTGTCACTAAAGCAGGTTTGACTGTAGCTTGATAGAGTTGGTCACTAACGCAGGTTTGACTGTAACTTAATAAAGGTGGTCACTAAAACAGGTTTAACTGTAACTTATTAGAGGTGGTCACTAAAGTAGGTTTGACTGTAACTTAATAGAGGTGGTCACTAAAGCAGGTTTGACTGTAACTTGATAGAGTTGGTCACTAAAGCAGATTTGACTGTAACTTAATAGAGGAGGTAACTAAAACAGGTTTGACTGTAACTTAATAGAGATGGTCACTAAATCAGGTTTGACTAATTTAATAAGGTGGTCACTAAAACAGGTTTGACTGTAACTTAATAGAGATTGTCACTAAAGCAGATTTGACTGTAATTTAATAGAGTTGGTCACTAAAGCAGGTTTGACTGTAACTTAATAGAGGTGGTCACTAAAACAGGTTTGACTGTAACTTATTAGAGGTGGTCGCTAAAGTAGGTTTGACTGTAACTTAATAGAGATGGTCACTAAAGCAGATTTGACTGTAGCATAATAGAGGAGGTAACTAAAACAGGTTTGACTGTAACTTAATAGAGATGGTCACTAAATCAGGTTTGACTGTAGCTTCATAGAGGTGGTAGCTAAAGCAGATTTTAATGTAACTTAATAGAGGTGGTCACTAAAACAGGTTTGACTGTAGCTTAATAGAGATGGTCACTAAATCAGGTTTGACTGTAGCTTCATAGAGGTGGTAGCTAAAGCAGATTTTAATGTAACTTAATAGAGGTTGTCACTAAAACAGGTATGACTATAATTTAATAGAAATGTCACTAAAGCAGGTTTGACTGTAACTTAATAGAGGTGGTCACAAAAGCATGTTTGACTGTAACTTAATAGAGGTTGTCACTAAAACAGCTTTGACTGTAGCTTAATAGAGGTGGTCAGTAAAGTAGGTTTGACTGTAATTTAATAGAGGTGGTCACTAAAGCAGGTTTGACTGTAGCTTAATAGAGGTGGTCACTAAAGCAGATTTGACTGTAGCTTAATAGAGGTGGTAACTAAAACAGGTTTGACTGTGATTTAATAGAGATGGTCACTAAATCAGGTTTGACTGTAGCTTAATAGAGGTGGTCACTAAAGCAGTTTTAACTGTAACTTAATAGAGATGGTCACTAAAGCAGCTTTGACTGTAACTTGTTAGAGGTGGTCACTAAAGCAGGTTTGACTGTAATTTAATAAAGTTTGTCACTAAAGCAGGTTTGACTGTAACTTAATAGAGATTGTCACTAAAGCAGGTTTGACTGTAGCTTGATAGAGTTGGTCACTAACGCAGGTTTGACTGTAACTTAATAAAGGTGGTCACTAAAACAGGTTTGACTGTAACTTATTAGAGGTGGTCACTAAAGTAGGTTTGACTGTAACTTAATAGAGGTGGTCACTAAAGCAGGTTTGACTGTAACTTGATAGAGTTGGTCACTAAAGCAGATTTGACTGTAACTTAATAGAGGAGGTAACTAAAACAGGTTTGACTGTAACTTAATAGAGATGGTCACTAAATCAGGTTTGACTGTAGCTTAATAGAATTGGTCACTAAAGCAGGTTTTACTGTAACTTAATAGAGGTGGTCATTAAAACAGGTTTGACTGTAACTTAATAGAGGTTGTCACTAAAACAGGTTTGACTGTAACTTAATAGAGATGGTCACTAAAGCAAGTTTGACTGTAGCTTAATAGAGGTGGTCAATAAAGCAGGTTTGACTGTAACTTAATAGAGGTGGTCACTAAAACAGCTTTGACTGTAGCTTAATAGAGGTGGTCACTAAAGTAGGTTTGACTGTAACTTAATAGAGGTGGTCAGGAAAACAGATTTGACTGTAACTTGATAGAGGTGGTGACTAAAACAGGTTTGACTGTAACTTAATAGAGGTTGTCACTAAAGCAGATTTGACTGTAACTTAATAGAGGTGGTAACTAAAACAGGTTTGACTGTAACTTAATAGAGATGGTCACTAAATCAGGTTTGACTGTAGCTTAATAGAGGTGGTCACTAAAGCAGGTTTTACTGTAACTTAATAGAGGTGGTCACTAAAACAGGTTTGACAGTAACTTAATAGAGGTTGTCACTAAAATAGATTTGACTGTAACTTAATAGAGATTGTCACTAAAGCAGGTTTGACTGTAGCTTAATAGAGATGGTCACTAAAGTAGATTTGACGGTAACTTAATAGAGGTGGTCACTAAAGCAGGTTTGACTGTAGCTTAATAGAGATGATCACTATTTAAGTAGATTTGACGGTAACTTAATAGAGGTGGTCACTAAAGCAGGTTTGACTGTAGCTTAATAGAGATGATCACTATTTAAGCAGGTTTGACTGTAACTTAATAGAGATGCTCATGTGACAAGTTATTGCTTAATAGTGATGGTCACATGACAAGTTATTACTTAATAGAGATTATCATTAAAGTTTAACTGTAATTGTTGATTTTTTATTTTGTTTTACAGTAAAGACAGAGTGTTCACAGTTAAACTGTACGACAGGAACATGTGCTGTGAACAACAATGGAGGGGAGTACTGTTCATGTCCTAATGGTTATAACTTAACAATGGTAGATAATGTTACTGGTATCTGTGAAAGTAAGTACAATTTTAATATTAGTACTTTCATTGACCATGCTATTGTACGGTCCATGTTTATGTTGTCATTTATATTTGTGATAGTATGTGATCTTTTTGAGTGGATACAAATTTGTATAAGGTTTGTTATCGTTTGTTTACATATGTATTGACTTTGGAGATCCAATTATTAAGAAGGGAGGAATTCCATTAACTGGTTTAACCCCGCCGTATTGTTGTACCTGTCCCAAGTCTGAAGTAAACCTGTAGATGTACATGTACCTGTCCCACGTCTGAAGTAAACCTGTAGATGTGCATGTACCTGTCCCAAGTCTGAAGTAAACCTGTAGATGTACATGAATGTTACTATTGTTAGATTAAAAAAAAATGTAAACAGCCCTACTCCTCTGACACAAAAAGAGGACAATGCCACAAGCTGACATAAATTAAGGTTAAACTGGCTTATGGAATCACCGTTAGCAATATCCTACCAAAATTAATCTGGAGGAAAGCCTAAACAGGTATATAATAAACTGACCACTTAAACGTCCGACTTAAAGTAGGTGTGTGAAATCTGTAGCACTTTTAAGTCAGGATCAAGTTACAAAATGTCCTGCCACGTTATACATATAGCTGAAAAATGGTTGATAGTGGCATTAAAGACAATAACCTTAACCCCATTGACCATGCTATTGTATGTGTGGATTCTACAACACTTGAAGTGAGGATCAAGTTAAGAACATTTGTCAGTGTTACATTGATGGTTCTCCTAGGCACCTTCTTATTTTTATTTACACAATCCTTATTATATTTTAAATACATTTGATCAGTTTTGACCATAAACACTGTGTAATAGACACGACAGAGTGTGAGTGACGAACAAGAAATCAAACTTTACTTTATAATTTACTTTCATTTTCTTGATCAATGTGGAATTCATATTTACAATGTATTTGTTTACAGATATTGACGAGTGTGAACTCACCAATCCTTGCGGTGACGTCTGTGATGATGCAACACCTGGTTATGTCTGTTCATGTTCAACAAATGGTACCAAATTAGACAGCGACCTGAGAACTTGTATAGGTAAGAATATTCATTACCATCATTGGCTTCATATACTACACAACTTTTCAATGTCCTATCAACAATTTATACTAATTGAACTTTATCATCTTTTTGTTTATGGTGTATAATAATGCCCGAGGCTGGTCACATGATTTTCTAAGCAAAATTAGAACCTTTATGTACTATTTTATAGCATGTATGGAAGGCAACTAGGGACCAAATTGTGAACTTTTATGAAATATGTTTAGCATGTATGGAAGGCAATTGGTGACAAAATTGTGAAATTTTATTAACTATTTTGTAGCATGTATAATAAATAAAGGAAATAACAAAATTACCGAACTCCGAACAATCTTGCAAAGGGAAAGTCAAAACTCATAATTATATAAACAGACAAAATCAGTCAACAACCGAAAACTGTGAAAACCGTAATGACCCTGACTTGGTACAGGCATTTCTAAAGAAATGGTTGGTTCAATCAGATTTTAAGGCGATTAAAAGACAATTGGGGAAACAATTGTGAACTTTTATGAAATATTTTTCTAGCATATATGGAAGGCAATTGGGTACATAGTTGTGAACTTTTATTAACTATTTTTTAGCATGTATGGAAGGCAATTGGGAACAACATTTTGATCTTATATGAACTATTTTTTTTTAGCATTTATGGAAGGCAATTGGGGACAAAATTGTGAACTTTTATGAACTATTTTTTAGCATGTATAGAAGGCAATTGGGGACCAAATTGTGAAGAGAATTGTACCTGTATAACTGACAATACTATGAACTGCAACAAGACAGATGGAATGTGTAATTGTAAGACAGGCTGGGAGGGCAGCAACTGTGAGACAGATATTAATGAATGTAATAATGATACTATCTGTCAGGACAACTCTCAATGTCAGGATACTTATGGATCTTACATCTGTGTGTGTAATGATGGATACATCAGTTCTGGAGATGTTTGTATTGGTGAGTCAAATAATTCTAATGGATTTGAGTTTTAGATTTAGGTTTATGGTGCTTAACATCACTTTCAACAATATTTCACTTATATTGTGGCAGTCAATTTTATTGGTGGAAGAAAATAGAGTACCCGGAGAAAACCACCGACCTGTCGCAAGTCACTGATAAACTTTATCACAAATGTTGTATCGAGTACACCTTGCAATGAATGCGGTTCAAACTCACAACTCTAGTGGTGATAGGCACTGATTGCACAGGTAGTTGTAAATCCACCTACCATACGATCACGACCACGACGGCTCCAATTCTAATGGGAATGTGCCTCTACCTAAGATTATAGGAACTGTATAAGGTTCATAAATCCATCCTCCACTAACTGTGTAAGTAGAGGGTCTCCTTTAGCTCAGTTTGTAGAGCATTGTCTTACAATGTGAGAGTTCTCGGGATCAATCTCATCAGCGATATTGAATTTTTCTGTGATAAAACGTACTCTACTGTTGCATAATCTTTTACTTTACATAGTTTTCTCTTCTATAAATTAAAAGCAAATGGTTTGAAAATGAAAAATAAACAGTTATAGGTAAACCTGGACATTAGGGACACTGATGTGAACCTGAAAATGTGACCTTTATAAGCAGTTGTCCTTAATGTACATGGTCAAATTGTATGTGCAATTCATTAAATGGAAAAAACGCAACTGCCCTTTATAGACATGGATTTGTATGTGCTATTCATTAAATGGAGAAAATAAAATTATCCTTTATAGACAGTAATTTGTATCCCTTAAGACAGGTTTGAATATATATTTTTAAAATATGATTGATGAATTTAGAATTAACCTTGTCAAAAATATTAACAGTACTAAACATTGTGATTGGTATGATGATGACATTTGATGATTTTAATGACAAATTTTTTTTATGGTTCATTGAGTGTTAAAATAACTGATTAAGAGGTTTTGAATACTTTCGATATCAATCTCTCGGCAAAAAATAGATCCTGGCGGGTGTCCGGAAAATGATATCACCCTCGCAAGGTATAAAAATAGATTGGAGAAAACCAGACTCTTGCTATCCTATCAAATTCGTTCTTTCGTTGTTCAATAACCAATGAGATTGCGCTTAGCATTTGTTTTTTGGCTGAATCATAAACAAACGCTCCAAAATTGCGATATTTTATTGGTATGACAATGAATTTGTAAGTAGATAACAATAAAACATTTTCATGAAATAAAACAATCATTTACTTTGGAATAGGTTGCTATCTGGTTTATCAACCTTTATAAACGTATATTAACCTCTCCTGTGGCTCAGTGAATATTACATGTTTTCTATATTATTGACTTGATTTATATTACATACTAATGGTACTGAGGGTTCTGTGATCCTGTGTATTCATGTGCTATGTCAACCAATTTTCGCCACCATTTTTTTTAATTTTAGCTACCATGGTATCATTGGACCCAGCTGGTATACATAGCTTTTGTCAACTTCTTTTACATACAGTTTGATCCTATGGTACCACAGGTTCTATGATACTGTGAATTCATCAAATTTTTGCCACCATATTATAGGACCCTGAAATACATAGTTATACCCCCCTCTCCGAAGGTGGAGGTGGATATACTGTTTTACCTCTGTCCGTCTGTCCTTCGTACGTCCAAGATATTTTTCGTCGCATTTTTCTCAGTAACTGTTGATGGCAGAAATCTGATATTTGGTCACAAGCATCATATAGGTATACCATAATGTGGGTAGTGTTTTTGGATCCGTCAGATTCCTACTTCCTGTTTGCCGATTTAGTTGGTTTTTATACACATTGAACATATATGCACATTTTTCGTCACATTTTTCACAGCAACTATTGATGGCAGAAATCTGATGTTTGGTCACAAGCTTCATATAGGTACCCCATATTGTGGGAAGCGTTGTTTGACCCGTCAGATTCCTACTTCCTGTTTGCCGAAGAGCAGGGGTATCATAGGTGAGCATTAGCTCACAGTTCATCTTCTTTTTGTCAATTTACTGTGTACTTGTACTGTGAAAAACTTTTGTATTCACAGGGAACCAGTTTATTTGGTTTTGTTGGCTCACTTTAATCGACTATGAATTGTGGGAAAAATTAACGTTGAAAACGACAGTCGTTAGAATTATACTACTCTTAATATATTCATATTTTTAAATTATTTTTATTAATTTCAGTGGGAGGTCCAACTACAACATATGCCCCTGCACCAGGTATACATATTTATCTCTTGATTTCAACACAAACATTAATGTGATAGAGCTTTAGTGATTTTTTACATTTAAATATGGGGCCGTGGTGGCCGTGATCGTATGGTAGTTGGATTTACAACTACCTATGCAATCAGGTACTCTGGTTTCCTCCACCAATAAAACTGACTGCCACGATACAACTGAAATATTGTTTAAAGTGGTGTTAAGCACCATCAAACAAACAAATAAACATACTTTTAAATAGTATGCTTCAAGAAGACTTGATTTATATATGCCATATTTTTTTGGATCGTAATATTCTAAGATGTCATAATAAAAACCTGATCACTAACAATGCAGAATTCAACATGTTTAATACAAAATTGCAAATACAGTAGTATTTTACTTTCTCAATGCATCTGAAATCTGGACTGATAAAAGGGGTGGCTTTGATGGGAGTGGCCTTATAAAGGGAGACAACTGTATCTGTCTAATTTATTTTAATTCTTATACAGGTGAAGACTCTGTAAGAGTTGTTCTAACACTTGATGTGGCTGTTACATTCAACCTGACCAATACAAATACACAGAATTATAAAATGTTGTTCAACGAAACCAGTATTGCTGTAAGTTCATATATATTTAATTAGAAAAATAAGGATTTTAGAAATGGTGTAATGCTGTGTTAGTGGAACATACTCTTAGTACTGTTGTCAACGTATAGTCTTGTTCCTATGGGTAATTTATTGATGATTTATTTTTGGTGTTTAACGCCACTTTCAGTAATATTTCAGCTATTTCCTGGCGACCAGTTTTAGTGGTTGAAGAAGCCGGAGTACTCGGAGAAAACCACCGACCATGGGCAAGCAACTGGTAAACTTTATCACTTGCGGCTGCGAGTTGAGTGCACCCTTTTTTGAATTTATTGAAAACAACTCCATAATATATTAAATATTCTATACTGTTAATTCAGTCAGGAATAAATATTGTAATATTTCTTGTAATATTTCTTCCAGTCAAAGCAAATACCATATCTGTGGTGTAATGCTTAAGTGTGCTTCCTTCGAGTGTTCAAGACCTGGTTGTATGGTGTAATGGTTAATGTGCTCCCTTCGAGTGTGATAGATCATGGGTTCAAGACCTGGTCGTGTGGTTTAGTGGTTAGTGTGCTCCCTTCGTGTGTGATAGATCATGGGTTCAAGACCTGGTCGTATGGTGTAATGGGATAGATCATGTGTTCAAGACCTGGTCGTATAGTGTAATGGTTAGTGTACTCCATTCGTGTGTGATAGATCATGTGGTCAAGACCTGGTCGTGTGGTGTAATGGTTAGTGTACTCCCTTCGTGTGTGATAGATCATGTGTTCAAGACCTGGTCGTGTGGTGTAATGGTTAGTGTGCTTCCTTCGTGTGTGATAGATCATGTGTTCAAGACCTGGTCATGTGGTGTAATGGTTAGTGTGCTCCCTTCGTGTGTGATAGATCATGGGTTCAAGACCTGGTCGTGTGGTGTACTGGTTAGTGTACTCCCTTCGAGTGTGATAGATCATGTGTTCAAGACCTGGTCGTGTGGTGTAATGTTTAGTGTACTCCCTTCGTATGTGATAGATCATGGGTTCAAGACCTGGTTGTGTGGTGTTTAGTGTGCTCCCTTCGTGTGTGATATATCACGTGTTCAAGGCCTGGTCGTATGGTGTAATGTTTAGTATAATCCCTTCGTGTGTGATAGATCACGTGTTCATGTGAAACCAAAGACAGTTAAATTGGTACTTGTTGCTTCTCTGCTAAGCACACAACATTAATGAGAAAGAGGAAAAACTTGTTAGCTAGAAATTAGGATAATGTGTTCAAGTGTGGCGAAATGTCTACCTGTGCAATGTTGTTTTAGTGAGATAGCACTGTAAAATAAAACAGCTAAGAGTTTTGGTTTAATACAAATCAGATATCATTATCATCTCATCGAATGTAACTTGTTCTTATGATAATATATAGCTGAAGCTTATTTGGCTTTAAGCAATAATCACTCTCATTTATATCATATTATATTATTGTACTCTATTCTGTATTGATGTATTTTGTAGTTGAGAAAAAAAAATCACTCTCATTTTTCTGTTGAAAACACCATGAACAACTTACAACATATTATCTTTAACTTTTTGTTTGTTTGTAATTGTTAATTTTAAAAATAGAAAAGTGTTTGATACAAATGAATTTCAATACAAACGCTATAAATGATAAATACACAAAATAATACATAAAAATAAGATATTTTGTTTTGATACAGTCAATTTAAAATACAAGAACAAAGAAAATATAACATGTATCCAAAGATAATCAGCCATTCATTGCCGCCTCAACATTAAGCCATTTTATTAATTAATTTGCTCTGTCTGTTTTGGAGACATGTGAAAAGTTTAATTTTTTTCTATTTCAATATAATATTTGAGGTATTGAAGACCTCCATGTAAATGTGTGATTTCTCCCTTACATCAGTATTATATTTGACTTGTTAATCTTAATTTTTTGTTTTTTTATTGTAGCTTACAAACTACTATTCAAACCATGTATCTCTTAAATCAATCTTCATCAAAGTCGTTCTGTACAGTTTAAAGTAAGTTTATATTCATTTAATTTGGTCGTGATCGTATGGTAGTTGGATTGACAACTGCCTTAATACAATCAGTCCCTATCTTCACCAACGTTGTGAGTTCAAACTCCACTCTTGGCGAGGTGTACTCAATGTAATAAAGTTTGTCAATTACTTGTCAGGTCGGTGGTTTTCTCCTAGTAATCCGGTTCCTGCCACTAATAAAAGTAACCGTCACAATATAGCTGAAATATTATAGAAAGTGGCATTAAACAACATAACCAAGCCAAACCATCAATCAATTTTCATTAATATAATTGTTATTATGTTCACAATATTTATTATTATTATTATCAGAATAACAACGTAGATATTACAATTAGTGTGGACGACACGTTTCTGTAATAACCTTCAATAGATTGGTTCAATGTCAAAAGATTGGAGCACCCACCTGTATATTTTGGACTAAATGGAGATGAAATTGATGAAATAGATAATCACTGTCATCTTAGAATAACATTTCAATCATCAGCTACATGGAAAAAACATATATATGATATTTATAAAAAAGCATGCTCTCGTTTATTTTTACTTAGACAAGTTAAACATTTATTAGATAGATATTCCCTTATACATATATATTTTGCATTTATTAGACCCGTTTTAGAATATGGTGATGTAGTATGGGGTAACTGCACTAAAAAGGAATCCGATTTATTGGAAATTGTACAAATAGAAGCTGGTCGAATTATAACCGGTCTTCGATGTAGTTCCTCTAGACAAAAACTATGCCATGAATTGGGGTGGGAAACACTAGAAAATAGACGGAATAATCACAAACTAATATTATTTTATAAAATATTAGATGGGTTAGCACCTGCATACCTTTATGAGTTGGTTCAACCATATCTACCTAGACAATCAGGATATAAATTAAGAAATGAAAATAATACATTCCATCCTCCATTTTCCAGAAGAAGTTCTTTTTATGATAGTTTTATCCCTTTCACTATAAGACTATGGAATACTTTGCCCCTAGCTATTACTGAATCTCCAAGTTTAAATATCTTTAAAAATAGATTCTATGAAACTTGGGACACCAATGCACATTATAATTTTGGAATAAGGAAGTTTAACATAATGCATTGTCAATTAAGAAATGAGGCTAGTAATTTGAAGGCACATTTATTTAATTATTTTTTATCTGATAATACTAACTGTCCAATCTGTAGTGGTCCATTAGAAGATAACAACCATTTTTTGCTTAACTGTCCTAAATTTAATAACTTAAGATTGATCTTATTATTACATGGAAATAGATCATTTTCATATGATCTAAATACCGAGATATTTCAAGCTGTACACAAGTTCGTAATTCGCACTCATCGTTTCATTTAAGATGCTTCTTTTTTCAATTGCACTCCTCCCATTATACATTTATTTTGCTTTATTTTATTTTTCTTTAGCTACTTGTATGTTTAACTATTTATAATATTTAGAAAGTCTACAAATTTCACTTCACTCGTAAATTTATTATATACGAAATATTAATGGTGTTTACAATTACATGTATTGAAGGAACATAATTATCTTATATTATTGATATAATTGTTATATACTTTTTCTACTGAATATATGCCTTGTACATGTAAAAGGAGAGAGCGTGTATAGGCATAGCCTGTTGTTCAATCCTATTCATTTTGTCTGTTTATATACTTATGAGTTTTGACTTTTCCTTTGTAATATTGTTCGGAGTTCGGTAATTTTGCTATTACCCTTAATTAGTTGTGAATAAAATATGCTTAAAACTAAAACTCTCTTAAGGATTTATTTTCGCAATTTGTCAGTTCAAAGATCTTTTTTGCAATATAAAAGTCGGTGCTTGGAACAGGTCAATGTAAAATATGTGATAAAAAGATTATGACATGGAATTTTTCATATCGTCCCTGGTATCAACCCTCGACCCATATCAGCCCTCCAGCTTCGCTGTCTGGCTTGATATGGGAGTCTCAATCTAATACCAGGGCCGATATGGAAAATGTCATGTAATAATCTCTTAATATTAAATCATGTCAGTGCCTAAACTACTGGGTGAGTGAAAACTTTGAGGACTAATAGTCCATCAGTAGAGGTATTGGCTCAGTGATAGTAATAAAAACGTAGATATCAAATGTCAAATTAAATAGGAAAAAAATCTATGCAAATAACAACCTCCTCCTGGTACACGTGGACTCTTGTTTCAGTGAGCTAGCAGTATAAAAATCTGACGAAGTGTGTTCATCTTGTTCAAAGTGGATCGACATCATCATCATTTCATCAAAATGTAACTTGTTTCCCCGTAATATTACTAAAACATTACTCTCTTGGTGTTGGACAACAATCTCTTAATCACAAGACCATATATGGACTTGATACAGGGGCCGTCGTGGTCGTGATCGTATGGTAGAAGGACTTACAATTAACTGTGCAATCAGTGACTATCACCACTAATGTTGTGAGTTCGAACCCCGTTCATGGCAAGGTGTGCTCGATACAACATTATGTGATGGAGTTTGTCAGTGACTTGCGACAGGTCGATGGTTTTCTTTGTGTACACCGGTTTCCTCCACCAATAAAACTGACCACCACAACATAACTGAAATATTGCTAAAAGTGGCATTAAACACCATAAGCCAAACCAAACTGATGGCCTTGATACAATCAGGAGAGGCAACAGTAATCAGATAATTTTCTCTTGTCTACTTTTTATCATTCTCATTTCAGGGCTGGAAGTTTGATTGCTGACCATGCTGTTGTGTCTAACCAGACTGATTCTCACCCTAATGTTATAGCAGCTGTTGATAACTTAGTAAAGGGTGCCACCACAGTTACCATTCTAGGAGTTTCTGCAGGGGCTACATCTGCCTCTATAACAAGTGGCACAAATATAAGTAAGTTGGTGACTGTATTTGTAACTTGTTGGACACACTCCTTCTCTACAACTGCTGTTTCATACATTAAGATTGGTCATTTGAGATATGACCTCTGATCATTACCCCTACAGGATATTTTTTTATGCAAGTGTATGGTAAAATAATGTTTATATTTTCCAGCATAGATTTTATCCAAATCACCTGTTTCTCAATTACCTAAGCAACCCAAGAAACTTAACTTATGGTTCCTTGTTAGCTACAAAGCTCATTTGTCCAGGGGGGAAGCAAATGAGGCACAACATACTCCCTTTTCTACAACTTGATTTATTATTTTATGCATGTAGTTTCAATGTTATTTAAATAAATATATAATCTTTATACCGGTATTCACATAGGGCCGTCGTGGTCATGATCGTATGGTAGTTGGATTTACAACTACCTATGCAATCAGTGCCTATCACCACTGGTGTTGTGAGTTCGAATCTCGATCAGGGCGAGGCGTACAACATTATGTGATAAAGTTTGTCAGTGACTTGCGACAAGTCGTGGTTTTCTCCTGGTCCTCTGGTTTCCTCCCCCAATAAAACTGACCTCGACGAAATAACTGAAATATTATTGAAAGTGGTATTTAGCACCATCAAACAAACAATTTAGCCTAAAGCATTATTGGTTAGAAAAATAATTTCAAATTCAACAAATTATAACAAAAAAATTAATGTGATTCTAACAAGTAATCCAGTACTTCTACATATTTATTTTGCGTTATTTCAGTAGATGACTCTACTTGTCTCTAGTTGACTGTAGTTGTCTATAGATGACTCTACTTGTCTCTAGATGACTCTACTTGTCTCTAGTTGTCACTAGTTGACTCTACTTGTCTCTAGTTGACTCTAGTTGGCCCTAGTTGACGCTACTTGTATCAACTTGACTCTACTTGTCCCTAGTTGACTCTACTTGTCTCTAGTTGATTCTGCTTGTCACTAGTTGACTCTACTTGTCACTAGTTGACTGTACTTGTCTCTAGTTGTGTCTAGTTGTCACTAGTTGACTCTACTTGTCTCTGTTTAGTAGCCTTGATTCTAACAAACAAATATTGTTGTTTATTTTGTAGCTATTGTTGACCAATCAACTACAGCATGTAGCTCGTTTAATCAAATATTCTACTGTCCAACAAATCAAGAATGTGCTATGAATAGTGTAAATGGTGTCCCATATTGTACGTAAGTAATTATTTAAAGTTATGCAGATATTTTAAAGCGGCTCGGTCAAGATTCCTCGATAGACCATTTACACATTTCTGTCTCGATTCTAACGTAACTCCCCCCCCCCCCCCCCCCTCCCAGGTTTTTGTAGGAGTTTCTTCCCTTTAATGTGGACAAAGTCCATTTCTTGCAAAGTTCAATGAAAATAACAAATATTTTTCCAATATTCGGTACAAAATTTAAATGTTGTAACAACTTGTGAATTTGTTATTTGATATGAAATGACCCTCTGATTTTCTACAATGTCCGAATATCTATACATTTTATGAATTTTTACATTGATATAATCAAAATCTTTGTCGTATCCATTGCTCTTGCTTGGAAAGGGAACCATTGCGTCCACCATAATGAAAATAACTCATTAAAATGTCAAATAAAACTTAATTTTAGAATCAAATCTGAAAGGTGTAAATAGTCTATTAGGTTGTAAGATTTCTGGTAAATTACTAAATCAGAGTTAATTCTGGTAAATTACTAAATCAGAGTTAAGAGATTTCTACTAAATGATTAAATCAGAGTTAAGAGATTTCTGGTAAATGATTAAATCAGAATTATGAGATTTCGGGTAAAGTATTAAATCAAAGCTATGAGATTTCTGGTAAATTACTAAATCAGAATTATGAGATTTCTGGTCAATTACTAAATCAGATTTATGAGAATTCTGGTAAATTACTAAATCAGAGTTGTAAGATTTCTGGTAAATTACTAAATCAGAATTATGAGATTTCTGGTAAATTACTAAATCAGAGTTGTAACATTTCTGGTAAATTACTAAATCAGATTTATGAGAATTCTGGTAAATTACTAAATCAGAGTTGTGAGATTTCTGGTAAATTACTAAATCAGAATTAAGAGATTTCTGGTAAATTATTAAATCAGAATTACGAGACTTCTGGTAAATTACTAAAACAGAATTATGAGATTTCTGGTCAATTAATAAATCAGAGTTATCAGATTTCTGGTAAATTACTATATCAGAGTTATGAGATTTCTGGTAAATTATTAAATCAGAATTATGAGATTTCTGGTTAATTACTAAATCAGAATTATGAGATTTCTGTCCAATTACTAAATCAGAGTTATCAGATGTCTGGTAAATTACTAAATCAGAGTTATGAGATTTCTGGTAAATTATTAAATCAGAATTATGAGATTTCTGGTTAATTACTAAATCAGAGTTGTGAGACTTCTGGTAAATTACTAATTCAGAGTTATGAGATTTCTGGTAAATTACTAAATCAGAGCTATGAGATTTCTTGTAAATTACTAAATCAGAATTATGAGATTTCTAATAAATTACTAAATCAGAGCTATGAGATTTCTGGTCAATTACTAAATCAGAATTATGAGATTTCTGGTAAATTACTAAATCAGAGCTGTAACATTTCTGGTAAATTACTAAATCAGATTTATGAGAATTCTGGTAAATTACTAAATCAGAGTTGTGAGATTTCTGGTAAATTACTAAATCAGAATTAAGAGATTTCTGGTAAATTATTAAATCAGAATTACGAGACTTCTGGTAAATTACTAAAACAGAATTATGAGATTTCTGGTCAATTAATAAATCAGAGTTATCAGATTTCTGGTAAATTACTAAATCAGAGTTATGAGATTTCTGGTAAATTATTAAATCAGAATTATGAGATTTCTGGTTAATTACTAAATCAGAATTATGAGATTTCTGTCCAATTACTAAATCAGAGTTATCAGATGTCTGGTAAATTACTAAATCAGAGTTATGAGATTTCTGGTAAATTATTAAATCAGAATTATGAGATTTCTGGTTAATTACTAAATCAGAGTTGTGAGACTTCTGGTAAATTACTAATTCAGAGTTATGAGATTTCTGGTAAATTACTAAATCAGAGCTATGAGATTTCTTGTAAATTACTAAATCAGAATTATGAGATTTCTAATAAATTACTAAATCAGAGCTATGAGATTTCTGGTCAATTACTAAATCAGAATTATGAGATTTCTGGTAAATTACTAAATCAGAGTTGTAACATTTCTGGTAAATTACTAAATCAGATTTATGAGAATTCTGGTAAATTACTAAATCAGAGTTGTGAGATTTCTGGTAAATTACTAAATCAGAATTAAGAGATTTCTGGTAAATTATTAAATCAGAATTATGAGATTTCTGGTAAATTACTAAAACAGAATTATGAGATTTCTGGTCAATTAATAATTATAGTTATCAGATTTCTGGTAAATTACTAAATCAGAGTTATGAGATTTCTGGTAAATTATTAAATCAGAATTATGAGATTTCTGGTTAATTACTAAATCAGAGTTGTGAGACTTCTGGTAAATTACTAATTCAGAGTTATGAGATTTCTGGTAAATTACTAAATCAGAGCTATGAGATTTCTTGTAAATTACTAAATCAGAATTATGAGATTTCTAATAAATTACTAATTCAGAGCTATGAGATTTCTGGTCAATTACTAAATCAGAGTTAAGAGATTTCTGGTCAATTACTAAATCAGAATTATGAGATTTCTGGTAAAGTATTAAATCAAAGTTATGAGATTTCTGGTAAATTACTAAATCAGAATTATGAGATTTCTGGTCAATTACTAAATCAGATTGATGAGAATTCTGGTAAACTACTAAATCAGAGTTGTGAGATTTCTGGTAAATTACTAAATCAGAGTTGTAACATTTCTGGTAAATTACTAAATCAGATTTATGAGAATTCTGGTAAATTATTAAATCAGAATTATGAGATTTCTGGTAAATTACTAAAACAGAATTATGAGATTTCTGGGTAATTAATAAATCAGAATTATGAAATTTCTGGTAAATTACTAAATCAGAATTATGAGATTTCTGGTCAATTACTAAATCAGAGTCATCAGATTTCTGGTAAATTACTAATTCAGAGTTATGAGATTTCTGGTAAATTACTAAATCAGAGCTATGAGATTTCTTGTAAATTACTAAATCAGAATTATGAGATTTCTGATAAATTACTAAATCAGAGCTATGAGATTTCTGGTCAATTACTAAATCAGAGTTATGAGATTTCTGGTCAATTACTAAATCAGAATTATGAGATTTCTGGTAAAGTATTAAATCAAAGTTATGAGATTTCTGGTAAATTACTAAATCAGAATTATGAGATTTCTGGTCAATTACTAAATCAGATTGATGAGAATTCTGGTAAACTACTAAATCAGAGTTGTGAGATTTCTGGTAAATTACTAAATCAAAATTATGAGATTTCTGGTAAATTGCTAAATCAGAGTTGTAACATTTCTGGTAAATTACTAAATCAGATTTATGAGAATTCTGGTAAATTACTAAGTCAGAGTTGTGAGATTTCTGGTAAATTACTAAATCAGAATTAAGAGATTTCTGGTAAATTATTAAATCAGAATTATGAGATTTCTGGTAAATTACTAAAACAGAATTATGAGATTTCTGGGTAATTAATAAATCAGAATTATGAAATTTCTGGTAAATTACTAAATCAGAATTATGAGATTTCTGGTCAATTACTAAATCAGAGTCATCAGATTTCTGGTAAATTACTAATTCAGAGTTATGAGATTTCTGGTAAATTACTAAATCAGAGCTATGAGATTTCTTGTAAATTACTAAATCAGAATTATGAGATTTCTGATAAATTACTAAATCAGAGCTATGAGATTTCTGGTCAATTACTAAATCAGAGTTATGAGATTTCTGGTCAATTACTAAATCAGAATTATGAGATTTCTGGTAAATTATTAAATCAGAATTATGAGATTTCTGGTAAATTACTACATCAGAATTATGAGATTTCTGGTAAATTACTAAATCAGAGTTCTGAGAATTCTGGTCAATTACTAAATCAGAGTTATGAGATTTCGGTCAATTACTAAATCAGAATTATAAGATTTCTGGTAAATTACTAAATCAGAATTATGAGATTTCTGGTAAATTACTAAATCAAAATTATGAGATTTCTGGTAAATTACTAAGTCAGAGTTATGAGATTTCTGGAGAACTACTCAATCAGCACAACAAAATATCCAGCTTTGAGAATCAGACCAAAATGGCCATCATCGCTGGAAAATCTTTATTATCATAACTTCTACATTTTAGCAGAAATTAGCAAATTTTAAAAATCTTATTGAGCATTTTTAATCAAGACATTTATTTTTTACATTTTATTTGAACAATTATGCAGAATAGTCATATATCAATATCTATCAATATCTGAAACTACACAACACAATTTTGGACCAAACTTGGTAAAGATGGCATTTGTTTGGTTCTTGTTTAATGTAATATTTGACAGCCTACACCAGTCTTTCAACAAGGATGTAATAAATAAAATTAGAATCCACCGGGAACCTATATGAATACCAATCATCTATCATCTACATGTATTATATTGTTTACTGTTTTTCTTTCAGGCCATTGCAACGAACTGGTACGTATTATGTTAATTGTGATTCATTCCAAAAATTGGTTTAGGTTTTTGATGTTTAATGACACTTTCAACAATATTTCAGTTATATCGTGGCGGTTAGTTTTATTGATGGCTCCATATATTTCCTGAAAATTACGTAGATGTACTAAGATTTTCAGTTGACTGACTGAAAATATGCTCAAGGGAATAATTGTGGGACTTTGTCCTTAATACGGTAATGATACTAATGTAGTGAGTAAGAGAGAGTGGCACCAAATACTAATTGTATAGTCTTTGGTTTGACATTGACCTGACTAGAATTCAAAATCATGATCTACCGCTCTGAAGGCGAGCAATTTAACCATTACACAAGCTTTTATAGTCTTTGTTTTGACCTGACTAAAATTCAAAATCATGATCTACCGCTCTGAAGGCGAGCAAGCACTTTAACCATTACACAAGCTTTTGTAGTCTTTGTTTTGACCTGACTAGAATTCAAAATCATGATCTACCGCACTGAAGGCGAGCACTTTAACCATTACACAACCTTTTATAGTCTTTGTTTTGACCTGACTAGAATTCAAAATCATGAGCTACCGCTCTGAAGGCGAGCACTTTAACCATTACACAAGCGATGTGGTTGATTTATTAATAGAATAAATTTTAAGTTTATTTTGTACATGTTCTTACCAGGTTTCACCTAATAACCACAAATATTAACTATAATTGCCATTGCAAAGTAATAGCGGACGTCACCCCACCCCATTATTTTGGTACCTCGGTTTTCATGGTAGTTAATAATATTGCAAATCTACACATAAACAGGAAACATTCTTATAAAATTCATGAAGTTTGCAGCGAATACAGTTCTGATGCAAATCTGCATGTGACAAGAAACATTACTGTAAAGTTTCTTGAAGCTTGGAATAAATTTAACAATTTTTGCACCTTGGTTGCCATAGCAATGTCTGCCATTTTGAATTTGATCAACACGCCAAAAGCTCCCACACACTACGGTGGATATTCCTACAAAGTTTCATGAAGTTTGATGAAACGAATCCAGCAAATTTTTAAATCCTCCCTTTTTTGTTTCCATGGCAACTGCGGCAAAGTTTATCCAACCGATTCCGATGTTTTTGGCTTATCTCGTTCCACTAGATGTGGGTGTTGTTCCTATTAAGTTTTGATCAATTTCTGTCTGGCGAGTTACCTGCTATGATCTTTTTTGTGCTTTTCAATTTTTTAGCATTTTGGCCGTTTCCTTGGCAACAGCAGCTATTTTGAAAAAATCAACCCTTATAAACACGACTTTACATGGCATATGATATTCCTACAAGGTTTCATAAAGTTTTATCAAGGCATCTCCGAGAAATCCAGCAGACAAAAATGTGTGGAAGAATACGAATAATAGTGAAAAAGAAACGTAGAATAGCAATACGTCACCTGACTGAAGTTCGGGGTGACGTAAAGACAACAGAACTACATAAAATATTATTAAATAATGTCATTCTTTAAATATTTTGTTTTGTGTAACACAACCAACCTTAAAAAATGACTGTACTCAAATATGTTTTATCACAATTTCCCAAAAAAAAAAATTCATTGACTATTTAAAAAATATAATAACAATTTTATTTTACATAAAAGTAACCTTTTAATCAGATATTTGCAAGAAAATGATACAGTTAAACCTGCCTTGTGTGACTGTCCATGGTAACATTGAAACAGGGTCATGTAAGACAGATGGTTGCTATATGCAAGTTTAATTAACATGAAATGCACTGTGAATGGGAATTAAGATTAAGGTGACATACTACAAATTATTACTTAATAGAGGTGGTCACTAAAGTAGGTTTGACTGTAGCTTAATAGAGGTGGTCACTAAAGCAGGTTTGACTGTAACTTAATAGAGGTGGTCACTAAAGCAGGTTTTACTGTAACTTAATAGAGGTGGTCACTAAAGTAGGTTTGACTGTAGCTTAATAGAGGTGGTCACTAAAGCAGGTTTTACTGTAACTTAATAGAGGTGGTCACTAAAGCAGGTTTTACTGTAACTTAATAGAGGTGGTCACTAAAGTAGGTTTGACTGTAACTTAATAGAGGTGGTCACTAAAGCAGGTTTTACTGTAACTTAATAGAGGTGGTCACTAAAGCAGGTTTGACGGTAACTTAATAGAGGTGGTCACTAAAGCAGGTTTTACTGTAGCTTAATAGAGGTGGCCACTAAAGTAGGTTTGACTGTAACTTAATAGAGGTGGTCACTAAAACAGGTTTTACTGTAACTTAATAGAGGTGGTCACTAAAGTAGGTTTGACTGTAACTTAATAGAGGTGGTCACTAAAGTAGGTTTGACTGTAACTTAATAGAGGTGGTCACTAAAGTAGGTCTGACTGTAACTTAATAGAGGTGGTCACTAAAGTAGGTTTGACTGTAACTTAATAGAGGTGGTCACTAAAGTAGGTTTGACTGTAACTTAATAGAGGTGGTCACTAAAGCAGGTTTGACTGTAGCTTAATAGAGGTGGTCACTAAAGCAGGTTTTACTGTAACTTAATGGAGATGGTCACTAAAGCAGGTTTGACTGTAACTTAATAGAGGTGGTCACTAAAGCATGTTTTACTGTAACTTAATAGAGGTGGTCACTAAAGCAGGTTTTACTGTAACTTAATAGAGGTGGTCACTAAAGTAGCTTTGACTGTAACTTAATAGAGGTGGTCACTAAAGTAGGTTTGACTGTAACTTAATAGAGGTGGTCACTAAAGTAGGTTTAACTGTAACTTAATAGAGGTGGTCACTAAAGTAGGTTTGACTGTAGCTTAATAGAGGTGGTCACTAAAGCAGGTTTGACTGTAACTTAATAGAGGTGGTCACTAAAGCAGGTTTTACTGTAACTTAATAGAGGTGGTCACTAAAGTAGGTTTGACTGTAACTTAATAGAGGTGGTCACTAAAGTAGGTTTGACTGTAACTTAATAGAGGTGGTCACTAAAGCAGGTTTTACTGTAACTTAATAGAGGTGGTCACTAAAGCAGGTTTTACTGTAACTTAATAGAGGTGGTCACTAAAGCAGGTTTTACTGTAGCTTAATAGAGGTGGTCACTAAAGAAGGTTTTACTGTAACTTAATAGAGGTGGTCACTAAAGCAGGTTTTACTCTAACTTAATAGAGGTGGTCACTAAAGAAGGTTTTACTGTAACTTAATAGAGGTGGTCACTAAAGCAGGTTTTACTGTAACTTAATAGAGGTGGTCACTAAAACAGATTTTACTGTTACTTAACAGAGGTGGTCACTAAAGTAGGTTTTACTGTAACTTAATAGAAGTGGTCACTAAAGAAGGTTTTACTTCAACTTAATAGAGGTGGTCACTAAATAAGGTTTTACTGTAACTTAATAGAGGTGGTCACTAAAGCAGGTTTTACTGTAACTTAATAGAGGTGGTCACTAAAGAAGGTTTTACTGTAACTTAATAGAGGTGGTTACTAAAGCAGGTTTTACTGTAACTTAATAGAGGTGGTCACTAAAGAAGGTTTTACTGTAACTTAATAGAGGTGGTCACTAAAGCAGGTTTTACTGTAACTTAATAGAGGTGGTCACTAAAGAAGGTTTTACTGTAACTTAATAGAGGTGGTCACTAACGTAGGTTTTACTGTAACTTAATAGAAGTGGTCACTAAAGCAGGTTTTACTGTAACTTAATAGAGGTGGTCACTAAAGCAGGTTTTACTGTAACTTAATAGAGGTGGTCACTAAAGCAGGTTTTACTGTAACTTAATAGAGGTGGTCACTAAAGCAGGTTTTACTGTAACTTAATAGAAGTGGTCACTAAAGCAGGTTTTACTGGAACTTAATAGAGGTGGTCACTAAAGCAGGTTTTACTGTAACTTAATAGAGGTGGTCACTAAAACAGGTTTTACTGTTACTTAATAGAGGTGGTCACTAAAGTAGGTTTTACTGTAACTTAATAGAGGTGGTCACTAAAGCAGGTTTTACTGTAACTTAATAGAGGTGGTCACTAAAGCAGGTTTTACTGTAACTTAATAGAGGTGGTCACTAAAACAGGTTTTACTGTAACTTAATAGAGGTGGTCACTAAATAAGGTTTTACTGTAACTTAATAGAGGTGGTCACTAAAGCAGGTTTTACTGTAACTTAATAGAGGTGGTCACTAAAGAAGGTTTTACTGTAACTTAATAGAGGTGGTCACTAAAGCAGGTTTTACTGTAACTTAATAGAGGTGGTCACTAAAGAAGGTTTTACTGTAACTTAATAGAGGTGGTCACTAAAGTAGGTTTTACTGTAACTTAATAGAAGTGGTCACTAAAGCAGGTTTTACTGTAACTTAATAGAGGTGGTCACTAAAGCAGGTTTTACTGTAACTTAATAGAGGTGGTCACTAAAGCAGGTTTTACTGTAACTTAATAGAAGTGGTCACTAAAGCAGGTTTTACTGTAACTTAATAGAGATTGTCACTAAAGAAGAGTTTACTGTAACTTAATAGAGGTGGTCACTAAAACAGGTTTTACTGTTACTTAATAGAGGTGGTCACTAAAGAAGGTTTGACTGTAACTTAATAGAGGTGGTCACTAAAGAAGGTTTTACTGTAACTTAATAGAGGTGGTCACTAAAGAAGGTTTTACTGTAACTTAATAGAGGTGGTCACTAAAGCAGGTTTTACTGTATCTTAATAGAGGTGGTCACTAAAGAAGGTTTTACTGTAACTTAATAGAGGTGGTCACTAAAGCAGGTTTTACTGTAACTTAATAGAGGTGGTCATTAAAGTAGGTTTTACTGTAACTTAATAGAGGTGGTCACTAAAGTAGGTTTGACTGTAACTTAATAGAGGTGGTCACTAAAGCAGGTTTTACTGTAACTTAATAGAGGTGGTCACTAAAGAAGGTTTTACTGTAACTTAATAGAGGTGGTCACTAAAGAAGGTTTTACTGTAACTTAATAGAGGTGGTCACTAAAGAAAGTTTTACTGTAACTTAATAGAGGTGGTCACTAAAGCAGGTTTTACTGTAGCTTAATAGAGGTGGTCACTAAAGCAGGTTTTACTGTAACTTAATAGAGGTGGTCACTAAAGAAGGTTTTACTGTAACTTAATAGAGGTGGTCACTAAAGCAGGTTTTACTGTAACTTAATAGAGGTGGTCACTAAAGCAGGTTTTACTGTAACTTAATAGAGGTGGTCATTAAAGTAGGTTTTACTGTAACTTAATAGAGGTGGTCACTAAAGTAGGTTTAACTGTAGCTTAATAGAGGTGGTCACTAAAGCAGGTTTTACTGTAACTTAATAGAGGTGGTCACTAAAGAAGGTTTTACTGTAACTTAATAGAGGTGGTCACTAAAGAAGGTTTTACTGTAACTTAATAGGGGTGGTCACTAAAGAAGGTTTTACTGTAACTTAATAGGGGTGGACACTAAAGCAGGTTTTACTGTAACTTAATAGAGGTGGTCACTAAAGCAGGTTTTAATGTAGCTTAATAGAGGTGGTCACTAAAGAAGGTTTTACTGTAACTTAATAGAGGTGGTCACTAAAGCAGGTTTTACTGTAGCTTAATAGAGGTGATCACTAAAGCAGGTTTGACTGTAACTTAATAGAGGTGGTCACTAAAGCAGGTTTTACTGTAACTTAATAGGGGTGATCACTAAAGAAGGTTTGACTGTAACTTAATAGAGGTGGTCACTAAAGCAGGTTTTACTGTAACTTAATAGAGGTGGTCACTAAAGAAGGTTTGACTAACTTAATAGAGGTGATCACTAAAGTAGGTTTTACTGTAACTTAATAGAGGTGGTCACTAAAGCAGGTTTGACTGTAACTTAATAGAGGTGGTCACTAAAGAAGGTTTTACTGTAACTTAATAGAGGTGGTCACTAAAGCAGGTTTTACTGTAACTTAATAGAGGTGGTCACTAAAGAAGGTTTGACTAACTTAATAGAGGTGATCACTAAAGTAGGTTTTACTGTAAGTTAATAGAGGTGGTCACTAAAGCAGGTTTGACTGTAACTTAATAGAGGTGGTCACTAAAGAAGGTTTTACTGTAACTTAATAGAGGTGGTCACTAAAGCAGGTTTTACTGTAACTTAATAGAGGTGGTCACTAAAGAAGGTTTTACTGTAACTTAATAGAGGTGGTCACTAAAGAAGGTTTTACTGTAACTTAATAGAGGTGGTCACTAAAGAAGGTTTGACTAACTTAATAGAGGTGATCACTAAAGTAGGTTTTACTGTAACTTAATAGAGGTGGTCACTAAAGCAGGTTTGACTGTATCTTAATAGAGGTGGTCACTAAAGAAGGTTTTACTGTAACTTAATAGAGGTGGTCACTAAAGAAGGTTTTACTGTAACTTAATAGAGGTGGTCACTAAATCAGGTTTTACTGTAACTTAATAGAGGTGGTCACTAAAGAAGGTTTGACTAACTTAATAGAGGTGATCACTAACGTAGGTTTTACTGTCACTTAATAGATGTGGTCACTAAAGCAGGTTTGACTGTAACTTAATAGAGGTGATCACTAAAGAAGGTTTTACTGTAACTTAATAGAGGTGGTCACTAAAGAAGGTTTTACTGTAACTTAATAGAGGTGGTCACTAAAGAAGGTTTTACTGTAACTTAATAGAGGTGGTCACTAAAGAAGGTTTTACTGTAACTTAATAGAGGTGGTCACTAAAGAAGGTTTTACTGTAACTTGATAGAGGTGGTCACTAAAGAAGGTTTTACTGTAACTTAATAGAGGTGGTCACTAAAGAAGGTTTGACTGTAACTTAATAGAGGTGGTCACTAAAGCAGGTTTTACTGTAGCTTAATAGAGGTGGTCACTAAAGAAGGTTTTACTGTAACTTAATAGAGGTGGTCACTAAAATAGGTTTTACTGTAGCTTAATAGAGGTGGTCACTAAAGCAGGTTTTACTGTAGCTTAATAGAGGTGGTCACTAAAGCAGGTTTTACTGTAGCTTAATAGAGGTGGTCACTAAAGCAGGTTTTACTGTAACTTAATAGAGGTGGTCATTAAAGAAGGTTTTACTGTAACTTAATAGAGGTGGTCACTAAAGCAGGTTGTACTGTAACTTAATAGAGGTGGTTACTAAAGAAGGTTTTACTGTAACTTAATAGAGGTGGTCACTAAAGAAGGTTTTACTGATTGTTGGTCTTGGTGTTATATTATTCTTTATATTTTTTCCGTTGTATTTAATTTTGAGTTGATCGTCGGCCTTGACATTGGTATACTATTATTTATATTTTTTCCGTTGTATATAATTTTGAGTTGATCGTCGGCCTTGGCATTGGTATACCATTATTTATATTTTTTCCGTTGTAGATAATTTTGAGTTGATCATCGGCCTTGGCATTGGTATACCATTATTTATATTTTTTCCGTTGTAGATAATTTTGAGTTGATCGTTGGCCTTGACGTTGATATACCATTATTTATATTTTTTCCGTTGTATATAATTTTGAGTTAATCGTCGGCCTTGGCGTTGATATACCATTATTTATATTTTTTCCGTTGTATATAATTTTGAGTTGATCGTTGGTCTTGACGTTGATATACCATTATTTATATTTTTTAGTTGTATATAATTTTGAGTTGATCGTTGGCCTTGGCGTTGGTATACCATTATTTATATTTTTTAGTTGTATATAATTTTGAGTTGATCGTCGGCCTTGGCGTTGATATACCATTATTTATATTTTTTCCGTTGTATATAATTTTGAGTTGATCGTTGGTCTTGACGTTGATATACCATTATTTATATTTTTTAGTTGTATATAATTTTGAGTTGATCGTCGGCCTTGGCGTTGATATACCATTATTTATATTTTTTCCGTTGTATATAATTTTGAGTTGATCGTTGGTCTTGACGTTGATATACCATTATTTATATTTTTTAGTTGTATATAATTTTGAGTTGATCGTTGGCCTTGGCGTTGGTATACCATTATTTATATTTTTTCCGTTGTATATAATTTTGAGTTGATCGTTGGCCTTGGCGTTGGTATACCATTATTTATATTTTTTCCGTTGTAGATAATTTTGAGTTGATCGTCGGCCTTGGCGTTGATATACCATTATTTATATCTTTTCCGTTGTAGATAATTTTGAGTTGATCGTTGGCCTTGGTGTTGGTATACCATTAGGCCAAAAAAAAAATATGTGTATTTACGGTCACCCGACCGACCCTAATTTTTGCTAGCGACCCTATGAATTTTTACACAGAATTCGGATAACCGTTTTTGTTGTTTAACCAGCAGCAATGTTTTATTTGTTCAACTGCTAGCTTTTTGTCGAAATTGAGAGCAAAGAAGGTGGAAAAACTGCATAATTCGTCATAAAACAGCTTCAATAAATGGCGGCTTACCGGAAATTTAAAAAATGAAATATCGGATTCTGGAACCGGGAACGACTATTTCCGGTTTTGCCGATAATAAAAAAAATTTAATCCAGACTGACCGACCCTAGATTTGTTTTTACATGTGACAGTAAACGCACATATTTTTTTCGTTGTAGATAATTTTGAGTTGATCGTCGGCCTTGGCGTTGGTATACCATTATTTATATTTTTTCCGTTGTAGATAATTTTGAGTTGTTTATTGGAAGGGAACTGACCGAAAGTAGATAGCAAGGTGGCGGAGTGGACTTGAAAGTGGGGTGTGGGGGAAAGCTTCAGTCTAAAGCCAGATGGCGGGTGAATAGTTACCCTCCACACTTTGCAAACATTTTAGTGTTTTGAGTGGGGCACTTGACCCCAACCCATGGCTCCTACATACAAGGCTACGACCTTGACGATGCACAAACTTAAAGTGACGTGGGGTAGAAAAACAAAGATGTCTGCCCACATAAAGACTTGTTTGTGTTCATGTAAATATATAAACCAAAATCATGTCATATGATCATGTGACTAATATGTTTTTTTAATTGTAATTTAATGCTAATTTCAGACTTTTTGGCTTATGGATCTACAGTCTCTGATACACAGCTCAGTGGAGATGACAGGTCTTCGCCAAGACTTCGATGCTTCACCACAATACCATTCCTTGGAACAACACATTCATATCTAAGAGTAAGTAATTTCAATTGGCTAGATTCAACATTACATGGAACCACTGGGTATAGATATAGGACAGATTTCTAGTTTATCTGCCTGACGATTCCTGGGCTCACCATTTTCAGTTGAGACTCATGAAAGTTTTGAAAATTAGATTTGATCAAACTCACCAAAATTTTAAGCAATGTCTTCTGGATGCAAATTAATTGCTACAAACATCTTTAGGACTTGGATGATCACGATTATGGTGAAGCACCTGGCTAAGAAGAGTTTGAAGATATCAAAGTGGTAATCAGAATCCGTAAATCGAAGAAGAACAGACAACTAATGGCCAAAAGAAAAAGTACAAAAGGACAAACAACGATCTACAAAACATACACTTAAAACTAAAGATTAAGTAACACGAACCTCACTAAAAACTGGGGGTGAACTCAGGTGCTCCGAAAGGGTAAGAAGTTCCAGCTCCACTAGTGGCACCCGTCGTGTTAATCTAGTTACAAACCAGGTGATAAGTCTTGAATGCGGAAAGGAACAGGAAGTATTTACGACAGGTGGAATATATCCGTAGTCATTTGTGACACAGATATTATTCCATAGCAGTCAACCAAGTCATGGTGATGTCCGTAAAACTGTCGAAGTGATGACTTCAACTTAACCTAGTTAGGAATCAAATACAAAAATCGCTCTTTAGAAAAAATGTAATTGAGTGCCTTGTTTTTAGAAAATGTCATTCTCTATCATTAAACATAAGAAAACAACTTGTATCAGTTTCTGCTAAGCAATATTACTTAGTTAGTAGTGTGTGTTGGTGGCCTGTTGTACTACAAAAAACACCCCAGTATGTATTTTCTCCTCTTTGTCCTTTTGACAATCAACACGTCTATCTGATAAAATCAATCCTAGCATTACCTGTTATCTGCATGTTGTTTGTAAACTTGTACTTGTAGTGAATATTTTTGTTTGTTTGTTTCATGGTGTTTAACGCCACTTTCAACAATATTTCAGTTATATCGTGGCGGTCAGTTTTAGTTGTGGAGGAAACTGGAGGACCCGGAGAAAACCACCGACCTGTCGCAAATCACTGACAAACTTTATCACATAATGTTGTGCACCTCGCCTTGATCGAGATTCAAACTCACAACATCAGTGATGATAGGCACTGATTGCATAGGTAGTTGTAAATCCAACTACCATAAGATCACGGCAACGATGGCCCCATGAATATAACTGGACATTATATAGAAATCAAGACTAGAGAGGCCATGATTTTTCACCTAAAATGTAATCAGTGTTGTTATTGAAAGATGCAACTAACATCTAATTTTCAAATTAAATTGTTACTTCTCTTTACAAGATTGTATGTGGATTGGATATGTGGATGTCATGTGATGTTAGTGAACACCTTTGTTGACTTGCTGCAGTCGTATCATGCTGTACACAACATAGCTCTTTATTTTATATTAATTTGTTTTTGGCCTGATATAGCTGAAAAAATTGCTCATTAGGTATTCATGGTATTAAACAACAATTACCCAATCACTCATTACATTTGTTTTACTGATATTACAGTTTTCAACTAATGGCCTTGCCTGTTTAGGATGTAGTTACTCATCCTTTGTTCCTGAACCATTGGACACTTTCAGACAGAAGGATATTATTGCTATATTATGGACAGACTTGATCGTCACAGACAACAACATGATGTATTACCATGCATATACCGATGATGACGATTCTCGGGATCGGACTTTGATAGACAATGTATTGACCAAAGCTTCTTCTAACATAGATTACTATAGACAGACGAGTGGGTTTAGAGCCTCGTGTGTGTATGTCGCTACCTGGGAAAATGCACGATTGTATGGTTATACTGTAAGTATCTAAAAATACACTTAATGTACATTTAGTTTTCTAAAATATACAGAAGTTTTCTGTCTTTGGTTCTGGAAAATGCCCTCTCAATTTGAATGCTTAGGGGTTATGGGGTTCAACACCACTTTCAATTATTTCAGTTATATTATTAATTGTGGCGATCAGTTTTATTGGTGGAGGAAACGAAAACCCGGCCACAAGTCACTGACAAATTTTATCGCATAATGTTGTATCGAGTACACCTCGCCATGAACGAGATTGGAACTCACAACTTTAGTCGTGATAGGCACTGATTGCATAGGTAGATGTAAATCCAACTACCATACGATCATGACTATGATTAAACCTTATACATAAATAACAGTTTTACTATTTAGATTCTCCTGCTACCATTGGATTACGATATTTCCCCATTTGCTATAGTTAATATTCAAATTCTAAAGCTGAAAGTGGAGAAATATCGTAATCCACTGGTAGCAAATGGAGAATCTGTTTCTCCCAAGACCAAACTGAAAATGGCAAAAATGTTTTTAAGCAGTTAATTTCTATCATTAATGACGTAGAAAGGAAATTGGTGGGAATTCTCATGCAGAAATTTAACCACTGGAGTGATTACAAATATTGTGAAAATTTAACCAACTGGTTGACAACTGTTAGAAAAATTAAATATACCTCCTTACCAGGAGGATAGACCTTCTCAGAAATATATTTAATGATTTTTTTAACGTTTTTATGACATTATGATTGGCCGTTGGTTGGTAGTTTATGGTGTTTAATGCCACAATATTTCAGTATATCATGGCGGTCAGTTTTATTGGTGGAGGAAACCAGAGGACCCGGAGAAAACCACTGACCTGCTGCATGGGTAGTTGTAAATCCAACTACCATATGATCATGGCCACGACAGCCCTATGATGTTTATATGGAGGTAAATATTTTTTTCCTTTTGCTATAAAATTTCTGAGGATTGATATCGCCATGGTCACTTTCATATTGTATTAACATTTATCAAACATCTTATGCAATCTATAAATAATTTTTCAGAGTACAGTTACTTTCCAGTTTATTTTGGCCACTGATGGTGTCAACACTTATTCTTACACGCTCTTTAAAGATGTGGACATCACTAATCCACCTTATGGACGTAACGTAGCCATTGGATATTCTGGTGTAACTGGATCTCAGTCCAGTATATTTTCCTTTACTAATGCTGGATTTGAAATGTCAGCATTGCAGGGAAACACATTTGATCGTGAGTATACTGCTGAAGTTAGTGCAGATGGTTAGGGCTAGTGCAGGGGGTTTAATGCCACTTTCTACACTATTTCTGTTATTTCATGAATTTCAGTTTTATGGGGAAAATTAGTGCAGTGAAACCTGTCTAAACAGGACATTTGTGGGACAAACTTTTGTGTTTGGAATAGACAGGTGTTCAGTTTATACAGGTTAACTTAACAATTATTTCCTGCATAGGGACTTTATTTAAAATTTGGTTTATAGAGGATTTTGTTTTTTTAGGGTATGGTTTACTGTACCCCTCCAGTACTAATTGTATATATTATATCGTCGATTTGTTTTACGAGAATGGATTTCTCAGAGTAATATTTCATAGAGGGTGAAGTGAGATTTGATGAGAAGTCCATTTTGAGCAAGACATATCAACGCTAGTATGTTTATAGAGAATTTTTCAAGGCGATGTGGGCGTCCTCAATATAACGTCGCAGAGTCATCGAGAAACACATTTATTTTAGAAATAAACAATATTATGTTAATATCATGCTAGTTACTTGATAATACATTTTTTGTATTCATTATTGTGTAAAGATCAAAAGGACAATTTTACAAATTATTGGTAATGTATATTATTTCTAATTTTTTACAGGTGTAAAAGGAGTATTTTTTGCGACCTTGTCTGTAAGCGGCTTAACAGTTAACAATCCGGCGGCTCAGTGTATTAGATGGTACCGTTCAACAGATCGTTCATTAC
The DNA here is from genome assembly GCA_963383655.1 of Bathymodiolus septemdierum. Classification (NCBI taxonomy): domain Eukaryota; kingdom Metazoa; phylum Mollusca; class Bivalvia; order Mytilida; family Modiolidae; genus Bathymodiolus; species Bathymodiolus septemdierum. The sequence continues at coordinate 2,592,662 of OY726529.1, read as the reverse complement.
GGTGGAAACAGAATCGGGCATCACAAATATGTCCTTGTAACCTAGGTCTTATGCGATTTGACTCAAGGTTTTTCCCGTATTCTTTTAACTATGCCAGTGGTGTTTTGTGTTATGTTAACTACAGGTTTACTATAAGTCGTGTAAGTAAATTGTTTAAAGTTAATTCCGACAACTTATATTTTGGGTCTCTGTAGAGTGTTTCTTTGTAATTGTGCACACATTAATGTCAGTTTTAGAAGATTTAAAAAATGAATAGAGGGTTTTGGTTAATTGGTTTATTGATTGATTGGTACTTCACGCCAACTTTTGCATTATTTCAGCTATATCGTAGCGTTGGTTAATTGGTTTTCTCTACTTTCAATATTTCAGTTATTTCATGGCATACAATTTTATTGGTGTAGTAATTAAACAGGAGTATAAGAACACATCTCCATGGACAGGAGTCAAGTTCGCAGCTTCAGTGGCAATACAATGTATGTTAAGATATCAACCCTACTTCCAAACAAAGATGGCAGAGACTGTCTCTATATCAGTCTTTGCCTTAGTATTTTCCCCCTACTTGCTCGAAAGCCAAATTTAGAAAAAAAATTGTATTTATTCAAACAAATTCTTTCATAATTTTCACTTGTCCGAATTCAGTTTTACTTGTCCCGGGCTTCGGGCAAGTCAGTGGGTTAGCGCGAAGACTGTTATATTATTATAAAATTTAACTATGATTAGTATCACTTTTTTTACAGGATTCATGTAGGTTTGTGAGCATTTTTTCGTTAGATAATTAAGGATTGATCGCAATTTTTGTTCGGTTCATGAAGAAATAACCTCACAATCAGGTTATACACACCGGGTTACGCAAGCGTGTGCACAACCTGATAGAGGTTATTTCAAATGAACCGAACAAATAATTTCGATCAATCCTTATAAATTAATTCTTTTTTTTTTACTTTTTTTTTATGATATTGAAAAATATATTTATTAGTTCAAAATATGGCAAATAATCGGAAATAAATTTAAATAACCCCAAAGGTGCCTCATTAAAAGAAAATCACCTGATGACAACAGCACGCGACGTCTATTTTTAGATTCAGTACATTGACAATAACCTCAACTTTTTAAACCAATCAAAACACGTATAAAGTGACATGTGACTCTAAAATTAATTTATTTTATGATAAAGAATGTTCTGCATAATGGTTTTTTTCTTTGATGTACAAATATTTTATGCTTGTTTATTCTGTCCAAAATAAATATTTTAATATATTTGGAGTTGGAATAGTCAATGACTTATGATAAGGTTGACACAATGATTTATCAACCCAGAAGAAGTGATAATTACTGAGGCCAACGTCCGAGGTGATTATCACTTCTTGGTTTGATAAATAACGTGTCTACTAATATCAAAGCTCAACAATTGTTTTATTAAATGACTTGAGCTCTATAATTCCGAAATGTTAATGGTAAAAGGAGTTGTGATTGGTTCATAGACATACACTGTCCAATCAAAACATTCGATTTAAAGCAAACGTCATCAAGATGTCCCCGATCTATTTTTGGGCACTTGACAGCTATGATACACTAATTGTCTAGCTCTCATGCAAGATTGCGCGGTAATCAGAATGTTTCATGAAATAAAGGCCGATGTATGGTTTTGACCAATCAAGAAATTATATTTTTTTAGTCATTTGATAAAATGTGATATTTTATCCAGTCAGAACAAAAGCTATGACAAAAATTCTATCTTATTGAAGGTTTCTATCTTGTTTATTTCTATATATATTTTTTGTTATTAACTTTGATAATTGATTGATCTTTTCATGTAGCAGTTCAAAAACTGTATTGTTACATTTTCAGATGTGTTGCTACGATTCTTCCTTTGGTTTCATCATAAACAGTATTCCTACAGCGGGTAGTATGTTAACTGCTAATCCTTTTGTTGATCCATCTACATACTATAACGATAACGTTGTGCCGAAGGAAAACTGCTGTGACTTGTCTGATAATTGTCGGTTGTATTATGACGCACGACCAGTGGGGCGTTGTTACTTTAGGTCACCTTTCGGTATTTGTAAGTATTTTTTAAATGCTGGAAAACACAGGCACTCGTGACATGGAATTACACCCCACTTCTAGAGTGTATATCTGTAGGGTCGACACACGTAAGTTGTTGTTAATATAAGGTTGTATGAATATGGACACAAATAAGATAAATTAAGGAAAAAGAGATGGAATATGAAAGAAATTTCATTGAAAATACATATGTAAACAGAAAAAAAGGGGGGGGTATTTCTGTGCCGCAAGCGCCTATAATGCAAAAGAGATAACAATGCTGCAACTAGTCTGTGAGCATCAAATAAAATGAAAAACAAAAAATACCACACTGTCCGAACAATTCCAAAATCAAATATCTAAATTATCTTACTTTCCTTGCTTGGTACAAATAGAATCAAACTTATGCTCAAATAAGTTATTTAACACAAATTGAGCAATTTCTCAGCCATATCATTGCGAAAATATGTAACTTGTATTCAATGGTCACCATTGTGACAAATGAAACATGACTGTGCAAGACAAGTAACGGATTGGTAGATCTAGAATTGTCAGTGCTGATCTGTAATGATTGGTAGATCTAGAATTGTCAATGCTGATCTGTAATGATTGGTAGATCTATAATTGTCAATGCTGATCTGTAATGATTGGTAGATCTAGAATTGTCAGTGCTGATCTGTAATGATTGGTAGATCTAGAATTGTCAGGGCTGATCTGTAATGATTGGTAGATCCAGAATTTTCAGTGCTGATCTGTAATGATTGGTAGATCTAGAATTGTCAGTGCTGATCTGTAGTGATTGGTAGATCTAGAATTGTCAGTGCTGATCTGTAATGATTGGTAGATCTAGAATTGTCAGTGCTGATCTGTAATGATTGATAAATCTAGAATTGTCAGTGCTGATCTGTAATGATTGGTAGATCTAGAATTGTCAGTGCTGATCTGTAATGATTGGTAGATCTAGAATTGTCAATGCTGATCTGTAATGATTGGTAGATCTAGAATTGTCAATGCTGATCTGTAATGATTGGTAGATCTAGAATTGTCAGTGCTGATCTGTAATGATTGGTAGATCTAGAATTGTCAGTGCTGATCTGTAATGATTGATAAATCTAGAATTGTCAGTGCTGATCTGTAATGATTGGTAGATCTAGAATTGTCAGTGCTGATCTGTAATGATTGGTAGATCTAGAATTGTCAGTGCTGATCTGTAATGATTGGTAGATCTAGAATTGTCAATGCTGATCTGTAATGATTGGTAGATCTAGAATTGTCAGTGCTGATCTGTAATGATTGGTAGATTTAGAATTGTCAGTGCTGATCTGTAATGATTGGTACTTCATAGAATTGTCAGTGCTGATCTGTAATGATTGGTAGATCTAGAATTGTCAGTGCTGATCTGTAATGATTGGTTTGGGTATTGCAATGTATTGGACCATGGTCGTTGTTCTGTAATACTGTCAGTTTTTTCTTATTCACAGTTAATTAGTTAATTATCAATAATTTGATAACTTAATTAGTATAATCAGAAACACATTGAAAGTTAATTACTGATGATGTATTAAAGTCTATAATGAAAACTTAAAGCGAAATTCTGCAAAATTGATATAATAGCATAAATGTTTGAGTTACCATGGATGTAGCTGTGGAACTGTAGATCTTATGGTCCTGGTGGTGTTTTAGTGCTATGTGTGGATCATAGATCTATGGTAAAAAAAAATAAAAAAATAATAAATAAAATAAGTACCATTTTGATCTATGGTTTTACAGCTACCACTAATGATGATGAATTCACAGAATATGTTTACGTGTAAAGATTTCTCATGTCCTTTTTATTTAAAACTTCAATAAATTCAGGCCTTTTATTAAGGGGCGGTACTAGGTACTTTTACCCGCCTAAAATTGTATTTGGTACCTCCTGATTTTAAAAAGCGTTGTATAAGATATTCATGAAAATAGTTCAAATCTTGATAAAAAATGTACTGCCTGTAAATATTGAAGTACTGGTACACTTAAATAATATTGAAAGCCCTGAAATTTTAAATTATTTGTGTTGTTTTTACAGTTTTCTCCTTTGGAGATCCTCACATTGACACATTGGATGGTTTGCAATACACATTTAATGGTTGGGGAGAATACACAATGATCAAGATAGATAACTCTAATGTCACCTTTGAACTTCAAACAAGAACAGATTTAGCCACATCTAAGAATGGAACAGACATTAAGAGGATCAATGCTACAATATTCAGCGGTTTTGCTGCTAAGGAAGATAGAAATGCTAGCATTCGAGTGGAACTTGATAGCAATTTAGAATGTAAGTAGTCTTGTCTTTAAAGTGTGATTATATAGGTGTCTAAAAGCCAGTTCACATGAAAGGAGGAATGCTACTTATTACAGTCTTCACGCTAACCCACTTGCATGAAGTCCGTGACAAGTAAAACTGGATTGGGACAAGTAAAAATTATGAAAGAGTCTTAATAAATGTATTTCTTTTCCATTCCAGCCTTCTGTATTAAAGAGTGCTAGTGAATTTTATACATTAAAATTTATAATTTAAGATGGCAATTAAATAAACGCAACAATATCAAATACAATCCATTTTTTTTAAATTTATTTTTAAATTTTATTTTAAAAACAATTATTTATTTAACTTGGTGTTGAACTGCATTCATTTTGTGAGGAAAAGTTTGAAGATACCAAAGGGGTAATCAGAAGCTGTAAATCAAAGAAGGACAGACAACACAATGGTCAAAAGTTTGAAGATACCAAAGGAGTAATCAGAAGCTGTAAATCAAAGAAGGACAGACAACACAATGGTCAAAAGTTTGAAGATACCAAAGGGGTAATCAGAAGCCGTAAACCAAAGAAGGACAGACAACACAATGGTCAAAAGTTTGAAGATACCAAAGGGGTAATCAGAAGCTGTAAATCAAAGGACAGACAACAGAATGGTCAAAAATTTGAAGATACCAAAGGGGTAATCAGAAGCTGTAATTCAAAGAAGGACAGACAACAGAATGGTCAAAAGTTAGAAGATACCAAAGGGATAATCAGAAGCTGTAAATCAAAGGACAGACAACACAATGGTCAAAAGTTTGAAGATACCAAAGGGGTAATCAGAAGCTGTAAATCAAAGGACAGACATTACAATGGCCAAAAGTTTGAAGATACCAAAGGGGTAATCAGAAGCTGTAAACTAAAGAAGGACAGACAACACAATGGTCAACAGAAAAATGATAAAAGGACAAACAATGATGTACAAAACACTACACAGAAAACTAGATATTGAACAATGTTAATCCCACTAAACTTGGGGGGAGGGAAGATTGCTTAACTAGTGTGGCCAACAATGCATGGTTTGATCTCTCCTGACCCCCACCCACCTTGCATCATCCAATTCCAGGCTTTTTAATAAGGGGTGGGACTAGGTACTGTTACCCACCTAAAATGGTCTTTGGTACCTCCTGATTTTAAAGAATGTTGTGTAAGATATTCATGAAAATCGTTAAAATTTTAATAAAAAGTACTACCTGTAAATAGTGAAGTACTGGTAGACTTGAAAAATATTGAAAGCCCTGCAAGTCATGTAAGAGTAAAAAAGGCTATCTAGAGGTGTCATCCATACATTAAACCCAACTGTATCTTGTAATTGTATTTAATCTACAGTATGAAACATCCATGTCGTCTAATTGTATTGTTTTAATGTATTATATTTTCATTTGTAGCCATGGTGATATTTGGTAGCGAAAACGATTACACGACTGATTTCTATGCTAGTGATAGTTTTGTTGTGTACTTGAGTGGATTAGTTCTGAGACGTAAAGATAACATGACATTATCTGCTCAATTCTCTAACTCAGGTGAGATTAATACTTATTAAATTCATTTGATGTGAATACTGCGATCTGATTGGCTGATCTGCCCGTAGCAACATTGGTTCTACTTGATAACCTGGGTTGGTATTGTGATGTTACCAACATATTCATTCACCAACGACAAATTCAAATAGTCCCATGAAATATTTGTAATTAAAATCGAGGAAATATTACATTTAGTTGTAGAAATTACATTATAAGGAATATGTTCAATTTTTGAACAGGTTATACTTGTATATATACAATATACGTACATTGTCGGTAAATATAAAATTTATTTGAACGAGCTTTAGAAACAGGCAAAATAGCGAGCCTTCGGCGAGCTTTTCAGGCCTGTTTCGCAGCGAGTACAAATGAATTTTATATTTAACGACAATGTACGTATATTGTGTTTATCCTGCATTGTCAGATTTAAGCAAAAAAGGACAGAAACAAGCGTCATTCCTCGCCTTTCATAAATGTTGTCAAGGGTGTCCTCTTCGTGGTCCACGTTACATTAGTATCAGTTTCATACTTGTCTGCGCCCTCCGCTGTACATAGCTACAGGGTACCAGGAAAGTTTTTCGTAGGCTGAAAAGTTTATTCGTCTAGTACGAATAAAGCAAAAATTTATTCGTATAGCATATTTGTACCGCAAATGTACTGATTGCAGGATAAAGCCTGGTTTAGTACAGTTTACTTCACAGTTTATTAAGGTAAACTGCCTCAAAACAGGCTATATCATATAACCTATTCAAAAATTGAGCATATTCCCTAATTAATAAAACTGGACACTGAATGCTTAATAATCCAGAATTCTGAATAAATATTAACAAAATGAACAACCACCTCTTATATCAATCCACTGAACAACAAAAGAAGCCTTGACACATGGTATTGTAAATCCAGGTCCTGGCTTGGAACAGGGATAATAAAATGTGGCAGAGTTAAACTGGTAGTAAATTTATATTTACCAATGCAATCAGTGCTTATCTCTGCTAAAGTTGTGAATTTGATTCCCACCTTTAATGACGTGTAATCGATGTAAATTAAGTGGATAAAATTTGTCTGTGGCTTAAGACAGTCATTGATATTCTCATGGTACTTGGGTTTCCTGTGCCAAATAAAAAGTCATTTGAAAAAGATTATTGGAGTAAGAAAATGAAAGGGCCTAAACAGAATTGACAAAATCGTCCATGGTTACATATGTCTGAGGAAATGGACCTTAGTTTCCATGGTTACATATGTCTGAGGAAATGGACCTTAGTTTCCATGGTTACATATGTCTGAGGGAATAGACCTTAGTTTCCATGGTTACATATGTCTGAGGAAATGGACCTTAGTTTCCATGGTTACATATGTCTGAGGAAATGGACCTTAGTGTCGATGGTTACATATGTCTGAGGAAATGGACCTTAGTTTCCATGGTTACATATGTCTGAGGAAATGGACCATAGTTTGAATAATTATTACATTATTTAGGAACTGTAAATTTCAATAATTAACATATCTTATAAACCATGGCAATGCTGAAACACTGACTACTGGGTGGATGATACCCCCAGGGACTAATAGTCCACCAGTAGAGGTATCAACCCAGTGATAGTAATAATTTTAATTTAATTTAGTATGCATGACATTTATTTTATATAAGGAATGCAGGGCCGTCGTTGTCATGATCGTATGCCAGTTGGATTTACAATTACCTTGCAATCAGTGCCTATCACCACTAAAATTGTGAGTTCTAATCCCGCCCATGGGGAGGTTTTATACGAAACAACTTTATGTGATAAAGTTTGTCAGTGGTTTTCTCCAGATATTCCGGTTTCCTCCATCAATAAAACTGTATGCCACGATATAACTGAAATATTGTTGAAAGTGGCTTTAAACACCATAAACCAAACCCTTACCTTATAAGTATTGCTGAAATTTTAAATGACTGCAATGATTTATCTTTTCAGGAATTCAACTAAATATACAAGTTAAAACTCGTCAACTTACTCTTTCTGCAACTGTCCCTGAAGAATTCAAAGGGGAGGTAACTGGCTTGATGGGAAATTTTGATGGTGATAAAACTAATGAGTATATTTTGCCAAACGGAACCATCCTAGATAGTGGTGATACTGATACAGAGAGAAAGATATATAACAATTTTGGCCAGAAATGTAAGTAAAACTGTTCACAAATGTTAAAAATGAAGGGGGAGGGGGGAGAAAAAAAAGGAATGAGGAAAATGAAAGGTTTGTAGAGCAAGACGTATTTTTTAAAACCTCCCACCAAAAAAACAAAATACAAAAAAAAAGAAGAAAGAAAACCCTGTTGATACATTTTTGGTGAAATTCACATAACATTTGTGGGTAAAGTAGATAGGTGAATTTTGTTTTTGTTTGCAACGTTAAAAAAAGGTTCAAGAGCCGTTTTGAAATGTCAGATGAGCTACAACAAACCTTAAAAAAAAAAAACCGACCTACGACCAAGCAAGAGCAAATCATTGTGTCTTGTAAGACAGATTTTTGGACACAAGGGGGTGTTATTTAAGAAATAAATCATGGAAGCCAGAATGTGTTGGGAGTTTTAACATGGATTGGCGGATATTAGTATTTTATCCCGAGCCAGAAGCGAGGGATACAATTTACTAATATCCGCCAATCCATGTTAAAACTCAAAAGACATTCTGGCTTCCATGATTTATTTCGATTCTGATATGTCTAAGAGTACAAATACGGTAGTATACTTTGACTGGAAGATGGTAATTTATACATACGCTTGCAGAAAATGTCGCACACAATTTATGTAACTCGAATAATACTGTGTCCTCTATCGGCATTATTCGGGTCACAATTTATGCTGCCAATGGAAACGTCAATCACATTCATCGGCGCATGTGCTAATGAGATAATACGAAGAAATAATTCTGGTCTTTTTTTGACAAAGGGAAAGAGTGAGGTCATGTTAGAATGTCATATGTTTATTTGTTGACATAGTGTATATTTGATTAAACTTTAATTGTAATTGACCCTTAATGGGAACAAGTGACACATCTGATTTGTAAGTGACATCAAGTACTCCAGTAAACACGGTCGCCATGGTAACTGAAATCCTTAATTCTGAAAATACATAGAACAACAATTCAATCAATGAACTCATCTTCAATTTTATTAACTTACAACTACCTGTGCAATCACTGCCTATCACCACTGATGTTATGAGTTGGAACGCCGTTCATGGGGAGATGTACACGATACAACATTGTGTGATAAAATTTGTCAGTTAATTGCGACAGATTGGGGTTTTCTTTCTGGGTACTCCAGTTTTCTTCACCAATAAAACTGACCACCATAATATAACTGAAATATTGTTGAAAGTGGCATAAAACACCATAAAGCCAAACCAAACCAATCAATTTTAGTAGTTTAAGCATATTTTATTTGTCAATAAAATAGACAAAATGGATGAGACACAAGTTAAACCAAAAAATTTATGAAGTCTTCTCCAATTCAATTTTATTTCAGGGGAAACAACTGCAGAAATTTCACTCTTTGAGTACACTGATGGGAAACAGTGGTCAGATTACAGCCATCAAGACTTTGTGCCAATATTTATTGATGAGTTTAACCAGACAATGATAAACAAATCTTATGAAGTTTGTGGTGGTAGCAGTGACCAATACAAAGCTTGTATTTTTGATTACCTAGCAACAGGGGATACTTCATTTGCAGCAGATACACAGTCATCTAATACAGAGGCTGAATCAGAAACTTCACAAATACGTAAGGATATTTGTTATGTATTAGGCTCTTGCAAGTTTTGTTTAGTCCTATCACATATGATGTTTCGTGACTAAGCATAGAAATATATTGATTATGTACATACAGTAAACCCTGTATAAACTGAACCCTGAATAAACTAGAATCCTGTATAAACTGAACCCTAAATAAACTGGAATCCTGTATAAACTGAACCCTAAATAAACTGAAATCCTGTTTAAGCTGAACCCTGAATAACCTGGAATCCTGTATAAACTGAACCCTGAATAAACTGGAATCCTGTATAAACTGAACCCTAAATAAACTGGAATCCTGTATAAGCTGAACTTTGAATAAACTAGAATCCTGTATAAACTGAACCCTGAATAAACTGGAATCCTGTATAAACTGAACCCTAAATAAACTGGAATCCTGTATAAACTGAACTTTGAATAAACTAGAATCCTGTATAAACTGAACTTTGAATAAACTGGAATCCTGTATAAACTGAACTTTGAATAAACTGGAATCCTGTATAAAATGAACTTTGAATAAACTGGAATCCTGTATAAACTAAACTTTGAATAAACCAGAATCCTGTATAAACTGAACCCTGAATAAACTGGAATCCTGTATAAACTGAACCCTGAATAAACTGGAATCCTGTATAAACTGAACCCTGAATAAACTAGAATCCTGTATAAACTGAACCCTGAATAAACAGGAATCCTGTATAAACTGAACCCTGAATAAACTGAAATCCTGTATAAACTGAACCCTGAATAAACTGGAATCCTATATGAACTGAACCCTGAATAAACCAGAATCTTGTATGAACTGAACCCTGAATAAACCAGAATCCTGTATAAACTTATCTTTACATTGTAAGAAATCTTTGTTAAGATAACATGTATAAATACCTGTTAATTATATTCTGAATACAAACATTGGTCCCAATGAGGTTCAGTTCTCACAGGTTTCACTGACATATTATTATCAGTACCAAAACCACAAATTTATTTGTCAGAAGGCATCTCTGTATATGTTAAGCCATTAAAATTGATACTCAAGAAAATAAATGTAACCACAGTAGTTTTCATATGTAAAATATAAGGCAGGCATTTTACATGAAGAAGAGTTTGAAGATACCAAAGGGGTAATCAGAATCCGTATATCGAAGAAGAACAGACAACACAATGGCCAAAAGAAAAAAATACAATAGGACAAACAATGATCTACAAAACATAGATGTATATAAAACAAAAGATCGAGTAACACGAACCCCACTAAAAACCGGGGGTGAACTCAGGTGCTCCGGAAGAGTGAGCAGTTTCTGCTCCACTAGTGGCACCCATCGTATTAATCTAGTTACAAACCTGGTAATAAGTCGTGTATACACTGAGAACATGTTGGAACTGTTCTGACAGTGTTGTATTTTTATTGTTTTTCATTTCATTAGTTTGGAATTGCCAATCATTCAAATTTTCATACCACATTTGTTGTGAAAAGAATTTATCCAAAATGGAGACATCAAAGTTTTATCTATGCGTTAACCCATGTCAAAGGTCACCTAATTAAATTAAAATTGAAGGATTGTTGCTTTTTTTAAATTTTGTTGATACACTAACGATGAGATCAAGTCAGGGTTCATACATATATTCAACCGACCAATAAGTGATGAGCTTACTATTATTAAAACCTAGCACATAGGGAGAGCTGTTTTTCAATTGGTCAATATATTTAAATCCTTCTGAATGATTGAACAGTAAAAGCAGTGCAGTGGGGAGCCTACAAATTAAAAATATATTTATTGTATTGTACCAATATTGTTCCTACAAAATCAGTGTTTAAACATTAAAAAACATGCTGTACACAACATACACAGATTAGCATGGGGCTGCTATGCTAGTGGGGCCCCAAGGCAATTGCCAAGCGTGCCATGGCGTTAAGACGGCACTGCCCAGTATTGTATTCTAATGATATCTATGTATACAATACCTTTTTATTGTAGAGAATGAGTGCCATGGCGTTAAGACGGCACTGCCCAGTATTGTATTCTAATGATATCTATGTATACATACCTTTTTATTGTAGAGAATGAGTGCCATGGAGTTAAGACAGCACTGCCCAGTATTGTATTCTAATGATATCTATGTATACATACCTTTTCATTGTAGAGAATGAGTGCCATGGAGTTAAGACGGCACTGCCCAGTATTGTATTCTAATGATATCTATGTATACAATACCTTTTTATTGTAGAGAATGAGTGCCATGGCGTTAAGACGGCACTGCCCAGTATTGTATTCTAATGATATCTATGTATACATACCTTTTTATTGTAGAGAATGAGTGCCATGGCGTTAAGACGGCACTGCCCAGTATTGTATTCTAATGATATCTATGTATACATACCTTTTTATTGTAGAGAATGAGTGCCATGGCGTTAAGACAGCACTGCCCAGTATTGTATTCTAATGATATCTATGTATACATACCTTTTCATTGTAGAGAATGAGTGCCATGGAGTTAAGACAGCACTGCCCAGTATTGTATTCTAATGATATCTATGTATACAATACCTTTTTATTGTAGAGAATGAGTGCCATGGCGTTAAGACAGCACTGCCCAGTATTGTATTCTAATGATATCTATGTATACAATACCTTTTTATTGTAGAGAATGAGTGCCATGGCGTTAAGACGGCACTGCCCAGTATTGTATTCTAATGATATCTATGTATACATACCTTTTTATTGTAGAGAATGAAGCGCCAACTATTAGAATTGTTAGCGGAAATAACAGAATAAATGCACTAGTCGGCTCTCCAATAGAAATGGTGTTTACTGGACAAGATGATAAAACCTTTTTTTATGACATCATAAATCAGCCAGTTGTTGGATTCATTACTGACAATTTTACGGGAAATTTGTCTTTAAGATGGACGCCTGCAAATGTCAACACTGAAAGAATAAGGTAGTTTGTTAGTTTTGTTGTTAAAGCATTCTTCAAATGGATATATATATATATATGTATATATATATATATATATATATATATATATATATATATATATATATATATATATATATATATATATATAGTAAAACTTGCCCATGTGGTTGCCTGTAATAAGCTGTCACATGTATAAAAAGATCACCTTTTTCTTGTCCTGTCATAGAAAATTTCATATGAATTGAATCTCTTTAGTATAAACATATTTTATTAATTAATTCAATATTACACATTATGATAATACACATATAAATTATATATACATTTAAATTAATCAATAGGATTCGGAAACAAGTGGTTAAGCTTATATTAATCCGTATCCCTGTTGTTATCTGGTGTTCAAGGTTTAATTAGTATCGAAAGATAGAAGTGTATTGAGAATTATCAAGTATTAATCAGTCGTTGTCAATGTTAATTGGTGTGCTTTAGTAAGAAGAATAAAATAAAAAGAAACAAACAAATGAAGTGTAAAGGTGCAAGTGCTTTTATTTTTAACATGTTTATGTTGTGTGAATATGGTTAGGAGGTGAATCGTTTACTACTTATGATGAACTTCTGCACGTTTAAGAATATATCTGTATTCAGGGTATTCGTTAAGTCTGTAGAGCCAAACAATAATAAATCTGTATTTAAGTTAATTGGTAAATTAATGGTGTGAATATATCTCAGTCTTGTTGCATTGTGATGGGGACAATGTAGCAGAAAATGGGCCGTGGTTTCTGTTGCCCCACATTGACAGAATGGGGAATTTACAATGTTTTTTACGAAACAAGTGATGATTGAGAGAGCTGCATTGCATACGCAACCTAGCGTGTAAAATTTGTCCCAGTCGAGTACCAATATAATAATAAATGGGTTTAGTATTGTTTTGGGGTTGAAGATTTGATTTAATTATCTGAACAGATCTGCTTGATTTAATATTTTCTGGCTGTTGGTTTCATAGTTGTACACTGGAGGGTATGAAATAACTTGCGTAGAGCGATGTTTGAGTGCGTACTGGAGGAATATGTGAGGTATGACGAGTATTGTGGTCATGGTTCATGCCGAAATTTTGCAGAATTAAGTTACTAAGATATTGAGGAGTTAGATTATTTGACATCTTATAAAATTGAATCGTTCTATGCCTTTCCCTTCTATCTTTCAATTTTTCCCACCTGGTTTCAATATATAGATTACTTAAGGATACAAGTCTGGTACCCCCAGTCACGATTCTAGCAGCCTCAACCTGAACATGTTCTAGTTTGTTAATTAGTATTTGAGTCTTGGTATCCCAAACAACATCCGCATATTCTAGTAATGGTCTTATAAAAGTAATATAAATTGTTTCTAGAGTTTTCCTATCCAGTATAAATTTGAATTTCCTTAAAATGTTAACACATGAGAATGCTTTTTTAGTTTATCATGTCAATATTTTTATTCCAATTACCATCGTCAGAAAGTTGTAGTCCAAGGTGTTTATGTTCATTAACAGTACTAATGATAGTATTATTCATAATAAGGTTAGGTTGATGGGGTTTATTTAATTTTCGAGAGATAGTCATGGTTTCAGTTTTCTGTGGATTAAAATTTACCAGCCATTTTGTAGAACATGTATGTAATTTCACTAGGTCATCATTGAGTGTTTGTGCTGTTTCTTGTGGGTCGTCTACAATTAAGTACAGACTAGTGTCATCGGCAAATAATTTTATAGTCGAATTAATATCGGTCAGTATGTCATTTATGAAAACAATGAACAAAAGAGGGGCTAGAATTGATCCCTGGGGTACACCAGCATTTATGTCACGCCAACTAGAAGTTCAATTATTAATTACGACACGTTGTTTTCTTTCAGACAAGTAGTTTTTCACCCAAGATAATAATGATCCTCTAATCCCTATTGATTCAAGCTTACAAAGTAATCCCTTATGCCAAACTCGGTTAAATGCTTTACTTATATCGCAAAAGACAGCTCTCACTTCCTTACCGTCATCCAACGCTCTACCAAATTCATTTATAATGTACAGGAGTTGATTAACGGCAGAATCTCCAGGAGTAAAACCAGATTGATGGGAAGTAATTAAGTTATTGTCAATCAAATAGTTATAAATATGTTTATAGACTAAGAGGGAAATTGGTCTGTAGTTTTTCAAATTACTGGGACAATCAGTTTTAAAAACGGGGGTCACATTAACATATTTCCACCTGTCTTATAAGGCCACTTTCTCTCTGTTCTAAAGGTCATGACCTCTTAATACAGGTTTGACTGTAGTTCTTACTCTATCAGTTTTTTATTCACCATGACCAAAGCCCAATTGAGCTTTTTGTATCATTTGTCATTCGTTGTCTGTTAATCAGTCATAGTTAACTTGATGACATTTTAATCTTTTCCTGCAAAGCTGCTCATTTACATATATTTCAGGTTTACTGTAGAAGCCTATTATAATGTTATGTATGGGGCACCTTTAGGTTGTTTCTATTGTATATTTCAGGTTTACTGTAGAAGCCTATTATAATGTTATGTATGGGGTACCTTTAGGTTTTTTCTATTGTATATTCCAGGTTTACTGTAGAAGCCTATTATAATGTTATGTATGGGGTACCTTTAGGTTTTTTCTATTGTATATTTCAGGTTTACTGTAGAAGCCTATTATAATGTTATGTATGGGGTACCTTTAGGTTTTTTCTATTGTATATTCCAGGGTTACGGCACAAGACAGTAATGGTTTGACAGCAGAGGCTATTGAGATAGAGATTATATTGTGTAGTGGTTGTAACAATCATGGGTCATGTGATTATAACAACACAAGAAATCAGACCAACAACTACTTCAAACTTTCCTACTGTATCTGTAGTACTGGATACTCAGGTATGTATGGCTATTTTAGTAATTTTTAACTCGTATAAGATCACACCCTTCCATAAAAAAATAAAACTCAAAAATATAAATGGCCTCATTTGTGGGATAGACTGTGAACCGTATTTTACACACTGTAGGTTGAGACATTTTTACTTCTAAATTCAAAATGTAAATTTACCATCATATGCATTTGAAAAAATATTTCAGTTAAACCCATAGTCCACATAGAGGTTTAGTCCAGAAAATGGGCCAATTAGACCTTTAGTTTCAGTTAGACCCATCGTCCACATGAATCTGTAGTCCAGAAAAATGCAATTAGACCAATAAACCACATAGTAGTCCAAAATGTATTTTGAATAGGTCTATAGTCCACATACACTTATAGTCCCGAATAAAAAGTATGGTAATAAATGTCTATTAAATGCACTTTTAAATTGGCTTTCTACAACCGGTGACCTCTGATGAGAGGTAGTACTGTATAACTCTGTTATTTTCTTTTACATGGTAGTCACATTGACTTTCCATTTTCAAATCAGCAATTTTTGCTACATTCAGCAAAAATCGGAAAAAAACAACTTTTATTTCATTTTTGTTAATAATACAATATTTAAACAGAATACATTACTGTATCAGAAAAAAATAATTATAATTATAGAAAAATTCGAATTATTTATTTATTTTTTTTTTTTTTTTTGCACTTGGGTTTGATAATCCTATGACCAAATTTTTGAGGATAAAAATGTCACTGGTCAAGTTCAGGTGCATTGTATTCCCATACCCCTTTACAAATTCATCTTTCAGGATAAAAAGTGTGTAATATACATGGACAGAGACGGTTTTTTTTATTTCTATTTTTAGGTGATGACTGTGAAACTGATACAAATGCTTGTGCCGACAGTCCATGTGCTTTCGGACGTAACTGTAGTGATCTGACACCAGCAGAGGAAGTACAGTTTGGTAGGACATACAACTGCTCCAGTTGCCCTGCGGGGTACAATAGCATGGCAGATGAGAAATGTGAAGGTAAGACTTTTACCTACAAAAATGCAATTTGGCCCATCAACATAAAAGAAATGAATTTTGAATTCTTTGCATAGAAGAAGTTAACCTCTCATGAGCCAATGTAATGTCAGAGAAACTTCCCAATAGGAATATAGCAAAAACAAGACAACCTTATAATAATCATCAATATCCAATTTATTATTGACATATAGCAAAATTACAAAAATGCTGAAAATATTGTTATTCTTTATCAATGGGCACATGTACAATACAGATATATAGTACCTAGCATATGAAAATGCTGTATTTTGATTGGATAATCAGTGTGAACTATTTTTGAACAGTACACTTGGCAACGGGTGACTATACCTAGCGACGGGAACTATATCAGTTTCAAACGATTTCCCATGTGGGCTATGCCTGTGGCATATATTTTTCTGCGTAATTTTTAAATTTTTTGTCAAGATTTAACTCCCTTAAAATAGACTCGCGCTGTAGTCTGCTGTCAACATAGCCAGGTTGGCAATGCAAATATGATGTTACATTGTAAATTTTATTATTATTATAATATTGAATTTGAGTGTGTTTTTCTTTTATGTCTGGAATGGGATGTTATAAATATATTATTGTCTTCTCCCTCGAGAACAGTTTTTAGTTCACCTGGACCAAAGGTCCAGGTGAACTATTGCCATCACTTGGCGTCTGTCGTCTGTAAACTTTTCACATTTCAAGCTTCTTCTCCGAAACCACTTGGCCGATTGGAACCGAACTTAGCAGGAATGTTCCTTGGATGGTCCTCTACAAAGTTACTGTTTTTCAATCTAGTTGGATATTCAATATGGCTGCCAGGGCCAATAATATGCTCTGATTGGCTGAAATTTCAAAGATCTTCTTCTCTGAAACTAATGAACTGACTGAACCCAAACTGTAAATGAATGATCATTGGAATGTCCTTTACCAAGTTACTGTTTTTATGCCGATCGGAAATCCAAGATGGCCATCATCGCAGGACATAGATTAACATTGGACCTTATGGGAAAATGTTCAAATGCCTTCTTCTCAGAAACTACAAATATGATTAAAGCCAAACTGTACATGAATGTTCATTAGATGGTCCTCTACAAACTTTACGTTTTTTGTTCCGGTATGAAATTCAAAATGGCGGCTACGGCAGGACTTAGTTTAACATTGGACCCTATGGGAAAAATGTTTCAAAATGCTTCTTCTCTGAAACCACTTGGATAATTGAAACCATACTGCCCAGGAATGATCATTGGAAGGTCCTCTACAAAGTTTCTGTTTTTTTATGCCGATCGAAAATTCAAGATGTCCGCCACCGCAGGACATAGATTAACATTGGACCCTATGGGAAAATGTTCAAATGCCTTCTTCTCAGAAACTACAAATATGATTAAAGCCAAACTGTACATGAATGTTATTGGATGGTCCTCTACAAACTACGTTTTTAGTTCCGATATGAAATTCAAAATGGCGGCTACGGCAGGACTTAGTTTAACATTGGACCCTATGGGGGAAATGTTTCAAAACGCTTCTTCTCTGAAACCACTAGGACAGTTGAAACCAAACTGCCCAGGAATGATCATTGGAAGGTCCTCTACAAATTTTATGTTTTTTATGACGATCGGAAATCCATGATGGCCACCACCGCAGGACATAGATTAACATTGGACCCTATGGGAAAATGTTCAAATGCCTTCTTCTCAGAAACTACAAATATGATTAAAGCCAAACTGTACATGAATGTTATTGGATGGTCCTCTACAAACTACGTTTTTTGTTCCGATATGAAATTCAAAATGGCGGCTACGGCAGGACTTAGTTTAACATTGGACCCTATGGGAAAAATGTTTCAAAACGCTTCTTCTCTGAAACCATTTGGATAGTTGAATCCAAACTGCCCAGGAATGATCATTGGAAGGTCCTCTACAAAGTTTCTGTTTTTTTATGCCGATCGAAAATTCAAGATGGCCACCACCTCAGGACATAGATTAACATTGGACCCTATGGGAAAATATTCAAATGCCTTCTTCTCAGAAACTACAAATATGATTAAAGCCAAACTGTACATGAATGTTCATTGGATGGTCCTCTACAAACCCTACGTTTTTTGTTCCGATATGAAATTCAAAATGGCGGCTACGGCAGGACTTAGTTTAACATTGGACCCTATGGGGGAAATGTTTCAAAACGCTTCTTCTCTGAAACCACTAGGACAGTTGAAACCAAACTGCCCAGGAATGATCATCGGACAGTCCTCTACAAATTTATGTTTTTAATGCCGATCGGAAATCCAAGATGGCCGCCACCGCAATACATCGATTAACATTGGACCCTATGGGAAAATGTTCAAATGCCTTCTTCTCAGAAACTACAAATATGATTAAAGCCAAACTGTACATGAATGTTCATTGGATGGTCCTCTACAAACTTTACGTTTTTTGTTCTGATATGAAATTCAAAATGGCGGCTACGGCAGGACTTAGTTTAACATTGAACCCTATGGGAAAATGTTTCAAAATGCTTCTTCTCTGAAACCACTTGTACAGTTGAAACCAAACTGCCCAGGAATGATCATTGGAAGGTCCTCTGTTTTTTATGCCGATCGGAAATCCAAGATGTCCGCCACCACAGGTCATAGTATTAACACAGGACCATATGGGGAAAATACAGAAATATATTCTTCTCTGAAGCTATTGCACTGATTGAACCTAAACTGTGCATCAATCATTGGAAGGTCCTTTACAAACTTTGTGTTTTTTATGTTGATCGTAATACCAAGATGACTACCACTGCAGAACATAGTTTTTACATAGGACCAATTGGTTTTTTTTATTACCAGGTGAACGATACAGGCTCTTGAGAGCGTCTGGTCCTATAGTGTTGTCTGGTGAGGTATATAGTGCCCTCGCCGTTGGCTCAGGCACTATACCTCACCAGACAACACTATAGGAGAACAGTTCCCTCAGGAGTAGACAATAATAGAATAATATTGCTTGGTTTCTTTTTGATAATGTTGTGGAGATATAGATGTTACCATGGTTACATTACAATCATCAATTCTATTGCAGCAATTTTTCCTTCTATTTTTAGATATTGGCGAATGTTTATCAGGTTTGTTTCAGTATATTGCATTATTTTTGTTTCTATTTTTAGATATTGATGAATGTTTATCTAGTTTGACTAACAACTGTCCAGCCAATAGTAATTGTACAAACAATGACGGGAGCTACACATGTACTTGTCTTAATGGGTTTAGTAAAGTTGGATCTCTTTGTCGAGGTACGTAGTTCTTATCCTCTGTAGACTCACAGTTTTTCTATGAGGCCGAAACTCTGCATTTTTGGGGTGTATAATTATATTGATGGAGGAAACTTGGGTACCTGTCAAATACCAAAGATCTGCTGCAAGTCAATGACAAATTGTCAAATTAAATTGCTTTGAGCGATATGTCCCCTCAGACATGACACCTATGTAATACATATATATTGTCAGAAAATACAAAACTTATTTGTATGACTTTAGTGACAGGTAAAAAAAACAAGATTCTGGTAATATGTTCTCGTCTGTTTCACAAAGAGAAAGTGAATCTGAGTCTGGCTTACTGCTCTCACCTGTTTCACAAAGAGAAAGTGAATCTGAGTCTGGCTTACTGCTCTCACCTGTTTCCCAAAGAAAAAGTGAAGCTGAGTCTGGCTTACTGCTCTCACCTGTTTCACAAAGAGAAAGTGAAGCTGAGTCTGGCTTACTGCTCTCACCTGTTTCACAAAGAGAAAGTGAAGCTGAGTCTGGCTTAGTGCTCTCACCTGTTTCACAAGGAGAAAGTGAATCTGAGTCTGGCTCACTGCTCTGACCTGTTTCACAAAGAGAAAGTGAAGCTGAGTCTGGCTTACTGCTCTCACCTGTTTCACAAAGAGAAAGTGAAGCTGTGTCTGGTTTACTGCTGTCACCTGTTTCACAAAGAGAAAGTGAAGCTGAGTCTGGCTTAGTGCTCTCTCTCACCTGTTTATATTTCAATGTCAAAAGGTCCAAAACTACTGTCAAATTTAATTGAAAAGAAAAGAAACAATAAATGTATTTCCTATTGTTTCCAAGGATGTCCTCATTTTAGTCTGTGTTATACTGTTATCATTTCTTACTGATCATCCATTACTAGAATTTTTATTTTGAAATATATACGAATTTTGACATTTTTTATTGTAATTTTCAGATATTGATGAATGTACGGAGCGAACTAGTGGATGTCAACAGACCTGTGATAATAACGATGGTGGATTCACTTGTGGATGTGGGTTTGGTTATGAACTTCTACCTGACGGAAAAACATGTAACCAAAGTAAGTAAATATGGCCATTTTAATAAATAATTAATTTTCTTACATTATATTATGTGTCGATAAATGCTGTATATAGCCATTTTTATTGTATTGTTATATGGTGAATAGAATTTGATTTCCCAGTTGTGGGGTTATCAACAAAAAAGCCCAATATGAGTGGAGTTATCTTACAAATACCGTGCCCAATGTCTCATGAGTCTTTCAGTAAATCATATGTACAATTATCAACTAATCTCAGACAGTTTATAGTACAATTCATAATTATCTTGTTTCCGAATCCTACATTATGTTGTTTTTTGTTTGTTTGTTTGCTTTTGTTTTTTTTTAAATATATTTGTGATATTATAGTTTGTTTTTTTAAATGAATAAATAATGTTTAAACTAATTTAAGTATATGGTCTTATTTTGTTTTAGCAATAACAGACATTTGTCAGCTCCAAGGGTTAAGCTGCAGTTATGCTTGTGACAATACTACAAGGCCAGGAGGAGAATGGGGCTGTATTTGTGAGGAAGGTTATAAACTAGAGGAAGATAACAGTAACTGTACAAGTAAGTGTTTAAATAGAATATATATTTGAAATGAAAGAAATAATTTGAGCTGTTGTGGTCGTGATCGTATGTAGTTGAATTCACAACTACCTGTGCAATCACTCCCTATCACCACTAATGTTGTGAGTTTAAACCCCACTCATGATGAGGTGTACTCGATACAACATTATGTGATAAAGTTTGTCAGCGACTTGCAACAGGTCGGTGGTTTTCTTCGGGCACTCCGGTTTCCTTCACCAATAAAACTGACAGCCATGATATAACTGAAATATTGTATAAAGTGGCATTAAACAGCAAAACCATAACCCAACCCTTATTTACATATCTCTCTTCCTACTTTAAAAATTGTAAGTCGTGTATCAGCAGGTTTGTAACAGCCCTAATTACTATTAATTTCTACAAATTGTAACAATTTTGTAAAAAAATTAGAGCATACATTCAGCATTATAATTTTGTAAAGTAATTCAGAACATACATTCAGCTGATTTATGATTTTGTAAAGTAATTTAGAGCATACATTCAACATTATAATTTTGTAAAGTAATTTAGAGCATACATTCAGCATTATGATTTTGTAAAAAAAATTAGAGCATACATTCATCATTATGATTTTGTAAAGTAATTTAGAGCATACAGTCAGCATTATGATTTTGTAAAGTAATTTAGAGCATACATTCAGCATTATGATTTTGTAAAAAAAATTAGAGCATACATTCATCATTATGATTTTGTAAAGTAATTTAGAGCATACAGTCAGCATTATGATTTTGTAAAGTAATTTAAAGCATACATTCAGCATTATGATTTTGCAAAGTAATTTAAAGCATACATTCAGCATTATGATTTTGTAAAGTAATTTAAAGCATACATTCAGCATTATGATTTTATAAAGTAATTTAAAGCATACATTCAGCATTATGATTTTGTAAAGTAATTTAGAACATGTAATTTAGCATTATGTTGTTTCTTTTTCAGATATTAATGAATGTGACAGGAATATCTGTACACATTCCTGTACTGATACGGATGGTAGTTACTTCTGTTCCTGTTTCAATGGATTTAAACTGAACGCTGACAAAAAAACTTGTACAGGTATGTTAACATGGGGTTTAGGGTCAGGGACGCAGAGCTGTTTACTGTTTCTCTGTATTTTCTATGATTTTTTACCATGAGATACGGACTACGATTTACGGTATTGAAACTACGGTCTGTGGTCGTTGTGTAAGCAAATCTTTTTGTTTATGAATCTGAAAAATAGAATTACCGATCAGCGTCAGCAAAATGCTTAGGAATAAAAGATGAAGAAAACAAAAAGAGTTTAGATAAAGCTTTTAGGAGACTTGGTATAATGATTTCCTGTATTCTAATGTGAAGCTAATGGCATCAACAGGGGGGATTTTTTCTTTGATTGTGATTGGGTGTGTAATTGGTGACCGCTCGATAGTCCGAAGGTCCATTACTCCGAAGGTTCATTAGTCCACATGTCCGTTAGTCCGAAGGTTCATTAGTCCGAAGGTCCATTAGTCTCAACGTTTTAAGGTCTGTTAGTCTTGTTTTTCGACCAAAGGATAGGTATCGAACAGTGTTGAATTGATTTAATATTCAGTCCTTTTACAAATTAAGTAAGAGAAGCAAGATACTCATATTCACATCCTGACTAAGCAGTGGTCTATCCAGGTGGGTTGTAATCTTTTGCTAGCAAAAAAAATAATGTGTAATCGGCAAATATAGGTAAAACTTAAAACATTTTGTAGAAAACAAGCCAAAAATTGCACCAAACCCCTGTTTTGTAATTATGGATCCAAGCGTGCTAAGTCTAAAAAAAGAGAGAAAAAAACCGCGTCGTCTCTGAAATATATGGAAATCATTCCAATGAAGTAAACCCTCCACTTAAAAGATATTTATATATTAAAATTTAAAAGATATCTAAATATTAGATTATTTTTAAGACTCGTTGTTGATCCAATTAACAACTGGGATTTTTTTGCTTAAGAAACACTTCAGAATAATAATAACTTCATTCAATGCACAATTTTATCCCGAAGGGTTGAAGACATATACAACTTTACAAGGAATATATACAAATTAAACAACGTACACAAGTCAAATAGACAAAGACATAGTAACAACATACAAATAAAATGAAAACAATTCAGACTTGTCATTTACTCTTTACGAAATACTGAAAGAGTCCCTTTTGGTATGACACAAAAGAGACGATCTCTGAGAAAGGGATTAGAAAACGTAAAAGCATACATGAAATTAAGTTTTGTGAGGGACAAGTACATTCCATTAAAAAGAGAATACATAAAATCATTAAACGGACGTTCTAATGTACAACTGATGGTCGCAAAATACGGAGTGTAACCTCAAATATATACCAATTAATATGGAATATTGAAAACTCCAATCAACTACCGCAACAGCTTAAGCATATGCGTACCAAATTCTACATCTATGTAATTCCAGAATACCGTGTTCCATGGCTCGACATATACCAGTACCCTTTACCAAATACGTGTACCAGATGGGGGGTCTCCTTAGATATTTTAACCAGGTGGTATACTGTAGAGGAATAAACAGTCTGTTGTTAGTGTAGAAATTCCAAAGATTGGTACTTACACAATGTAGGTCTACACGCATCAGAAACAAAAAAATAATATAATATCATAAAAGATCATCAAACAAATGTTTTATGCATATTACATGTAGGAAAAAACGGACGGGTTAAACTAGAAAAAAATCATTATTTCCTGCAATTTCGGTACTTTGTTGTTTTATACCTTAATTTCTAGTAACACTACTTTAAGATACATGTTTGCACAAGGACGGATGGACGAACGCAGACCATTACTATGTCACTCCGTTGCATTGCGGCGGGGGACAAAAAGGGTATACGGGTTGAATATATACGTTTATTCAAACCAGAAATAACAGAGTTCAAACGTATGGGTGGCCGACATAAGAACAAACAGACCTTCGGACTAACGAACCTTCGGACTAGCGAACCTTCGGACTAATGGACCTTCGGACTAACGCCACAGAACCGTGTAATTATCTCCCTTGTCAAAATATCAACATTTTCCATATTTAATAAAGAATTAAGATCAAGATTCTTTCATGATAATTACTTAAAGAAAATCTGTTTCTAATGATGCATGGTAGAATCAAAATAGCTTAGGATCTCAAGCTTTCAAAGATTGTCTTTCTTTAAAAAAACATTTCTGATGCCGTCATGGTCATGATGACATGATAGTTGGATTTACAACTACCTGTGCAATCATTGCCTATCACCACTAACATTGTGAGTTTGAATCTCACTCATGGCGAGGTTTATTAGATACAGCATTAAAGTTTGTCAGTGACTTGCGGCAGGTTTTGGTTTTCTCTCTGTGTACTCCGGTTTCCTCATCTAATAAACCTGACCGCCACGATATAACTGAAATATTGTTGAAAGTTAGTTTTCAATGCCATAATCCTAATTCTAAAAACATTTCTAGAAATATATGATGAAGTTAAAATCTGTTTTGGAGGTGTAATTTAAAAAAAAAAAACGCTAGTTTATTATCATATAATATTTGCTTTGAATTTCAGAATGTTCACCTCCATATTATGGAAATAACTGTGAACAGCTGTGTACCTGTGGACCTGGTGCTATTAGCTGTGATTCTAGTCGTGGATGTGTTTGTAGTAGTTCCTGGGAGGGAGATAACTGTGACGTGGATGTTAATGAGTGTGTTGTGACACCTAATATTTGTGGTTCTGATAAGACGTGCATCAACACAGATGGTGGCTATGAGTGTAACTGTAGATCTGGGTACCAGAAAGCGTCTACCGATAACAGTGTTCCTTGTACAGGTAAAAAATTATTATTTACCTCACCTGGATTACAGGTGCATATTTTCAGGTATTGTCATCATTTGCCATCGTTGTCTACCTCTGTTACCTGTTACACTTCAATATTTTTCTGGCATGCCACTTGGAACACTTACTTGGTAGGATAGTTTCTTAAATTACCCTCTTAAATTTTTTTTTTGTCGATCAGAAATCTAAGATGGACGCTAGCGCAAGATAAATAAAGATCTGATATATTTTTTTTCAAGTTTAGAAGAATTAGAAGATACATGTACCAAAGGGATAATCAGAATCTGCAAATCTAAGGACAGACAACACAATGGCCAAAAGAAAAAGGACAAAGGGACAAATAACGATCTACAAAGAATTATGCATAAAGCTAGAGATCTAGTAACACGAACCTCACTAAAACCTGCGGTGAACTCAGGGGCTCAGGAAGGGTAGGCAGTTCCTGTTTGATTTTGTAACACCTGCATATTTTGAGATTTTTTATTTCGCTAATTTTAGTTCCAGGAATGTTTATTTTAGGCATGTTTCATTGTACATGTGATTCTATTTATAGATATAAACGAGTGTAATGTACAGTCACTGAACAATTGTACCACAATGACATCCACATGTCAGAACACCGGAGGTGGATATACATGTAAATGTAAAAGTGGATATCAACAGAAGAATGCTTATGAGTGTGAAGGTAAAAAGATGACTATTGAATCTTCAAATATTGGCAGCAACGAAAAAAGCTTAAAAAATAGAGATATAGGGAATAATGTCACTTTGGAAGATCGAGACAAACATTATCACTAGCAAATCCGATAGGACGAGTTGTGATATTAGGGATAATGTATGTTAAGACATTCAAAACTGACGCTATTGTTTTTATCTGTATTAAACGTCATAATGTGATTTCACACCTACCGATATATTCCAATATCATAGCCAGTACGTTGATACTGACAATATCACTCAGTCAGATCAAAGAGAAAATGTCCAATTTAATACTGATAAAAACAAACTATGAAAAACCTGCGCAGATTCACTTCCACTCAAAAACACTACACACTATCACAAAAAATGAATGACAACATAAACATGGACAGACAGTACAATAACAGGGTCAGTGAATGACAACATAAACATGGACAGTACAATAACAGGGTCGGTGAATGACAACATAAACATAGACAGTACAATAACAGGGTCGGTGAATGACAACATAAACATGGACAGTACAATAACAGGGTCGGTGAATGACAACATAAACATGGACAGTACAACAGCAGAGTCGGTGAATGACAACATAAACATGGACAATACAACAGCAGAATCTGTGAATGACAACATAAACATGGACAGTACAGTAACAGGGTCGGTGAATGACAACATAAACATAGACAGTACAATAACAGGGTCGGTGAATGACAACATAAACATGGACAGTACAACAGGAGAGTCTGTGAATGAAAACATAAACATGGACAGTACAATAACAGGGTCCGTGGATGACAACATAAACATGGACAGTACAATAACAGGGTCGGTGAATGACAACATAAACATGGACAGTACAACAGCAGGGTCGGTGAATGACAACATAAACATGGACAGCACAACAGGAGAGTCTGTGAATGACAACATAAACATGGACAGTACAATGACAGGGTCCGTGGATGACAACATAGACATAGACAGTACAATAACAGGGTCAGTGAATGACAACATAAACATGGACAGTACAATAACAGGGTCGGTGAATGACAACATAAACATAGACAGTACAATAACAGGGTCGGAGAATGACAACATAAACATGGACAGTACAATAACAGGTTCTATGAATGACAGGATAAACATAGACAGTACAATAACAGGGTCTGTGAATGACAACATAAACATGGACAGTACAATAACAGGGTCCATGGATGACAACATAAACATGGACAGTACAATAACAGGGTCGGTGAATGACAACATAAACATAGACAGTACAATAACAGGGTCTGTGAATGACAACATAAACATGGACAGTACAATAACAGGGTCTGTGAATGACAACATAAACATGGACAGTACAATAACAGGGTTGGTGAATGACAACATAAACATAGACAGTACAATAACAGGGTCGGTGAATGACAACATAAACATAGACAGTACAATAACAGGGTCGGTGAATGACAACATAAACATGGACAGTACAATAACAGGGTCTGTGAATGACAACATAAACATGTACAGTACAATAACAGGGTCAGTGAATGACAACATAAACATGGACAATACAACAGCAGAATCTGTGAATGACAACATAAACATGGACAGTACAATAACAGGGTCGGTGAATGACAACAGAAACATGGACAGTAGAATAACAGGGTCTGTGAATGACAACATAAACGTGGACAATACAACAGCAGAATCTGTGAATGACAACATAAACATGGACAGTACAATAACAGGATCGGTGAATGACAACAGAAACATGGACAGTACAATAACAGGGTCTGTGGATGACAACATAAACATAGACAGTACAATAACAGGGTCTGTGAATGACAACATAAACATAGACAGTACAATAACAGGGTCGGTGAATGACAACATAAACATAGACAGTACAATAAAAGGGTCTGTGGATGACAACATAAACATAGACAGTACAATAACAGGGTCTGTGAATGACAACATAAACATGGACAGTACAATAACAGGGTCGGTGAATGACAACATAAACATAGACAGTACAATAACAGGATCGGTGAATGACAACATAAACATAGACAGTACAATAACAGGGTCTGTGAATGACAACATAAACATGGACAGTACAATAACAGGGTCGGTGAATGACAACATAAACATAGACAGTACAATAACAGGATCGGTGAATGACAACATAAACATAGACAGTACAATAACAGGGTCCGTGAATGACAACATAAACATAGACAGTACAATAACAGGGTCTGTGAATGACAACATAAACATGGACAGTACAATAACAGGATCGGTGAATGACAACATAAACAGGGTCGGTGAATGACAACATAAACATGGAGAGTACAATAACAGGGTCTGTGGATGACAACATAAACATGGACAGTACAATAACAGGCTATGTGAATGACAACATAAACATAGACAGTACAATAACAGGGTCGGTGAATGACAACATAAACATGGACAGTGCAATAACAGGGTCGGTGAATGACAACATAAACATAGACAGTACAATAACAGGGTCGGTGAATGACAACATAAAGAGGGTCGGTGAATGACAACATAAACATGGACAGTACAATAACAGGCTCTGTGAATGACAACATAAACATGGACAGTACAATAACAGGGTCGGTGAATGACAACATAAAGAGGGTCGGTGAATGACAACATAAACATGGACAGTACAATAACAGGCTCTGTGGATGACAGCATAAACATGGACAGTACAATAACAGGGTCTGTGGATGACAACATAAACATGGACAGTACAATAACATGCTATGTGAATGACAACATAAACATGGACAGTACAATAACAGGGTCGGTGAATGATAACATAAACATGGACAGTACAATAACAGGGTCGGTGAATGACAACATAAACATAGACAGTACAATAACAGGGTCGGTGAATGACAACATAAACAGGGTCGGTGAATGACAACATAAACATGGACAGTACAATAACAGGCTCTGTGAATGACAACATAAACATGGACAGTACAATAACAGGGTCGGTGAATGACAACATAAACATGGACAGTACAATAACAGGGTCTGTGGATGTTCATAGTTGCCTAACTACATGTACTAATTAAGAGGATAGAATATGTTGGTTAAAGACCATTACACTTAGGATGTATAAATCACAGTGAGATACCTCAACCAGATGAATGACAACATAAACATAGACAGTACAATAACAGGGCCAATGAATGACAACATAAACATGGACAGTACAATAACAGGGTCTGTGAATGACAACATAAACATAGACAGTACAATAACAGGGTCCGTGGATGACAACATAAACATAGACAGTACAATAACAGGGTCCGAGGATGACAACATAAACATAGACAGTACAATAACAGGGTCCGAGGATGACAACATAAACATAGACAGTACAATAACAGGGTCCGAGGATGACAACATAAACATAGACAGTACAATAACAGGGTCAGTGAATGACAACATAAACATAGACAGTACAATAACAGGGTCCGTAAATGACAACATAAACATAGACAGTACAATAACAGGGTCCGTAAATGACAACATAAACATAGACAGTACAATAACAGGGTCCGTAAATGACAACATAAACATAGACAGTACAATAACAGGGTCCGTAAATGACAACATAAACATAGACAGTACAATAACAGGGTCGGAGAATGACAACATAAACATAGACAGTACAATAACAGGGTCCGAGGATGACAACATAAACATAGACAGTACAATAACAGGGTCAGTGAATGACAACATAAACATAGACAGTACAATAACAGGGTCCGTAAATGACAACATAAACATAGACAGTACAATAACAGGGTCCGTAAATGACAACATAAACATAGACAGTACAATAACAGGGTCCGTAAATGACAACATAAACATAGACAGTACAATAACAGGGTCCGTAAATGACAACATAAACATGGACAGTACAATAGCAGGGTCCGTAAATGACAACATAAACATAGACAGTACAATAACAGGGTCCGAGGATGACAACATAAACATAGACAGTACAATAACAGGGTCAGTGAATGACAACATAAACATAGACAGTACAATAACAGGGTCCGTAAATGACAACATAAACATAGACAGTACAATAACAGGGTCCGTAAATGACAACATAAACATAGACAGTACAATAACAGGGTCCGTAAATGACAACATAAACATGGACAGTACAATAGCAGGGTCCGTAAATGACAACATAAACATAGACAGTACAATAACAGGGTCTGTGGATGTTCATAGTTAACTAACTACATGTACTAATTAAGAGGATAGAATCTGTTGGTTAAAGACCATTACTCTTAGGATGTATAAATCATAGTGAGATACCTCAACCAGATGAATGACAACATAAACATAGACAGTACAATAACAGGGTCGGTGAATGACAACATAAACATAGACAGTACAATAACAGGGTCAGTGAATGACAACATAAACATGGACAGTACAATAACAGGGTCCGAGGATGACAACATAAACATAGACAGTACAATAACAGGGTCAGTGAATGACAACATAAACATAGACAGTACAATAACAGGGTCCGAGGATGACAACATAAACATAGACAGTACAATAACAGGGTCCGAGGATGACAACATAAACATAGACAGTACAATAACAGGGTCAGTGAATGACAACATAAACATAGACAGTACAATAACAGGGTCCGTAAATGACAACATAAACATAGACAGTACAATAACAGGGTCTGTGGATGTTCATAGTTAACTAACTACATGTACTAATTAAGAGGATAGTTACCTAACTACATGTACTAATCAAGAGGATAGAATCTGTTGGTTAAAGACCATTACTCTTAGGATGTATAAATCATAGTGAGATACCTCAACCAGATGTAATAATAAACATGGATTTTTTTAATACCATTATAAATGTAACATGTATAGAGATGGTACTGTGAAAGTACTTTTCTTTGTGAGGATAAATTTTCGTGGTTTTGTTAAAAATTTCAAGTTTGTGGACTCGTAAATTCGTGGATTTTATGTTTGTACCAAAATAAAATTCGTTGATTTTATATTATAAGCTTAATTGGGTAGCAAATCTTCGAGAAAGCTTCAATACATTAGACAGATGAGCCGTAGATCTAGAATTATGTAATCGAAAGTGGAACGTGGATATTAACGTGTTCATTTTCTCAATTATTGTATAACTTAGAATCGGAACAAAATCAGCTTTTGAATTTCATAATTATAGATCAGTGCAAATCATTGTTATTTTTATAAATCGTAATCAGTGTTAATGGGAGGTTTTTCAAACCTTGGTTGTAAAGTCAGAGAGACAACAGTTTGAGTATGAGAGACAAACTCAAGAATAAAGGTGCAAATAGAATTCCATTCATTATTCAGCAATA
The DNA here is from genome assembly GCA_963383655.1 of Bathymodiolus septemdierum. Lineage (NCBI taxonomy): Eukaryota > Metazoa > Mollusca > Bivalvia > Mytilida > Modiolidae > Bathymodiolus > Bathymodiolus septemdierum. The sequence continues at coordinate 2,561,273 of OY726529.1, read as the reverse complement.
AGATAAAAATGTATGCTGCATGCATATCGCTGTCCCTCGTTTTGGCAGTTGTAGAAAATTCCAGCATTTGTAAGTTTAGCAGAATTTATTTTATCGAATTTGAAAATACAAAAAAATCACCTGAAATTATTTTATTAGCACGTACACGTACAATTTTCATCAATATATTGGTTTTTATGTTTTACAAATATTTAATCTATATTTTATCTCCAATTTTTGTTTTTCACAATTAAAAAAGAACAATACAATGTTCTCATTATTTGTATTCCAATTACAGATTGTACTTGTAAAATTATTTCAAAATTTTCGATCTTTTATCTCCGATTGAAACGTAGTCGTGTTACAAGATTAATCCTGACCCTGAGGCAAATGTACAATTAACTTATACTTAATTGAATTGTTTAAAGAAAAGTGATCAAATATATTAATTAAAATGTGTTATAATTCAGAATAAAGAAATGTTTTTACACATGCATTCAAAATCAAATCATTCACAAATGTTCATGTGGATTATAACCCATTAAAAGGTATGCTTGTACTTATTTCGTCATTAAAATTGTCAATTGTACCCTGTGCAACTGGTCCAGAAAGTTGAGGTCACCTGAGGACAGCATATGGCTATCGATGTCAAGCTGCTTCCCAAGTTTCATTGTTCGTTGGATTCTTAATTTCGTGGATCAGCCTACCCACGAAAACCACAAAAATTGGTACACCACAAATAAAAGTGATTTCACAGTATTTTATTTCAAATATTTGTAAGATTTTTACTTGTTATTTGTTAAAAGGGGCTGCCATGGTCGTGATCGTATGGTAGTTGGATTTACAACTACCTGTGCAATATCAGTGCCTATCACCACTAAAGTTGTGAGTTCAAATCCAGCTCATGGTGAGGTATACTTGATTTAACATTATGTGATAAAGTTTGTCAGTGACTTGTGACAGGTCGGTTTCCTCCTTCAATAAAACTGACCGCCACGATATAGCTGAAATATTGTTGAATGTGGCATTAAACACCATAACCCTAACCCTTATTTGTTAACATCGTATTATTTATTAATGTTTATTATTTTTTCGTAGATATTAACGAGTGTACAACAGGATCTAACGACTGTGAACAAGAATGTGTGAACTTCGAAGGACGATACAATTGTAAATGTAAATTTGGATTTGAACTCAACACGGATCGTAAAACTTGTAAACAAGGTACTTATTTCTTATTAGATATATCTTATTTTAGATTGAACCAGATTTATCCACTATTTAATAATATAACGTTAGATTAAAGATTAGATTATAGTTGATCTTATTGAGGATTACATAAGTTGGTGTTAAACACTAATCAATCAACCAATCAATCAATAAATATGTTATAAAGAGAATATAGAGAATGCTAAAAAAAAATTGCAAAGCACCTTTTGTCATCCAAAGATTTAAAAATTGTAATTTAAAAGAAAAAAAAAACCATACGTAATAAAAATGTAGATATTTAATTTTAGTACGCATGACGCATTTCAGGAATAACCTTCATCAGGTCGCTCATAGTCAAATGATTGAAAAGCCATATAGTTTAAAAGTCTTGTTAAGAAGAATATATGATATATCATGACTTTTAAAAAGATTTCGTGGTTTTCAATACAACTGAAACTAAACCTTGAGGATTTCTAATTATTTTGAATTTTTAAGTTTCAATTTGTTCTATTTTTTTTTGCTGCATGAATTTAATAATTTGTTGTTGTTTTTCAGTGTCAGACCCGTGTGGAACACTCAGTAACTTAACCTGTAGTTATGCTTGTAAACTCTCAGGAAGTACAACGTCCTGTTATTGTAAATCAGGTTATGAACTAGATAATGACCTCCAGACTTGTAAAGGTAATTTATTGTGAATCAGGTTATGAACTAGATACTGACCTCCAGACCTGTAAAGGTAATTTATTGTAAATCAGGTTATGAACTAGATACTGACCTCCAGACTTGTAAAGGTAATTATTGTAAATCAGGTTATGAACTAGATACTGACCTCCAGACTTGTAAAGGTAATTTATTAACAGACCAAATAAAAGGAACATATAGCTTGTATATCAATTATAATGCTAATACAGTAGTGCCCCTATTATCAGGCCAAAATTCAGGTGTACTCAGATACCAACATACAAAGTTGTCCCCTTCAAGAGAGGCCACCCTCTCATATAAGGCCACTTTTTAATTGCAGAACTCAGATACCAACATACCAAGTTGTCCCCTTCAAGAGAGACCATCCCTCATATAAGGCCACTTTTTGATTACAGAACTGAGATACCAACATACAAAGTTGTTCCCTTCAAGAGAGGCCACCCCTCATATAAGGCCACTTTTTGATTGCAGATCGGTTTAAGCTGGTTTAACTGTATGGGAATTTATATAATTCTAATTACATTAAATAAAATGTGATAGCAGTACCAGAAAAGCTGTATTTCTGTCAGTGACAGTACCTATATAGCAAAATTTATCCATTGCAATATTATGACTTGCTCAAATAGAACAAGTGCATGATAACACATTTTATTTCATTCTATTTTTAGATATTGACGAATGTACAGATGACACTGCAAATTTGTGTTCTATAAAAAGCACCTGTACTAATATAGCTGGTAGTTTCCAATGTAGCTGTCCTATAGGAAAATTCCTGGAGAATGACCAGAGAACATGTACTGGTATGTATCCAGTTCTAAGTGATTTAATTTCATTTGGAGTGTAACATAGCTAAAAGCTTCTTCTACTTTCATTTTCAAAATATAGCTGAACATGTATGTACATGATGTAAATGATGGGGGGGGGGAAAGAAAAAAGAAAGATGTCTTTACTAAAACCTCTTTCAATAAAGTAATATTTATGTTAAAATCATCATTTCTAAATTAAATTAATTTATCCTAGAAAAAACCCACCTCCACTCCCCTTAATGAATGAAATTATGACAAGAAAGTTTTTAGACTGATGGTCAATAATTCCACCAATATCTTAATTGATGGCTGCATCTCTTTTTGTTGTGTTATTTTATTCAAATACTTTCCCTACCCCGACTAGTTAAAAAAAACATACAGAATTGGAATAGATATTTGGAATTTAAATAATAGCACCCAGATTTTACCATTAAAGTACCAGGGTGATGAAGTGAAGCTTACACAATCCAGAACCCAATATCGACTCCGTTTTCCAGACAATTTTTGTATAATTATTTAATTGCGCAACTGTCTATACAAAAAGGGTTGAAAACCACAAAATCATACTGTTAATACAAAATGTAATTTGGTTTGGAAATATTGTAAAAACTTTTTAGACAATCACTAAAAAATTTGTTTCTTTAATACAGAAATATTTATTTATACCTGAATAAAATTATATCATTTCAGACTGTGATCAGTTTCACTGGGGCGATAGTTGTAGCAATACTTGTGATTGTGGCCCCGGGGCCAGTAGTTGTAATCCTGTGACTGGGTGTGTCTGTATGTCTGGTTGGCAGGGCGATAAGTGTGATGCTGATGTTGATGAGTGTAACGATGTCAACAACCCATGTGACACCACAAATAATCAGAAATGTGTAAACACAGCTGGTTCATATATATGTCAGTGTGTGACTGGTTACCAGAATGTATCTGGTACCTGTGCAAGTAAGTGTTCACTGGTGGTTTCCATGGTATTAGATATTATAGCTCTTTTTCCAATTTAGCATCTTTATTGAAAAAAAATACATTTTTAAAGGAAAACTGTAAATACCAGTACCTTATCCTGGCCTCCTGAAATATTAATAGCATGTTATGAAAAAGTGTTGCTCATTTTGATAGCATAGTAATTTGTTCTGTATATTCTTTTTTTTTTAAATGTAAAATATGATACAAGTTTTAATTTTTGATTTCAGACTTTCCCGTAAAAAAAGATAAAAAAAACATTTTAGCAATCTGTACACTGTCTTTCTTTTGAAATATGCAAATTATGTATATATATATATATATATATATGTAAGTGTTCATTTTGAATATTATACTTTTCCTGTAAATTTTAACTCTGACCCTCATATTTTAAAAAGTAGTAATAAGCAACAACAAAACAAATAATGATCGATGGCATCGGTACTATTTCAACAACAAAGCAAATAATGATCGATGGCATCAGTACTATTTCAACAACAAAACAAATAATGATCGATGGCATCAGTACTATTTCAACAACAAAACAAATAATGATCGATGACATCAGTACTATTTCAACAACAAAACAAATAATGATCGATGGCATCAGTACTATTTCAACAACAAAACAAATAATGATCGATGGCATCAGTACTATTTCAACAACAAAACAAATAATGATCGATGGCATCAGTACTATTTCAACAACAAAACAAATAATGATCGATGGCATCAGTACTATTTCAACAACAAAACAAATAATGATCGATGGCATCAGTACTATTTCAACAACAAAACAAATAATGATCGATGGCATCAGTACTATTTCAACAACAAAGCAAATAATGATCGATGGCATCAGTACTATTTCAACAACAAAACAAATAATGATCGATGGCATCAGTACTATTTCAACAACAAAACAAATAATGATCGATGGCATCAGTACTATTTCAACAACAAAACAAATAATGATCGATGGCATCAGTACTATTTCAACAACAAAACAAATAATGATCGATGGCATCAGTACTATTTCAACAACAAAACAAATAATGATCGATGGCATCAGTACTATTTCAACAACAAAACAAATAATGATCGCTGGCGTCAGTACTATTTCAACAACAAAACAAATAATGATCGATGGCATCAGTACTATTTCATCATTAAAACATAAAAAAGCAAATAACAGAAACATAAATATTTTCAACATCTGTTTTCAGATATTGATGAATGTGGGACAATTAGCCCATGTGATCAACTTTGTACAGACACGCCAGGCAGTTATACATGTTCTTGCAGAGCTGGATTCACTATGGATGCCAACCAAAAATGTCAAGGTAAAAATTCATTATATTTTCTGCTTTTCCATTAAGAATGCCAGACTAAAGATGGTTTGGCACAGAATTAGGATAATGTTTTCCATTAAAGCAGCATATCTACCTTACATTGAGCCATCACTGAAAATCCAACTCAACAATTTGGTCACAGACATATACAATGTAGTAGTTATCATCATCTCAAAACAAATCACCATGATATATTGAGTAATTACTCACTAATCATTAAAACCAACAATCACTTGCTTTGTCACCAGAGTAGTCCCCCCTTTATAAGGTCACTCTCACTAAAGGTCAACCCTGTTATTGGGTCAGATTTCAGATGCATTTAGATAGTAAAATACTACCAAATTGTCCCACCTCAAGAGAGGACACCCCTCTTATTAGGTCACTTTTTCATTTCAAAAGGGATGGCCTTGCTGTATTTCCATGTTATGACATTTATGGAAACATTGTGTAAATTGTTTTCTCTTTACAAAAGTCAAAGTCAATAGGTGGTTGCTTTAAGTATTTTACTGGAACAAATTATATGTCAAGAAATAAAAAAATTTGTTTAATGGAACAGCCATAAAATCCGTTTGTGGAGGACTGCCCATTTAAGAAAATATGACTTTTCAAACATAGTTCAGACAAATATTCCATTACGATTCAAAGAAACATGATTAATTTCTATTTTTATTACTTTAATTGCTGGTTTACACTATCAAATAATGAAAAATACTAGAAAACACCGATAGGACATCTTGCATGTGCCAAAACTAATTGTGCTATTTAGATAATAGTTGTATTTGCAAAGCGAAAGCAGCACGCCATATTAGAATTCTATTTATAGATATCAATGAGTCAGATGTTAATTGTTGTATTTACTGTAACAGCTGCCATTTTGCTCTATTTTTAGATATCAACGAATGTGACTTGTCACTAAGCAAGTGTGATCAGAACTGTATTAATACACTAGGAAGCTACAAGTGTTATTGTAATGATGGGTACCAGTTGGAAAAATCAGATCTAAGAACTTGTACTGGTATGTCTATTGTTGTTATATACAGTCCTTTTACAGTGTCCTCTATCTATACTGAACCCTGAAGAGGGCACACCACTATATATTCCACCATTGACTTACATTGTAAATAAAAAAATCATTAAAAATCCAAATGAATTTTCTGGATAACAAGACAACTATTTCCTATTATTTTGGTCCAAGGTCCACATTCTGATCCACTTTGAAGCATACATTGTATGTCAAATAAGAAAATAATCAGCTGTTTTCAATATCCGGTCAAAACAACAGTATTTACAGTATCCAGGAAATCCTTCCACACAGGGTGTAGTAATTTGACATCCATGTTTTTATATGTGGTTATATTTCAACAAATGACGTGTTTTTTTGCAGTTAAAACCTAACCAAATATGATAGGATTAACTGTAAAAAATATCATAATCAAGAAACAACTGAAATTTTTTTTCAAAGTTCCTGGTGTTCTATTTTGTACTATTTTCGAGGACTGTCTCAATGCGGATTGGCTGGTTTACTGATGTGCCCCCTTAAGTGAACCACAAATATTGTCTACTGCTAAAACATGACTTTTTTCTGATACCTTGTTGTCTTACAAATAAAACATGAACATCACACAAAACAAATTGCCCCTAAAAAGGGGGGATAATTTGAAAATACAAAAAGTGTCAAACAGTGAGAAAATTCAAAAGCTTGATTTGAATGTAGAAAAAGACTGCAAACAAAAAATGTCTTGTCTTTGAAAAAAAGAAATGGAATGAGACATTAACAGGTTAAACAACTAATCAAGAGCTTACTCAACACAAATGAAGATAAGAAATGACCTGGGTTGGAAATATGGAATGTTGCCAATTTTTTTACTGAAGATGTAAAAATAAATCATATTTTTCCACAATTTTTTGGTTATATCACTATTTATTTGGTTTCAGTTGGAGGTCAATTATGTGTATTAGGAGAGTACATTTTATTGGTCTTTTGATGACATAAAACTTTCAAGTAATTAGTTTGTCAGGTGCTTGGATGAGAAGGATATTAAAATGATGGTCAGATCTAAGATAAATATAACAATTTTTATTACTTTTCTAATTCCTTTGAAATTAAAAGCCAATTACACAATAAAATCATTGCAAAGTGAGTATCAATACAAGGGAATACACAAGTCAAAGTTTGAAAAATGTCGAAACGAGGTAGACCCACTAAAAGGAGAAGATTCTTTCAAATGGTACATCCAAGGTTCAGAAAAAAGTCAACTTCAGAGTGCCTGGAGTCAACAATATCATCAAAGAGGTTACCTGTATCTACATTCAAAGATGCTGTTCACCTGTCTCCTAATGATGACTACTACCTGGTTACAGATTCTGAGGGTAATATTGGCAATATGCGTTTCTTTCGTTCGATACCAGAGCCACAGGTGACTGAACCGGAGCTCCTGCAAGAAAATAAGAATGACATTGTAGGGAACAAAATCTTACATTGTGGAAAATTAATGGACATGTTCAACAAATTTGACAAGGAACATGGTCAAAATGAACCCCGATGTGAACTTTCATGCAACTGGAATACAAACAATTGTCAAAAGTGGGGATTGTCATGGCGTCTCGGATTAAAATGTGATAACTGTAACTTTTGTGGCGAGAAAACTAAAGTGTACACTGAATCCGACACGGACACTAAAAAGGGACAAAAATACTCAACCGTAAATTTAGGAATTCATGTTGGACTCCAAAGTTCCCCACTTGGAGTCGAAGGTCTACGTGCATTATTCTTGTCAGCAGACATACCCATGCCTTCGTGCAGTGCCATGCAAAATGCTGGAATATATGTTAGCAAGACTACCGTGCAAGTAAATGAAACGGACATGCAAGAACGAAGGCAAAAGTTACTCAACCTAAACAAAATACGTGGCTTTAATGAATCCCACCCTATTTCTGTGTCGGGAGATGCCAGATATAACAACCGTTTGGAAAGTGGTGTGGGAAAAACTCCTTTCCAACCAGCTACTCAAAGTATGTATTGCATTTATGAGAATGAAACGCCTAACAAGGACATAATATGTGTTAACATTGACAATATGCTTTGTGACACTGCTCAGTTAATGCGAGCTAAGGGAAGAAATGTGAAATGTCCAAATCATCGAGGAATTTGTACTGCAAACTTAGACCGTACAGATGTAATTGGAAATGAGAGTCGTTCAGCTGAAAGATGTGCACGTAAAATTGCCCAGGATGAAACACCTCTTGTTGTTGGACAATTCACTTCCGATGGTGACTCTGCTGCAAGCATTGGATTTGAAAGAGGGCAACAAAGACACAGTACCGTATACATTGAAAACTTAAGGGATACCCGACATCTGTCAGAATCGCATCGCAAACTTGTAAAAAATGTTGACTTTAGCAAACAAATGTTACCCGGAATCAACAAGAAAGAACAGGACAGAGTACGGGCAAGATTTTCAATGGATGTGACGAAGCGATGCAGTGCTGAGATCAAACAAGCACATAAACAATTTGCAGGACATATGACAAAAATTATAAGAAAACTCAGCTATACATCTGACAGCATAGTAGCTTGTGTGACCGGACAATGTGGACAGCTGTGCAAAATACAGTCATTGGAATGCTCAGGAGGAAGGAAAGCTGTATGGAAGGCAAAGTTCCTTCCTCCAGGAACTAAGCTTCATCCAAATAACGAGGACTTACGCAAATTAAGGGAGTGTATCCATCTACGTTTGGGTCCCAAGGCACTGATGAAGACACGCTTGAACACAAACACACAGAAAAATGAAAGTGTGAATCGAACACTAACTAAGACAAACCCAAAGTTTGGAACTTGGCGGAGAACACTTCCAGGCCGGATTCACGGTGGTGTACACATGCGAAACTGTGGTGTTTCATCCTCGATACAATCCAGATGTAAAGCCGTTGTTGCTGAAATTCACAGCAGTCTTGTGAAGCGACAGCTGAAAAATATACAGGACAGAAATGATTATCATATGACAAGAAAAAATTCAATGAAATACAAGGAAAGACAAGCAATTCTGCGATGTGCACGATTCAGCGATCAAGAAATTATCATGGATAAGGATAAAACATATGTAAAAAACATTCTGGATCCTGAATTTTCTGAGGATGATCACTCCAGGTTATATTCGAAAAAGCCAAAATCCTTCCGAATGACAATGAGAAAAACATGATTTAAATAATACAATTCGGGAAAGGCATATGATTTTTCAAACATCTTTGCTGAGACAAACAATTTTGCCTGGAATTATTTACATGTGGCGGTTCTAAACTTAAATGTGAAATATTAACACAAGATTTTGTATGACATAAATGAGAGACATGATAATTTTTTGGATTCAGTTGAATACAACGCGTGTGAATCATGTATGTTAGTCTATGTACATTCATTGGTACAAACCGCGAGTGTCCTGGCAATCGAACATCAATAACAGTGTAACCAGATTTTGTTTTTCTTCCTGTATATAAAATACATGTATTATTTAAACTTTTTTCTGTTTTCTTAATGATTCTGTCTAAATAATCTTTAGCAAAAGCATCAGGCATACTGAAATCAGCTGCCTCGGCCATATTTAAGCTATATTCACGACAAATTTTCAAATATTTTGGAAAAATTTCCCTAAATGTGATCATCAATATTCTAAAACAATGAAGAATCCACATCGGATGCAGTAACCATAGATACAAACCCGGGAAATTTGTTTGCACACCCCCCTTAAGAGGGCACACCACTATATATTCCACCATTGACTTACATTGTAAATAAAAAAATCATTAAAAATCCAAATGAATTTTCTGGATAACAAGACAACTATTTCCTATTATTTTGGTCCAAGGTCCCCATTCTGATCCACTTTGAAACATACATTGTATGTCAAATAAGAAAATAATCAGCTGTTTTCAATATCCGGTCAAAACAACAGTATTTACAGTATCCAGGAAATCCTTCCACACAGGGTGTAGTAATTTGACATCCATGTTTTTATATGTGGTTATATTTCAACAAATGAGGGTTTTTTTTGCAGCTAAAACCTAACCAAATATGATAGGATTAACTGTAAAAAATATCATATTCAAGAAACAACTGAATTTTTTTTTCAAAGTTCCTGGTGTTCTATTTTGTACTATTTTCGAGGACTGTCTCAATGCGGATTGGCTGGTTTACTGATGTACCCCCTGAATAAACCGCAATACTGTATGAACCAAATTGTATTAATAATAATAGTCTTTATTCGTAAACAATACAATATACATTATGGAACATACATAGGAAAACGGCAGTTTAAATAAAGTATAATGTAGGAAATCTTTGTTAATTTAACCTGTATAAACCAAACATCTGTCTATTCTGAACACAATATTGGTCCCAAGTTCCGTCGGAAAAATGTGTTCTATTGAACAGATTATTTATCACTATCAATATTGAGTAGACATGTATATCAAGTCTGGTTATATTGAAATGTGAGGACCCGGGTGGCTCAATGAGTTAGGTAGTTGTAGGGGGCCCAGGTGGCTCAATGAGTTAGGTAGTTGGAGAGCTCGGGTGGCTCAATGAGTTAGGTAGTTGTAGGAGGCCCGGGTGGCTCAATGAGTTAGGTAGTTGTAGGGGCCCGGGTGGCTCAATGAGTTAGGTAGTTGGAGGGCCTGGGTGGCTCAATGAGTTAGGTAGTTGTAGGAGGCCTAGGTGGCTCAATGAGTTAGGTAGTTGTAGGGGGCCCGGGTGGCTCAATGAGTTAGGTAGTTGGAGATCCCGGGTGGCTCAATGAGTTAGGTAGTTGGAGAGCCCGGGTGGCTCAATGAGTTAGGTAGTTGTAGGAGGCCCGGGTGGCTCAATGAGTTAGGTAGTTGTAGGGGGCCCGGGTGGCTCAATGAGTTAGGTAGTTGTAGGAGGCCCAGGTGGCTCAATGAGTTAGGTAGTTGTAGGGGGCCCGGGTGGCTCAATGAGTTAGGTAGTTGGAGAGCCCGGGTGGCTCAATGAGTTAGGTAGTTGTAGGAGGCCCGGGTGGCTCAATGAGTTAGGTAGTTGTAGGGGGCCCGGGTGGCTCAATGAGTTAGGTAGTTGTAGGGCCCAGGTGGCTCAATGAGTTAGGTAGTTGTAGGGCCCGGGTGGCTCAATGAGTTAGGTAGTTGGATTACCTAACGACTCATACAAGCCTATCACCAATACGGCGTGGGTTCGCGCCCGACTTTGTAAATTATAAAAAAGGGTGCACTTGACTCGCAGCCGCAAGTGATAAAGTTTACCAGTTGCTTGCCCATGGTCGGTGGTTCTCTCCGGGTACTCCGGCTTCTTCCACCACTAAAACTGGTCGCCATGAAATAGCTGAAATATTCCTGAAAGTGGCGTTAAACACATCAAATCATCATCATATATTGAATTTTGGTTATAATGAAAGATTTCATGTCTACCTAAAATGTCATTATTAGTGGACTAGGCTGTACTTTATTAAGTGAATTTTTGACATTGGGCTATTATTGTCAATATAAAGTTTTACTATAACAGCATTCAACTGTTTTAAAAACTGTAATTTTTTGGTTAAAAAGGAAGTGCAGACTCCTGGGGAGTCAAAACAGCATGTAAATCAGTAACACATTTACAAAAGACTGTAATTATGTTTGTATCAGGTGTTCAACCACACCATATAAAAATTTAATTAATTACTTTTGTAATAATTAAGTATATAGTTAACTGTAAAGATTTTCAAATACTATTTGCAACTTTATAACAACCCACTCTTTTTGACCATATGTTGATTACAGTTGAACCCAATATTATCAAACTTAGATAAACTTAAATCGTAGTAGAAAGTCAGTTAGCGTTTCTGACCTATGTTAGCTTATTGACTCTCTAAGTGCTACAATTAGAAAAGAGAATAGAAGGCATGCATATCTTACATGACTGCATACTATGCATGACGCATTACTTGCTCAGATTAATTAAAGGGCCCGGGTGGCTCAATGAGTTAGGTAGTTGGATTACCTAACAACTCATACAAGCCAGTCACCAATACATCGTGGGTTCGCACCCAACATTGTAAATTACAAAAAAAGGTGCACTAGACCCGCAGTTGCATGTGATAAAGTTTACCAGTTGTTTGCCCATGGTCGATGGTTCTCTCCGGGTACTCCGGCTTCTTCCACCAATAAAACTGGCCGCCATGATATAGCTAAAGCATTGCTGAAAGTGGCGTTAAAACACCAAAAATCAATCAATCACATTACCTGCTCAGATTAACTAAAGATTTTTCAGAGCAAAAAGGTGTGTATCATACATAGACACTATGGTACATTGTTTCCTTGAAAAAATTTAATGTAAATATATGGTCAGTTCTTCAATTCTTGTTAGTACTTCAGATAACTCATATTATGATTATTCAAAGAAAAATATGTTGATCATATCACGTTTGATCCAGTACGGGGACAACTCTATTTATATAGCAAATTACAGCTTGTCCAGAATAACCCCCCCCCCCCCCCCCCCCCCCCCCCCTCCATCCCTGACTTGTTTTAAAATCAAGCTCATTTTGATAGTAGAATATTTCTAATACAGTCTAATGTTACCTTGTAAAGGATCATGAAAAAAGGATCACATAAGACAAGTGGTCTTTTAATACATTGTTTGTCCTTTTATACTTTTTTCTTTTGGTCATTTTGTTGTCTGTCCTTTGATTTATGGATTCTGATTACCCCTTTGGTATCTTCAAACTCTTCTTAATTGATATGAAATACACTGTTAAAGAAAATTAAAATAAAGGTCACATGACAAGTTATTACTTAATAGAGATGGTCATGTGACAAGTTATTACTTAATAGAGATGATCATTAAAGTTTAACTGTAATTGTTGATTTTTAATTTTGTTTTACAGTAAAGACAGAGTGTTCACAGTTAAACTGTATGACAGGAACGTGTGCCACGACCGGCAAAGGAGAGGAATACTGTTCATGTCCTAATGGTTATAACTTAACAATGACTGATAATGTCACTGGTATCTGTGAAAGTAAGTACATTTTAAGGTTATATTGGTTTATGGAATCACCATTAGCAGTATCCTGACTACCAGACTTATTCTGGAGGAAAGCCTGAAAAGATATATAATAAACTGACCTCTAAGACGTCTGACCTTAAATAGGTGTGTGATATCTGTAACACTTTAAGTCAGGATCAAAGTACAAAATTTCCCACCACGTTATAACTGAAAAATGGTTGAAAGTGGCATTAAACACCATAACCTTAACCTCATTGACCATGCTATTGTAGGTGTGGAATCTACAACACTTGAAGTGAGGATCAAGGTAAGAACATTTGTCAGTGTTACATTGATGGTTCTCCTAGGCACCTTCTTATTTTTATTTACACAATCCTTATTATATTTTAAATACATTTGATCAGTTTTGACCGTAAACACTGTGTAATAGACACGACAGAGTGTGAGTGACGAACAAGAAATCAAACTTTACTTTATAACTTACTTTTATTTTCTTGAAAATTGTGGAATTCATATTTACAATGTATTTCTTTTCAGATATTAACGAGTGTGAATCCACCAATCCTTGCAGTGACGCCTGTGATGATGCAACACCTGGTTATGACTGTTCATGTTCAACAAATGGTACCAAATTAGACAACGACCTGAAAACTTGTAAAGGTAAGAATAGTCATTACCATCATTGGTTTCATATACTACGCAACTTTTCAATGTCCTAACAACAATTTATACTACTTGAACTGTATCATCTTTTTGTTTATGGTGTATAATACTACCCTAGTCTGGTCACATGATTTTCTTAGCAAAAATAGAACCTTTATGTACTATTTTATAACATGTATGGATGGCAATTAGGGACAAAATTTTGAACTTTTATTAACTATTTTTTAGAACGTATTAAAGAAAAGTGGGTACAAAGTTGTGAACTTTTATTAACTATTTTGTAGCATGTATCGAAGGCATTTGGGAACAAAATTTTGAACTTATATGAACTATTTTTTTTAGCATTTATGGAAGGCAATTGGGGACAAAATTATGAACTTTTATGAACTGTTTTGTAGCATGTATAGAAGGCAATTGGGGATCAAATTGTGAAGAGAATTGTACCTGTATAACTGACAATACTATGAACTGCAACAAGAAAGATGGAATGTGTAATTGTAAGACAGGCTGGGAGCGCAGTAACTGTGAGACAGATATTAATGAATGTCTTAATGTTACTATCTGTCAGGACAACTCTCAATGTCAGAATACTAATGGATCTTACATCTGTGTGTGCAATGATGGATACATCAGTTCTGGAGATGTTTGTATTGGTGAGTCAAATAATTCTAATGAGCTTGGGTTATAGATTTAGGTTTATGGTGTTTAACGCCACTTTCAACTATATTTCAGTTATATTGTGGCGGTCAATTTTATTGGTGGAAGAAAATAGAGTACCCGGAGAAAACCACCGACATGTCACAAGTCACTGACAAACTTTATCACAAATGTTGTATCGAGTACACCTGCAATGAATGCGGTTCAAACTCACAACTCTAGTGGTGATAGGCACTGATTGCACAGGTAGTTGTAAATCCAACTACCATAGGATCACGACCACGATGGCTCCAATTCTAATGGGAATGTGCCTCTACCTAAGATTATAAGAACTGTATAAGGTTCATAAATCCATCCTCCACTAACTGTGTGAGTAGAGGGTCTCCTTTAGCTCAGTTTGTAGAGCATTGTCTTACAATGTGAGAGGTCCCGGGATCAATCCCATCAGCGATATTGAATTTTTCTGTGATAAAACGTACTCTACTGTTGCATAATGTATTACTTTACATAGTTTTCTCTTCTATAAATTAAAAGCAAATGATTTGAAAATGAAAAATAAACAGTTATAGGTAAAACTGGATATTAGGAACACTGATGTGAACCTGAAAATATGACTTTTATAAGCAGTTGTCCTTAATGTACAGGGTCAAATTGTATGTGCTATTCATTAAATGGAGAAAACAAAACTGCCCTTTATAGACAGTGATTTATATCCCTTAAGACAGGTTTGAATATATATTTTTAAAATATAATTGATGAATTTAAAGTTAACCTTGTCAAAAATATTAACAGTGATTGGTATGATGATGACATTTGATGATTTTAATGATATATTATTTTTATGGTTCATTGAGTGTTAAAAGATATGAAGGTTATGTTGATATTTAAATGAAGATATCTCTTTCAGACGTAGGTAACCTTATCAATCAATCAATCGATCATATTTATTTACTTGATTTTATCAAACTTTTTTTCAGAATGTGGTTCTAACAAATATGGCGCAAAATGTGTTGAGACTTGTCTATGTGATATGGCTAAAACTTCTGATTGTAATAACGTAAATGGAAACTGTACATGTAAAACAGGGTGGCAGGGTGATACGTGTGTAGAGGATGTAAACGAATGTACTGACAATCTTACTATCTGTAACGCTGTTCCTAATTCTCAGTGTAACAATCTGAATGGCAGTTACGAATGTAATTGTGTTACTGGGTACCAGAAACTTGCAAATGGAAACTGTCGAGGTAGGTTGCTATTACATTTGTTTGTTTTTGATGCCACTTTCAACAATATTTCAGTTATATTGTGGCAGTCAGTTTTATTGGTGGAAGAAACCGGAGGACCCAGAGAAAACCACCGACCTGTCGAAAGTCACTGACAAACTTTATCACATGATGTTGTACACCTCCCTCTGATCGGGATTCAAATTCACAACATCAGTTGTGATATGCACTGATTGCATAAATCCATACGATCACGGCCACGACGGCCTTGGGATTATGTGTGCTTAACGCCACTTTTTGAACAATTTAATGTGAAGTTCAGCATTATTGGTGGATGACGTGGAGAAAATCTACGACATGCAGCAAGTAACTGACAAACTTCATCACATAAAGTTTTATCAACTTCACCTGACCATGGACAGAAATGGACACTCACAATGTTAATGGTGATAGGCACTGATTGACATAGACAGGTGTAAATCTGATTATTACATGACTGTAATTTAGGTTGCATATGATTGGCTTAAAGCTGATTATGAGGTTTTGAGTACTTTCGATATCAACCTCTCGGCTAAAAATAGATCCTGGCAGGTGTCTGGAAAATGATATCACCCTCGCAAGGTATAAAAATAGATGGGGAAAAACTAGACTCTTGTTATCCTATCAAATTCGTTCTTTCGTTCTTCAATAACCAATGAGATTGCGTTTAACATTTGTTTTTCGGCTGAATCATAAACAAACGCTCCAAAATTGCGATATTTCATTGGTATGACAATGAATTTGTAAGTAGATAACAATAAAACCTGTTCATGAAATAAAACAATCATTTACTTTGGAATAGGTTGCTATCTGGTTTATCAACCTTTAAAAACGTATATTTCACCTCGCTTGCGGCCCAGTGAATATTATATGTTTTCAGGTTGATAAATCCAGATAGCAACCTATTCCAAAATCAATGTCAGCATATAATGTTCAGATTAATTATGTTGCCATGGTAACATCTTGCCATACAATTTTTTTTTTCATTTTCAGAATGTGGAGCTACAAACTATGGCGACAGTTGTTCTAAGAGTTGTTCCTGTATTACAGCTAATACTGCCGACTGTAACAACAATAATGGTGATTGTTCATGTAAGACGGGATGGAATGGAACGATTTGTGACGTCAATATTGATGAATGTTTAGACAGCACGATCTGTGATGGTATACCTGATTCTACATGTCAGGATTCCATGGGATCATACGATTGTGTCTGTAACACTGGATACAAGAAAAACTCATCAAATTTGTGTGAAAGTAAGACACAATTTTGTTTATACAATCAAACCTGCCCATGCGGACACCTCTATTAAGCACACACCTATATTAAAAGGTCACCTTTTTCCCTGTCATAGAAAATTTCCTATGAATTGAACCTCGTTTAAGTGATCTCTTAATACAGGTTTGACTGTATATCTGGTGGCAAGATGTTGTACGATTTCGAATTTATTTTCCACATGACCAATCTTGCAAAAATATCATGTCATATTCCAATAGGGCAGTCGTAGCCGTGATGGTATGGTAGTTGGATTTACAACTACCTATGCAATCGGTGCCTATCACCACTGATGTTGTGAGTTTGAATCACTCTAATTGCGAGGTGTACAACATTATGAGATAAAGTTTATCAGTGACTTGTGACAGGACGGCAGTTTTCTCTGTGTCCTCCGGTTTCCTCCACCAATAAAACTGACCGTCATGATATAACTGAAATATTGTTGAAAGTGGCATTAAACACCATAAACCAAAACCAAGCCAAAACTTCCATTACATCAAAATAAATAAAGAAAACTTTATTTATTTCAGATATTGACGAATGTCTTGATGCTTCAAAAAATAACTGTACTACCCATGCCAGCTGCCACGACACAGACGGAGGATTTTACTGTGTATGTAATACTGCTTATGAAGGAGTAGGGGATGTCAACTGTACATGTAAGTATTAACATTGATTGATAACACTGATCATTTGTATATAAATTAATTTTAGAGTCACATGTCATTTTATACGTGTTTTGATTGGTTTAAAAAGTTGAAGTTATTCGTCAATGTACGGAATCGAAGAATAGACGTCGTTCTCAAGGCGTCGCGTGCCGTTGTCATCAGGTGATTTTCTTTAAATGAGGCACCTTTGGGGTTATTTAAATCTATTTCCGATTATTTGCCTTATTTTGAAAAAATAAATATATTTTTCATTATCATAACAAAAAAAGTTTGAATTACGCGTGTTACACGGTGTGTACAACCTGATTGAGGTTATTTCTACATGAACCGAACAAAAATTACGATCAATCCTTAAATAATGTCATCCTTGATGGTATTTTGTGACATGGATGGCACACCAAAACGGTCCCTACCCAAAAACTATCAGTAATACCAAAGAAACATTTTTAAATGGATAAAGCAAATTTTTTTTGTTTTTTTTTTGCATGAAATTAATCTGTTCTTTTCAGATATTTGAATGGAAAAAAAAGAATTGCATCTTTGATAAGTGTCAATCACGATACAGCTAACCAATACAGTCTTAACCTGCCTTAAAGGGTACCTCCATATAATAAATCGTGGCTATAAATTAAAGGGCAGTCTAATTTTCCCCATTAATGAATAGTGCATATAATTTTGACCTGTTATATAAAGGACAAATGCCCATAAATGGCACATTTTCAAGTTTGAATGTATTTTTTTAATACTGGCCTAAATTACTGTGATTTACATAAAGTATCTTAGATTTGTTGTGATGTTACTCCTCCATTGTATAAATGTTGGATAACAAGGGCAGATAATCAAAAATAAAAACACTACAATTTTATTTTTTTATTTTTTATTTTTTGAAGAAGCTGTAAATCGAAGAACGACAGAAATTTGTTATCAATGAATATGTCTTTTTTTTTACCAATCCATGAAAATTGGAATTCATGAATAAACATTTGTGTAACCTAAATATAAATTAACATATATAATGTCACAATAGCAACTAATATAAACTTGTAGGTCATTATTATATTTTTCATCATGGTTTTTTTCTGATAATCATATGATGGCAATGTATATTTAGTAATAGCAACAACAAAAGAAGCCACAACAGGAACAACAGAAAAAACAACACAAACATCGACAGAATCTACAACAGAAACAACAGAAATAACAACACAAACATCAACAGAAGCCATAACAGAAACAACAGAAATAACAACACAAACATCAACAGAAGCCATTACAGAAACAACAGAAATAACAACACAAACATCGACAGAAGCCACAACAGAAACAACAGAAATAACAACACAAACATCAACAGAAGCCACAACAGAAACAACATAAATAACAACACAACCATCGACATAATCTACAACAGAAACAACAGAAATAACAACACAAACATCGACAAAAGCCACAACAGAAACAACAGAAATAACAACACAAACATCGACAGAATCTACAACAGAAACAACAGAAATAACAACCCAAACATCGACAGAAGCCACAACTGAAACAACAGAAATAACAACATAAACATAAACAGAAGCCACAACAGAAACAACAGAAATAACAACACAAACATCGACAGAAGCCACAACAGAAACAACAGAAATAACAACACAAACATCGACAGAAGCCACAACAGAACCAACAGAAAAAACAACACAAACATCGACAGAAGCCACAACAGAAACAACAGAAATAACAACACAAACATCAACAGAAGCCACAACAGAAACAACAAAAATAACAACACAAACATCGACAGAAGCCACAACAGAAACAACAGAAATAACAACACAAACATCGACAGAATCTACAACAGAAACAACAGAAATAACAACACAAACATCAACAGAAGCCACAACCGAAGCCACAACAGAAACAACAGAAATAACAACACAAACATCGACAGAATCTACAACAGAAATAACAACACAAACATCAACAGAAGCCACAACAGAACCAACAGAAATAACAACACAAACATCGACAGAATCTACAACAGAAACAACAGAAATAACAACACAAACATCAACAGAAGCCACTACAGAAACAATAGAAATAACAACACAAACATCAACAGAAGCCACAACAGAAACAACATAAATAACAACACAAACATCGACAGAAGCCACAACAGAAACAACAGAAATAACAACACAAACATCGACAGAATCTACAACAGAAACAACAGAAATAACAACACAAACATCGACAGAAGCCACAACAGAACCAACAGAAATAACAACACAAACATCAACAGAAGCCACAACAGAAACAACAGAAATAACAACACAAACATCGACAGAATCTACAACAGAAACAACATAAATAACAACACAAACATCAACAGAAGCCACAACAGAAACAACAGAAATAACAACACAAACATCGACAGAATCTACAACAGAAACAACAGAAATAACAACACAAACATCAACCGAAGCCACAACAGAACCAACAGAAATAACAACACAAACATCAACAGAAGCCACAACAGAAACAACAGAAATAACAACACAAACATCGACAGAAGCCACTACAGAAACAACAGAAATAACAACACAAACATCGACAGAAGCCACAACAGAAACAACAGAAATAACAACACAAACATCGACAGAATCTACAACAGAAACAACAGAAATAACAACACAAACATCGACAGAAACCACAACAGAAACAACAGAAATAACAACATAGACATCAACAGAAGCCACAACAGAAACAACAGAAATAACAAGACAAACATCAACAGAAGCCACAACAGAAAGTACAGAAATAACAACACAAACATCAACAGAAGCCACTACAGAAACAACAGAAATAACAACACAAACATCGACAGAATCTACAACAGAAACAACAGAAATAACAACACAAACATCGACAGAAACCACAACAGAAACAACAGAAATAATAACATAGACATCAACAGAAGCCACTACAGAAACAACAGAAATAACAACACAAACATCGACAGAATCTACAACAGAAACAACAGAAATAACAACACAAACATCAACAGAAGCCACAACACAAACAACAGAAATAACAACACAAACATCAACAGAAGCCACAACAGAAAGTACTGAAATAACAACACAAACATCAACAGAAGCCACTACAGAAACAACAGAAATAACAACACAAACATCGACAGAATCTACAACAGAAACAACAGAAATAACAACACAAACATCAACAGAAACCACAACAGAACCTACAGAAATAACAACACAAACATCGACAGAAGCCACTACAGAAACAACAGAAGTAACAACACAAACATCGACAGAATCTACAACAGAAACAACAGAAATAACAACACAAACATCGACAGAATCTACAACAGAAAGTACAACAAATACTACCTAAGCACAACTGGAGTCACAACTCAAAGTTCTACAGAGCAAACGGTCACGACACAAGAGGTCACGACCCAAGGTATTACAACACAAGGTGTTACAACACAAGGTATTACAACACAAGGGGTTAGTCCCAAGGGGTTACAACACAAGGTGTTACAACACAAGGTATTACAACACAAGGGGTTACGTCCCAAGGGGTTACAACACAAGGGGTCATGACTCAAGGAGTTACAACACAAGGGGTTACAACCCAAGGTGCTACACCACAAGGGGTCACGACCCAAGGAGTTACAACACAAGGGGTCACGACCCAAGGTGTTACAACACTGGAAGTTACTACCACTCAAGCAGACACAACCACAAGTGAAGGTATAACCTTTGACCCTTTTATCGTACCCCCTCCTCAAGTTTTTATATCTGTGTGTGTTCTTTTTATTCAATAAAGATATTTTCTGAGATCAGGCATTGTGGTATATATATCCTGGTGTTATGGGTTCTCGATAACATAACAACTTGTTTATCCACTTTCCTGTATGCACAATAAAAACCTATAATTTTGTTTACATTATTTTATCCTACGTTTTTCTTCATTTGCATATACTATCCCTATGTATGCCCAATAATATTTCACTCCAGATCGATGATTTTCATATGTGCTAATTTCTGACATTTTGTGTACTACGTCATCTGTTCTCGATAAGTGTGCATTTGTATGTATGGAGGGCATTTTTCACAGCTATATTTCCCGTTATACATGACTTACGTGTACATGACCTTCATTTCATTTCACCTTCTATTTACATTGATAACCAGGATTTTCTGAGGGAAAATGGGGAAGCTGGTCTAGTTTTGGGAATAAGAGAAAGGCCGTAATCTTGGGGTAGAAGGAAACTATGTTCATTTACATACCTTAATACGTAACATAGTGATTGTTTTGCTTTGATCAAGCGAGGTGGTGTTCTGTAGTTAAAACCCAAGCGAACAGAAGACACATGTGATTTCGCGAAATCTGTCAAATTGCACATGCGCAAAACTATCAAGAATAGATTACTATCTATAGTAGATTTGCTAATATTGTGAACGAGATCTTTACTTTTTTCATGTTTTGTATGTCATATCAGATGATTTTTTCCCATATCCGTTTCGATATTAATTTTTCTGTTTGAAAAAAGGGGAGATAATCAAAATTTGTCATCTGGAAAAGCGTCACAGCTTGTGAGTGGCTTTTCTAGTGCAAGTTTAATCAGAACACTCTAGTAGACTATAATTGTTATTCGAGCTTCACAGGGGATACAGGTTCATATTCCTTGTCTGAAGATTCCAGCTTCACAGGGGATACAGGTTCATATTCCTTGTCTGAAGATTCCAGCTTCACAGGGGATACAGGTTCATATTCCTTGTCTGAAGATTCCAGCTTCACAGGGGATACAGGTTCATATTCCTTGTCTGAAGATTCCAAATAACATATAATATATAGTACATATGTGTATATTATTCTCTGGTAACTAATTGTAGTACATAGTTATAAATAGTTATAATATTACTTCTGGGTGATCGGCATCATCAATTATTAAAAAAGTAGTCGCATACGACAATGTTGTAAACATATATTTATTACTTATTACGCCTAATATTTTTTTCCTTGGAATAATTATACAATAATATTGTGTTGTCCATGTTATATGCCGAAATATGTCGCAAGGTTAGAAGACATAATGCACGACCCGGAAGGGAGTGCATTATGCCTTCTAACCTTGGGACATATTTCGGCATATAACATGGACAACACAATATTATTGTTATTATTACTCTGAATGTCTTTGGTGATTTTAGAAAATGAAATTTGTCTAAAATGTATTGATAATATAAAGATTGGCAAATCATATTCATTTAAATTCAAGAAATATTCAATTTCAACAATAACAATGAACTGTCAAATATTTAATTCCCAAACCTGGAACTGGCCATTGTTTTGACAGACGACAGCATCAACGTTAAAGAAAAACGTATAATACATTGTAAATTGTACACTGTTAAAAGCGTTCAAGTGATCCCGTTTAGACCCCCGCCTATTTAAATGACGTAGCATTGTTCTAAGCTCCGCCCATCAGCATAGTAATGTCTCCAACAATAGTACTATGCGAGTGCATAGTACAACAACACTATTTATTCTTTGTAAAATTATGCTTCGATAATATCATGTCAATTATAATGAAAGTTTCTTACATGAAGAGTAATAATATATTAGAAACACCTCCATAAATATCTTTTTGAGAGCAATTATTCTGTTCTGTTTATTTTCTCGGGAATGAATATTGTAATAATTTTTTTTCATTGGAATATATATAATGTAATACATGTTATGGTGGAAATTCTATATTATCGTCATCATAATATATTATGTCTATAATAGACATAGCTCAGGAACGAGTTAAAGTAAAACTCTGGTTTAAAAAATATTTTAAATTGTTATAGATTTGGCTGGGAAAATGAAATTCATTTGAGCATCAATTCAATGTGAGTGTATTCGTCACATTCACAAGTTTTACTATATAAATATACATTGTTACTATTGACTACTTTTTTGATGATCGACTCTGATGATTTTTATGTTTTGTATTACATAGATGTATAGCTATCAAATATAAAAAAAAAAAAATGAGTTGTTATTGTGAATTATTTGAATATACAGTGAAAACTGTCTAAACTGAACCCCTTTCGGACTAAAACTTATGTCGGAATAGACAAGTGTGCGGTTTAGACAGGTTAAATTCATTAAAATATACAATATAAGGAGTAAATCTAATGTTCCGTTTACACAGGATTTCGGTTTATTCAGGGTTCTGTTAAGACAGGTTTATTCAGAGTTCTGTTAAGACACATTTATTCAAGGTTCTGTTAAGACAGGTTTATTCATGGTTCTGTTAAGACAGGTTTATTCAGGGTTCTGTTAAGACAATTTTATTCAGTGTTCTGTTAAGACAGGTTTATTCAGGGTTCTGTTAAGACAATTTTATTCAGAGTTCTGTTAAAACAGGTTTATTCAGGGTTCTGTATTGTTTTACAACTTAATGGTTGGCATAGTAGTATTGTTTGACAACTTAATGGTTGGCATAGTAGTATTGTTTGACAACTTAATGGTTGGCATAGTAGTATTGTTTGACAACTTAATGGTTGGCATAGTAGTATTGTTTGACAACTTAATGGTTGGCATAGTAGTATTGTTTGACAACTTAATGGTTGGCATAGTAGTATTGTTTGACAACTTAATGGTTGGCATAATAGTATTGTTAGACAACTTAATGGTTGGCATAGTAGTATTGTTTGACAACTTAATGGTTGGCATAATAGTATTGTTTGACAACTTAATGGTTGGCATAGTAGTATTGTTTGACCACTTAATGGTTGGCATAGTAGTATTGTTTGACAGCTTAATGTTTGGCATAGTAGTATTGTTTGACAGCTTAATGTTTGGCATAGTAGTATTGTTTGACAACTTAATGGTTGGCATAATAGTATTGTTTGACAACTTAATGGTTGGCATAATAGTATTGTTTGACAACTTAATGGTTGGCATAGTAGTATTGTTTGACAACTTAATGTTTGGCATAATAGTATTGTTTGACAGCTTAATGTTTGGCATAGTAGTATTGTTTGACAACTTAATGGTTGGCATAATAGTATTGTTTGACAACTTAACGGTTGGCATAGTAGTATTGTTTGACAACTCAATGGTTGGCATAGTAGTATTGTTTGACAACTTAATGGTTGGCATAATAGTATTGTTTGACAACTTAATGGTTGGCATAGTAGTATTGTTTGACAACTTAATGGTTGGCATAGTAGTATTGTTTGGCAACTCAATGGTTGGCATAGTAGTATTGTTTGACAACTCAATGGTTGGCATAATAGTATTGTTTGACAACTTAATGGTTGGCATAGTAGTATTGTTTGACAACTTAATGGTTGGCATAGTAGTATTGTTTGACAACTTAATGGTTGGCATAGTAGTATTGTTTGACAACTTAATGGTTGGCATAGTAGTATTGTTTGACAACTTAATGGTTGGCATAGTAGTATTGCTTGACAACTTAATGGTTGGCATAGTAGTATTGTTTGACAACTTAATGGTTGGCATAGTAGTATTGTTTGACAACTTAATGGTTGGCATAGTAGTATTGTTTGACAACTTAATGGTTGGCATAATAGTATTGTTAGACAACTTAATGGTTGGCATAGTAGTATTGTTTGACAACTTAATGGTTGGCATAATAGTATTGTTTGACAACTTAATGGTTGGCATAGTAGTATTGTTTGACCACTTAATGGTTGGCATAGTAGTATTGTTTGACAGCTTAATGTTTGGCATAGTAGTATTGTTTGACAGCTTAATGTTTGGCATAGTAGTATTGTTTGACAACTTAATGGTTGGCATAATAGTATTGTTTGACAACTTAATGGTTGGCATAATAGTATTGTTTGACAACTTAATGGTTGGCATAGTAGTATTGTTTGACAACTTAATGTTTGGCATAATAGTATTGTTTGACAGCTTAATGTTTGGCATAGTAGTATTGTTTGACAACTTAATGGTTGGCATAATAGTATTGTTTGACAACTTAACGGTTGGCATAGTAGTATTGTTTGACAACTCAATGGTTGGCATAGTAGTATTGTTTGACAACTTAATGGTTGGCATAATAGTATTGTTTGACAACTTAATGGTTGGCATAGTAGTATTGTTTGACAACTTAATGGTTGGCATAGTAGTATTGTTTGGCAACTCAATGGTTGGCATAGTAGTATTGTTTGACAACTCAATGGTTGGCATAATAGTATTGTTTGACAACTTAATGGTTGGCATAGTAGTATTGTTTGACAACTTAATGGTTGGCATAGTAGTATTGTTTGACAACTTAATGGTTGGCATAGTAGTATTGTTTGACAACTTAATGGTTGGCATAGTAGTATTGTTTGACAACTTAATGGTTGGCATAGTAGTATTGCTTGACAACTTAATGGTTGGCATAGTAGTATTGTTTGACAACTTAATGGTTGGCATAGTAGTATTGTTTGACACTTAATGGTTGGCATAGTAGTATTGTTTGACAACTTAATGGTTGGCATAATAGTATTGTTTGACAACTTAATGGTTGGCATAGTAGTATTGTTTGACAACTTAATGGTTGGCATAGTAGTATTGTTTGACAACTTAATGGTTGGCAAATAAGTATTTTAGCAATATTTACATGATCCATTTAAAGGTTGATGTAGCAATATTTTTATCTTAAAGGCAGAATAATAGGAAAAAAAACTATAGGGAAAAAATTATTTTATTTATTTTCATCACCTTTTTTCTCTTATTTCAACAATGAAATACATGTATAAAACATTAAGACACTTAAGAGAGTAATTGAAATACAGACATTTACATGCATAGAATAAGGAAAATATACCATTTGCTCGTTGTCGGGACCGGGTGGCTCAATGAGTTAAGTCGTTGGATCTAGCAGCTCATACAAGCCTATCACCAATGCGGTGTGGGTTTGCGCCCAGCTTTATAAATTACAAAGAAGGGTGTACTCGACTCTCAGCCACAAGTGATAAAGTTTACTAGTTGCTTGCCCAGGGTCAGTTGTTCTCTCCGGGTACTCCGGCTTCCTCAACCACTAAAACTGGTCACCATGATATAGCTGAAATACTGCTGAAAGTGGTGTTAAAACACCAACAATCCCAAAAAAATTGTTTTCCTACTTTGATTCTAAAATGGACACAGGGCCCCCTTTCAAACACAGTTCAATGAAAATAGCATATATTTTCCACTATATTCTGTTGTAGCAACTTGTGGATTTTCTATTTGCTAGGAAATTATCCTTTGATTTTTTACAAGGTTCAAATATTTACAAATTTATACGAGAAAATTATATTCAAATTTGTTTTCTTTTCTTTACTCATGCTAGATCGGATACCGTTTTGCCGGTTGTAAGGGAAATAACTGTGTATAAAAACGTATAACTTAAGAATCAATTCAGCAATGTCTAAAATATCTGTTGTGTTTAAATATCATATAGTTTTGAACATCAAATAATGTCAAGATAATCTCATATTTTGAACTGAAGTAAAATGTCCTAATATTCATATTTCATCTTTAACTCATCAGATCTAAAGGGTCATGATGCCATGATATAGTTGAAATACTGATAAAGTTGGCGTTAAACACCAATCAATCAGTCAAGTGAATGTTTCATCAATCATATTTTTTATATATTTTAAATCATGTCTACAGTAATACAGTGGAACTTGTGCAATCCGACACCTGAGTTTTCCGACATCCTGTGACATCTGACAAAAATGTATGGTCCCAAAGTATTTCCGTTACCTAAAATGAAACCTGAGTATTCCGACATCCTCTACAATCCGACACATTTCCTTGGTCCCTTGGGGTGTCGGATAATACAGGTTCTACTGTATATGATATCCATTAGATCACAAACTATATTTCAAATAAAACTCTTTTCTATAAATAGTATAAGGAGTAATACCACTAAATAATCCCCCATAGCATTATGCGTCAAATACAATCTTTTAGGGGTTTTATACAGGTTTCACCTGAAGCTTAATATAAGTGTCAATCATATCTCGTCAGCTTGAAGATGTCAACCCTTAAAGATCCTACTTTCATTTTTGATTGAACACAAATCCAGGTTGTTATTTTCCAATGCAAGCATTTATTTTATTTAAAACCACAATCATCAAATATGGGTTTAAAATGATCATTAACTCTTTAAGTTTCTGCTGACATTCAGTATTTTGCAGTAGCTACTAGGGTTTATTTTTTATCTAACCGTGTAGAGATTCATTTTGTATTTTACCCATAATACATTATCATACTTCCTTTTAACTGGTTCCCAGATTTAGTTGTATTACACCATATGCACATATACAATCAAACCTGCCCATGCAGTTACCTCTATTAAGTAGTCACCTGTATTTAAAGGTCACATTTTTTTTGCTCTGTCATAGAACATTTCAAATGAATTTAGCTTCTTTTAAGAGGTCACCTGTCTTATAAGGCCACTTTTTTGGGTCCCAAATGTGACCTCTTAATACAGGTTGGACTGCATATCTTATTATTTACTTACGGGGGTTATGGGGCCGTAGCTATAATCCGACAGTCCGATAGTCCGACAAATGCTTTAAACTGATGAAAGTTTTGAAAAATAATTTGGCCAAAAATGATATATTCGTAATTTCAGGATATGGGCCATTCATTTTTATACGCCCGTCAAAATACGGGCTTATTATGGCATACCGCTGTTCGTCCGTCCGTCCACGCCTCGTACGATAACATCTCTCACTTGTTCCCCCTTTTACTGATAGGTCACGTCGTGACATACATTGTATTGATAAAAGGGGGAGCAAGTGGCACAGTTGTTTATTTTGTCATATTCCGATGTTGTTTCTTTCCGTGATATAAGGGGTTACTTAGGGACAATTCCTTCAATCGTAACTTTTTATATATGCGTTTGTCGTAGAAGGCGACTATAGCAGGGTCACACGTCGGAATCCCAGGGAATAAAAATAGAACCAACTTGTCTTCGGAAGAGACAGAAAAACAAGTTCCCGTGTTAAGCCGTTACCCATGTTGACCCATCCCAGAGTCCCCTCTTTCTGATTTTTTGCTTACAAACTTTTCTCATCCTGAATATGACTGAAATATTGCTTGCTGGACCTTAAGCAATCAATCAATCAATCAAGTCGCACACATTATTGTATCCAGCTCTATTGGTGTGTCGACATTGCTTTTTAACATAAATATTCCATGATAAAGGGGGGGGGGGGACACTGGTACGCTCTCCTTTTTTTTGTATTTCTTTTTTTTGTGTATTCATTTATTTCATCTTTCTTTTTAATAGTGACTTTTCTTGGCTGGACTCGGCTGCATGCTACTTAAATAAAGCTTGAAGTAGTCGCTACTAAAAATATACGGGATACTTACACTACCGGTTCATCACGATTAAATCCAGGTCTTTATGGAGTCCGCGTTGTTCACATATGTGGGTTTTTTTAGCTCTTGTGTGGCCCTGCCAATTGTTTGTCCGTCTATGATATCGTGTTTCCGATGTTCTGGACATTTCTTTGGTGAGTAAATGGTTCGGTTTCTGGCCCCATATTACACATGTTATAGTGTTAACTTTCAAAGAAATATAGTATTTGTCGGACTATCGGACTATCGCACTGTCGGGCTATCGGACCGTCGGACTATCGGACTGTCGGATTATAGGTCGGACCCCTTTATTTACCTATATGTATGTAATGTGTAGTATCTATATTATTTATCAAACTTGATTTACATACAATCGGATCCTATTGTACTGAGACTTCTATGATCCTGTGTATTCATGTGCTATTTCAAACAATTTTTGCCGTCATTTTTAAAATTTAACTGCCATGGTATCATACGACCCTGAAATACATATTCTTTGTCAATTTACTGTATCCTTGTACTGTGAAATACTTTTTTGCTCGCAAGGAACCAGTTTAAGTGGTTTTTTGGGCTCACTTTAATCCAATATGAATTGTGGGGAAAATTACCGTTGAAAACGACAGTCGTTAGAAGTATACTACTCTTAATATATTCATATTATTACCAATATTTATTTTTAATTTCAGTGGCAGGTCCAACTACAACATATGCCCCTGAACAAGGTATGAATATTTATCTCTTGATTTCAACACAAACATTAATGTGATAGAGCTTTAATGATTTTTTACATTTAAATATGGGACCGTCGTGGCCGTGATCATATGGTAGTTGGATTTACAACTACCTAT
This sequence comes from Bathymodiolus septemdierum, assembly GCA_963383655.1. Taxonomy (NCBI): domain Eukaryota; kingdom Metazoa; phylum Mollusca; class Bivalvia; order Mytilida; family Modiolidae; genus Bathymodiolus; species Bathymodiolus septemdierum. The sequence goes on along the minus strand of OY726529.1, from coordinate 2,531,476 downwards.
GTAATCAGTGCCTATCACCACTGATATTTTGAGCTCGAATCTCGATCAGGGCGAGGTGTACAACATTATGTGATAAAGTTTGTCAGTGACTTGCTACAGGTCGTTGGTTTTCTCCGGGTCCTCAGATGTTTCCTCCACCAATAAAACTGACCGCTACGATATAACTGAAATATTGCTTAAAGTGGCATTAAACACCTTCAAACAAATAAACAAACAAACAAACAAACAAACATTGAAATATTATGTTTCAAGAAGACTTATATATATGCCAATTTTTTTGGGATCGTAATATTCTAAGATGTCGTAATAAAAACCTGATCACAAACAATGCAGAATTCAACATGTTTAATACAAAATTACAAATACAGTAGTATTTTACTTTCTCAGTTTAATACAAAATTACAAATACAGTAGTATTTTACTTTCTCAGTTTAATACAAAATTACAAATACAGTAGTATTTTACTTTCTCAGTTTAATACAAACTTACAATTACAGTAGTATTTTACTTTCTCAGTTTAATACAAAATTACAATTACAGTAGTATTTTACTTTCTCAGTTTAATACAAAATTACAAATACAGTAGTATTTTACTTTCTCAGTTTAATACAAAATTACAAATACAGTAGTATTTTACTTTCTCAGTTTAATACAAAATTACAAATACAGTAGTGTTTTACTTTCTCAATGCATCTGAAATCTGGGCTGATTAAAGGGGTGGCTTTGATGAGAGTGGTCTTATAAAGGGAGACAACTGTATCTGTCTATTTTATTTTAATTCTTATACAGGTGAATACTCTGTAAGAGTTGTTCTAACACTTGATATGACAGTTACATTCAACCTGACCAATACAAATACAGAGAATTATAAAATGTTGTTCAACGAAACCAGTATTGCTGTAAGTTCATATATATTTAATTGTGGTGTAATGGTTAGTGTGCTCCCTTCATATGTGATGGATCATGTGTTCAAGACTTGGTCATGTGGTGTAATGGTTAGTGTACTCCCTTCATATGTGATAGATCATGTGTTCAAGACCTGGTCGTGTGGTGTAATGGTTAGTGTGCTCCCTTCGTGTGTGATAGATCATGTGTTCAAGACCTGGTCGTATGGTGTAATGGTTAGTGTGCTCCCTTCATATGTGATAGATCATGTGTTCAAGACCTGGTCATGTGGTGTAATGGTTAGTGTGCTCCCTTCATGTGATGGATCATGTGTTCAAGACCTGGTCATGTGGTGTAATGGTTAGTGTGCTCCCTTCATATGTGATAGATCATGTGTTCAAGACCTGGTCATGTGGTGTAATGGTTAGTGTGCTCCCTTCATATGTGATGGATCATGTGTTCAAGACCTGGTCATGTGTTGTAATGGTTAGTGTGCTCCCTTCGTGTGTGATAGATCACGTGTTCAAGACCTGGTCATGTGGTGTAATGGTTAGTGTGCTCCCTTCATATGTGATAGATCATGTGTTCAAGACCTGGTCGTGTGGTGTAATGGTTAGTGTGCTCCCTTCATATGTGATGGATCATGTGTTCAAAACCTGGTCATGTGGTGTAATGGTTAGTGTGCTCCCTTCATATGTGATGGATCATGTGTTCAAGACCTGGTCATGTGGTGTAATGGTTAGTGTGCTCCCTTCATATGTGATGGATCATGTGTTCAAAACCTGGTCATGTGGTGTAATGGTTAGTGTGCTCCCTTCATATGTGATGGATCATGTGTTCAAGACCTGGTCATGTGGTGTAATGGTTAGTGTGCTCCCTTCATATGTGATGGATCATGTGTTCAAGACTTGGTCATGTGGTGTAATGGTTAGTGTGCTCCCTTCATATGTGATAGATCATGTGTTCAAGACCTGGTCGTATGGTGTAATGGTTAGTGTGCTCCCTTCATATGTGATAGATCATGTGTTCAAGACCTGGTCATGTGGTGTAATGGTTAGTGTGCTCCCTTCATATGTGATAGATCATGTGTTCAAGACCTGGTCGTGTGGTGTAATGGTTAGTGTGCTCCCTTCATATGTGATGGATCATGTGTTCAAGACCTGGTCGTGTGGTGTAATGGTTAGTGTGCTCCCTTCATATGTGATAGATCACGTGTTCAAGACCTGGTCGTGTGGTGTAATGGTTAGTGTGCTCCCTTCATATGTGATAGATCATGTGTTCAAGACCTGGTCATGTGGTGTAATGGTTAGTGTGCTCCCTTCATATGTGATGGATCATGTGTTCAAGACCTGGTCGTGTGGTGTAATGGTTAGTGTGCTCCCTTCCTGTGAGATAGATCATGTGTTCAAGACCTGGTCGTGTGGTGTAATGGTTAGTGTGCTCCCTTCATATGTGATAGATCACGTGTTCAAGACCTGGTCGTGTGGTGTAATGGTTTGTGTGCTCCCTTCATATGTGATGGATCATGTGTTCAAGACCTTGTCATGTGGTGTAATGGTTAGTGTGCTCCCTTCGAGTGTGATAGATCATGTGTTCAAGACCTGGTCGTGTGGTGTAATGGTTAGTGTGCTCCCTTCATATGTGATAGATCATGTGTTCAAGACCTGGTCATGTGGTGTAATGGTTAGTGTGCTCCCTTCGTGTGTTATAGATCATGTGTTCAAAACCTGGTCATGTAGTGTAATGGTTAGTGTGCTCCCTTCATATGTGATAGATCATGTGTTCAAGACCTGGTCGTGTAGTGTAATGGTTAGTGTGCTCCCTTCGTGTGTGATATATCATGTGTTCAAGACCTGGTCATGTGGTGTAATGGTTAGTGTGCTCCCTTCGTGTGTGATATATCATGTGTTCAAAACCTGGTCATGTAGTGTAATGGTTAGTGTGCTCCCTTCATATGTGATGGATCATGTGTTCAAGACCTGGTCATGTGGTGTAATGGTTAGTATGCTCCCTTCGTGTATGATATATCATGTGTTCAAAACCTGGTCATGTGGTGTAATGGTTAGTGTGCTCCCTTCATATGTGATAGATCATGTGTTCAAGACCTGGTCATGTGGTGTAATGGTTAGCATGCTCCCTTCGAGTGTGATAGATCATGTCTTCAAGACCTGGTCGTGTGGTGTAATGGTTAGTGTGCTCCCTTCGAGTGTGATAGATCACATGTTCAAGACCTGGTCGTGTGGTGTAATGATTAGCATGCTCCCTTCGAGTGTGATAGATCATGGTTTCAAGACCTGGTCGTATGGTGTAATGTTTAGTGTGTTCCCTTCGTGTGTGATAGATCATGTGTTCAAGACCTGGTCGTATGGTGTAATGGTTAGTGTGCTCCCTTCGTGTGTGATAGATCATGTGTTCAAGACCTGGTCGTATGGTGTAATGGTTAGTGTGCTCCCTTCATATGTGATAGATCATGTGTTCAAAACCTGGTCATGTGGTGTAATGGTTAGTGTGCTCCCTTCGAGTGTGATAGATCATGTGTTCAGGACCTGGTTGTGTGGTGTAATGCTTAGTGTACTCCCTTCGTGTGTGATAGATCATGGGTTCAAGACCTGGTTGTGTGATGTAATGGTTAGTGTACTCCCTTCGTGTGTGATGGATCATGGGTTCAAGACCTGGTCGTGTCGTGTAATGGTTAGTGTGCTGCCTTCGAGTGTGATAGATCATGGGTTCAAGACCTGGTCGTGTGTTGTAATGCTCAGTGTACTCCCTTCGTGTGTGATAGATCATGGGTTCAAGACCTGGTCGTGTGGTGTAAAGGTTAGTGTACTCCCTTCTTGTGTGATAGATCATGGGTTCAAGACTTGGTCGTATGGTGTAATGGTTAGTGTGCTCCCTTCGTGTGTGATAGATCATGTGTTCAAGACCTGGTCATGTGGTGTAATGGTTAGTGTGCTCCCTTCGTGTGTGATAGATCACGTGTTCAAGACCTGGTCATGTGGTGTAATGGTTAGTGTGCTCCCTTCGTGTGTGATATATCACGTTTTCAAGACCTGGTTGTGTGGTGTAATGGTTAGTGTGCTCCCTTCGTGTGTGGTAGATCACGTGTTCAAGACCTGGTCGTATGGTGTAATGGTTAGTGTACTCCCTTCGTGTGTGATAGATCATGGGTTCAAGACCTGGTTGTGTGATGTAATGGTTAGTGTACTCCCTTCGTGTGTGATGGATCATGGGTTCAAGACCTGGTCGTGTCGTGTAATGGTTAGTGTGCTCCCTTCGAGTGTGATAGATCATGGGTTCAAGACCTGGTCGTGTGTTGTAATGCCCAGTGTACTCCCTTCGTGTGTGATAGATCATGGGTTCAAGACCTGGTCGTGTGGTGTAATGGTTAGTGTGCTCCCTTCGAGTGTGATAGATCATGTGTTCAAGACCTGGTCATGTGGTGTAATGGTTAGTGTGCTCCCTTCGTGTGTGATAGATCATGTGTTCAAGACCTGGTCGTGTGGTGTAATGGTTAGTGTTCTCCCTTCTTGTGTGATAGATCTTGTGTTCAAGACCTGGTCGTATGGTGTAATGGTTAGTGTGCTCCTTTCGAGTGTGATAGATCATGGGTCAAGACCTGGTTGTTTGGTGTAATGGTTAGTGTACTCCCTTCTTGTGTGATAGATCATGGGTTCAAGACTTGGTCGTATGGTGTAATGGTTAGTGTGCTCCCTTCGTGTGTGATAGATCATGTGTTCAAGACCTGGTCATGTGGTGTAATGGTTAGTGTGCTCCCTTCGTGTGTGATAGATCACGTGTTCAAGACCTGGTCATGTGGTGTAATGGTTAGTGTGCTCCCTTCGTGTGTGATATATCACGTTTTCAAGACCTGGTTGTGTGGTGTAATGGTTAGTGTGCTCCCTTCGTGTGTGGTAGATCACGTGTTCAAGACCTGGTCGTATGGTGTAATGGTTAGTGTACTCCCTTCGTGTGTGATAGATCATGGGTTCAAGACCTGGTTGTGTGATGTAATGGTTAGTGTACTCCCTTCGTGTGTGATGGATCATGGGTTCAAGACCTGGTCGTGTCGTGTAATGGTTAGTGTGCTCCCTTCGAGTGTGATAGATCATGGGTTCAAGACCTGGTCGTGTGTTGTAATGCCCAGTGTACTCCCTTCGTGTGTGATAGATCATGGGTTCAAGACCTGGTCGTGTGGTGTAATGGTTAGTGTGCTCCCTTCGAGTGTGATAGATCATGTGTTCAAGACCTGGTCATGTGGTGTAATGGTTAGTGTGCTCCCTTCGTGTGTGATAGATCATGTGTTCAAGACCTGGTCGTGTGGTGTAATGGTTAGTGTTCTCCCTTCTTGTGTGATAGATCTTGTGTTCAAGACCTAGTCGTATGGTGTAATGGTTAGTGTGCTCCTTTCGAGTGTGATAGATCATGGGTCAAGACCTGGTCATATGGTGTAATGGTTAATGTGCCCCCTTCGAGTGTGATAGATCATGGGTTCAAGACCTGGTCGTATGATGTAATGGTTAGTGTGCTCCCTTCGAGTGTGATAGATCATGGGTTCAAGACCTGGTTGTTTGGTGTAATGGTTAGTGTACTCCCTTCGTGTGTGATAGATCACGTGTTCAAGACCTGATCGTGTGGAACCAAAGATAGTTAAATTGATACTTGCTGCTTCTCCACTAAGCACACAATATTAGTGAGAAAGAGGCTAGAAATCAGGATAATGTGTCCAAGTGTGGTGAAATGTCTACCTGTACACTGTTTTAGTGTCCAAGTGTGGTGAAATGTCTACCTGTACACTGTTGTTTTAGTGTCTTAAGTGTGGTGAAATGTCTACCTATGCACTGTTGTTTTAGTGTCCAAGTGTGGTGAAGTGTTCTACCTGTACACAGTTGTTTTAGAGAGATAGCACTGTAAAATAAAACAGCTAAGAGTGTTGGTTTATTACAAATCAGATATCATTATCATTTCATCGAATGTAACTTGTTCTTACGATGATATAGAGCTGAAGCTTATTTGGCTTCAAACAACAATCACTCACTCATTTTTCTGTTGAACAACTTACATATTATCTTTAACTTTTTGTTTGCTTGTAATTGTTAATTTTAAAAATAGAAAAGTGTTTGATACAAATAGATTTCAATAGAAACACTATAAATGATAAATACACAAAATAATATATAAAAATAAGATATTTTGTTTTGATACAGTCAATTTAAAATACAAGAACAAAGAAAATATAACATATATCCAAAGATAATCAGCCATTCATTGCCGCCTCAACATTAAGCCATTTTATTAATTAATTTGCTCTGTCTGTTTTGGAGACATGTAAAAAGTGGAATTTTTTTCTATTTCAATATAATATTTGAGGTATTGAAGACCTCCATGTAAATGTGTGATTTCTCCCTTACATCAGTATTATATTTTGACTTGTTAATCTTATTTTATTGTTTTTTATTGTAGCTTACAAACTATTATTCAAACCATGTATCTCTTAGATCAATCTTCATCAAAGTCGCTCTGTACAGTTTAAAGTAAGTTTATATTCATTCAATTTGGTCGTGATCGTATGCTAGTTGGATTGACAACTGCCTTAATGCAATCAGTCCCTATCTTCACCAACGTTGTGAGTTCGAACTCCACTCTTGGCGAGGTGTACTCAATGCAATAAAGTTTGTCAATCACTTGGGGCAGGTCGGTGGTTTTCTCCTAGTAATCCGGTTTCTGCCACTAATAAAAGTAACCGCCACAATATAGCTGAAATATTATAGAAAGTGGCATTAAACAACATAACCAAGCCAAACCATCAATCAATTTTCATTAGTATAATTGTTATTATGTTCACAATATTCAGTCGGAGAGCAGACTCGATAATGGCGTCGTTTCAATTAATTTGTCACGTAAATTTTTTTCCGGAATCGGACACGTTTTTAGAATACTTCGACCAAGTGTTGAAAATTCAATCGTTTTAATCGTTGCGAGCGTCAAATATAACCGAAGAAGTGAGAAAAACATAGAAAATTGTTTCTTTCATATAAATTTGAGGCCCGGTGCTTGAACTTCTTGTAACAAAGGAGTAATGCAGAAATTAAAACGACACGGAAAAGGCGGAAGTTGTTTGAAAAAACACAAAAAATTAAAAATTAAAATATTTGAAGAAAGGGTGATGGAAAATCATATATATAGTTCCATAGATTTCTGTATTAGTATTTCAAAGAAACATTTTCTGTAATTAAACATACAATAAAACTTTTTTCTGTCAGATGGATCGTGTCACATTTTGGTTGGATTCAAGGGAGGTAACTAGAATCATCACATACTCCGTAATTTTTAAACGTTCTATTTATAGAATGAGTGTAAGTAAATGCATGTTTTCTCAATAAAACAAATATTATTTTGTATTAAAAATGTTGAAATTAGTCAGAATAATTGTCTATTATATCTACTGTTCAGTATTAACTAAGGAGCAATTATATTACTGTAAAAGTAATCCTGTTAAGCTGACTTTTCGGTCGAAATACATGTAAAGTTGTTCCATGAAGGTATAGCAAAACAAGAATCAACTGTAATGGTCTACTAAATTTATCGAATGAACTTGAGAAAAAAAACAGTCATATTTTCATATGCAATGGTAAATCTTGGAATATTATAAATTACTTTCAACTGTTTTTTAACATATAAAGCTATTCAAACATGTTCACCGGTTTTATTGGTGGATTCACCATACAAATCATGTATAGCGCCCCCTAGCGACCCACCACGAGCATGTTGATGTCAATGTACTTGATACAAGTGATACTGTTTTCAATGTAAATGACCTTATAAAAGACAAATGAAAGAAAATGATGAAAGCATGACTGGAATAAGTCAACATTAACTGATGTCGAATGGTCACCATTTTTTCCACACATGTTCATGTGTTGCAAAAAGCATACAAGTTTTTTACTACAGTCATTATTTTCTGCATTAGCTGCAGTATGGAGTGTAAATTCACATGGGTCAAATGACACATTACCATAGCTGTCAAAGTTTGCTGTTGTTAAATTTAAATCATTTGTTTCAAATGCACAGCTTGTATCTATGGCTGAATCATATTTTCTCAATTTTCTTTTGCTTGATGTTGCTTCTATATCGTGGGACATTTCGAGTGATTTTCTATATCGAGCCTCACACATCCTACAAATACAGTCATCATCTTTGAATACATATGCATTTTTGACAAAAATATAAAACAGTGGTTGATTTCGCCCCTGTGAGAGGTGCCAGTAGCGCTTGGTGACATCTTCTCGTTTACAGTTTATGAAAGGGCTTAGTGGTCTGATTTCATACACCCCACAGGGCTTTCAAAATTTTTCAAATGTACCAGTACTACTTTTTCTTAAAAATTGAACATTTTTCATGAATATCTCATACAGTATGTGGCCAAAAGTATTGCCACATGTAAACAAATCCATATATAATCAACCAAAACCATATTTTTTCAAAAAAATATTGTGAAGTCATTTCTGGATAGATTTTAACAAATTCTACACCAAACATTCAGAATTGTCTATATTTTGACTGTTTATTTGCTCATTATGTTGATATGAGTGGTTTTTATTTGTACATAATTTAAATATAACAAATACAAATTGACTTTGATTTTCCTATATATTTCAACTAAAAATAAATCCTAAAAATTAACAATCCTGTTTAAATTATCTACAAATAAAAACCACTCAGTCATATAAACACAATGAGCAAATAAACATGCTGTACAACATTCTTTGAAATTAGGAGGTATCAATTACCATTTTAAGTGGGTATCTGGTACTGTCCCTTACTAAAAGGCCTGCACCTGTTGACAGTTTAACTTTGGTGGCATATTTCAGAAAAGGGGAATGCATATAACCAAGTTCGGGTTGTAGTTGTGAACCCACGCGATTGACAGAATGGCCCCCGGGGATAAATGCATCGAATTTCTAGACAATTTGCATTGTACATCAACATAGTGTGTTTTACCTCACATGCCTACCGTTATTCCATTGTTTACATGTGTAAATATTGATTGTACGAGCAAAATGGGAGGAGCAAATTGTTCAACCTTGACATTCTGTCAGATGCAAAAAGTGTAAACATACGCGACAAAAAAAAATTACGATTTTCCGAGGTAAAGAAAAAAAAAGTTTTTTTTACATTCATCGCAGACCGATTTTATACCAGACGGAAAATCATGACCATTAATGAATATAAATGTGATTTTTAATCATATTTCAATCATTTTCATTTGTTTAATAGAAGAAAAACGTAGTTTTCCAAGTACGTATAATTGTTTGGGTTTGTAAAGCGCCATCTAGCGGAAAATATTTACGATTATCTCCCTTGGATTTTTAAATATTCCACGGACCGGAAAATTAGAATTTTTACGAGTCTGCTCTTCAACTGATTTATTATTATTATTATCAGAATAACAACGTAGATATTACAATTAGCGTGGACGACACGTTTCTGTAATAATCTTCAATAGATTGGTTCAATGTCAAAAGATTGGAAAGCCAAATAATTTAAAGTTTTGGGAACAATAAAACAGAAAGGCCTAAACAGGATAGCCAACATCGGCTAAGATCACCTATGACTGAAGGAGGAGAACATTAGTTTTATCAGCTAAGATCACCTATGACTGAAGGAGGAGAACATTAGTTTTATCAGCTAAGATCACCTATGACTGAAGGAGGAGAACATTAGTTTTATCAGCTAAGATCACCTATGACTGAAGGAGGAGAACATTAGTTTTATCAGCTAAGATCACCTATGACTGAAGGAGGAGAACATTAGTTTTATCAGCTAAGATCACCTATGACTGAAGGAGGAGAACATTAGTTTTATCAGCTAAGATCACCTATGACTGAAGGAGGAGAACATTAGTTTTATCAGCTAAGATCACCTATGACTGAAGGAGGAGAACATTAGTTTTATCAGCTAAGATCACCTATGACAGAAGGAGGAGAATATTAGTTTTATCAGCTAAGATCACCTATGACAGAAGGAGGAGAACATTAGTTTTATCAGCTAAGATCACCTATGACAGAAGGAGGAGAACATTAGTTTTATCAGCTAAGATCACCTATGACAGAAGGAGGAGAACATTAGTTTTAATAAAAATTACATTATTGAGGAACTGTACATTTCAATAATAAATATATTTATCACATATTTTGTTGCAATATGTTCGTTTTTGCATGTCCAATAATAATGTCATTATTTTACACTGAGCGACAGCGAGGTGTAAAATCTTGACAAATATAATGCCTACCCATGTTATTTTCTCTATACTTATTTCAACATGGATAGGCATTATATTTGTCAATATTTTACCCTTACATATCAGTGACTCAGAATGGTAGTTACACTTTATATGTTGAAACTTTAAACAACACAGGCATTTAATTCATTACAGACTGAATTAAATTAAAGTTAACTGTGAACATCAATTTCTCTTCAAATTTATCTTCTTTTTTTTGTTTTCCTTTCTGCAAAAATTGTTTTTTGCTGACAAATTCAGAATTAACCCATATGTACATACATGTATCCTTTTTTTAGCTCACCTACCATCACTTTTCGTCTGTCGTCCGTCGTCTGTCATCCGTTCGTCAACATTTCACATTTTAATCTTCTCCTCAAAAACCACTGGGCCAATTGCAACCAAACTTTGGTGGAATGGTCCTTGGATGGCCCCCTTCCAAAAGTGTGTCCAGTGATCCCAACTTCCAACCAAGATGGCAGCCAAGCTAAAGATATAAAAAGGAGGGATGAAATTTTAATTGTCCATTGCTGCTTTAGTATAAGTCAAAATGAGCTCAAATTTTAACTGCAGCTACATGACAAGGAGTAGTTTAACATATATTATGTTTTTTTCTGTGACATTTTTCTGTCAGCCGATTTATACCAATTATGCAAACTAGGCATATTTTGATAAAAGATCACATTTAAATCTTCTCTGAAACCGCTGAACCAAATTAAAGCAAATTTTGCTGGGATGGTCCTTGGGTGGTCCCCTTTCAAAATTGTGTCCGACAGCCCCGCCCTCCATTCAAGATGGCTGCTGTTACAAAAAATAGACATTTCTTCAATTGTCCATTGCTGCTTTAGTATAAGTCAAAATGAGCTCAAATTTTAACTGCAGCTACATGGCAAGGAGTAGTTTAACATATATTCTGGGTTTTTCTGTGAAATTTTTCTTTCAGCCGATATATACCGATTATGCAAATTAGGCATATTTTGATAAAAGATCACATTTAAATCTTCTCCTCTGAAACCACTGAACCAAATTAAACCAAACCTGGCAGGGATGGTCCCTGAGTGGGTCCCTTTCAAAATTGTGTCCGACAGCCCCGCCCTCCATTCAAGATGGCTGCTGTTACTAAAAATAGAAATTTCTTCAATTGTCCATTGCTGATTTAGTATAAGTCAAAATGAGCTCAAATTTGAAATGCAGCTACATGACAATGAGTAGATTAACATATATTCTTGGTTTTTCTGTGAATTTTTTCTTTCAACCGATTTATACTGATTATACAAATTAGACAAATTTGGCTGGGATGGTCCTTGGGTGGTCCCCTTTCAATATTGTGTCCGACAGCCCCGCCCTCCATTCAAAATGGCTGCTGTTACTAAAAATAGAAATTTCTTTAGTTGTCAATTTCCACTTTTTTACAAATCAAAATGAACTCAAATTTTAACTGCAGCTATATGGCAATAAGTAGTTTAACATATATTCTGGGTTTTTCTGTGAGATTTTTTCAGCCAGTTTATTCCGTTTAGGAATATTATGAGATAAAAATCACATCAAAATCTTTTGCTCAGAAATTTGAGTTGAAATGATCTTTGGGTGGCCCACTTTCAAAATTATGTGTAACACCCCCATTTTCGATTAACTTTAGATGTCAAATTGAAAACCAGGTGAGCGATTACAGGCTCCTGGGAGCCTCTAGTTATGTAAATATGTCTTGTTTGATGATGAATGTTTTTTCAGAAGCGTTTCTTATATTGTGAGTGTCTTGTTTATAAGTGTACACAACTATTTTGTGTTTCAATGGTTTATTAATTTATTTAACCTGGAATATGTCATTATTATGAATTATGATAGTTTTGATTAATTAATTATGCTATTAAAATATAATGCTGTAAAATGTATGAACCTGATGGTTACTGTGTTACCCATTTCTAAGTTTGGTATTGTTTCTAGTTATGTTATAAAATATGCCCTACTGATAGCTGGTATTGAGTCTAATCCAGGTCCACAATTGAATAATAAAAAAAATATAAAAATAATACACAATAATGTATGTAGTTTACTACCTAAATTAGACCTGATTGAACATGAATTTCAAGAGTATGATGTTATTTGTATATCTGAATCACGTCTTGATAAATCTATTGATAATGATAAAATAAAATTAAAGAGTTTCCAAAATCCAGATAGACTAGATAGAAATAGTCACGGTGGAGGTGTGGCTATATATGTGAAAAATAGTTTATATTACAAAGTATGTACTGATTTATCAATTAATAACTTAGAAATACTTTGGGTCAAAATCTGAAATAGTAATAAAGACAAATTGTTAGTTGGTGTTATATATAGGCCTCCAAATTCTAATTTACATATATGGGAGTTATTCTGTGAGTCTGTAGATAAAGCTCTTGATTCTGATTTACCACTTTTTTTAGTTGGTGACTAAAATTGTGACATGTTGTCAAACTCCAGTAACTATTTTAAAAAGATATTAAATCATTTAAATTTGGAAAATGTAGTATTTGAAGCTACAAACTTTACTACTTAGACAGGAACTTGTATTGATCTATGTATAACTAACCGAAAAAAATTGATTAACTCAGTGGATGTCCTTACTCCAGTATGCAGTACCCATGCTCCTGTCTTAGCTGAAATTTCATTCAAAACTTTTAAGCAACACTCTTTTAAAAGGCAAATAAGAAATTATAATGCTGCTGACATTGAAGGGCTTGTTGATGAACTGAATATTATAAATTGGGATGATCTAGTTTTCAATTCTGATAATATTAATGATGTGTTTTCTAATTTTCTTAAAATTTTAGATGATGCCATTAAAAAATACATACCTACCAAGACTATTACAGTTCGACCAAATGATAAACCATTCATGAATAATAAAATTAGAAACAAGATCAGACAACGTAACAGAATTCATTATAAAGCTAAAACTACAAACAACCCTGATCATTGGAAAATTTTTTGAAAAATCAGGAATGAAGTTATTGATTTAGTGAGAAAAGCAAAGGACGAATATAAAGATAAACTTACCTCTAATCTTTTAAACAAGGATATACTTCTTGGGAAATGGTGGAGAATTGCTAAATCCATATCAAATTTTACTAAAGCCAGAGACCCACCCCCATTTTTGGAACATGATGGCCAAATTTTTATTCACCCTTCTGATAAAGCTGAAATTCTAAATACTCATTTTTAGCTCGACTTTTCAAAGAAAAAAGGTCGAGCTATTGTCGTCACTCCGGCATCAGCGTCTGGGTCGGTTAAGTTTTTGGTTAAGTTTTAGGTTAAATTTTCGGTTAAGTTTTTTGTCAGAGTCCATTTCTCAAAACCTATCAAAGGTATCCATTTGAAACTTGGAATACTTGTTCACTATCAAAAGAGGAACCAATTACAACAAGGCAGATGACCTTGTGATTTGTATATTCAAAGTTATCTTTCCTTGTTTCGACATAGTACATAGAAATTGGAATATTTTTTTTAGCATAATTAAAATTTCTCAATAACTATCAAAGGTATTAACTTGAAACTCAATACACTTGTAGAAAGTGTTGACCCCAATCTGTTGACAATAGAAGACAACTCCATCCAGCATTTTATTTGAGTTATTCCCCCTTTTTGACTTAGAATTTCTTCAAAAAATGCAATTTCTCAATAATTATGATAGGCAGTGAAATGAAACTCGACACTATCAAATGGCTTTGTAAATTGCTTGCAGTTTAATATCAGATACGAAAAAGTCGAGTGCTCTTGTTCTAATATAGCTAACATTGATAATGAACCAGTTATTTCTGCTAATGTTGCACCTCTGCCATGTCCTTTGAATGAATTTATTATAACAGAACAGGAAATTTTAGACCAGTTTAACATTTTAAGTGTAAATAAACCAGCTGGCCCTGATGGTGTCAGTCCTAGATTACTAAAAGATATTGCTTATTCAATTTCTAAGCCACTAACAAAATTTATCAACATGTCTCTCTCAATTAAACAGATTCCTATCTTATGGAAGATAGCTCATGCAAGTCCAATATTTAATGGTAAAGGTAATCCACATTCATCCCAAAACTATCACCCTATATCAGTAACCAGCATAGTATGTAAAATTATGGAAAAAATTATATTTAAACATTTATTTAATCATATGAAAACAAATAATATCTTGTCAAAGTGTCAATCTGGCTTTCAACCAAATGACTCAACTGTTAATCAACTGATTGAAATATATCATAATATTATTAGTAATATGGATAAGGGGAGGGATGTAAGATTTGTTTTTTGTGATGTTTCCAAGGCCTTTGACAAAGTTTGGCATAAAGGCCTTCTTTTCAAACTTAAGCTGACTGGAGTTAACGAACAACTAATATCATGGATTGAAAGTTACCTCTCAGATCGTCAACAAAAAGTTGTCTCAGAAGGTTTCTCTTCAACTCTTAAGGGTATTAATGTGTGTGTTCCCCAAGGTTCTGTTTTGGGCTCGTTCCTTGTTTATATTAATGATATTGTGAATGATATAAATAATGACATCCGGCTTTTTGCAGATGATACTTTCCTATTTGTAGTAATAGAAAATGATCATGCTGCAGCAGCAACTTCTCTGACAGAAGACTTGAATGTTATTTCCAACTGGGCTAAGAAATGGGCAGTTCAATTTAATCCTCAAAAACAAAACATATTGTATTTAGTAGAAGGGGCAGGGTCTAAGCACCCACCTGTATATTTTGGACTAAATGGAGATGAAATTGATGAAATAGATAATTACTGTTATCTTGGAATAACATTTCAATCATCAGCTACATGGAAAAAAACATAGATGATATTTATAAAAAAGCATGCTCTCGTTTATTTTTACTTAGACAAGTTAAACATTTATTAGATAGATATTCCCTTATACATATATATTTTGCATTTATTAGACCCGTTTTAGAATATGGTGATGTAGTATGGGGTAACTGCACTAAAAACGAATCCGATTTATTGGAAATTGTACAAATAGAAGCTGGTCGAATTATAACCGGTCTACGATGTAATTCCTCTAGACAAAAACTATGCCATGAATTGGGGTGGGAAACACTAGAAAATAGACGGAATAATCACAAACTAATATTATTTTATAAAATACTAAATGGGTTAACACCTGCATACCTTGATGAGTTGGTTCAACCATATCTACCTAGACAATCAGGATATAAATTAAGAAATGAAAATAATACATTCCATCCACCATTTTCCAGAAGAAGTTCTTTTTATGATAGTTTTATCCCTTTCACTATAAGACTATGGAATACTTTGCCCCTAACTATTACTGAATCTCCAAGTTTAAATATCTTTAAACATAGATTCTATGAAACTTGGGACATCAATGCACATTATAATTTTGGAATAAGGAAGTTTAACATAATTCATTGTCAATTAAGAAATGAGGCTAGTAAATTGAAGGCACATTTATTTAATGATTTTTTATCTGATAATACTAACTGTCCAAACTGTAGTGGTCCATTAGAAGATAACAACCATTTTTATCTAACTAATTTTTGCTTAACTGTCCTAAATTTAATAACTTAAGATTGATCTTATTATTACATGGAAATAGATCATTTTCATATGATCTAAATACAGAAATATTTCAAGTTGTACACAAGTTCAAAATTCGCACTCATCGTTTCATTTAAGATGCTTCTTTTTTCAATTGCACTCTTCCCATTATACCTTTATTTTGCTTTATTTTATAGTTCTTATATTATTGATATAATTGTTATATACTTTTTTACTGAATGTATGCCTTGTACATGTAAAAGGAGAGAGCGTGTATAGGCATAGCCTGTTGCTCAATCCTATTCATTTAGTTGTGAATAAAATATGCTTAAAACTAAAACTCTCTTAAGGATTTATTTTCGCAATTTGTCAGTTCAAAGATCTTTTTTGCAATATAAAAGTCAGTGCTTGGAAAAAGTCAATGTAAAATATGTGATAAAAAGATTATGACATGGAATTTTCCATATCGTCCCCGTTCATGGCAAGATGTGCTCGATACAACATTATGTGATGAAATTTGTCAGTGACTTGCGACAGGTTGATGGTTTTCTCTCTGTACTCCGATTTCCTCCACCAATAAAACTGGCCACCACAGCATAACTGAAATATTGTTGAAAGTGGCATTAAACACCATAAGCCAAACCAAACTGATGGCCTTGATACAATCAGGAGAGGCAACAGTAATCAGATAATTTTCTCTTGTCTGTACTTTTTATCATTCTCATTTCAGAACTGGAAGTTTGATTGCTGACCATGCTGTTGTGTCTAACCAGACTAATTCTCACCCTAATGTTATAGCAGCTGTTGATAACTTAGTAAATGGTGGCAGTACAGTCACAATTCTAGGAGTTTCTGCAGGGGCTACATCTGCCTCTATAACAAGTGGCACAAATATAAGTAAGTTGGTGACTGTATTTGTAACTTGTTGGACACACTCCTTCTCTACAACTGCTGTTTGATACCTTAAGATTGGTCATTTGAGATATGGCCTCTGATCATGACCTCTACTGGATATTTGTTGATGCAATTTGGGTATGGTAAAATAATTTTTATTTTCCAACAACATAGATTTTATCCAAATCACCTGTTTCTCAATTACCTAAGCAACCCAAGAAACTTAACTTATGGTTCCTTGTTAGTTACAAAGCTCATTTGTCCAGGTGGTGGGGGAGAAGCAAATGAGGCACCAAATACTCCCTTTTCTACAACTTGACTTGCAACCTACAATGATTTATTAGTTTATGCATGTAGTTTCAATGTTATTTAAATAAATATATAATCTTTATACCGGTATTCATATAGGGCCATCGTGGTCATGATCGTATGGTAGTTGGATTTACAACTACCTATGCAATCAGTGCCTATCACCACTGGTGTTGTGAGTTCGAATCTCGATCAGGGCGAAGTGTACAACATTATGTGATAAAGTTTGTCAGTGACTTGCGACAAATCGGTGGTTTTCTCCTGGTCCTCCGGTTTCCTCCACCAATAAAACTGACCCGCCGCGATATAGCTGAAATATTATTGAAAGTAGTATTTAACACCATCAAGCAAACAATTTAGCCTAAAGCATTATTGGGTAAAATTATTTTTTTTCAAATTCAACAAATTATAACAAAAAAATGAATGTGATTCTAACAAGTAATCCAGTACTTCTACATATTTATTTTGTGTTATTTCAGTAGATGACTCTACTTGTCTCTAGTTGACTAGTTGTCTCTAGTTGACTCTACTTGTCTCTAGTTGACTCTACTTGTAACTAGTTGACTCTACTTGTCTCTCTTGTCTCTAGTTGACTCTAGTTGTCACTAGTTGACTCTACTTGTCTCTGTTTAGTAGCCATGATTCTAACAAGTATAGTATAAATGTTGTTGTTTATTTTGTAGCTAATGTTGACCAATCAACTACAGCATGTAGCTCATTTAATCAAGTATTCGACTGTCCAACAAATCAAGGATGTGCTATAAATAGTGTAAATGGTGTCCCATATTGTGCGTAAGTAATTATTTAAATTTATGCAGATATTTTAAAGGGGCTCGGTCAAGATTCATAGGTGTCTGACAAATTCCTCAAGACCATTTACACATTTCTGTCTCGATTCTAACGTAGCTTTTTTTCCCCCAGGTTTTTGTAGGAGTTTCTTCCCTTTAATGTGGACAAAGGTCCATTTCTTGTAAAGTTCAATGAAAATAACAAATATTTTTCCAATATTCTGTATAAAATTTAAATGTTGTAACAGCTTGTGAATTTTTTATTTGATTTGAAATGACCCTCTGATTTTCTACAATGTCCGAATATCTATACATTTTATGAAATTTTTACATTTATATAATCAAAATCTTTGTCATATCCATTGCTCTTGCCTGGAAAGGGAACCATTTCGTCCACCATAATGAAAATAACTCATTAAAATGTCAAATAAAACTTAATTTTAGAATCAAATCTGAAATGTGTAAATAGTCTATTAGGTTGTAAGATTTCTGGTAAATTACTAAATCAGAGTTAAGAGATTTCTGGTAAATGATTAAATCAGAGATATGAGATTTCTGGTAAATTACTAAATCAGAGTTATGAGATTTCTGGTAAATTACTAAATCAGAGTTGTGAGATTTCTGGTAAATTACTAAATCAGAATTATGAGATTTCTGGTAAATTACTAAATCAGAGTTGTAACATTTCTGGTAAATTACTAAATCAGAATTAAGAGATTTCTGGTTAATTATTAAATCAGAATTATGAGATTTCTGGTTAATTACTAAATCAGAATTATGAGATTTCTGGTCAATTAGTAAATCAGAATTATGAAATTTCTGGTAAATTACTAAATCAGAATTATGAGATTTCTGGTAAATTATTAAATCAGAATTATCAGATTTCTGGTAAATTACTAAATCAGAATTATGAGATTTCTGATAAATTACTAAATCAGAATTATGAGATTTCTGGTAAATTACTAAATCAGAGTTGTGAGATTTCTGGTAAATTACTAAATCAGAGTTATCAGATTTCTGGTAAATTATTAAATCAGAGTTATCAGATTTCTGGTAAATTAATAAATCAGAATTATGAGATTTCTGGGAAATTATTAAATCAGAATTATGAGATTTCTGGTAAATTACTAAATCAGAATTAAGAGATTTCTGGTGAATTATTAAATCAGAATTATGAGATTTCTGGTAAATTACTAAATCAGAATTATGAGATTTCTGGTCAATTACTAAATCAGAATGATGAGATTTCTGGTAAATTACTAAATCAGAGTTGTAACATTTCTGGTAAATTACTAAATCAGAATTAAGAGATTTCTGGTTAATTATTAAATCAGAATTATGAGATTTCTGGTTAATTACTAAATCAGAATTATGAGATTTCTGGTCAATTACTAAATCAGAATTATGAAATTTCTCGTAAATTACTAAATCAGAATTATGAGATTTCTGGTAAATTATTAAATCAGAATTATGAGATTTCTGGTAAATTACTAAATCAGAATTATGAGATTTCTGATAAATTACTAAATCAGAATTATGAGATTTCTGGTAAATTACTAAATCAGAGTTGTAACATTTCTGGTAAATTACTAAATCAGAATTAAGAGATTTCTGGTTAATTATTAAATCAGAATTATGAGATTTCTGGTTAATTACTAAATCAGAATTATGAGATTTCTGGTCAATTAATAAAACAGAATTATGAAATTTCTGGTAAATTACTAAATCAGAATTATGAGATTTCTGGTAAATTATTAAATCAGAATTATGAGATTTCTGGTAAATTACTAAATCAGAATTATGAGATTTCTGATAAATTACTAAATCAGAATTATGAGATTTCTGGTAAATTACTAAATCAGAGTTGTGAGATTTCTGGTAAATTACTAAATCAGAGTTATCAGATTTCTGGTAAATTATTAAATCAGAGTTATCAGATTTCTGGTAAATTAATAAATCAGAATTATGAGATTTCTGGTAAATTATTAAATCAGAATTATGAGATTTCTGGTAAATTACTTAATCAGAATTAAGAGATTTCTGGTGAATTATTAAATCAGAATTATGAGATTTCTGGTCAATTACTAAATCAGAATTATGAGATTTCTGGTCAATTACTAAATCAGAATGATGAGATTTCTGGTAAATTACTAAATCAGAATTATGAGATTTCTGGTAAATTACTAATTCAGATTTATGAGATTTCTGGTAAATTACTAAATCAGAATTATGAGATTTCTGGTAAATTAATAAATCAGAGTTGTGAGATTTCTGGTGAATTAATAAATCAGAATTATGAGATTTCTGGTAAATTACTAAATCAGAATTATGAGATTTCTGGTGAATTACTAAATCAGAATTATGAGATTTCTGGTAAATTACTAAGTCAGAGTTATGAGATTTCTGGAGAACTACTCAATCAGCACAACAAGATATCTGGCTTTGAGAATCAGGCCAAGATGGCCATCATTGCTGAAAAATCTTTAATATCATAACTTCTACATTTTAGCAGAAATTAGCAAATTATAAAAATCTTATTGAGCATTTTATTTGAACAATTATGCAGAATAATCATATATCAATATCTATCAATATCTGAAACAACACAACAAAATTGGACCAATCTTGGTAAAGATGGCATTTGTTTGGTTCTTGTTTAATGTACTATTTGACAGCCTACACCAGTCTTTCAACAAGGATGTAATAAATAAAATTAGAATCCATCAGGAACCTATATGAATACCAAATCATCTATCATCTACATGTATTATATTTTTTTAAATGTTTTTATTTCAGGCCATTGCAAAGTACTGGTACGTATTATGTTAATTGTGATTCTTTCAAAAAATTGGTTTAGGTTTTTGATGTTTAATGCAACTTTCAACAATATTTCAGTTATCTTACAGGCAGAACAATAGGGAAAGAATTTATTTTAATTATTTTCATCACCTTGTTTTCTCTTATTTCAACATTATTAGAAATACATGTAAAAAAAGAACATTAAGAAACTTAAGAAGATAATTATAATACAGAGGTTTACATGTAGAGAATAAGGAGAATCGACCATTTACACATTTCCTACATTGATTTTAAAATTATACATTTTACTGGAGTTAATTCCCTTTAATGTGGACAAAGGGCACCCTTTCATACACAGTTCAATGAAAATAACATATATTTTCCCCTATATTCTGTTGTAGCAACTTGTGGATTTTCTGTTTGCTATGAAATTATCCTTTCATTTTTTACAAGGTTCAATATTTACAAATTACAAGAAAATTATATTCAAATTGGTTGTCCTTTTCTTTACTCATGCTAGATCGGATACCATTTTGCCGGTTGTAAGGGAAGTAACTGGGTATAAAAACATATAACTTAAGAATCAAATCAGCAATGGGAAAAATATCTGTTCTGTTTAAATATCATATATTTTTTAACATCATGTCAAGATAATCTCATATTTTGAACTGAAGTAAAATGTCCTGATATTTATATTTCATCTTTAACTCATCAGATCCAAAGGATGCCACGATATAGCTGAAATACTGATAAAGTTGGCGTTAAACACCAATCAATCAGTCAAGTGAATGTTTCATCAATCATATTTTTTATATATTTTAAATCATGTCTACAGTATACAGTAATACAGTGGAACTTGTGCAATCCGACACCTGAGTTTTCCGACATCCTGTGACATCCGACAAAAATTTATGGTCCCAAAGTATTTCCGTTACCTAAAATGAAACCTGAGTATTGCGACATCCTCTACAATCCGACACATTTCCTTGGTCCCTTGGTATGTCGGATAATACAGGTTCCACTATATTATATCCATTAGATCACAAACTATATTTCACACTCTTTTCTATAAATAGTAGTTTAATTTAGTTTAAGCATATTTATTTGTCATAAAGGGATCGGACACAAATTATACAATTTAGTTTGCCGTCTCTGTTATTTACATGATATACATACATTGACATATACTGAAATAAACTACATTTAACGTTGCAACAGTTGGTGACAGAAATAAAACAGACATGTAAACTTCAGTGAAATAAGTACACATTTCGAGTACATCTTTTCATGATAGGAAGTATGAGAGAGGATATTAAGATTAGTTGTGTTTGACTGATTAATTTTCTTTAAGTAGCTTTCGCTTTCAAAAAAATAAAAAGAAATTGAATGAGATAAAAGAACAAAATAAAGAGAGGAGAAAAAAGAAACATGTTTGCAATCCTGATATAGTAATTTCAAAATTTAGGCAATGAAGCACTCCGTTTCTTTGATAAATAATTGAACTTGCTGGAAAACAGAGCTGTTAGTTTCATGACTTTCGCCTTCATCGCCATAAAGTAATACATTTAATACAAAAGGTATATTTATTAATTCTATATTATTTTTCAACTTATTTCGTGCAGTAGCATATTTTGTGCAGTATAAAATATAATGTTCAGCAGTTTCAGGACCAGCTCCACATGCACAAATTGGATTTTCTATAAGATTACTTCTGAAAAGATCTGATCTTAAAGAACTACATTTTTGGCGTAATCTGGCATGAAGTATATTCAGTTTTCTATTGCCGGTGAAGTGATATGTTGGAGGCCGGGGGAATTGAATGTATTTTAGTTTTAATTTCATTTTAAAAATATGTACAGACGGGGAATTGCGTATAATTATGTCTAGATCATTCCAAAGTTTGAGGGTTGCTGTGAAAAAATATTTCTGGTAAAGAGTAAGACGTGATAGAGGTGTGGTATAATGTTCACTAGGTAAAGAGTAAGATGTGATAGAGGTGTGGTATAATGTTGACTAGGTAAAGAGTAAGACATGATAGAGGTATGGTATAATGTTGACTAGGTAAAGAGTAAGACATGATAGAGGTGTGGTATAATGTTGACTAGGTAAAGAGTAAGACGTGATAGAGGTGTGGTATAATTTTGACTAGGTAAAGAGTAAGACGTGATAGAGGTGTGGTATAATGTTGACTAGGTAAAGAGTAAGACATGATAGAGGTGTAGTATAATGTTGACTTGGTAAAGAGTAAGACATGATAGAGGTGTGGTATAATGTTGACTAGGTAAAGAGTAAGACATGATAGAGGTGTGGTATAATGTTGACTAGGTAAAGAGTAAGACATGATAGAGGTGTGGTATAATGTTGACTAGGTAAAGAGTAAGACGTGATAGAGGTGTGGTATAATTTTGACTAGGTAAAGAGTAAGACGTGATAGAGGTGTGGTATAATTTTGACGACTTCACAAGTTATAGTTAATAGATTCAGAGACAAGTGGTGGCATCAGATCAGTCAAATATTCCGGACACAGGCCTTGGGTTATTTTGTAAAATAGAACAAGTTTTCGCTGTATAAGGAGTAATACCACTAAATAATCCCCCATAGCATTCGACGTTAAATAAAATCTTTTAGGGGTTTTCCGTAGCAGGAGATTCCGAATATTAGCTCGGAAAATACAGTTCGGAGTATTCGGACTTTTCCGAATGAGAAAAAAAATATTTTCGTGAAAAAACAGAGGATTTTGATGAATTTCCATATTTTTTCCGCATATAATTCGGAAATCTGTTCGGAATTGTCCGAATACTCCGAATGAGCTCGGAAAAAAATTCGGAATTGTGCGAATACTCCGAATGAGCTCGAAAAAAAATTCGGAATTGTCCGAATACTCCGAATCGACCTCGGAAAAAAATTCGGAATTCCGAATTAAGGTCGGAAACTACCACCCTTATTCGGAAAATATTGTCAGATTCGGAAATTATTCCAAGCTAGCTCGGAGAAAATTTTCGCATTAGCTTTGCCACTTTTGGTGCAATTTCTGAACTTCATTCGGAAAAAAATTCCGAACTTCATTCGGAAAACATTTCCGAACTGCATTCGGACAAAAATTCTGTATAAATTTGTTTATACATAAATTTCCATAAAATCAGAAAAAGTAGATTTATGTCTGACAATGAAATCATTTAACATAATATACTTTTTGTTTTATTTTAATTCTTCAAAGAAAAAACAATGTCCACTATCTTTGTAAAAAAGTGTTTTTGGCACTATTGTCTAAGTAGATATCTAATTTTAAAGCTCCTTGAACAGGTTTGGCTTTAAGGCTTCTGCCAACTTCCCAGTAACATCCTTTTTAGATACATGTGGCCACCTTTTACCAATAATATCTGAAAAAGAAAGATTTTTTGTAATGCATGTAAATATCAAAGCATGTTTTTTTTATTCGTGCTTATCACTATCAGTATCAGTTTATAATGTGATTTTGTTTCATATACATTTATTGCACATCCACTCAGATTGAAATATTATTTGTTGTTATTTTACATCATGTACAGGAATATCAATTATATTAATTAATATTTTTAAACATTTGAAAGCTTATATCAACTTCCCTACATTAACATGTCTATCTCTTTCTCTCATAATTTGTTTACGACTTAGAAAATGTGATGTCATTTAATCATTTGCAGCGTAGAAGACAAATCCTGGACATTTTATTTCTATATGGGGCTATAATGGTCATAATCGTATGCAAGTTGCAATTACCTATGCAAAACTTGCAACCCTGCTTATGGTGAGGTGTACTCGATAGAACATCAATATCAAATTCACTTGCAGTATTATGTCAATTTTCTCAAATAATTTTGAACGAAATAATGTTATGTTTTGGTAATATATTGCCTTTTTAATGATTTATATGTAACAGAGAAGACATCGTAACTTTATTACTTGTGTCTAATTCATTGTCAATAAAATATGTCTTGAGTAAAGTACAACATTATATGACAAAGTTAGTGACTTATGACAGGTCGTGGTTTTCTCCAGGTCCTATGGCTTCCTTCACCAATAAAAGTGACTGCCACAATGTAACTAAAATACTATTGAAAGTGGTGTTAAACATCATGATCATAAGTTCATAACCCTCTTTTACTATATGCAAGTATTAAACTAAAATACATTTAACAAAAACTGGTTTTTATGGTAGATATTTTCATTCTTCTATCATTCATATTGCATTTATTAACATGATAGTTATCAAGAATTCATAATGGCAGCTCCCTTAAGAGTAGAAGACAATCGAATGACAAATGCATGCCAATGTATAATTTACCTGATGTTTATTCCACAACTAGTACTGTACCTAGTACCGCAAATTTACAAGTTGTTGCTGCATGTTCTATGTGATTATCTGTAAATACTGGTTCTCAATCTTGGTGGTATTGAGTTGATTCTGTAGACATTGTATTTGTTGGTTGTTGCGAGTGACCTCCTCTTGTAGAATGGTACAATCTACACATACTTCGTGATTTTGCGTGCTGGTTGAAGGCTCTGGAGACATTAGGATGTCCATAGATTCTTTGAAGAGTTGACTTGCTGGTAAGTAACTATAATATAATTGTATTTTCATTAAGTTTTAGGATAAATAATTGTAAACAAAGCTAATAATCAATTTAGAAATACAAATACTACATGTAATAACTACCATTATTATATGACTTCAGATAATGTCTTTTCGACGTAATGCACGGTGAATATAACATTCCAACATCTTGCACCATACGAAACCAAAGAAAACGTCATTATAAAATCAACATATAAAATGTGTCATATAATAAAACAATTAATGACTTTCAATTCGATGGATACCAGGATTTATTAACCCAAGAATAATACATTTGGCCGTGGTAAATATAATGTTCCTGGGTTAATAAATCATTGTATCCACCTCATTAAAAGTCATTAATTGTATATTATCTTTTTCTACTTATGATTTTACAACCAACTTGCGACTGAAATTTAAAAAAAAATAATCTTGATCTGTTGACGTCTTGACAATATGTTTTTCAATTACACTTTTTTTCATTCAAAGTGAATCAGTACAATGTAAGTCTTCAATAAAGATAAAACTTACCTTTCTTCTTTAAGTTGTTGTTGTACATGTAAGTCAGTCAGTTCCAGTTCCTGTGCAACTGTCTTTAAAGTTTTTCTGAAATATTTGTTTCAATATTTAGTGTTTGACATAACTAGTTGCTGCTTCTTTACTGATTATTGGTTTCCTAAGTAAGGTGTACTTGTGCATTATTTTTTGTCAACAAGCTTGTTTTTTATGTTTCAGTTACTATATAATATTGGAAATTGTTGGGTATGTATAATGTATAGATACAGTATGGGTGGGACTAAAATTCACGAGAAAGCTTTGCTTTCGAGTTAATTTTGTCCTACCCATGCTGTATCTATACATACCCATCATTTCCAATATAGTAAGTCACATGTACCTTGGTCATTCGACTTTCCTTTGTTAAAAGTGTGATGATGAAATGGCAAATGCCTTGACTCCTCCTATGTGATACATTTATGTGCAGATATCATCACACTTTTAACAATGGAAAGTCGAATGACCATGGTACATGTACATTGGGTAATATAGGATAAAGTTTGATTTAACACATTAGCATTGGCTTAAAGACAAAATCAATGCCAGAAAGTTTCAAAATCTTAATTCTTGTGCATATTCTGCTAGTACATGTATACTTCAAAATTTACATAGTAAGAATAGTTTATATAAATTAAACCAGCTTATATTACAATATATACATAATATATACACAATCTTCTTTTTTTTTTTTTTTTACATGTTTCTTTTTTTAACCTGGGTCCATTCGCCCTTATTTTGGTCAATAAAGAAAGTCATGAGTCTCACTTGTAAAAAAAAATAGTGAGTTCTAACTTAGAATCTAAGCACAATTAATGAGTCCAGGATTCGCCCAAACGAGTTGCAAGCATCTCTGGTTGGGTTAGGGTTAGTTTTGTATTATTTTTGATGATAATCCATTTACTGGATTTTATATCAATAAATAATTTGAATTTGGTTGGGAGTAGTTCGCCCCCCCCCTTTTTTTCCCCTAATTTGACCTACATTTGTAAATAACAACACAAGGTAGTTGCATTTCATTTTAAGAAAACTTGTTGAGCCAGATGGGTGTGTAGATAGCTTTTGAGAGATAAATCATCCAGTTCTTGGTCTATACATTGCTATAAATTATATATGATATATGATACTTACGACGAATCATTGATGCATTCCTACTCCTAGATCCTAGGCTAGCTATGTCTGACTGCCTTTACCAAATCTAAAGATTTTGCGAGGCTCTATTATGTTGCTGACATTAAGAAAGTTGCCGGTAATTGGGTTGTCGTTTGTCCATATAATAAATTAAAATATGCGTGATATCTATACTGAACGTAGCGATAATTTTTGTTGTTTACATTTTTTATATTCAAAATATTTACAAAATTGGCGCCTCCCACGCTTCTCGATAATTGGTCGTTGAATCGGATTCCCTGCACTTCGTTAATTTCCGATGCGTGTCTACCAAAGTTTGTTTAATCAACTCATAGATATGGATGTTTAAAGTAATATTAAATATGATCTGTAGTAAAAAAATAAATAAATAAAGAGTTTTAATTTGCTGGATTTTCTTTTTCAACAATATTTATTAAATATATTTCTCCCATAATGCAATTTGTAAACAACCCGCCATCTTTAAATCTGTTAGTTGAAAACACGAACTAGATTTTTCTAGTACTAAAAACGTGTTCTTGGTAGCATCACAGGTAATTTGTTTACAAAACGACTTATGAAGCACACACAGTCAAATCTATTCTGAGACACAAATTTAATCCCAAATGGATTCAAAGGCACTATAAACAACAGAAAATAGTAACCCCCCCCCCCCCCCCCCCCCCCCCCCCCCATTTGACTGGCCAACCTAGCGGTCCTAGGGAATCTAATCATGCAAAGATACCATTTGTAATTAGGTATCGTTTCTTTCATATGAAACTCTTTCTGCTTTAAAGTAACATTTCAAGAGCCTATATATCATAACTTCACCCATTTTCGACGATTTGTTTCACGTTAACTTATGATTGATCTTCTACATCCTACGATGTTTCATCACTCGAGTCGTGATGATTATACATCGGCGCGAACAGACAAGATTAGAAATTCCAAATTGATAAAATAACAACATTTATATACACTGTACATAATAAATAGAAAATTAGAATTTTCAAACTCAAACTCGAAGACAAAGGTAAAAGTATCGCCTATCAATGGAATGTCATTTCCAATTGGATTAGTTTATATAAATAATGATCTAAAAAAATTATCATATATACATTATATTTCAATGACCTCTGCAGTTCGCTATGCAAACAAATTGACACATTTATTTTTTATGTCCTGTCATGAATGCACAAATATAAAAAGCAAAGACTTGGTGTTTATCCATATTGGTCAAGTTCAGTGTTTACTATGATTATTTAGAAAGACATGACATTTCACTGTAATAATCTTTTATATATATATCTATAGAACACCATAAGTTTTATGTAATATTTTAAATGTGTTTTATTTGTTTTCAGCTGGTACAAATTGTATGAAGCCAAAAGAAGATGTTCCCTTGCCCAAGACCCCTTATTATCGCAGGTATGTATTCATTGTGTATTTGTCTATGTTACGCCTGGTACATTTTCCACTGCTTCATGCTTAAGTGTATAGTGCATTATATGGTGTGGTAGTTCATGGGTTTGAGCTCCGGTAAGGTTAAAACAAAGACTATCAAATTGGTTCTTGTGCTCCGCTAATCACACAGCATAATGTTCCAGGTTGGAGAGGCATGCCTTATTCCAGACTGTTAT
Source organism: Bathymodiolus septemdierum (assembly GCA_963383655.1). NCBI lineage: Eukaryota > Metazoa > Mollusca > Bivalvia > Mytilida > Modiolidae > Bathymodiolus > Bathymodiolus septemdierum. The sequence goes on along the minus strand of OY726529.1, from coordinate 2,503,072 downwards.
TTCAGTGATCTGGCACTAAAAATCCAACTAATCGTGTTGGTCTACTACAAAGCAGACACCATCTCATCAAATTGTAACTTGTTCTCGCCATGATATAGCTAAAACGTTGATCACTTGGCATTAAACAACTAAACAATCATTCACTTACTAAATGTATAGATGTATAGTGTCTACAATTTTGGTGATTTGTTCCCATAAATATTTAAACAAGGACTTAATTTAGAGCAAGGTAAAATAATTATAAAATCTGATGATTAAGAAAATAATTGAATTTCTAAATCAATAATTTGTAACTTACACAATATGATTTCAAAATGGAACAAATATATTATGAAAAAAAAAAACTTAATTAGTGCTGGTCATGCAGAAATAAAACATGCAAATTTCTTTTTTAATATATTTAATTTCATATTACTTATAAATTTACATGTATAATTCTATTGTCTGAAGTTGTAATTTGACAGCAGGATACAACTGTAATAATCTACTATATTGTATTAATATGTGAAATCTTTACATTTTGTATATTTAAATGTAATAAGTTATTTTAAGGTTTGTTTTTCTTACATATTTTGTAATTTTATTTCAGGAAAATTGAAGAACAAGATGATCAGTCAGTCATAGAGGAACCACAACATACATATTTTCAATTCAGGAAATATTGACACGTGTGGATCAAGTGTAAATGTCTGTTGAAGACAGAAAAGCACGGCTAAATTTAACTGTAGTACAGACCAATCACTTGTTACAGATAGACATGGACATTTGAAGAAGAACTGGTTGAGCACTTTGTTGAGAGAGATTGAACTGGGACATACTCTTACTCTGAATGTTTGGGAGAATCTTGAGTTGGGGGAAAATCAATGAAAAATTATTAAGACACTTTATTAGATTGAGGTGTTAGGATGTTTATCGCCACTTTTAGCAATCTTTCAGTTGTATCACAGTACATGAAGCTCAGTTTTATTGGTGGAGGAAAACGGGAAAAACCACCGAGCAGGATTTGTATTCTATTTATTTTCTACTTTGTTATCCTATGTTTATGTACTATGAATATTATTATCAGCAAGTAAAAGTTGCCATATTCAGATTTCTTCCTTTTGTTTTTATGAAAAAATGATTTTCTGTGCAATGAGGTTTGCTGAACAATGTTGAAAAGTGTTGTATATACAGTCATACCTGGTTATGTCAATATCAGATACACCTCGAGTGCTCTAGATTGTGGGTTCGAGCCCTGTTCGGGTCAAATCAAAGAATATTACATTGGTATCTGTTGCTTCTCCACTAAGCAGGTTGGCTCGGAATCAGAATAATGTGTCCGAGTTGAGTGACATGTCTACCCGCAGATTGTTGTTTCAGTGAGCTAGCACTATAAAATCCAACTCAGCGTGTTGGTTTAGTACAAAGTGGACCTGAACATGTTCTCATTGAAAATTAACTTGTTTTCGCCACGATATAGCTGAAAAATTGCTGAATTGGCATTAAGCAACAATCACTCACTCAATCTCAGATAAGTTTTTTCTTTGGATAACTAAAAGTAAGAAGTTTGACATTATGAGATTCGACTGTATACAATGTTTAAACTTCAATCATCATTAGAAACCTCAAGACTTCAGTAATTGCATGTACATGATGAGTGATCAATATAGTACCTATTAACTTTCTTATGCATATTATGATGGAAACTTAATCTACTTTTGAATATTTGATGAGGAGTAAATTTTCAGAACCCAGAAAAAATGTAATCTGCACCCATCAAACCAATAACTATGTGTAGCACAGTGAATGCTCAATTTTCTGGAGAACACAAGTTTTCACTATTTTAGTGAAGTTCATGTTACTTGTTTTCAATTTTCTATGTTTTATGCTGGTCTTTGTCTAATTTTCTTTGAAAAAATTTGAATATACCAAAGAGTTGAACAGTTTTAACACCTGTTTCAGGGAAGATTAGAAACATCACTATTTATTAAATTTTTATTCTAACTGAAGACTTGGCAGTATTAATCAATTAGTTAATATTAGTTGATATTCTTCATTCAATTGGATATTAATCAAATTTAAGAATAAAACCTTAAGAAATGACTAAATCAGCTTTTCCACAAACAAATATTTTTTCTGGCCTAAAAAATGACTGAGTCAAACTTTCTGAACTTTTTCCAACATTAAAAAAATCTAAAAGTCCAACTTTCCAAGCTTTATCCAACATAAAAAATGACAAAGTCCTATTTTCCAAATTTATTCTAACCATAAAATATTGCAAAGACTATTTTCCAAACTTTTCCGCCATCAAAAATGACAAAGTCCAACTTTCCGCATCTTTTTCCGCCATTAAAAATCATAAAGTTCAACTTTCCGAGCTTTTTCCACCAATAAAAATGACAAAGTCCAACTTTCCGAACTTTTTTTGCCAATAAAAATAATAAAGTCCAATTTTCCACACCTTTTCCGACATAAAAAATTACAAAGTTCAAATTTCCGCACTTTTTCCGACATAAAAAATGACAAAGTCCAAATTTCCGCATCTTTTTCCGCCATTCAAAATGACTAAGTCCAACTTTCCAAGCTTTTTCCGACATGAAAAATGACAAAGTTCAAATTTCCGCACTTTTTCCGACCTAAAAAATGGCAAATTCCAAATTTCCAAGCTGTTTCCGAATATTTCCGAATAATTTCTATTCGGAATCTCCTGCTACGGGTAATATACAGGTTTCACCTGAAGCTTAATATAAGTGTCAATCATATCTCATGGAAGGGGTACCTAATTAGAAACTTACCTCTGAAAATCAGCATACATTTAATGGCATATAAAAAAAATCGTCAGCTTGAAGATGTCAACCCTTAAAAATCCCACTTTCATTTTTGATTGAACACAAATCCAGGTTGTTATTTTCCAATGCAAGCATTTTTTTTATTTAAAACCACAAGGTCATCAAATATGGGTTTAAAATGATCATTAACTCTTTAAGTTTCTGCTGACATTCAGTATTTTGCAGTATCTACTAGGGTTTATTTTTTATCTAACCGTGTAGAGATTCATTTTGTATTTTACCCATAATTCCACCTTATATCAGAATGCTGTCTTCTGATTTGTTGATAAAAGGGGTATTTTTTTACCAATTCTTCGCTTTTTCAGCTTTTCCACTATTGCCGGGATATTTGCCTAAAAATATCCTGTTACTATAGGAAAATATCCCGTCACAGATGTTATTCGAATTACTCGGGTTTCTTCTTTCAACTACGCTAAAGTAAAGAAAATGACGACAGTGTCAGCCGCTATGTTTGAAATCGTTGAAATGTATATATTTCAAATTCATTTGCATTATTTTTTTTTAGCGTGTTGTATGTTAAAGCAAAACCGTGATTTATTTTATTTTTGAATTTGTTCCAGAATTTATACACTGGTCACTTCTTTGAAAAGATTTTTCCTGTTTTCGTAGATTGAGAAAATCAAATGATCGAGGTGGTCTGAAGTTCTGAACCTGCTTGCATGCCACTGTTTTACTTGCTGTTAAATATTCGGCGGAATTAAACAAATATATCCTGTTAGTGAGGGTTAGGGGCTCGGGATATTTGCCTCTCCTCTCAACCGGTATTTTTCGCAAATAACCCTCACTAACAGGATATATTTGTATATAATACATTATCATACTTCCTTTTGACTGGTTCCCAGATTTAGTTGTATTACACCATATGCACATATACAATCAAACCTGCCCATGCAGTCACCTCTATTAAGTAGTCACCTGTATTTAAAGGTCACATTTTTTTTGCCCTGTCATAGAACATTTCAAATGAATTTAACCTCTTTTAAGAGGTCACCTGTCTTATAAGGCCACTTTTGTTTTGTCCCAAATGTGACCTCTTAATACAGGTTGGACTGTATATCTTATTATTTATTTACCTATATGTATGTAATGTGTAGTATCTATATTATTTATCAAGCTTGATTTACATACAATCGGATCCTATTGTACTGAGAGTTCTATGATCCTGTGTATTCATGTGCTATTTCAAACAATTTTTGCCACCATTTTTAAAATGTAATTACCATGGTATCATAGGACCCTGAAATACATATTCTTTGTCAATTTACTGTATCCTTGTACTGTGAAATACTTTTTTGTTCACAGGGAACCAGTTTAAGTGGTTTTTTGGGCTCACTTTAATCCAATATGAATTGTGGGAAAAATTACCGTTGAAAACGACAGTCATTAGAAGTATGCTACTCTTAATATATTCATATTATTACCAATATTTATTTTTAATTTCAGTGGCAGTTCCAACTACAACATATTCCCCTGCACAAGGTATGAATATTTATCTCTTGAATTCAGCACAAACATTAATGTGATAGAGCTTTAATGATTTTTTACATTTAAATATGGGGCTGTCGTGGCCGTGATCGTATGGTAGTTGGATTTACAACTACCTATGCAATCAGTGCCTATCACCACTGATATTTTGAGTTCGAATCTCGATCAGGGCAAAGTGTACAACATTATGTGATAAAGTTTGTCAGTGACTTGCTACAGGTCGTTGGTTTTCTCCGGGTCCTCAGCTGTTTCCTCCACCAATAAAACTGACCGCTACGATATAACTGAAATATTGTTTAAAGTGGCATTAAACACCTTCAAACAAATAAACAAACAAATAAACAAGCATACATTTAAATATTATGTTTCAAGAAGACTTGATTTATATATGCCAAATTTTTTTGAACCGTAATATTCTAAGATGTCATAATAAAAACCTGATCACTAACAATGCAAAATTCAACATGTTTAATACAAAATTACAAATACAGTAGTATTTTACTTTCTCAGTTTAATACAAAATTACAAATAGAGTAGTATTTTACTTTCTCAGTTTAATACAAAATTACAAATACAGTAGTATTTTACTTTCTCAGTTTAATATAAAATTACAAATACAGTAGTATTTTACTTTCTCAGTTTAATATAAAATTACAAATACAGTAGTATTTTACTTTCTCAGTTTAATACAAAATTACAAATACAGTAGTTTTTACTTTCTCAATGCATCTGAAATCTGGGCTGATTAAAGGGGTGGCTTTGATGAGAGTGGCCTTATAAAGGGAGACAACTGTATCTGTCTATTTTATTTTAATTCTTATACAGGTGAAGACTCTGTAAGAGTTGTTCTAACAATTGATATGACTGTTACATTCAACCTGACCAATACAAATACACAGAGTTATAAAATGTTGTTCAACGAAACCAGTATTGCTGTAAGTTCATATATATTTAATTAGAAAAATAAGGATTTTAGAAATGGTGTATCACTGTGTTAGTGGAACATACTGTTAGTACTGTTTTCAACATATAGTCTTGTTCCTATGGTTAATTTATTGATGATTGATTTTTGGTGTTTAACGCCACTTTCAGTAATATTTCAGCTATTTCCTGGCGACCAGTTTTAGTGGTGGAAGAAGCCGGAGTACTCGGAGAGAACCACCGACCATGGGCAAGCAACTGGTAAACTTTATCACTTGCGGCTGCGAGTTGAGTGCACCCTTTTTTGAATTTATTGAAAATAAATCCATAATATATTAAATATTCTATACTGTTAATTCAGTCCGGAATAAATATTGTAATATTTCTTGTAATATTTCTGCTGTAATGCTTAAGTGTGCTTCCTTCGAGTGTGATAGATCATGGGTTCAAGACCTGGTCGTGTGGTGTAATGGTTAGTATGCTCCCTTCAAGTGTGATAGATCATGGGTTCAAGACCTGGTCGTGTGGTGTAATGGTTAGTGTGCTCCCTTCGAGTGTGATAGATCATGTGTTCAAGACCTGGTCGTGTGGTGTAATGGTTAGTATGCTCCCTTTGTGTGTGATAGATCATGGGTGCAAGACCTGTATGCTCCCTTCGTGTGTGATAGATCATAGGTTCAAGACCTGGTCGTATGGTGTTATGGTTAATGTACTCCCTTCGTGTGTGATAGATCACGTGTTCAAGACCTGGTCGTGTGGTGTAATGGTTAGTGTACTCCTTTCGAGTGTGATAGATCATGGGTTCAAGACCTGGGCATGTGGTGTAATGGTTAGTGTGCTCCCTTCGTGTGTGATAGATCATGTGTTCAAGACCTGGTCGTGTAGTGTAATGGTTAGTGTGCTCCCTTCATATGTGATAGATCATGTGTTCAAGACCTGGGCATGTGGTGTAATGGTTAGTGTGCTCCCTTCGAGTGTGACAGATCATGGGTCCAAGACCTGGTCGTGTGGTGTAATGGTTAGTGTGCTCCCTTCGAGTGTGATAGATCATGGGTTCAAGACCTGGTCGTGTCGTGTAATGGTTAATGTACTCCCTTCGTGTGTGATAGATCATGGGTTCAAGACCTCGTCATGTGGTGCAATGGTTAGTGTGCTCCCTTCGTGTGTGATAGATCATGTGTTCAAGACCTGGTCGTGTGGTGTAATGGTTAGTGTGCTCCCATCGAGTGTGACAGATCATGGGTTCAAGACCTGGTCGTGTGGTGTAATGGTTAGTGTGCTCCCTTCGAGTGTGATAGATCATGGGTTCAAGACCTGGTCGTGTGGTGTAATGGTTAGTGTGCTCCCTTCGAGTGTGATAGATCATGGGTTCATGACCTGGTCGTGTGGTGTAATGGTTAATGTACTCCCTTCGTGTGTAATAGATCATGGGTTCAAGACCTGGTCATGTGGTGTTCAGTGTACTCCCTTCGTGTGTGATAGATCACGTGTTCAAGACCTGGTCGTATGGTGTAATGTTTAGTGTACTCCATTCGTGTGTGATAGATCATGTGTTCAAGACCTGGTCGTGTGGTGTAATGGTTAGTGTGCTCCCTTCGAGTGTGATAGGTCAGGGGTTCAAGACCTGGTCGTATGCTGTAATGGTTAGTGTGCTCCCTTCGTGTGTGATAGATCATGTGTTCAAGACCTGGTCGTGTGGTGTAATGGTTAGTGTGCTCCCTTCGAGTGTGACAGATCATGGGTTCAAGACCTGGTCATGTGGTGTAATGGTTAGTGTGCTCCCTTTGAGTGTGATAGATCATGTGTTCAAGACCTGGTCGTGTGGTGTAATGGTTAGTGTGCTCCCTTCGAGTGTGATAGATCAGGGGTTCAAGACCTGGTCGTGTGGTGTAATGGTTAGTGTGCTCCCTTCGAGTGTGATAGATCAGGGGTTCAAGACCTGGTCGTATGGTGTAATGGTTAGTGTGCTCCCTTCGTGTGTGATAGATCATGTGTTCAAGACCTAGTCGTGTGGTGTAATGGTTAATGTGCTCCCTTCGAGTGACAGATCATGGGTTGAAGACCTGGTCGTGTGGTGTAATGGTTAGTGTGCTCCCTTCGAGTGTGATAGATCATGGGTTCAAGACCTGGTCGTGTGGTGTAATGGTTAATGTACTCCCTTCGTGTGTGATAGATCATGTGTTCAAGACCTGGTCATGTGGTGTTCAGTGTACTCCCTTCGTGTGTGATAGATCATGTGTTCAAGACCTAGTCGTGTGGTGTAATGGTTAATGTGCTCCCTTCGAGTGACAGATCATGGGTTGAAGACCTGGTCGTGTGGTGTAATGGTTAGTGTGCTCCCTTCGAGTGTGATAGATCATGGGTTCAAGACCTGGTCGTGTGGTGTAATGGTTAATGTACTCCCTTCGTGTGTGATAGATCATGTGTTCAAGACCTGGTCATGTGGTGTTCAGTGTACTCCCTTCGTGTGTGATAGATCACGTGTTCAAGACCTGGTCGTATGGTGTAATGTTTAGTGTACTCCCTTCGTGTGTGATAGATCATGTGTTCAAGACCTGGTCGTGTGGTGTAATGGTTAGTGTGCTTCCTTCGAGTGTGATAGATCATGTGTTCAAGACCTGGTCGTGTGGTGTAATGGTTAGTGTGCTCCCTTCGTGTGTGATAGATCAGGGGTTCAAGACCTGGTCGTATGGTGTAATGGTTAGTGTGCTCCCTTCGTGTGTGATAGATCATGGGTTCAAGACCTGGTCGTATGGAGTAATGGTTAGTGTGCTCCCTTCGAATGTGATAGATCATGTGTTCAAGACCTGGTCGTGTGGTGTAATGGTTAGTGTGCTCCCTTCGTGTTTGATAGATCAGGGGTTCAAGACCTGGTCGTATGGTGTAATGGTTAGTGTGCTCCCTTCGTGTGTGATAGATCACGTGTTCAAGACCTGGTCATGTGGAACCAAAGACAGTTAAATTGGTACTTGTTGCTTCTCTGCTAAGAATACAACATTAATGAGAAAGAGGAAAGACTTTTTGGCTAGAAATCAGGATAATGTGTCCGAGTGTGGTGAAATGTCTACCTGTACACTGTTGTTTTAGTGAGAAAGAGGAAAGACTTGTTGGCTTGAAATCAGGATAATGTGTCCACGTGTGGTGAAATGTTCTACCTGTACACTGTTGTTTTAATGAGAAAGAGGAAAGATTGGTTGGCTAGAAATCAGGATACTGTGTCCAAGTGTGGTGAAATGTCTACCTGTACACTGTTGTTTTAGTGTCTAAGTGTGGTGAAATGTTCTACCTGTACACTGTTGTTTTAGTGTCTAAGTGTGGTGAAATGTCTACCTGTACGCTGTTGTTTTAGTGTCTAAGTGTGGTGAAATGTCTACCTGTACACTGTTGTTTTAATGAGAAAGAGGAAAGATTGGTTGGCTAGAAATCAGGATACTGTGTCCAAGTGTGGTGAATTGTCTACCTGTACACTGTTGTTTTATTGTCTAAGTGTGGTGAAATGTCTACATGTACACTGTTGTTTTAGTGTCTAAGTGTGGTGAATTGTCTACCTCTACTCTGTTGTTTTAGTGTCACAGTGTGGTGAAATGTTCTACCTGTACACTTGTTTTAGTGTCCAAGTGTGGTGAAATGTCTACCTGTACACTGTTGTTTTAGTGTCCAAGTGTGGTGAAATGTCTACCTGTACACTGTTGTTTTAGTGTCCAAGTGTGGTGAAATGTCTATCTGTACACTGTTGTTTTAGTGTCCAAGTGTGGTGAAATGTCTACCTGTACACTGTTGTTTTAGTGTCACAGTGTGGTGAAATGTTCTACCTGTACACTTGTTTTAGTGTCCAAGTGTGGTGAAATATCTACCTGTACACTGTTGTTTTAGTGTCCAAGTGTGGTGAAATGTCTATCTGTACACTGTTTTTTTAGTGTCCAAGTGTGGTGAAATGTCTATCTGTACACTGTTGTTTTAGTGTCACAGTGTGGTGAAATGTTCTACCTGTACACTTGTTTTAGTGTCCAAGTGTGGTGAAATGTCTACCTGTACACTGTTGTTTTAGTGTCCAAGTGTGGTGAAATGTCTATCTGTACACTTGTTTTAGTGTCCAAGTGTGGTGAAATGTCTACCTGTACACTGTTGTTTTAGTGTCCAAGTGTGGTGAAATGTTCTACATGTACACTTGTTTTATTGTCTAAGTGTGGTGAAATGTCTACCTGTACACTGTTGTTTTAGTGTCTAAGTGTGGTGAATTGTCTACCTCTACACTGTTGTTTTAGTGTCAAAGTGTGGTGAAATGTCTACCTATGCACTGTTGTTTTAGTGTCCAAGTGTGGTGAAATGTTCTACATGTACACTTGTTTTATTGTCTAAGTATGGTGAAATGTCTACCTGTACACTGTTGTTTTAGTGTCTAAGTGTGGTGAATTGTCTACCTGTACACTGTTGTTTTAGTGTCTTAAGTGTGGTGAAATGTCTACCTGCACACTGTTGTTACAGAGAGATAGCACTGTAAAATAAAACAGCTAACAGTGTTGGTTTATTACAAATCAGATATCATTATCATTTCATCGAATGTAACTTGTTCTTACGATGATATAGAGCTGAAGCTTATTTGGCTTCAAACAACAATCACTCACTCATTTTCCTGTTGAAAGAACCATGAACAACTTACAACATATTATCTTTAACTTTTTTAGCTCACCTGACCCAAAGGGTCATGTGAGCTATTGTCACCACTGAGCGTCTGTCATCTGTCGTCCGTCGTCCGTCCGTCCGTTAACTTTTCACATTTTAATCAACTCCTCTGAAGCCACTGGGCCAATTTGAACCAAACTTTGGTGGAATGGTCCTTGGATGGCCCCCTTCCAAAATTGTGTCCGGTGATCCCGATTTCCAACCAAGATGGCCGCCAAGCTAAAAATAGAAAAAAGGGGGATGAAATTTTGATTGTTCATTGCTGCTTTAGTATAAGTCAAAATGAGCTCAAATTTTAACTGCAGCTACATGGCAAGGAGTAGTTTAACATACATTCTGGGTTTTTCTGTGAAATTTTTCTTTCAGCCGATATATACCGATTATGCAAATTAGGCATATTTTGATAAAAGATCACATTTAAATCTTCTCCTCTGAAACCACTGAACCAAATTAAACCAAACCTGGCAGGGATGGTCCCTGAGTGGGTCCCTTTCAAAATTGTGTCCGACAGCCCCGCCCTCCATTCAAGATGGCTGCTGTTACTAAAAATAGAAATTTCTTCAATTGTCCATTGCTGATTTAGTATAAGTCAAAATGAGCTCAAATTTGAAATGCAGCTACATGACAATGAGTAGATTAACATATATTCTGGGTTTTTCTGTGAATTTTTTCTTTCAACCGATTTATACTGATTATACAAATTAGACATATTTTGATAAAAGATCACATTTAAATCTTCTTCTCTGAAACCGCTGAACCAAATTAAAGCAAATTTGGCTGGGATGGTCCTTGGGTGGTCCCCTTTCAATATTGTGTCCGACAGCCCCGCCCCCCATTCAAAATGGCTGCTGTTACTAAAAATAGAAATTTCTTTAGTTGTCAATTTCCACTTTATTACAAATCAAAATGAACTCAAATTTTAACTGCAGCTATATGGCAATAAGTAGTTTAGCATATATTCTGGGTTTTTCTGTGAGATTTTTTCAGCCAGTTTATTCCGTTTAGGAATATTATGAGATAAAAATCACATCAAAATCTTTTGCTCAGAAATTTGAGTTGAAATGATCTTTGGGTGGCCCACTTTCAAAATTATGTGTAACACCCCCATTTTCTATCAACTTTAAATGTCAAATTGAAAACCAGGTGAGCGATTACAGGCCCCTGGGAGCCTCTAGTGTTTGTTTGTAATTGTTAATTTTAAAAATAGAAAAGTGGTGGATGCAAATAGATTTCAATAGAAACACTATAAATGATAAATACACAAAATAATATATAAAAATAAGATATTTTGTTTTGATACAGTCAATTTAAAATACAAGAACAAAGAAAATATAACATGTATCCAAAGATAATCAGCCATTCATTGCCGTCTCAACATTAAGCCATTTTATTAATTAATTTGCTCTGTCTGTTTTGGAGACATGTAAAAAGTGTAAATTTTTTCTATTTCAATATAATATTTGAGGTATTGAAGACCTCCATGTAAATGTGTGATTTCTCCCTTACATCAGTATTATATTTGACTTGTTAATCTTATTTTATTGTTTTTTTATTGTAGCTTACAAACTACTATTCAAACCATGTATCTCTTAGATCAATCTTCATCAAAGTCGTTCTGTACAGTTTAAAGTAAGTTTATATTCATTCAATTTGGTCGTGATCGTATGGTAGTTGGATTGACAACTGCCTTAATACAATCATTCCCTATCTTCACCAAGGTTGTGAGTTCGAACTCCACTCTTGGCGAGGTGTACTCGATGTGATAAAGTTTGTCAATCACTTGTCAGGTCGGTGGTTTTCTCCTAGTAATTCGGTTTCTGCCACTAATAAAAGTAACCGTCACAATATAGCTGAAATATTATAGAAAGTGGCATTAAACAACATAACCAAGCCAAACCATTAATCAATTTTCATTAATATAATTGTTATTATGTTCACAATATTTATTATTATTATTATCAGAATAATAACGTAGATATTAAAATTAGTGTGGACGACACGTTTCTGTAATAACCTTCAATAGATTGGTTCAATGTCAAAAGATTGGAGCACCCACCTGTATATTTTGGACTAAATGGAGATGAAATTGATGAAATAGATAATCACTGTCATCTTGGAATAACATTTCAATCATCAGCTACATGGAAAAAACATATATATGATATTTATAAAAAAGCATGCTCTCGTTTATTTTTACTTAGACAAGTTAAACATTTATTAGATAGATATTCCCTTATACATATATATTTTGCATTTATTAGACCCGTTTTAGAATATGGTGATGTAGTATGGGGTAACTGCACTAAAAACGAATCCGATTTATTGGAAATTGTACAAATAGAAGCTGGTCGAATTATAACCGGTCTTCGATGTAATTCCTCTAGACAAAAACTATGCCATGAATTGGGGTGGGAAACACTAGAAAATAGACGGAATAATCACAAACTAATATTATTTTATAAAATATTAAATGGGTTAACACCTGCATACCTTTATGAGTTGGTTCAACCATATCTACCTAGACAATCAGGATATAAATTAAGAAATGAAAATAATACATTCCATCCTCCATTTTCCAGAAGAAGTTCTTTTTATGATAGTTTTATCCCTTTCACTATAAGACTATGGAATACTTTGCCCCTAGCTATTACTGAATCTCCAAGTTTAAATATCTTAAAAAATAGATTCTATGAAACTTGGGACACCAATGCACATTATAATTTTGGAAGAAGGAAGTTTAACATAATGCATTGTCAATTAAGAAATGAGGCTAGTAATTTGAAGACACATTTATTTAATGATTTTTTATCTGATAATACTAACTGTCCAAACTGTAGTGGTCCATTAGAAGATAACAACCATTTTTTGCTTAACTGTCCTAAATTTAATAACTTAAGATTGGTCTTATTATTACATGGAAATAGATCATTTTCATATGATCTAAATACCGAGATATTTCAAGTTGTACACAAGTTCGTAATTCACACTCATCGTTTCATTTAAGATGCTTCTTTTTTCAATTGCACTCCTCCCATTATACATTTATTTTGCTTTATTTTATTTTTCTTTAGCTACTTGTATGTTTAACTATTTATAATATTTAGAAAGTCTACAAATTTCACTTCACTCGTAAATTTATTATATACGAAATATTAATGGTGTTTACAATTAGATGTATTGAAGGAACATAATTATCTTATATTTTGATATAATTGTTATATACTTTTTTTACTGAATATATGCCTTGTACATGTAAAAGGAGAGAGCGTGTATAGGCATAGCCTGTTGCTCAATCCTTTTCATTTTGTCTGTTTATATACTTAAGAGTTTTGACTTTTCCTTTGTAAGATTGTTCGGAGTTCGGTAATTTTGCTATTACCCTTAATTAGTTGTGAATAAAATATGCTTAAAACTAAAACTCTCTTAAGGATTTATTTTCGCAATTTGTCAGTTCAAAGATCTTTTTTGCAATATAAAAGTCGGTGCTTCGAACAGGTCAATGTAAAATATGTGATAAAAAGATTATGACATGGAATTTTCCATATCGTCCCTGGTATCAACCCTCGACCCATATCAGCCCTCCAGCTTCGCTGTCTGGCTTGATATGGTTTAATCTCTTAATATTAAACCATGTCAGTGCCTAAACTACTGGGTGAATGAAACCTTTGAGGACTAATAGTCCATCAGTAGAGGTATTGGCTCAGTGATAGTAATAAAAACGTAGATATCAAATGTCAAATTAAATAGGAAAAAAATCTATGCAAATAACAACCTCCTCCTGGTACACGTGGACTCTTGTTTCAGTGAGCTAGCAGTATAAAAATCTGACGAAGTGTGTTCATCTTGTTCAAAGTGGATCGACATCATCATCATTTCATCAAAATGTAATTTGTTTCCCCGTAATATTACTAAAACATTACTCTCTTGGTGTTGGACAACAATCTCTTAATCACAAGACCATATATGGACTTGATACAGGGGCCGTCGTGGTCGTGATCGTATGGTAGGAGGATTTACAATTAACTGTGCAATCAGTGACTATCACCACTAATGTTGTGAGTTTGAACCCCGTTCATGGCAAGGTGTGCTCGATACAACATTATGTGATGAAGTTTGTCAGTGACTTGCGACAGGTCGATGGTTTTCTTTGTGTACACCGGTTTCCTCCACCAATAAAACTGACCACCACAACATAACTGAAATATTGTTAAAAGTGGCATTAAACACCATAAGCCAAACCAAACTGATGGCCTTGATACAATCAGGAGAGGCAACAGTAATCAGATAATTTTCTCTTGTCTACTTTTTATCATTCTCATTTCAGGGCTGGAAGTTTGATTGCTGACCATGCTGTTGTGTTTAACCAGATTCATTCTCACCCTAATGTTATAGCAGCTGTTGATAACTTAGTAAAGGGTGCCACCACAGTTACGATTCTAGGAGTTTCTGCAGGGGCTACATCTGCCTCTATAACAAGTGGCACAAATATAAGTAAGTTGATGACTGTATTTGTAACTTGTTGGACACACTCCTTCTCTACAACTGCTGTTTGATACATTAAGATTGGTCATTTGAGATATGACCTCTGATCATTACCCCTACTGGATATTTGTTTATGCAAGTGTATGGTAAAATAATTTTTATTTTCCAACATAGATTTTATCCAAATCACCTGTTTCTCAATTACCTAAGCAACCCAAGAAACTTAACTTATGGTTCCTTGTTAGCTACAAAGCTCATTTGTCCAGGGGGGGAAGCAAATGAGGCACAACATACTCCCTTTTCTACAACTTGACTTGCAACCTACAATGATTTATTATTTTATGCATGTAGTTTCAATGTTATTTAAATAAATATATAATCTTTATACCGGTATTCATATAGGGCCGTCGTGGTCATGATCGTATGGTAGTTGGATTTACAACTACCTATGCAATCAGTGCCTATCACCACTGGTGTTGTGAGTTCGAATCTCGATCAGGGCGAGGCATACAACATTATGTGATAAAGTTTGTCAGTGACTTGCGACAAGTCGTGGTTTTCTCCTGGTCCTCTGGTTTCCTCCCCCAATAAAACTGACCTCGACGAAATAACTGAAATATTATTGAAAGTGGTATTTAGCACCATCAAACAAACAATTTAGCCTAAAGCATTATTGGTTAGAAAAACAATTTCAATTTCAAAAAATTATAACAAAAAAATTAATGTGATTCTAACAAGTAATCCAGTACTTCTACATATTTATTTTGCGTTATTTCAGTAGATGATTCTACTTGTCTCTAGTTGACTGTAGTTGTCTCTATATGACTCTACTTGTCTCTAGATGACTCTACTTGTCTCTAGTTGTCACTAGTTGACTCTACTTGTCTCTAGTTG
The DNA here is from genome assembly GCA_963383655.1 of Bathymodiolus septemdierum. Lineage (NCBI taxonomy): Eukaryota > Metazoa > Mollusca > Bivalvia > Mytilida > Modiolidae > Bathymodiolus > Bathymodiolus septemdierum. The sequence continues at coordinate 2,487,779 of OY726529.1, read as the reverse complement.
ACTCTAGTTGGCCCTAGTTGACGCTACTTGTATCTACTTGACTCTACTTGTCCCTAGTTGACTCTACTTGTCTCTAGTTGATTCTGCTTGTCACTAGTTGACTCTACTTGTCACTAGTTGACTCTACTTGTCTCTAGTTGTGTCTAGTTGTCACTAGTTGACTCTACTTGTCTCTGTTTAGTGGCCTTGATTCTAACAAGTATAGTATAAATAGTGTTGTTTATTTTGTAGCTATTGTTGACCAATCAACTACAGCATGTAGCTCGTTTAATCAAATATTCGACTGTCCAGCAAATCAAGAATGTGCTATAAATAGTGTAAATGGTGTCCCATATTGTGCGTAAGTAATTATTTAAAGTTATGCAGATATTTTAAAGGGGCTCGGTCAAGATTCCTCAATAGACCATTTACACATATCTGTCTCGATTCTAACGTAGCTCCCCCCCCAGGTTTTTGTAGGAGTTTCTTCCCTTTAATGTGGACAAAGTCCATTTCTTGCAAAGTTCAATGAAAATAACAAATATTTTTCCAATATTCGGTATAAAATTTAAATGTTGTAACAACTTGTGAATTTTTTATTTGATATGAAATGACCCTCTGATTTTCTACAATGTCCGAATATCTATACATTTTATGAATTTTTACATTGATATAATCAAAATCTTTGTCGTATCCATTGCTCTTGCTTGGAAAGGGAACCATTGCGTCCACCATAATGAAAATAACTCATTAAAATGTCAAATAAAACTTAATTTTAGAATCAAATCTGAAAGGTGTAAATAGTCTAATAGTTGTAAGATTTCTGGTAAATTACTAAATCAGAGTTAATTCTGGTAAATTACTAAATCAGAGTTAAGAGATTTCTAGTAAATGATTAAATCAGAGTTAAGAGATTTCTGGTAAATGAATAAATCAAAATTATGAGATTTCTGGTAAAGTATTAAATCAAAGCTATGAGATTTCTGGTAAATTACTAAATCAGAATTATGAGATTTCTGGTCAATTACTAAATCAGATTTATGAGAATTCTGGTAAATTACTAAATCAGAGTTGTGAGATTTCTGGTAAATTACTAAATCAGAATTATGAGATTTCTGGTAAATTACTAAATCAGAGTTGTAACATTTCTGGTAAATTACTAAATCAGATTTATGAGAATTCTGGTAAATTACTAAATAAGAGTTGTGAGATTTCTGGTTAATTACTAAATCAGAATTAAGAGATTTCTGGTAAATTATTAAATCAGAATTATGAGATTTCTGGTAAATTACTAAAACAGAATTATGAGATTTCTGGTCAATTAATAAATCAGAGTTATCAGATTTCTGGTAAATTACTAAATCAGAGTTATGAGATTTCTGGTAAATTATTAAATCAGAATTATGAGATTTCTGGTTAATTACTAAATCAGAGTTGTGAGACTTCTGGTAAATTACTAATTCAGAGTTATGAGATTTCTGGTAAATTACTAAATCAGAGCTATGAGATTTCTTGTAAATTACTAAATCAGAATTATGAGATTTCTGATAAATTACTAAATCAGAGCTATGAGATTTCTGGTCAATTACTAAATCAGAGTTATGAGATTTCTGGTCAATTACTAAATCAGAATTATGAGATTTCTGGTAAAGTATTAAATCAAAGTTATGAGATTTCTGGTAAATTACTAAATCAGAATTATGAGATTTCTGGTCAATTACTAAATCAGATTGATGAGAATTCTGGTAAACTACTAAATCAGAGTTGTGAGATTTCTGGTAAATTACTAAATCAGAATTATGAGATTTCTGGTAAATTACTAAATCAGAGTTGTAACATTTCTGGTAAATTACTAAATCAGATTTATGAGAATTCTGGTAAATTACTAAATCAGAGTTGTGAGATTTCTGGTAAATTACTAAATCAGAATTAAGAGATTTCTGGTAAATTATTAAATCAGAATTATGAGATTTCTGGTAAATTACTGAAACAGAATTATGAGATTTCTGGTCAATTAATAAATCAGAATTATGAAATTTCTGGTAAATTACTAAATCAGAATTATGAGATTTCTGGTCAATTACTAAATCAGAGTCATCAGATTTCTGGTAAATTACTAATTCAGAGTTATGAGATTTCTGGTAAATTACTAAATCAGAGCTATGAGATTTCTTGTAAATTACTAAATCAGAATTATGAGATTTCTGATAAATTACTAAATCAGAGCTATGAGATTTCTGGTCAATTACTAAATCAGAGTTATGAGATTTCTGGTCAATTACTAAATCAGAATTATGAGATTTCTGGTCAATTACTAAATCAGAATTATGAGATTTCTGGTAAATTATTAAATCAGAATTATGAGATTTCTGGTAAATTACTACATCAGAATTATGAGATTTCTGGTAAATTACTAAATCAGAATTATGAGATTTCTGGTAAATTACTAAGTCAGACTTATGAGATTTCTGGAGAACTACTCAATCAGCACAACAAAATATCCAGCTTTGAGAATCAGACCAAAATGGCCATCATTGCTGGAAAATCTTTATTATCATAACTTCTACATTTTAGCAGAAATTAGCAAATTGTAAAAATCTTATTGAGCATTTTTAATCAAGACATTTATTTTTTACATTTTATTTGAACAATTATGCAGAATAGTCATATATCAATATCTATCAATATCTGAAACTACACAACACAATTTTGGACCAAACTTGGTAAAGATGGCATTTGTTTGGTTCTTGTTTAATGTAATATTTGACAGCCTACACCAGTCTTTCAACAAGGATGTAATAAATAAAATTAGAATCCACCGGGAACCTATATGAATACCAAATCATCTATCACCTACATGTATTATATTGTTTAATGTTTTTCTTTCAGGCCATTGCAACGAACTGGTACGTATTATGTTAATTGTGATTCATTCCAAAAATTGGTTTAGGTTTTTGATGTTTAATGACACTTTCAACAATATTTCAGTTATATCGTGGCGGTTAGTTTTATTGATGGCTCCATATATTTCCTGAAAATTACGTAGATGTACTAAGATTTTCAGTTGACTGACTGAAAATATGCTCAAGGGAATAATTGTGGGACTTTGTCCTTAATACGGTAATGATACTAATGTAGTGAGTAAGAGAGAGTAGCACCAAATACTAATTGTATAGTCTTTGGTTTGACATTGACCTGACTAGAATTCAAAATCATGATCTACCGCTCTGAAGGCGAGCACTTTAACCATTACACAAGCTTTTATAGTCTTTGTTTTGACCTGACTAAAATTCAAAATCATGATCTACCGCTCTGAAGGCGAGCAAGCACTTTAACCATTACACAAGCTTTTGTAGTCTTTGTTTTGACCTGACTAGAATTCAAAATCATGATCTACCACACTGAAGGCGAGCACTTTAACCATTACACAACCTTTTATAGTCTTTGTTTTGACCTGACTAGAATTCAAAATCATGAGCTACCGCTCTGAAGGCGAGCACTTTAACCATTACACAAGCGATGTGGTTGATTTATTAATAGAATAAATTTTAAGTTTATTTTGTACATGTTCTTACCAGGTTTCACCTAATAACCACAAATATTAACTAGAATTGCCATTGCAAAGTAATAGCGGACGTTACCCCACCCCATTATTTTGGTACCTCGGTTTTCATGGTAGTTAATAATATTGCAAATCTACACATAAACAGGAAACATTCTTATAAAATTTCATGAAGTTTGCAGCGAATACAGTTCTGATGCAAATCTGCATGTGACAAGAAACATTACTGTAAAGTTTCTTGAAGCTTGGAATAAATTAAAAAATTTTGCACCTTGGTTGCCATAGCAATGTCTGCCATTTTGAATTTGATCAACACGCCAAAAGCTCCCACACACTACGGTGGATATTCCTACAAAGTTTCATGAAGTTTGATGAAACGAATCCAGCAAATTTTTAAATCCTCCCTTTTTTGTTTCCATGGCAACTGCGGCAAAGTTTATCCAACCGATTCCGATGTTTTTGGCTTATCTCGTTCCACTAGATGTGGGTGTTGTTCCTATTAAGTTTTGATCAATTTCTGTTTGGCGGGTTACCTGCTATGATCTTTTTTGTGCTTTTCAATTTTTTAGCATTTTGGCCGTTTCCTTGGCAACAGCAGCTATTTTGAAAAAATCAACCCTTATAAACACAACTTCACATGGCATATGATATTCCTACAAGGTTTCATAAAGTTTTATCAAGGCATCTCCGAGAAATCCAGCAGACAAAAATGTGTGGAAGAATACGAATAATAGTGAAAAAGAAACGTAGAATAGCAATACATCACCTGACTGAAGTTCGGGGTGACGTAAAAACAACAGAACTACATAAAATATTATTAAATAATGTCATCCTTTAAATATTTTGTTTTGTGTAACACAACCAACCTTTAAAAAATGACTGTACTCAAATATGTTTTATCACAATTTCCAAAAAAAAAAAATCATTGACTATTTAAAAAATATAATAACAATTTTATTTTACATAAAAGTAACCTTTTTATCAGATATTTGCAAGAAAATGATACAGTTAAACCTGCCTTGTGTGACTGTCCATGGTAAAATTGAAACAGGGTCATGTAAGACAGATGGTTGCTATATGCAAGTTTAATTAACATGAAATGCACTGTGAATGGGAATTAAGATTAAGGTGACATACTACAAGTTATTACTTAATAGAGGTGGTCACTAAAGTAGGTTTGACTGTAGCTTAATAGAGGTGGTCACTAAAGCAGGTTTTACTGTAACTTAATAGAGGTGGTCACTAAAGCAAGTTTTACTGTAACTTAATAGAGGTGGTCACTAAAGTAGGTTTGACTGTAACTTAATAGAGGTGGTCACTAAAGCAGGTTTTACTGTAACTTAATAGAGGTGGTCACTAAAGCAGGTTTGACTGTAACTTAATAGAGGTGGTCACTAAAGCAGGTTTTACTGTAACTTAATAGAGGTGGTCACTAAAGTAGGTTTGACTGTAACTTAATAGAGGTGGTCACTAAAGCAGGTTTGACTGTAACTTAATAGAGGTGGTCACTAAAGCAGGTTTGACTGTAACTTAATAGAGGTGGTCACTAAAGTAGGTTTGACTGTAACTTAATAGAGGTGGTCACTAAAGTAGGTTTGACTGTAACTTAATAGAGGTGGTCACTAAAGTAGGTTTGACTGTAACTTAATAGAGGTGGTCACTAAAGTAGGTTTGACTGTAACTTAATAGAGGTGGTCACTAAAGTAGGTTTGACTGTAACTTAATAGAGGTGGTCACTAAAGCAGGTTTGACTGTAGCTTAATAGAGGTGGTCACTAAAGCAGGTTTTACTGTAACTTAATGGAGGTGGTCACTAAAGCAGGTTTGACTGTATCTTAATAGAGGTGGTCACTAAAGCAGGTTTTACTGTAACTTAATAGAGGTGGTCACTAAAGTAGGTTTTACTGTAACTTAATAGAGGTGGTCACTAAAACAGGTTTTACTGTAACTTAATAGAGGTGGTCACTAAAGTAGGTTTTACTGTAACTTAATAGAGGTGGTCACTAAAACAGGTTTTACTGTAACTTAATAAAGGTGGTCACTAAAGAAGGTTTTACTGTAACTTAATAGAGGTGGTCACTAAAGAAGGTTTTACTGTAACTTAATAGAGGTGGTCACTAAAGAAGGTTTTACTGTAACTTAATAGAGGTGGTCACTAAAGAAGGTTTGACTGTAACTTAATAGAGGTGGTCCCTAAAGCAGGTTTGACTGTAACTTAATATAGATGGTCACTAAAGCAGGTTTGACTGTAACTTAATAGAGGTGGTCACTAAAGAAGGTTTTACTGTAACTTAATAGAGGTGGTCACTAAAGAAGGTTTTACTGTAACTTAATAGAGGTGGTCACTAAAGTAGGTTTGACTGGAACGTAATAGAGGTGGTCACTAAAGAAGGTTTTACTGTAACTTAATAGAGGTGGTCACTAAAGAAGGTTTTACTGTAACTTAATAGAGGTGGTCACTAAAGAAGGTTTTACTGTAACTTAATAGAGGTGGTCACTAAAGAAGGTTTTACTGTAACTTAATAGAGGTGGTCACTAAAGAAGGTTTTACTGTAACTTAATAGAGGTGGTCACTAAAGTAGGTTTGACTGTAACTTAATAGAGGTGGTCACTAAAGTAGGTTTGACTGTAACTTAATAGAGGTGGTCACTAAAGAAGGTTTTACTGTAACTTAATAGAGGTGGTCACTAAAGAAGGTTTTACTGTAACTTAATAGAGGTGGTCACTAAAGAAGGTTTTACTGTAACTTAATAGAGGTGGTCACTAAAGAAGGTTTTACTGTAGCTTAATAGAGATGGTCACTAAAGAAGGTTTTACTGTAACTTAATAGAGGTGGTCACTAAAGAAGGTTTGACTGTAACTTAATAGAGGTGGTCCCTAAAGCAGGTTTGACTGTAACTTAATAGAGATGGTCACTAAAGCAGGTTTGACTGTAACTTAATAGAGGTGGTCACTAAAGAAGGTTTTACTGTAACTTAATAGAGGTGGTCACTAAAGAAGGTTTTACTGTAACTTAATAGAGGTGGTCACTAAAGTAGGTTTGACTGGATCTTAATAGAGGTGGTCACTAAAGAAGGTTTTACTGTAACTTAATAGAGGTGGTCACTAAAGAAGGTTTTACTGTAACTTAATAGAGGTGGTCACTAAAGAAGGTTTTACTGTAACTTAATAGAGGTGGTCACTAAAGAAGGTTTTACTGTAACTTAATAGAGGTGGTCACTAAAGTAGGTTTTACTGTAGCTTAATAGAGGTGGTCACTAAAGCAGGTTTGACTGTAACTTAATAGAGGTGGTCACTAAAGTAGGTTTTACTCTAACTTAATAGAGGTGGTCACTAAAGAAGGTTTTACTGTAACTTAATAGAGGTGGTCACTAAAGAAGGTTTTACTGTAACTTAATAGAGGTGGTCACTAAAGAAGGTTTTACTGTAACTTAATAGAGGTGGTCACTAAAGAAGGTTTTACTGTAACTTAATAGAGGTGGTCACTAAATAAGGTTTTACTGTAGCTTAATAGAGGTGGTCACTAAAGAAGGTTTGACTGTAACTTAATAGAGGTGGTCACTAAAGAAGGTTTGACTGTAACTTAATAGAGGTGGTCACTAAAGAAGGTTTTACTGTAACTTAATAGAGGTGGTCACTAAAGAAGGTTTTACTGTAACTTAATAGAGGTGGTCACTAAAGTAGGTTTGACTGTAACTTAATAGAGGTGGTCACTAAAGTAGGTTTTACTGTAACTTAATAGAGGTGGTCACTAAAGAAGGTTTTACTGTAACTTAATAGAGGTGGTCACTAAAGAAGGTTTTACTGTAATTTAATAGAGGTGGTCACTAAAGAAGGTTTTACTGTAACTTAATAGAGGTGGTCACTAAAGAAGGTTTTACTGTAACTTAATAGAGGTGGTCACTAAAGAAGGTTTTACTGTAACTTAATAGAGGTGGTCACTAAAGTAGGTTTTACTGTAACTTAATAGAAGTGGTCACTAAAGAAGGTTTGACTGTAACTTAATAGAGGTGGTCACTAAAGAAGGTTTTACTGTAACTTAATAGAGGTGGTCACTAAAGTAGGTTTGACTGTAACTTAATAGAGGTGGTCACTAAAGAAGGTTTGACTGTAACTTAATAGAGGTGGTCACTAAAGAAGGTTTGACTAACTTAATAGAGGTGGTCACTAAAGAAGGTTTGACTGTAACTTAATAAAGGTGGTCACTAAAGAAGGTTTGACTGTAACTTAATAGAGGTGGTCACTAAAGAAGGTTTGACTGTAACTTAATAGAGGTGGTCACTAAAGAAGGTTTTACTGTAACTTAATAGAGGTGGTCACTACAGAAGGTTTTACTGTAACTTAATAGAGGTGGTCACTAAAGAAGGTTTGACTGTAACTTAATAGAGGTGGTCACTAAAGAAGGTTTTACTGTAACTTAATAGAGGTGGTCACTAAAGAAGGTTTTACTGTAACTTAATAGAGGTGGTCACTAAAGAAGGTTTTACTGTAACTTAATAGAGGTGGTCACTAAAGTAGGTTTTACTGTAATTTAATAGAGGTGGTCACTAAAGAAGGTTTGACTGTAACTTAATAGAGGTGGTCACTAAAGCAGGTTTTACTGTAACTTAATAGAGGTGGTCACTAAAGAAGGTTTTACTGTAGCTTAATAGAGGTGGTCACTAAAGTAGGTTTTACTGTAACTTAATAGAGGTGGTCACTAAAGAAGGTTTGACTAACTTAATAGGGGTGATCACTAAAGTAGGTTTTACTGTAACTTAATAGAGGTGGTCACTAAAGCAGGTTTGACTGTAACTTAATAGAGGTGGTCACTAAAGTAGGTTTGACTGTAACTTAATAGAGGTGGTCACTAAAGAAGGTTTGACTGTAACTTAATAGAGGTGGTCACTAAAGAAGGTTTGACTGTAACTTAATAGAGGTGGTCACTAAAGTAGGTTTTACTCTAACTTAATAGAGGTGGTCACTAAAGAAGGTTTTACTGTAACTTAATAGAGGTGGTCACTAAAGAAGGTTTTACTGTAACTTAATAGAGGTGGTCACTAAAGAAGGTTTTACTGTAACTTAATAGAGGTGGTCACTAAAGAAGGTTTTACTGTAACTTAATAGAGGTGGTCACTAAAGAAGGTTTTACTGTAGCTTAATAGAGGTGGTCACTAAAGAAGGTTTGACTGTAACTTAATAGAGGTGGTCACTAAAGAAGGTTTGACTGTAACTTAATAGAGGTGGTCACTAAAGAAGGTTTTACTGTAACTTAATAGAGGTGGTCACTAAAGAAGGTTTTACTGTAACTTAATAGAGGTGGTCACTAAAGTAGGTTTGACTGTAACTTAATAGAGGTGGTCACTAAAGTAGGTTTTACTGTAACTTAATAGAGGTGGTCACTAAAGAAGGTTTTACTGTAACTTAATAGAGGTGGTCACTAAAGAAGGTTTTACTGTAATTTAATAGAGGTGGTCACTAAAGAAGGTTTTACTGTAACTTAATAGAGGTGGTCACTAAAGTAGGTTTTACTGTAACTTAATAGAAGTGGTCACTAAAGAAGGTTTGACTGTAACTTAATAGAGGTGGTCACTAAAGAAGGTTTTACTGTAACTTAATAGAGGTGGTCACTAAAGTAGGTTTGACTGTAACTTAATAGAGGTTGTCACTAAAGAAGGTTTGACTGTAACTTAATAGAGGTGGTCACTAAAGAAGGTTTGACTAACTTAATAGAGGTGGTCACTAAAGAAGGTTTGACTGTAACTTAATAGAGGTGGTCACTAAAGAAGGTTTGACTGTAACTTAATAGAGGTGGTCACTAAAGAAGGTTTGACTGTAACTTAATAGAGGTGGTCACTAAAGAAGGTTTTACTGTAACTTAATAGAGGTGGTCACTACAGAAGGTTTTACTGTAACTTAATAGAGGTGGTCACTAAAGAAGGTTTGACTGTAACTTAATAGAGGTGGTCAATAAAGAAGGTTTTACTGTAACTTAATAGAGGTGGTCACTAAAGAAGGTTTTACTGTAACTTAATAGAGGTGGTCACTAAAGAAGGTTTTACTGTAACTTAATAGAGGTGGTCACTAAAGTAGGTTTTACTGTAACTTAATAGAGGTGGTCACTAAAGAAGGTTTGACTGTAACTTAATAGAGGTGGTCACTAAAGCAGGTTTTACTGTAACTTAATAGAGGTGGTCACTAAAGAAGGTTTTACTGTAGCTTAATAGAGGTGGTCACTAAAGTAGGTTTTACTGTAACTTAATAGAGGTGGTCACTAAAGAAGGTTTGACTAACTTAATAGAGGTGATCACTAAAGTAGGTTTTACTGTAACTTAATAGAGGTGGTCACTAAAGCAGGTTTGACTGTAACTTAATAGAGGTGGTCACTAAAGTAGGTTTGACTGTAACTTAATAGAGGTGGTCACTAAAGAAGGTTTGACTGTAACTTAATAGAGGTGGTCACTAAAGAAGGTTTGACTGTAACTTAATAGAGGTGGTCACTAAAGTAGGTTTTACTCTAACTTAATAGAGGTGGTCACTAAAGAAGGTTTTACTGTAACTTAATAGAGGTGGTCACTAAAGAAGGTTTTACTGTAACTTAATAGAGGTGGTCACTAAAGAAGGTTTTACTGTAACTTAATAGAGGTGGTCACTAAAGAAGGTTTTACTGTAACTTAATAGAGGTGGTCACTAAAGAAGGTTTTACTGTAGCTTAATAGAGGTGGTCACTAAAGAAGGTTTGACTGTAACTTAATAGAGGTGGTCACTAAAGAAGGTTTGACTGTAACTTAATAGAGGTGGTCACTAAAGAAGGTTTGACTAACTTAATAGAGGTGGTCACTAAAGAAGGTTTTACTGTAACTTAATAGAGGTGATCACTAAAGTAGGTTTGACTGTAACTTAATAGAGGTGGTCACTAAAGTAGGTTTTACTGTAACTTAATAGAGGTGGTCACTAAAGAAGGTTTTACTGTAACTTAATAGAGGTGGTCACTAAAGAAGGTTTTACTGTAATTTAATAGAGGTGGTCACTAAAGAAGGTTTTACTGTAACTTAATAGAGGTGGTCACTAAAGAAGGTTTTACTGTAACTTAATAGAGGTGGTCACTAAAGAAGGTTTTACTGTAACTTAATAGAGGTGGTCACTAAAGTAGGTTTTACTGTAACTTAATAGAAGTGGTCACTAAAGAAGGTTTGACTGTAACTTAATAGAGGTGGTCACTAAAGAAGGTTTTACTGTAACTTAATAGAGGTGGTCACTAAAGTAGGTTTGACTGTAACTTAATAGAGGTGGTCACTAAAGAAGGTTTGACTGTAACTTAATAGAGGTGGTCACTAAAGAAGGTTTGACTAACTTAATAGAGGTGGTCACTAAAGAAGGTTTGACTGTAGCTTAATAGAGGTGGTCACTAAAGAAGGTTTGACTGTAACTTAATAGAGGTGGTCACTAAAGAAGGTTTGACTGTAACTTAATAGAGGTGGTCACTAAAGAAGGTTTTACTGTAACTTAATAGAGGTGGTCACTAAAGAAGGTTTTACTGTAACTTAATAGAGGTGGTCACTAAAGAAGGTTTGACTGTAACTTAATAGAGGTGGTCACTAAAGAAGGTTTTACTGTAACTTAATAGAGGTGGTCACTAAAGAAGGTTTTACTGTAACTTAATAGAGGTGGTCACTAAAGAAGGTTTTACTGTAACTTAATAGAGGTGGTCACTAAAGTAGGTTTTACTGTAACTTAATAGAGGTGGTCACTAAAGAAGGTTTGACTGTAACTTAATAGAGGTGGTCACTAAAGCAGGTTTTACTGTAACTTAATAGAGGTGGTCACTAAAGAAGGTTTTACTGTAGCTTAATAGAGGTGGTCACTAAAGTAGGTTTTACTGTAACTTAATAGAGGTGGTCACTAAAGAAGGTTTGACTAACTTAATAGAGGTGATCACTAAAGTAGGTTTTACTGTAACTTAATAGAGGTGGTCACTAAAGCAGGTTTGACTGTAACTTAATAGAGGTGGTCACTAAAGTAGGTTTGACTGTAACTTAATAGAGGTGGTCACTAAAGGTTTGACTGTAACTTAATAGAGGTGGTCACTAAAGAAGGTTTGACTGTAACTTAATAGAGGTGGTCACTAAAGAAGGTTTGACTGTAACTTAATAGAGGTGGTCACTAAAGAAGGTTTGACTGTAACTTAATAGAGGTGGTCACTAAAGAAGGTTTGACTAACTTAATAGAGGTGGTCACTAAAGAAGGTTTTACTGTAACTTAATAGAGGTGGTCACTAAAGAAGGTTTTACTGTAACTTAATAGAGGTGGTCACTAAAGAAGGTTTGACTGTAACTTAATAGAGGTGGTCACTAAAGAAGGTTTTACTGTAACTTAATAGAGGTGGTCACTAAAGAAGGTTTTACTGTAACTTAATAGAGGTGGTCACTAAAGAAGGTTTTACTGTAACTTAATAGAGGTGGTCACTAAAGTAGGTTTTACTGTAACTTAATAGAGGTGGTCACTAAAGAAGGTTTGACTGTAACTTAATAGAGGTGGTCACTAAAGCAGGTTTTACTGTAACTTAATAGAGGTGGTCACTAAAGAAGGTTTTACTGTAGCTTAATAGAGGTGGTCACTAAAGCAGGTTTACTGTAACTTAATAGAGGTGGTCACTAAAGAAGGTTTGACTAACTTAATAGAGGTGATCACTAAAGTAGGTTTTACTGTAACTTAATAGAGGTGGTCACTAAAGAAGGTTTTACTGTAACTTAATAGAGGTGGTCACTAAAGAAGGTTTTATTGTAACTTAATAGAGGTGGTCACTAAAGCAGGTTTTACTGTAACTTAATAGAGGTGGTCACTAAAGAAGGTTTTACTGTAACTTAATAGAGGTGGTCACTAAAGAAGGTTTTACTGTAACTTAATAGAGGTGGTCACTAAAGAAGGTTTTACTGTAACTTAATAGAGGTGGTCACTAAAGAAGGTTTGACTGTAACTTAATAGAGGTGGTCACTAAAGAAGGTTTGACTGTAACTTAATAGAGGTGGTCACTAAAGAAGGTTTTACTGTAACTTAATAGAGGTGGTCACTAAAGTAGGTTTGACTGTAACTTAATAGAGGTGGTCACTAAAGTAGGTTTTACTGTAACTTATTAGAGGTGATCACTAAAGAAGGTTTTACTGTAACTTAATAGAGGTGGTCACTAAAGAAGGTTTTACTGTAACTTAATAGAGGTGGTCACTAAAGAAGGTTTTACTGTAACTTAATAGAGGTGGTCACTAAAGAAGGTTTTACTGTAACTTAATAGAGGTGGTCACTAAAGAAGGTTTTACTGTAACTTAATAGAGGTGGTCACTAAAGTAGGTTTTACTGTAACTTAATAGAAGTGGTCACTAAAGAAGGTTTGACTGTAACTTAATAGAGGTGGTCACTAAAGAAGGTTTGACTGTAACTTAATAGAGGTGGTCACTAAAGTAGGTTTGACTGTAACTTAATAGAGGTGGTCACTAAAGAAGGTTTGACTGTAACTTAATAGAGGTGGTCACTAAAGAAGGTTTGACTGTAACTTAATAGAGGTGGTCACTAAAGAAGGTTTGACTGTAACTTAATAGAGGTGGTCACTAAAGAAGGTTTTACTGTAACTTAATAGAGGTGGTCACTAAAGAAGGTTTTACTGTAACTTAATAGAGGTGGTCACTAAAGAAGGTTTTACTGTAACTTAATAGAGGTGGTCACTAAAGAAGGTTTTACTGTAATGTAATAGAGGTGGTCACTAAAGAAGGTTTGACTGTAACTTAATAGAGGTGGTCACTAAAGAAGGTTTTACTGTATCTTAATAGAGGTGGTCACTAAAGAAGGTTTTACTGTAACTTAATAGAGGTGGTCACTAAAGAAGGTTTTACTGTAACTTAATAGAGGTGGTCACTAAAGTAGGTTTTACTGTAACTTAATAGAGGTGGTCACTAAAGAAGGTTTGACTGTAACTTAATAGAGGTGGTCACTAAAGCAGGTTTTACTGTAACTTAATAGAGGTGGTCACTAAAGAAGGTTTTACTGTAGCTTAATAGAGGTGGTCACTAAAGCAGGTTTTACTGTAACTTAATAGAGGTGGTCACTAAAGAAGGTTTGACTAACTTAATAGAGGTGATCACTAAAGTAGGTTTTACTGTAACTTAATAGAGGTTGTCACTAAAGCATGTTTGACTGTAACTTAATAGAGGTGGTCACTAAAGTAGGTTTGACTGTAACTTAATAGAGGTGGTCACTAAAGAAGGTTTGACTGTAACTTAATAGAGGTGGTCACTAAAGAAGGTTTGACTGTAACTTAATAGAGGTGGTCACTAAAGAAGGTTTGACTGTAACTTAATAGAGGTGGTCACTAAAGAAGGTTTGACTGTAACTTAATAGAGGTGGTCACTAAAGAAGGTTTGACTGTAACTTAATAGAGGTGGTCACTAAAGAAGGTTTTACTGTAACGTAATAGAGGTGGTCACTAAAGAAGGTTTTACTGTAACTTAATAGAGGTGGTCACTAAAGAAGGTTTGACTGTAACTTAATTGAGGTGGTCACTAAAGAAGGTTTTACTGTAATTTAATAGAGGTGGTCACTAAAGAAGGTTTTACTGTAACTTAATAGAGGTGGTCACTAAAGAAGGTTTTACTGTAACTTAATAGAGGTGGTCACTAAAGGAGGTTTTACTGTAACTTAATAGAGGTGGTCACTAAAGAAGGTTTGACTGTAACTTAATAGAGGTGGTCACTAAAGCAGGTTTTACTGTAACTTAATAGAGGTGGTCACTAAAGAAGGTTTTACTGTAGCTTAATAGAGGTGGTCACTAAAGCAGGTTTTACTCTAACTTAATAGAGGTGGTCACTAAAGAAGGTTTGACTAACTTAATAGAGGTGATCACTAAAGTAGGTTTTACTGTAGCTTAATAGAGGTGGTCACTAAAGCAGGTTTGACTAACTTAATAGAGGTGGTCACTAAAGCAGGTTTTACTGTAACTTAATAGAGGTGGTCACTAAAGAAGGTTTTACTGTAACTTAATAGAGGTGGTCACTAAAGCAGGTTTTACTGTAACTTAATAGAGGTGGTCACTAAAGAAGGTTTTACTGTAACTTAATAGAGGTGGTCACTAAAGAAGGTCTTACTGTAACTTAATAGAGGTGGTCACTAAAGCAGGTTTTACTGTAACTTAATAGAGGTGGTCACTAAAGAAGGTTTTACTGTAACTTAATAGAGGTGGTCACTAAAGAATGTTTTACTGTAGCTTAATAGAGGTGGTCACTAAAGAAGGTTTTACTGTAACTTAATAGAGGTGGTCACTAAAGAAGGTTTTACTGTAACTTAATAGAGGTGGTCACTAAAGAAGGTTTGACTGTAACTTAATAGAGGTGGTCACTAAAGAAGGTTTGACTGTAACTTAATAGAGGTGGTCACTAAAGGTTTGACTGTAACTTAATAGAGGTGATCACTAAAGAAGGTTTGACTGTAACTTAATAGAGGTGGTCACTAAAGAAGGTTTTACTGTAACGTAATAGAGGTGGTCACTAAAGAAGGTTTTACTGTAACTTAATAGAGGTGGTCACTAAAGAAGGTTTGACTGTAACTTAATTGAGGTGGTCACTAAAGAAGGTTTTACTGTAATTTAATAGAGGTGGTCACTAAAGAAGGTTTTACTGTAACTTAATAGAGGTGGTCACTAAAGAAGGTTTTACTGTAACTTAATAGAGGTGGTCACTAAAGGAGGTTTTACTGTAACTTAATAGAGGTGGTCACTAAAGAAGGTTTGACTGTAACTTAATAGAGGTGGTCACTAAAGCAGGTTTTACTGTAACTTAATAGAGGTGGTCACTAAAGAAGGTTTTACTGTAGCTTAATAGAGGTGGTCACTAAAGCAGGTTTTACTCTAACTTAATAGAGGTGGTCACTAAAGAAGGTTTGACTAACTTAATAGAGGTGATCACTAAAGTAGGTTTTACTGTAGCTTAATAGAGGTGGTCACTAAAGCAGGTTTGACTGTAACTTAATAGAGGTGGTCACAAGCAGGTTTTACTGTAACTTAATAGAGGTGGTCACTAAAGAAGGTTTTACTGTAACTTAATAGAGGTGGTCACTAAAGCAGGTTTTACTGTAACTTAATAGTGGTGGTCACTAAAGAAGGTTTTACTGTAACTTAATAGAGGTGGTCACTAAAGAAGGTCTTACTGTAACTTAATAGAGGTGGTCACTAAAGCAGGTTTTACTGTAACTTAATAGAGGTGGTCACTAAAGAAGGTTTTACTGTAACTTAATAGAGGTGGTCACTAAAGAAGGTTTTACTGTAGCTTAATAGAGGTGGTCACTAAAGAAGGTTTTACTGTAACTTAATAGAGGTGGTCACTAAAGAAGTTTTTACTGTAACTTAATAGAGGTGATCACTAAAGAAGGTTTTACTGTAACTTAATAGAGGTGGTCACTAAAGAAGGTTTTACTGTAACTTAATAGAGGTGGTCACTAAAGAAGGTTTGACTGTAACTTAATAGAGGTGGTCACTAAAGAAGGTTTTACTGTAACTTAATAGAGGTGGTCACTAAAGCAGGTTTTACTGTAACTTAATAGAGGTGGTCACTAAAGAAGGTTTTACTGTAACTTAATAGAGGTGGTCACTAAAGAAGGTTTTACTGTAACTTAATAGAGGTGGTCACTAAAGAAGGTTTTACTGATTGTTGGTCTTGGTGTTATATTATTCTTTATATTTTTTAGTTGTATATAATTTTGAGTTGATCGTCGACCTTGACATTGGTATACCATTATTTATATTTTTTCCGTTGTAGATAATTTTGAGTTGATCGTCGACCTTGGCGTTGGTATACCATTATTTATATTTTTTTCGTTGTATATAATTTTGAGTTGATCGTCGACCTTGACATTGGTATACCATTATTTATATTTTTTCCGTTGTAGATAATTTTGAATTGATCGTCGACCTTGGCGTTGGTATACCATTATTTATATTTTTTCCGTTGTAGATAATTTTGAGTTGATCGTCGGCCTTGACATTGGTATACCATTATTTATATTTTTTCCGTTGTAGATAATTTTGAGTTGATCGTTGGCCTTGGCGTTGGTATACCATTATTTATATTTTTTCCGTTGTAGATAATTTTGAGTTGATCATCGGCCTTGGCGTTGGTATACCATTATTTATATCTTTTCCGTTGTAGATAATTTTGAGTTGATCATCGGCCTTGGCGTTGGAATACCATTATTTATATTTTTCCGTTGTAGATAATTTTGAGTTCATCGTCGGTCTTGACGTTGGTATACCATTATTTATATTTTTTCCGTTGTATATAATTTTGAGTTGATCGTCGGCCTTGGCGTTGGTATACCATTATTTTTATTTTTTCCGTTGTAGATAATTTTGAGTTGATCGTTGGCCTTGGCATTGGTATACCATTATTTATATTTTTTAGTTGTATATAATTTTGAGTTGATCGTTGGCCTTGGCGTTGGTATACCATTATTTATATTTTTTTCGTTGTAGATAATTTTGAGTTGATCATCGGCCTTGGCGTTGGTATACCATTATTTATATCTTTTCCGTTGTAGATAATTTTGAGTTGATCATCGGCCTTGGCGTTGGAATACCATTATTTATATTTTTCCGTTGTAGATAATTTTGAGTTGATCGTCGGTCTTGACGTTAGTATACCATTATTTATATTTTTTCCGTTGTATATAATTTTGAGTTGATCGTCGGCCTTGGCGTTGGTATACCATTATTTTTATTTTTTCAGTTGTAGATAATTTTGAGTTGATCGTTGGCCTTGGCATTGGTATACCATTATTTATATTTTTTTCGTTGTAGATAATTTTGAGTTGATCGTCGGTTTTGGTGTTGGTATACCATTATTTATATTTTTTCCGTTGTATATAATTTTGAGTTGATCGTCGGCCTTGGCGTTGGTATACCATTATTTATATCTTTTGCGTTGTAGATAATTTTGAGTTGATCGTCGGCCTTGGCGTTGGTATGCCATTATTTATATCTTTTCCGTTGTAGATAATTTTGAGTTGATCGTCGGCCTTGGCGTTGGTATACCATTATTTATATCTTTTCCGTTGTAGATAATTTTGAGTTGATCCTCGGCCTTGGCGTTGGTATACCATTATTTATATTTTTCCATTGTAGATAATTTTGAGTTGATCGTCGGTCTTGACGTTGGTATACCATTATTTATCTTTTTTCCGTTGTAGATAATTTTGAGTTGATCATCGGCCTTGGCGTTGGTATACCATTATTTATATTTTTTCCGTTGTATATAATTTTGAGTTGATCGTCGGCCTTGGCGTTGGTATACCATTATTTATATCTTTTCCGTTGTAGATAATTTTGAGTTGATCGTCGGCCTTGGCGTTGGTATACCATTATTTATATTTTTGCGTTGTAGATAAATTTGAGTTGATCGTCGGTCTTGACGTTGGTATACCATTATTTATATTTTTTCCGTTGTAGATAATGTTGAGTTGATCGTCGACCTTGGCGTTGGTATACCATTATTTATATCTTTTCCGTTGTAGATAATTTTGAGTTGATCATCGGCCTTGGAGTTGGTATACCATTATTTATATTTTTCCGTTGTAGATAAATTTGAGTTGATCGTCGGTCTTGACGTTGGTATACCATTATTTATATTTTTTCCGTTGTAGATAATGTTGAGTTGATCGTCGACCTTGCCGTTGGTATACCATTATTTATATCTTTTCCGTTGTAGATAATTTTGAGTTGATCGTCGGCTTTGGCGTCGGTATACCATTATTTATATTTTTCCGTTGTAGATAAATTTGAGTTGATTGTCGGTCTTGACGTTGGTATGCCATTCTTTATATTTTTTCCGTTGTAAATAATTTTGAGTTGATCGTCGGCCTTGGCGTTGGTATACCATTATTTATATTTTTCCCGTTGTAGATAATTTTGAGTTGTTAATGGAAGGGAACTGACCGAAAGTAGATAGCAAGGTGGCGGAGTGGACTTGAAAGTGGGGTGTAGGGGAAAGCTTCAGTCTAAAGCCAGATGGCGGGTAAATAGTTACCCTCCACACTTTGCAAACATTTTAGTGTTTTGAGTGGGGCACTTGACCCCAACCCATGGCTCCTACATACAAGGCTACGACCTTGACGATGCACAAACATAAAGTGACGTGGGGTAGAAAAACAAAGATGTCTGCCCATATAAAGACTTGTTTGTGTTTATGTTAATATATAAACCAAAATCATGTCATATGATCATGTGACTAATATGTTTTTTTACTTGTAATTTAATGCTAATTTCAGACTTTTTGGCTTATGGATCTACAGTCTCTGATACACAGCTCAGTGGAGACGACAGGTCTTCGCCAAAACTTCGATGCTTCACCACAATACCATTCCTTGGAACAACACATTCATATCTAAGAGTAAGTAATTTCAATTGGCTAGATTCAACATCACATGAAACCACTGGGTATAGATATAGTACATATTTCTAGTTTATCTGCCTGACGATTCCTGGGCTCACCATTTTCAGTTGAGACTCATGAAAGTTTTCAAAATTAGATTTGATCAAACTCACCAAAATTTTAAGCAATGTCTTCTGGACGCAAATTAATTGCTACAAACATCTTTAGGACTTGGATGATCACGATTATGGTGAAGCACCTGGCTAAGAAGAGTTTGAAGATATCAAAGTGGTAATCAGAATCCGTAAATTGAAGAAGAACAGACAACTAATGGCCAAAAGAAAAAGTACAAAAGGACAAACAACGATCTACAAAACATATACTTAAAACTAAAGATTAAGTAACACGAACCCCACTAAAAACTGGGGGTGAACTCAGGTGGTCCGAAAGGGTAAGAAGTTCCAGCTCCACTAGTGGCACCCGTCGTGTTAATCTAGTTACAAACCAGGTGATAAGTCTTGAATGCGGAAAGGAACAGGAAGTATTTACGACAGGTGGAATATATCCGTGGTCATTCGTGACACAGATATTCCATAGCAGTCAACAAAGTCATGGTGGCATCCGTAAAACTGTCGAAGTGATGACTTCAACTTAACCTAGTTAGGAATCAAATACAAAAATTGCTCTTTAGAAAAAATGTAATTGAGTGCCTTGTTTTTAGAAAATGTCATTCTCTATCATTAAATATAAGAAAACAACTTGTATCAGTTTCTGATAAGCAATATTACTTAGTTAGTAGTGTTTGTTGGTGGCCTGTTGTACTACAAAAAACACCCCAGTATGTATTGTCTCCCCTTTGTCCTTGTGACAATCAACACGTCTATCTGATAAAATCAATCCTAGCATTACCTGTTATCTGCATGTTGTTTGTAAACTTGTACTTGTAGTGAATATTTTTGTTTGTTTGTTTCATGGTGTTTAACGCCACTTTCAACAATATTTCAGCTATATCGTGGCGGTCAGTTTTATTTGTGGAGGAAACTGGAGGATCCGGAGAAAACCACCGACCTGTCGCAAATGTAATCAGTGTTGTTAATGAAAAATGTAACTAACATCTAATTTCAAATTAAAATGTTACTTCTCTTTACAAGATTGTATATGTGGATGTCATGTAATGTTAGTGAATACCTTTATTGACTTGCTGCAGTCATATCATGCTGTACACAACATAGCTCTTTATTTTATTTTTTGTTTTTTATGGCCTGATATAGTTGAAAAATTGCTCATTAGGTATTCATGGTATTAAACAACAATTACTCAATCACTCATTACATTTGTTTTACTGATATTGCAGTTTTCAACTAATGGCCTTACCTGTTTAGGATGTAGACACTCATCCTATGTTCCTGAACCATTGGACACTTTCAGACAGAAGGATATTATTGCTATATTATGGACAGATTTGGTCGTCACGGGCAACAACAAGATGTATTACCATGCATATACCGATGATGACGATTCTGGGGATCGGACTTTGATAGACAATGTATTGACCAAAGCTTCTTCTAACATAGATTACTATAGACAGACGAGTGGGTTTAGAGCCTCGTGTGTGTATGTCGCTACCTGGGAAAATGCACGATTGTATGGTTATTATGTAAGTATCTAAAAATACACTTAATGTGCATTTAGTTTTCTAAAATATACAGAAGTTTTCTGTCTTTGGTTCTGGAAAATGCCCTCTCAAATTGAATGTTTAGGGGTTAGGGTTATGGGGTTCAACACCACTTTCAGTTATTTCAGTTATATTATTAATTGTGGCGATCAGTTTTATTGGTGGAGGAAACCGGAGTACCCACAGAAAACCTGGCCACAAGTCACTGACAAATTGTATCGCATAATGTTGTATCGAGTACACCTCGCCATGAGCGAGATTGGAACTCACAACTTTAGTCGTGATAGGCACTGATTGCATAAGTAGATGTAAATCCAACTACCATATGATCATGACTATGATTAAACATTATACATAAATAACAGTTTTATTATTTAGATTCTCCTGCTACCATTGGATTACGATATTTCCCCATTTGCAATAGTTAATATTCAAATTCTAAAGCTGAAAGTGGAGAAATATCGTAATCCACTGGTAGCAAATGGAGAATCTGTTTCTCCCAAGACCAAACTGAAAACGGCAAAAATGTTTTTAAGCAGTTAACTTCTATCATTAATGACGTAGAAAAGAAATTGGTGGGAATTCTCATGCAGAAATTTAACCACTGGAGTGATTACAAATATTGCGAAAATTTAACCAACTGGTTGACCACTGTTAGAAAAATTGAATATGACTCCTTACCAGGAGGATGGACCTTCTCAGAAATATATTTAATGATTTTTTTTTTAACGTTTTTATGACATTATGATTGGCCGTTGGTTGGTAGTTTATGGTGTTTAATGCCACAATATTTCAGTATATCATGGCGGTCAGTTTTATTGGTGGAGGAAACCAGAGGACCCGGAGAAAACCACTGACCTGCTGCATAGGTAGTTGTAAATCCAACTACCATATGATCATGACCACGATGGCCCTATGACGTTTATATGGAGGTAAATATTTTTTTCCTTTCGTTATAAAATTTCTGAGCATTGATATCGCCATGGTCACTTTCATATTGTATTAACATTTATCAAACATCTTATGCAATCTATAAATAATTTTTCAGAGTACAGTTACTTTCCAGTTTATTTTGGCTACTGATGGTGTCAACACTTATTCTTACACGCTCTTTAAAGACGTGGACATCATTAATCCACCTTATGGACGTAACGTAGCCATTGGATATTCTGGTGTAACTGGATCTCAGTCCAGTATATTTTCCTTTACTAATGCTGGATTTGAAATGTCAGCATTGCAGGGAAACACATTTGATCGTGAGTATACTGCTGAAGTTAGTGCAGATGATTAGGGCTAGTGCAGGGGGTTTAATGCCACTTTCTACAATATTTCTGTTATTTCATGAATTTCAGTTTTATGGGGAGAATTAGTGCAGTGAAACCTGTCTAAACAGGGACATTTGTGGGACAAACTTTTGTGTTTGGAATAGACAGGTGTTCAGTTTATACAGGTTAAATTAACAATTATTTCCTGCATAGGGACTTTATTTAAAATTTGGTTTATAGAGGATTTTGTTTTTTTAGGGTATGGTTTACTGTACCCCTCCAGTACTAATTGTATATATTATATCGTCGATTTGCTTTACGAGAATGGATTTCTCAGAGTAATATTTCATAGAGGGTGAAGTGAGATTTGATGAGAAGTCCATTTTGAGCAAGACATATCAACGCTAGTATGCTTATAGAGAATTTTTCAAGGCGATGTGGGTGTCCTCAATATAACGTCGGAGAGTCATCGAGAAACACATTTATTTTAGAAATAAACAATATTTATGTTAATATCATGCTAGTTACTTGATAATACATTTTTTTAGTATTCATTATTGTGTAAAGATCAAAAGGACAATTTTACAAATTATTGGTAATGTATATTATTTCTACTTTTTTACAGGTGTAAAAGGAGTATTTTTTGCGACCTTGTCTGTAAGCGGCTTAACAGTTAACAATCCGGCGGCTCAGTGTATTAGATGGTACCGTTCAACAGATCGTTCATTACGGTGGAGACAGAATCGAGCAGCACACATATGTCCTTGTAACCTAGGTCTTATGCGATTTGACTCAAGGTTTTTCCCGTATTCTTATAACTATGCCAGTGGTGTTTTTTGTTATGTTAACTACAGGTTTACTACAAGTCGTGTAAGTAAATTGTTTTAAGTTAATTCCGACAACTTATATTTTGGGTCTCTGTAGAGTGCTTCTTTGTAATTGTACACACATTAATAACAGTTTTAGAAGATTTAAAAAATGAATAGAGGGTTTTGGTTAATTGGTTTATTATTTCAGCTATATCGTAGCGTTGGTTAATTGGTTTTCTCTACTTTCAATATTTCAGTAATATCATGGCATACAATTTTATTGGTGTAGTCATTAAACAGGAGTACACGGAGAAAATCACTGACCTGTCGTTGTATAAGTAGACATCTACATGGATGGGAATCAAGCTCGCAGCTTCAGTGGCAATACAATGTATGTACTGATTGCGTAGTTAAGATATAAACCCTACTTCCAAACAAAGATGGCAGAGACTGACTCTATATCAGTCTTTGCCGTTGTATTTTCCCCCTACTTACTCGAAAGCCAAATTTAGAAAAAAAAATTATTCAAGCAAATTCTTTCACAATTTTCCCTTGTCCGAATCCAGTTTTACTTGTCCCGGGCTTCAGGCAAGTCAGTGGGTTAGCGCGAAGACTGCTATATTAAAGTTTGACTATGATCCAACATATAAATTTTCATTATTATTACACATCCCTTAGTATCACTTTTTTTTACAGGATCCATGTAAGTTTGTGAGCATATATTTGTTAGATAATTAAGGATAAATCGCAATTTTTGTTCGGTTTATGAAGAAATAACCTCACAAGCAGGTTGTACACACCGGGTAACCGTTACACAAGCGTGCATACAACCTGATAGAAGTTATTTCGAATGAACCGAACAAATAATTTCGATCAATCCTTATTAATTAATTAATTTTTTTTTACCTTTTTTTGGTATGATATTGAAAAATATATTCATTTGTTTAAAATACGGCAAATAATCGGAAATAAATTTAAATAACCCCAAAGGGGCGTTATTTAAAGAAAATCACCTGATGACAACGGCACACAGCATCTATTTTTAGATTCAGTACATTGACAAATAACTTCAACTTTTTAAACCAATCAAAACACGTATAAAGTGACATGTGACTCTAAAATTTATTTATTTTTTGATAAACAATGTTCTGCATAATGTTTTTTTTCTTTGATGTACAAATATTTTATGCTGTTTATTTTGTCCGAAATAAATATTTTAATATATTTGGAGTTGGAATAGTTAATGACTTATGATAAGGTTGACACAATGATTTATCAACCCAGAAGAAGTGATAATTACCGAGGCCAACGTCCGAGGTGATTATCACTTCTTGGTTTGATAAATAACGTGTCAACCAATATCAAAACTCAACAATTGTTTTATTAAATGACTTGAGCTCTATAATTCCGAAATGTTAATGGTAAAAGGAGTTGTGATTGGTTCATAGACATACACTGTCCAATCAAAACATTCGATTTAAAGCAAACGTCATCAGGATTTCCCCGATCTATATTTGGGCACTTGACAGCTATGATACACTAATTGTCTAGCTCTCATGCAAGATTGTGCGGTGATCAGAATGTTTCATGAAATAAAGGCCGATGTATGGTTTTGACCAATCAAGAAATTATATTTTTTTAGTCATTTGATAAAATGTGATATTTGATCCAGTCAGAACAAAAGCTATGACAAAAATTCTATCTTATTGAAGGTTTCTGTCTTGTTTATTTCTATATACATTTTTTTTTTATTAACTTTGATAATTGATTGATCTTTTCATGTAGCAGTTCAAAAACTGTATTGTTACATTTTCAGATGTGTTGCTACGATTCTTCCTTTGGTTTCATCATAAACAGTATTCCTACAGCGGGTAGTATGTTAACTGCTAATCCTTTTGTTGATCCATCTACATACTATAACGATAACGTTGTGCCGAAGGAAAACTGCTGTGACTTGTCTGATAATTGTCAGTTGTATTATAACGCACGACCAGTGGGGCGTTGTTACTTTAGATCACCTTTCGCTATTTGTAAGTATTTTTTAAATGCTGGAAAACACAGGCACTCGTGGCATGGAATTACACCCCCCTTCTAGAGTGTATATCTGTAGGGTCGGCACACATAGGTTGTTGTTAATATAAGGTTGTATGAATATGGACACGAACAAGTTAAATTAAGGAAAAAGAGATGGAATATGAAAGAAATTTCATTAAAAATACATATGTAAACAGAAAATAAAAAAGGGGGGATATTTTTGTGCCGCAAGTGACTATGATGCAAAAGAGATAACAATACTGCAACTAGTCTGTGAGCATCAAATAACATGAAAAACAAAAAATACCACACTGTCCGAACAATTCCAAAATCAAATATCTAAATTATAGAATGAGGCAACATTGATACCTCTAATACATAAATACATGACCTCTTACTTTCCTTACTTGGTACAAATAGAGTCAAACTTATGCTCAAATAAGTTATTTAACACAAATTGAGCAATTTTTCAGCCATATCATGGCGAGAATAGGTAACTTGTAGTCAATGGTCACCATTGTGACAAATGAAAAATGACTGTGCAAGACAAGTAACGGATTGATAGATCTAGAATTGTCAGTGCTGATCTGTAATGATTGGTAGATCTAGAACTGTCAGTGCTGATCTGTAATGATTGGTAGATCTAGAATTGTCAGTGCTGATCTGTAATGATTGGTAGATCTAGAATTGTCAGTGCTGATCTGTAATGATTGGTAGATCTAGAATTGTCAGTGCTGATCTGTAATGATTGGTAGATCTAGAATTGTCAATGCTGATCTGTAATGATTGGTAGATCCAGAATTGTCAGTGCTGATCTGTAATGATTGGTAGATCTAGAATTGTCAGTGCTGATCTGTAATGATTGGTTTGGGTATTACAATTTATTGGACCATGGTCGTTGTTTTGTAATACTGTCAAGTTTTTTTTATTCACAGTTAATTAGTTAATTATCAATATTGAAAGTTAATTACTGATGATGTATTAAAGTCTATAATGAAAACTTACAGCGAAATTCTGCAAAATTGATATAATAGCATAAATGTTTGAGTTACCACGAATGTAGCTGTGTAATTGTAGGTCTTATGGTCCTGGTGGTGTTTTAGTGATATGTGTGGACCATAGATCTATGGTAATAAAAAAAAATAAGTATCATTTTGAGCTACGGTTTCACAGCTACCACTAATGATGATGAATTCACATAATATGTTTACGTGTAAAGATTTCTCATGTCCTTTTTATTTAAAACTTCAATAAATTCAGGCCTTTTATTAAGGGGGGGTACTAGGTATTTTTGGGAGCAGGACAATAGCCCCCGGACAATAGCCCCCCGAACAATTGCCCCTAGGACAATAGCCCCCCTAGGATAATTGCCCACACAATTTTTTCTCAGTTTTATATTTAGTTTCTGATTACCCCTTTCTGACTCTATGAACTCCATTGCACTACTATGCTTTCACTTCAAAATACACTTCTATTTAAGCCAGTTCTAAGCTTGTACTTAGCTTGCAATCATTTTTTCTCAAAATTCTTTTAATTATTAACCTTTGTACTTAGTTTTGATCATTGTTTAATCAAATTCCTTTTTATAATTTTTCCTTGAAGACCAATTTTGTATGGTAATTAAACTTAATTGGGAAATCATTAAACTCTATCTAAAAATTAAATATCTATAAATAATAAGAGAAAGTTATTTTTATCATAGTTTGTCAAAGCTGTATAATCCTTTTGATGATTAATATCACAGGGGCTTGAATCGCTTTCATAGAGGTCACACTGCCTATATACCATATATACTAACGTTAGTATATATATATATATGGTATATATGGCGTGTGACCTCTATGAAAGCGACTCAAGCCCCTGTGATTAATATACAAAGAAGAAAATCCAACTTAAAGGTAATTTCAATAATTTAATCTGAGCTTATGCATATTTATTTCTCATTTAAAAAATAAATAAAAATGAAATAACAAAATTGGGGGATGGGGGCAATTGACCGGGGGGCTATTGTCCTAGGGGGGCAATTGTCTGGGGGGATATTGTCCAGGGGACAATTGTCTGGGGGGCTATTGTCTGGGGGGCTATTGTCCTAGACCCGGTACTTTTACCTGCCTAAAATTGTATTTGGTACCTCCTGATTTTAAAAAGCGTTCATGAAAATTGTTCAAATCTTGATAAAAAATGTACTACCTGTAAATATTGAAGTACTGGTACACTTGAACAATATTGAAAGCCCTGAAATTTTAATATATTTGTGTTGATTTTACAGTTTTCTCCTTTGGAGATCCTCACATTGACACATTGGATGGTTTGCAATACACATTTAATGGTTGGGGAGAATACACAATGATCAAGATAGATAACTCTAATGTCACCTTTGAACTTCAAACAAGGACAGATTTAGCCACATCTAAGAATGGAACAGACATTAAGAGGATCAATGCTACAATATTTAGCGGTTTTGCTGCTAAGGAAGATGGAAATGCTAGCATTCGAATAGAACTTGATAGCAATTTAGAATGTAAGTGGTCTTGTCTTTAAAGTGTGATTATATAGGTGTCTAAAAGCCAGTTCACATGAAAGGAGGAATGCTACTTATTACAGTCTTCACGCTAACCCACTTGCCCGAAGTCTGGGACAAGTAAAACTGGATTGGGACAAGTAAAAATTGTGAAAGAATTTGTTGGAATAAATAGAAAATTTTTCTATATTTGGCTTTCGGGCAAGTAGGTGAAAAAAATTAATGCAAAGATTATTATTATGTTGTAAGTGTCTGATGGGGTGGGGGATGGGTTTCAGAACTTTATCTTAATGGCTTTTCTATGTGTATATATGTTAGCCTCCCCCATTTTTTCTCCAGGTAAATTTTCAATGTAAGAGTCTTAATAAATGTATTTCTTTACCATTCCAGCCTTCTGTATTAAAGAGTGCTAGTGAATTTTATACATTAAAATTTATAATTTAAGATGGCAATTAAATAAACGCAACAATATCAAATACAATCCATTTTTTATTGTTTGTTATTTACCTGCGTCTTGAATTGCATTGATTTTGTGGGGAAAAGTTTGAAGATACCAAAGGGGTAATCAGAAGCTGTAAATCAAAGAAGGACAGACAATATAATGGCCAAAAGTTTGAAGATACCAAAGGGGTAACCAGAAGCTGTAAATCAAAGAAGGACAGACAATATAATGGCCAAAAGTTTGAAGATACTAAAGGGGTAACCAGAAGCTGTAAATCAAAGAAGGACAGACAGTATAATGGCCAAAAGTTTGAAGATACCAAAGGGGTAATCAGAAGCTGTAAATCAAAGGACAGACAATGTAATGGTCAAACGTTTTAAGATACCAAAGGGGTAATCAGAAGCTGTAAATCAAAGAAGTAAAGACTATATAATGGCCAAAAGTTTGAAGATACCAAAGGGATAATCAGAAGCTGTAAATCAAAGGACAGACAATATAATGGCCAAAAGTTTGAAGATACCAAAAGGGTAATCAGAACCTGTAAATCAAAGAAGGACAGACAATATAATGGTCAAAAGTTTGAAGATACCAAAAGGGTAATCAGAAGCTGTAAATCAAAGCACAGACAATATAATGGTCAAAAGTTTCAAGATACCAAAGGGGTAATCAGAAGCCGTAAATCAAAAGACAGACAATATATTGGTCAAAAGTTTGAAGATACCAAAGGGGTAATCAGAAGCTGTAAATCAAAGGACAGACAATATAATGGCCAACATTTTAAAGATACCAAAGGGGTAATCAGAAGTGTAAATCACAGAAGAACAGACAATATAATGGCCAAATGTTTGAAGATACCAAAGGGATAATCAGAAGCTGTAAATCAAAGGACAGACAATATAATGGTCAAAAGTTCGAAGATACCAAAGGGGTAATCAGAAGCTGTAATTCAAAGAAGGACATACAATATAATGATCAAAAGCTTGAAGATATCAAAGAGGTAATCAGAAGATGTAAATCAAAGAATGACAGAAAATATAATGGCCAAAAGTTTGAAGATACCAAAGGGGTAATCAGAAGTGTAAATCACAGAAGGACAGACTATATAATGGCCAAAAGTTTGAAGATACCAAAGGGGTAATCAGAAGCTGTAAATCAAAGAAGGACAGACAATATAATGGCCAAAAGTTTGAAGATACCAAAGGGGTAATCAGAAGCTGTAAATCAAAGGACAGACGATATAATGGTCAAAAGTTTGAAGATACCAAAGGGGTAATCAGAAGCCGTAAATCAAAAGACAGACAATATATTGGTCAAAAGTTTGAACATACCAAAGGGGTAATCAGAAGTGTAAATCAAAGAAGGACAGACAATTTAATGATCAAAAGTTTGAAGATACCAAAGGGGTAATCAGAACCTGTCAATCAAAGAAGGACAGACAATATAATGGTAAAAAGTTTGAAGATATCAAAGGGGTAGCCAGAAGCTCTAAATCAAAGGACAGACAATATAATGGTCAAAAGTTTGAAGATACCAATGGGGTAATCAGAAACTGTAAATCAAAGGACAGACAATATAATGGCCAAAAGTTTGAAAATATCAAAGGGGTAATCAGAAGTTGTAAGTCAAAGGACAGACAATATAATGGCCAAAAGTTTGAAGATACCAAAGGGGTAACCAGAAGCTGTAAATCAAAAAAGTACAGACAGTATAACGGCCAAAAGTTTGAAGATACCAAAGGTGTAATCAGAAGCTGTAAATCAAAGGACAGACAATATAATGGTCAAAAGTTTGAAGATACCAAAGGGGTAATGAGAAGCTGTAAATCAAAGGACAGACGATATAATGGTCAAAAGTTTGAAGATACCAAAGGAGTAATCAGAAGCTGTAAATCAAAGGACAGACAATATAATGGTCAAAAGTTTGAAGATACCAAAGGGGTAATCAGAAGCCGTAACTCAAAGGACAGACAATATAATGGTCAACAGTTTGAACATACCAAAGGGGTAATCAGAAGCTGTAATTCAAAGAAGGACAGACAATTTAATGATCAAAAGTTTGAAGATACCAAAGGGGTAATCAGAACCTGTAAGTCAAAGAAGGACAGACAATATAATGGTCAAAAGTTTGAAGATATCAAAGGGGTAACCAGAAGCTGTAAATCAAAGGACAGACAATATAATGGTCAAAAGTTTGAAGATACCAAAGGGGTAATCAGAAGCTGTAATTCAAAGAAGGACATACAATATAATGATCAAAAGCTTGAAGATATCAAAGAGGTAATCAGAAGATGTAAATCAAAGAATGACAGAAAATATAATGGCCAAAAGTTTGAAGATACCAAAGGGGTAATCAGAAGTGTAAATCACAGAAGGACAGACTATGTAATGGCCAAAAGTTTGAAGATACCAAAGGGGTAATCAGAAGCTGTAAATCAAAGAAGGACAGACAATATAATGGCCAAAAGTTTGAAGATACCAAAGGGGTAATCAGAAGCTGTAAATCAAAGGACAGATGATATAATGGTCAAAAGTTTGAAGATACCAAAGGGGTAATCAGAAGCCGTAAATCAAAAGACAGACAATATAATGGTCAAAAGTTTGAACATACCAAAGGGGTAATCAGAAGTGTAAATCAAAGAAGGACAGACAATTTAATGATCAAAAGTTTGAAGATACCAAAGAGGTAATCAGAACCTGTAAATCAAAGAAGGACAGACAATATAATGGTCAAAAGTTTGAAGATATCAAAGGGGTAGCCAGAAGCTCTAAATCAAAGGACAGACAATATAATGGTCAAAAGTTTGAAGATACCAATGGGGTAATCAGAAACTGTAAATCAAAGGACAGACAATATAATGGCCAAAAGTTTGAAAATATCAAAGGGGTAATCAGAAGCTGTAAGTCAAAGGACAGACAATATAATGGCCAAAAGTTTGAAGATACCAAAGGGGTAACCAGAAGCTGTAAATCAAAAAAGTACAGACAGTATAACGGCCAAAAGTTTGAAGATACCAAAGGTGTAATCAGAAGCTGTAAATCAAAGGACAGACAATATAATGGTCAAAAGTTTGAAGATACCAAAGGGGTAATGAGAAGCTGTAAATCAAAGGACAGACGATATAATGGTCAAAAGTTTGAAGATACCAAAGGAGTAATCAGAAGCTGTAAATCAAAGGACAGACAATATAATGGTCAAAAGTTTGAAGATACCAAAGGGGTAATCAGAAGCCATAACTCAAAGGACAGACAATATAATGGTCAACAGTTTGAACATACCAAAGGGGTAATCAGAAGCTGTAATTCAAAGAAGGACAGACAATTTAATGATCAAAAGTTTGAAGATACCAAAGGGGTAATCAGAACCTGTAAGTCAAAGAAGGACAGACAATATAATGGTCAAAAGTTTGAAGATACCAATGGGGGTAATCAGAAGCTGTAAATCAAAGGACAGACAATATAATGGCCAAAAGTTTGAAAATATCAAAGGGGTAATCAGAAGCTGTAAATCAAAGGACAGACAATATAATGGCCAAAAGTTTGAAGATACCAAAGGGGTAATCAGAAGTGTAAATCACAGAAGGACAGACAGTATAATGGCCAAAAGTTTGAAGATACCAAAGGTGTAATCAGAAGCTGTAGATCAAAGGACAGACAATGTAATGGTCAAAAGTTTGAAGATACCAAAGGGGTAATCAGAAGCTGTAAATCAAAGGACAGACAATATAATGGTCAAAAGTGTGAAGATATCAAAGGGGTAATCAGAAGCTGTAATTCAAAGAAGGACAGACAATATAATGGTCAAAAGTCTGAAAATATCAAAGGGGTAATCAGAAGCTGTATATCAAAGGACAGACAATATAATGGCCAAAAGTTTGAAGATACCAAAGGGGTAATCAGAAGCTGTAAATCAAAGGACAGACAATATAATGGTCAAAAGTGTGAAGATATCAAAGGGGTAATCAGAAGCTGTAAATCAAAGAAAGATTGACAGAAAAATGATAAAAGAACAAACTATGATGTACAAAACACTACACAGAAAACTAAATATTGAACAGCATTAATACCACTAAAACAGGTAGGGGAGGGAAGATTGCTGAACTAGCGTGGCCAACAATGCATGTGTTGATATCTGCTGACCCCCACCCATCTTGCATCATTCAATTCCAGGCTTTTCAATAAGGGGTGGGACTAGGTACTTTTACCTGCCTAATATGGTCTTAGGTACCTCCTGATTTTAAAGAATGTTGTATGAGATATTCATGAAAATCGTTAAAATTTGAATAAAAAGTACTACCTGTAAATAGTGAAGTACTGGTAGACTTGAAAAATATTGAAAGCCCTGCAAGTCATGTAAGAGTGAAAAAGCTATCTAGAGGTGTCATTCATACAATAAATCTAAATGTATCTTGTAATTGTGTTTAATCTACAGTATTTCACCATCCATATCTTCTAATTGTATTGCTTTAATGCATTATATTTTCATTTGTAGCCATGGTGATATTTGGTAACGAAAACGATTACACGACTGATTTCTATGGTAGTGATAGTTTTGTTGTGTACTTGAGTGGATTAGTTCTGAGACGTAAAGCTAACATGACATTATCTGCTCAATTCTCTAACTCAGGTCAGATTATTACTTATTAATTTAATTTGATGTGAATACTGCAATCTGATTGGCTGATCTGCCTGTAGCAACATTGGTTATACTTGATAACCTGGGTTGATATTGTGATGTTACCAACATATTCATTCACCAACGACAAATTCAAATAGTCCAATGAAATATTTGTAATTAAAACCGAGGAAATATTACATTTTGTTGTAGAAATTACATTATAAGGAATATGTTAAATTTTTGAACAGGTTATACAAGTATAACCTGTATATTCACTCTTTTCATAAACCGCTTCATGATTTATTAAGGTAACCTACCTCAAAACAAGTTATATCGTATAACCTTTAAAAAATTGAGCATATTCCTTAATTAATAAAACTGGACACTGAATGCTTAATAAATAAGGGTAATAACAAAATTATCGAACTCCGAGCAATCTTACAACGGGAAAGTCAAAACTCATAAATATATAAACAGACAAAATCAGTCAACAACCGGAAAACTGTGAAAACCGTAATGACCCTGACTTGGTATAGGCATTTCTAAAGAATGGTGGGTTGAATCAGATTTTAAAGCGCCAAACCTCCTGCTTTCATTATGGCTCAAAGTTTCCGGCTGTCACTTATAATAATAACAGTATTTATAACAATACTTGAACAAAACAGGTAAAACAGTTGTAAAAACAGCACCAAACTCAGTGAAGTAAATGTCAAAGACACTTTATGCAGAATTCTGAATAAATATTAACAAAATGAACAACCACCTCTTATATCAATCCACTGAACAACAAAAGAGGCCTCGACATATGGCATTGTAAATCTAGGTCCTGGCTTGGGACAGGGACAATAAAATGTGGCAGAGTTAAACTGGTAGTTAAATTTATATTTACCACTGCAATCAGTGCTTATCTCTGCTAAAGTTGTGAATTTGATTCCCACCTTTAATGACGTGTAATCGATGTAAATTAAGTGGATACAATTTGTTTGTGGCTTAAGACAGTCGTTGATATTCTCATGGTTAAGACAGTCATTGATATTCTCATGGTTAAGACAGTCATTGATATTCTCATGGTTAAGACAGTCGTTGATATTCTCATGGTTAAGACAGTCATTGATATTCTCATGGTTAAGACAGCCGTTGATATTCTCATGGTTAAGACAGTCGTTGATATTCTCATGGTACTTGGGTTTCCTGTGCCAAATAAAATATCACTTGAAAAAGTTTATTGGAGTAAGAAGACCAAAGGGCCTAAACAGAATTGCCAAAATCGTCCATGGTTACATATGTCTGAGGGAATGGACCTTAGTTTCCATGGTTACATATGTCTGAGGGAATGGACCTTAGTTTCCATGGTTACATATGTCTGAGGGAATGAACCTTAGTTTCCATGGTTACATATGTCTGAGAAAATGGACCTTAGTTTCCATGGTTACATATGTCTGAGGGAATGGACCTTAGTTTCCATGGTTACATATGTCTGAGGGAATGGACCTTAGTTTCCGTGGTTACATATGTCTGAGGAAATGGACCTTAGTTTCCATTGTTACATATGTCTGAGGAAATGGACCTTAGTTTCCATGGTTACATATGTCTGAGGAAATGGACCTTAGTTTCCATTGTTACATATGTCTGAGGAAATGGACCTTAGTTTCCATGGTTACATATGTCTGAGGAAATGGACCTTAGTTTCCATGGTTACATATGTCTGAGGAAATGGACTTTAGTTTCCATGGTTACATATGTCTGAGGAAAAGGACCTTAGTTTGAATAATTATTACATTATTTAGGAACTGTAAATTTCAATAATTAACATATCTTATAAACCATGGCAATGCTGAAACACTGACTACTGGGCAGATGATACCCCCAGGGACTAATAGTCCACCAGTAGAGGTATCAACCCAGTGATAGTAATAATTTTAATTTAATTTAGTATGCATGACATTTATTTTATATAAGGATTGCAGGGCCGTCATTGTCATGATCGTATGTCAGTTGGATTTACAATTACCTTTGCAATCAGTGCCTATCACCACTAAAGTTGTGACTTCTAATCCCACTCATGGGGAGGTTTTATGCGATACAACTTTATGTGATAAAGTTTGTCAGTGACTTTCGGTGGTTTTCTCCAGATATTGCGGTTTCCTCCATCAATAAAACTGTAAGTCACGATATAACTGAAATATTGTTGAAAGTGGCTTTAAACTCCATAAACAAAACCCTTACCCTATAAGTATTGCTGAAATTTTAAATGACTGCAATGATTTATCTTTTCAGGAATTCAACTAAATATACAAGTTAAAACTCGTCAACTTACTCTTTCTGCAACTGTCCCTGAAGAATTCAAAGGGGAGGTAGCTGGCTTGATGGGAAATTTTGATGGTGATAAAACTAATGAGTATATTTTGCCAAACGGAACCATCTTAGATAGTGGTGATACTGATACAGAGAGAAAGATATATAACAATTTTGGCCAGAAATGTAAGTAAAACTGTTCACAAATGTTAAAAATGAAGGAGGAGGGGGGTGAAAAAAAAGGAATGAGGAAAATGAAAGGTTTGTAGAGCTAGATGTATTTTTTAAAACCTCCCACCAAGAAAACAAAATACAAAAAAAAAGAAAAAAGAAAACCTTGTTGATACATTTTTTGTGAAATTCACATAACATTTGTGGGTAAAGTAGATAGGTGAATTTTGTTTTTGTTTGCAATGTAAAAAAAAAGGTTAAGAGCTGTTTTGAAATGTCAGATGAGCTACAGCAAACCTTAAAAAAAACCAAGCCGACCTGCGACCAAGCAAGAGCAAATCATTGTGTCTTGTAAGACAGATTTTTGGACACAAGGGGGAGTTATTTAAGAAATAAATCATGGAAGCCAGAATGTGTTGGGAGTTTTAACATGGATTGGCGGATATTAATATTTTATCCCGAGACAGAAGAGAGGGATACAATTTACTAATATCCGCCAATCCATGTTAAAACTCAAAACACATTCTGGCTTCCATGATTTATTTCGATTCTGATATGTCTAAGAGTACAAATACAGTAGTATAATTCGATTGGAAGATGGTAATTTATACATACGCTTGCAGAAAATGTCGCACACAATTTATGTAGCTCGAATAATACTGCGCCCTCTATCGGCATTATTCTGGTCACAATTTATGCTGCCAATGGAAACGTCAGTCACATTCATCGGCGCATGTGCTAATGAGATAATACGAAGAAATAATTCAGGTTTTTTTTTATCAAAGGGAAAGAGTGAGGTCATGTTAGAATGTCATATGTTTATTTGTTGACATAGTGTATATTTGATTAAACTTTAATTGTAATTGACCCTTAATGGGAACAAGTGACACATCTGATTTGTAAGTGACATCAAGTACTCCATTAAACACGGTCGCCATGGTAACTGAAATCCTTAATTCTGAAAATACATAGAACAACAATTCAATCAATGAACACATCTTCAATTTTATTAATTTACAACTACCTGTGCAATCACTGCCTATCACCACTGATGTTATGAGTTCGAACCCCGTTCATGGAGAGATGTACACAATACAACATCGTGTGATAAAATTTGTCAGTTATTTGCGACAGATTGGGGTTTTCTTTCCAGGTACTCCGGTTTCCTTCACCAATAAAACTGACCACCATAATATAACTTTTATTCCGCAAGGTTTTCCGTGCCATGTCTCAGTGATGTGCATTTAAAATTTTTGTTATCGCTTTGCTATACATATATTTCTTGCATGGCTCTGCTTATGTGCTTGTTTTATTTTGTATTTTAATCCCTACTTTTTTAGGGTAGTGCTTGTTTTCGTAGTGCTTATAACCTAATTATCTGCTGCTGCATTTTAATTATGCTTGAATTTTTATATGTTTGTCAATGAATGTCCATGTATTTTTGTGGGTACATATATATATACCTGTATGTGTAATTTGTATGTCAGTTTAAGAAAGCTCTTTCAAGCTTATTTTTTTATTGTTATTTATATGTTTCTAATTAACGCATATACCAACAATTTTTTTTTTTTTTTTTTTTTTTTTTTTTTTTTTTTTTTTTTTTTAACTTAACTTGATGCTTTTCAGTTTATCTTGTGCTCTATTTTAGTGCTTGCCTATTTCTGCATGAATATTTTTAAAATATTTTTTTTTTTTTTTTTTTTTAGAATATTTTTTAAAAATATGTTTTAAAAGTACATGAATATTTTATGTGTTTGAGTTAATTTGCTTCTTTGCTTAAATATAGACTGGTTATAATTTGCATGAATGTACTTGTACGTGTGTAATGGCTGCTAAATGTCGGCATCTTTTTTCTGTTTTGACCTCTGGTCCTGTGACAGTGGGTGTGCAGAGAGGCACTTGTGGGGGTCCAGAGGTCAAAACACAGAGATGTATGCATAGGTTTGTCTGGATGTGTATTGGTTTTGTATTGAATGACATGTTTATGTTGTGCTGTATTTAATTTATGTAATTTTGTTATGCATGTCGGTTTGAAAAGCTCTTGAGAGCTTATGTTGTATTGTTATAAAATGTACCGACTTTAAATAAAACTTTGATTGATTGATTGATTGTTGAAAGTGGCATAAAACACCATTTGTCAATAAAATAGACAAAATGGATTAGATGCAAGTTAAACCAAAAATCTTATGAAGTCTTCTCCAATTCAATTTTATTTCAGGGGAAACAACTGCAGAAACTTCACTCTTTGAGTACACTGATGGGAAACAGTGGTTAGATTACAGCCATCAATACTTTGTACCAATATTTATTGATGAGTTTAACCAGACAATGATAAACAAATCTTATGAAGTTTGTGGTGGTAGCAGTGACCAATACAAAGCTTGTATTTTTGATTACCTAGCAACAGGGGATACTTCATTTGCAGCAGATACACAGTCATCTAATACAGAGGCTGAATCAGAAATTTCACAAATACGTAAGGATATTTGTTATGTATTAGGCTCTTGCAAGTTTTGTTTAGTCCTATCGCATATGATGTTTCGTGACTATGCATAGAAATGTATTGATTACTGTATGTACATACAGTAAACCCTGTATAAACTGAACCCTAAATAAACTGGATTCCTGTATAAACTGAACTTTGAATAAACTGGAATCCTGTATAAACTGAACTTTGAATAAACTGGAATCCTGTATAAACTCAACTTTGAATAAACTAGAATACTGTATAGACTGAACTATGAATAACCTGGAATCCTGTATAAAATGAACTTTGAATAAACTGGAATCCTGTATAAAATGAACTTTGAATCAACTGGAATCCTGTATAAAATGAACTTTGAATAAACTGGAATCCTGTATTAACTGAACCTTTAATAAACTGGAATCCTGTATAAACTGAACCCTGAATAAACTAGAATCCTGTATAAACTGAACCTTTAATAAACTGGAATCCTGTATAAACTGAACCTTTAATAAACTGCAATCCTGTATAAACTGAACCCTGAAGAAACTTGAATCCTGTATAAACTGAACCCTAAATAAACTGGAATCCTGTATAAACTGAACTTTGAATAAACTGGAATCCTGCATAAACTGAACTTTGAATAAACTAGAATCCTGTATAAACTAGAATCCTGTATAAAATGAACTTTGAATAAACTGGAATCCTGTATAAAATGAACTTTGAATAAACTGGAATCCTGTATAAACTAAACCCTGAATAAACTGGAATCCTGTATAAACTGACCCCTGAATAAACTGCAATCCTGTATAAACTGAACCTTTAATAAACTGGAATCCTGTATAAACTGAACCTTGAATAAACTAGAATCCTGTATAAACTAAACCCTGAATAAACTAGAATCCTGTATAAACTGAACCCAGAATAAACTGGAATCCTGTATAAACTGAACCCTGAATAAACTGGAATCCTGTATAAACTGAACCGTGAATAAACTGGAATCCTGCATAAACTGAACCTTTAATAAACTAGAATCCTGTATAAACTGAACCCTGAATATGCTAGAATCCTGTATAAACTGAACCTTTAATAAACTGGAATCCTGTATAAACTGAACCTTTAATAAACTAGAATCCTGTATAAACTAAACCCTGAATAGACTGGAATCCTGTATAAACTGAACCCAGAATAAACTAGAATCCTGTATAAACTGAACCTTGAATAAACTAGAATCCTGTATAAACTGAACTTTGAATAAACTGGAATCCTGTATAAACTAAACCCTGAATAAACTGGAATCCTGTATAAACTGAACCCTGAATAAACTAGATTCCTGTATAAACTGAACCTTGAATAAACTAGAATCCTGTATAAACTGGAATCCTGTATAAACAGAACTTTGAATAAACTGGAATCCTGTATAAACTCAACTTTGAAAAACTAGAATCCTGTATAGACTGAACTATGAATAAACTGGAATCCTGTATAAAATGAACTTTGAATAAACTGGAATCCTGTATAAAATGAACTTTGAATAAACTGGAATCCTGTATAAAATGAACTTTGAATAAACTGGAATCCTGTATAAACTGAACCTTTAATAAACTGGAATCCTGTATAAACTGAACCCTGAATAAACTAGAATCCTGTATAAACTGAACCTTTAATAAAGTGGAATCCTGTATAAACTGAACCTTTAATAAACTGGAATCCTGTATAAACTGAACCATGAAGAAACTGGAATCCTGTATAAACTGAACCCTAAATAAACTGGAATCCTGTATAAACTGAACTTTGAATAAACTGGAATCCTGTATAAACTGAACTTTGAATAAACTAGAATCCTGTATAAACTGGAATCCTGTATAAACTGAACTTTGAATAAACTGGAATCCTGTATAAAATGAACTTTGAATAAACTGGAATCCTGTATAAACTGAACCTTTAATAAACTAGAATCCTGTATAAACAGAACCTTGAATAAACTAGAATCCTGTATAAACTAACCCTCAATAAACTAGAATCCTGTATAAACTGAACCCAGAATAAACTGGAATCCTGTATAAACTAAACCCTGAATAAACTGGAATCTTGTATAAACTGAACCGTGAATAAACTGGAATCCTGTATAAACTAAACCCTGAATAAACTAGAATCCTGTATAAACTGAACCTTGAATAAACTAGAATCCTGTATAAACTAAACCCTGAATAAACTGGAATCCTCTATAAACTGAACTTTGAATAAACTGGAATCCTGTATAAACTCAACTTTGAATAAACTAGCATCCTGTATAGACTGAACTATGAATAAACTGGAATCCTGTATAAAATGAACCTTGAATAAACTTGAATCCTGTATAAACTGAACCCTAAATAAACTGGAATCCTGTATAAACTGAACTTTGAATAAACTGGAATCCTGCATAAACTGAACTTTGAATAAACTGGAATCCTGCATAAAATGAACCTTTAATAAACTAGAATCCTGTATAAACTGAACCTTGAATAAACTAGAATCCTGTATAAACTAAACCCTGAATAAACTGGAATCCTGTATAAACTGAACTTTGAATAAACTGGAATCCTGTATAAACTCAACTTTGAATAAACTAGAATCCTGTATAGACTGAACTATGAATAAACTAGAATCCTGTATAAACTGAACCTTGAATAAACTTGAATCCTGTATAAACTGAACCCTAAATAAACTGGAATCCTGTATAAACTGAACTTTGAATAAACTGGAATCCTGCATAAACTGAACTTTGAATAAACTAGAATCCTGTATAAACTGGAATCCTGTATAAAATGAACTTTGAATAAACTGGAATCCTGTATAAAATGAACTTTGAATAAACTGGAATCCTGTATAAACTAAACCCTGAATAAACTGGAATCCTGTATAAACTGAACCCTGAATAAACTGGAATCCTGTATAAACTGAACCTTTAATAAACTAGAATCCTGTATAAACTGAACCCAGAATAAACTGGAATCCTGTATAAACTAAACCCTGAATAAACTGGAATCCTGTATAAACTGAACCGTGAATAAACTGGAATCCTGTATAAACTAAACCCTGAATAAACTAGAATCCTGTATAAACTGAACCTTGAATAAACTAGAATCCTGTATAAACTAAACCCTGAATAAACTGGAATCCTCTATAAACTGAACTTTGAATAAACTGGAATCCTGTATAAACTCAACTTTGAATAAACTAGCATCCTGTATAGACTGAACTATGAATAAACTGGAATCCTGTATAAAATGAACCTTGAATAAACTTGAATCCTGTATAAACTGAACCCTAAATAAACAGGAATCCTGTATAAACTGAACTTTGAATAAACTGGAATCCTGCATAAACTGAACTTTGAATAAACTGGAATCCTGCATAAAATGAACCTTTAATAAACTAGAATCCTGTATAAACTGAACCTTGAATAAACTAGAATCCTGTATAAACTAAACCCTGAATAAACTGGAATCCTGTATAAACTGAACTTTGAATAAACTGGAATCCTGTATAAACTCAACTTTGAATAAACTAGAATCCTGTATAGACTGAACTATGAATAAACTAGAATCCTGTATAAACTGAACCTTGAATAAACTTGAATCCTGTATAAACTGAACCCTAAATAAACTGGAATCCTGTATAAACTGAACTTTGAATAAACTGGAATCCTGCATAAACTGAACTTTGAATAAACTAGAATCCTGTATAAACTGGAATCCTGTATAAAATGAACTTTGAATAAACTGGAATCCTGTATAAAATGAACTTTGAATAAACTGGAATCCTGTATAAACTAAACCCTGAATAAACTGGAATCCTGTATAAACTGAACCCTGAATAAACTGGAATCCTGTATAAACTGAACCTTTAATAAACTGGAATCCTGTATAAACTGAACCTTGAATAAACTAGAATCCTGTATAAACTAAACCCTGAATAAACTAGAATCCTGTATAAACTGAACCCAGAATAAACTGGAATCCTGTATAAACTGAACCCTGAATAAACTGGAATCCTGTATAAAATGAACTTTGAATAAACTGGAATCCTGTATAAACTGAACCTTTAATAAACTAGAATCCTGTATAAACAGAACCTTGAATAAACTAGAATCCTGTATAAACTAACCCTCAATAAACTAGAATCCTGTATAAACTGAACCCAGAATAAACTGGAATCCTGTATAAACTAAACCCTGAATAAACTGGAATCCTGTATAAACTGAACCGTGAATAAACTGGAATCCTGTATAAACTAAACCCTGAATAAACTAGAATCCTGTATAAACTGAACCTTGAATAAACTAGAATCCTGTATAAACTAAACCCTGAATAAACTGGAATCCTCTATAAACTGAACTTTGAATAAACTGGAATCCTGTATAAACTCAACTTTGAATAAACTAGCATCCTGTATAGACTGAACTATGAATAAACTGGAATCCTGTATAAAATGAACCTTGAATAAACTTGAATCCTGTATAAACTGAACCCTAAATAAACTGGAATCCTGTATAAACTGAACTTTGAATAAACTGGAATCCTGCATAAACTGAACTTTGAATAAACTGGAATCCT
Source organism: Bathymodiolus septemdierum (assembly GCA_963383655.1). NCBI lineage: Eukaryota > Metazoa > Mollusca > Bivalvia > Mytilida > Modiolidae > Bathymodiolus > Bathymodiolus septemdierum. The sequence goes on along the minus strand of OY726529.1, from coordinate 2,445,965 downwards.
GCATAAAATGAACCTTTAATAAACTAGAATCCTGTATAAACTGAACCTTGAATAAACTAGAATCCTGTATAAACTAAACCCTGAATAAACTGGAATCCTGTATAAACTGAACTTTGAATAAACTGGAATCCTGTATAAACTCAACTTTGAATAAACTAGAATCCTGTATAGACTGAACTATGAATAAACTAGAATCCTGTATAAACTGAACCTTGAATAAACTTGAATCCTGTATAAACTGAACCCTAAATAAACTGGAATCCTGTATAAACTGAACTTTGAATAAACTGGAATCCTGCATAAACTGAACTTTGAATAAACTAGAATCCTGTATAAACTGGAATCCTGTATAAAATGAACTTTGAATAAACTGGAATCCTGTATAAAATGAACTTTGAATAAACTGGAATCCTGTATAAACTAAACCCTGAATAAACTGGAATCCTGTATAAACTGAACCCTGAATAAACTGGAATCCTGTATAAACTGAACCTTTAATAAACTAGAATCCTGTATAAACTGAACCCAGAATAAACTGGAATCCTGTATAAACTAAACCCTGAATAAACTGGAATCCTGTATAAACTGAACCGTGAATAAACTGGAATCCTGTATAAACTAAACCCTGAATAAACTAGAATCCTGTATAAACTGAACCTTGAATAAACTAGAATCCTGTATAAACTAAACCCTGAATAAACTGGAATCCTCTATAAACTGAACTTTGAATAAACTGGAATCCTGTATAAACTCAACTTTGAATAAACTAGCATCCTGTATAGACTGAACTATGAATAAACTGGAATCCTGTATAAAATGAACCTTGAATAAACTTGAATCCTGTATAAACTGAACCCTAAATAAACTGGAATCCTGTATAAACTGAACTTTGAATAAACTGGAATCCTGCATAAACTGAACTTTGAATAAACTGGAATCCTGCATAAAATGAACCTTTAATAAACTAGAATCCTGTATAAACTGAACCTTGAATAAACTAGAATCCTGTATAAACTAAACCCTGAATAAACTGGAATCCTGTATAAACTGAACTTTGAATAAACTGGAATCCTGTATAAACTCAACTTTGAATAAACTAGAATCCTGTATAGACTGAACTATGAATAAACTAGAATCCTGTATAAACTGAACCTTGAATAAACTTGAATCCTGTATAAACTGAACCCTAAATAAACTGGAATCCTGTATAAACTGAACTTTGAATAAACTGGAATCCTGCATAAACTGAACTTTGAATAAACTAGAATCCTGTATAAACTGGAATCCTGTATAAAATGAACTTTGAATAAACTGGAATCCTGTATAAAATGAACTTTGAATAAACTGGAATCCTGTATAAACTAAACCCTGAATAAACTGGAATCCTGTATAAACTGAACCCTGAATAAACTGGAATCCTGTATAAACTGAACCTTTAATAAACTGGAATCCTGTATAAACTGAACCTTGAATAAACTAGAATCCTGTATAAACTAAACCCTGAATAAACTAGAATCCTGTATAAACTGAACCCAGAATAAACTGGAATCCTGTATAAACTGAACCCTGAATAAACTGGAATCCTGTATCAACTGAACCGTGAATAAACTGGAATCCTGCATAAACTGAACCTTTAATAAACTAGAATCCTGTATAAACTGAACCCTGAATATGCTAGAATCCTGTATAAACTGAACCTTTAATAAACTGGAATCCTGTATAAACTGAACCTTTAATAAACTAGAATCCTGTGTAAACTAAACCCTGAATAGACTGGAATCCTGTATAAACTGAACCCAGAATAAACTAGAATCCTGTATAAACTGAACCTTGAATAAACTAGAATCCTGTATAAACTGAACTTTGAATAAACTGGAATCCTGTATAAACTAAACCCTGAATAATCTGGAATCCTGTATAAACTGAACCCTGAATAAACTAGAATCCTGTATAAACTGAACCTTGAATAAACTAGAATCCTGTATAAACTGGAATCCTGTATAAACTGAACTTTGAATAAACTGGAATCCTGTATAAACTCAACTTTGAATAAACTAGAATCCTGTATAGACTGAACTATGAATAAACTGGAATCCTGTATAAAATGAACTTTGAATAAACTGGAATCCTGTATAAAATGAACTTTGAATAAACTGGAATCCTGTATAAAATGAACTTTGAATAAACTGGAATCCTGTATAAACTGAACCTTTAATAAACTGGAATCCTGTATAAACTGAACCCTGAATAAACTAGAATCCTGTATAAACTGAACCTTTAATAAACTGGAATCCTGTATAAACTGAACCTTTAATAAACTGGAATCCTGTATAAACTGAACCATGAAGAAACTGGAATCCTGTATAAACTGAACCCTAAATAAACTGGAATCCTGTATAAACTGAACTTTGAATAAACTGGAATCCTGTATAAACTGAACTTTGAATAAACTAGAATCCTGTATAAACTGGAATCCTGTATAAACTGAACTTTGAATAAACTGGAATCCTGTATAAAATGAACTTTGAATAAACTGGAATCCTGTATAAACTGAACCTTTAATAAACTAGAATCCTGTATAACAGAACCTTGAATAAACTAGAATCCTGTATAAACTAAACCCTCAATAAACTAGAATCCTGTATAAACTGAACCCAGAATAAACTGGAATCCTGTATAAACTAAACCCTGAATAAACTGGAATCCTGTATAAACTGAACCGTGAATAAACTGGAATCCTGCATAAAATGAACCTTTAATAAACTAGAATCCTGTATAAACTGAACCTTGAATAAACTAGAATCCTGTATAAACTAAACCCTGAATAAACTGGAATCCTGTATAAACTGAACTTTGAATAAACTGGAATCCTGTATAAACTCAACTTTGAATAAACTAGAATCCTGTATAGACTGAACTATGAATAAACTGGAATCCTGTATAAAATGAACTTTGAATAAACTGGAATCCTGTATAAAATGAACTTTGAATAAACTGGAATCCTGTATAAACTGTAACTTTAATAAACTAGAATCCTGTATAAACTGAACCTTTAATAAACTGGAATCCTGTATAAACTGAACCCTGAAGAAACTGGAATCCTGTATAAACTGAACCCTAAATAAACTGGAATCCTGTATAAACTGAACTTTGAATAAACTGAAATCCTGTATAAACTGAACCTTTAATAAACTAGAATCCTGTATAAACTGAACCTTTAATAAACTGGAATCCTGTATAAACTGAACCCTGAAGAAACTGGAATCCTGTATAAACTTAACCCTAAATAAACTGGAATCCTGTATAAACTGAACTTTGAATAAACTGGAATCCTGTATAAAATGAACTTTGAATAAACTGGAATCCTGTATAAAATGAACTTTGAATAAACTGGAATCCTGTATAAACTGAACCTTTAATAAACTGGAATCCTGTATAAACTGAATCCTGAATAAACTAGAATCCTGTATAAACTGAACCTTTAATAAACTGGAATCCTGTATCAACTGAACCTTTAATAAACTGGAATCCTGTATAAACTGAACCATGAAGAAACTGGAATCCTGTATAAACTGAACCCTAAATAAACTGGAATCCTGTATAAACTGAACTTTGAATAAACTGGAATCCTGTATAAACTGAACTTTGAATAAACTAGAATCCTGTATAAACTGGAATCCTGTATAAACTGAACTTTGAATAAACTGGAATCCTGTATAAAATGAACTTTGAATAAACTGGAATCCTGTATAAACTGAACCTTTAATAAACTAGAATCCTGTATAAACAGAACCTTGAATAAACTAGAATCCTGTATAAACTAAACCCTCAATAAACTAGAATCCTGTATAAACTGAACCCAGAATAAACTGGAATCCTGTATAAACTAAACCCTGAATAAACTGGAATCCTGTATCAACTGAACCGTGAATAAACTGGAATCCTGCATAAAATGAACCTTTAATAAACTAGAATCCTGTATAAACTGAACCTTGAATAAACTAGAATCCTGTATAAACTAAACCCTGAATAAACTGGAATCCTGTATAAACTGAACTTTGAATAAACTGGAATCCTGTATAAACTCAACTTTGAATAAACTAGAATCCTGTATAGACTGAACTATGAATAAACTGGAATCCTGTATAAAATGAATTTTGAATAAACTGGAATCCTGTATAAAATGAACTTTGAATAAACTGGAATCCTGTATAAATTGAACTTTGAATAAACTGGAATCCTGTATCAACTGAAACTTTAATAAACTAGAATCCTGTATAAACTGAACCTTTAATAAACTAGAATCCTGTATAAACTGAACCTTTAATAAACTGGAATCCTGTATAAACTGAACCCTGAACAAACTGGAATCCTGTATAAACTGAACCTTAAATAAACTGGAATCCTGTATAAATTGAACTTTGAATAAACTGGAATCCTGTATAAACTGTAACTTTAATAAACTAGAATCCTGTATAAACTGAACCTTTAATAAAGTGGAATCCTGTATAAACTGAACCCTGAAGAAACTGGAATCCTGTATAAACTGAACCCTAAATAAACTGGAATCCTGTATAAACTGAACTTTGAATAAACTGAAATCCTGTATAAACTGAACCTTTAATAAACTAGAATCCTGTATAAACTGAACCTTTAATAAACTGGAATCCTGTATAAACTGAACCCTGAAGAAACTGGAATCCTGTATAAACTTAACCCTAAATAAACTGGAATCCTGTATAAACTGAACTTTGAATAAACTGGAATCCTGTATAAAATGAACTTTGAATAAACTGGAATCCTGTATAAAATGAACTTTGAATAAACTGGAATCCTGTATAAACTGAACCTTTAATAAACTGGAATCCTGTATAAACTGAATCCTGAATAAACTAGAATCCTGTATAAACTGAACCTTTAATAAACTGGAATCCTGTATAAACTGAACCTTTAATAAACTGGAATCCTGTATAAACTGAACCATGAAGAAACTGGAATCCTGTATAAACTGAACCCTAAATAAACTGGAATCCTGTATAAACTGAACTTTGAATAAACTGGAATCCTGTATAAACTGAACTTTGAATAAACTAGAATCCTGTATAAACTGGAATCCTGTATAAACTGAACTTTGAATAAACTGGAATCCTGTATAAAATGAACTTTGAATAAACTGGAATCCTGTATAAACTGAACCTTTAATAAACTAGAATCCTGTATAAACAGAACCTTGAATAAACTAGAATCCTGTATAAACTAAACCCTCAATAAACTAGAATCCTGTATAAACTGAACCCAGAATAAACTGGAATCCTGTATAAACTAAACCCTGAATAAACTGGAATCCTGTATAAACTGAACCCTGAATAAACTGGAATCCTGTATAAACTGAACCTTTAATAAACTAGAATCCTGTATAAACTGAACCCAGAATAAACTGGAATCCTGTATAAACTAAACCCTGAATAAACTGGAATCCTGTATAAACTGAACCGTGAATAAACTGGAATCCTGTATAAACTAAACCCTGAATAAACTAGAATCCTGTATAAACTGAACCTTGAATAAACTAGAATCCTGTATAAACTAAACCCTGAATAAACTGGAATCCTCTATAAACTGAACTTTGAATAAACTGGAATCCTGTATAAACTCAACTTTGAATAAACTAGCATCCTGTATAGACTGAACTATGAATAAACTGGAATCCTGTATAAAATGAACCTTGAATAAACTTGAATCCTGTATAAACTGAACCCTAAATAAACTGGAATCCTGTATAAACTGAACTTTGAATAAACTGGAATCCTGCATAAACTGAACTTTGAATAAACTGGAATCCTGCATAAAATGAACCTTTAATAAACTAGAATCCTGTATAAACTGAACCTTGAATAAACTAGAATCCTGTATAAACTAAACCCTGAATAAACTGGAATCCTGTATAAACTGAACTTTGAATAAACTGGAATCCTGTATAAACTCAACTTTGAATAAACTAGAATCCTGTATAGACTGAACTATGAATAAACTAGAATCCTGTATAAACTGAACCTTGAATAAACTTGAATCCTGTATAAACTGAACCCTAAATAAACTGGAATCCTGTATAAACTGAACTTTGAATAAACTGGAATCCTGCATAAACTGAACTTTGAATAAACTAGAATCCTGTATAAACTGGAATCCTGTATAAAATGAACTTTGAATAAACTGGAATCCTGTATAAAATGAACTTTGAATAAACTGGAATCCTGTATAAACTAAACCCTGAATAAACTGGAATCCTGTATAAACTGAACCCTGAATAAACTGGAATCCTGTATAAACTGAACCTTTAATAAACTGGAATCCTGTATAAACTGAACCTTGAATAAACTAGAATCCTGTATAAACTAAACCCTGAATAAACTAGAATCCTGTATAAACTGAACCCAGAATAAACTGGAATCCTGTATAAACTGAACCCTGAATAAACTGGAATCCTGTATCAACTGAACCGTGAATAAACTGGAATCCTGCATAAACTGAACCTTTAATAAACTAGAATCCTGTATAAACTGAACCCTGAATATGCTAGAATCCTGTATAAACTGAACCTTTAATAAACTGGAATCCTGTATAAACTGAACCTTTAATAAACTAGAATCCTGTGTAAACTAAACCCTGAATAGACTGGAATCCTGTATAAACTGAACCCAGAATAAACTAGAATCCTGTATAAACTGAACCTTGAATAAACTAGAATCCTGTATAAACTGAACTTTGAATAAACTGGAATCCTGTATAAACTAAACCCTGAATAATCTGGAATCCTGTATAAACTGAACCCTGAATAAACTAGAATCCTGTATAAACTGAACCTTGAATAAACTAGAATCCTGTATAAACTGGAATCCTGTATAAACTGAACTTTGAATAAACTGGAATCCTGTATAAACTCAACTTTGAATAAACTAGAATCCTGTATAGACTGAACTATGAATAAACTGGAATCCTGTATAAAATGAACTTTGAATAAACTGGAATCCTGTATAAAATGAACTTTGAATAAACTGGAATCCTGTATAAAATGAACTTTGAATAAACTGGAATCCTGTATAAACTGAACCTTTAATAAACTGGAATCCTGTATAAACTGAACCCTGAATAAACTAGAATCCTGTATAAACTGAACCTTTAATAAACTGGAATCCTGTATAAACTGAACCTTTAATAAACTGGAATCCTGTATAAACTGAACCATGAAGAAACTGGAATCCTGTATAAACTGAACCCTAAATAAACTGGAATCCTGTATAAACTGAACTTTGAATAAACTGGAATCCTGTATAAACTGAACTTTGAATAAACTAGAATCCTGTATAAACTGGAATCCTGTATAAACTGAACTTTGAATAAACTGGAATCCTGTATAAAATGAACTTTGAATAAACTGGAATCCTGTATAAACTGAACCTTTAATAAACTAGAATCCTGTATAACAGAACCTTGAATAAACTAGAATCCTGTATAAACTAAACCCTCAATAAACTAGAATCCTGTATAAACTGAACCCAGAATAAACTGGAATCCTGTATAAACTAAACCCTGAATAAACTGGAATCCTGTATAAACTGAACCGTGAATAAACTGGAATCCTGCATAAAATGAACCTTTAATAAACTAGAATCCTGTATAAACTGAACCTTGAATAAACTAGAATCCTGTATAAACTAAACCCTGAATAAACTGGAATCCTGTATAAACTGAACTTTGAATAAACTGGAATCCTGTATAAACTCAACTTTGAATAAACTAGAATCCTGTATAGACTGAACTATGAATAAACTGGAATCCTGTATAAAATGAACTTTGAATAAACTGGAATCCTGTATAAAATGAACTTTGAATAAACTGGAATCCTGTATAAACTGTAACTTTAATAAACTAGAATCCTGTATAAACTGAACCTTTAATAAACTGGAATCCTGTATAAACTGAACCCTGAAGAAACTGGAATCCTGTATAAACTGAACCCTAAATAAACTGGAATCCTGTATAAACTGAACTTTGAATAAACTGAAATCCTGTATAAACTGAACCTTTAATAAACTAGAATCCTGTATAAACTGAACCTTTAATAAACTGGAATCCTGTATAAACTGAACCCTGAAGAAACTGGAATCCTGTATAAACTTAACCCTAAATAAACTGGAATCCTGTATAAACTGAACTTTGAATAAACTGGAATCCTGTATAAAATGAACTTTGAATAAACTGGAATCCTGTATAAAATGAACTTTGAATAAACTGGAATCCTGTATAAACTGAACCTTTAATAAACTGGAATCCTGTATAAACTGAATCCTGAATAAACTAGAATCCTGTATAAACTGAACCTTTAATAAACTGGAATCCTGTATCAACTGAACCTTTAATAAACTGGAATCCTGTATAAACTGAACCATGAAGAAACTGGAATCCTGTATAAACTGAACCCTAAATAAACTGGAATCCTGTATAAACTGAACTTTGAATAAACTGGAATCCTGTATAAACTGAACTTTGAATAAACTAGAATCCTGTATAAACTGGAATCCTGTATAAACTGAACTTTGAATAAACTGGAATCCTGTATAAAATGAACTTTGAATAAACTGGAATCCTGTATAAACTGAACCTTTAATAAACTAGAATCCTGTATAAACAGAACCTTGAATAAACTAGAATCCTGTATAAACTAAACCCTCAATAAACTAGAATCCTGTATAAACTGAACCCAGAATAAACTGGAATCCTGTATAAACTAAACCCTGAATAAACTGGAATCCTGTATCAACTGAACCGTGAATAAACTGGAATCCTGCATAAAATGAACCTTTAATAAACTAGAATCCTGTATAAACTGAACCTTGAATAAACTAGAATCCTGTATAAACTAAACCCTGAATAAACTGGAATCCTGTATAAACTGAACTTTGAATAAACTGGAATCCTGTATAAACTCAACTTTGAATAAACTAGAATCCTGTATAGACTGAACTATGAATAAACTGGAATCCTGTATAAAATGAATTTTGAATAAACTGGAATCCTGTATAAAATGAACTTTGAATAAACTGGAATCCTGTATAAATTGAACTTTGAATAAACTGGAATCCTGTATCAACTGAAACTTTAATAAACTAGAATCCTGTATAAACTGAACCTTTAATAAACTAGAATCCTGTATAAACTGAACCTTTAATAAACTGGAATCCTGTATAAACTGAACCCTGAACAAACTGGAATCCTGTATAAACTGAACCTTAAATAAACTGGAATCCTGTATAAATTGAACTTTGAATAAACTGGAATCCTGTATAAACTGTAACTTTAATAAACTAGAATCCTGTATAAACTGAACCTTTAATAAAGTGGAATCCTGTATAAACTGAACCCTGAAGAAACTGGAATCCTGTATAAACTGAACCCTAAATAAACTGGAATCCTGTATAAACTGAACTTTGAATAAACTGAAATCCTGTATAAACTGAACCTTTAATAAACTAGAATCCTGTATAAACTGAACCTTTAATAAACTGGAATCCTGTATAAACTGAACCCTGAAGAAACTGGAATCCTGTATAAACTTAACCCTAAATAAACTGGAATCCTGTATAAACTGAACTTTGAATAAACTGGAATCCTGTATAAAATGAACTTTGAATAAACTGGAATCCTGTATAAAATGAACTTTGAATAAACTGGAATCCTGTATAAACTGAACCTTTAATAAACTGGAATCCTGTATAAACTGAATCCTGAATAAACTAGAATCCTGTATAAACTGAACCTTTAATAAACTGGAATCCTGTATAAACTGAACCTTTAATAAACTGGAATCCTGTATAAACTGAACCATGAAGAAACTGGAATCCTGTATAAACTGAACCCTAAATAAACTGGAATCCTGTATAAACTGAACTTTGAATAAACTGGAATCCTGTATAAACTGAACTTTGAATAAACTAGAATCCTGTATAAACTGGAATCCTGTATAAACTGAACTTTGAATAAACTGGAATCCTGTATAAAATGAACTTTGAATAAACTGGAATCCTGTATAAACTGAACCTTTAATAAACTAGAATCCTGTATAAACAGAACCTTGAATAAACTAGAATCCTGTATAAACTAAACCCTCAATAAACTAGAATCCTGTATAAACTGAACCCAGAATAAACTGGAATCCTGTATAAACTAAACCCTGAATAAACTGGAATCCTGTATAAACTGAACCGTGAATAAACTGGAATCCTGCATAAAATGAACCTTTAATAAACTAGAATCCTGTATAAACTGAACCTTGAATAAACTAGAATCCTGTATAAACTAAACCCTGAATAAACTGGAATCCTGTATAAACTGAACTTTGAATAAACTGGAATCCTGTATAAACTCAACTTTGAATAAACTAGAATCCTGTATAGACTGAACTATGAATAAACTGGAATCCTGTATAAAATGAACTTTGAATAAACTGGAATCCTGTATAAAATGAACTTTGAATAAACTGGAATCCTGTATAAATTGAACTTTGAATAAACTGGAATCCTGTATAAACTGAAACTTTAATAAACTAGAATCCTGTATAAACTAGAATCCTGTATAAACTGAACCTTTAATAAACTGGAATCCTGTATAAACTGAACCCTGAACAAACTGGAATCCTGTATAAACTGAACCCTGAACAAACTGGAATCCTGTATAAACTGAACCTTAAATAAACTGGAATCCTGTATAAATTGAACTTTGAATAAACTGGAATCCTGTATAAACTGTAACTTTAATAAACTAGAATCCTGTATAAACTGAACCTTTAATAAACTGGAATCCTGTATAAACTGAACCCTGAAGAAACTGGAATCCTGTATAAACTGAACCCTAAATAAACTGGAATCCTGTATAAACTGAACTTTGAATAAACTGAAATCCTGTATAAACTGAACCTTTAATAAACTAGAATCCTGTATAAACTGAACCTTTAATAAACTGGAATCCTGTATAAACTGAACCCTGAAGAAACTGGAATCCTGTATAAACTGAACCCTAAATAAACTGGAATCCTGTATAAACTGAACTTTGAATAAACTGAAATCCTGTATAAACTGAACCTTTAATAAACTAGAATCCTGTATAAACTGAACCTTTAATAAACTGGAATCCTGTATAAACTGAACCCTGAAGAAACTGGAATCCTGTATAAACTTAACCCTAAATAAACTGGAATCCTGTATAAACTGAACTTTGAATAAACTGGAATCCTGTATAAAATGAACTTTGAATAAACTGCAATCCTGTATAAAATGAACTTTGAATAAACTGGAATCCTGTATAAACTGAACCCTGAAGAAACTGGAATCCTGTATAAACTGAACCCTAAATAAACTGGAATCCTGTATAAACTGAACTTTGAATAAACTGGAATCCTGTATAAAATGAACTTTGAATAAACTGCAATCCTGTATAAAATGAACTTTGAATAAACTGGAATCCTGTATAAACTGAACCCTGAATAAACTAGAATCCTGTATAAACTGAACCTTTAATAAACTGGAATCCTGTATAAACTAAACCCTGAATAAACTGGAATCCTGTATAAACTGAACCCTAAATAAACTGGAATCCTGTATAAACTGAACTTTGAATAAACTAGAATCCTGTATAAACTAAACCCTGAATAAACTGGAATCCTGTATAAACTGAACCCTGAAGAAACTGGAATCCTGTATAAACTGAACCCTGAATAAACTAGAATCCTGTATAAACTGAACCTTTAATAAACTGGAATCCTGTATAAACTGAACTTTGAATAAACTGGAATCCTGTATAAACTGAACCCTGAATAACCTGGTATCCTGTATAAACTGAACCCTGAATAAACTGGAATCCTGTATAAACTGAATCTTTAATAAACTGGAATCCTGTATAAACTGAACCTTTAATAAACTAGAATCCTGTATAAACTGAACCTTGAATAAACTAGAATCCTGTATAAACTAAACCCTGAATAAACTAGAATCCTGTATAAACTGAACCCAGAATAAACTGGAATCCTGTATAAACTAAACCCCGAATAAACTGGAATCCTGTATAAACTGAACCGTGAATAAACTGGAATCCTGCATAACTGAACCGTGAATAAACTGGAATCCTGCATAAACTGAACCTTTAATAAACTAGAATCCTGTATAAACTGAACCTTGAATAAACTAGAATCCTGTATAAACTAAACCCTGAATAAACTGGAATCCTGTATAAACTGAACTTTGAATAAACTGGAATCCTGTATAAACTGAACTTTGAATAAACTGGAATCCTGTATAAACTCAACTTTGAATAAACTAGAATCCTGTATAGACTGAAATATAAATAAACTGGAATCCTGTATAAAATGAACTTTGAATAAACTGCAATCCTGTATAAAATGAACTTTGAATAAACTGGAATCCTGTATAAATTGAACTTTGAATAAACTGGAATCCTGTATAAACTGAAACTTTAATAAACTAGAATCCTGTATTAATTGAACCTTTAATAAACTAGAATCCTGTATAAACTGAACCTTTAATAAACTGGAATCCTGTATAAACTGAACCCTGAACAAACTGGAATCCTGTATAAACTGAACCTTAAATAAACTGGAATCCTGTATAAATTGAACTTTGAATAAACTGGAATCCTGTATAAACTGTAACTTTAATAAACTAGAATCCTGTATAAACTGAACCTTTAATAAACTGGAATCCTGTATAAACTGAACCCTGAAGAAACTGGAATCCTGTATAAACTGAACCCTAAATAAACTGGAATCCTGTATAAACTGAACTTTGAATAAACTGAAATCCTGTATAAACTGAACCTTTAATAAACTAGAATCCTGTATAAACTGAACCTTTAATAAACTGGAATCCTGTATAAACTGAACCCTGAAGAAACTGGAATCCTGTATAAACTGAACCCTAAATAAACTGGAATCCTGTATAAACTGAACTTTGAATAAACTGAAATCCTGTATAAACTGAACCTTTAATAAACTAGAATCCTGTATAAACTGAACCTTTAATAAACTGGAATCCTGTATAAACTGAACCCTGAAGAAACTGGAATCCTGTATAAACTTAACCCTAAATAAACTGGAATCCTGTATAAACTGAACTTTGAATAAACTGGAATCCTGTATAAAATGAACTTTGAATAAACTGCAATCCTGTATAAAATGAACTTTGAATAAACTGGAATCCTGTATAAACTGAACCCTGAAGAAACTGGAATCCTGTATAAACTGAACCCTAAATAAACTGGAATCCTGTATAAACTGAACTTTGAATAAACTGGAATCCTGTATAAAATGAACTTTGAATAAACTGCAATCCTGTATAAAATGAACTTTGAATAAACTGGAATCCTGTATAAACTGAACCCTGAATAAACTAGAATCCTGTATAAACTGAACCTTTAATAAACTGGAATCCTGTATAAACTAAACCCTGAATAAACTGGAATCCTGTATAAACTGAACCCTAAATAAACTGGAATCCTGTATAAACTGAACTTTGAATAAACTAGAATCCTGTATAAACTAAACCCTGAATAAACTGGAATCCTGTATAAACTGAACCCTGAATAAACTAGAATCCTGTATAATCTGAACCTTTAATAAACTGGAATCCTGTATAAACTGAATCTTGAATAAACTGGAATCCTGTATAAACTTAACCCTGAATAAACTGGAATCCTGCATAAACTGAACCATTAATAAACTAGAATCCTGTATAAACTGAACCCAGAATAAACTGGAATCCTGTATAAACTGAACCCTGAATAAACTGGAATCCTGTATAAACTGAACCTTTAATAAACTAGAATCCTGTATAAACTGAACCCAGAATAAACTAGAATCCTGCATAAACTGAACCTTTAATAAACTGGAATCCTGTATAAACTGAACCTTTAATAAACTAGAATCCTGTATAAACTGAACTGTGAATAAACTAGAATCCTGTATAAACTGAACTGTGAATAAACTGGAATCCTGTATAAACTGAACTGTGAATAAACTGGAATCCTGTATAAACTGAACCTTTAATAAACTAGAATCCTGTATAGACTGAACTGTGAATAAACTGGAATCCTGTATAAACTGAACCCTGAATAAACTAGAATCCTGTATAAACTGAACCCAGAATAAACTGGAATCCTGTATAAACTGAACCTTTAATAAACTAGAATCCTGTATAAACTAAATCCTGAATAAACTGGAATCCTGTATAAACTGAACCTTTAATAAACTAGAATCCTGTATAAACTAAACCCTGAATAAACTGGAATCCTGTATAAACTGAACCTTGAATAAACTGGAATCCTGTATAGACTGAACCCTGAATAAATTGGAATCCTGTATAAACTGAACCCTGAATAAACCAGAATCCTGTACAAACTTATCTTTACATTGTAAGAAATCTTTGTTAAGATAACATGTATAAATACCTGTTAATTATATTCTGAATACAAACATTGGTCCCAATGAGGTTCAGTTCTCACAGGTTTCACTGGCATATTATTATGAGTACCAAGAAAATAAATGTAACCACAGTAGTTTTCATATGTAAAATATAAAGCAGGCATTTTACATGAAGAAGAGTTTGAAGATACCAAAGGGGTAATCAGAATCCGTATGAAGAAGAACAGACAACACAATGGCCAAAAGAAAAAGTACAAAAGGACAAACAATGATCTACAAAACATACATATAAAACAAAAGATCGAGTAACACGAACCCCACTTAAAACCCGTCGTATTAATCTAGTTACAAACCCGGTAATAAGTCATGTATACACTGAGAACATGTTGGAACTGTTCTGACAGTGTTGTATTTTTATTGTTTTTCATTTCATTAGTTTGGAATTGCCAATCATTCAAGTTTTCATAGCACATTTGTTGTGAAAAGAATTTATCCAAAATGGAGACATCAAAGTTTTAGCTATGCGTTAACCCATGTCAAATGTCACCTAATTAAATTAAAATTGAAGGATTGTTGCTTTTTTTTAATTTTGTTGATACACTAACGATTAATGATATTCTGTATGAGATCAGGTCAGGGTTCATACATATATTCAACTGACCAATAAGTGATGAGCTTACTATTATTAAAACCTAGCACATAGTGAGAGCTGTATTTCAATTGGTCAATATATTTAAATCCTTCTGAATGATTGAACAGTAAAAGCAGTGCAGTGGGGACACTACCTACACAACCACTCAGGAATAAAACTGTAAATGTTGATCAAATTAAAAATATATTTATTGTATTGTACCAATATTGTTCCTACAAAATCAGTGTTTAAACATTAAAAAACATGCTGTACACAACATACACAGATTAGCATGGGGCTGCTATGCTAGTGGGGCTCCAAGGGCAATTGCCCAACGTGCCATGGCGTTAAGATGGCACTGCCCAGTATTGTATTCTAATGATATATATGTATACATACCTTTTTATTGTAGAGAATGAGTGCCATGGTGTTAAGACAGCACTGCCCAGTATTGTATTCTAATGATATCTATGTATACAATACCTTTTTATTGTAGAGAATGAGTGCCATGGTGTTAAGACAGCACTGCCCAGTATTGTATTCTAATGATATCTATGTATACAATACCTTTTTATTGTAGAGAATGAGTGCCATGGCGTTAAGACGGCACTGCCCAGTATTGTATTCTAATGATATCTATGTATACATACCTTTTTATTGTAGAGAATGAGTGCCATGGCGTTAAGACGGCACTGCCCAGTATTGTATTCTAATGATATCTATGTATACAATACCTTTTTATTGTAGAGAATGAGTGCCATGGCGTTAAGACGGCACTGCCCAGTATTGTATTCTAATGATATCTATGTATACATACCTTTTTATTGTAGAGAATGAGTGCCATGGCGTTAAGACGGCACTGCCCAGTATTGTATTCTAATGATATCTATGTATACAATACCTTTTTATTGTAGAGAATGAGTGCCATGGTGTTAAGACGGCACTGCCCAGTATTGTATTCTAATGATATCTATGTATACAATACCTTTTTATTGTAGAGAATGAGTGCCATGGTGTTAAGACGGCACTGCCCAGTATTGTATTCTAATGATATCTATGTATACAATACCTTTTTATTGTAGAGAATGAGTGCCATGGCGTTAAGACGGCACTGCCCAGTATTGTATTCTAATGATATCTATGTATACATACCTTTTTATTGTAGAGAATGAGTGCCATGGCGTTAAGACGGCACTGCCCAGTATTGTATTCTAATGATATCTATGTATACAATACCTTTTTATTGTAGAGAATGAGTGCCATGGCGTTAAGACGGCACTGCCCAGTATTGTATTCTAATGATATCTATGTATACATACCTTTTTATTGTAGAGAATGAGTGCCATGGCGTTAAGACGGCACTGCCCAGTATTGTATTCTAATGATATCTATGTATACATACCTTTTTATTGTAGAGAATGAGTGCCATGGCGTTAAGACGGCACTGCCCAGTATTGTATTCTAATGATATCTATGTATACATACCTTTTTATTGTAGAGAATGAGTGCCATGGTGTTAAGACGGCACTGCCCAGTATTTTATTCTAATGATATCTATGTATACATACCTTTTTATTCTAGAGAATGAAGCTCCAACTATTAACATTGTTAGCGGAAATAACAGAATAAATGCACAAGTCGGCTCTCCAATAGAAATGGTGTTTACTGGACAGGATGATAAAGGCACCCCTTTTTATGACATCATAAATCAGCCAGGTGCTGGATTCGCTGCTGACAATTCTACGGGAAATTTGACTTTAAGATGGACGCCTGCAAATGTCAATACTGAAAGAATAAGGTATTTTGTTAGTTTTGTTGTTCAAGCATTCATCAAATGGATATATATATATATGTAAATATATATAGTAAAACTTGCCCATGTGGTTGCCTGTAATAAGCTGTCACATGTATAAAAAGATCACCTTTTTCTTGTCCTGTCATAGAAAATTTCATATGAATTGAACCTCTTTAGTATAAACATATTATATTAATTAATTCAATATTACACATTATGATAATACACATATAAATTATATATACATTTAAATTAATCAATAGGATTCGGAAACAAGTGGTTAAACTTATATTAATCTGTATCCCTGTTGTTATCTGGTGTTCAAGGTTTAATTAGTATCGAAAGGTAGAAGTGTATTGAGAATTATCAAGTGTTAATCAGTCGTTGTCAATGTTAATTGGTGTGCTTTAGTAAGAAGAATAAAATAAAAAGAACAAACAAATGAAGTGTAAAGGTGCAAGTGCTTTTTTTTTAGCATGTTTATGTTGTGTGAATATGATTAGGAGGTGAATCGTTTACTACTGATGATGAACTTCTGCACGTTTAAGAATATATCTGTATTTAGGGTATTCGTTAAGTCTGTAGAGCCAAACAATAATAAATCTGTATTTAAGTTAATTGGTAAATTAATGGTGTGAATATATCTCAGTCTTGTTGCATTGTGACGGGGACAATGTAGCAGAAAATGGGCCGTGGTTTCTGTTGCCCCACATTGACAGAATGGGAAATTTACAATGTTTTTTACGAAACAAGTGATGATTGAGAGAGCTGCATTGCATACGCAACCTAGCGTGTAAAATTTGTCCCAGTCGAGTACCAATATAATAATAAATGGGTTTAGTATTGCTTTGGGGTTGAAGATTTCATTTAATTATTTGAACAGATCTGCTTGATTTAATATTTTCTGGCTGTTGGTTTCATAGTTGTACACTGGAGGGTATGAAATAACTTGCGTAGAGCGATGTTTGAGTGCGTACTGGAGGAATATGTGAGGTATGACGAGTATTGTGGTCATGGATCATGCCGAAATTTTGCGGAATTAAGTTACTAAGATATTGAGGAGTTAGATTATTTGACATCTTATAAAATTGAATCGTTCTATGCCTTTCCCTTCTATCTTTCAATTTTTCCCACCTGGTTTCAATATATAGATTACTTAAGGATACAAGTCTGGTACCCCCAGTCACTATTCTAGCAGCCTCAACCTGAACATTTTCTAGTTTGTTGATTAGTATTTGAGTCTTGGTATCCCAAACAACATCGCATATTCTAGTAATGGTCTTATAAAAGTAATATAAATTGTTTCTAGAGTTTTCCCATCCAGTATAAATTTGAATTTCCTTAAAATGTTAACACATGAGAATGCTTTTTTAGTTTATCATGTCAATATGTTTATTCCAATTACCATCGTCAGAAAGTTGTAGTCCAAGGTGGTTATGTTCAGTAACAGTACTAATGATAGTATTATTCATAATAAGGTTAGGTTGATGGGGTTCATTTAATTTTCGAGAGATAGTCATGGTTTCAGTTTTCTGTGGATTAAAATTTACCAGCCATTTTGTAGACCATGCATGTAATTTCACTAGGTCATCATTGAGTGTTTGTGCTGTTTCTTGTGGGTCGTCTACAATTAAGTACAGACTAGTGTCATCGGCAAATAATTTTATAGTCGAATGAATATCGGTCAGTATGTCATTTATGAAAACAATGAACAAAAGAGGTTCTAGAATCGATCCCTGGGGTACACCAGCATTTATGTCACGCCAACTAGAAGTTCAATTATTAATTACGACACGTTGTTTTCTTTCAGACAAGTAGTTTTTCACCCAAGATAATAATGATCCTCTAATCCCTATTGATTCAAGCTTACAAAGTAATCCCTTATGCCAAACTCGGTCAAATGCTTTACTTATATCGCAAAAGACAGCTCTCACTTCCTTACCTTCATCCAACGCTCTACCAAATTCATTTGTAATGTACAGGAGTTGATTAACGGCAGAATCTCCAGGAGTAAAACCAGATTGATGGGAAGTAATTAAGTTATTGTCAATCAAATAGTTATAAATATGTTTATAGACTAATCGCTCCATTACCTTGGCAAGTATACTAATGAGGGAAATTGGTCTGTAGTTTTTCAAATTACTGGGACAATCAGTTTTAAAAACGGGGGTCACATTAACATATTTCTACCTGTCTTATAAGGCCACTTTCTCTCTGTTCTAAAGGTCATGACCTCTTAATACATGTTTGACTGTAGTTCTTACTCTATCTTTTTTTTATTCACCATGACCAAAGCCCAATTGAGCTTTTTGTATCATTTGTCATTCGTTGTCTGTTAATCAGTCATAGTTAACTTGATGACATTTTAATCTTTTCCTGCAAAGCTGCTCATTTACATATATTTCAGGTTTACTGTAGAAGCCTATTATAATGTTATGTATGGGGTACCTTTAGGTTTTTTCTATTGTATATTTCAGGTTTACTGTAGAAGCCTATTATAATGTTATGTATGGGGCACATTTAGGTTTTTTCTATTGCATATTTCAGGGTTACTGTAGAAGCCTATTATAATGTTATGTATGGGGTACCTTTAGGTTTTTTCTATTTTATATTTCAGGTTTACTGTAGAAGCCTATTATAATGTTATGTATGGGATACCTTTAGGTTTTTTCTATTGTATATTTCAGGTTTACTGTAGAAGCCTATTATAATGTTATGTATGGGGTACCTTTAGGTTTTTTCTATTGTATATTTCAGGTTTGCTGTAGAAGCCTATTATAATGTTATGTATGGGGTACCTTTAGGTTTTTTCTATTGTATATTCCAGGGTTACGGCACAAGACAGTGATGGTTTGAGAGCAGAGGCTATTGAGATAGAGATTATATTGTGTAGTGGTTGTAACAATCAAGGGTCATGTGATTATAACAACACAAGAAATCAGACCAACAACTACTTCAAACTTTCCTACTGTATCTGTAGTACTGGATACTCAGGTATGTATGGCTATTTTAGTAATTTTTAACTGGTATAAGATCACACCCTTCCATAAAAAAATAAAACTCAAAAATATAAATGGCCTCATGTGTGGGATAGACTGTGAACCGTATTTTACGCACTGTAGGTTGAGACATTTTTACTTCTAAATTCAAAATGTAAATTTACCATCATATGCATTTGAAAAAATATTTCAGTTAAACCCATAGTCCACATAGAGGTTTAGTCCAGAAAATGGGCCAATTAGACCTTTAGTTCACATGGACTTGTAGTCCAGAAAATATTTCAGTTAGACCCATCGTCCACATGAATCTGTAGTCCAGAAAAATGCAATTAGACCAAGAAACCACATAGTAGTCCAAAATGTATTTTGAATAGGTCTATAGTCCACATACACTTATAGTCCTGAAAAAAAATATGGTAATAAATGTCTATTAAATGCACTTTTAAATTGGCTTTCTACAACAGGTGACCTCTGATGAGAGGTAGTACTGTATAACTCTGTTATTTTCTTTTACATGGTAGTCACATTGACTTTCCATTTTCAAATCAGCAATTTTTGTTACATTCAGCAAAAATCAGAAAAAAAACCTTTTATTTCATTTTTGTTAATAATACAATATTTAAACAGAATACATTACATTATCAGAAAAAAATAATTATAATTATAGAAAAATTCAAATTATTTATTTATTATTATTATTTTTTTTTGCACTTGGGTTTGATAATCCTATGACCAAATTTTTCAGGAAAAAAATGTCACTGGTCAAGTTCAGGTGCATTGTATACCCATACCCCTTTACAAATTCATCTTTCAGGATAAAAAGTGTGTAATATACATGGACAGAGACGTTTTTTTTATTTCTATTTTTAGGTGATGACTGTGAAACTGATACAAATGCTTGTGCCGACAGTCCATGTGCTTTGGGACGTAACTGTAGTGATCTGACACCAGCAGAGGAAGTACAGTTTGGTAGGACATACAACTGCTCCAGTTGCCCTGCGGGGTACAGTATCACGGCAGATGAGAAATGTGAAGGTAAGACTTTTACCTACAAAAATGCAATTTGGCCCATCAACATAAAAGAAATGAATTTTGAATTCTTTGCATAGAAGAAGTTAACCTCTCATGAGCCAATGTAATGTCAGAGAAACTTCCCAATAGGAATATAGCAAAAACAAGACAATCTTATAATAATCATCAATATCCAATTTATTATTGGCATATAGCAAAATTACAAAAATGCTGAAAATATTGTTATTCTTTATCAATGGGCACATGTACAATACAGATATTTAGTACCTAGCATATGAAAATGCTGTATTTTGATTGGATAATCAGTGTGAACTATTTTTGAACAGTACACTTGACAACGGGTGACTATACCTAGCGACGGGAACTATATCAGTTTCAAACGATTTCCCATGTGGGCTATACCTGTGGCATATATTTTCCTGCGTAATTTTTAAATATTTGTGTCAAGATTTAACTCCCTTAAAATAGACTCGCGCTGTAGTCTGTTGTCAACATAGCCAGGTTGGCAATGCAAATATAATGTTACATTGTAAATTTTATTATTATTATAATATTGAATTTGAGTGTGTTTTTCTTTTATGTCTGGAATGGAAATATATTATTGTCTTCTCCCTCGAGAACAGTTCTCCTATAGTGTTGTCTGATGAGGTCTATAGTGCCCTCGCCGTTGACTCAGGCACTATACCTCACCAGACAACACTATAGGAGAACAGTTCCCTCAGGAGTAGACAATAATAAAATAATATTGCTTTGTTTCTTTTTGATAATGTTGTGGAGATATAGATGTTACCATGGTTACATTACAATCATCAATTCTATTGCAGCAATTTTTCCTTCTATTTTTAGATATTGGCGAATGTTTATCAGGTTTGTTTCAGTATATTGCATTATTTTTGTTTCTATTTTTAGATATTGACGAATGTTTATCTAGTTTGACTAACAACTGTCCAGCCAATAGTAATTGTACAAACAATGACGGGAGCTACACATGTACTTGTCTTAATGGGTTTAGTAAAGTTGGATCTCTTTGTCGAGGTACGTAGTTCTTATCCTCTGTAGACTCACAGTTTTTCTATGAGGCCGAAACTCTGCATTTTTGGGGTGTATAATTATATTGATGGAGGAAACTTGGGTACCTGTCAAATACCAAAGATCTGCTGCAAGTCAATGACAAATTGTCAAATTAAATTGCTTTGGGCGATATGTCCCCTCAGACATGACACCTATGTAATACATATATATTGTCAGAAAATACAAAACTTATTTGTATGACTTTAGTGACAGGTAAAAAAAACAAGATTCTGGTAATATGTTCTCGTCTGTTTCACAGAGAGAAAGTGAATCTGAGTCTGGCTTACTGCTCTCACCTGTTTCACAAAGAGAAAGTGAATCTGAGTCTGCCTTACTGCTCTCACATGTTTCACAAAGAGAAAGTGAAGCTGAGTCTGGTTTACTGCTCTCACCTGTTTCACAAGGAGAAAGTGAATCTGAGTCTGGCTCACTGCTCTCACCTGTTTCACAAAGAGAAAGTGAATCTGAGTCTGGCTTACTGCTCTCACCTGTTTCACAAAGAGAAAGTGAATCTGAGTCTGGCTTACTGCTCTCACCTGTTTCACAAAGAGAAAGTGAAGCTAAGTCTGGCTTACTGCTCTCACATGTTTCACAAAGAGAAAGTGAATCTGAGTCTGGCTTACTGCTCTCACCTGTTTCACAAGGAGAAAGTGAATCTGAGTCTGGCTCACTGCTCTCACCTGTTTCACAAAGAGAAAGTGAATCTGAGTCTGGCTTACTGCTCTCACCTGTTTCACAAAGAGAAAGTGAATCTGAGTCTGGCTTACTGCTCTCACATGTTTCACAAAGAGAAAGTGAATCTGAGTCTGGCTTACTGCTCTCACCTGTTTCACAAAGAGAAAGTGAATCTGAGTCTGGCTTACTGCTCTCACCTGTTTCACAAAGAGAAAGTGAATCTGAGTCTGGCTTACTTCTCTCACCTGTTTCACAAGGAGAAAGTGAATCTGAGTCTGGCTTACTGCTCTCACCTGTTTCACAAGGAGAAAGTGAATCTGAGTCTGGCTTACTGCTCTCACCTGTTTCACAAGGAGAAAGTGAATCTGAATCTGGCGTACTGCTCTCACCTGTTTCACAAAGAGAAAGTGAAGCTGAGTCTGGCTTACTGCTCTCACCTGTTTCACAAGGAGAAAGTGAATCTGAGTCTGGCTTACTGCTCTCACCTGTTTCACAAAGAGAAAGTGAAGCTGAGTCTGGCTTACTGCTCTCACCTGTTTCACAAGGAGAAAGTGAATCTGAGTCTGGCTTACTGCTCTCACCTGTTTCACAAAGAGAAAGTGAATCTGAGTCTGGCTTACTGCTCTCACCTGTTTCACAAAGAGAAAGTGAAGCTGAGTCTGGCTTACTGCTCTCACATGTTTCACAAAGAGAAAGTGAATCTGAGTCTGGCTTACTGCTCTCACCTGTTTCACAAGGAGAAAGTGAATCTGAGTCTGGCTTACTGCTCTCACCTGTTTCACAAAGAGAAAGTGGAGCTGAGTCTGGCTTACTGCTCTCACTTGTTTCACAAAGAGAAAGTGAAGCTGAGTCTGGCTTACTGCTCTCACCTGTTTCACAAGGAGAAAGTGAATCTGAATCTGGCGTACTGCTCTCACCTGTTTCACAAAGAGAAAGTGAAGCTGAGTCTGGCTTACTGCTCTCACCTGTTTCACAAGGAGAAAGTGAATCTGAGTCTGGCTTACTGCTCTCACCTGTTTCACAAAGAGAAAGTGAAGCTGAGTCTGGCTTACTGCTCTCACCTGTTTCACAAGGAGAAAGTGAATCTGAGTCTGGCTTACTGCTCTCACCTGTTTCACAAAGAGAAAGTGAATCTGAGTCTGGCTTACTGCTCTCACCTGTTTCACAAAGAGAAAGTGAAGCTGAGTCTGGCTTACTGCTCTCACATGTTTCACAAAGAGAAAGTGAATCTGAGTCTGGCTTACTGCTCTCACCTGTTTCACAAGGAGAAAGTGAATCTGAGTCTGGCTTACTGCTCTCACCTGTTTCACAAAGAGAAAGTGGAGCTGAGTCTGGCTTACTGCTCTCACTTGTTTCACAAAGAGAAAGTGAAGCTGAGTCTGGCTTACTGCTCTCACCTGTTTCACAAAGAGAAAGTGAATCTGAGTCTGGCTTACTACTCTCACCTGTTTCACAAAGAGAAAGTGAATCTGAGCCTGGTTTACTGCTCTCACCTGTTTCACAAAGAGAAAGTGAACATGAGTCTGGCTTACTACTCTCACCTGTTTCACAAAGAGAAAGTGAACATGAGTCTGGCTTACTGCTCTCACCTGTTTCACAAAGAGAACGTGAATCTGAGTCTGGCTTACTACTCTCACCTGTTTCACAAAGAGAAAGTGAATCTGAGCCTGGTTTACTGGTCTCACCTGTTTCACAAAGAGAACGTGAATCTGAGTCTGGCTTACTACTCTCACCTGTTTCACAAAGAGAAAGTGAAGCTGAGTCTGGCTTACTGCTCTCACCTGTTTCACAAAGAGAAAGTGAATCTGAGTGTGGCTTACTACTCTCACCTGTTTCACAAAGAGAAAGTGAATCTGAGCTTGGTTTACTGCTCTCACCTGTTTCACAAAGAGAAAGTGAACATGAGTCTGGCTTACTACTCTCACCTGTTTCACAAAGAGAAAGTAAACATGAGTCTGGCTTACTGCTCTCACCTGTTTCACAAAGAGAACGTGAATCTGAGTCTGGCTTACTACTCTCACCTGTTTCACAAAGAGAAAGTGAATCTGAGCCTGGTTTACTGCTCTCACCTGTTTCACAAAGAGAACGTGAATCTGAGTCTGGCTTACTACTCTCACCTGTTTCACAAAGAGAAAGTGAAGCTGAGTCTGGCTTACTGCTCTCAACTGTTTCACAAAGAGAAAGTGAATCTGAGCCTGACTTACTGCTCTCACCTGTTTCACAAAGAGAAAGTGAATCTGAGTCTGGCTTACTACTCTCACCTGTTTCACAAGGAGAAAGTGAATCTGAGTCTGGCTTACTGCTCTCACCTGTTTCACAAGGAGAAAGTGAATCTGAGTCTGGCTCAGTGCTCTCACCTGTTTCACAAAGAGAAAGTGAATCTGAGTCTGGCTCAGTGCTCTCACCTGTTTCACAAAGAGAAAGTGAATCTGAGTCTGGCTTACTGCTCTCACCTGTTTCACAAGGAGAAAGTGAATCTGAGTCTGGCTCAGTGCTCTCACCTGT
Organism: Bathymodiolus septemdierum; assembly: GCA_963383655.1. Classification (NCBI taxonomy): domain Eukaryota; kingdom Metazoa; phylum Mollusca; class Bivalvia; order Mytilida; family Modiolidae; genus Bathymodiolus; species Bathymodiolus septemdierum. The sequence continues at coordinate 2,420,769 of OY726529.1, read as the reverse complement.
TTCACAAAGAGAAAGTGAATCTGAGTCTGGCTCAGTGCTCTCACATGTTTCACAAAGAGAAAGTGAAGCTGAGTCTGGCTTACTGCTCTCATCTGTTTCACAAAGAGAAAGTGAATCTGATTCTGGCTTACTGCTCTCACCTGTTTCACAAGGAGAAAGTGAATCTGAGTCTGGTTTACTGCTCTCACCTGTTTCACAAAGAGAAAGTGAATCTGAGTCTGGCTTACTTCTCTCACCTGTTTCACAAGGAGAAAGTGAACCTGATTCTGGCTCACTGCTCTCACCTGTTTCACAAAGAGAAAGTGAATCTGAGTCTGGCTTACTACTCTCACCTGTTTCACAAAGAGAAAGTGAATCTGAGTCTGGCTTACTGCTCTCACCTGTTTCACAAAGAGAAAGTGAATCTGAGTCTGGCTTACTGTTCTCCCCTGTTTCACAAAGAGAAAGTGAATCTGAGTCTGGCTTACTGCTCTCACCTGTTTCACAAGGAGAAAGTGAATCTGAGTCTGGCTCACTGCTCTCACCTGTTTCACAAAGAGAAAGTGAATCTGAGTCTGGCTTACTGTTCTCACCTGTTTCACAAAGAGAAAGTGAATCTGAGTCTCGCTTAGTGCTCTCACCTGTTTCACAAGGAGAAAGTAAAGCTGAGTCTTGCTTACTGCTCTCACCTGTATCACAAAGAGAAAGTGAAGCTGAGTCTGGCTTACTGCTCTCACCTATTTCACAAAGAGAACGTGAATCTGAGTCTGGCTTAGTGCTCTCACCTGTTTCAGAAAGAGAAAGTGAACATGAGTCTGGCTTACTGCTCTCACCTGTTTCACAAATAGAAAGTGAAGCTGAGTCTGGCTTACTGCTCTCACCTGTTTCACAAGGAGAAAGTGAAGCTGAGTCTGGCCTACTGTTCTCACCTGTTTCACAAAGAGAAAGTGAAGCTGAATCAGGCTTACTGCTCTCACCTGTTTCACAAAGAGAAAGTGAAGCTGAGTCTGGCTTACTGCTCTCACCTGTTTCACAAAGAGAAAGTGAATCTGAGTCTGGCTTACTGCTCTCACCTGTTTCACAAGGAGAATGTGAATCTGAGTCTGGCTCACTGCTCTCACCTGTTTCACAAAGAGAAAGTGAAGCTGAGTCTGGCTTACTGCTCTCACCTGTTTCACAAAGAGAAAGTGAAGCTGAGTCTGGCTTACTGCTCTCACCTGTTTCACAAAGAGAAAGTGAAGCTGAGTCTGGCTTACTGCTCTCACCCGTTTCACAAAGAGAAAGTGAATCTGAGTCTGGCTTACTGCTCTCACCTGTTTCACAAGGAGAAAGTGAATCTGAGTCTGGCTCACTGCTCTCACCTGTTTCACAAAGAGAAAGTGAAGCTGAGTCTGGCTTACTGCTCTCACCTGTTTCACAAAGAGAAAGTGAAGCTGAGTCTGGCTTACTGCTCTCGCCAGTTTCACAAAAAGAACGTGAATCTGAGTGGCTTAGTGCTCTCACCTGTTCACAAGGAGAGAATGAATCTGAGTCTGGCTGACTGCTCTCACCTGTTTCACAAAGAGAAAGTGAACATGAGTCTGGCTTACTGCTCTCACCTGTTTCACAAAGAGAAAGTGAAGCTGAATCTGGCTTAGTGCTCTCACCTGTTTCACAAGGAGAAAGTGAAGCTGAGTCTGGCTTACTGCTCTCACCTGTTTCACAAAGAGAAAGTGAACATGAGTCTGGCTTACTGCTCTCACCTGTTTCACAGAGAAAGTGAAGCTGAGTCTGGCTTAGTGCTCTCACCTGTTTCACAAGGAGAAAGTGAAGCTGAGTCTGGCTTACTGCTCTCACCTGTTTCACAAGGAGAAAGTGGAGCTGAGTCTGGCTTACTGGTCTCATCTGTTTCACAAAGAGAAAGTGAAGCTGAGTCTGGCTTACTGCTCTCACCTGTTTCACAAAGAGAAAGTGAAGCTGAGTCTGGCTGACTGTTCTCACCTGTTTCACAAAGAGAAAGTGAAGCTGAGTCTGGCTTAGTGCTCTCTCTCACCTGTTTATATCTCAATGTCAAAAGGTCCAAAACTACTGTCAAATTTTATTGAAAAGAAAAGAAACAATAAATGTATTTCCTACTGTTTCCAAGGATGTCCTCATTTTAGTCTGTGTTATACTGTTTTCATTTCTTACTGATCATCCATTACTAGAATTTTTATTTTGAAATATATACGAATATTGACATTTTTTATTGTAATTTTCAGATATTGATGAATGTACAGAGCAGATTAGTGGATGTCAACAAACCTGTGATAATAACGATGGTGGATTCACTTGTGGATGTGGATTTGGTTATGAACTTCTAGCTGACGGAAAAACATGTAACCAAAGTAAGTAAATATGGCCATTTTAATAAATAATTCATTTTCTTACATTATATTATGTGTCGATAAATGCTGGATATAGCCATTTTTATTGTATTGTTATTTGGTGTATAGAATTTGATTTTCCAGATATTTGGTTATCAACAAAAAAGCCCAATATGAGTGGAGTTATCTTACAAATACCGTGCTCAATGTCTCATGAGTCTGTCAGTAAATCATATGTACAATTATCAACTAATCTCAGAGAAAGTTTATAGTACAATTCATAATTATCTTGTTTCTGAATCCTACAATATGTTGTTTTTTGTTTGTTTGTTTGTTTGTTTGTTTTTTGTTTGTTTGTTTGTTTTTGTTTTTTTTTAAATATATTTGTGATATTATAGTTTGTTTATTTAAATGAATAAATAATGTTTAAACTAACTTAAGTATATGGTGTTATTTTGTTTTAGCAATAACAGACATTTGTCAGCTCCAAGGGTTAAGCTGCAGTTATGCTTGTGACAATACTACAAGGCCAGGAGGAGAATGGGGCTGTATTTGTGAGGAAGGTTATAAACTAGAGGAAGATAACAGTAACTGTACAAGTAAGTGTTTAAATAGAATATATATTTGAAATGAAAGAAATAATTTGGGCTGTTGTGGTCGTGATCGTATGGTAGTTGAATTCACAACTACCTGTGCAATCACTCCCTATCACCACTAATGTTGTGAGTTAAAACCCCACTCATGATGAGGTGTACTCGATACAACATTATGTGATAAAGTTTGTCAGCGACTTGCAACAGGTCGGTGGTTTTCTTCGGGCACTCCGGTTTCCTTCACCAATAAAACTGACAGCCATGATATAACTGAAATATTGTATAAAGTGGCATTAAACAGCAAAACCATAACCCAACCACTATTTACATATATATCTTCCTACCTTAAAAATTGTAAGTCGTGTTTCAGCAGGTTTGTAACAGCCTTAATTACTATTAATTTCTACAAATTGTAGCAATTTTGTAAAGTAATTTAAAGCATACATTCAGCATTATAATTTTGTAAAGTAATTCAGAGCATACATTCAGCATTATGATTTTGTAGAGTAATTTAGAGCATACATTCAGCATTATAATTTTGTAAAGTATTTCAGAGCATACTTTCAGCATTATGATTCTGTGAAAAAAATTAGAGTATACATTCAGCATTATGATTTTGTAAAAGAAATTAAAGCATACATTCAGCATTATGATTTTGTAAAGTAATTTAAAGCATACATTCAGCATTATGATTTTGTAAAGTAATTTAGAGCATACATTCAGCATTATGATTTTGTAAAGTAATTTAGAGCATACATTCAGCATTATGATTTTGTAAAAAAAAATAGAGCATACATTCAGCATTATGATTTTGTAAAGTAATTTAGAACATGCATTCAGCATTATGATTTTGTAAAGTAATTTAAAGCATACATTCAGCATTATGATTTTGTAAAGTAATTTAAAGCATACATTCAGCATTATGATTTTGTAAAGTAATTTAGAGCATACATTCAGCATTATGATTTTGTAAAGTAAGTTAGAGCATACATTCAGCATTATGATTTTGTAAAGTAATTTAGAGCATACATTCAGCATTATGATTTTGTAAAGTAATTTAGAGCATACATTCAGCATTATGATTTTGGAAAGTAAGTTAGAGCATACATTCAGCATTATGATTTTGTAAAGTAATTTAGAGCATACATTCAGCATTATGATTTTGTAAAAAAAATAGAGCATACATTCAGCATTATGATTTTGTAAAGTAATTTAGAACATGCATTCAGCATTATGATTTTGTAAAGTAATTTAAAGCATACATTCAGCATTATGATTTTGTAAAGTAATTTAGAGCATACATTCAGCATTATGATTTTGTAAAGTAAATTAGAGCATACATTCAGCATTATGATTTTGTAAAGTAATTTAAAGCATACATTCAGCATTATGATTTTGTAAAGTAATTTAAAGCATACATTCAGCATTATGATTTTGTAAAGTAATTTAGAGCATACATTCAGCATTATGATTTTGTAAAGTAAGTTAGAGCATACATTCAGCATTATGATTTTGTAAAGTAATTTAGAGCATACATTCAGCATTATGATTTTGTAAAGTAATTTAGAGCATACATTCAGCATTATGATTTTGGAAAGTAGGTTAGAGCATACATTCAGCATTATGATTTTGTAAAGTAATTTAGAACATGTAATTTAGCATTCATTATGTTGTTTCTTTTTCAGATATTAATGAATGTGACAGTAATGTCTGTACACATTCCTGTACTGATACGGTTGGTAGTTACTTCTGTTCCTGTTTCAATGGATTTAAACTGAACGCTGACAAAAAAACTTGTACAGGTATGTTAACATGGGGTTTAGGGTCAGGGACGCAGAGCTGTTTACAGTTTCTCCGTATTTTCTATGATTTTTTACCATGAAATACGGACTACGATTTACGGTATTGAAACTACGGTCTGTGGTTGTGTAAACAAATCTTTTTGTTTATGAATCTGAAAAATAGAATTACCGATCAACGTCAGCAAAACGCTTGGGAAGAAAACGAAAAGAGTTTAGATAAAGCTTTTAGGAGACTTGGTATAATAATTTGCTGTATTCTAATGTGAAGCTAATGGCATCAACAAGGGGGATTTTTTCTTTGATTGTGATTAAGTATTGGGTGTGTAATTATCTCCCTTGTCAGAATATCAACATTTTCCATATTTGATAAAGAATTAAGATCAAGATTCTTTCATGATAATTACTTAAAGAAAAACTGTTTCTAATGATGCATGGTAGAATCAAAATAGCTTAGGATCTCAAGCTTTCAAAGATTGTCTTTCTTTATAAAAAACATTTCTGATGCCGTCATGGTCATGATGACATGATAGTTGGATTTACAACTACCTGTGCAATCATTGCCTATCACCACTAACATTGTAGGTTTGAATCTCACTCATGGCGAGGTTTATTCGATACAGCATTATGTGATAAAGTTTGTCAGTGACTTGCGGCAGGTTTTGGTTTTCTCTCCGTGTACTCCGGTTTCCTCTATATAACTGAAATATTGTTGAAAGTTAGCTTTCAATACCATAATCCTAATTCTAAAAACATTTCTAGAAATATGTGATGAAGTTAAAATCTGTTTTGGAGGTGTAATTTTTAAAAACGCTAGTTTATTATCATATAATATTTGCTTTCAATTTCAGAATGTTCACCTCCATATTATGGAAATAACTGTGAACAGTTGTGTACCTGTGGACCTGGTGCTATTAGCTGTGATTCTAGTCGTGGATGTGTTTGTAGTAGTTCCTGGGAGGGAGATAACTGTGACGTGGATGTTAACGAGTGTGGTGTTACACCTAATATTTGTGGTTCTGATAAGACGTGCGTCAACACAGATGGTGGCTATGAGTGTAACTGTAGATCTGGGTACAAGAAAGCGTCTACTGATAACAGTGTTCCTTGTACAGGTAAGCAATTATTATTTACCTCACCTGGATTACAGGTGCATATTTTCAGGTATTGTCATCATTTGTTGTCGTTGTCTACCTCAGTTACCTGTTACACTTCCATCTTTTTCTGGCATGCCACTTGGAACACTTACTTGGTAGGATAGTTTCTTAAATTACCCTCTTAAGAATTTTTTTTGTCGATCAGAAATCTGAGATGGACGCTAGCGCAAGAAAAATAAAGGTCTGATATATTTTTTTCAAATTTAAGAAGAATTAGAAGATACCAAAGGGATAATCAGAATCTGTAAATCTAAGGACAGACAACACAATGACCAAAAGAAAAAGGACAAAGGGACAAATAACGATCTACAAAACATTATGCATGAAGCTAGAGATCGAGTAACACGAACCCCACTAAAAACTGGGGTGAACTCAGGTGCTCTGGAAGGGTAGGCAGTTCCTGTTTGATTTTGTAACACCTGTATATTTTGAGATTTTTTATTTCGCTAATTTTAGTTCCAGGAATGTTTATTTTAGGCATGTTTCATTGTACATGTGATTCTATTTATAGATATAGACGAGTGTAAAGTACAGTCACTGAACAATTGTACCACAACGACATCCACGTGTCAGAACACCGGAGGTGGATATACATGTAAATGTAAAAGTGGATATCAACAGAAGAATACTTACGAGTGTGAAGGTAAAAAGATGACTATTGAATCTTCAAATATGGGCAGCAACGAATAAAGCTTAAAAAACAGAGATATAGGGAATAATGTCAGTTTGGAAGATCGAGACAAACATTATCGCTAGCAAATCCGATAGGACGAGTTGTGATATTAGGGATAATGTATGCTAAGACCTTCAAAACTGACGCTATTGTTTTTATCTGTATTAAACGTCATAATGTGATTTCACACTTACTGATATTTTCCAATATCAGAGCCAGTACGTTGATACTGACAAAATCACTCAGTAAGTAAGATCAAAGGGAAAATATCCAATTTAGTACTGATAAAAACAAACTATAAAAAACCTGCGCAGATTCACTTCCACTCAAAAACACTACACACTATCACAAAAAATGAATGACAACATAAACATGGACAGTACAATAACAGGATCGGTGAATGACAACATAAACATGGACAGTACAATAGCAGGGCCAGTGAAGGACAACATAAACATGGACAGTACAATAACAGGGTCGGTGAATGACAACATAAACATGGACAGTTGGTTAAAGACCATTACTCTTAGGACATATAAATCATAGTGAAATACCTCAACCAGATGAATGACAACATAAACATAGACAGTACAATAACAGGGTTCGTGGATGTTCATAGTTAACTAACTACATGTACTAATTAAGAGGATAGAATCTGTTGGTTAAAGACCATTACTCGTAGAACCTAACAATCATAGTGAGATACCTCAAACAGATGTAATAATAAGCATGGATTATTTTAATATCATTTTAAATGTAACATGTATAGAGATGGTACTGTGAAAGTACTTTTCTTCGTGAGTATCAATTTTCGTGGTTTTGTTAAAAATTACAAGTTTGTGGATTCGTAAATTCGTGAATTTTATGTTTGTGCCAAAATAAAATTCGTTGATTTTATATTATAAGCTTAATTGGGTAGCAAATCTTCGAAAAAGCTTCAATACATTAGACAGATGAGCCGTAGATCTAGAATTATGTAATCGAAAGTGGAACGTGGATATTAATGTGTTCATTTTCTCAATTATTATATAACTTAGAATCGGAACAAAGTCAGCTTTTGGATTTCATAATTATAGATCAGTGCAAATCATTGTTATTTTTATAAATCGTAATCAGTGTTAATGAGAGGTACTTCAAACCTTGGTTGTAAAGTCAGAGAGACAGCAGTCCGTAGTATGAGAGACAAACTCAAGAAAAAAGGTGCAAAAAGAATTCCATTCGTTATTCATCAATAAGATAAAAATGTATGCTGCATGCATATCGCTGTCCCTCGTTTTGGCAGTTGTAGAAAATTCCAGCATTTGTAAGTTTAGCAGAATTTATTTTATCGAATTTGAAAATAAAAAAAAATCACCTGAAATTATTTTATTAGCACGTGCACGTACAATTTTCATCAATATATTGGTTTTTATGTTTTACAAATATTTAATCTATATTTTATCTCCAATTTTTGTTTTTCACAATTAAAAAAGAACAATACAATGTTCTCATTATTTTTATTCCAATTACAGATTGTACTTGTAAAATTATTTCAAAATTTTCGGTCTTTTATCTCAGATTGAAACGTAGTCGTGTTACAAGATTAATCCTGACCCTGAGGCAAATGTACAATTAACTTATACTTAATTGAATTGCTAAAAGAAAAGTGATCAAATATATTAATTAAAATGTGTTATAATTCAGAATAAAGAAATGTTTTTACACATGCATTCAAAATCAAATCATTCACAAATGTTCATGTGGATTATAACCCATTAAAAGGTATGCTTGTACTTATTTCGTCATTAAAATTGTCAATTGTAATCTGTGCAACTGGTCCAGAAAGTTGAGGTCACCCGAGGACAGCATATGGCTATCGATGTCAAACTGCTTCCCAAGTTTCATTGTTCGTTGGATTCTTAATTTCGTGGATCAGCCTACCCACGAAAACCACGAAAATTGGTACACCACAAATAAAAGTGATTTCACAGTATTTCGGTTTCCTCCTACAATAAAACTGACCGCCACGATATAGCTGAAATATTGTTGAAAGTGGCGTTAAACACCATAACCCTAACCCTTATTTGTTAATATCTTATTATTTATTAATGTTTTTTTTCCGTAGATATTAATGAGTGTACAACAGGATCTAACGACTGTGAACAAGAATGTGTGAACTTCGCAGGACGATACAATTGTAAATGTAGATTTGGATTTGAACTCAACACGGATCGTAAAACTTGTAAACAAGGTACTTATTTCTTATTAGATATATCTTATTTTAGATTGAACCAGATCTATCCACTATTTAATAATATAACGTTAGATTAAAGATTAGATTATAGTTGATCTTATTGAGGATTACATAAGTTGGTGTTAAGCACTAATCAATCAATCAATCAATAAATATGTTATAAAGAGAATATAGAGAATGCTAAAAAAATTTGCAAAGCACCTTTTGTCATCCAAAGATTTAAAAATTGTAATTTAAAAGAAAAAAAAAACATACGTAATAAAAATGTAGATATTTAATTTTGGTACGCATGACGCATTTCAGGAATAACCTTCATCAGGTCGCTCATAGTCAAATGATTGAAAAGCCAAATAGTTTAAAAGTCTTGTTAAGAAGGATTTATGATATATCATGACTTTTAAAAAGATTTCGTGGTTTTCAATACAACTGAAACTAAACCTTGAGGATTTCTAATTATTTTGAATTTTTAAGTTTCAATTTGTTCTATTTCTTGTTGCTGCATGAATTTAATAATTTGTTGTTGTTTTTCAGTGTCAGACCCGTGTGGAACACTCAGTAACTTAACCTGTAGTTATGCTTGTAAACTCTCAGGAATTACAACGTCCTGTTATTGTAAATCAGGTTATATACTAGATAATGACCTCCAGACTTGTAAAGGTAATTTATTGTAAATCAGGTTATGAACTAGATACTGCTGACCTCCAGACTTGTAAAGGTAATTTATTGGAAATCAGGTTATGAACTAGATACTGACCTCCAGACTTGTAAAGATAATTTATTAACAGACCAAATAAAAGGAACATATAGCTTGTATATCAATTATAATGCTAATACAGTAGTGCCCCTATTATCAGGCCAATATTCAGGTGTACTGAGATACCAACATACAAAGTTGTCCCCCTCAAGAGAGGCCACCCTCTCATATAAGGCCACTTTTTAATTGCAGAACTGAGATACCAACATACTAAGTTTTCCCCTTCAAGAGAGGTCACCCCTCATATAAGGCCACTTTTTAATTGCAGAACTGAGATACCAACATACTAAGTTGTCCCCTTCAAGAAAGGCCACCCCTCATATAAGGCCACTTTTTAATTGCAGAACTGAGATACCAACATACTAAGTTGTCCCCTTCAAGAGAGGCCACCCCTCATATAAGGCCACTTTTTAATTGCAGAACTGAGATACCAACATACTAAGTTGTCCCCTTCAAGAGAGGCCACCCCTCATATAATGCCACTTTTTAATTGCAGAACTGAGATACCAACATACTAAGTTGTCCCCTTCAAGAGAGGCCACCCCTCATATAAGGCCACTTTTTAATTGCAGAACTGAGATACCAACATACTAAGTTGTCCCCTTCAAGAGAGGCCACCCCTCATATAAGGCCACTTTTTAATTGCAGAACTGAGATACCAACATACTAAGTTGTCCCCCTCAATAGAGGCCACCCTCTCATATAAGGCCACCTTTTAATTGCAGAACTGAGATACCAACATACTAAGTTGTCCCCTTCAAGAGAGGTCAACCCTCATATAAGGCCACTTTTTAATTGCAGAACTCAGATACCAACATACTAAGTTGTCCCCTTCAAGAGAGGCCACCCCTCATATAAGGCCACTTTTTAATTACAGAATTGAGATACCATAATACATAAGGCCACTTTTTAATTGCAGAACTGAGATACCAACATACTAAGTTGTCCCCTTCAAGAGAGACCACCCCTCATATAAGGCCACTTTTTGATTGCAGAACTGAGATACCAACATACTAAGTTTTCCCCTTCAAGAGAGGCCACCCTCTCATATAAGGCCACTTTTTGATTGCAGAACTGAGATACCAACATACTAAGTTTTCCCCTTAAAGAGAGGCCACCCCTCATATAAGGCCACTTTTTGATTGCAGAACTGAGATACCAAATACTAAGTTGTCCCCTTCAAGAGAGGTCACCCTCTCATATAAGGCCACTTTTTGATTGCAGAACTGAGATACCAACATACTAAGTTGTCCCCTTCAAGAGAGGCCACCCCTCATATAAGGCCACTTTTTGATTACAGAACTGAGATACCAACATACAAAGTTGTCCCCTTCAAGAGAGGCCACCCCTCATATAAGGCCACTTTTTAATTGCAGATCGGTTTAAGCTGGTTTAACTGTATGGGAATTTATATAATTCTAATTACATTAAATAAAATGTGATAGCAGTACCAGAAAAGCTGTATTTCTGTTAGTGACAGTACCTATATAGCAAAATTTATTCATTGCAATATTATGACTTGCTCAAATAGAACAAGTGCATGATAACTCATTTTATTTCATTCTATTTTTAGATATTGACGAATGTACAGATGATACTGCAAATTTGTGTTCTATAAAAAGCACCTGTACTAATATAGCTGGTAGTTTCCAATGTAGTTGTCCTACAGGAAATTTCCTGGAGAATGATCAGAGAACATGTACTGGTATGTATCCAGTTCTAAGTCATTTAATCTCATTTGGAGTGTAACATAGCTAAAAGCTTCTTCTACTTTCACTTTCAAAACATAGCTGAACATGTATGTATATGATGTAAATGATGGTGGGGGGGGGGGGGGGGGGGGGGGGGAGAAAAAAAGAAAGACAGACATGCCTGTACTAAAACCTCTTTCAATAAAGTAATATTTATGTTAAAATCATCATTTCTAAATTAAATTAATTTATCCTAGAAAAAAAACCCATCCCCACCCCCTTTAATGAATGAAATTATGACAAGCAAGTTTTTAGACAGTGATGGTAAATAATTCCACCAATATCTTAATTGATGGTTGCATCTCTTTTTGTTGTGTTATTTTATTCAAATACTTTCCCTACCCCGACTAGTTAAAAAAACCATACAGAATTGGAATAGATATTTGGAATTTAAATAATAACACCCAGATTTTACAATTAAAGTACCAGGGTGATGAAGTGATGCTTACACAATCCAGAACCCAATATCGACTCCGTTTTCCAGACAATTTTTGTATAATTATTTAATTGCGCAACTGTCTATACAAAAAGGGTTGAAAACCACAAAATCATACTGTTAATACAAAATGTAATTTGGTTTGGAAATATTGTAAAAACTTTTTAGACAATCACTAAAAAATTAGTATCTTTAATACAGAAATATTTATTTATACCTGAATAAAATTTTATCATTTCAGACTGTGATCAGTTTCACTGGGGCGATAGTTGTAGCAATACTTGTGATTGTGGCCCCGGGGCCAGTAGTTGTAATCCTGTAACTGGGTGTGTCTGTATGTCTGGTTGGCATGGCGATAAGTGTAATGCTGACGTTGATGAGTGTAACGATGTCAACAACCCATGTGACACCACAAATAATCAGAAATGTGTAAACACAGCTGGTTCATATATATGTCAGTGTGTGACTGGTTACCAGAATGTATATGGTACCTGTGCAAGTAAGTGTTCACTGGTGGTTTCCATGGTATTAGATATTATAGCTCTTTTTCCAATTTAGCTTCTTTATTGAAAACAAATACATTTTAAAAGGAAAACTGTAAATACCAGTACCTTATCCTGGCCTCCTGAAATATTAATAGCATGTTATGAAAAAGTGTTGCTCATTTTGATAGCATAGTAATTTGTTCTGTATATTCTTTTTTTTTTTAAATGGAAAATATGATACAAGTTTTAATTTTTGATTTCAGACTTTCCCGTAAAAAAAGATAAAAAAAAAACATTTTAGCAATCTGTACACTGTCTTTCTTTTGAAATATGCAAATTATTTATTTATATATGTATATATATATATATGTAAGTGTTCATTTTGAATATTATACTTTTCCTGTAAATTTTAACTCTGACCCTCATATTTTAAAAAGTAGTAATAAGCAACAACAAAACAAATAATGATCGATGGCATCAGTACTATTTCAATACCAAAACAAATAATGATCGATGGCATCGGTACTATTTCAACAACAAAACAAATAATGATCGATGACATCAGTACTATTTCAACAACAAAACAAATAATGATCGATGGCATCAGTACTATTTCAACAACAAAACAAATAATGATCGATGGCATCGGTACTATTTCAACAACAAAACAAATAATGATCGATGGCATCGGTACTATTTCAGCAACACAACAAATAATGATCGAAGGCATCGGTACTATTTCAAAAAAAAAAAAAATAATGATCGATGGCATCGGTACTATTTCAACAACAAAACAAATAATGATCGATGGCATCGGTACTATTTCAACAACAAAACAAATAATGATTGATGGCATCAGTACTATTTCAACAACAAAACAAATAATGATCGATGGCATCAGTACTATTTCAACAACAAAACAAATAATGATCGATGGCATCGGTACTATTTCAACTACAAAACAAATAATGATCGATGGCATCAGTACTATTTCAACAACAAAACAAATAATGATCGATGGCATCGGTGCTATTTCAACAACAAAACAAATAATGATCGATGGCATCAGTACTATTTCAACAACAAAACAAATAATGATCGATGGCATCGGTACTATTTCAACAACAAAACAAATAATGATCGATGGCATCGGTACTATTTCAACAACAAAACAAATAATGATCGATGGCATCGGTACTATTTCAACAACAAAACAAATAATGATCGATGGCATCGGTACTATTTCAACAACAAAACAAATAATGATCGATGGCATCGGTACTATTTCAACAACAAAACAAATAATGATCGATGGCATCGGTACTATTTCAACAACAAAACAAATAATGATCGATGGCATCGGTACTATTTCAACAACAAAACAAATAATGATCGATGGCATCAGTACTATTTCAACAACAAAACAAATAATGATCGATGGCATCAGTACTATTTCAACAACAAAACAAATAATGATCGATGGCATCAGTACTATTTCAACATCAAAACATCAAAAAGCAAATAGCAGAAACGTAAATATTTTCAACATCTGTTTTCAGATATTGATGAATGTGGGACAATTAGCCCATGTGATCAACTTTGTACAGACACGCCAGGCAGTTATACATGTGCTTGCCAAACTGGATTCATAATGGATGCCAACCAAAAATGTCAAGGTAAAAATTCATTATAATTTCTGCTTTTTCAATTAAGAATGGCAGACTAAAGATGATTTGGCACAGAATTAAGATAATGTTTTCCATTAAAGCAGCATATCTACCTTACATTGAGCTATCACTGAAAATCCAGCTGAACAATTTGGTCATAGACATATACAATGTAGTAATTATCATCATCTTAAAACAAATCACGATGATATATTGAGTAATTACTCACTAATCGTTAAAACCAACAATCACTTGCTTTGTCACCACAGTAGTCCCCCTTTTATAAGGTCATTCTCACTAAAAGTCAACCCTGTTATTGGGTCAGATTTCAGATGCAATTAGATAGTAAAATACTACCAAACTGTCCCCCCTCAAGAGAGGGCACCCCTCTTATCAGGTCACTTCTTCATTTTAAAAGGGATGACCTTGCTGGATTTCCATGTTATGACATTTATGGAAACATTGTGTAAATTGTTTTCTCTTTACAAAAGTCAAAGTCAATAGGTGGTTGCCTTAAGTATTTTACTGGAACAAATTATATGTCAAGAAATAAAAAAAATTGTTTAATGGAACAGCCATAAAATCCGTTTGTGGAGGACTGCCCATTTAAGAAAATATGACTTTTCAAACATAGTTCAGACAAATATTCCATTACGATTCAAAGAAACATGATCAATTTCTATTTTTATTACTTTAATTGCTGGTTTACACGATCAAATAGTGAAAAATACTAGAAAACACCGATAGGACATCTTGCATGTGCTAAAACTAATTGTGCTATTTAGATAATAGTTGTATTTGCAAAGCGAAAGCAGCACGACATATTAGAATTATATTTATAGATATCAATGAATCAGATGTTAATTGTTGTATTTACTGTATCAGCTGCCATTTTGCTCTATTTTTAGATATCAACGAATGTGACTCGTCACTAAGCAAGTGTGATCAGAACTGTATTAATACACTAGGAAGCTACAAGTGTTATTGTAATGATGGGTACCAGTTGGAAAAATCAGATCTAAGAACTTGTACTGGTATGTCTATTGTGGTTATATACAGTCCAGTCCTTTTACAGTGCCCTCTGTCTATACTGAACCCTGAATAAACCGCAATCTGTATGAACCAAATTGTAATAATAATAATAGTCTGTATTCGTAATCAATACAGCTCATAGAATATAATTCAATTACAAAATGATAGAACATCAGTGAAAGACACAAATTAATGAAATAAACAACAGTACAATATACATTATAAAACATACATAGGAAAACAGCAGTTTAAATAAAGTTCTAATGTAGGAAATCTTTGTTAATTTAACCTGTATAAACCAAACATCTGTCTATTCTGAGCACAATATTGGTCCCAAGTTCCATCAGAAAAATGTGTTCTATTGAACAGATTATTTATCACTATCAATATTGAGTAGACATGTTTATCAAGTCTGGTTATATTGAAATGTGAGGGCCCGAGTGTCTCAATGAGTTAGGTAGTTGTAGGGGGCCCGGGTGGCTCAATGAGTTAGGTAGTTGGAGAGCCTGGGTGGCTCAATGAGTTAGGTAGTTGGAGGGCCTGGGTGGCTCAATGAGTTAGGTAGTTGTAGGAGGCCCAGATGGCTCAATGAGTTAGGTAGTTGTAGGGGGCCCGGGTGGTTCAATGAGTTAGGTAGTTGGAGAGCCCGGGTGGCTCAATGAGTTAGGTAGTTGTAGAAGGTCCGGGTGGCTCAATGAGTTAGGTAGTTGTAGGGGGCCCGGGTGGCTCAATGAGTTAGGTAGTTGTAGGAGGGCTGGGTGGCTCAATGAGTTAGGAAGTTGTAGGGCCCGGGTGGCTCAATGAGTTAGGTAGTTGTAGGGCCCGGGTGGCTCAATGAGTTAGGTAGTAGGATTACCTAACGACTCATACAAGCCTATCACCAATATGGCGTGGGTTCGCTCCCGACTTTGTAAATTAAAAGAAAGGGTGCACTTGACTTGCAGCCGCAAGTGATAAAGTTTACCAGTTGCTTTCCCATGGTCGGTGGTTCTCTCCAGGTACTCCGGCTTCTTCCACCACTAAAACTGGTTGCCATGAAATAGCTGAAATATTGCTGAAAGTGGCGTTAAACACCAAAAATCATCAAATCATCATCATATATTGAATTTTGGTTATAATGAAAGATTTCATGTCTACCTAAAATGTCATTATTAGTGGACTAGGCTGTACTTTATTAAGTGGATTTTTGACATTGGGCTATTATTGTCAATATAAAGTTTTACTATAACAGCATTCAACTGTTTTAAAAACTGTAATTTTTTGGTTAAAAAGGAAGTGCAGACTCCTGGGGAGTCAAAACAGCATGTAAATCAGTAACACATTTACAAAAGACTGTAATTATGTTTGTATCAGGTGTTCAAACAAACAAAAAAAAAATTAATTAATTACTTTTGTAATAATTAAGTATATAGTTAACTGTAAAGATTTTCAAATACTATTTTCAACTTTATAACAACCCACTCTTTTTGACCATATGTTGATTACAGTTGAACCCAATATTATCAAACTTAGGTAAACTTAAATCGTAGTAGAAAGTCAGTTAGCCTTTCTGACCTATGTTAGCTTATTGACTCTGTAAGTGCTACAATTAGAAAAGTGAATAGAAGGCATGCATATCTTACATGACTGCATACTATGCATGACACATTACTTGCTCAGATTAACTAAAGGGCCCGGGTGGCTCAATGATTTAGGTAGTTGGATTACCTAACAACTCATACAAGCCAGTCACCAATACGTCGTGGGTTCGCACCCATCTTTGTAAATTACAAAAAAAGGTGCACTAGACCCACAGTTGCATGTGATAAAGTTTACCAGTTGTTTGCCCATGGTCGGTGGTTGTCTCCGGGTACTCCGGTTCTTCCACCAATAAAACTGGTCGCCATGATATAGCTAAAGCATTGCTGAAAGTGGCGTTAAAACATCAAAAATCAATCAATCACATTACCTGCTCAGATTAACAAAAGATTTTTCACAGCAAAAAGGTGTGTATCATACACAGACACTATGGTACATTGTTTCCTTGAAAAAATCTAATGTAAATATATGGTCAGTTCTTCAATTCTTGTTAGTACTTCAGATAACTCATACTATGATTATTCAAAGAAAAATATGTTGATCATATCACCTTTGATCCAGTACGGGGACAACTCTATTTATATAGCAAATTACAGCTTTTCCAGAATACCCCCTCCATCCCTGACTTGTTTTAAAATCAAGCTCATTTTGATAGTAGAATATGTCTAATACAGTCAAACCTGTCTAATGTTACCTTATAAAGGATCAGGAAAAAAGGATCACATAAGACAAGTGGTCTTTTAATACATTGTTTGTCCTTTTATACTTTTTTCTTTTGGTCATTTTGTTGTCTGTCCTTTGATTTATGGATTCTGATTACCCCTTTGTTTATTCAAACTCTTCTTAATTGATATGAAATACACTGTTAAAGAAAATTAAAATAAAGGTCACATGACAAGTTATTACTTAATAGAGATAGTCATGTGACAAGTTATTACTTAATAGAGATGGTCATTAAAGTTTGACTGTAATTGTTGATTTTTAATTTTGTTTTACAGTAAAGACAGAGTGTTCACAGTTAAACTGTACGACAGGAACGTGTGTCACGACCAACAATGGAGAGGAATACTGTACATGTCCTAATGGTTATAACTTAACAATGGTAGATAATGTTATTGGTATCTGTGAAAGTAAGTACATTTTAATATATAACTTAACAATGACTAATAAAGTACATTTTAAGGTTATATTAGTTTATGGAATCACCATGAGCAATATCCTGACTACCAGACTTATTCTGGAGGAAAGCCTGAAGAGATATATAATAAACTGACCTCTAAGACGTCTGACCTTAAATAGGTGTGTGATATCTGTAACACTTTAAGTGAGGATCAAAGTAAAAAATTTCCCGCCACGTTATAACTGAAAAATGGTTGAAAGTGGCATTAAATACCATAACCTTAACCTCATTGACCATGCTATTGTAGGTGTGGAATCTGTAACACTTGAAGTAAGGATCAAGGTAAGAACATTTGTCAGTGTTACATTGATGGTTCTCCTAGGCACCTTCTTATTTTTATTTACACAATCCTTATTATATTTTAAATACATTTGATCAGTTTTGACCGTAAACACTGTGTAATAAACACGACAGAGTGTGAGTGACGAACAAGAAATCAAACTTTACTTTATATCTTACTTTCATTTTCTTGAAAATTGTGGAATTCATATTTACAATGTATTTGTTTACAGATATTAACGAGTGTGAACCCACCAATCCTTGTGGTGACGTCTGTGTCGATACAACACCTGGTTATGACTGTTCATGTTCAGTAAGCGGTACCAAATTAGACAACGACCTGAAAACTTGTATTGGTAAGAATAGTCATTACCATCATTGGCTTCATATACTATGCAACTTTTCATAGTCCTAACAACAATTTATACTACTTGAACTTTACCATCTTTTTGTTTATGGTGTATAATACTACCCTAGGCTGGTCACATGATTTTCTTAGCAAAAATACAACCTTTATGTACTATTTTATGACATGTATGGAAGGCAATTAGGGACCAAATTGTGAACTTTTATGAAATATTTTTACCATGTATGGAAGGCAATTGGTGACAAAATTTTGAACTTTTATTAACTATTTTTTAGAACGTATTAAAGACAAGTGGGTACAAAGTTGTGAACTTTTATGAACTATTTTGTAGCATGTATGGAAGGCAATTGGGGACCAAATTGTGAAGAGGATTGTACCTGTATAACTGACAATACTATGAACTGCAACAAGACAGATGGAATGTGTAATTGTAAGACAGGCTGGGAGGGCAGTAACTGTGAGACAGATATTAATGAATGTCTTAATGTTACTATCTGTCAGGACAACTCTCAATGTCAGAATACTAATGGATCTTACATCTGTGTGTGTAATGATGGATACATCAGTTCTGGAGATGTTTGTATTGGTGAGTCAAATAATTCTAATGAGTTTGGGTTTTAGATTTAGGTTGATGGTGTTTAACAGCACTTTCAACTATATTTCAGTTATATTGTGGCGGTCAATTTTATTGGTGGAAGAAAATAGAGTACCCGGAGAAAACCACCGACCTGTCGCAAGTCACTGACAAACTTTATCACAAATGTTGTATCGAGTACACCTTGCAATGAATGCGATTCAAACTCACAACTCTAGTGGTGATAGGCACTGATTGCACAGGTAGTTGTAAATTCAACTACCATATGATCACGACCACGACGGCTCCAATTCTAATGGGAATGTGCCTCTACCTAAGATTATAGGAACTGTATAAGGTTCATAAATCCATCCTCCACTAACTGTGTAAGTAGAGGGTCTACTTTAGCTCAGTTTGTAGAGCGTTGTCTTACAATGTGAGAGGTCCCGGGATCAATCCCATCAGCGATATTGAATTTGTCTGTGATAAAACGTACTCTACTGTTGCATAATCTTTTACTTTACATAGTTTTCTCTTCTATAAATTAAAAGCAAATGATTTGAAAATGAAAAATAAACAGTTATAGGTAAACCTGGATATTAGGGACACTGATGGGGACCTGAAAATGTGACCTTTATAAGCAGTTGTCCTTAATGTACAGGGTCAAATTGTATGTGCTATTCATTAAATGGAGAAAACAAAACTGCCCTTTATAGACAGTGATTCGTATGTGCTATTCATTAAATGGAGAAAATAAAATTATCCTTTATAGACAGTGATTTGTATCCCTTAAGACAGGTTTGAATATATATTTTTAAAATATGATTGATGAATTTAGAATTAACCTTGTCAAAAATATTAACAGTGATTGGTATGTTGATGACATTTGATGATTTTAATGACATATTATTTTTATGGTTCATTGAGTGTTAAAAGATATGAAGGTTATGTTGATATTTAAATGAAGATATCTCTTTCAAGCGTAGGTAACTTTATCAATCAATCAATCGATCATATTTATTTACTTGATTTTATCAAACTTTTTTTCAGAATGTGGTTCTAACAAATATGGCACAAAATGTGTTGAGACTTGTCTATGTGATTTGGCTAAAACTTCTGATTGTAATAACGTAAATGGAAACTGTACATGTAAAACAGGGTGGCAGGGTGATACGTGTGTAGAGGATGTGAACGAATGTACTATTAATATTACTATCTGTAACGCTGTTCCTAATTCTCAGTGTAACAATCTGAATGGCAGTTACGAATGTAATTGTGTTACTGGGTACCAGAAACTTGCAAATGGAAACTGTCAAGGTAGGTTGCTATTACATTTGTTTGTTTTTGATGCCACTTTCAACAATATTTCAGTTATATTGTGGAAGTCAGTTTTATTGGTGGAAGAAACCGGAGGACCCAGAGAAAACCACCGACCTGTCGAAAGTCACTGACAAACTTTATCACATTATGTTGTACACCTCCCTCTGATCGGGATTCAAATTCACAAAATCAGTTGTGATATGCACTGATTGCATAAATCCATACGATCACGACCACGACGGCCCTTGGGATTATGTGTGCTTAATGCCACTTTGAACAATTTAATGTGAAGGTCAGCATTATTGGTGGATGACGTGGAGAAAATCTACAACATGCAGCAAGTAACTGACAAACTTCATCACATAAAGTTTTATCAACTTCACCTGACCATGGACAGAAATGGACACTCACAATGTTAATGGTGATAGGCACTGATTGACATAGACAGGTGTAAATCTGATTATTACATGACTTAATTTAGGTTGCATATGATTGGCTTAAAACTGATTATGAGGTTTTGAGTACTTTCGATATCAACCTCTTGGCTAACAATAGATCCTGGCAGGTGTCCGGAAAGTGATATCACCCTCGCAAGGTATAAAAATAGATGGGGGAAAACCAGACTCTTGTTATCCTATCAAAGTCGTTTTTTCGTTCTTCAATAATCAATGAGATTGCTCCAAAATTGCGATATTTCATTGGTATGACAATGAATTTGTAAGTAGATAACAATAAAACATTTTCATGAAATAAAACAATCATTTACTTTGGAATAGGTTGCTATCTGGTTTATCAACCTTTAAAAACGTATATTTCACCTCGCCTGCGGCCCAGTGAATATTATATTTTTTCAGGTTGATAAATCCAGATAGCAACCTATTCCAAAGTCAATAATTGTATACTATCATATGATCATTACCATGACAACTCTATGTTGTAAAGTCTTAATTATTAGTTTGCAAAATGGCCGTTATTATGCATTCATTTTGTGATATGATAAATTGTTAAAAAAATAAAATCAATATTTTTTTTCATAATGTCAGCATATAATGTTCAGATTAATTATGTTGCCATGGTAACATCTTGCCATACAATTTTTTTTCATTTTCAGAATGTGGAGCTACAAACTATGGCGACAGTTGTTCTAAGAGTTGTTCCTGTATTACAGCTAATACTGCCGACTGTAACAACACTAATGGTGATTGTTCATGTAAGACGGGATGGAATGGAACGATTTGTGACGTCAATATTGATGAATGTTTAGACAGCACGATCTGTGATGGTATACCTGATTCTACATGTCAGGATTCCATGGGATCATACGATTGTGTCTGTAACACTGGATACAAGAAAAACTCATCAAATTTGTGTGAAAGTAAGACATAATTTTGTTTATTCAATCAAACCTGCCCATGCGGACACCTCTATTAAGCACACACCTGTATTAAAAGGTCACCTTTTTCCCTGTCATAGAAAATTTCCTATGAATTGAACCTCGTTTAAGTGATATCTGGTGGCAAGATGTTGTACGATTTAATCATCCATTCAAATTTATTTTCCACATGATCAATCTTGCTAAAATATCATGTCATATTCCAATAGGGCAGTCGTAGCCGTGATGGTATGGTAGTTGGATTTACAACTACCTATACAATCGGTGCCTATCATCACTGATGTTGTGAGTTTGAATCACTCTAATGGCGAAGTGTACAACATTATGAGATAAAGTTTATCAGTGACTTGTGACAGGACGGCAGTTTTCTCTGTGTCCTCCGGTTTTCTCCACCAATAAAACTGACCGTCATGATATAACTGAAATATTGTTGAAAGTGGCATTAAACACCATAAACCAAAACCAAGCCAAAACTTCCATTACATCAAAGTAAATAAAGAAAACTTTATTTATTTCAGATATTGACGAATGTCTTGATACTTCAAAAAATAACTGTACTACCCATGCCAGCTGCCACGACACAGACGGAGGATTTTACTGTGTATGTAATACTGCTTATGAAGGAGTAGGGGATGTCAACTGTACATGTAAGTATTAACATTGATTGATAACACTGATCATTTGTATATAAATTAATTTTAGTCACATGTCATTTTATACGTGTTTTGATTGGTTTAAAAAGTTGAAGTTATTCGTCAATGTACGGAATCGAAGAATAGACGTCGTTCTCAAGGCGTCGCGTGCCGTTGTCATCAGGTGATTTCCTTTAAATGAGGCACCTTTGGGGTTATTTAAATCTTTTTCCGATTATTTGCCTTATTTTGAAAAAATAAATATATTTTTCATTATCATAACAAAAAAAGTTTGAATTACGCGTGTTACACGGTGTGTACAACCTGATTGAGGTTATTTCTTCATGAACCGAACAAAAATTACGATCAATCCTTAAATAATGTCATCCTTGATGGTATTTTGTGACATGGATGGCCCACCAAAACGGTCCCTACCCAAAAACTATCAGTAATACCAAAAAAACATTTTTAAATGGATAAAGCAAATTTTTTTTTTTTGCATGAAATTTATCTGTTCTTTTCAGATATTTGAATGAAAAAAAAAAGAATTGCATCTTTAATAAGTGTCAATCACGATACGTCTAACCAATACAGTCTAACCTTCCTTAAAGGGTACCTCCATATAACAAATCTTGGCTATAAAGGGCGGTATAATTTTCCCCATTAATGAATAGTGCATATAATTTTGACCTGTTATATAAAGGACAAATGCCCATAAATGGCACATTTTCAGGTTTGAATGTATTTTTTTAATACTGGCCTAAATTACTGTGATTTACATAAAGTATCTTAGATTTGTTTTGATGTTACTCCTCCATTGTATAAATGTTGGATAACAAGGGCAGATAATCAAAAATAAAAGCACTTAATAGAATGGTGAAATACTTGTCATTGGTGGGGATCTAACATCATAGGTTTCATTGGTGGGGATCTAACATCATATATTTCATTGATGGGGATCTAACATCATATATTTCATTGGTGGGGATCTAACATCATAGATTTCATTGGTGGGGATCTAACATCATAGATTTCATTGGTCAACTAATCTACTCATTTAAGAAATATTGTATTCCTTACAGGACCAGCACTATAAAATAACGCTATTTTAACAATTTTATTTTTTTATTTTTTATTTTTTGAAGAAGCTGTAAATCGAAGAACGACAGAAATTTGTTATCAATGAATATGTCTTTTTTTTTTACCAATCCATGAAAATTGAAATTCATGAATAAAAATTTGTGTAATCTAAATATAAATTAACATATTTATTGTCACAATAGTAACTAATATAAACTTGTAGGTCATTATTATATTTTTCATCATGGCTTTTTTCTGATAATCATATGATGGCAATGTATATTTAGTAATAGCAACAACAACAGAAGCCACAACAGAAACAACAGAAATAACAACACAAACATCGACAGAAGCCACTACAGAAACAACAGAAATAACAACACAAACATCGACGGAATCTAAAACAGAAAGTACAACAAGTACCGCAACCACAACTGGAGTCACAACTCAAAGTTCTACAGAGCAAACGGTCACGACACAAGAGGTCACGACCCAAGGTATTACAACACAAGGTGTTACAACACGAGGGGCTACGTCCCAAGGGGTTACAACACAAGGGGTCATGACTCAAGGAGTTACAACACAAGGAGTTACAACCCAAAGTGTTACAACACCAGGGGTCACGACCCAAGGAATTACAACACAAGGGATCACGACTCAAGGTGTTACAACACAGAAAGTTACTACCACTCAAGCAGACACAACCACAAGTGAAGGTATAACCTTTACCCTTGTATCGTACCTCCTCCTCAAGTTTTTATATCTGTGTGTGTTCTTTTTGTTCAATAAAGATATTTTCTGAGATCAGGGATTGTGGTATATATATCCTGGTGTTATGGTGTTCTCGATTACATAACAAACTTGTTTATCCACTTTCCTGTATGCACAATAAAAACCTATAATTGTGTTTACATTATTTTATCCTACTTTTTTCTTCATTTACATACTATCCCTATGTATGCCTCAACAATATTTCACTCCAGATCGATGATTTTCATATGTGCTAATTTCTGACATTTTGTGTACTATGTCATCTGTTCTCGATAAGTGTGCATTTGTATGTATGGAGGGCATTTTTCACAGCTATATTTCCCGTTATGCATGACTTACGTGTACATGACCTTCATTTCAGTTCACCTTCTATTTACATTGATAACCAGGATTTTCTGAGGGAAAATGGGGAAGTTGGTCTAGTTTTGGGAATAAGAGAAAGGCCGTAATCTTGGGGTAGAAGGAAACTATGTTTATTTACATACCTTAATACGTAACATGGTGATTTGTTTGCCTTGATCAAGCGAGGTGGTGTTCTGTAGTTAAAACCCAAGCGAACAGAAGACACATGTGATTTCGCGAAATCTGTCAAATTGCACATGCGCAAAACTATCGAGAATGGATTACTATCTATAGTAGATTTGCTAATATTGTGAACGAGATCTTTACTTTTTTCATGTTTTGTATGTCTTATCAGATGATTTTCTCCCATATCCGTTCCGATATAAATTTTTCTGTTTGAAAATAGGGGAGATAATCAAAATTTGTCATCTGCAAAAGCGTCACAGCTTGTGAGGGTTTTTTTCTAGTGCAAGTTTAATCAGGACACTCTAGTAGACTATAATTGTTATTCGAGCTTCACAGGGGATATGGGTTCATATTCATTGTCTTAAGATTCCAGCTTCACAGGGGATACAGGTTCATATTCCTTGTCTGAAGATTCCGAATAACATAACATATAATATATAGTACATATGTGTATATTATTCTCTGGTAACTAATTGTAGTACATAGTTATAAATAGTCATAATATTACTTCTGGATGATCGGCATCATCAATTATTAAAAAAGTAGTCGCATACGACAATGTTGTAAACATATATTTATTACTTATTACACCTAATATTTTTTTTCCTTGGAATAATATATTAGAAACACCTCCATAATATCTTTTTGAGAGCAATTATTCTGTTCTGTTTATTCTGTCGGGAATGAATATTGTAATATTTTTTTTTCATTGGAATATATATGATGTAATATATGTTATGGTGGAAATTCTATATTATCGTCATCATAATATATTACGTCTATAATAGACATAGCTCAGGAACTAGTTAAAGTAAAACTCTGGTTTAAAAATATTTGAAATTGTTAAAGATTTGGCTGGGAAAATGAAATTCATTTGAGCATCAATTCAATGTGAGTGTATTCGTCACATTCACAAGTTTTACTATATAAATATACATTGTTACTATTGACTACTTTTTTGATAATCGACTCTGATGATTGTTTTATGTTTTGTATTACATAGATATATAGCTATCAAATATAAAAAAATAATGTGTTGTTATTGTGAATTATTTGAATATACAGTGAAAACTGTCTAAACTGAACCCCTTTCAGACTAAAACTTATGTCGGAATAGACAAGTGTGTGGTTTAGACAGGTTAATTCATTAAAATATACAATATAAGGATTAAATCTAATGTTCCGTTTACACAGGATTTCGGTTTATTCGGGGTTCTGTTAAGACATGTTTATTCAGGGTTCTGCTAAGACAGGTTTATTCAGGGTTCTGTTAAGACAGATTTATTCAGGGTTATGCTAAGACAGGTTTATTCAGGGTTCTGTTAAGACACATTTATCCAGGGTTCTGTTAAGACAGGTTTATTCAAGGTTCTGTTAAGACAGGTTTATTCAGGGTTCTGTTAAAACAGGTTTATTCAGGGTTCTGTTCAGACAGGTTTATTCAGGGTTCTGTTAAGACACGTTTCACTGTATTTTATATTTTTACATGAAAAGTGAAAATTTCTTTTTATAATTTCACTAGTGATTTAAAAAAAAATTAAATGATATGTTGCTGTCATGTATTGCTATTGTAAATTTTAAGTGTGCTTTATATTGTATATATATTGTAACCAATGCTATATATTATTATAATGTGATTATTGCACCATGTTTAGTGTTCTATATATATTTTAACCATAGTAATATAATGTTATAATGTGATTATTGTATACTTTTGTAGACACAACTACAGAACAACAAACAACAGGTAACCCCCCCTTTTGCACCCCTGACCTCTATATATGTTGCTGTCATGTATTGCTATTGTAAATTTTAAGTGTGCTTTATATTGTATATATATTGTAACCAATGCTATATATTATTATAATGTGATTATTGCACCATGTTTAGTGTTCTATATATATTTTAACCATAGTAATATAATGTTATAATGTGATTATTGTATACTTTTGTAGACACAACTACAGAACAACAAACAACAGGTAACCCCCCCTTTTGCACCCCTGACCTCTATATATGTTGCTGTCATGTATTGCTATTGTAAATTTTAAGTGTGCTTTATATTGTATATATATTGTAACCAATGCTATATATTATTATAATGTGATTATTGCACCATGTTTAGTGTTCTATATATATTGTAACCAATGCTATATATTATTATAATGTGATTATTGTACCATGTTTAGTGTTCTATATATATTGTAACCATAATAATATAATGTTATAATGTGATTATTGTGTACTTTTGTAGCCACAACTGCAGAACAACAAACAACAGGTAACCCCCCCCTTTTGCACCCCTCACCTCTATATCTGTTGTACTATACAATACCTATCTTTGCACTTATAACATTTATTTATTGTTAAAATTATGTATTACATCGTAAATATTATTTATATTTGTGTACACTCCCTTGGTATTGTTAAAATCTTGTACCTCCCTTTTTCTGCATGTTTTAATTTCCTTTCCTTTTTTTGTGTACATGGAATTAGCAGTACACAATTTACCTTGTTCCTTTCTTCCCCCCCTTTTTTTTTCTTTGTGGCATGCCCTTCCTGTCTAAAATTATGTATCACATAGTATATAATATATATTTTTTGCACACTACATGGTATTGCTAAAATATGTTTACTTACTTTTTTCTGCATGTCTTATTTTCTCTTCCTTTTTTGTGTACATAGATTTTAGCATTACACATTTTATCCTGTCCATTCTCCCTTCTTTTGACTACTTAGTAGGATTGTTATATGTATATTCTTTCTGTCCTTTAATTGTCTTTACTTAAGACAGATGTCAATCAATGTTGTTATTTAAGTTTGAAATTAAGGTTAAGGTTATGGTGTTTAGCGCCACTTTCAACAATATTTGATTTCATTCTTAATCGGTAGAATACTAGTATCTTGAAAAAAAATTATGTTGAATTACCGTAAATTCCTTTATATAAGCCCCAACTTTTTCTCTCCAAATATAATCCTGGGACATATACAAAGATGGAGCTTATTTATGACTTTTTTGTGTTTCATTGTCTTCAAAAAAAACGTTTTTTGGCTTTTAGAAACTGATCCTGATGTTCTGTAATTATTTTTGTATTATTTATCCCCCCCCCCCCCCCCCCCAATAAAATGCCCTCCAAAATAATAAAGCATACATAGTACAATGTATTGACTTGTATGACAGTGAAAGGATAATATGCATTCGTATGGGCATGAATTTATATTATTTCGATTTTATTTTTTATATTTCATGTATTTATATTTATTAAAACATTATGTCTTAGGAATTATATATATATAACTCTATGGATTTGAGTATGTATTGTGTAAAGAGTTTTGTTATAGAAACTACATGTAGTACTCATAGTTAATTACTGTAAACATGATTTTCAAATGTTTTGCCTGCTTAATGGTTGGCATAGTAGTATTGTTTGACAACTTAATGTTTGGCATAGTAGTATTGTTTGACAACTTAATGGTTGGCATAGTAGTATTGTTTCACAACTTAATGGTTGGCATAGTAGTATTGTTTCACAACTTAATGGTTGGCATAGTAGTATTGTTTGACAACTTAATGGTTGGCATAGTAGTATTGTTTGACAACTTAATGGTTGGCATAGTGGTATTGTTTGACAACTTAATGGTTGGCATAGTAGTATTGTTTGACAACTTAATGGTTGGCATAGTAGTATTGTTTGACAACTTAATGGTTGGCATAGTAGTATTGTTTGCCAACTTAACGGTTGGCATAGTAGTATTGTTTGACAACTTAACGGTTGGCATAGTAGTATTGTTTGACAACTTAATGTTTGGCATAGTAGTATTGTTTGACAGCTTAATGTTTGGCATAGTAGTATTGTTTGACAGCTTAATGTTTGGCATAGTAGTATTGTTTGACAGCTTAATGTTTGGCATAGTAGTATTGTTTGACAACTTAGCGGTTGGCATAGTAGTATTGTTTGACAATTAAACGGTTGGCATAGTAGTATTGTTTGACAACTTAATGGTTGGCATAGTAGTATTGTTTGACAACTTAATGGTTGGCATAGTAGTATTGTTTGACAACTTAATGGTTGGCATAGTAGTATTGTTTGACAACTTAATGGTTGGCATAGTAGTATTGTTTGACAGCTTAATGGTTGGCATAGTAGTATTGTTTGACAACTTAATGGTTGGCATAGTAGTATTGTTTGACAACTTAATGGTGGGCATAGTAGTATTGTTTGACAACTTAATGGTTGGCATAGTAGTATTGTTTGACAACTTAATGGTTGGCATAGTAGTATTGTTTGCTAACTTAACGGTTGGCATAGTAGTATTGTTTGACAACTTAACGGTTGGCATAGTAGTATTGTTTGACAACTTAATGTTTGGCATAGTAGTATTGTTTGACAGCTTAATGTTTGGCATAGTAGTATTGTTTGACAGCTTAATGTTTGGCATAGTAGTATTGTTTGACAGCTTAATGTTTGGCATAGTAGTATTGTTTGACAACTTAACGGTTGGCATAGTAGTATTGTTTGACAATTAAACGGTTGGCATAGTAGTATTGTTTGACAACTTAATGGTTGGCATAGTAGTATTGTTTGACAACTTAATGGTTGGCATAGTAGTATTGTTTGACAACTTAATGGTTGGCATAGTAGTATTGTTTGACAACTTAATGGTTGGCATAGTAGTATTGTTTGACAACTTAATGGTTGGCATAGTAGTATTGTTTGACAACTTAATGTTTGACATAGTAGTATTGTTTGACAACTTAATGGTTGGCATAGTGGTATTGTTTGACAACTTAATGGTTGGCATAGTAGTATTGTTTGACAACTTAATCGTTGGCATAGTAGTATTGTTTGAAAACTTAATGGTTGGCATAGTGGTATTGTTTGACAACTTAATGGTTGGCATAGTAGTATTGTTTGACAACTTAACGGTTGGCATAGTAGTATTGTTTAACAACTTAATGGTTGGCATAGTAGTATTGTTTGACAACTTAATCGTTGGCATAGTGGTATTGTTTGACAACTTAATGGTTGGCATAGTAGTATTGTTTGACAACTTAATGTTTGGCATAGTGGTATTGTTTAACAACTTAATGGTTGGCATAGTAGTATTGTTTGACAACTTAATGGTTGGCATAGTAGTATTGTTTGACAACTTAATGGTTGGCATAGTAGTATTGTTTGACAACTTAATGGTTGGCATAGTAGTATTGTTTGACAACTTAACGGTTGGCATAGTAGTATTGTTTGACAGCTTAATGTTTGGCATAGTAGTATAATTTGACAGCTTAATGTTTGGCATAATAGTATTGTTTGACAGCTTAATGTTTGGCATATTAGTATTGTTTAACAGCTTAATGTTTCGCATAGTAGTATTGTTTGACAACTTAATGTTTGGCATAGTAGTATAATTTGACAGCTTAATGTTTGGCATATTAGTATTGTTTGACAGCTTAATGTTTGGCATAGTAGTATTGTTTGACAACTTTATGTTTGGCATAGTAGTATTGTTTGACCACTTAATGTTTGGCATAGTAGTATTGTTTGACAACTCAATGGTTGGCATAGTAGTATTGTTTGACAACTTAACGGTTGACATAGTAGTATTGTTTGACAACTTAATGGTTGGCATAGTAGTATTGTTTGACAACTTAATGGTTGACATAGTAGTATTGTTTGACAACTTAACGGTTGGCATAGTAGTATTGTTTGACAACTTAATGGTTGGCATAGTAGTATTGTTTGACAACTTAATGGTTGGCATAGTAGTATTGTTTGACAACTTAATGTTTGGCATAGTAGTATTGTTTGACAACTTAATGGTTGGCATAGTGGTATTGTTTGACAACTTAATGGTTGGCATAGTAGTATTGTTTGACAACTTAACGGTTGGCATAGTAGTATTGTTTGACAGCTTAATGTTTGGCATAGTAGTATAATTTGACAGCTTAATGTTTGGCATAGTAGTATTGTTTGACAGCTTAATGTTTGGCATATTAGTATTGTTTGACAGCTTAATGTTTGGCATAGTAGTATTGTTTGACAACTTAACGGTTGGCATAGTAGTATTGTTTGACAGCTTAATGTTTGGCATAGTAGTATAATTTGACAACTTAATGGTTGGCATAGTAGTATTGTTTGACAGCTTAATGTTTGGCATAGTAGTATTGTTTGATAGCTTAATGTTTGGCATAGTAGTATTGTTTGACAGCTTAATGTTTGGCATAGTAGTATAATTTGACAGCTTAATGTTTGGCATAGTAGTATTGTTTGACAGCTTAATGTTTGGCATATTAGTATTGTTTGACAGCTTAATGTTTGGCATAGTAGTATAATTTGACAGCTTAATGTTTGGCATAGTAGTATTGTTTCACAGCTTAATGTTTGGCATATTAGTATTGTTTGACAGCTTAATGTTTGGCATAGTAGTATTGTTTGACAACTTAACGGTTGGCATAGTAGTATTGTTTGACAACTTAACGGTTGGCATAGTAGTATTGTTTGACAACTTAATGGTTGGCATAGTAGTATTTTTTGACAACTTAATGTTTGGCATAGTAGTATTGTTTGACAACTTAATGGTTGGCATAGTGGTATTGTTTGACAACTTAATGGTTGGCATAGTGGTATTGTTTGACAACTTAATGGTTGGCATAGTAATATTGTTTGACAACTTAATGGTTGGCATAGTAGTATTGTTTGACAGCTTAATGGTTGGCATAGTGGTATTGTTTGACAACTTAATGGTTGGCATAGTAGTATTGTTTGACAACTTAATGGTTGGCATAGTGGTATTGTTTGACAACTTAATGGTTGGCATAGTAGTATTGTTTGACAACTTAATGGTTGGCATAGTGGTATTGTTTGACAACTTAATGGTTGGCATAGTAGTATTGTTTGACAACTTAATGGTTGGCATAGTGGTATTGTTTGACAACTTAATGGTTGGCATAGTAGTATTGTTTGACAACTTAATGGTTAGCATAGTAGTATTGTTTGACAACTTAATGGTTGGCATAGTAGTATTGTTTGACAACTTAATGGTTGGCATAGTAGTATTGTTTGACAACTTAATGGTTGGCATAGTGGTATTGTTTGACAACTTAATGGTTGGCATAGTAGTATTGTTTGACAACTTAATGGTTGGCATATTAGTATTGTTTGACAGCTTAATGTTTGGCATAGTAGTATTGTTTGACAGCTTAATGTTTGGCATATTAGTATTGTTTGACAGCTTAATGTTTGACATAGTAGTATTGTTTGACAACTTAACTGTTGGCATAGTAGTATTGTTTGACAACTTAACGGTTGGCATAGTAGTATTGTTTGACAACTTAGTGGTTGGCATAGTAGTATTGTTTGACAACTTAATGGTTGGCATAGTAGTATTGTTTGACAACTTAATGTTTGGCATAGTAGTATTGTTTGACAACTTAATGGTTGGCATAGTGGTATTGTTTGACAACTTAATGGTTGGCATAGTGGTATTGTTTGACAACTTAATGGTTGGCATAGTAGTATTGTTTGACAACTTAACGGTTGGCATAGTAGTATTGTTTGACAGCTTAATGTTTGGCATAGTAGCTTAATGTTTGGCATAGTAGTATAGTTTGACAGCTTAATGTTTGGCATAGTAGTATTGTTTGACAGCTTAATGTTTGGCATAGTAGTATTGTTTGACAACTTAACGGTTGGCATAGTAGTATTGTTTGACAACTTAACGGTTGGCATAGTAGTATTGTTTGACAACTTAACGGTTGGCATAGTAGTATTGTTTGACAACTTAATGTTTGGCATAGTAGTATTGTATGACAACTTAATGGTTGGCATAGTGGTATTGTTTGACAACTTAATGATTGGCATAGTAGTATTGTTTGACAACTTAATGGTTGGCATAGTAGTATTGTTTGACAACTTAATGGTTGGCATAGTGGTATTGTTTGACAACTTAATGGTTGGCATAGTAGTATTGTTTGACAACTTAATGGTTGGCATAGTGGTATTGTTTGACAACTTAATGGTTGGCATAGTAGTATTGTTTGACAACTTAATGGTTGGCATAGTGGTATTGTTTGACAACTTAATGGTTGCCATAGTAGTATTGTTTGACAATTTAATGGTTGGCATAGAAATATTGTTTGAGAACTTAATGGTTGGCATAGTGGTATTGTTTGACAACTTAATGGTTGGCATAGTAGTATTGTTTGACAACTTAATGGTTGGCATAGTGGTATTGTTTGACAACTTAATGGTTGGCATAGTAGTATTGTTTGACAACTTAACGGTTGGCATAGTAGTATTGTTTGACAGCTTAATGTTTGGCATAGTAGCTTAATGTTTGGCATAGTAGTATAGTTTGACAGCTTAATGTTTGGCATAGTAGTATTGTTTGACAGCTTAATGTTTGGCATAGTAGTATTGTTTGACAACTTAACGGTTGGCATAGTAGTATTGTTTGACAACTTAACGGTTGGCATAGTAGTATTGTTTGACAACTTAATGGTTGACATAGTAGTATTGTTTCACAACTTAATGGTTGGCATAGTAGTATTGTTTGACAACTTAATGGTTGTCATAGTAGTATTGTTTGACAACTTAATGGTTGACATAATAGTATTGTTTGACAACTTAATGGTTGGCATAGTAGTATTGTTTGACAACTTAATGGTTGGCATAGTAGTATTGTTTGACAACTTAATGGTTGACATAGTAGTATTGTTTCACAACTTAATGGTTGGCATAGTAGTATTGTTTGACAACTTAATGGTTGTCATAGTAGTATTGTTTGACAACTTAATGTTTGGCATAGTAGTATTGTTTGACAACTTAGCGGTTGGCATAGTAGTATTGTTTGAAAACTTAATGGTTGGCATAGTAGTATTGTTTGACAACTTAATGGTTGGCATAGTAGTATTGTTTGACAACTTAATGGTTGTCATAGTAGTATTGTTTGACAACTTAATGTTTGGCATAGTAGTATTGTTTGACAACTTAGCGGTTGACAAAGAAGTGTTTTAGCAATATTTACAGGATCCATTTAAAGGTTGATGTGGCAATATTTTTGTCTTACAGGCAGAATAATAGGGAAAAAAACTTCAATATTTTAATGACCCATTTAAAGGCTGAAGTGGCAACATTTTTGTCTTACAGGCAGAACAATAGAGAAAGAATTTATTTTAATTATTTTCATCACCTTTTTTTCTCTTATTTCAACATTGTAAGAAATACATTGTGTAAATAAACCATTAAGAAACTTAAGAAGATAATTATAATACAGAGGTTTACATGTATAGAATAAGGAGAATATACCATTTGCTCATTGTCGTGACCGGGTGACTCAATGAGTTAAGTCGTTGGATCTAACAGCTCATACAAGCCTATTACCAATACGGCGTGGGTTCGCGCCCAGCTATATAAATTACAAAAAAGGGTGCACTCGACTCTCAGCCGCAAGTGATAAAGTTTACCAGGTGCTTGCCCAGGGTCAGTGGTTCTCTCCGGGTACTCTGGCTTCCTCAACCACTAAAATTGGTCGCCATGATATAGCTGAAATACTGCTGAAAGTGGCGTTAAAACACCAAAAATCCCCCAAAAATGTTTTTCCTACTTTGATTCTAAAATTATACGTTTTACTGGAGTTATTTCCCTTTAAGGTGGACAAAGGACCCCATTTCAAGCACAGTTCAATGAAAATAACATATATTTTCCACTATATTCTGTTGTAACAACTTGTGGATTTTCTATTTGCTAGGAAATTATCCTTTGATTTTTTACAAGGTTCAAATATTTACAAATTTATACGAGAAAATTATATTCAAATTTATTGTCCTTTTCTTTACTCATGCTAGATCGGATACCATTTTGCCGGTTGTAAGGGAAGTAACTGTGTATAAAAATGTAAGGGAAGTAACTGTGTATAAAAATGTAAGGGAAGTAACTGTATAAAAACGTAAGGGAAGTAGCTGGGTATAAAAACATATAACTTAAGAATCAAATCAGCAATGGGAAAAATATCTGTTCTGTTTAAATATCATATATTTTTGAACATCATGTCAAGATAATCTCATATTTTGAACTGAAGTAAAATGTCCTGATATTGATATTTCATCTTTATCTCATCAGATCCAAAGGGTCATGACGCCACGATATAGCTGAAATACTGATAAAGTTGGCATTAAACACCAATCAATCAGTCAAGTGAATGTTTCATCAATTATATTTTTTTATATATTTTAAATCATGTCTACAGTAATACACTGAAACTTTTGCAATCCGACACCTGAGTTTTCTGACATCCTGTGGCATCCGACAAAAATGTATGGTCCCAAAGTATTTCCGTTACCTAAAATGAAACCTGAGTATTCCGACATCCTCTACAATCTGACACATTTCCTTGGTTCCTTGGTGTGTCGGATAATACAGGTTCCCCTGTATATGATATCCATTAGATCACAAACTATATTTCACACTCTTTTCTATGAATAGTAGTTTAATTTAGTTTAAACATATTTATTTGTCATAAAGGGATCGGACACAAATTATACAATTTAGTTTGCCATCTCTGTTATTTACATGATATACATACATTGACATATACTGAAATAAAATACATTTAACATTACAACAGTTGGTGACAGAAATAAAACAGACATGTAAACTTCAGTGAAATAAGTACACATTTCGAGTACAGAGTGGTCCGGTGTGTTCGCGCACCTAAGGGTTCAGTGGTTAATTTCACAGCTTACCAAAATTTTATTGAATTAATTTAAATCATCCTCAAATACATTGAAGTATTATCTTTATGTTCTTTATCCAGATTCCGCTACAATTTTTAACATTTCAGTGAAAACGAAGTGTAAACGAACCAACCCTCGATTTTTGACAAATGTTGCAACGTCCGGTGATATCGAAATTGAAGTTTATACCTATTCCTTCAAAATAAGCTCAAATTTGAAAACATTTGATATCTTTTAATATACTAGAGTTAATCCTCACATACCAGTAGACTCCATCTTAACTTTTCCAATGATTTTGCAATTTTGACATGTACAATATGTATGCGCGAACTCACCGGATGCGCGAACACGGTGCCAAGACAGTACATCTTTTCATGATAGGAAGTATGAGAGAGGATATTAAGATTAGTTGTGTTTGACTAATTAATTTTCTTTAAGTAGCTTTCGCTTTCAAAAAAATAAAAAGAAATTGAATGAGATAAAAGAACAAAATAAAGAGAGGAGAAAAAAGAAACATGTTTGCAATCCTGGTATAGTAATTTCAAAATTTAGGCAATGAAGCACTCTGTTTCTTTGATAAATAATTGAACTTGCTGGAAAACAGAGCTGTTAGTTTCATGACTTTCGCCTTCATCGCCATAAAGTAATACATTTAATACAAAAGGTATATTTATTAATTCTATATTATTTTTCAACTTATTTCGTGCAGTAACATATTTTGTGCAGTATAAAATATAATGTTCAGCAGTTTCAGGACCAGCTCCACATGCACAAATTGGATTTTCTATAAGATTACTTTTGAAAAGATCTGATCTTAAAGAACTACATTTTTGGCGTAATCTGGCATGAAGTATATTCAGTTTTCTATTGCCGGTGAAGTGATATGTTGGAGGCCGGGGGAATTGAATGTATTTTAGTTTTAATTTCATTTTAAAAATATTTACAGACGAGGAATTGCGTATAATTATGTCTAGATCATCCCAAAGTTTGAGGGTTGCCGAAAAAAATTATTTCTGGAAAAGAGTAAGACGTGATAGAGGTGTGGTATAATTTTGACTAGGTAAAGAGTAAGACATGATAGAGGTGTGGTATAATTTTGACTAGGTAAAGAGTAAGACGTGATAGAGGTGTGGTATAATGTTGACTAAGTAAAGAGTAAGACGTGATAGAGGTGTGGTATAATGTTGACTAAGTAAAGAGTAAGACGTGATAGAGGTGTGGTATAATTTTGACTAGGTAAAGAGTAAGACGTGATAGAGGTGTGGTATAATGTTGACTAAGTAAAGAGTAAGACGTGATAGAGGTGTGGTATAATGTTGACTAAGTAAAGAGTAAGACGTGATAGAGGTGTGGTATAATTTTGACTAGGTAAAGAGTAAGACGTGATAGAGGTGTGGTATAATGTTGACTAAGTAAAGAGTAAGACGTGATAGAGGTGTGGTATAATGTTGACTAAGTAAAGAGTAAGACATGATAGAGGTGTGGTATAATTTTGACTAGGTAAAGAGTAAGACATGATAGAGGTGTGGTATAATGTTGACTAAGTAAAGAGTAAGATGTGATAGAGGTGTGGTATAATGTTGACTAGGTAAAGAGTAAGACATGATAGAGGTGTGGTATAATTTTGACTAGGTAAAGAGTAAGACGTGATAGAGGTGTGGTATAATGTTGACTAGGTAAAGAGTAAGACGTGATAGAGGTGTGGTATAATGTTGACTAGGTAAAGAGTAAGACGTGATAGAGGTGTGGTATAATTTTGACTAGGTAAAGAGTAAGACATGATAGAGGTGTGGTATAATTTTGACGACTTCACAAGTTATAGTTAATAGATTCAGAGACAAGTGGTGGCATCAGATCAGTCAAATATTCAGGACACTGGCCTTGGGTTATTTTGCAAAATAGAACAAGTTTTCGCTGTATAAGGAGTAATACCACTAAATAATCCCCCATAGCATTCTGCGTTAAATAAAATCTTTTAGGGGTTTTATACAGGTTTGACCTGAAGCTTAATATAAGTGTCAATCATATCTCATGGAAGGTGTACCTAATTAGAAACTTACCTCTGAAAATCAGCATACATTTAATGGCATATAAAAAAAAAAAAACACCTTGAAGATGTCAACTCTTAAAAATCCTACTTTCATTTTTGATTGAACACAAATCCAGGTTGTTATTTTCCAATGCAAGCATTTATTTTATTTAAAACCACAAGGTCATCAAATATGGGCTTAAAAGGATCCTTAACTCTTTAGGTTTCTGCTGACATTCAGTATTTTGCAGTATCTACTATGGTTTATTTTTTATCTAACCGTGTAGAGATTCATTTTGTATTTTACCCATAATTCCACCTTATATCAGAATGCTGTCTTCTGGTTGGTTGATAAAAGGGGTATTTTTTTTACCAATTCTTCGTTTTTTCAGCTTTTCCACCATTGCCGGGATATTTGCCTAAAAATATCCCGGTACTATAGGAAAATATCCCGCTCGAGACGAAATCCCTTCTTTAAATAGTTTATGACGTCACAGATGTTATTTGAATTACTCGGGTTTCTTCTTTCAACCAACGCTAAAGTAAAGAAAATGACGACAGTGTCAGCCGCTATGTTTGAAATCGTTGAAATGTATATATTTCAAATTCATTTGCATTGTTTTTTTTTAGCGTGTTGTATGTTAAAGCAAAACCGTGATTTATTTTATTTTTGAATTTGTTCCAGAATTTATACACTGGTCACTTCTTTGAAAAGATTTTTCCTGTTTTCGTAGATTGAGAAAATCAAATGATCGAGGTGGTCTGAAGTTCTGAACCTGCTTGCATGCCACTGTTTTACTTGCTGTTAAATATTCGGCGGAATTAAACAAATATATCCTGTTAGTGAGGGTTAGCGGCTCGGGATATTTGCCTCTCCTCTCAACCGGTATTTTTCGCAAATAACCCTCACTAACAGGATATATTTGTATATAATACATTATCATACCTCCTTTTGACTGGTTCCCAGATTTAGTTGTATTACACCATATGCACATATACAATCAAACCTGCCCATGCAGTCACCTCTATTAAGTAGTCACCTGTATTTAAAGGTCACATTTTTTTTGCCCTGTCATAGAACATTTCAAATGCATTTAACCTCTTTTAAGAGGTCACCTGTCTCATAAGGCCATTTTTTTTTGTCCCAAATGTGACCTCTTAATACAGGTTGGACTGTATATCTTATTATTCATTTACCTATATGTATGTAATGTGTAGTATCTATATTATTTATCAAGCTTGATTTACATACAATCGGATCCTATTGTACTGAGAGTTCTATGATCCTGTGTATTCATGTGCTATTTCAAACAATTTTTGCCGCCATTTTTAAAATTTAACTACCATGGTATCATAGAACCCTGAAATACATATTCTTTGTCAATTTACTGTATCCTTGTACTGTGAAATACTTTTTTGTTCACAGGGAACCAGTTTAAGTGGTTTTTTGGGCTCACTTTAATCCAATATGAATTGTGGGAAAAATTACCGTTGAAAACGACAGTCATTAGAAGTATGCTACTCTTAATATATTCATATTATTACCAATATTTATTTTTAATTTCAGTGGCAGTTCCAACTACAACATATGCCCCTGCACAAGGTATGAATATTTATCTCTTGAATTCAGCACAAACATTAATGTGATAGAGCTTTAATGATTTTTTACATTTAAATATGGGACCGTCGTGGCCGTGATCGTATGGTAGTTGGCTTTACAACTACCTATGCAATCAGTGCCTATCACCACTGAAATTTTGAGTTCGAATCTCGATCAGGGCAAAGTGTACAACATTATGTGATAAAGTTTGTCAGTGACTTGCTACAGGTCGTTGGTTTTCTCCGGGTCCTCAGCTGTTTCCTCCACCAATAAAACTGACTGCTACGATATAACTGAAATATTGTTTAAAGTGGCATTAAACACCTTCAAACAAATAAACAAACAAACAAACAAACATACATTTAAATATTATGTTTCAAGAAGAGTTGATTTATATATGCCAATTTTTTTTGGATCGTAATATTCTAAGATGTCATAATAAAAACCTGATCACTAACAATGCAAAATTCAACATGTTTAATACAAAATTGCAAATACAGTAGTATTTTACTTTCTCAATGCATCTGAAATCTGGACTGATAAAAGGGGTGGCTTTGATGGGAGTGGCCTTATAAAGGGAGACAACTGTATCTGTCTATTTTATTTTAATTCTTATACAGGTGAAGACTCTGTAAGAGTTGTTCTAACAATTGATATGACTGTTACATTCAACCTGACCAATACAAGTACAGAGAATTATAAAATGTTGTTCAACGAAACCAGTAGTGCTGTAAGTTCATATATATTTAATTAGAAAAATAAGGATTTTAGAAATGGTGTATCCCTGTGTTAGTGGATCATACTGTTAGTACTGTTGTCAACGTATACTTGTTCCTTAATCCTATGGGTAATTTATTGATGATTGATTTTTGGTGTTTAATGTCACTTTCAGCAATATTTCAGCTATTTCCTGGCGACCAGTTTTAGTGGTGGAAGAAGCCGGAGTACTCGGAGAGAACCACCGACCATGGGCAAGCAACTGGTAAACTTTATCACTTGCGGCTGCGAGTTGAGTGCACCCTTTTTTGAATTTATTGAAAATAACTCCATAATATATTAAATATTCTATACTGTCAATTCAGTCAGGAATAAATATTGTAATATTTCTTGTAATATTTCTTCCAGTCAAAGCAAATACCATATCTGTGGTGTAATGCTTAAGTGTGCTTCCTTCGAGTGTGATAGATCATGGGTTCAAGACCTGGTCGTGTGGTGTAATGTTTAGTGTGCTCCCTTCGAGTGTGATAGATCATGTGTTCAAGACCTGGTCGTGTGGTGTAATGGTTAGTATGCTCCCTTCGTGTGTGATAGATCATGGGTTCAAAGACCTGGTCGTGTGGTGTAATGGTTAGTGTACTCCCTTCGTGTGTGATTGATCACGTGTTCAAGACCTGGTCGTGTGGTGTAATGGTTAGTGTACTCCCTTCGAGTGTGATAGATCATGGGTTCAAGACCTGGTCGTGTGGTGTAATGTTTAGTGTACTCCCTTCGAGTGTGATAGATCACGTGTTCAAGACCTGGTCATATGGTGTAATGGTTAGTGTGCTCCCTTCGTGTGTGATAGATCATGTGTTCAAGACCTGGTCGTGTGGTGTTATGGTTAGTGTACTCCCTTCGTGTGTGATAGATCGTGTGTTCAAGACCTGGTCGTGTGGTGTAATGGTTAGTGTGCTCCCTTCGAGTGTGATAGATCACGTGTTCAAGACCTGGTCGTGTGGTGTAATGGTTAGTGTGCTCCCTTCGAGTGTGATAGATCATGGGTTCAAGACCTGGTCGTGTGGTGTAATGTTTAGTGTACTCCCTTCGAGTGTGATAGATCATGGGTTCAAGACCTGGTCGTATGGTGTAATGGTTAGTGTGCTCCCTTCGTGTGTGATAGATCACGTGTTCAAGACCTGGTCGTGTGGTGGAATGGTTAGTGTGCTCCCTTCGAGTGTGATAGATCATGGGTTCAAGACCTGGTCGTATGGTGTAATGTTTAGTGTACTCTCTTCGTGTGTGATAGATCATGGGTTCAAGACCTGGTCGTGTGGTGTTTAGTGTGCTCTCTTCGTGTGTGATAGATCACGTGTTCAAGACCTGGTCAAGTGGTGTAATGTTTAGTGTACTCCCTTCGTGTGTGATAGATCATGTGTTCAAGACCTGGTCATGTGGTGTAATGGTTAGTGTGCTCCCTTCGTGTGTGATAGATCATGTGTTCAAGACCTGGTCGTGTGGTGTAATGGTTAGTGTGCTCCCTTCGTGTGTGATAGATCATGGGTTCAAGACCTGGTCGTGTGGTGTAATGGTTAGTGTGCTCCCTTCGTGTGTGATAGATCATGGGTTCAAGACCTGGTCGTATGGTGTAATGGTTAGTGTGCTCCCTTCGTGTGTGATAGATCATGGGTTCAAGACCTGGTCGTATGGTGTAATGTTTAGTGTACTACCTTCGTGTGTGATAGATCACGTTTTCAAGACCTGGTCATGTGGAACCAAAGACAGTTAAATTGGTACTTGTTGCTTATCTGCTAAGCACACAACATTAATGAGAAAGAGGAAAGACTTGTTGACTAGAAATCAGGATAATGTGTCCAAGTGTGGTGAAATGTCTACCTGTAC
This sequence comes from Bathymodiolus septemdierum, assembly GCA_963383655.1. Classification (NCBI taxonomy): domain Eukaryota; kingdom Metazoa; phylum Mollusca; class Bivalvia; order Mytilida; family Modiolidae; genus Bathymodiolus; species Bathymodiolus septemdierum. The sequence goes on along the minus strand of OY726529.1, from coordinate 2,379,204 downwards.
ACTGTTGTTTTAGTGTCTAAGTGTGGTGAAATGTCTACCTGTACACTGTTGTTTTAGTGTTCTAGTGTGATGAAATGTTCTACATGTACACCGTTGTTTTAGTGTCCAAGTGTGGTGAAATGTCTACCTGTACACTGTTGTTTTATTGTCTAAGTGTGGTGAAATGTCTACATGTACACTGTTGTTTTAGTGTCTAAGTGTGGTGAATTGTCTACCTGTACACTGTTGTTTTAGTGTCAAAGTGTGGTGAAATGTCTACCTATGCACTGTTGTTTTAGTGTCCAAATGTGGTGAAATGTTCAACCTGTACACAGTTGTTTTAGAGAGATAGCACTGTAAAATAAAACAGCTAACAGTGTTGGTTTATTACAAATCAGATATCATTATCATTTCATCGAATGTAACTTGTTCTTACGATGATAGAGCTGAAGCTTATTTGGCTTCAAACAACAATCACTCACTCATTTTTCTGTTGAAAGAACCATGAACAACTTACAACATATTATCTTTAACTTTTTGTTTCCTTGTAATTGTTAATTTTAAAAATAGAAAAGTGTTTGATGCAAATAGATTTCAATAGAAACACTATAAATGATAAATACACAAAATAATATATAAAAATAAGATATTTTATTTTGATACAGTCAATTTAAAATACAATAAGAAAGAAAATATAACATATATCCAAAGATAATCAGCCATTCATTGCCGTCTCAACATTAAGCCATTTTATTAATTAATTTGCTCTGTCTGTTTTGGAGACATGTAAAAAGTTAAATTTTTTTCTATTTCAATATAATATTTGAGGTATTGAAGACCTCCATGTAAATGTGTGATTTCTCCCTTACATCAGTATTATATTTGACTTGTTAATCTTATTTTATTGTTTTTTATTGTAGCTTACAAACTACTATTCAAACCATGTATCTCTTAAATCAATCTTCATCAAAGTCGTTCTGTACAGTTTAAAGTAAGTTTATATTCATTCAATTTGGTCGTGATCGTATGGTAGTTGGATTGACAACTGCCTTAATACAATCAGTCCCTATCTTCACCAACGCTGTGAGTTCGAACTCCACTCTTGGCGAAGTGTACTCGATGCAATAAAGTTTGTCAATCACTTGCGGCAGGTCTGTGGTTTTCTCCTAGTAATCCGGTTTCTGCCACAAATAAAAGTAACCGCCACAATATAGCTGAAATATTATAGAAAGTGGCATTAAACAACATAACCAAGCCAAACCATCAATCAATTTTCATTAATATAATTGTTATTATGTTCACAATATTTATTATTATTATTATCAGAATAACAACGTAGATATTAAAATTAGTGTGGACGACACGTGTCTGTAATAACCTTCAATAGATTGGTTCAATGTCAAAAGATTGGAGCACCCACCTGTATATTTTGGACTAAATGGAGATGAAATTGATGAAATAGATAATTACTGTCATCTTAGAAAATGACAGTAATTATCTATTTCATCAAATTTAGACAATTTAAACATTTATTAGATAGATATTCCCTTATGCATATATATTTTGCATTTATTAGATCCGTTTTAGAATATGGTGATGTAGTATGGGGTAACTGCACTAAAAAGGAATCTGATTTATTGGAAAGTGTACAAATAGAAACTGGTCGAATTATAACTGGTCTTCGATGTAATTCCTCTAGACAAAAACTATGCCATGAATTGGGGTGGGAAACACTAGAAAATAGACGGAATAATCACAAACTAATATTATTTTATAAAATATTAGATGGGTTAGCACCTGCATACCTTTATGAGTTGGTTCAACCATATCTACCTAGACAATCAGGATATAAATTAAGAAATGAAAATAATACATTCCATCCACCATTTTCCAGAAGAAGTTCTTTTTATGATAGTTTTATCCCTTTCACTATAAGACTATGGAATACTTTGCCCCTAACTATTACTGAATCTCCAAGTTTAAATATCTTTTAAAATAGAATCTATGAAACTTGGGACACTAATGCACATTATAATTTTGGAATAAGGAAGTTTAACATAATTCATTGTCAATTAAGAAATGAGGCTAGTAACTTGAAGGCACATTTATTTAATGATATTTTATCTGATAATACTAACTGTCCAAACTGTAGTGGTTCATTAGAAGATAACAACCATTTTTTGCTTAACTGTCCTAAATTTAATAACTTAAGATTGATCTTATTATTACATGGAAATATTTCAAGCTGTACACAAGTTCATAATTCACACTCATCGTTTTATTTAAGATGCTTCTTTTTTCAATTGCACTCCTCCCATTATACATTTATTTTGCTTTATTTTCTTTTTCTTTAGCTTCTTGTATGTTTAACTATTTATAATATTTAGAAAGTCTACAAATTTCACTTCACTCGTAAATTTATTATATATGAAATATTAATGGTGTTCACAATTACATGTATTGAAGGAACATAATTATCTTGTATTATTGATATAATTGTTATATACTTTTTTTACTGAGTGTATGCCTTGTACATGTAAAAGGAGAGAGCGTGTATAGGCATAGCCTGTTACTCAATCCTATTCATTTTGTCTGTTTATATACTTATGAGTTTTGACTTTCCCTTTGTAAGATTGTTCGGAGTTTGGTAATTTTGTTGTTACCCTTATTTAGTTGTGAATAAAATATGTTTAAAACTAAAACTCTCTTAAGGATTTATTTTCGCAATTTGTCAGTTAAAAGATCTTTTTTGCAATATAAAAGTCGGTGCTTGGAAAAGGGTCAATGTAAAATATGTGATAAAAAGATTATGACATGGAATTTTCCATATCGTCCCTGGTATCAACCCTCGACCCATATCAGCCCTCCAGCTTCGCTGTCTGGCTTGATATGGGAGTCTCAGGCTAATACCAGGGCCGATATGGAAAATGTCATGTAATAATCTCTTAATATTAAACCATGTCAGTGCCTAAACTACTGGGAGAATGATACCTTCGAGGACTAATAGTCCACCAGTAGAGATATTGACTCAGTGATAGTAATAAAAACGTAGATATCAAATGTCGAATTAAATAGGAAAAAAAGTTATGCAAATAACAACCTCCTCCTGGTACACATGGATTCTTGTTTCAGTGAGCTAGCAATATAAAAATCAGACGAAGTGTGTTCATCTTGTTCAAAGTGGATCGACATCATCATCATTTCATCAAAATGTAACTTGTTTTCCCCGTAATATTGCTAAAACATTACTCTCTTGGTGTTGGACAACAATCTCTTAATCACAAGACCATATATGGACTTGATACAGGGGCCATCGTGGCCGTGATCGTATGGGAGTAGGATTTACAATTAACTGTGCAATCAGTGACTATCACCACTAACGTTGTACTTTTTATCATTCTCATTTCAGGGTTGGAAGTTTGATTGCTGACCATGCTGTTGTGTCTAACCAGACTAATTCTCACCCTAATGTTATAGCAGCTGTTGATAACTTAGTAAATGGTGGCAGTACAGTCACGATTCAAGGAGTTTCTGCAGGGGCTACATCTGCCTCTATTACAAGTGGCACAAATATAGGTAAGTTGGTGACTGTATTTGTAATTTGTTGGACACATTCCTTCTCTACAACTGCTGTTTGATACCTTAAGATTGGTCATTTGAGATAAGACCTCTGATCATGACCCCTACTGGATATTTTTTGATGCAATTTGGGTATGGTAAAATAATTTTTATTTTCCAACATAGATTTTATCCAAATCACCTGTTTCTCAATTACCTAAGCAACCCAAGAAACTTAACTTATGGTTCCTTGTTAGTTACAAAGCTCATTTGTTCAGGGAGGGGGGGGGGAGCAAATGAGGCACAAAATACTCCCTTTTCTACAACTTGACTTGCAACCTACAATGATTTATTAGTTTATACATGTAGTTTCAATTTTATTTAAATAAATATATAATCTTTATACCGGTCTTTATATAGGGCCGTCATGGTCATGATCGTATGATAGTTGGATTTACAACTACCTATGCAATCAGTGCCTATCACCACTGGTGTTGTGAGTTCAAATCTTGATCAGGGCGAAGTGTACAACATTATGTGATAAAGTTTGTCAGTGACTTGCGACAATTCTGTGGTTTTCTCCTGGTCCGCCGGTTTCCTCCACCAATAAAACTGACCTCGACGATATAACTGAAATATTATTGAAAGTGGTATTTAGCACCATCAAGCAAACAATTTAGCCTAAAGCATTATTGGTTAAAATTATTTTTTTTCAAATTCAACATATTATAAAAATAAAATTAATGTGATTCTAACAAGTAATCCAGTACTTCTACATATTTATTTTGCATTATTTCAGTAGATGACTCTACTTGTCTCTAGTTGTCTCTGTTTAGTAGCCATGATTCTAACAAGTATAGTATAAATGTTGTTGTTTATTTTGTAGCTAATGTTGACCAATCAACTACAGCATGTAGCTCGTTTAATCAAGTATTCGACTGTCCAACAAATCAAGAATGTGCTATCGATAGTGTAAATGGTGTTCCATATTGTGTGTAAGTAATTATTTAAATTTATGCAGATATTTTATAGGGGCTCGCACTAGGAAATAGAAAATGCAAATATGCCCATTTTTTTGCAAATATAACCGGTAAAATGCAAATAATTAAAGATTACAAGTTATATTAGCGTTTACCAGTTAAATTAGCGAATTGTCTTGTTATATTTGCGTTTTACCTTTTAAATTTGCATTGTCGTGGCATTTTAGCGTTTTTCCTTTTAAATTTGCATTGTCGTGGCATTTTAGCGTTTTTTCTTTTAGATTTGCATTGTCGTGGCATTTTAGCATTTTTCCTTTTAAATTTGCATTGTCGTGGCATTTTAGCGTTTTTTCTTTTAGATTTGCATTGTCGTGGCATTTTAGCGTTTTTCCTTTTAAATTTGCATTGTCGTGGCATTTTAGCGTTTTTTCTTTTAGATTTGCATTGTCGTGGCATTTTAGCGTTTTTCCTTTTATATTTGCATTGTTGTGGTATTTTAGTGTTTTTCCTTTTAAATTTGCATTGTCGTGGCATTTTAGCGTTTTTCCTTTTATATTTGCATTGTTGTGGTATTTTAGTGTTTTTCCTTTTAAATTTGCATTGTCGTGGCATTTTAGCGTTTTTCCTTTTATATTTGCGTTTTTCCTTTTAAATTTGCATTGTCGTGGCATATTTGCAATTGTCGAGGCATATTCGCATCATTGTGGCATATATACGACACTAACTCTGGTGAGGTTTTGATCGACATACATACCTACATGTGGTCAAAACAACAAATACAGCACTAACTCGGGTGAGGTTTTGATCGACATACATACACTATACATTATAGTGGTCAAAACAACAAATACAACACTAACTCTGGTGAGGTTTTGATCGACATACATACCTACATGTGGTCAAAACAACAAATACAGCACTAACTCGGGTGAGGTTTTGATCGACATACATACACTATACATTATAGTGGTCAAAACAACAAATACAACACTAACTCTGGTGAGGTTTTGATCGACATACATACCTACATGTGGTCAAAACAACAAATACAACACTAACTCTGGTGAGGTTTTGATCGACATACATACCTACATGTGGTCAAAACAACAAATACAACACTAACTCTGGTGAGGGTTTGATCGACATACATACCTACATGTGGTCAAAGCAACAAATACAACACTAACTTTGGTGAGGTTTTGATCGACATACATACCTACATGTGGTCAAAACAACAAATGGGTGATTTTCGAAAAAATGAAGACTTTGTGTGACATAGAGGGTGAAATTTCAAATTGGACAAATTGACATAATTTTGGTCGTAAAATAATGTCAATATGATATATTTTTTCAGATTCAGTTGCTCAGTGCAATATATGAAGACAGAAAAAATAAATTCAACTTTTATTAGCAACAAAGTGTTAAAATGATAACAAATACAGACTTACTTCCTCAGAGGTATCATTTTCTTTTGGGTATGGTAAAAGACCTAAATGTATTTCCATTTGATAATGATATGAAAAAGGCACATTTTGGTACCAAACTTTGTATATATCATGAGAAAACAGTTTCAGTATATCAAAGAAACACTATTTTTACTGTATATTTTAAAAAATCTGGTAATTAAAGTTTTCATACAAGCATAAAAAATATGATCTAATGAGGCTTAATAGTTGTAAATCAATTATTTATATATGCCTAATAAATATAACAAAAGTTAAGTTAAGTTGATCATTGGTGGTATAAACTAGAGGTAACCAAATGAAAATACTGTCCATTTTTTGATGTTTTGTCACACTCCTGACACATTTTTCTAAAAGATAAATACACCTAATATCAAGCTAAATGCAATCATTGTTGGTCACAATAACTTTTTTAAGTAGTAGTACATAATATATTTTGACTGAAAAAAGGTTTCCCTTGAATATATTTCATTTTTGCATTGTTATGATGTTATTTCAATCATATTTTATCATATTCTAAGTAATACTATCAAAATTATAAAAAATGACAACTCAATTTTCAACCATTTATACATCTTTTCAAGAGTATAGTGCTTATTGAGAATTAAATAATTCCCCGAGACAATTACAAGCAGTTTTATGGAGGCTATATGCTTACAAAATAATATATTTCTTAAATAAAATTGTCACACTCCTGACTCCCTCTCGAAAATAATATAACCAACTTATTCTTTCCAAACTAAAAGTTTTATTTCTTCAAAAGCTTATATTTCTTACAGTTAACAGTAAATATTAAAAGAAGATTCAAAATTATGTTTTTGCTTTTTCTAATGATGAATGTGCTAATTATTTGCCCTTTAGGAATTTATCTTATCAAAAATGGTTAAAATGGATTTGAAATTTATTAAAACTAGTAATAGATCATCTTTTCTTAGTATAAAATTACTTTTTAGTGATTTTCAAATTAGTTTCCCCATGTTTCTCAATAATTGACTCTGCAAAAAAACTTCCTACTGCAATTGCAATCGACATTTAATGTTTTTATGTCAGTAGTGAGACATATTACTGTTGAATGAAAAAATTTTGATAAATTTTCAAAAATGCTATATCAAAAGAATGAAAATGTTTTATGAAAGGCAAGATATATTAAAGTAAGTATTCTGTTTATCTAAAGCAACATACATCAATTTTTCATTTGGAAAAAAATCCATATTTTGACATGTTTTAAGAAAATATAACCCTTTATCATCACTTATTATGAGAAAAGTGTCATGCAATATACAAAAATACTATAATTATTACTTATTGTGTATATGTAATTAAATTGAAAACATTGTGGAAGTTTGTAGAAGCATGGTTTATTATTTTTTTTATTTAAAAGATATGCCTATTAAAAGTGTCACACTCCTGACATTAGTTATTTTGATTTCCTAGCTATGCTATGTCATATATCAGAGCTATTTCCAACTTTTTTCTTTGATTGGGTCTGGAGCTTTTGGAAAATAAAGAAAATTGTGAACTATTAAAGCATACAACATAGTACTATACAACTAAGATAAAATGTCACATTCCTGACATTTTTTGCAAACCCAATTTTACAACTATCATATTCATCCAGTCTAATACTACTAAATTATTATAACTAATGTTTTTTTACAACATATTTTGACTTTTCTGAACTAATTAGTCTCAACAATGAAAAACTATTAAGGTTTAATTTGACATTTGTACAATTTTCCAAGTTAAATTTATTCGTGTACACTAATTTAAAAAATAGAATAATTTTTTGTCGCAAAATCATAGGGTCACAAAGCATCTAGATATTTGAAGTTACGAAATTATAGAATACCATCTTTCTTTAATATATTTTTTATTTTATTTTTTATATCATCGAGGTAAGTTAAGGCAATTTAAAGTTTGTCACGCTAAAATGTCACACTCCTGACAAATTTGACCAGTTTTTAGAGGATAACTTTTTAACCGGAAGAGCAATCTCCATGACACTTTGCATGAAGATAACTGTTACCATTGTGCTTGTCTTAAGATATTTACCTTTCTTTCATATCATTTAATATTCAAATTATTCTCTGAAAATGAAAAGTCTTCATTTTTTTGAAAATCCCCCATTTACATTTTACCAGTTAAATCGCACGGTCATCTAAATCACCCGCTGAGTAGAGAGATTACGTAATACTGTAGTCATCACTAGCTCATTGAATATGACGATCTATAGTATTATATTATCGTGTATCTATATGTATTTATTTATTTATTTATTAGTATTATTATTATTTATGTCATACTAGTCTGGCCCTTAATACATTTAGTGTATTCAATAATCCATCAATTGTTGCGTATTTGATTTTCATGTCGTATTTTAGCTTAATGCGATGTTTATTAAGAGATGGCTGACAAATTCCTCAATAGACCATTTACACATTTCTGTCTCGATTCTAACGTAGCTTTTTTCCCCGGGTTTTTGTAGGAGTTTCTTCCCTTTTAATGTGGACAAAGGTCCATTTCTTGTAAAGTTCAATGAAAATAACAAATATTTTTCCAATATTCTGTATAAAATTTAAATGTTGTAACAACTTGTGAATTTTTTATTTGATATGAAATGACCCTCTGATTTTCTACAATGTCCGAATATCTATATATTTTATGAAATTTTTACATTTATATAATCAATATCTTTGTCGTATCCATTGCTCTTGCCTGGAAAGGGAACCATTTCGTCCACCATAATGAAAATAACTCATTAAAATGTCAAATAAAACTTAATTTTAGAATCAAATCTGAAATGTGTAAATAGTCTATTAGGTTGTAAGATTTCTGGTAAATTACTAAATCAGAGTTAAGAGATTTCTGGTAAATGATTAAATCAGAGTTATGAGATTTCTGGTAAATTACTAAATCAGAGTTATGACATTTCTGGTAAATTACTAAATCAGAGTTGTGAGATTTCTGGTAAATTACTAAATCAGAGTTGTAACATTTCTGATAAATTACTAAATCAGAATTAAGAGATTTCTGGTAAATTACTAAGTCAGAGTTGTGAGATTTCTGGTCAATTACTAAATCAGAATTATGAAATTTCTGGTAAATTACTAAATCAGAATTATGAGATTTCTGGTCAATTACTAAATCAGAGTTATCAGATTTCTGGTCAATTACTAAGTCAGAGTTATGAGATTTCTAGTAAATTACAAAATCATAATTATGAGATTTCTGGTAAATTATTAAATCAGAATTATGAGATTTCTGGTTAATTACTAAATCAGAGTTGTGAGATTTCTGGTAAATTACTAAATCAGAGTTATGAGATTTCTGGTAAATTACTAAATCAGAGTTGTGAGATTTCTTGTAAATTACTAAATCAGAATTATGAGATTTCTGGTAAATTACTAAATCAGAATTATGAAATTTCTGGTAAATTACTAAGTCAGAATTATGAGATTTCTGGTAAATTACTAAATCAGAGTTATCAGATTTCTGGTGAATTACTAAATCAGAGTTATGAGATTTCTGGTAAATTATTAAATCAAAATTGTGAGATTTCTGGTAAATTACTAAATCAGAATTATGAGATTTCTGGTAAATTACTAAATCAGATTTATGAGTTTTCTGGTAAATTACTAAATCAGAATTATGAGATTTCTGATAAATTACTAAATCAGAATTATGAGATTTCTGGTCTATTACTAAATCAGAGTTATGAGATTTCTGGTAAATTACTAATTCAGAATTATGAGATTTCTGGTAAATTACTAATTCAGAGTTATGAGATTTCTGGTCAATTACTAAATCAGAATTGTGAGATTTCTGGTAAATTACTAAATCAGAATTATGAGATTTCTGGTAAATTACTAAGTCATAATTATGAGATTTCTGGTAAATTATTAAATTAGAATTATGAGATTTCTGGTAAATTACTAAATCAGAGTTGTGAGATTTCTTGTAAATTACTAAATCAGAATTATGAGATTTCTGGTAAATTACTAAATCAGAGTTATCAGATTTCTGGTGAATTACTAAATCAGAGTTATGAAATTTCTGGTAAATTATTAAATCAAAATTATGAGATTTCTGGTTAATTACTAAATCAGAGTTGTGAGATTTCTGGTAAATTACTAAATCAGAGTTATGAGATTTCTGGTAAATTATTAAATCAGAATTATGAGATTTCTGGTTAATAACTAAATCAGAGTTGGGAGATTTCTGGTAAATTACTAAATCAGAGTTATGAGATTTCTGGTAAATTACTAAATCAGAGTTGTGAGATTTCTTGTAAATTACTAAATCAGAATTATGAGATTTCTGGTAAATTACTAAATCAGAATTATGAAATTTCTGGTAAATTACTAAGTCAGAATTATGAGATTTCTGGTTAATTACTAAATCAGAGTTGTGAGATTTCTGGTAAATTACTAAATCAGAGTTATGAGATTTCTGGTAAATTACTAAATCAGAGTTGTGAGATTTCTTGTAAATTACTAAATCAGAATTATGAGATTTCTGGTAAATTACTAAATCAGAATTATGAAATTTCTGGTAAATTACTAAGTCAGAATTATGAGATTTCTGGTAAATTACCAAATCAGAGTTATCAGATTTCTGGTGAATTACTAAATCAGAGTTATTAGATTTCTGGTAAATTATTAAATCAAAATTATGAGATTTCTAGTAAATTACTAAATCAGAATTATGACATTTCTGGTAAATTACTAAATCAGATTTATGAGTTTTCTGGTAAATTACAAAATCAGAATTATGAGATTTCTGATAAATTACTAAATCAGAATTATGAGATTTCTGGTCAATTACTAAATCAGAGTTATGAGATTTCTGGTAAATTACTAATTCAGAATTATGAGATTTCTGGTAAATTACTAATTCAGAGTTATGAGATTTCTGGTCAATTACTAAATCAGAATTGTGAGATTTCTGGTAAATTACTAAATCAGAATTATGAGATTTCTGGTAAATTACTAAGTCATAATTATGAGATTTCTGGTAAATTATTAAATTAGAATTATGAGATTTCTGGTAAATTACTAAATCAGAGTTGTGAGATTTCTTGTAAATTACTAAATCAGAATTATGAGATTTCTGGTAAATTATTAAATCAGAGTTATCAGATTTCTGGTGAATTACTAAATCAGAGTTATGAAATTTCTGGTAAATTATTAAATCAAAATTATGAGATTTCTGGTTAATTACTAAATCAGAGTTGTGAGATTTCTGGTAAATTACTAAATCAGAGTTATGAGATTTCTGGTAAATTATTAAATCAGAATTATGAGATTTCTGGTTAATAACTAAATCAGAGTTGTGAGATTTCTGGTAAATTACTAAATCAGAGTTGTGAGATTTCTGGTAAATTACTAAATCAGAGTTGTGAGATTTCTTGTAAATTACTAAATCAGAATTATGAGATTTCTGGTCAATTACTAAATCAGAATTATGAAATTTCTGGTAAATTACTAAGTCAGAATTATGACATTTCTGGTAAATTACTAAATCAGAGTTATCAGATTTCTGGTGAATTACTAAATCAGAGTTATGAGATTTCTAGTAAATTACAAAATCATAATTATGAGATTTCTGGTAAATTATTAAATCAGAATTATGAGATTTCTGGTTAATTACTAAATCAGAGTTGTGAGATTTCTGGTAAATTACTAAATCAGAGTTATGAGATTTCTGGTAAATTACTAAATCAGAGTTGTGAGATTTCTTGTAAATTACTAAATCAGAATTATGAGATTTCTGGTAAATTACTAAATCAGAATTATGAAATTTCTGGTAAATTACTAAGTCAGAATTATGAGATTTCTGGTAAATTACTAAATCAGAGTTATCAGATTTCTGGTGAATTACTAAATCAGAGTTATGAGATTTCTGGTAAATTATTAAATCAAAATTGTGAGATTTCTGGTAAATTACTAAATCAGAATTATGAGATTTCTGGTAAATTACTAAATCAGATGGATGAGTTTTCTGGTAAATTACTAAATCAGAATTATGAGATTTCTGATAAATTATTAAATCAAAATTGTGAGATTTCTGGTAAATTACTAAATCAGAATTATGAGATTTCTGGTAAATTACTAAATCAGATTTATGAGTTTTCTGGTAAATTACTAAATCAGAATTATGAGATTTCTGATAAATTACTAAATCAGAATTATGAGATTTCTGGTCAATTACTAAATCAGAGTTATGAGATTTCTGGTAAATTACTAATTCAGAATTATGAGATTTCTGGTAAATTACTAATTCAGAGTTATGAGATTTCTGGTCAATTACTAAATCAGAATTGTGAGATTTCTGGTAAATTACTAAATCAGAATTATGAGATTTCTGGTAAATTACTAAGTCATAATTATGAGATTTCTGGTAAATTATTAAATTAGAATTATGAGATTTCTGGTAAATTACTAAATCAGAGTTGTGAGATTTCTTGTAAATTACTAAATCAGAATTATGAGATTTCTGGTAAATTACTAAATCAGAGTTATCAGATTTCTGGTGAATTACTAAATCAGAGTTATGAAATTTCTGGTAAATTATTAAATCAAAATTATGAGATTTCTGGTTAATTACTAAATCAGAGTTGTGAGATTTCTGGTAAATTACTAAATCAGAGTTATGAGATTTCTGGTAAATTATTAAATCAGAATTATGAGATTTCTGGTTAATAACTAAATCAGAGTTGGGAGATTTCTGGTAAATTACTAAATCAGAGTTATGAGATTTCTGGTAAATTACTAAATCAGAGTTGTGAGATTTCTTGTAAATTACTAAATCAGAATTATGAGATTTCTGGTAAATTACTAAATCAGAATTATGAAATTTCTGGTAAATTACTAAGTCAGAATTATGAGATTTCTGGTTAATTACTAAATCAGAGTTGTGAGATTTCTGGTAAATTACTAAATCAGAGTTATGAGATTTCTGGTAAATTACTAAATCAGAGTTGTGAGATTTCTTGTAAATTACTAAATCAGAATTATGAGATTTCTGGTAAATTACTAAATCAGAATTATGAAATTTCTGGTAAATTACTAAGTCAGAATTATGAGATTTCTGGTAAATTACCAAATCAGAGTTATCAGATTTCTGGTGAATTACTAAATCAGAGTTATTAGATTTCTGGTAAATTATTAAATCAAAATTATGAGATTTCTGGTAAATTACTAAATCAGAATTATGAGATTTCTGGTAAATTACTAAATCAGATTTATGAGTTTTCTGGTAAATTACAAAATCAGAATTATGAGATTTCTGATAAATTACTAAATCAGAATTATGAGATTTCTGGTCAATTACTAAATCAGAGTTATGAGATTTCTGGTAAATTACTAATTCAGAGTTATGAAATTTCTGGTAAATTATTAAATCAAAATTATGAGATTTCTGGTTAATTACTAAATCAGAGTTGTGAGATTTCTGGTAAATTACTAAATCAGAGTTATGAGATTTCTGGTAAATTATTAAATCAGAATTATGAGATTTCTGGTTAATAACTAAATCAGAGTTGGGAGATTTCTGGTAAATTACTAAATCAGAGTTATGAGATTTCTGGTAAATTACTAAATCAGAGTTGTGAGATTTCTTGTAAATTACTAAATCAGAATTATGAGATTTCTGGTAAATTACTAAATCAGAATTATGAAATTTCTGGTAAATTACTAAGTCAGAATTATGAGATTTCTGGTTAATTACTAAATCAGAGTTGTGAGATTTCTGGTAAATTACTAAATCAGAGTTATGAGATTTCTGGTAAATTACTAAATCAGAGTTGTGAGATTTCTTGTAAATTACTAAATCAGAATTATGAGATTTCTGGTAAATTACTAAATCAGAATTATGAAATTTCTGGTAAATTACTAAGTCAGAATTATGAGATTTCTGGTAAATTACCAAATCAGAGTTATCAGATTTCTGGTGAATTACTAAATCAGAGTTATTAGATTTCTGGTAAATTATTAAATCAAAATTATGAGATTTCTGGTAAATTACTAAATCAGAATTATGAGATTTCTGGTAAATTACTAAATCAGATTTATGAGTTTTCTGGTAAATTACAAAATCAGAATTATGAGATTTCTGATAAATTACTAAATCAGAATTATGAGATTTCTGGTCAATTACTAAATCAGAGTTATGAGATTTCTGGTAAATTACTAATTCAGAATTATGAGATTTCTGGTAAATTACTAATTCAGAGTTATGAGATTTCTGGTCAATTACTAAATCAGAATTGTGAGATTTCTGGTAAATTACTAAATCAGAATTATGAGATTTCTGGTAAATTACTAAGTCATAATTATGAGATTTCTGGTAAATTATTAAATTAGAATTATGAGATTTCTGGTAAATTACTAAATCAGAGTTGTGAGATTTCTTGTAAATTACTAAATCAGAATTATGAGATTTCTGGTAAATTACTAAATCAGAGTTATCAGATTTCTGGTGAATTACTAAATCAGAGTTATGAAATTTCTGGTAAATTATTAAATCAAAATTATGAGATTTCTGGTTAATTACTAAATCAGAGTTGTGAGATTTCTGGTAAATTACTAAATCAGAGTTATGAGATTTCTGGTAAATTATTAAATCAGAATTATGAGATTTCTGGTTAATAACTAAATCAGAGTTGTGAGATTTCTGGTAAATTACTAAATCAGAGTTGTGAGATTTCTGGTAAATTACTAAATCAGAGTTGTGAGATTTCTTGTAAATTACTAAATCAGAATTATGAGATTTCTGGTAAATTACTAAATCAGAATTATGAAATTTCTGGTAAATTACTAAGTCAGAATTATGAGATTTCTGGTAAATTACTAAATCAGAGTTATCAGATTTCTGGTGAATTACTAAATCAGAGTTATGAGATTTCTAGTAAATTACAAAATCATAATTATGAGATTTCTGGTAAATTATTAAATCAGAATTATGAGATTTCTGGTTAATTACTAAATCAGAGTTGTGAGATTTCTGGTAAATTACTAAATCAGAGTTATGAGATTTCTGGTAAATTACTAAATCAGAGTTGTGAGATTTCTTGTAAATTACTAAATCAGAATTATGAGATTTCTGGTAAATTACTAAATCAGAATTATGAAATTTCTGGTAAATTACTAAGTCAGAATTATGAGATTTCTGGTAAATTACTAAATCAGAGTTATCAGATTTCTGGTGAATTACTAAATCAGAGTTATGAGATTTCTGGTAAATTATTAAATCAAAATTGTGAGATTTCTGGTAAATTACTAAATCAGAATTATGAGATTTCTGGTAAATTACTAAATCAGATTTATGAGTTTTCTGGTAAATTACTAAATCAGAATTATGAGATTTCTGATAAATTACTAAATCAGAATTATGAGATTTCTGGTCAATTACTAAATCAGAGTTATGAGATTTCTGGTAAATTACTAATTCAGAATTATGAGATTTCTGGTAAATTACTAATTCAGAGTTATGAGATTTCTGGTCAATTACTAAATCAGAATTGTGAGATTTCTGGTAAATTACTAAATCAGAATTATGAGATTTCTGGTAAATTACTAAGTCATAATTATGAGATTTCTGGTAAATTATTAAATTAGAATTATGAGATTTCTGGTAAATTACTAAATCAGAGTTGTGAGATTTCTTGTAAATTACTAAATCAGAATTATGAGATTTCTGGTAAATTACTAAATCAGAGTTATCAGATTTCTGGTGAATTACTAAATCAGAGTTATGAAATTTCTGGTAAATTATTAAATCAAAATTATGAGATTTCTGGTTAATTACTAAATCAGAGTTGTGAGATTTCTGGTAAATTACTAAATCAGAGTTATGAGATTTCTGGTAAATTATTAAATCAGAATTATGAGATTTCTGGTTAATAACTAAATCAGAGTTGGGAGATTTCTGGTAAATTACTAAATCAGAGTTATGAGATTTCTGGTAAATTACTAAATCAGAGTTGTGAGATTTCTTGTAAATTACTAAATCAGAATTATGAGATTTCTGGTAAATTACTAAATCAGAATTATGAAATTTCTGGTAAATTACTAAGTCAGAATTATGAGATTTCTGGTTAATTACTAAATCAGAGTTGTGAGATTTCTGGTAAATTACTAAATCAGAGTTATGAGATTTCTGGTAAATTACTAAATCAGAGTTGTGAGATTTCTTGTAAATTACTAAATCAGAATTATGAGATTTCTGGTAAATTACTAAATCAGAATTATGAAATTTCTGGTAAATTACTAAGTCAGAATTATGAGATTTCTGGTAAATTACCAAATCAGAGTTATCAGATTTCTGGTGAATTACTAAATCAGAGTTATTAGATTTCTGGTAAATTATTAAATCAAAATTATGAGATTTCTGGTAAATTACTAAATCAGAATTATGAGATTTCTGCTAAATTACTAAATCAGATTTATGAGTTTTCTGGTAAATTACAAAATCAGAATTATGAGATTTCTGATAAATTACTAAATCAGAATTATGAGATTTCTGGTCAATTACTAAATCAGAGTTATGAGATTTCTGGTAAATTACTAATTCAGAATTATGAGATTTCTGGTAAATTACTAATTCAGAATTATGAGATTTCTGGTAAATTACTAATTCAGAGTTATGAGATTTCTGGTCAATTACTAAATCAGAATTGTGAGATTTCTGGTAAATTACTAAATCAGAATTATGAGATTTCTGGTAAATTACTAAGTCATAATTATGAGATTTCTGGTAAATTATTAAATTAGAATTATGAGATTTCTGGTAAATTACTAAATCAGAGTTGTGAGATTTCTTGTAAATTACTAAATCAGAATTATGAGATTTCTGGTAAATTACTAAATCAGAGTTATCAGATTTCTGGTGAATTACTAAATCAGAGTTATGAAATTTCTGGTAAATTATTAAATCAAAATTATGAGATTTCTGGTTAATTACTAAATCAGAGTTGTGAGATTTCTGGTAAATTACTAAATCAGAGTTATGAGATTTCTGGTAAATTATTAAATCAGAATTATGAGATTTCTGGTTAATAACTAAATCAGAGTTGGGAGATTTCTGGTAAATTACTAAATCAGAGTTATGAGATTTCTGGTAAATTACTAAATCAGAGTTGTGAGATTTCTTGTAAATTACTAAATCAGAATTATGAGATTTCTGGTAAATTACTAAATCAGAATTATGAAATTTCTGGTAAATTACTAAGTCAGAATTATGAGATTTCTGGTTAATTACTAAATCAGAGTTGTGAGATTTCTGGTAAATTACTAAATCAGAGTTATGAGATTTCTGGTAAATTACTAAATCAGAGTTGTGAGATTTCTTGTAAATTACTAAATCAGAATTATGAGATTTCTGGTAAATTACTAAATCAGAATTATGAAATTTCTGGTAAATTACTAAGTCAGAATTATGAGATTTCTGGTAAATTACCAAATCAGAGTTATCAGATTTCTGGTGAATTACTAAATCAGAGTTATTAGATTTCTGGTAAATTATTAAATCAAAATTATGAGATTTCTGGTAAATTACTAAATCAGAATTATGAGATTTCTGCTAAATTACTAAATCAGATTTATGAGTTTTCTGGTAAATTACAAAATCAGAATTATGAGATTTCTGATAAATTACTAAATCAGAATTATGAGATTTCTGGTCAATTACTAAATCAGAGTTATGAGATTTCTGGTAAATTACTAATTCAGAATTATGAGATTTCTGGTAAATTACTAATTCAGAGTTATGAGATTTCTGGTCAATTACTAAATCAGAATTGTGAGATTTCTGGTAAATTACTAAATCAGAATTATGAGATTTCTGGTAAATTACTAAGTCATAATTATGAGATTTCTGGTAAATTATTAAATTAGAATTATGAGATTTCTGGTAAATTACTAAATCAGAGTTGTGAGATTTCTTGTAAATTACTAAATCAGAATTATGAGATTTCTGGTAAATTACTAAATCAGAGTTATCAGATTTCTGGTGAATTACTAAATCAGAGTTATGAAATTTCTGGTAAATTATTAAATCAAAATTATGAGATTTCTGGTTAATTACTAAATCAGAGTTGTGAGATTTCTGGTAAATTACTAAATCAGAGTTATGAGATTTCTGGTAAATTATTAAATCAGAATTATGAGATTTCTGGTTAATAACTAAATCAGAGTTGTGAGATTTCTGGTAAATTACTAAATCAGAGTTGTGAGATTTCTGGTAAATTACTAAATCAGAGTTGTGAGATTTCTTGTAAATTACTAAATCAGAATTATGAGATTTCTGGTAAATTACTAAATCAGAATTATGAAATTTCTGGTAAATTACTAAGTCAGAATTATGAGATTTCTGGTAAATTACTAAATCAGAGTTATCAGATTTCTGGTGAATTACTAAATCAGAGTTATGAGATTTCTGGTAAATTATTAAATCAAAATTATGAGATTTCTTGTAAATTACTAAATCAGAATTATCAGATTTCTGGTAAATTACTAAATCAGAATTATGAGATTTCTGATAAATTACTACACAACACAACAAAATTGGACCAAACTTGGTAAAGATGGCATTTGTTTGGTACTTGTTTAATGTAATATTTGACAGCCTACACCAGTCTTTCAACAAGGATGTAATAAATAAAATTAGAATCCATCAGGAACCTATATGAATACCAAATCATCTATCACCTACATGTATTATATTTTTTTAAATGTTTTTCTTTCAGGCCATTGGAAAGAACTGGTACGTATTATATTAATTGTGATTCATTCAAAAAAATGGTTTAGGTTTTTGATGTTTAATGCCACTTTGAACAATATTTTAGTTATATCGTGGCGGTCAGTTTTATTGGTGGAGGAAACCGGAGGACCCGGAGAAAACCACTGACCTGTCACAAGTTACTAACACTTTATCACATAAAGTGGTACTCGAACTCACAACGTTAGTGGTGATAGGCACTGATTGCACAGGTAGTTCGAATGCCAACTACTTTTCGACCACGATGGCCCCATATATTTCCTGAAAATTACGTAGATGTACTAAGATTTTTCAGTTGACTGACTGAAAATCAAGGGAATAATTGTGGGAATTTGTCCTTAATACGGTAATGATACTAATGTAGAGAGTAAGAGAGAGTAGCAACAAATACTAATGTCTTTGGTTTGACCTTGACCTGACTAGAATTCAAAATCATGATCTACCGCACTGAAGGCGAGCACTTTAACCATTACACAAGCTTTTATAGTCTTTGTTTTGACCTGACTAGAATTCAAAATCATGATCTTCCGCTCTGAAGGCGAGCACTTTAACCATTACACAAGCGATGTGGTTGATTTATTAATAGAATAAATTTTAAGTTTATTTTGAACAGGTTCTTACCAGGTTTCACCTAATAACCACAAATATTAACTAGAATTGCCATTGCAAAGCAATAGCGGACGTCACCCCACCCCATTATTTTGGTACCTCGGTTTTCATGGTAGTTAATAATATTGCAAATCTACACATAAACAGGAAACATTCTTATAAAATTTCATGAAGTTTGCAGCGAATACAGTTCTGATGCAAATCTGCATGTGACGAGAAACATTACTGTAAAGTTTCTTGAAGCTTGGAATAAATTTAACAAATTTTGCACCTTGATTGCCATAGCAATATCTGCCATTTTGAATTTGATCAACACGCCAAAAGCTTCCACACACTACCGTGGATATTCCTACAAAGTTTCATGAAGTTTGATGAAAGGAATCCAACAATTTTTTAATTCCCCCCTTTTTTGTTTCCATGGCAACTGCGGCAAAGTTTATACAACCGATTCCGATGTTTTTGGCTTATCTCGTTCCGCTAGATGTGGGTGTTGTTCCTATTAAGTTTCATCAATTTCTGTTTGGCGAGTAACCTGCTATGATCATTTTTGTGTTTTTAAATTTTTTAGCATTTTGGCCGTTTCCATGGCAATGGCAGCTATTTTTAAAAAGTCAACCCTGATAAGCACAACTTCACATGGCATATGATATTCCTACAAGGTTTCATAAAGTTTTATCAAGGCATCTCCGAGAAATCGAGCGGACAAAAATGTGTGGAAGAATACGAATAATAGTGAAAAAGAAACGTAGAATAGCAATACGTCACCTGACTGGAGTTCGGGGTGACGTTAAAACAACAGAACTACATAAAATATTATTAAATAATGTCATCCTTTAAATATTTTGTTTTGTGTAACACAACCAATCTTTAAAAAATGACTGTACTCAAATATGTTTTATCAGAATTTCCAAAAACAATTTTTCATTTACTATTTAAAAAATGTAATAACAATTTTATTTTACATAAAAGTAACCTTTTTATCAGATATTTGCAAGAAATTGATAGAGTTAAACCTGCCTTGTGTGACTGTCCATGGTAACATTGAAACAGGGTCATGCAAGACAGATGTTGTTATATGCAAGTTTAATTAACATGAAATGCACTGTGAATGGGAATTAAGATTAAGGTGACATACTGCAAGTTATTACTTAATAGAGGTGGTCACTAAAGTAGGTTTGACTGTAACTTAATAGAGGTGGTCACTAAAATAGGTTTGACTGTAACTTAATAGAGGTGGTCACTAAAATAGGTTTGACTGTAACTTAATAGAGGTGGTCACTAAAATAGGTTTGACTGTAACTTAATAGAGGTGGTCACTAAAGCAGGTTTCACTGTAACTTAATAGAGGTGGTCACTAAAGCAGGTTTCACTGTAACTTAATAGAAGTGGTCACTAAAGAAGGTTTTACTGTAGCTTAATAAAGGTGGTCACTAAAGCAGGTTTTACTGTAACTTAATAGAGGTGGTCACTAAAGCAGGTTTTACTGTAACTTAATAGAGGTGGTCACTAAAGAAGGTTTGACTGTAACTTAATAGAGGTGGTCACTAAAGAAGGTTTTACTGTAACTTAATAAAGGTGGTCACTAAAGAAGGTTTTACTGTAGCTTAATAGAGGTGGTCACTAAAGAAGGTTTTACTGTAACTTAATAGAGGTGGTCACTAAAGAAGGTTTTACTGTAACTTGATAGAGGTGGTCACTAAAGAAGGTTTTACTGTAACTTAATAGAGGTGGTCACTAAAGTAGGTTTGACTAACTTAATAGAGGTGGTCACTAAAGAAGGTTTTACTGTAACTTAATAGAGGTGGTCACTAAAGAAGGTTTTACTGTAACTTAATAGAGGTGGTCACTAAAGCAGGTTTTACTGTAACTTAATAGAGGTGGTCACTAAAGAAGGTTTGACTGTAACTTAATAGAGGTGGTCACTAAAGTAGGTTTTACTGTAACTTAATAGAGGTGGTCACTAAAGAAGGTTTTACTGTAACTTAATAGAGGTGGTCACTAAAGAAGGTTTGACTGTAACTTAATAGAGGTGGTCACTAAAGAAGGTTTTACTGTAACTTAATAGAGGTGGTCACTAAAGTAGGTTTTACTGTAACTTAATAGAGGTGGTCACTAAAGAAGGTTTTACTGTAACTTAATAGAGGTGGTCACTAAAGAAGGTTTTACTGTAACTTAATAGAGGTGGTCACTAAATCAGGTTTTACTGTAACTTAATAGAGGTGGTCACTAAAGAAGGTTTTACTGTAACTTAATAGGGGTGGTCACTAAAGAAGGTTTGACTGTAACTTAATAGAGGTGGTCACTAAAGAAGGTTTGACTGTAGCTTAATAGAGGTGGTCACTAAAGCAGGTTTTACTGATCGTTGGTCTTGGTGTTATATTATTCTTTATATTTTTTCCGTTATAGATAATTTTGAGTTGATCGTTGGTCTTGACGTTGATATACCATTATTTATATTTTTCCATTGTAGATAATTTTGAGTTGATCATCGGCCTTGGCGTTGGTATACCATTATTTATATTTTTTCCGTTGTAGATAATTTTGAGTTGATCGTCGGCCTTGGCATTGGTATACCATTATTTATATTTTTTCCGTTGTAGATAATTTTGAGTTGTTTATGGAAAGGAACTGACCGAAAGTAGATAGCAAGGTGGCGGAGTGGATTTGAAAGTGGGGTGTGGGAGAAAGCTTCAGTCTAAAGCCAGATGGTGGGTGAATAGCTACCCTCCACACTTTGCAAACATTTTAGTGTTTTGAGTGGGGCACTTGACCCCAACCCATGGCTCCTACATACAAGGCTACGACCTTGACGATGCACAAGCTTAAAGTGACGTGGGGTAGAAAAACAAAGATGTCTGCCCACATAAAGACTTGTTTGTGTTTATGTAAATATATAAATCAAAATCATGTCATATGATCATGTGACTAATATGTTTTTTTACTTGTAATTTAATGCTAATTTCAGACTTTTTGGCTTATGGATCTACAGTCTCTGATACACAGCTCAGTGGAGATGACAGGTCTTCGCCAAGACTTCGATGCTTCACCACAATACCATTCCTTGGAACAACACATTCATATCTAAGAGTAAGTAATTTCAATTGGCTAGATTCAACATCACATGGAACCACTGGGTATAGATATAGTACATATTTCTAGTTTATCTGCCTGATGATTCCTTGGCTCACCATTTTCAGTTGAGACTCATGAAAGTTTTAAAAATTAGATTTGATCAAACTCACCAAAATTTTAAGCAATGTCTTCTGGATGCAAATTAATTGCTACAAACATCTTTAGGACTTGGATGATCACGATTATGGTGAAGCACCTGGCTAAGAAGAGTTTGAAGATATCAAAGTGGTAATCAGAATCCGTAAATCGAAGAAGAACAGACAACTAATGGCCAAAAGAAAAAGGACAAACAACGATCTACAAAACATACACTTAAAACTAAAGATTAAGTAACACGAACCCCACTAAAAACTGGGGGTGAACTCAGGTGCTCCGAAAGGGTAAGAAGTTCCAGCTCCACTAGTGGCACCCGTCGTGTTAATCTAGTTACAAACCAGGTGATAAGTCTTGAATGCGGTAAGGAACAGGAAGTATTTACGACAGGTGGAATATATCCGTAGTCATTTGTGACACAGATATTATTCCATAGCAGTCAACCAAGTCATGGTGACGTCCGTAAAACTGTTGAAGTGATGACTTCAACTTAACCTAGTTAGGAATCAAATACAAAAATTGCTCTTTAGAAAAAATGTAATTGAGTGCCTTGTTTTTAGAAAATGTCATTCTCTATCATTAAACATAAGAAAACAACTTGTATCAGTTTCTGATAAGCAATATTACTTAGTTAGTAGTGTTTGTTGGTGGCCTGTTGTACTACAAAAAACACCCCAGTATGTATTGTCTCCCCTTTGTCCTTGTGACAATCAACACGTCTATCTGATAAAATCAATCCTAGCATTACCTGTTATCTGCATGTTGTTTGTAAACTTGTACTTGTAATGAATATTTTTGTTTGTTTGTTTCATGGTATTTAACGCCACTTTCAACAATATTTCACTTATATCGTGGCTGTCTGTTTTATTTGTGGAGGAAACTGGAGGACCCGGAGAAAACCACCGACCTGTCGCAAATCACTGACAAACTTTATCACATAATGTGATCGAGATTCAAACTCACAACATCAGTGGTGATAGGCACTGATTGCATAGGTAGTTGTAAATCCAACTACCATAAGATCACGGCAACGACGGTCCCATGAATATAACTGGACATTATATAGAAATCAAGACTAGAGAGGCCATGATTTTTCACCTAAAATGTAATCAGTGTTGTTAATGAAAAATGTAACTAACAGCTAATTTTCAAATTAAATTGTGTCTTCTCTTTACAAGATTGTATGTGGATTGGATATGTGGATGTCATGTGATGTTAGTGAACACCTTTGTTGACTTGCTGCAGTCGTATCATGCTGTACACAACATAGCTCTTTATTTTATATAATTTTTTTATGGCCTGATATAGCTGAAAAATTGCTCATTAGGTATTCATGGTATTAAACAACAATTACTCAATCACTGATTACATTTGTTTTACTAATATTGCAGTTTTCAACTAATGGCCTTGCCTGTTTAGGATGTAGTTACTCATCCTTTGTTCCTGAACCATTGGACACTTTCAGACAGAAGGATATTATTGCTATATTATGGACAGATTTGATCGTCACGGGCAACAACATGATGCATTACCATGCATATACCGATGATGACGATTCTGGGGATCGGACTTTGATAGACAATGTATTGACCAAAGCTTCTTCTAACATAGATTACTATAGACAGACGAGTGGGTTTAGAGCCTCGTGTGTGTATGTCGCTACCTGGGAAAATGCACGATTGTATGGTTATTATGTAAGTATCTAAAAATACACTTAATGTGCATTTAGTTTTCTAAAATATACAGAAGTTTTCTATCTTTGGTTCTGGAAAATGCCCTCTCAAATTGAATGTTTAGGGGTTAGGGTTATGGGGTTCAACACCACTTTCAGTTATTTCAGTTATATTATTAATTGTGGCGACCAGTTTTATTGGTGGAGGAAACGGAGTACCCACAGAAAACCCGGCCACAAGTCACTGACAAATTTTATCGCATAATGTTGTATCGAGTACACCTCGCCATGAGCGAGATTGGAACTCACAACTTTAGTCGTGATAGGCACTGATTGCATAGGTAGATGTAAATCCAACTACCATACGATCATGACTATGATTAAACCTTATACATAATAACAGTTTTATTATTTAGATTCTCCTGCTACCATTGGATTACGATATTTCCCCATTTGCAATAGTTAATATTCAAATTCTAAAGCTGAAAGTGGAGAAATATCGTAATCCACTGGTAGCAAATGGAGAATCTGTTTCTCCCAAGACCAAACTGAAAACGGCAAAAATGTTTTTAAGCAGTTAATTTCTATCATTAATGACGTAGAAAGGAAATTGGTGGGAATTCTTATGCAGAAATTTAGCCACTGGAGTGATTACAAATATTGCGAAAATTTAACCAAATTTAAATATAGCTCCTTACCAGGAGGTTAGATCTTCTCAAAAATATATTTAATGATTTTTTTAACGTTTTTATGACATTATGGTTGGTCGTTAGCTGGTAGTTTATGGTGTTTAATGCCACAATATTTCAGTTATATCATGGCGGTCAGTTTTATTGGTGGAGGAAACCGGAGGACCCGGAGAAAACCACTGACCTGCTGTATAGGTAGTTGTAAATCCAACTACCATATGATCATGGCCACGATGGCCCCTATGACGTTTATATGGAGGTAAATATTTTTTTCCTTTTGTTATAAAATTTCTGAGCATTGATATCGCCATGGTCACTTTCATATTGTATTAACATTTATCAAACATCTTATGCAATCTATAAATAATTTTTCAGAGTACAGTTACTTTCCAGTTTATTTTGGCCACTGATGGTGTCAACACTTATTCTTACACGCTCTTTAAAGACGTGGACATCATTAATCCACCTTATGGACGTAACGTAGCCATTGGATATTCTGGTGTAACTGGATCTCAGTCCAGTATATTTTCCTTTACTAATGCTGGATTTGAAATGTCAGCATTGCAGGGAAACACATTTGATCGTGAGTATACTGCTGAAGTTAGTGCAGATGATTAGGGCTAGTGCAGGGGGCTTAATGCCACTTTCTACAATATTTCTGTTATTTCATGAATTTCAGCTTTATGGGGAAAATTAGTGCAGTAAAACCTGTCTAAATAGGACATTTGTGGGACAAACTTTTGTGTTTGGAATAGACAGGTGTTCAGTTGATACAGGTTAAATTAACAATTATTTCCTGCATAGGAACTTTATTTAAAGCTTGGTTCATAGGGGATTTTGTTTTTTTAGGGTACGGTTGAGATAGGCTTTACTGTACCTCTCCAGTACTACTTGTATATATTATATCGTCGATTTGTTTTACGAAAATGGATTTCTCAGAGTAATATTTCATAGAGGGTGAAGTGAGATTTGATGAGAAGTCCATTTTGAGCAAGATATATCAACGCTAGTATGTTTATAGAGAATTTTTCAAGGCGATGTGGGCGTCCTCAATATAACGTTGCAGAGTCATCGAGAAATACATTTATTTTAGAAATAAACAATATTATGTTAATATCATGCTAGTTACTTGATAATACATTTTTTAGTATTCATTATTGTGTAAAGATCAAAAGGACAATTTTGCAAATTATTGGTAATGTATATTATTTCTACTTTTTACAGGTGTAAAAGGAGTATTTTTTGCGACCTTGTCTGTAAGCGGCTTAACAGTTAACAATCCAGCGGCTCAGTGTATTAGATGGTACCGTTCAACAGATCGTTCATTATGGTGGAGACAGAATCGGGCATCACAAATATGTCCTTGTAACCTAGGTCTTATGCGATTTGACTCAAGGTTTTTCCCGTATTCTTTTAACAGTGGTGTTTGGTGTTATGTTAACTACAGGTTTACTACAAGTCGTGTAAGTAAATTGTTTTAAGTTAATTCCAACAACTTATATTTTGGGTCTCTGTAGAGTGCTTCTTTGTAATTGTACACACATTAATATCAGTTTTAGAAGATTTAAAAAATGAATAGAGGGTTTTGGTTACTTGGTTTATTGATTGATTGGTACTTCACGCCAACTTTTGCATTATTTCAGCTATATCGTAGCCTTGGTTAATTGGTTTTCTCTACTTTCAATATTTCAGTTATATCATGGCATACAATTTTATTGGTGTAGTCATTAAACAGGAGTACACGGAGAAAATCACTGACCATGGACGGGAATCAAGCTCGCAGCTTCAGTGGCAATACAATGTATGTACTGATTGCGTAGTTAAGATATAAACCCTACTTCCAAACAAAGATGGCAGAGACTGCCTTTATATCAGTCTTTGCCATAGTATTTTCCCCCTACTTACTCGAAAACCAAATTTAGAAAGAAAAAAAAATTATTCAAACAAATTCTTTCATAATTTTCACTTGTCCGAATCCAGTTTTACTTGTCCTGGGCTTCGGGCAAGTCAGTGGGTTAGCGCGAAGACTGCTCTATTAAAGTTTGACTATGATCCAACATATAATTTTTCATTATTATTACACATCCCTTAGTATCACTTTTTTTACAGGATCCATGTAGGTTTGTGAGCATATATTTGTTCCATTAGATAATTAAGGATAAATCGCAATTTTTGTTCGGTTCATGAAGAAATAATCTCACAAACAGGTTGTACACACCGGGTAACCATTACGCAAGCATGTATACAACCTGATAGATGTTATTTCGAATGAACCGAACAAATAATTTCAATCAATCCTTATAAATTAATTTTATTTTTTTTTTACCTTTTTTTGTTATGATATTGAAAAATATATTCATTTGTTCAAAATATGGCAAATAATCGGAAATAAATTTAAATAACCCCAAAGGCAACGTCTATTTTTAGATTCAGTACATTGACAAATAACTTCAACTTTTTAAACCAATCAAAACACGTATAAAGTGACAATGTGACTCTAAAATTAATTTATTTTATGATAAACAATGTTCTGCATAATGGTTTTTTTCTTTGATGTACAAATATTTTATGCTGTTTATTTTGTCCGAAATAAATATTTAAATATATTTGTAGTTGGAATAGTTAATGACTTATGATAAGGTTGACACAATGATTTATCAACCCAGAAGAAGTGATAATTACTGAGGCCAACGTCTGAGGTGATTATCACTTCTTGGTTTGATAAATAACGTGTCAACCAATATCAAAACTCAACAATTGTTTTATTAAATGACTTGAGCTCTATAATTCCAAACTGTTAATGGTAAAAGGAGTTGTGATTGGTTCATAGACATACACTGTCCAATCAAAGCATTCGATTTAAACCAAACGTCTTCAGGATTTCCTCGATCTATATTTGGGCACTTGACAGCTATGATACACTAATTGTCTAGCTCTCATGCAAGATTGCGCTGTGATCAGAATGTTTCATGAAATAAAGGCTGATGTATGGTTTTGACCAATCAAGAAATTAAATTTTTTTAGTCATTTGATAAAATGTGATATTTAATCCAGTCAGAACAAAAGCTATGACAAAAATTCTATCTTATTGAAGATTTCTGTCTTGTTTATTTCTATATACATTTTATTTTTTTGATTAACTTTAATAATTGATTGATCTTTTCATGTAGCAGTTCAAAAACTGTATTGTTACATTTTCAGATGTGTTGCTACGATTCTTCCTTTGGTTTCATCATAAACAGTATTCCTACAGCGGGTAGTATGTTAACTGCTAATCCTTTTGTTGATCCATCTACATACTATAGCGATAACGTTGTGCCGAAGGAAAACTGCTGTGACTTGTCTGATAATTGTCAGTTATATTATGACGCACGACCAGTGGGGCGTTGTTACTTTAGGTCACCTTTCGCTATTTGTAAGTATTTTTTAAATGCTGGAAAACACAGGTACTCGTGGCATGGAATTACACCCCCCTTCTAGAGTGTATATATGTAGGGTCGACATGCGTAAGTTGTTGTCAACTGTCCGAACAATTCCAAAATCAAATATCTAAATTATAGAATGAGGCAACATTGATACCTCTAATACATAAATACATGACCTCTTACTTTCCTTACTTGGTACAAATAGAATCAAACTTATGCTCAAATAAGTTATTTAACACAAATTGAGCAATTTTTCAGGCATATCATGGCGAGAATAGGTAACTTGTATTCAATGGTCACCATTGTGACAAATGAAAAATGACTGTACAAGACAAGTAACCGATTGATAGATCTAGAATTGTCAATGCTGATCTGTAATGATTGGTAGATCTAGAATTGTCAGTGCTGATTTGTAATGATTGGTAGATCTAGAATTGTCAATGCTGATCTGTAATGATTGGTAGATCTAGAATTGTCAGTGCTGATCTGTAATGATTGGTAGATCTAGAATTGTCAGTGCTGATCTGTAATGATTGGTAGATCTAGAATTGTCAGTGCTGATCTGTAATGATTGGTAGATCTAGAATTGTCAATGCTGATCTGTAATTATTGGTAGATCTAGAATTGTCAATGCTGATCTGTAATGATTGGTAGATCTAGAATTGTCAATGCTGATCTGTAATGATTGGTAGATCTAGAATTGTCAGTGATGATCTGTAATGATTGGTAGATCATAGAATTGTCAGTGCTGATCTGTAATGATTGGTAGATCATAGAATTGTCAATGCTGATCTGTAATGATTGGTAGATCATAGAATTGTCAGTGCTGATCTGTAATGATTGGTAGATCTAGAATTGTCAATGCTGATCTGTAATGATTGGTAGATCAAGAATTGTCAGTGATGATCTGTAATGATTGGTAGATCATAGAATTGTCAGTGCTGATCTGTAATGATTGGTAGATGTAGAATTGTCAATGCTGATCTGTAATGATTGGTAGATCATAGAATTGTCAGTGCTGATCTGTAATGATTGGTAGATCTAGAATTGTCAATGCTGATCTGTAATGATTGGTAGATCTAGAATTGTCAATGCTGATCTGTAATGATTGGTAGATCTAGAATTGTCAGTGCTGATCTGTAATGATTGGTAGATCTAGAATTGTCAGTGCTGATCTGTAATGATTGGTAGATCTAGAATTGTCAGTGCTGATCTGTAATGATTGGTAGATCATAGAATTGTCAGTGCTGATCTGTAATGATTGGTAGATCTAGAATTGTCAGTGCTGATCTGTAATGATTGGTACTTCATAGAATTGTCAGTGCTGATCTGTAATGATTGGTAGATCTAGAATTGTCAGTGCTGATCTGTAATGATTGGTAGATCTAGAATTGTCAGTGCTGATCTGTAATGATTGGTAGATCTAGAATTGTCAGTGCTGATCTGTAATGATTGGTAGATCTAGAATTGTCAGTGCTGATCTGTAATGATTGGTAGATCTAGAATTGTCAGTGCTGATTTGTAATGATTGGTATATCTAGAATTGTCAATGCTGATCTGTAATGATTGGTAGATCTAGAATTGTCAGTGCTGATCTGTAATGATTGGTAGATCTAGAATTGTCAGTGCTGATCTGTAATGATTGGTAGATCTAGAATTGTCAGTGCTGATCTGTAATGATTGGTAGATCTAGAATTGTCAATGCTGATCTGTAATTATTGGTAGATCTAGAATTGTCAATGCTGATCTGTAATGATTGGTAGATCTAGAATTGTCAATGCTGATCTGTAATGATTGGTAGATCTAGAATTGTCAGTGATGATCTGTAATGATTGGTAGATCATAGAATTGTCAGTGCTGATCTGTAATGATTGGTAGATCATAGAATTGTCAATGCTGATCTGTAATGATTGGTAGATCATAGAATTGTCAGTGCTGATCTGTAATGATTGGTAGATCTAGAATTGTCAATGCTGATCTGTAATGATTGGTAGATCAAGAATTGTCAGTGATGATCTGTAATGATTGGTAGATCATAGAATTGTCAGTGCTGATCTGTAATGATTGGTAGATGTAGAATTGTCAATGCTGATCTGTAATGATTGGTAGATCATAGAATTGTCAGTGCTGATCTGTAATGATTGGTAGATCTAGAATTGTCAATGCTGATCTGTAATGATTGGTAGATCTAGAATTGTCAATGCTGATCTGTAATGATTGGTAGATCTAGAATTGTCAGTGCTGATCTGTAATGATTGGTAGATCTAGAATTGTCAGTGCTGATCTGTAATGATTGGTAGATCTAGAATTGTCAGTGCTGATCTGTAATGATTGGTAGATCATAGAATTGTCAGTGCTGATCTGTAATGATTGGTAGATCTAGAATTGTCAGTGCTGATCTGTAATGATTGGTACTTCATAGAATTGTCAGTGCTGATCTGTAATGATTGGTAGATCTAAAATTGTCAGTGCTGATCTGTAATGATTGGTAGATCTAGAATTGTCAGTGCTGATCTGTAATGATTGGTAGATCTAGAATTGTCTGTGCTGATCTGTAATGATTGGTAGATCTAGAATTGTCAGTGCTGATCTGTAATGATTGGTAGATCTAGCATTGTCAATGCTGATCTGTAATGATTGGTAGATCTAGAATTCTCAATGCTGATCTGTAATTATTGGTAGATCTAGAATTGTCAATGCTGATCTGTAATGATTAGTAGATCTAGAATTGTCAGTGCTGATCTGTAATGATTGGTAGATCTAGAATTGTCAATGCTGATCTGTAATGATTGGTAGATCTAGAATTGTCAGTGATGATCTGTAATGATTGGTAGATCTAGAATTGTCGGTGCTGATCTGTAATGATTGGTAGATCATAGAATTGTCAGTGCTGATCTATAATGATTGGTAGATCTAGAATTGTCAATGCTGATCTGGAATGATTGGTAGATCTAGAATTGTCAGTGCTGATCTGTAATGATTGGTAGATCTAGAATTCTCAATGCTGATCTGTAGTGATTGGTAAATCCAGAATTGCCAATGCTGATCTGTAATGATTGGTAGATCTAGAATTGTCAATGCTGATCTGTAATGATTGGTAAATCCAGAATTGTCAGTGTTGATCTGTAATGATTGGTAGATCTAGAAATGTCAATGCTGATCTGTAATGATTGGTAGATCTAGAATTGTCAGTGCTGATCTGTAATGATTGGTAGATCTAGAATTGTCAGTGCTGATCTGTAATGATTGGTAGATCTAGAATTGTCAGTGCTGATCTGTAATGATTGGTAGATCTAGAATTGTCAATGCTGATCTGTAATTATTGGTAGATCTAGAATTGTCAATGCTGATCTGTAATGATTGGTAGATCTAGAATTGTCAATGCTGATCTGTAATGATTGGTAGATCTAGAATTGTCAGTGATGATCTGTAATGATTGGTAGATCATAGAATTGTCAGTGCTGATCTGTAATGATTGGTAGATCATAGAATTGTCAATGCTGATCTGTAATGATTGGTAGATCATAGAATTGTCAGTGCTGATCTGTAATGATTGGTAGATCTAGAATTGTCAATGCTGATCTGTAATGATTGGTAGATCAAGAATTGTCAGTGATGATCTGTAATGATTGGTAGATCATAGAATTGTCAGTGCTGATCTGTAATGATTGGTAGATGTAGAATTGTCAATGCTGATCTGTAATGATTGGTAGATCATAGAATTGTCAGTGCTGATCTGTAATGATTGGTAGATCTAGAATTGTCAATGCTGATCTGTAATGATTGGTAGATCTAGAATTGTCAATGCTGATCTGTAATGATTGGTAGATCTAGAATTGTCAGTGCTGATCTGTAATGATTGGTAGATCTAGAATTGTCAGTGCTGATCTGTAATGATTGGTAGATATAGAATTGTCAGTGCTGATCTGTAATGATTGGTAGATCATAGAATTGTCAGTGCTGATCTGTAATGATTGGTAGATCTAGAATTGTCAGTGCTGATCTGTAATGATTGGTACTTCATAGAATTGTCAGTGCTGATCTGTAATGATTGGTAGATCTAAAATTGTCAGTGCTGATCTGTAATGATTGGTAGATCTAGAATTGTCAGTGCTGATCTGTAATGATTGGTAGATCTAGAATTGTCTGTGCTGATCTGTAATGATTGGTAGATCTAGAATTGTCAGTGCTGATCTGTAATGATTGGTAGATCTAGCATTGTCAATGCTGATCTGTAATGATTGGTAGATCTAGAATTCTCAATGCTGATCTGTAATTATTGGTAGATCTAGAATTGTCAATGCTGATCTGTAATGATTAGTAGATCTAGAATTGTCAGTGCTGATCTGTAATGATTGGTAGATCTAGAATTGTCAATGCTGATCTGTAATGATTGGTAGATCTAGAATTGTCAGTGATGATCTGTAATGATTGGTAGATCTAGAATTGTCGGTGCTGATCTGTAATGATTGGTAGATCATAGAATTGTCAGTGCTGATCTATAATGATTGGTAGATCTAGAATTGTCAATGCTGATCTGGAATGATTGGTAGATCTAGAATTGTCAGTGCTGATCTGTAATGATTGGTAGATCTAGAATTCTCAATGCTGATCTGTAGTGATTGGTAAATCCAGAATTGCCAATGCTGATCTGTAATGATTGGTAGATCTAGAATTGTCAATGCTGATCTGTAATGATTGGTAAATCCAGAATTGTCAGTGTTGATCTGTAATGATTGGTAGATCTAGAAATGTCAATGCTGATCTGTAATGATTGGTAGATCTAGAATTGTCAGTGCTGATCTGTAATGATTGGTAGATCTAGAATTGTCAGTGCTGATCTGTAATGATTGGTAGATCTAGAATTGTCAGTGCTGATCTGTAATGATTGGTAGATCTAGAATTGTCAATGCTGATCTGTAATTATTGGTAGATCTAGAATTGTCAATGCTGATCTGTAATGATTGGTAGATCTAGAATTGTCAATGCTGATCTGTAATGATTGGTAGATCTAGAATTGTCAGTGATGATCTGTAATGATTGGTAGATCATAGAATTGTCAGTGCTGATCTGTAATGATTGGTAGATCATAGAATTGTCAATGCTGATCTGTAATGATTGGTAGATCATAGAATTGTCAGTGCTGATCTGTAATGATTGGTAGATCTAGAATTGTCAATGCTGATCTGTAATGATTGGTAGATCAAGAATTGTCAGTGATGATCTGTAATGATTGGTAGATCATAGAATTGTCAGTGCTGATCTGTAATGATTGGTAGATGTAGAATTGTCAATGCTGATCTGTAATGATTGGTAGATCATAGAATTGTCAGTGCTGATCTGTAATGATTGGTAGATCTAGAATTGTCAATGCTGATCTGTAATGATTGGTAGATCTAGAATTGTCAATGCTGATCTGTAATGATTGGTAGATCTAGAATTGTCAGTGCTGATCTGTAATGATTGGTAGATCTAGAATTGTCAGTGCTGATCTGTAATGATTGGTAGATCTAGAATTGTCAGTGCTGATCTGTAATGATTGGTAGATCATAGAATTGTCAGTGCTGATCTGTAATGATTGGTAGATCTAGAATTGTCAGTGCTGATCTGTAATGATTGGTACTTCATAGAATT
Source organism: Bathymodiolus septemdierum (assembly GCA_963383655.1). NCBI lineage: Eukaryota > Metazoa > Mollusca > Bivalvia > Mytilida > Modiolidae > Bathymodiolus > Bathymodiolus septemdierum. Next base: position 2,345,193 of record OY726529.1, on the reverse strand, counting down.
GTCAGTGCTGATCTGTAATGATTGGTAGATCTAGAATTGTCAGTGCTGATCTGTAATGATTGGTAGATCTAGCATTGTCAATGCTGATCTGTAATGATTGGTAGATCTAGAATTCTCAATGCTGATCTGTAATTATTGGTAGATCTAGAATTGTCAATGCTGATCTGTAATGATTAGTAGATCTAGAATTGTCAGTGCTGATCTGTAATGATTGGTAGATCTAGAATTGTCAATGCTGATCTGTAATGATTGGTAGATCTAGAATTGTCAGTGATGATCTGTAATGATTGGTAGATCTAGAATTGTCGGTGCTGATCTGTAATGATTGGTAGATCATAGAATTGTCAGTGCTGATCTATAATGATTGGTAGATCTAGAATTGTCAATGCTGATCTGGAATGATTGGTAGATCTAGAATTGTCAGTGCTGATCTGTAATGATTGGTAGATCTAGAATTCTCAATGCTGATCTGTAGTGATTGGTAAATCCAGAATTGTCAATGCTGATCTGTAATGATTGGTAGATCTAGAATTGTCAATGCTGATCTGTAATGATTGGTAAATCCAGAATTGTCAGTGTTGATCTGTAATGATTGGTAGATCTAGAAATGTCAATGCTGATCTGTAATGATTGGTAGATCTAGAATTGTCAGTGCTGATCTGTAATGATTGGTAGATCTAGAATTGTCAGTGCTGATCTGTAATGATTGGTAGATCTAGAATTATCAATGTTGATCTGTAATGATTGGTAGATCTAGAATTGTCAGTGCTGATCTGTAATGATTGGTTTGGGTATTACTGGAAGATCATTTATTGGACCATGGTCGTTGTTTTGTAATACTGTCAGTTTTTTTGTATTCACAGTTAATTAGTTAATTATCAATAATTTGATAATTTAATTAGTATAATCAGAAACACATCGAAAATTAATTACAGATGATGTATTAAAGTCTATAATGAAAACTTACAGCGAAATTCTGCAAAATTGATATAATAGCATAAATGTTTGAGTTACCACGAATGTAGCTGTGGAACTGTAGGTCTTATGGTCCTTGTGGTGTTTTAGTGGTATGTGTGGACCATAGATCTATGGTAAAAAAAAAAAAAAAAATAAGTACCATTTTGAGCTACGGTTTCACAGCTACCACTAATGATGATGAATTCACAGAATATGTTTACGTGTAAAGATTTCTCATGTCCTTTTTATTTAAAACTTCAATAAATTCAGGCCTTTTATTAAGGGGCAGTACTAGGTACTTTTACTCACCTAAAATTGTATTTGGTACCTCCTGATTTTGAAAAGCGTTGTATAAGATATTCATGAAAATAGTTCAAATCTTGATAAAAAATGTACTGCCTGTAAATATTGAAGTACTGGTACAATTGAACAATATTGATAGCCCTGAAATTTTAAAATATTTGTGTTGTTTTTACAGTTTTCTCCTTTGGAGATCCTCACATTGACACATTGGATGGTTTGCAATACACATTTAATGGTTGGGGAGAATACACGATGATCAAGATAGATAACTCTAATGTCACCTTTGAACTTCAAACAAGGACAGATTTAGCCACATCTAAGAATGGAACAGACATTAAGAGGATCAATGCTACAATATTTAGTGGTTTTGCTGCCAAGGAAGATGGAAATGCTAGCATTCGAATAGAACTTGATAGCAATTTAGAATGTAAGTAGTCTTGTCTTTAAAGTGTAATTATATAGGTCTAAAATCCAGTTCACATGAAAGGAGGAATGCTACTTATTACAGTCTTCACGCTAACCCACTTGCCCGAAGTCCGGGACAAGTAAAACTGGATTAGGACAAGTAAAAATTATGAAAGAATTTGTTGAAACAAATAGAACATTTTTCTATATTTGGCTTTTCGTAGGTGAAAAAAATTAAGGCAAAGACTGTTATTATGTTGTAAGTGTCTGATGGGGTGGGGGAAGGGTTTCAGAACTTTATCTTAATGGCTTTTCTATGTGTATATATGTTAGCCTCTCCCCCTTTTCTTCCCCAGGTAAATTTTCAATGGAAGAGTCTTAATAAATTTATTTCTTTACCATTCCAGCCTTCTGTATTAAAGAGTGCTAGTGAATTTTATACATTAAAATTTATAATTTAAGATGGCAATTAAATAAACGCAACAATATCAAATACAATCCATTTTTTTTTATTTTTTTTTAAAAATAATTATTTGTTATTTAACTTTGTCTTGAACTGCAATGATTTTGTGAGGAAAAGTTTGAAGATAACAAAGGGGTAATCAGAAGCTGTAAATCAAAGAAGGACAGACAACAGAATGGTCAAAAGTTTGAAGATACCAAAGGGGTAATCAGAAGCTGTAAATCAAAGAAGAACAGACAATATAATGGCCAAAAGTTTGAAGATACCAAAGGGGATAACCAGAAGTGTAAATCAAAGAAGGACAGACAATATAATGGCCAAAAGTTTAAAGATACCAAAGGGGTAATCAGAATCTGTACATCAAAGAAGGACAGACAATATAATGGCCAAAAGTTTGAAGATACCAAAGGGGTAATCAGAAGCTGTAAATCAAAGAAGGACAGACAATATAATGGCCAAAAGTTTGAAGATACCAAAGGGGTAATCAGAAGTATTAATTAAAGAAGGACAGACAATATAATGGCCAAAAGTTTGAAGATACCAAAGGGGTAACCAAAAGCTGTAAATCAAAGAAGGACAGACAATATAATGGTCAAAAGTTTGAAGATACCAAAGGGGTAATCAGAAGTGTAAGTCAAAGAAGGACAGACAACACAATGGCCAAAAGTTTGAAGATACCAAAGGGGTAATCAGAAGTGTTAATTAAAGAAGGACAGACAATATAATGGCCAAAAGTTTGAAGATACCAAAGGGGTAATCAGAAGCTGTAATTCAAAGAAGGACAGAAAACACAGTGGTCAAAAGTTAGAAGATACCAAAGGGGTAATGACAAGCTGTAAATCAAAGAAGGACAGACAACAAAATGGACAAAAGTTTGAGGATACCAAATGGGTAATCAGAAGTGTAAATCAAAGAAGGACAGACAACAGAATGGTCAAAAGTTTGAAGATACCAATGGGGTAATCAGCAGCTGTAAATCAAAGGACAGATAACACAATGGGCAAAAGTTTGAAGATACCAAAGGGGTAATCAGAAGCTGTAAATCAAAGGACAGACAACACAATGGTCAAAAGTTTGAAGATACCAAAGGGGTAATTACAAGCTGTAAATCAAAGAATGACAGACAACGGCATGGTCAAAAGTTAGAAGATACCAAAGGGGTAATCAGAAGCTGTAAATGAAAGAAGGACAGACAACAGAATGGTCAGAAGTTAGAAGATACCAAAGGGTAATCAGAAACTGTAAATCAAAGGACAGACAACACAATGATCAAAAGTTTGAAGATACCAAAGGGGTAATCAGAAGCTGCAAATCAAAGAAGGACAGACAATATAATGGCCAAAAGTTTGAAGATACCAAAGGGGTAATCAGAAGCTGTAATTCAAAGAAGGACAGACAACACAATGGTCAAAAGTTAGAAGATACCAAAGGGGTAATTACAAGCTGTAAATCAAAGAATGAGAGACAACAGAATGGTCAAAAGTTAGAAGATACCAAAGGGGTAATCAGAAGCTGTAAATGAAAGAAGGACAGACAACAGAATGGTCAAAAGTTAGAAGATACCAAAGGGTAATCAGAAGCTGTAAGTCAAAGGACAGACAATATAATGGCCAAAAGTTTGAAGATACCAAAGGGGTAACCAGAAGCTGTAAATTAAAGAAGGACAGACAATATAATGGTCCAAAGTTGGAAGATACCAAAGGGGTAATCAGAAGCTGTAAATCAAAGAAGGACAGACAACACAATGGTCAACCGTTTGAAGATACCAAAGGGGTAATCAGAATCTGTAAATCAAAGGACAGACAACACAATGGTCAACTGTTTGAAGATACCAAAGGGGTAATCAGAATCTGTAAATCAAAGGACAGACAATACAATGGTCAAAAATTTGAAGATACCAAAGGGGTAATCAGAAGCTGTAAATCAAAGAAGGACAGACAATATAATGGCCAAAAGTTTGAAGATACCAAAGGGGTAATCAGAAGTGTAAATCAAAGGACAGACAACAGAATGGTGAAAAGTTTGAAGATACCAAAGGGGTAATCAGAAGCCGTAAATCAAAGAAGGACAGGCAACACAATGGTCAAAAGTTTGAAGATACCAAAGAGGTAATCAGAAGCTGTAAATCAAAGAAGGACAGACAAAAAAATGGCGAAAAGTTTGAAGATGCCAAAGGGGTAATCAGAAGCTGTAAATCAAAGAAGGACAGACAACAGAATGGTCAAAAGTTTGAAGATACCAAAGGGTAATCAGAAGTGTAAATCAAAGGACAGACAACAGAATGATCAAACGTTTGAAGATACCAAAGGGGTAATCAGAAGCTGTAAATCAAAGGACAGACAATATAATGGCCAAAAGTTTGAAGATACCAAAGGAGTAATCAGAAGCCGTAAATCAAAGAAGGACAGACAACAAAATGGGCAAAATTTTGAAGATACCAAAGGGGTAATCAGAAGTGTAAATCAAAGAAGGACAGACAATATAATGGCCAAAAGTTTGAAAATACCAAAGGCGTAATCCGAAGTGTAAATCAAAGAAGGACAGACAATATAATGGTCCAAAGTTGGAAGATAGCAAAGGGGTAATCAGAAGCTGTAAATCAAAGAAGGACAGACAACACAATGGTCAACCGTTTGAAGATACCAAAGGGGTAATCAGAAGCTGTAAATCAAAGGACAGACAATATAATGGCCAAAAGTTTGAAGATACCAAAGGGGTAATCAGAAGCAGTAAATCAAAGGACAGACAACACAATGGTCAAAAGTTTGAAGATACCAAAGGGGTAATCAGAAGTGTAAATCAAAGAAGGGCAGACAATAGAATGGTCAAAAATTTGAAGATACCAAAGGGGTAATCAGAAGCTGTAAATCAAAGAAGGACAGACAATATAATGGCCAAAAGTTTGAAGATACCAAAGGGGTAATCAGAAGCTGTAAATCAAAGGACAGACAATACAATGGTCAAAAGTTTGAAGATACCAAAGGGGTAATCAGAAGCTGTAAATCAAAGGACAGACAACACAATGGTCAAAAGTTTGAAGATACCAAAGGGTAATCAGAAGTGTAAATCAAAGAAGTACAGACAACAGAATGGTCAAACGTTTGAAGATACCAAAGGGGTAATCAGAAGCTGTAAATCAAAGAAGGACAGACAACACAATGGTCCAAAGTTTGAAGATACCAAAGGGGTAATCAGAAGCTGTAAATCAAAGGACAGACAATATAATGGCCAAAAGTTTGAAGATACCAAAGGAGTAATCAGAAGCCGTAAATCAAAGAAGGGCAGACAATATAATGGCCAAAAGTTTGAAGATACCAAAGGAGTAATCAGAAGCTGTAAATCAAAGAATGGCAGACAACAAAATGGCCAAAAGTTTGAAGATACCAAAGGGGTAATCCGAAGTGTAAATCAAAGAAGGACAGACATTACAATGGTCAACAGAAAAATGATAAGGACAAACAATGATATACAAAACACTACACAGAAAACTAAATGTTGAACAGCGTTAATCGCACTAAAACTGGTAGGGAGGGGGGGGGGGGGGGGGGGGAGATTGCTGAACTAGTGTGGCCAACAATGCATGATTTGATCTCTCCCGACCCCCACCCATCCTGCGTCATCCAATTCCAGGCTTTTCAATAAGGGGTGGGAATAGGTACTTTTACTCACCTAAAATGGTCTTTGGTATCTCCTGATTTTAAAGAATGTTGTGTAAGATATTCATGAAAATCTTTAAAATTTTAATAAAAAGTATTACCTGTAAATAGTGAAGTACTGGTAGACTTGAAAAATATTGAAAGCCCTGCAAGTCATGTAAGAGTAAAAAAGCTATCTAGAGGTGTCATTCATACAATAAACCTAAATGTATCTTGTAATTGTATTTAATCTACAGTATGAAACATCCATGTCTTCTAATTGTATTGTTTTAATGCATTATATTTTCATTTGTAGCCATGGTGATATTTGGTAACGAAAACGATTACACAACTGATTTCTATGGTAGTGATAGTTTTGTTGTGTACTTGAGTGGATTAGTTCTGAGACGTAAAGATAACATGACATTATCTGCTCAATTCTCTAACTCAGGTGAGATTATCTTATTAATTTAATTTGATGTGAATACTGCAATCTGATTAACTGATCTGCCTGTAGCAACATTGGTTATACTTGATAACCTGGGTTGTAATTGTGATGCTACCAACATATTCATTCACGAACGACAAATTCAAATAGTCCAATGAAATATTCGTAATTAAAATCGAGGAAATATTACATTTAGTTGTAGAAATTACATTATAAGGAATATGTTCAATTTTTGAACAGGTTATACTTGTATAACCTGGTTTAGTACAGTTTACGCTTTTCATAAACCGCTTCATGGTTTATTAAGGTAAACTACCTCAAAACAGGTTATATCGTATAACTTTAAAAAATTGAGCATATTCCTTAATTAATAAAACTGGACACTTGAATGCTTAATAATCAAGAATTCTGAATAAATATTAACAAAATGAACAACCACCTCTTATATCAATCTATGGTTACATATGTCTGAGGAAATGGACCTTAGTTTCCATGGTTACATATGTCTGAGGAAATGGACCTTAGTTTCCATGGTTACATATGTCTGAGGGAATGGACCTTAGTTTGAATAATTATTACATTATTAAGGAACTGTAAATTTCAATAATTAACATATCTTATAAACCATGGCAATGCTGAAACACTGACTACTGGGCAGATGATACCCCCAGGGACTAATAGTCCACCAGTAGAGGTATCAACCCAGTGATAGTAATAATTTTAATTTAATTTAGTATGCATGACATTTATTTTATGTAAGGATTGCAGGGCCGTTGTTGTCATGATCATATCCCAGTTGGATTTATTATTACCTTTGCAATCAGTGCCTATCACCACTAAAGTTGTGAGTTCTAATCCCGCCCATGGGGAGGTTTTATACGAAACAACTTTATGTGATAAAGTTTGTCAGTGGTTTTCTCCAGATATTTCGGTTTCCTCCATCAATAAAACTGTATGCCACGATATAACTGAAATATTGTTGAAAGTGGCTTTAAACACCATAAACCAAACCCTTACCCTATAAGTATTGCTGAAATTTTAAATGACTGCAATGATTTATCTTTTCAGGAATTCAACTAAATATACAAGTTAAAACTCGTCAACTTACTCTTTCTGCAACTGTCCCTGAAGAATTCAAAGGGGAGGTAACTGGCTTGATGGGAAATTTTGATGGTGATAAAACTAATGAGTATATTTTGCCAAGCGGAACCATCCTAGATAGTGGTGATACTGATACAGAGAGAAAGATATATAACAATTTTGGCCAGAAATGTAAGTAAACCTATTCACAAATTTTATGTTAAAAATGAGGGGGAGAAAAAGAAAATAAAAGGAATGAGGAAAATGAAAGGTTTGTAGATTTTGATGTAATTTATTACCCCTCCCCTCCCCCACCAAAAAAGAAAAAACAAAAAAAACACCCTGTTAATACAATTTTGGTGGAATTCATCGTACAGTTTTTTTGTGTGGGTAAAGTAGATAGTTGAATTTTGTTTTTGTTTGCAATGTTATTTGCGACAGATCAAGGTTTTTTCCGGGTACTCCAGTTTCTTTCACCAATAAAACTGACCACCATAGAACCAAACAAAACCAATCAATTTTATTAGTTTAAACATATTTTATTTGTCAATAAAATAGACAAAATGGATAAGATGCAAGTTAAACCAAAAATCTTATGAAGTCTTCTCCAATTCAATTTTTTTTCAGGGGAAACAACTGCAGAAACTTCACTCTTTGAGTACACTGATGGGAAACAGTGGTCAGATTACAGCCATCAATACTTTGTACCAATATTTATTGATGAGTTTAACCAGACAATGATAAACAAATCTTATGAAGTTTGTGGTGGTAGGAGTGACCAATACAAAGCTTGTATTTTTGATTACCTAGCAACAGGGGATACTTCATTTGCAGCAGATACACAGTCATCTAATACAGAGGCTGAATCAGAAACTTCACAAATACGTAAGGAGATTTTTTATGTATTAGGCTCTTGCAGTTTTTGTTTAGTCATATCACATATAATGTTTCGTGACTATGCATGAAAATGTATTGATTATGTACATACATCAAAACCTGTTTAAACTGAACCTTGAATAAACTGGAACCCTGTATAAACTGAACCCTGAATAAAATGGAATCCTGTATAAACTGAACTTTGAATAAACTGGAATCCTGTATAAACTGAACCCTAAATAAATTGGAATCCTGTATCAACTGAACCCTGAATAAACTGGAATCCTGTATAAACTGAAATCCTGTATCAGCTCAACCCTGAATAAACTAGAATCCTGTATAAACTGAACCCTGAATAAACTGGAATCCTGTATAAACTGAACCCTAAATAAACTGGAATCCTGTATAAACTGAACCCTTAAAAAACTGGAATCCTGTAAAAACTGAACCCTGAATAAACTGGAATCCTGTTTAAACTGAACCCTAAGTAAACTGGAATCCTGTATAAACTGAACCCTGAATAAACTGGAATCCTGTATAAACTGAACCTTGAATAAACTGGAATCCTGTATAAACTGAACCCTAAATAAACTGAAATCCTGTATAAACTGAATCCTGAATAAACTGGAATCCTGTATAAACTGAACCCTTAATAAACTGGAATCCTGTATCAACTGAACCCTGAATAAACTGGAATCCTGTATAAACTGGAATCCTGTATAGACTGAACTCTGAATAAACTGGAATCCTGTATAAACTGGAATCCTCTATATACTGAACTTTAAATAAACTGGAATTCTGTATAAACTGAACCCTTAATAAACTGAAATCTTGTATAAACTGAACCCTGAATAAACTGGAATCTTGTATAAACTGAACCCTGAATAAACTGGAATCCTGTATAAACTGAACTTTGAATAAACTGGAATCATGTATAGACTAAACCCTGAATAAACTAGAATCCTGTATAAACTGAACCCTGAATAAACTAGAATCCCATATAAACTGAACCCTGAATAAACTAGAATCCTGTATAAACTGAACCCTGAATAAACTGGAATCCTGTGTAAACTGAACCCTAAATAAACTGGAATCCTGTATAAACTGAACCCTTAAAAAACTGGAATCTTGTAAAAACTGAACCCTGAATAAACTGGAATCCTGTATAAACTGAGCCCTAAATAAACTGGAATCCTGCATAAACTGAACCCTGAATAATTTGGAATCCTGTATAAACTGAACCTTGAATAAACTGGAATCCTGTATAAACTGAACCCTGAATAAACTGGAATCCTGTGTAAACTGAACCCTAAATAAACTGGAATCCTGTATAAACTGAACCCTTAAAAAACTGGAATCTTGTAAAAACTGAACCCTGAATAAACTGGAATCCTGTATAAACTGAGCCCTAAATAAACTGGAATCCTGCATAAACTGGAATCCTGTATAAACTGAGCCCTAAATAAACTGGAATCCTGCATAAACTGAACCCTGAATAATTTGGAATCCTGTATAAACTGAACCTTGAATAAACTGGAATCCTGTATAAACTGAACCCTAAATAAACTGAAATCCTGTATATACTGAACCCTGAATAAACTGAAATCCTGTATAAACTGAACCCTTAATAAACTGGAATCCTGTATAAACTGAACCTTTAATAAACTAGAATCCTGTATAAACTAAACCTTGAATAAACTGGAATCCTGTATCAACTGAACTTTGAATAAACTGAAATCCTGTATAAACTGAACCCTGAATAAACTGGAATCCTGTATAAACTGAAATCCTGTATAAACTGAACCCTGAATAAACTGGAATCCTGTATAAACTGAACTTTGAATAAACTGAAATCATGTATAGACTGAACCCTAAATAAACTGGAATCCTGTATAAACTGAACCCTGAATAAACTGGAATCCTGTATAAACTGAACTTTGAATAAACTGGAATCATGTATAGACTGAACCCTAAATAAACTGGAATCCTGTATAAACTGAACCCTGAATAAACTGGAATCCTGTATAAACTGAACTTTGAATAAACTGGAATCATGTATAGACTGAACCCTAACTAAAATGAAATCCTGTATAAACTGAACCCTGAATAAACTGGAATCCTGTATAAACTGAACTTTGAATAAACTGGAATCATGTATAGACTTAACCCTAAATAAACTGGAATCCTGTATAAACTGGAATCCTGTATAAACTGAACCCTGAATAATCTGGAATCCTGTATAAACTGAACACTGAATAAACTAGAATCCTGTATAAACTGAACCCTAAATAAACTGGAATCCTGTATAAACTGAACCTTTAATAAACTGGAATCCTGTATAAACTGAACCTTTAATAAACTAGAATCCTGTATAAACTGAACTCTGAATAAACTATAATCCTGTATAAACTGAACCCTGAATAAACTGAAATCCTGTATAAACTGAACCTTGAATAAACTGGAATCCTGTATAGACTGAACCCTGAATAAATTGGAATCCTGTATAAACTGAACCCTGAATAAACCAGAATCCTGTACAAACTGAACTTTACATTGTAAGAAATCTTTGTTAAGATAACATGTATAAATACCTGTTAATTATATTCTGAATACAAACATTGGTCCCAATGAGGTTCAGTTCTCACAGGTTTCACTGGCATATTATTATGAGTACCAAGAAAATAAATGTAACCACAGTAGTTTTCATATGTAAAATATAAAGCAGGCATTTTACATGAAGAAGAGTTTGAAGATACCAAAGGGGTAATCAGAATCCGTATGAAGAAGAACAGACAACACAATGGCCAAAAGAAAAAGTACAAAAGGACAAACAATGATCTACAAAACATACATATAAAACAAAAGATCGAGTAACACGAACCCCACTTAAAACCCGTCGTATTAATCTAGTTACAAACCCGGTAATAAGTCATGTATACACTGAGAACATGTTGGAACTGTTCCGACAGTGTTGCATTTTTATTTTTTTTAGTTTCATTAGTTTGGAATTGCCAATCATTCAAGTTTTCATAGCACATTTGTTGTGAAAAGAATTTATCCAAAATGGAGACATCAAAGTTTTAGCTATACGTTAACCCATGTCAAAGGTCACCTAATCAAAATAAAATTAAAAGATTGTTGCTTTTCTTTTTTTTATACACTAACATTTAATGATATTCTGTATGAGATCAGGTCAGGGTACATATATTCAACTGACCAATAAGTGATGAGCTTACTATTACTAAAACCTAGCACATAGTGAGAGCTCTTTTTCAATTGGTCAATAGATTTAAATCCTTCTGAATGATTGAACAGTAAAAGCAGTGCAGTGGGGAGCCTACCTACACAACCACTCAGGAATAAAACTGTAAATGTTGATCAAATTAAAAATATATTTATTGTATTGTACCAATATATTGTTCCAACAAAATCAGTGTTTAAACATTAAAAAACATGCTGTACACAACATACACAGATTAGCATGGGGCTGTTATGCTAGTGAGGCCCCAAGGCAGTTATGCCCATGCATTAAGACGGCACTGCCTTTTTATTGTAGAGAATGAAACTCCAACTATTAGCATTGTTAGCGGAAATAACAGAATAAATGCACAAGTCAACTCTTCAATAGAAATGGTGTTTACTGGACAAGATGATAAAACCTTTTTTTATGACATCATAAATCAGCCAGTTGCTGGATTCATTGCTGACAATTCTACGGGAAATTTGTCTTTAAGATGGACGCCTGCAAATGTCAATGCTGAAAGAATAAGGTAGTTTGTTAGTTTTGTTAAAGCATTCTTCAAATGGATATATATGTATATGTCTGAAAATTAAACCAAACAGTGTTAGAATTAGATTTTTGAGCTGTCAAATTTTTGTTCTTCCTTCGACGGGATTTCAACTCACACCATTGATACACTGGAGCACCATTCGCTTAGCCTTATGTCCAGCGCCCTAGACCACTCGACCACATCCACTCGACCACATTTTTATATAGTAAAACCTGCCCATGTGGTCACCTTTTTCTTGTCTTGTCATAGAAAATTTCATATGAATTGAACCTCTTTAAAGGGGTCACCTGTCTAATAAGGCCACTTTCTCTTTGTACTAAAGGTCATGTATTAATCCTCTTAATACAGGTTTGACTGTAGTTCTTACTCTATAATTTTTTTATTCGCCATGACCAAAGCCCAATTGAGCTTTTTGTATCATTTGTTGTCCTTCTGTTAATCAGTTATAGTTAACTTGATGACATTTTAATCTGTTCCTGCAAAGCTGCTCATTTACATATATTTCAGGTTTACTGTAGAAGCCTATAATAATGTTATGTATGGGGTACCTTTAGGTTTTTTCTATTGTATATTCCAGGGTTACGGCACAAGACAGTGATGGTTTGACAGCAGAGGCTATTGAGATAGAGATTATATTGTGTAGTGGTTGTAGCAATCAGGGGTCATGTGATTATAACAACACAAGAAATCAGACCAACAACTACTTCAAACTTTCCTACTGTATCTGTAGTACTGGATACTCAGGTATGTATGGCTATTTTAGTAATTTTTAACTCGTATAAGATCACACCCTTCCATAAAAAAATAAACCTCAAAAATAAAAATGGCCTCATGTGTGGGATAGACTTTGAACCGTATTTTGCGCACTGTAGGTTGAGACATTTTTACTTCTAAATTCAAAATGTAAATTTACCATTATATGCATTTTGAAAAAATATTTCAGTTAGACCCATAGTCCACATAGAGGTTTAGTCCAGAAAATGGGCCAATTAGACCTTTAGTTCACATAGACTTGAAGTCCAGAAAATATTTCAGTTAGACCCATAGTCCACATAGAGGTTTAGTCCAGAAAAATGCAATTAGACCAATAAACCACATAGTAGTCCAAAATGTATTTTGAATAGGTCTATAGTCCACATACACTTATAGTCCTGAATAAAAAGTATGGTAATAAATGTCTATTAAATGCACTTTTAAATTGGCTTTCTCTACAACAGGTGACCTCTGATGATCTGTATAACTCTGTTATTTTCTTTTACATGGTAGTCACATTGACTTTCCATTTTCAAATCAGCAATTTTTGTTACATTTAACAAAAAACAAAAAAACAAACTTTTATTACATTTTTGTTAATAATACAATATTTAAAAAGAATACATTAGAGTATCAGAAAAAAATAATTATAGTTATATAAAAATTCAAATTATTTATTTATTATTATTTTTTTTTGCACTTGGGTTTGATAATCCTATGACCAAATTTTTCAGGAATAAATTGTCACTGGTCAAGTTCAGGTGCATTATATACCCATACCCCTTTACAAATTCATCTTTCAGGATAAAAAGTGTGTAATATACATGGACAGAGATGTTTTTTTTTTATTTCTATTTTTAGGTGATGACTGTGAAACTGATACAAATGCTTGTGCCGACAGTCCATGTGCTTTGGGACGTAACTGTAGTGATCTGACACCATCAGAGGAAGTACAGTTTGGTAGGACCTACAACTGCTCCAGTTGCCCTGTGGGGTACAATATCACGGCAGATGAGAAATGTGAAGGTAAGTCTTTTAACTACAAAAATGCAATTTGGCCCATCAACATAAAAGAAATGAATTTTGAATTCTTTGCATAGAAGAAGTTAACCTCTCATGAGCCAATGTAATGTCAGAGAAACTTCCCAATAGGAATATAGCAAAAACAAGACAATCTTATAATAATCATCAATATCCAATTTATTATTGGCATATAGCAAAATTACAAAAATGCTGAAAATATTGTTATTCTTTATCAATGGGCACATGTACAATACAGATATTTAGTACCTTGCATATGAAAATGCTGTATTTTGATTGGATAATCAGTGTGAACTATTTTTGAACAGTACACTTGACAACGGGTGACTATACCTAGCGACGGGAACTATATCAGTTTCAAACAATTTCCTGCAGAAACTATACCTGTGGCATAGATTTTCAGACAAAATCAGTCAACAACCGGAAAACTGTGAAAACCGTAATGACCCTGACTTAGTACAGGCATTTCTAAAGAAATGGTGGGTTGAATCAGATTTTAAGGCGCCAAACCTCCCGCTCTCATTACGGTTCAAAGGTTCAGTATTTAAATACAGGAATAAAATAGGTAAAATAGTTGTCAAAGCAGTACCATATTCGGTGACGTAAATGTCAAAAATATTTTTACGTCACACATTGACAAAAAAATTCTTGACATTTTTGACTTCTTTATCTTTATACATTTTCACTATATGAAAATGCATCGCTTATAATTTTTTCTGCAGAGACGGAATATATTTCGACAAGATATTGGTATCGGAATATAAACTTTTTAAGAGATCGAATAAGGCGAATCTTTTGATAGCCCTGGTCCAGTAGCCTGTTTCTCAGATGAAGATGACGTTTCAGGAAATCAGAATAATTGCTACTGGCCCTTGCATAGCGAATCAATTGCGAGATGTAAACACCATATGCAGGAGAAGCTGGTATATTGCTGCTCATGTTTGGAAAATTTATGATTTTAAAATTGAAGTCGTCCCGCTTATCATAAATTTTAGTACTGAGTTGACCACTGTCGTCAAATTCGAGGTATAAGTCCAAAAATGATGCGGACGAAGCTGTATCGGTGGTCTCTTTAACTTCCAACTCTGGAGGATATATCAATGGAAGAAATTCTGCAAATCTAGAATTATTGATAGATAAAACGTCATCAATATACCTGTATGTGAAATTAAAGGCTCTAGCCTCATGAATCTTCTTATCTTTTACAAGCTTTTGAAGAAACTCCGACTCATATGAGTATAAAAATAAATCGGCTAGAAGAGGGGCACAATTCGTACCCATTGGTATGCCGACGACCTGCTGAAACAGTGTCCCTCCAAAGGAGACAAATATGTTATCGATGAGGAACTCCAGCATACTGATCACTTGTTCCTCGGAGTAGCATGTTTTACCTTTATGAATTTTGTTTGAAAAATATGTGGAATTGTAGCCTAACACAACAAATTTTGAGCCTTAGTTTCTATGACTAAAAGCTTTATGAATTGTTTCTTTTAAGCGTGTTTTTAATTTGTCATGCGGTAGGGTGGTATATAGAGTTGAAAAATCAAAAGTTTTGATGGAGGATGCCTGAGAGAAAGATCTTGATTTCAGGTTATCCAAAAGATCTTTAGAGTTTTTCAAAATCCACATGTGATTTATGCCACTACGCGAGTAAACAGTTTCACAATATTTCTGTTGTCCCTCTTTTACTGCAGACAGAATCTTTGTCAGGTGAATAGACAATTCTTTCGTCGAACAAGTTGATGATCCCGCTATGTACCTTTCTTTGTATGGTGTCTTATGGAGTTTAAGTATCCAATATAAATAGGGTAAATCCTCAGACTCTTTACCAGAGGGAATGTTTAAAGAGGTCATGAATGATCTGTGGTTAGCTAGGATTTCATCTTTGTCGAACGAAGTTGGTTTGTTGTGGTATTTCTAGAGGTGTTGCTATTTATGCCTAATTCCTTGATTAGGCATTCGAAGTAATATGATTTACATACAAACACGATATTGTTGGAAGCCTTGTCTGCAGGAACGATAACATATTTGTCATGAAGAGAGGAAAGACACTTAACAGCTTCTTGGTCTTTAAATACAGACTTAGGTCGACTATTAACACAATTTTTGAGTTTGTGAATCCGACCTTGTACTAGAGACCTAATTGTTCTAACCCAGTCTGACAAGGACTCTAACTCAGGATCTTGGTCTACTTCTCTCTTTATCCACCTTCTGGCATAATCTTCAACAGCATCCATAATTATCTTGAAATTATGTTTCCAATTGATGTGTTGAGGTTCTCTGAATTTAGGACCATGAGAAATCACCTTTCGGAGACTCTCATGTTGAATGATATTCAGATCACCAGTGATTACATGTCCAGATGGGTTGTATTGAAAAGGAGAGTGGGAGCAGTCACAAGTCAGAGGGTTCTTAAGGTACTCTTCTATGTTGATATCTTGCAATGCTTCTTTGTAGTTGAAAATTTTACGGCCAATGCTGTTAGTGTAGCTATAGGAGACAATGGGAACAGATTGATTTTTGAAATATGGTGGAATTTCTTTTACGACCTCTTTTCTATTAAGAATGTTGCTGATGTTAATAGCATCGATTCCTTTGTTAGCAAACGGAATATGGACTCGTGCTGTAGTCTGCTGTCAACATGGCCAGGTTGGCAATGCAAATATAATGTTACATTGTAAATTTTATTATTATTATAATATTGAATTTGAGTGACTGTTTTTCTTTTATGTCTGGAATGGGATGTTATAAATATAGTATTGTCTTCTCCCTCGAGAACAGTTTTCCTATAGTGTTGTCTGGTGAGGTATATAGTGCCCTCGCCGTTGGCTCAGGCACTATACCTCACCAGACAACACTATAGGAAAACAGTTCCCTCAGGAGTAGACAATAATAAAATAATATTGCTTGGTTTCTGTTTTGATAATGTTGTGGAGATATAGTTGTTACCATGGTTACATTACAATCATCAATTCTATTGCAGCAATTTTTCTTTCTATTTTTAGATATTGGCGAATGTTTATCAAGTTTGTTTTAGTATATTGCATTATTTTTGTTTCTATTTTTAGATATTGATGAATGTTTATCTAGTTTGACTAACAACTGTCCAGCCAATAGTAATTGTACAAACAATGACGGGAGCTACACATGTACTTGTCTTAATGGGTTTAGTAAAGTTGGATCTCTTTGTCGAGGTACGTAGTTCTTATCCACTGTAGACTCACAGTTTTTCTATGAGGCCGAAACTCTGCATTTTTTGGAGTGTATAATTATATTGATGGAGGAAACTTGAGTACCTGTCAAATACCAAAGATCTGCTGCAAGTCAATGACAAATTGTCAAATTAAATTGCTTTGAGCGATATGTCCCCTCAGACATGACACCTATGTAATACATATATATTGTCAGAAAATACAAAACTTATTTGTACGACTTTAGTAACAGGTTAAAAAAACAAGATTCTGGTAATATGTTCTCGTCTGTCTCACAGACAGAAAGTGAATCTGAGTCTGGCTTACTGCTTTCACCTGTTTCACAAAGAGAAATTGAATCGGAGTCTGGCTTACTGCTCTCACTTGTTTCACAAAGAGAAAGTGAACATGAGTGTGGCTTACTGCTCTCTTTCACCTGTTTATATCTCTATAATGTCAAAAAGTCCAAAACTACTGCCAAATTTTACTGAAAAGAAAAGAAACAAGAAATATCTGTCCTATTGTTTTCAAGAGTGTCCTCATTATGTCTCCCCTTCGAACGAAGGGAGACATATTGTTTTAGTATAATTTTTTCTTCTGCTTCTTCTCAGGGAAGCTTGTCTGGACCATAACTTTTTTGTCTTTCCATATAGGTCAATTGTATTTGGTATGTGGGTGCATGACCATAAGGCGGTGTGTCGCATACCATAATGACCTTTGACCTCAAGGTCAAATAGTTGTTTTTATGCGCCCGTCTTTAAGGCGTAACGTATTATGGTATACCTCTGTCCGTCCGTCCGTCCGTCCGTCCGTTTCACATGTCGTGCTCTAACTTAAGAACTCCTTGGCCAATTACTTCAAATTTCACAGAGTTATTGGAATTGATGGTCTTACGGTCTATATACTTTATGGTGAAATTTCGAATTTTCATTCCAGAGTTATGGGACTTTATTCATCAAATTGTACATGATTTTAAGGCAATTTTTCGTATGTCACTCTGTAAATTGAGAACCCCTTTGTCAATTCACTTCAAACTTTGCATAGTTATTGGAATTGATAGTCTTATGGTCTGTATACATTTTGGTCAAATTTCAATTTTTCATTCCAGAGTTATGGGACTTTATTCATCAAATTGTAGGTGATTTTTGGTATGTTGCCCTGTAAATTGAGAACCCCTTGGCCAATTCACTTCAAACTTGGCACTGTTATTGGAATTGGTAGTCTTACGGTCTGTATACTTTTTGGTGAAATTTAGATTTTTCATTCCAGAGTTATGGGACTTAAACTATTATAGTGTTTTATTTCAACATAAATATTGTATAAATGTTCCAATTAATGTTTATGGTGCAACTGTTGGTGAAATTTAGATTTTTCATTCAAGAGTTATCGGAAAGAAAGTCTTTACAAATATTGTATGAATGTTGACGACGGGCGTATCATGCGCTCTTGGCACAGCTGTTTATTTAAATAGTATTTTCTTTTCCGGGCTATAACATTTTTGTCTTTCGAGATACATGTAGGTCAATATTTTGTATGTGGGTGCATGACCATAAGGCGGTGTGTCGCGTACTGTAATTACCTTTATGGGACCTTGACCTTTGACCTGAAGGTCAAATAATTGTTTTTTAAATAGTATTTTCTTGTCCGGGCCATAACATTTTTGTCTTTCCAGATAGGTCAATGACATTTGGTATGTGGGTGCATGACCATAAGCCGGTGTGTCGCGTAGCATAATGACCTTCGTGGGACCTTGACCTTTGACCTCAAGGTCAAATAATTGTTTTTTAAATAGTATCATTCAACTCATAATGTGTAACTTATTGTTGTACAGATGGCCGCATTAAGGGGAGACATAAGTTTTAGGTATCTACAACAGTTCTTTCTAGTTTAAGTCTGTGTTATACTGTTATAATTTCTTACTGATCATCCATTACTATAATTTTCATTTTGAAATATATACTAATTTCGACATTTTTTATTGTAATTTTCAGATATTGATGAATGTACGGAGCGGATTAGTGGATGTCAGCAGACCTGTGATAATAATGATGGTGGATTCACTTGTGGATGTGGGTATGGTTATGAACTTCTACCTGACGGAAAAACATGTAACCAAAGTAAGTAAATATGGCCGTTTCAATAAATAATTCATTTTCTTACGTTATATTGTAGATAAACGCTGGATATAGCCATTTTTATTGTATTATTGTTATTTGGTGTATAGAATTTGATTTTCCAGATGTTCGGTTATCAACCAAAAAAGCCCAATATGAGTGGAGTTATCTTACAAATACCGTGCCCAATGTCTCATGAGTCTGTCAGTAAATCATATGTACAATTATCAACTAATCTCAGAGACAGTTTATAGTACAATTCATAATTATCTTGTTTCTGAATCCTACAATATGTTGTTTTTTTTTTATATTTGTGATATTATAGTTTGTTACTTTAAATGAATAAATAATGTTTAAAGGAAAAGGCTAGTCAGTTGAACAATTGTTATAATTCAATACATTGTAACTTTTTATTTGTAAATAAGTAATTATTAAGCAAAAAACAACTTTATTAACATTAATATGCCCAATTAAAAATATGAATATTTGGAATTTCCTGTCATAGTGTAAGCAGCCATGACACCTCTTCATGTGACGTCACACAAACTGATCATGTTATTTGAATAAATATTCTATCTGACTCTTCCCAATATCATGCCCTTTTGGTTATGTTTTAATATCAGATCAGCTGCATTACAATGTTTACAATTGTATATTGTCCTAATTGTTTTGTTAATACTCCCATCCCATGTTACATTTTCATAAAACAAATGAGTTTATATGTAGTTGGGGGGGGGGTATCTACGTATAATTTCATGTTTTACATGAATGTTCGTAGGTTAATTAATTATATATATATAAATGTCAATTTTAACTCGTTTTATGCGTACACATTCTTTTTTCTTTTTTGTCGCCAATACTATCGTACTTTCCCGAGTTTTTCGTTGTCACTGGTCGGTGTTGACAAGGATAGTTCTGACCGGTAATTACAAAAAAAAAATTCTTCTCACATTTTCGCTTTTTGTTAGTGCAGTAAAATGCTTGACATGAAGTCATAATGATAAATATCAAAAGATAAATATATACAGATTAATACATGGGCATTTCTATATTGGCCTGGTTATCATCCCCAGACACCCATATTAGCCCGAGACATATATGGAAATGCCCATGTATTACTATTAAACTATTTATTACATACTTCCGACATCTAGAAAAGAGATACCCATATTGGCCTGAGACGAAGTCGAGGCCCATATTGGCCCGGGCCGATATGGAAATGATCTTGTAGTAATCCAATAACCGGTTATTTTCCCGGGGTGTGGAAATATGGACAGTTTACTTCCGGTCATATTGGTCATGCAAAAATGCCTTTATTTTAACTAAGTATGTAATAAACGATGTTATTTTACGATTTACATAAATTTTAATGATAAAATTGCAACTGATCAATGCTGATATATTATACGATACCGATTGAACAACGTCACGGGCAGGATGAATCCAAGAATGGATTATTTCTTTTGTCTCCTCCACATTGAAGAGTTTTGAAAAATGGTGATCCCCATTTTTGGTGCTACATGCAACTTCAATGACCAAATTCTACCTTACGGTATACTATTTTTAACATTCATTAACACAGATGTCTTTTATTTACTGTCATTTAAATTTTCACGCTAACTTGTTAAGATCATGGCTTTTTCCTTTAAACTAACTTAAGTATATGGTGTTATAATGTTTTAGCAATAACAGACATTTGTCAGCTCCAAGGGTTAAACTGCAGTTATGCTTGTGACAATACTACAAGGTCAGAAGGAGAATGGGGCTGTATTTGTGAGGAAGGTTATAAACTAGAGGGAGATAACAGTACCTGTACAAGTAAGTGTTTAAATAGAGCCCTACCCCCCTCCCCTTTTTCCACAAAAAAAATACTGCTCAAATTTGTTTTACAGGGAATTGCAAACACATTTATACATTATCTTTTTAAGTTCTTGTGCATTATACCAAGTTAAATACAGTCTTTGCCTTAATTTTTGCACCTACTTGCCGAAAGCCAAATTTAGGGGAAAAAAATCTATTTATTGAAGCAAATTTTCTCCACCAATAAAACTGACAGCCATGATATAACTGAAATATTTATCGAGCATGGGTTTTCCAACAATTTTTATGTTTATGTGAATTGTCGTTATCGCGTTTTGTTGATCTATATCTTCTTATCGATTACTTTTACTATTGCAATCAACCGAACACTAACAAATCCACCATTTTCTAAATATATCTAACTCCCGGTGACGTGACGGTGGGAACTCCAGACTTCGACTACACAACATTTCGGACTTCACTTGGTTCTACTATATAGATGCGAGAAGCGTTCCGAGTGGAGTATTTGCTCATGAAGGATGTGCAGTCGTCACATTCCAAAAACTGGGATATCCCTTTACAGAACGTAAAAACAAGCAAGAAAATCGATGAAGATTTAACGGTTTTTCGGTAATTGAAAGTTTTCGGATAATTTTAAAAGCGAGAACGTTACTATTTATGCTTGGTAGCATCACTCGTGATCCTATTTTTTGTAGTAATTCACAAATTTTGTTGCAAGTTAAAAATATTTTTTTCATGTCATTGATGATTATGAAAAGATTACTGGACGTTGTGTCCTGTAAATTTAAAAAAAAATGTTTAAAAAAAGGAGGTCCTGTGGAAGCAATGAAGGTCCAGAGAATTTTTTTTATCTACACAGGACCTTCTGTCCTTTTAAAAAAAGTTAAGTTTCACTGGGACTGGATTTAAGCCAACATTCCTTGAGATTTCATTCATTATTCAATGTGAGAGTAATAATCAGATTAAAATATGAGACCTCTAGTTATTTATAGTTATATATTACAACATTTTTCAATTCTTCTTGCAGAAGAGATATTCTGAGGCTGATTTTGTCATGAAAGTTGCCTGGAAAATTGCTTTGTATAACCTTGTTTTTCACCAGCTGCCACTGATACAACATTGTAGTATATTTGACAAAAAAATGCCTTTCAGAGTACCAACAATTTTAGGACAATTCAATGGCAAAATATGCTCAGAATGGCCTCAGAATGCATCTCCTTTAATCTAGAATTTCAAGATACCCCCTGCCTACCAGAGAGGGGGGGAACCCCCCTCTCGGGCTCTCCCCCACTTGTGCCTGCGGTGCTCGGTTCATGCCTCCGTCACTCATCTCTCCACCTACTTTATAAATTGAGACTCCTACTTCAATTCTGTTTGAGAACCCTGCCTAATTACTATTAACTTTTACAAATTGTAACAATTTTGTAAAGAAATTTTAGAACATGTAATTTAGCATTATGTTTTTTTCTTTCTTCAGATGTTAATGAATGTGACAGTAATATCTGTACACATTCCTGTAATGATACACTTGGTAGTTACTTCTGTTCCTGTTTCAATGGATTTAAACTGAACGCTGACAAAACAACTTGTACAGGTATGCTAGCGTGGGGTTCACGTTCAGGGACGCAGAGATGTTTACAACTATGGTTTCTCTATATTTTCTACGATTTTTTACCATGAAATATGGACTATGATTTACGGTAATGAAACTACGTTCGGTGGTTTTTGTGTAAACAAATCTTTTTGTTAATGAATCTGAAAAAATAGAATTACCGATCAGCGTCAGCAAAATGCTTGGGAAGAAAAGATGAAGAAAATGAAAAGAATTTAGATAAAGCTTTTAGGAGACTTGATGTAATAATTTGCTGTATTCTAATGTGAAGCTAATGGCATCAGCAGGGAGGATTTTTTCTTTGATTGTGGTTAAATATTGTGTGTGTAATTATCTCCCTTGTCAGAACATCACCATTTTCCATATTTGATCAAGATTCTTTCATGATAATTACTTAAAGAAAAACTGTTTTTAATGATGCATGGTAGAATCAAAATAGCTTAGGATCTCAAGCTTTCAAAGATTGTCTTTCTTTAAAAAAGCATGTCTGGTGCTGTTGTGGTCATGATGGTATGGTAATTGGATTTACAACTACCTGTGCAATCATTGCCTATATCACCACTAACATGGCGAGGTTTATTCGATACAGCATTATGTGATAAAGTTTGTCAGTGACTTGTGGCAGGTTTTGGTTTTCTCTCCGTGTACTCCGGTTTCCTCATCTAAACCTGACCGCCACGTTATAACTGAAATATTGTTGAAAGTGGCGTTGAATGTCATAATCCTAATTCTAAAAAAAAATTCTAGAAATATGTGATGAAGTTAAAATCTGTTTTGGAGGTGTAATTTTTTAAAACACTAGTTTATTATCATATAATAATTGCTTTGAATTTCAGAATGTTCACCTCCATATTATGGAAATGACTGTAAACAGCTGTGTACCTGTGGACCTGGTGCTATTAGCTGTGATTCTAGTCGTGGATGTGTTTGTAGTAGTTCCTGGGAGGGAGATAACTGTGACGTGGATGTTAATGAGTGTGTTGTTACACCTAATATTTGTGGTTCTGATAAGACGTGCGTCAACACAGATGGTGGCTATGAGTGTAACTGTAGATCTGGGTACCAGAAAACGTCTACCAATAACAGTATTCCTTGTACAGGTAAGAAATTATTATTTACCTCACCTGGATTACAGGTGCATATTTTCAGGTATTGTCATCATTTGCCATCGTTGTCTACCTCTGTTACCTGTTACACTTCAATATTTTTCTGGCATGCCACTTGGAACACTTACTTGGTAGGATAGTTCCTTAAATTACCCTCTTAAGAACTTTTTTGTCTATCAGAAATCTGAGATTGACGTTAGCTCAGGATAAATAAAGGTCTGATATTTATTTTTTTTCAAATTTAAGAAGAATTAGAAGATACCAAAGGGATAGTCAGAATCTGCAAATCTAAGGACAGACAACACAATGACCAAAAGAAAAAGGACAAAAGGACAAACAACGATCTACAAAACACTCAGTGCCTGAAATGAGGGCTTTTGTCTGGCCCAAAAATTTTTTTTTGAGCCAGTAAAAAATTAATCACTGGTCCAAATGACATAATGGTGGCCCAAACATTTTGTGACATTTTTTTTATGAAAAAAAGACATCAGATATCAATATATAAACAGTTTTCAGATTAATTGTTTTTTTATGAACATTAAAATTCATTCTTTCACCATACCTGTTAACCTCTGGGAACTGCTAGGGGGGAGATCTCCCTCCTACCAACTCTTCTAAGGGGGAGATTTTGTGCGTCGCCTTTAAGCGCACAAAATTGTACCTTGTAGTTGCATACATGTGATAAAGTTGCTATGCTACAACTGGAGATTTGTAAATTTTTGGCTGGAGATTTGGTCTCATAACTGGAGATTTTTTATCGACGTATTTGGTGCATGTTTTTATTGTTAATTGATGTTTTCTTTTTGTTTGTTTCAGTATTGAACCAACTGCATCCCATTTCAATATATATTGTTTACATTTCTGTCTTATTAGTAGTGTTTCATATGATGAATGAAGGATAAAAACTGTATTTATAATTTATTCATAATCATAAGGTTATAACAAAGCAATTAAAATGAAGACAGAATGCTCTGAACAATAAAGTCATAGAGCACTAAAATTAAAAAGTCACTTTGCTGCTGGTGCGTTGGGTGATAGCATACGTTTTGACATTTTTTGTGGTTTATCAATTCCATCCTGGAACTTAGTCCTTAAATAATACTTTGATCGGCTTTGGTCCCAAACAAGCCATAACAACTCAATCCGAGATGAATTCATTGCACGTTTGATTGAAATAAGAAGTTTTCCTCGGCATCAAAGGTTGTCCGACTCCTCATTTCTCCTGTTTGCACAACGGTTTATAACTATTTTTAATTGCCGCTATCACACTTCTAATCATCTAAGCGTGTGCCACAAACCCACTTCCTTATCCCCAATTAACTGTCAATCAGTGGATAATTGTTGTATAATCATCAACACCTTAATTAATCTCCATGACCCAATTTACCTGTAAAGGTGTCAAACAGATCAATAACCGAATATCATTTACATTCGTATCTCTCGGCATTTTTCATCAGCGCGGGAGTTCCAAATGGGGAATTTCCAGAAATATTGATCACAAAATGTAGGTCAAGATTTTATTGTACTTGATGTTTTTGTTGGGGGGATATCGTGCGAGAGGAAAAGGTGTGTGCGGGTTTGTGTAAGGGGAGATCAATGCCATGATCACATTAATTAAAGACATCCAGAAAAGAGTAGACTAATGCCACTACAAGGACCGCTCTTGCACTCCCCAGAGTGAAGAGTGACATCACTTGTTTCAATCCGCTATGAGGAAGTGATTTTAAAGTAAAATAACTTCTCAGTTCGGGGAAATGTCAGTTGGTTATTCATTCCAAACAAGTATCTCACTTTGTTGAAATAGCAAACGGTGCTGTCATTTTCTGTTATATAAACAACTGTTAACTTTTCCTGTTATTATTTAATATGTAAACAAAAGTTCTGGTTCCAAAAAAGAAAACCACTCCCAATTGTCATTAAAATGTAGCCATGTACATGAACTATGAAAAGTTTAAAAGAAGTGACAGGCCAGATCGTTTCCATAGTTTGACATTACTGTCAACGATTTTCTCTCCGTTGTTGGGGAAAAGTTTTTCAATGATTACCTAAGGATTGACACAAAAAGGTTTCCGATTTCTGTAAAAATGAAATTCGTACATGTACATTTTGAATAAATTTCCGAACCGTGAAAGATACCAGATCGCAAACATTATAAGTTGACAGAATTCTCTTTATTGTTCACAACTTTCCACTTCGTCCGTGATTTTTAACAATTTTAATAATTAAATCATAAAGAAACAAAAAAGCATGTTTCTTTTCTAATATTTAGTGAATACTTGTGTATTACATGAAAACTTGTAGGAAACGTGTATTGATTGGCTCGATAAAAATACATAATTGGGGAGAACAGTAAATTACTTTAGCTGTGTATTCATTGGCTACAAAAATGTATTTGGACCAATGTACTGTTTTCGACTAGAACAGAAGAGTTATCTACCGTTGAAGTTACAGTAAAATATGTCCGGTTTCGGTAAAACAACAATTTTTAACGGTCTTTTAGGCAATCGCCCAAACGTTTTTTGTTGGGCCAGTGACTACCTAATTTGGAGCAGCTTTTGGTCGCCCGAATAAGATATTAGTCGCATTTGGCGACTGGGCAACCGTCCATTTCAGGCACTGATTTAACACACACATAAAACTAAAGAAAAACTAACACGAACCCCACTAAAAACAGGGGGTGAACATAGGTGCCACGGAAGGGTAAGCAATTCCTGTTTGATTTTGTAATACCTGTATATTCTGAGATTTTTGATATCGCTAATTTTTGTTCCAGGGATGTTTATTATACCTTCGGGGAGCAGGGTATACTATTTTACCTCTGTCCGTCTGTCCGTCCTTGATATTTTTCGTCGCATTTTTCACAGTAACTGTTGATGGCAGAAATCTGATATTTGGTCACAAGCGTCATATAGGTATACCATATTGCGGGTAGCGTTTTTGGATCCGTCAGATTCCTACTTCCTGTTTGCCGACTTTGTTGATTTTTATACACATTGAACATACATGTGTATATGCACATTTTTCATCGCATCATTTTAAGTGACTATTGATGACAGGAATCTGATATTTGGTCACAAGCTTCATGTTGGTACCCCATATCGTGGGAAACGTTTTTGGACCTATCAGATTCCAACTTCCTGTTTGCCGACTTAGTTGGTTATTATACACATTGAACATACCTGTATATGCACATTTTTCGTCACATTTTTCCCAGTAACTGTTGATGGCAGAGATCTGATATTTGGTCACAAGCTTCATATAGGTACCCCATATCGTGGCAAACGTTTTTGGACCCCTCAGATTCCTACTTCTTGTTTGCCGACTTTGTTGATTTTTATACACATTGAACATACATTTTGTATATGCCCATTTTTAGTCGCATATTTTTCAGCGACTATTGATGACAGGAAACTGATATTTGGTCACAAGCTTCATATAGGTATGCCATATTGTAGGAAGCGTTTTTGGATCCGTCAGATTCTTACTTCCTGTTTGCCGACTTAGTTGGTTTTTATACACATTGACATATATGCACATTTTTCGTCACATTTTTCTCAGAAACTATTGATGGCAGAAATCTGATATTTGGTCACAAGCTTCATATAGGTATCCCATATTGTGGGATGCGTTTTTCGACCCGTCAGATTCCTACTTTCTGTTTGCCGAAGAGCGGGGGTATCATAAATAAGCATTAGCTCACAGGTCATCTTGCTTTAGACAGCTTCCAGGAATGTTCATTTTAGACAGGTTCCAGAAATGTTTATTTTAGACAGGTTCCATGAATGTTTATTTTAGACAGGTTCCAGGAATGTTTATTTTAGACAGGTTCCAGGAATGTTTATTTTAGACAGGTTCCCTGAATGTACATTTTAGACAGGTTCCAGCAATGTTTATTTTAGTCAGGTTCCATGAATGTTTATTTTAGACAGGTTCCATGAATGTTTATTTTAGACAGATTCCATGAATGTTTATTTTAGACAGGTTCCAGGAATGTTTATTTTAGACAACTTCCATGAATGTTTATTTTAGACAGGTTCCAGGAATGTTTATTTTAGACAGGTTCCAGGAATGTTTATTTTAGACAGATCCCAGGAATGTTTATTTTAGACAGGTTTCAGGAATGTTTATTTTAGACAGGTTCCAGGAATGTTTATTTTAGACAGGTTCCATGAATGTTTATTTTAGACAGATTCCATGAATGTTTATTTTAGACAGGTTCCATGAATGTTTATTATAGACAAGTTCCAGGAACATTTATTTTAGGCATGTTTCATTGTACAAGTATGTGATTCTATTTATAGATATAAACGAGTGTAATGTACAGTCACTGAACAATTGTTCCACAATGACATCCGCATGTCAGAACACCGGAGGTGGATATACATGTAAATGTAAAAGTGGATATCAACAGAAGAATGCTTACGAGTGTGAAGGTAAAAAGATAATTATTGAATCTTCAAAGCAAGGAAAAAAGCTTAAAAAGCAGAGATATAGGGAATAATGTCAGTTTGGAAGATTGAGACAGACATCACTTGTATGGCTAGCGAGTCCACTAGGATGAGCTGTGATAAAACTGATAATGTATGTAAAAACCTTCAAAACTGACGTTTTTTTTCGTTTTTATCTGTATTAAATGTCATAATATGATTTCACACTGACCAATATTTTCCAATATCAAGCCAGTACATAGATACTGAAAATATCACTCGGTGAGATTAAAAGGAAAATGTCCAATTTACTGATAAAAACAAACTTTAAAAAACCTGCACAGATTCACTTCCACTCAAATACACTACAAACTATCACAAACATGGACAGTACAATAACAGGGTCCGTGGATGACAACATAAACATAGACAGTACAATAACAGGGTCTGTGGATAACAACATAAACATAGACAGTACAATAACAGGGTCCGTGGATGACAACATAAACATAGACAGTACAATAACAGGGTCCGTGAATGACAACATAAACATGGACAGTACAATAACAGGGTCGGAGAATGACAACATAAACATAGACAGTACAATAACATGGTCTGTGGATAACAACATAAACATAGACAGTACAATAACAGGGTCCGTCAATGACAACATAAACATGGACAGTACAATAACAGGATCTGTGAATGACAACATAAACATGGACAGTACAATAACAGGGTCCGTGGATGACAACATAAACATAGACAGTACAATAACAGGGTCCGTGAATGACAACATAAACATGGACAGTACAATAACAGGGTCGGAGAATGACAACATAAACATAGACAGTACAATAACAGGGTCGGTGAATGACAACATAAACATAGACAGTACAATAACATGGTCTGTGGATAACAACATAAACATAGACAGTACAATAACAGGGTCCGTCAATGACAACATAAACATGGACAGTACAATAACAGGATCTGTGAATGACAACATAAACATGGACAGTACAATAACAGGGTCCGTGGATGACAACATAAACATAGACAGTACAATAACAGGGTCCGTGAATGACAACATAAACATGGACAGTACAATAACAGGGTCGGAGAATGACAACATAAACATAGACAGTACAATAACAGGGTCAGTGAATGACAACATAAACATGGGCAGTACAATAACAGGGTCCGTGAATGACAACATAAACATGGACAGTACAATAACAGGGTCCGTGAATGACAACATAAACATGGACAGTACAATAACAGGGTCGGAGAATGACAACATAAACATAGACAGTACAATAACATGGTCTGTGGATAACAACATAAACATAGACAGTACAATAACAGGGTCCGTCAATGACAACATAAACATGGACAGTACAATAACAGGATCTGTGAATGACAACATAAACATGGACAGTACAATAACAGGGTCTGTGGATGACAACATAAACATAGACAGTACAATAACAGGGTCCGTGAATGACAACATAAACATGGACAGTACAATAACAGGGTCGGAGAATGACAACATAAACATAGACAGTACAATAACAGGGTCGGTGAATGACAACATAAACATAGACAGTACAATAACATGGTCTGTGGATAACAACATAAACATAGACAGTACAATAACAGGGTCCGTCAATGACAACATAAACATGGACAGTACAATAACAGGATCTGTGAATGACAACATAAACATGGACAGTACAATAACAGGGTCCGTGGATGACAACATAAACATAGACAGTACAATAACAGGGTCCGTGAATGACAACATAAACATGGACAGTACAATAACAGGGTCGGAGAATGACAACATAAACATAGACAGTACAATAACAGGGTCGGTGAATGACAACATAAACATAGACAGTACAATAACATGGTCTGTGGATAACAACATAAACATAGACAGTACAATAACAGGGTCCGTCAATGACAACATAAACATGGACAGTACAATAACAGGATCTGTGAATGACAACATAAACATGGACAGTACAATAACAGGGTCCGTGGATGACAACATAAACATAGACAGTACAATAACAGGGTCCGTGAATGACAACATAAACATGGACAGTACAATAACAGGGTCGGAGAATGACAACATAAACATAGACAGTACAATAACAGGGTCCGTCAATGACAACATAAACATGGACAGTACAATAACAGGATCTGTGAATGACAACATAAACATGGACAGTACAATAACAGGGTCTGTGAATGACAACATAAACATAGACAGTTAACAATAACAGGTTCGGTGAATGACAACATAAACATGGACAGTACAATAACAGGGTCGGTGAATGACAACATAAACATGGACAGTACAATAACAGGGTCCGTGGATGACAACATAAACATGGACAGTACAATAACAGGGTTGGTGAATGACAACATAAACATAGACAGTACAATAACAGGGTCGGTGAATGACAACATTAACATGGACAGTACAATAACAGGGTCGGTGAATGACAACATAAACATGGGCAGTACAATAACAGGGTCGGTGAATGACAACATAAACATAGAGAGTACTATAATAGGGTCGGTGAATGACAACATAAATATAGACAGTACAATAACAGGGTCGGTGAATGACAACATAAACATGGACAATACAATAACAGGGTCGGTGAATGACAACATAAACATAGACAGTACAATAACAGGGTCGGTGGATGACAACATAAACATAGACAGTACAATAACAGAGTCTGTGAATGACAACATAAACATAGACAGTACAATAACAGGGTCGGTGGATGATAACATAAACATAGACAGTACAATAACAGGGTCCGTGAATGACAACATAAACATGGACAGTACAATAACAAGGTCGGTGAATGACAACATAAACATAGACAGTACAATAACAGGGTCGGTGAATGACAACATAAACATAGACAGTACAATAAAAGGGTCTGTGGATGACAACATAAACATGGACAGTACAATAACAGGGTCTATGACTGACAACATAAACATGGACAGTACAATAACAGTGTCTATGACTGACAACATAAACATGAACAGTACACTAACAGGGTCTATGAATGACAACATAAACATGGACAGAACAATAACAGGGTCAGTGAATGACAACATAAACATGGACAGTACAATAACACGGTCTGTGGATAACAACATAAACATGGACAGTACAATAACAGGGTCTATGACTGACAACATAAACATGGACAGTACAATAACAGGGTCTATGAATGACAACATAAACATGGACAGTACAATAACAGGGTCAGTGAATGACAACATAAACATGGACAGTACAATAACAGGATCTGTGAATGACAACATAAACATGGACAGTGCAATAACAGGATCTGTGAATGACAACATAAACATGGACAGTACAATAACAGGGTCAGTGAATGACAACATAAACATGGACAGTACAATAACAGGGTCGGTGAATGACAACATAAACATAGACAGTACAATAACAGGGTCGGTGAATGACAACATAAACATGAACAGTACAATAACAGGGTCAGTGAATGACAACATAAACATGGACAGTACAATAACAGGTTCCGTGGATGACAACATAAACATGGAGAGTACAATAACAGGGTTGGTGAATGACAACATAAACATAGACAGTACAATAACAGGGTCGGTGAATGACAACATAAACATGAACAGTACAATAACAGGGTTGGTGAATGACAACATAAACATGGACAGTACAATAACAGAGTCGGTGAATGGCAACATAAACATGGACAGTACAATAACAGGGTCGGTGAATGACAACATAGACTACAATAATAGGGTCGGTGAATGACAACATAAACATAGACAGTACAATAACAGGGTCGGTGAATGACAACATAAACATGGACAGTACAATAACAGGGTCGGTGAATGACAACATAAACATAGACAGTGCAATACATGGGTCAATGAATGACAACATAAACATGGACAGTACAATAACAGGGTCGGTGAATGACAACATAAACATGGACAGTACAATAACAGGGTCGGTGAATGACAACATAAACATAGACAGTGCAATACATGGGTCAATGAATGACAACATAAACATGGACAGTACAATAACAGGGTCGGTGAATGACAACATAAACATGGACAGTACAATAACAGGGTCGGTGAATGACAACATAAACATAGACAGTACAATAACAGGGTCGGTGAATGACAACATTAACATAGACAGTACAATAACAGGGTATGTGAATGACAACATAAACATGGACAGTACAATAACAGGGTCGGAGAATGACAACATAAACATGGACAGTACAATAACAGGGTCCGTGAATGACAACATAAACATGGACAGTACAATAACAGAGTCGGTGAATGACAACATAAACATGGACAGTACAATAACAGGATCTGTGAATGACAACATAAACATGGACAGTACAATAACAGGGTCTGTGAATGACAACATAAACATGGACAGTACAATAACAGGATCTGTGAATGACAATGTAAACATGGACAGTACAATGACAGGATCTGTGAATGACAACATAAACATGGACAGTACAATAACAGGGTCCGTGAATGACAACATAAACATGGACAGTACAATAACAGGGTCGGAGAATGACAACATAAACATAGACAGTACAATAACAGGGTCGGTGAATGACAACATAAACATAGACAGTACAATAACATGGTCTGTGGATAACAACATAAACATAGACAGTACAATAACAGGGTCCGTCAATGACAACATAAACATGGACAGTACAATAACAGGATCTGTGAATGACAACATAAACATGGACAGTACAATAACAGGGTCCGTGGATGACAACATAAACATAGACAGTACAATAACAGGGTCCGTGAATGACAACATAAACATGGACAGTACAATAACAGGGTCGGAGAATGACAACATAAACATAGACAGTACAATAACAGGGTCAGTGAATGACAACATAAACATGGGCAGTACAATAACAGGGTCCGTGAATGACAACATAAACATGGACAGTACAATAACAGGGTCCGTGAATGACAACATAAACATGGACAGTACAATAACAGGGTCGGAGAATGACAACATAAACATAGACAGTACAATAACATGGTCTGTGGATAACAACATAAACATAGACAGTACAATAACAGGGTCCGTCAATGACAACATAAACATGGACAGTACAATAACAGGATCTGTGAATGACAACATAAACATGGACAGTACAATAACAGGGTCCGTGGATGACAACATAAACATAGACAGTACAATAACAGGGTCCGTGAATGACAACATAAACATGGACAGTACAATAACAGGGTCGGAGAATGACAACATAAACATAGACAGTACAATAACAGGGTCGGTGAATGACAACATAAACATAGACAGTACAATAACATGGTCTGTGGATAACAACATAAACATAGACAGTACAATAACAGGGTCCGTCAATGACAACATAAACATGGACAGTACAATAACAGGATCTGTGAATGACAACATAAACATGGACAGTACAATAACAGGGTCCGTGGATGACAACATAAACATAGACAGTACAATAACAGGGTCCGTGAATGACAACATAAACATGGACAGTACAATAACAGGGTCGGAGAATGACAACATAAACATAGACAGTACAATAACAGGGTCGGTGAATGACAACATAAACATAGACAGTACAATAACATGGTCTGTGGATAACAACATAAACATAGACAGTACAATAACAGGGTCCGTCAATGACAACATAAACATGGACAGTACAATAACAGGATCTGTGAATGACAACATAAACATGGACAGTACAATAACAGGGTCCGTGGATGACAACATAAACATAGACAGTACAATAACAGGGTCCGTCAATGACAACATAAACATGGACAGTACAATAACAGGGTCGGAGAATGACAACATAAACATAGACAGTACAATAACAGGGTCCGTCAATGACAACATAAACATGGACAGTACAATAACAGGATCTGTGAATGACAACATAAACATGGACAGTACAATAACAGGGTCTGTGAATGACAACATAAACATAGACAGTTAACAATAACAGGTTCGGTGAATGACAACATAAACATGGACAGTACAATAACAGGGTCGGTGAATGACAACATAAACATGGACAGTACAATAACAGGGTCCGTGGATGACAACATAAACATGGACAGTACAATAACAGGGTTGGTGAATGACAACATAAACATAGACGGTACAATAACAGGGTCGGTGAATGACAACATTAACATGGACAGTACAATAACAGGGTCGGTGAATGACAACATAAACATGGACAGTACAATAACAGGGTCGGTGAATGACAACATAAACATAGACAGTACAATAACAGGGTCGGTGAATGACAACATTAACATAGACAGTACAATAACAGGGTCTGTGAATGACAACATAAACATGGACAGTACAATAACAGGGTCGGAGAATGACAACATAAACATGGACAGTACAATAACAGGGTCCGTGAATGACAACATAAACATGGACAGTACAATAACAGAGTCGGTGAATGACAACATAAACATGGACAGTACAATAACAGGATCTGTGAATGACAACATAAACATGGACAGTACAATAACAGGGTCTGTGAATGACAACATAAACATGGACAGTACAATAACAGGATCTGTGAATGACAATGTAAACATGGACAGTACAATGACAGGATCTGTGAATGACAACATAAACATGGACAGTACAATAACAGGGTCCGTGAATGACAACATAAACATGGACAGTACAATAACAGGGTCGGAGAATGACAACATAAACATAGACAGTACAATAACAGGGTCGGTGAATGACAACATAAACATAGACAGTACAATAACATGGTCTGTGGATAACAACATAAACATAGACAGTACAATAACAGGGTCCGTCAATGACAACATAAACATGGACAGTACAATAACAGGATCTGTGAATGACAACATAAACATGGACAGTACAATAACAGGGTCCGTGGATGACAACATAAACATAGACAGTACAATAACAGGGTCCGTGAATGACAACATAAACATGGACAGTACAATAACAGGGTCGGAGAATGACAACATAAACATAGACAGTACAATAACAGGGTCAGTGAATGACAACATAAACATGGGCAGTACAATAACAGGGTCCGTGAATGACAACATAAACATGGACAGTACAATAACAGGGTCTGTGAATGACAACATAAACATGGACAGTACAATAACAGGGTCGGAGAATGACAACATAAACATAGACAGTACAATAACATGGTCTGTGGATAACAACATAAACATAGACAGTACAATAACAGGGTCCGTCAATGACAACATAAACATGGACAGTACAATAACAGGATCTGTGAATGACAACATAAACATGGACAGTACAATAACAGGGTCCGTGGATGACAACATAAACATAGACAGTACAATAACAGGGTCCGTGAATGACAACATAAACATGGACAGTACAATAACAGGGTCGGAGAATGACAACATAAACATAGACAGTACAATAACAGGGTCGGTGAATGACAACATAAACATAGACAGTACAATAACATGGTCTGTGGATAACAACATAAACATAGACAGTACAATAACAGGGTCCGTCAATGACAACATAAACATGGACAGTACAATAACAGGATCTGTG
The DNA here is from genome assembly GCA_963383655.1 of Bathymodiolus septemdierum. Lineage (NCBI taxonomy): Eukaryota > Metazoa > Mollusca > Bivalvia > Mytilida > Modiolidae > Bathymodiolus > Bathymodiolus septemdierum. Next base: position 2,309,456 of record OY726529.1, on the reverse strand, counting down.
AATGACAACATAAACATGGACAGTACAATAACAGGGTCCGTGGATGACAACATAAACATAGACAGTACAATAACAGGGTCCGTGAATGACAACATAAACATGGACAGTACAATAACAGGGTCGGAGAATGACAACATAAACATAGACAGTACAATAACAGGGTCGGTGAATGACAACATAAACATAGACAGTACAATAACATGGTCTGTGGATAACAACATAAACATAGACAGTACAATAACAGGGTCCGTCAATGACAACATAAACATGGACAGTACAATAACAGGATCTGTGAATGACAACATAAACATGGACAGTACAATAACAGGGTCCGTGGATGACAACATAAACATAGACAGTACAATAACAGGGTCCGTGAATGACAACATAAACATGGACAGTACAATAACAGGGTCGGAGAATGACAACATAAACATAGACAGTACAATAACAGGGTCCGTCAATGACAACATAAACATGGACAGTACAATAACAGGATCTGTGAATGACAACATAAACATGGACAGTACAATAACAGGGTCTGTGAATGACAACATAAACATAGACAGTTAACAATAACAGGTTCGGTGAATGACAACATAAACATGGACAGTACAATAACAGGGTCGGTGAATGACAACATAAACATGGACAGTACAATAACAGGGTCCGTGGATGACAACATAAACATGGGCAGTACAATAACAGGGTCGGTGAATGACAACATAAACATAGACAGTACAATAATAGGGTCGGTGAATGACAACATAAATATAGACAGTACAATAACAGGGTCGGTGAATGACAACATAAACATGGACAATACAATAACAGGGTCGGTGAATGACAACATAAACATAGACAGTACAATAACAGGGTCGGTGGATGACAACATAAACATAGACAGTACAATAACAGAGTCTGTGAATGACAACATAAACATAGACAGTACAATAACAGGGTCGGTGGATGATAACATAAACATAGACAGTACAATAACAGGGTCGGTGAATGACAACATAAACATGGACAGTACAATAACAAGGTCGGTGAATGACAACATAAACATAGACAGTACAATAACAGGGTCGGTGAATGACAACATAAACATAGACAGTACAATAAAAGGGTCTGTGGATGACAACATAAACATGGACAGTACAATAACAGGGTCTATGACTGACAACATAAACATGGACAGTACAATAACAGTGTCTATGACTGACAACATAAACATGAACAGTACACTAACAGGGTCTATGAATGACAACATAAACATGGACAGAACAATAACAGGGTCAGTGAATGACAACATAAACATGGACAGTACAATAACACGGTCTGTGGATAACAACATAAACATGGACAGTACAATAACAGGGTCTATGACTGACAACATAAACATGGACAGTACAATAACAGGGTCTATGAATGACAACATAAACATGGACAGTACAATAACAGGGTCAGTGAATGACAACATAAACATGGACAGTACAATAACAGGATCTGTGAATGACAACATAAACATGGACAGTGCAATAACAGGATCTGTGAATGACAACATAAACATGGACAGTACAATAACAGGGTCAGTGAATGACAACATAAACATGGACAGTACAATAACAGGGTCGGTGAATGACAACATAAACATAGACAGTACAATAACAGGGTCGGTGAATGACAACATAAACATGAACAGTACAATAACAGGGTCAGTGAATGACAACATAAACATGGACAGTACAATAACAGGTTCCGTGGATGACAACATAAACATGGAGAGTACAATAACAGGGTTGGTGAATGACAACATAAACATAGACAGTACAATAACAGGGTCGGTGAATGACAACATAAACATGAACAGTACAATAACAGGGTTGGTGAATGACAACATAAACATGGACAGTACAATAACAGAGTCGGTGAATGGCAACATAAACATGGACAGTACAATAACAGGGTCGGTGAATGACAACATAGACTACAATAATAGGGTCGGTGAATGACAACATAAACATAGACAGTACAATAACAGGGTCGGTGAATAACAACATAAACATGGACAGTACAATAACAGGGTCGGTGAATGACAACATAAACATAGACAGTGCAATACATGGGTCAATGAATGACAACATAAACATGTACAGGACAATAACAGGGTCGGTGAATGACAACATAAACATGGACAGTACAATAACAGGGTCGGTGAATGACAACATAAACATAGACAGTGCAATACATGGGTCAATGAATGACAACATAAACATGGACAGTACAATAACAGGGTCGGTGAATGACAACATAAACATGGACAGTACAATAACAGGGTCGGTGAATGACAACATAAACATAGACAGTACAATAACAGGGTCGGTGAATGACAACATTAACATAGACAGTACAATAACAGGGTATGTGAATGACAACATAAACATGGACAGTACAATAACAGGGTCGGAGAATGACAACATAAACATGGACAGTACAATAACAGGGTCCGTGAATGACAACATAAACATGGACAGTACAATAACAGAGTCGGTGAATGACAACATAAACATGGACAGTACAATAACAGGATCTGTGAATGACAACATAAACATGGACAGTACAATAACAGGGTCTGTGAATGACAACATAAACATGGACAGTACAATAACAGGATCTGTGAATGACAATGTAAACATGGACAGTACAATGACAGGATCTGTGAATGACAACATAAACATGGACAGTACAATAACAGGGTCCGTGAATGACAACATAAACATGGACAGTACAATAACAGGGTCGGAGAATGACAACATAAACATAGACAGTACAATAACAGGGTCGGTGAATGACAACATAAACATAGACAGTACAATAACATGGTCTGTGGATAACAACATAAACATAGACAGTACAATAACAGGGTCCGTCAATGACAACATAAACATGGACAGTACAATAACAGGATCTGTGAATGACAACATAAACATGGACAGTACAATAACAGGGTCCGTGGATGACAACATAAACATAGACAGTACAATAACAGGGTCCGTGAATGACAACATAAACATGGACAGTACAATAACAGGGTCGGAGAATGACAACATAAACATAGACAGTACAATAACAGGGTCAGTGAATGACAACATAAACATGGGCAGTACAATAACAGGGTCCGTGAATGACAACATAAACATGGACAGTACAATAACAGGGTCCGTGAATGACAACATAAACATGGACAGTACAATAACAGGGTCGGGGAATGACAACATAAACATAGACAGTACAATAACATGGTCTGTGGATAACAACATAAACATAGACAGTACAATAACAGGGTCCGTCAATGACAACATAAACATGGACAGTACAATAACAGGATCTGTGAATGACAACATAAACATGGACAGTACAATAACAGGGTCCGTGGATGACAACATAAACATAGACAGTACAATAACAGGGTCCGTGAATGACAACATAAACATGGACAGTACAATAACAGGGTCGGAGAATGACAACATAAACATAGACAGTACAATAACAGGGTCGGTGAATGACAACATAAACATAGACAGTACAATAACATGGTCTGTGGATAACAACATAAACATAGACAGTACAATAACAGGGTCTGTGAATGACAACATAAACATGGACAGTACAATAACAGGGTCCGTAGATGACAACATAAACATGGACAATACAATAACAGGGTCCGTGAATGACAACATAAACATGGACAGTACAACAGCAGGGTCTGTGAATGACAACATAAACATGGACTGTACAATAACAGGGTCCGTGAATGACAACATAAACATGGACAGTACAACAGCAGGGTCGGTGAATGACAACATAAACATGGACAGTACAATAACAGGGTCTGTGAATGACAACATAAACATAGACAGTACTATAACAGGGTCCGTGAATGACAACATAAACATGGACAGTACAACAGCAGAGTCTGTGAATGACAACATAAACATGGACAGTACAATAACAGGGTCTGTGAATGACAACATAAACATAGACAGTACTATAACAGGGTCCGTGAATGACAACATAAACATAGACAGTACAATAACAGGGTCGTTGAATGACAACATAAACATGGACAGTACAATAACAGGGTCGGTGAATGACAACATAAACATAGACAGTACAATAACTGGGTCGGAGAACGACAACATAAACATGGATAGTACAATAACAGGGTCGGTGAATGACAACATAAACATAGACAGTACAATAAGTGGGTCGGAGAATGACAACATAAACATAGACAGTACAATAACAGGGTCGGTGAATGACAACATAAACATGAACAGTACAATAACAGGGTCGGTGAATGACAACATAAACATGGACAGTACAATAACGAGAGTCGATGAATGACAACATAAACATAGACAGTACAATAACAGGGTCCGTGGATGACAAAATAAACATAGACAGTACAATAACAGAGTCTGTGATTGACCACATAAACATGGACAGTACAATAACAGGGTCTGTGAATGACAACATAAACATGGACAGTACAATAACAGGGTCGGTGAATGACAACATAAACATGGACAGTACAATAACAGGGTCGGTGAATGACAACATAAACATAGACAGTACAATAACAGGGTCGGTGAATGACAACATAACATGGACAGTACAATAACAGGATTCGTGGATGAAAACATAAACATGGACTGTACAATAACAGGGTCGGTGAATGACAACATAAACATGGACAGTACAATAACAGGGTCTGTGAATGACAACATAAACATGGACAGTAAAATAACAGGGTCCGTGAATGACAACATATACATGGACAGTACAATAACAGGGTCGGTGAATGACAACATAAACATAGACAGTACAATAACAGGGTCGGTGAATGACAACATAACATGGACAGTACAATAACAGGGTCGGTGAATGACAATATAAACATGGACAGTACAATAACAGGGTCGGTGAATGACAACATAAACATGGACAGTACAATAACAGGGTCTGTGAATGACAACATAAACATGGACAGTAAAATAACAGGGTCCGTGAATGACAACATATACATGGACAGTACAATAACAGGGTCGGTGAATGACAACATAAACATAGACAGTACAATAACAGGGTCGGTGAATGACAACATAAACATAGACAGTACAATAACAGGATCGGTGAATAACAATATAAACATGGACAGTACAATAACAGGGTCCGTAAATGACAACATAAACATAGACAGTACAATAACAGGGTCGGTGAATGACAACATAAACATAGACAGTACAATAACAGGGTCGGTGAATGACAACATAAACATGGACAGTACAATAACAGGGTCGGTGAATGACAACATAAACATAGACAGTACAATAACAGGGTCGGTGAATGACAACATAAACATAGACAGTACAATAACAGGGTCGGTGAATGACAACATAAACATAGACAGTACAATAACAGGGTCGGTGAATGACAACATAAACATAGACAGTACAATAACAGGGTCGGTGAATGACAACATAAACATAGACAGTACAATAACAGGGTCGGTGAATGACAACATAAACATGGACAGTACAATAACAGGGTCGGTGAATGACAACATAAACATGGACAGTACAATAACAGGGTCGGTGAATGACAACATAAACATGGACAGTACAATAACAGGATCGGTGAATGACAACATAAACATAGACAGTACAATAACAGGGTCGGTGAATGACAACATAAACATAGACAGTACAATAACAGGGTCGGTGAATGACAACATAAACATAGACAGTACAATAACAGGGTCGGTGAATGACAACATAAACATAGACAGTACAATAACAGGGTCGGTGAATGACAACATAAACATAGACAGTACAATAACAGGGTCGGTGAATGACAACATAAACATAGACAGTACAATAACAGGGTCGGTGAATGACAACATAAACATGGACAGTACAATAACAGGGTCGGTGAATGACAACATAAACATGGACAGTACAATAACAGGGTCGGTGAATGACAACATAAACATGGACAGTACAATAACAGGATCGGTGAATGACAACATAAACATAGACAGTACAATAACAGGGTCTGTGAATGACAACATAAACATAGACAGTACAATAACAGGGTCGGTGAATGACAACATAAACATGGACAGTACAATAACAGGGTCCGTGGATGACAACATAAACATAGACAGTACAATAACAGGGTCGGTGAATGACAACATAAACATAGACAGTACAATAACAGGGTCTGTGGATGACAACATAAACATGGACAGTACAATAACAGGGTCGGTGAATGACAACATAAACATGGACAGTACAATAACAGGATCGGTGAATGACAACATAAACATAGACAGTACAATAACAGGGTCGGTGAATGACAACATAAACATAGACAGTACAATAACAGGATCGGTGAATGACAACATAAACATAGACAGTACAATAACAGGGTCGGTGAATGACAACATAAACATAGACAGTACAATTACAGGGTCGGTGAATGACAACATAAACATAGACAGTACAATAACAGGGTCGGAGAATGACAACATAAACATAGACAGTACAATAACAGGGTCTGTGGATGACAACATAAACATGGACAGTACAATAACAGGGTCCGTGGATGACAACATAAACATAGACAGTACAATAACAGGGTCGGTGAATGACAACATAAACATGGACAGTACAATAACAGGGTCGGTGAATGACAACATAAACATGGACAGTACAATAACAGGGTCCGTGAATGACAACATAAACATGGACAGTACAATAACAGGATCTGTGAATGACAACATAAACATAGACAGTACAATAACAGGATCTGTGAATGACAACATAAACATGGACAGTACAATAACAGGGTCGGTGAATGACAACATAAACATGGACAGTACAATAACAGGGTCCGTGGATGACAACATAAACATGGACAGTACAATAACAGGGTCGGTGAATGACAACATAAACATGGACAGTACAATAACAGGGTCCGTGAATGACAACATAAACATGGACAGTACAATAACAGGGTCGGTGAATGACAACATAAACATAGACAGTACAATAACAGGGTCGGTGAATGACAACATAAACATAGACAGTACAATAACAGGGTCGGTGAATGACAACATAAACATAGACAGTACAATAACAGGGTCGGTGAATGACAACATAAACATAGACAATACAATAACAGGGTCGGTGAATGTTCATAGTTAACTAACTACATGTACTAATTAAGAGGATATAATCTGTTGGTTAAAGACCATTACTCTTAGGATGTATAAATCATAGTGAGATACCTCAACCAGATGAATGACAACATAAACATAGACAGTACAATAACAGGGTATGTGGATGTTCATAGTTGCCTAACTACATGTACTAATTAAGAGGATAGAATCTGTTGGTTAAAGACCATTACTCTTAGGATGTATAAATCACAGTGAGATACCTGTGCAATCTGGTTATTTCTTAAAAGGGGTCATCATGGTCGTGATCGTATGATAGTTAGATTTACAACTACCTGTGCAATCAGTGCCTATCACCATTAAAGTTGTGAGTTCAAACCCCGTTCATGGCAAGGTGTACTCCATACACCATAATGTGATAAAGTTTGTCAGTGACTTGCGACAGGTCAGTGGTTTTCTCCGGGTACTCTGGTTTCCTCCACCAATAAAACTAAGCGCCACGATATAGCTGAAATATTCTTGAATGTGGCATTAAACACCATAACCCTAACCCTTATTTGTTAACATCGTATTATTTATTAATGTTTATTTTTTTTTCGTAGATATTAATGAGTGTACAAAAGGATCTAACGACTGTGAACAAGATTGTGTGAACTTCGAAGGACGATACAATTGTAAATGTAAATTTGGATTTGAACTCAAAACAGATCGTAAAACTTGTAAAAAAGGTACCTATATTTTATTTTAAATTGAACCAGATTTATGCTCTAATTAATTATATAAGGTTAGGTTATAAACTTAAAGATAAGATTGTATATTATCTTATTAAGATTACGTTATAAAGAAAATATAGAGAATGCTAAAGAAAATTGCAAAGCACCTTTTTTCATCAAAAGATTTAAAAATTGTAATTAAAAAAAACCAAAAACATATGTAATAAAAATGTAGATATTTAATTTTGGTACGCATGATGCATTTCACGAATAACCTTCATCAGATACACTCATAGTCAAATGATTGAAAAGCCAAATAATTTTAAAGTCTTGGTAAGAAGGATTTATGATTTATCATGAACTTTCTTAAGCTTTTTATCGTTTTCAAGAAAATTGAAACTAAACCTGGAGGATTTATAATTATTTTGAATTTTTAAGTTTCAATATGTTCTTCTTTTTTTTTGCTGCATGAATTTAATAATTATGGCTCCCAAACAAAGTTTGGGAAACATATTGTGTTTACTCTGTTTCTTATTATTAAGTCCCCAAACGAAGCTTGGAGACTTATTGTTTTTGCACCGTTTCTTATTACGTCACCCCGAACGCAGACGGGTGACGTATTGCTATTCTACGTTTCTTTTTCACTATTATTATTATTATTCTTCTTCCACACATTTTTGTCTGCTCTATTTCTCGGAGATGCCTTGATCAAACTTTATGAAACCTTGTAGGAATATCATATGCCATGTGAAGTTGGGTTGTATAGGGTTGATTTTTTCAAAATAGCTGCAGTTGCCATGGAAACGGCCAAAAATGCAAAAAAATTGAAAAACACAAAATTGATCATAGCAGATTACTCGCCAAACAGAAATTGATGAAACTTGATAGGAACAACATCCACAGTTAGTGGAACGAGATAAGCCAAAAAAATCAGAATCGGTTGGACAAACTTTGGCGCAGTTGCCATGGAAACAAAAAAAGGGGGGATTTAAAATAATTTTGGATTCCTTTCATCAAACTTCATGAAACTTTGTAGGAATATCCACTGTAGTGTGTGGCAGCTGTTGGGGGGTTGAACAAATTCAAAATGGTGGCTGTTGCCATGGCAACCAAGGTGCAAAAAATGTTAAATTCACTTCCAACTTCACAAAGTTTTGCAGTAATGTTTCCTGTCACATCCACATCTAGTTGAATGAGATAAGCCAAAAAAATCGCAATCGGTAGGACAAACTTTGCCGCAGTTGCTATGGAAATAAAAAAAAGGGGTGATTTAAAAAAAAATTAGATTTTTCATCAAACATCGTAGTGTGTGGAAACTTTTGGCGCGTTGATAAAATTCAAAATGACGTTACCATGGAAACTGAGGTACCAAAATAATGGGGTGGGGTGACGTCCGCTATTGCTTTGCAATGGCAATTGTAGTTATTATTATTATTATTATTATTATTATTATTCCCCCTCTTCTTCTCCCCATGAACTTTTCTGACCAAATTCTCAGAGACTGATGAAACTTGATAGGAACAACATCCACATCTAGTGGAACGAGATAAGCCAAACAAATCGGAATCGGTTGGACATACTTTGCCACAGTTGCCATGGAAACAAAAAAGGGGGGATTTAAAAAATTATTTGAATTCCTTTCATCAAACTTCATGAAACTTTGTAGGAATATCCACCGTAGTGTGTGACAGCTTTTGGGGGAGTTGAAAAAAAATCAAAATGGTGGCTGTTGCCATGGTAACCAAGGGGCAAAAAATGTTAAATTCACTCCAAACTTCACAAATGTTTGCAGTAATGTTTCCTGTCACATCCACATCTAGTGGAATGAGATAAGCCAAAAAAATTGGAATCGGTAGGACAAACTTTGCCACAGTTGCCATGGAAATAAAAAAAGGGGGGATTTTAATTTTTTTTTTATTTCTTTCATCAAACTTCATGAAACATCGTAGGAATATTTACCGTAGTGTGTGGAAGCTTTTGGCGTGTTGATAAAATGCAATATGGTGTTACCATGGAAACCGAGGTATCAAAATAATGGGGTGGGGTGATGTCCGCTATTGCTTTGCAATGGCAATTCTAGTTATTATTCTTATTATTCCACTTTCCGCATCAATTTTGTCCGTCCCTTTTCTCGGAGATGCCTTGATCAAACTTTATGAAACCTTGTAGGAATATCATATGCCATGTGAAGTTGTGCTTTTAAGGGTTGATTTTTTCAAAATGGCTGCCGTTTCCATGGAAATGGCCAAAATGCCAAAAAGTTGAAAAACACGAAAATGTGTGTGGCAGCTTTTGAGGATTGAAAAAAATTCAAAATGGCGGCCGTTGCCATGGTAACCAAGGTACTAAAAATGTTAAATTCACTCCAAACTTCACAAATGTTTGCAGTAATGTTTCCTGTCACATCCACATCTAGTGGAACAAGATAAGCCAGAAAAATCAGAATCGGTAGGGCAAAATGGCTGCCAATATAAAAATTAAAAAAAATAAAAATAAATTGTTAAAAATTCAAAAATGAAAAGATTTCAATGGAAATGGATATTTACAGGGAGTAAGACATGCTGCACCATATGGTGACCATTTTGGTTTGCTATTTTGGCCGTCAAAATACAAAAATCCTCCGATTTGGGCAAAATTTGGTTTCCAAGTAGATTATGATGTTGCGAATTGATATCCATTGTTTGGGAGCCATGATATGATCCTTCAGATCATATCATATCTTGTTTTTTGTTGTTTTTCAGTGTCAGACCCGTGTGGAACACTCAGTAGCTTAACCTGTAGTTATGCTTGTAAATTCTCGGGAAGTACAGCGTCCTGTTATTGTAAATCAGGTTATGAACTAGATACTGACAACAAGACTTGTAAAGGTAATTTATTGACAGAACGAATAAAAGGAACAAACGTCTAGTAAATAAATTATAATGCTACTACGGTAGTCTGCCCGTTATCAGGTGTACTGAGATACCAAAATACTAATGTTTCCCCTCCAAGAGAGGCCACCCCTCATATAAGGCCACTTTTTAATTACAGAACTGAGATACCAACATACTAATTTTTCCCCTCCAAGAGAGGCCACCCCTCATATAAGGCCACTTTTTAATTACAGAACTGAGATACCAACATACTAAGTTGTCCCCTTCAAGAGAAGCCACCCCTCATATAAGGCCACTTTTTAATTACAGAACTGAGATACCAACATACTAAGTTGTCCCCTTCAAGAGAAGCCACCCCTCATATAAGGCCACTTTTTAATTACAGAACTGAGATACCAACATACTAAGTTGTCCCCTTCAAGAGAAGCCACCCCTCATATAAGGCCACTTTTTAATTACAGAACTGAGATACCAACATACTAAGTTGTCCCCTTCAAGAGAAGCCACCCCTCATATAAGGCCACTTTTTAATTACAGAACTGAGATACCAACATACTAAGTTGTCCCCTTCAAGAGAAGCCACCCCTCATATAAGGCCACTTTTTAATTACAGAACTGAGATACCAACATACTAAGTTGTCCCCTTCAAGAGAAGCCACCCCTCATATAAGGCCACTTTTTAATTACAGAACTGAGATACCAACATACTAAGTTGTCCCCTTCAAGAGAAGCCACCCCTCATATAAGGCCACTTTTTAATTACAGAACTGAGATACCAACATACTAAGTTGTCCCCTTCAAGAGAAGCCACCCCTCATATAAGGCCACTTTTTAATTACAGAACTGAGATACCAACATACTAAGTTGTCCCCTTCAAGAGAAGCCACCCCTCATATAAGGCCACTTTTTAATTACAGAACTGAGATACCAACATACTAAGTTGTCCCCTTCAAGAGAAGCCACCCCTCATATAAGGCCACTTTTTAATTACAGAACTGAGATACCAACATACTAAGTTGTCCCCTTCAAGAGAAGCCACCCCTCATATAAGGCCACTTTTTAATTACAGAACTGAGATACCAACATACTAAGTTGTCCCCTTCAAGAGAAGCCACCCCTCATATAAGGCCACTTTTTAATTACAGAACTGAGATACCAACATACTAAGTTGTCCCCTTCAAGAGAAGCCACCCCTCATATAAGGCCACTTTTTAATTACAGAACTGAGATACCAACATACTAAGTTGTCCCCTTCAAGAGAAGCCACCCCTCATATAAGGCCACTTTTTAATTACAGAACTGAGATACCAACATACTAAGTTGTCCCCTTCAAGAGAAGCCACCCCTCATATAAGGCCACTTTTTAATTACAGAACTGAGATACCAACATACTAAGTTGTCCCCTTCAAGAGAAGCCACCCCTCATATAAGGCCACTTTTTAATTACAGAACTGAGATACCAACATACTAAGTTGTCCCCTTCAAGAGAAGCCACCCCTCATATAAGGCCACTTTTTAATTACAGAACTGAGATACCAACATACTAAGTTGTCCCCTTCAAGAGAAGCCACCCCTCATATAAGGCCACTTTTTAATTACAGAACTGAGATACCAACATACTAAGTTGTCCCCTTCAAGAGAAGCCACCCCTCATATAAGGCCACTTTTTAATTACAGAACTGAGATACCAACATACTAAGTTGTCCCCTTCAAGAGAAGCCACCCCTCATATAAGGCCACTTTTTAATTACAGAACTGAGATACCAACATACTAAGTTGTCCCCTTCAAGAGAAGCCACCCCTCATATAAGGCCACTTTTTAATTACAGAACTGAGATACCAACATACTAAGTTGTCCCCTTCAAGAGAAGCCACCCCTCATATAAGGCCACTTTTTAATTACAGAACTGAGATACCAACATACTAAGTTGTCCCCTTCAAGAGAAGCCACCCCTCATATAAGGCCACTTTTTAATTACAGAACTGAGATACCAACATACTAAGTTGTCCCCTTCAAGAGAAGCCACCCCTCATATAAGGCCACTTTTTAATTACAGAACTGAGATACCAACATACTAAGTTGTCCCCTTCAAGAGAAGCCACCCCTCATATAAGGCCACTTTTTAATTACAGAACTGAGATACCAACATACTAAGTTGTCCCCTTCAAGAGAAGCCACCCCTCATATAAGGCCACTTTTTAATTACAGAACTGAGATACCAACATACTAAGTTGTCCCCTTCAAGAGAAGCCACCCCTCATATAAGGCCACTTTTTAATTACAGAACTGAGATACCAACATACTAAGTTGTCCCCTTCAAGAGAAGCCACCCCTCATATAAGGCCACTTTTTAATTACAGAACTGAGATACCAACATACTAAGTTGTCCCCTTCAAGAGAAGCCACCCCTCATATAAGGCCACTTTTTAATTACAGAAGTTGTAGCCATATAAAAGGTAATGGCTACTGTAATAACATTAATTACTTTGATGTTATAAAATGATAAAATTTTACTTGTATTAAATTATGAAAATTTTTAGAATAGCCTTGAATTAATCAATTGGTCAATATTATAACTTTATGAATACATGAAATTCGCAAATTAATATATAAAATACAACTGGACCAACATTGCGGTATTTAAATCTCCCATTTATAAGTACATGGGAACACTTTTTAGCTCACCTTGCCAAAGACAATGTGAGCTTTTGCCATCACTTGGCATCCGTCGTCCGTTAACTTTTCACATTTTTATCTTCTCCTCTGAAACCCCTCAGCCAAATGAACTGAAACTTGGTAGGAAGCATCTATTGAAGGTCCTCTATAAAGATTGCTTATTTCGTCCCGATCCATAAACAAACATGGCCACCACAGGCAATTCTTGTTTCTGATTGGCCTATTTTTAAAAATCTTCTCCTCTGAAACCGCTTGACCAAATAAACCGAAACTTGATAGGAAGCCTCTATGGAAGGTCCTCTATCAATATTGCTCATTTCGTCCCGATCCATTAACAAACATGGCCGCCACAGACAATTCTTGTTTCTGATAGGATACATCTATGGGGGGTCCTCTATACAGGGTCCTCTATACAGGGTTCGTACAAGAACTTGAAAACGAAAGTAGCAAAATCAAGGACTTGAAAGTATTTGAATTCCAATAAAGGTGTTTAAAAACCCTTGAAAACTACTTTTTTCATTTGAACAATTATATTCCCGCGAAATAAGTGCATGTTAACAGTAATTTTCGATCTCCAAGACATTGAATCGATGTCAACAACCTCAGTTACTCGTGGAAATATAAATAGACCTTCCTGTATCACTACGTGCTATTTGTGGAAAATCACACTATTTGTATAAAACAGTGGTTTCCGGAATTTTACCGCTCAAATCCAAAATACGCATTAATGTAATCCCATCACCTGGCTTCAAGCTTGTCATTTTAATTGGTTTCCACGACGATTCATGGATTTTCCTGAGCGTATTTCTTAATGGGCATAACATCAAACGTGTGAAAATGTAAATTCCTGAACAAATGACTAGAGCAGCCACAATACCATGCCTGGCTTAGAAATAGCCCAGATATTCATAAAGCACACTGCAAATGCTGCAACAAAAGTTTTGACATTTCCTCCATGGGAGAATCGGCCCTCCAAAGTCATATGAAAGGTATTTTTATATCTTTATTTCTGCCATGTGTGAAAGAATCTGAAAGGGTGAGTTAAAACAGTTTTCCTGACTGGGTACAGTCATTTTCACTTGAAGAAAGGTAAGGTTAAACAAGGTTTTATATTTGAAAATGCTCAGAAAAAGGTGCTTGAAAGCTATAATCTTTGTCCTGGAAAGTCCTTGAAAAGTCCTTGATTTTGCTCAACAAAAAAGTGTATGAACCCTGTCTATAAAGATTATTCATTTTGTCCCGATCCATTAACAAACATGGCCACCACAGGCAATTCTTGTTTCTGATTGGTTGATTTCTAAAAGTCTTCTCCTCTGAAACCGCTTGGTCAAATGATCCGAAACGTGGTAGGAAGCATCTATGGAAGGTCCCCTATAAAGATTGGTCAATCTGTTCCGATCCGTTAACAAACACGGCCACCACAGGTGATTCTTGTTTCTGATTGGCTGATTTTTTAGATTCTTCCCCACTTAAACCATTTGGCCAAATGTACCGAAATTTGTTAGGAAGCATCTATGGAAAGTCCTCTGTTGCGATTGCTCATTTCATTTCGATCCCTTAACAAATATGGGCGCAACAGGCAATTCTTGTTTTAGATTGGTTGATTTCTAAAAGTCTTCTTCCTTGAAACTGCTTTACCAAAATGAACCGAAATTTGGTGGGAAGCACCTATGGAAGGTTCTGTATTAAGTTTCCTCAAAGCAGAATGACAGGTGAGCGACACAGTCTCAGCCCACTGAGCCTCTAGTTAAATGAAAATATTTTTTGTTTTTTGGGTTTTTTCCCTGACAACAATTTGTATTTAAATAATTTAACTTCACATTTTCATCTTTTGATTTGGATTTACAGTGAAATCTGTCTAAAAACCAGAATCTTGTGTAAACCAAATCAAGGAAGACAATTTTTGTTAATTTAACCTGTGTAAACCAAACCCCTGTCTATTATGAACAGAAAAGGTTGTCCCAAGGATCGGTTTAAGCTGGTTTAACTGTATGGGAATTTATATAATTCTAATTACATTAAATAAAATGTGATAGGAGTACCAGCTGTATATCTGTCAGTGACAGTACCTATATAGTCAGTGACAGTACCTATATAGCAAAATGTATCCATTGCAATATTATGACTTGCTCAAATAGAACAAGTGCATGATAAAATATTTTATTTCATTCTATTTTTAGATATTGATGAATGTACAGCTTATGATACAAATTTGTGTTCTATAAAAAGCACCTGTACTAATATAGCTGGTAGTTTCCAGTGTAGCTGTCCTACAGGAAAATTCCTGGAGAATGACCAGAGAACATGTACTGGTATGTATCCAGTTCTAAGTCATTTAATTTCATTTGGAGTGTAACATAGCTAAAAGCTTCTTCTACTTTCACTTTCAAAACATAGCTGAACATGTATGTACATGATGTAAATGATGGGGGGAAAAAAGAATAAAGAAAGACAGAGATGTCTTTACTAAAACCTCTTTCAATAAAGTAATATTTATGTTAAAATCATCATTTCTAAATTAAATAAATTTATCCTAGAAAAAAAACCCAACCCCACCCCATTAATGAATGAAATTATGGCAAACAAGTTTTTAGACAGTGATGGTCAATAATTCCACCAATATCTAATTGATGGCTGCATCTCTTTTTGTTGTGTTATTTTATTCAAATACTTCCCCTACAACGACTAGTTAAAAAACCATACAGAATTGGAATAGATATTTGGAATTTAAATAATAACACCCAGATTTTACCATTAAAGTACCAGGGTGATGAAGTGATGCTTACACAATCCACAACCCAATATTGACTCCGTTTTCCAGAAAAATTTTGTATAATTATATAATTGCGCAACTGTCTGTACAGAAGGGGTTGAAAACCACAAAATCATACTGTTAATACAAAATGTAATTTGGAAATATTGTAAAAACTTTTGAGACAATCATTAAAAAATTTAGTTTCTTTAATACAGAAATATTTATTTATACCTGAATAAAATTATATCATTTCAGACTGTGATCAGTTTCACTGGGGCGATAGTTGTATCAATGCTTGTGATTGTGGCCCCGGGGCCAGTAGTTGTAATCCTGTGACTGGGTGTGTCTGTATGTCTGGTTGGCAGGGCAATAAGTGTGATGATGATATTGATGAGTGTAACGTCAACAACACATGCGACACTGCAAATAATCAGAAATGTGTCAACACAGCTGGTTCATATATATGTCAGTGTGTGACTGGTTACCAGAATGAATCTGGTACCTGTACAAGTAAGTGTTCACTGGTGGTTTCCATGGTAATTGATTTTATAGATCTTTTACCAATTTAACATCTTTATTGAAAAACTACATTTTTAAAGGAAAACTGTAAATACCAGTACCTTATCCTGGCCTCCTGAAATATTAATAGCTTGTTATGAAAAAGTGTTACTCATTTTGATAGCATAGTAATTTGTTCTTTGTATGCTTTTTTTTTTATATGTAAAATATGATACAAGTTTTCGTTTTTGATTTCAGAATTTCTGGTAAAAAAAGATAAAAACATTTTAGCAATCTGTACGCTGTCTTTCTTTTGAAATATACAAATTATGTATTTATATATATATGTAAGAGTTCATTTTGAATATTATACTTTTCCTGTAAATTTTAACTCTGACACTCATATTTTAAAAAGTAGTAATAAGCAACAACAAACCAAATAATGATCGATGGCATCAGTACTATTTCAACAACAAACCAAATAATGATCGATGACATCAGTACTATTTCAACAACAAAACAAATAATGATCGATGGCATCAGTACTATTTCAACAACAAAACAAATAATGATCAATGGCATCAGTACTATTTCAACAACAAAACAAATAATGATCGATGACATCGGTACTATTTCAACAACAAAACAAATAATGATCGATGGCATCAGTACTATTTCAACAACAAAACAAATAATGATCGATGACATCGGTACTATTTCAACAACAAAACAAATAATGATCGATGGCATCAGTACTATTTCAACAACAAAACAAATAATGATCGATGGCATCAGTACTATTTCAACAACAAAACAAATAATGATCGATGGCATCGGTACTATTTCAACAACAAAACAAATAATGATCGATGGCATCAGTACTATTTCAACAACAAAACAAATAATGATCGATGACATCGGTACTATTTCAACAACAAAACAAATAATGATCGATGGCATCAGTACTATTTCAACAACAAAACAAATAATGATCGATGGCATCAGTACTATTTCAACAACAAAACAAATAATGATCGATGGCATCAGTACTATTTCAACAACAAAACAAATAGTGATCGATGGCATCAGTACTATTTCAACAACAAAACAAATAATGATCGATGGCATCAGTACTATTTCAACAACAAAACAAATAATGATCGATGGCATCAGTACTATTTCAACAACAAAACAAATAATGATCGATGGCATCAGTACTATTTCAACAACAAAGCAAATAATGATCGATGGCATCGGTACTATTTCAACAACAAAACAAATAATGATCGATGGCATCGGTACTATTTCAACAACAAAACAAATAATGATCGATGGCATCAGTACTATTTCAACAACAAAGCAAATAATGATCGATGGCATCAGTACTATTTCAACAACAAAACAAATAATGATCGATGGCATCAGTACTATTTCAACAACAAAGCAAATAATGATCGATGGCATCGGTGCTATTTCAACAACAAAACAAATAATGATCGATGGCATCAGTACTATTTCAACAACAAAACAAATAATGATCGATGGCATCAGTACTATTTCAACATTAAAACATAAAAAAGCAAATAACAGAAACATAAATATTTTCAACATCTGTTTTCAGATATTGATGAATGTGGGACAATTAGCCCATGTGATCAACTTTGTACAGACACACCAGGCAGTTATACATGTGCTTGCCGAACTGGATTCACAATGGATGCCAACCAAAAATGTCAAGGTAAAAATTCATTATAATTTCTGCTTTCCCATTAGTAAGAATGGCAGACTAAAGATGGTTTGGCACAGAATTAGGATAATGTGTTCCATTAAAACAGCATATCTACCTTACTATCACTGAAAATCCAGCTCAACAATTTGGTCACAGACATATACAATGTAGTAATTATCATCATCTCAAAACAAATCACCATGATATATTGAGTAATTTCTCACTAATCGTTAAAACCAACAATCACTTGCTTTGTCACCACAGTATTCCCCCTTTTATAAGGTCACTCTCACTAAAAGTCAACCCTGTTGTTAGGTCAGATTTCAGATGCATTTAGATAGTAAAATACTACCAAATTGTCCCCCTCAAGAGAGGACAACCCTCTTATCAGGTCACTTCTTCATTTCAAAAGGGATGGCCTTGCTGGATTTCCATGTTATGACATTTATGGAAACATTGTGTAAATTGTTTTCTCTTTACAAAAGTCAAAGTCAATAGGTGGTTGCCTTAAGTATTTTACTGGAACAAATTATATATCAAGAAATAAAATTTCTTTGTTTAATGGAACAGCCGTAAAATCCGTTTGTGGAGGACTGCCCATTTAAGAAAATATGATTTTTCAAACATAGTTCAGACAAATATTTCATTACGATTCAAAGAAAAATGATTAATTTCTATTTTTATTACATTAATTGCTGGCTTACATGATCAAATAGTGAAAAATACTAGAAAACACCGATAGAACATCTTGCATGTGCTAAAACTAATTGTGCTATTTAGATAATAGTTGTATTTGCAAAGCAAAAGTGGCACGCCATATTAGAATTCTATTTATAGATATCAATGAGTCAGATGTTAATTGTTATATTTACTGTATCAGCTGCCATTTTGCTCTATTTTTAGATATCAACGAATGTGACTCGTCACTAAGCAAGTGTGATCAGAACTGTATTAATACACTAGGAAGCTACAAGTGTTATTGTAATGATGGGTACCAGTTGGAAAAATCAGATCTAAGAACTTGTACTGGTATGTCTATTGTGGTTATATACAGTCCAGTCCTTTTACAGTGTCCTCTGTCTATACTGAACCCTGAATAAACAGCAATACTGTATGAACCAAATTGTAATAATAATAATAGTCTTTATTCGTAAGCAATACAGCTCATAGAATATAATTCAATTACAAAATGATAGAACATCAGTGAAAGACACAAATTAATTAAATAAACAACAATACAATATACATTATGAAGCATACATAGGAAAACAGCAGTTTAAATAAAGTTCTAATGTAGAAAATCTTTGTTAATTTAACCTGTATAAACCAAACATATGTCTATTCTGAACACAATATTGGTCCCAAGTTCCATCAGAAAAATGTGTTCTATTGAACAGATTATTTATCACTATCAATATTGAGTAGACATGTATATCAAGTCTGGTTATATTGAAATGTGAGGGCCCGGGTGGCTCAATGTGATAAAGTTTGTCAGTGACTTGCGACAGGTCGGTGGTTTTCTCTGGGTACTCTATTTTCTTTCACCAATAAAATTGACCGCCACAATATAACTGAAATATTGTTGAAAGTGGTGTTAAACACCATAAACCTAAATCTAAAACGCAAATGATTTGAAAATGAAAAATAAACAGTTATAGGTAAACCTGGATATTAGGGACACTGATGTGAACCTGAAAATGTGACCTTTATAAGCAGTTGTCCTTGATGTACAGGATCAAATTGTATGTGCTATTCATTAAATGGAGAAAACAAAACTGCCCTTTATAGACAGTGATTCGTATGTGCTATTCATTAAATGGAGAAAATAAAATTATCCTTTATAGACAGTGATTTATATCCCTTAAGACAGGTTTGAGTGTTAAAATATATGAAGGTTATGTTGATATTTAAATGAAGATATCTCTTTCAGATGTAGGTAACCTTATCAATCAATCAATCGATCATATTTATTTACTTGATTTTATCAAACTTTTTTTCAGAATGTGGTTCTAACAAATATGGTGCAAAATGTGTTGAGACTTGTCTATGTGATATGGCTAAAACTTCTGATTGTAATAACTTAAATGGAAACTGTACATGTAAAACAGGGTGGCAGGGTGATACGTGTGTAGAGGATGTAAACGAATGTACTATTAATCTTACTATCTGTAGCGCTGTTTCTAATTCTCAGTGTAACAATCTGAATGGCAGTTACGAATGTAATTGTGTTACTGGGTACCAGAAACTTGCAAATGGAAACTGTCAAGGTAGGTTGCTATTACATTTGTTTGTTTTTGATGCTACTTTCAACAATATTTCAGATATATTGTGGCAGTCAGTTTTATTGGTGGAAGAAACCGGAGGACCCAGAGAAAACCACCGACCTGTCGAAAGTCACTGACAAACATTATCACATGATGTTGTACACCTCCTCCTGATCGGGATTCAAATTCACAACATCAGTTGTGATATGCACTGATTGCATAAATCCATACGATCACGGCCACGACAGCCCTTGGGATTATGTGTGCTTAATGCCACTTTGAACAATTTAATGTGAAGTTCAGCATTATTGGTGGATGACACGGAGAAAATCTACTACATGCAGCAAGTAACTGACAAACTTCATCACATAAAGTTTTATCAACTTCACCTGACCATGGACAGAAATGGACACTCACAATGTCAATGGTGATAGGCACTGATTAACATAGACAGGTGTAAATCTAATTATTACATGTCTGTAATTTAGGTTGCATATGATTGGCTTAAAACTGATTATGAGGTTTTGAGTACTTTCGATATCAACCTCTCGGCTAAAAATAGATCCTGGCAGGTGTCCGGAAAGTGATATCACCCTCGCAAGGTATATAAATAGATCGGGAAAACTAGACTCTTGTCATCCTATGAAATTCGTTCTTTCGTTCTTCAATAACCAATGAGATTGCGTTTAACATTTGTTTTTTGGCTGAATCATAAACAAACGCTCCAAAATTGCGATATTTCATTGGTATGACAATGAATTTGTAAGTAGATAACAATAAAACCTGTTCATGAAATAAAACAATCATTTACTTTGGAATAGGTTGCTATCTGGTTTATCAACCTTTAAAAACGTATATTTCACCTCGCCTGCGGCCCAGTGAATATTATATGTTTTCAGGTTGATAAATCCAGATAGCAACCTATTCCAAAATCAATAATTGTATACTATCATATGATCATTACCATGACAACCATGTTGTAAAGTGTTAATTATTAGTTTGCAAGTTTCCAAAATGGCCGTTATTATGCATTCATTTTGTGATTTGATAAATTGTTAAAAAAATTAAATCTAATTTTTTGTTCAGAATGTCAGCATATAATGTTCAGATTAATTATGTTGCCATGGTAACATCTTGCCATACAATTTTTTTTTTCATTTTCAGAATGTGGAGCTACAAACTATGGCGACAGTTGTTCTAAGAGTTGTTCCTGTATTACAGCTAATACTGCAGACTGTAACAACACTAATGGTGATTGTTCATGTAAGACGGGATGGAATGGAACGATTTGTGACGTCAATATTGATGAATGTTTAGACAGCACGATCTGTGATGGTATACCTGATTCTACATGTCAGGATTCCATGGGATCATACGATTGTGTCTGTAACACTGGATACAAGAAAAACTCATCAAATTTGTGTGAAAGTAAGACACAATTTTGCTTATTCAATCAAACCTGCCCATGCGGACACCTCTATTAAGCACACACCTGTATTAAAAGGTCACCTTTTTCCCTGTCATAGAAAATTTCCTATGAATTGAACCTCGTTTAAGTGATCTCTTAATACAGGTTTGACTGTATATCTGGTGGCAAGATGTTGTACGATTTTATCATCCATTCAAACTTATTTTCCACATGATCAATCTTGCTAAAATATCATGTCATATTCCAATAGGGCAGTCGTAGCCGTGATGGTATGGTAGTTGGATTTACAACTACCTATGCAATCGGTGCCTATCACCACTGATGTTGTGAGTTCGAATCCCTCTAATGGCGAGGTGTACAACATTATGAGATAAAGTTTATCAGTGACTTGTGACAGGACGGCAGTTTTCTCTGTGTCCTCCGGTTTCCTCCACCAATAAAACTGACCGTCATGATATAACTGAAATATTGTTGAAAGTGGCATTAAACACCATAAACCAAAACCAAGCCAAAACTTCCATTACATCAAAATAAATAAAGAAAACTTGTCATTGATGGGGATCTAACATCATAGATTTCATTGATGGGGATCTAACATTATAGATTTCATTGGTGGGGATCTAACATCATAGATTTCATTGGTGGGGATCTAACATCATAGATTTCATTGATGGGGATCTAACATCATAGATTTCATTGGTGGGGATCTAACATCATAGATTTCATTGGTGGGGATCTAACATCATAGATTTCATTGGTCAACTAATCTACTCATTTAAGAAATATTTTATTCCTTACAGGACCAGCACTATAAAATAACGCTATTTTAACAATTTTATTTTTTTATTTTTTATTTTTTGAAGAAGCTGTAAATCGAAGAACGACAGAAATTTGCTATCAATGAATATGTCTTTTTTTTTTACCAATCCATGAAAATTGAAATTCATGAATAAAAATTTGTGTAACCTAAATATAAATTAACATATTTATTGTCACAATAGTAACTAATATAAACTTGTAGGTCATTATTATATTTTTCATCATGGTTTTTTTCTGATAATCATATGATGGCAATGTATATTTAGTAATAGCAACAACAACAGAAGCCACAACAGAAACAACAGAAATAACAACACAAACATCGACAGAAGCCACTACAGAAACAACAGAAATAACAACACAAACATCGACAGAAGCCACAACAGAAATAACAACACAAACATCGACAGAATCTACAACAGAAACAACAGAAATAACAACACAAACATCGACAGAAGCCACTACAGAAACAACAGAAATAACAACACAAACATCGACAGAATCTACAACAAGTACCGAAACCACAACTGGAGTCACAACTCAAAGTTCTACAGAGCAAACGGTCACGACACAAGAGGTCACGACCCAAAGTATTACAACACAAGGGGTTACAACACAAGGGGTCATGACTCAAGGAGTTACAACACAAGGGGTTACAACACAACGGGTCATGACTCAAGGAGTTACAACACAAGGGGTTACAACCCAAAGTGTTACAACACAAGGGGTCACGACCCGAGGAATTACAACACAAGGGATCACGACTCAAGGTGTTACAACACAGAAAGTTACTACCACTCAAGCAG
The DNA here is from genome assembly GCA_963383655.1 of Bathymodiolus septemdierum. Lineage (NCBI taxonomy): Eukaryota > Metazoa > Mollusca > Bivalvia > Mytilida > Modiolidae > Bathymodiolus > Bathymodiolus septemdierum. Next base: position 2,285,647 of record OY726529.1, on the reverse strand, counting down.
ACACAACCACAAGTGAAGGTATAACCTTTGACCCTTGTATCATATCTCCTCCTCAAGTTTTTATATCTGTGTGTTATTTTTATTCAATAAAGATATTTTCTGAGATCAGGGATTGTGGTATATATATCCTGGTGTTATGGGTTCTCAATAACATAACAAACTTGTTTATCCACTTTCCTGTATGCACAATAAAAAACCTATAATTTTGTTTACATTATTTTATCATATGTTTTTCTTCATTTACATACTATCCCTATATATACCCAATAATATTTCACTCCAGATCGATGATTTTCATATGTGCTAATTTCTGACATTTTGTGTACTACGTCATCTGTTCTCGATAAGTGTGCATTTGTATGTATGGAGGGCATTTTGCACAGCTATATTTCCCGTTATACATGACTTACATGTACATGACCTTCATTTCAGTTCACCATCTATTTACATTGATAACCAGGATTTTCTGAGGGAAAATGGGGAAGTTGGTTTGGTTTTGGGAATAAGAGAAAGGCCGTAATCTTGGGGTAGAAGGAAACTATGTTTATTTACATTGACCTTAATACGTAACATGGTGATTTTTTTGCTTTGATCAAGTGAGGTGGTGTTCTGTAGGTAAAACTCAAGCAAACAGAAGACACATGTGATTTCGCTAAATCTGTCAAATTGCACATGCGCAAAACTATTGAGAATAGATTACTATCTATAGTAGATTTGCTAATATTGTGAACGAGATCTTTACTTTTTTCATGTTTTGTATGTCTTATCAGATGATTTTATCCCATATCCGTTCCGATATTAATTTTTCTGTTTGAAAAAAGGGGAGATAATCAAAATTTGTCATCTGGAAAAGCGTCACAGCTTGTGAGTGGCTTTTCTAGTGCATTTTTAATCAGAACACTCTAGTAGACTATAATTGTTATTCGAGCTTCACAGGGGATAAGGGTTCATATTCTTTGTCTGAAGATTCCAGCTTCACAGGGGATACAGGTTCATATTCCTTGTCTTAAGATTCCAGCTTCACAGGGGATACAGGTTCATATTCATTGTCTTAAGATTCCAGCTTCACAGGGGATACAGGTTCATATTCCTTGTCTTATGATTCCAGCTTCACAGGGGATACAGGTTCATATTCCTTGTCTTAAGATTCCAGCTTCACAGGGGATACAGGTTCATATTCCTTGTCTTATGATTCCAGCTTCACAGGGGATACAGGTTCATATTCCTTGTCTTAAGATTCCAGCTTCACAGGGGATACAGGTTCATATTCCTTGTCTTATGATTCCAGCTTCACAGGGGATACAGGTTCATATTCCTTGTCTGAAGATTCCAGCTTCACAAGGGATACAGGTTCATATTCCTTGTCTGAAGATTCCAAATAACATATAATATATGGTACATATGTGTATATTATTCTCTGGTAGCTAATTGTAGTACATAGTTATAAATAGTTATAATATTACTTCTGGGTGATCGGCATCATCAATTATTAAAAAAGTAGTCGCATACGACAATGTTGTAAACATATATTTATTACTTATTACGCCTAATATTTTTTTCCTTGGAATAATATATTAGAAACACCTCTATAAATATCTTTTTAAGAGCAATTATTCTGTTCTGTTTATTTTCTCGGGAATAAATATTATAAAATTTTTTTTTCATTGGAATATATATAATGTAATATATGTTATGGTGGAAATTCTATATTGTCGTCATCATAATATATTATGTCTATAATTGGCATAGCTCAGGAACGAGTTAAAGTAAAACTCTGGTTTAAAAAATATTTGAAATTGTTAAAGATTTGGCTGGGAAAATGAAATTCATTTGAGCATCAATTCAATGTGAGTGTATTCGTCACATTCACAAGTTTTACTATATGTTTAATATAAAATTACAAATACAGTAGTATTTTACTTTCTTAATGCATTTGAAATCTGCACTGATTAAAGGGGTGGCTTTGATGAGAATGGCCTTATAAAGGGAGACAACTGTATCTGTCTATTTTATTTTAATTCTTATACAGGTGAATACTTTGTAAGAGTTGTTCTAACACTTGATATGACAGTTACATTCAACCTGACCAATACAAATACACAGAATTATACAAATTTGTTCAACAAAACCAGTAGTGCTGTAAGTTCATATATATTTAATTAGAAAAATAAGGATTTTAGAAATGTTGTATCCCTGTGTTAGTGGAACATACTGTTAGTACTGTTGTCAACGTATACTTGTTCCTATGGGTAATTTATTGATGATTGATTTTTGGTGTTTAATGCCACTTTCAGCAATATTTCAGATATTTCCTGGCGACCAGTTTCAGTGGTCGAAGAAGCCGGAGTGCTCGGGAGAGAACCACCAACCATGGGCAAGCAACTGGTAAACTATATCACTTGCGGCTGCGAGTTGAATGCACCCTTTTTTAGCTCACCTTGCCAAAGGCAAAGTGAGCTTTTGCCATCAATTGGCATCCGTCATCTGTCATCCGTTAACCTTTCGCATTTTAACCTTCTCCTCTGAAACCTCTCAGCCAAATGAACTGAAACTTGGTAGGAAGCATCTATGGAAGGTCCTCTCTAAAGATTGCTCACTTTGTCCCAATCTATTAGCAAATATGGCCGCCACAGACAATTCTTGTTTCTGATTGGCCGATTTTTAAAAATCTTCTCCGAAACCGTTTGGCCAAATGAACGGATACTTGGTAGGAAGCATCTATGGAAGGTCTTCTATAAAGATTGCTCATTTCCAGGGTTCTCAAAATGTGCTGGCGACCGGCAATTTCGCCGGCTACTTCTGTTTGAGCGCCGTCTACAAATTTGTCAAAAATAAAAATAGAAGTTGGTAAAACTGAAATGATATCAAGATATTTACTTTTTTCTCGTTCTCTGTTATAATTTCATTCCACCTTTAAAAACAACAGATCGCTCTTGATCTTTTTGAACCGTCTCTTTGAACCAGTGTAACCTATGACTGCAAAACGTTTTGTTGATTGCGGATTTTGATTCGGAGTCATCCCGAAATTGGAATGTATTAGAAGTTACCGATTTCCAGTAATGAATAAAAAACCATGATGCTTTTCCCAGTGTAGAGAACTTTGTTGCTTCATAAACATTCATATTGAACCTGCTTGTACAGCATTAATATATAGGCTACATACTAAGAGATACAATGAATTAGAAAAGAAACAGACGATGTTACGAAAGAACAATTTATAATCACACGGTGAAAGACGTGATGGGTTTGATGTGTCTTGTGCCTGAACTGAGGAGCTCTTGCTCACACTTATTATACCCCCCCGCAAGCAAAGTTTGGGGGGGTATATAGGAATCATCCCGTCCGTCCATGTACCTTGTAAGCGCAACTCCTCCTAAACGGCTTATTGGATTTTTATGAAACTTTACACATTTGTAGTACACTACCTACAGATGTGCATGAGGGAATATGGATGCTGTCCAAAATTTAAACGGGGTGATAATTCAACTTATACTTTCACGAAAAGGGGGGGGGGGGCATGTACCTTGTAAGCACAACTCCTACTAGACTGCTTATTGAATTTTTATGAAACTTTACACAGTTGTAGTACACAACCTGCAGATGTGCATGAATGAATACTGTTGCTGTCTAAAACTTAGAAGAGGAGATAATTCAACTTATACTTTCACGAAAAGGGGGGTCATGTACTTTGTAAGCGCAACTCCTCCTAAACGACTAATTGGATTTTTGTGAAACTTTACACAGTTGTAGTACACTACCTGCAGATGTGCATGAAGAAATATGGTCGTTGTCCAAAATTTGGAAAGGGAGATAATTGAACTTGTACTTTCACGAAAAGAAGGAGGGCATGTACCTTGTAAGCGCAACTCCTCCTAAGCAGCTTATTGGATTTTTATGAAACTTTACACAGTTGTAGTACACTATCTGCAGATGTGCATGAAGGAATATGGTTGCTGTCCAAAATTTGGAAGGGGGGATAATTCAACTTATACTCTGAAATACGTTCTGTATGGAGAGATGGGCTTGTAAGCGCAACTCCTCCTAAGCGGTTCTTTTTTCATAGGTAACTTGCTAATATACCTGTATTCCAAAGTTTGAACATCATAGTATTGCAAGCGAGAGGTATCACTCAGTGAGGTCACTCACAGTTCTAGTTTTTACAGTTTTACTGCTGACTGTATATACTGACTTTTACTATATATCGTGGTGGATACTGTGATACCGATATATATATTTTATATGTGATATTTTATGGTGGAGGTGATTCAGTGATATAACTTTGCGTGTGATTTTACCTTTTACTCCTTACGGAGGTGTGCCTATATTGGCAGAATATGATTACAGATTACAGATGCCAAGATGTTATCCTAACATCTACAGGTGTATTCAGTGTTTGCCATGGCATTGTCAGTCAGTTCTAATTTTGTAGCATTTTGACTGCAGCTTGGATTTCTTCAATTTCTCTTTGAGAGGAACAAAAATTCACCCTAAAAAACCTGCATTTTTGAGACCAATTAAAAGCTTCATTTTCCTCAAATATATGCCCAGATTGCATCTCCTGCCATCTAGAATTTTAAAATTTTCCGGACCCTCTGCCTACCAAGAGGGGGGACAACCCCCTCTCACCTCTCATGCCTACGGCACTCTGGGACATGCCTGTGCAGTCTCCATCAACTTCCAAAAATTCTCCATCTACTTAAAAACTTTTTGAGAACCCTGCATTACATCCCGATCTGTTAACAAACATGGCCGCCACAGGCAATTCTTGTTTCTGATTGGTTCATTTCTAAAAAAAACCTTCTCCATTGTAGTAAACTGTTAAAAGGGAGATAACTCTTGCATTAAACTGTTAATCAAAAGATGACTCTTGCCATTATCTCCCTTAGAAATTAACTAATGCTGATATAGTGTAACATGTTTATACTATATATTACATGTAGGTATTCACATTTTAATATTCTTTTTAGCTCACCTTGCCAAAGACAATGTGGGCTTTTGGCATCACTTGGCGTCCGTCTTTTGTTGTCTGTCATCTGTTAACTTTTCACATTTGAATCTTCTCCTCTTAAATTAAAACCATCAGCCAAATGAACTGAAACTTAGTAGGAAGCATATATGGAAGATCCTCTCTAAAGAGTGCACATTTTGTTATGATCCATTACCAAACATGGCCCTCCACAGTCAATTCTTGTTTCTGATTGGCCAATTTTTAAGAATCTCCTCCTCTGAAACCGCTTGGCCAAAATTACCGAAACAGGGGAGTAAGCATCTATGTAATGTCCTCTATAAAGATTGCTCATTTCGGCCCGATAGGTTGACAAACATGGCCACCACAGGCAATTCTTGTTTCTGATTGGTCGATATCTAAAAAATCTTCTCTTCTCAAACTGCCTAGCTAAATGAACCGAAACTTGGTAGGAAGCATCTACATGTATGGAAGGTTGTGTATTAAGTTTCCTCAAAGCAGAATGAAAAGTGAGCGAGACGGGCTTAGTGCACTGAGCCTCTAGTTGAATTTATTGAAAACAGCTCCATAATATATTAAATATTCTATTCTGTTAATTCAGTCAGGAATAAATATTGTAATATGTCTTCCAGTCAAAGCAAATACCATATTTGTGGTGTAATGGGTAGTGTACTCCCTTCGTGTGTGATAGATCATGTGTTCAAGACCTGGTCGTATGGTGTAATGGTTAGTGTGCTCCCTTCGAGTGTGATAGATCATGGGTTCAAGACCTGGTCATGTGGTGTAATAGTCAGTGTGCTCCCTTCGTGTGTGATAGATCATGTGTTCAAGACCTGGTCGTGTGGTGTAATGGTTAGTGTGCTCCCTTCGTGTGTGATAGATCATGTGTTCAAGACCTGGTCGTGTGGTGTATTGGTTAGTGTGCTCCCTTCGAGTGTGATAGATCATGGGTTCAAGACCTGGTCGTGTGGTGTAATGGTCAGTGTGCTCCCTTCGTGTGTGATAGATCATGTGTTCAAGACCTGGTCGGGTGGTGTAATGGTTAGTGTGCTCCCTTCGTGTGTGATAGATCATGTGTTCAAGACCTGGTCGTGTGGTGTATTGGTTAGTGTGCTCCCTTCGAGTGTGATAGATCACATGTTCAAGACCTGGTCGTATGGTGTAATGGTTAGTGTGCTCCCTTCGTGTGTGATAGATCATGGGTTCAAGACCTGGTCATGTGGTGTAATGGTTAGTGTGCTCCCTTCGTGTGTGATAGATCATGGGTTCAAGACCTGGTCGTGTGGTGTAATGGTTAGTGTGCTCCCTTCGTGTGTGATAGATCATGTGTTCAAGACCTGGTCGTGTGGTGTAAGGGTCAGTGTGCTCCCTTCGTGTGTGATAGATCACATGTTCAAGACCTGGTCGTGTGGTGTAATGGTTAGTGTGCTCCCTTCGTGTGTGATAGATCACATGTTCAAGACCTGGTCGTGTGGTGTAATGGTTAGTGTGCTCCCTTCGTGTGTGATAGATCACATGTTCAAGACCTGGTCGTGTGGTGTAATGGTTAGTGTGCTCCCTTCATGTGTGATAGATCATGTGTTCAAGACCTAGTCGTGTGGTGTAATGGTTAGTGTGCTCCCTTCATGTGTGATAGATCATGTGTTCAAGACCTGGTCGTGTGGTGTAATGGTTAGTGTGCTCCCTTCATGTGTGATAGATCATGTGTTCAAGACCTGGTCGTGTGGTGTAATGGTTAGTGTGCTCCCTTCGTGTGTGATAGATCATGTGTTCAAGACCTGGTCGTATGGTGTAATGGTTAGTGTGCTCCCTTCGTGTGTGATAGATCATGTGTTCAAGACCTGGTCGTGTAGTGTAATGGTTAGTGTACTCCCTTCGTGTGTGATCGATCATGTGTTCAAGACCTGGTCGTGTGGTGTAATGGTTAGTGTGCTCCCTTCATGTGTGATAGATCACATGTTCAAGACCTGGTCGTGTGGTGTAATGGTTAGTGTGCTCCCTTCATGTGTGATAGATCATGTGTTCAAGACCTGGTCGTGTGGTGTAATGGTTAGTGTGCTCCCTTCGTGTGTGATAGATCATGTGTTCAAGACCTGGTCGTGTGGTGTAATGGTTAGTGTGCTCCCTTCGTGTGTGATAGATCATGTGTTCAAGACCTGGTTGTATGGTGTAATGGTTAGTGTGCTCCCTTCGTGTGTGATAGATCATGTGTTCAAGACCTGGTCGTGTGGTGTAATGGTTAGTGTGCTCCCTTCGTGTGTGATAGATCATGTGTTCAAGACCTGGTCGTGTGGTGTAATGGTTAGTGTACTCCCTTCGTGTGTGATAGATCATGTGTTCAAGACCTGGTCGTGTGGTGTAATGGTTAGTGTGCTCCCTTCGTGTGTGATAGATCATGTGTTCAAGACCTGGTCGTGTGGTGTAATGGCTAGTGTACTCCTTTCGTGTGTGATAGATCATGTGTTCAAGACCTGGTCGTGTGGTGTAATGGTTAGTGTGCTCCCTTCGTGTGTGATAGATCATGTGTTCAAGACCTGGTCGTGTGGTGTAATGGTTAGTGTGCTCCCTTCGTGTGTGATAGATCATGTGTTCAAGACCTGGTCGTGTGAAACCAAAGACAGTTAAATTGGTACTTGCTGCTTCTCTGCTAAACACACAACATTAGTGAGAAAGAGGATTGGTTGGCTTGGAATCAGGATAATGTGTCCAAGTGTGGTGAAATGTCTACCTGTACACTGTTGTTTTAGTGAGCTAGCACTGTAAAAATGTTGGTTTATTACAAAGCAAATATCTTTTATCATCTCACGATGATATAGAGCTGAAGAATTGCATTAAACAACAATCACTCACTCATTTTTCTGTTGTAAGAACCTGTTATACGTCAGTGTGGACTATGCACAATAAATTACTGTATTAAGTGAAAAATAAGAGTTTGAAGATACCAAAAGGTAATCAGAATCTGTAAATCAAAGAAGGACAGACACACAAGGGCTAAAAGAAAAAGGACAAAAGGACAAACAATGACCATCTACAAAACATTACACATAAAACTAAATATTGAGTAAGATGACCACTAAAAACTGAGGGTGAACTTACACGAGTAGTATCTTTGACTTATTAATCTTATTTTGTTGAAACCGCATCAGTGATGTAATGCTTAGCATGTTCACTTCGAGTGCAGTAGATCATGGGTTCAAGCCCCGATCGGATCAAACCAAAAACTATAAAATTGGTATTTGTTGCTTCTCCGCTAAGCACGCAGCATAAAGGAGAAAGAGCTGGTTGGCTGGGAATCGGGATAATATGTCCGAGTGGGGCGACATGTCTACCGCGGACTATTGCTTCAGTGAGCTAGCACTATGAAAATCCAACTAAACGTGTTGGTCTAGTACAATGCAGACTTCATCATCATCTCATTGATAATTAACTAACTTGTTCTTGCCATGATATAGCTGAAAATTGCTGAGTTGCATAAAACAGCAGTCACTCACAATCACTCACTTATTTTGTTGTATTTTTATTGTAGCTAACAAAGTACTATTCAAGCCAAGTATCTCTTCAATCAATTTTCATCAAGGTCATTCTGTACAGTATAAAGTAAGTTTATATTCAATCAGTGATAGTAATAAAGCATCAAGGTCATTCTGTACAGTATAAAGTAAGTTTATATTCAATCAGTGATAGTAATAAAGCATCAAGGTCATTCTGTACAGTATAAAGTAAGTTTATATTCAATCAGTGATAGTAATAAAGCATCAAGGTCATTCTGTACAGTATCAAGTAAGTTTATATTCAATCAGTGATAGTAATAAAGCATCAAGGTCATTCTGTACAGTATCAAGTAAGTTTATATTGAATCAGTGATAGTAATAAAGCATCAAGGTCATTCTGTACTGTATGAAGTAAGTTTATATTCAATCAGTGATAGTAATAAAGCATCAATGTCATTCTGTACAGTATCAAGTAAGTTTATATTCAATCAGTGATAGTAATAAAGCATCAAGGTCATTCTGTACAGCATAAAGTAAGTTTATATTCAATCAGTGATAGTAATAAAGCATCAAGGTCATTCTGTACAGTATAAAGTAAGTTTATATTCAATCAGTGAAAGTAATAAAGCATCAAGGTCATTCTGTACAGTATCAAGTAAGTTTATATTCAATCAGTGATAGTAATAAAGCATCAAGGTCATTCTGTACAGCATAAAGTAAGTTTATATTCAATCAGTGATAGTAATAAAGCATCAAGGTCATTCTGTACAGTATAAAGTAAGTTTATATTCAATCAGTGATAGTAATAAAGCATCAAGGTCATTCTGTACAGTATCAAGTAAGTTTATATTCAATCAGTGATAGTAATAAAGCATCAAGGTCATTCTGTACAGTATCAAGTAAGTTTATATTCAATCAGTGATAGTAATAAACCATCAAGGTAATTCTGTACAGCATAAAGTAAGTTTATATTCAATCAGTGATATTAATAAAGCATCAAGGTCATTCTGTACAGTATCACGTAAGTTTATATTCAATCAGTGAAAGTAATAAAGCATCAAGGTCATTCTGTACAGAATCAAGTAAGTTTATATTCAATCAGTGATAGTAATAAAGCATCAAGGTCATTCTGTACAGTATCAAGTAAGTTTATATTCAATCAGTGATAGTAATAAAGCATCAAGGTCATTCTGTACAGTATCAAGTAAGTTTATATTCAATCAGTGATAGTAATAAAGCATCAAGGTCATTCTGTACAGTATCAAGTAAGTTTATATTCAATCAGTGATAGTAATAAAGCATCAAGGTCATTCTGTACAGTATCAAGTAAGTTTATATTCAATCAGTGATAGTAATAAAGCATCAAGGTCTTTCTGTACAGCCTAAAGTAAGTTTATTTTCAATCAGTGATAGTAATAAAGCATCAAGGTCATTCTGTACAGTATCACGTAAGTTTATATTCAATCAGTGAAAGTAATAAAGCATCAAGGTCATTCTGTACAGAATCAAGTAAGTTTATATTCAATCAGTGATAGTAATAAAGCATCAAGGTCATTCTGTACAGTATCAAGTAAGTTTATATTCAATCAGTGATAGTAATAAAGCATCAAGGTCATTCTGTACAGTATCAAGTAAGTTTATATTCAATCAGTGATAGTAATAAAGCATCAAGGTCATTCTGTACAGTATCAAGTAAGTTTATATTCAATCAGTGATAGTAATAAAGCATCAAGGTCATTCTGTACAGTATAAAGTAAGTTTATATTCAATCAGTGATAGTAATAAAGCATCAAGGTCATTCTGTACAGTATCAAGTAAGTTTATATTCAATCAGTGATAGTAATAAAACATCAAGGTCATTCTGTACAGTATCAAGTAAGTGTATATTCAATCAGTGATAGTAATAAAGCATCAAGGTCATTCTGTACAGTATCAAGTAAGTTTATATTCAATCAGTGATAGTAATAAAGCATCAAGGTCATTCTGTACAGTATCAAGTAAGTTTATATTCAATCAGTGATAGTAATAAAGCATCAAGGTCATTCTGTACAGCATAAAGTAAGTTTATATTCAATCAGTGATAGTAATAAAGCATCAAGGTCATTCTGTACAGTATCAAGTAAGTTTATATTCAATCAGTGATAGTAGATATCAAATAGGAAAAGAAACTATGCAAATAGCAACCTCATGGACCCTTGTTTCAATGAGCTAGCAGTGTAAAAATCAAAGTGGACATCATCATCATCTCATCTATATGTAACTTGTTTTCAACGTAATATTGCTAAAGCATTGCTCTCTTGGTGTTAAACAACAATCTCTTAATCACAAGACCATATATGGACTTGATACAGGGGCTGTCGTGGTCGTGATCGTAGGGTAGTTGGATTTACAATTACCTGTTCAATCAGTGCCTATCACAACTACCATTGTGAGTTTGAGCCCCGTTCATGTCAAGGCGTGCTCGATGCAATATTATGTGATCAAGTTTGTCAGTGACTTGTGACAGGTCAATGGTTTTCTCCGGGTACTCCGGTTTCTCCCACCAATAAAACTGACCGCAACGATATAACTGAAATATTGTTGAAAGTGGCATTAAACACCACAAGCCAAACCAAACCTATGGCCTTGATACAATCAGGAGAGCCAACAGTATACAGATATTTTTCTCTTGTCTGTACTTGATACAATCAGGAGAGCCAACAGTATACAGATATTTTTCTCTTGTCTGTACTTGATACAATCAGGAGAGCCAACAGTATACAGATATTTTCCTCTTGTCTGTACTTGATACAATCAGGAGAGCCAACAGTATACAGATATTTTTCTCTTGTCTGTACTTGATACAATCAGGAGAGCCAACCGTATACAGATATTTTTCTCTTGTCTGTACTTGATACAGTCAGGAGAGCCAACAGTATACAGATATTTTTCTCTTGTCTGTACTTGATACAATCAGGAGAGCCAACAGTATACAGATATTTTCCTCTTGTCTGTACTTGATACAATCAGGAGAGCCAACAGTATACAGATATTTTTCTCTTGTCTGTACTTGATACAATCAGGAGAGCCAACAGTATACAGATATTTTTCTCTTGTCTGTACTTGATACAATCAGGAGAGCTAACAGTATACAGATATTTTCCTCTTGTCTGTTCTTGATACAATCAGGAGAGCTAACAGTATACAGATATTTTTCTCTTGTCTGTACTTGATACAATCAGGAGAGCCAACAGTATACAGATATTTTTCTCTTGTCTGTACTTGATACAATCAGGAGAGCTAACAGTATACAGATATTTTTCTCTTGTCTGTACTTGATACAATCAGGAGAGCTAACAGTATACAGATATTTTTCTCTTGTCTGTACTTGATACAATCAGGAGAGCTAACAGTATACAGATATTTTTCTCTTGTCTGTACTTGATACAATCAGGAGAGCTAACAGTATACAGATATTTTTCTCTTGTCTGTACTTGATACAATCAGGAGAGCTAACAGTATACAGATATTTTTCTCTTGTCTGTACTTGATACAATCAGGAGAGCTAACAGTATACAGATATTTTTCTCTTGTCTGTACTTGATACAATCAGGAGAGCTAACAGTATACAGATATTTTTCTCTTGTCTGTACTTTTTGTGATTCTTATTACAGGAATGGAAGTTTGATTGCCGAACATGATGTTGTGTCTAACCAGACTAATTCTCAACATAATGTTATAGCTGCCGCTAATAAATTAGTAAACGGTGGTGCTAAAGTAACGATTCTAGGAAAATCTATTGTAGCTTCATCCGCCTCTATTACAAGTGACGGAAAAACAGGTAAGTTGGTGACAGTATTTGTAATTTGTTGTGATATTGGACACACTGTATTTGCGGTAGACGATCGTCATGTCACATTTTGCGATGTCTGATGTGGTGTCACTTTTACTTCCTTGAAAACGTCTCAACGATAAATATTATAACTGATCAGAATACTTAAACTGACTGTTTCAAGTGTAATCTTAGTGATATATTTATTTTCCAATATATATTCTATTCAAATCACTTGTTTTACAATTACCTAAGCAGCCCAAGCTAGCTTAACTGACAGGTGCTTCTTAGTTACAAAGCTCATTTGTCCAGTTGGGAGCACATGAGGCAACAAAATACTCCCTTTTCTACAATTTGACTTGCAATGATTTATTTGTTCATACATGTAGTTTCAACGTCATTTAAATATATAATCTATATATTCATATTTTAACCTAAAAGTGGTCGTTGTGGCCATGATCGTATTGTAGTTGGATTTACAACTACCTATGCAACCAGTGCCTGTCACCACTGATGTTGTGAGTTCGAATCTTGATCAGGGCGAGGTGTACAACATGATGTGATAAAGTTTGTCAGTGACTTGTGACAAGTCGGTGGTTTTCTCCAGGTACTCCGGTTTCCTCCACCAATTAAACTGACCTCCACGATATAACTGAAATATTGTTGAAAGTGGTGTTAAACACCATCAAGCAAACAAAAAATATATATTCATATTTATTGGCTAAATATTGTTTTCTTTTATCCAACAAATTCTAAAAAAAAAAAAATTTTGATTCTAACAAGTATAGTATAAATGTGTTTTTTTTTGTAGCTGTTGTTAGCAAATCAACTACACCATGTAGTTCCTTTAATCAAGTAGTCACCTGTCCAACAAACCAAGGATGTGCTATAAATAGTACCAATAATGTCCCATATTGTGCGTAAGTAATTATTAAAATTTTTGTGAATATTTTTTAATGTGGGCTCGGTCATGATTCCTAGATTTCTGGCAAATTCTTCAATAGACCATTTACACATTTCTGTCTCGATTCTAACATTGCTCGTTTTTCAGATTTTTCATGAGAGTTACTTCCCTTTAATGCTGACAAACGTGTAAATTTCCTGCAAAGTTCAATGAAAATAATAAATATTTTTCTAATATTCTGTATAAAATTTAAATGTTGTAACAACTTGTGAATTTTTTATTTGATATGAAATTATCCTCTGATTTTCTGCAATGTCCAAATATCTTTAAATTTTATGAAAATTATGATCAAAATATTTGTCATTTCCATTACTCTTGCTTGGAACGGTAACCATTTCATCCTCCACAAGGAAAATAACTCATAATAAAAAATGTCAAAAAAAACATAATTTTAGAATCAAATCTGAAAGTGTAAATAGTCTAATAGATTGTATGATTTCTGGTAAATTATTAAATCAGAGTTATGAGATTTCTGGTCAATTACTAAATCAGAGTTATAAGATTTCTGGTAAATTATTAAATCAGAGTTATGAGATTTCTGGTCAATTACTAAATCAGAGTTATAAGATTTCTGGTAAATTATTAAATCAGAGTTATGAGATTTCTGGTAAATTACTAAATCAGAATTATAAGATTTCTGATAAATTATTAAATCAGAATTATAAGATTTCTGGTAAATTACTAAATCAGAATTATGAGATTTCTGGTAATTTACTAAATCAGAGTCATGAGATTTCTGGTAAATTACTAAATCAGAATTATGAGATTTCTGATAAATTACTAAATCAGAATTAAGAGATTTCTGGTAATTTACTAAATCAGAGTCATGAGATTTCTGGTAAATTACTAAATCAGAATTATGAGATTTCTGATAAATTACTAAATCAGAATTATGAGATTTCTGATAAATTACTAAATCAGAATTATGAGATTTTTGGTAAATTATTAAATCAGAGTCATGAGATTTCTGGTAAATTATTAAATCAGAGTTATGAGATTTCTGATAAATTTTTAAATCAGATTTGTGAGATTTCTGCTAAATTACTAAATCAGATTTATGAGATTTCTGGTAAATTATTAAATCAGAATTATGAGATTTCTGGTAAATTATTAAATCAGAGTTGTGAGATTTCTGGTAAATTACTAAATCAGAGTTGTGAGATTTCTGGTAAATTATTAAATCAGAGTTGTGAGATTTCTGGTAAATTACTAAATCAGAGTTGTGAGATTTCTGGTAAATTACTAAATCAAAGTTGTGAGATTTCTGGTAAATTACTAAATCAGATTTATGAGATTTCTGGAGAACTACTCAATCAGCACAACAAGATATCTGGCTTTGAGAATCAGGCCAAAATGGCCAACATTGCTGAAAAATCTTTAATATCATAACTTCTACATTTTAGCAGAAATTAGCAAATTATAAAAATCTTATTGAGCATTTTTAATGAAGACAGTTCTTTTTTACATTTTATTTGAACAATTATGCAGAATAATCATATATCAATATCTATCAATATCTGAAACAACACAACTAAATTGGTCCAAACTTGGTAAAGATGGTATTTGTTTGGGTTCTTGTTTAATATAATATTTGACAGCCTACACCAGTCTTGCAACAAGGATGTAATAAATAAAATTAGAATCCATCAGAAACCTATATGAATACCAAATCATCTATCACCTACATGTATTATATTGTTTAATGTTTTTCTTTCAGGCCATTGCAAAGTACTGGTACGTATTATGTTAATTGTGATTCTTTCAAAAAATTGGTTTAGGTTTTTGATGTTTAATGCCACTTTCAACAATATTTCAGTTATATCGTGGCGGTCAGTTTTATTGGTGGAGGAAACCGGAGGACCCGGAGAAAACCACCGACCTGTTACAAGTTACTAACACTTTATCACATAATGCTGTATCAAGTACACCTCACCTGAGTGGTATTCGAACTCACAACGTTAGTGGTGATAGGCACTGATTGCACAGGTAGTTCGAATGCCAACTACTATTCGACCACGATGGCTCCATATATTTCCTGAAAATTACGTAGATGTACTAAGATTTTCAGTTGACTGATTGAAAATATTCTCAAGGGAATAATTGTGGGAATTTGTCCTTAATACGGTAATGATACTAATGTAGTGAGTAAGAGAAAGTAGCAACAAATACTAATTTTATAATCTTTGGTTTGACCTTGACCTGACTAGAATTCAAAATCATGATCTACCGCACTGAAGGCGAGCACTTTAACCATTACACAAGCTTTTATAGTCTTTGTTTTGACCTTGACCTGACTAGAATTCAAAATCATGATCTACCGCACTGAAGGCAAGCACTTTAACCATTACACAAGCTTTTATAGTCTTTGTTTTGACCTTGACCTGACTAGAATTCAAAATCATGATCTACCGCACTGAAGGCAAGCACTTTAACCATTACACAAGTGATGTGGTTGAATTATTAATAGAATAGATTTTAAGTTTATTTTGTACAGGTTCTTACCAGGTTTCACCTAATAACCACAAATATTAAAAAACAACAGAACTACATAAAATATTATATAATAATGTCATCCATTAAATATTTTGCTTTGTTGTAACACAACCAACCTTTAAAAAATGACTGTACTCAAATATGTTTTATCAGAATTTCCAAAAACAATTTTTCATTTACTATTTAAAAAATGTAATAGCAATTTTATTTTACATAAAAATAACCTTTTTATCAGATATTTGCAAGAAAATGATACAGTTATACCTGCCTTGTGTGACTGTCCATGGTAACATTGAAACAGGGTCATGTAAGACAGATGGTTGCTATATGCAAGTTTAATTAACATGAAATGCACTGTGAATGGGAATTAAGATTAAGGTCACATACTACAAATTAATAATTAACTCTATATTATTGTTGTCAATACAACCTAAACTGTCTTTACAAGATAAAATCATAAACTCGGCCAATATAAAAAAAACTAAGCCAATATCGATATTGGCCTAGTTTTTCCGATATTGGCTTAGTTTTTTGATTGGCCGAGTTTATGATTTTATAATACCCATTATAAGATCAAATTTTATGGTTAATTAATAAATATATGAATTTATAAATACCCATTATAAGATAAAATTTCATGGTTAATTAATAAATATATCATTACGTGATGATTTCCGTATTGGCCTTCGGCTTCGCCTCGGCCAATACAGCTAGCCTCGGACTAATAACTAGGCCAATATGGAAATCATCATGTAATATTAGGTAGTTATTACTTAATAGAGGTGGTCACTAAAGCAGGTTTTACTGATTGTTGGTCTTGGTGTTATATTTAACAAATAGTTCATGGCACTAAGGGCCATATGGCAGTTTATGGACCGGGATATCACCCACAAAATATTATATGGACTATTTGTTATATTATACTCAATAAATGCAAATCTGTCAGACGACATGTATTTGTTATTGTATATCTAAGACAAAAAACGAGTTTGGACAAAATCTGGAAGAAAACATTATATTGATCGGGCCCGGTCAATATACTAAAATATTGACCGGTCAATATACTAAAATATTGACCGGTCAATATACTAAAATATTTACTGGTCAATATACTTAAATATTGACCGGCTGTGCTAACAAAGACAAATAGGGAAAATAAAGCCGTAAAATATATTATTATTCTTTGTATTTTTTCCGTTGTAGATAATTTTGAGTTGATCGTCGGTCTTGACGTTGGTATACCATTATTTATATTTTTTCCGTTGTAGATAATTTTGAGTTGATCGTCGGTCTTGACGTTGGTATTCCATTATTTATATTTTTTCCGTTGTAGATAATTTTGAGTTGATCGTCGGTCTTGACGTTGGTATTCCATTATTTATATTTTTTCCGTTGTAGATAATTTTGAGTTGATCGTCGGTCTTGACGTTGGTATACCATTATTTATATTTTTTTCGTTGTAGATAATTTTGCGTTGATCGTCGGTCTTGACGTTGGTATACCATTATTTATATTTTTTTCGTTGTAGATAATTTTGAGTTGATCGTCGGTCTTGACGTTGGTATACCATTATTTATATTTTTTCCATTGTAGATAATTTTGAGTTGATCGTCGGCCTTGGCGTTGGTATACCATTATTCTTCATCATCGTAGGATTAATCATTGTATTATGTGTGTACAACAACAAACGTAAGAAAAGTAAGAAATCTAAGGAGGATGACTTATATAGGTAAGTTTATGGTCCAGTAAATCTTAACCAAATAGATATGTCAGTGTATGGTCCAGTGATTTTTGCACTGTTATTACTATCACTAGGTAAATACCTCTGTTGGTTTATTAGTTCTCCAGGGCATCACCAGGCCAGTAGTCAGAGACTCAGTACTGACATGGCTTATAAGATATATCTATTATAGGAATTTCTAATTCTTAAATAACATAACTAAGGTTTATCCACCTCAGGCATACATGTAGGTAAACTTAAAAGTCTTGTTAGCACTAAATGAGATGTCTACATTTTTTAAAGGTAAGTTTGTGGGCCAGAAAAATAATCCAATAATCAAAAGCATTTGTTTTTGTTTTTGTTTTTGTTTTTTTTTTAACAGGCATATACATTTATTCATCATTACCTGTTGACAATTCACTTTTGTTTGTCCAGGTTCAACCTGTTTTACAACAAAAGATAACATGAACAGGGTCAGACATGTAACATACACAATAAAAGATAACATGAACAGGGTCAGACATGTAACTTACACAACAAATGATAACATGAACAGGGTCAGACATGTATCTTACACAACAAAAGATAACATGAACAGGATCAGATATGTAACTTATACAACAAAAGATAACATGAACAGTCTCAGACATGTAACTTACACAATAAAAGATAACACGAACAAGATCAGACATGTAACTTACACAACAAAAGATAACATGAACAGGGTCAGACATGTAACTTACACAATAAAAGATAACATGAACAGGGTCAGACATGTAACTTACACAATAAAAGATAACATGAACAGGGTCAGACATGTAACTTACACAATAAAAGATAACATGAACAGGGTCAGACATGTAACTTACACAACAAAAGATAACATCATCAGGATCAGACATGTAACTTACACAATAAAAGTTAACATGCACATGGTCAGACATGTAACTTACACAACACAAGATAACATGCACAGGGTCAGACATGTTACTTATACAATAAAAGATAACATGAACAGGGTCAGACATGTAGCTTACACAATAAAAGATAACATGCACAGGGTCGCACATGTAACTAACACAACAAACGATAACATGAACAGGGTCAGACATGTAACTTATACAACAAAAGATAACATGCACAGGGTCAGACATGTAACTTACAAAATAAAAGATAACATGAACAGGGTCAGACATGTAACTTACACAACAAAAGATAACATGAACAGGCTCAGACATGTAACTTACACAACAAAAGATAACATGAACAGGGTCAGACATGTAACTTACACAATAAAAGATAACATGAACAGGGTCAGACATGTAGCTTACACAATAAAAGATAACATGAACAGGGTCAGACATGTAACTTATACAACAAAAGATAACATGAACAGCGTCAGACATGTAACTTATACAACAAACGATAACATGAACAGGATCAGACATGTAACTTATACAACAAAAGATAACATGAACAGGGTCAGACATGTAACTTATACAACAAAAGATAACAGGATCAGACATGTAACTTACACAACAAGAGATAACATGAACAGGGTCAGACATGTAACTTACACAATAAAAGATAACATGAACAGGGTCAGATATGTAACTTACACAACAAGAGATAACATGAACAGGGTCAGACATGTAACTTACACAACAAAAGATACCATGAACAGGGTCAGACATGTAACTTACATAATAAAATCATGGCATGAACAGGGTCAGACATGTAACTTATACAATAAAAGATAATATGAACAGGTCAGACATGTAACTTACACAATAAAAAATAACATGAACAGGGTCAGACATGTAGCTTACACAACAAAAGATAACATGAACAGGATCAGACATGTAACTTACACAATAAAAGATAACATGAACAGGGTCAGACATGTAACTTACACAACAAAGGATAACAGGAACAGGGTCAGACATGTAACTTACACAACAAAAGATAACATGAACAGGGTCAGACATGTACCTTACACAGCAAAAGATAACATGAACAGGGTCAGACATGTAACTTACACAACAAAAGATATGAACAGGGTCAGACATGTACCTTACACAATACAAGATAACATGAACAGGATCAGACATGTAACTTACACAATAAAATCATCAATGAACAGGGTCAGACATGTAACTTACACAACAAAAGATAACATGAACAGGGTCAGACATGTAACTTATACAATAAAAGATAACATGAACAGGGTCAGACATGTAGCTTACACAACAAAAGATAACATGAACAGGGTCAGACATGTAACTTATACAATAAAAGATAACATGAACAGGGTCAGACATGTAACTTACACAACAAATGATAACATGAACAGGGTCAGACATGTATCTTACACAACAAAAGATAACATGAACAGGATCAGATATGTAACTTATACAACAAAAGATAACATGAACAGTCTCAGACATGTAACTTACACAATAAAAGATAACACGAACAAGATCAGACATGTAACTTACACAACAAAAGATAACATGAACAGGGTCAGACATGTAACTTACACAATAAAAGATAACATGAACAGGGTCAGACATGTAACTTACACAATAAAAGATAACATGAACAGGGTCAGACATGTAACTTACACAATAAAAGATAACATGAACAGGGTCAGACATGTAACTTACACAACAAAAGATAACATCATCAGGATCAGACATGTAACTTACACAATAAAAGTTAACATGCACATGGTCAGACATGTAACTTACACAACACAAGATAACATGCACAGGGTCAGACATGTTACTTATACAATAAAAGATAACATGAACAGGGTCAGACATGTAGCTTACACAATAAAAGATAACATGCACAGGGTCGCACATGTAACTAACACAACAAACGATAACATGAACAGGGTCAGACATGTAACTTATACAACAAAAGATAACATGCACAGGGTCAGACATGTAACTTACAAAATAAAAGATAACATGAACAGGGTCAGACATGTAACTTACACAACAAAAGATAACATGAACAGGCTCAGACATGTAACTTACACAACAAAAGATAACATGAACAGGGTCAGACATGTAACTTACACAATAAAAGATAACATGAACAGGGTCAGACATGTAGCTTACACAATAAAAGATAACATGAACAGGGTCAGACATGTAACTTATACAACAAAAGATAACATGAACAGCGTCAGACATGTAACTTATACAACAAACGATAACATGAACAGGATCAGACATGTAACTTATACAACAAAAGATAACATGAACAGGGTCAGACATGTAACTTATACAACAAAAGATAACAGGATCAGACATGTAACTTACACAACAAGAGATAACATGAACAGGGTCAGACATGTAACTTACACAATAAAAGATAACATGAACAGGGTCAGATATGTAACTTACACAACAAGAGATAACATGAACAGGGTCAGACATGTAACTTACACAACAAAAGATACCATGAACAGGGTCAGACATGTAACTTACATAATAAAATCATGGCATGAACAGGGTCAGACATGTAACTTATACAATAAAAGATAATATGAACAGGTCAGACATGTAACTTACACAATAAAAAATAACATGAACAGGGTCAGACATGTAGCTTACACAACAAAAGATAACATGAACAGGATCAGACATGTAACTTACACAATAAAAGATAACATGAACAGGGTCAGACATGTAACTTACACAACAAAGGATAACAGGAACAGGGTCAGACATGTAACTTACACAACAAAAGATAACATGAACAGGGTCAGACATGTACCTTACACAGCAAAAGATAACATGAACAGGGTCAGACATGTAACTTACACAACAAAAGATATGAACAGGGTCAGACATGTACCTTACACAATACAAGATAACATGAACAGGATCAGACATGTAACTTACACAATAAAATCATCAATGAACAGGGTCAGACATGTAACTTACACAACAAAAGATAACATGAACAGGGTCAGACATGTAACTTATACAATAAAAGATAACATGAACAGGGTCAGACATGTAGCTTACACAACAAAAGATAACATGAACAGGGTCAGACATGTAACTTATACAATAAAAGATAACATGAACAGGGTCAGACATGTAACTTACACAATAAAAGATAACATGAACAGGGTCAGACATGTAACTTATACAATAAAAGATAACATGAACAGGGTCAGACATGTAGCTTACACAACAAAAGATAACAGGAACAGGGTCAGACATGTAACTTACACAACAAAAGATAACATGAACAGGGGCAGGCATGTACCTTACACAACAAAAGATAACATGAACAGGGTCAGACATGTAACTTACACAACAAAAGATAACATGAACAGGTTCAGACATGTACCTTACACAATACAAGATAACATGAACAGGATCAGACATGTAACTTACACAATAAAATCATCAATGAACAGGGTCAGACATGTAACTTACACAATACAATCATCAATGAACAGGGTCAGACATGTAACTTATATAACAAAAGATAACATGAACAGGATCAGACATGTAACTTACACAATCAAATCATAACATGAACAGGGTCAGACGTGTAACTTACACAATAAAAGATAACATGAACAGGATCAGACATGTAACTTACACAATAAAATCATCACATGAACAGGGTCAGACATGTAACTTACACAACAAAAGATAACATGGACAGGATCAGACATGTAACTTACACAATTAAATCATAACATGAACAGGGTCAGACATGTAACTTACACAACAAAAGATAACAGGAACAGGATCAGACATGTAACTTAAACAACAAAAGATAACATGAACAGGATCAGACATGTAACTTACACAATAAATGATAACATGAACAGGGTCAGACATGTAACTTACACAATAAAAGATAACATCATCAGGATCAGACATGTAACTTACACAATAAAATCATAACATGAACAGGGTCAGACATGTAACTTACACAATAAAATCATAACATGAACAGGGTCAGACATGTAACCTACACAATAAAAGATAACATGAACAGGGTCAGACATGTAACTTACACAACAAAAGATAACATGAACAGGGTCAGACATGTAGCTTACACAATAAAAGATAACATGAACAGGGTCAGACATGTAACTTACACAATAAAAGATAACATGAACAGGGTCAGACATGTAACTTACACAATAAAAGATAACATGAACAGGGTCAGACATGTAACTTACACAACAAAAGATAACATCATCAGGATCAGACATGTAGCTTACACAATAAAAGATAACATGCACATGGTCAGACATGTAACTTACACAACACAAGATAACATGCACAGGGTCAGACATGTTACTTATACAATAAAAGATAACATGAACAGGGTCAGACATATAGCTTACACAATAAAAGATAACATGCACAAGGTCGGACATGTAACTAACACAACAAACGATAACATGAACAGGGTCAGACATGTAACTTATACAACAAAAGATAACATGCACAGGGTCAGACATGTAACTTACAAAATAAAAGATAACATGAACAGGGTCAGACATGTAACTTACACAACAAAAGATAACATGAACAGGCTCAGACATGTAACATACACAACAAAAGATAACATGAACAGGGTCAGACATGTAATTTACACAATAAAAGATAACATGAACAGGGTCAAACATGTAACTTACACAATAAAAGATAACATGAACAGGATCAGATATGTAACTTACACAATAAAAGATAACATGAACAGGGTCAGACATGTAACTTATACAACAAATGATAACATGAACAGGGTCAGACATGTGACTTACACAACAAAAGATAACATGAACAGGGTCAGACATGTAACTTACACAATAAAAGATAACATGAACAGGGTCAGACATGTAACTTACACAACAAAAGATAACATCATCAGGATCAGACATGTAACTTACACAATAAAAGATAACATGCACATGGTCAGACATGTAACTTACACAACACAAGATAACATGCACAGGGTCAGACATGTTACTTATACAATAAAAGATAACATGAACAGGGTCAGACATATAGCTTACACAATAAAAGATAACATGCACAAGGTCGGACATGTAACTAACACAACAAACGATAACATGAACAGGGTCAGACATGTAACTTATACAACAAAAGATAACATGCACAGGGTCAGACATGTAACTTACAAAATAAAAGATAACATGAACAGGGTCAGACATGTAACTTACACAACAAAAGATAACATGAACAGGCTCAGACATGTAACATACACAACAAAAGATAACATGAACAGGGTCAGACATGTAACTTACACAATAAAAGATAACATGAACAGGGTCAAACATGTAACTTACACAATAAAAGATAACATGAACAGGATCAGATATGTAACTTACACAATAAAAGATAACATGAACAGGGTCAGACATGTAACTTATACAACAAATGATAACATGAACAGGGTCAGACATGTGACTTACACAACAAAAGATAACATGAACAGGGTCAGACATGTAACTTACACAATAAAAGATAACATGAACAGGGTCAGACATGTAGCTTACACAATAAAAGATAACATGAACAGGGTCAGACATGTAACCTATACAACAAAAGATAACATGAACAGCGTCAGACATGTAACTTATACAACAAACGATAACATGAACAGGGTCAGACATGTAACTTATACAACAAGAGATAACATGAACAGGGTCAGACATGTAACTTACACAACAAAAGATACCATGAACAGGGTCAGACATGTAACTTACATAATAAAATCATGGCATGAACAGGGTCAGACATGTAACTTATACAATAAAAGATAACATGAACAGGTCAGACATGTAACTTACACAATAAAAGATAACATGAACAGGGTCAGACATGTAGCTTACACAACAAAAGATAACATGAACAGGATCAGACATGTAACTTACACAATAAAAGATAACATGAACAGGGTCAGACATGTAACTTACACAACAAAGGATAACAGGAACAGGGTCACACATGTAACTTACACAACAAAAGATAACATGAACAGGGTCAGACATGTAGCTTACACAATAAAAGATAACATGAACAGGGTCCGACATGTAACCTATACAACAAAAGATAACATGAACAGCGTCAGACATTTAACTTATACAACAAACGATAACATGAACAGGGTCAGACATGTAACTTATACAAGAAGAGATAACATGAACAGGGTCAGACATGTAACTTACACAACAAAAGATACCATGAACAGGGTCAGACATGTAACTTACATAATAAAATCATGGCATGAACAGGGTCAGACATGTAACTTATACAATAAAAGATAACATGAACAGGTCAGACATGTAACTTACACAATAAAAGATAACATGAACAGGGTCAGACATGTAACTTACACAACAAAAGATAACATGAACAGGCTCAGACATGTAACATACACAACAAAAGATAACATGAACAGGGTCAGACATGTAACTTACACAATAAAAGATAACATGAACAGGGTCAAACATGTAACTTACACAATAAAAGATAACATGAACAGGATCAGATATGTAACTTACACAATAAAAGATAACATGAACAGGGTCAGACATGTAACTTATACAACAAATGATAACATGAACAGGGTCAGACATGTGACTTACACAACAAAAGATAACATGAACAGGGTCAGACATGTAACTTACACAATAAAAGATAACATGAACAGGGTCAGACATGTAGCTTACACAATAAAAGATAACATGAACAGGGTCAGACATGTAACCTATACAACAAAAGATAACATGAACAGCGTCAGACATGTAACTTATACAACAAACGATAACATGAAGAGGGTCAGACATGTAACTTATACAACAAGAGATAACATGAAGAGGGTCAGACATGTAACTTACACAACAAAAGATACCATGAACAGGGTCAGACATGTAACTTACATAATAAAATCATGGCATGAACAGGGTCAGACATGTAACTTATACAATAAAAGATAACATGAACAGGTCAGACATGTAACTTACACAATAAAAGATAACATGAACAGGGTCAGACATGTAGCTTACACAACAAAAGATAACATGAACAGGATCAGACATGTAACTTACACAATAAAAGATAACATGAACAGGGTCAGACATGTAACTTACACAACAAAGGATAACAGGAACAGGGTCAGACATGTAACTTACACAACAAAAGATAACATGAACAGGGTCAGGCATGTACCTTACACAACAAAAGATAACATGAACAGGATCAGACATGTAACTTACACAATAAAAGATAACATGAACAGGGTCAGACATGTAACTTACACAATAAAAGATAACATGAACAGGGTCAGACATGTAACTTATACAATAAAAGATAACATGAACAGGGTCAGACATGTAGCTTACACAACAAAAGATAACAGGAACAGGGTCAGACATGTAACTTACACAACAAAAGATAACATGAACAGGGGCAGGCATGTACCTTACACAACAAAAGATAACATGAACAGGGTCAGACATGTAACTTACACAACAAAAGATAACATGAACAGGTTCAGACATGTACCTTACACACTACAAGATAACATGAACAGGATCAGACATGTAACTTACACAATAAAATCATCAATGAACAGGGTCAGACATGTAACTTACACAATACAATCATCAATGAACAGGGTCAGACATGTAACTTATATAACAAAAGATAACATGAACAGGATCAGACATGTAACTTACACAATAAAATCATAACATGAACAGGGTCAGACGTGTAACTTACACAATAAAAGATAACATGAACAGGATCAGACATGTAACTTACACAATAAAATCATCACATGAACAGGGTCAGACATGTAACTTACACAACAAAAGATAACATGGACAGGATCAGACATGTAACTTACACAATTAAATCATAACATGAACAGGGTCAGACATGTAACTTAAACAACAAAAGATAACATGAACAGGATCAGACATGTAACTTACACAATAAAAGATAACATGAACAGGGTCAGACATGTAACTTACACAATAAAAGATAACATCATCAGGATCAGACATGTAACTTACACAATAAAATCATAACATGAACAGGGTCAGACATGTAACTTACACAATAAAATCATAACATGAACAGGGTCAGACATGTAACCTACACAATAAAAGATAACATGAACAGGGTCAGACATGTAACTTACACAACAAAAGATAACATGAACAGGGTCAGACATGTAGCTTACACAATAAAAGATAACATGAACAGGGTCAGACATGTAACTTACACAATAAAAGATAACATGAACAGGGTCAGACATGTAACTTACACAATAAAAGATAACATGAACAGGGTCAGACATGTAACTTACACAACAAAAGATAACATCATCAGGATCAGACATGTAACTTGCACAATAAAAGATAACATGCACATGGTCAGACATGTAACTTACACAACACAAGATAACATGCACAGGGTCAGACATGTTACTTATACAATAAAAGATAACATGAACAGGGTCAGACATATAGCTTACACAATAAAAGATAACATGCACAAGGTCGGACATGTAACTAACACAACAAACGATAACATGAACAGGGTCAGACATGTAACTTATACAACAAAAGATAACATGCACAGGGTCAGACATATAACTTACAAAATAAAAGATAACATGAACAGGGTCAGACATGTAACTTACACAACAAAAGATAACATGAACAGGCTCAGACATGTAACATACACAACAAAAGATAACATGAACAGGGTCAGACATGTAACTTACACAATAAAAGATAACATGAACAGGGTCAAACATGTAACTTACACAATAAAAGATAACATGAACAGGATCAGATATGTAACTTACACAATAAAAGATAACATGAACAGGGTCAGACATGTAACTTATACAACAAATGATAACATGAACAGGGTCAGACATGTGACTTACACAACAAAAGATAACATGAACAGGGTCAGACATGTAACTTACACAATAAAAGATAACATGAACAGGGTCAGACATGTAACTTACACAACAAAAGATAACATCATCAGGATCAGACATGTAACTTACACAATAAAAGATAACATGCACATGGTCAGACATGTAACTTACACAACACAAGATAACATGCACAGGGTCAGACATGTTACTTATACAATAAAAGATAACATGAACAGGGTCAGACATATAGCTTACACAATAAAAGATAACATGCACAAGGTCGGACATGTAACTAACACAACAAACGATAACATGAACAGGGTCAGACATGTAACTTATACAACAAAAGATAACATGCACAGGGTCAGACATGTAACTTACAAAATAAAAGATAACATGAACAGGGTCAGACATGTAACTTACACAACAAAAGATAACATGAACAGGCTCAGACATGTAACATACACAACAAAAGATAACATGAACAGGGTCAGACATGTAACTTACACAATAAAAGATAACATGAACAGGGTCAAACATGTAACTTACACAATAAAAGATAACATGAACAGGATCAGATATGTAACTTACACAATAAAAGATAACATGAACAGGGTCAGACATGTAACTTATACAACAAATGATAACATGAACAGGGTCAGACATGTGACTTACACAACAAAAGATAACATGAACAGGGTCAGACATGTAACTTACACAACAAAAGATAACATGAACAGGGTCAGACATGTAATTTACACAATAAAATCATAACATGAACAGAGTCAGACATGTAACTTACACAATAAAAGATAACATGAACAGGGTCAGACATGTAGCTTACACAATAAAAGATAACATGAACAGGGTCAGACATGTAACCTATACAACAAAAGATAACATGAACAGCGTCAGACATGTAACTTATACAACAAACGATAACATGAACAGGGTCAGACATGTAACTTATACAACAAGAGATAACATGAACAGGGTCAGACATGTAACTTACACAACAAAAGATACCATGAACAGGGTCAGACATGTAACTTACATAATAAAATCATGGCATGAACAGGGTCAGACATGTAACTTATACAATAAAAGATAACATGAACAGGTCAGACATGTAACTTACACAATAAAAGATAACATGAACAGGGTCAGACATGTAGCTTACACAACAAAAGATAACATGAACAGGATCAGACATGTAACTTACACAATAAAAGATAACATGAACAGGGTCAGACATGTAACTTACACAACAAAGGATAACAGGAACAGGGTCAGACATGTAACTTACACAACAAAAGATAACATGAACAGGGTCAGACATGTAGCTTACACAATAAAAGATAACATGAACAGGGTCCGACATGTAACCTATACAACAAAAGATAACATGAACAGCGTCAGACATGTAACTTATACAACAAACGATAACATGAACAGGGTCAGACATGTAACTTATACAACAAGAGATAACATGAACAGGGTCAGACATGTAACTTACACAACAAAAGATACCATGAACAGGGTCAGACATGTAACTTACATAATAAAATCATGGCATGAACAGGGTCAGACATGTAACTTATACAATAAAAGATAACATGAACAGGTCAGACATGTAACTTACACAATAAAAGATAACATGAACAGGGTCAGACATGTAACTTACACAACAAAAGATAACATGAACAGGCTCAGACATGTAACATACACAACAAAAGATAACATGAACAGGGTCAGACATGTAACTTACACAATAAAAGATAACATGAACAGGGTCAAACATGTAACTTACACAATAAAAGATAACA
The DNA here is from genome assembly GCA_963383655.1 of Bathymodiolus septemdierum. NCBI lineage: Eukaryota > Metazoa > Mollusca > Bivalvia > Mytilida > Modiolidae > Bathymodiolus > Bathymodiolus septemdierum. Next base: position 2,256,404 of record OY726529.1, on the reverse strand, counting down.
TGAACAGGATCAGATATGTAACTTACACAATAAAAGATAACATGAACAGGGTCAGACATGTAACTTATACAACAAATGATAACATGAACAGGGTCAGACATGTGACTCACACAACAAAAGATAACATGAACAGGGTCAGACATGTAACTTACACAATAAAAGATAACATGAACAGGGTCAGACATGTAGCTTACACAATAAAAGATAACATGAACAGGGTCAGACATGTAACCTATACAACAAAAGATAACATGAACAGCGTCAGACATGTAACTTATACAACAAACGATAACATGAAGAGGGTCAGACATGTAACTTATACAACAAGAGATAACATGAAGAGGGTCAGACATGTAACTTACACAACAAAAGATACCATGAACAGGGTCAGACATGTAACTTACATAATAAAATCATGGCATGAACAGGGTCAGACATGTAACTTATACAATAAAAGATAACATGAACAGGTCAGACATGTAACTTACACAATAAAAGATAACATGAACAGGGTCAGACATGTAGCTTACACAACAAAAGATAACATGAACAGGATCAGACATGTAACTTACACAATAAAAGATAACATGAACAGGGTCAGACATGTAACTTACACAACAAAGGATAACAGGAACAGGGTCAGACATGTAACTTACACAACAAAAGATAACATGAACAGGGTCAGGCATGTACCTTACACAACAAAAGATAACATGAACAGGATCAGACATGTAACTTACACAATAAAAGATAACATGAACAGGGTCAGACATGTAACTTACACAATAAAAGATAACATGAACAGGGTCAGACATGTAACTTATACAATAAAAGATAACATGAACAGGGTCAGACATGTAGCTTACACAACAAAAGATAACAGGAACAGGGTCAGACATGTAACTTACACAACAAAAGATAACATGAACAGGGGCAGGCATGTACCTTACACAACAAAAGATAACATGAACAGGGTCAGACATGTAACTTACACAACAAAAGATAACATGAACAGGTTCAGACATGTACCTTACACAATACAAGATAACATGAACAGGATCAGACATGTAACTTACACAATAAAATCATCAATGAACAGGGTCAGACATGTAACTTACACAATACAATCATCAATGAACAGGGTCAGACATGTAACTTATATAACAAAAGATAACATGAACAGGATCAGACATGTAACTTACACAATAAAATCATAACATGAACAGGGTCAGACGTGTAACTTACACAATAAAAGATAACATGAACAGGATCAGACATGTAACTTACACAATAAAATCATCACATGAACAGGGTCAGACATGTAACTTACACAACAAAAGATAACATGGACAGGATCAGACATGTAACTTACACAATTAAATCATAACATGAACAGGGTCAGACATGTAACTTACACAACAAAAGATAACAGGAACAGGATCAGACATGTAACTTAAACAACAAAAGATAACATGAACAGGATCAGACATGTAACTTACACAATAAAAGATAACATGAACAGGGTCAGACATGTAAGTTACACAATAAAAGATAACATCATCAGGATCAGACATGTAACTTACACAATAAAATCATAACATGAACAGGGTCAGACATGTAACTTACACAATAAAATCATAGCATGAACAGGGTCAGACATGTAACCTACACAATAAAGGATAACATGAACAGGGTCAGACATGTAACTTACACAACAAAAGATAACATGAACAGGGTCAGACATGTAGCTTACACAATAAAAGATAACATGAACAGGGTCAGACATGTAACTTACACAATAAAAGATAACATGAACAGGGTCAGACATGTAACTTACACAATAAAAGATAACATGAACAGGGTCAGACATGTAACTTACACAACAAAAGATAACATCATCAGGATCAGACATGTAACTTACACAATAAAAGATAACATGCACATGGTCAGACATGTAACTTACACAACACAAGATAACATGCACAGGGTCAGACATGTTACTTATACAATAAAAGATAACATGAACAGGGTCAGACATATAGCTTACACAATAAAAGATAACATGCACAAGGTCGGACATGTAACTAACACAACAAACGATAACATGAACAGGGTCAGACATGTAACTTATACAACAAAAGATAACATGCACAGGGTCAGACATGTAACTTACAAAATAAAAGATGACATGAACAGGGTCAGACATGTAACTTACACAACAAAAGATAACATGAACAGGCTCAGACATGTAACATACACAACAAAAGATAACATGAACAGGGTCAGACATGTAACTTACACAATAAAAGATAACATGAACAGGGTCAAACATGTAACTTACACAATAAAAGATAACATGAACAGGATCAGATATGTAACTTACACAATAAAAGATAACATGAACAGGGTCAGACATGTAACTTATACAACAAATGATAACATGAACAGGGTCAGACATGTGACTTACACAACAAAAGATAACATGAACAGGGTCAGACATGTAACTTACACAATAAAAGATAACATGAACAGGGTCAGACATGTAGCTTACACAATAAAAGATAACATGAACAGGGTCAGACATGTAACCTATACAACAAAAGATAACATGAACAGCGTCAGACATGTAACTTATACAACAAACGATAACATGAACAGGGTCAGACATGTAACTTATACAACAAGAGATAACATGAACAGGGTCAGACATGTAACTTACACAACAAAAGATACCATGAACAGGGTCAGACATGTAACTTACATAATAAAATCATGGCATGAACAGGGTCAGACATGTAACTTATACAATAAAAGATAACATGAACAGGTCAGACATGTAACTTACACAATAAAAGATAACATGAACAGGGTCAGACATGTAGCTTACACAACAAAAGATAACATGAACAGGATCAGACATGTAACTTACACAATAAAAGATAACATGAACAGGGTCAGACATGTAACTTACACAACAAAGGATAACAGGAACAGGGTCAGACATGTAACTTACACAACAAAAGATAACATGAACAGGGTCAGACATGTAGCTTACACAATAAAAGATAACATGAACAGGGTCCGACATGTAACCTATACAACAAAAGATAACATGAACAGCGTCAGACATGTAACTTATACAACAAACGATAACATGAACAGGGTCAGACATGTAACTTATACAACAAGAGATAACATGAACAGGGTCAGACATGTAACTTACACAACAAAAGATACCATGAACAGGGTCAGACATGTAACTTACATAATAAAATCATGGCATGAACAGGGTCAGACATGTAACTTATACAATAAAAGATAACATGAACAGGTCAGACATGTAACTTACACAATAAAAGATAACATGAACAGGGTCAGACATGTAACTTACACAACAAAAGATAACATGAACAGGCTCAGACATGTAACATACACAACAAAAGAGAACATGAACAGGGTCAGACATGTAACTTACACAATAAAAGATAACATGAACAGGGTCAGACATGTAACTTATACAACAAATGATAACATGAACAGGGTCAGACATGTGACTTACACAACAAAAGATAACATGAACAGGGTCAGACATGTAACTTACACAATAAAAGATAACATGAACAGGGTCAGACATGTAGCTTACACAATAAAAGATAACATGAACAGGGTCAGACATGTAACCTATACAACAAAAGATAACATGAACAGCGTCAGACATGTAACTTATACAACAAACGATAACATGAACAGGGTCAGACATGTAACTTATACAACAAGAGATAACATGAAGAGGGTCAGACATGTAACTTACACAACAAAAGATACCATGAACAGGGTCAGACATGTAACTTACATAATAAAATCATGGCATGAACAGGGTCAGACATGTAACTTATACAATAAAAGATAACATGAACAGGTCAGACATGTAACTTACACAATAAAAGATAACATGAACAGGGTCAGACATGTAGCTTACACAACAAAAGATAACATGAACAGGATCAGACATGTAACTTACACAATAAAAGATAACATGAACAGGGTCAGACATGTAACTTACACAACAAAGGATAACAGGAACAGGGTCAGACATGTAACTTACACAACAAAAGATAACATGAACAGGGTCAGGCATGTACCTTACACAACAAAAGATAACATGAACAGGATCAGACATGTAACTTACACAATAAAATCATCAATGAACAGGGTCAGACATGTAACTTACACAACAAAAGATAACATGAACAGGGTCAGACATGTAACTTATACAATAAAAGATAACATGAACAGGGTCAGACATGTAGCTTACTCAACAAAAGATAACATGAACAGGGTCAGACATGTAACTTATACAATAAAAGATAACATGAACAGGGTCAGACATGTAACTTACACAATAAAAGATAACATGAACAGGGTCAGACATGTAACTTATACAATAAAAGATAACATGAACAGGGTCAGATATGTAGCTTACACAACAAAAGATAACAGGAACAGGGTCAGACATGTAACTTACACAACAAAAGATAACATGAACAGGGTCAGGCATGTACCTTACACAACAAAAGATAACATGAACAGGGTCCGACATGTAACCTATACAACAAAAGATAACATGAACAGCGTCAGACATGTAACTTATACAACAAACGATAACATGAACAGGGTCAGACATGTAACTTATACAACAAGAGATAACATGAACAGGGTCAGACATGTAACTTACACAACAAAAGATACCATGAACAGGGTCAGACATGTAACTTACATAATAAAATCATGGCATGAACAGGTTCAGACATGTAGCTTATACAATAAAAGATAACATGAACAGGTCAGACATGTAACTTACACAATAAAAGATAACATGAACAGGGTCAGACATGTAACTTACACAACAAAAGATAACATGAACAGGCTCAGACATGTAACATACACAACAAAAGATAACATGAACAGGGTCAGACATGTAACTTACACAATAAAAGATAACATGAACAGGGTCAAACATGTAACTTACACAATAAAAGATAACATGAACAGGATCAGATATGTAACTTACACAATAAAAGATAACATGAACAGGGTCAGACATGTAACTTATACAACAAATGATAACATGAACAGGGTCAGACATGTGACTTACACAACAAAAGATAACATGAACAGGGTCAGACATGTAACTTACACAATAAAAGATAACATGAACAGGGTCAGACATGTAGCTTACACAATAAAAGATAACATGAACAGGGTCAGACATGTAACCTATACAACAAAAGATAACATGAACAGCGTCAGACATGTAACTTATACAACAAACGATAACATGAACAGGGTCAGACATGTAACTTATACAACAAGAGATAACATGAAGAGGGTCAGACATGTAACTTACACAACAAAAGATACCATGAACAGGGTCAGACATGTAACTTACATAATAAAATCATGGCATGAACAGGGTCAGACATGTAACTTATACAATAAAAGATAACATGAACAGGTCAGACATGTAACTTACACAATAAAAGATAACATGAACAGGGTCAGACATGTAGCTTACACAACAAAAGATAACATGAACAGGATCAGACATGTAACTTACACAATAAAAGATAACATGAACAGGGTCAGACATGTAACTTACACAACAAAGGATAACAGGAACAGGGTCAGACATGTAACTTACACAACAAAAGATAACATGAACAGGGTCAGGCATGTACCTTACACAACAAAAGATAACATGAACAGGATCAGACATGTAACTTACACAATAAAATCATCAATGAACAGGGTCAGACATGTAACTTACACAACAAAAGATAACATGAACAGGGTCAGACATGTAACTTATACAATAAAAGATAACATGAACAGGGTCAGACATGTAGCTTACACAACAAAAGATAACATGAACAGGGTCAGACATGTAACTTATACAATAAAAGATAACATGAACAGGGTCAGACATGTAACTTACACAATAAAAGATAACATGAACAGGGTCAGACATGTAACTTATACAATAAAAGATAACATGAACAGGGTCAGATATGTAGCTTACACAACAAAAGATAACAGGAACAGGGTCAGACATGTAACTTACACAACAAAAGATAACATGAACAGGGTCAGGCATGTACCTTACACAACAAAAGAAAACATGAACAGGGTCAGACATGTAACTTACACAACAAAAGATAACATGAACAGGTTCAGACATGTACCTTACACAATACAAGATAACATGAACAGGATCAGACATGTAACTTACACAATAAAATCATCAATGAACAGGGTCAGACATGTAACTTACACAATACAATCATCAATGAACAGGGTCAGACATGTAACTTATATAACAAAAGATAACATGAACAGGATCAGACATGTAGCTTACACAATGAAATCATAACATGAACAGGGTCAGATGTGTAACTTACACAATAAAAGATAACATGAACAGGAGCAGACATGTAACTTACACAATAAAATCATCACATGAACAGGGTCAGACATGTAACTTACACAACAAAAGATACCATGAACAGGGTCAGACATGTAACTTACATAATAAAATCATGGCATGAACAGGGTCAGACATGTAACTTATACAATAAAAGATAACATGAACAGGTCAGACATGTAACTTACACAATAAAAGATAACATGAACAGGGTCAGACATGTAGCTTACACAACAAAAGATAACATGAACAGGATCAGACATGTAACTTACACAATAAAAGATAACATGAACAGGGTCAGACATGTAACTTACACAACAAAGGATAACAGGAACAGGGTCAGACATGTAACTTACACAACAAAAGATAACATGAACAGGGTCAGGCATGTACCTTACACAACAAAAGATAACATGAACAGGATCAGACATGTAACTTACACAATAAAATCATCAATGAACAGGGTCAGACATGTAACTTATACAATAAAAGATAACATGAACAGGGTCAGACATGTAACTTACACAATAAAAGATAACATGAACAGGGTCAGACATGTAACTTATACAATAAAAGATAACATGAACAGGGTCAGATATGTAGCTTACACAACAAAAGATAACAGGAACAGGGTCAGACATGTAACTTACACAACAAAAGATAACATGAACAGGGTCAGGCATGTACCTTACACAACAAAAGATAACATGAACAGGGTCAGACATGTAACTTACACAACAAAAGATAACATGAACAGGTTCAGACATGTACCTTACACAATACAAGATAACATGAACAGGATCAGACATGTAACTTACACAATAAAATCATCAATGAACAGGGTCAGACATGTAACTTACACAATGCAATCATCAATGAACAGGGTCAGACATGTAACTTATATAACAAAAGATAACATGAACAGGATCAGACATGTAACTTACACAATAAAATCATAACATGAACAGGGTCAGACGTGTAACTTACACAATAAAAGATAACATGAACAGGATCAGACATGTAACTTACACAATAAAGTCATCACATGAACAGGGTCAGACATGTAACTTACACAACAAAAGATAACATGAACAGGATCAGACATGTAACTTACATAATTAAATCATAACATGAACAGGGTCAGACATGTAACTTACACAACAAAAGATAACAGGAACAGGATCAGACATGTAACTTAAACAACAAAAGATAACATGAACAGGATCAGACATGTAAAGTACACCAAAGAATCATAACATGAACAGGGTCAGACATGTAACTTACACAACAAAAGATAACATGAACAGGGTCAGACATGTAACTTACACAACAAAAGATAACATGAACAGGGTCAGACTTGTAACTTACACAATAAAAGATAACATGAACAGGGTCAGACATGTAATTTACACAATAAAATCATAACATGAACAGGGTCAGACATGTAACCTACACAATAAAAGATAACATGAACAGGGTCAGACATGTAACTTACACAACAAAAGATAACATGAACAGGGTCAGACTTGTAACTTACACAATAAAAGATAACATGAACAGGGTCAGACATGTAACTTACACAATAAAAGATAACATGAACAGGGTCAGACATGTAACTTACACAATAAAAGATAACATGAACAGGGTCAGACATGTAACTTACACAACAAAAGATAACATCATCAGGATCAGACATGTAACTTACACAATAAAAGATAACATGCACATGGTCAGACATGTAACTTACACAACACAAGATAACATGCACAGGGTCAGACATGTTACTTATACAATAAAAGATAACATGAACAGGGTCAGACATGTAGCTTACACAATAAAAGATAACATGCACAGGGTCGGACATGTAACTAACACAACAAACGATAACATGAACATGGTCAGACATGTAACTTATACAACAAAAGATAACATGTACAGGGTCAGACATGTAACTTACAAAATAAAAGATAACATGAACAGGGTCAGACATGTAACTTACACAACAAAAGATAACATGAACAGGCTCAGACATGTAACTTACACAACAAAAGATAACATGAACAGGGTCAGACATGTAACTTACACAATAAAAGATAACATGAACAGGGTGAAACATGTAACTTACACAATAAAAGATAACATGAACAGGATCAGATATGTAACTTACACAATAAAAGATAACATGAACAGGGTCAGACATGTAACTTATACAACAAATGATAACATGAACAGGGTCAGACATGTGACTTACACAACAAAAGATAACATGAACAGGGTCAGACATGTAACTTACACAATAAAAGATAACATGAACAGGGTCAGACATGTAACTTACATAATAAAATCATGGCATGAACAGGGTCAGACATGTAACTTATACAATAAAAGATAACATGAACAGGTCAGACATGTAACTTACACAATAAAAGATAACATGAACAGGGTCAGACATGTAGCTTACACAACAAAAGATAACATGAACAGGATCAGACATGAAACTTACACATTAAAAGATAACATGAACAGGGTCAGACATGTAACTTACACAACAAAGGATAACAGGAACAGGGTCAGACATGTAACTTACACAGCAAAAGATAACATGAACAGGGTCAGGCATGTACCTTACACAACAAAAGATAACATGAACAGGGTCAGACATGTAACTTACACAACAAAAGATAACATGAACAGGGTCAGACATGTACCTTACACAATAAAAGATAACATGAACAGGATCAGACATGTAACTTACACAATAAAATCATCAATGAACAGGGTCAGACATGTAACTTCCACAACAAAAGATAACATGAACAGGGTCAGACATGTAACTTATACAATAAAAGATAACATGAACAGGGTCAGACATGTAGCTTACACAACAAAAGATAACATGAACAGGGTCAGACATGTAACTTATACAATAAAAGATAACATGAACAGGGTCAGACATGTAACTTACACAATAAAAGATAACATGAACAGGGTCAGACATGTAACTTATACAATAAAAGATAACATGAACAGGGTCAGACATGTAGCTTACACAACAAAAGATAACAGGAACAGGGTCAGACATGTAACTTACACAACAAAAGATAACATGAACAGGATCAGGCATGTACCTTACACAACAAAAGATAACATGAACAGGGTCAGACATGTAACATACACAACAAAAGATAACATGAACAGGTTCAGACATGTACCTTACACAATACAAGATAACATGAACAGGATCAGACATGTAACTTACACAATAAAATCATCAATGAACAGGGTCAGACATGTAACTTACACAATACAATCATCAATGAACAGGGTCAGACATGTAACTTATATAACAAAAGATAACATGAACAGGATCAGACATGTAACTTACACAATAAAATCATGACATGAACAGGGTCAGACATGTAACTTACACAACAAAAGATAACATGAACAGGATCAGACATGTAACTTACACAATTAAATCATAACATGAACAGGGTCAGACATGTAACTTACACAACAAAAGATAACAGGAACAGGATCAGACATGTAACTTAAAGAACAAAAGATAACATGAACAGGATCAGACATGTAAAGTACACCAAAGAATCATAACATGAACAGGATCAGACATGTAACTTACACAATAAAATCATAACATGAACAGGGTCAGACATGTAACTTACACAATAAAAGATAACATGAACAGGGTCAGACACGTAACTTACACAATAAAAGATAACATGAACAGGGTCAGACATGTAACTTACACAATAAAATCATAACATGAACAGGGTCAGACATGTAACCTATACAATAAAAGATAACATGAACAGGGTCAGACACGTAACTTACACAATAAAGGATAACATGAACAGGGTCAGACATGTAACTTACACAACAAAAGATAACATGCACATGGTCAGACATGTAACTTACACAATAAAATCTTAACATGAACAGGGTCAGACATGTAACTTATACAATAAAAGATAACATGAACAGGGTCAGACATGTAACTTATACAATAAAAGATAACATGAACAGGGTCAGACATGTAGCTTACACAACAAAAGATAACAGGAACAGGGTCAGACATGTAACTTACACAACAAAAGATAACATGAACAGGGTCAGGCATGTACCTTACACAACAAAAGATAACATGAACAGGGTCAGACATGTAACATACACAACAAAAGATAACATGAACAGGTTCAGACATGTACCTTACACAATACAAGATAACATGAACAGGATCAGACATGTAACTTACACAATAAAATCATCAATGAACAGGGTCAGACATGTAACTTACACAATACAATCATCAATGAACAGGGTCAGACATGTAACTTATATAACAAAAGATAACATGAACAGGATCAGACATGTAACTTACACAATAAAATCATCACATGAACAGGGTCAGACATGTAACTTACACAACAAAAGATAACATGAACAGGATCAGACATGTAACTTACACAATTAAATCATAACATGAACAGGGTCAGACATGTAACTTACACAACAAAAGATGACAGGAACAGGATCAGACATGTAACTTAAACAACAAAAGATAACATGAACAGGATCAGACACGTAAAGTACACCAAAGAATCATAACATGAACAGGATCAGACATGTAACTTACACAATAAAATCATAACATGAACAGGGTCAGACACGTAACTTACACAATAAAAGATAACATGAACAGGATCAGACATGTAACTTACACAATAAAAGATAACATGAACAGGGTCAGACATGTAACTTACACAATAAAAGATAACATGAACAGGGTCAGACACGTAACTTACACAATAAAAGATAACATGAACAGGATCAGACATGTAAAGTACACCAAAGAATCATAACATGAACAGGATCAGACATGTAACTTACACAATAAAATCATAACATGAACAGGGTCAGACACGTAACTTACACAATAAAAGATAACATGAACAGGATCAGACATGTAACTTACACAATAAAAGATAACATGAACAGGGTCAGACATGTAACTTACACAATAAAAGATAACATGAACAGGGTCAGACATGTAACTTACACAATAAAAGATAACATGAACAGGGTCAGACATGTAACTTACACAATAAAATCATAACATGAACAGGGTCAGACATGTAACCTATACAATAAAAGATAACATGAACAGGGTCAGACACGTAACTTACACAATAAAAGATAACATGAACAGGGTCAGACATGTAACTTACACAACAAAAGATAACATGCACATGGTTAGACATGTAACTTACACAATAAAATCTTAACATGAACAGGGTCAGACATGTAACTTACACAACAAAAGATAACATTTACAGGGTCAGACATGTAACTTACACAATAAAAGATAACATGCACAGGGTCAGACATGTAACTTACACAATAAAAGATAACATGAACAGGGTCAGACACGTAACTTACACAATAAAAGATAACATGAACAGGGTCAGACATGTAACTTACACAACATAAGATAACATGCACATGGTCAGACATGTAACTTACACAATAAAATCTTAACATGAACAGGGTCAGACATGTAACTTACACAACAAAAGATAACATGAACAGGGTCAGACATGTAACTTACACAATAAAAGATAACATGCACAGGGTCAGACATGTAACTTACACAATAAAATCTTAACATGAACAGGGTCAGACATGTAACTTACACAACAAAAGATAACATTTACAGGGTCAGACATGTAACTTACACAATAAAAGATAACATGCACAGGGTCAGACATGTAACTTACATAATAAAATCATGGCATGAACAGGGTCAGACATGTAACTTATACAATAAAAGATAACATGAACAGGTCAGACATGTAACTTACACAATAAAAGATAACATGAACAGGGTCAGACATGTAGCTTACACAACAAAAGATAACATGAACAGGATCAGACATGTAACTTACACATTAAAAGATAACATGAACAGGGTCAGACATGTAACTTACACAACAAAGGATAACAGGAACAGGGTCAGACATGTAACTTACACAACAAAAGATAACATGAACAGGGTCAGGCATGTACCTTACACAACAAAAGATAACATGAACAGGGTCAGACATGTAACTTACACAACAAAAGATAACATGAACAGGGTCAGACATGTACCTTACACAATACAAGATAACATGAACAGGATCAGACATGTAACTTACACAATAAAATCATCAATGAACAGGGTCAGACATGTAACTTACACACCAAAAATGAACAGGGTCAGACATGTAACTTATACAATAAAAGATAACATGAACAGGGTCAGACATGTAGCTTACACAATAAAAGATAACATCATCAGGATCAGACATGTAACTTACACAATAAAATCATAACATGAACAGGGTCAGACATGTAACTTACACAATAAAATCATAACATGAACAGGGTCAGACATGTAACCTACACAATAAAAGATAACATGACCAGGGTCAGACATGTAACTTACACAACAAAAGATAACATGAACAGGGTCAGACATGTAGCTTACACAATAAAAGATAACATGAACAGGGTCAGACATGTAACTTACACAATAAAAGATAACATGAACAGGGTCAGACATGTAACTTACACAATAAAAGATAACATGAACAGGGTCAGACATGTAACTTACACAACAAAAGATAACATCATCAGGATCAGACATGTAACTTACACAATAAAAGATAACATGCACATGGTCAGACATGTAACTTACACAACACAAGATAACATGCACAGGGTCAGACATGTTACTTATACAATAAAAGATAACATGAACAGGGTCAGACATATAGCTTACACAATAAAAGATAACATGCACAAGGTCGGACATGTAACTAACACAACAAACGATAACATGAACAGGGTCAGACATGTAACTTATACAACAAAAGATAACATGCACAGGGTCAGACATGTAACTTACAAAATAAAAGATAACATGAACAGGGTCAGACATGTAACTTACACAACAAAAGATAACATGAACAGGCTCAGACATGTAACATACACAACAAAAGATAACATGAACAGGGTCAGACATGTAACTTACACAATAAAAGATAACATGAACAGGGTCAAACATGTAACTTACACAATAAAAGATAACATGAACAGGATCAGATATGTAACTTACACAATAAAAGATAACATGAACAGGGTCAGACATGTAACTTATACAACAAATGATAACATGAACAGGGTCAGACATGTGACTTACACAACAAAAGATAACATGAACAGGGTCAGACATGTAACTTACACAATAAAAGATAACATGAACAGGGTCAGACATGTAGCTTACACAATAAAAGATAACATGAACAGGGTCAGACATGTAACCTATACAACAAAAGATAACATGAACAGCATCAGACATGTAACTTATACAACAAACGATAACATGAACAGGGTCAGACATGTAACTTATACAACAAGAGATAACATGAAGAGGGTCAGACATGTAACTTACACAACAAAAGATACCATGAACAGGGTCAGACATGTAACTTACATAATAAAATCATGGCATGAACAGGGTCAGACATGTAACTTATACAATAAAAGATAACATGAACAGGTCAGACATGTAACTTACACAATAAAAGATAACATGAACAGGGTCAGACATGTAGCTTACACAACAAAAGATAACATGAACAGGATCAGACATGTAACTTACACAATAAAAGATAACATGAACAGGGTCAGACATGTAACTTACACAACAAAGGATAACAGGAACAGGGTCAGACATGTAACATACACAACAAAAGATAACATGAACAGGGTCAGACATGTAACTTACACAATAAAAGATAACATGAACAGGGTCAAACATGTAACTTACACAATAAAAGATAACATGAACAGGATCAGATATGTAACTTACACAATAAAAGATAACATGAACAGGGTCAGACATGTAACTTATACAACAAATGATAACATGAACAGGGTCAGACATGTGACTTACACAACAAAAGATAACATGAACAGGGTCAGACATGTAACTTACACAATAAAAGATAACATGAACAGGGTCAGACATGTAGCTTACACAATAAAAGATAACATGAACAGAGTCAGACATGTAACCTATACAACAAAAGATAACATGAACAGCGTCAGACATGTAACTTATACAACAAACGATAACATGAACAGGGTCAGACATGTAACTTATACAACAAGAGATAACATGAAGAGGGTCAGACATGTAACTTACACAACAAAAGATACCATGAACAGGGTCAGACATGTAACATACACAACAAAAGATAACATGAACAGGTTCAGACATGTACCTTACACAATACAAGATAACATGAACAGGATCAGACATGTAACTTACACAATAAAATCATCAATGAACAGGGTCAGACATGTAACTTACACAATACAATCATCAATGAACAGGGTCAGACATGTAACTTATATAACAAAAGATAACATGAACAGGATCAGACATGTAACTTACACAATAAAATCATGACATGAACAGGGTCAGACATGTAACTTACACAACAAAAGATAACATGAACAGGATCAGACATGTAACTTACACAATTAAATCATAACATGAACAGGGTCAGACATGTAACTTACACAACAAAAGATAACAGGAACAGGATCAGACATGTAACTTAAAGAACAAAAGATAACATGAACAGGATCAGACATGTAAAGTACACCAAAGAATCATAACATGAACAGGATCAGACATGTAACTTACACAATAAAATCATAACATGAACAGGGTCAGACATGTAACTTACACAATAAAAGATAACATGAACAGGGTCAGACACGTAACTTACACAATAAAAGATAACATGAACAGGGTCAGACATGTAACTTACACAATAAAATCATAACATGAACAGGGTCAGACATGTAACCTATACAATAAAAGATAACATGAACAGGGTCAGACACGTAACTTACACAATAAAGGATAACATGAACAGGGTCAGACATGTAACTTACACAACAAAAGATAACATGCACATGGTCAGACATGTAACTTACACAATAAAATCTTAACATGAACAGGGTCAGACATGTAACTTATACAATAAAAGATAACATGAACAGGGTCAGACATGTAACTTATACAATAAAAGATAACATGAACAGGGTCAGACATGTAGCTTACACAACAAAAGATAACAGGAACAGGGTCAGACATGTAACTTACACAACAAAAGATAACATGAACAGGGTCAGGCATGTACCTTACACAACAAAAGATAACATGAACAGGGTCAGACATGTAACATACACAACAAAAGATAACATGAACAGGTTCAGACATGTACCTTACACAATACAAGATAACATGAACAGGATCAGACATGTAACTTACACAATAAAATCATCAATGAACAGGGTCAGACATGTAACTTACACAATACAATCATCAATGAACAGGGTCAGACATGTAACTTATATAACAAAAGATAACATGAACAGGATCAGACATGTAACTTACACAATAAAATCATCACATGAACAGGGTCAGACATGTAACTTACACAACAAAAGATAACATGAACAGGATCAGACATGTAACTTACACAATTAAATCATAACATGAACAGGGTCAGACATGTAACTTACACAACAAAAGATGACAGGAACAGGATCAGACATGTAACTTAAACAACAAAAGATAACATGAACAGGATCAGACACGTAAAGTACACCAAAGAATCATAACATGAACAGGATCAGACATGTAACTTACACAATAAAATCATAACATGAACAGGGTCAGACACGTAACTTACACAATAAAAGATAACATGAACAGGATCAGACATGTAACTTACACAATAAAAGATAACATGAACAGGGTCAGACATGTAACTTACACAATAAAAGATAACATGAACAGGGTCAGACACGTAACTTACACAATAAAAGATAACATGAACAGGATCAGACATGTAAAGTACACCAAAGAATCATAACATGAACAGGATCAGACATGTAACTTACACAATAAAATCATAACATGAACAGGGTCAGACACGTAACTTACACAATAAAAGATAACATGAACAGGATCAGACATGTAACTTACACAATAAAAGATAACATGAACAGGGTCAGACATGTAACTTACACAATAAAAGATAACATGAACAGGGTCAGACATGTAACTTACACAATAAAAGATAACATGAACAGGGTCAGACATGTAACTTACACAATAAAATCATAACATGAACAGGGTCAGACATGTAACCTATACAATAAAAGATAACATGAACAGGGTCAGACACGTAACTTACACAATAAAAGATAACATGAACAGGGTCAGACATGTAACTTACACAACAAAAGATAACATGCACATGGTTAGACATGTAACTTACACAATAAAATCTTAACATGAACAGGGTCAGACATGTAACTTACACAACAAAAGATAACATTTACAGGGTCAGACATGTAACTTACACAATAAAAGATAACATGCACAGGGTCAGACATGTAACTTACACAATAAAAGATAACATGAACAGGGTCAGACACGTAACTTACACAATAAAAGATAACATGAACAGGGTCAGACATGTAACTTACACAACATAAGATAACATGCACATGGTCAGACATGTAACTTACACAATAAAATCTTAACATGAACAGGGTCAGACATGTAACTTACACAACAAAAGATAACATGAACAGGGTCAGACATGTAACTTACACAATAAAAGATAACATGCACAGGGTCAGACATGTAACTTACACAATAAAATCTTAACATGAACAGGGTCAGACATGTAACTTACACAACAAAAGATAACATTTACAGGGTCAGACATGTAACTTACACAATAAAAGATAACATGCACAGGGTCAGACATGTAACTTACATAATAAAATCATGGCATGAACAGGGTCAGACATGTAACTTATACAATAAAAGATAACATGAACAGGTCAGACATGTAACTTACACAATAAAAGATAACATGAACAGGGTCAGACATGTAGCTTACACAACAAAAGATAACATGAACAGGATCAGACATGTAACTTACACATTAAAAGATAACATGAACAGGGTCAGACATGTAACTTACACAACAAAGGATAACAGGAACAGGGTCAGACATGTAACTTACACAACAAAAGATAACATGAACAGGGTCAGGCATGTACCTTACACAACAAAAGATAACATGAACAGGGTCAGACATGTAACTTACACAACAAAAGATAACATGAACAGGGTCAGACATGTACCTTACACAATACAAGATAACATGAACAGGATCAGACATGTAACTTACACAATAAAATCATCAATGAACAGGGTCAGACATGTAACTTACACACCAAAAATGAACAGGGTCAGACATGTAACTTATACAATAAAAGATAACATGAACAGGGTCAGACATGTAGCTTACACAATAAAAGATAACATCATCAGGATCAGACATGTAACTTACACAATAAAATCATAACATGAACAGGGTCAGACATGTAACTTACACAATAAAATCATAACATGAACAGGGTCAGACATGTAACCTACACAATAAAAGATAACATGACCAGGGTCAGACATGTAACTTACACAACAAAAGATAACATGAACAGGGTCAGACATGTAGCTTACACAATAAAAGATAACATGAACAGGGTCAGACATGTAACTTACACAATAAAAGATAACATGAACAGGGTCAGACATGTAACTTACACAATAAAAGATAACATGAACAGGGTCAGACATGTAACTTACACAACAAAAGATAACATCATCAGGATCAGACATGTAACTTACACAATAAAAGATAACATGCACATGGTCAGACATGTAACTTACACAACACAAGATAACATGCACAGGGTCAGACATGTTACTTATACAATAAAAGATAACATGAACAGGGTCAGACATATAGCTTACACAATAAAAGATAACATGCACAAGGTCGGACATGTAACTAACACAACAAACGATAACATGAACAGGGTCAGACATGTAACTTATACAACAAAAGATAACATGCACAGGGTCAGACATGTAACTTACAAAATAAAAGATAACATGAACAGGGTCAGACATGTAACTTACACAACAAAAGATAACATGAACAGGCTCAGACATGTAACATACACAACAAAAGATAACATGAACAGGGTCAGACATGTAACTTACACAATAAAAGATAACATGAACAGGGTCAAACATGTAACTTACACAATAAAAGATAACATGAACAGGATCAGATATGTAACTTACACAATAAAAGATAACATGAACAGGGTCAGACATGTAACTTATACAACAAATGATAACATGAACAGGGTCAGACATGTGACTTACACAACAAAAGATAACATGAACAGGGTCAGACATGTAACTTACACAATAAAAGATAACATGAACAGGGTCAGACATGTAGCTTACACAATAAAAGATAACATGAACAGGGTCAGACATGTAACCTATACAACAAAAGATAACATGAACAGCATCAGACATGTAACTTATACAACAAACGATAACATGAACAGGGTCAGACATGTAACTTATACAACAAGAGATAACATGAAGAGGGTCAGACATGTAACTTACACAACAAAAGATACCATGAACAGGGTCAGACATGTAACTTACATAATAAAATCATGGCATGAACAGGGTCAGACATGTAACTTATACAATAAAAGATAACATGAACAGGTCAGACATGTAACTTACACAATAAAAGATAACATGAACAGGGTCAGACATGTAGCTTACACAACAAAAGATAACATGAACAGGATCAGACATGTAACTTACACAATAAAAGATAACATGAACAGGGTCAGACATGTAACTTACACAACAAAGGATAACAGGAACAGGGTCAGACATGTAACATACACAACAAAAGATAACATGAACAGGGTCAGACATGTAACTTACACAATAAAAGATAACATGAACAGGGTCAAACATGTAACTTACACAATAAAAGATAACATGAACAGGATCAGATATGTAACTTACACAATAAAAGATAACATGAACAGGGTCAGACATGTAACTTATACAACAAATGATAACATGAACAGGGTCAGACATGTGACTTACACAACAAAAGATAACATGAACAGGGTCAGACATGTAACTTACACAATAAAAGATAACATGAACAGGGTCAGACATGTAGCTTACACAATAAAAGATAACATGAACAGAGTCAGACATGTAACCTATACAACAAAAGATAACATGAACAGCGTCAGACATGTAACTTATACAACAAACGATAACATGAACAGGGTCAGACATGTAACTTATACAACAAGAGATAACATGAAGAGGGTCAGACATGTAACTTACACAACAAAAGATACCATGAACAGGGTCAGACATGTAACTTACATAATAAAATCATGGCATGAACAGGGTCAGACATGTAACTTATACAATAAAAGATAACATGAACAGGTCAGACATGTAACTTACACAATAAAAGATAACATGAACAGGGTCAGACATGTAGCTTACACAACAAAAGATAACATGAACAGGATCAGACATGTAACTTACACAATAAAAGATAACATGAACAGGGTCAGACATGTAACTTACACAACAAAGGATAACAGGAACAGGTCAGACATGTAACTTACACAACAAAAGATAACATGAACAGGGTCAGGCATGTACCTTACACAACAGAAGATAACATGAACAGGATCAGACATGTAACTTACACAATAAAATCATCAATGAACAGGGTCAGACATGTAACTTACACAACAAAAGATAACATGAACAGGGTCAGACATGTAACTTATACAATAAAAGATAACATGAACAGGGTCAGACATGTAGCTTACACAACAAAAGATAACATGAACAGGGTCAGACATGTAACTTATACAATAAAAGATAACATGAACAGGGTCAGACATGTAGCTTACACAATAAAAGATAACATGAACAGGGTCAGACATGTAACTTATACAATAAAAGATAACATGAACAGGGTCAGATATGTAGCTTACACAACAAAAGATAACAGGAACAGGGTCAGACATGTAACTTACACAACAAAAGATAACATGAACAGGGTCAGGCATGTACCTTACACAACAAAAGAAAACATGAACAGGGTCAGACATGTAACTTACACAACAAAAGATAACATGAACAGGTTCAGACATGTACCTTACACAATACAAGATAACATGAACAGGATCAGACATGTAACTTACACAATAAAATCATCAATGAACAGGGTCAGACATGTAACTTACACAATACAATCATCAATGAACAGGGTCAGACATGTAACTTATATAACAAAAGATAACATGAACAGGATCAGACATGTAGCTTACACAATGAAATCATAACATGAACAGGGTCAGACATGTAACTTACACAATAAAAGATAACATGAACAGGAGCAGACATGTAACTTACACAATAAAATCATCACATGAACAGGGTCAGACATGTAACTTACACAACAAAAGATACCATGAACAGGGTCAGACATGTAACTTACATAATAAAATCATGGCATGAACAGGGTCAGACATGTAACTTATACAATAAAAGATAACATGAACAGGTCAGACATGTAACTTACACAATAAAAGATAACATGAACAGGGTCAGACATGTAGCTTACACAACAAAAGATAACATGAACAGGATCAGACATGTAACTTACACAATAAAAGATAACATGAACAGGGTCAGACATGTAACTTACACAACAAAGGATAACAGGAACAGGGTCAGACATGTAACTTACACAACAAAAGATAGCATGAACAGGGTCAGGCATGTACCTTACACAACAAAAGATAACATGAACAGGATCAGACATGTAACTTACACAATAAAATCATCAATGAACAGGGTCAGACATGTAACTTACACAACAAAAGATAACATGAACAGGGTCAGACATGTAACTTATACAATAAAAGATAACATGAACAGGGTCAGACATGTAGCTTACACAACAAAAGATAACATGAACAGGGTCAGACATGTAACTTATACAATAAAAGATAACATGAACAGGGTCAGACATGTAACTTACACAATAAAAGATAACATGAACAGGGTCAGACATGTAACTTATACAATAAAAGATAACATGAACAGGGTCAGATATGTAGCTTACACAACAAAAGATAACAGGAACAGGGTCAGACATGTAACTTACACAACAAAAGATAACATGAACAGGGTCAGGCATGTACCTTACACAACAAAAGATAACATGAACAGGGTCAGACATGTAACTTACACAACAAAAGATAACATGAACAGGTTCAGACATGTACCTTACACAATACAAGATAACATGAACAGGATCAGACATGTAACTTACACAATAAAATCATCAATGAACAGGGTCAGACATGTAACTTACACAATGCAATCATCAATGAACAGGGTCAGACATGTAACTTATATAACAAAAGATAACATGAACAGGATCAGACATGTAACTTACACAATAAAATCATAACATGAACAGGGTCGGACGTGTAACTTACACAATAAAAGATAACATGAACAGGATCAGACATGTAACTTACACAATAAAGTCATCACATGAACAGGGTCAGACATGTAACTTACACAACAAAAGATAACATGAACAGGATCAGACATGTAACTTACATAATTAAATCATAACATGAACAGGGTCAGACATGTAACTTACACAACAAAAGATAACAGGAACAGGATCAGACATGTAACTTAAACAACAAAAGATAACATGAACAGGATCAGACATGTAAAGTACACCAAAGAATCATAGCATGAACAGGGTCAGACATGTAACTTACACAACAAAAGATAACATGAACAGGGTCAGACATGTAACTTACACAACAAAAGATAACATGAACAGGGTCAGACTTGTAACTTACACAATAAAAGATAACATGAACAGGGTCAGACATGTAACTTACACAATAAAATCATAACATGAACAGGGTCAGACATGTAACCTACACAATAAAAGATAACATGAACAGGGTCAGACATGTAACTTACACAACAAAAGATAACATGAACAGGGTCAGACTTGTAACTTACACAATAAAAGATAACATGAACAGGGTTAGACATGTAACTTACACAATAAAAGATAACATGAACAGGGTCAGACATGTAACTTACACAATAAAAGATAACATGAACAGGGTCAGACATGTAACTTACACAACAAAAGATAACATCATCAGGATCAGACATGTAACTTACACAATAAAAGATAACATGCACATGGTCAGACATGTAACTTACACAACACAAGATAACATGCACAGGGTCAGACATGTTACTTATACAATAAAAGATAACATGAACAGGGTCAGACATGTAGCTTACACAATAAAAGATAACATGCACAGGGTCGGACATGTAACTAACACAACAAACGATAACATGAACATGGTCAGACATGTAACTTATACAACAAAAGATAACATGCACAGGGTCAGACATGTAACTTACAAAATAAAAGATAACATGAACAGGGTCAGACATGTAACTTACACAACAAAAGATAACATGAACAGGCTCAGACATGTAACTTACACAACAAAAGATAACATGAACAGGGTCAGACATGTAACTTACACAATAAAAGATAACATGAACAGGATCAGATATGTAACTTACACAATAAAGGATAACATGAACAGGGTCAGACATGTAACTTATACAACAAATGATAACATGAACAGGGTCAGACATGTGACTTACACAACAAAAGATAACATGAACAGGGTCAGACATGTAACTTACACAATAAAAGATAACATGAACAGGGTCAGACATGTAACTTACATAATAAAATCATGGCATGAACAGGGTCAGACATGTAACTTATACAATAAAAGATAACATGAACAGGTCAGACATGTAACTTACACAATAAAAGATAACATGAACAGGGTCAGACATGTAGCTTACATAACAAAAGATAACATGAACAGGATCAGACATGAAACTTACACATTAAAAGATAACATGAACAGGGTCAGACATGTAACTTACACAACAAAGGATAACAGGAACAGGGTCAGACATGTAACTTACACAGCAAAAGATAACATGAACAGGGTCAGGCATGTACCTTACACAACAAAAGATAACATGAACAGGGTCAGACATGTAACTTACACAACAAAAGATAACATGAACAGGGTCAGACATGTACCTTACACAATAAAAGATAACATGAACAGGATCAGACATGTAACTTACACAATAAAATCATCAATGAACAGGGTCAGACATGTAACTTACACAACAAAAGATAACATGAACAGGGTCAGACATGTAACTTATACAATAAAAGATAACATGAACAGGGTCAGACATGTAGCTTACACAACAAAAGATAACATGAACAGGGTCAGACATGTAACTTATACAATAAAAGATAACATGAACAGGGTCAGACATGTAACTTACACAATAAAAGATAACATGAACAGGGTCAGACATGTAACTTATACAATAAAAGATAACATGAACAGGGTCAGACATGTAGCTTACACAACAAAAGATAACATGAACAGGGTCAGACATGTAACTTACACAATAAAATCATAACATGAACAGGGTCAGACATGTAACCTATACAATAAAAGATAACATGAACAGGGTCAGACACGTAACTTACACAATAAAGCATAACATGAACAGGGTCAGACATGTAACTTACACAACAAAAGATAACATGCACATGGTCAGACATGTAACTTACACAATAAAATCTTAACATGAACAGGGTCAGACATGTAACTTACACAATAAAAGATAACATGAACAGGGTCAGACATGTAACTTATACAATAAAAGATAACATGAACAGGGTCAGACATGTAGCTTACACAACAAAAGATAACAGGAACAGGGTCAGACATGTAACTTACACAACAAAAGATAACATGAACAGGGTCAGGCATGTACCTTACACAACAAAAGATAACATGAACAGGGTCAGACATGTAACATACACAACAAAAGATAACATGAACAGGTTCAGACATGTACCTTACACAATACAAGATAACATGAACAGGATCAGACATGTAACTTACACAATAAAATCATCAATGAACAGGGTCAGACATGTAACTTACACAATACAATCATCAATGAACAGGGTCAGACATGTAACTTATATAACAAAAGATAACATGAACAGGATCAGACATGTAACTTACACAATAAAATCATCACATGAACAGGGTCAGACATGTAACTTACACAACAAAAGATAACATGAACAGGATCAGACATGTAACTTACACAATTAAATCATAACATGAACAGGGTCAGACATGTAACTTACACAACAAAAGATGACAGGAACAGGATCAGACATGTAACTTAAACAACAAAAGATAACATGAACAGGATCAGACACGTAAAGTACACCAAAGAATCATAACATGAACAGGATCAGACATGTAACTTACACAATAAAATCATAACATGAACAGGGTCAGACACGTAACTTACACAATAAAAGATAACATGAACAGGATCAGACATGTAACTTACACAATAAAAGATAACATGAACAGGGTCAGACATGTAACTTACACAATAAAAGATAACATGAACAGGGTCAGACACGTAACTTACACAATAAAAGATAACATGAACAGGATCAGACATGTAAAGTACACCAAAGAATCATAACATGAACAGGATCAGACATGTAACTTACACAATAAAATCATCACATGAACAGGGTCAGACACGTAACTTACACAATAAAAGATAACATGAACAGGATCAGACATGTAACTTACACAATAAAAGATAACATGAACAGGGTCAGACATGTAACTTACACAATAAAAGATAACATGAACAGGGTCAGACACGTAACTTACACAATAAAAGATAACATGAACAGGGTCAGACATGTAACTTACACAATAAAATCATAACATGAACAGGGTCAGACATGTAACCTATACAATAAAAGATAACATGAACAGGGTCAGACACGTAACTTACACAATAAAAGATAACATGAACAGGGTCAGACATGTAACTTACACAACAAAAGATAACATGCACATGGTTAGACATGTAACTTACACAATAAAATCTTAACATGAACAGGGTCAGACATGTAACTTACACAACAAAAGATAACATTTACAGGGTCAGACATGTAACTTACACAATAAAAGATAACATGCACAGGGTCAGACATGTAACTTGCACAATAAAAGATAACATGAACAGGGTCAGGCACGTAACTTACACAATAAAAGATAACATGAACAGGGTCAGACATGTAACTTACACAACATAAGATAACATGCACATGGTCAGACATGTAACTTACACAATAAAATCTTAACATGAACAGGGTCAGACATGTAACTTACACAACAAAAGATAACATGAACAGGGTCAGACATGTAACTTACACAATAAAAGATAACATGCACAGGGTCAGACATGTAACTTACACAATAAAAGATAACATGAACAGGGTCAGACATGTAACTTACACAATAAAAGATAACATGAACAGGGTCAGACATGTAACTTACATAATAAAATCATGGCATGAACAGGGTCAGACATGTAACTTATACAATAAAAGATAACATGAACAGGTCAGACATGTAACATACACAATAAAAGATAACATGAACAGGGTCAGACATGTAGCTTACACAACAAAAGATAACATGAACAGGATCAGACATGTAACTTACACATTAAAAGATAACATGAACAGGGTCAGACATGTAACTTACACAACAAAGGATAACAGGAACAGGGTCAGACATGTAACTTACACAACAAAAGATAACATGAACAGGGTCAGGCATGTACCTTACACAACAAAAGATAACATGAACAGGGTCAGACATGTAACTTACACAACAAAAGATAACATGAACAGGGTCAGACATGTACCTTACACAATACAAGATAACATGAACAGGATCAGACATGTAACTTACACAATAAAATCATCAATGAACAGGGTCAGACATGTAACTTACACAACAAAAGATAACATGAACAGGGTCAGACATGTAGCTTACACAACAAAAGATAACATGAACAGGGTCAGACATGTAACTTACGCAATAAAAGATAACATGAACAGGGTCAGACATGTAACTTACACAATAAAAGATAACATGAACAGGGTCAGACATGTAACTTATACAATAAAAGATAACATGAACAGGGTCAGACATGTAGCTTACACAACAAAAGATAACAGGAACAGGGTCAGACATGTAACTTACACAACAAAAGATAACATGAACAGGGTCAGACATGTACCTTACACAACAAAAGATAACATGAACAGGGTCAGACATGTAACTTACACAACAAAAGATAACATGAACAGGTTCAGACATGTACCTTACACAATACAAGATAACATGAACAGGATCATACATGTAACTTACACAATAAAATCATCAATGAACAGGGTCAGACATGTAGCTTACACAATACAATCATCAATGAACAGGGTCAGACATGTAACTTATATAACAAAAGATAACATGAACAGGATCAGACATGTAACTTACACAATAAAATCATCACATGAACAGGGTCAGACATGTAACTTACACAACAAAAGATAACATGAACAGGGTCAGACACGTAACCTACACAATAAAAGATAACATGAACAGGGTCAGACATGTAACTTACACAACAAAAGATAACAGAAACAGGATCAGACATGTAACTTAAACAACAAAAGATAACATGAACAGGATCAGACATGTACCTTACACAATACAAGATAACAGGAACAGGATCAGACATGTAAAGTACACCAAAGAATCATAACATGAACAGGGTCAGACACGTAACTTACACAATAAAAGATAACATGAACAAGGTCAGACATGTAACTTACACAATAAAAGATAACATGAACAGGGTCAGACATGTAACTTACACAATAAAAGATAACATGAACAGGGTCAGACACGTAACTTACACAATAAAAGATAACATGAACAAGGTCAGACATGTAACTTACACAATAAAAGATAACATGAACAGGGTCAGACATGTAACTTACACAATAAAAGATAACATGAACAGGGTCAGACATGTAACTTACACAATAAAAGATAACATGAACAGGGTCAGACATGTAACTTACACAATAAAAGATAACATGAACAAGGTCAGACATGTAACTTACACAATAAAAGATAACATGAACAGGGTCAGACTTGTAACCTACACAATAAAAGATAACATGAGCAGGGTCAGACATGTAACTTACACAATAAAAGATAACATGAACAGGGTCAGACACGTAACTTACACAATAAAAGATAACATGAACAGGGTCAGACACGTAACTTACACAATAAAAGATAACATGAACAGGGTCAGACATGTAACTTACACAATAAAATCATAACATGAACAGGGTCAGACATGTAACCTACACAATAAAAGATAACATGAACAGGGTCAGACACGTAACTTACACAATAAAAGATAACATGAACAGGGTCAGACATGTAACTTACACAACAAAAGATAACATGCACATGGTCAGACATGTAACTTACACAATAAAATCTTAACATGAACAGGGTCAGACATGTAACTTACACAACAAAAGATAACATTTACTGGGTCAGACATGTAACTTACACAATAAAAGATAACATGCACAGGGTCAGACATGTAACTTACACAATAAAAGATAACATGAACAGGGTCAGACACGTAACTTACACAATAAAAGATAACATGAACAGGGTCAGACATGTAACTTACACAACAAAAGATAACATGCACATGGTCAGACATGTAACTTACACAATAAAATCTTAACATGAGCAGGGTCAGACATGTAACTTACACAACAAAAGATAACATTTACAGGGTCAGACATGTAACTTACACAATAAAAGATAACATGCACAGGGTCAGACATGTAACTTACACAATAAAAGATAACATGAACAGGGTCAGACATGTAATTTACACAATAAAATCATAACATGAACAGGGTCAGACATGTAACTTACACAATAAAAGATAACATTAACAGGGTCAGACATGTAACTTACACAATACAATCATCACATGCACAAGGTGAGACATGTAGCTTACACAATGAAATCATAACATGAACAGGATCAGACGTGTAACTTACACAATGTTTTACAACAAATGATAACATGAACAGGGTCATACATGTAACTTACACAATAAAACATAACATGAACAGGATCAGACATGTAACTTACACAATAAAAGATAACATGAACAGGGTCAGACATGTAACTTACACAATAAAAGATAACATGAACAGGGTCAGACACGTAACTTACACAATAAAAGATAACATGAACAGGGTCAGACACGTAACTTACACAATAAAAGATAACATGAACAGGGTCAGACATGTAACTTACACAATAAAATCATAACATGAACAGGGTCAGACATGTAACCTACACAATAAAAGATAACATGAACAGGGTCAGACACGTAACTTACACAATAAAAGATAACATGAACAGGGTCAGACATGTAACTTACACAACAAAAGATAACATGCACATGGTCAGACATGTAACTTACACAATAAAATCTTAACATGAACAGGGTCAGACATGTAACTTACACAACAAAAGATAACATTTACTGGGTCAGACATGTAACTTACACAATAAAAGATAACATGCACAGGGTCAGACATGTAACTTACACAATAAAAGATAACATGAACAGGGTCAGACACGTAACTTACACAATAAAAGATAACATGAACAGGGTCAGACATGTAACTTACACAACAAAAGATAACATGCACATGGTCAGACATGTAACTTACACAATAAAATCTTAACATGAGCAGGGTCAGACATGTAACTTACACAACAAAAGATAACATTTACAGGGTCAGACATGTAACTTACACAATAAAAGATAACATGCACAGGGTCAGACATGTAACTTACACAATAAAAGATAACATGAACAGGGTCAGACATGTAATTTACACAATAAAATCATAACATGAACAGGGTCAGACATGTAACTTACACAATAAAAGATAACATTAACAGGGTCAGACATGTAACTTACACAATACAATCATCACATGCACAAGGTGAGACATGTAGCTTACACAATGAAATCATAACATGAACAGGATCAGACATGTAACTTACACAATGTTTTACAACAAATGATAACATGAACAGGGTCATACATGTAACTTACACAATAAAACATAACATGAACAGGATCAGACATGTAACTTACACAATAAAAGATAACATGAACAGGGTCAGACATGTAACTTACACAATAAAAGATAACATGAACAGGATCAGACATGTAACTTACACAATAAAAGATAACATGAACAGGGTCAGACATGTAACTTACACAATAAAAGATAACATGAACAGGATCAGACATGTAACTTACACAATAAAAGATAACATGAACAGGGTCAGACATGTAACTTATACAACAAAAGATAACATGAACAGAGTCAGACATGTAACTTACACAATTAAAGATAACATGAACAGGGTCAGACATGTAACTTACGCAATAAAAGATAACATGAACAGGGTCAGACATGTAACTTACACAATAAAAGATAACATGAACAGGGTCAGACATGTAACTTACACAACAAAAGATAACATGAACAGGGTCAGACATGTAACTTACACAATAAAAAATAACATGAACAGGGTCAGACATGTAACTTATACAACAAAAGATAACATGAACACGGTGAGACATGTAACTTACACAATAAAAGATAACAAGAACACGGTCAGACATGTAACTTACACAATAGCATCATAACATGAACAGGGTCAGACATGTAACTTACACAATAAAATCATAACATGAACAGGGTCAGACATGTAACTTACACAATAAAAGATAACATGAACAGGGTCAGACATGCAACTTACACAACACAAGATAACATGAACAGGGTCAGACATGTAACTTACACAATAAAAGATAACATGAACAGGGTCAGACATGTAACTTACACAATAAAAGATAACATGAACAGGGTCAGACATGTAACTTACACAATAAAATCATAACATGAATATGGTCAGACATGTAACTTACACAATAAAAGATAACATGAACAGGGTCAGACATGTAACTTACACAAAAAAATCATCACATACACAGGGTCAGACATGTAACTTACACAATGAAATCATAACATGAACAGGGTCAGACATGTAACTTACACAATGTTTTACAACAAAAGATAACATGAACAGGGTCAGACATGTAACTTACACTACAAAAGATAACATGCACATGGTCAGACATGTAACTTACACAATAAAAGATATCATGCACAAGGTGGGACATGTAACTGACACAATAAAAGATAA
Organism: Bathymodiolus septemdierum; assembly: GCA_963383655.1. Classification (NCBI taxonomy): domain Eukaryota; kingdom Metazoa; phylum Mollusca; class Bivalvia; order Mytilida; family Modiolidae; genus Bathymodiolus; species Bathymodiolus septemdierum. The sequence continues at coordinate 2,225,434 of OY726529.1, read as the reverse complement.
CATGAACAGGGTCAGACATGTAACTTACACAATAAAGGATAACATGAACAGGGTCAGACATGTAACTTACACAACAAAAGATAACATGCACATGGTCAGACATGTAACTTACACAATAAAAGATAACATGAACAGGGTCAGACATGTAACTTACACAACAAAAGATAACATGCACATGGTCAGACATGTAACTTACACAATAAAAGATAACATGCACAGGGTCGGACATGTAACTTACACAATAAAAGATAACATGAACAGGGTCAGACATGTAACTCACACAACAAAAGATAACATGCGCATGGTCAGACATGTAACTTACACAATAAAATCATAACATGAACAGGGTCAGACATGTAACTTACACAACAAAAGATAACATGAACAGGGTCAGACATGTAACTTACACAATAAAAGATAACATGAACAGGGTCAGACATGTAACTTACACAACAAAAGATAACATGAACAGGGTCAGACATGTAATTTACACAATAAAATCATAACATGAACAGAGTCAGACATGTAACTTACACAATAAAAGATAACATGAACAGGGTCAGACATGTAACTTACACAATAAAATCATCACATGCACAGGGTCAGACATGTAACTTACACAATGAAATCATAACATGAACAGGGTCAGACATGTAATTTACACAATGTTTTACAACAAATGATAACATGAACAGGGTCAGTCATGTAACTTACACAATAAAATATAAGATGAACAGGGTCAGACATGTGACATGCACAATAAAAGATAACATGAACAGGGTCAGCCATGTAACTTACACAACAAAAGATAACATGCACATGGTCAGACATGTAACTTACACAATAAAAGATAGCATGCACAAGGTCGGACATGTAACTTACACAATAAAAGATAACATGAACAGGATCAGACATGTAACTTACACAATAAAAGAAAACATGAACAGGGTCAGACATGTAACTTACACAATAAAAGATAACATGAACAGGGTCAGACATGTAACTTACACAATAAAAGATAACATGCACATGGTCAGACATGTAACTTACACAATAAAAGATAGCATGCACAAGGTCGGACATGTAACTTACACAATAAAAGATAACATGAACAGGATCAGACATGTAACTTACACAATAAATGATAACATGAACAGATTCAGATATGTAACTTACACAATAAAAGATAACATGAACAGGGTCAGACATGCAACTTACACAACACAAGATAACATGAACAGGGTCAGACATGTAACTTACACAATAAAAGATAACATGAACAGGGTCAGACATGTAACTTACACAATAAAAGATAACATGAACAGGGTCAGACATGTAACTTACACAATAAAATCATAACATGAATATGGTCAGACATGTAACTTACACAATAAAAGATAACATGAACAGGGTCAGACATGTAACTTACACAAAAAAATCATCACATACACAGGGTCAGACATGTAACTTACACAATGAAATCATAACATGAACAGGGTCAGACATGTAACTTACACAATGTTTTACAACAAAAGATAACATGAACAGGGTCAGACATGTAACTTACACTACAAAAGATAACATGCACATGGTCAGACATGTAACTTACACAATAAAAGATATCATGCACAAGGTGGGACATGTAACTTACACAATAAAAGATAACATGAACAGGGTCAGACATGTAACTTACACAATAAAGGATAACATGAACAGGGTCAGACATGTAACTTACACAACAAAAGATAACATGCACATGGTCAGACATGTAACTTACACAATAAAAGATAACATGAACAGGGTCAGACATGTAACTTACACAACAAAAGATAACATGCACATGGTCAGACATGTAACTTACACAATAAAAGATAACATGCACAGGGTCGGACATGTAACTTACACAATAAAAGATGACATGAACAGGGTCAGACATGTAACTCACACAACAAAAGATAACATGCGCATGGTCAGACATGTAACTTACACAATACAATCATAACATGAACAGGGTCAGACATGTAACTTACACAACAAAAGATAACATGAACAGGGTCAGACATGTAACTTACACAATAAAAGATAACATGAACAGGGTCAGACATGTAACTTACACAACAAAAGATAACATGAACAGGGTCAGACATGTAATTTACACAATAAAATCATAACATGAACAGAGTCAGACATGTAACTTACACAATAAAAGATAACATGAACAGGGTCAGACATGTAACTTACACAATAAAATCATCACATGCACAGGGTCAGACATGTAACTTACACAATGAAATCATAACATGAACAGGGTCAGACATGTAATTTACACAATGTTTTACAACAAATGATAACATGAACAGGGTCAGTCATGTAACTTACACAATAAAATATAAGATGAACAGGGTCAGACATGTGACATGCACAATAAAAGATAACATGAACAGGGTCAGCCATGTAACTTACACAACAAAAGATAACATGCACATGGTCAGACATGTAACTTACACAATAAAAGATAGCATGCACAAGGTCGGACATGTAACTTACACAATAAAAGATAACATGAACAGGATCAGACATGTAACTTACACAATAAAAGAAAACATGAACAGGGTCAGACATGTAACTTACACAATAAAAGATAACATGAACAGGGTCAGACATGTAACTTACACAATAAAAGATAACATGCACATGGTCAGACATGTAACTTACACAATAAAAGATAGCATGCACAAGGTCGGACATGTAACTTACACAATAAAAGATAACATGAACAGGATCAGACATGTAACTTACACAATAAATGATAACATGAACAGATTCAGATATGTAACTTACACAATAAAAGATAACATGAACAGGATCAGACATGTAACTTACACAATAAAAGATAACATGAACAGGGTGAGACATGTAACTTACACAATGAAAGATAACATGAACAGGATCAGACATGTAACTTACACAATAAAAGATAACATGAACAGGGTCAGACATGTAACTTACACAATAAAAGATAACATGAACAGGGTCAGACATGTAACTTACACAATAAAAGATAACATGAACAGGGTCAGACATGTAACTTATACAACAAAAGATAACATGAACAGAGTCAGACATGTAGCTTACACAATTAAAGATAACATGAACAGGGTCAGACATGTAACTTACGCAATAAAAGATAACATGAACAGGGTAAGACATGTAACTTACACAATAAAAGATAACATGAACAGGGTCAGACATGTAACTTACACAATAAAAGATAACATGAACAGGGTCAGACATGTAACTTACACAACAAAAGATAACATGAACAGGGTCAGACATGTAACTTACACAACAAAAGATAACATGCACATGGTCAGACATGTAACTTACACAATAAAAGATAACATGCACAGGGTCGGACATGTAACTTACACAATAAAAGATAACATGAACAGGGTCAGACATGTAACTCACACAACAAAAGATAACATGTGCATGGTCAGACATGTAACTTACACAATAAAATCATAACATGAACAGGGTCAGACATGTAACTTACACAACAAAAGATAACATGAACAGGGTCAGACATGTAACTTACACAATAAAAGATAACATGAACATGGTCAGACATGTAACTTACACAACAAAAGATAACATGAACAGGGTCAGACATGTAATTTACACAATAAAATCATAACATGAACAGAGTCAGACATGTAACTTACACAATAAAAGATAACATGAACAGGGTCAGACATGTAACTTACACAATAAAATCATCACATGCACAGGGTCAGACATGTAACTTACACAATGAAATCATAACATGAACAGGGTCAGACATGTAATTTACACAATGTTTTACAACAAATGATAACATGAACAGGGTCAGACATGTAACTTACACAATAAAATATAAGATGAACAGGGTCAGACATGTGACATGCACAATAAAAGATAACATGAACAGGGTCAGCCATGTAACTTACACAACAAAAGATAACATGCACATGGTCAGACATGTAACTTACACAATAAAAGATAGCATGCACAAGGTCGGACATGTAACTTACACAATAAAAGATAACATGAACAGGATCAGACATGTAACTTACACAATAAAAGAAAACATGAACAGGGTCAGACATGTAACTTACACAATAAAAGATAACATGAACAGGGTCAGACATGTAACTTACACAATAAAAGATAACATGCACATGGTCAGACATGTAACTTACACAATAAAAGATAGCATGTACAAGGTCGAACATGTAACTTACACAATAAAAGATAACATGAACAGGATCAGACATGTAACTTACACAATAAATGATAACATGAACAGATTCAGATATGTAACTTACACAATAAAAGATAACATGAACAGGATCAGACATGTAACTTACACAATAAAAGATAACATGAACAGGGTCAGACATGTAACTTACACAATGAAAGATAACATGAACAGGATCAGACATGTAACTTACACAATAAAAGATAACATGAACAGGGTCAGACATGTAACTTACACAATAAAAGATAACATGAACAGGGTCAGACATGTAACTTACACAATAAAAGATAACATGAACAGGATCAGACATGTAACTTACACAATAAAAGATAACATGAACAGGGTCAGACATGTAACTTACACAATAAAAGATAACATGAACAGGGTCAGACATGTAACTTATACAACAAAAGATAACATGAACAGAGTCAGACATGTAGCTTACACAATTAAAGATAACATGAACACGGTCAGACATGTAACTTACGCAATAAAAGATAACATGAACAGGGTAAGACATGTAACTTACACAATAAAAGATAACATGAACAGGGTCAGACATGTAACTTACACAATAAAAGATAACATGAACAGGGTCAGACATGTAACTTACACAACAAAAGATACCATGAACAGGGTCAGACATGTAACTTACACAATAAAAAATAACATGAACAGGGTCAGACATGTAACTTATACAACAAAAGATAACATGAACACGGTCAGACATGTAACTTACACAATAAAAGATAACATGAACACGGTCAGACATGTAACTTACACAATAGCATCATAACATGAACAAGGTCAGACATGTAACTTACACAATAAAATCATAACATGAACAGGGTCAGACATGTAACTTACACAATAAAAGATAACATGAACAGGGTCAGACATGCAACTTACACAACACAAGATAACATGAACAGGGTCAGACATGTAACTTACACAAGAAAAGATAACATGAACAGGGTCAGACATGTAACTTACACAATAAAAGATAACATGAACAGGGTCAGACATGTAACTTACACAATAAAATCATAACATGAATATGGTCAGACATGTAACTTACACAATAAAAGATAACATGAACAGGATCAGACATGTAACTTACACAATAAAAGAAAACATGAACAGGGTCAGACATGTAACTTACACAATAAAAGATAACATGAACAGGGTCAGACATGTAACTTACACAATAAAAGATAACATGCACATGGTCAGACATGTAACTTACACAATAAAAGATAGCATGCACAAGGTCGGACATGTAACTTACACAATAAAAGATAACATGAACAGGATCAGACATGTAACTTACACAATAAATGATAACATGAACAGATTCAGATATGTAACTTACACAATAAAAGATAACATGAACAGGGTCAGACATGCAACTTACACAACACAAGATAACATGAACAGGGTCAGACATGTAACTTACACAATAAAAGATAACATGAACAGGGTCAGACATGTAACTTACACAATAAAAGATAACATGAACAGGGTCAGACATGTAACTTACACAATAAAATCATAACATGAATATGGTCAGACATGTAACTTACACAATAAAAGATAACATGAACAGGGTCAGACATGTAACTTACACAAAAAAATCATCACATACACAGGGTCAGACATGTAACTTACACAATGAAATCATAACATGAACAGGGTCAGACATGTAACTTACACAATGTTTTACAACAAAAGATAACATGAACAGGGTCAGACATGTAACTTACACTACAAAAGATAACATGCACATGGTCAGACATGTAACTTACACAATAAAAGATATCATGCACAAGGTGGGACATGTAACTTACACAATAAAAGATAACATGAACAGGGTCAGACATGTAACTTACACAATAAAGGATAACATGAACAGGGTCAGACATGTAACTTACACAACAAAAGATAACATGCACATGGTCAGACATGTAACTTACACAATAAAAGATAACATGAACAGGGTCAGACATGTAACTTACACAACAAAAGATAACATGCACATGGTCAGACATGTAACTTACACAATAAAAGATAACATGCACAGGGTCGGACATGTAACTTACACAATAAAAGATGACATGAACAGGGTCAGACATGTAACTCACACAACAAAAGATAACATGCGCATGGTCAGACATGTAACTTACACAATAAAATCATAACATGAACAGGGTCAGACATGTAACTTACACAACAAAAGATAACATGAACAGGGTCAGACATGTAACTTACACAATAAAAGATAACATGAACAGGGTCAGACATGTAACTTACACAACAAAAGATAACATGAACAGGGTCAGACATGTAATTTACACAATAAAATCATAACATGAACAGAGTCAGACATGTAACTTACACAATAAAAGATAACATGAACAGGGTCAGACATGTAACTTACACAATAAAATCATCACATGCACAGGGTCAGACATGTAACTTACACAATGAAATCATAACATGAACAGGGTCAGACATGTAATTTACACAATGTTTTACAACAAATGATAACATGAACAGGGTCAGTCATGGAACTTACACAATAAAATATAAGATGAACAGGGTCAGACATGTGACATGCACAATAAAAGATAACATGAACAGGGTCAGCCATGTAACTTACACAACAAAAGATAACATGCACATGGTCAGACATGTAACTTACACAATAAAAGATAGCATGCACAAGGTCGGACATGTAACTTACACAATAAAAGATAACATGAACAGGATCAGACATGTAACTTACACAATAAAAGAAAACATGAACAGGGTCAGACATGTAACTTACACAATAAAAGATAACATGAACAGGGTCAGACATGTAATTTACACAATAAAAGATAACATGCACATGGTCAGACATGTAACTTACACAATAAAAGATAGCATGCACAAGGTCGGACATGTAACTTACACAATAAAAGATAACATGAACAGGATCAGACATGTAACTTACACAATAAATGATAACATGAACAGGGTGAGACATGTAACTTACACAATGAAAGATAACATGAACAGGGTCAGACATGTAACTTATACAACAAAAGATAACATGAACAGAGTCAGACATGTAGCTTACACAATTAAAGATAACATGAACAGGGTCAGACATGTAACTTACGCAATAAAAGATAACATGAACAGGGTAAGATATGTAACTTACACAATAAAAGATAACATGAACAGGGTCAGACATGTAACTTACACAATAAAAGATAACATGAACAGGGTCAGACATGTAACTTACACAACAAAAGATAACATGAACAGGGTCAGACATGTAACTTACACAACAAAAGATAACATGCACATGGTCAGACATGTAACTTACACAATAAAAGATAACATGCACAGGGTCGGACATGTAACTTACACAATAAAAGATAACATGAACAGGGTCAGACATGTAACTCACACAACAAAAGATAACATGTGCATGGTCAGACATGTAACTTACACAATAAAATCATAACATGAACAGGGTCAGACATGTAACTTACACAACAAAAGATAACATGAACAGGGTCAGACATGTAACTTACACAATAAAAGATAACATGAACAGGGTCAGACATGTAACTTACACAACAAAAGATAACATGAACAGGGTCAGACATGTAATTTACACAATAAAATCATAACATGAACAGAGTCAGACATGTAACTTACACAATAAAAGATAACATGAACAGGGTCAGACATGTAACTTACACAATAAAATCATCACATGCACAGGGTCAGACATGTAACTTACACAATGAAATCATAACATGAACAGGGTCAGACATGTAATTTACACAATGTTTTACAACAAATGATAACATGAACAGGGTCAGACATGTAACTTACACAATAAAATATAAGATGAACAGGGTCAGACATGTGACATGCACAATAAAAGATAACATGAACAGGGTCAGCCATGTAACTTACACAACAAAAGATAACATGCACATGGTCAGACATGTAACTTACACAATAAAAGATAGCATGCACAAGGTCGGACATGTAACTTACACAATAAAAGATAACATGAACAGGATCAGACATGTAACTTACACAATAAAAGAAAACATGAACAGGGTCAGACATGTAACTTACACAATAAAAGATAACATGAACAGGGTCAGACATGTAACTTACACAATAAAAGATAACATGCACATGGTCAGACATGTAACTTACACAATAAAAGATAGCATGCACAAGGTCGAACATGTAACTTACACAATAAAAGATAACATGAACAGGATCAGACATGTAACTTACACAATAAATGATAACATGAACAGATTCAGATATGTAACTTACACAATAAAAGATAACATGAACAGGATCAGACATGTAACTTACACAATAAAAGATAACATGAACAGGGTCAGACATGTAACTTACACAATGAAAGATAACATGAACAGGATCAGACATGTAACTTACACAATAAAAGATAACATGAACAGGGTCAGACATGTAACTTACACAATAAAAGATAACATGAACAGGGTCAGACATGTAACTTACACAATAAAAGATAACATGAACAGGATCAGACATGTAACTTACACAATAAAAGATAACATGAACAGGGTCAGACATGTAACTTACACAATAAAAGATAACATGAACAGGGTCAGACATGTAACTTATACAACAAAAGATAACATGAACAGAGTCAGACATGTAGCTTACACAATTAAAGATAACATGAACAGGGTCAGACATGTAACTTACGCAATAAAAGATAACATGAACAGGGTAAGACATGTAACTTACACAATAAAAGATAACATGAACAGGGTCAGACATGTAACTTACACAATAAAAGATAACATGAACAGGGTCAGACATGTAACTTACACAACAAAAGATAACATGAACAGGGTCAGACATGTAACTTACACAATAAAAAATAACATGAACAGGGTCAGACATGTAACTTATACAACAAAAGATAACATGAACACGGTCAGACATGTAACTTACACAATAAAAGATAACATGAACACGGTCAGACATGTAACTTACACAATAGCATCATAACATGAACAGGGTCAGACATGTAACTTACACAATAAAATCATAACATGAACAGGGTCAGACATGTAACTTACACAATAAAAGATAACATGAACAGGGTCAGACATGCAACTTACACAACACAAGATAACATGAACAGGGTCAGACATGTAACTTACACAAGAAAAGATAACATGAACAGGGTCAGACATGTAACTTACACAATAAAAGATAACATGAACAGGGTCAGACATGTAACTTACACAATAAAATCATAACATGAATATGGTCAGACATGTAACTTACACAATAAAAGATAACATGAACAGGGTCAGACATGTAACTTATGCAACAAAGATAACATGAACAGGATCAGACATGTAACTTACACAATAAAAGATAACATGAACAGGGTCAGACATGTAACTTACACAACAAAACATAACATGAACAGGATCAGACATGTAACTTACACAATAAAAGATAACATGAACAGGGTCAGACATGTAACTTACACGATAAAAGATAACATGAACAGGGTCAGACATGTAGCTTACACAATAAAAGATAACATGAATAGGGTCAGACATGTAGCTTGCACAACAAAAGATAACATGAACAGGGTCAGACATGTAACTTACTCAATGAAAGATAACATGAACAGGGTCAGATATGTAGCTTACACAATAAAAGATAACATGAACAGGGTCAGACATGTAACTTACACCACAAAGAATAACATGAACAGGGTCAGACATGTAACTTACACAATAAAAGATAACATGAACAGGGTCAGACATGTAACTTACACAATAAAAGATAACATGAACAGGGTCAGACATGTAGCTTACACAATAAAAGATAACATGAACAGGGTCAGACATGTAACTTATACAACAAAAGATAACATGAACACAGTTAGACATGTAACTTACACAATTAAAGATAACATGAACAGGGTCAGACATGTAACTTGCACAATAAAAGATAACATGAACAGGGTCAGACATGTAGCTTACACAATAAAAGATAACATGAACAGGGTCAGACATGTAACTTACACAATAAAAGATAACATGAACAGGGTCAGACATGTAACTTACACAACACAAGATAACATGAACAGGGTCAGATATGTAACTTATGCAATTAAAGATAACATGAACAATATCAGACATGTAACTTGTACAACAAAAGATAACATGAACAGGGTCAGACATGTAACTTATACAATAAAAGATAACATGAACAGGGTCAGACATGGAACTTATACAATAAAGGATAACATGAACAGGGTCAGACATGTAACTTACACAACAAAAGATAACATGAACAGGGTCAGACATGTAACTTACACAATAAAAGATAACATGAACAGGGTCAGACATGTAACTTATACAACAAAAAATAACATGAACACGGTCAGACATGTAACTTACACAATAAAAGATAACATGAACAGGGTCAGACATGTAACTTACACAATAAAAGATAACATGAACAGGGTCAGACATGTAACTTACACAATAAAATATAAGATGAACAGGGTCAGACATGTGACATGCACAATAAAAGATAACATGAACAGGGTCAGCCATGTAACTTACACAACAAAAGATAACATGCACATGGTCAGACATGTAACTTACACAATAAAAGATAGCATGCACAAGGTCGGACATGTAACTTACACAATAAAAGATAACATGAACAGGATCAGACATGTAACTTACACAATAAAAGAAAACATGAACAGGGTCAGACATGTAACTTACACAATAAAAGATAACATGAACAGGGTCAGACATGTAACTTACACAATAAAAGATAACATGCACATGGTCAGACATGTAACTTACACAATAAAAGATAGCATGCACAAGGTCGAACATGTAACTTACACAATAAAAGATAACATGAACAGGATCAGACATGTAACTTACACAATAAATGATAACATGAACAGATTCAGATATGTAACTTACACAATAAAAGATAACATGAACAGGATCAGACATGTAACTTACACAATAAAAGATAACATGAACAGGGTCAGACATGTAACTTACACAATGAAAGATAACATGAACAGGATCAGACATGTAACTTACACAATAAAAGATAACATGAACAGGGTCAGACATGTAACTTACACAATAAAAGATAACATGAACAGGGTCAGACATGTAACTTACACAATAAAAGATAACATGAACAGGATCAGACATGTAACTTACACAATAAAAGATAACATGAACAGGGTCAGACATGTAACTTACACAATAAAAGATAACATGAACAGGGTCAGACATGTAACTTATACAACAAAAGATAACATGAACAGAGTCAGACATGTAGCTTACACAATTAAAGATAACATGAACAGGGTCAGACATGTAACTTACGCAATAAAAGATAACATGAACAGGGTAAGACATGTAACTTACACAATAAAAGATAACATGAACAGGGTCAGACATGTAACTTACACAATAAAAGATAACATGAACAGGGTCAGACATGTAACTTACACAACAAAAGATAACATGAACAGGGTCAGACATGTAACTTACACAATAAAAAATAACATGAACAGGGTCAGACATGTAACTTATACAACAAAAGATAACATGAACACGGTCAGACATGTAACTTACACAATAAAAGATAACATGAACACGGTCAGACATGTAACTTACACAATAGCATCATAACATGAACAGGGTCAGACATGTAACTTACACAATAAAATCATAACATGAACAGGGTCAGACATGTAACTTACACAATAAAAGATAACATGAACAGGGTCAGACATGCAACTTACACAACACAAGATAACATGAACAGGGTCAGACATGTAACTTACACAAGAAAAGATAACATGAACAGGGTCAGACATGTAACTTACACAATAAAAGATAACATGAACAGGGTCAGACATGTAACTTACACAATAAAATCATAACATGAATATGGTCAGACATGTAACTTACACAATAAAAGATAACATGAACAGGGTCAGACATGTAACTTATGCAACAAAGATAACATGAACAGGATCAGACATGTAACTTACACAATAAAAGATAACATGAACAGGGTCAGACATGTAACTTACACAACAAAACATAACATGAACAGGATCAGACATGTAACTTACACAATAAAAGATAACATGAACAGGGTCAGACATGTAACTTACACGATAAAAGATAACATGAACAGGGTCAGACATGTAGCTTACACAATAAAAGATAACATGAATAGGGTCAGACATGTAGCTTGCACAACAAAAGATAACATGAACAGGGTCAGACATGTAACTTACTCAATGAAAGATAACATGAACAGGGTCAGATATGTAGCTTACACAATAAAAGATAACATGAACAGGGTCAGACATGTAACTTACACCACAAAGAATAACATGAACAGGGTCAGACATGTAACTTACACAATAAAAGATAACATGAACAGGGTCAGACATGTAACTTACACAATAAAAGATAACATGAACAGGGTCAGACATGTAGCTTACACAATAAAAGATAACATGAACAGGGTCAGACATGTAACTTATACAACAAAAGATAACATGAACACAGTTAGACATGTAACTTACACAATTAAAGATAACATGAACAGGGTCAGACATGTAACTTGCACAATAAAAGATAACATGAACAGGGTCAGACATGTAGCTTACACAATAAAAGATAACATGAACAGGGTCAGACATGTAACTTACACAATAAAAGATAACATGAACAGGGTCAGACATGTAACTTACACAACACAAGATAACATGAACAGGGTCAGATATGTAACTTATGCAATTAAAGATAACATGAACAATATCAGACATGTAACTTGTACAACAAAAGATAACATGAACAGGGTCAGACATGTAACTTATACAATAAAAGATAACATGAACAGGGTCAGACATGGAACTTATACAATAAAGGATAACATGAACAGGGTCAGACATGTAACTTACACAACAAAAGATAACATGAACAGGGTCAGACATGTAACTTACACAATAAAAGATAACATGAACAGGGTCAGACATGTAACTTATACAACAAAAAATAACATGAACACGGTCAGACATGTAACTTACACAATAAAAGATAACATGAACAGGGTCAGACATGTAACTTACACAATAAAAGATAACATGAACAGGGTCAGACATGTAACTTACACAACAAAGGATGACATGAACAGGATCAGACATGTAGCTTACACAATAAAAGATAACACGAACAGGGTCAGACATATAACTTACACAATAAAAGATAACATGAACAGGGTCAGACATGTAACTTATACAACAAAAGATAACTTGAACATAGTCAGACATGTAACTTACACAATTAAAGATAACATGAACAGGGTCAGACATGTAACTTACACAACAAAAGATAACATGAACAGGGTCAGACATGTAACTTACACAATAAAAGATAACATGAACAGGGTCAGACATGTAACTTACACAATAAAAGATAACATGAACAAGGTCAGACATGGAACTTACACAATAAAAGATAACATGAACAGGGTCAGACATGTAACTTACACAATAAAAGATAACATGAACAAGGTCAGACATGTAACTTACACAATAAAAGATAACATGAATAGGGTCAGACATGTAGCTTGCACAACAAAAGATAACATTAACAGGGTCAGACATGTAACTTACTCAATGAAAGATAACATGAACAGGGTCAGATATGTAGCTTACACAATAAAAGATAACATGAACAGGGTCAGACATGTAACTTACACAACAAAGAATAACATGAACAGGGTCAGACATGTAGCTTACACAATAAAAGATAACATGAACAGGGTCAGACATGTAACTTATACAACAAAAGATAACATGAACACAGTTAGACATGTAACTTACACAATTAAAGATAACATGAACAGGGTCAGACATGTAACTTGCACAATAAAAGATAACATGAACAGGGTCAGACATGTAGCTTACACAATAAAAGATAACATGAACAGGGTCAGACATGTAACTTACACAATAAAAGATAACATGAACAGGGTCAGACATGTAACTTACACAACACAAGATAACATGAACAGGGTCAGATATGTAACTTACGCAATTAAAGATATCATGAACAATATCAGACATGTAACTTGTACAACAAAAGATAACATGAACAGGGTCAGACATGTAACTTATACAATAAAAGATAACATGAACAGGGTCAGACATGGAACTTATACAATAAAGGATAACATGAACAGGGTCAGACATGTAACTTACACAACAAAAGATAACATGAACAGGGTCAGACATGTAACTTACACAATAAAAGATAACATGAACAGGGTCAGACATGTAACTTATACAACAAAAAATAACATGAACACGGTCAGACATGTAACTTACACAATAAAAGATAACATGAACAGGGTCAGACATGTAACTTACACAATAAAAGATAACATGAACAGGGTCAGACATGTAACTTACACAATGCAATCATAACATTAACAGGGTCAGACATGTAACTTACACAATAAAATCATAACATGAACAGGGTCAGACATGTAACTTACACAATAAAAGATAACATGAATAGGGTCAGACATGTAACTTACACAACACAAGATAATATGAACAGGGTCAGACATGTAACTTACACAATAAAAGATAACATGAATATGGTCAGACATGTAACTTATGCAATAAAAGATAACATGAACAGGGTCAGACATGTAACTTACACAAGAAATCATAACATGAACAGGGTCAGACATGTAACTTACACAATGTTTTGCAACAAAAGATAACATGAACAGGGTCAGACATGTAACTTACACAATAAAAGATAACATGAACAGGGTCAGACATGTAACTTATACAACAAAAGATAACATGAACACGGTCAGACATGTAACTTACACAATAAAAGATAACATGAACACGGTCAGACATGTAACTTACACAATAGAATCATAACATGAACAGGGTCAGACATGTAACTTACACAATAAAATCATAACATGAACAGGGTCAGACATGTAACTTACACAATAAAAGATAACATGAACAGGGTCAGACATGTAACTTACACAACACAAGATAACATGAACAGGGTCAGACATGTAACTTACACAATAAAAGCTAACATGAACAGGGTCAGACATGTAACTTACACAATAAAAGATAACATGAACAGGGTCAGACATGTAACTTACACAATAAAATCATAACATGAATATGGTCAGACATGTAACTTACACAATAAAAGATAACATGAACAGGGTCAGACATGTAACTTACACAATGAAATCATAACATGAACAGGGTCAGACATGTAACTTACACAATGTTTTACAACAAAAGATAACATGAACAGGGTCAGACATGTAACTTACACAACACAAGATAACATGAACAGGGTCAGACATGTAACTTACACAACAAAAGATGACATGAACAGGATCAGACATGTAACTTACACAATAAAAGATAACACGAACAGGGTCAGACATGTAACTTACACAATAAAAGATAACATGAACAGGGTCAGACATGTAACTTATACAACAAAAGATAACTTGAACATAGTCAGACATGTAACTTACACAATTAAAGATAACATGAACAGGGTCAGACATGTAACTTACACAACAAAAGATAACATGAACAGGGTCAGACATGTAACTTACACAATAAAAGATAACATGAACAGGGTCAGACATGTAACTTACACAATAAAAGATAACATGAACAATGTCAGACATGTAACTTACACAATAAAAGATAACATGAATAGGGTCAGACATGTAGCTTGCACAACAAAAGATAACATTAACAGAGTCAGACATGTAACTTACTCAATGAAAGATAACATGAACAGGGTCAGATATGTAGCTTACACAATAAAAGATAACATGAACAGGGTCAGACATGTAACTTACACAACAAAGAATAACATGAACAGGGTCAGACATGTAACTTACACAATAAAAGATAACATGAACAGGGTCAGACATGTAACTTACACAATAAAAGATAACATGAACAGGGTCAGACATGTAACTTACACAATAAAAGATAACATGAACAGGGTCAGACATATAACTTATACAACAAAAGATAACATGAACACGGTCAGACATGTAACTTACACAATTAAAGATAACATGAACAGGGTCAGACATGTAACTTGCACAATAAAAGATAACATGAACAGGGTCAGACATGTAGCTTACACAATAAAAGATAACATGAACAGGGTCAGACATGTAACTTACACAATAAAAGATAACATGAACAGGGACAGACATGTAACTTACACAACACAAGATAACATGAACAGGGTCAGATATGTAACTTACACAACAAAAGATAACATGAACATGGTCAGACATGTAACTTACACAACAAAATCATCACACAGAGACACAGGATAAATATACTTATATTAGATATATAAACAATTATGCAAAAATAGAATTAGTATTCATTCATTATTTATTATTATTAGTCTATATTTCCAATACACCAATCGATTGCACCCATAAAATATCATATGTATGTGCTTTAATAGAATGTTTAATCTCTTGTTCTAGAACTCATGTTTACATTCAGTTAAAAAAAAAAAAGTACTTTATGTCTTTTTTAGAACAATGCCAGCAGACCAAGGACTTTTCACTGGTGCAATTCCTGGTCGATTTAATAGCTGGAATAAACCATCAGCTTATCCCTTCAACGATCGATGGGATGAGATATCTTTAGACTCAGATAGAGGAGCTTATAATAATGAAAAGTTTAGAGGAAAAGATGCTTATGGTAAATATATAGTTAATTTAAATATTCTAGGAATTCCTTAATTTGAGAAGGGTATTGGGTAATTTGTTAAATTTCGTTTCGGCTAAAAACCTTCTGAAGGTCAAATATTAAACCTTAATGACATCATTAGTCCGTCATTTTCCAAACTGGTAAGATGAAAAAAGTAGTGAAAAAAAATATTCTTCATTAATGCTATTTTATTTTTTGTATTCAGAAAGTTTAACCTATTCCTGCATTATTTTTATATATTTTTGGCAAGATTTACCTCCCTTAGATTGTGCTGTACTCTGTTTATCATTTGCTGTCAACAGTTCATTAGAGTATTGGGTTTTTTCTATTACAGTTTATGACAACAATAGAAGTGGAAAACCAGATCATTTTTCGTGGGATTTTGTTTTCCAAGGTTTACCTACTAATGGACAGGTATGTTGTAGGAATAAGTAAAAAAAAATCAATGTTATTGGTAAATACAGTCAAATCTGTATTATGAGGTCACCTTTGGGACAAAAAAAAGTGGCCTTTTAAGACAGGTGACCTCTTAAAAGAGGTTTGATTTATATGAAATTTTCTATGACATGACAAGAAAAAGGTGACCTTTTAATACAGGTGACTGCTTAATAGAGGTGACAACCACATTGGTTGCGTAATGGTTAGTGTGCACTCCTCGAGTGCGGTAGATCATGGGTTCGAGCCCCGGTCAGGTGAAATTGGTATTTGTTGCTTCTCCACTAAGCATGCAGCATTAAGGAGAAAGAGCAAAGCCTGGTTGGCTCGGAATCAGAATAATGTGTCCAAGTGGAGTGAAATGTCTACCTGCAGACTTGTTTCAGTGAGCTAGTAACTATAAAAATCTAACTCAGCATGTTGATCTAGAACAAAGCGGACCTCATCATCATTTCATTGATAATTATCTTGTTCTCGCCATGATACAGCTGAAAAATTGCTGAATTGGCAGCAATCACTTACTCATGCACTTTATAGAGGTGACCACATGAGCAGGTTTGACTGTACATAGAGGATGAGAGTTGGTTTGACTGTACATAGAGGATGACTCACTTAATAGAGGTCAGAGCTCCAGATAATTTTCAAGTCCAAAGGGTAATTACCTCCTACTTTTGAAAATGATGCGTATTTGCATATTTCCTTTGCACTGTTGTACTCTCTACTTCAGAAAAGATTGCTTACATGTACACTTTTAAAATTATGTTGAACACAAGTGTTATTCAATAAACACAGGATGCAAGTGAAATGTATATCTCTGTTTAATTTGACACGATTGTGTCATGTTTATTAATACAATGTTGTAAATATTTTGTTTTTTGCTCGTCGACTTCGGCAGTTTTCACAGCCGTGTTGATAATGTCATCAATGATTCCTTTAACTATACTGTCACTAGACACATATGAAACTGTCAGAAACTTCTAAAAAAGTATATAATTTTCCGTAGCGCGCTTATTCATGTTCTTGCTCATTTTCAATGAACAACGTGTTCCCAAATTCACTTTCGTTTTAGTTCTTAACTAAACCGTATTTATTTGTAATATTGACCGCGATTGGATGATTTATCCTTAACATCCAATCAGATCTCTTTTGACATCAATGCTTAGAAAGGCAAACATTCGGTACCCGGCCACGGATGTACACACTTTCTCTTTCGAAAAGTATAAAGAGAAGTAATTACGGGGAATTTCTCAAAGTCAAAAATGTATTGTTTATGTACACGATGTATTTTCGTCAACAGCGTACAAGTAAGCTCCGAATTTGGAAAGTTTGCTTACACAGCAATATGTATGCGTAAATATACACTCTGATCTGATAATACATGCGTTTTTACTCGTTTTCATAGTGTAAAAAATGCAAATACGCAGCTTATCTGGAGCTCTGGAGGTGACCACATGAGCAGGTTTGACTGTACATTGAGAATGAGAGCAGGTTTGACTGTACATAGAGGATGCGAGCAGGTTTGACTACATAGAGGATGAGAGCAGGTTTGACTGTACATAGAAGATCGGAACAGGTTTGACTGTACATAGAGGATGAGAGCAGGTTTGACTACATAGAGGATGAGAACAGGTTTGACTACATAGAGGATGAGAGCAGGTTTGACTGTACATAGAGGATGAGAGCAGGTTTGAATGTAC
Organism: Bathymodiolus septemdierum; assembly: GCA_963383655.1. NCBI lineage: Eukaryota > Metazoa > Mollusca > Bivalvia > Mytilida > Modiolidae > Bathymodiolus > Bathymodiolus septemdierum. Next base: position 2,206,092 of record OY726529.1, on the reverse strand, counting down.
ATAGAGGATGAGAGTAGGTTTGACTACATAGAGGATGAGAGCAGGTTTGACTGTACATAGAGGATGAGAGCAGGTTTGAATGTACATAGAGGATGAGAGTAGGTTTGACTACATAGAGGATGAGAGCAGGTTTGACTGTACTTAGAGGATGAGAACAGGTTTGACTGTACATAGAGGATGAGAGCAGGTTTGACTGTACATAGAGGATGAGACCAGGTTTGACTGTACTTAGAGGATGAGAACAGGTTTGACTGTACATAGAGGATGAGAGCAGGTTTGACTGTACATAGAGGATGAGAACAGGTTTGACTGTACATAGAGGATGACAGCAGGATTGACTCTACATAGAGGATGAGAGTAGGTTTGACTACATAGAGGATGAGAGCAGGTTTGACTGTACATAGAGGATGAGAGTAGGTTTGACTACATAGAGGATGAGAACAGGTTTGACTGTACATAGAGGATGAGAGCAGGTTTGACTGTACATAGAGGATGAGAACAGGTTTGACTGTACATAGAGGATAGGAGCAGGATTGACTGTACATAGAGGATGACAGCAGATTTCACTGTACATAGAGGATGAGAGCAGGTTTGACTGTACATAGAGGATGAGAGCAGGTTTGACTGTACATAGAGGATGACAGCAGATTTCACTGTACATAGAGGATGAGAGCAGGTTTGACTGTACATAGAGGATGAGAGCAGGTTTGACTACATAGAGGATGAGAGCAGGTTTGACTGTACATAGAGGATGAGAACAGGTTTGACTGTACATAGAGGATGACAGCAGGTTTGACTGTACATAGAGGATGAGAGCAGGTTTGACTGTGCATAGAGGATGAGAGCAGGTTTGACTGTACATAGAGGATGAGAGTAGGATTGACTGTACATAGAGGATGAGATCAGGTTTGACTGTACATAGAGGATGAGAGCAGGTTTGACTCTACATAGAGGATGAGAGCAGGTTTGACTACATAGAGGATGAGAGCAGGTTTGACTACATAGAGGATGAGAGCAGGTTTCACTGTACATAGAGGATGAGAGCAGGTTTGACTGTACATAGAGGATGACAGCAAGTTTGACTCTACATAGAGGATGAGAGCAGGTTTGACTACATAGAGGATGAGAGCAGGTTTGACTGTACATAGAGGATGAGAGTAAGTTTGACTGTACATAGAGGATGAGAGCAGGATTGACTGTACATAGAGGATGAGAGCAGGTTTGACTGTACAGAGGATGAGAGCAGGTTTGACTGTACATAGAGGATGAGAGCAGGATTGACTGTACATAGAGGATGAGAGCAGGTTTGACTGTACATAGAGGATGAGAGCAAGTTTGACTGTACATAGAGGATGAGAGCAGGATTGACTGTACATAGAGGATGAGAGCAGGTTTGACTGTACATAGAGGATGAGAGCAGGTTTGACTACATAGAGGATGAGAGCAGGTTTGACTGTACATAGAGGATGAGAGCAGGTTTGACTGTACATAGAGGATGAGAGCAGGATTGACTGTACATAGAGGATCAGAGCAGGTTTGACTGTACATAGAGGATGAGAGCAGGATTGACTACATAGAGGATGAGAGTAGGTTTGACTACATAGAAGACGAGAGTAGGTTTGACTACATAGAGGATGAGAGCAGGTTTGACTGTACATAGAGGATGAGAGCAGGTTTGACTGTACATAGAGGATGAGAGCAGGATTGACTGTGCATAGAGGATGAGAGCAGGTTTGACTGTACATAGAGGATGAGAGCAGGATTGACTGTACATAGAGGATCAGAGCAGGTTTGACTGTACATAGAGGATGAGAGCAGGATTGACTACATAGAGGATGAGAGTAGGTTTGACTACATAGAAGACGAGAGTAGGTTTGACTACATAGAGGATGAGAGCAGGTTTGACTGTACATAGAGGATGAGAGCAGGTTTGACTGTACATAGAGGATGAGAGCAGGATTGACTGTGCATAGAGGATGAGAGCAGGTTTGACTGTACATAGAGGATGACAGCAGGTTTGACTGTACATAGAGGATGAGAACAGGTTTGACTGTACATAGAGGATGAGAGCAGGCTTGACTGTACATAGAGGATGACAGCAGGTTTGACTGTACATAGAGGATGACAGCAGGTTTGACTGTACATAGAGGATGAGAGCAGGTTTGACTACATAGAGGATGAGAGTAGGTTTGAATACATAGAGGATGAGAGTAGGTTAGACTACATAGAGGATGAGAGTAGGTTTGACTACATAGAGGATGAGAGCAGGTTTGACTACATAGAGGATGAGAGTAGGTTTGACTACATAGAGGATGAGAGTAGGTTTGACTGTACATAGAGGATGAGAGCAGGTTTGACTGTACATAGAGGATGAGAACAGGTTTGACTGTACATAGAGGATGAGAGCAGGTTTGACTGTACATAGAGGATGAGAACAGGTTTGACTGTACATAGAGGATGAGAGCAGGTTTGAATGTACATAGAGGATGAGAGTAGGTTTGACTACATAGAGGATGAGAGCAGGTTTGACTGTACATAGAGGATGAGAGTAGGTTTGACTACATAGAGGATGAGAACAGGTTTGACTGTACATAGAGGATGAGAGCAGGTTTGACTGTACATAGAGGATGAGAACAGGTTTGACTGTACATAGAGGATAGGAGCAGGATTGACTGTACATAGAGGATGACAGCAGATTTCACTGTACATAGAGGATGAGAGCAGGTTTGACTGTACATAGAGGATGAGAGCAGGTTTGACTGTACATAGAGGATGACAGCAGATTTCACTGTACATAGAGGATGAGAGCAGGTTTGACTGTACATAGAGGATGAGAGCAGGTTTGACTACATAGAGGATGAGAGCAGGTTTGACTGTACATAGAGGATGAGAACAGGTTTGACTGTACATAGAGGATGACAGCAGGTTTGACTGTACATAGAGGATGAGAGCAGGTTTGACTGTGCATAGAGGATGAGAGCAGGTTTGACTGTACATAGAGGATGAGAGTAGGATTGACTGTACATAGAGGATGAGATCAGGTTTGACTGTACATAGAGGATGAGAGCAGGTTTGACTCTACATAGAGGATGAGAGCAGGTTTGACTACATAGAGGATGAGAGCAGGTTTGACTACATAGAGGATGAGAGCAGGTTTCACTGTACATAGAGGATGAGAGCAGGTTTGACTGTACATAGAGGATGACAGCAAGTTTGACTCTACATAGAGGATGAGAGCAGGTTTGACTACATAGAGGATGAGAGCAGGTTTGACTGTACATAGAGGATGAGAGTAAGTTTGACTGTACATAGAGGATGAGAGCAGGATTGACTGTACATAGAGGATGAGAGCAGGTTTGACTGTACAGAGGATGAGAGCAGGTTTGACTGTACATAGAGGATGAGAGCAGGATTGACTGTACATAGAGGATGAGAGCAGGTTTGACTGTACATAGAGGATGAGAGCAAGTTTGACTGTACATAGAGGATGAGAGCAGGATTGACTGTACATAGAGGATGAGAGCAGGTTTGACTGTACATAGAGGATGAGAGCAGGTTTGACTACATAGAGGATGAGAGCAGGTTTGACTGTACATAGAGGATGAGAGCAGGTTTGACTGTACATAGAGGATGAGAGCAGGATTGACTGTACATAGAGGATCAGAGCAGGTTTGACTGTACATAGAGGATGAGAGCAGGATTGACTACATAGAGGATGAGAGTAGGTTTGACTACATAGAAGACGAGAGTAGGTTTGACTACATAGAGGATGAGAGCAGGTTTGACTGTACATAGAGGATGAGAGCAGGTTTGACTGTACATAGAGGATGAGAGCAGGATTGACTGTGCATAGAGGATGAGAGCAGGTTTGACTGTACATAGAGGATGAGAGCAGGATTGACTGTACATAGAGGATCAGAGCAGGTTTGACTGTACATAGAGGATGAGAGCAGGATTGACTACATAGAGGATGAGAGTAGGTTTGACTACATAGAAGACGAGAGTAGGTTTGACTACATAGAGGATGAGAGCAGGTTTGACTGTACATAGAGGATGAGAGCAGGTTTGACTGTACATAGAGGATGAGAGCAGGATTGACTGTGCATAGAGGATGAGAGCAGGTTTGACTGTACATAGAGGATGACAGCAGGTTTGACTGTACATAGAGGATGAGAACAGGTTTGACTGTACATAGAGGATGAGAGCAGGCTTGACTGTACATAGAGGATGACAGCAGGTTTGACTGTACATAGAGGATGACAGCAGGTTTGACTGTACATAGAGGATGAGAGCAGGTTTGACTACATAGAGGATGAGAGTAGGTTTGAATACATAGAGGATGAGAGTAGGTTAGACTACATAGAGGATGAGAGTAGGTTTGACTACATAGAGGATGAGAGCAGGTTTGACTACATAGAGGATGAGAGTAGGTTTGACTACATAGAGGATGAGAGTAGGTTTGACTGTACATAGAGGATGAGAGCAGGTTTGACTGTACATAGAGGATGAGACCAGGTTTGACTGTACATAGAGGATGAGAGTAGGTTTGACTACATAAAGGATGAGAGCAGGTTTGAATGTACATAGAGGATGAGAGCAGGATTGACTGTACATAGAGGATGACAGCAGGATTGACTGTACATAGAGGATGACAGCAGATTTCACTGTACATAGAGGATGAGAGCAGGTTTGACTGTATATAGAGGATGAGGGCAGGTTTGACTGTGCATAGAGGATGAGAGCAGGATTGACTGTACATAGAGGATGCGAGCAGGTTTCACTGTACATAGAGGATGAGAGCAGGTTTGACTGTACATAGAGGATGAGAACAGGTTTGACTGTACATAGAGGATGAGAGCAGGATTGACTGTACATAGAGGATGAGAGCAGGTTTCATTGTACATAGAGGATGAGAGCAGGTTTGACTGTACATAGAGGATGAGAACAGGTTTGACTGTACATAGAGGATGAGAGCAGGTTTGACTGTACATAGAGGATGAGAACAGGTTTGACTGTACATAGAGGATGAGAGCAGGTTTGACTGTACATAGAGGATGAGAGCAGGTTTGACTACATAGAGGATGAGAGCAGGTTTGACTGTACATAGAGGATGAGAGTAAGTTTGACTGTACATAGAGGATGAGAGCAGGATTGACTGTACATAGAGGATGAGAGCAGGTTTGACTGTGCATAGAGGATGAGAGCAGGTTTGACTCTACATAGAGGATGAGAGTAGGATTGACTGTACATAGAGGATGAGATCAGGTTTAACTGTACATAGAGGATGAGAGCAGGTTTGACTCTACATAGAGGATGAGAGCAGGTTTGACTGTACATAGAGGATGAGAGCAGGTTTGACTGTACATAGAGGATGAGAGCAGGATTGACTGTACATAGAGGATGACAGCAAGTTTGACTCTACATAGAGGATGAGAGCAGGTTTGACTACATAGAGGATGAGAGCAGGTTTGACTGTACATAGAGGATGAGAGCAAGTTTGACTGTACATAGAGGATGAGAGCAGGATTGACTGTACATAGAGGATGAGAGCAGGTTTGACTGTACAGAGGATGAGAGCAGGTTTGACTGTAGAGGATGAGAGCAGGATTGACTGTACATAGAGGATGAGAGCAGGTTTGACTGTACATAGAGGATGAGAGCAAGTTTGACTGTACATAGAGGATGAGAGCAGGATTGACTGTACATAGAGGATGAGAGCAGGTTTGACTGTACATAGAGGATGAGAGCAGGATTGACTGTACATAGAGGATCAGAGCAGGTTTGACTGTACATAGAGGATGAGAGCAGGATTGACTACATAGAGGATGAGAGTAGGTTTGACTACATAGAAGATGAGAGTAGGTTTGACTACATAGAGGATGAGAGCAGGTTTGACTGTACATAGAGGATGAGAGCAGGTTTGACTGTACATAGAGGATGAGAGCAGGATTGACTGTGCATAGAGGATGAGAGCAGGTTTGACTGTACATAGAGGATGACAGCAGGTTTGACTGTACATAGAGGATGAGAGCAGGTTTGACTGTGCATAGAGGATGAGAGCAGGCTTCACTGTACATAGAGGATGACAGCAGGTTTGACTGTACATAGAGGATGACAGCAGGTTTGACTGTACATAGAGGATGAGAGCAGGTTTGACTACATAGAGGATGAGAGTAGGTTTGAATACATAGAGGATGAGAGTAGGTTTGACTACATAGAGGATGAGAGTAGGTTTGACTACATAGAGGATGAGAGCAGGTTTGACTACATAGAGGATGAGAGTAGGTTTGACTACATAGAGGATGAGAGTAGGTTTGACTGTACATAGAGGATGAGAGCAGGTTTGACTGTACATAGAGGATGAGACCAGGTTTGACTGTACATAGAGGATGAGAGCAGGTTTGACTGTACATAGAGGATGAGAGCAGGTTTGACTGTACATAGAGGATGAGAACAGGTTTGACTGTACATAGAGGATGAGAGCAGGTTTGACTGTACATAGAGGATGAGAACAGGTTTGACTGTACATAGAGGATGAGAACAGGTTTGACTACATAGAGGATGAGAGCAGGTTTGACTGTACATAGAGGATGACAGCAGATTTCACTGTACATAGAGGATGAGAGCAGGTTTGACTGTACATAGAGGATGAGAGCAGGTTTGACTACATAGAGGATGAGAGCAGGTTTGACTGTACATAGAGGATGAGAACAGGTTTGACTGTACATAGAGGATGACAGCAGGTTTGACTGTACATAGAGGATGAGAGCAGGTTTGACTGTGCATAGAGGATGAGAGCAGGTTTGACTGTACATAGAGGATGAGAGTAGGATTGACTGTACATAGAGGATGAGATCAGGTTTGACTGTACATAGAGGATGAGAGCAGGTTTGACTCTACATAGAGGATGAGAGCAGGTTTGACTACATAGAGGATGAGAGCAGGTTTGACTACATAGAGGATGAGAGCAGGTTTCACTGTACATAGAGGATGAGAGCAGGTTTGACTGTACATAGAGGATGACAGCAAGTTTGACTCTACATAGAGGATGAGAGCAGGTTTGACTACATAGAGGATGAGAGCAGGTTTGACTGTACATAGAGGATGAGAGTAAGTTTGACTGTACATAGAGGATGAGAGCAGGATTGACTGTACATAGAGGATGAGAGCAGGTTTGACTGTACAGAGGATGAGAGCAGGTTTGACTGTACATAGAGGATGAGAGCAGGATTGACTGTACATAGAGGATGAGAGCAGGTTTGACTGTACATAGAGGATGAGAGCAAGTTTGACTGTACATAGAGGATGAGAGCAGGATTGACTGTACATAGAGGATGAGAGCAGGTTTGACTGTACATAGAGGATGAGAGCAGGTTTGACTACATAGAGGATGAGAGCAGGTTTGACTGTACATAGAGGATGAGAGCAGGTTTGACTGTACATAGAGGATGAGAGCAGGATTGACTGTACATAGAGGATCAGAGCAGGTTTGACTGTACATAGAGGATGAGAGCAGGATTGACTACATAGAGGATGAGAGTAGGTTTGACTACATAGAAGACGAGAGTAGGTTTGACTACATAGAGGATGAGAGCAGGTTTGACTGTACATAGAGGATGAGAGCAGGTTTGACTGTACATAGAGGATGAGAGCAGGATTGACTGTGCATAGAGGATGAGAGCAGGTTTGACTGTACATAGAGGATGAGAGCAGGATTGACTGTACATAGAGGATCAGAGCAGGTTTGACTGTACATAGAGGATGAGAGCAGGATTGACTACATAGAGGATGAGAGTAGGTTTGACTACATAGAAGACGAGAGTAGGTTTGACTACATAGAGGATGAGAGCAGGTTTGACTGTACATAGAGGATGAGAGCAGGTTTGACTGTACATAGAGGATGAGAGCAGGATTGACTGTGCATAGAGGATGAGAGCAGGTTTGACTGTACATAGAGGATGACAGCAGGTTTGACTGTACATAGAGGATGAGAACAGGTTTGACTGTACATAGAGGATGAGAGCAGGCTTGACTGTACATAGAGGATGACAGCAGGTTTGACTGTACATAGAGGATGACAGCAGGTTTGACTGTACATAGAGGATGAGAGCAGGTTTGACTACATAGAGGATGAGAGTAGGTTTGAATACATAGAGGATGAGAGTAGGTTAGACTACATAGAGGATGAGAGTAGGTTTGACTACATAGAGGATGAGAGCAGGTTTGACTACATAGAGGATGAGAGTAGGTTTGACTACATAGAGGATGAGAGTAGGTTTGACTGTACATAGAGGATGAGAGCAGGTTTGACTGTACATAGAGGATGAGACCAGGTTTGACTGTACATAGAGGATGAGAGTAGGTTTGACTACATAAAGGATGAGAGCAGGTTTGAATGTACATAGAGGATGAGAGCAGGATTGACTGTACATAGAGGATGACAGCAGGATTGACTGTACATAGAGGATGACAGCAGATTTCACTGTACATAGAGGATGAGAGCAGGTTTGACTGTATATAGAGGATGAGGGCAGGTTTGACTGTGCATAGAGGATGAGAGCAGGATTGACTGTACATAGAGGATGCGAGCAGGTTTCACTGTACATAGAGGATGAGAGCAGGTTTGACTGTACATAGAGGATGAGAACAGGTTTGACTGTACATAGAGGATGAGAGCAGGATTGACTGTACATAGAGGATGAGAGCAGGTTTCATTGTACATAGAGGATGAGAGCAGGTTTGACTGTACATAGAGGATGAGAACAGGTTTGACTGTACATAGAGGATGAGAGCAGGTTTGACTGTACATAGAGGATGAGAACAGGTTTGACTGTACATAGAGGATGAGAGCAGGTTTGACTGTACATAGAGGATGAGAGCAGGTTTGACTACATAGAGGATGAGAGCAGGTTTGACTGTACATAGAGGATGAGAGTAAGTTTGACTGTACATAGAGGATGAGAGCAGGATTGACTGTACATAGAGGATGAGAGCAGGTTTGACTGTGCATAGAGGATGAGAGCAGGTTTGACTCTACATAGAGGATGAGAGTAGGATTGACTGTACATAGAGGATGAGATCAGGTTTAACTGTACATAGAGGATGAGAGCAGGTTTGACTCTACATAGAGGATGAGAGCAGGTTTGACTGTACATAGAGGATGAGAGCAGGTTTGACTGTACATAGAGGATGAGAGCAGGATTGACTGTACATAGAGGATGACAGCAAGTTTGACTCTACATAGAGGATGAGAGCAGGTTTGACTACATAGAGGATGAGAGCAGGTTTGACTGTACATAGAGGATGAGAGCAAGTTTGACTGTACATAGAGGATGAGAGCAGGATTGACTGTACATAGAGGATGAGAGCAGGTTTGACTGTACAGAGGATGAGAGCAGGTTTGACTGTAGAGGATGAGAGCAGGATTGACTGTACATAGAGGATGAGAGCAGGTTTGACTGTACATAGAGGATGAGAGCAAGTTTGACTGTACATAGAGGATGAGAGTAGGTTTGACTACATAGAGGATGAGAGCAGGTTTGACTACATAGAGGATGAGAGTAGGTTTGACTACATAGAGGATGAGAGTAGGTTTGACTGTACATAGAGGATGAGAGCAGGTTTGACTGTACATAGAGGATGAGACCAGGTTTGACTGTACATAGAGGATGAGAGCAGGTTTGACTGTACATAGAGGATGAGAGCAGGTTTGACTGTACATAGAGGATGAGAACAGGTTTGACTGTACATAGAGGATGAGAGCAGGTTTGACTGTACATAGAGGATGAGAACAGGTTTGACTGTACATAGAGGATGAGAACAGGTTTGACTACATAGAGGATGAGAGCAGGTTTGACTGTACATAGAGGATGACAGCAGATTTCACTGTACATAGAGGATGAGAGCAGGTTTGACTGTACATAGAGGATGAGAGCAGGTTTGACTACATAGAGGATGAGAGCAGGTTTGACTGTACATAGAGGATGAGAACAGGTTTGACTGTACATAGAGGATGACAGCAGGTTTGACTGTACATAGAGGATGAGAGCAGGTTTGACTGTGCATAGAGGATGAGAGCAGGTTTGACTGTACATAGAGGATGAGAGTAGGATTGACTGTACATAGAGGATGAGATCAGGTTTGACTGTACATAGAGGATGAGAGCAGGTTTGACTCTACATAGAGGATGAGAGCAGGTTTGACTACATAGAGGATGAGAGCAGGTTTGACTACATAGAGGATGAGAGCAGGTTTCACTGTACATAGAGGATGAGAGCAGGTTTGACTGTACATAGAGGATGACAGCAAGTTTGACTCTACATAGAGGATGAGAGCAGGTTTGACTACATAGAGGATGAGAGCAGGTTTGACTGTACATAGAGGATGAGAGTAAGTTTGACTGTACATAGAGGATGAGAGCAGGATTGACTGTACATAGAGGATGAGAGCAGGTTTGACTGTACAGAGGATGAGAGCAAGTTTGACTGTACATAGAGGATGAGAGCAGGATTGACTGTACATAGAGGATGAGAGCAGGTTTGACTGTACATAGAGGATGAGAGCAGGTTTGACTACATAGAGGATGAGAGCAGGTTTGACTGTACATAGAGGATGAGAGCAGGTTTGACTGTACATAGAGGATGAGAGCAGGATTGACTGTACATAGAGGATGAGAGCAGGTTTGACTGTACATAGAGGATGAGAGCAAGTTTGACTGTACATAGAGGATGAGAGCAGGATTGACTGTACATAGAGGATGAGAGCAGGTTTGACTGTACATAGAGGATGAGAGCAGGTTTGACTACATAGAGGATGAGAGCAGGTTTGACTGTACATAGAGGATGAGAGCAGGTTTGACTGTACATAGAGGATGAGAGCAGGATTGACTGTACATAGAGGATCAGAGCAGGTTTGACTGTACATAGAGGATGAGAGCAGGATTGACTACATAGAGGATGAGAGTAGGTTTGACTACATAGAAGACGAGAGTAGGTTTGACTACATAGAGGATGAGAGCAGGTTTGACTGTACATAGAGGATGAGAGCAGGTTTGACTGTACATAGAGGATGAGAGCAGGATTGACTGTGCATAGAGGATGAGAGCAGGTTTGACTGTACATAGAGGATGAGAGCAGGATTGACTGTACATAGAGGATCAGAGCAGGTTTGACTGTACATAGAGGATGAGAGCAGGATTGACTACATAGAGGATGAGAGTAGGTTTGACTACATAGAAGACGAGAGTAGGTTTGACTACATAGAGGATGAGAGCAGGTTTGACTGTACATAGAGGATGAGAGCAGGATTGACTGTGCATAGAGGATGAGAGCAGGTTTGACTGTACATAGAGGATGACAGCAGGTTTGACTGTACATAGAGGATGAGAACAGGTTTGACTGTACATAGAGGATGAGAGCAGACTTGACTGTACATAGAGGATGACAGCAGGTTTGACTGTACATAGAGGATGACAGCAGGTTTGACTGTACATAGAGGATGAGAGCAGGTTTGACTACATAGAGGATGAGAGTAGGTTTGAATACATAGAGGATGAGAGTAGGTTAGACTACATAGAGGATGAGAGTAGGTTTGACTACATAGAGGATGAGAGCAGGTTTGACTACATAGAGGATGAGAGTAGGTTTGACTACATAGAGGATGAGAGTAGGTTTGACTGTACATAGAGGATGAGAGCAGGTTTGACTGTACATAGAGGATGAGACCAGGTTTGACTGTACATAGAGGATGAGAGTAGGTTTGACTACATAAAGGATGAGAGCAGGTTTGAATGTACATAGAGGATGAGAGCAGGATTGACTGTACATAGAGGATGACAGCAGGATTGACTGTACATAGAGGATGACAGCAGATTTCACTGTACATAGAGGATGAGAGCAGGTTTGACTGTATATAGAGGATGAGGGCAGGTTTGACTGTGCATAGAGGATGAGAGCAGGATTGACTGTACATAGAGGATGCGAGCAGGTTTCACTGTACATAGAGGATGAGAGCAGGTTTGACTGTACATAGAGGATGAGAACAGGTTTGACTGTACATAGAGGATGAGAGCAGGATTGACTGTACATAGAGGATGAGAGCAGGTTTCATTGTACATAGAGGATGAGAGCAGGTTTGACTGTACATAGAGGATGAGAACAGGTTTGACTGTACATAGAGGATGAGAGCAGGTTTGACTGTACATAGAGGATGAGAACAGGTTTGACTGTACATAGAGGATGAGAGCAGGTTTGACTGTACATAGAGGATGAGAGCAGGTTTGACTACATAGAGGATGAGAGCAGGTTTGACTGTACATAGAGGATGAGAGTAAGTTTGACTGTACATAGAGGATGAGAGCAGGATTGACTGTACATAGAGGATGAGAGCAGGTTTGACTGTGCATAGAGGATGAGAGCAGGTTTGACTCTACATAGAGGATGAGAGTAGGATTGACTGTACATAGAGGATGAGATCAGGTTTAACTGTACATAGAGGATGAGAGCAGGTTTGACTCTACATAGAGGATGAGAGCAGGTTTGACTGTACATAGAGGATGAGAGCAGGTTTGACTGTACATAGAGGATGAGAGCAGGATTGACTGTACATAGAGGATGACAGCAAGTTTGACTCTACATAGAGGATGAGAGCAGGTTTGACTACATAGAGGATGAGAGCAGGTTTGACTGTACATAGAGGATGAGAGCAAGTTTGACTGTACATAGAGGATGAGAGCAGGATTGACTGTACATAGAGGATGAGAGCAGGTTTGACTGTACAGAGGATGAGAGCAGGTTTGACTGTAGAGGATGAGAGCAGGATTGACTGTACATAGAGGATGAGAGCAGGTTTGACTGTACATAGAGGATGAGAGCAAGTTTGACTGTACATAGAGGATGAGAGCAGGATTGACTGTACATAGAGGATGAGAGCAGGTTTGACTGTACATAGAGGATGAGAGCAGGATTGACTGTACATAGAGGATCAGAGCAGGTTTGACTGTACATAGAGGATGAGAGCAGGATTGACTACATAGAGGATGAGAGTAGGTTTGACTACATAGAAGATGAGAGTAGGTTTGACTACATAGAGGATGAGAGCAGGTTTGACTGTACATAGAGGATGAGAGCAGGTTTGACTGTACATAGAGGATGAGAGCAGGATTGACTGTGCATAGAGGATGAGAGCAGGTTTGACTGTACATAGAGGATGACAGCAGGTTTGACTGTACATAGAGGATGAGAGCAGGTTTGACTGTGCATAGAGGATGAGAGCAGGCTTCACTGTACATAGAGGATGACAGCAGGTTTGACTGTACATAGAGGATGACAGCAGGTTTGACTGTACATAGAGGATGAGAGCAGGTTTGACTACATAGAGGATGAGAGTAGGTTTGAATACATAGAGGATGAGAGTAGGTTTGACTACATAGAGGATGAGAGTAGGTTTGACTACATAGAGGATGAGAGCAGGTTTGACTACATAGAGGATGAGAGTAGGTTTGACTACATAGAGGATGAGAGTAGGTTTGACTGTACATAGAGGATGAGAGCAGGTTTGACTGTACATAGAGGATGAGACCAGGTTTGACTGTACATAGAGGATGAGAGTAGGTTTGACTACATAAAGGATGAGAGCAGGTTTGAATGTACATAGAGGATGAGAGCAGGATTGACTGTACATAGAGGATGAGAGCAGGATTGACTGTACATAGAGGATGAGAGCAGGTTTGACTGTGCATAGAGGATGAGAGCAGGTTTGACTGTACATAGAGGATGAGAGTAGGATTGACTGTACATAGAGGATGACAGCAGATTTCACTGTACATAGAGGATGAGAGCAGGTTTGACTGTACATAGAGGATGAGAGTAGGATTGACTGTACATAGAGGATGACAGCAGATTTCACTGTACATAGAGGATGAGAGCAGGTTTGACTGTATATAGAGGATGAGGGCAGGTTTGACTGTGCATAGAGGATGAGAGCAGGATTGACTGTACATAGAGGATGCGAGCAGGTTTCACTGTACATAGAGGATGAGAGCAGGTTTCACTGTACATAGAGGATGAGAGCAGGTTTCACTGTACATAGAGGATGAGAGCAGGTTTCACTGTACATAGAGGATGAGAGCAGGTTTCACTCTACATAGAGGATGAGAGCAGGTTTGACTGTACATAGAGGATGAGAGCAGGTTTGACTGTACATAGAGGATGAGAGCAGGATTGGCTACACAGAGGATGACAGCAAGTTTGACTGGACCTTAAACTCCACTAACACACAAATACAGGACCTTAAGCTCCACTAACACACAAATACAGGACCTTAAACTCCACTAACACACAAATACAGGACCTTAAGCTCCACTAACACACAAATACAGGACCTTAAACTCCACTAGCACACAAATACAGGACCTTAAACTCCACTAACACACAAATAAAGGACCTTAAACTCCATTAACACACACATACAGGACCTTAAACTCCACTAACACACAAATACAGGACCTTAAGCTCCACTAACACACAAATAAGTACCTTAAACTCCACTAACACACAAATACAGGACCTTAAACTCCACTAATACACAAATACAGGACCTCAAACTCCACTAACACACAAATACAGGACCTCAAACTCCGCTAACACACAAACACAGGACCTTAAGCTCCACTAACACACAAATACAGTACCTTAAACTCCACTAACACAAATACAGGACCTTAAGCTCCACCAACACACAAATACAGGACCTCAAACTCCACTAACACACAAATACAGGACCTTAAACTTCACTAACACACAAATACAGGACCTTAAACTCCACTAACACACAAATACAGGACCTTAAACTCCACTAACACAAATACAGGACCTTATCCACCACTAACACACAAATACAGGACCTTAAACTCCACTAACACACAAATACAGGACCTCAAACTCCACTAACACAACAATACAGGACCTTAAACTCCACTAACACAAATACAGGACCTTAACCTCCACTAACACAAATACAGGACCTTAAACTCCACAAACACAAAAATACAGGACCTTAAACTCCACTAACACAAATACAGGACCTTATCCACCACTAACACACAAATACAGGACCTTAAACTCCACTAACACACAAATACAGGACCTCAAACTCCACTAACACACAAATACAGGACCTTAAGCTCCACTAACACACAAATACAGGACCTTAAACTCCACTAACACACAAATATAGGACCTTAAACTCCACTAACACACAAATACAGGACCTTAAACTACACTAACACACACATACAGAACCTTAAACTCCACTAACACACAAATACAGTACCTTAAACTCCACTAACACACAAATACAGGGCCTCAATCTCCACTAACACACAAATAAAGGACCTTAATCTCCACTAACACAAATGCAGGACCTTAAACTCAACTAACACACAAATACAGGACCTCAAACTCCACTAGCACGCAAATACAGGACCTTAAACTCCACTAACTTACAAATACAGGACCTCAAACTCCACTAACACACAAATACAGGACCGCAAACTCCACTAACACACAAATACAGGACCGCAAACTCCACTAACACACAAATACAGGACCGCAAACTCCACTAACACACAAATACAGAACCTTAAACTCCACTAGCACACAAATACAGGACCTTAAGCTCCACTAACACAAATACAGGACCTTAAACTCCACTAACACACAAATACAGGACCGTAATCTCCACTAACACACAAATACAGGACCTCAAACTCCACTAACACACAAATACAGGACCTTAAACTCCACTAACACAAATATTGGGCCTCAAACTCCACTAACACACAAATACAGGACCTCAAACTCCACTAACACACAAATACAGGACCTTAAACTCCACTAACACACAAATACAGGACCTTAAGCTCCACTAACACACAAATACAGGACCTTAAACTCCACTAGCACACAAATACAGGACCTTAAACTCCAATAACACACAAATACAGCACCTTAATGTCTACTAACACACAAATACAGGACCTTAAACTCCACTAACAGACAATTACAGGACCTTAAACTCCACTAGCACACAAATACAGGACCTTAAACTCCACTAACACACACATACAGGACCTTAATGTCAACTAACACACAAATACAGGACCTTAAACTCCTCTAGCACACAAATACAGGGCATTAAGCTCCACTAGCACACAAATACAGGACCTTAAGCTCCACTAACACACAAATACAGAACCTCAAACTCCACTAGCAGACAAATACAGGACGTTAAGCTCCACTAACACACAAATACAGGACCTTAAACTCCACTAACACACAAATACAGGACCTTAAACTCCACTAACACACAAATACAGGACCTTAAACTCCACTAACACACAAATAGAGGACCTTAAACTCCACTAACGCACAAATACAGGACCTTAAACTCCACTAACACACAAATACAGGACCTTAAATTCCACTAACACACAAATACAGAATCTTAAACTCCACTAACTTACAAATACAGGACCTCAAGCTCCACTAACACACAAATACAGGACCGCAAACTCCACTAACACACAAATACAGGACCTTAAGCTCCACTAACACACAAATACAGGACCTCAAACTCCACTCACACACAAATACAGGACCTTAAACTCCACTAACACACAAATACAGGACCTTAAACTCCACTAACACACAACTACAGGACCTTAAACTCTACTAGCACACAAATACAGGACCTTAAGCTCCACTAACACAAAAATACAGGACCTTAAACTCCACTAACACACAAATACAGGACCTTAAGCTCCACTAACACACAAATACAGGACCTCAATCTCCACTAACACACAAATACAGGACCTTAAGCTCCACTAACACAAATACAGGACCTCAAACTCCACTAGCACACAAATACAGGACCTTAAACTCCACTAACACACAAATACAGGACCGCAAACTTCACTAACACACAAATACAGAACCTTAAACTCCACTAGCACACAAATACAGGACCTTAAGCTCCACTAGCACACAAATACAGGACCTTAAACTCCTCTAACAGACAAATACAGGACCTTAAACTCCACTAACACACAAATACAGGACCTAAATCTCCACTAACACACAAATACAGGACCTTAAACTCCACTAACACACAAATACAGAACCTCAAACTCCACTAGCACACAAATACCGGACCTTAAGCTCCACTAACTTACAAATACAGGACCTGAAACTCCACTAAC
The DNA here is from genome assembly GCA_963383655.1 of Bathymodiolus septemdierum. NCBI lineage: Eukaryota > Metazoa > Mollusca > Bivalvia > Mytilida > Modiolidae > Bathymodiolus > Bathymodiolus septemdierum. The sequence continues at coordinate 2,188,832 of OY726529.1, read as the reverse complement.
ACACAAATACAGGACCGCAAACTCCACTAACACACAAATACAGGACCGCAAACTTCACTAACACACAAATACAGAACCTTAAACTCCACTAGCACACAAATACAGGACCTTAAGCTCCACTAGCACACAAATACAGGACCTCAAACTATTTTGACTTGGTGCAGGAACTAAAATAAAAAGTGGGGTTTAGGCCCAAACATCCCTTCTTAGTGGAATGCTGACCCTCACATAACATTAGGTGAGTAACATGCTGACCCTCACATAACATTAGGTGAGCAACATGCTGACCCTCACATAACATTAGGTGAGTAACATGCTGACCCTCACATAACATTAGGTGAGTAACATGCTGACCCTCACATAACATTAGGTGAGTAACATGCTGACCTTCACATAACATTAGGTGAGTAACATGCTGACCTTCACATAACATTAGGTGAGTAACATGCTGACCCTCACATAACATTAGGTGAGTAACATGTTGACCCTCACATAACATTAGGTGAGTAACATGCTGACCTTCACATAACATTAGGTGAGCAACATGCTGACCCTCACATAACATTAGGTGAGTAAGATGCTGACCCTCACATAACATTAGGTGAGTAACATGCTGACCCTCACATAACATTAGGTGAGTAACATGCTGACCTTCACATAACATTAGGTGAGTAAGATGCTGACCTTCACATAACATTAGGTGAGTAACATGCTGACCTTCACATAACATTAGGTGAGTAGCATGCTGACCTTCACATAACATTAGGTGAGCAACATGCTGACCTTCACATAACATTAGGTGAGTAACATGCTGACCTTCACATAACATTAGGTGAGCAACGTTGTTGTAGAGAACGCTGAGTCGTAAACTTGATCTTCATACATTATCTATTTATTCTTTCTGCTCCAAAAGTTACCATCTATAATGCTAGTTCTAATAAGAACTCATAGGCTTCACCACCATTTAGGGTCCATCCATCATGGTTTAGATCGTATGGTAGTTGGATTTACAACTACCTGTGCAATCAGTGCCTATCCCCGCTAAAGTTGTAACTGAAATATTGTTGAAAGTGGCATTAAACACCATCAACCAACCAACCAACCAACCAAAAGTTATCATGTATAATACTAGTTCTAAAAAGACATTATATGCTTCACCACCATTTAAATATTACATAGTACACAAAGAACATATAATGGGGAAACAATGGGCAAATTTGAACCGTATTTTCTCTATTAGTGAATTTGAACTGAACTGTATTTTGTTAATTTGATGATAAATTCCAATTATATTTCAGTACCGAATAAAAAGGCCAGAAACAGAGCAAAGAACCAACCCAGTTTTTGGGGTAAGATTTTAATATAGTTTTGACTCTAAGTCTGTTGTTTAGGGCCAGTCCATAGAAGTTTGTTTTTTTCACAAAATAGTAAAATTTGTCAATTTTTAATGAACTATATGAGTGTACACATTAAATTTATAGACTCAAAAGATTCGAGACTTTTATTACTCTGACAGTGTAAATTTATACCATGTGCTTGTGACCAGAAAAGTTGCAACAATATCTTTTCTATTTCTCAAAATAAATGAGAAATAATGCATATATCTTTTAGAAAACAATATGTTTATGAAGTCAAGAATGCTACTATAGATCTGGGACCAATTATCATAAATGTCACAGTTGTGTTGGACACTTTATGAAAAGAAAGTTTAAGCAGTGATGGTCAACAATTACATCAATATCATCAAACCAAAAGAAAGTTTAAACAGTGATGGTCAACAATTACATCAATATCATCAAAACAAAAGAAAGTTTAAACAGTGATGGTCAACAATTCCATTAATATCATCAAAACAAAAGAAAGTTTAAACAGTGATGGTCAACAATTCCATCAATATCATCAAAATAAAAGAAAGTTTAAACAGCGATGGTCAACAATTCCATCAATATTATCAAAACATAAGAAAGTTTAAACAGTGATGGTCAACAATTCCATCAATATCATCAAAATAAAAGAAAGTTTAAACAGCGATGGTCAACAATTCCATCAATATTATCAAAACATAAGAAAGTTTAAACAGTGATGGTCAACAATTCCATCAATATCATCAAAACAAAAGAAAGTTTAAACAGTGATGGTCAACAATTCCATCAATATCATCAAAACAAAAGGAAGTTTAAACAGTGATGGTCAACAATTCCATCAATATCATCAAAACGAAAGACAGTTTAAACAGTGATGGTCAACAATTCCATTAATATCATTAAAACAAAAGAAAGTTTAAACATCAAAACAAAAGACAGTTTAATCAGTGATAGTCAACAATTCCATCAATATCATCAAAACAAAGAAAGTTTAAACAGTGATGGTCAACAATTCCATTAATATCATCAAAACAAAAGAAAGTTTAAACAGTGATGGTCAACAATTACATCAATATCATCAAAACAAAAGAAAGTTTAAACAGTGATGGTCAACAATTCCATTAATATCATCAAAACAAAAGAAAGTTTAAACTGATGGTCAACAATTCCATCAATATCATCAAAATAAAAGAAAGTTTAAGCAGCGATGGTCAACAATTCCATCAATATCATCAAAACAAAAGAAAGTTTAAACAGTGATGGTCAACAATTCCATCAATATCATCAAAACAAAAGAAAGTTTAAACAGTGATTGTCAACAATTCCATCAATATCATCAAAACAAAGGAAAGTTTAAACAGCGATGGTCAACAATTCCATCAATATCATCAAAACAAAAGAAAGTTTAAACAGTGATGGTCAACAATTCCATCAATATCATCAAAACAAAAGGAAGTTTAAACAGTGATGGTCAACAATTCCATCAATATCATCAAAACGAAAGACAGTTTAAACAGTGATGGTCAACAATTCCATTAATATTATCAAAACAAAGGAAAGTTTAAACATCAAAACAAAAGACAGTTTAATCAGTAATGGTCAACAATTCCATCAATATCATCAAAACAAAAGAAAGTTTAAACAGTGATGGTCAACAATTCCATTAATATCATCAAAAAAAAAAGAAAGTTTAAACAGTGATGGTCAACTAATCCATCAATATTATCAAAACAAAAGAAAGTTTAAACAGTGATAGTCAACAATTCCGTCAATATCATCAAAACAAAAGAAAGTTTATACAGTGATGGTCAACTAATCCATCAATATCATCAAAACAAAAGAAAGTTTATACAGTGATGGTCAACAATTCCATCAATATCATCAAAGCAAAAGAAAGTTTAAACAGCGATGGTCAACAATTCCATCAATATCATCAAAACAAAAGAAAGTTTAAACAGTGATGGTCAACAATTCCATCAATATCATCAAAACAAAAGAAAGTTTAAACAGTGATGGTCAACAATTCCATCAATATCATCAAAACAAAAGAAAGTTTAAACAGGGATGGTCAACAATTCCATCAATATCATCAAAACAAAAGAAAGTTTAAACAGCAATGGTCAACAATTCCATCAATATCATCAAAACAAAAGAAAGTTTAAACAGTGATGGTCAACAATTCCATCAATATCATCAAAACAAAAGAAAGTTTAAACAGTGATGGTCAACAATTCCATCAATATCATCAAAACAAAAGAAAGTTTAAACAGTTATGGTCAACAATTCCATCAATATCATCAAAACAAAAGAAAGTTTAAACAGCGATGGTCAACAATTCCATCAATATCATCAAAACAAAAGAAAGTTTAAACAGTGATGGTCAACAATTCCATCAATATCATCAAAACAAAAGAAAGTTTAAACAGTGATGGTCAACAATTCCATCAATATCCTCAAAACACAAGAAAGTTTAAACAGTGGTGGTCAACAATTCCATCAATATCATCAAAACAAAAGAAAGTTTAAACAGTGATGGTCAACAATTCCATCAATATCATCAAAACAAAAGAAAGTTTAAACAGGGATGGTCAACAATTCCATCAATATCATCAAAACAAAAGAAAGTTTAAACAGTGATGGTCAACAATTCCATCAATACCATCAAAACAAAAGAAAGTTTAAACAGTGATGGTCAACAATTCCATCAATATCATCAAAACGAAAGACAGTTTAAACAGTGATGGTCAACAATTCCATTAATATCATCAAAATAAAAAAAGTTTAAACAGTGATGGTCAACAATTCCATCAATATCATCAAAACAAAAGAAAGTTTAAACAGTGATGGTCAACAATTCCATCAATATCATCAAAACAAAAGAAAGTTTAAACAGTGATGGTCAACAATTCCATCAATATCATCAAAACAAAAGAAAGTTTAAACAGTGATGGTCAACAATTCCATCAATATCATCAAAACAAAAGAAAGTTTAAACAGTGATGGTCAACTAATCCATCAATATTATCAAAACAAAAGAAAGTTTAAACAGTGATGGTCAACAATTCCATCAATATCATCAAAACAAAAGAAAGTTTAAACAGTGATGGTCAACAATTCCATCAATATCATCAAAACAAAAGAGTTTAAACAGTGATGGTCAACAATTCCATCAATATCATCAAAAAAAAAGAAAGTTTAAACAGTGATGGTCAACAGTTCCATCAATATCATCAAAACATAAGAAAGTTTAAACAGTGATGGTCAACAATTCCATCAATATCATCAAAACAAAAGAAAGTTTAAACAGTGATGGTCAACTAATTCATCAATATTATCAAAACAAAAGAGAGTTTAAACAGTGATAGTCAACAATTCCATCAATATCATCAAAACAAAAGAAAGTTTATACAGTGATGGTCAACTAATCCATCAATATCATCAAAACAAAAGAAAGTTTATACAGTGATGGTCAACAATTCCATCAATATCATCAAAGCAAAAGAAAGTTTAAACAGCGATGGTCAACAATTCCATCAATATCATCAAAACAAAAGAAAGTTTAAACAGTGATGGTCAACAATTCCATCAATACCATCAAAACAAAAGAAAGTTTAAACAGTGATGGTCAACAATTCCATCAATATCATCAAAACGAAAGACAGTTTAAACAGTGATGGTCAACAATTCCATTAATATCATCAAAATAAAAAAAGTTTAAACAGTGATGGTCAACAATTCCATCAATATCATCAAAACAAAAGAAAGTTTAAACAGTGATGGTCAACAATTCCATCAATATCATCAAAACAAAAGAAAGTTTAAACAGTGATGGTCAACAATTCCATCAATATCATCAAAACAAAAGAAAGTTTAAACAGTGATGGTCAACAATTCCATCAATATCATCAAAACAAAAGAAAGTTTAAACAGTGATGGTCAACTAATCCATCAATATTATCAAAACAAAAGAAAGTTTAAACAGTGATGGTCAACAATTCCATCAATATCATCAAAACAAAAGAAAGTTTAAACAGTGATGGTCAACAATTCCATCAATATCATCAAAACAAAAGAGTTTAAACAGTGATGGTCAACAATTCCATCAATATCATCAAAAAAAAAGAAAGTTTAAACAGTGATGGTCAACAGTTCCATCAATATCATCAAAACATAAGAAAGTTTAAACAGTGATGGTCAACAATTCCATCAATATCATCAAAACAAAAGAAAGTTTAAACAGTGATGGTCAACTAATTCATCAATATTATCAAAACAAAAGAGAGTTTAAACAGTGATAGTCAACAATTCCATCAATATCATCAAAACAAAAGAAAGTTTATACAGTGATGGTCAACTAATCCATCAATATCATCAAAACAAAAGAAAGTTTATACAGTGATGGTCAACAATTCCATCAATATCATCAAAGCAAAAGAAAGTTTAAACAGCGATGGTCAACAATTCCATCAATATCATCAAAACAAAAGAAAGTTTAAACAGGGATGGTCAACAATTCCATCAATATCATCAAAACAAAAGAAAGTTTAAACAGGGATGGTCAACAATTCCATCAATATCATCAAAACAAAAGAAAGTTTAAACAGGGATGGTCAACAATTCCATCAATATCATCAAAACAAAAGAAAGTTTAAACAGCGATGGTCAACAATTCCATCAATATCATCAAAACAAAAGAAAGTTTAAACAGTGATGGTCAACTAATTCATCAATATTATCAAAACAAAAGAGAGTTTAAACAGTGATAGTCAACAATTCCATCAATATCATCAAAACAAAAGAAAGTTTATACAGTGATGGTCAACTAATCCATCAATATCATCAAAACAAAAGAAAGTTTATACAGTGATGGTCAACAATTCCATCAATATCATCAAAGCAAAAGAAAGTTTAAACAGTGATGGTCAACAATTCCATCAATATCATCAAAACAAAAGAAAGTTTAAACAGTGATGGTCAACTAATTCATCAATATTATCAAAACAAAAGAGAGTTTAAACAGTGATAGTCAACAATTCCATCAATATCATCAAAACAAAAGAAAGTTTATACAGTGATGGTCAACTAATCCATCAATATCATCAAAACAAAAGAAAGTTTAAACAGTGATGGTCAACAATTCCATCAATATCATCAAAACAAAAGAAAGTTTAAACAGTGATGGTCAACTAATTCATCAATATTATCAAAACAAAAGAGAGTTTAAACAGTGATAGTCAACAATTCCATCAATATCATCAAAACAAAAGAAAGTTTATACAGTGATGGTCAACTAATCCATCAATATCATCAAAACAAAAGAAAGTTTATACAGGGATGGTCAACAATTCCATCAATATCATCAAAACAAAAGAAAGTTTAAACAGCGATGGTCAACAATTCCATCAATATCATCAAAACAAAAGAAAGTTTAAACAGTGATGGTCAACAATTCCATCAATATCATCAAAACAAAAGAAAGTTTAAACAGTGATGGTCAACAATTCCATCAATATCATCAAAACAAAAGAAAGTTTAAACAGTTATGGTCAACAATTCCATCAATATCATCAAAACAAAAGAAAGTTTAAACAGCAATGGTCAACAATTCCATCAATATCATCAAAACAAAAGAAAGTTTAAACAGTGATGGTCAACAATTCCATCAATATCATCAAAACAAAAGAAAGTTTAAACAGTGATGGTCAACAATTCCATCAATATCCTCAAAACACAAGAAAGTTTAAACAGTGGTGGTCAACAATTCCATCAATATCATCAAAACAAAAGAAAGTTCAAACAGCGATGGTCAACAATTCCATCAATATCATCAAAACAAAAGAAAGTTTAAACAGTGATGGTCAACAATTCCATCAATACCATCAAAACAAAAGAAAGTTTAAACAGTGATGGTCAACAATTCCATCAATATCATCAAAACGAAAGACAGTTTAAACAGTGATGGTCAACAATTCCATTAATATCATCAAAATAAAAAAAGTTTAAACAGTGATGGTCAACAATTCCATCAATATCATCAAAACAAAAGAATGTTTAAACAGTGATGGTCAACAATTCCATCAATATCATCAAAACAAAAGAAAGTTTAAACAGTGATGGTCAACTAATCCATCAATATTATCAAAACAAAAGAAAGTTTAAACAGTGATGGTCAACAATTCCATCAATATCATCAAAACAAAAGAAAGTTTAAGCAGTGATGGTCAACAATTCCATCAATATCATCAAAACAAAAGAAAGTTTAAACAGTGATGGTCAACAATTCCATCAATATCATCAAAACAAAAGAAAGTTTAAACAGTGATGGTCAACAATTCTATCAATATCATCAAAACAAAAGAAAGTTTAAACAGTGATGGTCAACAATTCCATCAATATCGTCAAAACAAAAGAAAGTTTAAATAGTGAAGTCAACAATTCCATTAATATCATCAAAACAAAAGAAAGTTTAAACAGTGATGGTCAACAATTCCATCAATATCATCAAAACAAAAGAAAGTTTAAACAGTGATGGTCAACAATTCCATCAATATCATCAAAACAAAAGAAAGTTTAAACAGTGATGGTCAACAATTCCATCAATATCATCAAAACAAAAGAAAGTTTAAGCAGTGATGGTCAACAATTCCATCAATATCATCAAAACAAAAGAAAGTTTAAACAGTGGTGGTCAACAATTCCATCAATATTATCAAAACAAAAGAAAGTTTAAACAGTGATGGTCAACAATTCCATCAATATCATCAAAACAAAAGAAAGTTTAAACAGTGATGGTCAACAATGCCATCAATATCATCAAAACAAAAGACAGTTTAAGCAGTGATGGTCAACAATTCCATCAATATCCTCAAAACACAAGAAAGTTTAAACAGTGATGGTCAACAGTTCCATCAATATCATCAAAACAAAAGAAAGTTTAAACAGTGATGGTCAACAATTCCATCAATATCATCAAAACAAAAGAAAGTTTAAACAGTGATGGTCAACAGTTCCATCAATATCATCAAAACAAAAGAAAGTTTAAACAGTGATGGTCAACAATTCCATCAATATCATCAAAACAAAAGAAAGTTTAAACAGTGATGGTCAACAATTCCATCAATATCATCAAAACAAAAGAAAGTTTAAGCAGTGATGGTCAACAATTCCATTAATATCATCAAAGCGAGCAATCACTTCTCACTGAACACAATATACAAATGTAAGATTGGTTTTCTCCGAGTACTCCAGTTTCCTCCACTGAAAATGAAATATTGTTGAAAGTGGCATTAAATGCCATAACCCTAACCCGAAATATAAGATCATGACATGACGTTAGAAATCTAGGTTCTGGCTTGTTACAGGCACAAAAATGTCTAGATACAGGTGGTTTTTCTTAACAATTGATGAAATTAATAAAGGTGTTATAGTGACAACACAATGTTGCATTAAAATGACACTAATTCTGAAATACCGAGTGATAATTACTTTGAGAGTAAAATTGACGCTCAAATAAAATTAAATTGCTTTTTTTTTGTTGAAAAAATGACATTCGTATTCAGAAAACAGTTTTGCAAATTGATTTAAAATGAATAATCAACATAAGTGTTATTTTGTTTCAGGAAAAAAATCCAGACGAGTATGTAGATAGATAGATATATACAGAAGGGACTGTAAAAATGTGTTCGAGCCATCGAGGTCTCGTAATTTCAGAGAGAAAAAAAATCGGTTCTGACCAGGGACATTTAAATTACAATACGATAACTGATGCACAGTAAAGTGGACCTTTCTCGTAGAAAATATTTAATCCTTTAGAAAGTTCTCAAAGACTACGACCTCTGAATACCTCTGGTATCTTCAAACGTTCCTTAGAAACTTTTTTTTCACTTTGTTCGCGATCTATTTTATAAACAGGAAATACGAGGTCGGGTATTAACACTTGGATCGATATCTGTATAATGCTTGTAATTCGGATATATATTTTAATGAAACATTTTCAAATTTTAGCCAATGATCATTTTCTTTTTTATTTATCTTGAATTTGAAGCAATTAAATGTGTTTCTTTTGATATTATATTGACATAAAAACTCATGTTAATCGCAATTTCACTACTAGTACATTTCTATTTTTTTGATTTTTAGATGAAGTTTGAGATCACACAGTTTAGTATTTTTTCGATTCCAGCAGCTATAAAAATAATGATTTCCTGTCAAATCGGCCCCAAGTCAAATCGGCCACAGTCAAATCGGCTCCAGTCAAATCGGCCCTAAATCAAATCGGCCCCAAGTCAAAACGGCCCCAAGTCAAATCGGCCTCAAAATGAAAGTCAAATCGGCCCCAAAAAATAAAAATAAAGAAAGAATAAATAAATAAAAATTAATTGTTTCTGAACACCGAAATAGAAATAACCCCTTTTATATTTACAAGGGGTTAATTCAATGACAGAAGGCAAATCCAACGTCCTCCCCATGACCAATGCACTCGTACATACATGAGAACAATGCCATTCATATACAGAGGTCATCAAAGGCCAGTGCCTAAAGGACATTTAGACTGGAAATGATTAAACAAAATGAAATTAAAGTCCTCCTCATGGCCAAAGTACATGGAGGAAATTTGCATCATATATATGCAGACAATTTGGGATGATACCGGCTACAGTACAGTCAGAACTAGGCCGGTTCCCTCTTCATTTCGATATATTAAAGCAAATTTTAAGATTTTGGCATAGACTTGAAAATCTAGATTCATCTTTCCCACTTCTTAAAGCTGCATATAAATGTACTAAAAATGTATATGAAGGCAAGTAACCATCATGGTATGGCTCTGTAAAACATATTTTGCAAAATATGCCAAGCTTAACTAATTTCTTGACAGACAAAACATCAACCTTTAAATATAAATGCAATAAAATTGTAAAACAACACTATTTAGAATTAAAGAGGGAAAATTAAGAACTTATTTAAAAATAAAAACCAATTTTGGATATGAGAATTATTTGTCAATCATTAAACATTTTGAGCAGAGAAGAAGGTTGTCCAAATTAAGAATATCAGCTCACAAATTACAAATAGAAATAGGAAGGTACCAGGGTACTCTCCGGGAAAACCGCATCTGTTGCAGGTGCACTTCGGGTCAGATAGAAGATGAGATCCATTATTTACTTCATTGTACTTGCCATGCAAATCATAGGAAAATTTTTACTACATATTTGACATCTGAGTGTCAAAATTTTCAAAATTTAGATGACAAATGTAAACTCATATGGATCTTAAATAATGAAGACCCAACTATACTCAGATATCTTTGTCAATATCTTTTATCAACAACTATTTGATTAAATGGAATTGGAGATCTGCAAACTGGATGACCTGCATTGAGCATGAGAAAGACAATATTCTTTTTGGCATCGTCCCTTGATGCTCGCTGCTGGTTATCCAAAAGCTCTGATCCCTTTCCATGTTCCAAACAATATTCCTTCCACATCAACATGGCCGGTCTGCACTAGACACAAGTAGGACTTTATTCCTTTTAGCATCGACTCAAGGTGTCTCTTGCAGATTGGTGATGAATCACCTGATAGATATGTATATGTTCTCTCTCATCCCCCCTCATATATATGTGAGTAAGTGTATGTACGTTTATGTGCATATATCTCCTTTCCTGCCCGAGTGTGCCTGCACCACAATTATTGATATTTCACCGCGAATATTTAGGTTGATATATTATTGTTGTGAATCAATCATAATTGTTATTTGTATTGTTGTTGTGTATCAATCATAATCGTTATTTGTATATACCCTCCTGGGGCCCTGATTTGGTTAATAAACTTATTTATATTTATATTTCTATTCCTATAGTCAGACGTTTATATTTAGTTTATTTTCGTATCAATGGTAAACATTTACTGGTTCAAAACATAACTGTTCTTACTAGACAGTTTTAATTCTTCAATAATTTTGACTTGGGGCCGATTTGACTTGGGGCCGATTTGACTGGGGCCGATTTGACCTGCTTTCAAAATAATAAAACACTCTCAATAATACTAATTCATGTAATAACTATTTTAAATATTGTTTTAATAAACTTTTATTACGATTGTAAACATTTGAAAGGGTACCTCAAGGGCTAAGTTGTATGGTGAATTAGGGTGGGACTCCTTGCAAAACAGACATAAGAAGCAAAAACTTATTCTGATGTTCAAAGCTCTGCAAGGAGAGCTACCCAACTATATACCAAATAATATTATTTCTTACATTAATATTGAACCTAACTACATGGTTAGAAACCCCAGATTCTTCACCCCTCCCTAATGTCTCACCAAGTCATATAGGGATAGCTTTTTAGCTCACCTTCCCAAAGGCAATGTGAACTTTTGCCATCACTTGGCGTCCGTCGTCTGTCGTTAACTTTTCACATTTTAATCTTCTCCTCTGAAACCTCTTAGCCAAATGAACTGAAACTTGGTTGGAAGCATCTATGGCAGATCCTCTATATTGTTTGCTAATTTCGTCCCGATCCATTAACAAACATGGCTGCCACAGGCAATTCTTGTTTCTGATTGGCCGATTTTTTCTAATCTTCTCCTCTGAAACCGCTTGGCCAAATGAACCGAAACTTGATAGGAAGCATATATGGAAGGTCTTCTGTAAAGATTGCTTATTTTGTCCCGATTCGTTTACAGACATGGCCGCCACAGGCAACTCTTGTTTCTAATTGGCTGAATTTTTAAATTCTTCTCCTCTGAAATCGTTTTGCCAAATGAACCGAAACTTGATAGGAAGCAACTTTGGAAAGTCCTCTGTAAAGATTGCTCATTTCGTCACGATCAGTTAACAAACATGGCCGCCACAGACAATTCTTGTTTCTGATTGGTTGATTTCTTAAAAATCTTCTCCTCTGAAACCGCTGAGCCATATGAACTGAAACTTGGTAGGTATCATCTATGTGCTGTCCTCTATAAAGATTGCTCATTTCCTCCCGATCCATTAACAAACATGGCTGCCACAGGCAATTCTTGTTTCTGATTAGTCGATCCCTAAAAATCTTCTCCTCTGAAACAGTTTTGTCAAATGAACCGAAACTTGATAGGAAGCATCTATGGAAGGTCCTCTATAAGGTTTGTTCATTTCGTCCCGATCTATTAACAAATATGGCCACCACAGGTGATTCTTGTTTCTGATTGGCTGATATTTAAAATTCTTCTCCTCTGAAACCGTTTTGCCAAATGAACGGAAACTTGGTAGGAAGCATCTATGGAAGGTCCTGTATCAAGATTGCTCATTTCGTCCCAATCCGTTAACAAACATGGCCGCCACAGGCAATTCTTGTTTCTGATTGGTCAATTTCTAAAAATCTTCTCTGAAACCGCTTTGTCAAATGAACCGAAACTTGATAGAAAGCATCTATGGAAGGACCTCTATAGGGATTGCTCATTTCATTTTGATTCGGAGACAGACATGTCCGCCATAGACAATGCTTGTTTCTGATTGGTCGATTTCTAAAAATCTTTTTCTCTTAAACTGCTTAGCCAAATGAACCAAAATTTGGTGGGAAGCACCTATGGAATGTTCTGTATTAAGTTTCCTCAAAGCCCAATAAAAGGTGAGTGACACAGGCTCAGTCCACTGAACCTCTAGTTTCCAACTGTTCTGGATTTATGGAACAAACTAGATAATGATACTAGGAACATTCAGTCATTATCTTCATTCAAGATTAAACTTAATGAAGATGTTGATAAATCTCCTAGCTTCTACTCTATTGGTTCTCGCAGCTTAAATATTTGGCATTGCCAACTTCGAAATGAAGCAAGCAGCTTATATCACCACTTGTTTCAGTCTCATCTGTCCGACAGCTCCCAGTGTGCCTGTGGGGATGCAATTGAAAATAATTTCCATTATTTTTATGTTTGTCCATTGTTCATAAGACACAGAATACAACTTTTTAATTCTCTAAGAAAGTTTCAAGATGTTTTAAATTTTGATATATTATTGAAAGGCTCACCAATCCTTACTGTAGAGGAGAATACTGAGATATTCGATGCTGTTCACCATTTCATTACTGGTAGTAAAAGATTCACATGATTCAATAAATTTTCCTTTTCTCTGTATTTGGTTTTATAACATTGAAAAGTCTTCCCATATATAGCTCCAAATCTTTAAATTTTTCAGTTTTATTAATAGCTATAAATCTTTCAATTATTCAGGTCCCCTTCCCACTCCCCTCTTTACCCAATTTGTACTTGCCTATCTCAACCACAATCACTATTTTGTTTAGATATTTCCCCCCTTATTTACTTATTTGTCTCTTCTTCCTCCATCTCTCCCAAATTCCCTTTATTCAATTATAAATATATATATATACTGAAAAAGAGTTAATTCATATTGATATGGTGGACCTCACTTAATTAGTGATTTTGATCAGAGGCATTTGACCGATGGACCTTAATTTCCCCGTGTTTGCCACGGGGGTATGTATGTTCAGGGCTAGTAACGATGTAGGGCCTCTATTTGTGGGTCCTCGGTCCACACGAATACTAAAAAAAAAACAATGAGTATTGAACAAAGAATCAAATATCATAAATATCTTCTTGTTTCAAAATGTCTAAAGAATGAAGCACCTGTATATTTAAAAAATAAAATCCAATACTTGTCTGATAGAAATCCTTACTCTCTCCGAAATGTTGTTAGTGAAAAATTACAAATCCCAAAGGCAAAAACTGAACTTTTTAAGAAAACTTTTACATACTCTGGACCAAAGTTATGGAATGAACTTCCGTTTTCAATACAGCAAGCTTCTTCTCATAATGCATTTAAAACAAAAGTTAAAAGTCTCATTTTAAATGATGATGGACCTTAAATTACCATTAAATATTTACTAAATCTTTTTGTGTATACTTATTACAATGTATTGCTTCTTGTGTGTAACTTTTATATAGTGTTCTTTACAATGTATGTTTAAATATGTCAATGATGGCCACAGGGAAGATTAGCTATTATTAACTAACTGTGTAACCCTCTACAAATAAAGAATTTATTATTATTATTATTATTATTATTATTATTATTATTATTATTACTACTCTGTTAAGATACTTACCCAAGCTTTTGTATTTGTAATATTGATATTGTTATGTCAAACACTTAAAAAAATATTTTATTTGTGAGAAATAAAATTTATGAAATTTACAGATTTGATAAATAGATAATGTTTCAAAAATGAAATGAAAATTTGTAATATTGAAATTGTTATAACTCAAACTTAAAGGATTATTTTATTTTCTGAGAAAAAAAATAATAAAAATTACAGATTTTTAATTTCTTTTAAAGTACAGATATAATAAATAGATTATATTTCAAAAATGAAATGGAAATTTGAAATATTGAAATTGTTATATGTCAAACTTAAAGAATTATTTGATTTTGTGAGAAATAAAATTTTTTTTTTTTTTTCTTTTTCAAAGTACAAATATTTGAAATAAAATGAAAATTTGAATAATATAACAGATTATTTAATGGGTTGTAATATAGCAAAGATACATGTATGTGTCACGCTTATTAATGAGATTTATCAGTCAAATGTATACTTAATTATGTTTGTTAGTATATGAGTGCTTGTATTATTGTTAGCATATACACTCATGGACAAAAGAAACGTTGCAATATAAAAATATTGATAAAATATTATTTTTTTATCGGAGAAATATTTTCACTTTATACCAATGTTTACCAGGTTGAATTGATTATACAGGTAAGGTAAGATTTGTTTGAAACTCATTAGAGCGTTACGTTATCGAACACAGTCGTATACGCTATTTTCGCACCAAATGTCGTGCATGTGCAGGTGATTTGTGTCATGTTTGTACCCAGTTGACAGCTGTTGATATCAGAAGTAAGAAAAACAATCTTTTTTTCCCAATCTGCTCTTCAAAACTTCAAAACATAATGCCCCGTTGAGACAATGCTAGCAAAGAGAGGGCAATTGGAATGCTGCAACTCGGCGCTACGCAAGGTGATGTTGCTAGATGTTTTAGAGCTGCGAGAAACACCATTTGGAGATTGTGGAACAGGTATAGAACCACAAATTCAACTGCTGATCGCCATAGATCTGGTAGACCAAGATTAACAAAGACAGACAAGACAGGTTGATTAGATTACGTCATTTACGCAAAGGAACTGAAAATCCGTCCAATACCGCAACTAGTATTCCTGGTCTACGCCGCATTAGTTGGAAGACTACTCAACGTCGCTTAGCTGAGGCAGGACTTCATGCCAGGAGACCGTATCGGGGTCCCATGTTGACACAATGTCATTGTTAACATCGTTTAGAATGGGCAAGACGTCATTTGCGATGGCGACTGGCTGACTGGCGACGGGTCCTGTTCACTGACGAATTCCATTTCCTGTTACGTCGAGTAGATGGGCGGAGAAGAGTCTATCGTAGACGTGGTGAACATTGTGCTGACAATTGTGTTCTTCGTCACAACCGTTTTGGTGGGGGAAGTGTAACGATGTGGGCCGGAATTGCAACAAATAGACGCACACATCTTGTGACAATCAACGGCAGTTTTAACGCTGAAAGCTACAGAAACGAGATCCTAACACCTCATGTGCTACCTTTTATTGCAGCAAATGGAGCTACGTTTCAACAGGATAACGCTCGTCTGCACGTTGTAAGGGCCAATATGGACTGTTTGCATCAAAATAACGTTGATGTACTGCCTTGGCCTGCCCTTTCGCCAGATCTTTCACCAATAGAACATTTTGGGGATCAATTAGACCGGCAAGTAAGAAGGAGAGCACAGCAACCGGAAATGCTAGACCAACTCCGTATTGCATTGGAAGATGAGTGGCAGCGAATTCATATGGCGTCAATTAATCGTTTAATTGTGTCTATGCATCGACGTTGTCAAGCTGTGATCGATAATAGAGGCTCTTTCACCAGATATTGACTTTGTAAACTTGCACATTGATTACGTCAAGTAACAGAGTGTAACGTTGGAAATTGTGGACATAACATTTCTGCATATACTGATTTTTCTGTGCTTTAGACATAGCAGATGTAATTTTAGACACGTACATATGTATTGTATAACAAAATAAATTAATTTATATATTTATATGTGCAATGTTTCTTTTGTCCATGAGTATATATTGAGTTTTCCAATATTTGTTCAAAGCTATTTACAAAATTACTTAAATCACTAGTGCTTATAATTACTTTATATTAAATACAAATTAATCAATCAATATTTCATATCAAAGGAGAAATTGCAAATTATATAATATAATTTTTTTTTTATTTATTATTCAATAAATTAGCCATTATTTCTAATTAAAGTAATTGTGAGAATAGCTCTGTATAAAAATTTGGAGAAAATAATGAAATTTCTATATATTTTTTTGCTATTATGTTTTTTGACATAAATAGAAGGATTTTTAAGAAATCCTTTTAAATCAGAGTATACATTTTAAATTGACAAAAATCAAAGCATATTTATACATTTATCAAATATATTATATGAAAATTCAAGTATTTTTTATAAAATTTGTTCATATTTATTTCTACAATTACCACAGTGGTCAACCACATCGGTGATGTAATGTTTGCCTTGAGTGTGATAGATTGTGAGATTGAGCTGCAGTGTATCAAATCAAAGACTTTAAAATTGGTATTTGTTGCTTCTCCACTAAGCAGGTAGAATTAAGGAGAAAGAGACTGGTTGGCTCAGAATCAGGATAATGTTGTGGAGCGACATGTCTATGCATGAACTGTTGTTTCAGTAAGCTGAAAAATTGCGACCTACACCTAGAAGTTGACAATGCATATGAGGGTCTGTTGAAAATGAAGCTTTATTTTTTTGAAGGGAGATTATTTTAATTTTCCCCTTGTGAGCTTTCAATTCATGTGAAATGGCGACAGGTCAAGGCGGGATCTTATCTGCCCTCTTACTTTTTGCAATACTCTTCCGTTTAGGACTATTACAAGAGCCAATTTATGCTGCAGAGTATCTCCGAGTAAATGATCTAAGTTTTTATGCATGTAATGCCAGCCACATATCAAAATTCGACTACGTACTAAGTGGACTGACCGTGAGTACAAGTGACGCCATTTCAAATAGTAAATTGTAAACAAAGACTTACATGAAAGCTATAAAAGATCCAAAAATGTACTGTTTCATTTTACTAGTTTTAATAAGCGGTGATGTTGCCGAAAAACCCTGGACCAGTTAAAAATCCGTGTGGGAAGTGTGAGAGGCCTGTCCGAAGTAACCAACAGGGTATCCAATGTGAAGACTGTATGTTTTGGCATCATATAAAGTGCATCGAGATGACTGTAAGCGAGTACAACAGCCTTTCAATATCAACCGATAGTTGGTGTTGTTAAAACTGTATTCTTCCAAATTTTACAGATTCATATTTTGAAACGAACAACAAAACGACAAATGATTGCGAATCAAACACACCCGAATTTGATTATGTCCCTTTGACACCCAATACTTCCGCTGTAAATATTGAATTTGAAACAGATGTAAACAATGACATTTTTACGGAACTGAAAGAGGTAAGAAAACGTCATCCAAACCAGTTTTCATGTGCTTACCTAAACATTAACAGTTTTGGCTATAAATTTTGTTCTGTTAAAGAATTGTTAACAACAAACACGGTAGACATGTTAATTATCGCGGAAACAAAATTGGACAATACCTTTATAAATAGTCAGTTTGCAGTTGACAATTACCATCTCTGGAGAGCAGACAGAAATTCACGTGGAGGTGGATTGCTGGTTTATATAAGGTCGGACTTGGCGTGTGATAGAAAGAACAACCTTGAATGCGGGACAATCGAGTCTATATTTACCGAAATAAACTTTAAAAATAGAAAATGGTTAATTTGCGGTCTATACAGACCTCCTTCATTATCAGATCATCTATTTATGGAAGATTTTAATAAAACATTTGACAAAATTTCAGTAAAGTATGACAATGTCATTTTAATTGGTGATTTAAATTATAATGTTTTAGATGAAGATAAAGGTACACCTTTAATAACTATGTGTGATATTTTTGACTACACAAACTTAGTAAAAACAGCTACATGTCATACAAAAAATGCAAACCCAACACTGATAGATGTAATTCTTACAAATAAACCTAGTTATTGCCAAAACATAACAAACTTCAATTGTGGTCTCAGTGATGTTCATAATTTAATTTCATTTCAACTGAAAGGTTATGTACCAAAATTAAAAAAAGATTTTATTCTGTATAGAAGCTTTAAAGATTTTAATCATGAATTTTTTTTAAATGATCTGCAGTCTGTGAATTTTGAAAACCAAATTGCAGATGATGATGTAAATAGGGCATACTCAAACTTTGAAACATCTTTTATAGAAATAATTGATAAACATATACCAATAAAAAAGAGGAAGCCAGTAGCATATCCTGTACCTTATATGAATCAAAATCTAAGAAACGCGATCTATAAGAAAAAGATGTACCATAATAAATTTCTTAAACAAAAAACTGATAAAAATTGGGAAACATACAGAAAACAAAGGAACCTTGTGACAAAATTGAAAAAAACTTCCATAAAAACATACTTTTTTGAAAGAACAGCAGGTGGTCCAAAATCTTCCACTTTCTATTCAACCATTAAGCCCTTCTTATCAAATAAAGGTATGAAATCAAATAACAGCATAATTTTATGTGAAAATGATAAGATTGTAAATGATCCAAAGGAGGTGACTGAAATATTTAACAACTTTTTTGTGAATGTAGCCAAAGACATAGGAGATAAGAACATCAAAATAGATAAAACCCATCCTAGTATAAATAAAATTGAAACAAACAGAACAAATAAAGATAAGTTATTCTTTAAACCAATAAATGAAGATTTTGTCACTAAACAAATAAACAAATTAAACATTAAAAAAGCTACAGGGTATGATGGTATTTCTCCTAAAATCATTAAATTTGCACAACCAGTAATAACAAATCCCATTAAAGTTTTGATTAATAAATCAATTGACCAATCAGTCTTTCCTGAAAAATTAAAAGCTGCCCAGGTATCCCCCCTTTTTAAAAAGAATAATAGTCTTGATAAAAGTAAGTACCGCCCTATCAGTGTCTTGCCAACGATTTCTAAATTTTATGAAAGAGCTATATTTGACCAGCTAATGGACTTTTCAAATAATCATTTCAATCCTCTGCTTTCAGCATTTAGATCAGGTTTTGGGTGTCAGACGGCCCTACTTAGAATAATAGAAGATTGGAAGAAAGCTTTGGATGATAATAAATTTATTGCAGCAATTTTAATGGATTTATCAAAAGCATTTGACTGTCTCCCACACAATTTATTAATGTTAAAATTGGAAGCTTATGGTCTCTCAGAAAATTCTTTAAAACTGCTAAAAAGTTATTTAGAAAACAGAAGACAACGCATTAAAATTGGTAATAACTACAGTGAATGGGCTACATTAATCAAAGGGGTTCCACAGGGGTCAATCCTAGGTCCGGTTCTATTTAATGTTTTTATAAATGACATTTTTCACTTTGTTCAAGATAGTACTATTTATAATTATGCAGATGACAATACCCTTTCTTATTCTGATACTAATATAAATACAGTAGTTAAAACCCTAGAAAATGATAGCATAAACTTAATAGACTGGTTTTCCAAAAACTTAATGAAAGCAAATCCGGATAAATTTCAGGCTATTGCCATTGATCCTAAAACAAATAAACACAATTTATCTTTTGATTTAAAAGGAAATAAAATTACATGTGAAGAAAATGTTAAACTTTTAGGCATAACCGTTGATTCCCATCTAAATTTTGATAAACATATATCAGAAATTTGTAAAAAAGCATCCCAACAATTAAATATCCTTAAACGAATAGGTAAATATTTAAACAGATTAGGACGCCTTACCATTTACTACTCCTTTATTCTTTCAAACTTTAATTACTGTCCGGTAACATGGCACTTTTGCAGCGAAAAAAATACTAAAAAAATTGAAAAAATCCAGGAAAGAGCTCTCCGTTTCATTTATGAAGACTATGAAAATACTTATGAAAATTTACTTAAAAAATCTAAATTGCCATCTTTAAAAATTCGAAGATTAAGAACTATCGCAGTTTAAACATTCAAAATTATCCATAAACAAAGTCCAAGCTATCTTCATGATTTAATTTCAATTAAAGATCAAAAATATAATTTTAGGCATCAAGATAAAGCAGTTTTACCCAGAGTACGAACAACAAGGTATGGTTTAAATTCTTTCCGGTATAATGCTGCACAAATCTGGAATGAGCTGCCGAATCACTTTAGACAAGAAACATCATTAGAACATTTTAAAAATATAATTCACACATGGAACGGCAGCTCATGCCAGTGCAGTGCATGCAGATGACCTTTAAATTTATATTTCTAAATTTTCATGCTTTTAAATATTTTTATTATTTTATTATTTTCTGTTGTTGCTTAAATGCATGAGCCTCTTATTTTTAGCTTGCTTTTGTTCAGTTGATATCTGCTTCTGTAACTTGTGTCTATATTGAATTGCATAAATTGAAGTATGTTTTTATTTAATATGTTTGTATGCATGATTGTATGTGTTGTTATATACCATAGTCGATTTTAAAAGCTCATTAGAGCTTGTGTTATATGTATGATTTATATCGACTCTAAATAAAGCTTTGAATTGAATTGAATTGAAATGTAGCAACATTCCAGCAGCAAATGTATATAGAGTAAATCTCTCTCAGTTAATACGATATTCCAGAGCTTGTGGTTCCTATAATGATTTATTTGACAGAGAGTTGCTGCTAAAAAGGAGGGCTCCTAGTTGTTTGTTGGAGTCGTCAAATTGAAGGTGTTACGATCAGCACCATGACTTGATTAACAGCTACGGAATATCTGTGTCACAGATAACCACGAATATGTTCCATATGTCGAAATCACAATATGTTTCTTTCCTCATTCATGACTTATTAAACGGTTTGTAACATGAACCAGTACCACGAATCAACTAGTTACAGGAAACGGTACAAAAGATACAAATAAGAAGGAATCAATTGTCAATTTGAG
Source organism: Bathymodiolus septemdierum (assembly GCA_963383655.1). NCBI lineage: Eukaryota > Metazoa > Mollusca > Bivalvia > Mytilida > Modiolidae > Bathymodiolus > Bathymodiolus septemdierum. The sequence goes on along the minus strand of OY726529.1, from coordinate 2,167,380 downwards.
CACAAAATACTAATATAGAGGGGAAACTACAAACAAATAATAACAGTACAGAAAATACTAATATAGAGGGAAAACTACAAACAAATAATAACAGTACAGAAAATACTAATATAGAGGGAAAACTACAAACAAATAATAACAGTACAGAAAATACTAATATAGAGGGAAAACTACAAACAAATAATAACAGTACAGAAAATACTAATATAGAGGAAAAACTACAAACAAATAATAACAGTACAGAAAATACTAATATAGAGGGAAAACGACAAACAAATAATAACAGTACAGAAAATACTAATATAGAGGGAAAACTACAAACAAATAATAACAGTACAGAAAATACTAATATAGAGGGAAAACTACAAACAAATATTAACAGTACAGAAAATACTACTATAGAGGGAAAACTACAAACAAATAATAACAGTACAGAAAATACTAATATAGAGGGAAAACTACAAACAAATAATAACAGTACAGAAAATACTAATATAGAGGGAAAACTACAAACAAATAATAACAGTACAGAAAATACTAATTTAGAGGGAAAACTACAAACAAATAATAACAGTACAGAAAATACTAATATAGAGGGAAAACTACAAACAAATAATAACAGTACAGAAAATACTAATATAGAGGGAAAACTACAAACAAATAATAACAGTACAGAAAATAATAATATAGAGGGAAAACTACAAACAAATAATAACAGTACAGAAAATACTAATATAGAGGGAAAACTACAAACAAATAATAACAGTACAGAAAATACTACTATAGAGGGAAAACGACAAACAAATAATAACAGTACAGAAAATACTAATATAGAGGGAAAACTACAAACAAATAATAACAGGACAGAAAATACTAATATAGAGGGAAAACGACAAACAAATAATAACAGTACAGAAAATACTAATATAGAGGGAAAACTACAAACAAATAATAACAGTACAGAAAATACTAATATAGAGGGAAAACTACAAACAAATAATAACAGTACAGAAAATACTAATATAGAGGGAAAACGACAAACAAATAATAACAGTACAGAAAATACTAATATAGAGGGAAAACTACAAACAAATAATAACAGTACAGAAAATACTAATATAGAGGGAAAACTACAAACAAATAATAACAGTACAGAAAATACTAATATAGAGGGAAAACTACAAACAAATAATAACAGTACAGAAAATACTAATATAGAGGGAAAACTACAAACAAATAATAACAGTACAGAAAATACTAATATAGAGGGAAAACTACAAACAAATAATAACAGTACAGAAAATACTAATATAGAGGGAAAACGACAAACAAATAATAACAGTACAGAAAATACTAATATAGAGGGAAAACGACAAACAAATAATAACAGTACAGAAAATACTAATATAGAGGGAAAACTACAAACAAATAATAACAGTACAGAAAATACTAATATAGAGGGAAAACGACAAACAAATAATAACAGTACAGAAAATACTAATATAGAGGGAAAACTACAAACAAATAATAACAGTATAGAAAATACTAATATAGAGGGAAAACGACAAACAAATAATAACAGTACAGAAAATACTAATATAGAGGGAAAACTACAAACAAATAATAACAGTACAGAAAATACTACTATAGAGGGAAAACTACAAACAAATAATAACAGTACAGAAAATACTAATATAGAGGGAAAACTACAAACAAATAATAACAGTACAGAAAATACTAATATAGACGGAAAACTACAAACAAATAATAACAGTACAGAAAATACTACTATAGAGGGAAAACGACAAACAAATAATAACAGTACACAAAATACTAATATAGAGGGAAAACTACAAACAAATAATAACAGTACAGAAAATACTAATATAGAGGGAAAACTACAAACAAATAATAACAGTACAGAAAATACTACTATAGAGGGAAAACTACAAACAAATAATAACAGTACAGAAAATACTAATATAGAAGGAAAACTACAAACAAATAATAACAGTACAGAAAATACTAATATAGAGGGAAAACTACAAACAAATAATAACAGTACAGAAAATATTAATATAGAGGGAAAACTACAAACAAATAATAACAGTACAGAAAATACTAATATAGAGGGAAAACTACAAACAAATAATAACAGTACAGAAAATACTAATTAAGGAGAACAGTTCAAAGATTATAGATACAATACAATTATGTATAAGAAGAGTTTAAAGATACCAAAGGGGTAATCAGAATCTGTAACTCGAAGAAGAACAGACAACACATTGACCAAAAGAAAAAGTACAAAAGGACAAACAACATCAACAAAACATACACATAAAACTAAAGATCGAGTAACACGAACTCCACTAAAGACGCCATATATTGACTCAGTTTCGACAGATCGCCTCGACAGTGTAATGCTTGGGGTGCTCGCGTCGTGTACAGTAGATCGTGAACCCTGGGTGAGCAAAACGAAAGATTATAAAATTGGTATTTACTGCTTCTCCACTACGCAGGTAACATTAAATATGTATATGGAGGAAGAACAAACACTGGTTGTCTCGGAATCAGGAGAGTGTATCCGAATGGAGCGACATGTCTACCAGTGGACTGGAGGAAGAACAAACACTGGTTGTCTCGGAATCAGGATAGTGTATCCGAATGGAGCGACATGTCTACCAGTGGACTGGAGGAAGAACAAACACTGGTTGTCTCGGAATCAGGATAGTGTATCCGAATGGAGCGACATGTCTACCAGTGGACTGAAGGAAGAACAAACACTGGTTATCTCGGAATCAGGATAGTGTATCCGAATGGAGCGACATGTCTACCAGTGGACTGGAGGAAGGACAAACACTGGTCTCGGAATCACGATAGTGTATCCGAATGGAGCGACATGTCTACCAGTGGACTGGAGGAAGAACAAACACTGGTTGTCTCGGAATCAGGATAGTGTATCCGAATGGAGCGACATGTCTACCAGTGGACTGGAGGAAGAACAAACACCGGTTGTCTCGGAATCAGGATAGTGCATCCGAATGGAGCGACATGTCTACCAGTTGACTGGAGGAAGAACAAACACTGGTTGTCTCGGAATCAGGATAGTGTATCCGAATGGAGCGACATATCTACCAGTGGACTGAAGGAAGAACAAACACTGGTTGTCTCGGAATCAGGATAGTGTATCCGAATGGAGCGACATGTCTACCAGTGAACTGGAGGAAGAACAAACACTGGTCTCGGAATCAGGATAGTGTATCCGAATGGAGCGACATGTCTACCAGTCGACAGGAGGAAGAACACACACTGGTTGTCTCGGAATCAGGACATAGTGTATCCGAATGGAGCGACATGTCTACCAGTGAACTGTTGTTTTTGTGAGCTAGTAATATAAAAATCAAATTAAGCGCGTTGGTCTCATACAAAGATGTTACGCACGATATTGGTGATCAGTAGCGTAACGTCAAAAGTGGCATAAATCAAGACACATTACAGAACGCCCATCTTCGCTATCCAATGGTTACGATTCGCTCTACTCATCTTCACCCTTGGCATCTTCTTCTTTTGTTTGTATTATCCACCATTAGATTGGTGCACCTATATATAGTTATAGTCACAGATACTGGAAAAAAATAAATAAAATCATAAAAACTAGTTCTTCGACATTCCTGAGTTAGTTATATGGAGTCTACCACAGTGTAAAGCATAGCATAATCTTCTGGTACAGTTCTCTTTTTTACTAAATATTTTATCATTGCACTTTAGTAGATTTCGTCTAATTAGAATATCCGGCTCTAAGATTACATTAGTCAGTAGATTAAAGTCATTTGACAGAATTCTCCAGACGGATTCATCAATGTCACTAATAATATCTTTCAGTTACTTCATGGATTCCTTGCGATAGGCATATAGAGCATTGCATTTAATGAGAAAGTGTAGTGTGTCCTCGTCTTCCAGTTGACAGAGAGAGGACAAGTCGCATTTACTTCATGTTGGTTAAATTTGCTACAATTGCATTGGAGTATATATGTACCTGTTAGCAATCTAGCCTTAATTCCACCACGGCGCACATCTTTTATGTTGTTTTGAACTGCGGTCCAGATTCTATGGACGCTTCCGATGGACAAGATTGCGGTTTCACAGAAAGCTAAAGATGATTTTTGAGAACAGTCAGATATCAGTTTCTGATTCCAGAGTTTATCTACTGCTAGTTTAACTTCTCATTTCCACGTTATCTTACACGGTACTATATGTAATAATGTTTTTATGGTAGGCAGGTCATAGTGCTCAAGCAAATTGATGACATGGGTAAACCAACTGTTCGTACCATATGGAAGTAGATACATTATGACAATTTCGTACCATATAGAAATAGAATACACTATGACCAATTCGTACCATATAGAAATAGATTACACTATGATCAATTCGTACCATATAGAAATATATTACACTATGACCAATTCGTACCATATGGAAGCAGGCGCGTAGCTGCCTTTACGCAAAAAATCAATTGTTTGCACATCATTTTGGCAAAATAAAATTGTTTTGCTTGCACTAAGAAATATTATTACTGACATGAGAAGAATCCCACTTTTTCAGTGTAATTAATAATCATAGCGTGTTTTATATGCGATCTGGCAGAAGCGGTCAAAGAGAGTGAAGTTGTTATTAATCAATTAACTTCGGAACGAAACAACCAAACTGTGTGAGACCCGATCGTTATTTGATATGGCCGTTTCTATTGCCGATCAGTTTGAAATTCTACCGACTATTCCAAGGAGAACGGGCCGACTGATCAACCGAGCTGGTCATCCCGCTGATAACCCTAGCCAGTTGTGGCAGCGGTCTATGTACTACCCGTATATGGACTATTACATATCAGAGCATACCGCCAGATTACTTGGAAATGGCGGCAGATACCAGGCACAATACTTGATACCAATGAACTTGCCTAGACTAACACCAGACACCGTAGACGTTATACTTGACACATGCAAAACCGATTTTTTGGTCATTGTGTTGTCTGATATACGGATTCTGATTACCCCTTTGGTATCTTTTGGTCATTGTGTTGTCTGATATACGGATTCTGATTGTCCTTTTGGTATCTTTTGGTCATTGTGTTGTCTGATATACAGATTCTGATTGCCCCTTTGGTATCTTTTGGTCATTGCGTTGTCTGATATACCATTCTGATTGCCCCTTTGGTATCATTTGGTCATTGTGTTGTCTGATATACAGATTCTGATTACCCCTTTGGTATCTTTTGGTCATTGTGTTGTCTGATATACAGATTCTGATTGCCCCTTTGGTATCTTTTGGTCATTGTGTTGTCTGATATACAGATTCTGATTTCCCCTTTGGTGTCTTTTGGTCATTGTGTTGTCTGATATGCAGATTCTGATTGCCACTTTGGTTTCTTTTGGTCATTGCGTTGTCTGATATACCATTCTGATTTCCCCTTTGGTATCATTTGGTCATTGTGTTGTCTGATATACAGATTCTGATTACCCCTTTGGTATCTTTTGGTCATTGTGTTGTCTGATATACAGATTCTGATTTCCCCTTTGGTGTCTTTTGGTCATTGTGTTGTCTGATATACAGATTCTGATTGCCCCTTTGGTTTCTTTTGGTCAATGTGTGGTCTGATATACAGTTTCTGATCGCCCCTTTGGTATCTTTTGGTCATTGTGTTGTCTGATATACAGATTCTGATTGCCCCTTTGGCATATTTTGGTCATTGTGTTGTCTGATATACAGATTCTGATTGCCCCTTTGGTATCTTTTGGTCATTGTGTTGTCTGATATACACATTCTGATTGCCCCTTTGGTTTCTTTTGGTCATTGTGTTGTCTGATATACAGATTCTGATTACCCTTTGGTATCTTTTGGTCATTGTGTTGTCTGATATTGTAACGAACTTGCATTACGTATTTATATATTATATATTGGATAATTTAATATGGTTATATTTTCCACTAACACGATAGAAAAGTCAAACAGACCGATAGTTTATCACGTAGTACGTTACCCATGAGATTTAAACAAGGTGAGTTGAAAGTCAGTCGGCACATGTATGTTGAGTGGAGCACACGCTTTGTGCTTAAGTAAAGTAAGGAACAGGCAGTTTGAGTATTACAATTGTCAAATACAGGACATGGATATTCATAGGCGAAGGTTCCTTACACTCAGGGGTTTTATGCCTGGTTTTTGATGTGCGTGTAGGAAAGTTTGCTGTCGGTGTAAATGGTGTCTTTGTTGAAATGGTACCGGTTTTGGTGTACATAAATTGATGTCACAACGCCCAGCATCGGTGATATTATTATCGCTAAATGCCGTCATAAATTTGGAGTTTTAAAGTCCGTAATTACAACCCGAGAAGTCCGTGCTGAACACATTATATTTATCCAGTCATATGAGTCACAGTTCGCTGGATACAATAGTGAAGCGATATATTAATCATCTAGTGTTCTCGTCATCAATTTAGAATATACATTTATGTGAAATTAATTCGTCCGTATTTATAAATTATCCAAGGTGAACAATCCAGTCCAATTAGTGAATTTCTACAGTACCAGGAATGCGTGCTTGCGGGATGGCATGTTTCCGGCTGTAAAATGTATATAGTTTATATATGCATTATATTTGTTCAGTGTTTTGAATGAATGTCGTTTATGTTCAGTGTTGTGAATCTTGTAATATTGGATACATTTCATTCCATATATCATTTGTTTTGTGTTTATTTTTTTTATGTTTTGTTCATTAAATTTATATGTTTAATATAGTGTTATATGCCATTGGCCACCTGACAATCTAAAAAACTTACTTCTTTACAATGGTGGCAGCGGTGGGATTGTCACTGTGCCAATAGTTATATTAGACAGTTGTCAAGGTTGACAAGAACAGTTATTTTGACATGTATTATTGATGATTATTTGTCATTCATATTTTTTTTTTGTGTATTTGTATTTTGCATTGTATGACATGGCTAGTGGATTGCCAAAGTGGGTATCAGAGTTGTTAGACAAGGGTGAAAAGTTAGAGGTATGCCTAGAATTGTAAAAGAATATGCAGGCTACAGAGAGGGAAGACAGAGCAGCTGAGAGAGAGATGAGAAAAATAGAGATGGAAAGAGAGGTAAAATTAAGAGAGTTAGAACTTAGAGAGAAAGAATTAGCTCATAGTAATGTTCAACCTTATTCTACTCCCAATTTGAAGTCAAAGCTTCCCAAATCTCATGAAGGTCAAGACCCAGATGTGTTTTTGAAGTCTTTTGAAAAGTTAGGAGCACTTCATAAAATACCGAAGTTTGAGTGGGCTCTGAGATTAGTCCCTTTACTTTGTGGGAAAGCTTTAGAAGCATTTTCTAGATTGCCAGACGAGGACAGTAGAAATTATGACGAAATTAAAACTGCTATTTTGTCTAGATATGAGCTTACTGCTGCTGCATATAGGGAAAAGTTCTGAAACTGAAGTCAGCTTTCAGATGAATCATTTAAGGAATTTGCTGTTCGATTAGCTGGTTTTCTAAGGCATTGGTTAGAACACGAAGAGATAGGTAATGATTTTGCAAAGTTTGCTGATTTAGTTGCAAGAGAACAGTTAATGATAAGTTGTAGTAAAGAGTTAAAACTTTGGATAAAAGAACAGAAGCCAAAAACTGTTGATGAGCTGATTGAGAAAGCAGAAGCGTTTCAGCAAGCTCACAAGAATGAACATGTAAGTAAACCAGACCAACCAAAACATCCAGGTAAGAGTTTTCAGTACAAAGAAAAACAAGCAGAGACTAGAACTTGTTTTATTTGTCAGAAAGCAGGACATATTGCAACGAATTGTCCTTCAAAGCCAAGGAAGCCAGCACAGAGTGGACATAAACAAGTTAAGTTTGGCTTATGTATACAAACTCAGCATGAACATACTGTTGAAGGCTATAATAGTGGTGTAACTGTAAAACTACCAGGTATTTCGTGTAATAGCAATAAAGTACAAGTGCATGGACTTGATATTGTTGAAGGTAAGATTAATAACGATGATGTATCTGTTTTAAGAGATACAGGATGTTCTACTGTATTCACAGTAAGTTTACTAACACAGATCATTTGACAGGTCATACTAGAGACATATGTTTAGCGGATGGTACAGTAAAGCAGTGTCCTGAGGTGTATATTAATGTATCTACTCCTTTATTTCAGATGACATTGTAGCACTAATTTTCGATACACCGTTTGCAGATCTTGTAGTAGGTAACTATGTGAATACATCTGTGCCACATAGTATTGAAGAGGTTCCTGTGACTGGAGGTAGAGATATTTTTGTTTCAGAAGAGACAGTTCCTTCTAATGCAGTTGAGACTCGATCTAGAAAGAAGAAGCAAGATGAAGCAGATAAGAAAATAGACGAGACCACAGAAAGGTTTAGTAATGATACATCCATAGCTCATCCTATAGATTTTTCAGATATATCTCAAGAATTCAAGATTTGTGACAGAAAACAGCTGATAGACTTACAGAAGACAGACACAACTTTAGATAAGGTAAGATCGTATGTTAGTGAAGAACACAATGAAAATCAGTCATCATACTTTGTTTATTTGTCCGATTTACTATATAGAGTGTACAGTAAGCCAAGTGGTGAAAGTACTCACCAGACTGTGTTGCCAAGGCAATTAAGAGGCATGGTACTTAAGTTAGGGCATGACATTCCGTTAACTGGTCATCTTGGAAATAAAAAGACAAGAGATAGAATTATGCAACATTTTTTTTGGCCAGGTATATTTAATGATATATCAGAGTACTGTAGATCTTGTCCTGATTGTCAGATAGATTCAGCAAAGGGGAGAGTACCCCGAGCTCCGCTGATTAGTATGCCACCTATGGACGAGCCATTTCAGCGCATTGCTTTAGATTTTGTTGGCCCTTTGCCTATGACAGACAGTAAAAATCGTTTTATTTTGGTTTGTGTCGATAATGCTACTAAATATCCAGAAGCAATTGCATTGAGAGACCAAGAAGCTAGCACAGTTTCCAATGCTTTGATTAGTTTAATTTCTAGGGTAGGAATACCAAAAGAAATGCTGACTGACCAAGGGAGTAACTTCATGTCGGAGTTAATGCGGGAGGTATGTAGATTATTACAAATAAGTTGGTTACGCACCAGTCCTAACCATGCTATGTGCAATGGAGTTTGTGAAAGGTTTAATGGTGTACTGAAGAAAATGTTGAAAGCATGGGACGAATATATTCGTACTTGCTATTCGCATACAGAGAAGTGCCAAATGAGAGCACCGGATTTTCGCCATTTGAATTATTATATGGCAGGCATATTAGAGGTCCTCTAGCAGTTCTTAAAGAGGAATGGGAAGAACCGAGTACATGCCAAAATTCTGTATTAAGTCATTTATTAGACACAAGAGAAAAGATGAAAACAATGGCAGAGCTTGCCACTGAAAATGAGAAACAAGCAAAACAGAAACAAAAACTGTACTATGATAGAAAAGCAAGAGATAGGAAGTTAGAAGTTGGTCAAAAAGTACTTATATTACTGCCTACACGTACATCCAAACTATTAGCTAGTTGGAAAGGACCGTTTGTTGTAACCGACAAAGTTAGTCCAGTTGACTACAAAGTCAAAGTTAGAGGAGGTAAAGAAAAAGTTTTCATGTTAACATGCTAAAAGTATGGCATGAAAGGGTAGAAAAGGATAAGGGTAATGATGTTCAAACAGATATTGCTGCGTGCTTAAACGTAATTTCAGGTCTTAGTACAGATGAAGGTACAGACGACAGTGAGATGAATCTAGCTATTTCTCTTGCTTTACAAAGAAAAGAAAGTGTAGATGACGTCCATATATCACCAGAGTTGACGTCTGATGAGAGAAAACAGCTCAAAGAACTCATGGTAGAATACGATGACATATTTAGTGATGTACCTCAGGTAACAAATATTATAGAACATAAAGTAGTTACTAGAACAGAAGAGCCAGTATATAAACGGGCTTATCCGATACCATATGCACTTAGAGACAAAGTCAAGAAAGAGATTGACGATATGTTGAAAGCAGGTATAGTTGAACCTTCTGATAGCCCTTACGCAGCCCCTATTGTTTTGATTAAAAAAAAGGATCAATCTCTCCGCATATGTTTAGATTTCCGTGATTTAAACAAACATACTATTTTCGATCCTGTATTGATGCCTCGCATGGATGAGGTACTAAATAAGGTTAGTAAAGCGAGGTACATAAGTAAGCTGGACTTAACAAAAGGGTACTGGCAGGTCCCTCTCGATTTAGAAAGTAGAAAAAAAGTGCATTTATTACTCCTTTTGGGCACTATCAGTTCACTGTGATGCCATTTGGAATGATCAATTCCGGAGCCACTTTCGTCCGTATGATGGACAAAGTCTTAGAAGGGTTCGATGAATTTGCAGATTCATTTATTGATGATATAGGTATTTTTAGCGATACATGGGAATTTCATGTTGAATACCTGAGAGCAGTATTTCAATCCTTGAGAGAGCCAAAACTCGTTGCCAAACCAAGTAAGTGGTTTGTCGGATACGGAGAGCTAGAATTTTTAGGTCACATTGCAGGAAGTGGTAGCATTAAACCTGTTCAAGACAAGGTTTCTGCCATTCGACAGCTTCCAGTTCCTGTTACAAAGAAACAAATCCGGTCATTTTTAGGTCTGATAGGTTTTTATAGAAAGTTCATACCACAGTTTTCAGACATATCAGTACCTTTAACTGACCTCACAAAGAAAAACGTACCAAACAAAGTTAAATGGTCAGATACAACACAGAAAGCATTTGACAAATTGAAGGATTGTATTTGTAGTGACCCTGTTTTACGCAGTCCAGATTTTTCTAAAAAGTTTATTTTGCAGACTGATGCATCAGGAAAGGGCATGGGAGCTGTGCTTGAACAAGAGTTCGACGATGGGCGACATCCGATTTTGTTTATCAGTAAGAAGCTGTCCGGAGCTGAATGCAACTATGCAGTGGTAGAAAAGGAGTGCTTTGACATTGTTTGGGCGGTAAAAACAATGAGAAATTTTCTTGAGGGTAAAGAGTTCACTATTAACACTGATCATGCCCCTTTACAGTGGCTACATAACATGAAAACCAGTAATCAGCGGTTACTGCGTTGGAGTTTGATACTTCAAGAATTCAGTTTTACTATTTCTTACATTGCAGGCAAGACGAACATTGTTGCAGATGTATTATCTAGATGTGATGATATTTAGTTATCCCCTGAGTTTTACATTTACAGTTGTTTATATTTTCACATTTGAGTGTGATGATATGTTTACAGAGTTTTATTTTAACCTTATTTACTTTGTAATTTCAGATATATTTTTGAAGTTCGTTTGGCTGGTCGGACTAAATGGTCTTTAGTCTTTAGGAAAGGGACGTTTGTAACGAACTTGCATTATGTATTTATATATTATATATTGGATAATTTAATATGGTTATATTTTCCACTAACACCGATAGAAAAGTCAAACAGACCGATAGTTTATCACGTAGTACGGTTACCCATGAGATTTAAACAAGGTGAGTTGAAAGTCAGTCGGCACATGTATGTTGAGTGGAGCACACGCTTTGTGTTTAAGTAAAGTAAGGAACAGGCAGTTTGAGTATTACAATTGTCAAATACAGGACATGGATATTCATAGGCGAAGGTTCCTTACACTCAGGGGTTTTTATGCCTGGTTTTTGGTGTGCGTGTAGGAAAGTTTGCTGTCGGTGTAAATGGTGTCTTTGTTGAAATGGTACCGCTTTTGGTGTACATAAATTGATGTCACAACGCCCAGCATCGGTGATATTATTATCGCTAAATGCCGTCATAAATTTGGAGTTTTAAAGTCCGTAATTACAACCCGAGAAGTCCGTGCTGAACACATTATATTTATCCAGTCATATGAGTCACAGTTCGCTGGATACAATAGTGAAGCGATATATTAATCATCTAGTGTTCTCGTCATCAATTTAGAATATACATTTATGTGAAATTAATCCGTCGTATTTATAAATTATCCAAGGGGAACAACCCAGTCCAATTAGTGAATTTCTACAGTACCAGGAATGCGTGCTTGCGGGATGGTATGTTTCCGGCTGTAAAATGTATATAGTTTATATATGCATTATATTTGTTCAGTGTTTTGAATGAATGTCGTTTATGTTCAGTGTTGTGAATCTTGTAATATTGTGTACATTTCATTCCATATATCATTTGTTTTGTGTTTATTTTTATTATGTTTTGTTCATTAAATTTATATGTTTAATATAGTGTTATATGACATTGGCCACCTGACAATCCAAAGAACTTACTTCTTTACAGATATATAGATTCTGATTGTCCCTTTGGTATTTTCGGTCATTGTGTTATCTGATATACAAATTCTGATTGCCCCTTTGGTATCTTTTGGTCATTGTGTTGTCTGATATACATATTCTGATTGCCCCTTTGGTATCTTTTGGTGATTGTGTTTTCTGATATACAGATTCTGATTATCCTTTGGTATCTTTTGGTCATTGTGTTGTCTGATATACGGATTCTGATTGTCCCTTTGGTATCTTTTGGTCATTGTGTTGTCTGATATGCCGATTCTGATTGTTCCTTTGGTATCTTTTGGTCATTGTGTTGTCTGATATACAGATTCTGATTGCTCCTGTGCAGTGTGGTAGATAATGGACTAGATCCCCTGTGCAGTGTGGTAGATAATGGACTAGATCGCCAGTGCAGTGTGGTAGATAATGGACTAGATCACCTGTGCAGTGTGGTAGATAATGGACTAGATCGCCAGTGCAGTGTGGTAGATAATGGACTAGATCCCCTGTGCAGTGTGGTAGATAATGGACTAGATCCCCGGCGCAGTGTTGTAGATAATGGACTAGATCCCCTGTGTATTGTGGTAGATAATGGACTAGATCCCCTGTTCAGTGTGGTAGATAATGGACTAGATCCCCTGTGCAGTGTGGTAGATAATGGACTGGATCCCATAATGGACTAGATCCCCTGTGCAGTGTGGTAGATAATGGACTGGATCCCCTGTACAGTGTGGTAGATAATGGACTATATCCCCTGTGCAGTGTGGTAGATAATGGACTAGATCACCTGTGCAGTGTGGTAGATAATGGACTATATTCCCTGTGCAGTGTGGTAGATAATGGACTAGATCACCTGTGCAGTGTGGTAGATAATGGACTAGATCCCCTGTGCAGTGTGGTAGATAATGGACTAGATCCCTTGTGCAGTGTGGTAGATAATGAACTAGATCCCCTGTGCAGTGTGGTAGATAATGGACTAGATCCCATGTGCAGTGTGGTAGATAATGGACTAGATCCCCTGTGCAGTGTGGTATATAATGGACTAGATCCCCTGTGCAGTGTGTTAGATAATGGACTAGATCACCTGTGCAGTGTGGTAGATAATGGACTAGATCCCCTGTGCAGTGTGGTAGATAATGGACTAGATCCCCTGTGCAGTGTGTTAGATAATGGACTAGATCCCCTGTACAGTGTGGTAGATAATGGACTAGATACCCTGTGCAGTGTGGTAGATAATGGACTAGATCCACTGTGTAGTGTGGTAGAAAATGGACTAGATCCCCTGTGCAGTGTGGTAGATAATGGACTAGATTCCCTGTGCAGTGTGGTAGATAATGGACTAGATCACCTGTGCAATGTGGTAGATAATGAACTAGATCCCCTGTGCAGTGTGGTAGATAATGGACTAGATCCCCTGTACAGTGTGGTAGATAATGGACTAGATCCCCTGTGCAGTGTGGTAGATAATTGACTAGATCCCCTGTACAGTGTGATAGATAATGGACTAGATCACCTTTCGTGTCAAATCAAAGACTATACAATTGGTATGTGTTGCTTCTCTGCTTAACATACAGCATTAGGGAATATGTACACAGACTATATCAGGATACTATGTCCGAGTGGACTGTTGTTTCAGTGAGCTAGGACTATAACACTCCAACTAAGTGTGTTGGTCTATAGTGGGAACTTCATCATCATCTCATCGAAATGTATTCTCGCTATGATATGGTTGAAACATACTCACTTTGCGCTAAAACAACTATCACACATTCACCCACTCGACCCCCATTGGAGTCAAACAAATCAAGCACTATAAAATTGATATGTGTTGCTTCTAAGGAAATGGACATGCCTTTATAATTCTGTAAACAACAGCTTGAATTTCATGTACATTTTTAAAGTTTTATATTCGTTTTATTCATTGCCGAAATGTCTGAATTCTAAATCTGAGTCCGATATCTCACAACATGTCTCTTCGATCCACTGCCACTCAACGACAATCACTCACTCAAAAAGTTATGGCATTTTAAAATTATATTCAACAACCGTCGGCTTTAAACCAAAGCGACTTTGGACTCTCCAGTAATGAACCATAAATATAAGGACTGGGAGCTATAAGGGTCAAAATCGGCCCCACCTCAGATGTCGATAAAATTGTCTCCAAAATATATTCACAATATGGGCTTTTCATAAATAAATACATTTAGTTAATATGCAATGTGGATTGATTTCAGGAATAAAAACCTGTTCTGAAACTGTATTATGAAATTAAAGTGAACGAATAGTAATGTCGCAACGTCACCCATTTTCGACGGTTTGCTTCACGTGATAAAATCTCTCATTATTGTGATCGCTTCATTTGTCAGAGGTTATATTATGATGCTGAAATTGCATGAATGATCTCAAGAAATCTGATCTAAAAATGTCATCTTTAAATGTAAGAACTACGTACCACATCTATTATTTCACGTTCAAATTGTATTTTTTCGTAATTCATTTTTTCGTCACCTTAACAAAGCTTTAATCATTTAAAAAATATATCTCATACAGACCAATTTTGGTTTCATCGGCTGCTATGACATTGATTCGCCTTATTCGATCTCTTAAAAAGTTTATATTCCGATACCAAGATCTTGTCGAAATATATTCCGTCTCTGCAGAAAAAATTATAAGCGATGCATTTTCATATAGTGAAAATGTATAAAGATAAAGAAGTCAAGAAAAATGTCAAGGATGGTTTTTTTGTCAATGTGTGACGTAAAAATATTTTGACATTTACGTCACCGAATATGGTACTGCTTTGACAACTTTTTACCTGTTTTGTTCCTGTGTTTGAATACTGTTGTAGTGACAGCCGGAACCTTTGAACCGTAATGAGAGCGGGAGGTTTGGCGCCTTAAAATCTTATTCAACCCACCATTTCTTTAGAAATGCCTGTACCAAGTCAGGGTCATTACGGTTTTCACAGTTTTCCGGTTGTTGACTGATTTTGTCTGTTTATATGATTGTGAGTTTTGACTTTCCCTTTGTAAGATTGTTCGGAGTTCGGTAATTTTGTTATTACCCTTATTGATAATGTACATATTGAGATCATATCAATTCAGAAACTTATTAACATTGATTGTAGAAAACTGGTCGAAATTTTGGTATTAACCTTAAAGAAGTAATAGATAGATTTATTTGAGGAATAGAACTTTGTCATATTTGAAAAATTTTTAAACACTTTTTTAACGTACTTTATTCTTAATGACAGCAAATGTTATGATATATTCCAGTACATTTTTACGGACAACCATCATAAATCTATCAAAATAAAATGTCAAGGTGCGGGTTGAGAGAACTTGATAACGTAAAATAAAGCATTTGGTTTTGCACTTTCCAGTTTCTAAGAAAAAGATTAAATATTAATATGAAAAGTTATGGATAACAGACGACGGACACTAAATGATATTATTACTACGATTTTTCTATTGAATGTTGGAACTGTTCCGACAGTGTGAAATATATTTTTTTCATTTTATTATATGTTATGGAAAAAAACCAGCTGAGTTGCATTTGTTAAAAAAATATGATTGTGATCGTCTTCCGTAATTAAAATCGTACAAATGAAATACAACCGAATTGATATCAAATGGCGACATGTTTCAACTTCATTTAAAATATACCTTGAAATGCTTTCATACATTTGCATCACGTTCACGATATTTTATTACAACACTATTTCACTCAAGGGTAAAATAATTCTGTTCTAGTTAAAGGACTTTATCAAACAGAATAATACAGTTTACATGTAATGCAGTTAATACGCATTTAAACCACAGAAGAACATTTCTATTTTCCACACCTTGTGGTGGTGGGTCGCTATTGTGCATGCGAAATATTAATTGCAAACCCCATTGACTGGCTATTTGCTGCCTGTCTAGAATATTTTATTTTTTTCTTGATCGACAGTTCAGAAGCTAGAAAACAATATGATGAATATTGTCTGTCAATCATGCAAACAATATTTTATGCACATGACAGAACGCATATACGGATTCTGATTATCCCTGTGGTATCTTCAAACTCTTCTTAAGGATATGTTGGAGTGTGCCCAAAACATATCTACTCCTTTTGGATCAAACTATTTTACTTCATTTTAGAAGTAGCATCGATAGACCATTAAACCTGCCTCAATATCCCGGTAATAATAACTATTTCAGTATCCCGGAAGAAAATATATAATCACTAATTGAGGGCTTACAAACCATCGTTTTTTGCGGAAAATATTGCTTCTCAAACATCAAAACGTCATCTGAGCGCTTGTAATATTTGAACATTTTCCCGTTGTTTTTCAAGAAATTTAACACCTCGTGCACAAAAAAATACTTTAACAGTAGTTGTGTTTTATTTATTTTAATAATCTTGTAAATATTGTCTGGTGCACGACTACGGAGGTGCTTAATTTCTTCCAAAACCGTCGAAATATCGCGGGCAAAATTCCACGAAATACAGAAAACAAATAACGCTTATGACGTCATAATGACATCAAATACGTATCGATTTTGTTGGAAATAAGCTTTAACATCGAAAGTATGATGTCGTCTATAAAATAAAACACATCAAATTTTAATCAAGTATTTTCTAAGATAATGATTCATTAAATATGGGGCCATTTATGGAACTTATAGTCCCCAGTTCTTTTTATCGCGTTGACGCCGGACTGCATGCACTGAGTTTTTCTCCTGGGTTCAATGTATGCAAACTGTATTTAAAATAAATACAATTATTTACAGAAACAAGTTATTTACTGATGAATTTCATTACTTGAAATGAATCATAAAATGTACAGAGATTGTGTATATATACAATAATGGTATCATATATACAATCAGAAGAGTGAAAATATTGATTTTAAGGGTCTAGCCGAGGTTATAACTAAACTAATATTTAGCAACCTCCACAATCCTCCACCACCAAAATATTTTGTTACAATCATTAACCCTCTATACTCAAAACAACTGCTCAGTTTGGTGTTGGTGGAAAACTGTGGAGGTATATCAAATAGCTAAAATGTACATTGCATATGTCGTTTATAGTCCATTTTTAGCATTATCCGTCTAATCATGATGTCATTATGACGTCATAGCGCACTCAATCTCACGGAAATTTTTTTTTTTTTTAAATTTGCAAATATAATAATTAAATTAGTAAATTGTTTTTATTCTATGTCAAGCATTATTTTTTGATAAAATGTGGGGCCAATTTTGCACCTTAACGCCTCTCTCTCTTTCACGTGAAATAGGTATAATTTGCAATATATTTTATTTACTTAATTCTGAAAAATTATTGTCGCCAATTTATATGCAAAAAAAATCAGTTTTCATTGATAATTTTTTTGGGGTATAATTTGAAGAAAAAATAGTGAATTTCTATGTCCGAAAGAGTTATAATCCGATTCTTGTCTAACGTGAAGGAACAATTACGGTTCAGCTGTAAAACATCCACCCCTTTTTCCAAAAGTTAAATGGTGGATTCTTCATTCCATATTAATATATCAAATTCCTGAAAGTATCAATATATTTAATCAAGCTGGTCTTTAGAGTCAGACTAATCGATCACACTGCTGATCAAGATATATTGAACATATAGCTCCCTTTAAAATGTGTATTAACCTATTGAACTGTTGTAGTTGTCAGTCTGAATCAGACTTGGGGTCAATTATATTCAAACGTAATCGATTACATTACAATTACTTTGCAATTTTCATGATTACATTGCATTACGATTACATCAATTTTCAAATGTAATCGATTAAATTACAATTACTTTGTAAATGTAATCGATTACATTACTGATTACATTTAATGTCATGACAACCAATATATTAGTGTTTTATGTTATTTTGTCTCATGTGCATCTGTCCAATATCTCTTATTTAATGTATTTCTGATTCAGAACTATGAATTACAATTCAGTTTAATGTGATCATTGCATGATGCAATAACATACAGTACATTGTAAATTATAAACAGCAATTCTCATTTTCCTTTTTTTCATAAAATAAAATATGTTGTGTCTTATTACTATGACCAATATTCATCCCATCTTATACTATTTATATAGTAATGTTGTGTTGGCAATGACTATGCCAATATAGTGGTCAGGGTTGAAGACATAGTGCACGACCCGAAGGAGAGTGCACTATGTCTTCAACTGTGATAACTATATGGCATAGTCATTGCTAACACAACATTATTATTATTATTATGCTGACTGTTATATGTAGACAAAATATATTGAGAACTATTATATATGTAGACAAAATATATTGAGAACTATTACAATAAAGGAGGTCCTGATATTGGTGACTAATATATTGGATCTGATAGTCTTGAAAGTGTGAGAATATTTTGTTTCATTTAAGGCTTTAAAAATATAAAGATTTTTGAAGTTTGAAATTTAACTAGAACTGTGAATAACCTCACTGAGTGATACCCCCCTATTGCAATACTATGATGTTCAAACTTTGGAATACAGGTATATTAGCAAGTTAATTATCTCCCCTTCTAAATTTTAGACAGCAACGGTATTCCTTCATGCACATCTGCAGGTTGTGTACTACAACTGTGTAAAGTTTCATAAAAATTCAATAAGCAGTTTAGTAGGAGTTGCGCTTACAAGGTACATGCCCCCTCTTTTCGTGAAAGTATACGTTGAATTATCTCCCCTTTTAAATTTTGGACAGCAACCGTATTCCTTCATGCACATCTGCAGGTAGTGTACTACAGTTATGTAAAGTTTCACAAAACTCCAATAAGCTGTTTAGGAGGAGTTGCGCTTACAAAGTACACGACCCCCCTTTTAGTGACTGCTTATAATTTGCATGAATGTACTTGTATGTGTAATGATTGCTAAATGTCGGCATCTATTTTCTGTTTTGACTTCTGGTCCTATGACAGTAGGTGCGCAGAGAGGCACTTGCCACATGCGCACTGGCTGTAGAGATCCAGAGGTCAAAACACAGAAATGCATGCATAAATATTATCTGGATATGTATTAATTTTGTATTGCATGACATGTTTTATTGTGCTGTATTTAATTTATGTAATTTTATTAGGCATGTTGGTTTGAAAAGCTCTTGAGAGCTTATGGTGTACTGTTATAAAATGTACCGACTTTAAATAAAACTTTGATTGATTGAATGATTGATTGTGAAAGTATAAGTTGAATTATCTCCCCTTCTAAGTTTTAGACAGCAACGGTATTCCTTCATGCACATCTGCAGGTTGTGGACTACAAATGTGTAAAGTTTCATAAAAATCCAATAAGTCGTGTAGGAGGAGTTGCGCTTACAAGGTACATGGACGGACAGGGTGATTCCTATATACCCCCCCCCCCAAACTTTGTTTGCGGGGGTATAATTAACAACAATAACAAAGTATCAAAAACAGTAACATTTTTACGGAAATGATACTTAATTTAAAGCGTTTAGACGACTATGATAGATTGACAGATTGGATCCGCCCCTTGCACGTGGACTACCTATATATAGCTTGACAGACAGCTGAAAACCCAACCTTCCCCGCGTGAAACTGGCATAGTAGATGTACTATCTTCGCATAGTATATCAACGCTATATAATTCTTTGTGATATATGTCAAAATATCGTATGCAGGGGCGGATTTAGAGGGGGCGTGCGGGGCATGCGCCCCCCCTAAAATTCGCAAAGCATATGTTATACAACGTTAATTAAGCAGTTCAACAAGCAACTTTTTCATGAATGGTTAACTCGTGACCTGTAGTAAAATATTCCTACACATTGTAAATACACTTTGGGTGTGTTCGTTGATTCATATATGGATTCGCCGACAATTTCCCTTTTGTTTGTCTATAAACAAGAACGGTCGAATCATATGTTTTCAATGAATGAATCAAACGACGAAAAGAAAAGCTCCATCCGGACGGGCAGTATTAACTAGAACCACCCGAAAGGACAAGCACCGAAAGTACAGACCAATTAGTGAAATGAGGAATACGTTAAAACTAAACCAATAGTTCTTTGAAGGGTTAAAATATCGTGATCGATCAGTCATGAGTTGAACAATTCGCATGACGGTTGTTCAAAAAAAGTTTTACTTTAGGTTCTTATAATCTGACAAAAATATACTGTTAACAATTATCCGACAAAATTAAGACTCAAAATCAAGTTTTTTTTTGGTTTGATAAAAATGGTGTGGTTGGTTCAAAATTGTCGTTCAAATAAATATCTAATTCCTAAAATCCCCAGAGCTTCCGGGGGGCATTGCTCCCCTGATCCCCCTACCAGGGTTCTACCCTGGACCAGCTGGGGACCTTAAGCGGTTCCCAAACTCCTCGCCTATTCACGCCCCCCCCCCCCAAACCACAAATCCTGGTTCCGTCCCTGGTATGAACTTATATTACAAAAGAAATTTACAGAAAGCATAATAATAGTAAATATTATAACATACATTTGCATATTTTAATAATATATTTCAAATAATTTCAAGCATCCTGTCAAAAGTTTATTGTGGATAATAAACTAGCAGTTAACATTATTTATGACATCAAATTATGTAACAATCACCATTACTAAATTTCACACCATTTTAATGTGTGTCCTTGATATATAATTCAGAAGATAAAAAAGCAAGTCATTCTGATTCTAAAAACTTGCTGAAAGATATGTACAATTTCTCAGTCTAAATGTGAAATTTAAATCCTTAATTTATGTAAATAGACTTAATGAAATATCCATTGCAAGTTGCGTAGTATTACTATAACCCACAAATAATGAAAATTATCATATAATTCAAAGGAAAATCCGCATCCAAAATAAGAAGCAGAAATGTCACATATCTCTGAATATCAGATGCAAGCCCCAAATCCAAAATTTTACAAATATTGCAACTTGCTATTTATCAGTTAATTTGTAATATGCATGATTGAAAATATTGTGTTATTCTACTACGAGCATCATAAATAAATGTTTCTGAAAATTATAATTTACATAATGCTTTTGATATAATATCTTTAGGGACCGACCATTTAACTTGCAGGGGGGTTGGTTGGTTATGTTTTCTTTGTTTCGTTCAGAATTTTTTTTTCGGACAACACGGGAGTTAGAATTATTTTTTTTGTCGCGCAAAGCGCGATTTTTTTCCCCAGAATGTAACATTAGGTTATGTGGCTAAAACTCTGAATCAGATTATTATTTTTTTCCTCCACCAAAATCAGAATATTTTTTTCAGCAACATCGGGAATCAGAATATTTTTTTAGAAAAAAAACATACCTCCCCCTGGAAGTTAAATGGTCCGTCCCTTATTGAAATTTAGATCTTTTTTTAAACTTGTATTAGAAATTTTCATGAGATACTTATGTTTTGGTTCATATAAAATATTTCTTTATCTTATGGGAATCATGAGGACATGGTGATAGTCTTTCATAGAAGCAATTTAATATATGAAATCTTGTTGTGCTTTACACAAACCGACGAACTGTTTTCACTGAAATTTTGAAACCCTACAGAAATTGAAATTGAGATATTATTTGTTTTGATATCAAGTCTTTGAAGCCATAATTAATACTTAATATTTTTTGTAGCTGTAATAGTTTTGATTGCAATTAAACATAGAATAATATCTAAGGAGATATATGTTTCAGTTAAGACAATACAAGTCAAAATGAAGAAATGTAATCTAAAGGTAATCAGAAAGTAATCATGATTACATGGTCAAAATGAATGTAATCGATTACATTACGATTACATGTAATCTAAAAAAATTCTGATTACAGATTACATGCGATTAAATGAAAACATGTAATCGATTACAACTGATTACAATTACAAATTACTATTACCCCATGTCTGGTCTAAATCAATAATCTACAAAAATGTTAATTACTCCTATACCAGGTATTATAAAGAAAAAATAAATACAATTTAAAAAATAAATAAAATAAAATGTATTGTTTAACCCCAATCATTTATCTTAGACGAGATCACTATTTTATTGTATTAGTTATCATTAAAATCCACCTGTGATGTAAATCTATTGTCTCTCCTTTCCTTCAAAATACGTATAGGAGAATGTCCAGGTAACTCTCCTTTCCTTCAAAATACGTATAGGAGAATGTCCAAGTAACTCTCCTTTCCTTCAAAATACGTATAGGAGAATGTCCAAGTAACTCTCCTTTCCTTCAAAATACGCATAGGAGAATGTCCAAGTAACTCTCCTTTCCTTCAAAATACGTATAGGAGAATGTCCAAGTAACTCTCCTTTTCTTCAAAATACGTATAGGAGAATGTCCAAGTAACTCTCCTTTCCTTCAAAATACGCATAGGAGAATGTCCAAGTAACTCTCCTTTCCTTCAAAATACGAATAGGAGAATGGCCAAGTAACTCTCCTTTCCTTCAAAATACGCATAGGAGAATGTCCAAGTAACTCTCCTTTCCTTCAAAATACGTATAGGAGAATGTCCAAGTAACTCTCCTTTTCTTCAAAATACGTATAGGAGAATGTCCAAGTAACTCTCCTTTCCTTCAAAATACGCATAGGAGAATGTCCAAGTAACTCTCCTTTCCTTCAAAATACGAATAGGAGAATGGCCAAGTAACTCTCCTTTCCTTCAAAATACGCATAGGAGAATGTCCAAGTAACTCATTTTCTTCAAAATACGCATAGGAGAATGTCTAAGTAACTCTCCTTTCCTTCGAAATACGTATAGGAGAATGTCCAAGTAACTCTCCTTTTCTTGAAAATACGTATAGGAGAATGTCCAAGTAACTCTCCTTTCCTTCGAAATACGTATAGGAGAATGGCCAAGTAACTCTCATTTCCTTCCAAATACGTATAGGAGAATGTCCAAGTAACTCTCCATTCCTTCAAAATACGCATAGGAGAATGTCCAAGTAACTCTCCTTTCCTTCAAAATACGTATAGGAGAATGTCCAAGTAACTCTCCTTTCCTTCAAAATACGTATAGGAGAATGTCCAAGTAACTCTCCTTTCCTTCAAAATACGTATAGGAGAATGTCCAAGTAACTCTCCTTTCCTTCAAAATACGTATAGGAGAATGGCCAAGTAACTCTCCTTTCCTTCAAAATACGTATAGGAGAATGTCCAAGTAACTCTCCTTTCCTTCAAAATACGTATAGGAGAATGTTCAAGTAACTCTCCTTTCCTTCAAAATACGCATAGGAGAATGTCCAAGTAACTCTCCTTTCCTTCAAAATACGTATAGGAGAATGTCCAAGTAACTCTCCTTTCCTTCAAAATACGTATAGGAGAATGTCCAAGTAACTCTCCTTTCCTTCAAAATACGTATAGGAGAATGTCCAAGTAACTCTCCTTTCCTTCAAAATACGTATAGGAGAATGTCCAAGTAACTCTCCTTTCCTTCAAAATACGTATAGGAGAATGGCCAAGTAACTCTCCTTTCCTTCAAAATACGTATAGGAGAATGGCCAAGTAACTCTCCTTTCCTTCAAAATACGTATTGGAGAATGTCCAAGTAACTCGCCTTTCCTTCAAAATACGCAGAGGAGAATGTCCAAGTAACTCACCTTTCCTTGAAAATACGTATAGGAGAATGTCCAAGTAACTCTCCTTTCCTTTAAAATACGCATAGGAGAATGTCCAAGTAACTCTCCTTTCCTTCAAAATACGAATAGGAGAATGTCCAAGTAACTCTCCTTTCCTTCAAAATACGTATAAGAGAATGTCCAAGTAACTCTCCTTTCCTTTAAAATACGTATAGGAGAATGTCCAAGTAACTCTCCTTTCCTTCAAAATACGTATAGGAGAATGTCCAAGTAACTCTCCTTTCCTTCAAAATACGTATAGGTGAATGGCCAAGTAACTCTCCTGTCCTTCAACATACGCATAGGAGAATGTCCAAGTAACTCTCCTTTCCTTCAAAATACGTATAGGAGAATGTCCAAGTAACTCTCCTTTCCTTCAAAATAGGTATAGGAGAATGTCCAATTAACTCTCCATTCCTTCAAAATAATGAAACCGAGGCCCTGAAGTGGCCGATGCCCATTATTTTTAAGGAATGGAGAGCTATGAACAATGTGGACAGGGGCGGAGTTATTGTTCTCTTTGTACTTTAGATACTATACACAGAATTGTTTTTGCTATAGGATTAATAATTAATAAAATTGGTAAAGTACATTGGGTGGATTTTAAGTTGGAGAATATCCTCGTATCTCTGATTACAGATTACATGCGATTACATGAAAACATGTCAATCGATTACAACTAATTACGATTACAAATTACGATTACCCCATGTCTGGTCTGAATCAATAATCTACAAAAATGTTAATTACTCCTACACCAGGTATAAAAAATAAAAAATTAATACAATTTAAAAAATAAATAAAATAAAATATATTGTCTAACCCCAATCGTTTATCTTAGACGAGATCACTATTGTATTGTATTAGTTACCAATGCCTTAGACAGTTAATAATTTCTGTAAGCTTGATTGACAAGAACATTAGATGAATTACACAACATAATACATGGTAGAATTCATTTATGTGTGTGCTATTGTTACAATTTAAAGTTGTAGAATTCAGTAAACAATAATTCTACACGGAGTGATTATCAATGAAGTATTTATTTTCGTTTTACCTGTGATCCCAAAAGAATCAAATAATGTTTTCTAAAAATTATTTTAATGACGAAAATGGTAGAGACACACAACTTTCCCTAGGGACGTTATGTACACGAGTGCTTCGTGTTTGGAGTAAGTTATTATCATCTTACGTGCAATGCAATCTACAGCAGCTCAATGAGCACGTTTGTTGAGAGTGGTCGATACAGGTCCGTTACCAGGAAGTATTTCCAACCATTTCCATAATATCACCTATCTCCCTATTGTATACTATCAGGGGCGGATCCAGAGGGGAGGGCCCCCCCCCTAAAATTGGAAAAAATATGATTTTTTGGCGTCAAATCGTGATCTTTCACACGAAATACCTCAAAAAGGACTGGGAGCTATAAGGGACAAAATCGGCCCTACCTCTGATGTCAATAGAATGTCCTCCAAAATGTATTCACAATATGTGCTTTTGAGAAATAAATAGTTAGTTAATATGTGTATCTAATTCCTCACAGCGGATCGACAAATGCAGGTAATGAAAAGCAGTGAACGTCATTTTGTTCATTATACAGAACGTACGTATCATTGTATTATAATGCATATCTTTAAAAAAAGCCAAAAAAAAACCAAAGCATAATAAAACTCAATAAACAAAGCATACATTTGACTTGATATGCAATGTGGATTGATTTCAGGAATAAAAACATGTTCCGAAGCTGTATTATGAAATTAAAGTGAACGAATAGTAATGTCCCAACGTCACCCATTTTCGACGGTCTCCTGTTTTCGACGGTTTGTTTCTCGTGATAAAATCTCTCATTATTTTGATCGCTTAATTTGTCAGAGGTTATATTATGATGCTGAAATTGCATGAATGATCTCATGAAATCTGATCTAAAAATGTCATCTTTAAATATAACAACTACGTACCACATCTATTATTTCACGTTCGAATTGTAGTTTTTCGTAATTCATTTTTTCGTCACCTTAACAAAGCTTTAATCAATTAAAATTTTTTATCTCATACAGACCAATTTTGGATTCATCGTCTGCTATGACATTGATAATGTACATATTGAGGTCAATATCAGGGGCGGATCCAGGATTTCAAGTTAGGGGAGGGAGGGGGGACTTAAAAAAATTGCGCCGAGCGGAGGGAGGCGCGAAATGTTTTGGGGTATTTCGTGATAATAATAGGATATTATACAGTATTATACAGCTATAATTTTAATCCAATCAAAAACAATATGGTTGTGATCGTCTTCCGTAATTAGAATCGTCAAAATGAAATACAATCGGATTAATATCAAATGGTGACTTGTTTCAACCTCATTTAAAATATACCTTGACATTCTTTAATACTTATACATCACGTTCACGATCTTTTATTACAACACATTTTGTTGCTGTTCTAATTAAAGGACTTTATCAAACAGAATCATACAGTTTACATGTAATGCAGTTAATACGCATTTAAACCACAGAAGAATATTTCTATTTCCACACCTTGTGGTGTGGGGTCGCTATTGTGCATGCGAAATATTAATTGCAAACCCCATTGACTGGCCATTTGCTGCCTGTCTAGAATATTTTATTTTTTTCTCGATCGACAGTTCAGAAGCTAGAAAAAAATATGATTAATATTGTCTGTCAATCATGCAAACAATAATTTATGCACATGACAGAACGCATTTTCAATGCATTACATACACAAACTTTTGATCCATCATTTGTCCATTGGAGGTTGATTTAAGAGAATGGAACTGATAGAAGTTAAAAGTTTAATTTGGGCGCAAAAGGGGAAACTTTATATAATTCATGAAAATGTGATGTGAATTCAGTGGCCAACCATCCCATTCTGGTGGCAAAAGAAAAGGTATTGTTCTGATATGCCTAACGTTGTGTCTGCAATTGACGGAACTTCACATGAGATACAAATTCCATCCATTGAACCCCAACAAAAAACTTACTTTCAGCTAACAATTCTTTTCATTGATTGATATGAAAAGAAAGTTTATAAACAGTGATAATCATAAATTCCATCAATATCAATAAAACAATTACCTTTCATCTTAACTGAACTTGAGCCGTCGTGGTCGTATGGTAGTTGAATTTACAACTACCTGTGCAATCATTGTCTATCACCACTTAAGTTGTGAGTTTGAGCCCCATTCATGGAGAGGTGTACTCGATAAAACATTATGTAATAAAGTTTGTCAGTGACTTGCGACAGGTCTGTGGATTTCGCTGGGTACTCCAATTTCCGCCATAAGAGTAGTAACTGAAATATTTTTGAAAGTGGTGTTAAGCACCTAACCTCCAATGGACAAATGGTGGATCAAAGGTTTGTGTATGTAGTGCATAACATAAAGCACCTTTGGGTCATAATGTGAGAGCTATCTGTTGGATTTGTCCAAAAAATATCTACTCCTTTTGAATCAAACTATTTTAATTCATTTTAGAAGTAGCATCGATAGACCATTAAACGGCTACCTCCGTATCCCTGTAGTAATAACTATTTCAGTATCCCGGAAGAAATTATATAATCAATAATTGGGGGCTTATGAAAAAAAACTATTTTGGATGAAGTGGAGTTTATTTTATTTTTATCTTACATTTACTGTTACGTGCCGACATACCATCGATTTGTACGGCAAAGAATGCTCCTCAAATATCAAAACGTCATATAAGCGCTTGGAATATTTGAACATTTTTCCGTCGTTTTTCAAGAAATTTAACACCTCGTGAAACCAAAAAATACTTTAACAGTATTTGTGTTTTATTTATTTCAATAATCTAGTAAAATATTTTTCTGGTGCACGACTGCGGAGGTGCTTAATTTCTTCGAAAACCGTCCAAATATCGCGGGCAAAATTCCACGAAATACAGAAAACAAATAACGCTCATGACGTCAGAATGACGTCAAATACGTATAGATTTTGTTGGAAGCAAGTTTTAATATCAAAAGTATGATCTCGTCTATAATACATCAAATTTTAATCAAGTATTTTCTAAGATAATGATTCATTAAATATGAGGCCATATATGGTTCTTATAGTTCCCAGTTCTTTTTATGGCATTGACGCCGGATTGCATGCACTGAGTTTTTCTCTTGGTTTCAATGTACACAAACTGTATTTAAAATAAATACAATTATTTACTCTACTCGGGCGAATTCCTGACAAAACGACAGCTGCGCCTTCACAAGAGGTAGTCGAGGGGAGGTCATGATATTTTTTGAAAAGAATAAGGTCTTGGGAGTTGAACCAAACAGGGCTTTGAATATATTAGAAGGAATTTAAAAAACAAACACGACTTGAAGCGAGCGGGGGTAAAAAAGATGTCCGCCCTTGTATATGTTTATACATTGATAGTATATTTACCTGGATAGTGACAAGTCCCTGTGGCATAACTTTGATGTTTGAAATATAGAAAAAGTATTACTTTTGATCCTGTGTCTGTCTGTCTGTGAGCTTTTTGCTTGGCAACCACCAAGCGAGACATATCCAAACACATTCATGTTACAGAGTGATTGAATTAGATGACGATGGATACACAATTAGATTTAGTGGGAACAATAGGAAAACAATAGAATGTGTGACGTCAGCTGTGTTCAAAACATCAAAATACCCCTACTTACAATACGTCATATGCCATTGAGTTATGGATGTTTAACGCCAGTTCAAACAACAAGTCAGTTACGCGTCGTTGTGGTGAATTTCATTGTTGGAGGACATTGGAGTACCAAGAAAAAACAACAAATCTGCTGTATGTTACTGACAAACGTTTACTCATAAAGTTATACGTAGTACGTCATGCTATGAGCGCAACATTTGTGGTGTGATTGTGATTGTTGTTGAACGCCAATTGAGCCATGTTTAACTATACATCATGACGATAACAAGTTACATTTCGATGAGGATTTTGTCCACTTTGTACTAAGCAAACCGTTGGTGAGGCTTAGTTTGATTTTCAGCTTTTAGGCTAGCTCTCGCTCACTGAAGCATTGTCAGTTTGTGGGTAGACATGTCGCTTCATTCGAACACATTATCATGATCCAAAACCAAGCACTCTAAGTTGATTGTATTCCTTGTGCTGCATGCTTAGCGGAAAAACAGCAAATTACAATGTTATTGTCTTTGGTTTGACCCGACCGAAATAGAACCCACGATCTACCGCACTGAAGACTTTGGTTTGACCCGACCGACATAGAACCCACGATCTACCGCACTGAAGACTTTGGTTTGACCCGACCGATATAGAACCCACGATCTGCCGCATTGAAGACTTTGGTTTAACCCGACCGACATAGAACCCACGATCTACAGCACTGAAGACTTTGGTTTGACCCGACCGAAATAGAACCCACGATCTACCGCACTGAAGACTTTGGTTTGACCCGACCGATGTAGAACCCACGATCTACCGCACTGAAGACTTTGGTTTGACCCGACCGAAATAGAACCCACGATCTACCGCACTGAAAACTTTGGTTTGACCCGACCGACATAGAACCCACGATCTACCGCACTGAAGACTTTGGTTTGACCCGACCGACATAGAACCCACGATCTACAGCACTGAAGACTTTGGTTTGACCCGACCGAAATAGAACCCACGATCTACCGCACTGAAGACTTTGGTTTGACCCGACCGATGTAGAACCCACGATCTACCGCACTGAAGACTTTGGTTTGACCCGACCGAAATAGAACCCACGATCTACCGCACTGAAGACTTTGGTTTGACCCGACCGACATAGAACCCACGATCTACCGCACTGAAGACTTTGGTTTGACCCGACCGAAATAGAACCCACGATCTACCGCACTGAAGACTTTGGTTTGACCCGACCGAAATAGAACCCACGATCTACCGCACTGAAGACTTTGGTTTGACCCGACCGACATAGAACCCACGATCTACCGCACTGAAGACTTTGGTTTGACCCGACCGATATAGAACCCACGATCTACCGCACTCGAGACGAGAACGCACTAATCATTTCACTTTCGATGTGGTCGCTGGTCGATCTTTGTAAATGTAAATATAACTCCCGCACGATCGTGATTTTCTCCGTGTATTACGGTTTCCTCCACCTGTTAAAATGACATTCACAATATAAATGAAATATTGTTGACAAAGGCGAAAGAACAATAACAGTAACCTAAGTCGTACAATGGTGGTCATGTCACATGGTAATAGTTATGTAATCAAGATATATACACCGCAGCTTTAGAAATTCTTTGAATTGAATTCAGATTTTTTAAATCGAGGAATTGAAAAGGTTATTTAATTATTTTTTGCAAGGTACATTGTGCATATGATTCGACCAGGAAATACAACATTTGACAGTGATTATTGTTTTCCTATTGAAGATCAAGAGCTTTAAATACACCTGGATAGACCGAGTAGGTGCAGGTTTGACTATATATTTATGTTATTATTTGTATACTTATTTTTAATTATATGCATAATGCGTCAATGGACAAATTTGTCATTTCAATTAAGCATAGTATGTGATCATCTCCTCTCAAATGTAAAGTAAGCCTTTGAAATACAGATAATTGTTCCAATGCAGATTATTAAAATATGTTCAACTCCAAATTACTGACATTTGATTTTTAAAGCACCTGTTTTTTATTTTCTAAATCAATTTAGACCGACGCAAGTGGCTGTATCCGTTTCAATGACTGAAAAGTAGACGAAGCGACTTTCGCTGAATATTCTTGTCCAATTGCTCTGAGGGGGACCCGGTAGATACATTTAAATGTGGCAGTCGAAAAGAGAAATATCTCGGGAGTGTAACGATATAATTGGGTCAGCGAAAGGATCACAAATAAGCGAAATATATTGAAACGAAATGGGGAAGGGGAAAAGGGCAGATGTTTACCTTGAAGTAAGGAAGAGGAGGGAGCATATATTTTTTTAAATGGAACAAGTGCCTGTGATTAAGGGATACGTCAAATAACGGACTTACAAATTCTCTTTTTTACTGTCACATATAGAATAATACACATGACGGTATTGTCCCACGGCAGGTATGATAATAGAAAAAAATAATTAAAACTTCAAAAATGATGTTTCTTTATGTTTTAAAGGTTTAATCATTACAGTAAACATTAAATAATAATATGCTTAAAGATTTATCTATTTTTTACTTAAAATATTTCCTTTATTTACTCTGAAATGTGTGTCCCATGAATTTCTATCTTTATCTTCACGAAAATTTAAAGTTGCAGAACGTCTAATTTACATGTGACTCTGAGATCGTAGTCACGTTGCTGCTTTCCTGTTTAGTTCTTCTATGTACAGAAACGGTATCGTGGATCGACTGTCAGCAGGAATCAAAGAAGACTTCATTTTTGTTCACTATTAAAGACAGAAGTGCTATATATTTAGTGAAAAAATAAAAATAATGAAAAATGTCCCAGTGCAGGCAATTTTTACAGGTAAAAATCAATGAACGCAATAGTGCGTGTAGGAGATGGTGACGGACTCTACGGAAAACAATGGAATATTTCGGATGACCTTCGAGTTTCTATTGTCCTCAGGGATTAAAACCCACGGCCGCAGGATGTTCTCTTTCATAGACTTATTCCCTCCGTGTTTCATCAAACTTTGCTTAAATATACACCCAAAAATTCCTTTAATATGCGATTTTCCTATATCAGCAGGGCCAAATCCGTTCACATTTTGGTCTGCAAACATCAAAATTAAATTAGTACCCTTGATTCTCTACAAAACTCTCGTTTACATTTCTAATTTAAAATCTACAGTTTAAAAGATATTTGAAATTTTCGTTATTCTAATAAAAAAAATATTACTTTAATGCATTTTAGAGGAGATACTGGCTTGTTTCATATATAATATGTTGAATATATCATTGTCATTTTGTTCGATTCTGTATGACATTTTGAATTTATATACATGTAAGAAAATGGAACGAAAAATGAATTTTGAGATTGTGCAACTTCCTAATTAAAACATTTTGTGTAAAGTCAAGTCGCGTAAAGTTGTGTAAAGTCAAGTCACATAAAGTCGTGTAAAGTCAAGTCGTGTAAAGTCAAGTCGCATAAAGTCGTGTAAAGTCAAGTCGCATAAAGTCGTGTAAAGTCAAGGTCGCGTCAAGTCAAGTCGCATAAAGTCACGTAAAGTCAAGTCGCATAAAGTTGTGTATAGTCAAGTCAGGTAAAGTCGTGTAAAGTCAAGTTGCGTAAAGTCGTGTAAAGTCAAGTCGCGTAAAGTCATGTAAAGTCAAGTTGCATAAAGTCGTGTAAAGTCAAGACGTGTAAAGTCAAGTGGCGTAAAGTCGTGTAAAGTCAAGTCGCATAAAGTCGTGTAAAGTCAAGTCGCAAAAAGTCGTGTAAACTAAAGTCGTGTAAAGTCAAGTCTTTATATTTTCATATAATACTTTTTTGGTATCAGTAGAAGAAAATAGGAATGTTGTGTTGTGTAAGATAGTTTTGAAGAACAGCTTTTTTTCTGACTAAAATTTGGGCACACCGTATCTTCTGTTTTAACATTGTGATAACTTGCATTATCTAACACAACCAAGCTAGGATTTTTCATAGCAGGCATCAATTGATTTTCAAACCAATCAAGAAAGACAAAACTATTCATCTCCTGGTGATAGTCACCATCCTTTGATTTGGCCAGAAACACTAAATCGCAGCCATCAATCAAACCCTCACTTCGCGTACCTGCATGCATAATAATCAAACCTTTGCCTTTGCCCGAGGGTATTTTTGGGGCATCAGACCCATCATTCGGAAGCCACATATAATCTGCAAAGTGATTTTGGTTTCCCATGTTTCATCCTGGTACACGATATCATACCCTGCTTCCCTAAAAGATTTTTTACCTTGTTTTACCTTGTCCCGAAGTCATACGTCTGGGCCTGGGGCCATTGATTGTGTGTTTCCTGTCACTTTCGGTCCATATACATCTGGCATAAATGTTATGTGGATGTTTTTCCAGTGTATGTTCAGCTGACTTTTGAACATATTGACTGTCTCAGATTCTACTACGTTTGCTGGCAATTTTTCCATGTATCCGTGGATACAGTTTCGTGACGTCATCCAACATGGCAACATTGATTTTTCAGAGAGAAGAACATTTTTCATTTTCACCTATAACCCCAGCATATTGAGTTCGATTTATCTGAAATTTATCACAAATCATCATCAGTGAACATTTGTTGCAACACTGACATTTATTTACATAGAAGAGCGAATTTAAACAATAACTTTGAATTCGCAAGCAGGTCATATATTTACATCACATGATCATTCTTAGCAACACTAAAATCCACATAGAAAGTGAAGAAGCTATAAAATTTGAAACTATCCATACAATATCAGCAGAAAATTTGGAGAGAAATAACATTTATATTATTTGATGATAAAGTTGAAGTTCGTGAGTTCAACGAGACTGAAATATCAACTTCCGGTTGTCAAAATGTAAACATTGTACAGTGTACATGCAAACAGCTGATTACACATGGAACACATATTGTGGTATTTTTGAGTCAGCACCGGCTCTTCCGAGCTAAACTGAAAACGCATCAATATAAGTACTTTATATCACTACAAGGTAAACATGAAGTCCGAATGTGTTAAACTAGTCCTTGCACTTTCAGCTATTATAATTGTCACATATGCAGTCACGATCATATGCTTACCTTGAAAAAGCCACCATAAACTATTATCAACAGATGAGTCTAAAGTAACTTTCTATGTTGATTCTATGTCATGGAATCACATCACACCCAGCCTTGGTCTACATATTCAAATACTTGAATTAACAATTGACAAGAACAAATTACCAGAATTGTTTAGAACATTTGTGCTTAATACTAGCAAATGATATTCATCCAAATCCTGGACCGATACAATATCCATGCGGAATATGTGGTAGGTAAGTCAATAGCAACCACAGGGCAATGTCATGTGACAACTGTGAACACGTGGTTCACATCAAATGCGGCAAGATCAGTCTAGTAGAATATAACAATATGTGTAATTGTGATAATATTATATGGTCATGTCCAAAATGTAAACAGAAGGAAACTATGAACCAAACATTACATAACGGCCAGACGGGCCAGCCAACACCAATAATAAACAATCAGGTGGATGACATGAACACTTCCAACATATCAACAGGAAGCAATACATCAATTAGTTCAACTCGGGACAATCACAACCTACTTACTATCCTTACAATGAACTGTCGTAGTCTCAAAAGTGAAGCTAAGAGAAGCGAGCTCAATACAATTATTGAAACGCACCAACCACACATAATCCATCAACAGGAAACACATCTTGACAAATCTATACCCACAGAGATACTAGACACAGAGCGATATCAGATAGTACGCAAAGACAGAACATGTAAGAAAGGCCACGAAGGAGGCGGGGTGATCAATGCAGTACGGAAAGACACTGTATGTAGTGGTGAAGACACCCTAGACACTGACTGCGAAATAGCGTGGACTAAAATACAACTCAAGGGTTGCAAAGCACTATACACCGGTTGTTTCTATCGCAAACCGGACAACGAACCATCAGCACTAGAGAACCTGAATAATTCACTAAGTAAACTGACCCACAACAGCACTTTACTTAATGTTATACTAACGGGAGACTTCAATTTGCCTGACATAGACTGGGATTAAGATGTTATAAAAGGTGGCTATACTATCAAATCAAGCCATAACTATTCAACCGAAATAAACCAACTTGCAATAGATTTAGTTGAGGAACACTGTTTACAGCAATGTGTAACTGTACCGACGAGAGAAAAGAATATTTTAGATCTAGTTCTAACTACCAACGAAAATCTCGTACATAAAGCCGATGTTATGGATGGAATGAGTGACCATCAAATGATAATAACAACTATAAATGCAAAACCGAAGATTATCAGGAACAAGTCAAGAAAGGTTTATCTTTATAAGAAAGGAAACCTAGATGCTGTTAAGGACTATCTAGACAGTAAACTAAAATGTTGCAAGGAAAAATATAAAGAAATGAACATCGAAGGATATTGGACCACTTTTAAATCACACCTTTTCAATGCAATGGACCAATACATACCATTAAAAACCCTAACATCAAGATGGAATATACCATGGATAAACCAAGACATCAAGAAAATGATACGTAAGAAAGAAAGACTATACAAAGCTGCCAAAAGGTACCAAACAGAAGATCACTGAAAAAAGTTCAAACAATATAGAGGACAAATAAAGGTTGAAATTGACAAAGCACATAGAAAGTTCATCTTCGATATGTTAGAGGTAAATGGAACAGTGTCAAACAACACAACAACTAACCAACAAGATAACTATCGAATAGCGTTTGCCATATTTGGTTTGAATGATTCAAAACTAATATCGTTTATTCCACAATTCATGTTCCGTGAAAAGGTGAAGGTCATAGGAAATCTACGCTTATAAAAATAGTGCAAATTGGTAAAATATTTTTTGTGACGAAGAATCTAGAAAACACGAATAATATATTAATGGCCAAAAAGTCAAGGATACTTGAAACAGGACGACTTAATTATTCATTATCACTGTTTAATTACTATATCATAATTAAATAACGATTCATTTCTTACAGTGAGTGGTGACTCGGAAATCATAAGTTACGTCCATATTAGATTAAATACTTTAAAAAAAAAAAAATATCACGTTTACTAAAGATTGACTTGAATCAGAGACAGCAATTTTTTTTAATCGATATAATTGCATACCTTTATATATCCTTTTATTCTCAAACCGACAGTGCATACCATATCTATAGAGAGAAATTACAATAACAAATAAAAAGACTTATTATGTTCAGATGCGGAATGTTTGTCTTCAAGAAATATGATAGACAAAACCATGTGTGAAGTTTTATGACGAAATGTCTACGATTTCTATGTAAATTTACGAGTTGAAGTTGCGGCTGTATCGAGAAACAGATACGGTGTTGAAAAAAACTGTTGATCTTCATAAAATATTAATAAATGCAATACAACTTTATGTTTGTCTTCAAGAAATATGATAGACAAAACCATGTGTGAAGTTTTATGACGAAATATCTCCGATTTCTATGTAAATTTACGAGTTGAAGTGGGGAAATTTTATGTTTGATTTCTAAAAATCTTCTACTCTGAAACCACAGGTAAATTTACTTTAGCGATGTATTTTTATCTTGGACAAGAATAATGAGCGTCCTGATTGGATGACCGATTTAAAACACACTGACTCTGCATGGTAAAAAGATGCATGTAAAAGAAATCTGTTATATTTATTCATTTGTTTGATTCTGGAATATTGTTAATCATTGATTTAAACATGAAAAAAGTGGGAAAAGGGAGGGGGGGGGGGGGGGGAATTTTATTTGTGAATTTTACAGTTAAATAAATGTTATGTTTCGACAGTTTAAAGAGAACAATAAAATTTGTTGCCACTAAAGCTTAAATCAGCGTTAAAAATTTAACAAATATCAGTGGTTTTTGTAAATGAGATTTATTTTAAATAGTTAATCTGAATTTATTATTTATTAATTTATTATTAATGATACACTTTTATATCTGAGGGGTGGAGGGTGGGAGAGGGGGTGGCTATGATGAAAATTTGAAATAAAAACACAGGATTTAGTTTAAACATATTTTATTTGCCAATTAAACAGACAAAATGGATTAGACACAAGTTAAACAAACTTATGAAGTCTTCTCCAAATTACAATATGCTACAATAAAGAAGTACATAAAAGGCATGCATTACTATATGTAGCACTAATAACGAATCAATGATAAATATTCACAAACAGAAAGAAAAAGAAAATTAAGATGGATTCATATGATGTGCATGTTCACCCAATTCAATTCCAGTTATACAATAAGGAATCTTTTTGAACATTTAATATAATCAAAAACATATTTAAATATAATACAATTTTGTTCACAAGTTAAATTAAGACTGCCACATGTCAGAAATTCAATATCTAGAGGGTAGCAAGTTGTAACCCTGTTGATATTACCTATCAATATAGTTCTGGCTTGTATGTATATAGGACAATCCAAAAAGAAATGTTTTAAATTTTCAAGGGCTGCACCACATCGACAAGATGGGTCAGATACGATTCCAACTCGAAATAAATCAAAATTCAAAAACGAAGCTGAATTTCTTAGCTGAGTTAAAATAATATTTAATTTTCGAGGACCACTGAAAAAATGCTTAGGGACAGAATGATTTTCAGTTTCGTCGATTTTCTTTAATTCAGATTTGAATTTTGATAAAGTATCAACGTTTCGAATATTGTTATTTAAACTATTCCACATTTTTATTGTGGAGGGGATAAAGGAATCACTAGTCGAAGACAGTCTACAAAAAGGTAAAATAATATCATTCCCATTTCTCAACGGATATACTGACGTACGTTGTATGGTGGGGGGAATCAATGTACAAAGATAATTAGGGGTATTTTTTTTAACTATATTATAAAAAAGTTGAAGTTTCCTTCTCTTCCGTCTCGCAGATAATAATTCCCAACCTGTCTCTCTATATAAAATTTCAGTTTTGGTAAAAATAGGTAAGCCTGTAACAATTCTGGCAGCTTCCAGTTGAAGTTGTTCCAGTTTTTGTGAATTTCCAATCCCACAGTTATCCCATAGTTCACATGCATATTCAAAAAGTGTTCTAATGTACACAAGATATAGTTTATCTAAATTAGTGCGACTAAGACGGTATTTCAATTTACGTAGAATGTTCAAATGTTTAGATACACTACTTTTAATATTATCAACATGGTTATTCCACTTAGCATCATTGCTAAATGTAACACCTAAGTGTTTATGAGAGGTGGTAATGGGCACTGATTTTCCATTGAAAGAGAAATCAAGATTCTCTGGAACGCTACGATTAGAGAAAGTCATGATTTCTGTTTTGCCAGGATTAAATGACATAAGCCATTTTTTGGACCATATATCCATTTCATTCAAATCATGAGCAATAACATTTTTCAACTGCATTGTGTCCTGATTTGAATAACCAAACGAAGTGTCATCTGCAAATAGTCTGCTCAGTGATATAAGTTTGTCAGCAATATCATTTATATAGATAATAAATAAGAGAGGGACAAGGACAGAGCCTTGTGGAACACCGGCAGATATTTCACAATATGCTGAAGATTTAAAAACACAGGAGCGGATATTAAGCAAAAATAATAATCCAGGATTATTTTTTTAATAAAAAAAATCCAGGACCCTGTGTCCATGATATTTTTTTTAAAGTTAATAATATGAAATATTGACATCCACACTTGTCTTTTGGACAGCACATTTCTGTGTCCACACTTGTTCAATAGTAAATTATATAATTCTTTACAAGATTTTACAGTTAAAATACAGGTAAAAATATAACTACATTTCAGAAACAAACTTT
Source organism: Bathymodiolus septemdierum (assembly GCA_963383655.1). NCBI lineage: Eukaryota > Metazoa > Mollusca > Bivalvia > Mytilida > Modiolidae > Bathymodiolus > Bathymodiolus septemdierum. Next base: position 2,128,993 of record OY726529.1, on the reverse strand, counting down.
AATTGTTAAAACAACATAACCCCATATGTTTATTTATACCTGCAATTAAAAGTGGGCAAACGAGGATGACACCGTACAATCATATTTTCTTGATCTGGAGTAATTGTAATTAACAGGTAAAAATCATCATGCCACAGCTGAATAACCTTTAATTGTTGTGTAAACATATATATAGTACCAGGTTTTTATTATCTGGATATAGTAATTACGACTATTTAAATATTTCACACTTACGGCGGAATCGGAGTTAAGAGTTTGAAAACGTATTTTGTACGGGACATTAAACATTTATTTTACTTAATATTCTGCCATTTTAATTTCTGCGGTCCGTAGTTGACCGCAGAATACCGCAGAAATTAGATTGCCGCAGAAATTACCGGTTATACGGTAATGAACCATCTTGACAAGCATAACATACTTGTGGACTTCCAACATGGCTTTAGAAACAAACGATCATTTGAGTCACAGCTAGTCATTACAACTGAAGACATAGCAAGAAATCTTGACAACAAACAACAAGTCGATATGCTCATATTGGATTTTAGTAAAGCCTTTAACACGGTACCACACAAGCGTCTACTGAAAAAACTGGAATCATATGGCATAAATGGGAACATTCTATCATGGCTTGAAGCATGGCTCACGCAACGAGAACAACAAGTGACCATAGAAGGAGACAAATCTAGTACAGCCAAAGTAACATCTGATGGACCACAGGGAACGGTACTAGGCCCTTTGATGTTCCTTTTATATATCAACGATAAAGGCAATGACATCACATCCAAAATTCGGCTATTTGCAGATGATAGCCTACTGTACTTAGCAATATCCACCAAAGACGATTGCAAACGGCTACAACAAGATCTTGACAGAATGGTTAATTGGACTAAAACATGGCAGATGATTTTCAACCCTCTGAAATGCTATGTTCTAAAGATTAGAAAAAAGAAGAAAACAGTAGACTTTGACTATAACATAAATGAACAAACATTAGAAACAGTAGCATCAAATCAATACCTAGGAGCTGAACTCATGAACACCATGTCTTGGGACAAACAAGTTCAGAAAGTTGTAGCGAAAGGAAATAAAGCACTAGGCTTCATACGTAGAAATGTAGGATCATGTACAGAGGAGGTAAAGAAACAAGCATACCTTGCGCTTGTCCGACCTCACCTTGAGTATGCCAGCAGCGCTTGGGACCCTCATCTCCAAAAACATATTCCACAGATTGAGATGATCCAACGCCGAGCAGCACGCTTCATCAAAAGCAACTACTCAAGAGACCCTGGTACAGTGACAACATTACTCGAACAACTGGAATTACCACCACTTTCTACAAGGAGAAAAATAGCCCGTATCACACTTTTACATAAGGCCATCCATGAAAAAGTAGCGATACCAATACCATCCTACATCATTAAACCAACGAGAACTTCGAGATTCCATCATCCGAAGAGATACATACAAATCAGACAGAAAACAGATGTTTACAAATACAGTTTCTTCCCACGTACAATCAGGGGTTGGAACCAACTATTAGATGAACTGTTAGACATAGAGAGCAGTGATGAATTTAAGAGCAGACTCACTAAGCTCTACTACGGTGGCTGAACAACATGATGATGATTTTATCCTGATTTTAATCACTTGTAAATACACACACTTTTGGGACTTTACTGTATATACTAATAATTTTGTCATGTTGGAGGACGTCACAAATACTTTAGTGATGGGTCAGCGACCTTTTTCAAGTCAACACCATAGATAGATAGATAGATATCCACCTTTGTCTTTGTACAGGTAGAATTCCTCCGGGATTCGCAACACTCCAATTATGGATAAAATTATAAAACCTAACTTAACTGGCACATACTTAAAAAGATACGTATTTACAGTTATGATAAAATATACGTAGTAGTTAAAAGTTCATCATTTCCATGTTGTGTAAGTTTGGTTAGTGGCATAAAAACGTATTTACATCCATTACTAAAAAGTATAAAACGTGTATTGCAAAATAGTCGTTTCAGAAGTATTACAATTAATAGCGTTGTTAAAAGTCCATTCCGCTGTTTAGTTATTCATATTAGTAAAAACGTATATACACACAGCACTAAAAGATAAAAGCGCAGTCGTAATTTATACAATGTTCTTTCCTTCACGCACTCTTCGAATACAGCAATTCTTCCGTTGTTAAAACAAATCGACTCATAAAAGGTAAAATCATCATTAAAGGATGCGTATAAACAGTTTAAAATGTAAAACGATCTCTTTGATAAAAACTGTATTTCCTAATATTGGTTCTTGAATGTTTTTTGTATATCTTATGCTTATGTCCTCTTGTACATGATTCATTTCTAGGAAATACTGTGTTACTGTCCACTTTGTCGATGTTGTTAATTATCTTATAGGTTTCTACCACGTCAGATCTCATTCTTCTGAATTGCAGTGATGGGAGTCCTAGGTACTTAATTCTTTCAGTATAGCTCATGTGTTTTATATTCTTTACTCGTTTTGTAGCTCTTCTTTGCACGTTTTCTATTTGAATCGCATTTTTTTTTGTATATAATAGACCATACGTTACTCCCATACTCTTACGTGGGGACGAACAATAGTTTTATATAGTGGCAGAAACATTTCCTTAGGGTCCGACAATTTAATTTGAAGGGGGGGGGGGGGTTTATGGTTTTTCAACATTAGCTTATAAGACAAAAACTCTGTATCAGATTTTTTTTTCCTCCACCAAAATCAGAATATTTTTTTCAGCAACATTGGGAAACAGAATATATTTATTTAGAAAAGACCATAACCCCCTTCAAGTTAAATGGTCGGTCCCTTATCCATATTGCAGAAACTTCTTTTAATCATCCCTAGTTTCTGGTTTGCTTTTTTAGTTTGTATATTTATGTGTTGCCGGAATTTCAGTTTCCCATCTGTGATGATACCAAGGTCTTTCTCTTCATCTGATTTTGTTATGTTTTTCTCTTCCATTTTATATGTTGCATTTGTTTCTGGGCCAAAATGTACATGTTTACATTTTGATGTATTGAATTTTAGCAGCTAATCTTTTGACCTATTAACTATTGCATATAATTTAGTGTCATCTGCCAAAAGCTTTGTCATATTATATACCACATCTGGTAAATCGTTAATGTAGATAGTAAACAGTATTGGGCCTATTACACTACCCTGGGGAATTCCACTTGTCACTTCTATCCAGTCTGAATGGCTTCCATGTGTGAAGTTTTATGACGAAATAGCTCCGATTTCTATGTAAATTTACGAGTTGAAGTGGGGAAATTTTATGTTCGATTTCTAAAAATCTTCTACTCTGAAACCACAGGTAAATCTACTTAGTGATGCATTTTTATCTTGGACAAGAATAATGAGCGTCCTGATTGGATGACCGATTTAAAACACGCTGACTGTGCATGGTAAAAAGATGCATGTAAAAGAAATCTGTTATATTTATTCATTTGTTTGATTCTGGAATGTTGTTGGTCATTGATTTAAACAAGGAAAAAGGGAAAAAGGGGGGGGGGTGAATTTTATTTGTGAATTTTACAGTTAAATAAATGTTATGTTTCGACAGTTTAAAGAGAAAAAAAAATTGTTGCGACTAAAGCTTAAATCAGCGTTAAATTATTATTAATGATACAATTTTATATCCCTTGGGAGGGGGAGGGGGGCTATGATGAACATTTGAAATAAAAACACAGGACCGGATTTTAAGCAAAAATAATAATCCAGGATTAGCTTTTTATTAAAAAAAAAATCCAGGACCCTGTGAAATATTGACATCCACACTTGCCTTTTGGACAGCACGTTTCTGTGTCCACACTTGCATAAATGTAAAAAAAATTTAAATTATTTATTTTTTCAGGATTTAAAAGGATGGTCTTGGAAAGGCGAAAACCAATAACGATGACGACAGTTTCTATACTGTGCCTTCAATTGTTACTCCTCTCCGCTGCAGTCATGACATCAACTACTACGGAAACTCCAACTACAACTACTGAAGCTCCAACTACCACTACTGAAGCTCCAACTATGAGCACTGAAGTTCTAACCACATCTACTGAAACTTTAACTATTGAAGATCCAACTACAACCACAGAAACTTCAACTACAACTACTGAAACTCCAACTACTGCAGCTCCTCTGCCATCGGGTGAGTTTTTGCTTTTCATTGTCGAATTATTCTGTAGGGGGATTTTAGTTTTAAAAGGAGAGAAGGGTGTTCCAGACTTGTTTTTGTTGCACTATTACGCAAGTCAATCTATGCAACCATAGGTTAAGTAATCAAAAGTTGAATTGTTTATATTCGATATGGTATCAGCTACATTTGTACCTAGATCCTAAAGTTATTCACAATTTATAGCATTCCTTTCTTGTATTAATACTGACTTTAAGGTACTGTGAATTAATTATTATTCGTAGTTTACCAATTGTCTACGAATTCGTGTATTCGATCAATTTAAAGAACGGAATAAATTCAACGACTATTTGTCAATTTGCATTTATTTATATATGAATTTGTTATCTACAACAGACTTTGGGTACGATGTAATTTACATTTATAAACAAATATCTCATTGTCGGTAGCTAGCCTAACCCACGGCTGACAACACTCTGATACTCTCCACTCATCGTGAATAGATCCACAGGGGCTTGTTATTAGACGGTTGTCAGTCCAGGGATTAAACAAATCGTAACAAGCCCCTGTGTTAGATCTAGATAGTATCGAAGCATAACAAACATTGCCCGTGTGTTACGTACCAATGCTGTGTCGGCCCAATAGTCCGAAGGCCCGATAGTCCGAAGGCCCAATAGTCCGAATTTCCGATAGTCCGAAAGCCCAATAGTTACAAATTAATTTATTTAGAATGATTTTGAATCTGCCAGCTTTCTTGTAATTAAAGGTAACACAGACAAATATGACGACCACGGGGTTTTTCTAACGATTGGATACTATTTAAAAAATGTCTTCAGATTGCTATATTGATTAAAAAAAACACATTGACCACATAAAGTATACAACCCCATTTAGCAAGGAAATACTTACTGCCAATGGTATACTTCCTTTTTACTAGCAGAAAGAGTTTTAATTTCCAAACCCCAAATATTGGCATTTAAGATATAGGAATATAGCCATTACTTGGAGTCCTTCGTATGTCCGGCAATTTCCACCTTTCCAACTTCTTGAGAACCAATGAATAGAATTTTAAGAGATAGTCTGAACATAACAAAGATATTGTCTAGGAGTTACTGTACATATGATGGTATTTTGTTTGTTTGTGCCATGATTGGTCAACAAACATGAACGATGAAAGAGTTTCTCTTGGGGTGGGGGATTTACTCTATTGAGAGATTGAAATGAAACTTGGTATTTATGTTCATATCAATGTTGGTACTTTGATGTCGATCGGAAATGACCGACAGTAGAGGTCATGGTTTACATAGAAACTCTATGGGAAAACATGTTCATCTTCCTTAGAACCACTGAACAGACTTTAACCATATTTGGCAGAAATGTTCCCAACGAAGTCTGGCACAACAGTCACATGACTTCGGATATTTTGATGGTCAATATTTGAAGAATGTTTTCTCAACAATATCCGAAGGGTTTTGAATGAATTTTGTAATACATGTATCTATTAATCAGGGGGTCCCAGTCAATGTTCTACGGAAGCAAACGCGCAGGTGTGAAAATATATTTTGTTAATATTATATCTGGAAAAAATTAAGAAACAAAGTAATACCAAAGTATTTTGGGTAACAAAGTTGTGCGCGCAAGTCAATAGCTATAGTTTATTGCGAGGGGGGGGGGGGGGGGTATGGTGTTTAACGTTTGTTTGTTTGTTTGATGGAGCTTAAATGCCACTTTCAACAATAGTTCAGCAATATCGTGGCGGTCAGTTTTATTTGTGGAGGAAACCAACGACCTGTCGCAAGTCACTGACAAACTTTGTCACATAATGTTGCATCTAGTACGTCTCGCCTGAGCGGGATTTGAACGTACTTGGTGATAGACACTGGTTGTATTTATATTTCCAACTACCATAAGATCACCACAGCCCCAATAATAGATTCGGGGAAGATCAGAAGATTAAAATAGCCATCGGCCATGGTCAAAGTTTACATTGCAGCTTTATGGGAAATTCATTATCATCTCTCGCAGAGGCACTATAGAGAATGAATTAAATTAAATTTGGCAGAGATGTTACTTGTCAGATCATGCGCAAATGATACAACTTAGTTACAAATGTTTACACAGATATGGCAGCAAATACATCAATTGAAATTTCTGATAATTTCTCATGAACTCAACCCAGGTGAACAATTCGGGAGCCTCTCGGTGACTTTTCCCATCTATGTAATAATTATTAATGTATGTGTTTCAACTTACATATCAAGTGGCGTAACCATGGCAACATTGGATGCTTTATATTGCAAAAATGATTCCGATTTTAAATTACTTTAAGTAAAATAAAATTAACGTTAGAAATATATGTATACAACTGTATGCTTAATAAAATTGTAGTTAGAGCCGATATAAATTTGTAACTGTCGCCACCTTGGTCCAAAATTTTTCGCTATTGTTGCTAAGCTGCGGTGTTTTAATCTACTGTACTACCGTGAAGCTAGATATCCAATTTCTAACAAAGGGATCCCATCTTTTATCAACCTTGATATCCAAAGACGATTCACTGAAAATGCTTAAAAATGGGGTGTAAACCGTTTATCGAGCTACTGTCGGAATAAAAATTAAATTAAACAAAATTATCTGAAAATGCTTTAAATTATATCCTAAATCCTTTCTTAATGCCCTTATATAGAATAAAATTCATACAACAGTATTGCAGTGTTAAATTTGTTTATTCAAGTGTCACATTATGCCTGCCATAAAATATCCAAGTCATACCTTCTTCTTTTGTATTGACCTCCACTGTCTGGAGCACCACTTTTATAAGTGTTTCCGAAGCAACTGTTTTGCCATCTTCACTAGCCACGGGTTACGATCCGCTCTACTCATCTCCACCCTTGGTATCGTTAGACGGATTTTCGAGGTCACACGGTGACGGTTTATATGTAATGCAGCTAGTGGTAGCTGCAACCAATCAGAACGGGCTTTACAAAAAGCACATGTTCTGTAGGAAAAATGTCAACAAAATAAAAGTGCGAAAAATCGTCAGTGCGCACGATTTTGATAGTATAATAAAGTTTGTGCGATTAGCCGCTACACTATTCGTATTAAACGTTTGTACGAGGAGACACTGCCTATTATAATCTTGAGTCAATTTTCAGTGCATTCAAACGAAAGGAAATGAAAGCCTCGCGTCGATTGGCTGAAAATGACATCATTCTTTCTTCTTTCTTCAGGTATGACCCGCTGTTCTTTTATGTCGGCCCACTCCTACGTATTACGGCAGGATAGTGGTAAAAACATTATATACACCCGCACCCATTAAAAATTGTGCTGCATTTAAAAATGTGTGCATCCACCAATGCGTGCAAAAATGTGTTTATATGTACGTTGTGAGAACTCGATTCTATGCAAATTTTTACATAGTAAGTAAAAGAAAACATAATGATCAGTTCAGCTTATAAGTTTTTAAAAAAAATTCAGTGTAAAAAAAATGTTCGCTTCAGATTTAATAAAAATTGTAAAAATGTTCATTTAAAATTGGTATTCAATCCAGACACACTAAAACACTATTTCGGTTAAAAGCACTACTGTTCTAATGATGAGAGTAATATTCTTTGCATTTATGCGTAAAAGTCACAATAAAATAAGGCTCACTATATTTCGATATAAAAAGGATCTTGGAGGCAAGCGTTAGTAAAACATCTTACACTTTAAGCACTAATCGGTTAAAATAGTCTATAATATGCTTAAAAGGTAAAAGAATGATATAGCACTGTGTAATCATTGCTGTTCGATTAAAATGGTAAAAATAGCACTGTTTGTCACTATTACTTGTCAACCCGCTACTCCTTACCCGCCATCTGCCGCAATCCGCTGACATGCATATCAAAGCAGAAGATCCTACTTAGGCTTTCCATTTCCATTTCCATATACTGTTTTTGTTTAATACGAATTCCATAGTTTATTTCTTGACTTGCACAATCCATCAAGAGCTGGACCAGCATATCTGCATCATGTATATTCTGATATAATCCATTTCTTAAACTATCATTACAAGGGGCGTAACTGTCAAAATCCAGCAGGTGGCAGTGCGCGGGAATTACGAAAATCCGTCTAACGATGTCAAGGGTGAAGATGAGTAGAGCGGATCGTAACCCTTGGCTAGCGAAGATGCTGTTTTGCATGAGCGGGTATAAAGTCCGGATATATGAAGTTATGTAGATAATATATTGAATATATATAGTTATATGTCAGCAGGCAATAACCAAGCACACACTTAAAAGATATGGATAAAATCAATACCGCGACCCACCACCGCACATTTACTACTGATATATACACACATATGGAGAAGCAATGGGTATATACACTAAAACTAGATAATTATGATTAAAGCTACCACCATGCAACGCGTAACTAGCGGCTATATATATATATATATATACGACCAAATATAAACAAAATTAATGTTCTAATGTTCTCACAACAAAATGTTCTACACAATCACTGTTTATTTCCTGTTCATATATTTTTCCGACGAGATTCCGCTATTTGAGTAGATACTATAAATAAAATACAAAAGAGAAATAACAAACTATATATTATGGAAGAAAGTTCCCATACCTGGCTAAAATATGCATGTAGAATGCGCAAGGTTTGCTTGTTCATTAGTTTTTTTGCCCGACTTTTCCATGTCTACCCAAAATGTCCAATATGGCAAAAACGTCACACTTTTTTTTTATCATTGCCATTTGCATAACGTCAGCAAGTTAACTTGTTACGCTGCACGACGCAATATCGTGCGAAATGTCATATATATAAGCACACCAGTAGTATAGAGGCACCATCCACTTATCATTTGAGGTGGAACAGTGTGGAGCAGTGACGTCACCGGAAGTTGCATCACCGGATATGACGTCACCGGAAGTTGCATCTCCGGAAATGACGTCACCGGAAGTCGTGAACCAGAAATGAAAGGGAGACAATTTCCCGCGTTTTGCCCGTATTTCCCCCGTTTTTCCAGGTATTTCCCGGAACACCTCTAGATTCTAGGTACGAACAATGGAATTATATTCGAACAAAGGTAAGCATCTCAATCCTACTATAATATTTTAATCAAATTAATTCATGTAGTTAATTTTCTTCTTTTTGAGAGAAACCGACTTTTTCGTCAGCACTCTCAATCCGGCCTTACTTCTCGCGAGTTTTTCCTTCTGCGGTTTAGTTAATGGGACGTTTCTTCTTAAAATGTTATCGACACACTCACACAGACAGTCGACGAGTTGGCGTGTTTCTTTATGCGGTGAGAGACCATGTTACTGCTTCCGCATCTCTCATAAAACTGAATTAATCTTGGAAAGACTGGGATATATAACTAAATATCGGCGCACGCTTTCTGTTCCTCACCGGGAAAGATACGACTTCTTAGTGTCAAGATGTCCGGTGTCTCTTGTTTCATATCGATGACTAAATAGCCGTGGGGTTGAGCAGTGGCTGCAGTGTAGGCTTCCAAAAAGTATTTCGTCCTTTGGAGATACATTTGATGCGCCAAGGCCATGATCTGCGATACGTCTCTCGGGTTTTTGAAGACGACCATGTAATGGGCATTGAGACTTATGGTTCTATGGTGTTTTCCTCGATGAAACAGATTCTGAACGATGTACATGACACTGATGTTTCTGTGTTGACTCTTCGTCGTAAACAGAGAAGCTACTCTTTGATCCGTTTCGTCCATGAGATCGTCTAGGATAATTAAATGTTTTTCTCTGAGGTCGAGGGTGTCCAAGTCCGGCAATCCTTGTTGAAAGTCCACCCCATCTACGGTTCCGTATAAAGTCTGGTATTCTCCATAACACCACAAGATGAGATCTGGTATTGGGGTCATCATGTGTTTGATATTGTGTACGAATCTCCTGAAAAAGACGGATTTTCCACTTCCGGTTGGTCCCGAGATTACACTGGTAAATGGATGGACCCACGGCATGAAATGATCGGGATCGTATCCGACTGGAACGTAAAATGTGTAAGGATTGTTGGTTTTCAAAATATAATAAGGTTCTTCTTCATTACTCTGTGAGTATGGCTGTTGCTCTGGGGCGGCGGCGGCTGCTGCTGCTGCTGGTGGTGGTGGTGGCTGCCGCTCTGGGGTAAACGTGTATGGCTGCTGCTCTGGTGTAATTGTGTATGGCTGTTGCTACTTAAGTGTAGACTTTTGTTGACCGTGTTTGCTTTTTAAGTGGCGTTTTAAATCGGCAGGCCACACATAGGTCCTATTGCATAAACCACATGTATTACTCATGTTGTCGTTTCGGGTGTCGGGATACGACTGACTGAATTAGGGTAGATGGAGGCATATTTATAACAAACAAATAATACATTTCTAACTTTTATTTTACAAGTCTGTTCTATACAAGGGAACTAACTGTCTCAGTTCTGGCTCTCTTTCTTCCAACAATGGGATGATCTGTTTCAGTTCTTTCCATTCTCCAAAGTGTAAAGCCACACCTCTCTTGGTAGGACGGTAGGTCCATTTATCGGCGGGAATAAAGTGCTTTCTGATGTGAACGAAGGGAAACGGTGCCTTAATCGTCACAAAAACGTCGTTTCCGATATGTTATCGCCACTCTACAGGTTCTTTTTCTATGACTCTGGTAACCAAATCGTCTATGACGTCCGACATGTTGCACAGGGCTTTCCATTGATCCAAATGTAAGCTCACTCCTTCTTTCGTAGGGACTGTGCCATCTTTCCAGAATCGTAAGTCTACTCTCTTGGATCCGTTCCATTCTGTTAAATCCAAGTATATATTTCCTCCCAGGGCTCGTTTGAGCGGCTGAATGTGGACCATCTGGGCTGCCATCTGCAAGATGTCTTCTATGTGTGCGGTATCAGGCGTCTGTGAGCCGTTTTGTGTCGGTGGACTCTGTACGATATCTTGGGTTGCTGGTATCTGTACGATATCTGCAGTTGGTGGCATCTCTACAATATCAATTATCTGCGGGGTTTTAGGCTGCTGTTCTGTCATCTGAACGGCTTTGGCTCTTTTACCTTTTTCACTTGGCATGTTGCGGGTTCCAGCCAGTAAATGACGCAGAGTTCTAGTCACATCATCTCATATCCAAGATGAATTATAATAACGACGTATCTGATTGGTCGATTTCTTTCGTAACGTCGTATCTGATTGGACAGTCATTCTGTGTTTCAATTGGTCAGTTGTTTATGAAATAGAGCTTTCTGATTGGTTCCTTTTCCTTTATTCTGATTGGTGGATGAGCGATCGATTGAAGTATTCGTATTCTGTCCCTTTAAGAACGGCATAGAAAATGTCCCAAAACCTCCATGCATCGGTGGGGTACTGTTGCCCCATTTGACTCGTGAAGGCAAATAACACTAGCACTCGACCCATGTTGATAACACCGTCATTGAATACGGTATAAATACAAATATATACAACAATGTACAATAATTTTTTTAAGGAAAATCTATTTAAAAGAAAATCAACGAGGTATATTGACCTCAATTTAACTCTTTGTTTCTTCTTTATATTCAACTAGAACTTTACAGGTAAACATTTTTTAAAATTCACGGGAAAAAAAGAAAACTATTTACACAATTTAAAATCTTAAACAGTCTATTATTTACACAATTTATATCACAGTTTTAAATGTCTGACGGGGTTGTAGACACTCTACACAAAGTAGTATTGAACTGCCGATCCTTTGTTTGTACTGTTAATCTAATATGTGACATTTCTAGCGTCCTTTCCATTATATTGCGTTTTGTCCTTTATGATATGTTCCCCAAATACTAATGTCACTTTTGTCGGAATGTGCCAGAGATACGCCTAGTCGAAATCGGGTCGGTTGGGATTACATTCACCACAATATATAGCTCCCTCTACGCTTTGGTGGGACATGTAACAAGGAAGGGTCGTATTCAGATCGGGAATGAGATCCTGTAATACCCTGGCTACGTCCTTCAGTTTATCGAATTGTTCGAATGTTAGAGACAGTCCTTGGGGTGTGGGGTACATCTTATGGTCGATGGGAGAGCACCAGCGATATCTTATATCTACACAACAGTCAGTTTTATCGTTATTATCCACAGTCAGGTACGTTTCTACCCAAATGTTCTATCACGCTAGAATATCTGTTGTTTCTTATTTGTTCAACGCTTCGTCCACGTCTTCCAAATACGTTTCAAACATTTTCCAACGAATCAAGGGGAATACATTTCTATTGCTCCTTGTTTAAGAGTGATTTCTTCTTTTTCTGCCCTCAGATACACTTCTCCACCCAGATGAAAACTGGAATGTTCTGGGAAGCACACTGCCATGTCTTCTTTTTCTGGGCCGGTTAGCACCGAAACCAACTCGTTCTTGTGACGGGCCAACAGAGCATAGCAGAAAGCGTGAACCGCCTTCGGTCTCCTTCTGGGCAATAATTCTAAGAGAGCCCTAGTCCTTCCTTTTTGGGTGGGTTTTCGAGCAATGAATTCTCGCTGCTCCTCGTTTACTATCTGTTGTTGACGGAGTTCGTCCAATATGTCATCAACCGGGGATTCATTCACCAACAACACGTAATTTTTGGTGAGGGCTAGTTTGTGTTCGGATTGTATCTGTAAGCATAAAGTATAATACACGTGTAGAGATATTCGAAAATCCAATTAATATATTGACTTACCTTATGAAAGCCAATTGTACAAATGTTTATATTTGATAATAATAAAAAAAAAAAAAATGCTGCTTATTTCAACATAAAGTCCTAAGCAGGAATTTTCTATAAATAAGTCCCACCAAATATTTCGAATATAGTTACAGCACACGTATACAAAAAAATATCTGTATATTGTTTTTCACATATTCTGCATATTTTAACATTGGAGTCTGGTACGGTTGAAATCAATTTACCAATACTTGGTATCGATTTTTTGTGTATTATGTCTATACTTTAAATCACCTAGAGTTCATCGGAGTGTAGATTATGAAAACGTAAATTTACTTTTTATGGTTTGTCTATGAATAATCTTAATGTATCCATCTTCGTTGAATCTGAAACACAATGGATATTTAATAGGACCACCTGCTCTACTTCACACGAAAATCGATTAAGAACTGAATGATATTAATAAGACTACATACCACCTACATAGATTATAAAATTGATACAAATGCTTTGCATTAAATCACTGAATTCTTTTAAAATTAAAACAATATGCAGTAAAAATAAATTCATACTATAAAAAAAAAAAAAAAAAAAAAAATATTAAAAAGTTTTGTTTGGGTTTTGAAATCGATGAAGGGTTGTTGCACGCGACTACCCCATCATCTAATAACTTTTTGCATAGTGTGAAGAAAATACATTAATGCATCCTTTGTTTGGGTTTAGAGGCAGTCAACAATGAACAGCACCTGTCTTCGAAAATCGATTGATGCAATTAAAATGTGAAAATCCTTTGTGCTGATAACTATTTGTTAAAACAACAAACTATAACCAAATTGTGAACTTTTATGAAATATTTTTAGCATGTATGGAAGGCAATTGGTGACAAAATTTTGAACTTTTATTAACCATTTTTTAGCACGTATAAAAGACAATTGGGGACAAAATTGTGAACTTTTATGAACTATTTTTTTAGCATATATTTAAGGCAATTGGGAACAACATTTTGAACATATATGAACTATTTTTTTAGCATTTATGGAAGGCAATTGGGGACAAAATTGTGAACTTTTATGAACTATTTTGTAGCATGTATGGAAGGCAATTGGGGACCAAATTGTGAAGAGAATTGTACCTGTATAACTGACAATACTATGAACTGCAACAAGACAGATGGAATGTGTAATTGTAAGACAGGCTGGGAGGGCAGTAACTGTGAGACAGATATTAATGAATGTCTTAATGTTACTATCTGTCAGGACAACTCTCAATGTCAGAATACTAATGGATCTTACATCTGTGTGTGTAATGATGGATACATCAGATTTGGAGATGTTTGTATTGGTGAGTCAAATAATTCTAATGGATTTGAGTTTTAGATTTAGGTTTATGGTGTTTAACACCACTTTCAACAATATTTCAGTTATATTGTGGCGGTCAATTTTATTGATGGAAGAAAATAGAGTACCCGGAGAAAACCACCGGTCTGTCGTAAGTCACTGACAAACTTTATCACAAATGTTGTATCGAGTACACCTTGCAATGAATGCGGTTCAAACTCACTACTCTAGTGGTGATAGGCACTGATTCCACAGGTAGTTTTAAATCCAACTACCATACGATCACGACCACGACGGCTCCAATTCTAATGGGAATGTGCCTCTACCTAAGATTATAGGAACTGTATAAGGTTCATAAATCCATCCTCCACTAACTGTGTAAGTAGAGGGTTTCCTTTAGCTCAGTTTGTAGAGCATTGTCTTACAATGTGAGAGGTCCCGGGATCAATCCCATCAGCGATATTGAATTTTTCTGTGATAAAACGTACTCTACTGTTGCATAATGTTTTACTTTACATAGTTTTCTCTTCTATAAAATTAAAAGCAAATGGTTTGGAAATGAAAAAATAAACAGCTATAGGTAAAACTGGACATTAGGGACACTGATGTTAACCTGAAAATGTGACCTCTATAAGCAGTTGTCCTTAATGTACAGGGTCAAATTGTATGTGCTATTCATTAAATGGAAAAAACAAAACTGCCCTTTATAGACAGTGATTTTGTATGTGCTATTCATTAAATGGAGAAAATAAAATTATCCTTTATAGACAGTAATTTGTATCCCTTAAGACAGGTTTGAATATATATTTTTAAAATATGATTGATGAATTTAGAATTAACCTTGTCAAAAATATTAACGGTACTAAACATTGTGATTGGTATGATGATGACATTTGATGATTTTAATGACATATTTTTTTTACGGTTCATTGAGTGTTAAAAGAATATATGAAGGCTATGTTGATATTTAAAAGAAGATATCTCTTTCAGGCATAGGTAACCTTATCAATTAATCAATCAATCAATCAATCAATCAATCAATCAATCAATCAAAAATAGAACCTTTATGAACTATTTTATCACATGTATGGAAGGCAATTAGGGACCAAATTGTGAACTTTTATGAAATATTTTTAGGATGTATGGAAGGCGATTGGTGACAAAATTTTGAACTTTTATTAACTATTTTTTAGCACGTATAAAAAACAATTGGGGACAAAATTGTGAACTTTTATGAACTATTTTTCTAGCATGTATGGAAGGCAATTGGGGACCAAATTGTGAAGAGAATTGTACCTGTATAACTGACAATACTATGAACTGCAACAAGACAGATGGAATGTGTAATTGTAAGACAGGCTGGGAGGGCAGTAACTGTGAGACAGATATTAATGAATGTCTTAATGTTACTATCTGTCAGGACAACTCTCAATGTCAGAATACTAATGGATCTTACATCTGTGTGTGTAATGATGGATACATCAGATCTGGAGATGTTTGTATTGGTGAGTCAAATAATTCTAATGGATTTGAGTTTTAGATTTAGATTTATGGTGTTTAACACCACTTTCAACAATATTTCAGTTATATTGTGGCGGTCAATTTTATTGGTGGAAGAAAATTGTTTACCCGGAGAAAACCACCGACATGTCGCAAGTCGCTGACAAACTTTATCACAAATGTTGTATCGAGTACACCTTGCAATGAATGCGGTTCAAACTCACTACTCTAGTGGTCATAGGCACTGATTGCATAGGTAGTTGTAAATCCAACTACCATACGAACACGACCACGACGGCTCCAATTCTAATGGGAATGTGCCTCTACCTAAGATTATAGGAACTGTATAAGGTTCATAAATCCATCCTCCACTAACTGTAAGTAGAGGGTCTCCTTTAGCTCAGTTTGTAGAGCACTGTCTTACAATGTGAGAGGTCCCGGGATCAATCCCATCAGCGATATTGAATTTTTCTGTGATAAAACGTACTCTACTGTTGCATAATGTTTTACTTTACATAGTTTTCTCTTCTATAAAATTAAAAGCAAATGGTTTGAAAATGAAAAAATAAACAGCTATAAGTAAAACTGGACATTAGGGACACTGATGTGAACCTGAAAATGTGACCTTTATAAGCAGTTGTCCTTAATGTACAGGGTCAAATTGTATGTGCTATTCATTAAATGGAAAAAACAAAACTGCCCTTTATAGACAGTGATTTTGTATGTGCTATTCATTAAATGGAGAAAATAAAATTATCCTTTATAGACAGTAATTTGTATCCCTTAAGACAGGTTTGAATATATATATTAAAAATATGATTGATGAATTTAGAATTAACCTTGTCAAAAATATTAACAGTACTAAACATTGTGATTGGTATGATGATGACATTTGATGATTTTAATGACATATTTTTTTATGGTTCATTGAGTGTTAAAAGAATATATGAAGGTTATGTTGATATTTAAAAGAAGATATCTCTTTCAGGCATAGGTAACCTTATCAATTAATCGATCAATCAATCAATCAATCAAAAATAGAGCCGTTATGTACTATTTTATCACATGTATGGAAGGCAATTAGGGACCAAATTGTGAACTTTTATGAAATATTTTGAGGATGTATGGAAGGCAATTGGTGAGAAAATTTTGAACTTTTATTAACTATTTTTTAGCACGTATAAAAGACAATTGGGGACAAAATTGTGAACTTTTATGAACTATTTTGTAGCATGTATGGAAGGCAATTGGGGACCAAATTGTGAAGAAAATTGTACCTGTATAACTGACAATACTATGAACTGCAACAAGACAGATGGAATGTGTAATTGTAAGACAGGCTGGGAGGTCAGTAACTGTGAGACAGATATTAATGAATGTCTTAATGTTACTATCTGTCAGGACAACTCTCAATGTCAGAATACTAATGGATCTTACATCTGTGTGTGTAATGATGGATACATCAGATCTGGAGATGTTTGTATTGGTGAGTCAAATAATTCTAATGGATTTGAGTTTTAGATTTAGGTTTATGGTGTTTAACACCACTTTCAACAATATTTCAGTTATATTGTGGCGGTCAATTTTATTGGTGGAAGAAAATAGAGTACCCGCAGAAAACCATCGACCTATCGCAAGTCACTGACAAACTTTATCACAAATGTTGTATCGAGTACACCTTGCAATGAATGCGGTTTGATCTCACAACTCTAGTGGTGATAGGATCTGATTGCACAGGTAGTTTTAAATCCAACTACCATACGATCACGACCACGACGGCTCCAATTCTAATGGGAATGTGCCTCTACCTAAGATTATAGGAACTGTATAAGGTTCATAAATCCATCCTCCACTAACTGTGTAAGTAGAGGATCTCCTTTAGCTCAGTTTGTAGAGCATTGTCTTACAATGTGAGAGGTCCCGGGATCAATCCCATCAGCGATATTGATTTTTTCTGTGATAAAACGTACTCTACTGTTGCATAATGTTTTACTTTACATAGTTTTCTCTTCTATAAAATTAAAAGCAAATGGTTTGAAAATGAATAAATTAACAGCAATAGGTAAAACTGGACATTAGGGACACTGATGTGAACCTGAAAATATGACCTTTATAAGCAGTTGTCCTTAATGTACAGGGTCAAATTGTATGTGCTATTCATTAAATGGAAAAAACAAAACTGCCCTTTATAGACAGTGATTTGTATGTGCTATTCATTAAATGGAGAAAATAAAATTATCCTTTATAGACAGTAATTTGTTTCCCTTAAGACAGGTTTGAATATATATTTTTAAAATATGATTGATGAATTTAGAATTAACCTTGTCAAAAATATTAACAGTACTAAACATTGTGATTGGTATGATGATGACATTTGATGATTTTAATGACATATTTTTTTATGGTTCATTGAGTGTTAAAAGAATATATGAAGGTGATGTTGATATTTAAAAGAAGATATCTCTTTCAGGCATAGGTAACCTTATCAATTAATCAATCAATCAATCAATCAATCAATCAATCAATCAATCAATCAATCAATCAATCAAAAATGGAACCTTTATGTACTATTTTATCACATGTATGGAAGGCAATTAGGGACCAAATTGTGAACTTTTATGAAATATTTTTAGGATGTATGGAAGGCAATTGGTGACAAAATTTTGAACTTTTATTAACTATTTTTTAGCACGTATAAAAGACAATTGGGGACAAAATTGTGAACTTTTATGAACTATTTTTCTAGCATATATTTAAGGCAATTGGGAACAACATTTTTAACTTATATGAACTATTTTTTTAGCATTTATGGAAGGCAATTGGGGACAAAATTGTGAACCTTTAAGAACTATTTTGTAGCATGTATGGAAGGCAATTGGGGACCAAATTGTGAAGAGAATTGTACCTGTATAACTGACAATACTATGAACTGCAACAAGACAGATGGAATGTGTAATTGTAAGACAGGCTGGGAGGGCAGTAACTGTGAGACAGATATTAATGAATGTCTTAATGTTACTATCTGTCAGGACAACTCTCAATGTCAGAATACTAATGGATCTTACATCTGTGTGTGTAATGATGGATACATCAGATCTGGAGATGTTTGTATTGGTGAGTCAAATAATTCTAATGGATTTGAGTTTTAGATTTAGGTTTATGGTGTTTAACACCACTTTCAACAATATTTCAGTTATATTGTGGCGGTCAATTTTATTGGTGGAAGAAAATAGAGTATACGGAGAAAACCACCGACCTGTCGCAAGTCACTGACAAACTTTATCACAAATGTTGTATCGAGTACACCTTGCAATGAATGCGGTTCAAACTCCCTACTCTAGTGGTGATAGGCACTGATTGCACAGGTAGTTTTAAATCCAACTACCATACGATCACGACCACGACGGCTCCTATTCTAATGGGAATGTGCCTCTACCTAAGATTATAGGAACTGTATAAGGTTCATAAATCCATCCTCCACTAACTGTGTAAGTAGAGGGTCTCCTTTAACTCAGTTTGTAGAGCATTGTCTTACAATGTGAGAGGTCCCGGGATCAATCCCATCAGCGATATTGAATTTTTCTGTGATAAAACGTACTCTACTGTTGCATAATTTTTTACTTTACATAGTTTTCTCTTCTATAAATTAAAAGCAGATGGTTTGAAAATGAAAAAATAAACAGCTATAGGTAAAACTGGACATTAGGGACACTGATGTGAACCTGAAAATGTGACCTTTATAAGCAGTTGTCCTTAATGTACAGGGTCAAATTGTATGTGCTATTCATTAAATGAAAAAAACAAAACTGCCCTTTATAGACAGTGATTTGTATGTGCTATTCATTAAATGGAGAAAATAAAATTATCCTTTATAGACAGTAATTTGTATCCCTTAAGACAGGTTTGAATATATATTTTTAAAATATGATTGATGAATTTAGAATTAACCTTGTCAAAAATATTAACAGTACTAAACATTGTGATTGGTATGATGATGACATTTGATGATTTTAATGACATATTTTATTGATGGTTCATTGAGTGTTAAAATGATATATGAAGGTTATGTTGATATTTAAAAGAAGATACCTCTTTCAGGCATAGGTAACCTTATCAATCAATCAATCAATCAATCAATCAATCAATCAAAAATAGAACCTTTATGTACTATTTTATCACATGTATGGAAGGCAATTAGGAACCGAATTGTGAACTTTTATGAAATATTTTTAGGATGTATGGAAGGCAATTGGAGATAACATTTTGAACTTTTATTAACCATTTTTTAGCACGTATAAAAGACAATTGGGGACAAAATTGTGAACTTTTATGAACTATTTTTCTAGCATATATTTAAGGCAATTGGGAACAACATTTTGAACTTATATGAACTATTTTTTTTAGCATTTATGGAAGGCAATTGGGGAGAAAATTGTGAACTTTTATGAACTATTTTGTAGCATGTATGGAAGGCAATTGGGGACCAAATTGTGAAGAGAATTGTACCTGTATAACTGACAATACTATGAACTGCAACAAGACAGATGGAATGTGTAATTGTAAGACAGGCTGGGAGGGCAGTAACTGTGAGACAGATATTAATGAATGTCTTAATGTTACTATCTGTCAGGACAACTCTCAATGTCAGAATACTAATGGATCTTACATCTGTGTGTGTAATGATGGATACATCAGATCTGGAGATGTTTGTATTGGTGAGTCAAATAATTCTAATGGATTTGAGTTTTAGATTTAGGTTTATGGTGTTTAACACCACTTTCAACAATATTTCAGTTATATTGTGGCGGTCAATTTTATTGGTGGAAGAAAATAGAGTATACGGAGAAAACCACCGACCTGTCGCAAGTCACTGACAAACTTTATCACAAATGTTGTATCGAGTACACCTTGCAATGAATGCGGTTCAAACTCCCTACTCTAGTGGTGATAGGCACTGATTGCACAGGTAGTTGTAAATCCAACTACCATACGATCACGACCACGACGGCTCCTATTCTAATGGGAATGTGCCTCTACCTAAGATTATAGGAACTGTATAAGGTTCATAAATCCATCCTCCACTAACTGTGTAAGTAGAGGGTCTCCTTTAACTCAGTTTGTAGAGCATTGTCTTACAATGTGAGAGGTCCCGGGATCAATCCCATCAGCGATATTGAATTTTTTTGTGATAAAACGTACTCTACTGTTGCATAATTTTTTACTTTACATAGTTTTCTCTTCTATAAATTAAAAGCAAATGGTTTGAAAATGAAAAAAATAAACAGCTATAAGTAAAACTGGACATTAGGGACACTGATGTGAACCTGAAAATGTGACCTTTATAAGCAGTTGTCCTTAATGTACAGGGTCAAATTGTATGTGCTATTCATTAAATGAAAAAAACAAAACTGCCCTTTATAGACAGTGATTTGTATGTGCTATTTATTAAATGGAGAAAATAAAATTATCCTTTATAGACAGTAATTTGTATCCCTTAAGACAGGTTTGAATATATATTTTTAAAATATGATTGATGAATTTAGAATTAACCTTGTCAAAAATATTAACAGTACTAAACATTGTGATTGGTATGATGATGACATTTGATGATTTTAATGACATATTTTATTGATGGTTCATTGAGTGTTAAAAGGATATATGAAGGTTATGTTGATATTTAAAAGAAGATACCTCTTTCAGGCATAGGTAACCTTATCAATTAATCAATCAATCAATCAATCAATCAATCAATCAATCAAAAATAGAACCTTTATGTACTATTTTATCACATGTATGGAAGGCAATTGGGAACCGAATTGTGAACTTTTATGAAATATTTTTAGGATGTATGGAAGGCAATTGGTGATAAAATTTTGAACTTTTATTAACCATTTTTTAGCACGTATAAAAGACAATTGGGGACAAAATTGTGAACTTTTATGAACTATTTTTCTAGCATATATTTAAGGCAATTGGGAACAACATTTTGAACTTATATGAACTATTTTTTTTAGCATTTATGGAAGGCAATTGGGGAGAAAATTGTGAACTTTTATGAACTATTTTGTAGCATGTATGGAAGGCAATTGGGGACCAAATTGTGAAGAGAATTGTACCTGTATAACTGACAATACTATGAACTGCAACAAGACAGATGGAATGTGTAATTGTAAGACAGGCTGGGAGGGCAGTAACTGTGAGACAGATATTAATGAATGTCTTAATGTTACTATCTGTCAGGACAACTCTCAATGTCAGAATACTAATGGATCTTACATCTGTGTGTGTAATGATGGATACATCAGATCTGGAGATGTTTGTATTGGTGAGTCAAATAATTCTAGTGGATTTGAGTTTTAGATTTAGGTTTATGGTGTTTAACACCACTTTCAACAATATTTCAGTTATATTGTGGCGGTCAATTTTATTGATGGAAGAAAATAGAGTACCCGGAGAAAACCACCGGTCTGTCGTAAGTCACTGACAAACTTTATCACAAATGTTGTATCGAGTACACCTTGCAATGAATGCGGTTCACACTCACAACTCTAGTGGTGATAGGCACTGATTGCATAGGTAGTTGTAAATCCAACTACCATACGATCACGACCACGACGGCTCCATTTCTAATGGGAATGTGCCTCTACCTAAGATTATAGGAACTGTATAAGGTTTATAAATCCTTCCTCCACTAACTGTGTAAGTAGAGGGTCTCCTTTAGCTCAGTTTGTAGAGCATTGTCTTACAATGTGAGAGGTCCTAGGATCAATCCCATCAGCGATATTGAATTTTTCTGTGATAAAACGTACTCTACTGTTGCATAATTTTTTACTTTAGATAGTCTTCTCTTCTATAAAATTAAAAAGTAAATGGTTAGAAAATGAAAAAATAAACAGCTATAAGCAAAACTGGACATTAGGGACACTGATGTGAACCTGAAAATGTGACCTTTATAAGCAGTTGTCCTTAATGTACAGGGTCAAATTGTATGTGCTATTCATTAAATGGAAACACAAAATTGCCCTTTATAGACAGTGATTTGTATGTGCTATTCATTAAATGGAGAAAATAAAATTATCCTTTATAGACAGTAATTTGTATCCCTTAAGACAGGTTTGAATATATATTTTTAAAATATGATTGATGAATTTAGAATTAACCTTGTCAAAAATATTAACAGTACTAAACGTTGTGATTGGTATGATGATGACATTTTATGATTTTAATGACATATTTTTTTATGGTTCATTGAGTGTTAAAAGAATATATGAAGGTTATGTTGATATTTAAAAGAAGATATCTCTTTCAGGCATAGGTAACCTTATCAATCAATCAATCAATCAATCAATCAATCAATCAATCAATCAATCAATCAAAAATAGAACCTTTATTTACTATTTTATCACATGTATGGAAGGCAATTAGGGACCAAATTGTGAACTTTTATGAAATGTTTTTAGCATGTATGGAAGGCAATTGGTGACAAAATTTTGAACTTTTATTAACTATTTTTTAGCACGTATAAAAGACAATTGGGTACAAAAATTGCGAACTTTTATGATCTATTTTTCTAGCATATATTTAAGGTAATTGGGAACAACATTTTGAACTTATATGAACTATTTTTTTAGCATTTATGGAAGGCAATTGGGGACAAAATTGTGAACTTTTAAGAACTATTTTGTAGCATGTATGGAAGGCAATTGGGGACCAAATTGTGAAGAGAATTGTACCTGTATAACTGACAATACTATGAACTGCAACAAGACAGATGGAATGTGTAATTGTAAGACAGGCTGGGAGGGCAGTAACTGTGAGACAGATATTAATGAATGTCTTAATGTTACTATCTGTCAGGACAACTCTCAATGTCAGAATACTAATGGATCTTACATCTGCGTGTGTAATGATGGATACATCAGATCTGGAGATGTTTGTATTGGTGAGTCAAATAATTCTAATGGATTTGAGTTTTAGATTTAGGTTTATGGTGTTTAACACCACTTTCAACAATATTTCAGTTATATTGTGGCGGTCAATTTTATTGGTGGAAGAAAATAGAGTATACGGAGAAAACCACCGACCTGTCGCAAGTCACTGACAAACTTTACCACAAATGTTGTATCGAGTACACCTTGCAATGAATGCGGTTCAAACTCCCTACTCTAGTGGTGATAGGCACTGATTGCACAGGTAGTTGTAAATCCAACTACCATACGATCACGACCACGACGGCTCCTATTCTAATGGGAATGTGCCTCTACCTAAGATTATAGGAACTGTATAAGGTTCATAAATCCATCCTCCACTAACTGTGTAAGTAGAGGGTCTCCTTTAACTCAGTTTGTAGAGCATTGTCTTACAATGTGAGAGGTCCCGGGATCAATCCCATCAGCGATATTGAATTTTTCTGTGATAAAACGTACTCTACTGTTGCATAATTTTTTACTTTACATAGTTTTCTCTTCTATAAATTAAAAGCAAATGGTTTGAAAATGAAAAAATAAACAGCTATAGGTAAAACTGGACATTAGGGACACTGTGTGAACCTGAAAATGTGACCTTTATAAGCAGTTGTCCTTAATGTACAGGGTCAAATTGTATGTGCTATTCATTAAATGGAAAAAACAAAACTGCCCTTTATAGACAGTGATTTGTATGTGCTATTCATTAAATGGAGAAAATAAAATTATCCTTTATAGACAGTAATTTGTATCCCTTAAGACAGGTTTGAATATATATTTTTAAAATATGATTGATGAATTTAGAATTAACCTTGTCAAAAATATTAACAGTACTAAACATTGTGATTGGTATGATGATGACATTTGATGATTTTAATGACATATTTTTTTATGGTTCATTGAGTGTTAAAAGAATATATGAAGGTTATGTTGATATTTAAAAGAAGATATTTCTTTCAGGCATAGGTAACCTTATCAATTAATCGATCAATCAATCAATCAATCAAAAATAGAGCCGTTATGTACTATTTTATCACATGTATGGAAGGCAATTACGGACCAAATTGTGAACTTTTATGAAATATTTTTAGGATTTATGGAAGGCAATTGGTGACAAAATTTTGAACTTTTATTAACTATTTTTTAGCACGTATAAAAGACAATTGGGGACAAAATTGTGAACTTTTATGAACTATTTTTCTAGCATATATTTAAGGCAATTGGGAACAACATTTTGAGCTTATATGAACTATTTTTTTTAGCATGTATGGAAGGCAATTGGGGAGAAAATTGTGAACTTTTATGAACTATTTTGTAGCATGTATGGAAGGCAATTGGGGACCAAATTGTGAAGAGAATTGTACCTGTATAACTGACAATACTATGAACTGCAACAAGACAGATGGAATGTGTAATTGTAAGACAGGTTGGGAGGGCAGTAACTGTGAGACAGATATTAATGAATGTCTTAATGTTACTATCTGTCAGGACAACTCTCAATGTCAGAATACTAATGGATCTTACATCTGTGTGTGTAATGATGGATACATCAGATCTGGAGATGTTTGTATTGGTGAGTCAAATAATTCTAATGGATTTGAGTTTTAGATTTAGGCTTATGGTGTTTAACACCACTTTCAACAATATTTCAACTATATTGTGGCGGTCAATTTTATTGGTGGAAGAAAATAGAGTACCGGGAGAAAACCACCGCCCTGTCGCAAGTCACTGACAAACTTTATCACAAATGTTGGATCGAGTACACTTTGCAATGAATGCGGTTCAAACTCCCTACTCTAGTGGTGATAGGCACTGATTGCACAGGTAGTTGTAAATCCAACTACCATACGATCACGACCACGACGGCTCCTATTCTAATGGGAATGTGCCTCTACCTAAGATTATAGGAACTGTATAAGGTTCATAAATCCATCCTCCACTAACTGTGTAGGTAGAGGGTCTCCTTTAACTCAGTTTACAGAGCATTGTCTTACAATGTGAGAGGTCCCGGGATCAATCCCATCAGCGATATTGAATTTTTCTGTGATAAAACGTACTCTACTGTTGCATAATTTTTTACTTTACATAGTTTTCGCTTCTATAAATTAAAAGCAAATGGTTTGAAAATGAAAAAATAAACAGCTATAGGTAAAACTGGACATTAGGGACACTGTGTGAACCTGAAAATGTGACCTCTATAAGCAGTTGTCCTTAATGTACAGGGTCAAATTGTATGCGCTATTCATTAAATGAAAAAAACAAAACTGCCCTTTATAGACAGTGATTTGTATGTGCTATTCATTAAATGGAGAAAATAAAATTATCCTTTATAGACAGTAATTTGTATCCCTTAAGACAGGTTTGAATATATATTTTTAAAATATGATTGATGAATTTAGAATTAACCTTGCCAAAAATATTAACAGTACTAAACATTGTGATTGGTATGATGATGACATTTGATGATTTTAATGACATATTTTATTTATGGTTCATTGAGTGTTAAAAGAATATATGAAGGTTATGTTGATATTTAAAAGAAGATACCTCTTTCAGGCATAGGTAACCTTATCAATTAATCAATCAATCAATCAATAAAAAATAGAACCTTTATGTACTATTTTATCACATGTATGGAAGGCAATTGGGAACCGAATTGTGAACTTTTATGAAATATTTTTAGGATGTATGGAAGGCAATTGGTGTTAACATTTTGAACTTTTATTAAGCATTTTTTAGCACGTATAAAAGACAATTGGGGACAAAATTGTGAACTTTTATGAACTATTTTTTTAGCATTTATGGAAGGCAATTGGGGACAAAATTGTGAACTTTTAAGAACTATTTTGTAGCATGTATGGAAGGCAATTGGGGACCAAATTGTGAAGAGAATTGTACCTGTATAACTGACAATACTATGAACTGCAACAAGACAGATGGAATGTGTAATTGTAAGACAGGCTGGGAGGGCAGTAACTGTGAGACAGATATTAATGAATGTCTTAATGTTACTATCTGTCAGGACAACTCTCAATGTCAGAATACTAATGGATCTTACATCTGCGTGTGTAATGATGGATACATCAGATCTGGAGATGTTTGTATTGGTGAGTCAAATAATTCTAATGGATTTGAGTTTTAGATTTAGGTTTATGGTGTTTAACACCACTTTCAACAATATTTCAGTTATATTGTGGCGGTCAATTTTATTGGTGGAAGAAAATAGAGTATACGGAGAAAACCACCGACCTGTCGCAAGTCACTGACAAACTTTACCACAAATGTTGTATCGAGTACACCTTGCAATGAATGCGGTTCAAACTCCCTACTCTAGTGGTGATAGGCACTGATTGCACAGGTAGTTGTAAATCCAACTACCATACGATCACGACCACGACGGCTCCTATTCTAATGGGAATGTGCCTCTACCTAAGATTATAGGAACTGTATAAGGTTCATAAATCCATCCTCCACTAACTGTGTAAGTAGAGGGTCTCCTTTAACTCAGTTTGTAGAGCATTGTCTTACAATGTGAGAGGTCCCGGGATCAATCCCATCAGCGATATTGAATTTTTCTGTGATAAAACGTACTCTACTGTTGCATAATTTTTTACTTTACATAGTTTTCTCTTCTATAAATTAAAAGCAAATGGTTTGAAAATGAAAAAATAAACAGCTATAGGTAAAACTGGACATTAGGGACACTGTGTGAACCTGAAAATGTGACCTCTATAAGCAGTTGTCCTTAATGTACAGGGTCAAATTGTATGCGCTATTCATTAAATGAAAAAAACAAAACTGCCCTTTATAGACAGTGATTTGTATGTGCTATTCATTAAATGGAGAAAATAAAATTATCCTTTATAGACAGTAATTTGTATCCCTTAAGACAGGTTTGAATATATATTTTTAAAATATGATTGATGAATTTAGAATTAACCTTGCCAAAAATATCAACAGTACTAAACATTGTGATTGGTATGATGATGACATTTGATGATTTTAATGACATATTTTATTTATGGTTCATTGAGTGTTAAAAGAATATATGAAGGTTATGTTGATATTTAAAAGAAGATACCTCTTTCAGGCATAGGTAACCTTATCAATTAATCAATCAATCAATCAATAAAAAATAGAACCTTTATGTACTATTTTATCACATGTATGGAAGGCAATTGGGAACCGAATTGTGAACTTTTATGAAATATTTTTAGGATGTATGGAAGGCAATTGGTGTTAACATTTTGAACTTTTATTAAGCATTTTTTAGCACGTATAAAAGACAATTGGGGACAAAATTGTGAACTTTTATGAACTATTTTTTTAGCATTTATGGAAGGCAATTGGGGACAAAATTGTGAACTTTTAAGAACTATTTTGTAGCATGTATGGAAGGCAATTGGGGACCAAATTGTGAAGAGAATTGTACCTGTATAACTGACAATACTATGAACTGCAACAAGACAGATGGAATGTGTAATTGTAAGACAGGCTGGGAGGGCAGTAACTGTGAGACAGATATTAATGAATGTCTTAATGTTACTATCTGTCAGGACAACTCTCAATGTCAGAATACTAATGGATCTTACATCTGCGTGTGTAATGATGGATACATCAGATCTGGAGATGTTTGTATTGGTGAGTCAAATAATTCTAATGGATTTGAGTTTTAGATTTAGGTTTATGGTGTTTAACACCACTTTCAACAATATTTCAGTTATATTGTGGCGGTCAATTTTATTGGTGGAAGAAAATAGAGTATACGGAGAAAACCACCGACCTGTCGCAAGTCACTGACAAACTTTACCACAAATGTTGTATCGAGTACACCTTGCAATGAATGCGGTTCAAACTCCCTACTCTAGTGGTGATAGGCACTGATTGCACAGGTAGTTGTAAATCCAACTACCATACGATCACGACCACGACGGCTCCTATTCTAATGGGAATGTGCCTCTACCTAAGATTATAGGAACTGTATAAGGTTCATAAATCCATCCTCCACTAACTGTGTAAGTAGAGGGTCTCCTTTAACTCAGTTTGTAGAGCATTGTCTTACAATGTGAGAGGTCCCGGGATCAATCCCATCAGCGATATTGAATTTTTCTGTGATAAAACGTACTCTACTGTTGCATAATTTTTTACTTTACATAGTTTTCTCTTCTATAAATTAAAAGCAAATGGTTTGAAAATGAAAAAATAAACAGCTATAGGTAAAACTGGACATTAGGGACACTGTGTGAACCTGAAAATGTGACCTTTATAAGCAGTTGTCCTTAATGTACAGGGTCAAATTGTATGTGCTATTCATTAAATGGAAAAAACAAAACTGCCCTTTATAGACAGTGATTTGTATGTGCTATTCATTAAATGGAGAAAATAAAATTATCCTTTATAGACAGTAATTTGTATCCCTTAAGACAGGTTTGAATATATATTTTTAAAATATGATTGATGAATTTAGAATTAACCTTGTCAAAAATATTAACAGTACTAAACATTGTGATTGGTATGATGATGACATTTGATGATTTTAATGACATATTTTTTTATGGTTCATTGAGTGTTAAAAGAATATATGAAGGTTATGTTGATATTTAAAAGAAGATATTTCTTTCAGGCATAGGTAACCTTATCAATTAATCGATCAATCAATCAATCAATCAAAAATAGAGCCGTTATGTACTATTTTATCACATGTATGGAAGGCAATTACGGACCAAATTGTGAACTTTTATGAAATATTTTTAGGATTTATGGAAGGCAATTGGTGACAAAATTTTGAACTTTTATTAACTATTTTTTAGCACGTATAAAAGACAATTGGGGACAAAATTGTGAACTTTTATGAACTATTTTTCTAGCATATATTTAAGGCAATTGGGAACAACATTTTGAGCTTATATGAACTATTTTTTTTAGCATGTATGGAAGGCAATTGGGGAGAAAATTGTGAACTTTTATGAACTATTTTGTAGCATGTATGGAAGGCAATTGGGGACCAAATTGTGAAGAGAATTGTACCTGTATAACTGACAATACTATGAACTGCAACAAGACAGATGGAATGTGTAATTGTAAGACAGGTTGGGAGGGCAGTAACTGTGAGACAGATATTAATGAATGTCTTAATGTTACTATCTGTCAGGACAACTCTCAATGTCAGAATACTAATGGATCTTACATCTGTGTGTGTAATGATGGATACATCAGATCTGGAGATGTTTGTATTGGTGAGTCAAATAATTCTAATGGATTTGAGTTTTAGATTTAGGCTTATGGTGTTTAACACCACTTTCAACAATATTTCAACTATATTGTGGCGGTCAATTTTATTGGTGGAAGAAAATAGAGTACCGGGAGAAAACCACCGCCCTGTCGCAAGTCACTGACAAACTTTATCACAAATGTTGGATCGAGTACACTTTGCAATGAATGCGGTTCAAACTCCCTACTCTAGTGGTGATAGGCACTGATTGCACAGGTAGTTGTAAATCCAACTACCATACGATCACGACCACGACGGCTCCTATTCTAATGGGAATGTGCCTCTACCTAAGATTATAGGAACTGTATAAGGTTCATAAATCCATCCTCCACTAACTGTGTAGGTAGAGGGTCTCCTTTAACTCAGTTTACAGAGCATTGTCTTACAATGTGAGAGGTCCCGGGATCAATCCCATCAGCGATATTGAATTTTTCTGTGATAAAACGTACTCTACTGTTGCATAATTTTTTACTTTACATAGTTTTCGCTTCTATAAATTAAAAGCAAATGGTTTGAAAATGAAAAAATAAACAGCTATAGGTAAAACTGGACATTAGGGACACTGTGTGAACCTGAAAATGTGACCTCTATAAGCAGTTGTCCTTAATGTACAGGGTCAAATTGTATGCGCTATTCATTAAATGAAAAAAACAAAACTGCCCTTTATAGACAGTGATTTGTATGTGCTATTCATTAAATGGAGAAAATAAAATTATCCTTTATAGACAGTAATTTGTATCCCTTAAGACAGGTTTGAATATATATTTTTAAAATATGATTGATGAATTTAGAATTAACCTTGCCAAAAATATCAACAGTACTAAACATTGTGATTGGTATGATGATGACATTTGATGATTTTAATGACATATTTTATTTATGGTTCATTGAGTGTTAAAAGAATATATGAAGGTTATGTTGATATTTAAAAGAAGATACCTCTTTCAGGCATAGGTAACCTTATCAATTAATCAATCAATCAATCAATAAAAAATAGAACCTTTATGTACTATTTTATCACATGTATGGAAGGCAATTGGGAACCGAATTGTGAACTTTTATGAAATATTTTTAGGATGTATGGAAGGCAATTGGTGTTAACATTTTGAACTTTTATTAAGCATTTTTTAGCACGTATAAAAGACAATTGGGGACAAAATTGTGAACTTTTATGAACTATTTTTTTTAGCATTTATGGAAGGCAATTGGGGAGAAAATTGTGAACTTTTATGAACTATTTTGTAGCATGTATGGAAGGCAATTGGGGACCAAATTGTGAAGAGAATTGTACCTGTATAACTGACAATACTATGAACTGCAACAAGACAGATGGAATGTGTAATTGTAAGACAGGCTGGGAGGGCAGTAACTGTGAGACAGATATTAATGAATGTTTTAATGTTACTATCTGTCAGGACAACTCTCAATGTCAGAATACTAATGGATCTTACATCTGTGTGTGTAATGATGGATACATCAGATCTGGAGATGTTTGTATTGGTGAGTCAAATAATTCTAATGGATTTGAGTTTTAGATTTAGGCTTATGGTGTTTAACACCACTTTCAACAATATTTCAACTATATTGTGGCGGTCAATTTTATTGGTGGAAGAAAATAGAGTACCCGAAGAAAACCACCGACCTGTCGCAAGTCACTGACAAACTTTATCACAAATGTTGTATCGAGTACACCTTGCAATGAATGCGGTTCAAACTCACAACTCTAGATGTGATAGGCACTGATTTCACAGGTAGTTGTAAATCCAACTACCATATGATCACGACCACGATGGCTCCAATTCTAATGGGAATGTGCCTCTACCTAAGATTATAGGAACTGTATAAGGTTCATAAATCCATCCTCCACTAACTGTGTAAGTAGAGGGTCTCCTTTAGCTCAGTTTGTAGAGCATTGTCTTACAATGTGAGAGGTCCCGGGATCAATCCCATCAGCGATATTGAATTTTTTTGTGATAAAACGTACTCTACTGTTGCATAATTTTTTACTTTACATAGTTTTCTCTTCTATAAAATTAAAAGCAAATGGTTTGAAAATGAAAACATAAACAGCTATAGGTAAAACTGGACATTAGGTACACTGATGTGAACCTGAAAATGTGACCTTTATAAGCAGTTGTCCTTAATGTACAGGGTCAAATTGTATGTGCTATTCATTAAATGGAGATAACAAAACTACCCTTTATAGACAGTGATTCGTATGTGCTATTCATTAAATGGGGAAAATAAAATTATCCTTTATAGACAGTGATTTGTATCCCTTAAGACAGGTTTGAATATATATTTTTAAAATATGATTGATGGATTTAGAATTAACCTTGTCAAAAATATTAACAGTGATTGGTATGATGATGACATTTGATGATTTTAATGACATATTATTTTGATGGTTCATTGAGTGTTAAAAGATATGAAGGTTATGTTGATATTTAAATGAAGATATCTCTTTCAGGCGTAGGTAACCTTATCAATCAATCAATCGATCATATTTATTTACTTGATTTTATCAAACTTTTTTTCAGAATGTGGTTCTAACAAATATGGCACAAAATGTGTTGAGACTTGTCTATGTGATATGGCTAAAACTTCTGATTGTAATAACGTAAATGGAAACTGTACATGTAAAACAGGGTGGCAGGGTGATACGTGTGTAGAGGATGTAAACGAATGTACTGACAATCTTACTATCTGTAGCGCTGTTCCTAATTCTCAGTGTAACAATCTGAATGGCAGTTACGAATGTAATTGTGTTACTGGGTACCAGAAACTTGCAAATGGAAACTGTCGAGGTAGGTTGCTATTACATTTGTTTGTTTTTGATGTCACTTTCAACAATATTTCAGTTATATTGTGGCAGTCAGTTTTATTGGTGGAAGAAACCGGAGGACCCAGAGAAAACCACCGACCTGTCGAAAGTCACTGACAAACTTTATCACATGATGAGGTTGCTATTACGTTTGTTTGTTTGATGGTGTTTTACGCCACTTTCAACAATATTTAAGTTATATTGTGGCGGTCAGTTTTATTGGTGGAAGAAACCGGAGGACCCAGAGAAAACCACTGACAAACTTTATCACATGATGTTGTACACCTCCCTCTGATCGGGATTCAAATTCACAACATCAGTGGTGATATACACTGATTGCATAAATCCATACGATTACGACCACGACGGCCCTTGGGATTATGTGTGCTTAATGCCACTTTGAACAATTTAATGTGAAGGTCAGCATTATTGGTGGATGACGCAGAGAAAATCTACAACATGCAGCAAGTAACTGACAAACTTCATCACATAAAGTTTTATCAACTTCACCTGACCATGGACAGAAATGAACACTCACAATGTCAATGGTGATAGGCACTGATTGACATAGACAGGTGTAAATCTGATTATTACATGACTTAATTTAGGTTGCATATGATTGGCTTAAAACTGATTATGAGGTTTTTAGTACTTTCGATATCAACCTCTTGGCTAACAATAGATCCTGGCAGGTGTCCGGAAAGTGATATCACCCTCGCAAGGTATAAAAATAGATGGGGGAAAACCAGACTCTTGTTATCCTATCAAATTCGTTTTTTCGTTCTTCAATAACCAATGAGATTGCTCCAAAATTGCGATATTTCATTGGTATGACAATGAATTTGTAAGTAGATAACAATAAAACATTTTCATGAAATAAAACAATCATTTACTTTGGAATAGGTTGCTATCTGGTTTATCAACCTTTAAAAACGTATATTTCACCTCGCCTGCGGCCCAGTGAATATTATATTTTTTCAGGTTGATAAATCCAGATAGCAACCTATTCCAAAGTCAATAATTGTATACTATCATATGATCATTAGCATGACAACTCTATGTTGTAAAGTCTTAATTATTAGTTTGCAAAATGGTCGTTATTATGCATTCATTTTGTGATATGATAAATTGTTAAAAAAATAAAATCAATATTAGTTTTCATAATGTAAGCATATAATGTTCAGATTAATTATGTTGCCATGGTAACATCTTGCCATATAATTTTTTTTTTCATTTTCAGAATGTGGAGCTGCAAACTATGGCGACAGTTGTTCTAAGAGTTGTTCCTGTATTACAGCTAATACTGCCGACTGTAACAACACTAATGGTGATTGTTCATGTAAGACGGGATGGAATGGAACGATTTGTGACGTCAATATTGATGAATGTTTAAACAGCATGATCTGTGATGGTATACCTGATTCTACATGTCAGGATTCCATGGGATCATACGATTGTGTCTGTAACACTGGATACAAGAAAAACTCATCAAATTTGTGTGAAAGTAAGACACAATTTTGTTTATACAATCAAACCTTCCCATGCGGACACCTCTATTAAGCACACACCTATATTAAAAGGTCACCTTTTTCCCAGTCATAGAAAATTTCCTATGAATTGAACCTCGTTTAAGTGATCTCTTAATACAGGTTTGACTGTATATCTGGTGGCAAGATGTTGTACGATTTCAAATTTATTTTCCACATGACCAATCTTGCAAAAATATCATGTCATATTCCAATAGGGCAGTCGTAGCCGTGATGGTATGGTAGTTGGATTTACAACTACCTATACAATCGGTGCCTATCACCACTGATGTTGTGAGTTTGAATCACTCTAATTGCGAGGTGTACAACATTATGAGATAAAGTTTATCAGTGACTTGTGACAGGACGGCAGTTTTCTCTGTGTCCTCCGGTTTCCTCCACCAATAAAACTGACCGTCATGATATAACTGAAATATTGTTGAAAGTGGCATTAAACACCATAAACCAAAACCAAGCCAAAACTTCCATTACATCAAAATAAATAAAGAAAACTTTATTTATTTCAGATATTGACGAATGTCTTGATGCTTCAAAAAATAACTGTACTACCCATGCCAGCTGCCACGACACAGACGGAGGATTTTACTGTGTATGTAATACTGCTTATGAAGGAGTAGGGGATGTCAACTGTACATGTAAGTATTAACATTGATTGATAACACTGATCATTTGTATATAAATTAATTTTAGAGTCACATGTCATTTTATACGTGTTTTGATTGGTTTAAAAAGTTGAAGTTATTCGTCAATGTACGGAATCGAAGAATAGACGTCGTTCTCAAGACGTCGCGTGCCGTTGTCATCAGGTGATTTTCTTTAAATGAGGCACCTTTGGGGTTATTTAAATCTATTTCCGATTATTTGCCTTATTTTGAAAAAATAAATATATTTTTCATTATCATAACAAAAAAAGTTTGAATTACGCGTGTTACACGGTGTGTACAACCTGATTGAGGTTATTTCTACATGAACCGAACACAAATTACGATCAATCCTTAAATAATGTCATCCTTGATGGTATTTTGTGACATGGATGGCACACCAAAACGGTCCCTACCCAAAAACTATCAGTAATACCAAAGAAACATTTTTAAATGGATAAAGCAAATTTTTTTTGTTTTTTTTTTGCATGAAATTAATCTGTTCTTTTCAGATATTTGAATGGAAAAAAAAGAATTGCATCTTTGATAAGTGTCAATCACGATACAGCTAACCAATACAGTCTTAACCTGCCTTAAAGGGTACCTCCATATAATAAATCGTGGCTATAAATTAAAGGGCAGTCTAATTTTCCCCATTAATGAATAGTGCATATAATTTTGACCTGTTATATAAAGGACAAATGCCCATAAATGGCACATTTTCAGGTTTGAATGTATTTTTTTAATACTGGCCTAAATTACTGTGATTTACATAAAGTATCTTAGATTTGTTTTGATGTTACTCCTCCATTGTATAAATGTTGGATAACAAGGGCAGATAATCAAAAATAAAAGCACTTAATAGAATGGTGAAATACTTGTCATTGGTGGGGATCTAACATCATAGGTTTCATTGGTGGGGATCTAACATCATAGATTTCATTGGTCAACTAATCTACTCATTTAAGAAATATTTTATTCCTTACAGGACCAGCACTATAAAATAACACTATTTTAACAATTTTATTTTTTTATTTTTTATTTTTTGAAGAAGCTGTAAATCGAAGAACGACAGAAATTTGTTATCAATGAATATGTCTTTTTTCTTTACCAATCCATGAAAATTGGAATTCATGAATAAACATTTGTGTAACCTAAATATAAATTAACATATATAATGTCACAATAGCAACTAATATAAACTTGTAGGTCATTATTATAGTTTTCATCATGGTTTTTTTCTGATAATCATATGATGGCAATGTATATTTAGTAATAGCAACAACAAAAGAAGCCACAACAGGAACAACAGAAAAAACAACACAAACATCGACAGAATCTACAACAGAAACAACAGAAATAACAACACAAACATCAACAGAATCTACAACAGAAACAACAGAAATAACAACACAAACATCAACAGAAGCCATAACAGAAACAACAGAAATAACAACACAAACATCGACAGAAGCCACAACAGAAACAACAGAAATAACAACACAAACATCAACAGAAGCCACAACAGAAACAACATAAATAACAACACAACCATCGACATAATCTACAACAGAAACAACAGAAATAACAACACAAACATCGACAAAAGCCACAACAGAAACAACAGAAATAACAACACAAACATCGACAGAATCTACAACAGAAACAACAGAAATAACAACACAAACATCGACAGAAGCCACAACTGAAACAACAGAAATAACAACATAAACATAAACAGAAGCCACAACAGAAACAACAGAAATAACAACACAAACATCGACAGAAGCCACAACAGAAACAACAGAAATAACAACACAAACATCAACAGAAGCCACAACAGAAACAACAGAAATAACAACACAAACATCGACAGAATCTACAACAGAAACAACAGAAATAACAACACAAACATCGACAGAAGCCACAACAGAAACAACAGAAATAACAACACAAACATCGACAGAATCTACAACAGAAACAACAGAAATAACAACACAAACATCGACAGAAGCCACAACAGAAACAACAGAAATAACAACACAAACATCGACAGAATCTACAACAGAACCAACATAAATAACAACACAAACATCGACAGAAGCCACAACAGAAACAACAGAAATAACAACACAAACATCGACAGAAGCCACAACAGAAACAACAGAAATAACAACACAAACATCAATAGAAGACACAACAGAAACAACAGAAATAACAACACAAACATCGACTGAATCTACAACAGAAACAACAGAAATAACAACACAAACATCAACAGAAGCCACAACAGAACCAACAGAAATAACACCACAAACATCGACAGAATCTACAACAGAAACAACAGAAATAACAACACAAACATCAACAGAAGCCACTACAGAAACAACAGAGATAACAACACAAACATCAACAGAAGCCACAACAGAAACAACAGAAATAACAACACAAACATCGACAGAAGCCACAACAGAAACAACAGAAATAACAACACAAACATCGACAGAAACCACAACAGAACCAACAGAAAAAACAACACAAACATCGACAGAAGCCACAACAGAAACAACAGAAATAACAACACAAACATCAACAGAAGCCACAACAGAAACAACAGAAATAACAACGCAAACATCGACAGAATCTACAACAGAAACAACAGAAATAACAACACAAACATCGACAGAAGACCACAACAGAAACAACAGAAATAACAACACAAACATCGACAGAATCTACAACAGAAACAACAGAAATAACAACACAAACATCGACAGAAGCCACAACAGAAACAACAGAAATAACAACACAAACATCGACAGAATCTCCAACAGAAACAACAGAAATAACAACACAAACATTGACAGAAGCCACAACAGAAACAACAGAAATAACAACACAAAGATCGACAGAATCTACAACAGAAACAACAGAAATAACAACACAAACATCGACAGAAGCCACAACAGAACCAACAGAAATAACAACACAAACATCAACAGAAGCCACAACAGAAACAACAGAAATAACAACACAAACATCAACAGAAGCCACTACATAAACAACAGAAATAACAACACAAACATCGACAGAATCTACAACAGAAATAACAACACAAACATCGACAGAAGCCACAACAGAAACAACAGAAATAACAACACAAACGTCGACAGAATCTACAACAGAAACAACAGAAATAACAACACAAACATCAACAGAAGCCACAACAGAACCAACAGAAATAACAACACAAACATCAACAGAAGCCACAACAGAAACAACAGAAATAACAACACAAACATCGACAGAAGCCACTACAGAAACAACAGAAATAACAACACAAACATCGACAGAAGCAACAACAGAAACAACAGAAATAACAACACAAACATCGACAGAATCTACAACAGAAACAACAGAAATAACAACACAAACATCGACAGAAACCACAACAGAAACAACAGAAATAACAACACAAACATCAACAGAAGCCACAACAGAAAGTACAGAAATAACAACACAAACATCAACAGAAGCCACTACAGAAACAACAGAAATAACAACACAAACATCGACAGAATCTACAACAGAAACAACAGAAATAACAACACAAACATCGACAGAAACCACAACAGAAACAACAGAAATAACAACATAGACATCAACAGAAGCCACTACAGAAACAACAGAAATAACAACACAAACATCGACAGAATCTACAACAGAAACAATAGAAATAACAACACAAACATCAACAGAAGCCACAACACAAACAACAGAAATAACAACACAGACATCAACAGAAGCCACAACAGAAAGTACAGAAATAACAACACAAACATCAACAGAAGCCACTACAGAAACAACAGAAATAACAACACAAACATCGACATAATCTACAACAGAAACAACAGAAATAACAACAAAAACATCAACAGAAGCCACAACAGAACCAACAGAAATAACAACACAAACATCGACAGAAGCCACTACAGAAACAACAGAAGTAACAACACAAACATCGACAGAATCTACAACAGAAACAACAGAAATAACAACACAAACATCGACAGAATCTACAACAGAAAGTACAACAAATACTACCTAATCACAACTGGAGTCACAACTCAAAGTTCTACAGAGCAAACGGTCACGACACAAGAGGTCACGACCCAAGGTATTACAACACAAGGTGTTACAACACAAGGTATTACAACACAAGGGGTTAGTCCCAAGGGGTTACAACACAAGGGGTTACAACACAAGGTATTACAACACAAGGGGTTACGTCCCAAGGGGTTACAACACAAGGGGTCATGACTCAAGGAGTTACAACACAAGAGGTTACAATCCAAGGTGCTACAACACAAGGGGTCACGACCCAAGGAGTTACAACACAAGGGGTCACGACCCAAGGAGTTACAACACAAGGGGTTACAACCCAAGGTGCTACAACACAAGGGGTCACGACCCAAGGAGTTACAACACAAGGGGTCACGACCCAAGGTGTTACAACACTGGAAGTTACTACCACTCAAGCAGACACAACCACAAGTGAAGGTATAACCTTTGACCCTTTTATCGTACCCCTCCTCAAGTTTTTATATCTGTGTGTGTTCTTTTTATTCAATAAAGATATTTTCTGAGATCAGGCATTGTGGTATATATATCCTGGTGTTATGGGTTCTCGATAACATAACAAACTTGTTTATCCACTTTCCTGTATGCACAATAAAAACCTATAATTTTGTTTACATTATTTTATCCTACGTTTTTCTTCATTTGCATATACTATCCCTATGTATGCCCAATAATATTTCACTCCAGATCGATGATTTTCATATGTGCTAATTTCTGACATTTTGTGTACTACGTCATCTGTTCTCGATAAGTGTGCATTTGTATGTATGGAGGGCATTTTTCACAGCTATATTTCCCGTTATACATGACTTACGTGTACATGACCTTCATTTCATTTCACCTTCTATTTACATTGATAACCAGGATTTTCTGAGGGAAAATGGGGAAGCTGGTCTAGTTTTGGGAATAAGAGAAAGGCCGTAATCTTGGGGTAGAAGGAAACTATGTTCATTTACATACCTTAATACGTAACATAGTGATTGTTTTGCTTTGATCAAGCGAGGTGGTGTTCTGTAGTTAAAACCCAAGCGAACAGAAGACACATGTGATTTCGCGAAATCTGTCAAATTGCACATGCGCAAAACTATCAAGAATAGATTACTATCTATAGTAGATTTGCTAATATTGTGAACGAGATCTTTACTTTTTTCATGTTTTGTATGTCATATCAGATGATTTTTTCCCATATCCGTTTCGATATTAATTTTTCTGTTTGAAAAAAGGGGAGATAATCAAAATTTGTCATCTGGAAAAGCGTCACAGCTTGTGAGTGGCTTTTCTAGTGCAAGTTTAATCAGAACACTCTAGTAGACTATAATTGTTATTCGAGCTTCACAGGGGATACAGGTTCATATTCCTTGTCTGAAGATTCCAGCTTCACAGGGGATACAGGTTCATATTCCTTGTCTGAAGATTCCAGCTTCAAAGGGGATACAGGTTCATATTCCTTGTCTGAAGATTCCAAATAACATATAATATATAGTACATATGTGTATATTATTCTCTGGTAACTAATTGTAGTACATAGTTATAAATAGTTATAATATTACTTCTGGGTGATCGGCATCATCAATTGTTAAAAAAGTAGTCGCATACGACAATGTTGTAAACATATATTTATTACTTATTACGCCTAATATTTTTTTCCTTGGAATAATTATACAATAATATTGTGTTGTCCATGTTATATGCCGAAATATGTCGCAAGGTTAGAAGACATAATGCACGACCCGGAAGGGAGTGCATTATGCCTTCTAACCTTGGGACATATTTCGGCATATAACATGGACAACACAATATTATTGTTATTATTACTCTGAATGTCTTTGGTGATTTTAGAAAATGAAATTTGTCTAAAATGTATTGATAATATAAAGATTGGCAAATCATATTCATTTAAATTCAAGAAATATTCAATTTCAACAATAACAATGAACTGTCAAATATTTAATTCCCAAACCTGGAACTGGCCATTGTTTTGACAGACGACAGCATCAACGTTAAAGAAAAACGTATAATACATTGTAAATTGTACACTGTTAAAAGCGTTCAAGTGATCCCGTTTAGACCCCCGCCTATTTAAATGACGTAGCATTGTTCTAAGCTCCGCCCATCAGCATAGTAATGTCTCCAACAATAGTACTATGCGAGTGCATAGTACAACAACACTATTTATTCTTTGTAAAATTATGCTTCGATAATATCATGTCAATTATAATGAAAGTTTCTTACATGAAGAGTAATAATATATTAGAAACACCTCCATAAATATCTTTTTGAGAGCAATTATTCTGTTCTGTTTATTTTCCCGGGAATGAATATTGTAATAATTTTTTTTCATTGGAATATATATAATGTAATATATGTTATGGTGGAAATTCTATATTATCGTCATCATAATATATTATGCCTATAATAGACATAGCTCAGGAACGAGTTAAAGTAAAACTCTGGTTTAAAAAATATTTTAAATTGTTATAGATTTGGCTGGGAAAATGAAATTCATTTGAGCATCAATTCAATGTGAGTGTATTCGTCACAATCACAAGTTTTACTATATAAATATACATTGTTACTATTGACTACTTTTTTGATGATCGACTCTGATGATTTTTATGTTTTGTATTACATAGATGTATAGCTATCAAATATATAAAAAAAAAAATGAGTTGTTATTGTGAATTATTTGAATATACAGTGAAAACTGTCTAAACTGAACCCCTTTCGGACTAAAACTTATGTCGGAATAGACAAGTGTGCGGTTTAGACAGGTTAAATTCATTAAAATATACAATATATGGACTAAATCTAATGTTCCGTTTACACAGGATTTCGGTTTATTCAGGGTTCTGTTAAGACAGGTTTATTCAGAGTTCTGTTAAGACACATTTATTCAAGGTTCTGTTAAGACAGGTTTATTCAGGGTTCTGCTTAGACAGATTTATTCAGGGTTCTGTTAAGACAGGTTTATTCAGGGTTCTGTTAAGACAATTTTATTCAGTGTTCTGTTAAGACAGGTTTATTCAGGGTTCTGTTAAGACAATTTTATTCAGAGTTCTGTTAAAACAGGTTTATTCAGGGTTCTGTATTGTTTTACAACTTAATGGTTGGCATAGTAGTATTGTTTGACAACTTAATGGTTGGCATAGTAGTATTGTTTGACAACTTAATGGTTGGCATAGTAGTATTGTTAGACAACTTAATGGTTGGCATAGTAGTATTGTTTGACAACTTAATGGTTGGCATAATAGTATTGTTTGACAACTTAATGGTTGGCATAGTAGTATTGTTTGACAACTTAATGGTTGGCATAGTAGTATTGTTTGACAACTTAATGTTTGGCATAATAGTATTGTTTGACAGCTTAATGTTTGGCATAGTAGTATTGTTTGACAACTTAATGGTTGGCATAATAGTATTGTTAGACAACTTAATGGTTGGCATAATAGTATTGTTTGACAACTTAATGGTTGGCATAATAGTATTGTTTGACAACTTAATGGTTGGCATAGTAGTATTGTTTGACAACTTAATGTTTGGCATAATAGTATTGTTTGACAGCTTAATGTTTGGCATAGTAGTATTGTTTGACAACTTAATGGTTGGCATAATAGTATTGTTTGACAACATAACGGTTGGCATAGTAGTATTGTTTGACAACTCAATGGTTGGCATAGTAGTATTGTTTGACAACTTAATGGTTGGCATAATAGTATTGTTTGACAACTTAATGGTTGGCATAGTAGTATTGTTTGACAACTTAATGGTTGGCATAGTAGTATTGTTTGGCAACTCAATGGTTGGCATAGTAGTATTGTTTGACAACTCAATGGTTGGCATAATAGTATTGTTTGACAACTTAATGGTTGGCATAGTAGTATTGTTTGACAACTTAATGGTTGGCATAGTAGTATTGTTTGACAACTTAATGGTTGGCATAGTAGTATTGTTTGGCAACTCAATGGTTGGCATAGTAGTATTGTTTGACAACTCAATGGTTGGCATAATAGTATTGTTTGACAACTTAATGGTTGGCATAGTAGTATTGTTTGACAACTCAATGGTTGGCATAATAGTATTGTTTGACAACTTAATGGTTGGCATAGTAGTATTGTTTGACAACTTAATGGTTGGCATAGTAGTATTGTTTGACAACTTAATGGTTGGCATAGTAGTATTGTTTGACAACTTAATGGTTGGCATAGTAGTATTGTTTGACAACTTAATGGTTGGCATAGTAGTATTGTTTGACAACTTAATGGTTGGCATAGTAGTATTGTTTGACAACTTAACGGTTGGCATAGTAGTATTGTTTGACAACTTAATGGTTGGCATAGTAGTATTGTTTGACAACTTAATGGTTGGCATAATAGTATTGTTTGACAACTTAATGGTTGGCATAGTAGTATTGTTTGACAACTTAATGGTTGGCATAGTAGTATTGTTTGACAACTTAATGGTTGGCAAATAAGTATTTTAGCAATATTTACATGATCCATTTAAAGGTTGATGTGGCAATATTTTTATCTTAAAGGCAGAATAATAGGAAAAAAAACTATAGGGAAAAAATTATTTTATTTATTTTCATCACCTTTTTTCTCTTATTTCAACAATGAAATACATGTATAAAACATTAAGACACTTAAGAGAGTAATTGAAATACAGACATTTACATGTATAGAATAAGGAAAATATACCATTTGCTCGTTGTCGGGACCGGGTGGCTCAATGAGTTAAGTCGTTGGATCTAGCAGCTCATACAAGCCTATCACCAATGCGGTGTGGGTTTGCGCCCAGCTTTATAAATTACAAAGAAGGGTGTACTCCACTCTCAGCCACAAGTGATGAAGTTTACTAGTTGCTTGCCCAGGGTCAGTGGTTCTCTCCGGGTACTCCGGCTTCCTCAACCACTAAAACTGGTCACCATGATATAGCTGAAATACTGCTGAAAGTGGTGTTAAAACACCAACAATCCCAAACAAATTGTTTTCCTACTTTGATTCTAAAATTATACGTTTTACTGGAGTTATTTCTCTTTAAGGTGGACAAAGGGCCCCCTTTCAAACACAGTTCAATGAAAATAGCATATATTTTCCACTATATTCTGTTGTAACAACTTGTGGATTTTCTATTTGCTAGGAAATTATCCTTTGATTTTTTACAAGGTTCAAATATTTACAAATTTATACGAGAAAATTATATTCAAATTTGTTTTCTTTTCTTTACTCATGCTAGATCGGATACCGTTTTGCCGGTTGTAAGGGAAATAACTGTGTATAAAAACGTATAACTTAAGAATCAATTCAGCAATGTCTAAAATATCTGTTGTGTTTAAATATCATATAGTTTTGAACATCATGTCAAGATAATCTCATATTTTGAACTGAAGTAAAATGTCCTAATGTTCATATTTCATCTTTAACTCATCAGATCCAAAGGGTCATGATGCCATGATATAGCTGAAATACTGATAAAGTTGGCGTTAAACACCAATCAATCAGTCAAGTGAATGTTTCATCAATCATATTTTTTATATATTTTAAATCATGTCTACAGTAATACAGTGGAACTTGTGCAATCCGACACCTGAGTTTTCCGACATCCTGTGACATCTGACAAAAATTTATGGTCCCAAAGTATTTCCGTTACCTAAAATGAAACCTGAGTATTCCGACATCCTCTACAATCCGACACATTTCCTTGGTCCCTTGGGGTGTCGGATAATACAGGTTCCACTGTATATGATATCCATTAGATCACAAACTATATTTCAAACAAAACTCTTTTCTATAAATAGTATAAGGAGTAATACCACTAAATAATCCCCCATAGCATTATGCGTCAAATACAATCTTTTAGGGGTTTTATACAGGTTTCACCTGAAGCTTAATATAAGTGTCAATCATATCTCGTCAGCTTGAAGATGTCAACCCTTAAAGATCCTACTTTCATTTTT
Organism: Bathymodiolus septemdierum; assembly: GCA_963383655.1. Taxonomy (NCBI): domain Eukaryota; kingdom Metazoa; phylum Mollusca; class Bivalvia; order Mytilida; family Modiolidae; genus Bathymodiolus; species Bathymodiolus septemdierum. Next base: position 2,084,003 of record OY726529.1, on the reverse strand, counting down.
GATTGAGCACAAATCCAGGTTGTTATTTTCCAATGCAAGCATTTATTTTATTTAAAACCACAATCATCAAATATGGGTTTAAAATGATCATTAACTCTTTAAGTTTCTGCTGACATTCAGTATTTTGCAGTAGCTACTAGGGTTTATTTTTTATCTAACCGTGTAGAGATTCATTTTGTATTTTACCCATAATACATTATCATACTTCCTTTTAACTGGTTCCCAGATTTAGTTGTATTACACCATATGCACATATACAATCAAACCTGCCCATGCAGTTACCTCTATTAAGTAGTCACCTGTATTTAAAGGTCACATTTTTTTTGCTCTGTCATAGAACATTTCAAATGAATTTAGCTTCTTTTAAGAGGTCACCTGTCTTATAAGGCCACTTTTTTGGGTCCCAAATGTGACCTCTTAATACAGGTTGGACTGCATATCTTATTATTTACTTACGGGGGTTATGGGGCCGTAGCTATAATCCGACAGTCCGATAGTCCGACAAATGCTTTAAACTGATGAAAGTTTTGAAAAATAATTTGGCCAAAAATGTCATATTCCGATGCTGTTTCTTTCCGTGATATAAGGGGTTACTTAGGGACAATTCCTTCAATCGTAACTTTTTATATATGCGTTTGTCGTAGAAGGCGACTATAGCAGGGTCACACGTCGGAATCCCAGGGAATAAAAATAGAACCAACTTGTCTTCGGAAGAGACAGAAAAACAAGTTCCCGTGTTAAGCCGTTGCCCATGTTGACCCATCCCAGAGTCCCCTCTTTCTGATTTTTTGTTTACAAACTTTTCTCATCCTGAATATGACTGAAATATTGCTTGCTGGACCTTAAGCAATCAATCAATCAATCAAGTCGCACACATTATTGTATCCAGCTCTATTGGTGTGTCGACATTGCTTTTTAACATAAATATTCCATGATAAAGGGGGGGGGGGGACACTGGTACGCTCTCCTTTTTTTTTGTATTTCTTTTTTTTGTGTATTCATTTATTTCATCTTTCTTTTTAATAGTGACTTTTCTTGGCTGGACTCGGCTGCATGCTACTTAAATAAAGCTTGAAGTAGTCGCTACTAAAAATATACGGGATACTTACACTACCGGTTCATCACGATTAAATCCAGGTCTTTATGGAGTCCGCGTTGTTCACATATGTGGTTTTTTTTAGCTCTTGTGTGGCCCTGCCAATTGTTTGTCCGTCTATGATATCGTGTTTCCGATGTTCTGGACCTTTCTTTGGTGAGTAAATGGTTCGGTTTCTGGCCCCATATTACACATGTTATAGTGTTAACTTTCAAAGAAATATAGTATTTGTCGGACTATCGGACTATCGGACTATCGCACTGTCGGGCTATCGGACCGTCGGACTATCGGACTGTCGGATTATAGGTCGGACCCCTTTATTTACCTATATGTATGTAATGTGTAGTATCTATATTATTTATCAAACTTGATTTACATACAATCGGATCCTATTGTACTGAGACTTCTATGATCCTGTGTATTCATGTGCTATTTCAAACAATTTTTGCCGTCATTTTTAAAATTTAACTGCCATGGTATCATACGACCCTGAAATACATATTCTTTGTCAATTTACTGTATCCTTGTACTGTGAAATACTTTTTTGCTCGCAAGGAACCAGTTTAAGTGGTTTTTTGGGCTCACTTTAATCCAATATGAATATGAAAACGACAGTCGTTAGAAGTATACTACTCTTAATATATTCATATTATTACCAATATTTATTTTTAATTTCAGTGGCAGGTCCAACTACAACATATGCCCCTGAACAAGGTATGAATATTTATCTCTTGATTTCAACACAAACATTAATGTGATAGAGCTTTAATGATTTTTTGCATTTAAATATGGGACCGTCGTGGCCGTGATCATATGGTAGTTGGATTTACAACTACCTATGTAATCAGTGCCTATCACCACTGATATTTTGAGCTCGAATCTCGATCAGGGCGAGGTGTACAACATTATGTGATAAAGTTTGTCAGTGACTTGCTACAGGTCGTTGGTTTTCTCCGGGTCCTCAGATGTTTCCTCCACCAATAAAACTGACCGCTACGATATAACTGAAATATTGCTTAAAGTGGCATTAAACACCTTCAAACAAATAAACAAACAAACAAACAAACATACATTGAAATATTATGTTTCAAGAAGACTTATATATATGCCAATTTTTTTGGGATCGTAATATTCTAAGATGTCGTAATAAAAACCTGATCACAAACAATGCAGAATTCAACATGTTTAATACAAAATTACAAATACAGTAGTATTTTACTTTCTCAGTTTAATACAAAATTACAATTAAAGTAGTATTTTACTTTCTCAGTTTAATACAAAATTACAAATACAGTAGTATTTTACTTTCTCAGTTTAATACAAAATTACAATTACAGTAGTATTTTACTTTCTCAGTTTAATACAAAATTACAATTACAGTAGTATTTTACTTTCTCAGTTTAATACAACATTGCAAATACAGTAGTATTTTACTTTCTCAGTTTAATACAAAATTACAATTACAGTAGTATTTTACTTTCTCAGTTTAATACAAAATTACAATTACAGTAGTATTTTACTTTCTCAGTTTAATACAACATTACAAATACAGTAGTATTTTACTTTCTCAGTTTAATACAAAATTACAATTACAGTAGTATTTTACTTTCTCAATGCATCTGAAATCTGGGCTGATTAAAGGGGTGGCTTTGATGAGAGTGGTCTTATAAAGGGAGACAACTGTATCTGTCTATTTTATTTTAATTCTTATACAGGTGAAGACTCTGTAAGAGTTGTTCTAACAATTGATATGACAGTTACATTCAACCTGACCAATACAAATACAGAGAATTATAAAATGTTGTTCAACGAAACCAGTATTGCTGTAAGTTCATATATATTTAATTGTGGTGTAATGGTTAGTGGGCTCCCTTCATATGTGATAGATCACGTGTTCAAGACCTGGTCGTGTGGTGTAATGGTTAGTGTGCTCCCTTCATATGTGATAGATCATGTGTTCAAGACCTGGTCGTATGGTGTAATGGTTAGTGTGCTCCCTTCGTGTGTGATAGATCATGTGTTCAAGACCTGGTCATGTGGTGTAATGGTTAGTGTGCTCCCTTCGTGTGTGATAGATCATGTGTTCAAGACCTGGTCATGTGGTGTAATGGTTAGTGTGCTCCCTTCGAGTGTGATAGATCATGTGTTCAAGACCTGGTCGTGTGGTGTAATGGTTAGTGTGCTCCCTTCACATGTGATAGATCATGTGTTCAAGACCTGGTCATGTGGTGTAATGGTTAGTGTGCTCCCTTCGTGTGTGATAGATCATGTGTTCAAGACCTGGTCATGTGGTGTAATGGTTAGTGTGCTCCCTTCATATGTGATAGATCATGTGTTCAAGACCTGGTCGTGTAGTGTAATGGTTAGTGTGCCCCCTTCGTGTGTGATATATCATGTGTTCAAGACCTGGTCATGTGGTGTAATAGTTAGTGTGCTCCCTTCGTGTGTGATATATCATGTGTTCAAAACCTGGTCATGTAGTGTAATGGTTAGTGTGCTCTCTTCATATGTGATAGATCATGTGTTCAAGACCTGGTCATGTGGTGTAATGGTTAGTGTGCTCCCTTCGTGTGTGATATATCATGTTTTCAAAACCTGGTCATGTGGTGTAATGGTTAGTGTGCTCCCTTCATATGTGATAGATCATGTGTTCAAGACCTGGTCATGTGGTGTAATGGTTAGCATGCTCCCTTCGAGTGTGATAGATCATGTCTTCAAGACCTGGTCGTGTGGTGTAATGGTTATTGTGCTCCCTTCGAGTGTGATAGATCATGTGTTCAAGACCTGGTCGTGTGGTGTAATGGTTAGTATGCTCCCTTCGAGTGTGATAGATCATGGGTTCAAGACCTGGTCGTATGGTGTAATGTTTAGTGTGCTCCCTTCGTGTGTGATAGATCATGTGTTCAAGACCTGGTCGTGTGGTGTAATGGTTAGTGTGCTCCCTTCGTGTGTGATAGATCACGTGTTCAAGACCTGGTCGTATGGTGCAATGGTTAGTGTGCTCCCTTCGTGTGTGATAGATCATGTGTTCAAGACCTGGTCGTATGGTGTAATGGTTAGTGTGCTCCCTTCGTATGTGATAGATCATGTGTTCAATACCTGGTCATGTGGTGTAATGGTTAGTGTGCTCCCTTCGTGTGTGATAGATCATGGGTTCAAGACCTGGTTGTGTGGTGTAATGCTTAGTGTGCTCCCTTCGTGTGTGATAGATCATGGGTTCAAGACCTGGTTGTGTGGTGTAATGCTTAGTGTACTCCCTTCGTGTGTGATAGATCATGTGTTCAAGACCTGGTTGTGTGATGTAATGGTTAGTGTACTCCCTTCGTGTGTGATGGATCATGGGTTCAAGACCTGGACGTGTCGTGCAATGGTTAGTGTGCTCCCTTCGAGTGTGATAGATCATGTGTTCAAGACCTGGTCGTGTGTTGTAATGCTCAGTGTACTCCCTTCGTGTGTGATAGATCATGGGTTCAAGACCTGGTCGTGTCGTGTAATGGATAGTGTACTCCTTTCGTGTGTGATAGATCATGGGTTCAAGACCTGGTCGTATGGTGTAATGGTTAGTGTACTCCCTTCGTGTGTGATAGATCATGGGTTCAAGACTTGGTCGTATGGTGTAATGGTAAGTGTGCTCCCTTCGTGTGTGATAGATCATGTGTTCAAGACCTGGTCATGTGGTGTAATGGTTAGTGTGCTCCCTTCGTGTGTGATAGATCACGTGTTCAAGACCTGGTCATGTGGTGTAATGGTTAGTGTGCTCCCTTCGTGTGTGATAGATCACGTGTTCAAGACCTGGTCGTGTGGTGTAATGGTTAGTGTGCTCCCTTCGTGTGTGGTAGATCACGTGTTCAAGACCTGGTCGTATGGTGTAATGGTTAGTGTGCTCCCTTCGAGTGTGATAGATCATGTGTTCAAGACCTGGTCGTGTGGTGTAATGGTTAGTGTGCTCCCTTCGTGTGTGATAGATCATGTGTTCAAGACCTGGTCGTGTGGTGTAATGGTTAGTGTTCTCCCTTCTTGTGTGATAGATCTTGTGTTCAAGATCTGGTCGTATGGTGTAATGGTTAGTGTGCTCCTTTCGAGTGTGATAGATCATGGGTCAAGACCTGGTCATATGGTGTAATGGTTAGTGTGCTCCCTTCGAGTGTGATAGATCATGGGTTCACGACCTGGTCGTATGGTGTAATGGTTAGTGTGCTCCCTTCGAGTGTGATAGATCATGGGTTCAAGACCTGGTTGTTTGGTGTAATGGTTAGTGTACTCCCTTCGTGTGTGATAGATCACGTGTTCAAGACCTGATCGTGTGGAACCAAAGATAGTTAAATTGATACTTGCTGCTTCTCCACTAAGCACACAATATTAGTGAGAAAGGGGCTAGAAATCAGGATAATGTGCCCAAGTGTGGTGAAATGTCTACCTGTACACTGTTTTAGTGTCCAAGTGTGGTGAAATATCTACCTGTACACTGTTGTTTTAGTGTCCAAGTGTGGTGAAATGTCTACCTGTACACTGTTGTTTTAGTGTCTTAAGTGTGGTGAAATGTCTACCTGCACACTGTTGTTACAGAGAGATAGCACTGTAAAATAAAACAGCTAACAGTGTTGGTTTATTACAAATCAGATATCATTATCATTTCATCGAATGTAACTTATTCTTACGATGATATAGAGCTGAAGCTTATTTGGCTTCAAACAACAATCACTCACTCATTTTTCTGTTGAACAACTTACATATTATCTTTAACGTTTTGTTTGCTTGTAATTGTTAATTTTAAAAATAGAAAAGTGTTTGATACAAATAGATTTCAATAGAATCACTATAAATGATAAATACACAAAATAATATATAAAAATAAGATATTTTGTTTTGATACAGTCAATTTAAAATACAAGAACAAAGAAAATATAACATATATCCAAAGATAATCAGCCATTCATTGCCGCCTCAACATTAAGCCATTTTAGTAATTAATTTGCTCTGTCTGTTTTGGAGACATGTAAAAAGTGGAATTTTTATCTATTTCAATATAATATTTGAGGTATTGAAGACCTCCATGTAAATGTGTGATTTCTCCCTTACATCAGTATTATATTTTGACTTGTTAATCTTATTTTATTGTTTTTTATTGTAGCTTACAAACTATTATTCAAACCATGTATCTCTTAGATCAATCTTCATCAAAGTCGCTCTGTACAGTTTAAAGTAAGTTTATATTCATTCAATTTGGTCGTGATCGTATGCTAGTTGGATTGACAACTGCCTTAATGCAATCAGTCCCTATCTTCACCAACGTTGTGAGTTCGAACTCCACTCTTGGCGAGGTGTACTCGATGCAATAAAGTTTGTCAATCACTTGTGGCAAGTCGGTGGTTTTCTCCTGGTAATCCGGTTTCTGCCACTAATAAAAGTAACTGCCACAATATAGCTGAAATATTATAGAAAGTGGCATTAAACAACATAACCAAGCCAAACCATCAATCAATTTTCATTAGTATAATTGTTATTATGTTCAAAATATTCAGTCGGAGAGCAGACTCGATAATGGCGTCGTTTCAATTAATTTGTGACGTAAATTTTTTTCCGGAATCGGACACGTTTTAGAATACTTCGACCAAGTGTTGAAAATTCAATCGTTTTAATCGTTGCGAGCGTCAAATATAACCGAAGAAGCGAGAAAACATAGAAAATTGTTTCTTTCATATAAATTTGAAGCCCGGTGCTTGAACTTCTTGTAACAAAGGAGTAATGCAGAAATTAAAACGACACGGAAATGGCGGAAGTTGTTTGAAAAAACATGAAAAATTAAAAATTAAAATATTTGAAGAAAGGATGACGGAAAATCATATATATAGTTCCATAGATTTCTATATTAGTATTTCAAAGAAACATTTTCTGTAATTAAACATACAATAGAACTTTTTTCTGTCAGATGGATCGTGTCACATTTTGATTGGATTCAAGGGAGGTAACTAGAATCATCACATACTCCGTAATTTTTAAGCGTTCTATTTATAGAACGAGTGTAAGTAAATGCATGTTTTCTCAATAAAACAAATATTATTTTGTATTAAAAATGTTGAAATTAGTCAGAATAATTGTCTATTATATCTACTGTTCAGTATTAAGTAAGGAGCAATTATATTACTGTAAAAGTAATCCTGTTAAGCTGACTTTTCGGTCGAAATACATGTAAAGTTGTTCCATGAAGGTATAGCAAAACAAGAATCAACTATAATGGTTTAATAAATTTATCGAATGAACTTGGGAAAAAAACCAGTCATATTTTCATATGCAATGGTAAATCTTGGAATATTAAAAATTACTTTCAACTGTTTTTTTAACATATAAAGCTATTCAAACACGTTCACCGGTTTTATTGGTGGATTCACCATACAAATCATGTATAGCGCCCCCTAGCGACCCACCACGAGCATGTTGATGTCAATGTACTTGATACAAGTGATACTGTTTTCAATGTAAATGACCTTATAAAAGACAAATGAAAGAAAATGATGAAAGCACGACTGGAATAAGTCAACATTAACTGATGTCGAATGGTCACCATTTTTTTCACACATGTTCATGTGTTGCAAAAAGCATACAAGTTTTCTACTACAGTCATTATTTTCTGCATTAGCTGCAGTATGGAGTGTAAATTCACATGGGTCAAATGACACATTACCATAGCTGTCAAAGTTTGCTGTTGTTAAATTTAAATCATTTGTTTCAAATGCACAGCTTGTATCCATGGCTGAATCATATTTTCTCAATTTTCTTTTGCTTGATGTTGCTTCTGTATCGTGGGACATTTCGAGTGATTTTCTATATCGAGCCTCACGCATTTTACAAATACAGTCATCATCTTTGAATACATATGCATTTTTGACAAAAGTATAAAACAGTGGTTCATTTCGCCCCTGTGAGAGGTGCCAGTGGCGCTTGGTCACATCTTCTCGTTTACAGTTTATGAAAGGGCTTAGTGGTCTGATTTCATGCACCCCGCAGGGCTTTCAAAATTTTTCAAATGTACCAGTACTTCACATATTTACAGGCAGTACTTTTTCTTAAAAATTGAATATTTTTCATGAATATCTCATACAGTATGTGGCCAAAAGTATTGCCACATGTAAAAAAAACCCTATATAATCAACCAAAACCATACTTTTTCAAAAAAATATTGTGAAGTCATTTCTGGATAGATTTTAACACAATCTACACCAAAACATTCAGAATTGTCTATATTTTGACTGTTTATTTGCTCATTATGTTTATATGAGTGATTTTTATTTGTACATAATTTAAATATAACAAATAAAAATTGACTTTGATTTTCCTATATATTTCAACTAAAAATAAATCCTAAAAATTAACAATCCTGTTTAAATTACCTACAAGTAAAAACCACTCAGTCATATAAACACAATGAGCAAATAAACATGCTGTACAACATTCTTTGAAATTAGGAGGTATCAATTACCATTTTAAGTGGGTACCTGGTACTGTCCCTTACTAAAAGGACTGCACCCGTTGACAGTTTGACTTTGGTGGCATATTTCAGAAAAGGGGGTGCATATAACCAAGTTCGGGTTGTAGTTGTGAACCCACGCGATTGACAGAATGGCCCCCGGGGATAAATGCATCGAATTTCTAGACAATTTGCATTGTACATCAAAACAGTGTGTTTTACCTCACATGCCTACCGTTATTCCATTGTTTACATGTGTAAATATTGATTGTACGAGCAAAATGGGAGGAGCAAATTGTTCAACCTTGACTCTGTTTGGGTGACGTTGGAATATGGACTATTTTTCTTAAACTGTTACGAGTGATGTAAATTCCCTTTTACCCAATGAAGTGTAGATATTATTCTGTCCAAGGAACCAGTTTTTTAGTTTTTTTCATACACAGGAACTTTATTCTGTCAGATGCAAAAAGTGTAAACATACGCGACAAAAAAAAATACGATTTTCCGAGGTAAAGAAAAAAACCGTTATTTTTTCATTCATGGCAGACCGATTTTATACCAGACGGAAAATCATGACCATTAATGAATATAAATGTGATTTTTAATCATATTTCAATCATTTTAATTGGTTTAATAGAAGAAAAACGTAGTTTTCCAAGTACGTATAATTGTTTGGGTTTGTGAAGCGCCATCTAGCGGAAAATATTTACGATTATCTCCCTTGGATTTTTTAATATTCCACGAACCGGAAAATTAGAATTTTTACAAGTCTGCTCTTCAACTGATTTATTTTTATTATTACCAGAATAACAACGTAGATATTACAATTAGCGTGGACGACACGTTTCTGTAATAATCTTCAATAGATTGGTTCAATGTCAAAAGATTGGAAAGCCAAATAATTTAAAGTTTTGGGAACAATAAAACAGAAAGGCCTAAACAGGATAGCCAACATCGGCTAAGATCACCTATGACTGAAGGAGGAGAACATTAGTTTTATCAGCTAAGATCACCTATGACTGAAGGAGGAGAACATTAGTTTTATCAGCTAAGATCACCTATGACTGAAGGAGGAGAACATTAGTTTTATCAGCTAAGATCACCTATGACTGAAGGAGGAGAACATTAGTTTTATCAGCTAAGATCACCTATGACTGAAGGAGGAGAACATTAGTTTTATCAGCTAAGATCACCTATGACTGAAGGAGGAGAACATTAGTTTTATCAGCTAAGATCACCTATGACTGAAGGAGGAGAACATTAGTTTTATCAGCTAAGATCACCTATGACTGAAGGAGGAGAACATTAGTTTTATCAGCTAAGATCACCTATGACTGAAGGAGGAGAACATTAGTTGTATCGGCTAAGATCACCTATGACTGAAGGAGGAGAACATTAGTTTTATCAGCTAAGATCACCTATGACTGGAGGAGGAGAACATTAGTTTTATCAGCTAAGATCACCTATAACTGAAGGAGGAGAACATTAGTTTTATCAGCTAAGATCACCTATGACTGAAGGAGGAGAACATTAGTTTTATCAGCTAAGATCACCTATGACTGAAGGAGGAGAACATTAGTTTTATCAGCTAAGATCACTTATGACTGAAGGAGGAGAACATTAGTTTTATCAGCTAAGATCACCTATGACTGAAGGAGGAGAACATTAGTTTTATCAGCTAAGATCACCTATGACTGAAGGAGGAGAACATTAGTTTTATCAGCTAAGATCACCTATGACTGAAGGAGGAGAACATTAGTTTTATCAGCTAAGATAACCTATGACTGAAGGAGGAGAACATTAGTTTTATCAGCTAAGATCACCTATGACTGAAGGAGGAGAACATTAGTTTTATCAGCTAAGATCACGTATGACTGAAGGAGGAGAACATTAGTTTTATCAGCTAAGATCATCTATGACTGAAGGAGGAGAACATTAGTTTTATCAGCTAAGATCACCTATGACTGAAGGAGGAGAACATTAGTTTTATCAGCTAAGATCACCTATGACTGAAGGAGGAGAACATTAGTTTTATCAGCTAAGATCACCTATGACTGAAGGAGGAGAACATTAGTTTTATCAGCTAAGATCACCTATGACTGAAGGAGGAGAACATTAGTTTTATCAGCTAAGATCACCTATAACTGAAGGAGGAGAACATTAGTTTTATCAGCTAAGATCACCTATGACTGAAGGAGGAGAACATTAGTTTTATCAGCTAAGATCACCTATGACTGAAGGAGGAGAACATTAGTTTTATCAGCTAAGATCACCTATGACTGAAGGAGGAGAACATTAGTTGTATCGGCTAAGATCACCTATGACTGAAGGAGGAGAACATTAGTTTTATCAGCTAAGATCACCTATGACTGGAGGAGGAGAACATTAGTTTTATCAGCTAAGATCACCTATAACTGAAGGAGGAGAACATTAGTTTTATCAGCTAAGATCACCTATGACTGAAGGAGGAGAACATTAGTTTTATCAGCTAAGATCACCTATGACTGAAGGAGGAGAACATTAGTTTTATCAGCTAAGATCACTTATGACTGAAGGAGGAGAACATTAGTTTTATCAGCTAAGATCACCTATGACTGAAGGAGGAGAACATTAGTTTTATCAGCTAAGATCACCTATGACTGAAGGAGGAGAACATTAGTTTTATCAGCTAAGATCACCTATGACTGAAGGAGGAGAACATTAGTTTTATCAGCTAAGATAACCTATGACTGAAGGAGGAGAACATTAGTTTTATCAGCTAAGATCACCTATGACTGAAGGAGGAGAACATTAGTTTTATCAGCTAAGATCACGTATGACTGAAGGAGGAGAACATTAGTTTTATCAGCTAAGATCATCTATGACTGAAGGAGGAGAACATTAGTTTTATCAGCTAAGATCACCTATGACTGAAGGAGGAGAACATTAGTTTTATCAGCTAAGATCACCTATGACTGAAGGAGGAGAACATTAGTTTTATCAGCTAAGATCACCTATGACAGAAGGAGGAGAACATTAGTTTTATCAGCTAAGATCACCTATGACTGAAGGAGGAGAACATTAGTTTTATCAGCTAAGATCACCTATGACTGAAGGAGGAGAACATTAGTTTTATCAGCAAAGATCACCTATGACTGAAGGAGGAGAACATTAGTTTTATCAGCTAAGATCACCTATGACTGAAGGAGGAGAACATTAGTTTTATCAGCTAAGATCACCTATGACTGAAGGAGGAGAACATTAGTTTTATCAGCTAAGATCGCCTATGACTGAAGGAGGAGAACATTAGTTTTATCAGCTAAGATCACCTATGACTGAAGGAGGAGAACATTAGTTTTATCAGCTAAGATCACCTATGACTGAAGGAGGAGAACATTAGTTTTATCAGCTAAGATCACCTATGACTCAAGGAGGAGAGCATTAGTTTTATCAGCTAAGATTACCTATGACTGAAGGAGGAGAACATTAGTTTTATCAGCTAAGATCACCTATGACTGAAGGAGGAGAACATTAGTTTTATCAGCTAAGATCACCTATGACTGAAGGAGGAGAACATTAGTTTTATCAGCTAAGATCATCTATGACAGAAGGAGGAGAACATTAGTTTTATCAGCTAAGATCACCTATGACTGAAGGAGGAGAACATTAGTTTTATCAGCTAAGATCACCTATGACAGAAGGAGGAGAACATTAGTTTTATCAGCTAAGATCACCTATGACTGAAGGAGGAGAACATTAGTTTTATCAGCTAAGATCACCTATGACAGAAGGAGGAGAACATTAGTTTTATCAGCTAAGATCACCTATGACTGAAGGAGGACAACATTAGTTTTATCAGCTAAGATCACCTATGACTGAAGGAGGAGAACATTAGTTTTATCAGCTAAGATCACCTATGACTGAAGGAGGAGAACATTAGTTTTATCAGCTAAGATCACCTATGACAGAAGGAGGATAAAATTAGTTTTATCAGCTAAGATCACCTATGACTGAAGGAGGAGAACATTAGTTTTATCAGCTAAGAACACCTATGACAGAAGGAGGAGAACATTAGTTTTATCAGCTGAGATCACCTATGACTGAAGGAGGAGAACATTAGTTTTATCAGCTAAGATCACCTATGACAGAAGGAGGAGCACATTAGTTTTATCAGCTAAGATCACCTATGACAGAGGGAGGAGAACATTAGTTTTATCAGCTAAGATCACCTATGACAGAAGGAGGAGAACATTAGTTTTATCAGCTAAGATCACCTATCACAGAAGGAGGAGAACATTAGTTTTATCAGCTAAGATCACCTATGACAGAAGGAGGAGAACATTAGTTTTAATAAAAATTACATTATTGAGGAACTGTACATTTCAATAATAAATACATTTATCACATATTTTGTTGCAATATGTTCGTTTTTGCATGTCCAATAATAGCTAAGAGTCAGTGTTGGTTATTTTCCCTCAGGGCAAATACCTGGTAAATATCAGTATTTGCCCTCAAATATCCGTATTTACCCTCATATATCCGTATTTGCCCCCAAATTCAACTTACGGTATCTGTGCAGTGGTCTCAAAGATTATATGTCAAAGTACAAGGAATGATGATGCATAAAGATATATATATGCATAAAATCGTATTTCAATGAAATTAACACATTTCAACATATTGGAATTAAGAAATAATTCTTGGATGCCGGGCTTTATGCTTATTTTAACATGAGTAGGCATTATATTTATCATTATTTTACACTGAGCGATAGCGAGGTGTAAAATCTTGACAAATATAATGCCTACCCATGTTATTTTCTCTATACTTATTTCAACATGGATAGGCATTATATTTGTCAATATTTTACCCTTACATATCAGTGACTCAGAATGGTAGTTACACTTTATATGTTGAAACTTTAAACATCACAGGCATTTAATTCATTACAGACTGAATTAAATTAAAGTTAACTGTGAACATCAATTTCTCTTCAAATTTATCTTCTTTTTTTTGTTTTCCTTTCTGCAAAAAATGTTTTTTGTTGACAAATTCAGAATTAACACATATGTACATACATGTATCCTTTTTTTAGCTCACCTACCATCACTTTTCGTCTGTCGTCCGTCGTCTGTCATCCGTCCGTCAACATTTCACATTTTAATCTTCTCCTCAAAAACCACTGGGCCAATTGCAACCAAACTTTGATGGAATGGTCCTTGGATGGCCCCCTTCCAAAAGCGTGTCCAGTGATCCCGACTTCCAACCAAGATGGCAGCCAAGCTAAAGATATAAAAAGGAGGGATGAAATTTTAATTGTCCATTGCTGCTTTAGTATAAGTCAAAATGAGCTCAAATTTTAACTGCAGGTACATGACAAGGAGTAGTTTAACATATATTATGTTTTTTCTGTGAAATTTTTCTGTCAGCCGATTTATACCAATTATGCAAACTAGGCATATTTTGATAAAAGATCACATTTAAATCTTCTCTGAAACCGCTGAACCAAATTAAAGCAAATTTTGCTGGGATGGTCCTTGGGTGGTCCCCTTTCAAAATTGTGTCCGACAGCCCCGCCCTCCATTCAAGATGGCTGCTGTTACTAAAAATAGACATTTCTTCAATTGTCCATTGCTGCATTAGTATAAGTCAAAATGAGCTCACATTTTAACTGCAGCCACATGGCAATGAGTAGTTTAACATATATTCTGGGTTTTTCTGTGAGATTTTTTCAGCCAGTTTATTCCGTTTAGGAATATTATGAGATAAAAATCACATCTAAATCTTTTGCTCAGATATTTGAGTTGAAATGATCTTTGGGTGGCCCACTTTCAAAATTATGTGTAACACCCCCATTTTCGATTAACTTTAGATGTCAAATTGAAAACCAGGTGAGCGATTACAGGCTCCTGGGAGCCTCTAGTTATGTAAATATATCTTGTTTGATGATGAATGTTTTTTCAGAAGCGTTTCTTATATTGTGAGTGTCTTGTTTATAAGTGTACACAACTATTTTGTGTTTCAATGGTTTATTAATTTATTTAACCTGGAATATGTCATTATTATGAATTATGATAGTTTTGATTAATTAATTATGCTATTAAAATATAATGCTGTAAAATGTATGAACCTGATGGTTACTGTGTTACCCATTTCTAAGTTTGGTATTGTTTCTAGTTATGTTATAAAATATGCCCTACTGATAGCTGGTATTGAGTCTAATCCAGGTCCACAATTGAATAATAAAAAAAATATAAAAATAATACACAATAATGTATGTAGTTTACTACCTAAATTAGACCTGATTGAACATGAATTTCAAGAGTATGATGTTATTTGTATATCTGAATCACGTCTTGATAAATCTATTGATAGTGATAAAATAAAATTAAAGAGTTTCCAAAATCCAGATAGACTAGATAGAAATAGTCACGGTGGAGGTGTGGCTATATATGTGAAAAATAGTTTATATTACAAAGTATGTACTGTTTTATCAATTAATAACTTAGAAATACTTTGGGTCAAAATCTGAAATAGTAATAATGACAAATTGTTAGTTGGTGTTATATATAAGCCTCCAAATTCTAATTTACATATATGGGAGTTATTCTGTGAGTCTTTAGATAAAGCTCTTGATTCTGATTTACCACTTTTTTTAGTTGGTGACTATAATTATGACATGTTGTCAAACTCCAGTAACTATTTTAAAAAGATATTAAATCATTTAAATTTGGAAAATGTAGTATTTGAAGCTACAAACTTTACTACTTACACAGGAACTTGTATTGATCTAAATAATAAAATTAGAAACAAGATCAGACAACGTAACAGAATTCATTATAAAGCTAAAACTACAAAAAACCCTGATCATTGGAAATTTTTTTGAAAAATCAGGAATGAAGTTATTGATTTAGTGAGAAAAGCAAAGGACGAATATAAAGATAAACTTACCTCTGAACTTTTAAACAAGGATATTCCTCCTGGGAAATGGTGGAGAATTGCTAAATCCATATCAAATTTTACTAAAGCCAGAGACCCACCCCCATTTTTGGAACATGATGGCCAAATTTTTATTCACCCTTCTGATAAAGCTGAAATTCTAAATACTCATTTTTAGCTCGACTTTTCAAAGAAAAAAGGTCGAGCTATTGTCGTCACTCCGGCGTCAGCGTCTGGGTCGGTTAAGTTTTTGGTTAAGTTTTAGGTTAAGTTTTCGGTTAAGTTTTTTGTCAAGAGTCCATTTCTC
This sequence comes from Bathymodiolus septemdierum, assembly GCA_963383655.1. Taxonomy (NCBI): domain Eukaryota; kingdom Metazoa; phylum Mollusca; class Bivalvia; order Mytilida; family Modiolidae; genus Bathymodiolus; species Bathymodiolus septemdierum. Next base: position 2,068,217 of record OY726529.1, on the reverse strand, counting down.
AAAACCTATCAAAGGTATCCATTTGAAACTTGGAATACTTGTTCACTATTAAAAGAGGAACCAATTACAACAAGGCAGATGACCCTGTGATTTGTATATTCATAGTTATCTTTCCTTGTTTCGACATAGTACATAGAAATTGGGATATTTTTTTTAGCATAATTAAAATTTCTCAATAACTATCAAAGCTATTAACTTGAAACTCAATACACTTGTAGAAAGTGTTGACCCCAATCTGTTGACAATAGAAGACAATTCCATCCATCATTTTATTTGAGTTATTCCCCCTTTTTGACTTAGAATTTCTTCAAAAAATGCAATTTCTCAATAATTATGATAGGCAGTGAAATGAAACTCGACACTATCAAATGGCTTTGTAAATTGCTTGCAGTTTAATATCAGATACGAAAAAGTCGAGTGCTCTTGTTCTAATATAGCTAACAATGATAATGAACCAGTTATTTCTGATAATGTTGCACCTCTGTCATGTCCTTTGAATGAATTTATTATAACAGAACAGGAAATTTTAGACCAGTTTAACATTTTAAGTGTAAATAAACCAGCTGGCCCTGATGGTGTCAGTCCTAGATTACTAAAAGATATTGCTTATTCAATTTCTAAGCCACTAACAAAATTTGTCAACATGTCTCTCTCAATTAAACAGATTCCTATCTTATGTAAGATAGCTCATGCAAGTCCAATTTTTAATGGTAAAGGTAATCCACATTCATCCCAAAACTATCACCCTATATCAGTAACCAGCATAGTATGTAAAATTATGGAAAAAATTCTATTTAAACATTTATTTAATCATATGAAAACAAATAATATCTTGTCAAAGTGTCAATCTGGCTCTCAACCAAATGACTCAACTGTTAATCAACTGATTGAAATATATCATAATAGTATTAGTAATATGGATAAGGTGAGGGATGTAAGATTTGTTTTTTATGATGTTTCCAAGGCCTTTGACAAAGTTTGGCATAAAGGCCTTCTTTTCAAGCTTAAGCTGACTGGAGTTAACGAACAACTAATATCATGGATTGAAAGTTACCTCTCAGATCGTCAACAAAAAGTTGTCTCAGAAGGTTTCTCTTCAACTCTTAAGGGTATTAATGTGTGTGTTCCCCAAGGTTCTGTTTTGGGTTCTTTCCTTTTCCTTGTTTATATTAATGATATTGTGAATGATATAAATAATGACATCCGGCTTTTTGCAGATGATACTTTCCTATTTGTAGTAATAGAAAATGATCATGCTGCAGCAGCAACTTCTCTGACGGATGACTTGAATGTTATTTCCAACTGGGCTAAGAAATGGGCAGTTCAATTTAATCCTCAAAAACAAAACATATTGTATTTAGTAGAAGGGACAGGGTCTAAGCACCCACCTGTATATTTTGGACTAAATGGAGATGAAATTGATGAAATAGATAATTACTGTTATCTTGGAATAACATTTCAATCATCAGCTACATGGAAAAAACATAGATGATATTTATAAAAAAGCATGCTCTCGTTTATTTTTACTTAGACAAGTTAAACATTTATTAGATAGATATTCCCTTATACATATATATTTTGCATTTATTAGACCTGTTTTAGAATATGGTGATGTAGTATGGGGTAACTGCACTAAAAAGGAATCTGATTTATTGGAAAGTGTACAAATAGAAGCTGGTCGAATTAAAACCGGTCTTCGATGTAATTCCTCTAGACAAAAACTATGCCATGAATTGGGGTGGGAAACACTAGAAAATAGACGGAATAATCACAAACTAATATTATTTTATAAAATACTAAATGGGTTAACACCTGCATACCTTGATGAGTTGGTTCAACCATATCTACCTAGACAATCGGGATATAAATTAAGAAATGAAAATAATACATTCCATCCACCATTTTCCAGAAGAAGTTCTTTTTATGATAGTTGTATCCCTTTCACTATAAGACTATGGAATACTTTGCCCATAACTATTACTGAATCTCCAAGTTTAAATATCTTTAAAAATAGATTCTATGAAACTAGGGACATCAATGCACATTATAATTTTGGAATAAAGAAGTTTAACATAATTCATTGTCAATTAAGAAATGAGGCTAGTAAATTGAAGGCACATTTATTTAATGATTTTTTATCTGATAATACTAACTGTCCAAACTGTAGTGGTCCATTAGAAGATAACAACCATTTTTATCTAACTAATTTTTGTTTAACTGTCCTAAATTTAATAACTTAAGATTGATCTTATTATTACATGGAAATAGATCATTTTCATATGATCTAAATACAGAAATATTTCAAGCTGTACACAAGTTCATAATTCGCACTCATCGTTTCATTTAAGATGCTTCTTTTTTCAATTGCACTCCTCCCATTATACCTTTATTTTGCTTTATTTTATTTTTCTTATATTATTGATATAATTGTTATATACTTTTTTACTGAATGTATGCCTTGTACATGTAAAAGGAGAGAGCGTGTATAGGCATAGCCTGTTGCTCAATCCTATTCATTTAGTTGTGAATAAAATATGCTTAAAACTAAAACTCTCTTAAGGATTTATTTTCGCAATTTGTCAGTTCAAAGATCTTTTTTGCAATATAAAAGTCAGTGCTTGGAAAAAGTCAATGTAAAATATGTGATAAAAAGATTATGACATGGAATTTTCCATATCGTCCCTGGTATCAACCCTCGACCCATATCAGCCCTCCAGCTTCGCTGTCGGGCTTGATATAGGAGTATCAGGCTAATACCAGGGCCGATATGGAAAATGTCATGCAATAATCTCTTAATATTAAACCATGTCAGTGCCTAAACTACTGGGTGAATGATACCTTCGAGGATTAATAGTCCACCAGTAGAGATATTGACTCAGTGATAGTAATAAAAACGTAGATATCAAATGTCGAATTAAATAGGAAAAAAAGCTATGCAAATAACAACCTCCTCCTGGTATACATGGACTCTTGTTTCAGTGATCTAGCAGTATAAAAATCTGACGAAGTGTGTTCATCTTGTTCAAAGTGGTTCGACATCATCATCATTTCATCAAAATGTAACTTGTTTTCCCCGTAATATTGCTAAAACATTACTCTCTTGGTGTTGGACAACAATCTCTTAATCACAAGACCATATATGGACTTGATACAGGGGCCATCGTGGCCGTGATCGTATGGTAATAGGATTTACAATTAACTGTGCAATCAGTACCTATCACCACTAATGTTGTGAGTTCGAACCCCGTTCATGGCAAGATGTGCTCGATACAACATTATGTGATGAAATTTGTCAGTGACTTGCGACAGGTCGATGGTTTTCTCTGTGTACTCCGATTTCCTCCACCAATAAAACTGACCACCACAGCATAACTGAAATATTGTTGAAAGTGGCATTAAACACCATAAGCCAAACCAAACTGATGGCCTTGATACAATCAGGAGAGGCAACAGTAATCAGATAATTTTCTCTTGTCTGTACTTTTTATCATTCTCATTTCAGGGCTGGAAGTGTGATTGCTGACCATGCTGTTGTGTCTAACCAGACTAATTCTCACCCTAATGTTATAGCAGCTGTTGATAACTTAGTAAATGGTGGCAGTACAGTCACAATTCTAGGAGTTTCTGCAGGGGCTACATCTGCCTCTATAACAAGTGGCACAAATATAAGTAAGTTGGTGACTGTATTTGTAACTTGTTGGACACACTCCTTTTCTACAACTGCTGTTTGATACCTTACGATTGGTCAATTGAGATATGGCCTCTGATCATGACCCCTACTGAATATTTGTTGATGCAATTTGGGTATGGTAAAATAATTTTTATTTTCCAACAACATAGATTTTATCCAAATCACCTGTTTCTCAATTACCTAAGCAACCCAAGAAACTTAACTTATGGTTCCTTGTTAGTTACAAAGCTCATTTGTCCAGGTGGTGGGGGAGAAGCAAATGAGGCACAAAATACTCCCTTTTCTACAACTTGACTTGCAACCTACAATGATTTATTAGTTTATGCATGTAGTTTCAATGTTATTTAAATAAATCTATAATCTTTATACCGGTATTCATATAGGGCCATCGTGGTCATGATCGTATGGTAGTTGGATTTACAACTACCTATGCAATCAGTGCCTATCACCACTGGTGTTGTGAGTTCGAATCTCGATCAGGGCGAAGTGTACAACATTATGTGATAAAGTTTGTCAGTGACTTGCGACAAATCGGTGGTTTTCTCCTGGTCCTCCGGTTTCCTCCACCAATAAAACTGACCCGCCACGATATAACTGAAATATTATTGAAAGTAGTATTTAACATCATCAAACAAACAATTTAGCCTAAAGCATTATTGGTTAAAATAAAAAAAATTCAAATTCAACAAATTATAACAAAAAAAATTATGTGATTCTAACAAGTAATCCAGTACTTCTACATATTTATTTTGTGTTATTTCAGTAGATGACTCTACTTGTCTCTAGTTGACTAGTTGTCTCTAGTTGACTCTACTTGTCCCTAGTTGACTCTACTTGTAACTAGTTGACTCTACTTGTAACTAGTTGACTCTACTTGTCTCTCTTGTCTCTAGTTGACTGTAGTTGTCACTAGTTGACTCTACTTGTCTCTCTTTAGTAGCCATGATTCTAACAAGTATAGTATAAATGTTGTTTATTTTGTAGCTAATGTTGACCAATCAACTACAGCATGTAGCTCATTTAATCAAGTATTCGACTGTCCAACAAATCAAGGATGTGCTATAAATAGTGTAAATGGTGTCCCATATTGTGCGTAAGTAATTATTTAAATTTATGCAGATATTTTAAAGGGGCTCGGTCAAGATTCCTAGATGTCTGACAAATTCCTCAATAGACCATTTACACATTTCTGTCTCGATTCTAACGTAGCTTTTTTTTTTCCGGGTTTTTGTAGGAGTTTCTTCCCTTTAATGTGGACAAAGGTCCATTTCTTGTAAAGTTCAATGAAAATAACAAATATTTTTCCAATATTCTGTAGAAAATTTAAATGTTGTAACAACTTGTGAATTTTTTATTTGATATGAAATGACCCTCTGATTTTCTACAATGTCCGAATATCTATGCATGTTATGAAATTTTTACATTTATATAATCAAAATCTTTGTCGTATCCATTGCTCTTGCTTGGAAAGGGAACCATTTCTTCCACCATAATGAAAATAACTCATTAAAATGTCAAATAAAACTTAATTTTAGAATCAAATCTGAAATGTGTAAATAGTCTATTAGGTTGTAAGATTTCTGGTAAATTACTAAATCAGAGTTAAGAGATTTCTGGTAAATGATTAAATCAGAAATATGAGATTTCTGATAAATTACTAAATCAGAGTTATGAGATATCTGGTAAATTACTAAATCAGAGTTGTGAGATTTCTGGTAAATTACTAAATCAGAATTATGAGATTTCTGGTAAATTACTAAATCAGAGTTGTAACATTTCTGGTAAATTACTAAATCAGAATTAAGAGATTTCTGGTAAATTACTAAGTCAGAGTTGTGAGATTTCTTGTAAATTACTAAATCAGAGTTATCAGATTTCTGGTAAATTACTAAATCAGAGTTGTAACATTTCTGGTAAATTACTAATTCAGAATTAAGAGATTTCTGGTAAATTATTAAATCAGAATTATGAGATTTCTGGTTAATTACTAAATCAGAATTAAGAGATTTCTGGTGAATTATTAAATCAGAATTATGAGATTTCTGGTAAATTACTAAATCAGAATTATGAGATTTCTGATCAATTACTAAATCAGAGTTATGAGATTTCTGGAGAACTACTCAATCAGCACAACAAGATATCTGGCTTTGAGAATCATTGCTGAAAAATCTTTAATATCATAACTTCTACATTTTAGCAGAAATTAGCAAATTATAAAAATCTTATTGAGCATTTTTAATCAAGACAGTTCTTTTTTACATTTTATTTGAACAATTATGCAGAATAATCATATATCAATATCTATCAATATCTGAAACAACACAACCAAATTGGACCAAACTTGGTAAAGATGGCATTTGTTAGGTTCTTGTTTAATGTACTATTTGACAGCCTACACCAGTCTTTCAACAAGGATGTAATAAATAAAATTAGAATCCATCAGGAACCTATATGAATACCAAATCATCTATCATCTACATGTATTATATTTTCTTATTTGTTTTTATTTCAGGCCATTGCAAAGTACTGGTACGTATTATGTTAATTGTGATTCTTTCAAAAAATTGGTTTAGGTTTTTGATGTTTAATGCAACTTTCAACAATATTTCAGTTATCTTACAGGCAGAACAATAGGGAAAGAATTTATTTTAATTATTTTCATCACCTTTTTTTCTCTTATTTCAACATTATTAGAAATACATGTAAAAAAAAGAACATTAAGAAACTTAAGAAGATAATTAAAATACAGAGGTTTACATGTAGAGAATAAGGAGAATCGACCATTTACACATTTCCTACATTGATTTTAAAATTATGCATTTTACTGGAGTTAATTCCCTTTAATGTGGACAAAGGGCACCCTTTCATACACAGTTCAATGAAAATAACATATATTTCCCCCTATATTCTGTTGTAGCAACTTGTGGATTTTCTGTTTGCTATGAAATTATCCTTTCATTTTTTACAAGGTTCAATATTTACAAATTACAAGAAAATTATATTCAAATTTGTTGTCCATTTCTTTACTCATGCTAGATCGGATACCATTTTGCCGGTTGTAAGGGAAGTAACTGGGTATAAAAATGTAAGGGAAGTAACTGTGTATAGAAATGTAAGGGAAGTAACTGGGTATAAAAACATATAACTTAAGAATCAAATCAGCAATGGGAAAAATATCTGTTCTGTTTAAATATCATATATTTTTTAACATCATGTCAAGATAATCTCATATTTTGAACTGAAGTAAAATGTCCTGATATTTATATTTCATCTTTAACTCATCAAATCCAAAGGATGCCACGATATAGCTGAAATACTGATAAAGTTGACGTTAAACACCAATCAATCAGTCAAGTGAATGTTTCATCAATCATATTTTTTATATATTTTAAATCATGTCTACAGTATACAGGAATACAGTGGAACTTATGCAATCCGACACCTGAGTTTTCCGACATCCTGTGACATCCGACAAAAATTTATGGTCCCAAAGTATTTCCGTTACCTAAAATGAAACCTGAGTATTCCGACATCCTCTACAATCCGACACATTTCCTTGGTCCCTTGGTATGTCGGATAATACAGGTTCCACTATATGATATCCATTAGATCACAAACTATATTTCACACTCTTTTCTATAAATAGTAGTTTAACTTAGTTTAAACATATTTATTTGTCATAAAGGGATCGGACACAAATTATACAATTTAGTTTGCCGTCTCTGTTATTTACATGATATACATACATTGACATATACTGAAATGAAATACATTTAACATTACAACAGTTGGTGACAGAAATAAAACAGACATGTAAACTTCAGTGAAATAAGTACACATTTCGAGTACATCTTTTCATGATAGGAAGTATGAGAGAGGATATTAAGATTAGTTGTGTTTGACTGATTAATTTTCTTTAAGTAGCTTTCGCTTTCAAAAAAATAAAAATAAATTGAATGAGATAAAAGAACAAAATAAAGAGAGGAGAAAAAAGAAACATGTTTGCAATCCTGGTATAGTAATTTTAAAATTTAGGCAATGAAGCACCCCGTTTCTTTGATAAATAATTGAACTTGCTGGAAAACAGAGCTGTTAGTTTCATGACTTTCGCCTTCATCGCCATTAAGTAATACATTTAATACAAAAGGTATATTTATTAATTCTATATTATTTTTCAACTTATTTCGTGCAGTAACATATTTTGTGCAGTATAAAATATAATGTTCAGCAGTTTCAGGACCAGCTCCACATGCATAAATTGGATTTTCTATAAGATTACTTCTGAAAAGATCTGATCTTAAAGAACTACATTTTTGGCGTAATCTAGCATGAAGTATATTCAGTTTTCTATTGCCGGTGAAGTGATGTGTTGGAGGCCGGGGGAATTGAATGTATTTTAGTTTTAATTTCATTTTAAAAATATGTACAGACGGGGAAATGCGTATAATTATGCTTAGATCATTCCAAAGTTTGAGGGTTGCCGGGAAAAAATATTTCTGGTAAAGAGTAAGACGTGATAGAGGTGTGGTATAATGTTGACTAGGTAAAGAGTAAGACGTGATAGAGGTGTGGTATAATTTTGACTAGGTAAAGAGTAAGACATGATAGAGGTGTGGTATAATTTTGACTAGGTAAAGAGTAAGACGTGATAGAGGTGTGGTATAATTTTGACTAGGTAAAGAGTAAGACATGATAGAGGTGTGGTATAATTTTGACTAGGTAAAGAGTAAGACGTGATAGAGGTGTGGTATAATTTTGACTAGGTAAAGAGTAAGACATGATAGAGGTGTGGTATAATTTTGACTAGGTAAAGAGTAAGACATGATAGAGGTGTGGTATAATGTTGACTAGGTAAAGAGTAAGACATGATAGAGGTGTGGTATAATTTTGACTAGGTAAAGAGTAAGACGTGATAGAGGTGTGGTATAATTTTGACTAGGTAAAGAGTAAGACGTGATAGAGGTGTGGTATAATTTTGACTAGTTAAGAGTAAGACATGATAGAGGTGTGGTATAATTTTGACTAGGTAAAGAGTAAGACGTGATAGAGGTGTGGTATAATTTTGACTAGGTAAAGAGTAAGACATGATAGAGGTGGGGTATAATTTTGACTAGGTAAAGAATAAGACATGATAGAGGTGTGGTATAATGTTGACTAGGTAAAGAGTAAGATGTGATAGAGGTGTGGTATAATTTTGACTAGGTAAAGAGTAAGACGTGATAGAGGTGTGGTATAATTTTGACTAGGTAAAGAGTAAGAAATGATAGAGGTGTGGTATAATGTTGACTAAGTAAAGAGTAAGACATGATAGAGGTGTGGTATAATTTTGATTAGGTAAAGAGTAAGACGTGATAGAGGTGTGGTATAATTTTGACTAGGTAAAGAGTAAGACGTGATAGAGGTGTGGTATAATTTTTACTAGGTAAAGAGTAAGAAATGATAGAGGTGTGGTATAAATTTGACTAAGTAAAGAGTAAGACATGATAGCGGTGTGGTATAATGTTGACTAGGTAAAGAGTAAGAAATGATAGAGGTGTGGTATAATTTTGACTAGGTAAAGAGTAAGACATGATAGAGGTGTGGTATAATGTTGACTAAGTAAAGAGTAAGACATGATAGAGGTGTGGTATAATTTTGACTAGGTAAAGAGTAAGATATGATAGAGGTGTGGTATAATGTTGACTAGGTAAAGAGTAAGACATGATAGAGGTGTGGTATAATGTTGACTAGGTAAAGAGTAAGACGTGATAGAGGTGTGGTATAATGTTGACTAGGTAAAGAGTAAGACGTGATAGAGGTGTGGTATAATGTTGACTAGGTAAAGAGTAAGATATGATAGAGGTGTGGTATAATTTTGACTAGGTAAAGAGTAAGATATGATAGAGGTGTGGTATAATGTTGACTAGGTAAAGAGTAAGACATGATAGAGGTGTGGTATAATGTTGACTAGGTAAAGAGTAAGACGTGATAGAGGTGTGGTATAATGTTGACTAGGTAAAGAGTAAGACGTGATAGAGGTGTGGTATAATGTTGACTAGGTAAAGAGTAAGACATGATAGAGGTGTGGTATAATGTTGACTAGGTAAAGAGTAAGACATGATAGAGGTATGGTATAATTTTGACGACTTCACAAGTTATAGTTAATCGATTCAGAGACAAGTGGTGGCATCAGATCAGTCAAATATTCAGGACACTGGCCTTTGATTATTTTGTAAAATAGAACAAGTTTTCGCTGTATAAGGAGTAATACCACTAAATAATCCCCCATAGCATTCTACGTTAAATAAAATCTTTTAGGGGTTTTATACAGGTTTCACCTGAAGCTTAATATAAGTGTCAATAATATCTCATGGAAGGGGTACCTAATTAGAAACTTACCTCTGAAAATCAGCATACATTTAATGGCATATAAAAAAAATCGTCAGCTTGAAGATGTCAACCCTTAAAAATCCTACTTTCATTTTTGATTGAACACAAATCCAGGTTGTTATTTTCCAATGCAAGCATTTTTTTTATTTAAAACCACAAGGTCATCAAATATGGGTTTAAAATGATCATTAACTCTTTAAGTTTCTGCTGACATTCAGTATTTTGCAGTATCTACTAGGGTTTATTTTTTATCTAACCGTGTAGAGATTCATTTTGTATTTTACCCATAATTCCACCTTATATCAGAATGCTGTCTTCTGATTGGTTGATAAAAGGGGTATTTTTTTTACCAATTCTTCGTTTTTTCAGCTTTTCCACCATTGCCGGGATATTTGCCTAAAAATATCCCGGTACTATAGGAAAATATCCCGCTGGAGACAAAATCCCTTCTTTAAATAGTTTATGACGTCACAGATGTTATTCGAATTACTCGGGTTTCTTATTTCAACTACGCTAAAGTAAAGAAAATGACGACAGTGTCAGCCGCTATGTTTGAAATCGTTGAAATGTATATATTTCAAATTCATTTGCATTATTTTTTTTTAGCGTGTTGTATGTTAAAGCAAAACCGTGATTTATTTTATTTTTGAATTTGTTCCAGAATTTATACACTGGTCACTTCTTTGAAAAGATTTTTCTTGTTTTCGTAGATTGAGAAAATCAAATGATCGAGGTGGTCTGAAGTTCTGAACCTGCTTGCATGCCACTGTTTTACTTGCTGTTAAATATTCGGCGGAATTAAACAAATATATCCTGTTAGTGAGGGTTAGGGGCTCGGGATATTTGCTTCTCCTCTCAACCGGTATTTTTCGCAAATAACCCTCACTAACAGGATATATTTGTATATAATACATTATCATACTTCCTTTTGACTGGTTCCCAGATTTAGTTGTATTACACCATATGCACATATACAATCAAACCTGCCCATGCAGTCACCTCTATTAAGTAGTCACCTGTATTTAAAGGTCACATTTGTTTTGCCCTGTCATAGAACATTTCAAATGAATTTAACCTCTTTTAAGAGGTCACCTGTCTTATAAGGCCACTTTTTTTTTGTCCCAAATGTGACCTCTTAATACAGGTTGGACTGTATATCTTATTATTTATTTACCTATATGTATGTAATGTGTAGTATCTATATTATTTATCAAACTTGATTTACATACAATCGGATCCTATTGTACTGAGAGTTCTATGGTCCTGTGTATTCATGTGCTATTTCAAACAATTTTTGCCACCATTTTTAAAATGTAATTACCATGGTATCATAGGACCCTGAAATACATATTCTTTGTCAATTTACTGTATCCTTGTACTGTGAAATACTTTTTTGTTCGCAAGGAACCAGTTTAAGTGGTTTTTTGGGCTCACTTTAATCCAATATGAATTGTGGGAAAAATTACCTTTGAAAACGACAGTCATTAGAAGTATGCTACTCTTAATATATTCATATTATTACCAATATTTATTTTTAATTTCAGTGGCAGTTCCAACTACAACATATTCCCCTGCACAAGGTATGAATATTTATCTCTTGAATTCAGCACAAACATTAATGTGATAGAGCTTTAATGATTTTTTACATTTAAATATGGGGCCGTTGTGGCCGTGATCGTATGGTAGTTGGATTTACAACTACCTATGCAATCAGTGCCTATCACCACTGATATTTTGAGTTCGAATCTCGATCAGGGCAAAGTGTACAACATTATGTGATAAAGTTTGTCAGTGACTTGCTACCGGTCATTGGTTTTCTCCGGGTCCTCAGCTGTTTCCTCCACCAATAAAACTGACCGCTACGATATAACTGAAATATTGTTTAAAGTGGCATTAAACACCTTCAAACAAATAAACAAACAAACAAACAAACATACATTTAAATATTATGTTTCAAGAAGAGTTGATTTATATATGCCAAATTTTTTTGGATCGTAATATTCTGAGATGTCATAATAAAAACCTGATCACTAACAATGCAAAATTCAACATGTTTAATACAAAATTGCAAATACAGTAGTATTTTACTTTCTCAATGCATCTGAAATCTGGACGAGAAACATTACTGTAAAGTTTCTTGAAGCTTGGAATAAATTTAAAAATTTTTGCACCTTTGTTGCTATAGCAATATCTGCCATTTTGAATTTTATCAACACGCCAAAAGCTTCCACACACTACGGTGGATATTCCTACAAAGTTTCATGAAGTTTGATGAAAGGAATCCAACAATTTTTTAAATCCCCCTTTTTTGTTTCCATGTGAACTGCAGCAAAGTTTATCCAACCGATTCCGATGTTTTTGGCTTATCTCGTTCCACTAGATGTGGGTGTTGTTCCTATTAAGTTTCATCAATTTCTGTTTGGCGAGTAACCTGCTATGATCATATTTGTGTTTTATATTTTTTTAGCATTTTGGCCGTTTCCATGGCAATGGCAGCTATTTTTAAAATTTAACCCTGATAAGCACAACTTCACATGGCATATGATATTCCTACAAGGTTTCATAAAGTTTTATCAAGGCATCTCCGAGAAATCGAGCAGACAAAAATGTGTGGAAGAATAAGAATAATAGTGAAAAAGAAATGTAGAATAGCAATACGTCACCTGACTGAAGTTCGGGGTGACGTAAAAACAACAGAACTACATAAAATATTATTAAATAATGTCATCCTTTAAATATTTTGTTTTGTGTACACAACCAACCTTTAAAAAATGACTGTACTCAAATATGTTTTATCAGAATTTCCAAAAACAATTTTTCATTTACTATTTAAAAAATGTAATAACAATTTTATTTGACATAAAAGTAACCTTTTTATCAGATATTTGCAAGAAAATGATAGAGTTAAACCTGCCTTGTGTGACTGTCCATGGTAACATTGAAACAGGGTCATGTAAGACAGATGGTTGTTATATGCAAGTTTAATTAACATGAAATGCACTGTGAATGGGAATTAAGATTAAGGTGACATACTACAAGTTATTACTTAATAGAGGTGGTCACTAAAGTAGGTTTGACTGTAGCTTAATAGAGGTGGTCACTAAAGCAGGTTTTACTGTAACTTAATAGAGGTGGTCACTAAAGTAGGTTTGACTGTAACTTAAGAGGTGGTCACTAAAGTAAGTTTGACTGTAACTTAATAGAGGTGGTCACTAAAGTAGGTTTGACTGTAACTTAATAGAGGTGGTCACTTAAGCAGGTTTGACTGTAACTTAATAGAGGTGGTCACTAAAGTAGGTTTGACTGTAACTTAATAGAGGTGGTCACTAAAGTAGGTTTGACTGTAGCTTAATAGAGGTGGTCACTAAAGTAGGTTTGACTGTAGCTTAATAGAGATGGTCACTAAAGTAGGTTTGACTGTAGCTTAATAGAGGTGGTCACTAAAGTAGGTTTGACTGTAACTTAATAGAGGTGGTCACTAAAGTAGGTTTAACTGTAACTTAATAGAGGTGGTCACTAAAGCAGGATTGACAGTAACTTAATAGAGGTGGTCACTAAAGTAGGTTTGACTGTAACTTAATAGAGGTGGTCACTAAAGCAGGTTTGACTGTAACTTAATAGAGGTGGTCACTAAAGTAGGCTTGACTGTAACTTAATAGAGGTGGTCACTAAAGCAGGTTTGACTGTAACTTAATAGAGGTGGTCACTAAAGCAGATTTTACTGTAACTTAATAGAGATGGTCACTAAAACAGGTTTGACTGTAACTTAATAGAGGTGGTCACTAAAGCAGGTTTTACTGTAACTTAATAGAGTTGGTCACTAAAGAAGGTTTTACTGTAACTTAATAGAGGTGGTCACTAAAGTAGGTTTGACTGTAACTTAATAGAGGTGGTCACTAAAGTAGGTTTGACTGTAACTTAATAGAAGTGGTCACTAAAGTAGGTTTGACTGTAACTTAATAGAGGTGGTCACTAAAGTAGGTTTGACTGTAACTTAACAGAGGTGGTCACTAAAGCAGGTTTGACTAACTTAATAGAGGTGGTCACTAAAGTAGGTTTGACTGTAACTTAATAGAGGTGGTCACTAAAGTAGGTTTGACTGTAACTTAATAGAGGTGGTCACTAAAGTAGGTTTGACTGTAACTTAATAGAGGTGGTCACTAAGGCAGGTTTTACTGTAACTTAATAGAGGTGGTCACTAAAGCAGGTTTGACTGTAACTTAATAGAGGTGGTCACTAAAGTAGGTTTTACTGTAACTTAATAGAGGTGGTCACTAAAGTCGGTATGACTGTAACTTAATAGAGGTGGTCACTAAAGCAGGTTTTACTGTAACTTAATAGAGGTGGTCACTAAAGTAGGTTTTACTGTAACTTAATAGAGGTGGTCACTAAAGTAGGTTTGACTGTAACTTAATAGAGGTGGTCACTAAAGCAGGTTTTACTGTAACTTAATAGAGGTGGTTACTAAAGTAGGTTTGACTGTAACTTAATAAAGGTGGTCACTAAAGTAGGTTTGACTGTAACTTAATAGAGGTGGTCACTAAAGAAGGTTTTACTGTAACTTAATAGAGGTGGTCACTAAAGCAGGTTTTACTGTAACTTAATAGAGGTGGACACTAAAGAAGGTTTGACTAACTTAATAGAGGTGGTCACTAAAGAAGGTTTTACTGTAACTTAATAGAGGTGGTCACTAAAGCAGGTTTTACTATAACTTAATAGAGGTGGTCACTAAAGTAGGTTTGACTGTAACTTTATAGAGGTGGTCACTAAAGTAGGTTTGACTGTAACTTAATAGAGATGGTCACTAAAGTAGGTTTGACTGTAACTTAATAGAGGTGGTCACTAAAGTAGGTTTGACTGTAACTTAATAGAGGTGGTCACTAAAGAAGGTTTTACTGTAACTTAATAGAGGTGGTCACTAAAGCAGGTTTTACTGTAACTTAATAGAGGTGGTCACTAAAGTAGGTTTGACTGTAACTTAATAGAGGTGGTCACTAAAGCAGGTTTTACTGTAACTTAATAGAGGTGGTCACCAAAGTAGGTTTGACTGTAACTTAATAGAGGTGGTCACTAAAGCAGGTTTTACTGTAGCTTAATAGGGGTGGTCACTAAAGTAGGTTTTACTGTAACTTAATAGAGGTGGTCACTAAAACAGGTTTTACTGTAACTTAATAGAGGTGGTCACTAAAACAGGTTTTACTGTAACTTAATAGAGGTGGTCACTAAAACAGGTTTTACTGTAGCTTAATAGAGGTGGTCACTAAAGCAGGTTTTACTGTAACTTAATAGAGGTGGTCACTAAAGAAGGTTGTACTGTAACTTAATAGAGGTGGTCACTAAAGTAGGTTTTATGTTATATTATTCTTTATATTTTTTCCGTTGTAGATAATTTTGAGTTGATCGTTGGTCTTGGCGTTGGTATACCATTATTTATATTTTTTCCGTTGTAGATAATTTGAAGTTGATCGTCGGCCTTGACGTTGATATACCATTATTTATATCTTTTCCGTTGTAGATAATTTTGAGTTGATCGTTGGTCTTGACGTTGATATACCATTATTTATATTTTTTCCATTGTAGATAATTTTGAGTTGATCGTTGGCCTTGGCGTTGGTATACCATTATTTATATTTTTTCCGTTGTAGATAATTTTAAGTTGATCGTCGGCCTTGACGTTGATATACCATTATTTATATCTTTTCCGTTGTATATAATTTTGAGTTGATCGTTGGTCTTGACGTTGATATACCATTATTTATATTTTTTCCATTGTAGATAATTTTGAGTTGATCGTTGGCCTTGGCGTTGGTATGCCATTATTTATATTTTTTCCGTTGTAGATAATTTTGAGTTGATCGTCGGCCTTGACGTTGATATACCATTATTTATATCTTTTCCGTTGTAGATAATTTTGAGTTGATCGTTGGTCTTGACGTTGATATACCATTATTTATATTTTTTCCGTTGTATATAATTTTGAGTTGATCGTTGGTCTTGGCGTTGGTATGCCATTATTTATATTTTTTTCGTTGTATATAATTTTGAGTTGATCGTTGGCCTTGACGTTGGTATACCATTATTTATATTTTTTCCGTTGTATTTAATTTTGAGTTGATCGTTGGTCTTGGCGTTGGTATACCATTATTTATATTTTTTTCGTTGTATATAATTTTGAGTTGATCGTTGGCCTTGACGTTGATATACCATTATTTATATTTTTTCCGTTGTATATAATTTTGAGTTGATCGTCGGTCTTGGCGTTGGTATACCATTATTTATATTTTTTTCGTTGTATATAATTTTGAGTTGATCGTTGGTCTTGACGTTGATATACCATTATTTATATTTTTTTCGTTTTATATAATTTTGAGTTGATCGTTGGCCTTGGCGTTGGTATACCATTATTTATATTTTTTCCGTTGTATATAATTTTGAGTTGATCGTTGGTCTTGGCGTTGGTATGCCATTATTTATATTTTTTTCGTTGTATATAATTTTGAGTTGATCGTTGGCCTTGACGTTGGTATACCATTATTTATATTTTTTCCGTTGTATATAATTTTGAGTTGATCGTTGGTCTTGACGTTGATATACCATTATTTATATTTTTTTCGTTGTATATAATTTTGAGTTGATCGTTGGCCTTGGCGTTGGTATACCATTATTTATATTTTTTTCGTTGTATATAATTTTGAGTTGATCGTTGGTCTTGACGTTGATATACCATTATTTATATTTTTTTCGTTTTATATAATTTTGAGTTGATCGTTGGCCTTGGCGTTGGTATACCATTATTTATATTTTTTCCGTTGTATATAATTTTGAGTTGATCGTCGGCCTTGGCGTTGATATACCATTATTTATATCTTTTCCGTTGTAGATAATTTTGAGTTGATCGTTGGCCTTGGTGTTGGTATACCATTAGGCCAAAGAAAAAAATATGTGTATTTACGGTCACCCGACCGACCCTAATTTTTGCTAGCGACCCTATGAATTTTTACACAGAATTCGGATAACCGTTTTTGTTGTTTAACCAGCAGCAATGTTTTATTTGTTCAACTGCTAGCTTTTTGTCGAAATTGAGAGCAAAGAAGGTGGAAAAACTGCATAATTCGTCATAAAACAGCTTCAATAAATGGGGGCTTACCGGAAATTTAAAAAATGAAATATCGGATTCTGGAACCGGGAACGACTATTTCCGGTTTTGCCGATAATAAAAAAAAATTAATCCAGACCGACCGACCCTAGATTTGTTTTTACATGTGACAGTAAACGCACATATTTTTTTCGTTGTAGATAATTTTGAGTTGATCGTCGGCCTTGGCGTTGGTATACCATTATTTATATTTTTTCCGTTGTAGATAATTTTGAGTTGTTTATTGGAAGGGAACTGACCGAAAGTAGATAGCAAGGTGGCGGAGTGGACTTGAAAGTGGGGTGTTGGGGAAAGCTTCAGTCTAAAGCCAGATGGCGGGTGAATAGTTACCCTCCACACTTTGCAAACATTTTAGTGTTTTGAGTGGGGCACTTGACCCCAACCCATGGCTCCTACATACAAGGCTACGACCTTGACGATGCACAAACTTAAAGTGACGTGGGGTAGAAAAACAAAGATGTCTGCCCACATAAAGACTTGTTTGTGTTTATGTAAATATATAAACCAAAATCATGTCATATGATCATGTGACTAATATGTTTTTTTACTTGTAATTTAATGCTAATTTCAGACTTTTTGGCTTATGGATCTACAGTCTCTGATACACAGCTCAGTGGAGATGACAGGTCTTCGCCAAGACTTCGATGCTTCACCACAATACCATTCCTTGGAACAACACATTCATATCTAAGAGTAAGTAATTTCAATTGGCTAGATTCAACATTAAATGGAACCACTGGGTATAGATATAGGACAGATTTCTAGTTTATCTGCCTGACGATTCCTGGGCTCACCATTTTCAGTTGAGACTCATGAAAGTTTTCAAAATTAGATTTGATCAAACTCACCAAAATGTTAAGCAATGTCTTTTGGATGCAAATTAATTGCTACAAACATCTTTAGGACTTGGATGATCACGATTATGGTGAAGCACCTGGCTAAGAAGAGTTTGAAGATATCAAAGTGGTAATCAGAATCCGTAAATCGAAGAAGAACAAACAACTAATGGCCAAAAGAAAAAGTACAAAAGGACAAACAACGATCTACAAAACATACACATAAAACTAAAGATTAAGTAACACGAACCCCATTAAAAACTGGGGGTGAACTCAGGTGCTCCGAAAGGGTAAGAAGTTCCAGCTCCACTAGTGGCACCCGTCGTGTTAATCTAATTACAAACCAGGTGATAAGTCTTGAATGCGGAAAGGAACAGGAAGTATTTACGACAGGTAGAACATATCCGTGGTCATTTGTGACACAGATATTATTCCATAGCAGTCAACCAAGTCATGGTGATGTCCGTAAAACTGTCGAAGTGATGACTTCAACTTAACCTAGTTAGGAATCAAATACAAAAATCGCTCTTTAGAAAAAATGTAATTGAGTGCCTTGTTTTTAGAAAATGTCATTCTCTATCATTAAACATAAGAAAACAACTTGTATCAGTTTCTGATAAGCAATATTACTTAGTTAGTAGTGTGTGTTGGTGGCCTGTTGTACTACAAAAAACACCCCAGTATGTATTTTCTCCCCTTTGTCCTTGTGACAATCAACACGTCTATCTGATAAAATCAATCCTAGCATTACCTGTTATCTGCATGTTGTTTGTAAACTTGTAATTGTAGTGAATATTTTTGTTTGTTTGTTTCATGGTGTTTAACGCCACATTCAACAATATTTCAGTTATATCGTGGCGGTCAGTTTTAGTTGTGGAGGAAACTGGAGGACCCGGAGAAAACCACCGACCTGTCGCAAATCACTGACAAACTTTATCACATAATGTTGTGCACCTCGCCTTGATCGAGATTCAAACTCACAACATCAGTGGTGATAGGCACTGATTGCATAGGTAGTTGTAAATCCAACTACCATAAGATCACGGCAACGATGGCCCCATGAATATAACTGGACATTATATAGAAATCAAGACTAGAGAGGCCATGATTTTTCACCTAAAATGTAATCAGTGTTGTTATTGAAAGATGCAACTAACATCTAATTTTCAAATTAAATTGTTACTTCTCTTTACAAGATTGTATGTGGATTGGATATGTGGATGTCATGTGATGTTAGTGAACACCTTTGTTGACTTGCTGCAGTCGTATCATGCTGTACACAACATAGCTCTTTATTTTATATTAATTTGTTTTTGGCCTGATATAGCTGAAAAATTGCTCATTAGGTATTCATGGTATTAAACAACAATTACCCAATCACTCATTACATTTGTTTTACTGATATTACAGTTTTCAACTAATGGCCTTGCCTGTTTAGGATGTAGTTACTCATCCTTTGTTCCTGAACCATTGGACACTTTCAGACAGAAGGATATTATTGCTATATTATGGACAGACTTGATCGTCACAGACAACAACATGATGTATTACCATGCATATACCGATGATGACGATTCTGGGGATCGGACTTTGATAGACAATGTATTGACCAAAGCTTCTTCTAACATAGATTACTATAGACAGACGAGTGGGTTTAGAGCCTCGTGTGTGTATGTCGCTACCTGGGAAAATGCACGATTGTATGGTTATACTGTAAGTATCTAAAAATACACTTAATGTACATTTAGTTTTCTAAAATATACAGAAGTTTTCTGTCTTTGGTTCTGGAAAATGCCCTCTCAATTTGAATGCTTATGGGTTATGGGGTTCAACACCACTTTCAATTATTTCAGTTATATTATTAATTGTGGCGATCAGTTTTATTGGTGGAGGAAACGAAAACCCGGCCACAAGTCACTGACAAATTTTATCGCATAATGTTGTATCGAGTACACCTCGCCATGAGCGAGATTGGAACTCACAACTTTAGTCGTGATAGGCACTGATTGCATAGGTAGATGTAAATCCAACTACCATACGATCATGACTATGATTAAACCTTATACATAAATAACAGTTTTATTATTTAGATTCTCCTGCTACCATTGGATTACGATATTTCCCCATTTGCAATAGTTAATATTCAAATTCTAAAGCTGAAAGTGGAGAAATATCGTAATCCACTGGTAGCAAATGGAGAATCTGTTTCTCCCAAGACCAAATTGAAAATGGCAAAAATGTTTTTAAGCAGTTAATTTCTATCATTAATGACGTAGAAAGGAAATTGGTGGGAATTCTCATGCAGAAATTTAACCACTGGAGTGAATACAAATATTGTGAAAGTTTAACCAACTGGTTGACCACTGTTAGAAAAATTAAATATAACTCCTTACCAGGAGGATAGACCTTCTCAGAAATATATTTAATGATTTTTTTTAACGTTTTTATGACATTATGATTGGCCGTTGGTTGGTAGTTTATGGTGTTTAATGCCACAATATTTCAGTCATATTATGGCGGTCAGTTTTATTGGTGGAGGAAACCAGAGGACCCGGAGAAAACCACTGACCTGCTGCATGGGTAGTTATAAATCCAACTACCATATGATCATGGCCACGACGGCCCTATGATGTTTATATGGAGGTAAATATTTTTTTCCTTTTGTTATAAAATTTCTGAGCATTGATATCGCCATGGTCACTTTCATATTGTATTAACATTTATCAAACATCTTATGCAATCTATAAATAATTTTTCAGAGTACAGTTACTTTCCAGTTTATTTTGGCCACTGATGGTGTCAACACTTATTCTTACACGCTCTTTAAAGACGTGGACATCACTAATCCACCTTATGGACGTAACGTAGCCATTGGATATTCTGGTGTAACTGGATCTCAGTCCAGTATATTTTCCTTTACTAATGCTGGATTTGAAATGTCAGCATTGCAGGGAAACACATTTGATCGTGAGTGTACTGCTGAAGTTAGTGCAGATGGTTAGGGCTAGTGCAGGGGGTTTAATGCCACTTTCTACACTATTTCTGTTATTTCATGAATTTCAGTTTTATGGGGAAAATTAGTGCAGTGAAACCTGTCTAAACAGGACATTTGTGGGACAAACTTTTGTGTTTGGAATAGACAGGTGTTCAGTTTATACAGGTTAACTTAACAATTATTTCCTGCATAGGGACTTTATTTAAAATTTGGTTTATAGAGGATTTTGTTTTTTTAGGGTATGGTTTACTGTACCCCTCCAGTACTAATTGTATATATTATATCGTCGATTTGTTTTATGAGAATGGATTTCTCAGAGTAATATTTCATAGAGGGTGAAGTGAGATTTGATGAGAAGTCCATTTTGAGCAAGACATATCAATGCTAGTATGTTTATAGAGAATTTTTCAAGGCGATGTGGGCGTCCTCAATATAACGTCGCAGAGTCATCGAGAAACACATTTATTTTAGAAATAAACAATATTATGTTAATATCATGCTAGTTACTTGATAATACATTTTTTGTATTCATTATTGTGTAAAGATCAAAAGAACAATTTTACAAATTATTGGTAATGTATATTATTTCTAATTTTTTACAGGTGTAAAAGGAGTATTTTTTGCGACCTTGTCTGTAAGCGGCTTAACAGTTAACAATCCGGCGGCTCAGTGTATTAGATGGTACCGTTCAACAGATCGTTCATTACGGTGGAAACAGAATCGGGCATCACAAATATGTCCTTGTAACCTAGGTCTTATGCGATTTGACTCGAGGTTTTTCCCGTATTCTTTTAACTATGCTAGTGGTGTTTTGTGTTATGTTAACTACAGGTTTACTACAAGTCGTGTAAGTAAATTGTTTAAAGTTAATTCCGACAACTTATATTTTGGGTCTCTGTAGAGTGCTTCTTTGTAATTGTACACACATTAATGTCAGTTTTAGAAGATTTTAAAAATGAATAGAGGGTTTTGGTTAATTGGTTTATTGATTGATTGGTGCTTCACGCTAACTTTTGCATTATTTCAGCTATATCGTAGCGTTGGTTAATTGGTTTTCTCTACTTTCAATATTTCAGTTATTTCATGGCATACAATTTTATTGGTGTAGTAATTAAACAGGAGTACACGGAGAAAATCACCGACCTGTCGTTGTATAAGTACACATCTCCATGGACAGGAGTCAAGTTCGCAGCTTCAGTGGCAATACAATGTATGTTAAGATATCAACCCTACTTCCAAACAAAGATGGCAGAGACTGCCTCTATATCAGTCTTTGCCTTAGTATTTTCCCCCTACTTGCTCGAAAGCCAAATTTAAAAAAAAAATTGTATTTATTCAAACAAATTCTTTCATAATTTTCACTTGTCCGAATTCAGTTTTACTTGTCCCGGGCTTCGGGCAAGTCAGTGGGTTAGCGCGAAGACTGTTATATTATTATAAAATTTAGCTATGATTAGTATCACTTTTTTTACAGGATTCATGTAGGTTTGTGAGCATTTTTTCGTTAGATAATTAAGGATTGATCGCAATTTTTGTTCGGTTCATGAAGAAATAACCTCACAATCAGGTTATACACACCGGGTTACGCAAGCGTGTGTACAACCTGATAGAGGTTATTTCAAATGAACCGAACAAATAATTTCGATCAATCCTTATAAATTAATTTTTTTTTTTTTTACTTTTTTTTTATGATATTGAAAAATATATTTATTAGTTCAAAATATGGCAAATAATCGGAAATAAATTTAAATAACCCCAAAGGTGCCTCATTAAAAGAAAATCACCTGATGACAACAGCACGTGACGTCTATTTTTAGATTCAGTACATTGACAAATAACCTCAACTTTTTAAACCAATCAAAACACGTATAAAGTGACATGTGACTCTAAAATTAATTTATTTTATGATAAAGAATGTTCTGCATAATGGTTTTTTTCTTTGATGTACAAATATTTTATGCTTGTTTATTCTGTCCAAAATAAATATTTTAATATATTTGGAGTTGGAATAGTCAATGACTTATGATAAGGTTGACACAATGATTTATCAACCCAGAAGAAGTGATAATTACTGAGGCGAACGTCCGAGGTGATTATCACTTCTTGGTTTGATAAATAACGTGTCAACTAATATCAAAGCTCAACAATTGTTTTATTAAATGACTTGAGCTCTATAATTCCGAAATGTTAATGGTAAAAGGAGTTGTGATTGGTTCATAGACATACACTGTCCAATCAAAACATTCGATTTAAAGCAAACGTCATCAAGATGTCCCCGATCTATTTTTGGGCACTTGACAGCTATGATACACTAATTGTCTAGCTCTCATGCAAGATTGCGCGGTAATCAGAATGTTTCATGAAATAAAGGCCGATGTATGGTTTTGACCAATCAAGAAATTATATTTTTTTAGTCATTTGATAAAATGTGATATTTTATCCAGTCAGAACAAAAGCTATGACAAAAATTCTATCTTATTGAAGGTTTCTATCTTGTTTATTTCTATATACATTTTTTTTTATTAACTTTAATAATTGATTGATCTTTTCATGTAGCAGTTCAAAAACTGTATTGTTACATTTTCAGATGTGTTGCTACGATTCCTCCTTCGGTTTCATCATAAACAGTATTCCTACAGCGGGTAGTATGTTAACTGCTAATCCTTTTGTTGATCCATCTACATACTATAATGATAACGTTGTGCCGAAGGAAAACTGCTGTGACTTGTCTGATAATTGTCGGTTGTATTATGACGCACGACCAGTGGGGCGTTGTTACTTTAGATCACCTTTCGCTATTTGTAAGTATTTTTTAAATGCTGGAAAACACAGGCACTCGTGACATGGAATTACACCCCACTTCTAGAGTGTATATCTGTAGGGTCGACACACGTAAGTTGTTGTTAATATAAGGTTGTATGAATATGGACACAAACAAGATAAATTAAGGAAAAACAGATGCAATATGAAAGAAATTTCATTGAAAATACATATGTAAACAGAAAAAAAGGGGGGGTATTTCTGTGCCGCAAGCGCCTTAATGATGCAAAAGAGATAACAATACTGCAACTAGTCTGTGAGCATCAAATAAAAAGAAAAACAAAAAATACCACACTGTCCGAACAATTCCAAAATCAAATATCTAAATTATCTTACTTTCCTTGCTTGGTACAAATAGAATCAAACTTATGCTCAAATAAGTTATTTAACACAAATTGAGCAATTTCTCAGCCATATCATGGCGAAAATATGTAACTTGTATTCAATGGTCACCATTGTGACAAATGAAATGAAACATGACTGTGCAAGACAAGTAACGGATTGGTAGATCTAGAATTGTCAGTGCTGATCTGTAATGATTGGTAGATCTAGAATTGTCAATGCTGATCTGTAATGATTGGCAGATCTAGAACTGTCAGTGCTGATCTGTAATGATTGGTAGATCTAGAATTGTCAGTGCTGATCTGTAATGATTGGTAGATCTAGAATTGTCAGTGCTGATCTGTAATGATTGGTAGATCTAGAATTGTCAGTGCTGATCTGTAATGATTGATAAATCTAGAATTGTCAATGCTGATCTGTAATGATTGGTAGATCTAGAATTGTCAGTGCTGATCTGTAATAATTGGTAGATCTAGAATTGTCAGTGCTGATCTGTAATGATTGGTAGATCTAGAATTGTCAGTGCTGATCTGTAATGATTGGTAAATCTAGAATTGTCAGTGCTGATCTGTAATGATTGGTACTTCATAGAATTGTCAGTGCTGATCTGTAATGATTGGTAGATCTAGAATTGTCAGTGCTGATCTGTAATGATTGGTACTTCATAGAATTGTCAGTGCTGATCTGTAATGATTGGTAGATCTAGAATTGTCAGTGCTGATCTGTAATGATTGGTAGATCTAGAATTGTCAGTGCTGATCTGTAATGATTGGTACTTCATAGAATTGTCAGTGCTGATCTGTAATGATTGGTAGATCTAGAATTGTCAGTGCTGATCTGTAATGATTGGTAGATTTAGAATTGTCAGTGCTGATCTGTAATGATTGGTACTTCATAGAATTGTCAGTGCTGATCTGTAATGATTGGTAGATTTAGAATTGTCAGTGCTGATCTGTAATGATTGGTTTGGGTATTGCAATGTATTGGACCATGGTCGTTGTTTTGTAATACTGTCAGTTTTTTTCTTATTCACAGTTAATTAGTTATTTATCAATAATTTGATAACTTAATTAGTATAATCAGAAACACATTGAAAGTTAATTACTGATGATGTATTAAAGTCTATAATGAAAACTTAAAGTGAAATTCTGCAAAATTGATATAATAGCATAAATGTTTGAGTTACCACGAATGTAGCTGTGGAACTGTAGGTCTTATGGTCCTGGTGGTGTTTTAGTGATATGTGTGGACCATAGATCTATGGTAAAAAAAAAAAAAAAAAATAATTAATAAAATAAGTACCATTTTGATCTACGGTTTCACAGCTACCACTAATGATGATGAATTCACAGAATATGTTTACGTGTAAAGATTTCTCATGTCCTTTTTATTTAAAACTTCAATAAATTCAGGCCGTTTATTAAGGGGCGGTACTAGGTACTTTTACCCGCCTAAAATTGTATTTGGTACCTCCTGATTTTAAAAAGCGTTGTATAAGATATTCATGAAAATAGTTCAAATCTTGATAAAACATGTACTGCCTGTAAATATTGAAGTACTGGTACACTTAAATAATATTGAAAGCCCTGAAATTTCAAATTATTTGTGTTGTTTTTACAGTTTTCTCCTTTGGAGATCCTCACATTGACACATTGGATGGTTTGCAATACACATTTAATGGTTGGGGAGAATACACAATGTTCAAGATAGATAACTCTAATGTCATCTTTGAACTTCAAACAAGGACAGATTTAGCCACATCTAAGAATGGAACAGACATTAAGAGGATCAATGCTACAATATTCAGCGGTTTTGCTGCTAAGGAAGATGGAAATGGTAGCATTCGAGTGGAACTTGATAGCAATTTAGAATGTAAGTGGTCTTGTCTTTAAAGTGTAATTATATAGGTCTAAAATCCAGTTCACATGAAAGGAGGAATGCTACTTATTACAGTCTTCACGCTAACCCACTTGCCCGAAGACTGGGACAAGTAAAACTGGATTAGGACAAGTAAAAATTATGAAATTTATTTAAGATGGCAATTAAATAAACGCAACAATATCAAATACAATCCATTTTTTTAAATTTTATTTTAAAAACAATTATTTATTTAACTTGGTGTTGAACTGCATTCATTTTGTGAGGAAAAGTTTGAAGATACCAAAGGGGTAATCAGAAGCTGTAAATCAAAGAAGGACAGACAATATAATGGTCAAAAGTTTGAAGATACCAAAGGGGTAATCAGAAGCTGTAAATCAAAGGACAGACAACAGAATGGTCAAAAGTTTGAAGATACCAAAGAGGTAATCAGAAGCTGTAAATCAAAGAAGGACAGACAACAGAATGGTCAAAAGTTAGAAGATACCAAAGGGATAATCAGAAGCTGTAAATCAAAGGACAGACAACACAATGGTCAAAAGTTTGAAGATACCAAAGGGGTAATCAGAAGCTGTAAATCAAAGGACAGACATTACAATGGCCAAAAGTTTGAAGATACCAAAGGGGTAATCAGAAGCTGTAATGTAAAGAAGGACAGACAACACAATGGTCAACAGAAAAATGATAAAAGGACAAACAATGATGTACAAAACACTACACAGAAAACTAGATATTGAACAATGTTAATCCCACTAAACTTGGTGGGAGGGAAGATTGCTTAACTAGTGTGGCCAACAATGCATGATTTGATCTCTCCTGACCCCCACCCACCTTGCATCATCCAATTCCAGGCTTTTCAATAAGGGGTGGGACCAGGTACTGTTACCCACCTAAAATGGTCTTTGGTACCTCCTGATTTTAAAGAATGTTGTGTAAGATATTCATGAAAATCGTTAAAATTTTAATAAAAAGTACTACCTGTAAATAGTGAAGTACTGGTAGACTTGAAAAATATTGAAAGCCCTGCAAGTCATGTAAGAGTAAAAAATCTATCTAGAGGTGTCATCCATACATTAAACCCAACTGTATCTTGTAATTGTATTTAATCTACAGTATGAAACATCCATGTCGTCTAATTGTATTGTTTTAATGTATTATATTTTCATTTGTAGCCATGGTGATATTTGGTAGCGAAAACGATTACACGACTGATTTCTATGCTAGTGATAGTTTTGTTGTGTACTTGAGTGGATTAGTTCTGAGACGTAAAGATAACATGACATTATCTGCTCAATTCTCTAACTCAGGTGAGATTATTACTTATTAAATTAATTTGATGTGAATACTGCGATCTGATTGGCTGATCTGCCCGTAGCAGCATTGGCTCTACTTGATAACCTGGGTTGGTATTGTGATGTTACCAACATATTCATTCACCAACGACAAATTCAAATAGTCCCATGAAATATTTGTAATTAAAATCGAGGAAATATTACATTTAGTTGTAGAAATTACATTATAAGGAATATGTTCAATTTTTGAACAGGTTATACTTGTATATATACAATATACGTACATTGTCGGTAAATATAAAATTTATTTGTACGAGCTTTAGAAACAGGCAGAATAGCGAGCCTTCGGCAAGCTTTTCAGGCCTGTTTCGCAGCGAGTACAAATGAATTTTATATTTAACGACAATGTACGTATATTGTGTTTATCCTGCAATGTCAAAAAAGTCGGAAAACTTGTCAGATTTAAGCAAAAAAGGACAGAAACAAGCGTCATTCCTCGCCTTTCATAAATGTTGTCAAGGGTGTCCTCTTCGTGGTCCACGTTACATTAGTACCAGTTTCATACTTGTCTGCGCCCTCCGCTGTACATAGCTACAGGGTACCAGGAAAGTTTTTCGTAGGCTGAAAAGTTTATTCGTCTAGTACGAATAAAGCAAAAATTTATTCGTATAGCATATTTGTACCGCAAATGTACTGATTGCAGGATAAAACCTGGTTTAGTACAGTTTACTTCACAGTTTATTAAGGTAAACTGCCTCAAAACAGGTTATATCGTATAACCTATTCAAAAATTGAGCATATTCCCTAATTAATAAAACTGGACACTGAATGCTTAATAATCCAGAATTCTGAATAAATATTAACAAAATGAACAACCACCTCTTATATCAATCCACTGAACAACAAAAGAAGCCTTGACATATGGTATTGTAAATCCAGGTCCTGGCTTGGAACAGGGATAATAAAATGTGGCAGAGTTAAACTGGTAGTAAATTTATATTTACCAATGCAATCAGTGCTTATCTCTGCTAAAGTTGTGAATTTGATTCCCACCTTTAATGACGTGTAATCGATGTAAATTAAGTGGATAAAATTTGTCTGTGGCTTAAGACAGTCATTGATATTCTCATGGTACTTGGGTTTCCTGTGCCAAATAAAAAGTCATTTGAAAAAGATTATTGGAGTAAGAAAACGAAAGGGCCTAAACAGAATTGACAAAATCGTCCATGGTTACATATGTCTGAGGAAATGGACCTTAGTTTCCATGGTTACATATGTCTGAGGAAATGGACCTTAGTTTCCATGGTTACATATGTCTGAGGGAATAGACCTTAGTTTCCATGGTTACATATGTCTGAGGAAATGGACCTTAGTTTCCATGGTTACATATGTCTGAGGAAATGGACCTTAGTTTCCATGGTTAAATATGTCTGAGGAAATGGACCTTAGTGTCGATGGTTACATATGTCTGAGGAAATGGACCTTAGTTTCCATGGTTACATATGTCTGAGGAAATGGACCATAGTTTGAATAATTATTACATTATTTAGGAACTGTAAATTTCAATAATTAACATATATTATAAACCATGGCAATGCTGAAACACTGACTACTGGGTGGATGATACCCCCAGGGACTAATAGTCCACCAGTAGAGGTATCAACCCAGTGATAGTAATAATTTTAATTTAATTTAGTATGCATGACATTTATTTTATATAAGGATTGCAGGGCCGTCGTTGTCATGATCGTATGCCAGTTGGATTTACAATTACCTTGCAATCAGTGCCTATCACCACTAAAATTGTGAGTTCTAATCCCGCCCATGGGGAGGTTTTATACGAAACAACTTTATGTGATAAAGTTTGTCAGTGACTTTCGGTGGTTTTCTCCAGATATTCCGGTTTCCTCCATCAATAAAACTGTATGCCACGATATAACTGAAATATTGTTGAAAGTGGCTTTAAACACCATAAAACAAACCCTTACCCTATAAGTATTGCTGAAATTTTAAATGACTGCAATGATTTATCTTTTCAGGAATTCAACTAAATATACAAGTTAAAACTCGTCAACTTACTCTTTCTGCAACTGTCCCTGAAGAATTCAAAGGGGAGGTAACTGGCTTGATGGGAAATTTTGATGGTGATAAAACTAATGAGTATATTTTACCAAACGGAACCATCCTAGATAGTGGTGATACTGATACAGAGAGAAAGATATATAACAATTTTGGCCAGAAATGTAAGTAAAACTGTTCACAAATGTTAAAAATGAAGGGGGAGGGGGGAGAAAAAAAAGGAATGAGGAAAATGAAAGGTTTGTAGAGCAAGACGTATTTTTTAAAACCTCCCACCAAAAAAACAAAATACAAAAAAAAAGAAGAAAGAAAACCCTGTTGATACATTTTTGGTGAAATTCACATAACATTTGTGGGTAAAGTAGATAGGTGAATTTTGTTTTTGTTTGCAACGTTAAAAAAAGGTTCAAGAGCCGTTTTGAAATGTCAGATGAGCTACAACAAACCTTTAAAAAAAAAAAACCGACCTACGACCAAGCAAGAGCAAATCATTGTGTCTTGTAAGACAGATTTTTGGACACAAGGGGGTGTTATTTAAGAAATAAATCATGGAAGCCAGAATGTGTTGGGAGTTTTAACATGGATTGGCGGATATTAGTATTTTATCCCGAGCCAGAAGCGAGGGATACAATTTACTAATATCCGCCAATCCATGTTAAAACTCAAAACACATTCTGGCTTCCATGATTTATTTCGATTCTGATATGTCTAAGAGTACAAATACGGTAGTATACTTTGACTGGAAGATGGTAATTTATACATACGCTAGCAGAAAATGTCGCACACAATTTATGTAACTCGAATAATACTGTGTCCTCTATCGGCATTATTTGGGTCACAATTTATGCTGCCAATGGAAACGTCAATCACATTCATCGGCGCATGTGCTAATGAGATAATACGAAGAAATAATTCTGGTCTTTTTTTGACAAAGGGAAAGAGTGAGGTCATGTTAGAATGTCATATGTTTATTTGTTGACATAGTGTATATTTGATTAAACTTTAATTGTAATTGACCCTTAATGGGAACAAGTGACACATCTGATTTGTAAGTGACATCAAGTACTCCATTAAACACGGTCGCCATGGTAACTGAAATCCTTAATTCTGAAAATACATAGAACAACAATTCAATCAATGAACTCATCTTCAATTTTATTAACTTACAACTACCTGTGCAATCACTGCCTATCACCACTGATGTTATGAGTTGGAACGCCGTTCATGGGGAGATGTACACGATACAACATTGTGTGATAAAATTTGTCAGTTAATTGCGACAGATTGGGGTTTTCTTTCTGGGTACTCCAGTTTTCTTCACCAATAAAACTGACCACCATAATATAACTGAAATATTGTTGAAAGTGGCATAAAACACCATAAAGCCAAACCAAACCAATCAATTTTATTAGTTTAAGCATATTTTATTTGTCAATAAAATAGACAAAATGGATGAGACACAAGTTAAACCAAAAAATTTATGAAGTCTTCTCCAATTCAATTTTATTTCAGGGGAAACAACTGCAGAAACTTCACTCTTTGAGTACACTGATGGGAAACAGTGGTCAGATTACAGCCATCAAGACTTTGTGCCAATATTTATTGATGAGTTTAACCAGACAATGATAAACAAATCTTATGAAGTTTGTGGTGGTAGCAGTGACCAATACAAAGCTTGTATTTTTGATTACCTAGCAACAGGGGATACTTCATTTGCAGCAGATACACAGTCATCTAATACAGAGGCTGAATCAGAAACTTCACAAATACGTAAGGATATTTGTTATGTATTAGGCTCTTGCAAGTTTTGTTTAGTCCTATCACATATGATGTTTCGTGACTAAGCATAGAAATATATTGATTATGTACATACAGTAAACCCTGTATAAACTGAACCCTGAATAAACTAGAATCCTGTATAAATTGAACCCTAAATAAACTGGAATCCTGTATAAACTGAACCCTAAATAAACTGAAATCCTGTTTAAGCTGAACCCTGAATAACCTGGAATCCTGTATAAACTGAACCCTGAATAAACTGGAATCCTGTATAAACTGAACCCTAAATAAACTGGAATCCTGTATAAGCTGAACTTTGAATAAACTAGAATCCTGTATAAACTGAACCCTGAATAAACTGGAATCCTGTATAAACTGAACCCTAAATAAACTGGAATCCTGTATAAACTGAACTTTGAATAAACTAGAATCCTGTATAAACTGAACTTTGAATAAACTGGAATCCTGTATAAACTGAACCCTGAATAAACTGGAATCCTGTATAAACTGAACCCTGAATAAACTGGAATCCTGTATAAACTGAACCCTGAATAAACTAGAATCCTGTATAAACTGAACCCTGAATAAACCGGAATCCTGTATAAACTGAACCCTGAATAAACTGGAATCCTGTATAAACTGAACCCTGAATAAACTGGAATCCTGTATAAACTGAACCCTGAATAAACTAGAATCCTGTATAAACTGAACCCTGAATAAACCGGAATCCTGTATAAACTGAACCCTGAATAAACTGAAATCCTGTATAAACTGAACCCTGAATAAACTGGAATCCTATATGAACTGAACCCTGAATAAACCAGAATCCTGTATGAACTGAACCCTGAATAAACCAGAATCCTGTATAAACTTATCTTTACATTGTAAGAAATCTTTGTTAAGATAACATGTATAAATATCTGTTAATTATATTCTGAATACAAACATTGGTCCCAAGGAGGTTCAGTTCTCACAGGTTTCACTGGCATATGATTATCAGTACCAAAACCACAAATTTATTTGTCAGAAGGCATCTCTGTATATGTTAAGCCATTAAAATTGATACTCAAGAAAATAAATGTAACCACAGTAGTTTTCATATGTAAAATATAAGGCAGGTATTTTACATGAAGAAGAGTTTGAAGATACCAAAGGGGTAATCAGAATCCGTATATCGAAGAAGAACAGACAACACAATGGCCAAAAGAAAAAAATACAAAAGGACAAACAATGATCTACAAAACATACATGTATATAAAACTAAAGATCGAGTAACACGAACCCCACTAAAAACCGGGGGTGAACTCAGGTGCTCCGGAAGAGTGAGCAGTTTCTGCTCCACTAGTGGCACCCATCGTATTAATCTAGTTACAAACCTGGTAATAAGTCGTGTATACACTGAGAACATGTTGGAACTGTTCTGACAGTGTTGTATTTTTATTGTTTTTCATTTCATTAGTTTGGAATTGCCAATCATTCAAATTTTCATACCACATTTGTTGTGAAAAGAATTTATCCAAAATGGAGACATCAAAGTTTTATCTATGCGTTAACCCATGTCAAAGGTCACCTAATTAAATTAAAATTAAAGGATTGTTGCTTTTTTTTAATTTTGACACTAACGATGAGATCAAGTCAGGGTTCATACATATATTCAACCGACCAATAAGTGATGAGCTTACTATTATTAAAACCTAGCACATAGGGAGAGCTGTTTTTCAATTGGTCAATATATTTAAATCCTTCTGAATGATTGAACAGTAAAAGCAGTGCAGTGGGGACCCTACCTACACAACCACTCAGGAATAAAACTGTAAATGTTGATCAAATTAAACATATATTTATTGTATTGTACCAATATTGTTCCTACAAAATCAGTGTTTAAACATTAAAAAACATGCTGTACACAACATACATAGATTAGCATGGGGCTGCTATGCTAGTGGGGCCCCAAGGCAATTGCCCAACGTGCCATGGCGTTAAGACGGCACTGCCCAGTATTGTATTCTAATGATATCTATGTATACATACCTTTTCATTGTAGAGAATGAGTGCCATGGAGTTAAGACAGCACTGCCCAGTATTGTATTCTAATGATATCTATGTATACATACCTTTTCATTGTAGAGAATGAGTGCCATGGAGTTAAGACAGCACTGCCCAGTATTGTATTCTAATGATATCTATGTATACATACCTTTTCATTGTAGAGAATGAGTGCCATGGAGTTAAGACAGCACTGCCCAGTATTGTATTCTAATGATATCTATGTATACATACCTTTTCATTGTAGAGAATGAGTGCCATGGAGTTAAGACAGCACTGCCCAGTATTGTATTCTAATGATATCTATGTATACAATACCTTTTTATTGTAGAGAATGAGTGCCATGGAGTTAAGACGGCACTGCCCAGTATTGTATTCTAATGATATCTATGTATACATACCTTTTTATTGTAGAGAATGAAGCGCCAACTATTAGAATTGTTAGCGGAAATAACAGAATAAATGCACAAGTCGGCTCTCCAATAGAAATGGTGTTTACTGGACAAGATGATAAAACCTTTTTTTATGACATCATAAATCAGCCAGTTGTTGGATTCATTGCTGACAATTTTACGGGAAATTTGTCTTTAAGATGGACGCCTGCAAATGTCAACACTGAAAGAATAAGGTAGTTTGTTAGTTTTGTTGCTAAAGCATTCTTCAAATGGATATATATATATATATATAGTAAAACTTGCCCATGTGGTTGCCTGTAATAAGCTGTCACATGTATAAAAAGATCACCTTTTTCTTGTCCTGTCATAGAAAATTTCATATGAATTGAATCTCTTTAGTATAAACATATTTTATTACTTAATTCAATATTACACATTATGATAATACACATATAAATTATATATACATTTAAATTAATCAATAGGATTCGGAAACAAGTGGTTAAACTTATATTAATCCGTATCCCTGTTGTTATCTGGTGTTCAAGGTTTAATTAGTATCGAAAGATAGAAGTGTATTGAGAATTATCAAGTATTAATCAGTCGTTGTCAATGTTAATTGGTGTGCTTTAGTAAGAAGAATAAAATAAAAAGAAACAAACAAATGAAGTGTAAAGGTGCAAGTGCTTTTATTTTTAACATGTTTATGTTGTGTGAATATGGTTAGGAGGTGAATCGTTTACTACTTATGATGAACTTCTGCACGTTTAAGAATATATCTGTATTCAGGGTATTCGTTAAGTCTGTAGAGCCAAACAATAATAAATCTGTATTTAAGTTAATTGGTAAATTAATGGTGTGAATATATCTCAGTCTTGTTGCATTGTGATGGGGACAATGTAGCAGAAAATGGGCCGTGGTTTCTGTTGCCCCACATTGACAGAATGGGGAATTTACAATGTTTTTTACGAAACAAGTGAAGATTGAGAGAGCTGCATTGCATACGCAACCTAGCGTGTAAAATTTGTCCCAGTCGAGTACCAATATAATAATAAATGAGTTTAGTATTGTTTTGGGGTTGAAGATTTGATTTAATTATCTGAACAGATCTGCTTGATTTAATATTTTCTGGCTGTTGGTTTCATAGTTGTACACTGGAGGGTATGAAATAACTTGCATAGAGCGATGTTCGAGTGAGTACTGGATGAATATGTGAGGTATGACGAGTATTGTGGTCATGGTTCATGCCGAAATTTTGCAGAATTAAGTTACTAAGATATTGAGGAGTTAGATTATTTGACATCTTATAAAATTGAATCGTTCTATGCC
This sequence comes from Bathymodiolus septemdierum, assembly GCA_963383655.1. NCBI lineage: Eukaryota > Metazoa > Mollusca > Bivalvia > Mytilida > Modiolidae > Bathymodiolus > Bathymodiolus septemdierum. The sequence goes on along the minus strand of OY726529.1, from coordinate 2,033,210 downwards.
TTTCCCTTCTATCTTTCAATTTTTCCCACCTGGTTTCAATATATAGATTACTTAAGGATACAAGTCTGGGACCCCCAGTCACGATTCTAGCAGCCTCAACCTGAACATGTTCTAGTTTGTTAATTAGTATTTGAGTCTTGGTATCCCAAACAACATCCGCATATTCTAGTAATGGTCTTATAAAAGTAATATAAATTGTTTCTAGAGTTTTCCTATCCAGTATAAATTTGAATTTCCTTAAAATGTTAACACATGAGAATGCTTTTTTAGTTTATCATGTCAATATTTTTATTCCAATTACCATCGTCAGAAAGTTGTAGTCCAAGGTGTTTATGTTCATTAACAGTACTAATGATAGTATTATTCATAATAAGGTTAGGTTGATGGGGTTTATTTAATTTTCGAGAGATAGTCATGGTTTCAGTTTTCTGTGGATTAAAATTTACCAGCCATTTTGTAGACCATGTATGTAATTTCACTAGGTCATCATTGAGTGTTTGTGCTGTTTCTTGTGGGTCGTCTACAATTAAGTACAGACTAGTGTCATCGGCAAATAATTTTATAGTCGAATTAATATCGGTCAGTATGTCATTTATGAAAACAATGAACAAAAGAGGGGCTAGAATTGATCCCTGGGGTACACCAGCATTTATGTCACGCCAACTAGAAGTTCAATTATTAATTACGACACGTTGTTTTCTTTCAGACAAGTAGTTTTTCACCCAAGATAATAATGATCCTCTAATCCCTATTGATTCAAGCTTACAAAGTAATCCCTTATGCCAAACTCGGTTAAATGCTTTACTTATATCGCAAAAGACAGCTCTCACTTCCTTACCGTCATCCAACGCTCTACCAAATTCATTTATAATGTACAGGAGTTGATTAACGGCAGAATCTCCAGGAGTAAAACCAGATTGATGGGAAGTAATTAAGTTATTGTCAATCAAATAGTTATAAATATGTTTATAGACTAAGAGGGAAATTGGTCTGTAGTTTTTCAAATTACTGGGACAATCAGTTTTAAAAACGGGGGTCACATTAACATATTTCCACCTGTCTTATAAGGCCACTTTCTCTCTGTTCTAAAGGTCATGACCTCTTAATACAGGTTTGACTGTAGTTCTTACTCTATCAGTTTTTTATTCACCATGACCAAAGCCCAATTGAGCTTTTTGTATCATTTGTCATTCGTTGTCTGTTAATCAGTCATAGTTAACTTGATGACATTTTAATCTTTTCCTGCAAAGCTGCTCATTTACATATATTTCAGGTTTACTGTAGAAGCCTATTATAATGTTATGTATGGGGCACCTTTAGGTTTTTTCTATTGTATATTTCAGGTTTACTGTAGAAGCCTATTATAATGTTATGTATGGGGTACCTTTAGTTTTTTTCTATTGTATATTCCAGGTTTACTGTAGAAGCCTATTATAATGTTATGTATGGGGTACCTTTAGGTTTTTTCTATTGTATATTTCAGGTTTACTGTAGAAGCCTATTATAATGTTATGTATGGGGTACCTTTAGGTTTTTTCTATTATATATTCCAGGGTTACGGCACAAGACAGTGATGGTTTGACAGCAGAGGCTATTGAGATAGAGATTATATTGTGTAGTGGTTGTAACAATCATGGGTCATGTGATTATAACAACACAAGAAATCAGACCAACAACTACTTCAAACTTTCCTACTGTATCTGTAGTACTGGATACTCAGGTATGTATGGCTATTTTAGTAATTTTTAACTCGTATAAGATCACACCCTTCCATAAAAAAATAAAACTCAAAAATATAAATGGCCTCATTTGTGGGATAGACTGTGAACCGTATTTTACAAACTGTAGGTTGAGACATTTTTACTTCTAAATTCAAAATGTAAATTTACCATCATATGCATTTGAAAAAATATTTCAGTTAAACCCATAGTCCACATAGAGGTTTAGTCCAGAAAATGGGCCAATTAGACCTTTAGTTTCAGTTAGACCCATCGTCCACATGAATCTGTAGTCCAGAAAAATGGAATTAGACCAATAAACCACATAGTAGTCCAAAATGTATTTTGAATAGGTCTATAGTCCACATACACTTATAGTCCCGAATAAAAAGTATGGTAATAAATGTCTATTAAATGCACTTTTAAATTGGCTTTCTACAACAGGTGACCTCTGATGAGAGGTAGTACTGTATAACTCTGTTATTTTCTTTTACATGGTAGTCACATTGACTTTCCATTTTCAAATCAGCAATTTTTGTTACATTCAGCAAAAATCGGAAAAAAACAACTTTTATTTCATTTTTGTTAATAATACAATATTTAAACAGAATACATTACTGTATCAGAAAAAAATAATTATAATTATAGAAAAATTCGAATTATTTATTTATTTATTTTTTTTTTTGCACTTGGGTTTGATAATCCTATGACCAAATTTTTCAGGAAAAAAATGTCACTGGTCAAGTTCAGGTGCATTGTATACCCATACCCCTTTACAAATTCATCTTTCAGGATAAAAAGTGTGTAATATACATGGACAGAGACGGTTTTTTTTTATTTCTATTTTTAGGTGATGACTGTGAAACTGATACAAATGCTTGTGCCGACAGTCCATGTGCTTTCGGACGTAACTGTAGTGATCTGACACCAGCAGAGGAAGTACAGTTTGGTAGGACATACAACTGCTCCAGTTGCCCTGCGGGGTACAATATCATGGCAGATGAGAAATGTGAAGGTAAGACTTTTACCTACAAAAATGCAATTTGGCCCATCAACATAAAAGAAATGAATTTTGAATTCTTTGCATAGAAGAAGTTAACCTCTCATGAGCCAATGTAATGTCAGAGAAACTTCCCAATAGGAATATAGCAAAAACAAGACAACCTTATAATAATCATCAATATCCAATTTATTATTGGCATATAGCAAAATTACAAAAATGCTGAAAATATTGTTATTCTTTATCAATGGGCACATGTACAATACAGATATATAGTACCTAGCATATGAAAATGCTGTATTTTGATTGGATAATCAGTGTGAACTATTTTTGAACAGTACACTTGACAACGGGTGACTATACCTAGCGACGGGAACTATATCAGTTTCAAACGATTTCCCATGTGGGCTATGCCTGTGGCATATATTTTTCTGCGTAATTTTTAAATTTTTTGTCAAGATTTAACTCCCTTAAAATAGACTCGCGCTGTAGTCTGCTGTCAACATAGCCAGGTTGGCAATGCAAATATGATGTTACATTGTAAATTTTATTATTATTATAATTTTGAATTTGAGTGTGTTTTTCTTTTATGTCTGGAATGGGATGTTATAAATATATTATTTTCTTCTCCCTCGAGAACAGTTTTTAGTTCACCTGGACCAAAGGTCCAGGTGAACTATTGCCATCACTTGGCGTCTGTCGTCTGTAAACTTTTCACATTTCAAGCTTCTTCTCCGAAACCACTTGGCCGATTGGAACCGAACTTAGCAGGAATGTTCCTTGGATGGTCCTCTACAAAGTTACTGTTTTTCATTCCAGTTGGATATTCAATATGGCTGCCAGGGCCAATAATATGCTCTGATTGGCTGAAATTTCAAAGATCTTCTTCTCTGAAACTAATGAACTGACTGAACCCAAACTGTAAATGAATGATCATTGGAATGTCCTTTACCAAGTTACTGTTTTTATGCCGATCGGAAATCCAAGATGGCCATCATCGCAGGACATAGATTAACATTGGACCTTATGGGAAAATGTTCAAATGCCTTCTTCTCAGAAACTACAAATATGATTAAAGCCAAACTGTACATGAATGTTCATTGGATGGTCCTCTACAATCTTAAGATTTTTTGTTCCGATATGAAATTCAAAATGGTGGCTACGACAGGACTTAGTTTAACATTGAACCCTATGGGAAAATGTTTCAAAATGCTTCTTCTCTGAAACCACTTGGACAGTTGAAACCAAACTGCCCAGGAATGATCATTGGAAGGTCCTCTACAAAGTGTCTGTTTTTTATGCCGATCGGAAATCCAAGATGGCCGCCACCGCAGGACATAGATTAACATTGGACCCTATAGGAAAATATTCAAATGCCTTCTTCTCAGAAACTACAAATATGATTAAAGCCAAACTGTACATGAATGTTCATTAGATGGTCCTCTACAAACTTTACGTTTTTTGTTCCGGTATGAAATTCAAAATGGCGGCTACGGCAGGACTTAGTTTAACATTGGACCCTATGGGAAAAATGTTTCAAAATGCTTCTTCTCTGAAACCACTTGGATAATTGAAACCAAACTGCCCAGGAATGATCATTGGAAGGTCCTCTACAAAGTTTCTGTTTTTTTATGCCGATCGAAAATTCAAGATGTCCGCCACCGCAGGACATAGATTAACATTGGACCCTATGGGAAAATGTTCAAATGCCTTCTTCTCAGAAACTACAAATATGATTAAAGCCAAACTGTACATGAATGTTATTGGATGGTCCTCTACAAACTATGTTTTTTGTTCCGATATGAAATTCAAAATGGCGGCTACGGCAGGACTTAGTTTAACATTGGACCCTATGGGGGAAATGTTTCAAAACGCTTCTTCTCTGAAACCACTAGGACAGTTGAAACCAAACTGCTCAGGAATGATCATTGGAAGGTCCTCTACAAATTTTATGTTTTTTATGACGATCGGAAATCCATGATGGCCACCACCGCAGGACATAGATTAACATTGGACCCTATGGGAAAATGTTCAAATGCCTTCTTCTCAGAAACTACAAATATGATTAAAGCCAAACTGTACATGAATGTTATTGGATGGTCCTCTACAAACTACGTTTTTTGTTCCGATATGAAATTCAAAATGGCGGCTACGGCAGGACTTAGTTTAACATTGGACCCTATGGGAAAAATGTTTCAAAACGCTTCTTCTCTGAAACCATTTGGATAGTTGAATCCAAACTGCCCAGGAATGATCATTGGAAGGTCCTCTACAAAGTTTCTGTTTTTTTATGCCGATCGAAAATTCAAGATGGCCACCACCTCAGGACATAGATTAACATTGGACCCTATGGGAAAATATTCAAATGCCTTCTTCTCAGAAACTACAAATATGATTAAAGCCAAACTGTACATGAATGTTCATTGGATGGTCCTCTACAAACTCTACGTTTTTTGTTCCTATATGAAATTCAAAATGGCGGCTACGGCAGGACTTAGTTTAACATTGGACCCTATGGGGGAAATGTTTCAAAACGCTTCTTCTCTGAAACCACTAGGACAGTTGAAACCAAACTGCCCAGGAATGATCATCGGACAGTCCTCTACAAATTTATGTTTTTAATGCCGATCGGAAATCCAAGATGGCCGCCACCGCAATACATCGATTAACATTGGACCCTATGGGAAAATGTTCAAATGCCTTCTTCTCAGAAACTACAAATATGATTAAAGCCAAACTGTACATGAATGTTCATTGGATGGTCCTCTACAAACTTTACGTTTTTTGTTCTGATATGAAATTCAAAATGGCGGCTACGCAGGACTTAGTTTAACATTGAACCCTATGGGAAAATGTTTCAAAATGCTTCTTCTCTGAAACCACTTGTACAGTTGAAACCAAACTGCCCAGGAATGATCATTGGAAGGTCCTCTGTTTTTTATGCCGATCGGAAATCCAAGATGTCCGCCACCACAGGTCATAGTATTAACACAGGACCATATGGGGAAAATACAGAAATATATTCTTCTCTGAAGCTATTGCACTGATTGAACCTAAACTGTGCATCAATCATTGGAAGGTCCTTTACAAACTTTGTGTTTTTTATGTTGATCGTAATTCCAAGATGACTACCACTGCAGAACATAGTTTTTACATAGGACCAATTGGTTTTTTTTATTACCAGGTGAACGATACAGGCTCTTGAGAGCGTCTGGTCCTATAGTGTTGTTTGGTGAGGTATATAGTGCCCTCGCCGTTGGCTCAGGCACTATACCTCACCAGACAACACTATAGGAGAACAGTTCCCTCAGGAGTAGACAATAATAGAATAATATTCCTTGGTTTCTTTTTGATAATGTTGTGGAGATATAGATGTTACCATGGTTACATTACAATCATCAATTCTATTGCAGCAATTTTTCCTTCTATTTTTAGATATTGGCGAATGTTTATCAGGTTTGTTTCAGTATATTGCATTATTTTTGTTTCTATTTTTAGATATTGACGAATGTTTATCTAGTTTGACTAACAACTGTCCAGCCAATAGTAATTGTACAAACAATGACGGGAGCTACACATGTACTTGTCTTAATGGGTTTAGTAAAGTTGGATCTCTTTGTCGAGGTACGTAGTTCTTATCCACTGTAGACTCACAGTTTTTCTATGAGGCCGAAACTCTGCATTTTTGGGGTGTATAATTATATTGATGGAGGAAACTTGGGTACCTGTCAAATACCAAAGATCTGCTGCAAGTCAATGACAAATTGTCAAATTAAATTGCTTTGAGCGATATGTCCCCTCAGACATGACACCTATGTAATACATATATATTGTCAGAAAATACAAAACTTATTTGTATGACTTTAGTGACAGGTAAAAAAAACAAGATTCTGGTAATATGTTCTCGTCTGTTTCACAGAGAGAAAGTGAATCTGAGTCTGGCTTACTGCTCTCACCTGTTTCACAAAGAGAAAGTGAATCTGAGTCTGGCTTACTGCTCTCACCTGTTTCCCAAAGAAAAAGTGAAGCTGAGTCTGGCTTACTGCTCTCACCTGTTTCACAAAGAGAAAGTGAAGCTGAGTCTGGCTTACTGCTCTCACCTGTTTCACAAAGAGAAAGTGAAGCTGAGTCTGGCTTAGTGCTCTCACCTGTTTCACAAGGAGAAAGTGAATCTGAGTCTGGCTCACTGCTCTGACCTGTTTCACAAAGAGAAAGTGAAGCTGAGTCTGGCTTACTGCTCTCACCTGTTTCACAAAGAGAAAGTGAAGCTGTGTCTGGCTTACTGCTGTCACCTGTTTCACAAAGAGAAAGTGAAGCTGAGTCTGGCTTAGTGCTCTCACCTGTTTCACAAAGAGAAAGTGAAGCTGAGTCTGGCTTACTGCTCTCACCTGTTTCACAAAGAGAAAGTGAAGCTGTGTCTGGCTTACTGCTGTCACCTGTTTCACAAAGAGAAAGTGAAGCTGAGTCTGGCTTAGTGCTCTCTCTCACCTGTTTATATTTCAATGTCAAAAGGTCCAAAACTACTGTCAAATTTTATTGAAAAGAAAAGAAACAATAAATGTATTTCCTATTGTTTTCAAGGATGTCCTCATTTTAGTCTGTGTTATACTGTTATCATTTCTTACTGATCATCCATTACTAGAATTTTTATTTTGAAATATATACGAATTTTGACATTTTTTATTGTAATTTTCAGATATTGATGAATGTACGGAGCGAACTAGTGGATGTCAACAGACCTGTGATAATAACGATGGTGGATTCACTTGTGGATGTGGGTTTGGTTATGAACTTCTACCTGACGGAAAAACATGTAACCAAAGTAAGTAAATATGGCCATTTTAATAAATAATTCATTTTCTTACATTATATTATGTGTCGATAAATGCTGTATATAGCCATTTTTATTGTATTGTTATATGGTGAATAGAATTTGATTTCCCAGTTGTGTGGTTATCAACAAAAAAGCCCAATATGAGTGGAGTTATCTTACAAATACCGTGCCCAATGTCTCATGAGTCTGTCAGTAAATCATATGTACAATTATCAACTAATCTCAGAGACAGTTTATAGTACAATTCATAATTATCTTGTTTCCGAATCCTACATTATGTTGTTTTTTGTTTGTTTGTTTGCTTTTGTTTTTTTTTAAATATATTTGTGATATTATAGTTTGTTTTTTTAAATGAATAAATAATGTTTAAACTAACTTAAGTATATGGTCTTATTTTGTTTTAGCAATAACAGACATTTGTCAGCTCCAAGGGTTAAGCTGCAGTTATGCTTGTGACAATACTACAAGGCCAGGAGGAGAATGGGGCTGTATTTGTGAGGAAGGTTATAAACTAGAGGAAGATAACAGTAACTGTACAAGTAAGTGTTTAAATAGAATATATATTTGAAATGAAAGAAATAATTTGGCCTGTTGTGGTTGTGATCGTATGGTAGTTGAATTCACAACTACCTGTGCAATCACTCCCTATCACCACTAATGTTGTGAGTTAAAACCCCACTCATGATGAGGTGTACTCGATACAACATTATGTGATAAAGTTTGTCAGCGACATGCAACAGGTCGGTGGTTTTCTTCGGGCACTCCGGTTTCCTTCACCAATAAAACTGACAGCCATGATATAACTGAAATATTGTATAAAGTGGCATTAAACAGCAAAACCATAACCCAACCCTTATTTACATATCTATCTTCCTACTTTAAAAATTGTAAGTCGTGTATCAGCAGGTTTGTAACAGCCCTAATTACTATTAATTTCTACAAATTGTAACAATTTTGTAAAAAATTTAGAGCATACATTCAGCATTATAATTTTGTAAAGTAATTCAGAACATACATTCAGCTGATTTATGATTTTGTAAAGTAATTTAGAGCATACATTCAGCATTATGATTTTGTAAAAAAAATTAGAGCATACATTCATCATTATGATTTTGTAAAGTAATTTAGAGCATACAGTCAGCATTATGATTTTGTAAAGTAATTTACAACATGCAATTTAGCATTATGATTTTGTAAAGTAATTCAGAGTATGCATTCAGCATTAAGATTTTGTAAAGTAATTTAGAGCATACATTCAGCATTATGATTTTGTAAAGTAATTTAGAGCATACATTCAGCATTATGATTTTGTAAAGTAATTTAGAACATGTAATTTAGCATTATGTTGTTTCTTTTTCAGATGTTAATGAATGTGACAGTAATGTCTGTACACATTCCTGTACTGATACGGTTGGTAGTTACTTCTGTTCCTGTTTCAATGGATTTAAACTGAACGCTGACAAGAAAACTTGTACAGGTATGTTAACATGGGGTTTAGGGTCAGGGACGCAGAGATGTTTACAACTAATATTCAGTCCTTTAACAAATTAAGTAAGAGAAGCAAGATACTCATATTCACATCCTGACTAAGCAGTGGTCTATCCAGGTGGGTTGTAGGCTTTTGCTAGCAAAAAAATAATGTGTAATCGGCAAATATAGGTAAAACTTAAAACATTTTGTAGAAAACAAGCCAAAAATTGCACCAAACCCCTGTTTTGTAATTATGGATCCAAGCGTGCTAAGTCTAAAAAAAGAGAGAAAAAAACCGCGTCGTCTCTGAAATATATGGAAATCATTCCAATGAAGTAAACCCTCCACTTAAAAGATATTTATATATTAAAATTTAAAAGATATCTAAATATTAGATTATTTTTAAGACTCGTTGTTGATCCAATTAACAACTGGGATTTTTTTGCTTAAGAAACACTTCAGAATAATAATAACTTCATTCAATGCACAATTTTATCCCGAAGGGTTGAAGACATATACAACTTTACAAGGAATATATACAAATTAAACAACGTACACAAGTCAAATAGACAAAGACATAGTAACAACATACAAATAAAATGAAAACAAATTCAGACTTGTCATTTACTCTTTGCGAAATACTGAAAGAGTCCCTTTTGGTACGACACAAAAGAGACGATCTCTGAGAAAGGGATTAGAAAATGTAAAAGCACACATGAAATTAAGTTTTGTGAGGGACAAGTACATTCCATTAAAAAGAGAATACATAAAATCATTAAACGGACGTTCTAATGTACAACTGATGGTCGCAAAATACGGAGTGTAACCTCAAATATATACCAATTAATATGGAATATTGAAAACTCCAATCAACTACCGCAACAACTTAAGCATATGCGTACCAAATTCTACATCTATGTAATTCCAGAATACCGTGTTCCATGGCTCGACATATACCAGTACCCTTTATCAAATACGTGTACCAGATGGTGGGTCTCCTTAGATATTTTAACCAGGTGGTATACTGTAGAGGAATAAACAGTCTGTTGTTAGTGTAGAAATTCCAAAGATTGGTACTTACACAATGTAGGTCTACACGCATCAGAAACAAAACAATAATATAATATCATAAAAGATCATCAAACAAATGTTTTATGCATATTACATGTAGGAAAAAACGGACGGGTTAAACTAGAAAAAAATCATTATTTCCTGCAATTTCGGTACTTTGTTGTTTTATACCTTAATTTCTAGTAACACTACTTTAAGATACATGTTTGCACAAGGACGGATGGACGAACGCAGACCATTACTATGTCACTCCATTGCTTTGCGGCGGGGGACAAAAAGGGTATACGGGTTGAATATATACGTTTATTCAAACCAGAAATAACAGAGTTCAAACGTATGGGTGGCCGACATAAGGACAAACAGACCTTCGGACTAACGAACCTACGGACTAGCGAACCTTCGGACTAATGGACCTTCGGACTAATGCCACAGAACCGTGTAATTATCTCCCTTGTCAAAATATCAACATTTTCCATATTTAATAAAGAATTAAGATCAAGATTCTTTCATGATAATTACTTAAAGAAAAACTGTTTCTAATGATGCATGGTAGAATCAAAATAGCTTAGGATCTCAAGCTTTCAAAGATTGTCTTTCTTTAAAAAAAACATTTCTGATGCCGTCATGGTCATGATGACATGATAGTTGGATTTACAACTACCTGTGCAATCATTGCCTATCACCACTAACATTGTGAGTTTGAATCTCACTCATGGCGAGGTTTATTAGATACAGCATTAAAGTTTGTCAGTGACTTGCGGCAGGTTTTGGTTTTCTCTCCGTGTACTCCGTTTCCTCATCTAATAAACCTGACCGCCACGATATAACTGAAATATTGTTGAAAGTTAGCTTTCAATGCCATAATCCTAATTCTAAAAACATTTCTAGAAATATATGATGAAGTTAAAATCTGTTTTGGAGGTGTAATTTTAAAAAAAACCTCTAGTTTATTATCATATAATATTTGCTTTGAATTTCAGAATGTTCACCTCCATATTATGGAAATAACTGTGAACAGCTGTGTACCTGTGGACCTGGTGCTATTAACTGTGATTCTAGTCGTGGATGTGTTTGTAGTAGTTCCTGGGAGGGAGATAACTGTGACGTGGATGTTAATGAGTGTGTTGTGACACCTAATATTTGTGGTTCTGATAAGACGTGCATCAACACAGATGGTGGCTATGAGTGTATCTGTAGATCTGGGTACCAGAAAGCGTCTACCGATAACAGTGTTCCTTGTACAGGTAAAAAATTATTATTTACCTCACCTGGATTACAGGTGCATATTTTCAGGTATTGTCATCATTTGCCATCGTTGTCTACCTCTGTTACCTGTTACACTTCAATATTTTTCTGGCATGCCACTTGGAACACTTACTTGGTAGGATAGTTTCTTAAATTACCCTCTTAAGAATTTTTTTTGTCGATCAGAAATCTGAGATGGACGCTAGCGCAAGATAAATAAAGATCTGATATATTTTTTTTCAAATTTAAGAAGAATTAGAAGATACATGTACCAAAGGGATAATCAGAATCTGCAAATCTAAGGACAGACAACACAATGGCCAACAGAAAAAGGACAAAGGAACAAATAACGATCTACAAAACATTATGCATAAAGCTAGAGATCTAGTAACACGAACCTCACTAAAAACTGGGGTGAACTCAGGTGCTCAGGAAGGGTAGGCAGTTCCTGTTTGATTTTGTAACACCTGCATATTTTGAGATTTTTTATTTCGCTAATTTTAGTTCCAGGAATGTTTATTTTAGGCATGTTTCATTGTACATGTGATTCTATTTATAGATATAAACGAGTGTAATGTACAGTCACTGAACAATTGTACCACAATGACATCCACATGTCAGAACACCGGAGGTGGATATACATGTAAATGTAAAAGTGGATATCAACAGAAGAATGCTTATGAGTGTGAAGGTAAAAAGATGACTATTGAATCTTCAAATATTGGCAGCAACGAAAAAAGCTTAAAAAACAGAGATATAGGGAATAATGTCACTTTGGAAGATCGAGACAAACATTATCGCTAGCAAATCCAATAGGACGAGTTGTGATATTAGGGATAATGTATGTTAAGACCTTCAAAACTGACGCTATTGTTTTTATCTGTATTAAACGTCATAATGTGATTTCACACTTACCGATATATTCCAATATCAGAGCCAGTACGTTGATACTGACAATATCACTGATAAAAACAAACTATGAAAAACCTGCGCAGATTCACTTCCACTCAAAAACACTACACACTATCACAAAAAATGAATGACAACATAAACATGGAAAGTACAATAACAGGGTCGGTGAATGACAACATAAACATGGACAGTACAATAACAGGGTCAGTGAATGACAACATAAACATGGACAGTACAATAACAGGGTCGGTGAATGACAACATAAACATAGACAGTACAATAACAGGGTCGGTGAATGACAACATAAACATGGACAGTACAATAACAGGGTTGGTAAATGACAACATAAACATGGACAGTACAATAACAGGGTCAGTGAATGACAACATAAACATGGACAGTACAACAGCAGAGTCGGTGAATGACAACATAAACATGGACAATACAACAGCAGAATCTGTGAATGACAACATAAACATGGACAGTACAATAACAGGGTTGGTGAATGACAACATAAACATAGACAGTACAATAACAGGGTCGGTGAATGACAACATAAACATGGACAGTACAACAGGAGAGTCTATGAATGAAAACATAAACATGGACAGTACAATAACAGGGTCCGTGGATGACAACATAAACATGGACAGTACAATAACAGGGTCGGTGAATAACAACATAAACATGGACAGTACAACAGCAGGGTCGGTGAATGACAACATAAACATGGACAGCACAACAGGAGAGTCTGTGAATGACAACATAAACATGGACAGTACAATGACAGGGTCCGTGGATGACAACATAAACATAGACAGTACAATAACAGGGTCAGTGAATGACAACATAAACATGGACAGTACAATAACAGGGTCGGTGAATGACAACATAAAAATAGACAGTACAATAACAGGGTCGGAGAATGACAACATAAACATGGACAGTACAATAACAGGTTCTGTGAATGACAGGATAAACATAGACAGTACAATAACAGGGTCGGTGAATGACAACATAAACATGGACAGTACAATAACAGGGTCCATGGATGACAACATAAACATGGACAGTACAATAACAGGGTCTGTGAATGACAACATAAACATGGACAGTACAATAAAAGGGTCTGTGAATGACAACATAAACATGGAAAGTACAATAACAGGGTCGGTGAATGACAACATAAACATAGACAGTACAATAACAGGGTCAGTGAATGACAACATAAACATGGAGAGTACAATAACAGGGTCTGTGAATGACAACATAAACATGGACAGTACAATAACAGGGTCTGTGAATGACAACATAAACATGGACAGTACAATAACAGGGTCGGTGAATGACAACATAAACATAGACAGTACAATAACAGGGTCGGTGAATGACAACATAAACATAGACAGTACAATAACAGGGTCGGTGAATGACAACATAAACATGGACAGTACAATAACAGGGTCGGTGAATGACAACATAAACATGGACAGTACAATAACAGGGTCAGTGAATGACAACATAAACATGGACAATACAACAGCAGAATCTGTGAATGACAACATAAACATGGACAGTACAATAACAGGGTTGGTGAATGACAACAGAAACATGGACAGTACAATAACAGAGTCGGTGAATGACAGCATAAACATGGACAGTACAACAGCAGGGTCGGTGAATGACAACATAAACATGGACAGCACAACAGGAGAGTCTGTGAATGACAACATAAACATAAACAGTACAATAACAGGGTCAGTGAATGACAACATAAACATGGACAGTACAATAACAGGGTCGGTGAATGACAACATAAACATAGACAGTACAATAACAGGGTCAGTGAATGACAACATAAACATGGACAGTACAATAACAGGGTCCATGGATGAGAACATAAACATGGACAGTACAATAACAGGGTCGGTGAATGACAACATAAACATGGACAGTACAATAACAGGGTCGGTGAATGACAACATAAACATAGACAGTACAATAACAGGGTCGGTGAATGACAACATAAACATGGACAGTACAATAACAGGGTCGGTGAATGACAACATAAACATAGACAGTACAATAACAGGGTCGGTGAATGACAACATAAACATGGAAAGTACAACAGGAGAGTCTGTGAATGACAACATAAACATGGACAGTACAATAACAGGGTCTGTGAATGACAACATAAACATGGACAGTACAATAACAGGGTCTGTGAATGACAACATAAACATAGACAGTACAATAACAGGGTCAGTGAATGACAACATAAACATGGACAGTACAATAACAGGGTCAGTGAATGACAACATAAACATAGACAGTACAATAACAGGGTCAGTGGAACATAAACATGGACAATACAACAGCAGAATCTGTGAATGACAACATAAACATGGACAGTACAATAACAGGGTCGGTGAATGACAACAGAAACATGGACAGTACAATAACAGGGTCTGTGGATGACAACATAAACATAGACAGTACAATAACAGGGTCTGTGAATGACAACATAAACATAGACAGTACAATAACAGGGTCTGTGAATGACAACATAAACATAGACAGTACAATAACAGGGTCGGTGAATGACAACATAAACATAGACAGTACAATAACAGGGTCGGTGAATGACAACATAAACATAGACAGTACAATAACAGGGTCTGTGAATGACAACATAAACATAGACAGTACAATAACAGGGTCGGTGAATGACAACATAAACATAGACAGTACAATAACAGGGTCTGTGGATGACAACATAACCATAGACAGTACAATAACAGGGTCCGTGGATGACAACATAAACATGGACAGTACAATAACAGGGTCGGTGAATGACACATAAACATGGACAGTACAATAACAGGGTCTGTGAATGACAACATAAACATGGACAGTACAATAACAGGGTCGGTGAATGACAACATAAACATGGACAGTACAATAACAGGGTCAGTGAATGACAACATAAACATGGACAATACAACAGCAGAATCTGTGAATGACAACATAAACATGGACAGTACAATAACAGGGTCGGTGAATGACAACAGAAACATGGACAGTACAATAACAGGGTCTGTGAATGACAACATAAACATGGACAGTACAATAACAGTGTCTGTGAATGACAACATAAACATGGACAGTACAATAACAGGGTCGGTGAATGACAACATAAACAGGGTCTGTGAATGACAACATAAACATGGACAGTACAATAACAGGGTCTGTGGATGACAACATAAACATGGACAGTACAATAACAGGCTATGTGAATGACAACATAAACATGGACAGTACAATAACAGGGTCTGTGGATGACAACATAAACATGGACAGTACAATAACAGGGTCGGTGAATGACAACATAAACAGGGTCGGTGAATGACAACATAAACATGGACACTACAATAACAGGGTCTGTGGATGACAACATAAACATAGACAGTACAATTACAGGGTCTGTAAATGACAACATAAACATGGACAGTACAATAACAGGGTCGGTGAATGACAACATAAACAGGGTCGGTGAATGACAACATAAACATGGACAGTACAATAACAGGGTCTGTGGATGACAACATAAACATGGACAGTACAATAACAGGCTATGTGAATGACAACATAAACATGGACAGTACAATAACAGGGTCGGTGAATGACAACATAAACATAGACAGTACAATAACAGGGTCGGTGAATGACAACATAAACATGGACAGTACAATAACAGGGTCAGTGAATGACAACATAAACATGGACAATACAATAACAGGGTCGGTGAATGACTACATAAACATGGACAGTAGAATAACAGGGTCTGTGGATGACAACATAAACATGGACAGTACAATAACAGGCTATGTGAATGACAACATAAACATGGACAGTAGAATAACAGGGTCTGTGAATGACAACATAAACATAGACAGTACAATAACAGGGTCTGTGAATGACAACATAAACATAGACAGTACAATAACAGGGTCGGTGAATGACAACATAAACATAGACAGTACAATAACAGGGTCCGTAAATGACAACATAAACATAGACAGTACAATAACAGGGTCGGTGAATGACAACATAAACATGGACAGTACAATAACAGGGTCGGTGAATGACAACATAAACATGGACAGTACAATAACAGGGTCGGTGAATGACAACATAAACATAGACAGTACAATAACAGGGTCGGTGAATGACAACATAAACATGGACAGTACAATAACAGGGTCGGTGAATGACAACATAAACATAGACAGTACAATAACAGGGTCGGTGAATGACAACATAAACATGGAAAGTACAACAGGAGAGTCTGTGAATGACAACATAAACATGGACAGTACAATAACAGGGTCTGTGAATGACAACATAAACATGGACAGTACAATAACAGGGTCTGTGAATGACAACATAAACATAGACAGTACAATAACAGGGTCAGTGAATGACAACATAAACATGGACAGTACAATAACAGGGTCAGTGAATGACAACATAAACATAGACAGTACAATAACAGGGTCAGTGGAACATAAACATGGACAATACAACAGCAGAATCTGTGAATGACAACATAAACATGGACAGTACAATAACAGGGTCGGTGAATGACAACAGAAACATGGACAGTACAATAACAGGGTCTGTGGATGACAACATAAACATAGACAGTACAATAACAGGGTCTGTGAATGACAACATAAACATAGACAGTACAATAACAGGGTCTGTGAATGACAACATAAACATAGACAGTACAATAACAGGGTCGGTGAATGACAACATAAACATAGACAGTACAATAACAGGGTCGGTGAATGACAACATAAACATAGACAGTACAATAACAGGGTCTGTGAATGACAACATAAACATAGACAGTACAATAACAGGGTCGGTGAATGACAACATAAACATAGACAGTACAATAACAGGGTCTGTGGATGACAACATAACCATAGACAGTACAATAACAGGGTCCGTGGATGACAACATAAACATGGACAGTACAATAACAGGGTCGGTGAATGACACATAAACATGGACAGTACAATAACAGGGTCTGTGAATGACAACATAAACATGGACAGTACAATAACAGGGTCGGTGAATGACAACATAAACATGGACAGTACAATAACAGGGTCAGTGAATGACAACATAAACATGGACAATACAACAGCAGAATCTGTGAATGACAACATAAACATGGACAGTACAATAACAGGGTCGGTGAATGACAACAGAAACATGGACAGTACAATAACAGGGTCTGTGAATGACAACATAAACATGGACAGTACAATAACAGTGTCTGTGAATGACAACATAAACATGGACAGTACAATAACAGGGTCGGTGAATGACAACATAAACAGGGTCTGTGAATGACAACATAAACATGGACAGTACAATAACAGGGTCTGTGGATGACAACATAAACATGGACAGTACAATAACAGGCTATGTGAATGACAACATAAACATGGACAGTACAATAACAGGGTCTGTGGATGACAACATAAACATGGACAGTACAATAACAGGGTCGGTGAATGACAACATAAACAGGGTCGGTGAATGACAACATAAACATGGACACTACAATAACAGGGTCTGTGGATGACAACATAAACATAGACAGTACAATTACAGGGTCTGTAAATGACAACATAAACATGGACAGTACAATAACAGGGTCGGTGAATGACAACATAAACAGGGTCGGTGAATGACAACATAAACATGGACAGTACAATAACAGGGTCTGTGGATGACAACATAAACATGGACAGTACAATAACAGGCTATGTGAATGACAACATAAACATGGACAGTACAATAACAGGGTCGGTGAATGACAACATAAACATAGACAGTACAATAACAGGGTCGGTGAATGACAACATAAACATGGACAGTACAATAACAGGGTCAGTGAATGACAACATAAACATGGACAATACAATAACAGGGTCGGTGAATGACTACATAAACATGGACAGTAGAATAACAGGGTCTGTGGATGACAACATAAACATGGACAGTACAATAACAGGCTATGTGAATGACAACATAAACATGGACAGTAGAATAACAGGGTCTGTGAATGACAACATAAACATAGACAGTACAATAACAGGGTCTGTGAATGACAACATAAACATAGACAGTACAATAACAGGGTCGGTGAATGACAACATAAACATAGACAGTACAATAACAGGGTCCGTAAATGACAACATAAACATAGACAGTACAATAACAGGGTCGGTGAATGACAACATAAACATGGACAGTACAATAACAGGGTCGGTGAATGACAACATAAACATGGACAGTACAATAACAGGGTCGGTGAATGACAACATAAACATGGACAGTACAATAACAGGGTCAGTGAATGACAACATAAACATAGACAGTACAATAACAGGGTCTGTGAATGACAACATAAACATAGACAGTACAATAACAGGGTCAGTGAATGACAACATAAACATGGACAGTACAATAACAGGGTCGGTGAATAACAACATAAACATAGACAGTACAATAACAGGGTCTGTGGATGACAACATAAACATAGACAGTACAATAACAGGGTCTGTGAATGACAACATAAACATGGACAATACAATAACAGGGTCGGTGAATAACAACATAAACATAGACAGTACAATAACAGGGTCTGTGGATGACAACATAAACATAGACAGTACAATAACAGGGTCTGTGGATGACAACATAAACATAGACAGTACAATAACAGGGTCAGTGAATGACAACATAAACATAGACAGTACAATAACAGGGTCTGTGGATGACAACATAAACATAGACAGTACAATAACAGGGTCTGTGGATGACAACATAAACATAGACAGTACAATAACAGGGTCTGTGGATGACAACATAAACATAGACAGTACAATAACAGGGTCTGTGGATGACAACATAAACATAGACAGTACAATAACAGGGTCTGTGGATGACAACATAAACATAGACAGTACAATAACAGGGTCTGTGGATGACAACATAAACGTAGACAGTACAATAACAGGGTCTGTGGATGACAACATAAACATAGACAGTACAATAACAGGGTCTGTGGATGACAACATAAACATGGACAGTACAATAACAGGGTCTGTGGATGACAACATAAACATAGACAGTACAATAACAGGGTCTGTGGATGACAACATAAACATAGACAGTACAATAACAGGGTCTGTGGATGACAACATAAACATAGACAGTACAATAACAGGGTCTGTGGATGACAACATAAACATAGACAGTACAATAACAGGGTCTGTGGATGACAACATAAACATAGACAGTACAATAACAGGGTCTGTGGATGACAACATAAACATAGACAGTACAATAACAGGGTCTGTGGATGACAACATAAACATGGACAGTACAATAACAGGGTCTGTGGATGACAACATAAACATAGACAGTACAATAACAGGGTCTGTGGATGACAACATAAACATGGACAGTACAATAACAGGGTCTGTGGATGACAACATAAACATAGACAGTACAATAACAGGGTCTGTGGATGACAACATAAACATAGACAGTACAATAACAGGGTCTGTGGATGACAACATAAACATGGACAGTACAATAACAGGGTCTGTGGATGACAACATAAACATAGACAGTACAATAACAGGGTCCGTGGATGACAACATAAACATGGACAGTACAATAACGGTCTGTGGATGACAACATAAACATAGACAGTACAATAACAGGGTCTGTGGATGACAACATAAACATAGACAGTACAATAACAGGGTCCGTGGATGACAACATAAACATAGACAGTACAATAACAGGGTCAGTGAATGACAACATAAACATAGACAGTACAATAACAGGGTCTGTGGATGACAACATAAACATAGACAGTACAATAACAGGTTCTGTGGATGACAACATAAACATAGACAGTACAATAACAGGGTCCGTGGATGACAACATAAACATAGACAGTACAATAACAGGGTCTGTGGATGACAACATAAACATGGACAGTACAATAACAGGGTCTGTGGATGACAACATAAACATAGACAGTACAATAACAGGGTCTGTGGATGACAACATAAACATAGACAGTACAATAACAGGGTCCGTGGATGACAACATAAACATAGACAGTACAATAACAGGGTCTGTGGATGACAACATAAACATAGACAGTACAATAACAGGGTCTGTGGATGACAACATAAACATAGACAGTACAATAACAGGGTCTGTGGATGACAACATAAACATAGACAGTACAATAACAGGGTCCGTGGATGACAACATAAACATAGACAGTACAATAACAGGGTCTGTGGATGACAACATAAACATGGACAGTACAATAACAGGGTCTGTGGATGACAACATAAACATAGACAGTACAATAACAGGGTCTGTGGATGACAACATAAACATAGACAGTACAATAACAGGGTCCGTGGATGACAACATAAACATAGACAGTACAATAACAGGGTCTGTGGATGACAACATAAACATAGACAGTACAATAACAGGCTATGTGAATGACAACATAAACATAGACAGTACAATAACAGGGTCTGTGGATGACAACATAAACATAGACAGTACAATAACAGGCTGTGTGAATGACAACATAAACATAGACAGTACAATAACAGGGTCAGTGAATGACAACATAAACATAGACAGTACAATAACAGGGTCAGTGAATGACAACATAAACATAGACAGTACAATAACAGGGTCTGTGAATGACAACATAAACATGGACAGTACAATAACAGGGTCTGTGGATGACAACATAAACATAGACAGTACAATAACAGGGTCGGTGAATGACAACATAAACATAGACAGTACAATAACAGGGTCTGTGAATGACAACATAAACATAGACAGTACAATAACAGGGTCGGTGAATGACAACATAAACATAGAAAGTACAATAACAGGCTATGTGAATGACAACATAAACATAGACAGTACAATAACAGGGTCAGTGAATGACAACATTAACATAGACAGTACAATAACAGGGTCTGTGAATGACAACATAAACATGGACAGTACAATAACAGGGTCTGTGAATGACAACATAAACATAGACAGTACAATAACAGGGTCTGTGAATGACAACATAAACATGGACAGTACAATAACAGGGTCTGTGGATGACAACATAAACATAGACAGTACAATAACAGGGTCGGTGAATGACAACATAAACATAGACAGTACAATAACAGGGTCTGTGAATGACAACATAAACATAGACAGTACAATAACAGGGTCGGTGAATGACAACATAAACATAGACAGTACAATAACAGGCTATGTGAATGACAACATAAACATAGACAGTACAATAACAGGGTCAGTGAATGACAACATTAACATAGACAGTACAATAACAGGGTCTGTGAATGACAACATAAACATGGACAGTACAATAACAGGGTCTGTGAATGACAACATAAACATAGACAGTACAATAACAGGGTCGGTGAATGACAACATAAACATAGACAGTACAATAACAGGGTCTGTGAATGACAACATAAACATAGACAGTACAATAACAGGGTCGGTGAATGACAACATAAACATGGACAGTACAATAACAGGGTCTGTGAATGACAACATAAACATAGACAGTACAATAACAGGGTCGGTGAATGACAACATAAACATAGACAGTACAATAACAGGGTCTGTGAATGACAACATAAACATAGACAGTACAATAACAGGGTCGGTGAATGACAACATAAACATAGACAGTACAATAACAGGGTCTGTGAATGACAACATAAACATAGACAGTACAATAACAGGGTCAGTGGATGTTCATAGTTACCTAACTACATGTACTAATTAAGAGGATATAATCTGTTGGTTAAAGACCATTACTCTTAGGATGTATAAATCATAGTGAGATACCTCAACCAGATGAATGACAACATAAACATAGACAGTACAATAACAGGGTCAGTGAATGACAACATAAACATAGACAGTACAATAACAGGGTCTGTGAATGACAACATAAACATAGACAGTACAATAACAGGGTCGGTGAATGTTCATAGTTACCTAACTACATGTACTAATTAAGAGGATATAATCTGTTGGTTAAAGACCATTACTCTTAGGATGTATAAATCATAGTGAGATACCTCAACCAGATGAATGACAACATAAACATAGACAGTACAATAACAGGGTCGGTGAATGACAACATAAACATAGACAGTACAATAACAAGGTCTGTGGATGACAACATAAACATAGACAGTACAATAACAGGGTCAGTGAATGACAACATAAACATAGACAGTACAATAACAGGGTCGGTGAATGACAACATAAACATAGACAGTACAATAACAGGGTCTGTGGATGACAACATAAACATAGACAGTACAATAACAGGGTCAGTGAATGACAACATAAACATAGACAGTACAATAACAGGGTCTGTGAATGACAACATAAACATGGACAGTACAATAACAGGGTCAGTGAATGACAACATAAACATAGACAGTACAATAACAGGGTCAGTGAATGACAACATAAACATAGACAGTACAATAACAGGGTCTGTGAATGACAACATAAACATAGACAGTACAATAACAGGGTCTGTGAATGACAACATAAACATAGACAGTACAATAACAGGGTCTGTGAATGACAACATAAACATAGACAGTACAATAACAGGGTCTGTGAATGACAACATAAACATAGACAGTACAATAACAGGGTCGGTGAATGACAACATGAACATAGACAGTACAATAACAGGCTATGTGAATGACAACATAAACATAGACAGTACAATAACAGGGTCAGTGAATGACAACATTAACATAGACAGTACAATAACAGGGTCTGTGAATGACAACATAAACATGGACAGTACAATAACAGGGTCTGTGAATGACAACATAAACATAGACAGTACAATAACAGGGTCGGTGAATGACAACATAAACATAGACAGTACAATAACAGGGTCTGTGAATGACAACATAAACATAGACAGTACAATAACAGGGTCGGTGAATGACAACATAAACATGGACAGTACAATAACAGGGTCTGTGAATGACAACATAAACATAGACAGTACAATAACAGGGTCGGTGAATGACAACATAAACATAGACAGTACAATAACAGGGTCTGTGAATGACAACATAAACATAGACAGTACAATAACAGGGTCGGTGAATGACAACATAAACATAGACAGTACAATAACAGGGTCTGTGAATGACAACATAAACATAGACAGTACAATAACAGGGTCAGTGGATGTTCATAGTTACCTAACTACATGTACTAATTAAGAGGATATAATCTGTTGGTTAAAGACCATTACTCTTAGGATGTATAAATCATAGTGAGATACCTCAACCAGATGAATGACAACATAAACATAGACAGTACAATAACAGGGTCAGTGAATGACAACATAAACATAGACAGTACAATAACAGGGTCTGTGAATGACAACATAAACATAGACAGTACAATAACAGGGTCGGTGAATGTTCATAGTTACCTAACTACATGTACTAATTAAGAGGATATAATCTGTTGGTTAAAGACCATTACTCTTAGGATGTATAAATCATAGTGAGATACCTCAACCAGATGAATGACAACATAAACATAGACAGTACAATAACAGGGTCGGTGAATGACAACATAAACATAGACAGTACAATAACAGGGTCTGTGGATGACAACATAAACATAGACAGTACAATAACAGGGTCAGTGAATGACAACATAAACATAGACAGTACAATAACAGGGTCGGTGAATGACAACATAAACATAGACAGTACAATAACAGGGTCTGTGGATGACAACATAAACATAGACAGTACAATAACAGGGTCAGTGAATGACAACATAAACATAGACAGTACAATAACAGGGTCTGTGAATGACAACATAAACATGGACAGTACAATAACAGGGTCAGTGAATGACAACATAAACATAGACAGTACAATAACAGGGTCAGTGAATGACAACATAAACATAGACAGTACAATAACAGGGTCTGTGAATGACAACATAAACATAGACAGTACAATAACAGGGTCTGTGAATGACAACATAAACATAGACAGTACAATAACAGGGTCTGTGAATGACAACATAAACATAGACAGTACAATAACAGGGTCTGTGAATGACAACATAAACATAGACAGTACAATAACAGGGTCTGTGAATGACAACATAAACATAGACAGTACAATAACAGGGTCGGTGAATGTTCATAGTTACCTAACTACATGTACTAATTAAGAGGATATAATCTGTTGGTTAAAGACCATTACTCTTAGGATGTATAAATCATAGTGAGATACCTCAAACAGATGTAATAATAAACATGGATTATTTTAATACCATTTTAAATGTAGCATGTATAGAGATGGTACTGTGAAAGTACTTTTCTTTGTGAGGATCAATTTTCGTGGTTTTGTTAAAAATTACAAGTTCGTGGATTCGTAAATTCGTGGATTTTATGTTTGTACCAAAATAAAATTCGTTGATTTTATATTATAAGCTTAATTGGGTAGCAAATCTTCGAGAAAGCTTCAATACATTAGACAGATGAGCCGTAGATCTAGAATTATGTAATCGAAAGTGGAACGTGGATATTAACGTGTTCATTTTCTCAATTATTGTATAACTTAGAATCGGAACAAAATCAGCTTTTGAATTTCATAATTATAGATCAGTGGAAATCATTGTTATTTTTATAAATCGTAATCAGTGTTAATGGGAGGTTTTTCAAACCTTGGTTGTAAAGTCAGAGAGACAACAGTTTGAGTATGAGAGACAAACTCAAGAATAAAGGTGCAAATAGAATTCCATTCATTATTCAGCAATAAGATAAAAATGTATGCTGCATGCATATCGCTGTCCCTCGTTTTGGCAGTTGTAGAAAATTCCAGCATTTGTAAGTTTAGCAGAATTTATTTTATCGAATTTGAAAATACAAAAAAAATCACCTGAAATTATTTTATTAGCACGTACACGTACAATTTTCATCAATATATTGGTTTTTATGTTTTGCAAATATTTAATCTATATTTTATCTCCAATTTTTGTTTTTCACAATTAAAAAAGAACAATACAATGTTCTCTTTATTTTTATTCCAATTACAGATTGTACTTGTAGATTAATCCTGACCCTGAGGCAAATGTACAATTAACTTATACTTAATTGAATTGTTTAAAGAAAAGTGATCAAATATATTAATTAAAATGTGTTATAATTCAGAATAAAGAAATGTTTTTACACATGCATTCAAAATCAAATCATTCACAAATGTTCATGTGGATTATAACCCATTAAAAGGTATGCTTGTACTTATTTCATCATTAAAATTGTCAATTGTACCCTGAGGACAGCATATGGCTATCGATGTCAAGCTGCTTCCCAAGTTTCATTGTTCATTGGATTCTTAATTTCGTGGATCAGCCTACCCACGAAAACTACGAAAATTGGTACACCACAAATAAAAGTGATTTCACAGTATTTTATTTCAAATATTTGTAAGATTTTTACTTGTTATTTGTTAAAAGGGGCTGCCATGGTCGTGATCGCATGGTAGTTGGATTTACAACTACCTGTGCAATATCAGTGCCTATCACCACTAAAGTTGTGAGTTCAAATCCAGCTCATGGTGAGGTATACTTGATTTAACATTATGTGATAAAGTTTGTCAGTGACTTGTGACAGGTCGGTTTCCTCCTTCAATAAAACTGACCGCCACGATATAGCTGAAATAATGTTGAAAGTGGCGTTAAACACCATAACTCTAACCCTTATTTGTTAACATCGTATTATTTATTAATGTTTATTTTTTTTCGTAGATATTAATGAGTGTACAAAAGGATCTAACGACTGTGAACAAGAATGTGTGAACTTCGAAGGACGATACAATTGTAAATGTAGATTTGGATTTGAACTCAACACGGATCGTAAAACTTGTAAACAAGGTACTTATTTCTTATTAGATATATCTTATTTTAGATTGAACCAGATTTATCCACTATTTGATAATATAACGTTAGATTAAAGATTAGATTATAGTTGATCTTATTGAGGATTACATAAGTTGGTGTTAAACACTAATCAATCAATCAATCAATAAATATGTTATAAAGAGAATATAGAGAATGCTAAAAAAAAATTGCAAAGCACCTTTTGTCATCCAAAGATTTAAAAATTGTAATTTAAAAGAAAGAAAAACCATACGTAATAAAAATGTAGATATTTAATTTTGGTACGCATGACGCATTTCAGGAATAACCTTCATCAGGTCGCTCATAGTCAAATGATTGAAAAGCCAAATAGTTTAAAAGTCTTGTTAAGAAAGATTATGATATATCATGACTTTTAAAAAGATTTCGTGGTTTTCAATACAACTGAAACTAAACCTTGAGGATTTCTAATTATTTTGAATTTTTAAGTTTCAATTTGTTCTATTTTTTGTTGCTGCATGAATTTAATAATTTGTTGTTGTTTTTCAGTGTCAGACCCGTGTGGAACACTCAGTAACTTAACCTGTAGTTATGCTTGTAAACTAGCAGGAAGTACAACGTCCTGTTATTGTAAATCAGGTTATATACTAGATAATGACCTCCAGACTTGTAAAGGTAATTTATTGTAAATAAGGTTATGAACTACATACTGACCTCCAGACTTGTAAAGGTAATTTATTAACAGACCAAATAAAAGGAACATATAGCTTGTATATCAATTATAATGCTAATACAGTAGTGCCCCTATTATCAGGCCAAAATTCAGGTGTACTGAGATACCAACATACAAAGTTGTCCCCCTCCAGAGAGGCCACCCTCTCATATAAGGCCACTTTTTAATTGCAGAACTCAGATACCAACATACTAAGTTGTCCTCTTCAAGAGAGACCATCCCTCATATAAGGCCACTTTTTGATTACAGAACTGAGATACCAACATACAAAGTTGTCCCCTTCAAGAGAGACCATCCCTCATATAAGGCCACTTTTTGATTGCAGATCGGTTTAAGCTGGTTTAACTGTATGGGAATTTATATAATTCTAATTACATTAAATAAAATGTGATAGCAGTACCAGAAAAGCTGTATTTCTGTCAGTGACAGTACCTATATAGCAAAATGTATCCATTGCAATATTATGACTTGCTCAAATAGAACAAGTGCATGATAACACATTTTATTTCACTCTATTTTTAGATATTGACGAATGTACAGATGATACTGCAAATTTGTGTTCTATAAAAAGCACCTGTACTAATATAGCTGGTAGTTTCCAATGTAGCTGTCCTATAGGAAAATTCCTGGAGAATGACCAGAGAACATGCACTGGTATGTATCCAGTTCTAAGTGATTTAATTTCATTTGGAGTGTAACATAGCTAAAAGCTTCTTCTACTTTCACTTTCAAAACATAGCTGAACATGTATGTACATGATGTAAATGATGGGGGAAAAAAGAAAAAAAGAAAGACAGAGATGCCTGTACTAAAACCTCTTTCAATAAAGTAATATTTATGTTAAAATCATCATTTCTAAATTAAATTAAGTTATCCTAGAAAAAACCCACCTCCACCCCCTTTATTGAATGAAATTATGACAAGCAAGTTTTTAGACAGTGATGGTCAATAATTCCACCAATATATAATTGATGGCTGCATCTCTTTTTGTTGTGTTATTTTATTCAAATACTTTCCCTACCCCGACTAGTTAAAAGAAACATACAGAATTGGAATAGATATTTGGAATTTAAATAATAACACCCAGATTTTACCATTAAAGTACCAGGGTGATGAAGTGATGCTTACACAATCCAGAACCCAATATCGACTCCGTTTTCCAGACAATTTTTGTATAATTATTTAATTGCGCAACTGTCTATACAAAAAGGGTTGAAAACCACAAAATCATACTGTTAATACAAAATGTAATTTGGTTTGGAAATATTGTAAAAACTTTTTAGACAATCACTAAAAATTTTGTTTCTTTAATACAGAAATATTTATTTATACCTGAAAAAATTATATCATTTCAGACTGTGATCAGTTTCACTGGGGCGATAGTTGTAGCAATACTTGTGATTGTGGCCCCGGGGCCAGTAGTTGTAATCCTGTAACTGGGTGTGTATGTATGTCTGGTTGGCTGGGCGATAAGTGTGATGCTGACGTTGATGAGTGTAGCGATGTCAACAACCCATGTGACACCACAAATAATCAGAAATGTGTAAACACAGCTGGTTCATATATATGTCAGTGTGTGACTGGTTACCAGAATGTATCTGGTACCTGTACAAGTAAGTGTTCACTGGTGGTTTCCATGGTATTAGATATTATAGCTCTTTTTCCAATTTAGCTTCTTTATTGAAAAAAAATACATTTTTTAAGGAAAACTGTAAATACCAGTACCTTATCCTGGCCTCCTGAAATATTAATAGCATGTTATGAAAAAGTGTTCCTCACTTTGATAGCATAGTAATTTGTTCTGTATATTCTTTTTTTTTTTTAAATGTAAAATATGATACAAGTTTTAATTTTTGATTTCAGACTTTCCTGTAAAAAAAGATAAAAAAAAACATTTTAGCAATCTGTACACTGTCTTTCTTTTGAAATATGCAAATTATTTATTTATATATGTATATATATATATATATGTAAGTGTTCATTTTGAATATTATACTTTTCCTGTAAATTTTAACTCTGACCCTCATATTTTAAAAAGTAGTAATAAGCAACAACAAAACAAATAATGATCGATGGCATCAGTACTATTTCAACAACAAAACAAATAATGATCGATGGCATCAGTACTATTTCAACAACAAAACAAATAGTGATCGATGGCATCGGTACTATTTCAACAACAAAACAAATAATGATCGATGGCATCAATACTATTTCAACAACAAAACAAATAATGATCGATGGCATCAGTACTATTTCAACAACAAAACAAATAATGATCGATGGCATCAGTACTATTTCAACAACAAAACAAATAATGATCGATGGCATCAGTACTATTTCAACAACAAAACAAATAATGATTGATGGCATCAGTACTATTTCAACAACAAAACAAATAATGATCGATGGCATCGGTACTATTTCAACAACAAAACAAATAATGATCGATGGCATCGGTACTATTTCAACAACAAAACAAATAATGATCGATGGCATCGGTACTATTTCAACAACAAAACAAATAATGATCGATGGCATCGGTACTATTTCAACAACAAAGCAAATAATGATCGATGGCATCAGTACTATTTCAACAACAAAACAAATAATGATCGATGGCATCGGTACTATTTCAACAACAAAACAAATAATGATCGATGGCATCAGTACTATTTCAACAACAAAACAAATAATGATCGATGGCATCGGTACTATTTCAACAACAAAACAAATAATGATCGATGGCATCGGTACTATTTCAACAACAAAACAAATAATGATCGATGGCATCAGTACTATTTCAACAACAAAGCAAATAATGATCGATGGCATCAGTACTATTTCAACATCAAAACATCAAAAAGCAAATAACAGAAACGTAAATATTTTCAACATCTGTTTTCAGATATTGATGAATGTGGGACAATTAGCCCATGTGATCAACTTTGTACAGACACGCCAGGCAGTTATACATGTGCTTGCCAAACTGGATTCATAATGGATGCCAACCAAAAATGTCAAGGTAAAAATTCATTATAATTTCTGCTTTTTCAATTAAGAATGGCAGACTAAAGATGGTTTGGCACAGAATTAGGATAATGTTTTCCATTAAAGCAGCATATCTACCTTACATTGAGCTATCACTGAAAATCCAGCTGAACAATTTGGTCACAGACATATACAATGTAGTAATTATCATCATCTTAAAACAAATCACCATGATATATTGAGTAATTACTCACTAATCGTTAAAACCAACAATCACTTGCTTTGTCACCACAGTAGTCCCCCTTTTATAAGGTCATTCTCACTAAAAGTCAACCCTGTTATTGGGTCAGATTTCAGATGCAATTAGATAGTAAAATACTACCAAACTGTCCCCCCTCAAGAGAGGACACCCCTCTTATCAGATCACTTCTTCATTTCAAAAGGGATGACCTTGCTGGATTTCCATGTTATGACATTTATGGAAACATTGTGTAAATTGTTTTCTCTTTACAAAAGTCAAAGTCAATAGGTGGTTGCCTTAAGTATTTTACTGGAACAAATTATATGTCAAGAAATAAAAAAAATTGTTTAATGGAACAGCCATAAAATCCGTTTGTGGAGGACTGCCCATTTAAGAAAATATGACTTTTCAAACATAGTTCAGACAAATATTCCATTACGATTCAAAGAAACATGATCAATTTCTATTTTTATTACTTTAATTGCTGGTTTACACGATCAAATAGTGAAAAATACTAGAAAACACCGATAGGACATCTTGCATGTGCTAAAACTAATTGTGCTATTTAGATAATAGTTGTATTTGCAAAGCGAAAGCAGCACGACATATTAGAATTATATTTATAGATATCAATGAGTCAGATGTTAATTGTTGTATTTACTGTATCAGCTGCCATTTTGCTCTATTTTTAGATATCAACGAATGTGACTCGTCACTAAGCAAGTGTGATCAGAACTGTATTAATACACTAGGAAGCTACAAGTGTTATTGTAATGATGGGTACCAGTTGGAAAAATCAGATCTAAGAACTTGTACTGGTATGTCTATTGTTGTTATATACAGTCCAGTCCTTTTACAGTGTCCTCTGTCTATACCGAACCCTGAATAAACCGCAATCTGTATGAACCAAATTGTAATAATAATAATAGTCTTTATTCGTAAGCAATACAGCTCATAGAATATAATTCAATTACAAAATGATAAAACATCAGTGAAAGAAACAAATGAATAAAATAAACAACAATACAATATACATTATGGAGCATACATAGGAAAACGGCAGTTTAAATAAAGTTCTAATGTAGGAAATCTTTGTTAATTTAACCTGTATAAACCAAACATCTGTCTATTCTGAACACAATATTGGTCCCAAGTTCCATTAGAAAAATGTGTTCTATTGAACAGATTATTTATCACTATCAATATTGAGTAGACATGAATATCAAGTCTGGTTATATTGAAATGTGAGAGCCCGGGTGGCTCAATGAGTTAGGTAGTTGTAGGGGGCCCGGGTGGCTCAATGAGTTAGGTAGTTGTAGGGGGCCCAGGTGGCTCAATGAGTTAGGTAGTTGTAGGGGGCCCGGGTGGCTCAATGAGTTAGGTAGTTGTAGGGGGCCCGGGTGGCTCAATGAGTTAGGTAGTTGTAGGAGGCCCAGGTGGCTCAATGAGTTAGGTAGTTGTAGGGGGCCCGGGTGGCTCAATGAGTTAGGTAGTTGGAGAGCCTGGGTGGCTCAATGAGTTAGGTAGTTGTAGGGGGCCCGGGTGGCTCAATGAGTTAGGTAGTTGTAGGAGGCCTGGGTGGCTCAATGAGTTAGGTAGTTGTAGGGGGCCCGGGTGGCTCAATGAGTTAGGTAGTTGGAGAGCCTGGGTGGCTCAATGAGTTAGGTAGTTGGAGGGCCTGGGTGGCTCAATGAGTTAGGTAGTTGTAGGAGGCCCAGATGGCTCAATGAGTTAGGTAGTTGTAGGGGGCCCGGGTGGTTCAATGAGTTAGGTAGTTGGAGAGCCCGGGTGGCTCAATGAGTTAGGTAGTTGTAGAAGGTCCGGGTGGCTCAATGAGTTAGGTAGTTGTAGGGGGCCCGGGTGGCTCAATGAGTTAGGTAGTTGTAGGAGGGCTGGGTGGCTCAATGAGTTAGGAAGTTGTAGGGCCCGGGTGGCTCAATGAGTTAGGTAGTTGTAGGGCCCGGGTGGCTCACTGAGTTAGGTAGTAGGATTACCTAACGACTCATACAAGCCTATCACCAATATGGCGTGGGTTCGCGCCCGACTTTGTAAATTAAAAAAAAGGGTGCACTTGACTTGCAGCCGCAAGTGATAAAGTTTACCAGTTGCTTTCCCATGGTCGGTGGTTCTCTCCAGGTACTCCGGCTTCTTCCACCACTAAAACTGGTCGCCATGAAATAGCTGAAATATTGCTGAAAGTGGCGTTAAACACCAAAAATCATCAAATCATCATCATATATTGAATTTTGGTTATAATGAAAGATTTCATGTCTACCTAAAATGTCATTATTAGTGGACTAGGCTGTACTTTATTAAGTGGATTTTTGACATTGGGCTATTATTGTCAATATAAAGTTTTACTATAACAGCATTCAACTGTTTTAAAAACTGTAATTTTTTGGTTAAAAAGGAAGTGCAGACTCCTGGGGAGTCAAAACAGCATGTAAATCAGTAACACATTTACAAAAGACTGTAATTATGTTTGTATCAGGTGTTCAAACAAACAAAAAAAAAATTAATTAATCACTTTTGTAATAATTAAGTATATAGTTAACTGTAAAGATTTTCAAATACTATTTTCAACTTTATAACAACCCACTCTTTTTGACCATATGTTGATTACAGTTGAACCCAATATTATCAAACTTAGGTAAACTTAAATCGTAGTAGAAAGTCAGTTAGCCTTTCTGACCTATGTTAGCTTATTGACTCTGTAAGTGCTACAATTAGAAAAGTGAATAGAAGGCATGCATATCTTACATGACTGCATACTATGCATGACACATTACTTGCTCAGATTAACTAAAGGGCCCGGGTGGCTCAATGATTTAGGTAGTTGGATTACCTAACAACTCATACAAGCCAGTCACCAATACGTCGTGGGTTCGCACCCATCTTTGTAAATTACAAAAAAAGGTGCACTAGACCCACAGTTGCATGTGATAAAGTTTACCAGTTGTTTGCCCATGGTCGGTGGTTGTCTCCGGGTACTCCGGTTCTTCCACCAATAAAACTGGTCGCCATGATATAGCTAAAGCATTGCTGAAAGTGGCGTTAAAACATCAAAAATCAATCAATCACATTACCTGCTCAGATTAACAAAAGATTTTTCACAGCAAAAAGGTGTGTATCATACACAGACACTATGGTACATTGTTTCCTTGAAAAAATCTAATGTAAATATATGGTCAGTTCTTCAATTCTTGTTAGTACTTCAGATAACTCATACTATGATTATTCAAAGAAAAATATGTTGATCATATCACCTTTGATCCAGTACGGGGACAACTCTATTTATATAGCAAATTACAGCTTTTCCAGAATACCCCCTCCATCCCTGACTTGTTTTAAAATCAAGCTCATTTTGATAGTAGAATATGTCTAATACAGTCAAACCTGTCTAATGTTACCTTATAAAGGATCAGGAAAAAAGGATCACATAAGACAAGTGGTCTTTTAATACATTGTTTGTCCTTTTATACTTTTTTCTTTTGGTCATTTTGTTGTCTGTCCTTTGATTTATGGATTCTGATTACCCCTTTGTTTATTCAAACTCTTCTTAATTGATATGAAATACACTGTTAAAGAAAATTAAAATAAAGGTCACATGACAAGTTATTACTTAATAGAGATAGTCATGTGACAAGTTATTACTTAATAGAGATGGTCATTAAAGTTTGACTGTAATTGTTGATTTTTAATTTTGTTTTACAGTAAAGACAGAGTGTTCACAGTTAAACTGTACGACAGGAACGTGTGTCACGACCAACAATGGAGAGGAATACTGTACATGTCCTAATGGTTATAACTTAACAATGGTAGATAATGTTATTGGTATCTGTGAAAGTAAGTACATTTTAATATATAACTTAACAATGACTAATAAAGTACATTTTAAGGTTATATTAGTTTATGGAATCACCATGAGCAATATCCTGACTACCAGACTTATTCTGGAGGAAAGCCTGAAGAGATATATAATAAACTGACCTCTAAGACGTCTGACCTTAAATTAGGTGTGTGATATCTGTAACACTTTAAGTCAGGATCAAAGTACAAAATTTCCCGCCACGTTATAACTGAAAAATGGTTGAAAGTGGCATTAAATACCATAACCTTAATCCCATTGACCATGCTATTGTATGTGTGGAATCTGTAACACTTGAAGTGAGGATCAAGGTAAGAACATTTGTCAGTGTTACATTGATGGTTCTCCTAGGCACCTTCTTATTTTTATTTACACAATCCTTATTATATTTTAAATACATTTGATCAGTTTTGACCATAAACACTGTGTAATAGACACGACAGAGTGTGAGTGACGAACAAGAAATCAAACTTTACTTTATAACTTACTTTAATTTTCTTGAAAATTGTGGAATTCATATTTACAATGTATTTGTTTACAGATATTAACGAGTGTAAACCCACCAATCCTTGCGGTGACGTCTGTGTCGATACAACACCTGGTTATGACTGTTCATGTTCAACAAATGGTACCAAATTAGACAACGACCTGAAAACTTGTAAAGGTAAGAATAGTCATTACCATCATTGGTTTCATATACTACACAACTTTTCAATGTCCTAACAACAATTTATACTAATTGAACTTTACCATCTTTTTGTTTATGGTGTATAATACTACCCTAGGCTGGTCACATGATTTTCTTAGCAAAAATAGAACCTTTATGTACTATTTTATAACATGTATGGATGGCAATTAGGGACCAAATTGTGAACTTTTATGAAATATTTTTACCATGTATGGAAGGCAATTGGTGACAAAATTTTGAACTTTTATTAACTATTTTTTAGAACGTATTAAAGAAAAGTGGGTACAAAGTTGTGAACTTTTATTAACTATTTTGTAGCATGTATGGAAGGCATTTGGGAACAAAATTTTGAACTTATATGAACTATTTTTTTTAGCATTTATGGAAGGCAATTGGGGACAAAATTGTGAACTTTTATGAACTATTTTGTAGCATGTATGGAAGGCAATTGGGGATCAAATTGTGAAGAGAATTGTACCTGTATAACTGACAATACTATGAACTGCAACAAGAAAGATGGAATGTGTAATTGTAAGACAGGCTGGGAGCGCAGTAACTGTGAGACAGATATTAATGAATGTCTTAATGTTACTATCTGTCAGGACAACTCTCAATGTCAGAATACTAATGGATCTTACATCTGTGTGTGTAATGATGGATACATCAGTTCTGGAGATGTTTGTATTGGTGAGTCAAATAATTCTAATGAGTTTGGGTTATAGATTTAGGTTTATGGTGTTTAATGCCACTTTCAACTATATTTCAGTTATATTGTGGCGGTCAATTTTATTGGTGGAAGAAAATAGAGTACCCAGAGAAAACCACCGACCTGTCGCAAGTCACTGACAAACTTTATCACAAATGTTGTATCGAGTACACCTTGCAATGAATGCGGTTCACACTCACAACTCTAGTGGTGATAGGCACTGATTGCACAGGTAGTTGTAAATCCAACTACCATATGATCACAACCACGACGGCTCCTATTCTAATGGGAATGTGCCTCTACCTAAGATTATAGGAACTGTATAAGGTTCATAAATCCATCCTCCACTAACTGTAAGTAGAGGGTCTCCTTTAGCTCAGTTTGTAGAGCATTGTCTTACAATGTGAGAGGTCCCGGGATCAATCCCATCAGCGATATTGAATTTTTCTGTGATAAAACGTACTCTACTGTTGCATAATTTATTACTTTACATAGTTTTCTCTTCTATAAATTAAAAGCAAATGATTTGAAAATGAAAAATAAACAGTTATAGGTAAACCTGGATATTAGGGACACTGATGGGAACCTGAAAATGTGACCTTTATAAACAGTTGTCCTTAATGTACAGGGTCAAATTGTATGTGCTATTCATTAAATGGAGAAAACAAAACTGCCCTTTATAGACAGTGATTCGTATGTGCTATTCATTAAATGGAGAAAATAAAATTATCCTTTATAGACAGTGATTTATATCCCTTTAGACAGGTTTGAATATATATTTTTAAAATATAATTGATGAATTTAAAATTAATGATGACATTTGATGATTTTAATGACATATTATTTTTATGGTTCATTGAGTGTTAAAAGATATGAAGGTTATGTTGATATTTAAATGAAGATATCTCTTTCAGATGTAGGTAACCTTATCAATCAATCAATCGATCATATTTATTTACTTGATTTTATCAAACTTTTTTTCAGAATGTGGTTCTAACAAATATGGCGCAAAATGTGTTGAGACTTGTCTATGTGATATGACTAAAACTTCTGATTGTAATAACGTAAATGGAAACTGTACATGTAAAACAGGGTGGCAGGGTGATACGTGTGTAGAGGATGTAAACGAATGTACTATTAATCTTACTATCTGTAACGCTGTTCCTAATTCTCAGTGTAACAATCTGAATGGCAGTTACGAATGTAATTGTGTTACTGGGTACCAGAAACTTGCAAATGGAAACTGTCAAGGTAGGTTGCTGTTACATTTGTTTGTTTTTGATGCCACTTTCAACAATATTTCAGTTATATTGTGGCAGTCAGTTTTATTGGTGGAAGAAACCGGAGGACCCAGAGAAAACCACCGACCTGTCGAAAGTCACTGACAAACTTTATCACATGATGTTGTACACCTCCTCCTGATCGGGATTCAAATTCACAACATCAGTTGTGATATGCACTGATTGCATAAATCCATACGATCACGGCCACGACGGCCCTGACAAACTTCATCACGTAAAGTTTTATCAACTTCACCTGACCATGGACAGAAATGAACACTCACAATATCAATGGTGATAGGCACTGATTGACATAGACAGGTGTAAATCTGATTATTACATGACTGTAATTTAGGTTGCATATGATTGGCTTAAAACTGATTATGAGGTTTTGAGTACTTTCGATATCAACCTCTCGGCTAAAAATAGATCCTGGCAGGTGTCCGGAAAATGATATCACCCTCGCAAGGTATAAAAATAGATGGGGGAAAACTAGACTCTTGTTATCCTATCAAATTCGTTCTTTCGTTCTTCAATAACCAATGAGATTGCGTTTGACATTTGTTTTTCGGCTGAATCATAAACAAACGCTCAAAAATTGCGATATTTCATTGGTATGACAATGAATTTGTAAGTAGATAACAATAAAACCTGTTCATGAAATAAAACAATCATTTACTTTGGAATAGGTTGCTATCTGGTTTATCAACCTTTAAAAACGTATATTTCACCTCGCCTGTGGCCCAGTGAATATTATATGTTTTCAGGTTGATAAATCCAGATAGCAACCTATACCAAAATCAATAATTGTATACTATCATATGATCATTACCATGACAACTCTATGTTGTAAAGTGTTAATTATTAGTTTGCATTCATTTTGTGATATGATAAATTGTTAAAAAAATAATATCAAAACTTTTTTTCATAATGTCAGCATATAATGTTCAGATTAATTATGTTGCCATGGTAACATCTTGCCATACAATTTTTTTTTTTCATTTTCAGAATGTGGAGCTACAAACTATGGCGACAGTTGTTCTAAGAGTTGTTCCTGTATTACAGCTAATACTGCCGACTGTAACAACACTAATGGTGATTGTTCATGTAAGACGGGATGGAATGGAACGATTTGTGACGTCAATATTGATGAATGTTTAAACAGCATGATCTGTGATGGTATACCTGATTCTACATGTCAGGATTCCATGGGATCATACGATTGTGTCTGTAACACTGGATACAAGAAAAACTCATCACATTTGTGTGAAAGTAAGACACAATTTTGTTTATTCAATCAAACCTGCCCATGCAGACACCTCTATTAAGCACACACCTGTATTAAAAGGTCACCATTTTCCCTGTCATAGAAAATTTCCTATGAATTGAACCTCGTTTAAGTGATCTCTTAATACAGGTTTGACTGTATATCTGGGGGCAAGATGTTGTACGATTTTATCATCCATTCAAACTTATTTTCCACATGATCAATCTTGCTAAAATATCATGTCATATTCTAATAGGGCAGTCGTAGCCGTGATGGTATGGTAGTTGGATTTACAACTATCTATACAATCGGTGCCTATCACCACTGATGTTGTGAGTTCGAATCCCTCTAATGGCGAAGTGTACAACATTATGAGATAAAGTTTATCAGTGACTTGTGACAGGACGGCAGTTTTCTCTGTGTCCTCCAGTTTCCTCCACCAATAAAACTGACCATCATGATATAACTGAAATATTGTTGAAAGTGGCGTTAAACACCATAAACCAAAACCAAGCCAAAACTTCCATTACATCAAAATAAATAAAGAAAACTTTATATATTTCAGATATTGACGAATGTCTTGATGCTTCAAAAAATAACTGTACTACCCATGCCAGCTGCCACGACACAGACGGAGGATTTTACTGTGTATGTAATACTGCTTATGAAGGAGTAGGGGATGTCAACTGTACATGTAAGTATTAACATTGATTGATAACATTGATCATTTGTATATACATTAATTTTAGTCACATGTCATTTTATACGTGTTTTGATTGGTTTAAAAAGTTGAAGTTATTCGTCAATGTACGGAATCGAAGAATAGACGTCATTCTCAAGGCGTCGCGTGCCGTTGTCATCAGGTGATTTCCTTTAAATGAGGCACCTTTGGGGTTATTTAACTCTTTTTCCGATTATTTGCCTTATTTTGAAAAAATAAATATATTTTTCATTATCATAGCAAAAAAAGTTTGAATTACGCGTGTTACATGGTGTGTACAACCTGATTGAGGTTATTTCTTCATGAACCGAACAAAAATTACGAACAATCCTTAAATAATGTCATCCTTGATGGTATTTTGTGACATGGATGGCCCACCAAAACAATCCCTACCCAAAAACTATCAGTAATACTAAAGAAACATTTTTAAATGGATAAAGCAAATTTTTTTTTTTTGCATGAAATTAATCTGTTCTTTTCAGATATTTGAATGAAAAAAAAAGAATTGCATCTTTAATAAGTGTCAATCACGATACGGCTAACCAATACAGTCTAACCTTCCTTAAAGGGTACCTCCATATAACAAATCTTGGCTATAAAGGGCGGTCTAATTTTCCCCATTAATGAATAGTGCATATAATTTTGACCTGTTATATAAAGGACAAATGCCCATAAATGGCACATTTTCAGGTTTGAATGTATTTTTTTAATACTGGCCTAAATTACTGTGATTTACATAAAGTATCTTAGATTTGTTGTGATGTTACTCATCCATTGTATAAATGTTGGATAACAAGGGCAGATGATCAAAAATAAAAACACTTAATAGAATGGTGAAATACTTGTCATTGGTGGGGATCTAACATCATAGGT
The DNA here is from genome assembly GCA_963383655.1 of Bathymodiolus septemdierum. Classification (NCBI taxonomy): domain Eukaryota; kingdom Metazoa; phylum Mollusca; class Bivalvia; order Mytilida; family Modiolidae; genus Bathymodiolus; species Bathymodiolus septemdierum. Next base: position 1,993,489 of record OY726529.1, on the reverse strand, counting down.
TTCATTGGTGGGGATCTAATATCATAGATTTCATTGATGGGGATCTAACATCATAGATTTCATTGGTGGGGATCTAACATCATATATTTCATTGGTCAACTAATCTACTCATTTAAGAAATATTTTATTCCTTACAGGACCAGCACTATAAAATAACGATATTTTAACAATTTTATTTTTTTATTTTTTATTTTTTGAAGAAGCTGTAAATCGAAGAATGACAGAAATTTGCTATCAATGAATATGTCTTTTTTTTTACCAATCCATGAAAATTGAAATTCATGAATAAAAATTTGTGTAACCTAAATATAAATTAACATATTTATTGTCACAATAGTAACTAATATAACCTTGTAGGTCATTATTATATTTTTCATCGTGGTTTTTTTCTGATAATCATATGATGGCAATGTATATTTAGTAATAGGAACAACAACAGAAGCCACAACAGAAACAACAGAAATAACAACACAAACATCGACAGAAGCCACTACAGAAACAACAGAAATAACAACACAAACATCGACGGAATCTACAACAGAAAGTACAACAAGTACCGAAACCACAACTGGAGTCACAACTCAAAGTTCTACAGAGCAAACGATCACGACACAAGAGGTCACGACCCAAGGTATTACAACACAAGGGGTTACGTCCCAAGGGGTTACAACACAAGGGGTCATGACTCAAGGAGTTACAACACAAGGGGTTAGAACCCAAAGTGCTACAACACAAGGGGTCACGACCCGAGGAATTACAACACAAGGGGTTACGTCCCAAGGGGTTACAACACAAGGGGTCATGACTCAAGGAGTTACAACACAAGGGGTTAGAACCCAAAGTGTTACAACACAAGGGGTCATGACCCGAGGAATTACAACACAAGGGATCACAACTCAAGGTGTTACAACACAGAAAGTTACTACCACTCAAGCAGACACAACCACAAGTGAAGGTATAACCTTTGACCCTTGTATCGTACCTCCTCCTCAAGTTTTTATATCTGTGTGTGTTCTTTTTGTTCAATAAAGATATTTTCTGAGATCAGGGATTGTGGTATATATATCCTGGTGTTATGGTGTTCTCGATTACATAACAAACTTGTTTATCCACTTTCCTGTATGCACAAAAAAAACCTATAATTTTGTTTACATTATTTTATCCTACTTTTTTCTTCATTTACATACTATCCCTATGTATGCCTCAACAATATTTCACTCCAGATCGATGATTTTCATATGTGCTAATTTCTGACATTTTGTGTACTACGTCATCTGTTCTCGATAAGTGTGCATTTGTATGTATGGAGGGCATTTTTCACAGCTATATTTCCCGTTATGCATGACTTACGTGTACATGACCTTCATTTCAGTTCACCTTCTATTTACATTGATAACCAGGATTTTCTGAGGGAAATGGGGAAGTTGGTCTAGTTTTGGGAATAAGAGAAAGGCCGTAATCTTGGGGTAGAAGGAAACTATGTTTATTTACATACCTTAATACGTAACATGGTGATTTTTTTGCCTTGATCAAGCGAGGTGGTGTTCTGTAGTTAAAACCCAAGCGAACAGAAGACACATGTGATTTCGCTAAATCTGTCAAATTGCACATGCGCAAAACTATCGAGAATGGATTACTATCTATAGTAGATTTGCTAATATTGTGAACGAAATCTTTACTTTTTTCATGTTTTGTATGTCTTATCAGATGATTTTCTCCCATATCCGTTCCGATATTAATTTTTCTGTTTGAAAATAGGGGAGATAATCAAAATATGTCATCTGCAAAAGCGTCACAGCTTGTGATGGTTTTTTCTAGAGCAAGTTTAATCAGGACACTCTAGTAGACTATAATTGTTATTCGAGCTTCACAGGGGATATGGGTTCATATTCATTGTCTTAAGATTCCAGCTTCACAGGGGATACAGGTTCATATTCCTTGTCTGAAGATTCCGAATAACACAACATATAATATATAGTACATATGTGTATATTATTATATCTCTGGTAACTAATTGTAGTACATTGTTATAAATAGTTATAATATTACTTCTGGGTGATGGGCATCATCAATTATTAAAAAAGTAGTCGCATACGACAATGTTGTAAACATATATTTATTACTTATTACACCTAATATTTTTTTTCCTTGGAATAATATATTAAAAACACCTCCATAATATCTTTTTGAGAGCAATTATTCTGTTCTGTTTATTCTGTCGGGAATGAATATTGTAATAATTTTTTTTCATTGGAATATATATAATGTAATATATGTTATGGTGGAAATTCTATATTATCGTCATCATAATATATTACATCTATAATAGACATAGCTCAGGAACGAGTTAAAGTAAAACTCTGGTTTAAAAAATATTTGAAATTGTGAAAAGATTTGGCTGGGAAAATGAAATTCATTTGAGCATCAATTCAATGTGAGTGTATTCGTCACATTCACAAGTTTTACTATATAAATATACATTGTTACTATTGACTACTTTTTTGATGATCGACTCTGATGATTTTTATGTTTTGTATTACATAGATGTATAGCTATCAAATATAAAAAAAAAATAATGTGTTGTTATTGTGAATTATTTGAATATACAGTGAAAACTGTCTAAACTGAACCCCTTTCGGACTAAAACTTATGTCGGAATAGACAAGTGCGCGGTTTAGACAGGTTAAATTCATTAAAATATACAATATAAGGACTACATCTAATGTTCCGTTTACACAGGATTTCGGTTTATTCAGGGTTCTGTTAAGACAGGTTTATTCAGGGTTCTGTTAAGACAGGTTTATTCAGGGTTCTGTTAAGACAGGTTTATTCAGGGTTCTGTTAAGACAGATTTATTCAGGGTTCTGTTAAGACAGGTTTATTCAGGGTTCTGTTTAGACAGATTTATTCAGGGTTCTGTTAAGACAGGTTTATTCAAGGTTCTGTTAAGACACATTTATTCAGGGTTCTGTTAAGACAGGTTTATTCAGGGTTCTGTTTAGACAGATTTATTCAGGGTTCTGTTAAGACAGGTTTATTCAGGGTTCTGTTAAGACAGTTTTATTCAGTGTTCTGTTAAGACAGGTTTATTCAGAGTTCTGTTAAGACAGGTTTATTCATGGTTCTGTTAAGACACGTTTATGCAGGGTTCTGTTAAGACAGGTTTATTCAGGGTTCTGTTAAGACAGTTTTATTCAGGGTTCTGTTAAGACAGGTTTATTCAGGGTTCTGTTTAGACAGATTTATTCAGGGTTCTGTTAAGACAGGTTTATTCAGAGTTCTGTTAAGACAGGTTTATTCATGGTTCTGTTAAGGCACGTTTATGCAGGGTTCTGTTAAGACAGGTTTATTCAGGGTTCTGTTAAGACAGTTTTATTCAGGGTTCTGTTAAGACAGGTTTATTCAGGGTTCTGTTTAGACAGATTTATTCAGGGTTCTGTTAAGACAGGTTTATTCAGGGTTCTGTTAAGACAGTTTTATGCAGTGTTCTGTTAAGACAGGTTTATTCAGAGTTCTGTTAAGACAGGTTTATTCATGGTTCTGTTAAGACACGTTTATGCAGGGTTCTGTTAAGACAGGTTTATTCAGGGTTCTGTTAAGACAGGTTTATTCAGAGTTCTGTTAAGAAAGGTTTATTCAGGGTTCTGTTAAGACAGGTTTATTCAGGGTTCTGTTAAGACAGGTTTATTCATGGTTCTGTTAAGACACATTTATGCAGGGTTCTGTTAAGACAGGTTTATTCAGGGTTCTGTTAAGACAATTTTATTCAGGGTTCTGTTAAGACAGGTTTATTCATGGTTCTGTTAAGACGGGTTTATTCAGGGTTCTGTTAAGACAGGTTTATTCAGGGTTTTGTTAAGACATGTTTATTCAGAGTTCTGTTAAGACAGGTTTATTCAGGGTTCTGTATTGTTTGACAACTTAATGGTTGGCATAGTAGTATTGTTTGACAACTTAATGGTTGGCATAGTAGTATTGTTTGACAACTTAATGGTTGGCATAGTAGTATTGTTTGACAACTTAATGGTTGGCATAGTAGTATTGTTTGACAATTTAATGGTTGGCATAGTAGTATTGTTTGACAACTTAATGGTTGGCATATTAGTATTGTTTGACAACTTAATGGTTGGCATAGTAGTATTGTTTCACAATTTAATGGTTGGCATAGTAGTATTGTGGCATAATAGTATTGTTTGACAACTTAATGGTTGGCATAGTAGTATTGTTTGACAACTTAATGGTTGGCATAATAGTATTGTTTGACAACTTAATGGTTGGCATAGTTTATTCGGGGCTCTGTTAAGACATGTTTATTCAGGGTTCTGTTTAGACAGATTTATTCAGGGTTCTGTTAAGACAGGTTTATTCAGGGTTCTGTTAAGACACATTTATCCAGGGTTCTGTTAAGACAGATTTATTCAGGGTTCTGTTAAAACAGGTTTATTCAGGGTTCTGTTAAGACACGTTTCACTGTATTTTATATTTTTACATGAAAAGTGAAAATTTCTTTTAATAATTTCACTAGTGATTTAAAAAAAAATTAAATGATATGTTGCTGTCATGCATTGCTATTGTAAATTTTAAGTGTGCTTTATACTGTATATATATTGTAACCAATGCTATATATTATTATAATGTGATTATTGCACCATGTTTAGTGTTCTATATATATTGTAACCATAGTAATATAATGTTATAATGTGATTATTGTGTACTTTTGTAGCCACAACTACAGAACAACAAACAACAGGTAACCCCCCTTTTTGAACCCCTGACCTCTATATCTGTTGCACTATACAATACCTATCTTTGCACTTATAACATTTATTTATTGTTAACATTATGTATTACATCGTAAATATTATTTATATTTTTGTACACTCCCTTGGTATTGTTAAAATCTTGTACCTACCTTTTTCTGCATGTTTTAATTTCCTTTCCTTTTTTTGTGTACATGGATTTAGCAGTACACAATTTACCTTGTTCCTTTCCCCCCCCCCCTTTTTTTTTATCTTTGTGGCATGCCCTTCCTGTCTAAAATTGTGTATCACATAGTATATAATATATATTTTTTGCACACTACATGGTATTGCTAAAATATTTTTACTTACTTTTTTCTGCATGTCTTCCTTTTTTGTGTACATAGATTTTAGCATTACACATTTTATCCTGTCCATTCTCCCTTCTTTTGACTACTTAGTAGGATTGTTATATGTATATTCTTTCTGTCCTTCAATTGTCTTTACTTAAGACAGATGTCAATCAATGTTGTTATTTAAGTTTGAAATTAAGGTTAAGGTTATGGTGTTTAGCGCCACTTTCAACAATATTTGATTTCATTCTTAATCGGTAGAATACTAGTATCTTGAAAAAAAATTATGTTGAATTACCGTAAATTCCTTTATATAAGCCCCAACTTTTTCTCTCCAAATATAATCCTGGGACATATACAAAGATGGAGCTTATTTATGACTTTTTTGTGTTCCATTGTCTTAAAAAAAAAACGTTTTTTGGCTTTTAGAAACTGATCCTGATGTTCTGTAATTATTTATGCATTATTTATCCACCCCCCCCCCACCCCCCCAATAAAATGCCCCCCAAAAATAATAAAACATACATAGTACAATTTATTGACTTTTGTGACAGTGAAAGGATAATAATATGCATTCATATGGGCTATGAATTTATATTATTTCGATTTTATTTTTAATATTTCATGTATTTATATTTATTAAAACATTATGTCATAGGAATTGTATATATATAACTCTATTGATTTGAGTATGTATTGTGTAAAGAGTTTTGTTATAGAAACTACATGTAGTACTCATAGTTAATTACTGTAAACATGATTTTCAAATGTTTTGCCTGCTTAATGGTTGGCATAGTAGTATTGTTTGACAACTTAACGGTTGGCATAGTAGTATTGTTTGACAACTTAATGTTTGGCATAGTAGTATTGTTTGACAACTCAATGGTTGGCATAGTAGTATTGTTTGACAACTTAATGGTTGGCATAGTAGTATTGTTTGACAACTTAATGGTTGGCATAGTAGTATTGTTTGACAACTTAATGGTTGGCATAGTAGTATTGTTTGACAGCTTAATGGTTGGCATAGTAGTATTGTTTGACAGCTTAATGGTTGGCATAGTAGTATTGTTTGACAACTTAATGTTTGGCATAGTAGTATTGTTTGACAACTTAATGTTTGGCATAGTAGTATTGTTTGACAACTTAATGGTTGGCATAGTAGTATTGTTTGACAACTTAATGGTTGGCATAATAGTATTGTTTGACAACTTAATGGTTGACATAGTAGTATTGTTTGACAACTTAATGGTTGGCATAGTAGTATTGTTTGACAACTTAACGGTTGGCATAGTAGTATTGTTTGACAACTTAATGTTTAGCATAGTAGTATTGTTTGACAACTTAACGGTTGGCATAGTAGTATTGTTTGACAACTTAACGGTTGGCATAGTAGTATTGTTTGACAACTTAACGGTTGGCATAGTAGTATTGTTTGACAACTTAATGGTTGGCATAGTAGTATTGTTTGACAACTTAATGTTTAGCATAGTAGTATTGTTTGACAACTTAACGGTTGGCATAGTAGTATTGTTTGACAACTTAACGGTTGGCATAGTAGTATTGTTTGACAACTTAACGGTTGGCATAGTAGTATTGTTTGACAACTTAATGGTTGGCATAGTAGTATTGTTTGACAACTTAATGGTTGGCATAGTAGTATTGTTTGACAACTTAATGGTTGGCATAGTAGTATTGTTTGACAACTTAATGTTTGGCATAGTAGTATTGTTTGACAACTTAATGGTTGGCATAGTAGTATTGTTTGACAACTTAATGGTTGGCATAGTAGTATTGTTTGACAACTTAACGGTTGGCATAGTAGTATTGTTTGACAACTTAATGTTTGGCATAGTAGTATTGTTTGACAACTTAACGGTTGGCATAGTAGTATTGTTTGACAACTTAACGGTTGGCATAGTAGTATTGTTTGACAACTTAATGGTTGGCATAATAGTATTGTTTGACAACTTAATGGTTGGCATAGTAGTATTGTTTGACAACTTAATGTTTGGCATAGTAGTATTGTTTGACAACTTAATGGTTGGCATAGTAGTATTGTTTGACAACTTAATGTTTGGCATAGTAGTATTGTTTGACAACTTAATGGTTGGCATAGTAGTATTGTTTGACAACTTAATGGTTGGCATAGTAGTATTGTTTGACAACTTAATGTTTGGCATAGTAGTATTGTTTGACAACTTAATGTTTGGCATAGTAGTATTGTTTGACAACTTAATGGTTGGCATAGTAGTATTGTTTGACAACTTAATGTTTGGCATAGTAGTATTGTTTGACAACTTAATGGTTGGCATAGTAGTATTGTTTGACAACTTAATGGTTGGCATAGTAGTATTGTTTGACAACTTAATGGTTGGCATAGTAGTATTGTTTGACAACTTAATGGTTGACATAGTAGTATTGTTTGACAACTTAATGGTTGGCATAGTAGTATTGTTTGACAACTTAATGGTTGGCATAGTAGTATTGTTTGACAACTTAATGTTTGGCATAGTAGTATTGTTTGACAACTTAATGGTTGGCATAGTAGTATTGTTTGACAACTTAATGGTTGGCATAGTAGTATTGTTTGACAACTTAATGTTTGGCATAGTAGTATTGTTTGACAACTTAATGGTTGGCATAGTAGTATTGTTTGACAACTTAATGGTTGGCATAGTAGTATTGTTTGACAACTTAATGGTTGGCATAGTAGTATTGTTTGACAACTTAATGGTTGACATAGTAGTATTGTTTGACAACTTAATGGTTGGCATAGTAGTATTGTTTGACAACTTAATGGTTGGCATAGTAGTATTGTTTGACAACTTAATGGTTGGCATAGTAGTATTGTTTGACAACTTAATGGTTGGCATAGTAGTATTGTTTGACAACTTAATGGTTGGCATAGTAGTATTGTTTGACAACTTAATGTTTGGCATAGTAGTATTGTTTGACAACTTAATGGTTGGCATAGTAGTATTGTTTGACAACTTAATGGTTGGCATAGTAGTATTGTTTGACAACTTAATGGTTGGCATAGTAGTTTTGTTTGACAACTTAATGTTTGGCATAGTAGTATTGTTTGACAACTTAATGTTTGGCATAGTAGTATTGTTTGACAACTTAATGTTTGACATAGCAGTATTGTTTGACAACTTAATGGTTGGCATAGTAGTATTGTTTGACAACTTAATGGTTGGCATAGTAGTTTTGTTTGACAACTTAATGTTTGGCATAGTAGTATTGTTTGACAACTTAATGTTTGGCATAGTAGTATTGTTTGACAACTTAATGTTTGACATAGTAGTATTGTTTGACAACTTAATATTTGACATAGTAGTATTGTTTGACAACTTAATGTTTGGCATAGTAGTATTGTTTGACAACTTAATGTTTGACATAGCAGTATTGTTTGACAACTTAATGGTTGGCATAGTAGTATTGTTTGACAACTTAATGGTTGGGATAGTAGTATTGTTTGACAACTTAATATTTGACATAGCAGTATTGTTTGACAACTTATTGGTTGGCATAGTAGTATTGTTTGACAGCTTAATATTTGACATAGCAGTATTGTTTGACAACTTAATGGTTGGCATAGTAGTATTGTTTGACAACTTAATGGTTGGCATAGTAGTATTGTTTGACAACTTAATGGTTGGCATAGTAGTATTGTTTGACAACTTAATGGTTGGCATAGTAGTATTGTTTGACAACTTAATGGTTGGCATAGTAGTATTGTTTGACAACTTAATATTTGACATAGCAGTATTGTTTGACAACTTAATGGTTGGCATAGTAGTATTGTTTGACAGCTTAATATTTGACATAGCAGTATTGTTTGACAACTTAATGGTTGGCATAGTAGTATTGTTTGACAACTTAATGGTTGGCATAGTAGTATTGTTTGACAACTTAATGTTTGGCATAGTAGTATTGTTTGACAGCTTAATATTTGACATAGCAGTATTGTTTGACAACTTAATGGTTGGCATAGTAGTATTGTTTGACAACTTAATGGTTGGCATAGTAGTATTGTTTGACAACTTAATGGTTGGCATAGTAGTATTGTTTGACAACTTAATGGTTGGCATAGTAGTATTGTTTGACAACTTAATGGTTGGCATAGTAGTATTGTTTGACAACTTAATGGTTGACATAGTAGTATTGTTTCACAACTTAATGGTTGGCATAGTAGTATTGTTTGACAACTTAATGGTTGTCATAGTAGTATTGTTTGACAACTTAATGTTTGGCATAGTAGTATTGTTTGACAACTTAGCGGTTGGCATAGTAGTATTGTTTGAAAACTTAATGGTTGGCATAGTAGTATTGTTTGACAACTTAATGGTTGGCATAGTAGTATTGTTTGACAACTTAATGGTTGTCATAGTAGTATTGTTTGACAACTTAATGTTTGGCATAGTAGTATTGTTTGACAACTTAGCGGTTGACAAAAAAGTGTTTTAGCAATATTTACAGGATCCATTTAAAGGTTGATGTGGCAATATTTTTGTCTTACAGGCAGAATAATAGGGAAAAAAACTTCAATATTTTAATGACCCATTTAAAGGCTGAAGTGGCAACATTTTTGTCTTACAGGCAGAACAATAGAGAAAGAATTTATTTTAATTATTTTCATCACCTTTTTTTCTCTTATTTCAACATTGTAAGAAATACATTGTGTAAATAAACCATTAAGAAACTTAAGAAGATAATTATAATACAGAGGTTTACATGTATAGAATAAGGAGAATATACCATTTGCTCATTGTCGTGACCGGGTGACTCAATGAGTTAAGTCGTTGGATCTAACAGCTCATACAAGCCTATTACCAATACGGCGTGGGTTCGCGCCCAGCTATATAAATTACAAAAAAGGGTGCACTCGACTCTCAGCCGCAACTGATAAAGTTTACCAGGTGCTTGCCCAGGGTCAGTGGTTCTCTCCGGGTACTCTGGCTTCCTCAACCACTAAAATTGGTCGCCATGATATAGCTGAAATACTGCTGAAAGTGGCGTTAAAACACCAAAAATCCCCCAAAAATGTTTTTCCTACTTTGATTCTAAAATTATACGTTTTACTGGAGTTATTTCCCTTTAAGGTGGACAAAGGACCCCATTTCAAGCACAGTTCAATGAAAATAACATATATTTTCCACTATATTCTGTTGTAACAACTTGTGGATTTTCTATTTGCTAGGAAATTATCCTTTGATTTTTTACAAGGTTCAAATATTTACAAATTTATACGAGAAAATTATATTCAAATTTATTGTCCTTTTCTTTACTCATGCTAGATCGGATACCATTTTGCCGGTTGTAAGGGAAGTAACTGTGTATAAAAATGTAAGGGAAGTAACTGTGTATAAAAATGTAAGGGAAGTAACTGTATAAAAACGTAAGGGAAGTAGCTGGGTATAAAAACATATAACTTAAGAATCAAATCAGCAATGGGAAAAATATCTGTTCTGTTTAAATATCATATATTTTTGAACATCATGTCAAGATAATCTCATATTTTGAACTGAAGTAAAATGTCCTGATATTGATATTTCATCTTTATCTCATCAGATCCAAAGGGTCATGACGCCACGATATAGCTGAAATACTGATAAAGTTGGCATTAAACACCAATCAATCAGTCAAGTGAATGTTTCATCAATTATATTTTTTTATATATTTTAAATCATGTCTACAGTAATACACTGAAACTTTTGCAATCCGACACCTGAGTTTTCTGACATCCTGTGGCATCCGACAAAAATGTATGGTCCCAAAGTATTTCCGTTACCTAAAATGAAACCTGAGTATTCCGACATCCTCTACAATCTGACACATTTCCTTGGTTCCTTGGTGTGTCGGATAATACAGGTTCCACTGTATATGATATCCATTAGATCACAAACTATATTTCACACTCTTTTCTATGAATAGTAGTTTAATTTAGTTTAAACATATTTATTTGTCATAAAGGGATCGGACACAAATTATACAATTTAGTTTGCCGTCTCTGTTATTTACATGATATACATACATTGACATATACTGAAATAAAATACATTTAACATTACAACAGTTGGTGACAGAAATAAAACAGACATGTAAACTTCAGTGAAATAAGTACACATTTCGAGTACAGAGTGGTCCGGTGTGTTCGCGCACCTAAGGGTTCAGTGGTTAATTTCACAGCTTACCAAAATTTTATTGAATTAATTTAAATCATCCTCAAATACATTGAAGTATTATCTTTATGTTCTTTATCCAGATTCCGCTACAATTTTTAACATTTCAGTGAAAACGAAGTGTAAACAAACCAACCCTCGATTTTTGACAAATGTTGCAACGTCCGGTGATATCGCGCATGCATTCTTTGGATGGTTCTTAAAATGAATAAAGGAAAGATTTTAGTTCGAAAGTTTTCGAAATTGAAGTTTATACCTATTCCTTCAAAATAAGCTCATATTTGAAAACATTTGATATCTTTTAATATACTAGAGTTAATCCTCACATACCATTAGACTCCATCTTAACTTTTCCAATGATTTTGCAATTTTGACATGTACAATACGTATGCGCGAACTCACCGGATGCGCGAACACGGTGCCAAGACAGTACATCTTTTCATGATAGGAAGTATGAGAGAGGATATTAAGATTAGTTGTGTTTGACTAATTAATTTTCTTTAAGTAGCTTTCGCTTTCAAAAAAATAAAAATAAATTGAATGAGATAAAAGAAAAAAAAAGAACAAAATAAAGAGAGGAGAAAAAAGAAACATGTTTGCAATCCTGGTATAGTAATTTCAAAATTTAGGCAATGAAGTGCCCCGTTTCTTTGATAAATAATTGAACTTGCTGGAAAACAGAACTGTTAGTTTCATGACTTTCGCCTTCATCGCCATAAAGTAATACATTTAATACAAAAGGTATATTTATTAATTCTATATTATTTTTCAACTTATTTCGTGCAGTAGCATATTTTGTGCAGTATAAAATATAATGTTCAGCAGTTTCAGGACCAGCTCCACATGCACAAATTGGATTTTCTATAAGATTACTTCTGAAAAGATCTGATCTTAAAGAACTACATTTTTGGCGTAATCTGGCATGAAGTATATTCAGTTTTCTATTGCCGGTGAAGTGATGTGTTGGAGGCCGGGGGAATTGAATGTATTTTAGTTTTAATTTCATTTTAAAAATATGTACAGACGGGGAATTGCGTATAATTATGTTTAGATCATTCCAAAGTTTGAGGGTTGCCGGGAAAAAATATTTCTGGTAAAGAGTAAGACGAGATAGAGGTGTGATATAATGTTGACTAGGTAAAGAGTAAGACGTGATAGAGGTGTGGTATAATTTTGACTAGGTGAAGAGTAAGACGTGATAGAGGTGTGGTATAATTTTGACTAGGTAAAGAGTAAGACATGATAGAGGTGTGGTATAATTTTGACTAGGTAAAGAGTAAGACGTGATAGAGGTGTGGTATAATTTTGACTAGGTAAAGAGTAAGACATGATAGAGGTGTGGTATAATTTTGACTAGGTAAAGAGTAAGACATGATTGAGGTGTGGTATAATGTTGACTAGGTAAAGAGTAAGATGTGATAGAGGTGTGGTATAATGTTGACTAAGTAAAGAGTAAGACATGATAGAGGTGTGGTATAATTTTGACTAGGTAAAGAGTAAAACATGATAGAGGTGTGGTATAATTTTGACTAGGTAAAGAGTAAGATGTGATAGAGGTGTGGTATAATTTTGACTAGGTAAAGAGTAAGACGTGATAGAGGTGTGGTATAATTTTGACTAGGTAAAGAGTAAGATGTGATAGAGGTGTGGTATAATTTTGACTAGGTAAAGAGTAAGACATGATAGAGGTGTGGTATAATTTTGACTAGGTAAAGAGTAAGACGTGATAGAGGTGTGGTATAATGTTGACTAGGTAAAGAGTAAGACATGATAGAGGTGTGGTATAATGTTGACTAAGTAAAGAGTAAGACGTGATAGAGGTGTGGTATAATGTTGACTAGGTAAAGAGTAAGACATGATAGAGGTGTGGTATAATGTTGACTAGGTAAAGAGTAAGACATGATAGAGGTGTGGTATAATTTTGACGACTTCACAAGTTATAGTTAATAGATTCAGAGACAAGTGGTGGCATCAGATCAGTCAAATATTCAGGACACTGGCCTTGGGTTATTTTGTGAAATAGAACAAGTTTTCGCTGTATAAGGAGTAATACCACTAAATAATCCCCCATAGAATTCTACGTTAAATAAAATCTTTTAGGGGTTTTATACAGGTTTCACCTGAAGCTTAATATAAGTGTCAATCATATCTCATGGAAGGGGTACCTAATTAGAAACTTACCTCTGAAAATCAACATACATTTAATGGCATATAAAAAAAATCGTCAGCTTGAAGATGTCAACCCTTAAAATTCCTACTTTCATTTTTGATTGAACACAAATCCAGGTTGTTATTTTCCAATGCAAGCATTTTTTTTATTTAAAACCACAAGGTCATCAAATATGGGTTTAAAATGATCATTAACTCTTTAAGTTTCTGCTGACATTCAGTATTTTGCAGTATCTACTAGGGTTTATTTTTTATCTAACCGTGTAGAGATTCATTTTGTATTTTATCCATAATTCCACCTTATATCAGAATGCTGTCTTCTGATTGGTTGATAAAAGGGGTATTTTTTTACCAATTCTTCGTTTTTTCAGCTTTTCCACCATTGCCGGGATATTTGCCTAAAAATATCCCGGTACTATAGGAAAATATTCCGCTGGAGACAAAATCTCTTCTTTAAATAGTTTATGACGTCACAGATGTTATTCGAATTACTCGGGTTTCTTCTTTCAACTACGCTAAAGTAAAGAAAATGACGACAGTGTCAGCCGCTCTGTTTGAAATCGTTGAAATGTATATATTTCAAATTCATTTGCATTATTTTTTTTTAGCGTGTTGTATGTTAAAGCAAAACCGTGATTTATTTTATTTTTGAATTTGTTCCAGAATTTATACACTGGTCACTTCTTTGAAAAGATTTTTCCTGTTTTCGTAGATTGAGAAAATCAAATGATCGAGGTGGTCTGAAGTTCTGAACCTGCTTGCATGCCACTGTGTTACTTGCTGTTAAATATTCGGCGGAATTAAACAAATATATCCTGTTAGTGAGGGTTAGGGGCTCGGGATATTTGCCTCTCCTCTCAACCGGTATTTTTCGCAAATAACCCTCACTAACAGGATATATTTGTATATAATACATTATCATACTTCCTTTTGACTGGTTCCCAGATTTAGTTGTATTACACCATATGCACATATACAATCAAACCTGCCCATGCAGTCACCTCTATTAAGTAGTCACCTGTATTTAAAGGTCACATTTTTTTTGCCCTGTCATAGAACATTTCAAATGAATTTAACCTCTTTTAAGAGGTCACCTGTCTTATAAGGCCACTTTTTTTTGTCCCAAATGTGACCTCTTAATACAGGTTGGACTGTATATCTTATTATTTATTTACCTATATGTATGTAATGTGTAGTATCTATATTATTTATCAAACTTGATTTACATACAATCAGATCCTATTGTACTGAGAGTTCTATGGTCCTGTGTATTCATGTGCTATTTCAAACAATTTTTGCCACCATTTTTAAAATGTAATTGCCATGGTATCATAGGACCCTGAAATACATATTCTTTGTCAATTTACTGTATCCTTGTACTGTGAAATACTTTTTTGTTCGCAGGGAACCAGTTTAAGTGGTTTTTTGGGCTCACTTTAATCCAATATGAATTGTGGGAAAAATTACCGTTGAAAACGACAGTCATTAGAAGTATGCTACTCTTAATATATTCATATTATTACCAATATTTATTTTTAATTTCAGTGGCAGTTCCAACTACAACATATTCCCCTGCACAAGGTATGAATATTTATCTCTTGAATTCAGCACAAACATTAATGTGATAGAGCTTTAATGATTTTTTACATTTAAATATGGGGCCGTCGTGGCCGTGATCGTATGGTAGTTGGATTTACAACTACCTATGCAATCAGTGCCTATCACCACTGATATTTTGAGTTCGAATCTCGATCAGGGCAAAGTGTACAACATTATGTGATAAAGTTTGTCAGTGACTTGCTACAGGTCGTTGGTTTTCTCCGGGTCCTCAGCTGTTTCCTCCACCAATAAAACTGACCGCTACGATATAACTGAAATATTGTTTACAGTGGCATTAAACACCTTCAAACAAATAAACAAACAAACAAACAAACATACATTTAAATATTATGTTTGAAGAAGACTTGATTTATATATGCCAAATTTTTTTGGATCGTAATATTCTGAGATGTCATAATAAAAACCTGATCACTAACAATGCAAAATTCAACATGTTTAATACAAAATTGCAAATACAGTAGTATTTTACTTTCTCAATGCATCTGAAATCTGGACGAGAAACATTACTGTAAAGTTTCTTGAAGCTTGGAATAAATTTAACAATTTTTGCACCTTGGTTGCTATAGCAATATCTGCCATTTTGAATTTTATCAACACGCCAAAAGCTTCCACACACTACGGTGGATATTCCTACAAAGTTTCATGAAATTTGATGAAAGGAATCCAACAATTTTTTAAATCCCCCCTTTTTTGTTTCCATGGCAACTGCGGCAAAGTTTATCCAACCGATTCCGATGTTTTTGGCTTATCTCGTTCCACTAGATGTGGGTGTTGTTCCTATTAAGTTTCATCAATTTCTGTTTCGCGAGTAACCTGCTATGATCATTTTTGTGTTTTTAAATTTTTTAGCATTTTGGCCGTTTCCATGGCAATGGCAGCCATTTTGAAAAAGTCAACCCTGATAAGCACAACTTCACATGGCATATGATATTCCTACAAGGTTTCATAAAGTTTTATCAAGGCATCTCCAAGAAATCGAGCAGACAAAAATGTGTGGAAGAATACGAATAATAGTGAAAAAGAAATGTAGAAAAGCAATACGTCAACCTGACTGAAGTTCGGGGTGACGTAAAAACAACAGAACTACATAAAATATTATTAAATAATGTCATCCTTTAAATATTTTGTTTTGTGTAACACAACCAACCTTTAAAAAATGACTGTACTCAAATATGTTTTATCAGAATTTCCAAAAACAATTTTTCATTTACTATTTAAAAAATGTAATAACAATTTTATTTGACATAAAAGTAACCTTTTTATCAGATATTTGCAAGAAAATGATACAGTTAAACCTGCCTTGTGTGACTGTCCATGGTAAAATTGAAACAGGGTCATGTAAGACAGATGGTTGTTATATACAAGTTTAATTAACATGAAATGCACTGTGAATGGGAATTAAGATTAAGGTGACATACTACAAGTTATTACTTAATAGAGGTGGTCACTAACGTAGGTTTGACTGTAACTTAATAGAGGTGGTCACTAAAGCAGGTTTGACTGTAACTTAATAGAGGTGGTCACTGAAACAGGTTTGACTGTAACTTAATAGAGGTGGTCACTAAAGCAGGTTTGACTGTAACTTAATAGAGGTGGTCACTAAAGCAGGTTTGACTAACTTAATAGAGGTGGTCACTAAAGTAAGTTTGACTGTAACTTAATAGAGGTGGTCACTAAAGTAGGTTTGACTGTAACTTAATAGAGGTGGTCACTAAAGTAGGTTTGACTGTAACTTAATAGAGGTGGTCACTAAAGTAGGTTTGACTGTAACTTAATAGAGTTGGTCACTAAAGTAGGTTTGACTGTAACTTAATAGAGGTGGTCACTAAAGCAGGTTTGACTGTAACTTAATAGAGGTGGTCACTAAAGCAGGTTTGACTGTAACTTAATAGAGGTGGTCACTAAAGCAGGTTTGACTGTAACTTAATAGAGGTGGTCACTAAAGCAGGTTTGACTGTAACTTAATAGAGGTGGTCACTAAAGTAGGTTTGACTGTAACTTAATAGAGGTGGTCACTAAAGTAGGTTTAACTGTAACTTAATAGAGGTGGTCACTAAAGTAGGTTTGACTGTAGCTTAATAGAGGTGGTCACTAAAGTAGGTTTGACTAACTTAATAGAGGTGGTCACTAAAGCAGGTTTAACTGTAACTTAATAGAGGTGGTCACTAAAGTAGGTTTGACTGTAACTTAATAGAGGTGGTCACTAAAGTAGGTTTGACTGTAACTTAATAGAGGTGGTCACTAAAGCAGGTTTGACTGTAACTTAATAGAGGTGGTCACTAAAGCAGGTTTGACTGTAATTTAATAGAGGTGGTCACTAAAGTAGGTTTGACTGTAACTTAATAGAGACGGTCACTAAAGTAGGTTTGACTGTAGCTTAATAGAGATGGTCACTAAAGTAGGTTTGACTGTAACTTAATAGAGGTGGTCACTTAAGCAGGTTTGACTGTAACTTAATAGAGGTGGTCACTAAAGTAGGTTTGACTGTAGCTTAATAGAGATGATCACTAAAGTAGATTTGACTGTAACTTAGTAGAGGTGGTCACTAAAGTAGGTTTGACTGTAACTTAATAGAGGTGGTCACTAAAGTAGGTTTAACTGTAGCTTAATAGAGGTGGTCACTAAAGCAGGTTTGACTGTAACTTAATAGAGGTGGTCACTAAAGTAGGTTTAACTGTAGCTTAATAGAGGTGGTCACTAAAGTAGGTTTAACTGTAGCTTAATAGAGGTGGTCACTAAAGCAGGTTTGACTGTAACTTAATAGAGGTGGTCACTAAAGTAGGTTTGACTGTAACTTAATAGAGGTGGTCACTAAAGCAGGTTTGACTGTAACTTAGTAGAGGTGGTCACTAAAGTAGGTTTGACTGTAACTTAATAGAGGTGGTCACTAAAGTAGGTTTAACTGTAGCTTAATAGAGGTGGTCACTAAAGCAGGTTTGACTGTAACTTAATAGAGGTGGTCACTAAAGTAGGTTTGACTGTAACTTAATAGAGGTGGTCACTAAAGCAGGTTTGACTGTAACTTAATAGAGGTGGTCACTAAAGCAGGTTTGACTGTAACTTAATAGAGGTGGTCACTAAAGTAGGTTTGACTAACTTAATAGAGGTGGTCACTAAAGCAGGTTTGACTGTAACTTAATAGAGGTGGTCACTAAAGTAGGTTTGACTGTAACTTAATAGAGGTGGTCACTAAAGCAGGTTTGACTGTAACTTAATAGAGGTGGTCACTGAAACAGGTTTGACTGTAACTTAATAGAGGTGGTCACTAAAGCAGGTTTGACTGTAACTTAATAGAGGTGGTCACTAAAGCAGGTTTGACTGTAACTTAATAGAGGTGGTCACTAAAGTAAGTTTGACTGTAACTTAATAGAGGTGGTCACTAAAGTAGGTTTGACTGTAACTTAATAGAGGTGGTCACTAAAGTAGGTTTGACTGTAACTTAATAGAGGTGGTCACTAAAGTAGGTTTGACTGTAACTTAATAGAGGTGGTCACTAAAGTAGGTTTGACTGTAACTTAATAGAGGTGGTCACTAAAGCAGGTTTAACTGTAACTTAATAGAGGTGGTCACTAAAGTAGATTTGACTAACTTAATATAGGTGGTCACTAAAGTAGGTTTGACTGTAGCTTAATAGAGGTGGTCACTAAAGTAGGTTTGACTGTAACTTAATAGAGGTGGTCACTAAAGCAAGTTTGACTAACTTAATAGAGGTGGTCACTAAAGCAGGTTTGACTTTAACTTAATAGAGGTGGTCACTAAAGCAGGTTTGACTGTAACTTAATAGAGGTGGTCACTAAAGCAGGTTTGACTGTAACTTAATAGAGGTGGTCACTAAAGTAGGTTTGACTGTAGCTTAATAGAGGTGGTCACTAAAGTAGGTTTGACTAACTTAATAGAGGTGGTCACTAAAGCAGGTTTAACTGTAACTTAATAGAGGTGGTCACTAAAGTAGGTTTGACTGTAACTTAATAGAGGTGGTCACTAAAGTAGGTTTGACTGTAACTTAATAGAGGTGGTCACTAAAGCAGGTTTGACTGTAACTTAATAGAGGTGGTCACTAAAGCAGGTTTGACTGTAATTTAATAGAGGTGGTCACTAAAGTAGGTTTGACTGTAACTTAATAGAGACGGTCACTAAAGTAGGTTTGACTGTAGCTTAATAGAGATGGTCACTAAAGTAGGTTTGACTGTAACTTAATAGAGGTGGTCACTTAAGCAGGTTTGACTGTAACTTAATAGAGGTGGTCACTAAAGTAGGTTTGACTGTAGCTTAATAGAGATGATCACTAAAGTAGATTTGACTGTAACTTAGTAGAGGTGGTCACTAAAGTAGGTTTGACTGTAACTTAATAGAGGTGGTCACTAAAGTAGGTTTAACTGTAGCTTAATAGAGGTGGTCACTAAAGCAGGTTTGACTGTAACTTAATAGAGGTGGTCACTAAAGTAGGTTTAACTGTAGCTTAATAGAGGTGGTCACTAAAGTAGGTTTAACTGTAGCTTAATAGAGGTGGTCACTAAAGCAGGATTGACTGTAACTTAATAGAGGTGGTCACTAAAGTAGGTTTGACTGTAACTTAATAGAGGTGGTCACTAAAGCAGGTTTGACTGTAACTTAGTAGAGGTGGTCACTAAAGTAGGTTTGACTGTAACTTAATAGAGGTGGTCACTAAAGTAGGTTTAACTGTAGCTTAATAGAGGTGGTCACTAAAGCAGGTTTGACTGTAACTTAATTGAGGTGGTCACTAAAGTAGGTTTGACTGTAACTTAATAGAGGTGGTCACTAAAGCAGGTTTGACTGTAACTTAATAGAGGTGGTCACTAAAGCAGGTTTGACTGTAACTTAATAGAGGTGGTCACTAAAGTAGGTTTGACTAACTTAATAGAGGTGGTCACTAAAGCAGGTTTGACTGTAACTTAATAGAGGTGGTCACTAAAGTAGGTTTGACTGTAACTTAATAGAGGTGGTCACTAAAGCAGGTTTGACTGTAACTTAATAGAGGTGGTCACTGAAACAGGTTTGACTGTAACTTAATAGAGGTGGTCACGAAAGCAGGTTTGACTGTAACTTAATAGAGGTGGTCACTAAAGCAGGTTTGACTGTAACTTAATAGAGGTGGTCACTAAAGTAAGTTTGACTGTAACTTAATAGAGGTGGTCACTAAAGTAGGTTTGACTGTAACTTAATAGAGGTGGTCACTAAAGTAGGTTTGACTGTAACTTAATAGAGGTGGTCACTAAAGTAGGTTTGACTGTAACTTAATAGAGGTGGTCACTAAAGTAGGTTTGACTGTAACTTAATAGAGGTGGTCACTAAAGCAGGTTTAACTGTAACTTAATAGAGGTGGTCACTAAAGTAGATTTGACTAACTTAATATAGGTGGTCACTAAAGTAGGTTTGACTGTAGCTTAATAGAGGTGGTCACTAAAGTAGGTTTGACTGTAACTTAATAGAGGTGGTCACTAAAGCAAGTTTGACTAACTTAATAGAGGTGGTCACTAAAGCAGGTTTGACTTTAACTTAATAGAGGTGGTCACTAAAGCAGGTTTGACTGTAACTTAATAGAGGTGGTCACTAAAGCAGGTTTGACTGTAACTTAATAGAGGTGGTCACTAAAGTAGGTTTGACTGTAACTTAATAGAGGTGGTCACTAAAGTAGGTTTAACTGTAACTTAATAGAGGTGGTCACTAAAGTAGGTTTGACTGTAACTTAATAGAGGTGGTCACTAAAGTAGGTTTGACTAACTTAATAGAGGTGGTCACTAAAGCAGGTTTAACTGTAACTTAATAGAGGTGGTCACTAAAGTAGGTTTGACTAACTTAATAGAGGTGGTCACTAAAGTAGGTTTGACTGTAACTTAATAGAGGTGGTCACTAAAGTAGGTTTGACTGTAACTTAATAGAGGTGGTCACTAAAGCAGGTTTGACTAACTTAATAGAGGTGGTCACTAAAGCAGGTTTGACTAATTTAATAGAGGTGGTCACTAAAGTAGGTTTGACTGTAACTTAATAGAGACGGTCACTAAAGTAGGTTTGACTGTAGCTTAATAGAGGTGGTCACTAAAGTAGGTTTGACTGTAACTTAATAGAGGTGGTCACTAAAGCAGGTTTGACTGTAACTTAATAGAGGTGGTCACTAAAGTAGGTTTGACTGTAACTTAATAGAGGTGGTCACTAAAGTAGGTTTGACTGTAACTTAATAGAGGTGGTCACTAAAGTAGGTTTGACTGTAACTTAATAGAGGTGGTCACTAAAGCAGGTTTAACTGTAACTTAATAGAGGTGGTCACTAAAGTAGATTTGACTAACTTAATATAGGTGGTCACTAAAGTAGGTTTGACTGTAGCTTAATAGAGGTGGTCACTAAAGTAGGTTTGACTGTAACTTAATAGAGGTGGTCACTAAAGCAAGTTTGACTAACTTAATAGAGGTGGTCACTAAAGCAGGTTTGACTTTAACTTAATAGAGGTGGTCACTAAAGCAGGTTTGACTGTAACTTAATAGAGGTGGTCACTAAAGCAGGTTTGACTGTAACTTAATAGAGGTGGTCACTAAAGTAGGTTTGACTGTAGCTTAATAGAGGTGGTCACTAAAGTAGGTTTGACTAACTTAATAGAGGTGGTCACTAAAGCAGGTTTAACTGTAACTTAATAGAGGTGGTCACTAAAGTAGGTTTGACTGTAACTTAATAGAGGTGGTCACTAAAGTAGGTTTGACTGTAACTTAATAGAGGTGGTCACTAAAGCAGGTTTGACTGTAACTTAATAGAGGTGGTCACTAAAGCAGGTTTGACTGTAATTTAATAGAGGTGGTCACTAAAGTAGGTTTGACTGTAACTTAATAGAGACGGTCACTAAAGTAGGTTTGACTGTAGCTTAATAGAGATGGTCACTAAAGTAGGTTTGACTGTAACTTAATAGAGGTGGTCACTTAAGCAGGTTTGACTGTAACTTAATAGAGGTGGTCACTAAAGTAGGTTTGACTGTAGCTTAATAGAGATGATCACTAAAGTAGATTTGACTGTAACTTAGTAGAGGTGGTCACTAAAGTAGGTTTGACTGTAACTTAATAGAGGTGGTCACTAAAGTAGGTTTAACTGTAGCTTAATAGAGGTGGTCACTAAAGCAGGTTTGACTGTAACTTAATAGAGGTGGTCACTAAAGTAGGTTTAACTGTAGCTTAATAGAGGTGGTCACTAAAGTAGGTTTAACTGTAGCTTAATAGAGGTGGTCACTAAAGCAGGATTGACTGTAACTTAATAGAGGTGGTCACTAAAGTAGGTTTGACTGTAACTTAATAGAGGTGGTCACTAAAGCAGGTTTGACTGTAACTTAGTAGAGGTGGTCACTAAAGTAGGTTTGACTGTAACTTAATAGAGGTGGTCACTAAAGTAGGTTTAACTGTAGCTTAATAGAGGTGGTCACTAAAGCAGGTTTGACTATAACTTAATTGAGGTGGTCACTAAAGTAGGTTTGACTGTAACTTAATAGAGGTGGTCACTAAAGCAGGTTTGACTGTAACTTAATAGAGGTGGTCACTAAAGCAGGTTTGACTGTAACTTAATAGAGGTGGTCACTAAAGTAGGTTTGACTAACTTAATAGAGGTGGTCACTAAAGCAGGTTTGACTGTAACTTAATAGAGGTGGTCACTAAAGTAGGTTTGACTGTAACTTAATAGAGGTGGTCACTAAAGCAGGTTTGACTGTAACTTAATAGAGGTGGTCACTGAAACAGGTTTGACTGTAACTTAATAGAGGTGGTCACTAAAGCAGGTTTGACTGTAACTTAATAGAGGTGGTCACTAAAGCAGGTTTGACTGTAACTTAATAGAGGTGGTCACTAAAGTAAGTTTGACTGTAACTTAATAGAGGTGGTCACTAAAGTAGGTTTGACTGTAACTTAATAGAGGTGGTCACTAAAGTAGGTTTGACTGTAACTTAATAGAGGTGGTCACTAAAGTAGGTTTGACTGTAACTTAATAGAGGTGGTCACTAAAGTAGGTTTGACTGTAACTTAATAGAGGTGGTCACTAAAGCAGGTTTAACTGTAACTTAATAGAGGTGGTCACTAAAGTAGATTTGACTAACTTAATATAGGTGGTCACTAAAGTAGGTTTGACTGTAGCTTAATAGAGGTGGTCACTAAAGTAGGTTTGACTGTAACTTAATAGAGGTGGTCACTAAAGCAAGTTTGACTAACTTAATAGAGGTGGTCACTAAAGCAGGTTTGACTTTAACTTAATAGAGGTGGTCACTAAAGCAGGTTTGACTGTAACTTAATAGAGGTGGTCACTAAAGCAGGTTTGACTGTAACTTAATAGAGGTGGTCACTAAAGTAGGTTTGACTGTAACTTAATAGAGGTGGTCACTAAAGTAGGTTTAACTGTAACTTAATAGAGGTGGTCACTAAAGTAGGTTTGACTGTAACTTAATAGAGGTGGTCACTAAAGTAGGTTTGACTAACTTAATAGAGGTGGTCACTAAAGCAGGTTTAACTGTAACTTAATAGAGGTGGTCACTAAAGTAGGTTTGACTAACTTAATAGAGGTGGTCACTAAAGTAGGTTTGACTGTAACTTAATAGAGGTGGTCACTAAAGTAGGTTTGACTGTAACTTAATAGAGGTGGTCACTAAAGCAGGTTTGACTAACTTAATAGAGGTGGTCACTAAAGCAGGTTTGACTAATTTAATAGAGGTGGTCACTAAAGTAGGTTTGACTGTAACTTAATAGAGACGGTCACTAAAGTAGGTTTGACTGTAGCTTAATAGAGATGGTCACTAAAGTAGGTTTGACTGTAACTTAATAGAGGTGGTCACTTAAGCAGGTTTGACTGTAACTTAATAGAGGTGGTCACTAAAGTAGGTTTGACTGTAGCTTAATAGAGATGATCACTAAAGTAGGTTTGACTGTAACTTAGTAGAGGTGGTCACTAAAGTAGGTTTGACTGTAACTTAATAGAGGTGGTCACTAAAGTAGGTTTAACTGTAACTTAATAGAGGTGGTCACTAAAGCAGGTTTGACTGTAACTTAATAGAGGTGGTCACTAAAGTAGGTTTGACTGTAACTTAATAGAGGTGGTCACTAAAGCAGGTTTGACTGTAGCTTAATAGAGGTGGTCACTAAAGCAGGTTTGACTGTAACTTAATAGAGGTGGTCACTAAAGTAGGTTTGACTGTAACTTAATAGAGGTGGTCACTAAAGCAGGTTTGACTAACTTAATAGAGGTGGTCACTAAAGCAGGTTTGACTGTAACTTAATAGAGATGGTCACTAAAGCAGGTTTGACTGTAACTTAATAGAGGTGGTCACTAAAGTAGGTTTGACTGTAACTTAATAGAAGTGGTCACTAAAGTAGGTTTGACTGTAACTTAATAGAGGTGGTCACTAAAGTAGGTTTGACTGTAACTTAAGAGAGGTGGTCACTAAAGCAGATTTGCTTGTAACTTAATAGAGGTGGTCACTAAAGTAGGTTTGACTGTAACTTAATAGAGGTGGTCACTAAAGTAGGTTTGACTGTAACTTAATAGAGGTGGTCACTAAAGTAGGTTTGACTGTAACTTAATAGAGGTGGTCACTAAAGTAGGTTTGACTGTAACTTAATAGAGGTGGTCTCTAAAGAAGGTTTGACTAACTTCATAGAAGTGGTCACTAAAGTAGGTTTGACTGTAACTTAATAGAGGTGGTCACTAAAGCAGGTTTGACTGTAACTTAATAGAGGTGGTCACTAAAGTAGGTTTGACTGTAACTTAATAGAGGTGGTCACTAAAGTAGGTTTGACTGTAACTTAATAGAGGTGGTCACTAAAGCAGGTTTGACTGTAACTTAATAGAGGTGGTCACTAAAGCAGGTTTGACTGTAATTTAATAGAGGTGGTCACTAAAGTAGGTTTGACTGTAACTTAATAGAGACGGTCACTAAAGTAGGTTTGACTGTAGCTTAATAGAGATGGTCACTAAAGTAGGTTTGACTGTAACTTAATAGAGGTGGTCACTTAAGCAGGTTTGACTGTAACTTAATAGAGGTGGTCACTAAAGTAGGTTTGACTGTAGCTTAATAGAGATGATCACTAAAGTAGGTTTGACTGTCACTTAATAGAGGTGGTCACTAAAGTAGGTTTGACTGTAACTTAATAGAGGTGGTCACTAAAGTAGGTTTAACTGTAGCTTAATAGAGGTGGTCACTAAAGCAGGTTTGACTGTAACTTAATAGAGGTGGTCACTAAAGTAGGTTTGACTGTAACTTAATAGAGGTGGTCACTAAAGCAGGTTTGACTGTAACTTAATAGAGGTGGTCACTAAAGCAGGTTTGACTGTAACTTAATAGAGGTGGTCACTAACGTAGGTTTGACTAACTTAATAGAGGTGGTCACTAAAGCAGGTTTGACTGTAACTTAATAGAGGTGGTCACTAAAGTAGGTTTGACTGTAACTTAATAGAGGTGGTCACTAAAGCAGGTTTGACTGTAACTTAATAGAGGTGGTCACTGAAACAGGTTTGACTGTAACTTAATAGAGGTGGTCACTAAAGCAGGTTTGACTGTAACTTAATAGAGGTGGTCACTAAAGCAGGTTTGACTGTAACTTAATAGAGGTGGTCACTAAAGTAAGTTTGACTGTAACTTAATAGAGGTGGTCACTAAAGTAGGTTTGACTGTAAGTTAATAGAGGTGGTCACTAAAGTAGGTTTGACTGTAACTTAATAGAGGTGGTCACTAAAGTAGGTTTGACTGTAACTTAATAGAGGTGGTCACTAAAGTAGGTTTGACTGTAACTTAATAGAGGTGGTCACTAAAGCAGGTTTAACTGTAACTTAATAGAGGTGGTCACTAAAGTAGATTTGACTAACTTAATATAGGTGGTCACTAAAGTAGGTTTGACTGTAGCTTAATAGAGGTGGTCACTAAAGTAGGTTTGACTGTAACTTAATAGAGGTGGTCACTAAAGCAAGTTTGACTAACTTAATAGAGGTGGTCACTAAAGCAGGTTTGACTTTAACTTAATAGAGGTGGTCACTAAAGCAGGTTTGACTGTAACTTAATAGAGGTGGTCACTAAAGCAGGTTTGACTGTAACTTAATAGAGGTGGTCACTAAAGTAGGTTTGACTGTAACTTAATAGAGGTGGTCACTAAAGTAGGTTTAACTGTAACTTAATAGAGGTGGTCACTAAAGTAGGTTTGACTGTAACTTAATAGAGGTGGTCACTAAAGTAGGTTTGACTAACTTAATAGAGGTGGTCACTAAAGCAGGTTTAACTGTAATTTAATAGAGGTGGTCACTAAAGTAGGTTTGACTGTAACTTAATAGAGGTGGTCACTAAAGTAGGTTTGACTGTAACTTAATAGAGGTGGTCACTAAAGTAGGTTTGACTGTAACTTAATAGAGGTGGTCACTAAAGCAGGTTTGACTGTAACTTAATAGAGGTGGTCACTAAAGCAGGTTTGACTAATTTAATAGAGGTGGTCACTAAAGTAGGTTTGACTGTAACTTAATAGAGACGGTCACTAAAGTAGGTTTGACTGTAGCTTAATAGAGATGGTCACTAAAGTAGGTTTGACTGTAACTTAATAGAGGTGGTCACTTAAGCAGGTTTGACTAACTTAATAGAGGTGGTCACTAAAGTAGGTTTGACTGTAGCTTAATAGAGATGATCACTAAAGTAGGTTTGACTGTAACTTAGTAGAGGTGGTCACTAAAGTAGGTTTGACTGTAACTTAATAGAGGTGGTCACTAAAGTAGGTTTAACTGTAACTTAATAGAGGTGGTCACTAAAGCAGGTTTGACTGTAACTTAATAGAGGTGGTCACTAAAGTAGGTTTGACTGTAACTTAATAGAGGTGGTCACTAAAGCAGGTTTGACTGTAGCTTAATAGAGGTGGTCACTAAAGCAGGTTTGACTGTAACTTAATAGAGGTGGTCACTAAAGTAGGTTTGACTGTAACTTAATAGAGGTGGTCACTAAAGCAGGTTTGACTAACTTAATAGAGGTGGTCACTAAAGCAGGTTTGACTGTAACTTAATAGAGATGGTCACTAAAGCAGGTTTGACTGTAACTTAATAGAGGTGGTCACTAAAGTAGGTTTGACTGTAACTTAATAGAAGTGGTCACTAAAGTAGGTTTGACTGTAACTTAATAGAGGTGGTCACTAAAGTAGGTTTGACTGTAACTTAAGAGAGGTGGTCACTAAAGCAGATTTGCTTGTAACTTAATAGAGGTGGTCACTAAAGTAGGTTTGACTGTAACTTAATAGAGGTGGTCACTAAAGTAGGTTTGACTGTAACTTAATAGAGGTGATCACTAAAGTAGGTTTGACTGTAACTTAATAGAGGTGGTCACTAAAGTAGGTTTGACTGTAACTTAATAGAGGTGGTCTCTAAAGAAGGTTTGACTAACTTCATAGAAGTGGTCACTAAAGTAGGTTTGACTGTAACTTAATAGAGGTGGTGACTAAAGTAGGTTTGACTGTAACTTAATAGAGGTGGTCACTAAAGCAGATTTGACTGTAACTTAATAGAGGTGGTCACTAAAGTAGGTTTGACTAACTTAATAGAGGTGGTCACTAAAGCAGGTTTTACTGTAACTTAATAGAGGTGGTCACTAAAGCAGGTTTGACTGTAACTTAATAGAGGTGGTCACTAAAGTAGGTTTGACTGTAACTTAATAGAGGTGGTCAATAAAGTAGGTTTGACTATATCTTAATAGAGGTGGTCACTAAAGCAGGTTTGACTGTAACTTAATAGAGGTGGTCACTAAAGTAGGTTTGACTGTAGCTTAATAGAGATGATCACTAAAGTAGGTTTGACTGTAACTTAGTAGAGGTGGTCACTAAAGTAGGTTTGACTAACTTAATAGAGGTGGTCACTAAAGTAGGTTTGACTGTAACTTAATAGAGGTGGTCACTAAAGCAGGTTTGACTGTAACTTAATAGAGGTGGTCACTAAAGTAGGTTTGACTGTAATTTAATAGAGGTGGTCACTAAAGCAGGTTTGACTGTAGCTTAATAGAGGTGGTCACTAAAGCAGGTTTGACTGTAACTTAATAGAGGTGGTCACTAAAGTAGGTTTGACTGTAACTTAATAGAGGTGGTCACTAAAGCAGGTTTGACTAACTTAATAGAGGTGGTCACTAAAGCAGGTTTGACTGTAACTTAATAGAGATGGTCACTAAAGCAGGTTTGACTGTAACTTAATAGAGGTGGTCACTAAAGTAGGTTTGACTGTAACTTAATAGAAGTGGTCACTAAAGTAGGTTTGACTGTAACTTAATAGAGGTGGTCACTAAAGTAGGTTTGACTGTAACTTAATAGAGGTGGTCACTAAAGCAGATTTGCTTGTAACTTAATAGAGGTGGTCACTAAAGTAGGTTTGACTGTAACTTAATAGAGGTGGTCACTAAAGTAGGTTTGACTGTAGCTTAATAGAGGTGGTCACTAAAGCAGATTTGACTAACTTAATAGAGGTGGTCACTAAAGTAGGTTTGACTGTAACTTAATAGAGGTGGTCTCTAAAGAAGGTTTGACTAACTTCATAGAAGTGGTCACTAAAGTAGGTTTGACTGTAACTTAATAGAGGTGGTGACTAAAGTAGGTTTGACTGTAACTTAATAGAGGTGGTCACTAAAGCAGATTTGACTGTAACTTAATAGAGGTGGTCACTAAAGTAGGTTTGACTGTAACTTAATAGAGGTGGTCACTAAAGCAGGTTTTACTGTAACTTAATAGAGGTGGTCACTAAAGCAGGTTTGACTGTAACTTAATAGAGGTGGTCACTAAAGTAGGTTTGACTGTAACTTAATAGAGGTGGTCACTAAAGTAGGTTTGACTATATCTTAATAGAGGTGGTCACTAAAGCAGGTTTGACTGTAACTTAATAGAGGTGGTCACTAAAGTAGGTTTGACTGTAACTTAATAGAGGTGGTCACTAAAGTAGGTTTGACTGTAACTTAATAGAGGTGGTCACTAAAGCAGGTTTAACTGTAACTTAATAGAGGTGGTCACTAAAGTAGGTTTGACTGTAACTTAATAGAGGTGGTCACTAAAGTAGGTTTGACTGTAACGTAATAGAGGTGGTCACTTAAGCAGGTTTGACTGTAACTTAATAGAGGTGGTCACTAAAGTAGGTTTGACTGTAGCTTAATAGAGATGATCACTAAAGTAGGTTTGACTGTAACTTAATAGAGGTGGTCACTAAAGTAGGTTTGACTGTAACTTAATAGAGGTGGTCACTAAAGTAGGTTTAACTGTAGCTTAATAGAGGTGGTCACTAAAGCAGGTTTGACTGTAACTTAATAGAGGTGGTCACTAAAGTAGGTTTGACTGTAACTTAATAGAGGTGGTCACTAAAGCAGGTTTGACTGTAACTTAATAGAGGTGGTCACTAAAGCAGGTTTGACTGTAACTTAATAGAGGTGGTCACTAACGTAGGTTTGACTAACTTAATAGAGGTGGTCACTAAAGCAGGTTTGACTGTAACTTAATAGAGGTGGTCACTAAAGTAGGTTTGACTGTAACTTAATAGAGGTGGTCACTAAAGCAGGTTTGACTGTAACTTAATAGAGGTGGTCACTGAAACAGGTTTGACTGTAACTTAATAGAGGTGGTCACTAAAGCAGGTTTGACTGTAACTTAATAGAGGTGGTCACTAAAGCAGGTTTGACTGTAACTTAATAGAGGTGGTCACTAAAGTAAGTTTGACTGTAACTTAATAGAGGTGGTCACTAAAGTAGGTTTGACTGTAAGTTAATAGAGGTGGTCACTAAAGTAGGTTTGACTGTAACTTAATAGAGGTGGTCACTAAAGTAGGTTTGACTGTAACTTAATAGAGGTGGTCACTAAAGTAGGTTTGACTGTAACTTAATAGAGGTGGTCACTAAAGCAGGTTTAACTGTAACTTAATAGAGGTGGTCACTAAAGTAGATTTGACTAACTTAATATAGGTGGTCACTAAAGTAGGTTTGACTGTAGCTTAATAGAGGTGGTCACTAAAGTAGGTTTGACTGTAACTTAATAGAGGTGGTCACTAAAGCAAGTTTGACTAACTTAATAGAGGTGGTCACTAAAGCAGGTTTGACTTTAACTTAATAGAGGTGGTCACTAAAGCAGGTTTGACTGTAACTTAATAGAGGTGGTCACTAAAGCAGGTTTGACTGTAACTTAATAGAGGTGGTCACTAAAGTAGGTTTGACTGTAACTTAATAGAGGTGGTCACTAAAGTAGGTTTAACTGTAACTTAATAGAGGTGGTCACTAAAGTAGGTTTGACTGTAACTTAATAGAGGTGGTCACTAAAGTAGGTTTGACTAACTTAATAGAGGTGGTCACTAAAGCAGGTTTAACTGTAACTTAATAGAGGTGGTCACTAAAGTAGGTTTGACTGTAACTTAATAGAGGTGGTCACTAAAGTAGGTTTGACTGTAACTTAATAGAGGTGGTCACTAAAGTAGGTTTGACTGTAACTTAATAGAGGTGGTCACTAAAGCAGGTTTGACTGTAACTTAATAGAGGTGGTCACTAAAGCAGGTTTGACTAATTTAATAGAGGTGGTCACTAAAGTAGGTTTGACTGTAACTTAATAGAGACGGTCACTAAAGTAGGTTTGACTGTAGCTTAATAGAGATGGTCACTAAAGTAGGTTTGACTGTAACTTAATAGAGGTGGTCACTTAAGCAGGTTTGACTAACTTAATAGAGGTGGTCACTAAAGTAGGTTTGACTGTAGCTTAATAGAGATGATCACTAAAGTAGGTTTGACTGTAACTTAGTAGAGGTGGTCACTAAAGTAGGTTTGACTGTAACTTAATAGAGGTGGTCACTAAAGTAGGTTTGACTGTAACTTAATAGAGGTGATCACTAAAGTAGGTTTGACTGTAACTTAATAGAGGTGGTCACTAAAGTAGGTTTGACTGTAACTTAATAGAGGTGGTCTCTAAAGAAGGTTTGACTAACTTCATAGAAGTGGTCACTAAAGTAGGTTTGACTGTAACTTAATAGAGGTGGTGACTAAAGTAGGTTTGACTGTAACTTAATAGAGGTGGTCACTAAAGCAGATTTGACTGTAACTTAATAGAGGTGGTCACTAAAGTAGGTTTGACTAACTTAATAGAGGTGGTCACTAAAGCAGGTTTTACTGTAACTTAATAGAGGTGGTCACTAAAGCAGGTTTGACTGTAACTTAATAGAGGTGGTCACTAAAGTAGGTTTGACTGTAACTTAATAGAGGTGGTCAATAAAGTAGGTTTGACTATATCTTAATAGAGGTGGTCACTAAAGCAGGTTTGACTGTAACTTAATAGAGGTGGTCACTAAAGTAGGTTTGACTGTAGCTTAATAGAGATGATCACTAAAGTAGGTTTGACTGTAACTTAGTAGAGGTGGTCACTAAAGTAGGTTTGACTAACTTAATAGAGGTGGTCACTAAAGTAGGTTTGACTGTAACTTAATAGAGGTGGTCACTAAAGCAGGTTTGACTGTAACTTAATAGAGGTGGTCACTAAAGTAGGTTTGACTGTAACTTAATAGAGGTGGTCACTAAAGCAGGTTTGACTGTAGCTTAATAGAGGTGGTCACTAAAGCAGGTTTGACTGTAACTTAATAGAGGTGGTCACTAAAGTAGGTTTGACTGTAACTTAATAGAGGTGGTCACTAAAGCAGGTTTGACTAACTTAATAGAGGTGGTCACTAAAGCAGGTTTGACTGTAACTTAATAGAGATGGTCACTAAAGCAGGTTTGACTGTAACTTAATAGAGGTGGTCACTAAAGTAGGTTTGACTGTAACTTAATAGAAGTGGTCACTAAAGTAGGTTTGACTGTAACTTAATAGAGGTGGTCACTAAAGTAGGTTTGACTGTAACTTAATAGAGGTGGTCACTAAAGCAGATTTGCTTGTAACTTAATAGAGGTGGTCACTAAAGTAGGTTTGACTGTAACTTAATAGAGGTGGTCACTAAAGTAGGTTTGACTGTAGCTTAATAGAGGTGGTCACTAAAGCAGATTTGACTAACTTAATAGAGGTGGTCACTAAAGTAGGTTTGACTGTAACTTAATAGAGGTGGTCTCTAAAGAAGGTTTGACTAACTTCATAGAAGTGGTCACTAAAGTAGGTTTGACTGTAACTTAATAGAGGTGTTGACTAAAGTAGGTTTGACTGTAACTTAATAGAGGTGGTCACTAAAGCAGATTTGACTGTAACTTAATAGAGGTGGTCACTAAAGTAGGTTTGACTGTAACTTAATAGAGGTGGTCACTAAAGCAGGTTTTACTGTAACTTAATAGAGGTGGTCACTAAAGTAGGTTTGACTATATCTTAATAGAGGTGGTCACTAAAGCAGGTTTGACTGTAACTTAATAGAGGTGGTCACTAAAGTAGGTTTGACTGTAACTTAATAGAGGTGGTCACTAAAGTAGGTTTGACTGTAACTTAATAGAGGTGGTCACTAAAGCAGGTTTAACTGTAACTTAATAGAGGTGGTCACTAAAGTAGGTTTGACTGTAACTTAATAGAGGTGGTCACTAAAGTAGGTTTGACTGTAACGTAATAGAGGTGGTCACTAAGGTAGGTTTGACTGTAACTTAATAGAGGTGGTCACTAAAGCAGGTTTGACTGTAACTTAATAGAGGTGGTCACTAAAGCAGGTTTGACTAATTTAATAGAGGTGGTCACTAAAGTAGGTTTGACTGTAACTTAATAGAGACGGTCACTAAAGTAGGTTTGACTGTAGCTTAATAGAGATGGTCACTAAAGTAGGTTTGACTGTAACTTAATAGAGGTGGTCACTTAAGCAGGTTTGACTGTAACTTAATAGAGGTGGTCACTAAAGTAGGTTTGACTGTAGCTTAATAGAGATGATCACTAAAGTAGGTTTGACTGTTACTTAATAGAGGTGGTCACTAAAGTAGGTTTGACTGTAACTTAATAGAGGTGGTCACTAAAGTAGGTTTAACTGTAACTTAATAGAGGTGGTCACTAAAGCAGGTTTGACTGTAACTTAATAGAGGTGGTCACTAAAGTAGGTTTGACTGTAACTTAATAGAGGTGGTCACTAAAGCAGGTTTGACTGTAGCTTAATAGAGGTGGTCACTAAAGTAGGTTTGACTAACTTAATAGAGGTGGTCACTCAAGCAGGTTTGACTAGCTTAATAGAGGTGGTCACTAAAGCAGGTTTTACTGTAACTTAATAGAGATGGTCACTAAAGCAGGTTTGACTGTAACTTAATAGAGGTGGTCACTAAAGTAGGTTTGAATGTAACTTAATAGAAGTGGTCACTAAAGTAGGTTTGACTGTAACTTAATAGAGGTGGTCACTAAAGTAGGTTTGACTGTAACTTAATAGAGGTGGTCACTAAAGCAGATTTGACTGTAGCTTAATAGAGGTGGTCACTAAAGTAGGTTTGACTGTAACTTAATAGAGGTGGTCACTAAAGTAGGTTTGACTGTAACTTAATAGAGGTGGTCACTAAAGCAGGTTTGACTAACTTAATAGAGGTGGTCACTAAAGCAGGTTTTACTGTAACTTAATAGAGGTGGTCACTAAAGCAGGTTTTACTGTAACTTAATAGAGGTGGTCACTAAAGCAGGTTTTACTGTAGCTTAATAGAGGTGGTCACTAAAGCAGGTTTTACTGTAACTTAATAGAGGTGGTCACTAAAGCAGGTTTTACTGTAACTTATTAGAGGTGGTCACTAAAGCAGGTTTTACTGTAACTTAATAGAGGTGGTCACTAAAGAAGGTTTTACTGTAACTTAATAGAGGTGGTCACTAAGGTAGGTTTTACTGTAACTTAATAGAGGTGGTCACTAAAGCAGGTTTTACTGTAACTTAATAGAGGTGGTCACTAAAGCAGGTTTTACTGTAACTTAATGGAGGTGGTCACTAAAGCAGGTTTTACTGTAACTTAATAGAGGTGGTCACTAAAGAAGGTTTTACTGTAACTTAATAGAGGTGGTCACTAAAGCAGGTTTTACTGTAACTTAATAGAGGTGGTCACTAAAGAAGGTTTTACTGTAACTTAATAGAGGTGGTCACTAAAGCAGGTTTTACTGTAGCTTAATAGAGGTGGTCACTAAAGCAGGTTTTACTGTAACTTAATAGAGGTGGTCACTAAAGAAGGTTTTACTGTAACTTAATAGAGGTGGTCACTAAAGAAGGTTTTACTGTAACTTAATAGAGGTGGTCACTAAAGTAGGTTTTACTGTAACTTAATAGAGGTGGTCACTAAAGAAGGTTTTACTGTAACTTAATAGAGGTGGTCACTAAAGAAGGTTTTACTGTAACTTAATAGAGGTGGTCACTAAAGAAGGTTTTACTGTAAATTAATAGAGGTGGTCACTAAAGAAGGTTTTACTGTAACTTAATAGAGGTGGTCACTAAAGAAGGTTTTACTGTAACTTAATAGAGGTGGTCACTAAAGTAGGTTTGACTAACTTAATAGAGGTGGTCACTAAAGTAGGTTTGACTGTAACTTAATAGAGGTGGTCACTAAAGTAGGTTTGACTGTAACTTAATAGAGGTGGTCTCTAAAGAAGGTTTGACTGTAACTTCATAGAAGTGGTCACTAAAGTAGGTTTGACTGTAACTTAATAGAGGTGGTGACTAAAGTAGGTTTGACTGTAACTTAATAGAGGTGGTCACTAAAGCAGATTTGACTGTAACTTAATAGAGGTGGTCACTAAAGTAGGTTTGACTGTAACTTAATAGAGGTGGTCACTAAAGCAGGTTTTACTGTAACTTAATAGAGGTGGTCACTAAAGCAGGTTTGACTGTAACTTAATAGAGGTGGTCACTAAAATAGGTTTGACTGTAACTTAATAGAGGTGGTTACTAAAGTAGGTTTGACTATATCTTAATAGAGGTGGTCACTAAAGCAGGTTTGACTGTAACTTAATAGAGGTGGTCACTAAAGTCGGTTTGACTGTAACTTAATAGAGGTGGTCACTAAAGTAGGTTTGACTGTAACTTAATAGAGGTGGTCACTAAAGCAGGTTTAACTGTAACTTAATAGAGGTGGTTACTAAAGTAGGTTTGACTGTAACTTAATAGAGGTGGTCACTAAAGTAGGTTTGACTGTAACTTAATAGAGGTGGTCACTAAGGTAGGTTTGACTAACTTAATAGAGGTGGTCACTAAAGCAGGTTTGACTGTAACTTAATAGAGGTGGTCACTAAAGCAGGTTTGATTAATTTAATAGAGGTGGTCACTAAAGTAGGTTTGACTGTAACTTAATAGAGACGGTCACTAAAGTAGGTTTGACTGTAGCGTAATAGAGATGATCACTAAAGTAGGTTTGACTGTAACTTAATAGAGGTGGTCACTTAAGCAGGTTTGACTGTAACTTAATAGAGGTGGTCACTAAAGTAGGTTTGACTGTAGCTTAATAGAGATGATCACTAAAGTAGGTTTGACTGTAACTTAATAGAGGTGGTCACTAAAGTAGGTTTGACTGTAACTTAATAGAGGTGGTCACTAAAGTAGGTTTAACTGTAACTTAATAGAGGTGGTCACTAAAGCAGGTTTGACTGTAACTTAATAGAGGTGGTCACTAAAGTAGGTTTGACTGTAACTTAATAGAGGTGGTCACTAAAGCAGGTTTGACTGTAGCTTAATAGAGGTGTTCACTAAAGTAGGTTTGACTGTAACTTAATAGAGGTGGTCACTAAAGCAGGTTTGACTGTAACTTAATAGAGGTGGTCACTAAAGTAGGTTTTACTCTAACTTAATAGAGATGGTCACTAAAGCAGGTTTGACTGTAACTTAATAGAGGTGGTCACTAAAGTAGGTTTGACTGTAACTTAATAGAGGTGGTCACTAAAGCAGATTTGACTGTAACTTAATAGAGGTGGTCACTAAAGTAGGTTTGACTGTAACTTATTAGAGGTGATCACTAAAGTAGGTTTGACTGTAACTTAATAGAGGTGGTCACTAAAGAAGGTTTGACTAACTTAATAGAGGTGGTCACTAAAGCAGGTTTTACTGTAACTGAATAGAGGTGGTCACTAAAGCAGGTTTTACTGTAACTTAATAGAGGTGGTCACTAAAGCAGGTTTTACTGTAGCTTAATAGAGGTGGTCACTAAAGCAGGTTTAACTGGAACTTAATAGAGGTGGTCACTAAAGCAGGTTTTATTGTAACTTAATAGAGGTGGTCACTAAAGTAGGTTTGACTGTAACTTAATAGAGGTGGTCACTAAAGTAGGTTTGACTGTAACTTAATAGAGGTGGTCACTAAAGCAGGTTTTACTGTAACTTAATAGAGGTGGTCACTAAAGCAGGTTTTACTGTAACTTAATAGAGGTGGTCACTAAAGCAGGTTTTACTGTAACTTAATAGAGTTGGTCACTAAAATAGGTTTTACTGTAACTTAATAGAGGTGGTCACTAAAGAAGGTTTTACTGTAACTTAATAGAGGTGGTCACTAAAGCAGGTTTTACTGTTACTTAATAGAGGTGGTCACTAAAGTAGGTTTTACTGTAACTTAATAGAGGTGGTCGCTAAAGCAGGTTTGACTGTAACTTAATAGAGGTGGTCACTAAAGTAGGTTTTACTGTTACTTAATAGAGGTGGTCACTAAAGCAGGTTTGACTGTAACTTAATAGAGGTGGTCACTAAAGTAGGTTTTACTGTAACTTAATAGAGGTGGTCACTAAAGTAGGTTTTACTGTAACTTAATAGAGGTGGTCACTAAAGCAGGTTTTACTGTAACTTAATAGAGGTGGTCACTAAAGTAGGTTTGACTGTAGCTTAATAGAGGTGGTCACTAAAGAAGGTTTTACTGTAACTTAATAGAGGTGGTCACTAAAGAAGGTTTGACTGTAACTTAATAGAGGTGGTCACTAAAGAAGGTTTTACTGTAACTTAATAGAGGTGGTCACTAAAGCAGGTTTGACTGTAACTTAATAGAGGTGGTCACTAAAGCAGGTTTTACTGTAACTTAATAGAGGTGGTCACTAAAGCAGGTTTGACTAACTTAATAGAGGTGGTCACTAAAGCAGGTTTGACTAACTTAATAGAGGTGGTCACTAAAGAAGGTTTTACTGTAACTTAATAGAGGTGGTCACTAAAGCAGGTTTTACTGTAACTTAATAGAGGTGGTCACTAAAGAAGGTTTTACTGTAACTTAATAGAGGTGGTCACTAAAGCAGGTTTTACTGTAACTTAATAGAGGTGGTCACTAAAGAAGGTTTTACTGTAGCTTAATAGAGGTGGTCACTAAAGCAGGTTTTACTGTAGCTTAATAGAGGTGGTCACTGAAGTAGGTTTTACTGTAACTTAATAGAGGTGGTCACTAAAGTAGGTTTTACTGTAACTTAATAGAGGTGGTCACTAAAGTAGGTTTTACTGTAACTTAATAGAGGTGGTCACTAAAGTAGGTTTGACTGTAACTTAATAGAGGTGGTCACTAAAACTGGTTTTACTGTAACTTAATAGAGGTGGTCACTAAAGTAGGTTTGACTGTAGCTTAATAGAGGTGGTCACTAAAACTGGTTTTACTGTAACTTAATAGAGGTGGTCACTAAAGCAGGTTTTACTGTAACTTAATAGAGGTGGTCACTAAAGCAGGTTTTACTGTAACTTAATAGAGGTGGTCACTAAAGAAGGTTTTACTGTAACTTAATAGAGGTGGTCACTAAAGTAGGTTTTACTGTAACTTAATAGAGGTGGTCACTAAAGCAGGTTTTACTGTAACTTAATAGAGGTGATCACTAAAGCAGGTTTTACTGTAACTTAATAGAGGTGGTCACTAAAGCAGGTTTTACTGTAACTTAATAGAGGTGGTCACTAAAGAAGGTTTTACTGTAACTTAATAGAGGTGGTCACTAAAGCAGGTTTTACTGTAACTTAATAGAGGTGGTCACTAAAGAAGGTTTTACTGTAACTTAATAGAGGTGGTCACTAAAGCAGGTTTTACTGTAGCTTAATAGAGGTGGTCACTAAAGCAGGTTTTACTGTAACTTAATAGAGGTGGTCACTAAGGAAGGTTTTACTGTAACTTAATAGAGGTGGTCACTAAAGCAGGTTTTACTGTAACTTAATAGAGGTGGTCACTAAAGAAGGTTTTACTGTAACTTAATAGAGGTGGTCACTAAAGCAGGTTTTACTGTAACTTAATAGAGGTGGTCACTAAAGAAGGTTTTACTGTAACTTAATAGAGGTGGTCACTAAAGAAGGTTTTACTGTAACTTAATAGAGGTGGTCACTAAAGTAGGTTTTACTGTAACTTAATAGAGGTGGTCACTAAAGAAGGTTTTACTGTAACTTAATAGAGGTGGTCACTAAAGAAGGTTTTACTGTAACTTAATAGAGGTGGTCACTAAAGAAGGTTTTACTGTAACTTAATAGAGGTGGTCACTAAAGAAGGTTTTACTGTAACTTAATAGAGGTGGTCACTAAAGAAGGTTTTACTGTAACTTAATAGAGGTGGTCACTAAAGTAGGTTTTACTGTAACTTAATAGAGGTGGTCACTAAAGAAGGTTTTACTGTAACTTAATAGAGGTGGTCACTAAAGAAGGTTTTACTGTAACTTAATAGAGGTGGTCACTAAAGAAGGTTTTACTGTAACTTAATAGAGGTGGTCACTAAAGAAGGTTTTACTGTAACTTAATAGAGGTGGTCACTAAAGTAGGTTTTACTGTAACTTAATAGAGGTGGTCACTAAAGAAGGTTTTACTGTAACTTAATAGAGGTGGTCACTAAAGCAGGTTTTACTGATTGTTGGTCTTGGTGTTATATTATTCTTTATATATACCATTATTTATATTTTTTCCGTTGTAGATAATTTTGAGTTGATCGTTGGTCTTGACGTTGATATACCATTATTTATATATTTTCCGTTGTATATAATTTTGAGTTGATCGTTGGTCTTAACGTTGATATACCATTATTTTTATTTTTTTCGTTGTATATAATTTTGAGTTGATCGTTGGCCTTGGCGTTGGTATACCATTATTTATATTTTTTCCGTTGTAGATAATTTTGAGTTGATCGTTGGTCTTGACGTTGATATACCATTATTTATATTTTTTTCGTTGTAGATAATTTTGAGTTGATCGTTGGTCTTGACGTTGATATACCATTATTTATATATTTTCCGTTGTATATAATTTTGAGTTGATCGTTGGTCTTAACGTTGATATACCATTATTTTTATTTTTTACGTTGTATATAATTTTGAGTTGATCGTTGGCCTTGGCGTTGGTATACCATTATTTATATTTTTTCCGTTGTATATAATTTTGAGTTGATCGTTGGCCTTGGCGTTGGTATACCATTATTTATATTTTTTCCGTTGTAGATAATTTTGAGTTGATCGTTGGTCTTGACGTTGATATACCATTATTTATATTTTTTCCGTTGTATATAATTTTGAGTTGATCGTCGGCCTTGGCGTTGATATACCATTATTTATATCTTTTCCGTTGTAGATAATTTTGAGTTGATCGTTGGCCTTGGTGTTGGTATACCATTAGGCCAAAAAAAAAATATGTGTATTTACGGTCACCCGACCGACCCTAATTTTTGCTAGCGACCCTATGAATTTTTACACAGAATTCGGATAACCGTTTTTGTTGTTTAACCAGCAGCAATGTTTTATTTGTTCAACTGCTAGCTTTTTGTCGAAATTGAGAGCAAAGAAGGTGGAAAAACTGCATAATTCGTCATAAAACAGCTTCAATAAATGGCGGCTTACCGGAAATTTAAAAAATGAAATATCGGATTCTGGAACCGGGAACGACTATTTCCGGTTTTGCCGATAATAAAAAAAAAAATAATCCAGACCGACCGACCCTAGATTTGTTTTTACATGTGACAGTAAACGCACATATTTTTTTCGTTGTAGATAATTTTGAGTTGATCGTCGGCCTTGGCGTTGGTATACCATTATTTAAATTTTTTCCGTTGTAGATAATTTTGAGTTGTTTATTGGAAGGGAACTGACCGAAAGTAGATAGCAAGGTGGCGGAGTGGACTTGAAAGTGGGGTGTGGGGGAAAGCTTCAGTCTAAAGCCAGATGGCGGGTGAATAGTTACCCTCCACACTTTGCAAACATTTTAGTGTTTTGAGTAGGGCACTTGACCCCAACCCATGGCTCTTACATACAAGGCTACGACCTTGACGATGCACAAACTTAAAGTGACGTGGGGTAGAAAAACAAAGATGTATGCCCACATAAAGACTTGTTTGTGTTTATGTAAATATATAAACCAAAATCATGTCATATGATCATGTGACTAATATGTTTTTTTGCTTGTAATTTAATGCTAATTTCAGACTTTTTGGCTTATGGATCTACAGTCTCTGATACACAGCTCAGTGGAGATGACAGGTCTTCGCCAAGACTTCGATGCTTCACCACAATACCATTCCTTGGAACAACACATTCATATCTAAGAGTAAGTAATTTCAATTGGCTAGATTCAACATCACATGGAACCACTGGGTATAGATATAGGACAGATTTCTAGTTTATCTGCCTGACGATTCCTGGGCTCACCATTTTCAGTTGAGACTCATGAAAGTTTTCAAAATTAGATTTGATCAAACTCACCAAAATTTTAAGCAATGTCTTCTGGATGCAAATTAATTGCTACAAACATCTTTAGGACTTGGATGATCATGATTATGGTGAAGCACCTGGCTAAGAAGAGTTTGAAGATACCAAAGGGGTAATCAGAATCCGTAAATCGAAAAAGAACAAACAACTAATGGCCAAAAGAAAAAGTACAAACGGACAAACAACGATCTACAAAACATACACTTAAAACTAAAGATTAAGTAACACGAACCCCACTAAAAACTGGGGGTGAACTCAGGTGCTCCGAAAGGGTAAGAAGTTCCAGCTCCACTAGTGGCACCCGTCGTGTTAATCTAGTTACAAACCAGGTGATAAGTCTTGAATGCGGAAAGGAACAGGAAGTATTTACGACAGGTGGAATATATCCGTGGTCATTTGTGACACAGATATTCCATAGCAGTCAACCAAGTCATGGTGGCGTCCGTAAAACTGTCGAAGTGATGACTTCAACTTAACCTAGTTAGGAATCAAATACAAAAATTGCTCTTTAGAAAAAATGTAATTGAGTGCCTTGTTTTTAGAAAATGTCATTCTCTATCATTAAACATAAGAAACCAACTTGTATCAGTTTCTGATAAGCAATATTACTTAGTTAGTAGTGTGTGTTGGTGGCCTGTTGTACTACAAAAAACACCCCAGTATGTATTGTCTCCCCTTTGTCCTTGTGACAATCAACACATCTATCTGATAAAATCAATCCTAGCATTACCTGTTATCTGCATGTTGTTTGTAAACTTGTACTTGTAGTGAATATTTTTGTTTGTTTGTTTCATGGTGTTTAACGCCACTTTCAACAATATTTCAGTTATATCGTGGCGGTCAGTTTTAGTTGTGGAGGACCCGGAGAAAACCACCGACCTGTCGCAAATCACTGACAAACTTTATCACATAATGTTGTGCACCTCGCCTTGATCAAGATTCAAACTCACAACATCAGTGGTGATAGGCACTGATTGCATAGGTAGTTGTAAATTCAACTACCATAAGATCACGGCAACGATGGCCCCATGAATATAACTGGACATTATATAGAAATCAAGACTAGAGAGGCCATGATTTTTCACCTAAAATGTAATCAGTGTTGTTATTGAAAGATGCAACTAACATCTAATTTTCAAATTAAATTGTTACTTCTCTTTACAAGATTGTATGTGGATTGGATATGTGGATGTCATGTGATGTTAGTGAATACCTTTGTTGACTTGCTGCAGTCGTATCATGCTGTACACAACATAGCTCTTTATTTTATATTAATTTGTTTTTGGCCTGATATAGCTGAAAAATTGCTCATTAGGTATTCATGGTATTAAACAACAATTACCCAATCACTCATTACATTTGTTTTACTGATATTACAGTTTTCAACTAATGGCCTTGCCTGTTTAGGATGTAGTTACTCATCCTTTGTTCCTGAACCATTGGACACTTTCAGACAGAAGGATATTATTGCTATATTGTGGACAGACTTGATCGTCACAGACAACAACATGATGTATTACCATGCATATACCGATGATGACGATTCTGGGGATCGGACTTTGATAGACAATGTATTGACCAAAGCTTCTTCTAACATAGATTACTATAGACAGACGAGTGGGTTTAGAGCCTCGTGTGTGTATGTCGCTACCTGGGAAAATGCACGATTGTATGGTTATACTGTAAGTATCTAAAAATACACTTAATGTACATTTAGTTTTCTAAAATATACAGAAGTTTTCTGTCTTTGGTTCTGGAAAATGCCCTCTCAATTTGAATGCTTATGGGTTATGGGGTTCAACACCACTTTCAATTATTTCAGTTATATTATTAATTGTGGCGATCAGTTTTATTGGTGGAGGAAACGAAAACCCGGCCACAAGTCACTGACAAATTTTATCGCATAATGTTGTATCGAGTACACCTTGCCATGAGCGAGATTGGAACTCACAACTTTAGTCGTGATAGGCACTGATTGCATAGGTAGATGTAAATCCAACTACCATACGATCATGACTATGATTAAACCTTATACATAAATAACAGTTTTATTATTTAGATTCTCCTGCTACCATTGGATTACGATATTTCCCCATTTGCTATAGTTAATATTCAAATTCTAAAGCTGAAAGTGGAGAAATATCGTAATCCACTGGTAGCAAATGGAGAATCTGTTTCTCCCAAGACCAAACTGAAAACGGCAAAAAAAAAATTAAGTAGTTAATTTCTATCATTAATGACGTAGAAAGGAAATTGGTGGGAATTCTCATGCAGAAATTTAACCACTGGAGTGATTACAAATATTGTGAAAGTTTAACCAACTGGTTGACCACTGTTAGAAAAATTAAATATAACTCCTTACCAGGAGGATAGACCTTCTCAGAAATATATTTAATGATTTTTTTTAACGTTTTTATGACATTATGATTGGCCGTTGGTTGGTAGTTTATGGTGTTTAATGCCACAATATTTCAGTCACA
Organism: Bathymodiolus septemdierum; assembly: GCA_963383655.1. Taxonomy (NCBI): domain Eukaryota; kingdom Metazoa; phylum Mollusca; class Bivalvia; order Mytilida; family Modiolidae; genus Bathymodiolus; species Bathymodiolus septemdierum. Next base: position 1,950,410 of record OY726529.1, on the reverse strand, counting down.
TTATGGCGGTCAGTTTTATTGGTGGAGGAAACCAGAGGACCCGGAGAAAACCACTGACCTGCTGCATGGGTAGTTGTAAATCCAACTACCATATGATCATGGCCACGACGGCCCTATGATGTTTATATGGAGGTAAATATTTTTTTCCTTTTGTTATAAAATTTCTGAGCATTGATATCGCCATGGTCACTTTCATATTGTATTAACATTTATCAAACATCTTATGCAATCTATAAATAATTTTTCAGAGTACAGTTACTTTCCAGTTTATTTTGGCCACTGATGGTGTCAACACTTATTCTTACACGCTCTTTAAAGACGTGGACATCACTAATCCACCTTATGGACGTAACGTAGCCATTGGATATTCTGGTGTAACTGGATCTCAGTCCAGTATATTTTCCTTTACTAATGCTGGATTTGAAATGTCAGCATTGCAGGGAAACACATTTGATCGTGAGTATACTGCTGAAGTTAGTGCAGATGGTTAGGGCTAGTACAGGGGGTTTAATGCCACTTTCTACACTATTTCTGTTATTTCATGAATTTCAGTTTTATGGGGAAAATTAGTGCAGTTAAACCTGTCTAAACAGGACATTTGTGGGACAAACTTTTGTGTTTGGAATAGACAGGTGTTCAGTTTATACAGGTTAAATTAACAATTATTTCCTGCATAGGGACTTTATTTAAAATTTGGTTTATAGAGGATTTTGTTTTTTTAGGGTATGGTTTACTGTACCCCTCCAGTACTAATTGTATATATTATATCGTCGATTTGTTTTATGAGAATGGATTTCTCAGAGTAATATTTCATAGAGGGTGAAGTGAGATTTGATGAGAAGTCCATTTTGAGCAAGACATATCAACGCTAGTATGTTTATAGAGAATTTTTCAAGGCGATGTGGGCGTCCTCAATATAACGTCGCAGAGTCATCGAGAAACACATTTATTTTAGAAATAAACAATATTATGTTAATATCATGCTAGTTACTTGATAATACATTTTTTGTATTCATTATTGTGTAAAGATCAAAAGGACAATTTTACAAATTATTGGTAATGTATATTATTTCTAATTTTTTACAGGTGTAAAAGGAGTATTTTTTGCGACCTTGTCTGTAAGCGGCTTAACAGTTAACAATCCGGCGGCTCAGTGTATTAGATGGTACCGTTCAACAGATCGTTCATTACGGTGGAAACAGAATCGGGCATCACAAATATGTCCTTGTAACCTAGGTCTTATGCGATTTGACTCGAGGTTTTTCCCGTATTCTTTTAACTATGCTAGTGGTGTTTTGTGTTATGTTAACTACAGGTTTACTACAAGTCGTGTAAGTAAATTGTTTAAAGTTAATTCCGACAACTTATATTTTGGATCTCTGTAGAGTGCTTCTTTGTAATTGTACACACATTAATGTCAGTTTTAGAAGATTTTAAAAATGAATAGAGGGTTTTGGTTAATTGGTTTATTGATTGATTGGTGCTTCACGCTAACTTTTGCATTATTTCAGCTATATCGTAGCATTGGTTAATTGGTTTTCTCTACTTTCAATATTTCAGTTATTTCATGGCATACAATTTTATTGGTGTAGTAATTAAACAGGAGTACACGGAGAAAATCACCGACCTGTCGTTGTATAAGTACACATCTCCATGGACAGGAGTCAAGTTCGCAGCTTCAGTGGCAATACAATGTATGTTAAGATATCAACCCTACTTCCAAACAAAGATGGCAGAGACTGCCTCTATATCAGTCTTTGCCTTAGTATTTTCCCCCTACTTGCTCGAAAGCCAAATTTAGAAAAAAAATTGTATTTATTCAAACAAATTCTTTCATAATTTTCACTTGTCCGAATTCAGTTTTACTTGTTCCGGGCTTCGGGCAAGTCAGTGGGTTAGCGCGAAGACTGTTATATTATTATAAAATTTAGCTATGATTAGTATCACTTTTTTTACAGGATTCATGTAGGTTTGTGAGCATTTTTTCGTTAGATAATTAAGGATTGATCGCAATTTTTGTTCGGTTCATGAAGAAATAACCTCACAATCAGGTTATACACACCGGGTTACGCAAGCGTGTGTACAACCTGATAGAGGTTATTTCAAATGAACCGAACAAATAATTTCGATCAATCCTTATAAATTAATTCTTTTTTTTTTACTTTTTTTTTATGATATTGAAAAATATATTTATTAGTTCAAAATATGGCAAATAATCGGAAATAAATTTAAATAACCCCAAAGGTGCCTCATTAAAAGAAAATCACCTGATGACAACAGCACGTGACGTCTATTTTTAGATTCAGTACATTGACAAATAACCTCAACTTTTTAAACCAATCAAAACACGTATAAAGTGACATGTGACTCTAAAATTAATTTATTTTATGATAAAGAATGTTCTGCATAATGGTTTTTTTCTTTGATGTACAAATATTTTATGCTTGTTTATTCTGTCCAAAATAAATATTTTAATATATTTGGAGTTGGAATAGTCAATGACTTATGATAAGGTTGACACAATGATTTATCAACCCAGAAGAAGTGATAATTACTGAGGCCAACGTCCGAGGTGATTATCACTTCTTGGTTTGATAAATAACGTGTCAACTAATATCAAAGCTCAACAAGTGTTTTATTAAATGACTTGAGCTCTATAATTCCGAAATGTTAATGGTAAAAGGAGTTGTGATTGGTTCATAGACATACACTGTCCAATCAAAACATTCGATTTAAAGCAAACATCATCAAGATGTCCCCGATCTATTTTTGGGCACTTGACAGCTATGATACACTAATTGTCTAGCTCTCATGCAAGATTGCGCGGTAATCAGAATGTTTCATGAAATAAAGGCCGATGTATGGTTTTGACCAATCAAGAAATTATATTTTTTTAGTCATTTGATAAAATGTGATATTTTATCCAGTCAGAACAAAAGCTATGACAAAAATTCTATCTTATTGAAGGTTTCTATCTTGTTTATTTCTATATACATTTTTTTTTATTAACTTTAATAATTGATTGATCTTTTCATGTAGCAGTTCAAAAACTGTATTGTTACATTTTCAGATGTGTTGCTACGATTCCTTCTTCGGTTTCATCATAAACAGTATTCCTACAGCGGGTAGTATGTTAACTGCTAATCCTTTTGTTGATCCATCTACATACTATAATGATAACGTTGTGCCGAAGGAAAACTGCTGTGGCTTGTCTGATAATTGTCGGTTGTATTATGACGCACGACCAGTGGGGCGTTGTTACTTTAGATCACCTTTCGCTATTTGTAAGTATTTTTTAAATGCTGGAAAACACAGGCACTCGTGACATGGAATTACACCCCACTTCTAGAGTGTATATCTGTAGGGTCGACACACGTAAGTTGTTGTTAATATAAGGTTGTATGAATATGGACACAAACAAGATAAATTAAGGAAAAACAGATGGAATATGAAAGAAATTTCATTGAAAATACATATGTAAACAGACAAAAAGGGGGGGGGGGTATTTCTGTGCCGCAAGCGCCTTAATGATGCAAAAGAGATAACAATACTGCAACTAGTCTGTGAGCATCAAATAAAATGAAAAACAAAAAATACCACACTGTCCGAACAATTCCAAAATCAAATATCTAAATTATCTTACTTTCCTTGCTTGGTACAAATAGAATCAAACTTATGCTCAAATAAGTTATTTAACACAAATTGAGCAATTTCTCAGCCATATCATGGCGAAAATATGTAACTTGTATTCAATGGTCACCATTGTGACAAATGAAATGAAAAATGACTGTGCAAGACAAGTAACGGATTGGTAGATCTAGAATTGTCAGTGCTGATCTGTAATGATTGGTAGATCTAGAATTGTCAATGCTGATCTGTAATGATTGGTAGATCTAGAACTGTCAGTGCTGATCTGTAATGATTGGTAGATCTAGAATTGTCAGTGCTGATCTGTAATGATTGGTAGATCTAGAATTGTCAGTGCTGATCTGTAATGATTGGTAGATCTAGAATTGTCAGTGCTGATCTGTAATGATTGATAAATCTAGAATTGTCAATGCTGATCTGTAATGATTGGTAGATCTAGAATTGTCAGTGCTGATCTGTAATGATTGGTAGATCTAGAATTGTCAGTGCTGATCTGTAATGATTGGTAGATCTAGAATTGTCAGTGCTGATCTGTAATGATTGGTAAATCTAGAATTGTCAGTGCTGATCTGTAATGATTGGTACTTCATAGAATTGTCAGTGCTGATCTGTAATGATTGGTAGATCTAGAATTGTCAGTGCTGATCTGTAATGATTGGTACTTCATAGAATTGTCAGTGCTGATCTGTAATGATTGGTAGATCTAGAATTGTCAGTGCTGATCTGTAATGATTGGTAGATCTAGAATTGTCAGTGCTGATCTGTAATGATTGGTACTTCATAGAATTGTCAGTGCTGATCTGTAATGATTGGTAGATCTAGAATTGTCAGTGCTGATCTGTAATGATTGGTAGATTTAGAATTGTCAGTGCTGATCTGTAATGATTGGTACTTCATAGAATTGTCAGTGCTGATCGGTAATGATTGGTAGATTTAGAATTGTCAGTGCTGATCTGTAATGATTGGTTTGGGTATTGCAATGTATTGGACCATGGTCGTTGTTTTGTAATACTGTCAGTTTTTTCTTATTCACAGTTAATTAGTTAATTATCAATAATTTGATAACTTAATTAGTATAATCAGAAACACATTGAAAGTTAATTACTGATGATGTATTAAAGTCTATAATGAAATCTTAAAGTGAAATTCTGCAAAATTGATATAATAGCATAAATGTTTGAGTTACCACGAATGTAGCTGTGGAACTGTGGGTCTTATGGTCCTGGTGGTGTTTTAGTGATATGTGTGGACCATAGATCTATGGTAAAAAAAAAAAAAAATAATAATAAATAAAATAAGTACCATTTTGATCTACGGTTTCACAGCTACCACTAATGATGATGAATTCACAGAATATGTTTACGTGTAAAGATTTCTCATGTCCTTTTTATTTAAAACTTCAATAAATACAGGCCGTTTATTAAGGGGCGGTACTAGGTACTTTTACCCGCCTAAAATTGTATTTGGTACCTCCTGATTTTAAAAAGCGTTGTATAAGATATTCATGAAAATAGTTCAAATCTTGATAAAACATGTACTGCCTGTAAATATTGAAGTACTGGTACACTTAAATAATATTGAAAGCCCTGAAATTTCAAATTATTTGTGTTGTTTTTACAGTTTTCTCCTTTGGAGATCCTCACATTGACACATTGGATGGTTTGCAATACACATTTAATGGTTGGGGAGAATACACAATGTTCAAGATAGATAACTCTAATGTCATCTTTGAACTTCAAACAAGGACAGATTTAGCCACATCTAAGAATGGAACAGACATTAAGAGGATCAATGCTACAATATTTAGTGGTTTTGCTGCTAAGGAAGATGGAAATGCTAGCATTCGAGTGGAACTTGATAGCAATTTAGAATGTAAGTAGTCTTGTCTTTAAAGTGTAATTATATAGGTCTAAAAGCCAGTTCACATGAAAGGAGGAATGCTACTTATTACAGTCTTCACGCTAACCCACTTGCCCGAAGTCTGGGACAAGTAAAACTGGATTGGGACAAGTAAAAATTATGAAATTTATTTAAGATGGCAATTAAATAAACGCAACAATATCAAATACAATCCATTTTTTTTAATTTTATTTTAAAAACAATTATTTATTTAACTTGGTGTTGAACTGCATTCATTTTGTGAGGAAAAGTTTGAAGATACCAAAGGGGTAATCAGAAGCTGTAAATCAAAGAAGGACAGACAATATAATGGTCAAAAGTTTGAAGATACCAAAGGGGTAATCAGAAGCTGTAAATCAAAGGACAGACAACAGAATGGTCAAAAGTTTGAAGATACCAAAGAGGTAATCAGAAGCTGTAAATCAAAGAAGGACAGACAACAGAATGGTCAAAAGTTAGAAGATACCAAAGGGATAATCAGAAGCTGTAAATCAAAGGACAGACAACACAATGGTCAAAAGTTTGAAGATACCAAAGGGGTAATCAGAAGCTGTAAATCAAAGGACAGACATTACAATGGCCAAAAGTTTGAAGATACCAAAGGGGTAATCAGAAGCTGTAAAGTAAAGAAGGACAGACAACACAATGGTCAACAGAAAAATGATAAAAGGACAAACAATGATGTACAAAACACTACACAGAAAACTAGATATTGAACAATGTTAATCCCACTAAACTTGGGGGGAGGGAAGATTGCTTAACTAGTGTGGCCAACAATGCATGGTTTGATCTCTCCTGACCCCCACCCACCTTGCATCATCCAATTCCAGGCTTTTCAATAAGGGGTGGGACCAGGTACTGTTACCCACCTAAAATGGTCTTTGGTACCTCCTGATTTTAAAGAATGTTGTGTAAGATATTCATGAAAATCGTTAAAATTTTAATAAAAAGTACCACCTGTAAATAGTGAAGTACTGGTAGACTTGAAAAATATTGAAAGCCCTGCAAGTCATGTAAGAGTAAAAAATCTATCTAGAGGTGTCATCCATACATTAAACCCAACTGTATCTTGTAATTGTATTTAATCTACAGTATGAAACATCCATGTCGTCTAATTGTATTGTTTTAATGTATTATATTTTCATTTGTAGCCATGGTGATATTTGGTAGCGAAAACGATTACACGACTGATTTCTATGCTAGTGATAGTTTTGTTGTGTACTTGAGTGGATTAGTTCTGAGACGTAAAGATAACATGACATTATCTGCTCAATTCTCTAACTCAGGTGAGATTATTACTTATTAAATTAATTTGATGTGAATACTGCGATCTGATTGGCTGATCTGCCCGTAGCAGCATTGGCTCTACTTGATAACCTGGGTTGATATTGTGATGTTACCAACATATTCATTCACCAACGACAAATTCAAATAGTCCCATGAAATATTTGTAATTAAAATCGAGGAAATATTACATTTAGTTGTAGAAATTACATTATAAGGAATATGTTCAATTTTTGAACAGGTTATACTTGTATATATACAATATACGTACATTGTCGGTAAATATAAAATTTATTTGTACGAGCTTTAGAAACAGGCAGAATAGCGAGCCTTTGGCGAGCTTTTCAGGCCTGTTTCGCAGCGAGTACAAATGAATTTTATATTTAACGACAATGTACGTATATTGTGTTTATCCTGCAATGTCAAAAAAGTCGGAAAACTTGTCAGATTTAAGCAAAAAAGGACAGAAACAAGCGTCATTCCTCGCCTTTCATAAATGTTGTCAAGGGTGTCCTCTTCGTGGTCCACGTTACATTAGTACCAGTTTCATACTTGTCTGCGCCCTCTGCTGTACATAGCTACAGGGTACCAGGAAAGTTTTTCGTAGGCTGAAAAGTTTATTCGTCTAGTACGAATAAAGCAAAAATTTATTCGTATAGCATATTTGTACCGCAAATGTACTGATTGCAGGATAAAACCTGGTTTAGTACAGTTTACTTCACAGTTTATTAAGGTAAACTGCCTCAAAACAGGTTATATCGTATAACCTATTCAAAAATTGAGCATATTCCCTAATTAATAAAACTGGACACTGAATGCTTAATAATCCAGAATTCTGAATAAATATTAACAAAATGAACAACCACCTCTTATATCAATCCACTGAACAACAAAAGAAGCCTTGACATATGGCATTGTAAATCCAGGTCCTGGCTTGGAACAGGGATAATAAAATGTGGCAGAGTTAAACTGGTAGTAAATTTATATTTACCAATGCAATCAGTGCTTATCTCTGCTAAAGTTGTGAATTTGATTCCCACCTTTAATGACGTGTAATCGATGTAAATTAAGTGGATAAAATTTGTCTGTGGCTTAAGACAGTCATTGATATTCTCATGGTACTTGGGTTTCCTGTGCCAAATAAAAAGTCATTTGAAAAAGATTATTGGAGTAAGAAGACCAAAGGGCCTAAACAGAATTGACAAAATCGTCCATGGTTACATATGTCTGAGGAAATGGACCTTAGTTTCCATGGTTGCATATGTCTGAGGAAATGGACCTTAGTTTCCATGGTTACATATGTCTGAGGAAATGGACCTTAGTTTCCATGGTTACATATGTCTGAGGAAATGGACCTTAGTTTCCATGGTTAAATATGTCTGAGGAAATGGACCTTAGTTTCCATTGTTACATATGTCTGAGGAAATGGACCTTAGTTTCCATGGTTACATATGTCTGAGGAAATGGACCATAGTTTGAATAATTATTACATTATTTAGGAACTGTAAATTTCAATAATTAACATATCTTATAAACCATGGCAATGCTGAAACACTGACTACTGGGTGGATGATACCCTCAGGGACTAATAGTACACCAGTAGAGGTATCAACCCAGTGATAGTAATAATTTTAATTTAATTTAGTATGCATGACATTTATTTTTTATAAGGATTGCAGGGCCGTCGTTGTCATGATCGTATGCCAGTTGGATTTACAATTACCTTTGCAATCAGTGCCTATCACCACTAAAGTTGTGAGTTCTAATCCGCCCATGGGGAGGTTTTATACGAAACAACTTTATGTGATAAAGTTTGTCAGTGGTTTTCTCCAGATATTCCGGTTTCCTCCATCAATAAAACTGTATGCGACGATATAACTGAAATATTGTTGAAAGTGGCTTTAAACACCATAAACCAAACCCTTACCCTATAAGTATTGCTGAAATTTTAAATGACTGCAATGATTTATCTTTTCAGGAATTCAACTAAATATACAAGTTAAAACTCGTCAACTTACTCTTTCTGCAACTGTCCCTGAAGAATTCAAAGGGGAGGTAACTGGCTTGATGGGAAATTTTGATGGTGATAAAGCTAATGAGTATATTTTGCCAAACGGAACCATCCTAGATAGTGGTGATACTGATACAGAGAGAAAGATATATAACAATTTTGGCCAGAAATGTAAGTAAAACTGTTCACAAATGTTAAAAATGAAGAGGGAGGAGGGGGAGAAAAAAAAGGAATGAGGAAAATGAAAGGTTTGTAGAGCAAGACGTATTTTTTAAAACCTCCCACCAAAAAAACAAAATACAAAAAAAAAGAAGAAAGAAAACCTTGTTGATACATTTTTGGTGAAATTCACATAACATTTGTGGGTAAAGTAGATAGGTGAATTTTGTTTTTGTTTGCAACGTTAAAAAAAGGTTCAAGAGCCGTTTTGAAATGTCAGATGAGCTACAACAAACCTTAAAAAAAACCAAACCGACCTACGACCAAGCAAGAGCAAATCATTGTGTCTTGTAAGACAGATTTTTGGACACAAGGGGGCATTATTTAAGAAATAAATCATGGAAGCCAGAATGTGTTGGGAGTTTTAACATGGATTGGCGGATATTAGTATTTTATCCCGAGCCAGAAGCGAGGTATACAATTTACTAATATCCGCCAATCCATGTTAAAACTCAAAACACATTCTGGCTTCCATGATTTATTTCGATTCTGATATGTCTAAGAGTACAAATACGATAGTATACTTTGACTGGAAGATGGTAATTTATACATACACTTGCAGAAAATGTCGCACACAATTTATGTAACTCGAATAATACTGTGTCCTCTATCGGCATTATTCGGGTAACAATTTATGCTGCCAATGGAAACGTCAGTCGCATTCATCGGCGCATGTGCTAATGAGATAATACGAAGAAATAATTCTGGTCTTTTTTTGACAAAGGGAAAGAGTGAGGTCATGTTAGAATGTCATATGTTTATTTGTTGACATAGTGTATATTTGATTAAACTTTAATTGTAATTGACGCTTAATGGGAACAAGTGACACATCTGATTTGTAAGTGACATCAAGTACTCCATTAAACACGGTCGCCATGGTAACTGAAATCCTTAATTCTGAAAATACATAGAACAACAATTCAATCAATGAACTCATCTTCAATTTTATTAACTTACAACTACCTGTGCAATCACTGCCTATCACCACTGATGTTATGAGTTGGAACGCCGTTCATGGGGAGATGTACACGATACAACATTGTGTGATAAAATTTGTCAGTTATTTGCGACAGATTGGGGTTTTCTTTCTGGGTACTCCAGTTTCCTTCACCAATAAAACTGACCACCATAATATAACTGAAATATTGTTGAAAGTGGCATAAAACACCATAAAGCCAAACCAAACCAATCAATTTTATTAGTTTAAGCATATTTTATTTGTCAATAAAATAGACAAAATGGATGAGACACAAGTTAAACCAAAAAATTTATGAAGTCTTCTCCAATTCAATTTTATTTCAGGGGAAACAACTGCAGAAACTTCACTCTTTGAGTACACTGATGGGAAACAGTGGTCAGATTACAGCCATCAAGACTTTGTGCCAATATTTATTGATGAGTTTAACCAGACAATGATAAACAAATCTTATGAAGTGTGTGGTGGTAGCAGTGACCAATACAAAGCTTGTATTTTTGATTACCTAGCAACAGGGGATACTTCATTTGCAGCAGATACACAGTCATCTAATACAGAGGCTGAATCAGAAACTTCACAAATACGTAAGGATATTTGTTATGTATTAGGCTCTTGCAAGTTTTGTTTAGTCCTATCACATATGATGTTTCGTGACTAAGCATAGAAATATATTGATTATGTACATACAGTAAACCCTGTATAAACTGAACCCTGAATAAACTAGAATCCTGTATAAACTGAACCCTAAATAAACTGGAATCCTGTATAAACTGAACCCTAAATAAACTGAAATCATGTTTAAGCTGAACCCTGAATAACCTGGAATCCTGTATAAACTGAACCCTAAATAAACTGGAATCCTGTATAAACTGAACCCTAAATAAACTGGAATCCTGTATAAACTGAACCCTAAATAAACTGAAATCCTGTTTAAGCTGAACCCTGAATAACCTGGAATCCTGTATAAACTGAACCCTAAATAAACTGGAATCCTGTATAAACTGAACCCTAAATAAACTGGAATCCTGTATAAGCTGAACTTTGAATAAACTAGAATCCTGTATAAACTGAACTTTGAATAAACTGGAATCCTGTATAAACTGAACTTTGAATAAACTGGAATCCTGTATAAAATGAACATTGAATAAACTGGAATCCTGTATAAACTAAACTTTGAATAAACCAGAATCCTGTATAAACTGAACCCTGAATAAACTGGAATCCTGTATAAACTGAACCCTGAATAAACTGGAATCCTGTATAAACTGAACCCTGAATAAACTAGAATCCTGTATAAACTGAACCCTGAATAAACTGGAATCCTGTATAAACTGAACCCTAAATAAACTGGAATCCTGTATAAACTGAACTTTGAATAAACTAGAATCCTGTATAAACTGAACTTTGAATAAACTGGAATCCTGTATAAACTGAACTTTGAATAAACTGGAATCCTGTATAAAATGAACTTTGAATAAACTGGAATCCTGTATAAACTAAACTTTGAATAAACCAGAATCCTGTATAAACTGAACCCTGAATAAACTGGAATCCTGTATAAACTGAACCCTGAATAAACTGGAATCCTGTATAAACTGAACCCTGAATAAACTAGAATCCTGTATAAACTGAACCCTGAATAAACCGGAATCCTGTATAAACTGAACCCTGAATAAACTGAAATCCTGTATAAACTGAACCCTGAATAAACTGGAATCCTATATGAACTGAACCCTGAATAAACCAGAATCCTGTATGAACTGAACCCTGAATAAACCAGAATCCTGTATAAACTTATCTTTACATTGTAAGAAATCTTTAAGATAACATGTATAAATACCTGTTAATTATATTCTGAATACAAACATTGGTCCCAATGAGGTTCAGTTCTCACAGGTTTCACTGGGATATGATTATCAGTACCAAAACCACAAATTTATTTGTCAGAAGGCATCTCTGTATATGTTAAGCCATTAAAATTGATACTCAAGAAAATAAATGTAACCACAGTAGTTTTCATATGTAAAATATAAGGCAGGCATTTTACATGAAGAAGAGTTTGAAGATACCAAAGGGGTAATCAGAATCCGTATATCGAAGAAGAACAGACAACACAAAGGCCAAAAGAAAAAAATACAAAAGGACAAACAATGATCTACAAAACATACATGTATATAAAACTAAAGATCGAGTAACACGAACCCCACTAAAAACCGGGGGTGAACTCAGGTGCTCCGGAAGAGTGAGCAGTTTCTGCTCCACTAGTGGCACCCATCGTATTAATCTAGTTACAAACCTGGTAATAAGTCGTGTATACACTGAGAACATGTTGGAACTGTTCTGACAGTGTTGTATTTTTATTGTTTTTCATTTCATTAGTTTGGAATTGCCAATCATTCAAATTTTCATACCACATTTGTTGTGAAAAGAATTTATCCAAAATGGAGACATCAAAGTTTTAGCTATGCGTTAACCCATGTCAAAGGTCACCTAATTAAATTAAAATTAAAGGATTGTTGCTTTTTTTAAATTTTGTTGATACACTAACGATTAATGATATTCTGTATGAGATCAAGTCAGGGTTCATACATATATTCAACCGACCAATAAGTGATGAGCTTACTATTATTAAAACCTAGCACATAGGGAGAGCTGTTTTTCAATTGGTCAATATATTTAAATCCTTCTGAATGATTGAACAGTAAAAGCAGTGCAGTGGGGACACTACCTACACAACCACTCAGGAATAAAACTGTAAATGTTGATCAAATTAAAAATATATTTATTGTATTGTACCAATATTGTTCCTACAAAATCAGTGTTTAAACATTAAAAAACATGCTGTACACAACATACACAGATTAGCATGGGGCTGCTATGCTAGTGGGGCCCCAAGGCAATTGCCCAACGTGCCATGGCGTTAAGACGGCACTGCCCAGTATTGTATTCTAATGATATCTATGTATACATACCTTTTTATTGTAGAGAATGAGTGCCATGGAGTTAAGATGGCACTGCCCAGTATTGTATTCTAATGATATCTATGTATACAATACCTTTTTATTGTAGAGAATGAGTGCCATGGAGTTAAGACGGCACTGCCCAGTATTGTATTCTAATGATATCTATGTATACATACCATTTTATTGTAGAGAATGAGTGCCATGGAGTTAAGACGGCACTGCCCAGTATTGTATTCTAATGATATCTATGTATACATACCATTTTATTGTAGAGAATGAGTGCCATGGAGTTAAGACGGCACTGCCCAGTATTGTATTCTAATGATATCTATGTATACATACCTTTTTATTGTAGAGAATGAAGCTCCAACTATTAGAATTGTTAGCGGAAATAACAGAATAAATGCACAAGTCGGCTCTCCAATAGAAATGGTGTTTACTGGACAAGATGATAAAACCTTTTTTTATGACATCATAAATCAGCCAGTTGCTGGATTCATTGCTGACAATTTTACGGGAAATTTGACTTTAATATGGACGCCTGCAAATGTCAACACTGAAAGAATAAGGTAGTTTGTTAGTTTTGTTGTTAAAGCATTCTTCAAATGGATATATATATATATATATATATATATATATATATAAATATATATAGTAAAACTTGCCCATGTGGTTGCCTGTAATAAGCTGTCACATGTATAAAAAGATCACCTTTTTCTTGTCCTGTCATAGAAAATTTCATATGAATTGAACCTCTTTAGTATAAACATATTTTATTAATTAATTCAATATTACACATTATGATAATACACATATAAATTATATATACATTTAAATTAATCAATAGGATTCGGAAACAAGTGGTTAAACTTATATTAATCCGTATCCCTGTTGTTATCTGGTGTTCAAGGTTTAATTAGTATCGAAAGGTAGAAGTGTATTGAGAATTATCAAGTGTTAATCAGTCGTTGTCAATGTTAATTGGGGTGCTTTAGTAAGAAGAATAAAATAAAAAGAACAAACAAATGAAGTGTAAAGGTGCAAGTGCTTTTTTTTTAACATGTTTATGTTGTGTGAATATGGTTAAGAAGTGAATCGTTTACTACTTATGATGAACTTCTGCACGTTTAAGAATATATCTGTATTTAGGGTATTCGTTAAGTCTGTAGAGCCAAACAATAATAAATCTGTATTTAAGTTAATTGGTAAATTAATGGTGTGAATATATCTCAGTCTTGTTGCATTGTGATGGGGACAATGTAGCATAAAATGGGCCGTGGTTTCTGTTGTCCCACATTGACAGAATGGGGAATTTACAATGTTTTTTACGAAACAAGTGATGATTGAGAGAGCTGCATTGCATACGCAACCTAGCGTGTAAAATTTGTCCCAGTCGAGTACCAATATAATAATAAATGGGTTTAGTATTGTTTTGGGGTTGAAGATTTGATTTAATTATCTGAACAGATCTGCTTGATTTAATATTTTCTGGCTGTTGGTTTCATAGTTGTACACTGGAGGGTATGAAATAACTTGCGTAGAGCGATGTTCGAGTGCGTACAGGAGGAATATGTGAGGTATGATGAGTATTGTGGTCATGGATCATGCCGAAATTTTGCAGAATTAAGTTACTAAGATATTGAGGAGTTAGATTATTTGACCTCTTATAAAATTGAATCGTTCTATGCCTTTCCCTTCTATCTTTCAATTTTTCCCACCTGGTTTCAATATATAGATTACTTAAGGATACAAGTCTGGTACCCCCAGTCACTATTCTAGCAGCCTCAACCTGAACATGTTCTAGTTTGTTAATTAGTATTTGAGTCTTGGTATCCCAAACAACATCCGCATATTCTAGTAATGGTCTTATAAAAGTAATATAAATTGTTTCTAGAGTTTTCCTATCCAGTATAAATTTGAATTTCCTTAAAATGTTAACACATGAGAATGCTTTTTTAGTTTATCATGTCAATATTTTTATTCCAATTACCATCGTCAGAAAGTTGTAGTCCAAGGTGTTTATGTTCATTAACAGTACTAATGATAGTATTATTCATAATAAGGTTAGGTTGATGGGGTTTATTTAATTTTCGAGAGATAGTCATGGTTTCAGTTTTCTGTGGATTAAAATTTACCAGCCATTTTGTAGACCATGTATGTAATTTCACTAGGTCATCATTGAGTGTTTGTGCTGTTTCTTGTGGGTCGTCTACAATTAAGTACAGACTAGTGTCATCGGCAAATAATTTTATAGTCAAATTAATATCGGTCAGTATGTCATTTATGAAAACAATGAACAAAAGAGGTTCTAGAATTGATCCCTGGGGTACACCAGCATTTATGTCACGCCAACTAGAAGTTCAATTATTAATTATGACACGTTTTCTTTCAGACAAGTAGTTTTTCACCCAAGATAATAATGATCCTCTAATCCCTATTGATTCAAGCTTACAAAGTAATCCCTTATGCCAAACTCGGTCAAATGCTTTACTTATATCGCAAAAGACAGCTCTCACTTCCTTACCTTCATCCAACGCTCTACCAAATTCATTTGTAATGTACAGGAGTTGATTAACGGCAGAATCTCCAGGAGTAAAACCAGATTGATGGGAAGTAATTAAGTTATTGTCAATCAAATAGTTATAAATATGTTTATAGACTAAGAGGGAAATTGATCTGTAGTTTTTCAAATTACTGGGACAATTAGTTTTAAAAACGGGGGTCACATTAACATATTTCCACCTATCTTATAAGGCCACTTTCTCTATGTTCTAAAGGTCATGACCTCTTAATACATGTTTGACTGTAGTTCTTACTCTATCAGTTTTTTATTCACCATGACCAAAGCCCAAATGAGCTTTTTGTATCATTTGTCATTCGTTATCTGTTAATCAGTCATAGTTAACTTGATGACATTTTAATCTTTTCCTGCAAAGTTGCTCATTTACATATATTTCAGGTTTACTGTAGAAGCCTATTATAATGTTATGTATGGGGTACCTTTAGGTTTTTTCTATTATATATTCCAGGTTTACTGTAGAAGCCTATTATAATGTTATGTATGGGGCACCTTTAGGTTTTTTCTATTGTATATTTCAGGTTTACTGTAGAAGCCTATTATAATGTTATGTATGAGGTACCTTTAGGTTTTTTCTATTATATATTCCAGGGTTACGGCACAAGACAGTGATGGTTTGACAGCAGAGGCTATTGAGATAGAGATTATATTGTGTAGTGGTTGTAACAATCAGGGGTCATGTGATTATAACAACACAAGAAATCAGACCAACAACTACTTCAAACTTTCCTACTGTATCTGTAGTACTGGATACTCAGGTATGTATGGCTATTTTAGTAATTTTTAACTCGTATAAGATCACACCCTTCCATAAAAAATAAAACTCAAAAATATAAATGGCCTCATGTGTGGGATAGACTGTGAACCGTATACGTATTTTACGCACTGTAGGTTGAGACATTTTTACTTCTAAATTCAAAATGTAAATTTACCATCATATGCATTTGAAAAAATATTTCAGTTAAACCCATAGTCCACAGAGGTTTAGTCCAGAAAATGGGCCAATTAGACCTTTAGTTTACATGGACTTGTAGTCCAGAAAATATTTCAGTTGGACCCATTGTCCACATGAATCTGTAGTCCAGAAAAATGCAATTAGACCAATAAACCACATAGTAGTCCAAAATGTATTTTGAATAGGTCTATAGTCCACATACACTTATAGTTCCAAATAAAAAATTGGTAATAAATGTCTATTAAATGCACTTTTAAATTGGCTTTCTACAACAGGTGACCTCTGATGAGAGGTAGTACTGTATAACTCTGTTATTTTCTTTTACATGGTAGTCACATTGACTTTCCATTTTCAAATCAGCAATTTTTGTTACATTCAGCAAAAATCGGAAAAAAACAACTTTTATTTCATTTTTATTAATAATACAATATTTAAACAGAATACATTACAGTATCAGAAAAAAATAATTATAATTATAGAAAAATTCTAATTATTTATTATTTTTTTTTTTTTTTTTGCACTTGGGTTTGATAATCCTATGACCAATTTTTTCAGGAAAAAAATGTCACTGGTCAAGTTCAGGTGCATTGTATACCCATACCCCTTTACAAATTCATCTTTCAGGATAAAAAGTGTGTAATATACATGGACAGAGACGTTTTTTTTTATTTCTATTTTTAGGTGATGACTGTGAAACTGATACAAATGCTTGTGCCGACAGTCCATGTGCTTTGGGACGTAACTGTAGTGATCTGACACCAGCAGAGGAAGTACAGTTTGGTAGGACATACAACTGCTCCAGTTGCCCTGCGGGGTACAATATCACGGCAGATGAGAAATGTGAAGGTAAGACTTTTACCTACAAAAATGCAATTTGGCCCATCAACATAAAAGAAATGAATTTTGAATTCTCTGCATAGAAGAAGTTAACCTCTCATGAGCCAATGTAATGTCAGAGAAACTTCACAATAGGAATATAGCAAAAACAAGACAACCTTATAATAATCATCAATATCCAATTTATTATTGGCATATATCAAAATTACAAAAATGCTGAAAATATTGTTATTCTTTATCAATGGGCACATGTACAATACAGATATATAGTACCTAGCATATGAAAATGCTGTATTTTGATTGGATAATCAGTGTGAACTATTTTTGAACAGTACACTTGACAACGGGTGACTATACCTAGCGACGGGAACTATATCAGTTTCAAACGATTTCCCATGTGGGCTATGCCTGTGGCATATATTTTTCTGCGTAAATTTTAAATATTTTTGTCAAGATTTAACTCCCTTAAAATAGACTCGCGCTGTAGTCTGCTGTCAACATAGCCAGGTTGGCAATGCAAATATGATGTTACATTGTAAATTTTATTATTCTAATATTGAATTTGAGTGTGTTTTTCTTTTATGTCTGGAATAGGATATTATAAATATATTATTGTCTTCTCCCTCGAGAACAGTTTTTAGTTCACCTGGACCAAAGGTCCAGGTGAACTATTGCCATCACTTGGTGTCTGTCGTCTGTAAACTTTTCACATTTCAAGCTTCTTCTCCGAAACCACTTGGCCGATTGCAACCGAACTTAGCAGGAATGTTCCTTGGATGGTCCTCTACAAAGTTACTGTTTTTCGTTCCAGTCGGATATTCAATATGGCTGCCAGGGCCAATAATATGCTCTGATTGGCTGAAATTTCAAAGATCTTCTTCTCTGAAACTAATGAACTGACTGAACCCAAACTGTAAATGAATGATCATTGGAATGTCCTTTACCAAGTTACTGTTTTTATGCCGATCGGAAATCCAAGATGGCCACCATCGCAGGACATAGATTAACATTGGACCCTATGGGAAAATGTTCAAATGCCTTCTTCTCAGAAACTACAAATATGATTAAAGCCAAACTGTACATGAATGTTCATTGGATTGTCCTCTACAATCTTAAGGTTTTTTGTTCCGATATGAAATTCAAAATGGCGGCTACGACAGGACTTAGTTTAACATTGAACCCTATGGGGAAAATGTTTCAAAATGCTTCTTCTCTGAAACCACTTGGACAGTTGAAACCAAACTGCCCAGGAATGATCATTGGAAGGTCCTCTACAAAGTGTCTGTTTTTTATGCCGATCGGAAATCCAAGATGGACGCCACCACAGGACATAGATTAACATTGGACCCTATAGGAAAATATTCAAATGCCTTCTTCTCAGAAACTACAAATATGATTAAAGCCAAACTGTACATGAATGTTCATTAGATGGTCCTCTACAAACTTTACGTTTTTTGTTCCGGTATGAAATTCAAAATGGCGGCTACGGCAGGACTTAGTTTAACATTGGACCCTATGGGAAAAATGTTTCAAAATGCTTCTTCTCTGAAACCACTTGGATAATTGAAACCAAACTGCCCAGGAATGATCATTGGAAGGTCCTCTACAAAGTTTCTGTTTTTTTATGCCGATCGAAAATTCAAGATGTCCGCCACTGCAGGACATAGATTAACATTGGACCCTATGGGAAAATGTTCAAATGCCTTCTTCTCAGAAACTACAAATATGATTAAAGCCAAACTGTACATGAATGTTATTGGATGGTCCTCTACAAACTACGTTTTTTGTTCCGATATGAAATTCAAAATGGCGGCTACGGCAGGACTTAGTATAACATTGGACCCTATGGGGGAAATGTTTCAAAACGCTTCTTCTCTGAAACCACTAGGACAGTTGAAACCAAACTGCCCAGGAATGATCATTGGAAGTTCCTCTACAAATTTTATGTTTTTTATGACGATCGGAAATCCATGATGGCCACCACCGCAGGACATAGATTAACATTGGACCCTATGGGAAAATGTTCAAATGCCTTCTTCTCAGAAACTACAAATATGATTAAAGCCAAACTGTACATGAAAGTTCATTGGATGGTCCTCTACAAACTACGTTTTTTGTTCCGATATGAAATTCAAAATGGCGGCTATGGCAGGACTTAGTTTAACATTGGACCCTATGGGAAAAATGTTTCAAAACGCTTCTTCTCTGAAACCACTTGGATAATTGAATCCAAACTGCCCAGGAATGATCATTGGAAGGTCCTCTACAAAGTTTCTGTTTTTTTATGCCGATCGAAAAATTCAAGATGGCCACCACCGCAGGACATAGATTAACATTGGACCCTATGGGAAAATGTTCAAATGCCTTCTTCTCAGAAACTACAAATATGATTAAAGCCAAACTGTACATGAATGTTCATTGGATGGACCTCTACAAACTTTACCTTTTTTGTTCCGATATGAAATTCAAAATGGCGGCTACGGCAGGACTTGGTTTAACATTGAACCCTATGGGAAAAATGTTTCAAAACGCTTCTTCTCTGAAACCACTTGGATAATTGAAACCAAACTGCCCAGGAATGATCATTGGAAGGTCCTCTACAAGGTGTGTGTTTTTTATGCCGATCGGAAATCCAAGATGGCCACCACCACAGGACATAGATTAACATTGGACCCTATGGGAAAATGTTCAAATGCCTTTTTGTCAGAAACTACAAATATGATTAAAGCCAAACTGTACATGAATGTTCATTGGATGGTCCTCTACAAACTCTACGTTTTTTGTTCCGATATGAAATTCAAAATGGCGGCTATGGCAGGACTTAATTTAACATTGGACCCTATGGGGGAAATGTTTCAAAACGCTTCTTCTCTGAAACCACTAGGACAGTTGAAACCAAACTGCCCAGGAATGATCATTGGACGGTCCTCTACAAATTTTATGTTTTTTATGCCGATCGGAAATCCAAGATGGCCGCCACCGCAATACATAAATTAACATTGGACCCTATGGGAAAATGTTCAAATGCCTTCTTCTCAGAAACTACAAATATGATTAAAGCCAAACTGTACATGAATGTTCATTGGATGGTCCTCTACAAACTTTACGTTTTTTGTTCTGATATGAAATTCAAAATGGCGGCTACGGCAGGACTTAGTTTAACATTGGACCCTATGGGAAAATGTTTCAAAATGCTTCTTCTCTGAAACCACTTGTACAGTTGAAACCAAACTGCCCATGAATGATCATTGGAAGGTCCTCTGTTTTTTATGCCGATCGGAAATCCAAGATGTCTGCCACCACAGGTCATAGTATTAACACAGGACCATATTGGGAAAATACAGAAATATATTCTTCTCTGAAGCTATTGCACTGATTGAACCTAAACTGTGCATCAATCATTGGAAGGTCCTTTACAAACTTTGTGTTTTTTATGTTGATCGTAATTCCAAGATGACTACCACTGCAGGACATAGTTTTTACATAGACCAATTGGTTTTTTTTATTACCAGGTGAACGATACAGGCTCTTGAGAGCGTCTGGTCCTATAGTGTTGTCTGGTGAGGTATATAGTGCCCTCGCCGTTGGCTCAGGCACTATACCTCACCAGACAACACTATAGAAGAACAGTTCCCTCAGGAGTAGACAATAATAGAATAATATTGCTTGGTTTCTTTTTGATAATGTTGTGGAGATATAGATGTTACCATGGTTACATTACAATCATCAATTCTATTGCAGCAATTTTTCCTTCTATTTTTAGATATTGGCGAATGTTTATCAGGTTTGTTTCAGTATATTGCATTATTTTTGTTTCTATTTTTAGATATTGACGAATGTTTATCTAGTTTGACTAACAACTGTCCAGCCAATAGTAATTGTACAAACAATGACGGGAGCTACACATGTACTTGTCTTAATGGGTTTAGTAAAGTTGGATCTCTTTGTCGAGGTACGTAGTTCTTATCCTCTGTAGACTCACAGTTTTTCTATGAGGCCGAAACTCTGCATTTTTGGGGTGTATAATTATATTGATGGAGGAAACTTGGGTACCTGTCAAATACCAAAGATCTGCTGCAAGTCGATGACAAATTGTCAAATTAAATTGCTTTGAGCGATATGTCCCCTCAGACATGACACCTATGTAATACATATATATTGTCAGAAAATACAAAACTTATTTGTATGACTTTAGTGACAGGTAAAAAAAACAAGATTCTGGTAATATGTTCTCGTCTGTTTCACAGAGAGAAAGTGAATCTGAGTCTGGCTTACTGCTCTCACCTGTTACCCAAAGAGAAAGTGAATCTGAGTCTGGCTTACTGCTCTCACCTGTTTCCCAAAGAAAAAGTGAAGCTGAGTCTGGCTTACTGCTCTCACCTGTTTCACAAAGAGAAAGTGAAGCTGAGTCTGGCTTACTGCTCTCACCTGTTTCACAAAGAGAAAGTGAAGCTGAGTCTGGCTTAGTGCTCTCACCTGTTTCACAAGGAGAAAGTGAATCTGAGTCTGGCTCACTGCTCTCACATGTTTCACAAAGAGAAAGTGAATCTGAGTCTGGCTTACTGCTCTCACATGTTTGACAAAGAAAAAGTTAAGCTGAGTCTGGCTTACTGCTCTCACCTGTTTCACAAAGAGAAAGTGAACATGAGTCTGGCTTACTGCTCTCACCTGTTTCACAAAGAGAAAGTGAATCTGAGTCTGGCTTACTGCTCTCACCTGTTTCACAAGGAGAAAGTGAATCTGAGTCTGGCTCACTGCTCTCACATGTTTCACAAAGAGAAAGTGAATCTGAGTCTGGCTTACTGCTCTCACATGTTTCACAAAGAAAAAGTTAAGCCGAGTCTGGCTTACTGCTCTCACCTGTTTCACAAAGAGAAAGTGAGCATGAGTCTGGCTTACTGCTCTCACCTGTTTCACAAGGAGAAAGTGAATCTGAGTTTGGCTTACTGCTCTCACCTGTTTCACAAACAGAAAGTGAACATGAGTCTGGCTTACTGCTCTCACCTGTTTCACAAGGAGAAAGTGAAGCTGAATCTGGCTTACTGCTCTCACCTGTTTCACAAAGAGAAAGTGAATCTGATTCTGGCTTACTGCTCTCACCTGTTTCACAAGGAGAACGTGAATCTGAGTCTGGCTTACTGCTCTCACCTGTTTCACAAAGAGAAAGTGAATCTGATTCTGGCTTACTGCTCTCACCTGTTTCACAAAGAGAACGTGAATCTGAGTCTGGCTCAGTGCTCTCCCCTGTTTCACAAAGAGAAAGTGAATCTGAGTCTGGCTTACTGCTCTCACCTGTTTCACAAACAGAAAGTGAAACTGACTCTGGCTTGGTGCTCTCACCTGTTTCACAAGGAGAAAGTAAAGCTGAGTCTGGCTTATTGCTCTCACCTGTTTCACAAAGAGAAAGTGAAGCTGAGTGGCTTACTGCTCTCACCTGTTTCACAAAGAGAACGTGAATCTGAGTCTGGCTTAGTGCTCTCACCTGTTTCAGAAAGAGAAAGTGAACATGAGTCTGGTTTACTGCTCTCACCTGTTTCACAAAGAGAAAGTGAAGATGAGTCTGGCTTAGTGCTCTCACCTGTTTCACAAGGAGAAAGTGAAGCTGAGTCTGGCTTACTGCTCTCACCTGTTTCACAAAGAGAAAGTGAAGCTGAATCTGGCTTACTGCTCTCACCTGTTTCACAAAGAGAACGTGAACATGAGTCTGGCTTACTGCTCTCACCTGTTTCGCAAGGAGAAAGTGAAGCTGAGTCTGGCTTACTGCTCTCACTTGTTTCACAAAGAGAAAGTGAAGCTGAGTCTGGCTTACTGCTCTCACCTGTTTCACAAGGAGAAAGTGAATCTGAGTTTGGCTTACTGCTCTCACCTGTTTCACAAGGAGAAAGTGAATCTGAGTCTGGCTTACTGCTCTCACCTGTTTCACAAAGAGAAAGTGAAGCTGAGTCTGGCTTACTGCTCTCACCTGTTTCACAAGGAGAAATTGAATCTGAGTTTGGCTTACTGCTCTCACCTGTTTCACAAGGAGAAAATGAATCTGAGTCTGGCTTACTGCTCTCACCTGTTTCACAAGGAGAAAGTGAAGCTGAGTCTGGCTTACTGCTCTCACCTGTTTCACAACGAGAAAGTGAAGCTGAGTCTGGCTTAGTGCTCTCTCTCACCTGTTTATATCTCAATGTCCTCATTTTAGTCTTTGTTATACTGTTATCATCCATTACTAGAATTTTTATTTTGAAATATATACGAATTTTGACATTTTTTATTGTAATTTTCAGATATTGATGAATGTACGGAGCAGATTAGTGGATGTCAACAGACCTGTGATAATAACGATGGTGGATTCACTTGTGGATGTGGGTTTGGTTATGAACTTCTACCTGACGGAAAAACATGTAACCAAAGTAAGTAAATATGGCCATTTTAATAAATAATTCATTTTCTTACATTATATTATGTGTCGATAAATGCTGGATATAGCCATTTTTATTGTATTGTTATTTGGTGAATAGAATTTGATTTTCCAGATATGTGGTTATCAGCAAAAAAGCCCAATATGAGTGGAGTTATCTTACAAATACCGTGCCCAATGTCTCATGAGTCTGTCAGTAAATCATATGTACAATTATCAACTAATCTCAGAGACAGTTTATAGTACAATTCATAATTATCTTGTTTCTGAATCCTACAATATGTTGTTTTTTGTTTGTTTGTTTGTTTGTTTTTTGTTTGTTTGTTTGTTTTTGTTTGTTTTTAAATATATTTGTGATATTATAGTTTGTTTATTTAAATGAATAAATAATGTTTAAACTAACTTAAGTATATGGTCTTATTTTGTTTTAGCAATAACAGACATTTGTACGCTCCAAGGGTTAAGCTGCAGTTATGCTTGTGACAATACTACAAGGCCAGGAGGAGAATGGGGCTGTATTTGTGAGGAAGGTTATAAACTAGAGGAAGATAACAGTAACTGTACAAGTAAGTGTTTAAATAGAATATATATTTGAAATGAAAGAAATAATTTGGCCTGTTGTGGTTGTGATCGTATGGTAGTTGAATTCACAACTACCTGTGCAATCACTCCCTATCACCACTAATGTTGTGAGTTAAAACCCCACTCATGAAGAGGTGTACTCGATACAACATTATGTGATAAAGTTTGTCAGCGACATGCAACAGGTCGGTGGTTTTCTTCGGGCACTCCGGTTTCCTTCACCAATAAAACTGACAGCCATGATATAACTGAAATATTGTATAAAGTGGCATTAAACAGCAAAACCATAACCCAACCCTTATTTACATATCTATCTTCCTACTTTAAAAATTGTAAGTCGTGTATCAGCAGGTTTGTAACAGCCCTAATTACTATTAATTTCTACAAATTGTAACAATTTTGTAAAAAATTTAGAGCATACATTCAGCATTATAATTTTGTAAAGTAATTCAGAACATACATTCAGCTGATTTATGATTTTGTAAAGTAATTTAGAGCATACATTCAGCATTATGATTTTGTAAAAAAAATTAGAGCATACATTCATCATTATGATTTTGTAAAGTAATTTAGAGCATACAGTCAGCATTATGATTTTGTAAAGTAATTTACAACATGCAATTTAGCATTATGATTTTGTAAAGTAATTCAGAGTATGCATTCAGCATTAAGATTTTGTAAAGTAATTTAGAGCATACATTCAGCATTATGATTTTGTAAAGTAATTTAGAGCATACATTCAGCATTATGATTTTGTAAAGTAATTTAGAACATGTAATTTAGCATTATGTTGTTTCTTTTTCAGATGTTAATGAATGTGACAGTAATGTCTGTACACATTCCTGTACTGATACGGTTGGTAGTTACTTCTGTTCCTGTTTCAATGGATTTAAACTGAACGCTGACAAAAAAACTTGTACAGGTATGTTAACATGGGGTTTAGGGTCAGGGACGCAGAGATGTTTACAACTAATATTCAGTCCTTTAACAAATTAAGTAAGAGAAGCAAGATACTCATATTCACATCCTGACTAAGCAGTGGTCTATCCAGGTGGGTTGTAGGCTTTTGCTAGCAAAAAAATAATGTGTAATCGGCAAATATAGGTAAAACTTAAAACATTTTGTAGAAAACAAGCCAAAAATTGCACCAAACCCCTGTTTTGTAATTATGGATCCAAGCGTGCTAAGTCTAAAAAAAGAGAGAAAAAAACCGCGTCGTCTCTGAAATATATGGAAATCATTCCAATGAAGTAAACCCTCCACTTAAAAGATATTTATATATTAAAATTTAAAAGATATCTAAATATTAGATTATTTTTAAGACTCGTTGTTGATCCAATTAACAACTGGGATTTTTTTGCTTAAGAAACACTTCAGAATAATAATAACTTCATTCAATGCACAATTTTATCCCGAAGGGTTGAAGACATATACAACTTTACAAGGAATATATACAAATTAAACAACGTACACAAGTCAAATAGACAAAGACATAGTAACAACATACAAATAAAATGAAAACAAATTCAGACTTGTCATTTACTCTTTGCGAAATACTGAAAGAGTCCCTTTTGGTACGACACAAAAGAGACGATCTCTGAGAAAGGGATTAGAAAATGTAAAAGCACACATGAAATTAAGTTTTGTGAGGGACAAGTACATTCCATTAAAAAGAGAATACATAAAATCATTAAACGGACGTTCTAATGTACAACTGATGGTCGCAAAATACGGAGTGTAACCTCAAATATATACCAATTAATATGGAATATTGAAAACTCCAATCAACTACCGCAACAACTTAAGCATATGCGTACCAAATTCTACATCTATGTAATTCCAGAATACCGTGTTCCATGGCTCGACATATACCAGTACCCTTTATCAAATACGTGTACCAGATGGTGGGTCTCCTTAGATATTTTAACCAGGTGGTATACTGTAGAGGAATAAACAGTCTGTTGTTAGTGTAGAAATTCCAAAGATTGGTACTTACACAATGTAGGTCTACACGCATCAGAAACAAAACAATAATATAATATCATAAAAGATCATCAAACAAATGTTTTATGCATATTACATGTAGGAAAAAACGGACGGGTTAAACTAGAAAAAAATCATTATTTCCTGCAATTTCGGTACTTTGTTGTTTTATACCTTAATTTCTAGTAACACTACTTTAAGATACATGTTTGCACAAGGACGGATGGACGAACGCAGACCATTACTATGTCACTCCATTGCTTTGCGGCGGGGGACAAAAAGGGTATACGGGTTGAATATATACGTTTATTCAAACCAGAAATAACAGAGTTCAAACGTATGGGTGGCCGACATAAGGACAAACAGACCTTCGGACTAACGAACCTACGGACTAGCGAACCTTCGGACTAATGGACCTTCGGACTAATGCCACAGAACCGTGTAATTATCTCCCTTGTCAAAATATCAACATTTTCCATATTTAATAAAGAATTAAGATCAAGATTCTTTCATGATAATTACTTAAAGAAAAACTGTTTCTAATGATGCATGGTAGAATCAAAATAGCTTAGGATCTCAAGCTTTCAAAGATTGTCTTTCTTTAAAAAAAACATTTCTGATGCCGTCATGGTCATGATGACATGATAGTTGGATTTACAACTACCTGTGCAATCATTGCCTATCACCACTAACATTGTGAGTTTGAATCTCACTCATGGCGAGGTTTATTAGATACAGCATTAAAGTTTGTCAGTGACTTGCGGCAGGTTTTGGTTTTCTCTCCGTGTACTCCGTTTCCTCATCTAATAAACCTGACCGCCACGATATAACTGAAATATTGTTGAAAGTTAGCTTTCAATGCCATAATCCTAATTCTAAAAACATTTCTAGAAATATATGATGAAGTTAAAATCTGTTTTGGAGGTGTAATTTTAAAAAAAACCTCTAGTTTATTATCATATAATATTTGCTTTGAATTTCAGAATGTTCACCTCCATATTATGGAAATAACTGTGAACAGCTGTGTACCTGTGGACCTGGTGCTATTAACTGTGATTCTAGTCGTGGATGTGTTTGTAGTAGTTCCTGGGAGGGAGATAACTGTGACGTGGATGTTAATGAGTGTGTTGTGACACCTAATATTTGTGGTTCTGATAAGACGTGCATCAACACAGATGGTGGCTATGAGTGTATCTGTAGATCTGGGTACCAGAAAGCGTCTACCGATAACAGTGTTCCTTGTACAGGTAAAAAATTATTATTTACCTCACCTGGATTACAGGTGCATATTTTCAGGTATTGTCATCATTTGCCATCGTTGTCTACCTCTGTTACCTGTTACACTTCAATATTTTTCTGGCATGCCACTTGGAACACTTACTTGGTAGGATAGTTTCTTAAATTACCCTCTTAAGAATTTTTTTTGTCGATCAGAAATCTGAGATGGACGCTAGCGCAAGATAAATAAAGATCTGATATATTTTTTTTCAAATTTAAGAAGAATTAGAAGATACATGTACCAAAGGGATAATCAGAATCTGCAAATCTAAGGACAGACAACACAATGGCCAACAGAAAAAGGACAAAGGAACAAATAACGATCTACAAAACATTATGCATAAAGCTAGAGATCTAGTAACACGAACCTCACTAAAAACTGGGGTGAACTCAGGTGCTCAGGAAGGGTAGGCAGTTCCTGTTTGATTTTGTAACACCTGCATATTTTGAGATTTTTTATTTCGCTAATTTTAGTTCCAGGAATGTTTATTTTAGGCATGTTTCATTGTACATGTGATTCTATTTATAGATATAAACGAGTGTAATGTACAGTCACTGAACAATTGTACCACAATGACATCCACATGTCAGAACACCGGAGGTGGATATACATGTAAATGTAAAAGTGGATATCAACAGAAGAATGCTTATGAGTGTGAAGGTAAAAAGATGACTATTGAATCTTCAAATATTGGCAGCAACGAAAAAAGCTTAAAAAACAGAGATATAGGGAATAATGTCACTTTGGAAGATCGAGACAAACATTATCGCTAGCAAATCCAATAGGACGAGTTGTGATATTAGGGATAATGTATGTTAAGACCTTCAAAACTGACGCTATTGTTTTTATCTGTATTAAACGTCATAATGTGATTTCACACTTACCGATATATTCCAATATCAGAGCCAGTACGTTGATACTGACAATATCACTGATAAAAACAAACTATGAAAAACCTGCGCAGATTCACTTCCACTCAAAAACACTACACACTATCACAAAAAATGAATGACAACATAAACATGGAAAGTACAATAACAGGGTCGGTGAATGACAACATAAACATGGACAGTACAATAACAGGGTCAGTGAATGACAACATAAACATGGACAGTACAATAACAGGGTCGGTGAATGACAACATAAACATAGACAGTACAATAACAGGGTCGGTGAATGACAACATAAACATGGACAGTACAATAACAGGGTTGGTGAATGACAACATAAACATGGACAGTACAATAACAGGGTCAGTGAATGACAACATAAACATGGACAGTACAACAGCAGAGTCGGTGAATGACAACATAAACATGGACAATACAACAGCAGAATCTGTGAATGACAACATAAACATGGACAGTACAATAACAGGGTTGGTGAATGACAACATAAACATAGACAGTACAATAACAGGGTCGGTGAATGACAACATAAACATGGACAGTACAACAGGAGAGTCTATGAATGAAAACATAAACATGGACAGTACAATAACAGGGTCCGTGGATGACAACATAAACATGGACAGTACAATAACAGGGTCGGTGAATAACAACATAAACATGGACAGTACAACAGCAGGGTCGGTGAATGACAACATAAACATGGACAGCACAACAGGAGAGTCTGTGAATGACAACATAAACATGGACAGTACAATGACAGGGTCCGTGGATGACAACATAAACATAGACAGTACAATAACAGGGTCAGTGAATGACAACATAAACATGGACAGTACAATAACAGGGTCGGTGAATGACAACATAAAATTAGACAGTACAATAACAGGGTCGGAGAATGACAACATAAACATGGACAGTACAATAACAGGTTCTGTGAATGACAGGATAAACATAGACAGTACAATAACAGGGTCGGTGAATGACAACATAAACATGGACAGTACAATAAAAGGGTCCATGGATGACAACATAAACATGGACAGTACAATAACAGGGTCTGTGAATGACAACATAAACATGGACAGTACAATAAAAGGGTCTGTGAATGACAACATAAACATGGAAAGTACAATAACAGGGTCGGTGAATGACAACATAAACATAGACAGTACAATAACAGGGTCAGTGAATGACAACATAAACATGGACAGTACAATAACAGGGTCTGTGAATGACAACATAAACATGGACAGTACAATAACAGGGTCTGTGAATGACAACATAAACATGGACAGTACAATAACAGGGTCGGTGAATGACAACATAAACATGGACAGTACAATAACAGGGTCAGTGAATGACAACATAAACATGGACAATACAACAGCAGAATCTGTGAATGACAACATAAACATGGACAGTACAATAACAGGGTCGGTGAATGACAACAGAAACATGGACAGTACAATAACAGGGTCTGTGGATGACAACATAAACATAGACAGTACAATAACAGGGTCTGTGAATGACAACATAAACATAGACAGTACAATAACAGGGTCGGTGAATGACAACATAAACATAGACAGTACAATAACAGGGTCTGTGAATGACTACATAAACATAGACAGTACAATAACAGGGTCAGTGAATGACAACATAAACATGGACAATACAACAGCAGAATCTGTGAATGACAACATAAACATAGACAGTACAATAACAGGGTCTGTGAATGACAACATAAACATAGACAGTACAATAACAGGGTCAGTGAATGACACATAAACATGGACAGTACAATAACAGGGTCTGTGAATGACAACATAAACATGGACAGTACAATAACAGGGTCGGTGAATGACAACATAAACATGGACAGTACAATAACAGGGTCAGTGAATGACAACATAAACATGGACAATACAACAGCAGAATCTGTGAATGACAACATAAACATGGACAGTACAATAACAGGGTTGGTGAATGACAACAGAAACATGGACAGTACAATAACAGGGTCTGTGAATGACAACATAAACATGGACAGTACAATAACAGTGTCTGTGAATAACAACATAAACATGGACAGTACAATAACAGGGTCGGTGAATGACAACATAAACAGGGTCTGTGAATGACAACATAAACATGGACAGTACAATAACAGGGTCTGTGGATGACAACATAAACATGGACAGTACAATAACAGGGTCGGTGAATGACAACATAAACAGGGTCGGTGAATGACAACATAAACATGGACACTACAATAACAGGGTCTGTGGATGACAACATAAACATAGACAGTACAATTACAGGGTCTGTAAATGACAACATAAACATGGACAGTACAATAACAGGGTCGGTGAATGACAACATAAACAGGGTCGGTGAATGACAACATAAACATGGACAGTACAATAACAGGGTCTGTGGATGACAACATAAACATGGACAGTACAATAACAGGCTATGTGAATGACAACATAAACATGGACAGTACAATAACAGGGTCGGTGAATGACAACATAAACATAGACAGTACAATAACAGGGTCGGTGAATGACAACATAAACATGGACAGTACAATAACAGGGTCAGTGAATGACAACATAAACATGGACAATACAATAACAGGGTCGGTGAATGACTACATAAACATGGACAGTAGAATAACAGGGTCAGTGAATGACAACATAAACATGGACAGTACAATAACAGGGTCCGTAAATGACAACATAAAGATAGACAGTACAATAACAGGGTCGGTGAATGACTACATAAACATGGACAGTAGAATAACAGGGTCAGTGAATGACAACATAAACATGGACAGTACAATAACAGGGTCGGTGAATGACAACATAAACATAGACAGTACAATAACAGGGTCGGTGGATGACAACATAAAGATAGACAGTACAATAACAGGGTCAGTGAATGACAACATAAACATAGACAGTACAATAACAGGGTCAGTGAATGACAACATAAACATGGACAGTACAATAACAGGGTCTGTGGATGACAACATAAACATGGACAGTACAATAACAGGGTCGGTGAATGACAACATAAACAGGGTCGGTGAATGACAACATAAACATGGACACTACAATAACAGGGTCTGTGGATGACAACATAAACATAGACAGTACAATTACAGGGTCTGTAAATGACAACATAAACATAGACAGTACAATAACAGGGTCGGTGAATGACAACATTAACATAGACAGTACAATAACAGGGTCAGTGAATGACAACATAAACATAGACAGTACAATAACAGGGTCGGTGAATGACAACATAAACATAGACAGTACAATAACAGGGTCGGTGAATGACAACATAAACATAGACAGTACAATAACAGGGTCAGTGAATGACAACATAAACAGGGTCGGTGAATGACAACATTAACATAGACAGTACAATAACAGGGTCAGTGAATGACAACATTAACATAGACAGTACAATAACAGGGTCGGTGAATGACAACATAAACATGGACAGTACAATAACAGGGTCGGTGAATGACAACATAAACATAGACAGTACAATAACAGGGTCGGTGAATGACAACATAAACATAGACAGTACAATAACAGGGTCGGAGAATGACAACATAAACATGGACAGTACAATAACAGGGTCGGTGAATGACAACATAAACATAGACAGTACAATAACAGGGTCGGTGAATGACAACATAAACATAGACAGTACTATAACAGGGTCCGTGGATGACAACATAAACATAGACAGTACAATAACAGGGTCGGTGAATGACAACATAAACATAGACAGTACAATAACAGGGTCGGTGAATGACAACATAAACATGGACAGTACAATAACAGGGTCGGTGAATGACAACTTAAACATAGACAGTACTATAACAGGGTCCGTGGATGACAACATAAACATGGACAGTACAATAACAGGGTCGGTGAATGACAACATAAACATGGACAGTACAATAACAGGGTCGGTGAATGACAACTTAAACATAGACAGTACTATAACAGGGTCCGTGGATGACAACATAAACATAGACAGTACAATAACAGGGTCGGTGAATGACAACATAAACATGGACAGTACAATAACAGGGTCGGTGAATGACAACATAAACATAGACAGTACAATAACAGGGTCGGTGAATGACAACATAAACATGGACAGTACAATAACAGGGTCGGTGAATGACAACATAAACATAGACAGTACAATAACAGGGTCAGTGGATGACAACATAAACATAGACAGTACAATAACAGGGTCGGTGAATGACAACATAAACATAGACAGTACAATAACAGGGTCGGTGAATGACAACATAAACATAGACAGTACAATAACAGGGTCGGTGAATGACAACATAAACATAGACAGTACAATAACAGGGTCGGTGAATGACAACATAAACATAGACAGTACAATAACAGGGTCCGTGAATGACAATATAAACATAGACAGTACAATAACAGGGTCTGTGAATGACAACATAAACATAGACAGTACAATAACAGGGTCGGTGAATGACAACATAAACATGGACAGTACAATAACAGGGTCGGTGAATGACAACATAAACATAGACAGTACAATAACAGGGTCAGTGGATGACAACATAAACATAGACAGTACAATAACAGGGTCGGTGAATGACAACATAAACATAGACAGTACAATAACAGGGTCGGTGAATGACAACATAAACATGGACAGTACAATAACAGGGTCGGTGAATGACAACATAAACATAGACAGTACAATAACAGGGTCAGTGGATGACAACATAAACATAGACAGTACAATAACAGGGTCGGTGAATGACAACATAAACATAGACAGTACAATAACAGGGTCGGTGAATGACAATATAAACATAGACAGTACAATAACAGGGTCGGTGAATGACAACATAAACATAGACAGTACAATAACAGGGTCCGTGAATGACAACATAAACATGGAGAGTACTATAACAGGGTCGGTGAATGACAACATAAACATAGACAGTACTATAACAGGGTCGGTGAATGACAACATAAACATGGACAGTACTATAACAGGGTCGGTGAATGACAACATAAACATGGACAGTACTATAACAGGGTCGGTGAATGACAACATAAACATAGACAGTACAATAACAGGGTCCGTGAATGACAACATAAACATGGACAGTACTATAACAGGGTCGGTGAATGACAACATAAACATAGACAGTACAATAACAGGGTCCGTGAATGACAACATAAACATGGACAGTACTATAACAGGGTCGGTGAATGACAACATAAACATAGACAGTACAATAACAGGGTCCGTGAATGACAACATAAACATGGACAGTACTATAACAGGGTCGGTGAATGACAACATAAACATAGACAGTACAATAACAGGGTCGGTGAATGACAACATAAACATAGACAGTACAATAACAGGGTCGGTGAATGACAACATAAACATAGACAGTACAATAACAGGGTCGGTGAATGACAACATAAACATAGACAGTACAATAACAGGGTCGGTGAATGACAACATAAACATAGACAGTACAATAACAGGGTCGGTGAATGACAATATAAACATAGACAGTACAATAACAGGGTCTGTGGATGACAACATAAACATAGACAGTACAATAACAGGGTCTGTGAATGACAACATAAACATAGACAGTACAATAACAGGGTCGGTGAATGACAACATAAACATAGATAGTACAATAACAGGGTCGGTGAATGACAATATAAACATAGACAGTACAATAACAGGGTCGGTGAATGACAACATAAACATAGACAGTACAATAACAGGGTCGGTGAATGACAACATAAACATAGACAGTACAATAACAGGGTCGGTGAATGACAACATAAACATAGACAGTACAATAACAGGGTCGGTGAATGACAACATAAACATAGACAGTACAATAACAGGGTCTGTGGATGACAACATAAACATAGACAGTACAATAACAGGGTCGGTGAATGACAACATAAACATAGACAGTACAATAACAGGGTCGGTGAATGACAACATAAACATAGATAGTACAATAACAGGGTCGGTGAATGACAATATAAACATATACAGTACAATAACAGGGTCGGTGAATGACAACATAAACATAGACAGTACAATAACAGGGTCGGTGAATGACAACATAAACATAGACAGTACAATAACAGGGTCGGTGAATGACAACATAAACATAGACAGTACAATAACAGGGTCGGTGAATGACAACATAAACATAGACAGTACAATAACAGGGTCTGTGAATGACAACATAAACATAGACAGTACAATAACAGGGTCGGTGAATGACAACATAAACATGGACAGTACAATAACAGGGTCGGTGAATGACAACATAAACATAGACAGTACAATAACAGGGTCGGTGAATGACAACATAAACATGGACAGTACAATAACAGGGTCAGTGAATGACAACATAAACATGGACAATACAACAGCAGAATCTGTGAATGACAACATAAACATGGACAGTACAATAACAGGGTTGGTGAATGACAACAGAAACATGGACAGTGCAATAACAGAGTCGGTGAATGACAGCATAAACATGGACAGTACAACAGCAGGGTCGGTGAATGACAACATAAACATGGACAGCACAACAGGAGAGTCTGTGAATGACAACATAAACATAAACAGTACAATAACAGGGTCAGTGAATGACAACATAAACATGGACAGTACAATAACAGGGTCGGTGAATGACAACATAAACATAGACAGTACAATAACAGGGTCGGAGAATGACAACATAAACATGAACAGTACAATAACAGGTTCTGTGAATGACAGGATAAACATAGACAGTACAATAACAGGGTCAGTGAATGACAACATAAACATGGACAGTACAATAACAGGGTCCATGGATGAGAACATAAACATGGACAGTACAATAACAGGGTCGGTGAATGACAACATAAACATGGACAGTACAATAACAGGGTCGGTGAATGACAACATAAACATAGACAGTACAATAACAGGGTCGGTGAATGACAACATAAACATGGACAGTACAATAACAGGGTCTGTGGATGACAACATAAACATGGACAGTACAATAACAGGGTCCGTGAATGACAACATAAACATGGACAGTACAATAACAGGGTCTGTGAATGACAACATAAACATGGACAGTACAATAACAGGGTCAGTGAATGACAACATAAACATGGACAGTACAATAACAGGGTCTGTGAATGACAACATAAACATGGACAGTACAATAACAGGGTCGGTGAATGACAACATAAACATAGACAGTACAATAACAGGGTCGGTGAATGACAACATAAACATGGAAAGTACAACAGGAGAGTCTGTGAATGACAACATAAACATGGACAGTACAATAACAGGGTCTGTGAATGACAACATAAACATGGACAGTACAATAACAGGGTCTGTGAATGACAACATAAACATAGACAGTACAATAACAGGGTCAGTGAATGACAACATAAACATGGACAGTAGAATAACAGGGTCTGTGAATGACAACATAAACATGGACAGTACAATAACAGGGTCTGTGAATGACAACATAAACATAGACAGTACAATAACAGGGTCTGTGGATGACAACATAACCATAGACAGTACAATAACAGGGTCTGTGAATGACAACATAAACATGTACAGTACAATAACAGGGTCTGTGAATGACAACATAAACATGGACAGTACAATAACAGGGTCGGTGAATGACAACATAAACATAGACAGTACAATAACAGGGTCTGTGAATGACAACATAAACATGGACAGTACAATAACAGGGTCTGTGGATGACAACATAACCATAGACAGTACAATAACAGGGTCTGTGGATAACAACATAAACATAGACAGTACAATAACAGGGTCGGTGAATGACAACATAAACATGGACAGTACAATAACAGGGTCTGTGGATGACAACATAAACATGGACAGTACAATAACAGGGTCTGTGGATGACAACATAAACATGGACAGTACAATAACAGGGTCCGTGAATGACAACATAAACATGGACAGTACAATAACAGGGTCTGTGAATGACAACATAAACATGGACAGTACAATAACAGGGTCAGTGAATGACAACATAAACATGGACAGTACAATAACAGGGTCTGTGAATGACAACATAAACATGGACAGTACAATAACAGGGTCGGTGAATGACAACATAAACATGGACAGTACAATAACAGGGTCAGTGAATGACAACATAAACATGGACAATACAACAGCAGAATCTGTGAATGACAACATAAACATGGACAGTACAATAACAGGGTCGGTGAATGACAACAGAAACATGGACAGTACAATAACAGGGTCTGTGGATGACAACATAAACATAGACAGTACAATAACAGGGTCTGTGAATGACAACATAAACATAGACAGTACAATAACAGGGTCGGTGAATGACAACAT
Source organism: Bathymodiolus septemdierum (assembly GCA_963383655.1). Lineage (NCBI taxonomy): Eukaryota > Metazoa > Mollusca > Bivalvia > Mytilida > Modiolidae > Bathymodiolus > Bathymodiolus septemdierum. The sequence goes on along the minus strand of OY726529.1, from coordinate 1,913,374 downwards.
AAACATAGACAGTACAATAACAGGGTCTGTGAATGACTACATAAACATAGACAGTACAATAACAGGGTCAGTGAATGACAACATAAACATGGACAATACAACAGCAGAATCTGTGAATGACAACATAAACATAGACAGTACAATAACAGGGTCTGTGAATGACAACATAAACATAGACAGTACAATAACAGGGTCAGTGAATGACACATAAACATGGACAGTACAATAACAGGGTCTGTGAATGACAACATAAACATGGACAGTACAATAACATGGTCGGTGAATGACAACATAAACATGGACAGTACAATAACAGGGTCAGTGAATGACAACATAAACATGGACAATACAACAGCAGAATCTGTGAATGACAACATAAACATGGACAGTACAATAACAGGGTTGGTGAATGACAACAGAAACATGGACAGTACAATAACAGGGTCTGTGAATGACAACATAAACATGGACAGTACAATAACAGTGTCTGTGAATAACAACATAAACATGGACAGTACAATAACAGGGTCGGTGAATGACAACATAAACAGGGTCTGTGAATGACAACATAAACATGGACAGTACAATAACAGGGTCTGTGGATGACAACATAAACATGGACAGTACAATAACAGGCTATGTGAATGACAACATAAACATGGACAGTACAATAACAGGGTCTGTGGATGACAACATAAACATGGACAGTACAATAACAGGGTCGGTGAATGACAACATAAACAGGGTCGGTGAATGACAACATAAACATGGACACTACAATAACAGGGTCTGTGGATGACAACATAAACATAGAGAGTACAATTACAGGGTCTGTAAATGACAACATAAACATGGACAGTACAATAACAGGGTCGGTGAATGACAACATAAACAGGGTCGGTGAATGACAACATAAACATGGACAGTACAATAACAGGGTCTGTGGATGACAACATAAACATGGACAGTACAATAACAGGCTATGTGAATGACAACATAAACATAGACAGTACAATAACAGGGTCTGTGAATGACAACATAAACATGGACAGTACAATAACAGGGTCGGTGAATGACAACATAAACATAGACAGTACAATAACAGGGTCGGTGAATGACAACATAAACATGGACAGTACAATAACAGGGTCAGTGAATGACAACATAAACATGGACAATACAATAACAGGGTCGGTGAATGACTACATAAACATGGACAGTAGAATAACAGGGTCAGTGAATGACAACATAAACATGGACAGTACAATAACAGGGTCCGTAAATGACAACATAAAGATAGACAGTACAATAACAGGGTCGGTGAATGACTACATAAACATGGACAGTAGAATAACAGGGTCAGTGAATGACAACATAAACATGGACAGTACAATAACAGGGTCGGTGAATGACAACATAAACATAGACAGTACAATAACAGGGTCGGTGGATGACAACATAAAGATAGACAGTACAATAACAGGGTCAGTGAATGACAACATAAACATAGACAGTACAATAACAGGGTCAGTGAATGACAACATAAACATGGACAGTACAATAACAGGGTCTGTGGATGACAACATAAACATGGACAGTACAATAACAGGGTCGGTGAATGACAACATAAACAGGGTCGGTGAATGACAACATAAACATGGACACTACAATAACAGGGTCTGTGGATGACAACATAAACATAGACAGTACAATTACAGGGTCTGTAAATGACAACATAAACATAGACAGTACAATAACAGGGTCGGTGAATGACAACATTAACATAGACAGTACAATAACAGGGTCAGTGAATGACAACATAAACATAGACAGTACAATAACAGGGTCGGTGAATGACAACATAAACATAGACAGTACAATAACAGGGTCGGTGAATGACAACATAAACATAGACAGTACAATAACAGGGTCAGTGAATGACAACATAAACAGGGTCGGTGAATGACAACATTAACATAGACAGTACAATAACAGGGTCAGTGAATGACAACATTAACATAGACAGTACAATAACAGGGTCGGTGAATGACAACATAAACATGGACAGTACAATAACAGGGTCGGTGAATGACAACATAAACATAGACAGTACAATAACAGGGTCGGTGAATGACAACATAAACATAGACAGTACAATAACAGGGTCGGAGAATGACAACATAAACATGGACAGTACAATAACAGGGTCGGTGAATGACAACATAAACATAGACAGTACAATAACAGGGTCGGTGAATGACAACATAAACATAGACAGTACTATAACAGGGTCCGTGGATGACAACATAAACATAGACAGTACAATAACAGGGTCGGTGAATGACAACATAAACATAGACAGTACAATAACAGGGTCGGTGAATGACAACATAAACATGGACAGTACAATAACAGGGTCGGTGAATGACAACTTAAACATAGACAGTACTATAACAGGGTCCGTGGATGACAACATAAACATGGACAGTACAATAACAGGGTCGGTGAATGACAACATAAACATGGACAGTACAATAACAGGGTCGGTGAATGACAACTTAAACATAGACAGTACTATAACAGGGTCCGTGGATGACAACATAAACATAGACAGTACAATAACAGGGTCGGTGAATGACAACATAAACATGGACAGTACAATAACAGGGTCGGTGAATGACAACATAAACATAGACAGTACAATAACAGGGTCGGTGAATGACAACATAAACATGGACAGTACAATAACAGGGTCGGTGAATGACAACATAAACATAGACAGTACAATAACAGGGTCAGTGGATGACAACATAAACATAGACAGTACAATAACAGGGTCGGTGAATGACAACATAAACATAGACAGTACAATAACAGGGTCGGTGAATGACAACATAAACATAGACAGTACAATAACAGGGTCGGTGAATGACAACATAAACATAGACAGTACAATAACAGGGTCGGTGAATGACAACATAAACATAGACAGTACAATAACAGGGTCCGTGAATGACAATATAAACATAGACAGTACAATAACAGGGTCTGTGAATGACAACATAAACATAGACAGTACAATAACAGGGTCGGTGAATGACAACATAAACATGGACAGTACAATAACAGGGTCGGTGAATGATAACATAAACATAGACAGTACAATAACAGGGTCAGTGGATGACAACATAAACATAGACAGTACAATAACAGGGTCGGTGAATGACAACATAAACATGGACAGTACAATAACAGGGTCGGTGAATGACAACATAAACATAGACAGTACAATAACAGGGTCAGTGGATGACAACATAAACATAGACAGTACAATAACAGGGTCGGTGAATGACAACATAAACATAGACAGTACAATAACAGGGTCGGTGAATGACAATATAAACATAGACAGTACAATAACAGGGTCGGTGAATGACAACATAAACATAGACAGTACAATAACAGGGTCCGTGAATGACAACATAAACATGGACAGTACTATAACAGGGTCGGTGAATGACAACATAAACATAGACAGTACTATAACAGGGTCGGTGAATGACAACATAAACATGGACAGTACTATAACAGGGTCGGTGAATGACAACATAAACATGGACAGTACTATAACAGGGTCGGTGAATGACAACATAAACATAGACAGTACAATAACAGGGTCCGTGAATGACAACATAAACATGGACAGTACTATAACAGGGTCGGTGAATGACAACATAAACATAGACAGTACAATAACAGGGTCCGTGAATGACAACATAAACATGGACAGTACTATAACAGGGTCGGTGAATGACAACATAAACATAGACAGTACAATAACAGGGTCCGTGAATGACAACATAAACATGGACAGTACTATAACAGGGTCGGTGAATGACAACATAAACATAGACAGTACAATAACAGGGTCGGTGAATGACAACATAAACATAGACAGTACAATAACAGGGTCGGTGAATGACAACATAAACATAGACAGTACAATAACAGGGTCGGTGAATGACAACATAAACATAGACAGTACAATAACAGGGTCGGTGAATGACAACATAAACATAGACAGTACAATAACAGGGTCGGTGAATGACAATATAAACATAGACAGTACAATAACAGGGTCTGTGGATGACAACATAAACATAGACAGTACAATAACAGGGTCTGTGAATGACAACATAAACATAGACAGTACAATAACAGGGTCGGTGAATGACAACATAAACATAGATAGTACAATAACAGGGTCGGTGAATGACAATATAAACATAGACAGTACAATAACAGGGTCGGTGAATGACAACATAAACATAGACAGTACAATAACAGGGTCGGTGAATGACAACATAAACATAGACAGTACAATAACAGGGTCGGTGAATGACAACATAAACATAGACAGTACAATAACAGGGTCGGTGAATGACAACATAAACATAGACAGTACAATAACAGGGTCTGTGGATGACAACATAAACATAGACAGTACAATAACAGGGTCGGTGAATGACAACATAAACATAGACAGTACAATAACAGGGTCGGTGAATGACAACATAAACATAGATAGTACAATAACAGGGTCGGTGAATGACAATATAAACATAGACAGTACAATAACAGGGTCGGTGAATGACAACATAAACATAGACAGTACAATAACAGGGTCGGTGAATGACAACATAAACATAGACAGTACAATAACAGGGTCGGTGAATGACAACATAAACATAGACAGTACAATAACAGGGTCGGTGAATGACAACATAAACATAGACAGTACAATAACAGGGTCTGTGAATGACAACATAAACATAGACAGTACAATAACAGGGTCGGTGAATGACAACATAAACATGGACAGTACAATAACAGGGTCGGTGAATGACAACATAAACATAGACAGTACAATAACAGGGTCGGTGAATGACAACATAAACATAGACAGTACAATAACAGGGTCGGTGAATGACAATATAAACATAGACAGTACAATAACAGGGTCGGTGAATGACAACATAAACATAGACAGTACAATAACAGGGTCGGTGAATGACAACATAAACATAGACAGTACAATAACAGGGTCGGTGAATGACAACATAAACATGGACAGTACAATAACAGGGTCGGTGAATGACAACATAAACATAGACAGTACAATAACAGGGTCCGAGGATGACAACATAAACATAGAAAGTACAATAACAGGGTCCGTGGATGACAACATAAACATAGACAGTACAATAACAGGGTCGGTGAATGACAACATAAACATAGACAGTACAATAACAGGGTCGGTGAATGACAACATAAACATGGACAGTACAATAACAGGGTCGGTGAATGACAACATAAACATAGACAGTACAATAACAGGGTCCGAGGATGACAACATAAACATAGACAGTACAATAACAGGGTCGGTGAATGACAATATAAACATAGACAGTACAATAACAGGGTCGGTGAATGACAACATAAACATAGACAGTACAATAACAGGGTCGGTGAATGACAACATAAACATAGACAGTACAATAACAGGGTCGGTGAATGACAACATAAACATGGACAGTACAATAACAGGGTCGGTGAATGACAACATAAACATAGACAGTACAATAACAGGGTCCGAGGAAGACAACATAAACATAGACAGTACAATAACAGGGTCAGTGAATGACAACATAAACATAGACAGTACAATAACAGGGTCGGTGAATGACAACATAAACATAGACAGTACAATAACAGGGTCGGTGAATGACAACATAAACATAGACAGTACAATAACAGGGTCCGTGAATGACAACATAAACATGGACAGTACTATAACAGGGTCGGTGAATGACAACATAAACATAGACAGTACAATAACAGGGTCCGTGAATGACAACATAAACATGGACAGTACTATAACAGGGTCGGTGAATGACAACATAAACATAGACAGTACAATAACAGGGTCGGTGAATGACAACATAAACATAGACAGTACAATAACAGGGTCGGTGAATGACAACATAAACATAGACAGTACAATAACAGGGTCGGTGAATGACAACATAAACATAGACAGTACAATAACAGGGTCGGTGAATGACAACATAAACATAGACAGTACAATAACAGGGTCGGTGAATGACAATATAAACATAGACAGTACAATAACAGGGTCTGTGGATGACAACATAAACATAGACAGTACAATAACAGGGTCTGTGAATGACAACATAAACATAGACAGTACAATAACAGGGTCGGTGAATGACAACATAAACATAGATAGTACAATAACAGGGTCGGTGAATGACAATATAAACATAGACAGTACAATAACAGGGTCGGTGAATGACAACATAAACATAGACAGTACAATAACAGGGTCGGTGAATGACAACATAAACATAGACAGTACAATAACAGGGTCGGTGAATGACAACATAAACATAGACAGTACAATAACAGGGTCGGTGAATGACAACATAAACATAGACAGTACAATAACAGGGTCTGTGGATGACAACATAAACATAGACAGTACAATAACAGGGTCGGTGAATGACAACATAAACATAGACAGTACAATAACAGGGTCGGTGAATGACAACATAAACATAGATAGTACAATAACAGGGTCGGTGAATGACAATATAAACATAGACAGTACAATAACAGGGTCGGTGAATGACAACATAAACATAGACAGTACAATAACAGGGTCGGTGAATGACAACATAAACATAGACAGTACAATAACAGGGTCGGTGAATGACAACATAAACATAGACAGTACAATAACAGGGTCGGTGAATGACAACATAAACATAGACAGTACAATAACAGGGTCTGTGAATGACAACATAAACATAGACAGTACAATAACAGGGTCGGTGAATGACAACATAAACATGGACAGTACAATAACAGGGTCGGTGAATGACAACATAAACATAGACAGTACAATAACAGGGTCGGTGAATGACAACATAAACATAGACAGTACAATAACAGGGTCGGTGAATGACAACATAAACATAGACAGTACAATAACAGGGTCGGTGAATGACAATATAAACATAGACAGTACAATAACAGGGTCGGTGAATGACAACATAAACATAGACAGTACAATAACAGGGTCGGTGAATGACAACATAAACATAGACAGTACAATAACAGGGTCGGTGAATGACAACATAAACATGGACAGTACAATAACAGGGTCGGTGAATGACAACATAAACATAGACAGTACAATAACAGGGTCCGAGGATGACAACATAAACATAGAAAGTACAATAACAGGGTCCGTGGATGACAACATAAACATAGACAGTACAATAACAGGGTCGGTGAATGACAACATAAACATAGACAGTACAATAACAGGGTCGGTGAATGACAACATAAACATGGACAGTACAATAACAGGGTCGGTGAATGACAACATAAACATAGACAGTACAATAACAGGGTCCGAGGATGACAACATAAACATAGACAGTACAATAACAGGGTCGGTGAATGACAATATAAACATAGACAGTACAATAACAGGGTCGGTGAATGACAACATAAACATAGACAGTACAATAACAGGGTCGGTGAATGACAACATAAACATAGACAGTACAATAACAGGGTCGGTGAATGACAACATAAACATGGACAGTACAATAACAGGGTCGGTGAATGACAACATAAACATAGACAGTAGAATAACAGGGTCCGAGGAAGACAACATAAACATAGACAGTACAATAACAGGGTCAGTGAATGACAACATAAACATAGACAGTACAATAACAGGGTCGGTGAATGACAACATAAACATAGACAGTACAATAACAGGGTCGGTGAATGACAACATAAACATAGACAGTACAATAACAGGGTCGGTGAATGACAATATAAACATGGACAGTACAATAACAGGGTCGGTGGATGACAACATAAACATAGACAGTACAATAACAGGGTCGGTGAATGACAACATAAACATAGATAGTACAATAACAGGGTCTGTGGATGACAACATAAACATAGACAGTACAATAACAGGGTCGGTGAATGACAACATAAACATAGACAGTACAATAACAGGGTCGGTGAATGTTAACATAAACATAGACAGTACAATAACAGGGTCAGTGGATGACAACATAAACATAGACAGTACAATAACAGGGTCGGTGAATGACAACATAAACATAGACAGTACAATAACAGGGTCCGAGGATGACAACATAAACATAGACAGTACAATAACAGGGTCGGTGAATGACAACATAAACATAGACAGTACAATAACAGGGTCAGTGGATGACAACATAAACATAGACAGTACAATAACAGGGTCGGTGAATGTTCATAGTTACCTAACTACATGTACTAATTAAGAGGATATAATCTGTTGGTTATAGACCATTACTCTTAGGATGTATAAATCATAGTGAGATACCTCAAACAGATGTAATAATAAACATGGATTATTTTAATACCATTTTAAATGTAGCATGTATAGAGATGGTACTGTGAAAGTACTTTTCTTTGTGAGGATCAATTTTCGTGGTTTTGTTAAAAATTACAAGTTCGTGGATTCGTAAATTCGTGGATTTTATGTTTGTACCAAAATAAAATTCGTTGATTTTATATTATAAGCTTAATTGGGTAGCAAATCTTCGAGAAAGCTTCAATACATTAGACAGATGAGCCGTATATCTAGAATTATGTAATCGAAAGTGGAACGTGGATATTAACGTGTTCATTTTCTCAATTATTGTATAACTTAGAATCGGAACAAAATCAGCTTTTGAATTTCATAATTATAGATCAGTGGAAATCATTGTTATTTTTATAAATCGTAATCAGTGTTAATGGGAGGTTTTTCAAACCTTGGTTGTAAAGTCAGAGAGACAACAGTTTGAGTATGAGAGACAAACTCAAGAATAAAGGTGCAAATAGAATTCCATTCATTATTCAGCAATAAGATAAAAATGTATGCTGCATGCATATCGCTGTCCCTCGTTTTGGCAGTTGTAGAAAATTCCAGCATTTGTAAGTTTAGCAGAATTTATTTTATCGAATTTGAAAATACAAAAAAAATCACCTGAAATTATTTTATTAGCACGTACACGTACAATTTTCATCAATATATTGGTTTTTATGTTTTGCAAATATTTAATCTATATTTTATCTCCAATTTTTGTTTTTCACAATTAAAAAAGAACAATACAATGTTCTCTTTATTTTTATTCCAATTACAGATTGTACTTGTAGATTAATCCTGACCCTGAGGCAAATGTACAATTAACTTATACTTAATTGAATTGTTTAAAGAAAAGTGATCAAATATATTAATTAAAATGTGTTATAATTCAGAATAAAGAAATGTTTTTACACATGCATTCAAAATCAAATCATTCACAAATGTTCATGTGGATTATAACCCATTAAAAGGTATGCTTGTACTTATTTCATCATTAAAATTGTCAATTGTACCCTGTGCAACTGGTCCAGAAAGTTGAGGTCACCTGAGGACAGCATATGGCTATCGATGTCAAGCTGCTTCCCAAGTTTCATTGTTCATTGGATTCTTAATTTCGTGGATCAGCCTACCCACGAAAACTACGAAAATTGGTACACCACAAATAAAAGTGATTTCACAGTATTTTATTTCAAATATTTGTAAGATTTTTACTTGTTATTTGTTAAAAGGGGCTGCCATGGTCGTGATCGCATGGTAGTTGGATTTACAACTACCTGTGCAATATCAGTGCCTATCACCACTAAAGTTGTGAGTTCAAATCCAGCTCATGGTGAGGTATACTTGATTTAACATTATGTGATAAAGTTTGTCAGTGACTTGTGACAGGTCGGTTTCCTCCTTCAATAAAACTGACCGCCACGATATAGCTGAAATAATGTTGAAAGTGGCGTTAAACACCATAACTCTAACCCTTATTTGTTAACATCGTATTATTTATTAATGTTTATTTTTTTTCGTAGATATTAATGAGTGTACAAAAGGATCTAACGACTGTGAACAAGAATGTGTGAACTTCGAAGGACGATACAATTGTAAATGTAGATTTGGATTTGAACTCAACACGGATCGTAAAACTTGTAAACAAGGTACTTATTTCTTATTAGATATATCTTATTTTAGATTGAACCAGATTTATCCACTATTTGATAATATAACGTTAGATTAAAGATTAGATTATAGTTGATCTTATTGAGGATTACATAAGTTGGTGTTAAACACTAATCAATCAATCAATCAATAAATATGTTATAAAGAGAATATAGAGAATGCTAAAAAAAAATTGCAAAGCACCTTTTGTCATCCAAAGATTTAAAAATTGTAATTTAAAAGAAAGAAAAACCATACGTAATAAAAATGTAGATATTTAATTTTGGTACGCATGACGCATTTCAGGAATAACCTTCATCAGGTCGCTCATAGTCAAATGATTGAAAAGCCAAATAGTTTAAAAGTCTTGTTAAGAAAGATTATGATATATCATGACTTTTAAAAAGATTTCGTGGTTTTCAATACAACTGAAACTAAACCTTGAGGATTTCTAATTATTTTGAATTTTTAAGTTTCAATTTGTTCTATTTTTTGTTGCTGCATGAATTTAATAATTTGTTGTTGTTTTTCAGTGTCAGACCCGTGTGGAACACTCAGTAACTTAACCTGTAGTTATGCTTGTAAACTAGCAGGAAGTACAACGTCCTGTTATTGTAAATCAGGTTATATACTAGATAATGACCTCCAGACTTGTAAAGGTAATTTATTGTAAATAAGGTTATGAACTACATACTGACCTCCAGACTTGTAAAGGTAATTTATTAACAGACCAAATAAAAGGAACATATAGCTTGTATATCAATTATAATGCTAATACAGTAGTGCCCCTATTATCAGGCCAAAATTCAGGTGTACTGAGATACCAACATACAAAGTTGTCCCCCTCCAGAGAGGCCACCCTCTCATATAAGGCCACTTTTTAATTGCAGAACTCAGATACCAACATACTAAGTTGTCCTCTTCAAGAGAGACCATCCCTCATATAAGGCCACTTTTTGATTACAGAACTGAGATACCAACATACAAAGTTGTCCCCTTCAAGAGAGACCATCCCTCATATAAGGCCACTTTTTGATTGCAGATCGGTTTAAGCTGGTTTAACTGTATGGGAATTTATATAATTCTAATTACATTAAATAAAATGTGATAGCAGTACCAGAAAAGCTGTATTTCTGTCAGTGACAGTACCTATATAGCAAAATTTATCCATTGCAATATTATGACTTGCTCAAATAGAACAAGTGCATGATAACACATTTTATTTCACTCTATTTTTAGATATTGACGAATGTACAGATGATACTGCAAATTTGTGTTCTATAAAAAGCACCTGTACTAATATAGCTGGTAGTTTCCAATGTAGCTGTCCTATAGGAAAATTCCTGGAGAATGACCAGAGAACATGCACTGGTATGTATCCAGTTCTAAGTGATTTAATTTCATTTGGAGTGTAACATAGCTAAAAGCTTCTTCTACTTTCACTTTCAAAACATAGCTGAACATGTATGTACATGATGTAAATGATGGGGGAAAAAAGAAAAAAAGAAAGACAGAGATGCCTGTACTAAAACCTCTTTCAATAAAGTAATATTTATGTTAAAATCATCATTTCTAAATTAAATTAAGTTATCCTAGAAAAAACCCACCTCCACCCCCTTTATTGAATGAAATTATGACAAGCAAGTTTTTAGACAGTGATGGTCAATAATTCCACCAATATATAATTGATGGCTGCATCTCTTTTTGTTGTGTTATTTTATTCAAATACTTTCCCTACCCCGACTAGTTAAAAGAAACATACAGAATTGGAATAGATATTTGGAATTTAAATAATAACACCCAGATTTTACCATTAAAGTACCAGGGTGATGAAGTGATGCTTACACAATCCAGAACCCAATATCGACTCCGTTTTCCAGACAATTTTTGTATAATTATTTAATTGCGCAACTGTCTATACAAAAAGGGTTGAAAACCACAAAATCATACTGTTAATACAAAATGTAATTTGGTTTGGAAATATTGTAAAAACTTTTTAGACAATCACTAAAAATTTTGTTTCTTTAATACAGAAATATTTATTTATACCTGAAAAAATTATATCATTTCAGACTGTGATCAGTTTCACTGGGGCGATAGTTGTAGCAATACTTGTGATTGTGGCCCCGGGGCCAGTAGTTGTAATCCTGTAACTGGGTGTGTATGTATGTCTGGTTGGCTGGGCGATAAGTGTGATGCTGACGTTGATGAGTGTAGCGATGTCAACAACCCATGTGACACCACAAATAATCAGAAATGTGTAAACACAGCTGGTTCATATATATGTCAGTGTGTGACTGGTTACCAGAATGTATCTGGTACCTGTACAAGTAAGTGTTCACTGGTGGTTTCCATGGTATTAGATATTATAGCTCTTTTTCCAATTTAGCTTCTTTATTGAAAAAAAATACATTTTTTAAGGAAAACTGTAAATACCAGTACCTTATCCTGGCCTCCTGAAATATTAATAGCATGTTATGAAAAAGTGTTCCTCACTTTGATAGCATAGTAATTTGTTCTGTATATTCTTTTTTTTTTTTAAATGTAAAATATGATACAAGTTTTAATTTTTGATTTCAGACTTTCCTGTAAAAAAAGATAAAAAAAAACATTTTAGCAATCTGTACACTGTCTTTCTTTTGAAATATGCAAATTATTTATTTATATATGTATATATATATATATATGTAAGTGTTCATTTTGAATATTATACTTTTCCTGTAAATTTTAACTCTGACCCTCATATTTTAAAAAGTAGTAATAAGCAACAACAAAACAAATAATGATCGATGGCATCAGTACTATTTCAACAACAAAACAAATAATGATCGATGGCATCAGTACTATTTCAACAACAAAACAAATAGTGATCGATGGCATCGGTACTATTTCAACAACAAAACAAATAATGATCGATGGCATCAATACTATTTCAACAACAAAACAAATAATGATCGATGGCATCAGTACTATTTCAACAACAAAACAAATAATGATCGATGGCATCAGTACTATTTCAACAACAAAACAAATAATGATCGATGGCATCAGTACTATTTCAACAACAAAACAAATAATGATTGATGGCATCAGTACTATTTCAACAACAAAACAAATAATGATCGATGGCATCGGTACTATTTCAACAACAAAACAAATAATGATCGATGGCATCGGTACTATTTCAACAACAAAACAAATAATGATCGATGGCATCGGTACTATTTCAACAACAAAACAAATAATGATCGATGGCATCGGTACTATTTCAACAACAAAGCAAATAATGATCGATGGCATCAGTACTATTTCAACAACAAAACAAATAATGATCGATGGCATCGGTACTATTTCAACAACAAAACAAATAATGATCGATGGCATCAGTACTATTTCAACAACAAAACAAATAATGATCGATGGCATCGGTACTATTTCAACAACAAAACAAATAATGATCGATGGCATCGGTACTATTTCAACAACAAAACAAATAATGATCGATGGCATCAGTACTATTTCAACAACAAAGCAAATAATGATCGATGGCATCAGTACTATTTCAACATCAAAACATCAAAAAGCAAATAACAGAAACGTAAATATTTTCAACATCTGTTTTCAGATATTGATGAATGTGGGACAATTAGCCCATGTGATCAACTTTGTACAGACACGCCAGGCAGTTATACATGTGCTTGCCAAACTGGATTCATAATGGATGCCAACCAAAAATGTCAAGGTAAAAATTCATTATAATTTCTGCTTTTTCAATTAAGAATGGCAGACTAAAGATGGTTTGGCACAGAATTAGGATAATGTTTTCCATTAAAGCAGCATATCTACCTTACATTGAGCTATCACTGAAAATCCAGCTGAACAATTTGGTCACAGACATATACAATGTAGTAATTATCATCATCTTAAAACAAATCACCATGATATATTGAGTAATTACTCACTAATCGTTAAAACCAACAATCACTTGCTTTGTCACCACAGTAGTCCCCCTTTTATAAGGTCATTCTCACTAAAAGTCAACCCTGTTATTGGGTCAGATTTCAGATGCAATTAGATAGTAAAATACTACCAAACTGTCCCCCCTCAAGAGAGGACACCCCTCTTATCAGATCACTTCTTCATTTCAAAAGGGATGACCTTGCTGGATTTCCATGTTATGACATTTATGGAAACATTGTGTAAATTGTTTTCTCTTTACAAAAGTCAAAGTCAATAGGTGGTTGCCTTAAGTATTTTACTGGAACAAATTATATGTCAAGAAATAAAAAAAATTGTTTAATGGAACAGCCATAAAATCCGTTTGTGGAGGACTGCCCATTTAAGAAAATATGACTTTTCAAACATAGTTCAGACAAATATTCCATTACGATTCAAAGAAACATGATCAATTTCTATTTTTATTACTTTAATTGCTGGTTTACACGATCAAATAGTGAAAAATACTAGAAAACACCGATAGGACATCTTGCATGTGCTAAAACTAATTGTGCTATTTAGATAATAGTTGTATTTGCAAAGCGAAAGCAGCACGACATATTAGAATTATATTTATAGATATCAATGAGTCAGATGTTAATTGTTGTATTTACTGTATCAGCTGCCATTTTGCTCTATTTTTAGATATCAACGAATGTGACTCGTCACTAAGCAAGTGTGATCAGAACTGTATTAATACACTAGGAAGCTACAAGTGTTATTGTAATGATGGGTACCAGTTGGAAAAATCAGATCTAAGAACTTGTACTGGTATGTCTATTGTTGTTATATACAGTCCAGTCCTTTTACAGTGCCCTCTGTCTATACTGAACCCTGAATAAACCGCAATCTGTATGAACCAAATTGTAATAATAATAATAGTCTGTATTCGTAATCAATACAGCTCATAGAATATAATTCAATTACAAAATGATAGAACATCAGTGAAAGACACAAATTAATGAAATAAACAACAGTACAATATACATTATAAAACATACATAGGAAAACAGCAGTTTAAATAAAGTTCTAATGTAGGAAATCTTTGTTAATTTAACCTGTATAAACCAAACATCTGTCTATTCTGAGCACAATATTGGTCCCAAGTTCCATCAGAAAAATGTGTTCTATTGAACAGATTATTTATCACTATCAATATTGAGTAGACATGTATATTAAGTCTGGTTATATTGAAATGTGAGGGCCCGGGTGGCTCAATGAGTTAGGTAGTTGTATGGGGCCCGGGTGGCTCAATGAGTTAGGTAGTTGTATGGGGCCCGGGTGGCTCAATGAGTTAGGTAGTTGTAGGAGGCCTGGGTGGCTCAATGAGTTAGGTAGTTGTAGGGGGCCCGGGTGGCTCAATGAGTTAGGTAGTTGGAGAGCCCGGGTGACTCAATGAGTTAGGTAGTTGTAGGAGGCCCGGGTGGCTCAATGAGTTAGGTAGTTGTAGGGGGCCCAGGTGGCTCAATGAGTTAGGTAGTTGTAGGAGGCCTGGGTGGCTCAATGAGTTAGGAAGTTGTAGGGCCCGGTTGGCTCAATGAGTTAGGTAGTTGTAGGGCCCAGGTGGCTCAATGAGTTAGGTAGTTGGATTACCTAACGACTCATACAAGCCTATCACCAATATGGCGTGAACCCGACTTTGTAAATTATAAAAAAGGGTGCACTTGACTCGCAGCCGCAAGTGATAAAGTTTACCAGTTGCTTTCCCATGGTCGGTGGTTCTCTCCAGGTACTCCGGCTTCTTCCACCACTAAAACTGGTCGCCATGAAATAGCTGAAAGTGGCGTTAAACACCAAAAACCAACAAATCATCATCATATATTGAATTTTGGTTATAATGAAAGATTTCATGTCTACCTAAAATGTCATTATTAGTGGACTAGGCTGTACTTTATTAAGTGGATTTTTGACATTGTTCTATTATTGTCAATATAAAGTTTTACTATAACAGCATTCAACTGTTTTAAAAACTGTAATTTTTTGGTTAAAAAAGAAGTGCAGACTCCTGGGGAGTCAAAACAGCATGTAAATCAGTAACACATTTACAAAAGACTGTAATTATGTTTGTATCAGGTGTTCAACCACACAATATAAAAACTTAATTAATTACTTTTGTAATAATTAAGTATATAGTTAACTGTAAAGATTTTCAAATACTATTTGCAACTTTATAACAACCCACTCTTTTTGACCATATGTTGATTACAGTTGAACCCAATATTATCAAACTTAGATAAACTTAAATCGTAGTAGAAAGTCAGTTAGCGTTTCTGACCTATGTTAACTTATTGACACTCTAAGTGCTACAATTAGAAAAGTGAATAGAAGGCATGCATATCTTACATGACTGCATACTATGCATGACACATTACTTGCTCAGATTAACTAAAGGGCCCGGGTGGCTCAATGAGTTAGGTAGTTGGATTACCTAACAACTCATACAAGCCAGTCACCAATACGTCGTGGGTTCGCACCCAACTTTGTAAATTACAAAAAAAGGTGCACTAGACCCACAGTTGCATGTGATAAAGTTTACCAGTTGTTTGCCCATGGTCGGTGGTTCTCTCCGGGTACTCCGGTTCTTCCACCAATAAAACTGGTCGCCATGATATAGCTAAAGCATTGCTGAAAGTGGCGTTAAAACACCAAAAATCAATCAATCACATTACCTGCTCAGATTAACTAAAGATTTTTCAGAGCAAAAAGGTGTGTATCATACACAGACACTATGGTACATTGTTTCCTTGAAAAAATCTAATGTAAATATATGGTCAGTTCTTCAATTCTTGTTAGTACTTCAGATAACTCATACTATGATTATTCAAAGAAAAATATGTTGATCATATCACCTTTGATCCAGTACGGGGACAACTCTATTTATATAGCAAATTACAGCTTTTCCAGAATACCCCCTCCATCCCTGACTTGTTTTAAAATCAAGCTCATTTTGATAGTAGAATATGTCTAATACAGTCAAACCTGTCTAATGTTACCTTATAAAGGATCAGGAAAAAAGGATCACATAAGACAAGTGGTCTTTTAATACATTGTTTGTCCTTTTATACTTTTTTCTTTTGGTCATTTTGTTGTCTGTCCTTTGATTTATGGATTCTGATTACCCCTTTGTTTATTCAAACTCTTCTTAATTGATATGAAATACACTGTTAAAGAAAATTAAAATAAAGGTCACATGACAAGTTATTACTTAATAGAGATAGTCATGTGACAAGTTATTACTTAATAGAGATGGTCATTAAAGTTTGACTGTAATTGTTGATTTTTAATTTTGTTTTACAGTAAAGACAGAGTGTTCACAGTTAAACTGTACGACAGGAACGTGTGTCACGACCAACAATGGAGAGGAATACTGTACATGTCCTAATGGTTATAACTTAACAATGGTAGATAATGTTATTGGTATCTGTGAAAGTAAGTACATTTTAATATATAACTTAACAATGACTAATAAAGTACATTTTAAGGTTATATTAGTTTATGGAATCACCATGAGCAATATCCTGACTACCAGACTTATTCTGGAGGAAAGCCTGAAGAGATATATAATAAACTGACCTCTAAGACATCTGACCTTAAATAGGTGTGTGATATCTGTAACACTTTAAGTCAGGATCAAAGTACAAAATTTCCCGCCACGTTATAACTGAAAAATGGTTGAAAGTGGCATTAAATACCATAACCTTAATCCCATTGACCATGCTATTGTAGGTGTGGAATCTACAACACTTGAAGTAAGGATCAAGTTAAGAACATTTGTCAGTGTTATATTGATGGTTCTCCTAGGCACCTTCTTATTTTTATTTACACAATCCTTATTATATTTTAAATACATTTTTATCAGTTTTGACTGTAAACACTGTGTAATAGACACGACAGAGTGTGAGTGACGAACAAGAAATCAAACTTTATTTTATAACTTACTTTCATTTTCTTGAAAATTTTGGAATTCATATTTACAATGTATTTGTTTACAGATATTAACGAGTGTGAACTCACCAATCCTTGCGGTGACGTCTGTGTCGATACAACACCTGGTTATGACTGTTCATGTTCAGTAAACGGTACCAAATTAGACAACGACCTGAAAACTTGTAAAGGTAAGAATAGTCATTACCATCATTGGTTTCATATACTACGCAACTTTTCAATGTCCTAACAACAATTTATACTACTTGAACTTTACCATCTTTTTGTTTATGGTGTATACTACTACCCTAGGCTGGTCACATGATTTTCTTAGCAAAAATACAACCTTTATGTACTATTTTATGACATGTATGGAAGGCAATTAGGGACCAAATTGTGAACTTTTATGAAATATTTTTACCATGTATGGAAGGCAATTGGTGACAAAATTTTGAACTTTTATTAACTATTTTTTAGAACGTATTAAAGACAAGTGGGTACAAAGTTGTGAACTTTTATGAATTATTTTGTAGCATGTATGGAAGGCAATTGGGGATCAAATTGTGTAGAGAATTGTACCTGTATAACTGACAATACTATGAAC
The DNA here is from genome assembly GCA_963383655.1 of Bathymodiolus septemdierum. NCBI lineage: Eukaryota > Metazoa > Mollusca > Bivalvia > Mytilida > Modiolidae > Bathymodiolus > Bathymodiolus septemdierum. The sequence continues at coordinate 1,894,691 of OY726529.1, read as the reverse complement.
TGCAACAAGACAGATGGAATGTGTAATTGTAAGACAGGCTGGGAGGGCAGTAACTGTGAGACAGATATTAATGAATGTCTTAATGTTACTATCTGTCAGGACAACTCTCAATGTCAGAATACTAATGGATCTTACATCTGCGTGTGTAATGATGGATACATCAGTTCTGGAGATGTTTGTATTGGTGAGTCAAATAATTCTAATGGGTTTGGGTTTTAGATTTAGGTTTATGGTGTTTAACAGCACTTTCAACTATATTTCAGTTATATTGTGGCAGTCAATTTTATTGGTGGAAGAAAATAGAGTACCCGGAGAAAACCACCGACCTGTCGCAAGTCACTGACAAACTTTATCACAAATGTTGTATCGAGTACACCTTGCAATGAATGCGATTCAAACTCACAACTCTAGTGGTGATAGGTACTGATTGCACAGGTAGTTGTAAATCCAACTACCATACGATCACGACAGCTCCAATTATAATGGGAATGTGCCTCTACCTAAGATTATAGGAACTGTATAAGGTTCATAAATCCATCCTCCACTAACTGTGTAAGTAGAGGGTCTCCTTTAGCTCAGTTTGTAGAGCATTGTCTTACAATGTGAGAGGTCCCGGGATCAATCCCATCAGCGATATTGAATTTTTCTGTGATAAAACATACTCTACTGTTGCATAATTTTTTACTTTACATAGTTTTCTCTTCTATAGATTAAAAGCAAATGATTTGAAAATGAAAAATAAACAGTTATAGGTAAACCTGGATATTAGGGACACTGATGGGAACCTGAAAATGTGACCTTTATACACAGTTGTCCTTAATGTACAGGGTCAAATTGTATGTGCTATTCATTAAATGGAGAAAACAAAACTGCCCTTTATAGACAGTGATTCGTATGTGCTATTCATTAAATGGAGAAAATAAAATTATCCTTTATAGACAGTGATTTGTATCCCTTAAGATAGGTTTGAATATATATTTTTAAAATATGATTGATGAATTTAGAATTAACCTTGTCAAAAATATTAACAGTGATTGGTATGATGATGACATTTGATGATTTTAATGACATATTATTTTTATGGTTCATTGAGTGTTAAAAGATATGAAGGTTATGTTGATATTTAAATGAAGATATCTCTTTCAGGCATAGGTAACCTTATCAATCAATCAATCGATCATATTTATTTACTTGATTTTATCAAACTTTTTTTCAGAATGTGGTTCTAACAAATATGGCACAAAATGTGTTGAGACTTGTCTATGTGATATGGCTAAAACTTCTGATTGTAATAACGTATATGGAAACTGTACATGTAAAACAGGGTGGCAGGGTGATACGTGTGTAGAGGATGTAAACGAATGTACTGACAATCTTACTATCTGTAACGCTGTTCCTAATTCTCAGTGTAACAATCTGAATGGCAGTTACGAATGTAATTGTGTTACTGGGTACCAGAAACTTGCAAATGGAAACTGTCGAGGTAGGTTGCTATTACATTTGTTTGTTTTTGATGCCACTTTCAACAATATTTCAGTTATATTGTGGTAGTCAGTTTTATTGGTGGAAGAAACCGGAGCACCCAGAGAAAACCACCGACCTGTCGAAAGTCACTGACAAACTTTATCACATGATGTTGTACACCTGCCTCTGATCGGGATTCAAATTCACAACATAAATTGTGATATGCACTGATTGCATAAATCCATACGATCACGACCACGACGGCCGTTGGGATTATGTGTGCTTAATGCCACTTTGAACAATTTAATGTGAAGTTCAGCATTATTGGTGAATGACGCGGAGAAAATCTACAACATGCAGCAAGTAACTGACAAACTTCATCACATAAAGTTTTATCAACTTCACCTGACCATGGACAGAAATGGACACTCACAATGTCAATGGTGATAGGCACTGATTGACATAGATAGTTGTAAATCTGATTATTACATGACTTATTTTAGGTTGCATATGATTGGCTTAAAACTGATTATGAGGTTTTGAGTACTTTCGATATCAACCTCTTGGCTAACAATAGATCCTGGCAGGTGTCCGGAAAGTGATATCACCCTCGCAAGGTATAAAAATAGATGGGGGAAAACCAGACTCTTGTTATCCCATCAAATTCGTTCTTTCGTTCTTCAATAACCAATGAGATTGCTCCAAAATTACGATATTTCATTGGTATGACAATGAATTTGTAAGTAGATAACAATAAAACATTTTCATGAAATAAAACAATCATTTACTTTGGAATAGGTTGCTATCTGTTTATCAACCTTTAAAAACGTATATTTCACCTTGCCTGCGGCCCAGTGAATATTATATTTTTTCAGGTTGATAAATCCAGATAGCAACCTATTCCAAAGTCAATAATTGTATACTATCATATGATCATTACCATGACAACTCTATGTTGTAAAGTCTTAATTATTAGTTTGCAAAATGGCCGTTATTATGCATTCATTTTGTGATATGATAAATTGTTAAAAAAATAAAATAAATATTTTTTTTCATAATGTCAGCATATAATGTTCAGATTAATTATGTTGCCATGGTAACATCTTGCCATACAATTTTTTTTTCATTTTCAGAATGTGGAGCTACAAACTATGGCGACAGTTGTTCTAAGAGTTGTTCCTGTATTACAGCTAATACTGCCGACTGTAACAACACTAATGGTGATTGTTCATGTAAGACGGGATGGAATGGAACGATTTGTGACGTCAATATTGATGAATGTTTAAACAGCATGATCTGTGATGGTATACCTGATTCTACATGTCAGGATTCCATGGGATCATACGATTGTGTCTGTAACACTGGATACAAGAAAAACTTATCAAATTTGTGTGAAAGTAAGACACAATTTTGTTTATACAATCAAACCTGCCCATGCGGACACCTCTATTAAGCACACACCTATATTAAAAGGTCACCTTTTTCCCAGTCATAGAAAATTTCCTATGAATTGAACCTCGTTTAAGTGATCTCTTAATACAGGTTTGACTGTATATCTGGTGGCAAGATGTTGTACGATTTTATCATCCATTCAAATTTATTTTCCACATGATCAATCTTGCTAAAATATCATGTCATATTCCAATAGGGCAGTCGTAGCCGTGATGGTATGGTAGTTGGATTTACAACTACCTATGCAATCGGTGCCTATCACCACTGATGTTGTGAGTTTGAATCACTCTAATGGCGAGGTGTACAACATTATGAGATAAAGTTTATCAGTGACTTGTGACAGGGCGGCAGTTTTCTCTGTGTCCTCCGGTTTCCTCCACCAATAAAACTGACCGTCATGATATAACTGAAATATTGTTGAAAGTGGCGTTAAACACCATAAACCAAAACCAAGCCAAAACTTCCATTACATCAAAATAAATAAAGAAAACTTTATATATTTCAGATATTGACGAATGTAGTGATGCTTCAAAAAATAACTGTACTACCCATGCCAGCTGCCACGACACAGACGGAGGATTTTACTGTGTATGTAATACTGTTTATGAAGGAGTAGGGGATGTCAACTGTACATGTAAGTATTAACATTGATTGATAACACTGATCATTTGTATATAAATTAATTTTAGAGTCGCATGTCATTTTATACGTGTTTTGATTGGTTTAAAAAGTTGAAGTTATTCGTCAATGTACGGAATCGAAGAATAGACGTCATTCTCAAGGCGTCGCGTGCCATTGTCATCAGGTGATTTTCTTTAAATGAGGCACCTTTGGGGTTATTTAAATCTATTTCCGATTATTTGCCTTATTTTGAAAAAATAAATATATTTTTCATTATCATAACAAAAAAAGTTTGAATTACGCGTGTTACACGGTGTGTACAACCTGATTGAGGTTATTTCTACATGAACCGAACAAAAATTACGATCAATCCTTAAATAATGTCATCCTTGATGGTATTTTGTGACATGGATGGCACACCAAAACGGTCCCTACCTAAAAACTATCGGTAATACCAAAGAAACATTTTTAAATGGATAAAGCAAATTTTTTTTGTTTTTTTTTTGCATGAAATTAATCTGTTCTTTTCAGATATTTGAATGGAAAAAAAAGAATTGCATCTTTGATAAGTGTCAATCACGATACAGCTAACCAATACAGTCTTAACCTGCCTTAAAGGGTACCTCCATATAACAAATCGTGGCTATAAATTAAAGGGCAGTCTAATTTTCCCCATTAATGAATAGTGCATATAATTTTGACCTGTTATATAAAGGACAAATGCCCATAAATGGCACATTTTCAGGTTTGAATGTATTTTTTTAATACTGGCCTAAATTACTGTGATTTACATAAAGTATCTTAGATTTGTTTTGATGTTACTCCTCCATTGTATAAATGTTGGATAACAAGGGCAGATGATCAAAAATAAAAACACTTAATAGAATGGTGAATTACTTGTCATTGGTGGGGATCTAACATCATAGGTTTCATTGGTGGGGATCTAACATCATAGATTTCATTGGTGGGGATCTAACATCATAGATTTCATTGGTGGGGATCTAACATCATAGATTTCATTGGTCAACTAATCTACTCATTTAAGAAATATTTTATTCCTTACAGGACCAGCACTATAAAATAACACTATTTTAACAATTTTATTTTTTTATTTTTTATTTTTTGAAGAAGCTGTAAATCGAAGAACGACAGAAATTTGTTATCAATGAATATGTCTTTTTTTTTTACCAACCCATGAAAATTGAAATTCATGAATAAAAATTTGTGTAACCTAAATATAAATTAACATATATAATGTCACAATAGTAACTAATATAAACTTGTAGGTCATTATATTTTTCATCATGTTTTTTTTCTGATAATCATATGATGGCAATGTATATTTAGTAATAGCAACAACAACAGAAGCCACAACAGAAACAACAGAAATAACAACACAAACATCGACAGAATCTACAACAGAAACAACAGAAATAACAACACAAACATCAACAGAAACAACAGAAATAACAACACAAACATCAACAGAAACAACAGAAATAACAACACAAACATCAACAGAAGCCACTACAGAAACAACAGAAATAACAACACAAACATCGACAGAAACAACAGAAATAACAACACAAAGATCAACAGAAACAAGAGAAATAACAACACAAACAACAACATAAGCCACTACAGAAACAACAGAAATAACAACACAAACATCGACAGAAGCCACTACAGAAACAACAGAAATAACAACACAAACATCAACAGAAACAACAGAAACAACAACACAAGCCACAACAGAAACAACAGAAATAACAACACAAACATCGACAGAAGCCACCACAGAAACAACAGAAATAACACAAATATCGACAGAAGCCACAACAGAAACAACAGAAATAACAACACAAACATCGACAGAAGCCACTACAGAAACAACAGAAATAACAACACAAACATTGACAGAAGCCACAACAGAAACAACAGAAATAACAACACAAACATCAACAGAATCTACAACAGAAACAACAGAAATAACAACACAAACATCAACAGAAACAACAGAAATAACAACACAAACATCGACAGAAGCCACAACAGAAACAACAGAAATAACAACAGAAATAACAACACAAACATCAACCGAAACAACAGAAATAACAACACAAACATCAACAGAAGCCACTACAGAAACAACAGAAATAACAACACAAACATCAACAGAAGCCACTACAGAAACAACAGAAATAACAACACAAATATCGACAGAATCTACAACAGAAACAACAGAAATAACACAAACATCAACAGAAGCCACAGAAATAACAACACAAACATCGACAGAAGCCACAACAGAAACAACAGAAATAACAACACAAACATCGACATAATCTACAACAGAAACAACAGAAATAACAACACAGACATCAACAGAAACAACAGAAATAACAACACAGACATCAACAGAAACAACAGAAATAACAACACAAACATCGACAGAATCTACAACAGAAACAACAGAAATAACAACACAAACATCAACAGAAGCCACAACAGAAACAACAGAAATAACAACACAAACATCAACAGAATCTACAACAGAAATAACAACACAAACATCAACAGAAGCCACTACAGAAACAACAGAAATAACAACACAAACATCAACAGAAGCCACAACAGAAATAACAACACAAACATCGACAGAATCTACAACAGAAACAACAGAAATAACAACACAAACATCGACAGAAACCATTACAGAAACAACAGAAATAACAACACAAACATCGACAGAATCTACAACAGAAATAACAACAGAAGCCACTACAGAAACAACAGAAATAACAACACAAACATCAACAGAATCTACAACAGAAATAACAACACAAACATCAACAGAAGCCACTACAGAAACAACAACACAAACATCCACAGAAGCCACAACAGAAACAACAGAAATAACAACACAAACATCGACAGAAGCCACCACAGAAACAACAGAAATAACACAAATATCGACAGAAGCCACAACAGAAACAACAGAAATAACAACACAAACATCGACAGAAGCCACTACAGAAACAACAGAAATAACAACACAAACATTGACAGAAGCCACAACAGAAACAACAGAAATAACAACACAAACATCAACAGAATCTACAACAGAAACAACAGAAATAACAACACAAACATCAACAGAAACAACAGAAATAACAACACAAACATCGACAGAAGCCACAACAGAAACAACAGAAATAACAACAGAATCTACAACAGAAATAACAACACAAACATCAACCGAAACAACAGAAATAACAACACAAACATCAACAGAAGCCACTACAGAAACAACAGAAATAACAACACAAACATCAACAGAAGCCACTACAGAAACAACAGAAATAACAACACAAATATCGACAGAATCTACAACAGAAACAACAGAAATAACACAAACATCAACAGAAGCCACAGAAATAACAACACAAACATCGACAGAAGCCACAACAGAAACAACAGAAATAACAACACAAACATCGACAGAATCTACAACAGAAACAACAGAAATAACAACACAGACATCAACAGAAACAACAGAAATAACAACACAAACATCGACATAATCTACAACAGAAACAACAGAAATAACAACACAAACATCAACAGAAACAACAGAAATAACAACACAAACATCAACAGAATCTACAACAGAAATAACAACACAAACATCAACAGAAGCCACTACAGAAACAACAGAAATAACAACACAAACATCAACAGAAGCCACAACAGAAATAACAACACAAACATCGACAGAATCTACAACAGAAACAACAGAAATAACAACACAAACATCGACAGAAGCCATTACAGAAACAACAGAAATAACAACACAAACATCGACAGAATCTACAACAGAAATAACAACAGAAGCCACTACAGAAACAACAGAAATAACAACACAAACATCAACAGAATCTACAACAGAAATAACAACACAAACATCAACAGAAGCCACTACAGAAACAACAGAAATAACAACACAAACATCAACAGAAGCCACAACAGAAACAACAGAAATAACAACACAAACATCGACATAATCTACAACAGAAACAACAGAAATAACACCAAAAACATCGACAGAAGCCACTACAGAAACAACAGAAATAACAACACAAATCGACAGAATCTACAACAGAAATAACAGCAGAAACCACTACAGAAACAACAGAAATAACAACACAAACATCGACAGAATCTATAACAGAAATAACAACAGAAACCACTACAGAAACAACAGAAACATCAACAGAAGCCACAACAGAAACAACAGAAATAACAACACAAACTTCAACAGAAGCCACAACAGAAACAACAACACAAACATCGACATAATCTACAACAGAAACAACAGAAATAACAACACAAACATCAACAGAAGCCACTACAGAAACAACAGAAATAACGACACAAACATCAACAGAAGCCACAACAGAAACAACAGAAATAACAACACAAACATCGACATAATCTACAACAGAAACAACAGAAATAACACCACAAACATCGACAGAAGCCACTACAGAAACAACAGAAATAACAACACAAACCGACAGAATCTACAACAGAAATAACAACAGAAACCACTACAGAAACAACAGAAATAACAACACAAACATCAACAGAAACAACAAAAATAACAACACAAACATCAACAGAAACAACAGAAATAACAACACAAACTTCAACAGAAGCCACAACAGAAACAACAGAAATAACAACACAAACATCGACATAATCTACAACAGAAACAACAGAAATAACAACACAAACATCAACAGAAGCCACTACAGAAACAACAGAAATAACAACACAAACATCAATAGAAGCCACAACAGAAACAACAGAAATAACAACACAAACATCGACAGAAGCCACAACAGAAACAACAGAAATAACAACACAAACATCGACAGAAGCCACTACAGAAACAACAGAAATAACAACACAAACATCGACAGAAGCCACTACAGAAACAACAGAAATAACAACACAAACATCAACAGAAATAACAACACAAACATCGACATAATCTACAACAGAAACAACAGAAATAACACCAAAAACATCGACAGAAGCCACTACAGAAACAACAGAAATAACAACACAAATCGACAGAATCTACAACAGAAATAACAACAGAAACCACTACAGAAACAACAGAAATAACAACACGAACATCGACAGAATCTATAACAGAAATAACAACAGAAACCACTACAGAAACAACAGAAACATCAACAGAAGCCACAACAGAAACAACAGAAATAACAACACAAACTTCAACAGAAGCCACAACAGAAACAACAACACAAACATCGACATAATCTACAACAGAAACAACAGAAATAACAACACAAACATCAACAGAAACAACAGAAATAACAACACAAACATCAACAGAAGCCACAACAGAAATAACAACACAAACATCGACATAATCTACAACAGAAACAACAGAAATAACACCACAAACATCGACAGAAGCCACTACAGAAACAACAGAAATAACAACACAAACCGACAGAATCTACAACAGAAATAACAACAGAAACCACTACAGAAACAACAGAAATAACAACACAAACATCAACAGAAACAACAAAAATAACAACACAAACATCAACAGAAACAACAGAAATAACAACACAAACTTCAACAGAAGCCACAACAGAAACAACAGAAATAACAACACAAACATCGACATAATCTACAACAGAAACAACAGAAATAACAACACAAACATCAACAGAAGCCACTACAGAAACAACAGAAATAACAACACAAACATCAATAGAAGCCACAACAGAAACAACAGAAATAACAACACAAACATCGACAGAAACAACAGAAATAACAACACAAACATCGACAGAAGCCACTACAGAAACAACAGAAATAACAACACAAACATCAACAGAAGCCACTACAGAAACAACAGAAATAACAACACAAACTTCAACAGAAGCCACAACAGAAACAACAACACAAACATCGACATAATCTACAACAGAAACAACAGAAATAACAACACAAACATCAACAGAAGCCACTACAGAAACAACAGAAATAACGACACAAACATCAACAGAAGCCACAACAGAAACAACAGAAATAACAACACAAACATCGACATAATCTACAACAGAAACAACAGAAATAACACCACAAACATCGACAGAAGCCACTACAGAAACAACAGAAATAACAACACAAACCGACAGAATCTACAACAGAAATAACAACAGAAACCACTACAGAAACAACAGAAATAACAACACAAACATCAACAGAAACAACAAAAATAACAACACAAACATCAACAGAAACAACAGAAATAACAACACAAACTTCAACAGAAGCCACAACAGAAACAACAGAAATAACAACACAAACATCGACATAATCTACAACAGAAACAACAGAAATAACAACACAAACATCAACAGAAGCCACTACAGAAACAACAGAAATAACAACACAAACATCAATAGAAGCCACAACAGAAACAACAGAAATAACAACACAAACATCGACAGAAGCCACAACAGAAACAACAGAAATAACAACACAAACATCGACAGAAGCCACTACAGAAACAACAGAAATAACAACACAAACATCGACAGAAGCCACTACAGAAACAACAGAAATAACAACACAAACATCAACAGAAATAACAACACAAACATCGACATAATCTACAACAGAAACAACAGAAATAACACCAAAAACATCGACAGAAGCCACTACAGAAACAACAGAAATAACAACACAAATCGACAGAATCTACAACAGAAATAACAACAGAAACCACTACAGAAACAACAGAAATAACAACACGAACATCGACAGAATCTATAACAGAAATAACAACAGAAACCACTACAGAAACAACAGAAACATCAACAGAAGCCACAACAGAAACAACAGAAATAACAACACAAACTTCAACAGAAGCCACAACAGAAACAACAACACAAACATCGACATAATCTACAACAGAAACAACAGAAATAACAACACAAACATCAACAGAAACAACAGAAATAACAACACAAACATCAACAGAAGCCACAACAGAAATAACAACACAAACATCGACATAATCTACAACAGAAACAACAGAAATAACACCACAAACATCGACAGAAGCCACTACAGAAACAACAGAAATAACAACACAAACCGACAGAATCTACAACAGAAATAACAACAGAAACCACTACAGAAACAACAGAAATAACAACACAAACATCAACAGAAACAACAAAAATAACAACACAAACATCAACAGAAACAACAGAAATAACAACACAAACTTCAACAGAAGCCACAACAGAAACAACAGAAATAACAACACAAACATCGACATAATCTACAACAGAAACAACAGAAATAACAACACAAACATCAACAGAAGCCACTACAGAAACAACAGAAATAACAACACAAACATCAATAGAAGCCACAACAGAAACAACAGAAATAACAACACAAACATCGACAGAAACAACAGAAATAACAACACAAACATCGACAGAAGCCACTACAGAAACAACAGAAATAACAACACAAACATCAACAGAAGCCACTACAGAAACAACAGAAATAACAACACAAACATCAACAGAAATAACAACACAAACATCGACATAATCTACAATAGAAACAACAGAAATAACACCAAAAACATCGACAGAAGCCACTACAGAAACAACAGAAATAACAACACAAATCGACAGAATCTACAACAGAAATAACAACAGAAACCACTACAGAAACAACAGAAATAACAACACAAACATCGACAGAATCTATAACAGAAATAACAACAGAAACCACTACAGAAACAACAGAAATAACAACAGAAACATCAACAGAAGCCACAACAGAAACAACAGAAATAACAACACAAACTTCAACAGAAGCCACAACAGAAACATCGACATAATCTACAACAGAAACAACAGAAATAACAACACAAACATCAACAGAAGCCACTACAGAAACAACAGAAATAACAACACAAACATCAACAGAAGCCACAACAGAAACAACAGAAATAACAACACAAACATCGACATAATCTACAACAGAAACAACAGAAATAACACCACAAACATCGACAGAAGCCACTACAGAAACAACAGAAATAACAACACAAACCGACAGAATCTACAACAGAAATAACAACAGAAACAACAGAAATAACAACACAAACATCAACAGAAACAACAAAAATAACAACACAAACATCAACAGAAACAACAGAAATAACAACACAAACTTCAACAGAAGCCACAACAGAAACAACAGAAATAACAACACAAACATCGACATAATCTACAACAGAAACAACAGAAATAACAACACAAACATCAACAGAAGCCACTACAGAAACAACAGAAATAACAACACAAACATCAATAGAAGCCACAACAGAAACAACAGAAATAACAACACAAACATCGACAGAAGCCACAACAGAAACAACAGAAATAACAACACAAACATCGACAGAAGCCACTACAGAAACAACAGAAATAACAACACAAACATCGACAGAAGCCACTACAGAAACAACAGAAATAACAACACAAACATCAACAGAAGCCACTACAGAAACAACAGAAATAACAACACACACATCAACAGAAACAACAGAAATAACAACACAAACATCGACATAATCTACAACAGAAACAACAGAAATAACAACACAAACATCAACAGAAGCCACTACAGAAACAACAGAAATAACAACACAAACATCAACAGAAGCCACAACAGAAACAACAGAAATAACAACACAAACATCGACAGAAGCCACAACAGAAACAACAGAAATAACAACACAAACATCGACAGAAGCCACTACAGAAACAACAGAAATAACAACACAAACATCGACAGAAGCCACAACAGAAACAACAGAAATAACAACACAAACATCGACAGAAGCCACTACAGAAACAACAGAAATAACAACACAAACATCAAAAGAAACAACAGAAATAACACAAACATCAACAGAAGCCACAACAGAAACAACAACACAAACATCAACAGAAGCCAGTACAGAAACAACAGAAATAACAACACAAACATCTACAGAAACAACAGAAATAACAACACGAACATCAACAGAAGCCACAACAGAAACAACAGAAATAACAACACAAACATCGACAGAAGCCACAACAGAAACAACAGAAATAACAACACAAACATCAACAGAAGTCACAACAGAAACAACAGAAATAACAACACAAACATCGACAGAATCTACAACAGAAACAACAGAAATAACAACACAAACATCAACAGAAGCCACAGAAATAACAACACAAACATCAACAGAAGCCACAACAGAAACAACAGAAATAACAACACAAACATCGACATAAGCCACAACAGAAACAACAGAAATAACAACACAAACATCAACAGAAGCCACTACAGAAACAACAGAAATAACAACACAAACATCAACAGAAGCCACAACAGAAACAACAGAAATAACAACACAAACATCAACAGAAATAACAACACAAACATCAACATAATCTACAACAGAAATAACAACACAAACATCAACAGAAGCCACTACAGAAACAACAACACAAACATCGACAGAAATAACAACACAACCATCAACAGAAACATCAGAAATAACAACAAACATCAACAGAAGCCACTACAGAAACAACAGAAATAACAACACAAACATCGACAGAAACAACAGAAATAACAACACAAACATTGACAGAATCTACAACAGAAACAACAGAAATAACAACACAAACATCGACAGAAGCCACAACAGAAACAACAGAAATAACAACACAAACATCGACAGAAGCCATTACAGAAACAACAGAAATAACAACACAAACACGGACAGAAGCCACTACAGAAACAACAGAAATAACAACACAAACATCGACAGAAGCCACAACAGAAACAACAGAAATAACAACACAAACATCGACAGAAGCCACTACAGAAACAACAGAAGTAACAACACAAACATCGACAGAATCTACAACAGAAACAACAGAAATAACAACACAAACATCAACAGAATCTACAACAGAAACAACAGAAATAACAACACAAACATCAACAAAAGCCACTACAGAAACAACAGAAATAACAACACAAACATTGACATAATCTACAACAGAAACAACAGAAATAACAACACAAACATCAACAGAAGCCACAACAGAAGCAACAGAAATAACAACACAAACATCGACAAAAGCCATTACAGAAACAACAGAAATAACAACACAAACATAGACAGAAGCCACTACAGAAACAACAGAAATAACAACACAAACATCGACAGAAGCCACAACAGAAACAACAGAAATAACAACACAAACATCGACAGAAGCCACAACAGAAACAACAGAAATAACAACACAAACATCAACAGAAATAACAACACAACTATTGACATAATCTACAACAGAAACAACAGAAATAACAACACAAACATCGACAGAAGCCACAACAGAAACAACAGAAATAACAACATAAACATCAACAGAAGCCACAACAGAAACAACAGAAATAACAACACAAACATCGACAGAAACAACAGAAATAACAACACAAACATCGGCAGAAGCCACAACAGAAACAACAGAAATAACAACACAAACATCAACAGAAGCCACAACAGAAACAACAGAAATAACAACACAAACATCGACATAATCTACAACAGAAACAACAGAAATAACAACACAAACATCGACAGAAGCCACAACAGAAACAACAGAAATAACAACACAAACATCGACATAATCTACAACAGAAACAACAGAAATAACAACACAAACATCGACAGAAGCCACAACAGAAACAACAGAAATAACAACACAAACATCGACAGAATCTACAACATAACCAACAGAAATAACAACACAAACATCGACAGAAGCCACTACAGAAACAACAAAAGTAACAACACAAACATCAACAGAATCTACAACAGAAACAACAGAAATAACAACACAAACATCGACAGAAGCCACAACAGAAATAACAACACAAACATCGACAGAATCTACAACAGAAACAACAGAAATAACAACACAAACATCAACAGAAGCCACTACAGAAACAACAGAAATAACAACACAAATATCGACAGAATCTACAACAGAAACAACAGAAGTAACAACACAAACATCGACAGAATCTACAACAGAAACAACAGAAATAACAATGCAAACATCAACAGAAGCCACAACAGAAACAACAGAAATAACAACACAAACATCGACAGAATCTACAACAGAAACAACAGAAATAACAACACAAACATCGACAGAATCTACAACAGAAAGTACAACAAATACTACCCAAGCACAACTGGAGTCACAACTCAAAGTTCTACAGAGCAAACGGTCATGACACAAGAGGTCACGACCCAAGGTATTACAACACAAGGTGTTACAACACAAGGTATTACAACACAAGGTGTTACAACACAAGGGGTTACGTCCCAAGGGGTTACAACACAAGGGGTCATGACTCAAGGAGTTACAACACAAGGGGTTACAACCCAAGGTGTTACAACACAAGGGGTTACGACCCAAGGAGTTACAACACAAGGGGTCACGACCCAAGGTGTTACAACACTGGAAGTTACTACCACTCAAGCAGACACAACCACAAGTGAAGGTATAACCTTTGACCCTTGTATCGTACCCCCTCCTCAAGTTTTTATATCTGTGTGTATTCTTTTTATTCAATAAAGATATTTTCTGAGATCAGGCATTGTGGTATATATATCCTGGTGTTATGGGTTCTCGATAACATAACAAACTTGTTTATCCACTTTCCTGTATGCACAATAAAAACCTATAATTTTGTTTACATTATTTTATCCTACGTTTTTCTTCATTTGCATATACTATCCCTATGTATGCCCAATGATATTTCACTCCAGATCGATGATTTTCATATGTGCTAATTTCTGACATTTTGTGTACTACGTCATCTGTTCTCAATAAGTGTGCATTTGTATGTATGGAGGGCATTTTTCACAGCTATATTTCCCGATATACATGACTTACGTGTACATGACCTTCATTTCATTTCACCTTCTATTTACATTGATAACCAGGATTTTCTGAGGGAAAATGGGGAAGTTGGTCTAGTTTTGGGAATAAGAGAAAGGCCGTAATCTTGGGGTAGAAGGAAACTATGTTTATTTACATACCTTAATACGTAACATAGTGATTTTTTTGCTTTGATCAAATGAGGTGGTGTTCTGTAGTTAAAACCCAAGCGAACAGAAGACACATGTGATTTCGCGAAATCTGTCAATTTGCACATGCGCAAAACTATCGAGAATAGATTACTATCTATAGTAGACTTGCTAATATTGTGAACGAGATCTTTACTTTTTTCATGTTTTGTATGTCTTATCAGATGATTTTCTCCCATATCCGTTCCGATATAAATTTTTCTGTTTGAAAAAAGGGGAGATAATCAAAATTTGTCATCTGGAAAAGCGTCACAGCTTGTGAGTGGCTTTTCTAGTGCAAGTTTAATCAGAACACTCTAGTAGACTATAATTGTTATTCGAGCTTCACAGGGGATACAGGTTCATATTCCTTGTCTGAAGAATCCAGCTTCACATATAATATATAGTACATATGTGTATATTATTCTCTGGTAACTAATTGTAGTACATAGTTATAAATAGTTATAATATTACTTCTGGGTGATCGGCATCATCAATTATTAAAAAAGTAGTCGCATACGACAATGTTGTAAACATATATTTATTACTTATTACGCCTAATATTTTTTTCCTTGGAATAATTATACAATAATATTGTGTTGTCCATGTTATATGCCGAAATATGTCGCAAGGTTAGAAGACATAATGCACGACCCGGAAGGGAGTGCATTATGCCTTCTAACCTTGGGACATATTTCGGCATATAACATGGACAACACAATATTATTGTTATTATTACTCTGAATGTCTTTGGTGATTTTAGAAAATGAAATTTGTCTAAAATGTATTGATAATATAAAGATTGGCAAATCATATTCATTTACCGGGGTAAATTCAAGAAATATTTCATTTCAACAATAACAATGAACTGTCAAATATTTAATTCCCAAACCTGGAACTGGCCATTGTTTTGACAGACGACAGCATCAACGTTAAAGAAAAACGTATAATACATTGTAAATTGTACACTGTTAAAAGCATTCAAGTGATCCCGTTTAGACCCCCACCTATTTAAATGACGTAGCATTGTTCTAAGCTCCGCCCATCAGCATAGTAATGTCTCCAACAATAGTACTATGCGAGTGCATAGTACAACAACACTATTTATTCTTTGTAAAATTATGTTTCGATAATATCATGTCAATTATAATGAAAGTTTCTTACATGAAGAGTAATAATATATTAGAAACACCTCCATAAATATCTTTTTGAGAGCAATTATTCTGTTCTGTTTATTTTCTTGGGAATGAATATTGTAATAATTTTTTTTCATTGGAATATATATAATGTAATATATGTTATGGTGGAAATTCTATATTATCGTCATCATAATATATTATGTCTATAATAGACATAGCTCAGGAACGAGTTAAAGTAAAACTCTGGTTTAAAAAATATTTGAAATTGTTATAGATTTGGCTGGGAAAATGAAATTCATTTGAGCATCAATTCGATGTGAGTGTATTCGTCACATTCACAAGTTTTACTATATAAATATACATTGTTACTATTGACTACTTTTTTGATGATCGACTCTGATGATTTTTATGTTTTGTATTACATAGATGTATAGCTATCAAATATAAAAAAAAAATAATGTGTTGTTATTGTGAATTATTTGAATATACAGTGAAAACTGTCTAAACTGAACCCCTTTCGGACTAAAACTTATGTCGGAATAGACAAGTGCGCGGTTTAGACAGGTTAAATTCATTAAAATATACAATATAAGGACTACATCTAATGTATGTTCCGTTTACACAGGATTTCGGTTTATTCAGGGTTCTGTTAAGACAGGTTTATTCAGGGTTCTGTTAAGACAGATTTATTCAGGGTTCTGTTAAGACAGGTTTATTCAGGGTTCTGTTTAGACAGATTTATTCAGGGTTCTGTTAAGACAGGTTTATTCAAGGTTCTGTTAAGACACATTTATTCAGGGTTCTGTTAAGACAGGTTTATTCAGGGTTCTGTTTAGACAGATTTATTCAGGGTTCTGTTAAGACAGGTTTATTCAGGGTTCTGTTAAGACAGTTTTATTCAGTGTTCTGTTAAGACAGGTTTATTCAGAGTTCTGTTAAGACAGGTTTATTCATGGTTCTGTTAAGACACGTTTATGCAGGGTTCTGTTAAGACAGGTTTATTCATGGTTCTGTTAAGACACGTTTATGCAGGGTTCTGTTAAGACAGGTTTATTCAGGGTTCTGTTAAGACAGTTTTATTCAGGGTTCTGTTAAGACAGGTTTATTCAGGGTTCTGTTTAGACAGATTTATTCAGGGTTCTGTTAAGACAGGTTTATTCAGAGTTCTGTTAAGACAGGTTTATTCATGGTTCTGTTAAGACACGTTTATGCAGGGTTCTGTTAAGACAGGTTTATTCAGTCTTCTGTTAAGACAGTTTTATTCAGGGTTCTGTTAAGACAGGTTTATTCAGGGTTCTGTTTAGACAGATTTATTCAGGGTTCTGTTAAGACAGGTTTATTCAGGGTTCTGTTAAGACAGTTTTATTCAGTGTTCTGTTAAGACAGGTTTATTCAGAGTTCTGTTAAGACAGGTTTATTCATGGTTCTGTTAAGACAGGTTTATTCATGGTTCTGTTAAGACAGGTTTATTCAAGGTTCTGTTAAGACACATTTATTCAGGGTTCTGTTAAGACAGGTTTATTCAGGGTTCTGTTTAGACAGATTTATTCAGGGTTCTGTTAAGACAGGTTTATTCAGGGTTCTGTTAAGACAGTTTTATTCAGTGTTCTGTTAAGACAGGTTTATTCAGAGTTCTGTTAAGACAGGTTTATTCATGGTTCTGTTAAGACACGTTTATGCAGGGTTCTGTTAAGACAGGTTTATTCATGGTTCTGTTAAGACACGTTTATGCAGGGTTCTGTTAAGACAGGTTTATTCAGGGTTCTGTTAAGACAGTTTTATTCAGGGTTCTGTTAAGACAGGTTTATTCAGGGTTCTGTTTAGACAGATTTATTCAGGGTTCTGTTAAGACAGGTTTATTCAGAGTTCTGTTAAGACAGGTTTATTCATGGTTCTGTTAAGACACGTTTATGCAGGGTTCTGTTAAGACAGGTTTATTCAGTCTTCTGTTAAGACAGTTTTATTCAGGGTTCTGTTAAGACAGGTTTATTCAGGGTTCTGTTTAGACAGATTTATTCAGGGTTCTGTTAAGACAGGTTTATTCAGGGTTCTGTTAAGACAGTTTTATTCAGTGTTCTGTTAAGACAGGTTTATTCAGAGTTCTGTTAAGACAGGTTTATTCATGGTTCTGTTAAGACAGGTTTATTCATGGTTCTGTTAAGACACATTTATGCAGGGTTCTGTTAAGACAGGTTTATTCAGGGTTCTGTTAAGACAATTTTATTCAGGGTTCTGTTAAGACAGGTTTATTCATGGTTCTGTTAAGACGGGTTTATTCAGGGTTCTGTTAAGACAGGTTTATTCAGGGTTCTGTTAAGACATGTTTATTCAGAGTTCTGTTAAGACAGGTTTATTCAGGGTTCTGTATTGTTTGACAACTTAATGGTTGGCATAGTAGTATTGTTTGACAACTCAATGGTTGGCATATTAGTATTGTTTGACAACTTAATGGTTGGCATAATAGTATTGTTTGACAACTTAATGGTTGGCATAGTAGTATTGTTTGACAACTCAATGATTGGCATAGTAGTATTGTTTGACAACTTAATGGTTGGCATAATAGTATTGTTTGACAACTTAATGGTTGGCATAGTAGTATTGTTTGATAACTCAATGGTTGGCATAGGAGTATTGTTTGACAACTCAATGGTTGGCATAGTAGTATTGTTTGACAACTCAATGGTTGGCATATTAGTATTGTTTGACAACTTAATGGTTGGCATAATAGTATTGTTTGACAACTTAATGGTTGGCATAGTAGTATTGTTTGACAACTCAATGATTGGCATAGTAGTATTGTTTGACAACTTAATGGTTGGCATAGTAGTATTGTTTGACAACTTAATGGTTGGCATAGTAGTATTGTTTGATAACTTAATGTTTGGCATAGTAGTATTGTTTGACAACTTAATGGTTGGCATAGTAGTATTGTTTGACAACTTAATGGTTGGCATAGTAGTATTGTTTGACAACTTAATGGTTGGCATAGTAGTATTGTTTGACAACTTAATGGTTGGCATATTAGTATTGTTTGACAACTTAATGGTTGGCATAGTAGTATTGTTTGATAACTTAATGGTTGGCATAGTAGTATTGTTTGACAACTTAATGGTTGGCAAATAAGTATTTTAGCAATATTTACATGATTCATTTAAAGGTTGATGTGGCAATATTTTTATCTTAAAGGCAGAATAATAGGAAAAAAAACTATAGGGAAAAAATTATTTTATTTATTTTCATCACCTTTTTTCTCTTATTTCAACAATGAAATACATGTATAAAACATTAAGACACTTAAGAGAGTAATTAAAATACAGACATTTACATGTATAGAATAAGGAAAATATACCATTTGCTCGTTGTCGGGACCGGGTGGTTCAATGAGTTAAGTCGTTGGATCTAGCAGCTCATACAAGCCTATCACCAATGCGGTGTGGGTTTGCGCCCAGCTTTATAAATTACAAAGAAGGGTGTACTCGACTCTCAGCCACAAGTGATAAAGTTTACCAGTTGCTTGCCTAGGGTCAGTGGTTCTCTCCGGGTACTCCGGCTTCCTCAACCACTAAAACTGGTCACCATGATATAGCTGAAATACTGCTGAAAGTGGTGTTAAAACACCAACAATCCCAAAAATATTGTTTTCCTACTTTGATTCTAAAATTATACGTTTTACTGGAGTTATTTCCCTTGAAGGTGGACAAAGGGCCCCCTTTCAAACACAGTTCAATGAAAATAGCATATATTTTCCACTATATTCTGTTGTAACAACTTTTGGATTTTCTATTTGCTAGGAAATTATCCTTTGATTTTTTACAAGGTTCAAATATTTACAAATTTATACGAGAAAATTATATTCAAATTTGTTGTCCTTTTCTTTACTCATGCTAGATCGGATACCGTTTTGCCGGTTGTAAGGGAAGTAACTGTGTATAAAAACGTATAACTTAAGAATCAATTCAGCAATGTCTAAAATATCTGTTGTGTTTAAATATCATATAATTTTGAACATCATATCAAGATAATCTCATATTTTGAACTGAAGTAAAATGTCCTAATATTCATATTTCATCTTTAACTCATCAGATCCAAAGGGTCATGATGCCACGATATAGCTGAAATACTGATAAAGTTGGCGTTAAACACCAATCAATCAGTCAAGTGAATGTTTCATCAATCATATTTTTTATATATTTTAAATCATGTCTACAGTAATACAGTGGAACTTGTGGAATCCGACACCTGAGTTTTCCGACATCCTGTGACATCTGACAAAAATTGATGGTCCCAAAGTATTTCCGTTACCTAAAATGAAACCTGAGTATTCCGACATCCTCTACAATCCGACACATTTCCTTGGTCCCTTGGGGTGTCGGATAATACAGGTTCCACTGTATATGATATCCATTAGATCACAAACTATATTTCAAGCAAAACTCTTTTCTATAAATAGTATTAGGAGTAATACCACTAAATAATCCCCCATAGCATTATACGTCAAATATAATCTCGTCAGCTTGAAGATGTCAACCCTTAAAGATCCTACTTTCATTTTTGATTGAACACAAATCCAGGTTGTTATTTTCCAATGCAAGCATTTATTTTATTTAAAACCACAAGGTCATCAAATATGGGCTTAACATGATCCTTAACTCTTTAGGTCTCTGCTGACATTCAGTATTTTGCAGTAGCTACTAGGGTTTATTTTTTATCTAACCGTGTAGAGATTCATTTTGTATTTTACCCATAATACATTATCATACTTCCTTTTGACTGGTTCCCAGATTTAGTTGTATTACACCATATGCACATATACAATCAAACCTGCCCATGCAGTCACCTCTATTAAGTAGTCACCTGTATTTAAAGGTCACATTTTTTTTGCCCTGTCATAGAACATTTCAAATGAATTTAGCCTCTTTTAAGAGGTCACCTGTCTTAAAAGGCCACTTTTTTTGTCCCAAATGTGACCTCTTAATACAGGTTGGACTGTATATCTTATTATTTACTTACAGGGGTTATGGGGCCGTAGCTATAATCCGACAGTCTGATAGTCCGACAAATGCTTTAAACTGATGAAAATTTTGAAAAATAATTTGGCCAAAAATGATATATTCGTAATTTCAGGATATGGGTCATTCATTTTTATACGCCCGTCAAAATACGAGCTTATTAAGGCATACCGCTGTTCGTCCGTCCGTCCACGCCTCGTACGATAACATCTCTCACTTGTTCCCCCTTTTACTGATAGGTCACGTCGTGACATACATTTTATTGATAAAAGGGGGAGCAAGTGGCACAGTTGTTTATTTTGTCATATTCCGATGCTGTTTCTTTCCGTGATGTAAGGGGTCACTTAGGGACAATTCCTTCAATCGTAACTTTTTATATATGCGTTTGTCGTAGAAGGCGACTATAGCAGGGTCACCCGTCGGAATCCCAGGGAATAAAAATAGAACCAACTTGTCTTCGGAAGAGACAGAAAAACAAGTTCCCGTGTTAAGCCGTTGCCCATGTTGACCCATCCCAGAGTCCCCTCTTTCTGATTTTTTGTTTACAAACTTTTCTCATCCTGAATATGACTGAAATATTGCTTGCTGGACCTTAAGCAATCAATCAATCAATCAAGTCGCACACATTATTGTATCCAGCTCTATTGGTGTGTCGACATTGCTTATTAACATAAATATTCCATGATAAAGGGGGGGGGGGGGACACTGGTACGCTATCCTTTTGGCTTTTCCTTTTTTTTTGTATTTCTTTTTTTTGTATATTCATTTATTTCATCTTTCTTTTTAATAGTGACTTTTCTTGGCTGGACTCGGCTACATGCTATTTAAATAAAGCTTGAAGTAGTCGCTACTAAAAATATACGGGATACTTACACTACCGGTTCATCACGATTGAATCCAGGTCTTTATGGAGTCCGCGTTGTTCATATATGTGTTTTTTTTTAGCTCTTATGTGGCCCTGCCAATTGTTTGTCCGTCTATGATATCGTGTTTCCGATGTTCTGGACCTTTCTTTGGTGAGTAAATGGTTCGGTTTCTGGTCCCATATTACACATGTTATAGTGTTGACTTTCGAAGAAATATAGTATTTGTCGAACTATCGGACTATCGCACTGTCGGGCTATCGGCCTATCGGACTGTCGGATTATAGGTCGGACCCCTTTATTTACCTATATGTATGTAATGTGTAGTATCTATATTATTTATCAAACTTGATTTACATACAATCGGATCCTATTGTACCGAGACTTCTCTGATCCTGTGTATTCATGTGCTATTTCAAACAATTTTTGCCGCCATTTTTAAAATTTAACTGCCATGGTATCATAGGACCCTGAAATACATATTCTTTGTCAATTTACTGTATCCTTGTACTGTGAAATACTTTTTTGTTCGCAAGGAACCAGTTTAAGTGGTTTTTTGGGCTCACTTTAATCCAATATGAATTGTGGGAAAAATTACCGTTGAAAGCGACAGTCGTTAGAAGTATACTACTCTTAATATATTCATATTATTACCAATATTTATTTTTAATTTCAGTGGCAGTTCCAACTACAACATATGCCCCTGAACAAGGTATGAATATTTATCTCTTGATTTCAACACAAACATTAATGTGATAGAGCTTTAATGATTTTTTACATTTAAATATTGGACCGTTGTGGCCGTGATCGTATGGTAGTTGGATTTATAACTACCTATGCAATCAGTGCCTATCACCACTGATATTTTGAGCTCGAATCTCGATCAGGGCGAGGTGTACAACATTATGTGATAAAGTTTGTCAGTGACTTGCTTCAGGTCGTTGGTTTTCTCCGGGTCCTCAGCTGTTTCCTCCACCAATACAACTGACCGCTACGATATAACTGAAATATTGCTTAAAGTGGCATTAAACACCTTCAAGCAAATAAACAAACAAACAAACAAACATACATTGAAATATTATGTTTCAAGAAGACTTATATATATGCCAATTTTTTTTGGATCGTAATATTCTAAGATGTCGTAATAAAAACCTGATCACAAACAATGCAGAATTCAACATGTTTAATACAAAATTACAAATACAGTAGTATTTTACTTTCTCAGTTTAATACAAAATTACAAATACAGTAGTATTTTACTTTCTCAGTTTAATACAAGTTTACAATTACAGTAGTATTTTACTTTCTCAGTTTAATACAAAATTACAATTACAGTAGTATTTTACTTTCTCAGTTTAATACAACATTACAATTACAGTAGTATTTTACTTTCTCAGTTTAATACAAACTTACAATTACAGTAGTATTTTACTTTCTCAGTTTAATACAAAATTACAATTACAGTAGTATTTTACTTTCTCAGTTTAATACAAAATTACAATTACAGTAGTATTTTACTTTCTCAGTTTATTACAAAATTACAATTACATTAGTATTTTACTTTCTCAGTTTAATACAAAATTACAATTACAGTAGTATTTTACTTTCTCAGTTTAATACAACATTACAAATACAGTAGTATTTTACTTTCTCAGTTTAATACAAAATTACAAATACAGTAGTGTTTTACTTTCTCAATGCATCTGAAATCTGGGCTGATTAAAGGGGTGGCTTTGATGAGAGTGGTCTTATCAAGGGAGACAACTGTATCTGTCTATTTTATTTTAATTCTTATACAGGTGAAGACTCTGTAAGAGTTGTTCTAACAATTGATATGACTGTTACATTCAACCTGACCAATACAAATACAGAGAATTATAAAATGTTGTTCAACGAAACCAGTATTGTTGTAAGTTCATATATATTTAATTGTGGTGTAATGGTTAGTGTGCTCCCTTCATATGTGATAGATCATGTGTTCAAGACCTGGTCGTATGGTGTAATGGTTAGTGTGCTCCTTTCGTGTGTGATAGATCATGGGTTCAAGACCTGGTTGTGTGGTGTAATGGTTAGTGTACTCCCTTCGTGTGTGATAGATCACGTGTTCAAGACCTGATCGTGTGGAACCAAAGATAGTTAAATTGATACTTGCTGCTTCTCCACTAAGCACACAACATTAGTGAGAAAGAGGCTAAAAATCAGGATAATGTATCCAAGTGTGGTGAAATGTCTACCTGTACACTGTTGTTTTAGTGTCCAAGTGTGGTGAAATGTCTACCTGTACACTGTTGTTTTAGTGTCCAAGTGTGGTGAAATGTCTACCTGCACACTGTTGTTTTAGAGAGATAGCACTGTAAAATAAAACAGCTAACAGTGTTGGTTTATTACAAATCAGATATCATTATCATTTCATCGAATGTAACTTATTCATACGATGATATAGAGCTGAAGCTTATTTGGCTTCAAACAACAATCACTCACTCATTTTTCTGTTGAACAACTTACATATTATCTTTAACTTTTTGTTTGCTTGTAATTGTTAATTTTAAAAATAGAAAAGTGTTTGATACAAATAGATTTCAATAGAAACACTATAAATGATAAATACACAAAATAATATATAAAAATAAGATATTTTGTTTTGATACAGTCAATTTAAAATACAAGAACAAAGAAAATATAACATATATCCAAAGATAATCAGCCATTCATTGCCGCCTCAACATTAAGCCATTTTATTAATTAATTTGCTCTGTCTGTTTTGGAGACATGTAAAAAGTGGAATTTTTTTCTATTTCAATATAATATTTGAGGTATTGAAGACCTCCATGTAAATGTGTGATTTCTCCCTTACATCAGTATTATATTTGACTTGTTAATCTTATTTTATTGTTTTTTATTGTAGCTTACAAACTATTATTCAAACCATGTATCTCTTAGATCAATCTTCATCAAAGTCGCTATGTACAGTTTAAAGTAAGTTTATATTCATTCAATTTGGTCGTGATCGTATGCTAGTTGGATTGACAACTGCCTTAATGCAATCAGTCCCTATCTTCACCAACGTTGTGAGTTCGAACTCCACTCTTGGCGAGGTGTACTCAATGCAATGGTCTACTAAATTTATCGAATGAACTTGAGAAAAAAAACAGTCATATTTTCATATGCAATGGTAAATCTTGGAATATTATAAATTACTTTCAACATGTGTTGCAAAAAGCATACAAGCTTTTTACTACAGTCATTATTTTCTGCATTAGCTGCAGTATGGAGTGCAAATTCACATGGGTCAAATGACACATTACCATAGCTGTCAAAGTTTGCTGTTGTTAAATTTAAATCATTTGTTTCAAATGCACAGCTTGTATCTATGGCTGAATCATATTTTCTCAATTTTCTTTTGCTTGATGTTGCTTCTATATCGTGGGACATTTCGAGTAATTTTCTATATCGAGCCTCACACATCCTACAAATACAGTCATCATCTTTGAATACATATGCATTTTTGACAAAAATATAAAACAGTGGTTGATTTCGCCCCTGTGAGAGGTGCCAGTAGCGCTTGGTGACATCTTCTCGTTTACAGTTTATGAAAGGGCTTAGTGGTCTGATTTCATACACCCCACAGGGTTTTCAAAATTTTTCAAATGTACCAGTACTACTTTTTCTTAAAAATTGAACATTTTTCATGAATATCTCATACGGTATGTGGCCAAAAGTATTGCCACATGTAAAAAAATCCATATATAATCAACCAAAACCATATTTTTTCAAAAAATTATTGTGAAGTCATTTCTGGATAGATTTTAACAAATTCTACACCAAAACATTCAGAATTGTCTATATTTTGACTGTTTATTTGCTCATTATGTTTATATGAGTGGTTTTTATTTGTACATAATTTAAATATAACAAATACAAATTGACTTTGATTTTCCTATATATTTCAACTAAAAATAAATCCTAAAAATTAACAATCCTGTTTAAATTATCTACAAATAAAAACCACTCAGTCATATAAACACAATGAGCAAATAAACATGCTGTACAACATTCTTTGAAATTAGGAGGTATCAATTACCATTTTAAGTGGGTACCTGGTACTGTCTCTTACTAAAAGGCCTGCACCCGTTGACAGTTTAACTTTGGTGGCATATTTCAGAAAAGGGGGATGCATATAACCAAGTTCGGGTTGTAGTTGTGAACCCACGCGATTGACAGAATGGCACCCGGGGATAAATGCATCGAATTTCTAGACAATTTGCATTGTACATCAACATAGTGTGTTTTACCTCACATGCCTACCGTTATTCCATTGTTTACATGTGTAAATATTGATTGTACGAGCAAAATGGGAGGAGCAAATTGTTCAACCTTGACATTCTGTCAGATGCAAAAAGTGTAAACAAACGCGACAAAAAAAAATTACGATTTTCCGAGGTAAAGAAAAAAAACGTTTTTTTTACATTCATCGCAGACCGATTTTATACCAGACGGAAAATCATGACCATTAATGAATATAAATGTGATTTTTAATCATATTTCAATCATTTTCATTGGTTTAATAGAAGAAAAACGTAGTTTTCCAAGTGCGTATAATTGTTTGGGTTTGTAAAGCGCCATCTAGCGGAAAATATTTACGATTATCTCCCTTGAATTTTTAAATATTCCACGGACCGGAAAATTTGAATTTTTACGAGTCTGCTCTTCAACTGATTTATTATTATTATTATCAGAATAACAACGTAGATATTACAATTAGCGTGGACGACACGTTTCTGTAATAATCTTCAATAGATTGGTTCAATGTCAAAAGATTGGAAAGCCAAATAATTTAAAGTTTTGGGAACAATAAAACAGAAAGGCCTAAACAGGATAGCCAACATCGGCTAAGATCACCTATGACTGAAGGAGGAGAACATTAGTTTTATCAGCTAAGATCACCTATGACTGAAGGAGGAGAACATTCGTTTTATCAGCTAAGATCACCTATGACTGAAGGAGGAGAACATTAGTTTTATCAGCTAAGATCACCTATGACTGAAGGAGGAGAACATTAGTTTTATCAGCTAAGATCACCTATGACTGAAGGAGGAGAACATTAGTTTTATCAGCTAAGATCACCTATGACTGAAGGAGGAGAACATTAGTTTTATCAGCTAAGATCACCTATGACAGAAGGAGGAGAACATTAGTTTTATCAGCTAAGATCACCTATGACTGAAGGAGGAGAACATTAGTTTTATCAGCTAAGATCACCTATGACAGAAGGAGGAGAACATTAGTTTTATCAGCTAAGATCACCTATGACAGAAGGAGGAGAACATTAGTTTTATCAGCTAAGATCACCTATGACAGAAGGAGGAGAACATTAGTTTTATCAGCTAAGATCACCTATGACAGAAGGAGGAGAACATTAGTTTTATCAGCTAAGATCACCTATGACAGAAGGAGGAGAACATTAGTTTTATCAGCTAAGATCACCTATGACAGAAGGAGGAGAACATTAGTTTTATCAGCTAAGATCACCTATGACAGAAGGAGGAGAACATTAGTTTTATCAGCTAAGATCACCTATGACAGAAGGAGGAGAACATTAGTTTTATCAGCTAAGAACACCTATGACAGAAGGAGGAGAACATTAGTTTTATCAGCTAAGATCACCTATGACTGAAGGGGGAGAACATTAGTTTTATCAGCTAAGATCACCTATGACAGAAGGAGGAGAACATTAGTTTTATCAGCTAAGATCACCTATGACAGAAGGAGGAGAACATTAGTTTTATCAGCTAAGATCACCTATGACAGAAGGAGGAGAACATTAGTTTTATCAGCTAAGATCACCTATGACAGAAGGAGGAGAACATTAGTTTTATCAGCTAAGATCACCTATGACAGAAGGAGGAGAACATTAGTTTTATCAGCTAAGATCACCTATGACAGAAGGAGGAGAACATTAGTTTTATCAGCTAAGATCACCTATGACAGAAGGAGGAGAACATTAGTTTTATCAGCTAAGAACACCTATGACAGAAGGAGGAGAACATTAGTTTTATCAGCTAAGATCACCTATGACTGAAGGGGGAGAACATTAGTTTTATCAGCTAAGATCACCTATGACAGAAGGAGGAGAACATTAGTTTTATCAGCTAAGATCACCTATGACAGAAGGAGGAGAACATTAGTTTTAATAAAAATTACATTATTGAGGAACTGTACATTTCAATAATAAATATATTTATCACATATTTTGTTGCAATATGTTCGTTTTTGCATGTCCAATAATAGCTGAGAGTCAGTGTTGGTTATTTTCCCTCAGGGCAAATACCGGGCAAATATCAGTATTTGCCCTCAAATATCCGTATTTACCCTCATATATCCGTATTTGCCCCCAAATTCAACTTACGGTATCTGTGCAGTGGTCTCAAAGATTATATGTCAAAGTACAAGGAATGATGATGCATAAAGATATATATAATATACATAAAATCGTATTTCAATGAAATTAACACATTACAACATATTGGAATTAAGAAATAATTCTTGGATGCCGGGCTCTATGCTTATTTTAACATGGGTAGGCATTATATTTGTCATTATTTTACACTGAGCGACAGCGAGGTGTAAAATCTTGACAAATATAATGCCTACCCATGTTATTTTCTCTATACTTATTTCAACATGGATAGGCATTATATTTGTCAATATTTTACCCTTACATATCAGTGACTCAGAATGGTAGTTACACTTTATATGTTGAAACTTTAAACAACACAGGCATTTAATTCATTACAGACTGAATTAAATTAAAGTTAACTGTGAACATCAATTTCTCTTCAAATTTATCTTCTTTTTTTTGTTTTCCTTTCTGCAAAAATTGTTTTTTGTTGACAAATTCAGAATTAACCCATATGTACATACATGTATCCTTTTTTTAGCTCACCTACCATCACTTTTCGTCTGTCGTCCGTCGTCTGTCATCCGTCCGTCAACATTTCACATTTTAATCTTCTCCTCAAAAACCACTGGGCCAATTGCAACCAAACTTTGGTGGAATGGTCCTTGGATGGCCTCCTTCCAAAAGTGTGTCCAGTGATCCCGACTTCCAACCAAGATGGCAGCCAAGCTAAAGATATAAAAAGGAGGGATGAAATTTTAATTGTCCATTGCTGCTTTAGTATAAGTCAAAATGAGCTCAAATTTTAACTGCAGCTACATGACAAGGAGTAGTTTAACATATATTATGTTTTTTTCTGTGACATTTTTCTGTCAGCCGATTTATACCAATTATGCAAACTAGGCATATTTTGATAAAAGATCACATTTAAATCTTCTCTGAAACCACTGAACCAAATTAAAGCAAATTTTGCTGGGATGGTCCTTGGGTGGTACCCTTTCAAAATTGTGTCCGACAGCCCCGCCCTCCATTCAAGATGGCTGCTGTTACAAAAAATAGACATTTCTTCAATTGTCCATTGCTGCTTTAGTATAAGTCAAAATGAGCTCAAATTTTAACTGCAGCTACATGGCAAGGAGTAGTTTAACATATATTCTGGGTTTTTCTGAGAAATTTTTCTTTCAGCCGATATATACCGATTATGCAAATTAGGCATATTTTGATAAAAGATCACATTTAAATCTTCTCCTCTGAAACCACTGAACCAAATTAAACCAAACCTGGCAGGGATGGTCCCTGAGTGGGTCCCTTTCAAAATTGTGTCCGACAGCCCCGCCCTCCATTCAAGATGGCTGCTGTTACTAAAAATAGAAATTTCTTCAATTGTCCATTGCTGATTTAGTATAAGTCAAAATGAGCTCAAATTTGAAATGCAGCTACATGACAATGAGTAGATTAACATATATTCTTGGTTTTTCTGTGAATTTTTTCTTTCAACCGATTTATACTGATTATACAAATTAGACATATTTTGATAAAAGATCACATTTAAATCTTCTCCTCTGAAACCGCTGAACCAAATTAAAGCAAATTTGGCTGGGATGGTCCTTGGGTGGTCCCCTTTCAATATTGTGTCCGACAGCCCCGCCCTCCATTCAAAATGGCTGCTGTTACTAAAAATAGAAATTTCTTTAGTTGTCAATTTCCACTTTATTACAAATCAAAATGAACTCAAATTTTAACTGCAGCTATATGGCAATAAGTAGTTTAGCATATATTCTGGGTTTTTCTGTGAGATTTTTTCAGCCAGTTTATTCCGTTTAGGAATATTATGAGATAAAAATCACATCAAAATCTTTTGCTCAGAAATTTGAGTTGAAATGATCTTTGGGTGGCCCACTTTCAAAATTATGTGTAACACCCCCATTTTCGATTAACTTTATATGTCAAATTGAAAACCAGGTGAGCGATTACAGGCTCCTGGGAGCCTCTAGTTATGTAAATATGTCTTGTTTGATGATGAATGTTTTTTCAGAAGCGTTTCTTATATTGTGAGTGTCTTGTTTATAAGTGTACACAACTATTTTGTGTTTCAATGGTTTATTAATTTATTTAACCTGGAATATGTCATTATTATGAATTATGATAGTTTTGATTAATTAATTATGCTATTAAAATATAATGCTGTAAAATGTATGAACCTGATGGTTACTGTGTTACCCATTTCTAAGTTTGGTATTGTTTCTAGTTATGTTATAAAATATGCCCTACTGATAGCTGGTATTGAGTCTAATCCAGGTCCACAATTGAATAATAAAAAAAATATAAAAATAATACACAATAATGTATGTAGTTTACTACCTAAATTAGACCTGATTGAACATGAATTTCAAGAGTATGATGTTATTTGTATATCTGAATCACGTCTTGATAAATCTATTGATAATGATAAAATAAAATTAAAGAGTTTCCAAAATCCAGATAGACTAGATAGAAATAGTCACGGTGGAGGTGTGGCTATATATGTGAAAAATAGTTTATATTACAAAGTATGTACTGATTTATCAATTAATAACTTAGAAATACTTTGGGTCAAAATCTGAAATAGTAATAAAGACAAATTGTTAGTTGGTGTTATATATAGGCCTCCAAATTCTAATTTACATATATGGGAGTTATTCTGTGAGTCTGTAGATAAAGCTCTTGATTCTGATTTACCACTTTTTTTAGTTGGTGACTAAAATTGTGACATGTTGTCAAACTCCAGTAACTATTTTAAAAAGATATTAAATCATTTAAATTTGGAAAATGTAGTATTTGAAGCTACAAACTTTACTACTTAGACAGGAGCTTGTATTGATCTATGTATAACTAACCGAAAAAAATTGATTAACTCAGTGGATGTCCTTACTCCAGTATGCAGTACCCATGCTCCTGTCTTAGCTGAAATTTCATTCAAAACTTTTAAGCAACACTCTTTTAAAAGGCAAATAAGAAATTATAATGCTGCTGACATTGAAGGGCTTGTTGATGAACTGAATATTATAAATTGGGATGATCTAGTTTTCAATTCTGATAATATTAATGATGTGTTTTCTAATTTTCTTAAAATTTTAGATGATGCCATTAAAAAATACATACCTACCAAGACTATTACAGTTCGACCAAATGATAAACCATTCATGAATAATAAAATTAGAAACAAGATCAGACAACGTAACAGAATTCATTATAAAGCTAAAACTACAAACAACCCTGATCATTGGAAAAATTTTTGAAAAATCAGGAATGAAGTTATTGATTTAGTGAGAAAAGCAAAGGAAGAATATAAAGATAAACTTACCTCTAATCTTTTAAACAAGGATATCCCTCCTGGGAAATGGTGGAGAATTGCTAAATCCATATCAAATTTTACTAAAGCCAGAGACCCACCCCCATTTTTGGAACATGATGGCCAAATTTTTATTCACCCTTCTGATAAAGCTGAAATTCTAAATACTAATTTTTAGCTCGACTTTTCAAAGAAAAAAGGTCGAGCTATTGTCGTCACTCCGGCATCTGGGTCGGTTAAGTTTTTGGTTAAGTTTTAGGTTAAATTTTCGGTTAAGTTTTTTTGTCAGAGTCCATTTCTCAAAACCTATCAAAGGTATCCATTTGAAACTTGGAATACTTGTTCACTATCAAAAGAGGAACCAATTACAACAAGGCAGATGACCTTGTGATTTGTATATTCAAAGTTATCTTTCCTTGTTTCGACATAGTACATAGAAATTGGGATATTTTTTTTAGCATAATTAAAATTTCTCAATAACTATCAAAGGTATTAACTTGAAACTCAATACACTTGTAGAAAGTGTTGACCCCAATCTGTTGACAATAGAAGACAACTCCATCCAGCATTTTATTTGAGTTATTCCCCCTTTTTGACTTAGAATTTCTTCAAAAAATGCAATTTCTCAATAATTATGATAGGCAGTGAAATGAAACTCGACACTATCAAATGGCTTTGTAAATTGCTTGCAGTTTAATATCAGATACGAAAAAGTCGAGTGCTCTTGTTCTAATATAGCTAACATTGATAATGAACCAGTTATTTCTGCTAATGTTGCACCTCTGCCATGTCCTTTGAATGAATTTATTATAACAGAACAGGAAATTTTAGACCAGTTTAACATTTTAAGTGTAAATAAACCAGCTGGCCCTGATGGTGTCAGTCCTAGATTACTAAAAGATATTGGTTATTCAATTTCTAAGCCACTAACAAAATTTGTCAACATGTCTCTCTCAATTAAACAGATTCCTATCTTATGGAAGATAGCTCATGCAAGTCCAATATTTAATGGTAAAGGTAATCCACATTCATCCCAAAACTATCACCCTATATCAGTAACCAGCATAGTATGTAAAATTATGGAAAAAATTATATTTAAACATTTATTTAATCATATGAAAACAAATAATATCTTGTCAAAGTGTCAATCTGGCTTTCAACCAAATGACTCAACTGTTAATCAACTGATTGAAATATATCATAATATTATTAGTAATATGGATAAGGGGAGGGATGTAAGATTTGTTTTTTGTGATGTTTCCAAGGCCTTTGACAAAGTTTGGCATAAAGGCCTTCTTTTCAAACTTAAGCTGACTGGAGTTAACGAACAACTAATATCATGGATTGAAAGTTACCTCTCAGATCGTCAACAAAAAGTTGTCTCAGAAGGTTTCTCTTCAACTCTTAAGGGTATTAATGTGTGTGTTCCCCAAGGTTCTGTTTTGGGCTCATTCCTTTTCCTTGTTTATATTAATGATATTGTGAATGATATAAATAATGACATCCGGCTTTTTGCTGATGATACTTTCCTATTTGTAGTAATAGAAAATGATCATGCTGCAGCAGCAACTTCTCTGACAGAAGACTTGAATGTTATTTCCAACTGGGCTAAGAAATGGGCAGTTCAATTTAATCCTCAAAAACAAAACATATTGTATTTAGTAGAAGGGGCAGGGTCTAAGCACCCACCTGTATATTTTGGACTAAATGGAGATGAAATTGATGAAATAGATAATTACTGTTATCTTGGAATAACATTTCAATCATCAGCTACATGGAAAAAACATAGATGATATTTATAAAAAAGCATGCTCTCGTTTATTTTTACTTAGACAAGTTAAACATTTATTAGATAGATATTCCCTTATACATATATATTTTGCATTTATTAGACCTGTTTTAGAATATGGTGATGTAGTATGGGGTAACTGCACTAAAAAGGAATCTGATTTATTGGAAAGTGTACAAATAGAAGCTGGTCGAATTAAAACCGGTCTTCGATGTAATTCCTCTAGACAAAAACTATGCCATGAATTGGGGTGGGAAACACTAGAAAATAGACGGAATAATCACAAACTAATATTATTTTATAAAATACTAAATGGGTTAACACCTGCATACCTTGATGAGTTGGTTCAACCATATCTACCTAGACAATCAGGATATAAATTAAGAAATGAAAATAATACATTCCATCCACCATTTTCCAGAAGAAGTTCTTTTTATGATAGTTTTATCCCTTTCACTATAAGACTATGGAATACTTTGCCCCTAGCTATTACTGAATCTCCAAGTTTAAATATCTTTAAACATAGATTCTATGAAACTTGGGACATCAATGCACATTATAATTTTGGAATAAGGAAGTTTAACATAATTCATTGTCAATTAAGAAATGAGGCTAGTAAATTGAAGGCACATTTATTTAATGATTTTTTATCTGATAATACTAACTGTCCAAACTGTAGTGGTCCATTAGAAGATAACAACCATTTTTATCTAACTAATTTTTGTTTAACTGTCCTAAATTTAATAACTTAAGATTGATCTTATTATTACATGGAAATAGATCATTTTCATATGATCTAAATACAGAAATATTTCAAGCTGTACACAAGTTCAAAATTCGCACTCATCGTTTCATTTAAGATGCTTCTTTTTTCAATTGCACTCTTCCCATTATACCTTTATTTTGCTTTATTTTATAGTTCTTATACTATTGATATAATTGTTATATACTTTTTTACTGAATGTATGCCTTGTACATGTAAAAGGAGAGAGCGTGTATAGGCATAGCCTGTTGCTCAATCCTATTCATTTAGTTGTGAATAAAATATGCTTAAAACTAAAACTCTCTTAAGGATTTATTTTCGCAATTTGTCAGTTCAAAGATCTTTTTTGCAATATAAAAGTCAGTGCTTGGAAAAAGTCAATGTAAAATATGTGATAAAAAGATTATGACATGGAATTTTCCATATCGTCCCCGTTCATGGCAAGATGTGCTCGATACAACATTATGTGATGAAATTTGTCAGTGACTTGCGACAGGTTGATGGTTTTCTCTCTGTACTCCGATTTCCTCCACCAATAAAACTGGCCACCACAGCATAACTGAAATATTGTTGAAAGTGGCATTAAACACCATAAGCCAAACCAAACTGATGGCCTTGATACAATCAGGAGAGGCAACAGTAATCAGATAATTTTCTCTTGTCTGTACTTTTTATCATTCTCATTTCAGAACTGGAAGTTTGATTGCTGACCATGCTGTTGTGTCTAACCAGACTAATTCTCACCCTAATGTTATAGCAGCTGTTGATAACTTAGTAAATGGTGGCAGTACAGTCACGATTCAAGGAGTTTCTAGTGGGGCTACATCTGCCTCTATAACAAGTGGCACAAATATAAGTAAGTTGGTGACTGTATTTGTAACTTGTTGGACACACTCCTTCTCTACAACTGCTGTTTGATACCATAAGATTGGTCATTTGAGATATGGCCTCTGATCATGACCTCTACTGGATATTTGTTGATGCAATTTGGGTATGGTAAACAAATTTTATTTTCCAACAACATAGATTTTATCCAAATCACCTGTTTCTCAATTACCTAAGCAACCCAAGAAACTTAACTTATGGTTCCTTGTTAGTTACAAAGCTCATTTGTCCAGGGGGTGGGGGAGAAGCAAATGAGGCACAAAATACTCCCTTTTCTACAACTTGACTTGCAACCTACAATGATTTATTAGTTTATGCATGTAGTTTCAATGTTATTTAAATAAATATATAATCTTTATACCGGTATTCATATAGGGCCATCGTGGTCATGATCGTATGGTAGTTGGATTTACAACTACCTATGCAATCAGTGCCTATCACCACTGGTGTTGTGAGTTCGAATCTCGATCAGGGCGAAGTGTACAACATTATGTGATAAAGTTTGTCAGTGACTTGCGACAAATCGGTGGTTTTCTCCTGGTCCTCCGGTTTCCTCCACCAATAAAACTGACCCGCCGCGATATAGCTGAAATATTATTGAAAGTAGTATTTAACACCATCAAGCAAACAATTTAGCCTAAAGCATTATTGGGTAAAAAAAATTTTTTTCAAATTCAACAAATTATAACAAAAAAATGAATGTGATTCTAACAAGTAATCCAGTACTTCTACATATATATTTTGTGTTATTTCAGTAGATGACTCTACTTGTCTCTAGTTGACTAGTTGTCTCTAGTTGACTCTATTTGTCTCTAGTTGACTCTACTGGTAACTAGTTGACTCTACTTGTCTCTCTTGTCTCTAGTTGACTCTAGTTGTCACTAGTTGACTCTACTTGTCTCTGTTTAGGAGCCATGATTCTAACAAGTATAGTATAAATGTTGTTGTTTATTTTGTAGCTAATGTTGACCAATCAACTACAGCATGTAGCTCATTTAATCAAGTATTTGACTGTCCAACAAATCAAGGATGTGCTATAAATAGTGTAAATGGTGTCCCATATTGTGCGTAAGTAATTATTTAAATTTATGCAGATATTTTAAAGGGGCTCGGTCAAGATTCATAGATGTCTGACAAATTCCTCAATAGACCATTTACACATTTCTGTCTCGATTCTAACGTAGCTTTTTTTCCCCCAGGTTTTTGTAGGAGTTTCTTCCCTTTAATGTGGACAAAGGTCCATTTCTTGTAAAGTTCAATGAAAATAACAAATATTTTTCCAATATTCTGTATAAAATTTAAATGTTGTAACAACTTGTGAATTTTTTATTTGATATGAAATGACCCTCTGATTTTCTACAATGTCCGAATATCTATACATTTTATGAAATTTTTACATTTATATAATCAAAATCTTTGTCATATCCATTGCTCTTGCCTGGAAAGGGAACCATTTCGTCCACCATAATGAAAATAACTCATTAAAATGTCAAATAAAACTTAATTTTAGAATCAAATCTGAAATGTGTAAATAGTCTATTAGGTTGTAAGATTTCTGGTAAATTACTAAATCAGAGTTAAGAGACTTCTGGTAAATGATTAAATCAGAGATATGAGATTTCTGGTAAATTACTAAATCAGAGTTGTAACATTCCTGGTAAATTACTAAATCAGAATTAAGAGATTTCTGGTTAATTATTAAATCAGAATTATGAGATTTCTGGTTAATTACTAAATCAGAATTATGAGATTTCTGGTCAATTACTAAATCAGAATTATGAAATTTCTGGTAAATTACTAAATCAGAATTATGAGATTTCTGGTAAATTATTAAATCAGAATTATCAGATTTCTGGTAAATTACTAAATCAGAATTATGAGATTTCTGATAAATTACTAAATCAGAATTATGAGATTTCTGGTAAATTACTAAATCAGAGTTGTGAGATTTCTGGTAAATTACTAAATCAGAGTTATCAGATTTCTGGTAAATTATTAAATCAGAGTTATCAGATTTATGTAAATCAAAATTATGAAATTTCTGGTAAATTACTAAATCAGAATTAAGAGATTTCTGGTGAATTATTAAATCAGAATTATGAGATTTCTGGTAAATTACTAAATCAGAATTATGAGATTTCTGGTCAATTACTAAATCAGAATGATGAGATTTCTGGTAAATTACTAAATCAGAGTTGTAACATTTCTGGTAAATTACTAAATCAGAATTAAGAGATTTCTGGTTAATTATTAAATCAGAATTATGAGATTTCTGGTTAATTACTAAATCAGAATTATGAGATTTCTGGTCAATTACTAAATCAGAATTATGAAATTTCTGGTAAATTACTAAATCAGAATTATGAGATTTCTGGTAAATTATTAAATCAGAATTATGAGATTTCTGGTAAATTACTAAATCAGAATTATGAGATTTCTGATAAATTACTAAATCAGAATTATGAGATTTCTGGTAAATTACTAAATCAGAGTTGTAACATTTCTGGTAAATTACTAAATCAGAATTAAGAGATTTCTGGTTAATTATTAAATCGGAATTATGAGATTTCTGGTTAATTACTAAATCAGAATTATGAGATTTCTGGTCAATTACTAAATCAGAATTATGAAATTTCTGGTAAATTACTAAATCAGAGTTGTGAGATTTCTGGTAAATTACTAAATCAGAGTTATCAGATTTCTGGTAAATTATTAAATCAGAGTTATCAGATTTCTGGTAAATTAATAAATCAGAATTATGAGATTTCTGGTAAATTATTAAATCAGAATTATGAGATTTCTGGTAAATTACTTAATCAGAATTAAGAGATTTCTGGTGAATTATTAAATCAGAATTATGAGATTTCTGGTAAATTACTAAATCAGAATTATGAGATTTCTGGTCAATTACTAAATCAGAATGATGAGATTTCTGGTAAATTACTAAATCAGAATTATGAGATTTCTGGTAAATTACTAATTCAGAATTATGAGATTTCTGGTAAATTACTAAATCAGAATTATGAGATTTCTGGTAAATTACTAAATCAGAGTTGTGAGATTTCTGGTGAATTAATAAATCAGAATTATGAGATTTCTGGTAAATTACTAAATCAGAATTATGAGATTTCTGGTGAATTACTAAATCAGAATTATGAGATTTCTGGTAAATTACTAAGTCAGAGTTATGAGATTTCTGGAGAACTACTCAATCAGCACAACAAGATATCTGGCTTTGAGAATCAGGCCAAGATGGCCATCATTGCTGAAAAATCTTTAATATCATAACTTCTACATTTTAGCAGAAATTAGCAAATTATAAAAATTTTATTGAGCATTTTATTTGAACAATTATGCAGAATAATCATATATCAATATCTATCAATATCTGAAACAACACAACAAAATTGGACCAATCTTGGTAAAGATGGCATTTGTTTGGTTCTTGTTTAATGTACTATTTGACAGCCTACACCAGTCTTTCAACAAGGATGTAATAAATAAAATTAGAATCCATCAGGAACCTATATGAATACCAAATCATCTATCATCTACATGTATTATATTTTTTTAAATGTTTTTATTTCAGGCCATTGCAAAGTACTGGTACGTATTATGTTAATTGTGATTCTTTCAAAAAATTGGTTTAGGTTTTTGATGTTTAATGCAACTTTCAACAATATTTCAGTTATCTTACAGGCAGAACAATAGGGAAAGAATTTATTTTAATTATTTTCATCACCTTGTTTTCTCTTATTTCAACATTATTAGAAATACATGTAAAAAAAGAACATTAAGAAACTTAAGAAGATAATTATAATACAGAGGTTTACATGTAGAGAATAAGGAGAATAGACCATTTACACATTTCCTACATTGATTTTAAAATTATACATTTTACTGCAGTTAATTCCCTTTAATGTGGACAAAGGGCACCCTTTCATACACAGTTCAATGAAAATAATATATATTTTCCCCTATATTCTGTTGTAGCAACTTGTGGATTTTCTGTTTGCTATGAAATTATCCTTTCATTTTTTACAAGGTTCAATATTTACAAATTACAAGAAAATTATATTCAAATTGGTTGTCCTTTTCTTTACTCATGCTAGATCGGATACCATTTTGCCGGTTGTAAGGGAAGTAACTGGGTATAAAAACATATAACTTAAGAATCAAATCAGCAATGGGAAAAATATCTGTTCTGTTTAAATATCATATATTTTTTAACATCATGTCAAGATAATCTCATATTTTGAACTGAAGTAAAATGTCCTGATATTTATATTTCATCTTTAACTCATCAGATCCAAAGGATGCCACGATATAGCTGAAATACTGATAAAGTTGGCGTTAAACACCAATCAATCAGTCAAGTGAATGTTTCATCAATCATATTTTTTATATATTTTAAATCATGTCTACAGTATACAGTAATACAGTGGAACTTGTGCAATCCGACACCTGAGTTTTCCGACATCCTGTGACATCCGACAAAAATTGATGGTCCCAAAGTATTTCCGTTACCTAAAATGAAACCTGAGTATTCCGACATCCTCTACAATCCGACACATTTCCTTGGTCCCTTGGTATGTCGGATAATACAGGTTCCACTATATTATATCCATTAGATCACAAACTATATTTCACACTCTTTTCTATAAATAGTAGTTTAATTAAGTTTAAGCATATTTATTTGTCATAAAGGGATCGGACACAAATTATACAATTTAGTTTGCCGTCTCTGTTATTTACATGATATACATACATTGACATATACTGAAATAAACTACATTTATCGTTGCAACAGTTGGTGACAGAAATAAAACAGACATGTAAACTTCATTGAAATAAGTACACATTTCGAGTACATCTTTTCATGATAGGAAGTATGAGAGAGGATATTAAGATTAGTTGTGTTTGACTGATTAATTTTCTTTAAGTAGCTTTCGCTTTCAAAAAAATAAAAAGAAATTGAATGAGATAAAAGAACAAAATAAAGAGAGGAGAAAAAAGAAACATGTTTGCAATCCTGATATAGTAATTTCAAAATTTAGGCAATGAAGCACTCCGTTTCTTTGATAAATAATTGAACTTGCTGGAAAACAGAGCTGTTAGTTTCATGACTTTCGCCTTCATCGCCATCAAGTAATACATTTAATACAAAAGGTATATTTATTAATTCTATATTATTTTTCAACTTATTTCGTGCAGTAGCATATTTTGTGCAGTATAAAATATAATGTTCAGCAGTTTCAGGACCAGCTCCACATGCACAAATTGGATTTTCTATAAGATTACTTCTGAAAAGATCTGATCTTAAAGAACTACATTTTTGGCGTAATCTGGCATGAAGTATATTCAGTTTTCTATTGCCGGTGAAGTGATATGTTGGAGGCCGGGGGAATTGAATGTATTTTAGTTTTAATTTCATTTTAAAAATATGTACAGACGGGGAATTGCGTATAATTATGTCTAGATCATTCCAAAGTTTGAGGGTTGCCGTGAAAAAATATTTCTGGTAAAGAGTAAGACGTGATAGAGGTGTGGTATAATGTTCACTAGGTAAAGAGTAAGATGTGATAGAGGTGTGGTATAATGTTGACTAGGTAAAGAGTAAGACATGATAGAGGTATGGTATAATGTTGACTAGGTAAAGAGTAAGACATGATAGAGGTGTGGTATAATGTTGACTAGGTAAAGAGTAAG
The DNA here is from genome assembly GCA_963383655.1 of Bathymodiolus septemdierum. NCBI lineage: Eukaryota > Metazoa > Mollusca > Bivalvia > Mytilida > Modiolidae > Bathymodiolus > Bathymodiolus septemdierum. Next base: position 1,852,974 of record OY726529.1, on the reverse strand, counting down.
ACGTGATAGAGGTGTGGTATAATGTTGACTAGGGAAAGAGTAAGACGTGATAGAGGTGTGGTATAATGTTGACTAGGTAAAGAGTAAGACGTGATAGAGGTGTGGTATAATGTTGACTAGGGAAAGAGTAAGACGTGATAGAGGTGTGGTATAATGTTGACTAGGTAAAGAGTAAGACGTGATAGAGGTGTGGTATAATGTTGACTAGGTAAAGAGTAAGACATGATAGAGGTATGGTATAATGTTGACTAGGTAAAGAGTAAGACATGATAGAGGTGTGGTATAATGTTGACTAGGTAAAGAGTAAGACGTGATAGAGGTATGGTATAATGTTGACTAGGTAAAGAGTAAGACGTGATAGAGGTGTGGTATAATGTTGACTAGGTAAAGAGTAAGACGTGATAGAGGTATGGTATAATGTTGACTAGGTAAAGAGTAAGACATGATAGAGGTGTGGTATAATGTTGACTAGGGAAAGAGTAAGACGTGATAGAGGTGTGGTATAATGTTGACTAGGTAAAGAGTAAGACGTGATAGAGGTGTGGTATAATGTTGACTAGATAAAGAGTAAGACGTGATAGAGGTGTGGTATAATGTTGACTAGGTAAAGAGTAAGACATGATAGAGGTGTGGTATAATGTTGACTAAGTAAAGAGTAAGACGTGATAGAGGTGTGGTATAATGTTGACTAGGTAAAGAGTAAGACATGATAGAGGTGTAGTATAATGTTGACTTGGTAAAGAGTAAGACATGATAGAGGTGTGGTATAATGTTGACTAGGTAAAGAGTAAGACATGATAGAGGTGTGGTATAATGTTGACTAGGTAAAGAGTAAGACGTGATAGAGGTGTGGTATAATGTTGACTAGGTAAAGAGTAAGACGTGATAGAGGTGTGGTATAATGTTGACTAGGTAAAGAGTAAGACATGATAGAGGTGTGGTATAATGTTGACGAGGTAAAGAGTAAGACGTGATAGAGGTGTGGTATAATGTTGACTAGGTAAAGAGTAAGACGTGATAGAGGTGTGGTATAATGTTGACGAGGTAAAGAGTAAGACGTGATAGAGGTGTGGTATAATGTTGACTAGGTAAAGAGTAAGACATGATAGAGGTGTGGTATAATGTTGACTAGGTAAAGAGTAAGACATGATAGAGGTGTGGTATAATTTTGACGACTTCACAAGTTATAGTTAATAGATTCAGAGACAAGTGGTGGCATTAGATCAGTCAAATATTCAGGACACTGGCCTTGGGTTATTTTGTAAAATAGAACAAGTTTTCGCTGTATAAGGAGTAATACCACTAAATAATCCCCCATAGCATTCTACGTTAAATAAAATCTTTTAGGGGTTTTATACAGGTTTCACCTGAAGCTTAATATAAGTGTCAATCATATCTCATGGAAGGGGTACCTAATTAGAAACTTACCTCTGAAAATCAGCATACATTTAATGGCATATAAAAAAAATCGTCAGCTTGAAGATGTCAACCCTTAAAATTCCTACTTTCATTTTTGATTGAACACAAATCCAGGTTGTTATTTTCCAATGCAAGCATTTTTTTTATTTAAAACCACAAGGTCATCAAATATGGGTTTAAAATGATCATTAACTCTTTAAGTTTCTGCTGACATTCAGTATTTTGCAGTATCTACTAGGGTTTATTTTTTATCTAACCGTGTAGAGATTCATTTTGTATTTTACCCATAATTCCACCTTATATCAGAATGCTGTCTTCTGATTTGTTGATAAAAGGGGTATTTTTTTACCAATTCTTCGCTTTTTCAGCTTTTCCACTATTGCCGGGATATTTGCCTAAAAATATCCCGTTACTATAGGAAAATATCCAGTCACAGATGTTATTCGAATTACTCGGGTTTCTTCTTTCAACTACGCTAAAGTAAAGAAAATGACGACAGTGTCAGCCGCTATGTTTGAAATCGTTGAAATGTATATATTTCAAATTCATTTGCATTATTTTTTTTTAGCGTGTTGTATGTTAAAGCAAAACCGTGATTTATTTTATTTTTGAATTTGTTCCAGAATTTATACACTGGTCACTTCTTTGAAAAGATTTTTCCTGTTTTCGTAGATTGAGAAAATCAAATGATCGAGGTGGTCTGAAGTTCTGAACCTGCTTGCATGCCACTGTGTTACTTGCTGTTAAATATTCGGCGGAATTAAACAAATATATCCTGTTAGTGAGGGTTAGGGGCTCGGGATATTTGCCTCTCCTCTCAACCGGTATTTTTCGCAAATAACCCTCACTAACAGGATATATTTATATATAATACATTATCATACTTCCTTTTGACTGGTTCCCAGATTTAGTTGTATTACACCATATGCACATATACAATCAAACCTGCCCATGCAGTCACCTCTATTAAGTAGTCACCTGTATTTAAAGGTCACATTTTTTTTGCCCTGTCATAGAACATTTCAAATGAATTTAACCTCTTTTAAGAGGTCACCTGTCTTATAAGGCCACTTTTTTTTTGTCCCAAATGTGACCTCTTAATACAGGTTGGACTGTATATCTTATTATTTATTTACCTATATGTATGTAATGTGTAGTATCTATATTATTTATCAAACTTGATTTACATACAATCGGATCCTATTGTACTGAGAGTTCTATGGTCCTGTGTATTCATGTACTATTTCAAACAATTTTTGCCACCATTTTTAAAATGTAATTACCATGGTATCATAGGACCCTGAAATACATATTCTTTGTCAATTTACTGTATCCTTGTACTGTGAAATACTTTTTTGTTCGCAGGGAACCAGTTTAAGTGGTTTTTTGGGCTCACTTTAATCCAATATGAATTGTGGGAAAAATTACCGTTGAAAACGACAGTCATTAGAAGTATGCTACTCTTAATATATTCATATTATTACCAATATTTATTTTTAATTTCAGTGGCAGTTCCAACTACAACATATTCCCCTGCACAAGGTATGAATATTTATCTCTTGAATTCAGCACAAACATTAATGTGATAGAGCTTTAATGATTTTTTACATTTAAATATGGGGCCGTCGTGGCCGTGATCGTATGGTAGTTGGATTTACAACTACCTATGCAATCAGTGCCTATCACCACTGATATTTTGAGTTCGAATCTCGATCAGGGCAAAGTGTACAACATTATGTGATAAAGTTTGTCAGTGACTTGCTACAGGTCGTTGGTTTTCTCCGGGTCCTCAGCTGTTTCCTCCACCAATAAAACTGACCGCTACGATATAACTGAAATATTGTTTAAAGTGGCATTAAACACCTTCAAACAAATAAACAAACAAACAAACAAACATACATTTAAATATTATGTTTGAAGAAGAGTTGATTTATATATGCCAAATTTTTTTGGATCGTAATATTCTGAGATGTCATAATAAAAACCTGATCACTAACAATGCAAAATTCAACATGTTTAATACAAAATTGCAAATACAGTAGTATTTTACTTTCTCAATGCATCTGAAATCTGGACGAGAAACATTACTGTAAAGTTTCTTGAAGCTTGGAATAAATTTAACAATTTTTGCACCTTGGTTGCTATAGCAATATCTGCCATTTTGAATTTTATCAACACGCCAAAAGCTTCCACACACTACGGTGGATATTCCTACAAAGTTTCATGAAATTTGATGAAAGGAATCCAACAATTTTTTAAATCCCCCCTTTTTTGTTTCCATGGCAACTGCGGCAAAGTTTATCCAACCGATTCCGATGTTTTTGGCTTATCTCGTTCCACTAGATGTGGGTGTTGTTCCTATTAAGTTTCATCAATTTCTGTTTCGCGAGTAACCTGCTATGATCATTTTTGTGTTTTTAAATTTTTTTGCATTTTGGCCGTTTCCATGGCAATGGCAGCCATTTTGAAAAAGTCAACCCTGATAAGCACAACTTCACATGGCATATGATATTCCTACAAGGTTTCATAAAGTTTTATCAAGGCATCTCCAAGAAATCGAGCAGACAAAAATGTGTGGAAGAATACGAATAATAGTGAAAAAGAAATGTAGAAAAGCAATACGTCAACCTGACTGAAGTTCGGGGTGACGTAAAAACAACAGAACTACATAAAATATTATTAAATAATGTCATCCTTTAAATATTTTGTTTTGTGTAACACAACCAACCTTTAAAAAATGACTGTACTCAAATATGTTTTATCAGAATTTCCAAAAACAATTTTTCATTTACTATTTAAAAAATGTAATAACAATTTTATTTGACATAAAAGTAACCTTTTTATCAGATATTTGCAAGAAAATGATACAGTTAAACCTGCCTTGTGTGACTGTCCATGGTAAAATTGAAACAGGGTCATGTAAGACAGATGGTTGTTATATACAAGTTTAATTAACATGAAATGCACTGTGAATGGGAATTAAGATTAAGGTGACATACTACAAGTTATTACTTAATAGAGGTGGTCACTAACGTAGGTTTGACTGTAACTTAATAGAGGTGGTCACTAAAGCAGGTTTGACTGTAACTTAATAGAGGTGGTCACTGAAACAGGTTTGACTGTAACTTAATAGAGGTGGTCACTAAAGCAGGTTTGACTGTAACTTAATAGAGGTGGTCACTAAAGCAGGTTTGACTAACTTAATAGAGGTGGTCACTAAAGTAAGTTTGACTGTAGCTTAATAGAGGTGGTCACTAAAGTAGGTTTGACTGTAACTTAATAGAGGTGGTCACTAAAGTAGGTTTGACTGTAACTTAATAGAGGTGGTCACTAAAGTAGGTTTGACTGTAACTTAATAGAGGTGGTCACTAAAGTAGGTTTGACTGTAACTTAATAGAGGTGGTCACTAAAGCAGGTTTGACTGTAACTTAATAGAGGTGGTCACTAAAGCAGGTTTGACTGTAACTTAATAGAGGTGGTCACTAAAGCAGGTTTGACTGTAACTTAATAGAGGTGGTCACTAAAGCAGGTTTGACTGTAACTTAATAGAGGTGGTCACTAAAGTAGGTTTGACTGTAACTTAATAGAGGTGGTCACTAAAGTAGGTTTAACTGTAACTTAATAGAGGTGGTCACTAAAGTAAGTTTGACTGTAACTTAATAGAGGTGGTCACTAAAGTAGGTTTGACTAACTTAATAGAGGTGGTCACTAAAGCAGGTTTAACTGTAACTTAATAGAGGTGGTCACTAAAGTAGGTTTGACTGTAACTTAATAGAGGTGGTCACTAAAGTAGGTTTGACTGTAACTTAATAGAGGTGGTCATTAAAGTAGGTTTGACTGTAACTTAATAGAGGTGGTCACTAAAGCAGGTTTGACTGTAACTTAATAGAGGTGGTCACTAAAGCAGGTTTGACTGTAATTTAATAGAGGTGGTCACTAAAGTAGGTTTGACTGTAACTTAATAGAGACGGTCACTAAAGTAGGTTTGACTGTAGCTTAATAGAGATGGTCACTAAAGTAGGTTTGACTGTAACTTAATAGAGGTGGTCACTTAAGCAGGTTTGACTGTAGCTTAATAGAGGTGGTCACTAAAGTAGGTTTGACTGTAGCTTAATAGAGATGATCACTAAAGTAGGTTTGACTGTAACTTAATAGAGGTGGTCACTAAAGTAGGTTTGACTGTAACTTAATAGAGGTGGTCACTAAAGTAGGTTTAACTGTAGCTTAATAGAGGTGGTCACTAAAGCTTGTTTGACTGTAACTTAATAGAGGTGGTCACTAAAGTAGGTTTGACTGTAACTTAATAGAGGTGGTCACTAAAGCAGGTTTGACTGTAACTTAATAGAGGTGGTCACTAAAGCAGGTTTGACTGTAACTTAATAGAGGTGGTCACTAAAGTAGGTTTGACTAACTTAATAGAGGTGGTCACTAAAGCAGGTTTGACTGTAACTTAATAGAGGTGGTCACTAAAGTAGGTTTGACTGTAACTTAATAGAGGTGGTCACTAAAGCAGGTTTGACTGTAACTTAATAGAGGTGGTCACTGAAACAGGTTTGACTGTAACTTAATAGAGGTGGTCACTAAAGCAGGTTTGACTGTAACTTAATGGAGGTGGTCACTAAAGCAGGTTTGACTGTAACTTAATAGAGGTGGTCACTAAAGTAAGTTTGACTGTAACTTAATAGAGGTGGTCACTAAAGTAGGTTTGACTAACTTAATAGAGGTGGTCACTAAAGTAGGTTTGACTGTAACTTAATAGAGGTGGTCACTAAAGTAGGTTTGACTAACTTAATAGAGGTGGTCACTAAAGTAGGTTTGACTGTAACTTAATAGAGGTGGTCACTAAAGCAGGTTTAACTGTAACTTAATAGAGGTGGTCACTAAAGTAGATTTGACTAACTTAATATAGGTGGTCACTAAAGTAGGTTTGACTGTAGCTTAATAGAGGTGGTCACTAAAGTAGGTTTGACTGTAACTTAATAGAGGTGGTCACTAAAGCAGGTTTGACTGTAACTTAATAGAGGTGGTCACTAAAGCAGGTTTGACTGTAACTTAATAGAGGTGGTCACTAAAGCAGGTTTGACTGTAACTTAATAGAGGTGGTCACTAAAGTAGGTTTGACTGTAACTTAATAGAGGTGGTCACTAAAGCAGGTTTGACTGTAACTTAATAGAGGTGGTCACTAAAGCAGGTTTGACTGTAACTTAATAGAGGTGGTCACTAAAGCAGGTTTGACTGTAACTTAATAGAGGTGGTCACTAAAGCAGGTTTGACTGTAACTTAATAGAGGTGGTCACTAAAGTAGGTTTGACTGTAACTTAATAGAGGTGGTCACTAAAGTAGGTTTAACTGTAACTTAATAGAGGTGGTCACTAAAGTAAGTTTGACTGTAACTTAATAGAGGTGGTCACTAAAGTAGGTTTGACTAACTTAATAGAGGTGGTCACTAAAGCAGGTTTAACTGTAACTTAATAGAGGTGGTCACTAAAGTAGGTTTGACTGTAACTTAATAGAGGTGGTCACTAAAGTAGGTTTGACTGTAACTTAATAGAGGTGGTCACTAAAGTAGGTTTGACTGTAACTTAATAGAGGTGGTCACTAAAGCAGGTTTGACTGTAACTTAATAGAGGTGGTCACTAAAGCAGGTTTGACTGTAATTTAATAGAGGTGGTCACTAAAGTAGGTTTGACTGTAACTTAATAGAGACGGTCACTAAAGTAGGTTTGACTGTAGCTTAATAGAGATGATCACTAAAGTAGGTTTGACTGTAACTTAATAGAGGTGGTCACTTAAGCAGGTTTGACTGTAACTTAATAGAGGTGGTCACTAAAGTAGGTTTGACTGTAGCTTAATAGAGATGATCACTAAAGTAGGTTTGACTGTAACTTAATAGAGGTGGTCACTAAAGTAGGTTTGACTGTAACTTAATAGAGGTGGTCACTAAAGTAGGTTTAACTGTAGCTTAATAGAGGTGGTCACTAAAGCTTGTTTGACTGTAACTTAATAGAGGTGGTCACTAAAGTAGGTTTGACTGTAACTTAATAGAGGTGGTCACTAAAGCAGGTTTGACTGTAACTTAATAGAGGTGGTCACTAAAGCAGGTTTGACTGTAACTTAATAGAGGTGGTCACTAAAGTAGGTTTGACTAACTTAATAGAGGTGGTCACTAAAGCAGGTTTGACTGTAACTTAATAGAGGTGGTCACTAAAGTAGGTTTGACTGTAACTTAATAGAGGTGGTCACTAAAGCAGGTTTGACTGTAACTTAATAGAGGTGGTCACTGAAACAGGTTTGACTGTAACTTAATAGAGGTGGTCACTAAAGCAGGTTTGACTGTAACTTAATGGAGGTGGTCACTAAAGCAGGTTTGACTGTAACTTAATAGAGGTGGTCACTAAAGTAAGTTTGACTGTAACTTAATAGAGGTGGTCACTAAAGTAGGTTTGACTAACTTAATAGAGGTGGTCACTAAAGTAGGTTTGACTGTAACTTAATAGAGGTGGTCACTAAAGTAGGTTTGACTAACTTAATAGAGGTGGTCACTAAAGTAGGTTTGACTGTAACTTAATAGAGGTGGTCACTAAAGCAGGTTTAACTGTAACTTAATAGAGGTGGTCACTAAAGTAGATTTGACTAACTTAATATAGGTGGTCACTAAAGTAGGTTTGACTGTAGCTTAATAGAGGTGGTCACTAAAGTAGGTTTGACTGTAACTTAATAGAGGTGGTCACTAAAGCAGGTTTGACTGTAACTTAATAGAGGTGGTCACTAAAGCAGGTTTGACTGTAACTTAATAGAGGTGGTCACTAAAGCAGGTTTGACTGTAACTTAATAGAGGTGGTCACTAAAGCAGGTTTGACTGTAACTTAATAGAGGTGGTCACTAAAGTAGGTTTGACTGTAACTTAATAGAGGTGGTCACTAAAGTAGGTTTAACTGTAACTTAATAGAGGTGGTCACTAAAGTAGGTTTGACTCTAACTTAATAGAGGTGGTCACTAAAGTAGGTTTGACTAACTTAATAGAGGTGGTCACTAAAGCAGGTTTAACTGTAACTTAATAGAGGTGGTCACTAAAGTAGGTTTGACTGTAACTTAATAGAGGTGGTCACTAAAGTAGGTTTGACTGTAACTTAATAGAGATGATCACTAAAGTAGGTTTGACTGTAACTTAGTAGAGGTGGTCACTAAAGTAGGTTTGACTAACTTAATAGAGGTGGTCACTAAAGTAGGTTTAACTGTAACTTAATAGAGGTGGTCACTAAAGTAGGTTTGACTGTAACTTAATAGAGGTGGTCACTAAAGCAGGTTTGACTAACTTAATAGAGGTGGTCACTAAAGCAGGTTTGACTGTAACTTAATAGAGATTGTCACTAAAGCAGGTTTGACTGTAATTTAATAGAGGTGGTCACTAAAGTAGGTTTGACTGTAACTTAATAGAAGTGGTCACTAAAGTAGGTTTGACTGTAACTTAATAGAGGTGGTCACTAAAGTAGGTTTGACTGTAACTTAATAGAGGTGGTCACTAAAGCAGATTTGCCTGTAACTTAATAGAGGTGGTCACTAAAGTAGGTTTGACTGTAACTTAATAGAGGTGGTCACTAAAGTAGGTTTGACTGTAACTTAATAGAGGTGGTCACTAAAGTAGGTTTGACTAACTTAATAGAGGTGGTCACTAAAGTAGGTTTGACTGTAACTTAATAGAGGTGGTCTCTAAAGAAGGTTTGACTGTAATTTCATAGAAGTGGTCACTAAAGTAGGTTTGACTGTAACTTAATAGAGGTGGTGACTAAAGTAGGTTTGACTGTAACTTAATAGAGGTGGTCACTAAAGCAGATTTGACTGTAACTTAATAGAGGTGGTCACTAAAGTAGGTTTGACTGTAACTTAATAGAGGTGGTCACTAAAGCAGGTTTTACTGTAACTTAATAGAGGTGGTCACTAAAGAAGGTTTTACTGTAACTTAATAGAGGTGGTCACTAAAGAAGGTTTGACTGTAACTTAATAGAGGTGGTCACTAAAGAAGGTTTTACTGTAACTTAATAGAGGTGGTCACTAAAGTAGGTTTGACTATAACTTAATAGAGGTGGTCACTAAAGTAGGTTTGACTGTAACTTAATAGAGGTGGTCACTAAAGTAGGTTTGACTGTAACTTAATAGAGGTGGTCTCTAAAGAAGGTTTGACTGTAACTTCATAGAAGTGGTCACTAAAGTAGGTTTGACTGTAACTTAATAGAGGTGGGGACTAAAGTAGGTTTGACTGTAACTTAATAGAGGTGGTCACTAAAGTAGGTTTTACTGTAACTTAATAGAGGTGGTCACTAAAGAAGGTTTTACTGTAACTTAATAGAGGTGGTCACTAAAGAAGGTTTTACTGTAACTTAATAGAGGTGGTCACTAAAGAAGGTTTTACTGTAACTTAATAGAGGTGGTCACTAAAGAAGGTTTTACTGTTACTTAATAGAGGTGGTCACTAAAGAAGGTTTTACTGTAACTTAATAGAGGTGGTCACTAAAGTAGGTTTGACTGTAACTTAATAGAGGTGGTCACTAAAGTAGGTTTGACTGTAACTTAATAGAGGTGGTCACTAAAGTAGGTTTGACTGTAACTTAATAGAGGTGGTCTCTAAAGAAGGTTTGACTGTAACTTCATAGAAGTGGTCACTAAAGTAGGTTTGACTGTAACTTAATAGAGGTGGTGACTAAAGTAGGTTTACTGTAACTTAATAGAGGTGGTCACTAAAGCAGATTTGACTGTAACTTAATAGAGGTGGTCACTAAAGTAGGTTTGACTGTAACTTAATAGAGGTGGTCACTAAAGCAGGTTTTACTGTAACTTAATAGAGGTGGTCACTAAAGCAGGTTTGACTGTAACTTAATAGAGGTGGTCACTAAAGTAGGTTTGACTGTAACTTAATAGAGGTGGTCACTAAAGTAGGTTTGACTATATCTTAATAGAGGTGGTCACTAAAGCAGGTTTGACTGTAACTTAATAGAGGTGGTCACTAAAGTCGGTTTGACTAACTTAATAGAGGTGGTCACTAAAGTAGGTTTGACTGTAACTTAATAGAGGTGGTCACTAAAGCAGGTTTAACTGTAGCTTAATAGAGGTGGTCACTAAAGTAGGTTTGACTGTAACTTAATAGAGGTGGTCACTAAAGTAGGTTTGACTGTAACTTAATAGAGGTGGTCACTAAGGTAGGTTTGACTAACTTAATAGAGGTGGTCACTAAAGCAGGTTTGACTGTAACTTAATAGAGGTGGTCACTAAAGCAGGTTTGACTAATTTAATAGAGGTGGTCACTAAAGTAGGTTTGACTGTAACTTAATAGAGACGGTCACTAAAGTAGGTTTGACTGTAGCGTAATAGAGATGGTCACTAAAGTAGGTTTGACTGTAACTTAATAGAGGTGGTCACTTAAGCAGGTTTGACTGTAACTTAATAGAGGTGGTCATTAAAGTAGGTTTGACTGTAGCTTAATAGAGATGATCACTAAAGTAGGTTTGACTGTAACTTAATAGAGGTGGTCACTAAAGTAGGTTTACCTGTAACTTAATAGAGGTGGTCACTAAAGTAGGTTTAACTGTAACTTAATAGAGGTGGTCACTAAGCAGGTTTGACTGTAACTTAATAGAGGTGGTCACTAAAGTAGGTTTGACTGTAACTTAATAGAGGTGGTCACTAAAGCAGGTTTGACTGTAGCTTAATAGAGGTGGTCACTAAAGTAGGTTTGACTGTAACTTAATAGAGGTGGTCACTAAAGCAGGTTTGACTAACTTAATAGAGGTGGTCACTAAAGCAGGTTTTACTGTAACTTAATAGAGATGGTCACTAAAGCAGGTTTGACTGTAACTTAATAGAGGTGGTCACTAAAGTAGGTTTGAATGTAACTTCATAGAAGTGGTCACTAAAGTAGGTTTGACTGTAACTTAATAGAGGTGGTCACTAAAGTAGGTTTGACTGTAGCTTAATAGAGGTGGTCACTAAAGCAGATTTGACTGTAACTTAATAGAGGTGGTCACTAAAGTAGGTTTGACTGTAACTTATTAGAGGTGATCACTAAAGTAGGTTTGACTGTAACTTAATAGAGGTGGTCACTAAAGCAGGTTTGACTAACTTAATAGAGGTGGTCACTAAAGCAGGTTTTACTGTAACTTAATAGAGGTGGTCACTAAAGCAGGTTTTACTGTAACTTAATAGAGGTGGTCACTAAAGCAGGTTTTACTGTAGCTTAATAGAGGTGGTCACTAAAGCAGGTTTTACTGGAACTTAATAGAGGTGGTCACTAAAGTAAGTTTGACTGTAACTTAATAGAGGTGGTCACTAAAGTAGGTTTGACTGTAACTTAATAGAGGTGGTCACTAAAGTAGGTTTGACTGTAACTTAATAGAGGTGGTCACTAAAGTAGGTTTGACTGTAACTTAATAGAGGTGGTCACTAAAGTAGGTTTGACTGTAACTTAATAGAGGTGGTCACTAAAGCAGGTTTAACTGTAACTTAATAGAGGTGGTCACTAAAGTAGATTTGACTAACTTAATATAGGTGGTCACTAAAGTAGGTTTGACTGTAGCTCAATAGAGGTGGTCACTAAAGTAGGTTTGACTGTAACTTAATAGAGGTGGTCACTAAAGCAGGTTTGACTGTAACTTAATAGAGGTGGTCACTAAAGCAGGTTTGACTGTAACTTAATAGAGGTGGTCACTAAAGCAGGTTTGACTGTAACTTAATAGAGGTGGTCACTAAAGCAGGTTTGACTGTAACTTAATAGAGGTGGTCACTAAAGTAGGTTTGACTGTAACTTAATAGAGGTGGTCACTAAAGTAGGTTTGACTGTAATTTAATAGAGGTGGTCACTAAAGTAGGTTTGACTGTAACTTAATAGAGGTGGTCACTAAAGTAGGTTTGACTAACTTAATAGAGGTGGTCACTAAAGCAGGTTTAACTGTAACTTAATAGAGGTGGTCACTAAAGTAGGTTTGACTGTAACTTAATAGAGGTGGTCACTAAAGTAGGTTTGACTGTAACTTAATAGAGATGATCACTAAAGTAGGTTTGACTGTAACTTAGTAGAGGTGGTCACTAAAGTAGGTTTGACTAACTTAATAGAGGTGGTCACTAAAGTAGGTTTAACTGTAACTTAATAGAGGTGGTCACTAAAGTAGGTTTGACTGTAACTTAATAGAGGTGGTCACTAAAGCAGGTTTGACTAACTTAATAGAGGTGGTCACTAAAGCAGGTTTGACTGTAACTTAATAGAGATTGTCACTAAAGCAGGTTTGACTGTAACTTAATAGAGGTGGTCACTAAAGTAGGTTTGACTGTAACTTAATAGAAGTGGTCACTAAAGTAGGTTTGACTGTAACTTAATAGAGGTGGTCACTAAAGTAGGTTTGACTGTAACTTAATAGAGGTGGTCACTAAAGCAGATTTGCCTGTAACTTAATAGAGGTGGTCACTAAAGTAGGTTTGACTGTAACTTAATAGAGGTGGTCACTAAAGTAGGTTTGACTGTAACTTAATAGAGGTGGTCACTAAAGTAGGTTTGACTAACTTAATAGAGGTGGTCACTAAAGTAGGTTTGACTGTAACTTAATAGAGGTGGTCTCTAAAGAAGGTTTGACTGTAATTTCATAGAAGTGGTCACTAAAGTAGGTGTGACTGTAACTTAATAGAGGTGGTGACTAAAGTAGGTTTGACTGTAACTTAATAGAGGTGGTCACTAAAGCAGATTTGACTGTAACTTAATAGAGGTGGTCACTAAAGTAGGTTTGACTGTAACTTAATAGAGGTGGTCACTAAAGCAGGTTTTACTGTAACTTAATAGAGGTGGTCACTAAAGAAGGTTTTACTGTAACTTAATAGAGGTGGTCACTAAAGAAGGTTTGACTGTAACTTAATAGAGGTGGTCACTAAAGAAGGTTTTACTGTAACTTAATAGAGGTGGTCACTAAAGTAGGTTTGACTATAACTTAATAGAGGTGGTCACTAAAGTAGGTTTGACTGTAACTTAATAGAGGTGGTCACTAAAGTAGGTTTGACTGTAACTTAATAGATGTGGTCTCTAAAGAAGGTTTGACTGTAACTTCATAGAAGTGGTCACTAAAGTAGGTTTGACTGTAACTTAATAGAGGTGGGGACTAAAGTAGGTTTGACTGTAACTTAATAGAGGTGGTCACTAAAGTAGGTTTTACTGTAACTTAATAGAGGTGGTCACTAAAGAAGGTTTTACTGTAACTTAATAGAGGTGGTCACTAAAGAAGGTTTTACTGTAACTTAATAGAGGTGGTCACTAAAGAAGGTTTTACTGTAACTTAATAGAGGTGGTCACTAAAGAAGGTTTTACTGTTACTTAATAGAGGTGGTCACTAAAGAAGGTTTTACTGTAACTTAATAGAGGTGGTCACTAAAGTAGGTTTGACTGTAACTTAATAGAGGTGGTCACTAAAGTAGGTTTGACTGTAACTTAATAGAGGTGGTCACTAAAGTAGGTTTGACTGTAACTTAATAGAGGTGGTCTCTAAAGAAGGTTTGACTGTAACTTCATAGAAGTGGTCACTAAAGTAGGTTTGACTGTAACTTAATAGAGGTGGTGACTAAAGTAGGTTTGACTGTAACTTAATAGAGGTGGTCACTAAAGCAGATTTGACTGTAACTTAATAGAGGTGGTCACTAAAGTCGGTTTGACTAACTTAATAGAGGTGGTCACTAAAGTAGGTTTGACTGTAACTTAATAGAGGTGGTCACTAAAGCAGGTTTAACTGTAGCTTAATAGAGGTGGTCACTAAAGTAGGTTTGACTGTAACTTAATAGAGGTGGTCACTAAAGTAGGTTTGACTGTAACTTAATAGAGGTGGTCACTAAGGTAGGTTTGACTAACTTAATAGAGGTGGTCACTAAAGCAGGTTTGACTGTAACTTAATAGAGGTGGTCACTAAAGCAGGTTTGACTAATTTAATAGAGGTGGTCACTAAAGTAGGTTTGACTGTAACTTAATAGAGACGGTCACTAAAGTAGGTTTGACTGTAGCGTAATAGAGATGGTCACTAAAGTAGGTTTGACTAACTTAATAGAGGTGGTCACTTAAGCAGGTTTGACTGTAACTTAATAGAGGTGGTCATTAAAGTAGGTTTGACTGTAGCTTAATAGAGATGATCACTAAAGTAGGTTTGACTGTAACTTAATAGAGGTGGTCACTAAAGTAGGTTTACCTGTAACTTAATAGAGGTGGTCACTAAAGTAGGTTTAACTGTAACTTAATAGAGGTGGTCACTAAGCAGGTTTGACTGTAACTTAATAGAGGTGGTCACTAAAGTAGGTTTGACTGTAACTTAATAGAGGTGGTCACTAAAGCAGGTTTGACTGTAGCTTAATAGAGGTGGTCACTAAAGTAGGTTTGACTGTAACTTAATAGAGGTGGTCACTAAAGCAGGTTTGACTGTAACTTAATAGAGGTGGTCACTAAAGCAGGTTTTACTGTAACTTAATAGAGATGGTCACTAAAGCAGGTTTGACTGTAACTTAATAGAGGTGGTCACTAAAGTAGGTTTGAATGTAACTTCATAGAAGTGGTCACTAAAGTAGGTTTGACTGTAACTTAATAGAGGTGGTCACTAAAGTAGGTTTGACTGTAGCTTAATAGAGGTGGTCACTAAAGCAGATTTGACTGTAACTTAATAGAGGTGGTCACTAAAGTAGGTTTGACTGTAACTTATTAGAGGTGATCACTAAAGTAGGTTTGACTGTAACTTAATAGAGGTGGTCACTAAAGCAGGTTTGACTAACTTAATAGAGGTGGTCACTAAAGCAGGTTTTACTGTAACTTAATAGAGGTGGTCACTAAAGCAGGTTTTACTGTAACTTAATAGAGGTGGTCACTAAAGCAGGTTTTACTGTAGCTTAATAGAGGTGGTCACTAAAGCAGGTTTTACTGGAACTTAATAGAGGTGGTCACTAAAGCAGGTTTTATTGTAACTTAATAGAGGTGGTCACTAAAGTAGGTTTGACTGTAACTTAATAGAGGTGGTCACTAAAGAAGGTTTTACTGTAACTTAATAGAGGTGGTCACTAAAGCAGGTTTTACTGTTACTTAATAGAGGTGGTCACTAAAGGAGGTTTTACTGTAACTTAATAGAGGTGGTCGCTAAAGCAGGTTTGACTGTAACTTAATAGAGGTGGTCACTAAAGTAGGTTTTACTGTTACTTAATAGAGGTGGTCACTAAAGCAGGTTTGACTGTAACTTAATAGAGGTGGTCACTAAAGTAGGTTTTACTGTAACTTAATAGAGGTGGTCACTAAAGTAGGTTTTACTGTAACTTAATAGAGATGGTCACTAAAGCAGGTTTTACTGTAACTTAATAGAGGTGGTCACTAAAGTAGGTTTGACTGTAGCTTAATAGAGGTGGTCACTAAAGAAGGTTTTACTGTAACTTAATAGAGATGGTCACTAAAGAAGGTTTGACTGTAACTTAATAGAGGTGGTCACTAAAGAAGGTTTTACTGTAACTTAATAGAGGTGGTCACTAAAGCAGGTTTGACTGTAACTTAATAGAGGTGGTCACTAAAGCAGGTTTTACTGTTACTTAATAGAGGTGGTCACTAAAGCAGGTTTTACTGTAACTTAATAGAGGTGGTCACTAAAGCAGGTTTGACTAACTTAATAGAGGTGGTCACTAAAGAAGGTTTTACTGTAACTTAATAGAGGTGGTCACTAAAGCAGGTTTTACTGTAACTTAATAGAGGTGGTCACTAAAGAAGGTTTTACTGTAACTTAATAGAGGTGGTCACTAAAGCAGGTTTTACTGTAACTTAATAGAGGTGGTCACTAAAGAAGGTTTTACTGTAGCTTAATAGAGGTGGTCACTAAAGCAGGTTTTACTGTAACTTAATAGAGGTGGTCACTGAAGTAGGTTTTACTGTAACTTAATAGAGATGGTCACTAAAGTAGGTTTTACTGTAACTTAATAGAGGTGGTCACTAAAGTAGGTTTGACTGTAACTTAATAGAGGTGGTCACTAAAGCAGGTTTGACTAACTTAATAGAGGTGGTCACTAAAGCAGGTTTGACTGTAACTTAATAGAGATTGTCACTAAAGCAGGTTTGACTGTAACTTAATAGAGGTGGTCACTAAAGTAGGTTTGACTGTAACTTAATAGAAGTGGTCACTAAAGTAGGTTTGACTGTAACTTAATAGAGGTGGTCACTAAAGTAGGTTTGACTGTAACTTAATAGAGGTGGTCACTAAAGCAGATTTGCCTGTAACTTAATAGAGGTGGTCACTAAAGTAGGTTTGACTGTAACTTAATAGAGGTGGTCACTAAAGTAGGTTTGACTGTAACTTAATAGAGGTGGTCACTAAAGTAGGTTTGACTAACTTAATAGAGGTGGTCACTAAAGTAGGTTTGACTCTAACTTAATAGAGGTGGTCTCTAAAGAAGGTTTGACTGTAATTTCATAGAAGTGGTCACTAAAGTAGGTTTGACTGTAACTTAATAGAGGTGGTGACTAAAGTAGGTTTGACTGTAGCTTAATAGAGGTGGTCACTAAAGCAGATTTGACTGTAACTTAATAGAGGTGGTCACTAAAGTATGTTTGACTGTAACTTAATAGAGGTGGTCACTAAAGCAGGTTTTACTGTAACTTAATAGAGGTGGTCACTAAAGAAGGTTTTACTGTAACTTAATAGAGGTGGTCACTAAAGAAGGTTTTACTGTAACTTAATAGAGGTGGTCACTAAAGAAGGTTTTACTGTAACTTAATAGAGGTGGTCACTAAAGTAGGTTTGACTATAACTTAATAGAGGTGGTCACTAAAGTAGGTTTGACTAACTTAATAGAGGTGGTCACTAAAGTAGGTTTGACTGTAACTTAATAGAGGTGGTCTCTAAAGAAGGTTTGACTGTAACTTCATAGAAGTGGTCACTAAAGTAGGTTTGACTGTAACTTAATAGAGGTGGTGACTAAAGTAGGATTGACTGTAACTTAATAGAGGTGGTCACTAAAGTAGGTTTTACTGTAACTTAATAGAGGTGGTCACTAAAGAAGGTTTTACTGTAACTTAATAGGGGTGGTCACTAAAGAAGGTTTTACTGTAACTTAATAGAGGTGGTCACTAAAGAAGGTTTTACTGTAACTTAATAGAGGTGGTCACTAAAGAAGGTTTTACTGTAACTTAATAGAGGTGGTCACTAAAGAAGGTTTTACTGTAACTTAATAGAGGTGGTCACTAAAGTAGGTTTGACTGTAACTTAATAGAGGTGGTCACTAAAGTAGGTTTGACTGTAACTTAATAGAGGTGGTCACTAAAGTAGGTTTGACTGTAACTTAATAGAGGTGGTCTCTAAAGAAGGTTTGACTGTAACTTCATAGAAGTGGTCACTAAAGTAGGTTTGACTGTAACTTAATAGAGGTGGTGACTAAAGTAGGTTTGACTAACTTAATAGAGGTGGTGACTAAAGTAGGTTTGACTGTAACTTAATAGAGGTGGTCACTAAAGCAGATTTGACTGTAACTTAATAGAGGTGGTGACTAAAGTAGGTTTGACTGTAACTTAATAGAGGTGGTCACTAAAGCAGGTTTTACTGTAACTTAATAGAGGTGGTCACTAAAGCAGGTTTGACTGTAACTTAATAGAGGTGGTCACTAAAGTAGGTTTGACTGTAACTTAATAGAGGTGGTCACTAAAGTAGGTTTGACTATATCTTAATAGAGGTGGTCACTAAAGCAGGTTTGACTGTAACTTAATAGAGGTGGTCACTAAAGTCGGTTTGACTGTAACTTAATAGAGGTGGTCACTAAAGTAGGTTTGACTGTAACTTAATAGAGGTGGTCACTAAAGCAGGTTTAACTGTAGCTTAATAGAGGTGGTCACTAAAGTAGGTTTGACTGTAACTTAATAGAGGTGGTCACTAAAGTAGGTTTGACTGTAACTTAATAGAGGTGGTCACTAAGGTAGGTTTGACTAACTTAATAGAGGTGGTCACTAAAGCAGGTTTGACTGTAACTTAATAGAGGTGGTCACTAAAGCAGGTTTGACTAATTTAATAGAGGTGGTCACTAAAGTAGGTTTGACTGTAACTTAATAGAGGTGGTCACTAAAGTAGGTTTGACTGTAACTTAATAGAGGTGGTCACTAAAGTAGGTTTGACTATATCTTAATAGAGGTGGTCACTAAAGCACTGCAATGCCTTACGGTTGCAATGATAACATCAAAGGAGTGGGAAATTTGTCAAGTCCTGGATGCAACAAAATCAACGTGATGAGCCTTTTTAATACTATTCCAAGAACTAAACGTAGCCATGGTCATAAAAGAATTCAACATCCTAATGTTAAAAAGTCCTCTAAACCAAGAACGTTACAAGATACTTTTAATGATTTACTTTCTAATATACAGAAACCTCTTGGAATTCATCATATTCGTACAATCTTATTTTCACTACCTGTAAACTACCTCAAAGATCTGAGGGATTTTGGACTTGACAAAGGAGGCGTAGATCCTTTTTCTCCTAAGTACAGATTGTCTAGTATTATATGTGACGTGGCGTCCTTTCGTCTTTTTAAACCAGTTCGATCTGAACCTCTTCATGATAACAACAGAAAATTCCTCCATATTCCGTTTGCTAACAAAGGAATCGATGCTATTAACATCAGCAACATTCTTAATAGAAAAGAGGTCGTAAAAGAAATTCCACCATATTTCAAAAATCAATCTGTTCCCATTGTCTCCTATAGCTACACTAACAGCATTGGCCGTAAAATTTTCAACTACAAAGAAGCATTGCAAGATATTAACATAGAAGAGTACCTTAAGAACCCTCTGACTTGTGACTGCTCCCACTCTCCTTTTCAATACAACCCATCTGGACATGTAATCACTGGTGATCTGAATATCATTCAACATGAGAGTCTCCGAAAGGTGATTTCTCATGGTCCTAAATTCAGAGAACCTCAACACATCAATTGGAAACATAATTTCAAGATAATTATGGATGCTGTTGAAGATTATGCCAGAAGGTGGATAAAGAGAGAAGTAGACCAAGATCCTGAGTTAGAGTCCTTGTCAGACTGGGTTAGAACAATTAGGTCTCTAGTACAAGGTCGGATTCACAAACTCAAAAATTGTGTTAATAGTCGACCTAAGTCTGTATTTAAAGACCAAGAAGCCGTTAAGTGTCTTTCCTCTCTTCATGACAAATATGTTATCGTTCCTGCGGACAAGGCTTCCAACAATATCGTGTTTGTATGTAAATCATATTACTTCGAATGCCTAATCAAGGAATTGGGCATAAATAGCAACACCTCTAGTAATACCACATACAAACCAACTTCGTTCGACAAAGATGAAATCCTAGCTAACCACAGATCATTCATGACCTCTTTAAACATTCCCTCTGGTAAAGAGTCTGAGGATTTACCCTATTTATATTGGATACCTAAACTCCATAAGACACCATACAAAGAAAGGTACATAGCGGGATCATCAACTTGTTCGACGAAAGAATTGTCTATTCACCTGACAAAGATTCTGTCTGCAGTAAAAGAGGGACAACAGAAATATTGTGAAACTGTTTACTCGCGTAGTGGCATAAATCACATGTGGATTTTGAAAAACTCTAAAGATCTTTTGGATAATCTGAAATCAAGATCTTTCTCTCAGGTATCCTCCATCAAAACTTTTGATTTTTCAACTCTATATACCACCCTACCGCATGACAAATTAAAAACCCGCTTAAAAGAAACAATTCATAAAGCTTTTAGTCATAGAAACTATGGCTCAAAATTTGTTGTGTTAGGCTACAATTCCACATATTTTTCAAACAAAATTCATAAAGGTAAAACATGCTACTCCGAGGAACAAGTGATCAGTATGCTGGAGTTCCTCATCGATAACATGTTTGTCTCCTTTGGAGGGACACTGTTTCAGCAGGTCGTCGGCATACCAATGGGTACGAATTGTGCCCCTCTTCTAGCCGATTTATTTTTATACTCATATGAGTCGGAGTTTCTTCAAAAGCTTGTAAAAGATAAGAAGATTCACGAGGCTAGAGCCTTTAATTTCACATACAGGTATATTGATGACGTTTTATCTATCAATAATTCTAGATTTGCAGAATTTCTTCCATTGATATACCCTCCAGAGCTGGAAGTTAAAGAGACCACCGATATAGCTTCGTCCGCATCATTTTTGGACTTATACCTCGAATTTGACGACAGTGGTCAACTCAGTACTAAAATTTATGATAAGCGGGACGACTTCAATTTTAAAATCATAAATTTTCCAAACATGTGCAGCAATATACCAGCTTCTCCTGCATATGGTGTTTACATCTCGCAATTGATTCGCTATGCAAGGGCCAGTAGCAATTATTCTGATTTCCTGAAACGTCATCTTCATCTGAAAAACAGGCTACTGGACCAGGGCTATAAAAAGATTCGCCTTATTCGATCTCTTAAAAAGTTTATATTCCGATACCAATATCTTGTCGAAATATATTCCGTCTCTGCAGAAAAAATTATAAGCGATGCATTTTCATATAGTGAAAATGTATAAAGATAAAGAAGTCAAAAATGTCAAGAATTTTTTTTGTCAATGTGTGACGTAAAAATATTTTTGACATTTACGTCACCGAATATGGTACTGCTTTGACTACTATTTTACCTATTTTGTTCCTGTATTTAAATACTGTTACAGTGACAGCCGGAACCTTTGAACCGTAATGAGAGCGGGAGGTTTGGCGCCTTAAAATCTGATTCAACCCACCATTTCTTTAGAAATGCCTGTACCAAGTCAGGGTCATTACGGTTTTCACAGTTTTCCGGTTGTTGACTGATTTTGTCTGTTTATATAATTATGAGTTTTGACTTTCCCTTTGTAAGATTGTTCGGAGTTCGGTAATTTTGTTATTACCTTTATTTAATAGAGACGGTCACTAAAGTAGGTTTGACTGTAGCGTAATAGAGATGGTCACTAAAGTAGGTTTGACTGTAACTTAATAGAGGTGGTCACTTAAGCAGGTTTGACTGTAACTTAATAGAGGTGGTCATTAAAGTAGGTTTGACTGTAGCTTAATAGAGATGATCACTAAAGTAGGTTTGACTGTAACTTAATAGAGGTGGTCACTAAAGTAGGTTTACCTGTAACTTAATAGAGGTGGTCACTAAAGTAGGTTTCACTGTAACTTAATAGAGGTGGTCACTAAAGCAGGTTTGACTAACTTAATAGAGGTGGTCACTAAAGTAGGTTTGACTGTAACTTAATAGAGGTGGTCACTAAAGCAGGTTTGACTGTAGCTTAATAGAGGTGGTCACTAAAGTAGGTTTGACTGTAACTTAATAGAGGTGGTCACTAAAGCAGGTTTGACTGTAACTTAATAGAGGTGGTCACTAAAGCAGGTTTTACTGTAACTTAATAGAGATGGTCACTAAAGCAGGTTTGACTGTAACTTAATAGAGGTGGTCACTAAAGTAGGTTTGAATGTAACTTCATAGAAGTGGTCACTAAAGTAGGTTTGACTGTAACTTAATAGAGGTGGTCACTAAAGTAGGTTTGACTGTAGCTTAATAGAGGTGGTCACTAAAGCAGATTTGACTGTAACTTAATAGAGGTGGTCACTAAAGTAGGTTTGACTGTAACTTATTAGAGGTGATCACTAAAGTAGGTTTGACTGTAACTTAATAGAGGTGGTCACTAAAGCAGGTTTGACTAACTTAATAGAGGTGGTCACTAAAGCAGGTTTTACTGTAACTTAATAGAGGTGGTCACTAAAGCAGGTTTTACTGTAACTTAATAGAGGTGGTCACTAAAGCAGGTTTTACTGTAGCTTAATAGAGGTGGTTACTAAAGCAGGTTTTACTGGAACTTAATAGAGGTGGTCACTAAAGCAGGTTTTATTGTAACTTAATAGAGGTGGTCACTAAAGTAGGTTTGACTGTAACTTAATAGAGGTGGTCACTAAAGTAGGTTTGACTGTAACTTAATAGAGGTGGTCACTAAAGCAGGTTTTACTGTAACTTAATAGAGGTGGTCACTAAAGAAGGTTTTACTCTAACTTAATAGAGGTGGTCACTAAAGCAGGTTTGACTGTAACTTAATAGAGGTGGTCACTAAAGTAGGTTTTACTGTAACTTAATAGAGGTGGTCACTAAAGAAGGTTTTACTGTAACTTAATAGAGGTGGTCACTAAAGCAGGTTTTACTGTTACTTAATAGAGGTGGTCACTAAAGGAGGTTTTACTGTAACTTAATAGAGGTGGTCGCTAAAGCAGGTTTGACTGTAACTTAATAGAGGTGGTCACTAAAGTAGGTTTTACTGTTACTTAATAGAGGTGGTCACTAAAGCAGGTTTGACTGTAACTTAATAGAGGTGGTCACTAAAGTAGGTTTTACTGTAACTTAATAGAGGTGGTCACTAAAGTAGGTTTTACTGTAACTTAATAGAGGTGGTCACTAAAGCAGGTTTTACTGTAACTTAATAGAGGTGATCACTAAAGTAGGTTTGACTGTAGCTTAATAGAGGTGGTCACTAAAGATGGTTTTACTGTAACTTAATAGAGGTGGTCACTAAAGTAGGTTTGACTGTAACTTAATAGAGGTGGTCACTAAAGAAGGTTTTACTGTAACTTAATAGAGGTGGTCACTAAAGCAGGTTTGACTGTAACTTAATAGAGGTGGTCACTAAAGCAGGTTTTACTGTTACTTAATAGAGGTGGTCACTAAAGCAGGTTTTACTGTAACTTAATAGAGGTGGTCACTAAAGCAGGTTTGACTAACTTAATAGAGGTGGTCACTAAAGAAGGTTTTACTGTAACTTAATAGAGGTGGTCACTAAAGCAGGTTTTACTGTAACTTAATAGAGGTGGTCACTAAAGAAGGTTTTACTGTAACTTAATAGAGGTGGTCACTAAAGCAGGTTTTACTGTAACTTAATAGAGGTGGTCACTGAAGTAGGTTTTACTGTAACTTAATAGAGATGGTCACTAAAGTAGGTTTTACTGTAACTTAATAGAGGTGGTCACTAAAGTAGGTTTTACTGTAACTTAATAGAGGTGGTCACTAAAGTAGGTTTGACTGTAACTTAATAGAGGTGGTCACTAAAACTGGTTTTACTGTAACTTAATAGAGGTGGTCACTAAAGTAGGTTTGACTGTAGCTTAATAGAGGTGGTCACTAAATCTGGTTTTACTGTAACTTAATAGAGGTGGTCACTAAAGAAGGTTTTACTGTAACTTAATAGAGGTGGTCACTAAAGCAAGTTTTACTGTAACTTAATAGAGGTGGTCACTAAAGAAGGTTTTACTGTAACTTAATAGAGGTGGTCACTAAAGAAGGTTTTACTGTAGCTTAATAGAGGTGGTCACTAAAGCAGGTTTTACTGTAACTTAATAGAGGTGGTCACTAAAGCAGGTTTTACTGTAACTTAATAGAGGTGGTCACTAAAGCAGGTTTTACTGTAACTTAATAGAGGTGGTCACTAAAGCAGGTTTTACTGTAGCTTAATAGAGGTGGTCACTAAAGCAGGTTTTACTGGAACTTAATAGAGGTGGTCACTAAAGCAGGTTTTATTGTAACTTAATAGAGGTGGTCACTAAAGTAGGTTTGACTGTAACTTAATAGAGGTGGTCACTAAAGAAGGTTTTACTGTAACTTAATAGAGGTGGTCACTAAAGCAGGTTTTACTGTTACTTAATAGAGGTGGTCACTAAAGGAGGTTTTACTGTAACTTAATAGAGGTGGTCGCTAAAGCAGGTTTGACTGTAACTTAATAGAGGTGGTCACTAAAGTAGGTTTTACTGTTACTTAATAGAGGTGGTCACTAAAGCAGGTTTGACTGTAACTTAATAGAGGTGGTCACTAAAGTAGGTTTTACTGTAACTTAATAGAGGTGGTCACTAAAGTAGGTTTTACTGTAACTTAATAGAGATGGTCACTAAAGCAGGTTTTACTGTAACTTAATAGAGGTGGTCACTAAAGTAGGTTTGACTGTAGCTTAATAGAGGTGGTCACTAAAGAAGGTTTTACTGTAACTTAATAGAGATGGTCACTAAAGAAGGTTTGACTGTAACTTAATAGAGGTGGTCACTAAAGAAGGTTTTACTGTAACTTAATAGAGGTGGTCACTAAAGCAGGTTTGACTGTAACTTAATAGAGGTGGTCACTAAAGCAGGTTTTACTGTTACTTAATAGAGGTGGTCACTAAAGCAGGTTTTACTGTAACTTAATAGAGGTGGTCACTAAAGCAGGTTTGACTAACTTAATAGAGGTGGTCACTAAAGAAGGTTTTACTGTAACTTAATAGAGGTGGTCACTAAAGCAGGTTTTACTGTAACTTAATAGAGGTGGTCACTAAAGAAGGTTTTACTGTAACTTAATAGAGGTGGTCACTAAAGCAGGTTTTACTGTAACTTAATAGAGGTGGTCACTAAAGAAGGTTTTACTGTAGCTTAATAGAGGTGGTCACTAAAGCAGGTTTTACTGTAACTTAATAGAGGTGGTCACTGAAGTAGGTTTTACTGTAACTTAATAGAGATGGTCACTAAAGTAGGTTTTACTGTAACTTAATAGAGGTGGTCACTAAAGTAGGTTTGACTGTAACTTAATAGAGGTGGTCACTAAAGCAGGTTTGACTAACTTAATAGAGGTGGTCACTAAAGCAGGTTTGACTGTAACTTAATAGAGATTGTCACTAAAGCAGGTTTGACTGTAACTTAATAGAGGTGGTCACTAAAGTAGGTTTGACTGTAACTTAATAGAAGTGGTCACTAAAGTAGGTTTGACTGTAACTTAATAGAGGTGGTCACTAAAGTAGGTTTGACTGTAACTTAATAGAGGTGGTCACTAAAGCAGATTTGCCTGTAACTTAATAGAGGTGGTCACTAAAGTAGGTTTGACTGTAACTTAATAGAGGTGGTCACTAAAGTAGGTTTGACTGTAACTTAATAGAGGTGGTCACTAAAGTAGGTTTGACTAACTTAATAGAGGTGGTCACTAAAGTAGGTTTGACTCTAACTTAATAGAGGTGGTCTCTAAAGAAGGTTTGACTGTAATTTCATAGAAGTGGTCACTAAAGTAGGTTTGACTGTAACTTAATAGAGGTGGTGACTAAAGTAGGTTTGACTGTAGCTTAATAGAGGTGGTCACTAAAGCAGATTTGACTGTAACTTAATAGAGGTGGTCACTAAAGTATGTTTGACTGTAACTTAATAGAGGTGGTCACTAAAGCAGGTTTTACTGTAACTTAATAGAGGTGGTCACTAAAGAAGGTTTTACTGTAACTTAATAGAGGTGGTCACTAAAGAAGGTTTTACTGTAACTTAATAGAGGTGGTCACTAAAGAAGGTTTTACTGTAACTTAATAGAGGTGGTCACTAAAGTAGGTTTGACTATAACTTAATAGAGGTGGTCACTAAAGTAGGTTTGACTAACTTAATAGAGGTGGTCACTAAAGTAGGTTTGACTGTAACTTAATAGAGGTGGTCTCTAAAGAAGGTTTGACTGTAACTTCATAGAAGTGGTCACTAAAGTAGGTTTGACTGTAACTTAATAGAGGTGGTGACTAAAGTAGGATTGACTGTAACTTAATAGAGGTGGTCACTAAAGTAGGTTTTACTGTAACTTAATAGAGGTGGTCACTAAAGAAGGTTTTACTGTAACTTAATAGGGGTGGTCACTAAAGAAGGTTTTACTGTAACTTAATAGAGGTGGTCACTAAAGAAGGTTTTACTGTAACTTAATAGAGGTGGTCACTAAAGAAGGTTTTACTGTAACTTAATAGAGGTGGTCACTAAAGAAGGTTTTACTGTAACTTAATAGAGGTGGTCACTAAAGTAGGTTTGACTGTAACTTAATAGAGGTGGTCACTAAAGTAGGTTTGACTGTAACTTAATAGAGGTGGTCACTAAAGTAGGTTTGACTGTAACTTAATAGAGGTGGTCTCTAAAGAAGGTTTGACTGTAACTTCATAGAAGTGGTCACTAAAGTAGGTTTGACTGTAACTTAATAGAGGTGGTGACTAAAGTAGGTTTGACTAACTTAATAGAGGTGGTGACTAAAGTAGGTTTGACTGTAACTTAATAGAGGTGGTCACTAAAGCAGATTTGACTGTAACTTAATAGAGGTGGTGACTAAAGTAGGTTTGACTGTAACTTAATAGAGGTGGTCACTAAAGCAGGTTTTACTGTAACTTAATAGAGGTGGTCACTAAAGCAGGTTTGACTGTAACTTAATAGAGGTGGTCACTAAAGTAGGTTTGACTGTAACTTAATAGAGGTGGTCACTAAAGTAGGTTTGACTATATCTTAATAGAGGTGGTCACTAAAGCAGGTTTGACTGTAACTTAATAGAGGTGGTCACTAAAGTCGGTTTGACTGTAACTTAATAGAGGTGGTCACTAAAGTAGGTTTGACTGTAACTTAATAGAGGTGGTCACTAAAGCAGGTTTAACTGTAGCTTAATAGAGGTGGTCACTAAAGTAGGTTTGACTGTAACTTAATAGAGGTGGTCACTAAAGTAGGTTTGACTGTAACTTAATAGAGGTGGTCACTAAGGTAGGTTTGACTAACTTAATAGAGGTGGTCACTAAAGCAGGTTTGACTGTAACTTAATAGAGGTGGTCACTAAAGCAGGTTTGACTAATTTAATAGAGGTGGTCACTAAAGTAGGTTTGACTGTAACTTAATAGAGGTGGTCACTAAAGTAGGTTTGACTGTAACTTAATAGAGGTGGTCACTAAAGTAGGTTTGACTATATCTTAATAGAGGTGGTCACTAAAGCACTGCAATGCCTTACGGTTGCAATGATAACATCAAAGGAGTGGGAAATTTGTCAAGTCCTGGATGCAACAAAATCAACGTGATGAGCCTTTTTAATACTATTCCAAGAACTAAACGTAGCCATGGTCATAAAAGAATTCAACATCCTAATGTTAAAAAGTCCTCTAAACCAAGAACGTTACAAGATACTTTTAATGATTTACTTTCTAATATACAGAAACCTCTTGGAATTCATCATATTCGTACAATCTTATTTTCACTACCTGTAAACTACCTCAAAGATCTGAGGGATTTTGGACTTGACAAAGGAGGCGTAGATCCTTTTTCTCCTAAGTACAGATTGTCTAGTATTATATGTGACGTGGCGTCCTTTCGTCTTTTTAAACCAGTTCGATCTGAACCTCTTCATGATAACAACAGAAAATTCCTCCATATTCCGTTTGCTAACAAAGGAATCGATGCTACTAACATCAGCAACATTCTTAATAGAAAAGAGGTCGTAAAAGAAATTCCACCATATTTCAAAAATCAATCTGTTCCCATTGTCTCCTATAGCTACACTAACAGCATTGGCCGTAAAATTTTCAACTACAAAGAAGCATTGCAAGATATTAACATAGAAGAGTACCTTAAGAACCCTCTGACTTGTGACTGCTCCCACTCTCCTTTTCAATACAACCCATCTGGACATGTAATCACTGGTGATCTGAATATCATTCAACATGAGAGTCTCCGAAAGGTGATTTCTCATGGTCCTAAATTCAGAGAACCTCAACACATCAATTGGAAACATAATTTCAAGATAATTATGGATGCTGTTGAAGATTATGCCAGAAGGTGGATAAAGAGAGAAGTAGACCAAGATCCTGAGTTAGAGTCCTTGTCAGACTGGGTTAGAACAATTAGGTCTCTAGTACAAGGTCGGATTCACAAACTCAAAAATTGTGTTAATAGTCGACCTAAGTCTGTATTTAAAGACCAAGAAGCCGTTAAGTGTCTTTCCTCTCTTCATGACAAATATGTTATCGTTCCTGCGGACAAGGCTTCCAACAATATCGTGTTTGTATGTAAATCATATTACTTCGAATGCCTAATCAAGGAATTGGGCATAAATAGCAACACCTCTAGTAATACCACATACAAACCAACTTCGTTCGACAAAGATGAAATCCTAGCTAACCACAGATCATTCATGACCTCTTTAAACATTCCCTCTGGTAAAGAGTCTGAGGATTTACCCTATTTATATTGGATACCTAAACTCCATAAGACACCATACAAAGAAAGGTACATAGCGGGATCATCAACTTGTTCGACGAAAGAATTGTCTATTCACCTGACAAAGATTCTGTCTGCAGTAAAAGAGGGACAACAGAAATATTGTGAAACTGTTTACTCGCGTAGTGGCATAAATCACATGTGGATTTTGAAAAACTCTAAAGATCTTTTGGATAATCTGAAATCAAGATCTTTCTCTCAGGTATCCTCCATCAAAACTTTTGATTTTTCAACTCTATATACCACCCTACCGCATGACAAATTAAAAACCCGCTTAAAAGAAACAATTCATAAAGCTTTTAGTCATAGAAACTATGGCTCAAAATTTGTTGTGTTAGGCTACAATTCCACATATTTTTCAAACAAAATTCATAAAGGTAAAACATGCTACTCCGAGGAACAAGTGATCAGTATGCTGGAGTTCCTCATCGATAACATGTTTGTCTCCTTTGGAGGGACACTGTTTCAGCAGGTCGTCGGCATACCAATGGGTACGAATTGTGCCCCTCTTCTAGCCGATTTATTTTTATACTCATATGAGTCGGAGTTTCTTCAAAAGCTTGTAAAAGATAAGAAGATTCACGAGGCTAGAGCCTTTAATTTCACATACAGGTATATTGATGACGTTTTATCTATCAATAATTCTAGATTTGCAGAATTTCTTCCATTGATATACCCTCCAGAGCTGGAAGTTAAAGAGACCACCGATATAGCTTCGTCCGCATCATTTTTGGACTTATACCTCGAATTTGACGACAGTGGTCAACTCAGTACTAAAATTTATGATAAGCGGGACGACTTCAATTTTAAAATCATAAATTTTCCAAACATGTGCAGCAATATACCAGCTTCTCCTGCATATGGTGTTTACATCTCGCAATTGATTCGCTATGCAAGGGCCAGTAGCAATTATTCTGATTTCCTGAAACGTCATCTTCATCTGAAAAACAGGCTACTGGACCAGGGCTATAAAAAGATTCGCCTTATTCGATCTCTTAAAAAGTTTATATTCCGATACCAATATCTTGTCGAAATATATTCCGTCTCTGCAGAAAAAATTATAAGCGATGCATTTTCATATAGTGAAAATGTATAAAGATAAAGAAGTCAAAAATGTCAAGAATTTTTTTTGTCAATGTGTGACGTAAAAATATTTTTGACATTTACGTCACCGAATATGGTACTGCTTTGACTACTATTTTACCTATTTTGTTCCTGTATTTAAATACTGTTACAGTGACAGCCGGAACCTTTGAACCGTAATGAGAGCGGGAGGTTTGGCGCCTTAAAATCTGATTCAACCCACCATTTCTTTAGAAATGCCTGTACCAAGTCAGGGTCATTACGGTTTTCACAGTTTTCCGGTTGTTGACTGATTTTGTCTGTTTATATAATTATGAGTTTTGACTTTCCCTTTGTAAGATTGTTCGGAGTTCGGTAATTTTGTTATTACCTTTATTTAATAGAGACGGTCACTAAAGTAGGTTTGACTGTAGCGTAATAGAGATGGTCACTAAAGTAGGTTTGACTGTAACTTAATAGAGGTGGTCACTTAAGCAGGTTTGACTGTAACTTAATAGAGGTGGTCATTAAAGTAGGTTTGACTGTAGCTTAATAGAGATGATCACTAAAGTAGGTTTGACTGTAACTTAATAGAGGTGGTCACTAAAGTAGGTTTACCTGTAACTTAATAGAGGTGGTCACTAAAGTAGGTTTCACTGTAACTTAATAGAGGTGGTCACTAAAGCAGGTTTGACTAACTTAATAGAGGTGGTCACTAAAGTAGGTTTGACTGTAACTTAATAGAGGTGGTCACTAAAGCAGGTTTGACTGTAGCTTAATAGAGGTGGTCACTAAAGTAGGTTTGACTGTAACTTAATAGAGGTGGTCACTAAAGCAGGTTTGACTGTAACTTAATAGAGGTGGTCACTAAAGCAGGTTTTACTGTAACTTAATAGAGATGGTCACTAAAGCAGGTTTGACTGTAACTTAATAGAGGTGGTCACTAAAGTAGGTTTGAATGTAACTTCATAGAAGTGGTCACTAAAGTAGGTTTGACTGTAACTTAATAGAGGTGGTCACTAAAGTAGGTTTGACTGTAGCTTAATAGAGGTGGTCACTAAAGCAGATTTGACTGTAACTTAATAGAGGTGGTCACTAAAGTAGGTTTGACTGTAACTTATTAGAGGTGATCACTAAAGTAGGTTTGACTGTAACTTAATAGAGGTGGTCACTAAAGCAGGTTTGACTAACTTAATAGAGGTGGTCACTAAAGCAGGTTTTACTGTAACTTAATAGAGGTGGTCACTAAAGCAGGTTTTACTGTAACTTAATAGAGGTGGTCACTAAAGCAGGTTTTACTGTAGCTTAATAGAGGTGGTTACTAAAGCAGGTTTTACTGGAACTTAATAGAGGTGGTCACTAAAGCAGGTTTTATTGTAACTTAATAGAGGTGGTCACTAAAGTAGGTTTGACTGTAACTTAATAGAGGTGGTCACTAAAGTAGGTTTGACTGTAACTTAATAGAGGTGGTCACTAAAGCAGGTTTTACTGTAACTTAATAGAGGTGGTCACTAAAGAAGGTTTTACTCTAACTTAATAGAGGTGGTCACTAAAGCAGGTTTGACTGTAACTTAATAGAGGTGGTCACTAAAGTAGGTTTTACTGTAACTTAATAGAGGTGGTCACTAAAGAAGGTTTTACTGTAACTTAATAGAGGTGGTCACTAAAGCAGGTTTTACTGTTACTTAATAGAGGTGGTCACTAAAGGAGGTTTTACTGTAACTTAATAGAGGTGGTCGCTAAAGCAGGTTTGACTGTAACTTAATAGAGGTGGTCACTAAAGTAGGTTTTACTGTTACTTAATAGAGGTGGTCACTAAAGCAGGTTTGACTGTAACTTAATAGAGGTGGTCACTAAAGTAGGTTTTACTGTAACTTAATAGAGGTGGTCACTAAAGTAGGTTTTACTGTAACTTAATAGAGGTGGTCACTAAAGCAGGTTTTACTGTAACTTAATAGAGGTGATCACTAAAGTAGGTTTGACTGTAGCTTAATAGAGGTGGTCACTAAAGATGGTTTTACTGTAACTTAATAGAGGTGGTCACTAAAGAAGGTTTGACTGTAACTTAATAGAGGTGGTCACTAAAGAAGGTTTTACTGTAACTTAATAGAGGTGGTCACTAAAGCAGGTTTGACTGTAACTTAATAGAGGTGGTCACTAAAGCAGGTTTTACTGTTACTTAATAGAGGTGGTCACTAAAGCAGGTTTTACTGTAACTTAATAGAGGTGGTCACTAAAGCAGGTTTGACTAACTTAATAGAGGTGGTCACTAAAGAAGGTTTTACTGTAACTTAATAGAGGTGGTCACTAAAGCAGGTTTTACTGTAACTTAATAGAGGTGGTCACTAAAGAAGGTTTTACTGTAACTTAATAGAGGTGGTCACTAAAGC
This sequence comes from Bathymodiolus septemdierum, assembly GCA_963383655.1. Taxonomy (NCBI): domain Eukaryota; kingdom Metazoa; phylum Mollusca; class Bivalvia; order Mytilida; family Modiolidae; genus Bathymodiolus; species Bathymodiolus septemdierum. The sequence continues at coordinate 1,821,065 of OY726529.1, read as the reverse complement.
AGGTTTTACTGTAACTTAATAGAGGTGGTCACTGAAGTAGGTTTTACTGTAACTTAATAGAGATGGTCACTAAAGTAGGTTTTACTGTAACTTAATAGAGGTGGTCACTAAAGTAGGTTTTACTGTAACTTAATAGAGGTGGTCACTAAAGTAGGTTTGACTGTAACTTAATAGAGGTGGTCACTAAAACTGGTTTTACTGTAACTTAATAGAGGTGGTCACTAAAGTAGGTTTGACTGTAGCTTAATAGAGGTGGTCACTAAATCTGGTTTTACTGTAACTTAATAGAGGTGGTCACTAAAGAAGGTTTTACTGTAACTTAATAGAGGTGGTCACTAAAGCAAGTTTTACTGTAACTTAATAGAGGTGGTCACTAAAGAAGGTTTTACTGTAACTTAATAGAGGTGGTCACTAAAGAAGGTTTTACTGTAGCTTAATAGAGGTGGTCACTAAAGCAGGTTTTACTGTAACTTAATAGAGGTGGTCACTAAAGCAGGTTTTACTGTAACTTAATAGAGGTGGTCACTAAAGCAGGTTTTACTGTAACTTAATAGAGGTGGTCACTAAAGAAGGTTTTACTGTAACTTAATAGAGGTGGTCACTAAAGCAGGTTTTACTGTAACTTAATAGAGGTGGTCACTAAAGAAGGTTTTACTGTAACTTAATAGAGGTGGTCACTAAAGCAGGTTTTACTGTAACTTAATAGAGGTGGTCACTAAAGCAGGTTTTACTGTAACTTAATAGAGGTGGTCACTAAGGAAGGTTTTACTGTAACTTAATAGAGGTGGTCACTAAAGCAGGTTTTACTGTAACTTAATAGAGGTGGTCACTAAAGAAGGTTTTACTGTAACTTAATAGAGGTGGTCACTAAAGCAGGTTTTACTGTAACTTAATAGAGGTGGTCACTAAAGAAGGTTTTACTGTAACTTAATAGAGGTGGTCACTAAAGAAGGTTTTACTGTAACTTAATAGAGGTGGTCACTAAAGAAGGTTTTACTGTAACTTAATAGAGGTGGTCACTAAAGTAGGTTTTACTGTAGCTTAATAGAGGTGGTCACTAAAGAAGGTTTTACTGTAGCTTAATAGAGGTGGTCACTAAAGAAGGTTTTACTGTAACTTAATAGAGGTGGTCACTAAAGAAGGTTTTACTGTAACTTAATAGAGGTGGTCACTAAAGAAGGTTTTACTGTAACTTAATAGAGGTGGTCACTAAAGAAGGTTTTACTGTAACTTAATAGAGGTGGTCACTAAAGTAGGTTTTACTGTAGCTTAATAGAGGTGGTCACTAAAGAAGGTTTTACTGTAACTTAATAGAGGTGGTCACTAAAGAAGGTTTTACTGTAACTTAATAGAGGTGGTCACTAAAGAAGGTTTTACTGTAACTTAATAGAGGTGGTCACTAAAGAAGGTTTTACTGTAACTTAATAGAGGTGGTCACTAAAGCAGGTTTTACTGTAACTTAATAGAGGTGGTCACTAAAGTAGGTTTTACTGTAACTTAATAGAGGTGGTCACTAAAGAAGGTTTTACTGTAACTTAATAGAGGTGGTCACTAAAGCAGGTTTTACTGTTACTTAATAGAGGTGGTCACTAAAGTAGGTTTTACTGTAACATAATAGAGGTGGTTGCTAAAGCAGGTTTGACTAACTTAATAGAGGTGGTCACTAAAGTAGGTTTTACTGTTACTTAATAGAGGTGGTCACTAAAGCAGGTTTGACTGTAACTTAATAGAGGTGGTCACTAAAGTAGGTTTTACTGTAACTTAATAGAGGTGGTCACTAAAGTAGGTTTTACTGTAACTTAATAGAGGTGGTCACTAAAGCAGGTTTTACTGTAACTTAATAGAGGTGGTCACTAAAGTAGGTTTTACTGTAGCTTAATAGAGGTGGTCACTAAAGAAGGTGTTACTGTAACTTAATAGAGGTGGTCACTAAAGAAGGTTTGACTGTAACTTAATAGAGGTGGTCACTAAAGAAGGTTTTATTGTAACTTAATAGAGGTGGTCACTAAAGCAGGTTTGACTGTAACTTAATAGAGGTGGTCACTAAAGCAGGTTTTAATGTTACTTAATAGAGGTGGTCACTAAAGCAGGTTTTACTGTAACTTAATAGAGGTGGTCACTAAAGCAGGTTTGACTAACTTAATAGAGGTGGTCACTAAAGAAGGTTTTACTGTAACTTAATAGAGGTGGTCACTAAAGCAGGTTTTACTGTAACTTAATAGAGGTGGTCACTAAAGAAGGTTTTACTGTAACTTAATAGAGGTGGTCACTAAAGCAGGTTTTACTGTAACTTAATAGAGGTGGTCACTAAAGAAGGTTTTACTGTAGCTTAATAGAGGTGGTCACTAAAGCAGGTTTTACTGTAACTTAATAGAGGTGGTCACTGAAGTAGGTTTTACTGTAACTTAATAGAGGTGGTCACTAAAGTAGGTTTTACTGTAACTTAATAGAGGTGGTCACTAAAGTAGGTTTTACTGTAACTTAATAGAGGTGGTCACTAAAGTAGGTTTGACTGTAACTTAATAGAGGTGGTCACTAAAACTGGTTTTACTGTAACTTAATAGAGGTGGTCACTAAAGTAGGTTTGACTGTAGCTTAATAGAGGTGGTCACTAAAACTGGTTTTACTGTAACTTAATAGAGGTGGTCACTAAAGCAGGTTTTACTGTAACTTAATAGAGGTGGTCACTAAAGAAAGTTTTACTGTAACTTAATAGAGGTGGTCACTAAAGTAGCTTTTACTGTAGCTTAATAGAGGTGGTCACTAAAGCAGGTTTTACTGTAACTTAATAGAGGTGGTCACTAAAGCAGGTTTTACTGTAACTTAATAGAGGTGGTCACTAAAGCAGGTTTTACTGTAACTTAATAGAGGTGGTCACTAAAGAAGGTTTTACTGTAACTTAATAGAGGTGGTCACTACAGCAGGTTTTACTGTAACTTAATAGAGGTGGTCACTAAAGAAGGTTTTACTGTAACTTAATAGAGGTGGTCACTAAAGCAGGTTTTACTGTAACTTAATAGAGGTGGTCACTAAAGCAGGTTTTACTGTAACTTAATAGAGGTGGTCACTAAGGAAGGTTTTACTGTAACTTAATAGAGGTGGTCACTAAAGCAGGTTTTACTGTAACTTAATAGAGGTGGTCACTAAAGAAGGTTTTACTGTAACTTAATAGAGGTGGTCACTAAAGCAGGTTTTACTGTAACTTAATAGAGGTGGTCACTAAAGAAGGTTTTACTGTAACTTAATAGAGGTGGTCACTAAAGAAGGTTTTACTGTAACTTAATAGAGGTGGTCACTAAAGAAGGTTTTACTGTAACTTAATAGAGGTGGTCACTAAAGTAGGTTTTACTGTAGCTTAATAGAGGTGGTCACTAAAGAAGGTTTTACTGTAACTTAATAGAGGTGGTCACTAAAGAAGGTTTTACTGTAACTTAATAGAGGTGGTCACTAAAGAAGGTTTTACTGTAACTTAATAGAGGTGGTCACTAAAGCAGGTTTTACTGTAACTTAATAGAGGTGGTCACTAAAGTAGGTTTTACTGTAACTTAATAGAGGTGGTCACTAAAGAAGGTTTTACTGTAACTTAATAGAGGTGGTCACTAAAGCAGGTTTTACTGTTACTTAATAGAGGTGGTCACTAAAGTAGGTTTTACTGTAACATAATAGAGGTGGTTGCTAAAGCAGGTTTGACTAACTTAATAGAGGTGGTCACTAAAGTAGGTTTTACTGTTACTTAATAGAGGTGGTCACTAAAGCAGGTTTGACTGTAACTTAATAGAGGTGGTCACTAAAGTAGGTTTTACTGTAACTTAATAGAGGTGGTCACTAAAGTAGGTTTTACTGTAACTTAATAGAGGTGGTCACTAAAGCAGGTTTTACTGTAACTTAATAGAGGTGGTCACTAAAGTAGGTTTTACTGTAGCTTAATAGAGGTGGTCACTAAAGAAGGTGTTACTGTAACTTAATAGAGGTGGTCACTAAAGAAGGTTTGACTGTAACTTAATAGAGGTGGTCACTAAAGAAGGTTTTATTGTAACTTAATAGAGGTGGTCACTAAAGCAGGTTTGACTGTAACTTAATAGAGGTGGTCACTAAAGCAGGTTTTAATGTTACTTAATAGAGGTGGTCACTAAAGCAGGTTTTACTGTAACTTAATAGAGGTGGTCACTAAAGCAGGTTTGACTAACTTAATAGAGGTGGTCACTAAAGAAGGTTTTACTGTAACTTAATAGAGGTGGTCACTAAAGCAGGTTTTACTGTAACTTAATAGAGGTGGTCACTAAAGAAGGTTTTACTGTAACTTAATAGAGGTGGTCACTAAAGCAGGTTTTACTGTAACTTAATAGAGGTGGTCACTAAAGAAGGTTTTACTGTAGCTTAATAGAGGTGGTCACTAAAGCAGGTTTTACTGTAACTTAATAGAGGTGGTCACTGAAGTAGGTTTTACTGTAACTTAATAGAGGTGGTCACTAAAGTAGGTTTTACTGTAACTTAATAGAGGTGGTCACTAAAGTAGGTTTTACTGTAACTTAATAGAGGTGGTCACTAAAGTAGGTTTGACTGTAACTTAATAGAGGTGGTCACTAAAACTGGTTTTACTGTAACTTAATAGAGGTGGTCACTAAAGTAGGTTTGACTGTAGCTTAATAGAGGTGGTCACTAAAACTGGTTTTACTGTAACTTAATAGAGGTGGTCACTAAAGCAGGTTTTACTGTAACTTAATAGAGGTGGTCACTAAAGAAAGTTTTACTGTAACTTAATAGAGGTGGTCACTAAAGTAGGTTTTACTGTAACTTAATAGAGGTGGTCACTAAAGTAGGTTTGACTGTAACTTAATAGAGGTGGTCACTAAAACTGGTTTTACTGTAACTTAATAGAGGTGGTCACTAAAGTAGGTTTGACTGTAGCTTAATAGAGGTGGTCACTAAAACTGGTTTTACTGTAACTTAATAGAGGTGGTCACTAAAGCAGGTTTTACTGTAACTTAATAGAGGTGGTCACTAAAGAAAGTTTTACTGTAACTTAATAGAGGTGGTCACTAAAGTAGCTTTTACTGTAGCTTAATAGAGGTGGTCACTAAAGCAGGTTTTACTGTAACTTAATAGAGGTGGTCACTAAAGCAGGTTTTACTGTAACTTAATAGAGGTGGTCACTAAAGCAGGTTTTACTGTAACTTAATAGAGGTGGTCACTAAAGAAGGTTTTACTGTAACTTAATAGAGGTGGTCACTACAGCAGGTTTTACTGTAACTTAATAGAGGTGGTCACTAAAGAAGGTTTTACTGTAACTTAATAGAGGTGGTCACTAAAGCAGGTTTTACTGTAACTTAATAGAGGTGGTCACTAAAGCAGGTTTTACTGTAACTTAATAGAGGTGGTCACTAAGGAAGGTTTTACTGTAACTTAATAGAGGTGGTCACTAAAGCAGGTTTTACTGTAACTTAATAGAGGTGGTCACTAAAGAAGGTTTTACTGTAACTTAATAGAGGTGGTCACTAAAGCAGGTTTTACTGTAACTTAATAGAGGTGGTCACTAAAGAAGGTTTTACTGTAACTTAATAGAGGTGGTCACTAAAGAAGGTTTTACTGTAACTTAATAGAGGTGGTCACTAAAGAAGGTTTTACTGTAACTTAATAGAGGTGGTCACTAAAGTAGGTTTTACTGTAGCTTAATAGAGGTGGTCACTAAAGAAGGTTTTACTGTAACTTAATAGAGGTGGTCACTAAAGAAGGTTTTACTGTAACTTAATAGAGGTGGTCACTAAAGAAGGTTTTACTGTAACTTAATAGAGGTGGTCACTAAAGTAGGTTTTACTGTAGCTTAATAGAGGTGGTCACTAAAGTAGGTTTTACTGTAACTTAATAGAGGTGGTCACTAAAGAAAGTTTTACTGTAACTTAATAGAGGTGGTCACTAAAGAAAGTTTTACTGTAACTTAATAGAGGTGGTCACTAAAGTAGGTTTTACTGTAGCTTAATAGAGGTGGTCACTAAAGAAGGTTTTACTGTAACTTAATAGAGGTGGTCACTAAAGTAGGTTTTACTGTAACTTAATAGAGGTGGTCACTAAAGCAGGTTTTACTGTAACTTAATAGAGGTGGTCACTAAAGTAGGTTTTACTGTAACTTAATAGAGGTGGTCACTAAAGTAGGTTTTACTGTAACTTAATAGAGGTGGTCACTAAAGAAAGTTTTACTGTAACTTAATAGAGGTGGTCACTAAAGAAGGTTTTACTGTAGCTTAATAGAGGTGGTCACTAAAGAAGGTTTTACTGTAACTTAATAGAGGTGGTCACTAAAGAAGGTTTTACTGTAACTTAATAGAGGTGGTCACTAAAGAAGGTTTTACTGTAACTTAATAGAGGTGGTCACTAAAGTAGGTTTTACTGTAACTTAATAGAGGTGGTCACTAAAGAAGGTTTTACTGTAACTTAATAGAGGTGGTCACTAAAGAAGGTTTTACTGTAACTTACTAGAGGTGGTCACTAAAGAAGGTTTTACTGTAACTTAATAGAGGTGGTCACTAAAGAAGGTTTTACTGTAACTTAATAGAGGTGGTCACTAAAGTAGGTTTTACTGTAACTTAATAGAGGTGGTCACTAAAGTAGGTTTGACTGTAACTTAATAGAGGTGGTCACTAAAGTAGGTTTGACTGTAACTTAATAGAGGTGGTCACTAAAGCAGGTTTAACTGATTGTTGGTCTTGGTGTTATATTATTCTTTATATATACCATTATTTATATTTTTTCCGTTGTAGATAATTTTGAGTTGATCGTTGGTCTTAACGTTGATATACCATTATTTTTATTTTTTTCGTTGTATATAATTTTGAGTTGATCGTTGGCCTTGGCGTTGGTATACCATTATTTTTATTTTTTCCGTTGTAGATAATTTTGAGTTGATCGTTGGTCTTGACGTTGATATACCATTATTTATATTTTTTTCGTTGTAGATAATTTTGAGTTGATCGTTGGTCTTGACGTTGATATACCATTATTTATATATTTTCCGTTGTATATAATTTTGAGTTGATCGTTGGTCTTAACGTTGATATACCATTATTTTTATTTTTTACGTTGTATATAATTTTGAGTTGATCGTTGGCCTTGGCGTTGGTATACCATTATTTATATTTTTTCCGTTGTATATAATTTTGAGTTGATCGTTGGTCTTGACGTTGATATACCATTATTTATATTTTTTCCGTTGTATATAATTTTGAGTTGATCGTCGGCCTTGGCGTTGATATACCATTATTTATATCTTTTCCGTTGTAGATAATGTTGAGTTGATCGTTGGCCTTGGTGTTGGTATACCATTAGGCCAAAAAAAAAAATATGTGTATTTACGGTCACCCGACCGACCCTAATTTTTGCTAGCGACCCTATGAATTTTTACACAGAATTCGGATAACCGTTTTTGTTGTTTAACCAGCAGCAATGTTTTATTTGTTCAACTGCTAGCTTTTTGTCGAAATTGAGAGCAAAGAAGGTGGAAAAACTGCATAATTCGTCATAAAACAGCTTCAATAAATGGCGGCTTACCGGAAATTTAAAAAATGAAATATCGGATTCTGGAACCGGGAACGACTATTTCCGGTTTTGCCGATAATAAAAAAAAAAATAATCCAGACCGACCGACCCTAGATTTGTTTTTACATGTGACAGTAAACGCACATATTTTTTTCGTTGTAGATAATTTTGAGTTGATCGTCGGCCTTGGCGTTGGTATACCATTATTTAAATTTTTTCCGTTGTAGATAATTTTGAGTTGTTTATTGGAAGGGAACTGACCGAAAGTAGATAGCAAGGTGGCGGAGTGGACTTGAAAGTGGGGTGTGGGGGAAAGCTTCAGTCTAAAGCCAGATGGCGGGTGAATAGTTACGCTCCACACTTTGCAAACATTTTAGTGTTTTGAGTGGGGCACTTGACCCCAACCCATGGCTCCTACATACAAGGCTACGACCTTGACGATGCACAAACTTAAAGTGACGTGGGGTAGAAAAACAAAGATGTATGCCCACATAAAGACTTGTTTGTGTTTATGTAAATATATAAACCAAAATCATGTCATATGATCATGTGACTAATATGTTTTTTTGCTTGTAATTTAATGCTAATTTCAGACTTTTTGGCTTATGGATCTACAGTCTCTGATACACAGCTCAGTGGAGATGACAGGTCTTCGCCAAGACTTCGATGCTTCACCACAATACCATTCCTTGGAACAACACATTCATATCTAAGAGTAAGTAATTTCAATTGGCTAGATTCAACATCACATGGAACCACTGGGTATAGATATAGGACAGATTTCTAGTTTATCTGCCTGACGATTCCTGGGCTCACCATTTTCAGTTGAGACTCATGAAAGTTTTCAAAATTAGATTTGATCAAACTCACCAAAATTTTAAGCAATGTCTTCTGGATGCAAATTAATTGCTACAAACATCTTTAGGACTTGGATGATCATGATTATGGTGAAGCACCTGGCTAAGAAGAGTTTGAAGATACCAAAGGGGTAATCAGAATCCGTAAATCGAAAAAGAACAAACAACTAATGGCCAAAAGAAAAAGTACAAACGGACAAACAACGATCTACAAAACATACACTTAAAACTAAAGATTAAGTAACACGAACCCCACTAAAAACTGGGGGTGAACTCAGGTGCTCCGAAAGGGTAAGAAGTTCCAGCTCCACTAGTGGCACCCGTCGTGTTAATCTAGTTACAAACCAGGTGATAAGTCTTGAATGCGGAAAGGAACAGGAAGTATTTACGACAGGTGGAATATATCCGTGGTCATTTGTGACACAGATATTCCATAGCAGTCAACCAAGTCATGGTGGCGTCCGTAAAACTGTCGAAGTGATGACTTCAACTTAACCTAGTTAGGAATCAAATACAAAAATTGCTCTTTAGAAAAAATGTAATTGAGTGCCTTGTTTTTAGAAAATGTCATTCTCTATCATTAAACATAAGAAACCAACTTGTATCAGTTTCTGATAAGCAATATTACTTAGTTAGTAGTGTGTGTTGGTGGCCTGTTGTACTACAAAAAACACCCCAGTATGTATTGTCTCCCCTTTGTCCTTGTGACAATCAACACATCTATCTGATAAAATCAATCCTAGCATTACCTGTTATCTGCATGTTGTTTGTAAACTTGTACTTGTAGTGAATATTTTTGTTTGTTTGTTTCATGGTGTTTAACGCCACTTTCAACAATATTTCAGTTATATTGTGGCGGTCAGTTTTAGTTGTGGAGGACCCGGAGAAAACCACCGACCTGTCGCAAATCACTGACAAACTTTATCACATAATGTTGTGCACCTCGCCTTGATCAAGATTCAAACTCACAACATCAGTGGTGATAGGCACTGATTGCATGGGTAGTTGTAAATTCAACTACCATAAGATCACGGCAACGATGGCCCCATGAATATAACTGGACATTATATAGAAATCAAGACTAGAGAGGCCATGATTTTTCACCTAAAATGTAATCAGTGTTGTTATTGAAAGATGCAACTAACATCTAATTTTCAAATTAAATTGTTACTTCTCTTTACAAGATTGTATGTGGATTGGATATGTGGATGTCATGTGATGTTAGTGAATACCTTTGTTGACTTGCTGCAGTCGTATCATGCTGTACACAACATAGCTCTTTATTTTATATTAATTTGTTTTTGGCCTGATATAGCTGAAAAATTGCTCATTAGGTATTCATGGTATTAAACAACAATTACCCAATCACTCATTACATTTGTTTTACTGATATTACAGTTTTCAACTAATGGCCTTGCCTGTTTAGGATGTAGTTACTCATCCTTTGTTCCTGAACCATTGGACACTTTCAGACAGAAGGATATTATTGCTATATTGTGGACAGACTTGATCGTCACAGACAACAACATGATGTATTACCATGCATATACCGATGATGACGATTCTGGGGATCGGACTTTGATAGACAATGTATTGACCAAAGCTTCTTCTAACATAGATTACTATAGACAGACGAGTGGGTTTAGAGCCTCGTGTGTGTATGTCGCTACCTGGGAAAATGCACGATTGTATGGTTATACTGTAAGTATCTAAAAATACACTTAATGTACATTTAGTTTTCTAAAATATACAGAAGTTTTCTGTCTTTGGTTCTGGAAAATGCCCTCTCAATTTGAATGCTTATGGGTTATGGGGTTCAACACCACTTTCAATTATTTCAGTTATATTATTAATTGTGGCGATCAGTTTTATTGGTGGAGGAAACGAAAACCCGGCCACAAGTCACTGACAAATTTTATCGCATAATGTTGTATCGAGTACACCTTGCCATGAGCGAGATTGGAACTCACAACTTTAGTCGTGATAGGCACTGATTGCATAGGTAGATGTAAATCCAACTACCATACGATCATGACTATGATTAAACCTTATACATAAATAACAGTTTTATTATTTAGATTCTCCTGCTACCATTGGATTACGATATTTCCCCATTTGCTATAGTTAATATTCAAATTCTAAAGCTGAAAGTGGAGAAATATCGTAATCCACTGGTAGCAAATGGAGAATCTGTTTCTCCCAAGACCAAACTGAAAACGGCAAAAAAAAATTTAAGTAGTTAATTTCTATCATTAATGACGTAGAAAGGAAATTGGTGGGAATTCTCATGCAGAAATTTAACCACTGGAGTGATTACAAATATTGTGAAAGTTTAACCAACTGGTTGACCACTGTTAGAAAAATTAAATATAATTCCTTACCAGGAGGATAGACCTTCTCAGAAATATATTTAATGATTTTTTTTAACGTTTTTATGACATTATGATTGGCCGTTGGTTGGTAGTTTATGGTGTTTAATGCCACAATATTTCAGTCACATTATGGCGGTCAGTTTTATTGGTGGAGGAAACCAGAGGACCCGGAGAAAACCACTGACCTGCTGCATGGGTAGTTGTAAATCCAACTACCATATGATCATGGCCACGACGGCCCTATGATGTTTATATGGAGGTAAATATTTTTTTCCTTTTGTTATAAAATTTCTGAGCATTGATATCGCCATGGTCACTTTCATATTGTATTAACATTTATCAAACATCTTATGCAATCTATAAATAATTTTTCAGAGTACAGTTACTTTCCAGTTTATTTTGGCCACTGATGGTGTCAACACTTATTCTTACACGCTCTTTAAAGACGTGGACATCACTAATCCACCTTATGGACGTAACGTAGCCATTGGATATTCTGGTGTAACTGGATCTCAGTCCAGTATATTTTCCTTTACTAATGCTGGATTTGAAATGTCAGCATTGCAGGGAAACACATTTGATCGTGAGTATACTGCTGAAGTTAGTGCAGATGGTTAGGGTTAGTGCAGGGGGTTTAATGCCACTTTCTACAATATTTCTGTTATTTCATGAATTTCAGTTTTATGGGGAAAATTAGTGCAGTTAAACCTGTCTAAACAGGACATTTGTGGGACAAACTTTTGTGTTTGGAATAGACAGGTGTTCAGTTTATACAGGTTAAATTAACAATTATTTCCTGCATAGGGACTTTATTTAAAATTTGGTTTATAGAGGATTTTGTTTTTTTAGGGTATGGTTTACTGTACCCCTCCAGTACTAATTGTATATATTATATCGTCGATTTGTTTTATGAGAATGGATTTCTCAGAGTAATATTTCATAGAGGGTGAAGTGAGATTTGATGAGAAGTCCATTTTGAGCAAGACATATCAACGCTAGTATGTTTATAGAGAATTTTTCAAGGCGATGTGGGCGTCCTCAATATAACGTCGCAGAGTCATCGAGAAACACATTTATTTTAGAAATAAACAATATTATGTTAATATCATGCTAGTTACTTGATAATACATTTTTTAGTATTCATTATTGTGTAAAGATCAAAAGGACAATTTTACAAATTATTGGTAATGTATATTATTTCTAATTTTTTACAGGTGTAAAAGGAGTATTTTTTGCGACCTTGTCTGTAAGCGGCTTAACAGTTAACAATCCGGCGGCTCAGTGTATTAGATGGTACCGTTCAACAGATCGTTCATTACGGTGGAAACAGAATCGGGCATCACAAATATGTCCTTGTAACCTAGGTCTTATGCGATTTGACTCGAGGTTTTTCCCGTATTCTTTTAACTATGCTAGTGGTGTTTTGTGTTATGTTAACTACAGGTTTACTACAAGTCGTGTAAGTAAATTGTTTAAAGTTAATTCCGACAACTTATATTTTGGGTCTCTGTAGAGTGCTTCTTTGTAATTGTACACACATTAATGTCAGTTTTAGAAGATTTTAAAAATGAATAGAGGGTTTTGGTTAATTGGTTTATTGATTGATTGGTGCTTCACGCTAACTTTTGCATTATTTCAGCTATATCGTAGCGTTGGTTAATTGGTTTTCTCTACTTTCAATATTTCAGTTATTTCATGGCATACAATTTTATTGGTGTAGTAATTAAACAGGAGTACACGGAGAAAATCACCGACCTGTCGTTGTATAAGTACACATCTCCATGGACAGGAGTCAAGTTCGCAGCTTCAGTGGCAATACAATGTATGTTAAGATATCAACCCTACTTCCAAACAAAGATGGCAGAGACTGCCTCTATATCAGTCTTTGCCTTAGTATTTTCCCCCTACTTGCTCGAAAGCCAAATTTAGAAAAAAAATTGTATTTATTCAAACAAATTCTTTCATAATTTTCACTTGTCCGAATTCAGTTTTACTTGTCCCGGGCTTCGGGCAAGTCAGTGGGTTAGCGCGAAGACTGTTATATTATTATAAAATTTAGCTATGATTAGTATCACTTTTTTTACAGGATTCATGTAGGTTTGTGAGCATTTTTTCGTTAGATAATTAAGGATTGATCGCAATTTTTGTTCGGTTCATGAAGAAATAACCTCACAATCAGGTTATACACACCGGGTTACGCAAGCGTGTGTACAACCTGATAGAGGTTATTTCAAATGAACCGAACAAATAATTTCGATCAATCCTTATAAATTAATTCTTTTTTTTTTACTTTTTTTTTATGATATTGAAAAATATATTTATTAGTTCAAAATATGGCAAATAATCGGAAATAAATTTAAATAACCCCAAAGGTGCCTCATTAAAAGAAAATCACCTGATGACAACAGCACGTGACGTCTATTTTTAGATTCAGTACATTGACAAATAACCTCAACTTTTTAAACCAATCAAAACACGTATAAAGTGACATGTGACTCTAAAATTAATTTATTTTATGATAAAGAATGTTCTGCATAATGTTTTTTTTCTTTGATGTACAAATATTTTATGCTTGTTTATTCTGTCCAAAATAAATATTTTAATATATTTGGAGTTGGAATAGTCAATGACTTATGATAAGGTTGACACAATGATTTATCAACCCAGAAGAAGTGATAATTACTGAGGCGAACGTCCGAGGTGATTATCACTTCTTGGTTTGATAAATAACGTGTCAACTAATATCAAAGCTCAACAATTGTTTTATTAAATGACTTGAGCTCTATAATTCCGAAATGTTAATGGTAAAAGGAGTTGTGATTGGTTCATAGACATACACTGTCCAATCAAAACATTCGATTTAAAGCAAACGTCATCAAGATGTCCCCGATCTATTTTTGGGCACTTGACAGCTATGATACACTAATTGTCTAGCTCTCATGCAAGATTGCGCGGTAATCAGAATGTTTCATGAAATAAAGGCCGATGTATGGTTTTGACCAATCAAGAAATTATATTTTTTTTAGTCATTTGATAAAATGTGATATTTTATCCAGTCAGAACAAAAGCTATGACAAAAATTCTATCTTATTGAAGGTTTCTATCTTGTTTATTTCTATATACATTTTTTTTTATTAACTTTAATAATTGATTGATCTTTTCATGTAGCAGTTCAAAAACTGTATTGTTACATTTTCAGATGTGTTGCTACGATTCCTCCTTCGGTTTCATCATAAACAGTATTCCTACAGCGGGTAGTATGTTAACTGCTAATCCTTTTGTTGATCCATCTACATACTATAATGATAACGTTGTGCCGAAGGAAAACTGCTGTGGCTTGTCTGATAATTGTCGGTTGTATTATGACGCACGACCAGTGGGGCGTTGTTACTTTAGATCACCTTTCGCTATTTGTAAGTATTTTTTAAATGCTGGAAAACACAGGCACTCGTGACATGGAATTACACCCCACTTCTAGAGTGTATATCTGTAGGGTCGACACACGTAAGTTGTTGTTAATATAAGGTTGTATGAATATGGACACAAACAAGATAAATTAAGGAAAAACAGATGGAATATGAAAGAAATTTCATTGAAAATACATATGTAAACAGAAAAAAAGGGGGGGGGGGGTATTTCTGTGCCGCAAGCGCCTTAATGATGCAAAAGAGATAACAATACTGCAACTAGTCTGTGAGCATCAAATAAAATGAAAAACAAAAAATACCACACTGTCCGAACAATTCCAAAATCAAATATCTAAATTATCTTACTTTCCTTGCTTGGTACAAATAGAATCAAACTTATGCTCAAATAAGTTATTTAACACAAATTGAGCAATTTCTCAGCCATATCATGGCGAAAATATGTAACTTGTATTCAATGGTCACCATTGTGACAAATGAAATGAAACATGACTGTGCAAGACAAGTAACGGATTGGTAGATCTAGAATTGTCAGTGCTGATCTGTAATGATTGGTAGATCTAGAATTGTCAATGCTGATCTGTAATGATTGGTAGATCTAGAACTGTCAGTGCTGATCTGTAATGATTGGTAGATCTAGAATTGTCAGTGCTGATCTGTAATGATTGGTAGATCTAGAATTGTCAGTGCTGATCTGTAATGATTGGTAGATCTAGAATTGTCAGTGCTGATCTGTAATGATTGATAAATCTAGAATTGTCAATGCTGATCTGTAATGATTGGTAGATCTAGAATTGTCAGTGCTGATCTGTAATGATTGGTAGATCTAGTATTGTCAGTGCTGATCTGTAATGATTGGTAGATCTAGAATTGTCAGTGCTGATCTGTAATGATTGGTAAATCTAGAATTGTCAGTGCTGATCTGTAATGATTGGTACTTCATAGAATTGTCAGTGCTGATCTGTAATGATTGGTAGATCTAGAATTGTCAGTGCTGATCTGTAATGATTGGTACTTCATAGAATTGTCAGTGCTGATCTGTAATGATTGGTAGATCTAGAATTGTCAGTGCTGATCTGTAATGATTGGTAGATCTAGAATTGTCAGTGCTGATCTGTAATGATTGGTACTTCATAGAATTGTCAGTGCTGATCTGTAATGATTGGTAGATCTAGAATTGTCAGTGCTGATCTGTAATGATTGGTAGATTTAGAATTGTCAGTGCTGATCTGTAATGATTGGTACTTCATAGAATTGTCAGTGCTGATCTGTAATGATTGGTAGATTTAGAATTGTCAGTGCTGATATGTAATGATTGGTTTGGGTATTGCAATGTATTGGACCATGGTCGTTGTTTTGTAATACTGTCAGTTTTTTCTTATTCACAGTTAATTAGTTAATTATCAATAATTTGATAACTTAATTAGTATAATCAGAAACACATTGAAAGTTAATTACTGATGATGTATTAAAGTCTATAATGAAATCTTAAAGTGAAATTCTGCAAAATTGATATAATAGCATAAATGTTTGAGTTACCACGAATGTAGCTGTGGAACTGTAGGTCTTATGGTCCTGGTGGTGTTTTAGTGATATGTGTGGACCATAGATCTATGGTAAAAAAAAAAAAAAAAAAAAAAAAAAAAAATAAGTACCATTTTGATCTACGGTTTCACAGCTACCACTAATGATGATGAATTCACAGAATATGTTTACGTGTAAAGATTTCTCATGTCCTTTTTATTTAAAACTTCAATAAATACAGGCCGTTTATTAAGGGGCGGTACTAGGTACTTTTACCCGCCTAAAATTGTATTTGGTACCTCCTGATTTTAAAAAGCGTTGTACAAGATGTTCATGAAAATAGTTCAAATCTTGATAAAACATGTACTGCCTGTAAATATTGAAGTACTGGTACACTTAAATAATATTGAAAGCCCTGAAATTTCAAATTATTTGTGTTGTTTTTACAGTTTTCTCCTTTGGAGATCCTCACATTGACACATTGGATGGTTTGCAATACACATTTAATGGTTGGGGAGAATACACAATGATCAAGATAGATAACTCTAATGTCACCTTTGAACTTCAAACAAGGACAGATTTAGCCACATCTAAGAATGGAACAGACATTAAGAGGATCAATGCTACAATATTTAGTGGTTTTGCTGCTAAGGAAGATGGAAATGCTAGCATTCGAGTGGAACTTGATAGCAATTTAGAATGTAAGTGGTCTTGTCTTTAAAGTGTAATTATATAGGTGTCTAAAATCCAGTTCACATGAAAGGAGGAATGCTACTTATTACAGTCTTCACGCTAACCCACTTGCCCGAAGTCTGGGACAAGTAAAACTGGATTGGGACAAGTAAAAATTATGAAAGAATTTGTTGGAATAAATAGAAATTTTTTCTATATTTGGCTTTCGGGCAAGTAGGTGAAAAAAATTAATGCAAAGATTATTATTATGTTGTAAGTGTCTGATGGGGTGGGGGATGGGTTTCAGAACTTTATCTTAATGGCTTTTCTATGTATATATATGTTAGCCTCCCCCATTTTTTCCCAGGTAAATTTTCAATGGAAGAGTCTTAATAAATGTATTTCTTTACCATTCCAGCCTTCTGTATTAAAGAGTGCTAGTGAATTTTATACATTAAAATTTATAATTTAAGATGGCAATTAAATAAACGCAACAATATCAAATACAATCCATTTTTCATTGTTTGTTATTTAGCTGCGTCTTGAATTGCATTGATTTGGTGGGGAAAAGTTTGAAGATACCAAAGGGGTAATGAGAAGCTGTAAATCAAAGAAGGACAGACAATATAATGGCCAAAAGTTTGAAGATACCAAAGGGGTAACCAGAAGCTGTAAATCAAAGAAGGACAGACAATATAATGGCCAAAAGTTTGAAGATACCAAAAGGGTAACCAGAAGCTGTAAATCAAAGAAGGACAGACAATATAATGGCCAAAAGTTTGAAGATACCAAAGGGGTAATCAGAAGCTGTAAATCAAAGGACAGACAATATAATGGTCAAACGTTTTAAGATACCAAAGGGGTAATCAGAAGCTGTAAATCAAAGAAGGACAGACAATATAATGGCCAAACGTTTTAAGATACCAAAGGGGTAATCAGAAGCTGTAAATCAAAGGACAGACAATATAATGATCAGAAGTTTGAAGATACCAAAGGGGTAATCAGAAGATGTAAATCAAAGCACAGACAATATAATGATCAAAAGTTTGAAGATACCAAAGGGGTAATCAGAAGATGTAAATCAAAGCACAGACAATATAATGGTCAAAAGTTTGAAGATACCAAAGGGGTAATCAGAAGCTGTAAATCAAAGGACAGACAATATAATGATCAAAAGTTTGAAGATACCAAAGGGGTAATCAGAAACTGTAAATCAAAGGACAGACAATATAATGGTCAAAAGTTTGAAGATACCAAAGGGGTAATCAGAAGTGTAATTCAAAGAAGGACATACAATATAATGGTCAAAAGCTTGAAGATATCAAAGAGGTAATCAGAAGCTGTAAATCAAAGATTGACAGAAAATATAATGGCCAAAAGTTTGAAGATACCAAACGGGTAACCAAAAGCTGTAAATCAAAGAAGGACAGACAATATAATGGCCAAAGGTTTGAAGATACCAAAGGGGTAATCAGAAGCTGTAAATCAAAGACGGACAGGCAATATAATGGTCCAAAGATTGAAGATACCAAAGGGGTAATCAGAAGTGTAAATCACAGAAGGACAGACTATATAATGGCCAAATGTTTGAAGATACTAAAGGGGTAATCAGAAGCTGTAAATCAAAGAAGGACAGACAATATAATGGCCAAAAGTTTGAAGATACCAAAGGGGTAGCCAGAAGCTCTAAATCAAAGGACAGACAATATAATGGTCAAAAGTTTGAAGATACCAATGGGTAATCAGAAGCTGTAAATCAAAGGACAGACAATATAATGGCCAAAAGTTTGAAGATACCAAAGGGGTAACCAGAAGCTGTAAATCAAAAAAGTACAGACAGTATAACGGCCAAAAGTTTGAAGATACCAAAGGTGTAATCAGAAGCTGTAAATCAAAGGACAGACGATATAATGGTCAAAAGTTTGAAGATACCAAAGGGGTAATCAGAAGCCGTAAATCAAAGGACAGACAATATAATGGTCAACAGTTTGAACATACCAAAGGGGTAATCAGAAGCTGTAATTCAAAGAAGGACAGACTATTTAATGATCAAAAGTTTGAAGATACCAAAGGGGTAATCAGAACCTGTAAATCAAAGAAGGACAGACAATATAATGGTCAAAAGTTTGAAGATACCAAAGGGGTAATCAGAAGCTGTAAATCAAAGGACAGACAGTATAATGGCCAAAAGTTTGAAGGTACCAAAGGTGTAATCAGAAGCTGTAAATCAAAGGACAGACAATGTAATGGTCAAAAGTTTGAAGATACCAAAGGGGTAATCAGAAACTGTAAATCACAGAAGGACAGACAATATAATGGTCAAAAGTTTGAATATATCAAAGAGGTAATCAGAAGCTGTAAATCAAAGGACAGACAATATAATGGCCAAAAGTTTGAAGATACCAAACGGGTAATCAGAAGATGTAAATCAAAGAAGGACAGATAACATAATGGCCAAAAGTTTAAAGATACCAAAGGGGTAATCAGAAGTGTAAATCACAGAAGGACAGACAATATAATGGTCAAAAGTTTGAAAATATCAAAGGGGTAATCAGAAGCTGTAATTCAAAGGACATACAATATAATGGCCAAAAGTTTGAAGATACCAAAGGGGTAATCAGAAGCTGTAAATCAAAGAAAGATTGACAGAAAAATGATAAAAGAACAAACTATGATGTACAAAACACTACACAGAAAACTAAATATTGAACAGCATTAATACCACTAAAACAGGTAGGGGAGGGAAGATTGCTGAACTAGCGTGGCCAACAATGCATGTTTTGATATCTGCTGACCCCCACCCATCCTGCATCATTCAATTCCAGGTTTTTCAATAAGGGGTGGGACTAGGTACTTTTACCTGCCTAATATGGTCTTAGGTACCTCCTGATTTTAAAGAATGTTGTAGGAGATATTCATGAAAATCGTTAAAATTTTAATAAAAAGTACTACCTGTAAATAGTGAAGTACTGGTAGACTTGAAAAATATTGAAAGCCCTGCAAGTCATGTAAGAGTGAAAAAGCTATCTAGAGGTGTCATTCATACAATAAACCTAAATGTATCTTGTAATTGTGTTTAATCTACAGTATTTCACCATCCATATCTTCTAATTGTATTGCTTTAATGCATTATATTTTCATTTGTAGCCATGGTGATATTTGGTAACGAAAACGATTACACGACTGATTTCTATGGTAGTGATAGTTTTGTTGTGTACTTGAGTGGATTAGTTCTGAGACGTAAAGCTAACATGACATTATCTGCTCAATTCTCTAACTCAGGTCAGATTATTACTTATTAATTTAATTTGATGTGAATACTGCAATCTGATTGGCTGATCTGCCTGTAGCAACATTGGTTATACTTGATAACCTGGGTTGATATTGTGATGCTACCAACATATTCATTCACGAACGACAAATTCAAATAGTCCAATGAAATATTCGTAATTAAAACCGAGGAAATATTACATTTTGTTGTAGAAATTACATTATAAGGAATATGTTAAATTTTTGAACAGGTTATACTTGTATAACCTGGTTTAGTACAGTTTACTCTTTTCATAAACCGCTTCATGATTTATTAAGGTAACCTACCTCAAAACAAGTTATATCGTATGACCTTTAAAAAATTGAGCATATTCCTTAATTAATAAAACTGGACACTGAATGCTTAATAAATAAGTGTAATAACAAAATTATCGAACTCCGAGCAATCTTACAAAGGGAAAGTCAAAACTCATAATTATATAAACAGACAAAATCAGTCAACAACCGGAAAACTGTGAAAACCGTAATGACCCTGACTTGGTATAGGCATTTCTAAAGAAATGGTGGTTGAATCAGATTTTAAAGCGCCAAACCTCCTGCTTTCATTATGGCTCAAAGTTTCCGGCTGTCACTTATAATAATAACAGTATTTATAACAATACTTGAACAAAACAGGTAAAACAGTTGTAAAAACAGCACCAAACTCAGTGAAGTAAATGTCAAAGACACTTTATGCAGAATTCTGAATAAATATTAACAAAATGAACAACCATCTCTTATATCAATCCACTGAACAACAAAAGAGGCCTCGACATATGGCATTGTAAATCTAGGTCCTGGCTTGGGACAGGGACAATAAAATGTGGCAGAGTTAAACTGGTAGTTAAATTTATATTTACCACTGCAATCAGTGCTTATCTCTGCTAAAGTTGTGAATTTGATTCCCACCTTTAACGACGTGTAATCGATGTAAATTAAGTGGATACAATTTGTCTGTGGCTTAAGACAGTCGTTGATATTCTCATGGTTAAGACAGTCATTGATATTCTCATGGTTAAGACAGTCGTTGATATTCTCATGGTTAAGACAGTCATTGATATTCTCATGGTTAAGACAGCCGTTGATATTCTCATGGTTAAGACAGTCGTTGATATTCTCATGGTACTTGGGTTTCCTGTGCCAAATAAAAAATCACTTGAAAAAGTTTATTGGAGTAAGAAGACCAAAGGGCCTAAACAGAATTGCCAAAATCGTCCATGGTTACATATGTCTGAGGGAATGGACCTTAGTTTCCATGGTTACATATGTCTGAGGGAATGGACCTTAGTTTCCATGGTTACATATGTCTGAGGGAATGGACCTTAGTTTCCATGGTTACATATGTCTGAGAAAATGGACCTTAGTTTCCATGGTTACATATGTCTGAGGAAATGGACCTTAGTTTCCATGGTTACATATGTCTGAGGGAATGGACCTTAGTTTCCATGGTTACATATGTCTGAGGGAATGGACCTTAGTCTCCGTGGTTACATATGTCTGAGGAAATGGACCTTAGTTTCCATGGTTACATATGTCTGAGGGAATGGACCTTAGTTTCCATGGTTACATATGTCTGAGGGAATGGACCTTAGTTTCCATGGTTACATATGTCTGAGGGAATTGACCTTAGTGTCCATGGTTACATATGTCTGAGGGAATGGACCTTAGTGTCCATGGTTACATATGTCTGAGGAAATGGACCTTAGTTTCCATTGTTACATGTGTCTGAGGAAATGGACCTTAGTTTCCATGGTTACATATGTCTGAGGAAATGGACCTTAGTGTCCATGGTTACATATGTCTGAGGAAATGGACCTTAGTTTCCATTGTTACATATGTCGGAGGAAATGGACCTTAGTTTCCATGGTTACATATGTCTGAGGAAATGGACCTTAGTTTCCATGGTTACATATGTCTGAGGAAATGGACTTTAGTTTCCATGGTTACATATGTCTGAGGAAAAGGACCTTAGTTTGAATATTTATTACATTATTTAGGAACTGTAAATTTCAATAATTAACATATCTTATAAACCATGGCAATGCTGAAACACTGACTACTGGGCAGATGATACCCCCAGGGACTAATAGTCCACCAGTAGAGGTATCAACCCAGTGATAGTAATAATTTTAATTTAATTTAGTATGGATGACATTTATTTTATATAAGGATTGCAGGGCCGTCGTTGTCATGATCGTATGTCAGTTGGATTTACAATTACCTTTGCAATCAGTGCCTATCACCACTAAAGTTGTGACTTCTAATCGCACTCATGGGGAGGTTTTATACGATACAACTTTATGTGATAAAGTTTGTCAGTGACTTTCGGTGGTTTTCTCCAGATATTCCGGTTTCCTCCATCAATAAAACTGTATGTCACGATATAACTGAAATATTGTTGAAAGTGGCTTTAAACTCCATAAACAAAACCCTTACCCTATAAGTATTGCTGAAATTTTAAATGACTGCAATGATTTATCTTTTCAGGAATTCAACTAAATATACAAGTTAAAACTCGTCAACTTACTCTTTCTGCAACTGTCCCTGAAGAATTCAAAGGGGAGGTAACTGGCTTGATGGGAAATTTTGATGGTGATAAAACTAATGAGTATATTTTGCCAAACGGAACCATCCTAGATAGTGGTGATACTGATACAGAGAGAAAGATATATAACAATTTTGGCCAGAAATGTAAGTAAAACTGTTCACAAATGTTAAAAATGAAGGGGGAGGGGGGTGAAAAAAAAAGGAATGAGGAAAATGAAAGGTTTGTAGAGCTAGATGTATTTTTTAAAACCTCCCCCCAAAAAAACAAAATACAAAAAAAAAGAAGAAAGAAAAGCCTGTTGATACATTTTTGGTGAAATTCACATAACATTTGTGGGTAAAGTAGATAGGTGAATTTTGTTTTTGTTTGCAATGTAAAAAAAAAAGTTAAGAGCCGTTTTGAAATGCCAGATGAGCTACAGCAAACCTTAAAAAAAAACAAACCGACCTACGACCAAGCAAGAGCAAATCATTGTGTCTTGTAAGACAGATTTTTGGACACAAGGGGGAGTTATTTAAGAAATAAATCATGGAAGCCAGAATGTGTTGGGAGTTTTAACATGGATTGGCGGATATTAGTATTTTATCCCGAGACAGAAGAGAGGGATACAATTTACTAATATCCGCCAATCCATGTTAAAACTCAAAACACATTCTGGCTTCCATGATTTAGTTCGATTCTGATATGTCTAAGAGTACAAATACAGTAGTATAATTCGATTGGAAGATGGTAATTTATACATACGCTTGCAGAAAATGTCGCACACAATTTATGTAACTCGAATAATACTGCGCCCTCTATCGGCATTATTCTGGTCACAATTTATGCTGCCAATGGAAACGTCAGTCACATTCATCGGCGCATATGCTAATGAGATAATATGAAGAAATAATTCAGGTTTTTTTTTATCAAAGGGAAAGAGTGAGGTCATGTTAGAATGTCATATGTTTATTTGTTGACATAGTGTATATTTAATTAAACTTTAATTGTAATTGACCCTTAATGGGAACAAGTGACACATCTGATTTGTAAGTGACATCAAGTACTCCATTAAACACGGTCGCCATGGTAACTGAAATCCTTAATTCTGAAAATACATAGAACAACAATTCAATCAATGAACACATCTTCAATTTTATTAATTTACAACTACCTGTGCAATCACTGCCTATCACCACTGATGTTATGAGTTCGAACCCCGTTCATGGAGAGATGTACACAATACAACATCGTGTGATAAAATTTGTCAGTTATTTGCGACAGATTGGGGTTTTCTTTCCAGGTACTCCGGTTTCCTTCACCAATAAAACTGACCACCATAATATAACTGAAATATTGTTGAAAGTGGCATAAAACACCATAAAACCAAACCAAACCAATCAATTTTATTAGTTTAAGCATATTTTATTTGTCAATAAAATAGACAAAATGGATTAGATGCAAGTTAAACCAAAAATCTTATGAAGTCTTCTCCAATTCAATTTTATTTCAGGGGAAACAACTGCAGAAACTTCACTCTTTGAGTACACTGATGGGAAACAGTGGTCAGATTACAGCCATCAATACTTTGTACCAATATTTATTGATGAGTTTAACCAGACAATGATAAACAAATCTTATGAAGTTTGTGGTGGTAGCAGTGACCAATACAAAGCTTGTATTTTTGATTACCTAGCAACAGGGGATACTTCATTTGCAGCAGATACACAGTCATCTAATACAGAGGCTGAATCACAAACTTCACAAATACGTAAGGATATTTGTTATGTATTAGGCTCTTGCAAGTTTTGTTTAGTCCTATCGCATATGATGTTTCGTGACTATGCATAGAAATGTATTGATTACTGTATGTACATACAGTAAACCCTGTATAAACTGAACCCTAAATAAACTGGATTCCTGTATAAACTGAACTTTGAATAAACTGGAATCCTGTATAAACTGAACTTTGAATAAACTGGAATCCTGTATAAACTCAACTTTGAATAAACTAGAATCCTGTATAGACTGAACTATGAATAACCTGGAATCCTGTATAAAATGAACTTTGAATAAACTGGAATCCTGTATAAAATGAACTTTGAATAAACTGGAATCCTGTATAAAATGAACTTTGAATAAACTGGAATCCTGTATTAACTGAACCTTTAATAAACTGGAATCCTGAATAAACTAGAATCCTGTATAAACTGAACCTTTAATAAACTGGAATCCTGTATAAACTGGAATCCTGTATAAACTGAACCCTGAAGAAACTTGAATCCTGTATAAACTGAACCTTAAATAAACTGGAATCCTGTATAAACTGAACTTTGAATAAACTGGAATCCTGCATCAACTGAACTTTGAATAAACTAGAATCCTGTATAAATTGGAATCCTGTATAAAATGAACTTTGAATAAACTGGAATCCTGTATAAAATGAACTTTGAATAAACTGGAATCCTGTATAAACTGAAACTTTAATAAACTGGAATCCTGTATAAACTAAACCCTGAATAAACTGGAATCCTGTATAAACTGAACCCTGAATAAATTGGAATCCTGTATCAACTGAACCTTTAATAAACTGGAATCCTGTATAAACTGAACCTTGAATAAACTAGAATCCTGTATAAACTAAACCCTGAATAAACTAGAATCCTGTATAAACTGAACCCAGAATAAACTGGAATCCTGTATAAACTGAACCCTGAATAAACTGGAATCCTGTATAAACTGAACCGTGAATAAACTGGAATCCTGCATAAACTGAACCTTTAATAAACTAGAATCCTGTATAAACTGAACCCTGAATAAGCTAGAATCCTGTATAAACTGAACCTTTAATAAACTGGAATCCTGTATAAACTGAACCCTGAATAAACTAGAATCCTGTATAAACTAAACCCTGAATAAACTAGAATCCTGTATAAACTGAACCTTTAATAAACTGGAATCCTGTATAAACTGAACCTTTAATAAACTGGAATCCTGTATAAACTGAACCCTGAAGAAACTGGAATCCTGTATAAACTGAACCTTTAATAAACTAGAATCCTGTATAAATTGAACCTTGCATAAACTAGAATCCTGTATAAACTAAACCCTGAATAAACTGGAATCCTGTATAAACTGAACCCAGAATAAACTAGAATCCTGTATAAACTGAACCTTGAATAAACTAGAATCCTGTATAAACTGAACTTTGAATAAACTGGAATCCTGTATACACTAAACCCTGAGTAAACTGGAATCCTGTATAAACTGAACCCAGAATAAACTAGAATCCTGTATAAACTGAACCTTGAATAAACTAGAATCCTGTATAAACTGAACTTTGAATAAACTGGAATCCTGTATAAACTCAACTTTGAATAAACTAGAATCCTGTATAGACTGAACTATGAATAAACTGGAATCCTGTATATAATGAATTTTGAATAAACTGGAATCCTGTATAAAATGAACTTTGAATAAACTGGAATCCTGTATAAAATGAACTTTGAATAAACTGGAATCCTGTATAAACTGAACCTTTAATAAACTGGAATCCTGTATAAACTGAACTTTGAATAAACTGGAATCCTGTATAAACTGAACTTTGAATAAACTAGAATCCTGTATAAAATGAACTTTGAATAAACTGGAATCCTGTATAAACTGAACCCTGAAAAAACTGGAATCCTGTATAAACTGAACCTTTAATAAACTGGAATCCTGTATAAACTGAACCTTTAATAAACTAGAATCCTGTATAAACTGAACCGTGAATAAACTAGAATACTGTATAAACTGAACCCAGAATAAACTGGAATCCTGTATAAACTAAACCTTTAATAAACTGGAATCCTGTATAAACTGAACCTTTAATAAACTGGAATCCTGTATAAACTGAACCCTGAAGAAACTGGAATCCTGTATAAACTGAACTTTGAATAAACTGGAATCCTGTATTAACTGAACCTTTAATAAACTGGAATCCTGAATAAACTAGAATCCTGTATAAACTGAACCTTTAATAAACTGGAATCCTGTATAAACTGGAATCCTGTATAAACTGAACCCTGAAGAAACTTGAATCCTGTATAAACTGAACCTTAAATAAACTGGAATCCTGTATAAACTGAACTTTGAATAAACTGGAATCCTGCATCAACTGAACTTTGAATAAACTAGAATCCTGTATAAATTGGAATCCTGTATAAAATGAACTTTGAATAAACTGGAATCCTGTATAAAATGAACTTTGAATAAACTGGAATTCTGTATAAACTGAAACTTTAATAAACTGGAATCCTGTATAAACTAAACCCTGAATAAACTGGAATCCTGTATAAACTGAACCCTGAATAAATTGGAATCCTGTATCAACTGAACCTTTAATAAACTGGAATCCTGTATAAACTGAACCTTGAATAAACTAGAATCCTGTATAAACTAAACCCTGAATAAACTAGAATCCTGTATAAACTGAACCCAGAATAAACTGGAATCCTGTATAAACTGAACCCTGAATAAACTGGAATCCTGTATAAACTGAACCGTGAATAAACTGGAATCCTGCATAAACTGAACCTTTAATAAACTAGAATCCTGTATAAACTGAACCCTGAATAAGCTAGAATCCTGTATAAACTGAACCTTTAATAAACTGGAATCCTGTATAAACTGAACCCTGAATAAACTAGAATCCTGTATAAACTAAACCCTGAATAAACTAGAATCCTGTATAAACTGAACCCAGAATAAACTGGAATCCTGTATAAACTGAACCCTGAATAAACTGGATTCCTGTATAAAATGAACTTTGAATAAACTGGAATCCTGTATAAAATGAACTTTGAATAAACTGGAATCCTGTATAAACTGAAACTTTAATAAACTGGAATCCTGTATAAACTAAACCCTGAATAAACTAGAATCCTGTATAAACTGAACCCAGAATAAACTGGAATCCTGTATAAACTGAACCCTGAATAAACTGGAATCCTGTATAAACTGAACCGTGAATAAACTGGAATCCTGCATAAACTGAACCTTTAATAAACTAGAATCCTGTATAAACTGAACCCTGAATAAGCTAGAATCCTGTATAAACTGAACCTTTAATAAACTGGAATCCTGTATAAACTGAACCCTGAATAAACTAGAATCCTGTATAAACTAAACCCTGAATAAACTAGAATCCTGTATAAACTGAACCTTTAATAAACTGGAATCCTGTATAAACTGAACCTTTAATAAACTGGAATCCTGTATAAACTGAACCCTGAAGAAACTGGAATCCTGTATAAACTGAACCTTTAATAAACTAGAATCCTGTATAAATTGAACCTTGAATAAACTAGAATCCTGTATAAACTAAACCCTGAATAAACTGGAATCCTGTATAAACTGAACCCAGAATAAACTAGAATCCTGTATAAACTGAACCTTGAATAAACTAGAATCCTGTATAAACTGAACTTTGAATAAACTGGAATCCTGTATACACTAAACCCTGAGTAAACTGGAATCCTGTATAAACTGAACCCAGAATAAACTAGAATCCTGTATAAACTGAACCTTGAATAAACTAGAATCCTGTATAAACTGAACTTTGAATAAACTGGAATCCTGTATAAACTCAACTTTGAATAAACTAGAATCCTGTATAGACTGAACTATGAATAAACTGGAATCCTGTATATAATGAATTTTGAATAAACTGGAATCCTGTATAAAATGAACTTTGAATAAACTGGAATCCTGTATAAAATGAACTTTGAATAAACTGGAATCCTGTATAAACTGAACCTTTAATAAACTGGAATCCTGTATAAACTGAACTTTGAATAAACTGGAATCCTGTATAAACTGAACTTTGAATAAACTAGAATCCTGTATAAAATGAACTTTGAATAAACTGGAATCCTGTATAAACTGAACCCTGAAAAAACTGGAATCCTGTATAAACTGAACCTTTAATAAACTGGAATCCTGTATAAACTGAACCTTTAATAAACTAGAATCCTGTATAAACTGAACCGTGAATAAACTAGAATACTGTATAAACTCAACCCAGAATAAACTGGAATCCTGTATAAACTAAACCTTTAATAAACTGGAATCCTGTATAAACTGAACCTTTAATAAACTGGAATCCTGTATAAACTGAACCCTGAAGAAACTGGAATCCTGTATAAACTGAACCCTAAATAAACTGGAATCCTGTATAAACTGAACTTTGAATAAACTGGAATCCTGTATAAACTGAACTTTGAATAAACTAGAATCCTGTATAAACTGGAATCCTGTATAAAATGAACTTTGAATAAACTGGAATCCTGTATAAACTGAACCTTTAATAAACTAGAATCCTGTATAAACTGAACCTTGAATAAACTGGAATCCTGTATAAACTAAACTCTGAATAAACTAGAATCCTGTATAAACTGAACCCAGAATAAACTGGAATCCTGTATAAACTAAACCCTGAATAAACTGGAATCCTGTATAAACTGAACCTTGAATAAACTGGAATCCTGCATAAACTGAACCTTTAATAAACTAGAATCCTGTATAAACTGAACCTTGAATAAACTAGAATCCTGTATAAACTGAACCTTGAATAAACTGGAATCCTGCATAAACTGAACCTTTAATAAACTGGAATCCTGTATAAACTGAACCTTTAATAAACTGGAATCCTGTATAAACTGAACCTTGAATAAACTGGAATCCTGCATAAACTGAACCTTTAATAAACTAGAATCCTGTATAAACTGAACCTTGAATAAACTAGAATCCTGTATAAACTGAACCTTGAATAAACTAGAATCCTGTATAAACTGGAATCCTGTATAAAATGAACTTTGAATAAACTGGAATCCTGTATAAACTGAACGCTGAAAAAACTGGAATCCTGTATAAACTGAACCTTTAATAAACTGGAATCCTGTATAAACTGAACCTTTAATAAACTAGAATCCTGTATAAACTGAACCTTGAATAAACTAGAATACTGTATAAACTGAACCCAGAATAAACTGGAATCCTGTATAAACTAAACCTTTAATAAACTGGAATCCTGTATAAACTGAACCTTTAATAAACTGGAATCCTGTATAAACTGAACCCTGAAGAAACTGGAATCCTGTATAAACTGAACCCTAAATAAACTGGAATCCTGTATAAACTGAACTTTGAATAAACTGGAATCCTGTATAAACTGAACTTTGAATAAACTAGAATCCTGTATAAACTGGAATCCTGTATAAAATGAACTTTGAATAAACTGGAATCCTGTATAAACTGAACCTTTAATAAACTAGAATCCTGTATAAACTGAACCTTGAATAAACTGGAATCCTGTATAAACTAAACCCTGAATAAACTAGAATCCTGTATAAACTGAACCCAGAATAAACTGGAATCCTGTATAAACTAAACCCTGAATAAACTGGAATCCTGTATAAACTGAACCTTGAATAAACTGGAATCCTGCATAAACTGAACCTTTAATAAACTAGAATCCTGTATAAACTGAACCTTGAATAAACTAGAATCCTGTATAAACTGAACCTTGAATAAACTGGAATCCTGCATAAACTGAACCTTTAATAAACTGGAATCCTGTATAAACTGAACCTTTAATAAACTGGAATCCTGCATAAACTGAACCTTTAATAAACTAGAATCCTGTATAAACTGAACCCTGAATAAACTGGAATCCTGTATAAACTGAACCGTGAATAAACTAGAATCCTGTATAAACTGAACCTTTAATAAACTAGAATCCTGTATAAACTGAACCTTTAATAAACTGGAATCCTGCATAAACTGAATCTTTAATAAACTAGAATCCTGTATAAACTGAACCTTGAATAAGCTAGAATCCTGTATAAACTGAACCTTTAATAAACTGGAATCCTGTATAAACTGAATCTTTAATAAACTAGAATCCTGTATAAACTGAACCTTGAATAAGCTAGAATCCTGTATAAACTGAACCTTTAATAAACTGGAATCCTGC
This sequence comes from Bathymodiolus septemdierum, assembly GCA_963383655.1. Lineage (NCBI taxonomy): Eukaryota > Metazoa > Mollusca > Bivalvia > Mytilida > Modiolidae > Bathymodiolus > Bathymodiolus septemdierum. The sequence goes on along the minus strand of OY726529.1, from coordinate 1,790,832 downwards.
ATAAACTGAATCTTTAATAAACTGGAATCCTGTATAAACTGAACCTTGAATAAACTAGAATCCTGTATAAACTGAACCTTGAATAAACTGGAATCCTGCATAAACTGAACCTTTAATAAACTAGAATCCTGTATAAACTGAACCCTGAATAAGCTAGAATCTTGTATAAACTGAACCTTTAATAAACTGGAATCCTGTATAAACTGAACCTTTAATAAACTGGAATCCTGTATAAACTGAACCTTTAATAATTTGGAATTCTGTATAAACTGAACACTGAAGAAACTGGAATCCTGTATAAACTGAACCTTTAATAAACTAGAATCCTGTATAAACTGAACCTTTAATAAGCTAGAATCCTGTATAAACTGAACCCTGAATAAACTGGAATCCTGTATAAACTGAACCTTTAATAATTTGGAATCCTGTATAAACTGAACCCTGAATAAACTGAAATCCTGTATAAACTGAACCTTTAATAAACTGGAATCCTCTATAAACTGAACCTTTAATAAACTAGAATCCTGTATAAACTTAACCCTGAATAAACTATAATCCTGTATAAACTGAACCCTGAATAAACTGAAATCCTGTATAAACTGAACCCTGAATAAACCAGAATCCTGTATAAACTGAACCCTGAATAAACCAGAATCCTGTATAAACTTATCTTTACATTGTAAGAAATCTTTAAGATAACATGTATAAATACCTGTTAATTATATTCTGAATACAAAACGATTAATGATATTCTGTATGAGATCAAGTCAGGGTTCATACATATATTCAACCGACCAATAAGTGATGAGCTTACTATTATTAAAACCTAGCACATAGTGAGAGCTGTATTTCAATTGGTCAATATATTTAAATCCTTCTGAATGATTGAACGGTAAAAGCAGTGCAGTGGGGACCCTACTTACACAACCACTCAGGAATAAAACTGTAAATGTTGATCAAATTAAAAATATATTTATTGTATTGTACCAATATATTGTTCCAACAAAATCAGTATTTAAACATTAAAAAACATGCTGTACACAACATACACAGATTAGCATGGGGCTGCTATGCTAGTGGGGCCCCAAGGCAATTGCCCAGCGTGCCATGGCATTAAGACGGCACTGCCCAGTATTGTATTCTAATGATATCTATGTATACATACCTTTTTATTGTAGAGAATGAGTGCCATGGCGTTAAGATGGCACTACCCAGGATTGTATTCTAATGATATCTATGTATACATACTTTTTTTTTGTAGAGAATGAGTGCCATGGCGTTAAGACGGCACTGCCCAGTATTGTATTCTAATGATATCTATGTATACATACCTTTTTATTGTAGAGAATGAGTGCCATGGCGTTAAGACGGCACTGCCCAGTATTGTATTCTAATGATATCTATGTATACATACCTTTTTATTGTAGAGAATGAGTGCCGTGGCATTAAGATGGCACTGCCCAGTATTGTATTCTAATGATATCTATGTATACATACATTTTTATTGTAGAGAATGAGTGCCATGGCGTTAAGACGGCACTGCCCAGTATTGTAATCTAATGATATCTATGTATACATACCTTTTTATTGTAGAGAATGAGTGCCATGGCGTTAAGACGGCACTGCCCAGTATTGTATTCTAATGATATCTATGTATACATACCTTTTTATTGTAGAGAATGAATGCCATGGCGTTAAGACGGCACTGCCCAGTATTGTATTCTAATGATATCTATGTTTACATACCTTTTTATTGTAGAGAATGAGTGCCATGGCGTGAAGACGGCACTGCCCAGTATTGTATTATAATGATATCTATGTATACATACCTTTTTATTGTAAGGAATGAGTGCCATGGCGTTAAGACGGCACTGCCCAGTATTGTATTCTAATGATATCTATGTATACATACCTTTTTATTGTAGAGATTGAGTGCCATGGCGTTAAGACGGCACTGCCCAGTATTGTATTCTAATGATATCTATGTATACATACCTTTTTATTGTAGAGAATGAGTGCCATGGCGTTAAGACGGCACTGCCCAGTATTGTATTCTAATGATATCTATGTATACAATACCTTTTTATTGTAGAGAATGAGTGCCATGGCGTTAAGATGGCACTGCCCAGTATTGTATTCTAATGATATCTATGTATACATACCTTTTTATTGTAGAGAATGAGTGCCATGGTGTTAAGATGGCACTGCCCAGTATTGTATTCTAATGATATCTATGTATACAATACCTTTTTATTGTAGAGAATGAGTGCCATGGCGTTAAGATGGCACTGCCCAGTATTGTATTCTAATGATATCTATGTATACATACCTTTTTATTGTAGAGAATGAAGCTCCAACTATTAACATTGTTAGCGGAAATAACAGAATAAATGCACAAGTCGGCTCTCCAATAGAAATGGTGTTTACTGGACAGGATGATAAAGGCACCCCTTTTTATGACATCATAAATCAGCCAGGTGCTGGATTCGCTGCTGACAATTCTACGGGAAATTTGACTTTAAGATGGACGCCTGCAAATGTCAATACTGAAAGAATAAGGTATTTTGTTAGTTTTGTTGTTCAAGCATTCATCAAATGGATATATATATATATGTAAATATATATAATAAAACTTGCCCATGTGGTTGCCTGTAATAAGCTGTCACATGTATAAAAAGATCACCTTTTTCTTGTCCTGTCATAGAAAATTTCATATGAATTGAACCTCTTTAGTATAAACATATTTTATTAATTAATTCAATATTACACATTATGATAATACACATATAAATTATATATACATTTAAATTAATCAATAGGATTCGGAAACAAGTGGTTAAGCTTATATTAATCTGTATCCCTGTTGTTATCTGGTGTTCAAGGTTTAATTAGTATCGAAAGATAGAAGTGTATTGAGAATTATCAAGTGTTAATCAGTTGTTGTCAATGTTAATTGGTGTGCTTTAGTAAGAAGAATAAAATAAAAAGAAACAAACAAATGAAGTGTAAAGGTGCAAGTGCTTTATTTTTAACATGTTTATGTTGTGTGAATATGGTTAGGAGGTGAATCGTTTACTACTTATGATGAACTTCTGCACGTTTAAGAATATATCTGTATTTAGGGTATTCGTTAAGTCTGTAGAGCCAAACAATAATAAATCTGTATTTAAGTTAATTGGTAAATTAATGGTGTGAATATATCTCAGTCTTGTTGCATTGTGACGGGGACAATGTAGCAGAAAATGGGCCGTGGTTTCTGTTGCCCCACATTGACAGAATGGGAAATTTACAATGTTTTTTACGAAACAAGTGATGATTGAGAGAGCTGCATTGCATACGCAACCTAGCGTGTAAAATTTGTCCCAGTCGAGTACCAATATAATAATAAATGGGTTTAGTATTGTTTTGGGGTTGAAGATTTGATTTAATTATCTGAACAGATCTGCTTGATTTAATATTTTCTGGCTGTTGGTTTCATAGTTGTACACTGGAGGGTATGAAATAACTTGCATAGAGCGATGTTTGAGTGCATACTGGAGGAATATGTGAGGTATGACGAGTATTGTGGTCATGGATCATGCCGAAATTTTGCGGAATTAAGTTACTAAGATATTGAGGAGTTAGATTATTTGACATCTTATAAAATTGAATCGTTCTATGCCTTTCCCTTCTATCTTTCAATTTTTCCCACCTGGTTTCAATATATAGATTACTTAAGGATACAAGTCTGGTACCCCCAGTCACTATTCTAGCAGCCTCAACCTGAACATGTTCTAGTTTGTTAATTAGTATTTGAGTCTTGGTATCCCAAACAACATCCGCATATTCTAGTAATGGTCTTATAAAAGTAATATAAATTGTTTCTAGAGTTTTCCTATCCAGTATAAATTTGAATTTCCTTAAAATGTTAACACATGAAAATGCTTTTTTAGTTTATCATGTCAATATGTTTATTCCAATTACCATCATCAGAAAGTTTTAGTCCAAGGTGTTTATGTTCAGTAACAGTACTAATGATAGTATTATTCATAATAAGGTTAGGTTGATGGGTTCATTTAATTTTCGAGAGATAGTCATGGTTTCAGTTTTCTGTGGATTAAAATTTACCAGCCATTTTGTAGACCATGCATGTAATTTCACTAGGTCATCATTGAGTGTTTGTGCTGTTTCTTGTGGGTCGTCTACAATTAAGTACAGACTAGTGTCATCGGCAAATAATTTTATAGTCGAATTAATATCGGTCAGTATGTCATTTATGAAAACAATGAACAAAAGAGGTTCTAGAATCGATCCCTGGGGTACACCAGCATTTATGTCACGCCAACTAGAAGTTCAATTATTAATTACGACACGTTGTTTTCTTTCAGACAAGTAGTTTTTCACCCAAGATAATAATGATCCTCTAATCCCTATTGATTCAAGCTTACAAAGTAATCCCTTATGCCAAACAAGCTTACAAAGTAATCCCTTATGCCAAACTCGGTCAAATGCTTTACTTATATCGCAAAAGACAGCTCTCACTTCCTTACCTTCATCCAACGCTCTACCAAATTCATTTGTAATGTACAGGAGTTGATTAACGGCAGAATCTCCAGGAGTAAAACCAGATTGTTGGGAAGTAATTAAGTTATTGTCAATCAAATAGTTATACATATGTTTATAGACTAAGAGGGAAATTGGTCTGTAGTTTTTAAAATTACTGGGACAATCAGTTTTAAAAACGGGGGTCACATTAACATCTTATAAGGCCACTTTCTCTCTGCTCTAAAGGTCATGACCTCTTAATTCATGTTTGACTGTAGTTCTTACTCTATCAGTTTTTTATTCACCATGACCAAAGCCCAAATGAGCTTTTTGTATCATTTGTCATTCGTTGTCTGTTAATCAGTCATAGTTAACTTGATGACATTTTAATCTTTTCCTGCAAAGCTGCTCATTTACATATATTCCAGGGGTACTGTAGAAGCCTATTATAATGTTATGTATGGGGTACCTTTAGGTTTTTTCTATTGTATATTTCAGGTTTACTGTAGAAGCCTATTATAATGTTATGTATGGGGTACCTTTAGGTTTTTTCTATTGTATATTCCAGGGTTACGGCACAAGACAGTGATGGTTTGAGAGCAGAGGCTATTGAGATAGAGATTGTATTGTGTAGTGGTTGTAACAATCATGGGTCGTGTGATTATAACAACACAAGAAATCAGACCAACAACTACTTCAAACTTTCCTACTGTATCTGTAGTACTGGATACTCAGGTATGTATGGCTATTTTAGTAATTTTTAACTCGTATAAGATCACACCCTTCCATAAAAAAATAAAGCTCAAAAATATAAATGGCTTCATGTGTGGGATAGACTGTGAACCGTATTTTACGCACTGTAGGTTGAGACATTTTTACTTCTAAATTCAAAATGTAAATTTACCATCATATGCATTTGAAAAAATATTTCAGTTAAACCCATAGTCCACATAGAGGTTTAGTCCAGAAAATGGGCCAATTAGACCTTTAGTTCACATGGACTTGTAGTCCAGAAAATATTTCAGTTAGACCCATCGTCCACATGAATCTGTCCAAAAAAATGTCACTTGTCAAGTTCAGGTTCATTGTATACCCATACCCCTTTACAAATTCATCTTTCAGGATAAAAAGTGTGTAATATACATGGACAGAGACGTTTTTTTTTTATTTCTATTTTTAGGTGATGACTGTGAAACTGATACAAATGCTTGTGCCGACAGTCCATGTGCTTTGGGACGTAACTGTAGTGATCTGACACCAGCAGAGGAAGTACAGTTTGGTAGGACATACAACTGCTCCAGTTGCCCTGCGGGGTACAATATCACGGTAGATGAGAAATGTGAAGGTAAGACTTTTACCTGCAAAAATGCAATTTGGCCCATCAACATAAAAGAAATGAATTTTGAATTCTTTGCATAGAAGAAGTTAACCTCTCGTGAGCCAATGTAATGTCAAAGAAACTTCACAATAGGAATATAGCAAAAACAAGACAACCTTATAATAATCATCAATATCCAATTTATTATTGGCATATAGCAAAATTACAAAAATGCTGAAAATATTGTTATTCTTTATCAATGGGCACATGTACAATACAGATATTTAGTACCTAGCATATGAAAATGCTGTATTTTGATTGGATAATCGGTGTGAACTATTTTTGAACAGTACACTTGACAACGGGTGACTATACCTAGCGACGGGAACTATATCAGTTTCAAACGATTTCCCATGTGGGCTATACCTGTGGCATATATTTTTGTCAAGATTTAACTCCCTTAAAATAGACTCGCGCTGTAGTCTGCTGTCAACATAGCCAGGTTGGCAATGCAAATATAATGTTACATTGTAAATTTTATTATTATTATAATATTGAATTTGAGTGTGTTTTTCTTTTATGTCTGGAATGGGATGTTATAAATATATTATTGTCTTCTCCCTCGAGAACAGTTTTCCTATAGTGTTGTCTGGTGAGGTATATAGTGCCCTCGCCGTTGGCTCAGGCACTATACCTCACCAGACAACACTATAGGAGAACAGTTCCCTCAGGAGTAGACAATAATAGAATAATATTGCTTGGTTTCTTTTTGATAATGTTGTGGAGATATAGATGTTACCATGGTTACATTACAATCATCAATTCTATTGCAGCAATTTTTCCTTCTATTTTTAGATATTGGCAAATGTTTATCAGGTTTGTTTCAGTATATTGCATTATTTTTGTTTCTATTTTTAGATATTGATGAATGTTTATCTAGTTTGACTAACAACTGTCCAGCCAATAGTAATTGTACAAACAATGACGGGAGCTACACATGTACTTGTCTTAATGGGTTTAGTAAAGTTGGATCTCTTTGCCGAGGTAGTAGTTCTTATCCTCTGTAGACTCACAGTTTTTCTATGAGGCCGAAACTCTGCATTTTTGGGGTGTATAATTATATTGATGGAGGAAACTTGGGTACCTGTCAAATACCAAAGATCTGCTGCAAGTCAATGACAAATTGTCAAATTAAATTGCTTTGAGCGATATGTCCCCTCAGACATGACACCTATGTAATACATATATATTGTCAGAAAATACAAAACTTATTTGTATGACTTTAGTGACAGGTAAAAAAAACAAGATTCTGGTAATATGTTCTCGTCTGTTTCACAGAGAGAAAGTGAATCTGAGTCTGGCTTACTGCTCTCACCTGTTTCACAAAGAGAAAGTGAATCTGAGTCTGGCTTACTGCTCTCACCTGTTTCCCAAAGAAAAAGTGAAGCTGAGTCTGGCTTACTGCTCTCACCTGTTTCACAAAGAGAAAGTGAAGCTGAGTCTGGCTTACTGCTCTCACCTGTTTCACAAAGAGAAAGTGAATCTGAGTCTGGCTTACTGCTCTCACCTGTTTCACAAGGAGAAAGTGAATCTGAGTCTGGCTTACTGCTCTCACATGTTTCACAAAGAAAAAGTGAAGCTGAGTCTGGCTTACTGCTCTCACCTGTTTCACAAAGAGAAAGTGAACATGAATCTGGCTTACTGCTCTCACCTGTTTCACAAAGAGAAAGTGAATCTGAGTCTGGCTTACTGCTCTCACCTGTTTCACAAGGAGAAAGTGAATCTGAGTCTGGCTTACTGCTCTCACCTGTTTCACAAAGAGAAAGTGAAGCTGAGTCTGGCTTACTGCTCTCACCTGTTTCACAAGGAGAAAGTGAAGCTGAATCTGGCTTACTGCTCTCACCTGTTTCACAAAGAGAAAGTGAATCTGATTCTGGCTTACTGCTCTCACCTGTTTCACAAAGAGAACGTGAATCTGAGTCTGGCTCAGTACTCTCCCCTGTTTCATAAAGAGAAAGTGAATCTGATTCTGGCTTACTGCTCTCACCTGTTTCACAAAGAGAACGTGAATCTGAGTCTGGCTCAGTGCTCTCCCCTGTTTCACAAAGAGAAAGTGAACATGAGTCTGGCTTACTGCTCTCAGCTTTTTCACAAACAGAAAGTGAAGCTGACTCTGGCTTACTGCTCTGACCTGTTTCACAAAGAGAAAGTGAATCTGAGTCTGGCTTACTGCTCTCACCTGTTTCACAAAGAGAAAGTGAATCTGAGTCTCGCTTAGTGCTCTCACCTGTTTCACAAGGAGAAAGTAAAGCTGAGTCTTGCTTACTACTCTCACCTGTATCACAAAGAGAAAGTGAAGCTGAGTTTGGCTTACTGCTCTCACCTATTTCACAAAGAGAACGTGAATCTGAGTCTGGCTTAGTGCTCTCACCTGTTTCAGAAAGAGAAAGTGAACATGAGTCTGGCTTACTGCTCTCACCTGTTTCACAAAGAGAAAGTGAAGCTGAGTCTGGCTTACTGCTCTCACCTGTTTCACAAGGAGAAAGTGAAGCTGAGTCTGGCCTACTGTTCTCACCTGTTTCACAAAGAGAAAGTGAAGCTGAATCTGGCTTACTGCTCTCACCTGTTTCACAAAGAGAAAGTGAAGCTGAGTCTGGCTTACTGCTCTCACCTGTTTCACAAAGAGAAAGTGAATCTGAGTCTGGCTTACTGCTCTCACCTGTTTCACAAGGAGAATGTGAAGCTGAGTCTGGCTTACTGCTCTCACCTGTTTCACAAAGACAAAGTGAAGCTGAGTCTGGCTTACTGCTCTCACCTGTTTCACAAAGAGAAAGTGAAGCTGAATCTGGCTTACTTCTCTCGCCTGTTTCACAAAAAGAACGTGAATCTGAGTGGCTTAGTGCTCTCACCTGTTTCACAAGGAGAGAATGAATCTGAGTCTGGCTGACTGCTCTCACCTGTTTCACAAAGGGAAAGTGAACATGAGTCTGGCTTACTGCTCTCACCTGTTTCACAAGGAGAAAGTGAAGCTGAGTCTGGCTTACTGCTCTCGCATGTTTCACAAAAAGAACGTGAATCTGAGTGGCTTAGTGCTCTCACCTGTTTCACAAGGAGAGAATGAATCTTAGTCTGGCTGACCGCTCTCACCTGTTTCACAAAGAGAAAGTGAAGCTGAGTCTGGCTTACTCCTCTCGCCTGTTTCACAAAAAGAACGTGAATCTGAGTGGCTTAGTGCTCTCACCTGTTTCACAAGGAGAGAATGAATCTGAGTCTGGCTGACTGCTCTCACCTGTTTCACAAAGAGAAAGTGAACATGAATCTGGCTTACTGCTCTCACCTGTTTCATAAAGAGAAAGTGAAGCTGAGTCTGGCTTAGTGCTCTCACCTGTTTCACAAGGGGAAAGTGAAGCTGAGTCTGGCTTACTGCTCTCACCTGTTTCACAAAGAGAAAGTGAACATGAGTCTGGCTTACTGCTCTCACCTGTTTCACAAAGAGAAAGTGAAGCTGAGTCTGGCTTAGTGCTCTCACCTGTTTCACAAGGAGAAAGTGAAGCTGAGTCTGGCTTACTGCTCTCACCTGTTTCATAAAGAGAAAGTGAAGCTGAGTCTGGCTTACTGCTCTCACCTGTTTCACAAAGAGAAAGTGAAGCTGAGTCTGGCTGACTGTTCTCACCTGTTTCACAAAGAGAAAGTGAAGCTGAGTCTGGCTTAGTGCTCTCTCTCACCTGTTTATATCTCAATGTCAAAAGGTCCAAAACTACTCTCAAATTTTATTGAAAAGAAAAGAAACAATAAATGTATTTCCTATTGTTTCCAAGGATGTCCTCATTTTAGTCTGTGTTATACTGTTTTCATTTCTTACTGATCATCCATTACTAGAATTTTTATTTTGAAATATATACGAATTTTGACATTTTTTATTGTAATTTTCAGATATTGATGAATGTACAGAGCAGATTAGTGGATGTCAACAAACCTGTGATAATAACGATGGTGGATTCACTTGTGGATGTGGATTTGGTTATGAACTTCTACCTGACGGAAAAACATGTAACCAAAGTAAGTAAATATGGCCATTTTAATAAATAATTCATTTTCTTACATTATATTATGTGTCGATAAATGCTGGATATAGCCATTTTTATTGTATTGTTATTTGGTGTATAGAATTTGATTTTCCAGATATGTGGTTATCAACAAAAAAGCCCAATATGAGTGGAGTTATCTTACAAATACCGTGCCCAATGTCTCATGAGTCTGTCAGTAAATCATATGTACAATTATCAACTAATCTCAGAGACAGTTTATAGTACAATTCATAATTATCTTGTTTCTGAATCCTACAATATGTTGTTTTTTGTTTGTTTGTTTGTTTGTTTTTGTTTTTTTTTAAATATATTTGTGATATTATAGTTTGTTTATTTAAATGAATAAATAATGTTTAAACTAACTTAAGTATATGGTGTTATTTTGTTTTAGCAATAACAGACATTTGTCAGCTCCAAGGGTTAAGCTGCAGTTATGCTTGTGACAATACTACAAGGCCAGGAGGAGAATGGGGCTGTATTTGTGAGGAAGGTTATAAACTAGAGGAAGATAACAGTAACTGTACAAGTAAGTGTTTAAATAGAATATATATTTGAAATGAAAGAAATCATTTGGGCTGTTGTGGTCATGATCGTATGTAGTTGAATTCACAACTACCTGTGCAATCACTCCCTATCACCACTAATGTTGTGAGTTAAAACCCCACTCATGATGAGGTGTACTCGATACAACATTATGTCATAAAGTTTGTCAGCGACTTGCAACAGGTCGGTGATTTTCTTCGGGCACTCCGGTTTTCGCCACCAATAAAACTGACAGCCATGATATAACTGAAATATTGTATAAAGTGGCATTAAAAAGCAAAACCATAACCCAACCCTTATTTACATATCTATCTTCCTACTTTAAAAATTGTAAGTCGTGTATCAGCAGGTTTGTAACAGCCCTAATTACTATTAATTTCTACAAATTGTAACAATTTTGTAAAAAAAATTAGAGCATACATTCAGCATTATAATTTTGTAAAGTAATTCAGAGCATACATTCAGCATTATGATTTTGTAAAAAAATTAGAGCATACATTCAGCATTATGATTTTGTAAAGTAATTTAGAGCATACATTCAACATTATGATTTTGTAAAAAAATTAGAGCATACATTCAGCATTATGATTTTGTAAAGTAATTTAGAGCATACATTCAGCATTATGATTTTGTAAAGTAATTTAGAGCATACATTCAGCATTATGATTTTGTAAAGTAATTTAGAGCATACATTCAGCATTATGATTTTGTAAAGTAATTTAGAGCATACATTCAGCATTATGATTTTGTAAAAATAATTAGAGCATACATTCAGCATTATGATTTTGTAAAGTAATTTAGAGCATACAGTCAGCATTATGATTTTGTAAAGTAATTTAGACCATGTAATTTAGCATTATGACTTTGTAAAGTAATTTACAACATGCAATTTAGCATTATGATTTTGTAAAGTAATTCAGAGTATGCATTCAGCATTATGATTTTGCAAAGTAATTTAGAGCATACATTCAGCATTATGATTTTGTAAAATAATTTAAAGCATACATTCAGCATTATGATTTTGTAAAGTAATTTAGAGCATACATTCAGCATTATGATTTTGTAAAAATAATTAGAGCATACATTCAGCATTATGATTTTGTAAAGTAATTTAGAGCATACAGTCAGCATTATGATTTTGTAAAGTAATTTAGACCATGTAATTTAGCATTATGACTTTGTAAAGTAATTTACAACATGCAATTTAGCATTATGATTTTGTAAAGTAATTCAGAGTATGCATTCAGCATTATGATTTTGTAAAGTAATTTAGAGCATACATTCAGCATTATGATTTTGTAAAGTAATTTAGAACATGTAATTTAGCATTATGTTGTTTCTTTTTCAGATATTAATGAATGTGACAGTAATGTCTGTACACATTCCTGTAATGATACGGTTGGTAGTTACTTCTGTTCCTGTTTCAATGGATTTAAACTGAACGCTGACAAAAAAACTTGTACAGGTATGTTAACATGGGGTTTAGGGTCAGGGACGCAAATCTTTTTGTTTATGAATCTGAAAAATAGAATTACCGATCAGCGTCAGCAAAATGCTTAGGAAGAAAAGATGAAGAAAACAAAAAGAGTTTAGATAAAGCTTTAAAATAGGAGACTTGGTATAATAATTTCCTGTATTCTAATGTGAAGCTAATGGCATCAACAGGGGGAATTTGTTCTTTGATTATGATTAGGTGTGTAATTGGTGACCGCTCGATAGTCCGAAGGTCCATTACTCCGAAGGTTCATTAGTCCACAGGTCCGTTAGTCCGAAGGTTCATTAGTCCGAAGGTCCGTTAGTCCGAACGTTTTAAGGTCTGTTAGTCTTGTTTTTTGACCAAAGGATAGGTATCGAACAGTGTTGAATTGATTTAATATTCAGTCCTTTAACAAATTAAGTAAGAGAAGCAAGATACTCATATTCACATCCTGACTAAGCAGTGGCCTATCCAGGTGGGTTGTAGGCTTTTGCTAGGAAAAAAATTATGTGTAATCGGCAAATATAGGTAAAACTTAAAACATTTTGTAGAAAACAAGCCAAAAATTGCACCAAACCCCTGTTTTGTAATTATGGATCCAAGCGTGCTAAATCTAAAAAAAGAGAGAAAAAAAACACGTCGTCTCTGAAATATATGGAAATCATTCCAATGAAGTAAACCCTCCACTAAAACTCTGATCTTAACCAAATATGTTTAAGCTTAAAACTTAAAAGATATTTATATATTAAAATTTAAAAGATATCTAAATATTAGATTATTTTTAAGACTCGTTGTTGATCCAATTAACAACTCGGATTTTTTTGCTTAAGAAACACTTCAGAATAATAATCACTTCATTCAATGCACAATTTTATCCCGAAGGGTTGAAGACATATACAACTTTACAAGGAATATATACAAATTAAACAACGTACACAAGTCAAATAGACAAAGACATAGTAACAACATACAAATAAAATGAAAACAAATTCAGACTTGTCATTTACTCTTTACGAAATACTGAAAGAGTCCCTTTTGGTACGACACAAAAGAGACGATCTCTGAGAAAGGGATTAGAAAACGTAAAAGCACATATGAAATTAAGTTTTGTGAGGGACAAGTACATTCCATTAAAAAGAGAATACATAAAATCATTAAATGGACGTTCTAATGTACAACTGATGGTCGCAAAATAAGGAGTGTAACCTCAAATATATACCAATTATTATGGAATATTGAAAACTCCAATCAACTACCGCAACAACTTAAGCATATGCGTACCAAATTCTACATCTATGTAATTCCAGAATACCGTGTTCCATGGCTCGACATATACAAGTACCCTTTACCAAATACGTGTACCAGATGGGGGGTCTCCTTAGATATTTTAACCAGGTGGTATACTGTAGAGGAATAAACAGTCTGTTGTTAGTGTAGAAATTCCAAAGATTGGTACTTACACAATGTAGGTCTACACGCATCAGAAACAAAAAAATAATATAATATCATAAAAAATCATCAAACAAATGTTTTATGCATATTACATGAAGGAAAAAACGGACGGGTTAAACTAAAAAAAAATCATTATTTCCTGCAATTTCGGTACTTTGTTGTTTTATACCTTAATTTCTAGTAACACTACTTTAAGACACATGTTTGCACAAGGACGGAAGGACGGATGGACGAACGTAGACCATTACTATGTCACTCTGTCGCTTCGCCGCGGGGGACAAAAAGGGTATACAGGTTGAATATATACGTTTATTCAAACCAGAAATAACAGAGTTCAAACGTATGGGTGGCCGACATAAGGACAAACAGACCTTCGGACTAACGAACCTACGGACTAGCGAACCTTCGGACTAATGGGCCTTCGGACTAACGCCACGGAACCGTGTAATTATCTCCCTTGTCAAAATATCAACATTTTCCATATTTGATAAAGAATTAAGATCAAGATTCTTTCATGATAATTACTTAAAGAAAAACTGTTTCTAATGATGCATGGTAGAATCAAAATAGCTTAGGATCTCAAGCTTTCAAAGATTGTCTTTCTTTAAAAAAACATTTCTGATGCCGTCAAGGTCATGATGACATGGTAGTTGGATTTACAACTACCTGTGCAATCATTGCCTATCACCACTAACATTGTGAGTTTGAATCTCACTCATGGCGAGGTTTATTAGCTACAGCATTAAAGTTTGTCAGTGACTTGCGGCAGGTTTTGGTTTTCTCTCTGTGTACTCCGGTTTCCTCATCTAATAAACCTGACCGCCACGATATAACTGAAATATTGTTGAAAGTTAGCTTTCAATGCCATAATCCTAATTCTAAAAACATTTCTAGAAATATATGATGAAGTTAAAATCTGTTTTGGAGGTGTAATTTTTAAAAACGCTAGTTTATTATCATATAATATTTGCTTTGAATTTCAGAATGTTCACCTCCATATTATGGAAATAACTGTGAACAGCTGTGTACCTGTGGACCTGGTGCTATTAGCTGTGATTCTAGTCGTGGATGTGTTTGTAGTAGTTCCTGGGAGGGAGATAACTGTGATGTGGATGTTATCGAGTGTGTTGTGACACCTAATATTTGTGGTTCTGATAAGACGTGCATCAACACAAATGGTGGCTATGAGTGTAGCTGTAGATCTGGGTACCAGAAAGCGTCTACCGATAACAGTGTTCCTTGTACAGGTAAAAAATTATTATTTACCTCACCTGGATTACAGGTGCATATTTTCAGGTATTGTCATCATTCGCCATCGTTGTCTACCTCTGTTACCTGTTACACTTCAATATTTTTCTGGCATGCCACTTGGAACACTTACTTGGTAGGATAGTTTCTTAAATTACCCTCTTAAGAATTTTTTTTGTCGATCAGAAATCTGAGATGGATGCTAGTGCAAGATAAATAAAGATCTGATATATTTTTTTTCAAATTTAAGAAGAATTAGAAGATACATGTACCAAAGGGATAATCAGAATCTGAAAATCTAAGGACAGACAACACAATGGCCAAAAGAAAAAGGACAAAGGGACAAATAACGATCTACAAAACATTATGCATAAAGCTAGAGATCTAGTAACATGAACCTCACTAAAAACTGGTGTCAGCTCAGGTGCTCAGGAAGGGTAGGCAGTTCCTGTTTGATTTTGTAACACCTGCATATTTTGAGATTTTTTATTTCGCTAATTTTAGTTCCAGGAATGTTTATTTTAGGCATGTTTCATTGTACATGTGATTCTATTTATAGATATAAACGAGTGTAATGTACAGTCACTGAACAATTGTACCACAATGACATCCACATGTCAGAACACCGGAGGTGGATATGCATGTAAATGTAAAAGTGGATATCAACAGAAGAATGCTTATGAGTGTGAAGGTAAAAAGATGACTATTGAATCTTCAAATATGGGCA
Organism: Bathymodiolus septemdierum; assembly: GCA_963383655.1. Lineage (NCBI taxonomy): Eukaryota > Metazoa > Mollusca > Bivalvia > Mytilida > Modiolidae > Bathymodiolus > Bathymodiolus septemdierum. The sequence goes on along the minus strand of OY726529.1, from coordinate 1,775,455 downwards.
GCAACGAAAAAGGCTTAAAAAACAGAGATATAGGGAATAATGTCACTTTGGAAGATCAAGACAAACATTATCGCTAGCAAATCCGATAGGACGAGTTGTGATATTAGGGATAATGTATGTTAAGACCTTCAAAACTGACGCTATTGTTTTTATCTGTATTAAACGTCATAATGTGATTTCACACTTACCGATATATTCCAATATCAGAGCCAGTACGTTGATACTGACAATATCACTCAGTAAGATCAAAGAGAAAATGTCCAATTTAGTACTGATGAAAACAAACTATGAAAAACCTGCGCAGATTCACTTCCACTCAAAAACACTACACACTATCACAAAAAATGAATGACAACATAAACATGGACAGTACAATAACAGGGTCGGTGAATGACAACATAAACATGGACAGTACAATAACAGGGTCAGTGAATGACAACATAAACATGGACAGTACAATAACAGGGTCAGTGAATGACAACATAAACATGGACAGTACAATAACAGGGTCAGTGAATGACAACATAAACATGGACAGTACAATAACAGGGCCAGTGAATGACAACATAAACATGGACAGTACAATAACAGGGTCAGTGAATGACAACATAAACATGGACAGTACAACAGCAGAGTCGGTGAATGACAACATAAACATGGACAATACAACAGCAGAATCTGTGAATGACAACATAGACATGGACAGTACAATAACAGGGTCGGTGAATGACAACATAAACATAGACAGTACAATAACAGTGTCGGTGAATGACAACATAAACATGGACAGTACAATAACAGGGTCGGTGAATGACAACATAAACATAGACAGTACAATAACAGGATCGGTGAATGACAACATAAACATGAACAGTACAACAGGAGTCTGTGAATGACAACATAAACATGGACAGTACAATAACAGGGTCCGTGAATGACAACATAAACATGAACAGTACAATAACAGGGTCAGTGAATGACAACATAAACATGAACAGTACAACAGGAGTCTGTGAATGACAACATAAACATGGACAGTACAATAACAGGGTCGGTGAATGACAACATAAACATGAACAGTACAATAACAGGGTCGGTGAATGACAACATAAACATGAACAGTACAATAACAGGGTCGGTGAATGACAACATAAACATGAACAGTACAATAACAGGGTCGGTGAATGACAACATAAACATGAACAGTACAATAACAGGGTCAGTGAATGACAACATAAACATGAACAGTACAACAGGAGTCTGTGAATGACAACATAAACATGGACAGTACAATAACAGGGTCCGTGAATGACAACATAAACATGAACAGTACAATAACAGGGTCAGTGAATGACAACATAAACATGAACAGTACAACAGGAGTCTGTGAATGACAACATAAACATGGACAGTACAATAACAGGGTCCGTGAATGACAACATAAACATAGACAGTACAATAAAAGGGTCGGAGAATGACAACATAAGCATGGACAGTACAATAACAGGGTCAGTGAATGACAACATAAACATGAACAGTACAACAGGAGTCTGTGAATGACAACATAAACATGGACAGTACAATAACAGGGTGGGTGAATGACAACATAAACATAGACAGTACAATAACAGGGTCGGAGAATGACAGGATAAACATGGACAGTACAATAACAGGGTCTGTGAATGACAACAGAAACATGGACAGTACAATAACAGGTTCTGTGAATGACAACATAAACATGGACAGTACAATAACAGGATCGGTGAATGACAACATAAACATGGACAGTACAATAACAGGGTCAGTGAATGACAACATAAACATGGACAGTACAACAGCAGAGTCGGTGAATGACAACATAAACATGGACAATACAACAGCAGAATCTGTGAATGACAACATAGACATGGACAGTACAATAACAGGGTCAGTGAATGACAACATAAACATAGACAGTACAACAGCAGGGTCGGTGAATGACAACATAAACATGAACTGTACAACAGGAGTCTGTGAATGACAACATAAACATGGACAGTACAATGACATGGTCCGTGGATGACAACATAGACAGTACAATAACAGGATCGGTGAATGACAACATAAACATGGACAGTACAATAACAGGGTCGGTGAATGACAACATAAACATAGACAGTACAATAACAGGGTCGGAGAATGACAACATAAACATGGACAGTACAATAACAGGTTCTGTGAATGACAGGATAAACATGGACAGTACAATAACAGGGTCTGTGAATGACAACATAAACATGGACAGTACAATAACAGGGTCAGTGAATGACAACATAAACATGGACAGTACAACAGCAGGGTCGGTGAATGACAACATAAACATGGACAGTACAATAACAGGGTCCATGGATGACAACATAAACATGGACAGTACAATAACAGGTTCTGTGAATGACAGGATAAACATGGACAGTACAATAACAGGGTCTGTGAATGACAACATAAACATGGACAGTACAATAACAGGGTCAGTGAATGACAACATAAGCATGGACAGTACAACAGCAGGGTCGGTGAATGACAACATAAACATGGACAGTACAATAACAGGGTCCATGGATGACAACATAAACATAGACAGTACTATAACAGGGTCGGTGAATGACAACATAAACATGGACAGTACAATAACAGGTTCTGTGAATGACAACATAAACATGGACAGTACAATAACAGGTTCTGTGAATGACAGGATAAACATGGACAGTACAATAACAGGGTCTGTGAATGACAACATAAACATGGACAGTACAATAACGGGGTCAGTGAATGACAACATAAACATGGACAGTACAATAACAGGATCGGTGAATGACAACATAAACATAGACAGTACAATAACATGGTCCGTGGATGACAACATAAACATGGACAGTACAATAACAGGGTCAGTGAATGACAACATAAACATGGACAGTACAATAACAGGGTCAGTGAATGACAACATAAACATGGACAGTACAACAGCAGGGTCGGTGAATGACAACATAAACATGGACAGTACAATAACAGGGTCGGTGAATGACAACATAAACATGGACAGTACAATAACAGGGTCGTTGAATGACAACATAAACATGGACAGTACAATAACAGGGTCCATGGATGACAACATAAACATGGACAGTACAATAACAGGTTCTGTGAATGACAGGATAAACATGGACAGTACAATAACAGGGTCTGTGAATGACAACATAAACATGAACAGTACAATAACAGGGTCAGTGAATGACAACATAAACATGGACAGTACAACAGCAGGGTCGGTGAATTACAACATAAACATGGAGAGTACAATAACAGGGTCGGTGAATGACAACATAAACATGGACAGTACAATAACAGGGTCGGTGGATGACAACATAAACATGGACAGTACAATAACAGGTTCTGTGAATGACAGGATAAACATGGACAGTACAATAACAGGGTCTGTGAATGACAACATAAACATGGACAGTACAATAACAGAGTCTGTGAATGACAACATAAACATGGACAGTACAATAACAGGGTCGGTGAATGACAACATAAACATAGACAGTACAATAACAGGGTCTGTGAATGACAACATAAACATGGACAGTACAATAACAGGATCGGTGAATGAAAACATAAACATGGACAGTACAATAACAGGGTCAGTGAATGACAACATAAACATGGACAGTACAACAGCAGAGTCGGTGAATGACAACATAAACATGGACAATACAACAGCAGGGTCGGTGAATGACAACATAAACATGAACAGTACAACAGGAGTCTGTGAATGACAACATAAACATGGACAGTACAATGACATGGTCCGTGGATGACAACATCAACATAGACAGTACAATAACAGGATCGGTGAATGACAACATAAACATGGACAGTACAATAACAGGGTCGGTGAATGACAACATAAACATAGACAGTACAATAACAGGGTCGGAGAATGACAACATAGACATGGACAGTACAATAACAGGATCTGTGAATGACAGGATAAACATGGACAGTACAATAACAGGGTCTGTGAATGACAACATAAATATGGACAGTACAATAACAGGGTCAGTGAATGACAACATAAACATGGACAGTACAACAGCAGGGTCGGTGAATGACAACATAAACATGGACAGTACAATAACAGGGTCCATGGATGACAACATAAACATGGACAGTACAATAACAGGTTCTGTGAATGACAGGATAAAAATGGACAGTACAATAACAGGGTCTGTGAATGACAACATAAACATGGAAAGTACAATAACAGGGTCAGTGAATGACAACATAAACATGGACAGTACAACAGCAGGGTCGGTGAATGACAACATAAACATGGACAGTACAATAACAGGGTCCATGGATGACAACATAAACATAGACAGTACTATAACAGGGTCGGTGAATGACAACATAAACATGGACAGTACAATAACAGGTTCTATGGATGACAACATAAACATGGACAGTACAATAACAGGTTCTGTGAATGACAGGATAAACATGGACAGTACAATAACAGGGTCTGTGAATGACAACATAAACATGGACAGTACAATAACAGGGTCAGTGAATGACAACATAAACATGGACAGTACAATAACAGAGTCAGTGAATGACAACATAAACATAGACAGTACAATAACAGGGTCCGTGGATGACAACATAAACATGGACAGTACAATAACAGGGTCAGTGAATGACAACATAAACATGGACAGTACAATAACAGGGTCAGTGAAAGACAACATAAACATGGACAGTACAACAGCAGGGTCGGTGAATGACAACATAAACATGGACAGTACAATAACAGGGTCGGTGAATGACAACATAAACATGGACAGTACAATAACAGGGTCGGTGAATGACAACATAAACATGGACAGTACAATAACAGGGTCCATGGATGACAACATAAACATGGACAGTACAATAACAGGTTCTGTGAATGACAGGATAAACATGGACAGTACAATAACAGGGTCTGTGAATGACAACATAAACATGAACAGTACAATAACAGGGTCAGTGAATGACAACATAAACATGGACAGTACAACAGCAGGGTCGGTGAATTACAACATAAACATGGACAGTACAATAACAGGGTCGGTGAATGACAACATAAACATGGACAGTACAATAACAGGGTCGGTGAATGACAACATAAACATGGACAGTACAATAACAGGGTCCATGGATGACAACATAAACATGGACAGTGCAATAACAGGTTCCGTGGATGACAACATAAACATGGACAGTACAATAACAGGTTCTGTGAATGACAGGATAAACATGGACAGTACAATAGCAGGGTCTGTGAATGACAACATAAACATGGACAGTACAATAACAGGGTCAGTGAATGACAACATAAACATGGACAGTACAATAACACGGTCCATGGATGACAACATAAAAATAGACAGTACAATAACAGGGTCAGTGAATGACAACATAAACATGGACAGTACAATAACAGGTTCTGTGGATGACAACATAAACATGGACAGTACAATAACAGGTTCTGTGAATGACAGGATAAACATGGACAGTACAATAACAGGGTCTGTGAATGGCAACATAAACATGGACAGTACAATAACAGGGTCAGTGAATGACAACATAAACATGGACAGTACAATAACAGGGTCAGTGAATGACAACATAAACATATACCGTACAATAACAGGGTCCGTGGATGACAACATAAACATGGACAGTACAATAACAGGGTCAGTGAATGACAACATAAACATGGACAGTACAATAACAGGGTCAGTGAATGACAACATAAACATGGACAGTACAACAGCAGGGTCGGTGAATGACAACATAAACATGGACAGTACAATAACAGGGTCCATGGATGACAACATAAACATGGACAGTACAATAACAGGTTCTGTGGATGACAACATAAACATAGACAGTAGAATAACAGGGTCCGTGAATGACAACATAAACATGGACAGTACAATAACAGGGTCTGTGAATGACAACATAAACATAGACAGTACAACAGCAAGGTCAGTGAATGACAACATAAACATGGACAGTACAATAACAGGGTCGGTGAATGACAACATAAACATAGACAGTACAACAGCAAGGTCAGTGAATGACAACATAAACATGGACAGTACAATAACAGGGTCCGTGAATGACAACATAAACATGGACAGTACAATAACAGGGTCGGTGAATGACAACATAAACATGAACAGTACAATAACAGGGTCAGTGAATGACAACATAAACATGAACAGTACAACAGGAGTCTGTGAATGACAGCATAAACATGGACAGTACAATAACAGGGTCCTTGAATGACAACATAAACATAGACAGTACAATAACAGGGTCGGAGAATGACAACATAAGCATGGACAGTACAATAACAGGGTCAGTGAATGACAACATAAACATGAACAGTACAACAGGAGTCTGTGAATGACAACATAAACATGGACAGTACAATAACAGGGTCGGTGAATGACAACATAAACATAGACAGTACAATAACAGGGTCGGAGAATGACAACATAAACATGGACAGTACAATAACAGGGTCGGAGAATGACAGGATAAACATGGACAGTACAATAACAGGGTCTGTGAATGACAACAGAAACATGGACAGTACAATAACAGGTTCTATGAATGACAGGATAAACATGGACAGTACAATAACAGGGTCGGTGAATGACAACATAAACATAGCCAGTACAATAACAGGGTCGGTGAATGACAACAAACATAAACAGTACAACAGCAGGGTCGGTGAATGACAACATAAACATGGACAGTACAATAACAGGGTCTGTGAATGACAACATAAACATGGACAGTACAACAGGAGAGTCTGTGAATGACAACATAAACATGGACAGTACAATAACAGGGTCGGTGAATGACAACATAAACATAGACAGTACAATAACAGGGTTTGTGAATGACAACATAAACATGGACAGTACAATAACAGGATCGGTGAATGACAACATAAACATGGACAGTACAATAATAGGATCAGTGAATGACAACATAAACATGGACAGTACAACAGCAGAGTCGGTGAATGACAACATAAACATGGACAATACAACAGCAGAATCTGTGAATGACAACATAGACATGGACAGTACAATAACAGGGTCAGTGAATGACAACATAAACATAGACAGTACAACAGCAGGGTCGGTGAATGACAACATAAACATGAACAGTACAACAGGAGTCTGTGAATGACAACATAAACATGGACAGTACAATAACAGGGTTTGTGAATGACAACATAAACATAGACAGTACAATAACAGGGTCGGTGAATGACAACAGAAACATGGACAGTACAATAACAGGGTCAGTGAATGACAACATAAACATGGACAGTACAATAACAGGGTCAGTGAATGACAACAGAAACATGGACAGTACAATAACAGGGTCAGTGAATGACAACATAAACATGGACAGTACAATAACAGGCTCTGTGAATGACAACATAAACACAGACAGTACAATAACAGGAGTCTGTGGATGACAACATAAACATGGACAGTACAATAACAGGGTCGGTGAATGACAACATTAACATAGACAGTACAATAACAGGGTCGGTGAATGACCACATAAACAGGGTCGGTGAATGATAACATAAACATGGACAGTACAATAACAGGTTTTGTGGATGACAACATAAACATGGACAGTACAATAACAGGCTCTGTGAATGACAACATAAACATGGACAGTACAATAACAGGGTCCGTAAATGACAACATAAACATAGACAGTACAATAACAGGGTCCGTAAATGACAACATAAACATGGACAGTACAATAACAGGGTCCGTGGATGACAACATAAACATGGAGAGTACAATAACAGGGTCCGTGGATGACAACATAAACATGGACAGTACAATAACAGGGTCTGTAAATGACAACATAAACATAGACAGTACAATAACAGGGTCCGTGGATGACAACATAAACATGGAGAGTACAATAACAGGCTCTGTGAATGACAACATAAACACAGACAGTACAATAACAGGGTCCGTGAATGACAACATAAACATGGACAGTACAATAACAGGCTCTGTGAATGACAACATAAACATGGACAGTACAATAACAGGGTCCGTGGATGACAACATAAACATAGACAGTACAATAACAGGTTCTGTGGATGACAACATAAACATGGACAGTACAATAACAGGTTCTGTGAATGACAGGATAAACATGGACAGTACAACAACAGGGTCTGTGAATGGCAACATAAACATGGACAGTACAATAACAGGGTCAGTGAATGACAACATAAACATGGACAGTACAATAACAGGGTCAGTGAATGACAACATAAACATAGACCGTACAATAACAGGGTCCGTGGATGACAACATAAACATGGACAGTACAATAACAGGGTCAGTGAATGACAACATAAACATGGACAGTACAATAACAGGGTCAGTGAATGACAACATAAACATGGACAGTACAACAGCAGGGTCGGTGAATGACAACATAAACATGGACAGTACAATAACAGGGTCCATGGATGACAACATAAACATGGACAGTACAATAACAGGTTCTGTGGATGACAACATAAACATAGACAGTACAATAACAGGGTCCGTGAATGACAACATAAACATGGACAGTACAATAACAGGGTCTGTGAATGACAACATAAACATAGACAGTACAACAGCAAGGTCAGTGAATGACAACATAAACATGGACAGTACAATAACAGGGTCGGTGAATGACAACATAAACATAGACAGTACAACAGCAAGGTCAGTGAATGACAACATAAACATGGACAGTACAATAACAGGGTCCGTGAATGACAACATAAACATGGACAGTACAATAACAGGGTCGATGAATGACAACATAAACATGAACAGTACAATAACAGGGTCAGTGAATGACAACATAAACATGAACAGTACAACAGGAGTCTGTGAATGACAACATAAACATGGACAGTACAATAACAGGGTCCTTGAATGACAACATAAACATAGACAGTACAATAACAGGGTCGGAGAATGACAACATAAGCATGGACAGTACAATAACAGGGTCAGTGAATGACAACATAAACATGAACAGTACAACAGGAGTCTGTGAATGACAACATAAACATGGACAGTACAATAACAGGGTCGGTGAATGACAACATAAACATAGACAGTACAATAACAGGGTCGGAGAATGACAACATAAACATGGACAGTACAATAACAGGGTCGGAGAATGACAGGATAAACATGGACAGTACAATAACAGGGTCTGTGAATGACAACAGAAACATGGACAGTACAATAACAGGTTCTATGAATGACAGGATAAACATGGACAGTACAATAACAGGGTCGGTGAATGACAACATAAACATAGCCAGTACAATAACAGGGTCGGTGAATGACAACATAAACATAAACAGTACAACAGCAGGGTCGGTGAATGACAACATAAACATGGACAGTACAATAACAGGGTCTGTGAATGACAACATAAACATGGACAGTACAACAGGAGAGTCTGTGAATGACAACATAAACATGGACAGTACAATAACAGGGTCGGTGAATGACAACATAAACATAGACAGTACAATAACAGGGTTTGTGAATGACAACATAAACATGGACAGTACAATAACAGGATCGGTGAATGACAACATAAACATGGACAGTACAATAATAGGATCAGTGAATGACAACATAAACATGGACAGTACAACAGCAGAGTCGGTGAATGACAACATAAACATGGACAATACAACAGCAGAATATGTGAATGACAACATAGACATGGACAGTACAATAACAGGGTCAGTGAATGACAACATAAACATAGACAGTACAACAGCAGGGTCGGTGAATGACAACATAAACATGAACAGTACAACAGGAGTCTGTGAATGACAACATAAACATGGACAGTACAATAACAGGGTTTGTGAATGACAACATAAACATAGACAGTACAATAACAGGGTCGGTGAATGACAACAGAAACATGGACAGTACAATAACAGGGTCAGTGAATGACAACATAAACATGGACAGTACAATAACAGGGTCAGTGAATGACAACAGAAACATGGACAGTACAATAACAGGGTCAGTGAATGACAACATAAACATGGACAGTACAATAACAGGCTCTGTGAATGACAACATAAACACAGACAGTACAATAACAGGAGTCTGTGGATGACAACATAAACATGGACAGTACAATAACAGGGTCGGTGAATGACAACATTAACATAGACAGTACAATAACAGGGTCGGTGAATGACCACATAAACAGGGTCGGTGAATGATAACATAAACATGGACAGTACAATAACAGGTTTTGTGGATGACAACATAAACATGGACAGTACAATAACAGGCTCTGTGAATGACAACATAAACATGGACAGTACAATAACAGGGTCCGTAAATGACAACATAAACATGGACAGTACAATAACAGGGTCCGTGGATGACAACATAAACATGGAGAGTACAATAACAGGGTCCGTGGATGACAACATAAACATGGACAGTACAATAACAGGGTCTGTAAATGACAACATAAACATAGACAGTACAATAACAGGGTCCGTGGATGACAACATAAACATGGAGAGTACAATAACAGGCTCTGTGAATGACAACATAAACACAGACAGTACAATAACAGGGTCCGTGAATGACAACATAAACATGGACAGTACAATAACAGGCTCTGTGAATGACAACATAAACATGGACAGTACAATAACAGGGTCCGTGGATGACAACATAAACATAGACAGTACAATAACAGGGTCGGTGAATGACAACATAAACATGGACAGTACAATAACAGGTTCTGTGAATGACAACATAAACATAGACAGTACAATAACAGGGTCCGTGGATGACAACATAAACATAGACAGTACAATAACAGGGTCGGTGAATGACAACATAAACATGTACAGTACAATAACAGGGTCCATGGATGACAACATAAACATAGACAGTACAATAACAGGGTCGGTGAATGACAACATAAAAATGGACAGTACAATAACAGGGTCCGTGGATGACAACATAAACATAGACAGTACAATAACAGGGTCCGTGGATGACAACATAAACATAGACAGTACAATAACAGGGTCGGTGAATGACAACATAAACATGGACAGTACAATAACAGGGTCCGTGGATAACAACATAAACATAGACAGTACAATAACAGGGTCGGTGAATGACAACATAAACATGGACAGTACAATAACAGGGTCCGTGGATGACAACATAAACATAGACAGTACAATAACAGGGTCCGTGGATGACAACATAAACATAGACAGTACAATAACAGGGTCGGTGAATGACAACATAAACATGGACAGTACAATAACAGGGTCGGTGAATGACAACATAAACATAGACAGTACAATAACAGGGTCGGTGAATGACAACATAAACATGGACAGTACAATAACAGGGTCGGTGAATGACAACATAAACATGGACAGTACAATAACAGGGTCGGTGAATGACAACATAAACATGGACAGTACAATAACAGGGTCGGTGAATGACAACATAAACATGGACAGTACAATAACAGGGTCTGTGAATGACAACATAAACATGGACAGTACAATAACAGGGTCAGTGAATGACAACATAAACATGGACAGTACAATAACAGGGTCTGTGGATGACAACATAAACATAGACAGTACAATAACAGGGTCGGTGAATGACAACATAAACATAGACAGTACAATAACAGGGTCGGTGAATGACAACATAAACATAGACAGTACAATAACAGGGTCGGTGAATGACAACATAAACATGGACAGTACAATAACAGGATCAGTGAATGACAACATAAACATAGACAGTACAATAACAGGATCAGTGAATGACAACATAAACATAGACAGTACAATAACAGGGTCTGTGAATGTTCATAGTTAACTAACTACATGTACTAATTAAGAGGATAGAATCTGTTGGATAAAGACCATTACTCTTAGGATGTATAAATCATAGTGAGATACCTCAACCAGATGAATGACAACATAAACATAGACAGTACAATAACAGGGTCTGTGGATGTTCATAGTTAACTAACTACATGTACTAATTAAGAGGATAGAATCTGTTGGTTAAAGACCATTACTCTTAGGATGTATAAATCATAGTGAGATACCTCAAACAGATGTAATAATAAACATGGATTATTTTAATACCATTTTAAATGTAACATGTATAGAGATGGTGCTGTGAAAGTACTTTTCTTCGTGAGGATCAATTTTCGTGGTTTTGTTAAACATTAGAAGTTCGTGGATTCGTAAATTCGTGGATTTTATGTTTGTACCAAAATAAAATTTGTTGATTTTATTTTATAAGCTTAATTGGGTAGCAAATCTTCGAGAAATCTTCAATACATTAGACAGATGAGCCGTAGATCTAGAATTATGTAATCGAAAGTGGAACGTGGATATTAACGTGTTCATTTTCTCAATTATTGTATAACTTAGAATCGGAACAAAATCAGCTTTTGAATTTCATAATTATAGATCAGTGCAAATCATTGTTATTTTTATAAATCGTAATCAGTGTTAATGGGAGGTTTTTCAAACCTTGGTTGTAAAGTCAGAGAGACAACAGTTTGAGTATGAGAGACAAACTCAAGAAAAAAGGTGCAAATAGAATTCCATTCATTATTCAGCAAGAAGATAAAAATGTATGCTGCATGCATATCGCTGTCCCTCGTTTTGGCAGTTGTAGAAAATTCCAGCATTTGTAAGTTTAGCAGAATTTATTTTATCGAATTTGAAAATACAAAAAAATCACCTGAAATTATTTTATTAGCACGTACACGTACAATTTTCATCAATATATTGGTTTTTATGTTTTACAAATATTTAATCTATATTTTATCTCCAATTTTTGTTTTTCACAATTAAAAAAGAACAATACAATGTTCTCATTATTTTTATTCCAATTACAGATTGTACTTGTAAAATCATTTCAAAATTTTCGATCTTTTATCTCAGATTGAAAGGTAGTCGTGTTACAAGATTAATCCTGACCCTGAGGCAAATGTACAATTAACTTATACTTAATTGAATTGTTTAAAGAAAAGTGATCAAATATATTAATTAAAATGTGCTATAATTCAGAATAAAGAAATGTTTTTACACATGCATTCAAAATCAAATCATTCACAAATGTTCATGTGGATTATAACCCATTAAAAGGTATGCTTGTACTTATTTCGTCATTAAAATTGTCAATTGTACCCTATGCAACTGGTCCAGAAAGTTGAGGTCACCTGAGGACAGCATATGGCTATCGATGTCAAACTGCTTCCCAAGTTTCATTGTTCGTTGGATTCTTAATTTCGTGGATCAGCCTACCCACGAAAACCACGAAAATTGGTACACCACAAATAAAAGTGATTTCACAGTATTTTATTTCAAATATTTGTAAGATTTTTACTTGTTATTTGTTAAAAGGGGCCGCCATGGTCGTGATCGTATGGTAGTTGGATTTACAACTACCTGTGCAATATCAGTGCCTATCACCACTAAAATTGTGAGTTCAAATCCAGCTCATGGTGAGGTATACTTGATTTAACATTATGTGATAAAGTTTGTCAGTGACTTGTGACAGGTCGGTTTCCTCCTTCAATAAAACTGACCGCCACGATATAGCTGAAATATTGTTGAAAGTGGCGTTAAACACCATAACCCTAACCCTTATTTGTTAACATCTTATTATTTATTAATGTTTATTATTTTTTCGTAGATATTAATGAGTGTACAACAGGATCTAACGACTGTGAACAAGAATGTGTGAACTTCGCAGGACGATACAATTGTAAATGTAGATTTGGATTTGAACTCAACACGGATCGTAAAACTTGTAAACAAGGTACTTATTTCTTATTAGATATATCTTATTTTAAATTGAACCAGATTTTTCCACTATTTAATAATATAACGTTAGATTAAAGATTAGATTATAGTTGATCTTATTGAGGATTACATAAGTTGGTGTTAAACACTAATCAATCAATTAATCAATAAATATGTTATAAAGAGAAAATAGAGAATGCTAAAAAAAAATTGTAAAGCACCTTTTGTCATCCAAAGATTTAAAAATTGTAATTTAAAAGAAAAAAAAACCATATGTAATAAAAATATTTAATTTTGGTACGCATGACACATTTCAGGAATAACCTTCATCAGGTCGCTCATAGTCAAATGATTGAAAAGCCAAATAGTTTAAAAGTCTTGTTAAGAAAGATTATGATATATCATGACTTTTAAAAAGATTTCGTGGTTTTCAATACAACTGAAACTAAACCTTGAGGATTTCTAATTATTTTGAATTTTTAAGTTTCAATTTGTTCTATTTTTTGTTGCTGCATGAATTTAATAATTTGTTGTTGTTTTTCAGTGTTAGACCCGTGTGGAACACTCAGTAACTTAACCTGTAGTTATGCTTGTAAACTAGCAGGAAATACAACATCCTGTTATTGTAAATCAGGTTATATACTAGATAATGACCTCCAGACTTGTAAAGGTAATTTATTGTAAATCAGGTTATGAACTAGATACTGACCTCCAGACTTGTAAAGGTAATTTATTGTAAATCAGGTTATGAACTAAATACTGACCTCCAGACTTGTAAAGGTAATTTATTGTAAATCAGGTTATGAACTAGATAATGACCTCCAGACTTGTAAAGGTAATTTATTGTAAATCAGGTTATGAACTAGATACTGACCTCCAGACTTGTAAAGGTAATTTATTGTAAATCAGGTTATGAACTAGATACTGACCTCCAGACTTGTAAAGGTAATTTATTGTAAATCAGGTTATGAACTAGATACTGACCTCCAGACTTGTAAAGGTAATTTATTGTAAATCAGGTTATGAACTAGATACTGACCTCCAGACTTGTACAGGTAATTTATTAACAGACCAAATAAAAGGAACATATAGCTTGTATATCAATTATAATGCTAATACAGTAGTGCCCCTATTATCAGGCCAAAATTCAGGTGTACTGAGATACCAACATACAAAGTTGTTCCCTTCAAGAGAGGCCACCCTCTCATATAAGGCCACTTTTTAATTGCAGATCGGTTTAAGCTGGTTTAACTGTATGGGAATTTATATAGTTCTAATTACATTAAATAAAATGTGATAGCAGTACCAGAAAAGCTGTATTTCTGTCAGTGACAGTACCTATATAGCAAAATTTATCCATTGCAATATTATGACTTGCTCAAATAGAACAAGTGCATGATAACATATTTTATTTCATTCTATTTTTAGATATTGACGAATGTACAGATGATACTGCAAATTTGTGTTCTATAAAAAGCACCTGTACTAATATAGCTGGTAGTTTCCAATGTAGCTGTCCTATAGGAAAATTCCTGGAGAATGACCAGAGAACATGTACTGGTATGTATCCAGTTCTAAGTGATTTAATTTCATTTGGAGTGTAAAATAGCTAAAAGCTTCTTTCACTTTCAAAACATAGCTGAACATGTATGTACATGATGTAAATGATGGGGGGGAAAAAGAAAAAAAGAAAGACAGAGATGCCTGTACTAAAACATACAGAATTGGAATAGATATTTGGAATTTAAATAATAACACCCAGATTTTACCATTAAAGTACCAGGGTGATGAAGTGATGCTTACACAATCCAGAACCCAATATCGACTCCGTTTTCCAGACAATTTTTGTATAATTATTTAATTGCGCAACTGTCTATACAAAAAGGGTTGAAAACCACAAAATCATACTGTTAATACAAAATGTAATTTGGTTTGGAAATATTGTAAAAACTTTTTAGACAATCACTAAAAATTTAGTTTCTTTAATACAGAAATATTTATTTATACCTGAATAAAATTATATCATTTCAGACTGTGATCAGTTTCACTGGGGCGATAGTTGTAGCAATACTTGTGATTGTGGCCCCGGGGCCAGTAGTTGTAATCCTGTAACTGGGTGTGTCTGTATGTCTGGTTGGCAGGGCGATAAGTGTGATGCTGACGTTGATGAGTGTAACGATGTCAACAACCCATGTGACACCACAAATAATCAGAAATGTGTAAACACAGCTGGTTCATATATATGTCAGTGTGTGACTGGTTACCAGAATGTATCTGGTACCTGTGCAAGTAAGTGTTCACTGGTGGTTTCCATGGTATTAGATATTATAGCTCTTTTTCCATTTTAGCATCTTTATTGAAAAAAAATACATTTTTAAAGGAAAACTGTAAATACCAGTACCTTATCCTGGCCTCCTGAAATATTAATAGCATGTTATGAAAAAGTGTTGCTCATTTTGATAGCATAGTAATTTGTTCTGTATATTCTTTTTTTTTTTAAATGTAAAATATGATAAGTTTTAATTTTTGATTTCAGACTTTCCCGTAAAAAAAGATAAAAAAAACATTTTAGCAATCTGTACACTGTCTTTCTTTTGAAATATGCAAATTATTTATTTATATATGTATATATATATATATATATATATGTAAGTGTTCATTTTGAATATTATACTTTTCCTGTAAATTTTAACTCTGACCCTCATATTTTAAAAAGTAGTAATAAGCAACAACAAAACAAATAATGATCGATGGCATCGGTACTATTTCAACAACAAAACAAATAATGATCGATGGCATCAGTACTATTTCAACAACAAAACAAATAATGATTGATGACATCAGTACTATTCCAACAACAAAACAAATAATGATCGATGGCATCAGTACTATTTCAACAACAAAACAAATAATGATCGATGGCATCAGTACTATTTCAACAACAAAACAAATAATGATCGATGGCATCAGTACTATTTCATCAACAAAACAAATAATGATCGATGGCATCAGTACTATTTCAACAACAAAACAAATAATGATTGATGACATCAGTACTATTTCAACAACAAAACAAATAATGATCGATGGCATCAGTACTATTTCAACAACAAAACAAATAATGATTGATGGCATCAGTACTATTTCAACAACAAAACAAATAATGATCGATGGCATCAGTACTATTTCAACAACAAAACAAATAATGATCGATGGCATCAGTACTATTTCAACAACAAAACAAATAATGATCGATGGCATCAGTACTATTTCAACATTAAAACATAAAAAAGCAAATAACAGAAACATAAATATTTTCAACATCTGTTTTCAGATATTGATGAATGTGGGACAATTAGCCCATGTGATCAACTTTGTACAGACACACCAGGCAGTTATACATGTGCTTGCCGAACTGGATTCACAATGGATGCCAACCAAAAATGTCAAGGTAAAAATTCATTATAATTTCTGCTTTCCCATTAGTAAGAATGGCAGACTAAAGATGGTTTGGCACAGAATTAGGATAATGTGTTCCATTAAAACAGCATATCTACCTTACTATCACTGAAAATCCAGCTCAACAATTTGGTCACAGACATATACAATGTAGTAATTATCATCATCTCAAAACAAATCACCATGATATATTGAGTAATTTCTCACTAATCGTTAAAACCAACAATCACTTGCTTTGTCACCACAGTAGTCACCCTTTTATAAGGGAACTCTCACTAAAAGTCAACCCTGTTGTTAGGTCAGATTTCAGATGCATTTAGATAGTAAAATACTACCAAATTGTCCCCCTCAAGAGAGGACAACCCTCTTATCAGGTCACTTCTTCATTTCAAAAGGGATGGCCTTGCTGGATTTCCATGTTATGACATTTATGGAAACATTGTGTAAATTGTTTTCTCTTTACAAAAGTCAAAGTCAATAGGTGGTTGCCTTAAGTATTTTACTGGAACAAATTATATGTCAAGAAATAAAATTTCTTTGTTTAACGGAACAGCCGTAAAATCCGTTTGTGGAGGACTGCCCATTTAAGAAAATATGATTTTTCAAACATAGTTCAGACAAATATTTCATTACGATTCAAAGAAAAATGATTAATTTCTATTTTTATTGCATTAATTGCTGGCTTACACGATCAAATAGTGAAAAATACTAGAAAACACCGATAGGACATCTTGCATGTGCTAAAACTAATTGTGCTATTTAGATAATAGTTGTATTTGCTAAGCGAAAGCAGCACGCCATATTAGAATTCTATTTATAGATATCAATGAGTCAGATGTTAATTGTTGTATTTACTGTATCAGCTGCCATTTTGCTCTATTTTTAGATATCAACGAATGTGACTCGTCACTAAGCAAGTGTGATCAGAACTGTATTAATACACTAGGAAGCTACAAGTGTTATTGTAATGATGGGTACCAGTTGGAAAAATCAGATCTAAGAACTTGTACTGGTATGTCTATTGTTGTTATATACAGTCCTTTTACAGTGTCCTCTGTCTATACTGAACCCTGAATAAACCGCAATCTGTATGAACCAAATTGTAATAATAATAATAGTCTTTATTCGTAAGCAATACAGCTCACAGAATATAATTCAATTACAAAATGATAAAACATCAGTGAAAGACACAAATTAATGAAATAAACAACAATACAATATACATTATGAAGCATACATAGGAAAACAGCAGTTTAAATAAAGTTCTAATGTAGAAAATCTTTGTTAATTTAACCTGTATAAACCAAACATCTGTCTATTCTGAACGCAATATTGGTCCCAAGTTCCATCAGAAAAATGTGTTCTATTGAACAGATTATTTATCACTATCAATATTGAGTAGACATGTATATCAAGTCTGGTTATATTGAAATGTGAGGGCCCGGGTGGCTCAATGAGTTAGGTAGTTGTAGGGGGCCCGGGTGGCTCAATGAGTTAGGTAGTTGTAGGAGGCCCGGGTGGCTCAATGAGTTAGGTAGTTGTAGGAGGCCCGGGTGGCTCAATGAGTTAGGTAGTTGTAGGGGGCCCGGGTGGCTCAATGAGTTAGGTAGTTGGAGAGCCCAGGTGGCTCAATGAGTTAGGTAGTTGTAGGGGGCCCGGGTGGCTCAATGAGTTAGGTAGTTGTAGGGGGCCCGGGTGGCTCAATGAGTTAGGTAGTTGGAGAGCCCAGGTGGCTCAATGAGTTAGGTAGTTGTAGGAGGCCCGGGTGGCTCAATGAGTTAGGTAGTTGTAGGTAGCCCGGGTGGCTCAATGAGTTAGGTAGTTGGAGAGCCTGAGTGGCTCAATGAGTTAGGTAGTTGGAGGGCCTGGGTGGCTCAATGAGTTAGGTAGTTGTAGGAGGCCCGGGTGGCTCAATGAGTTAGGTAGTTGTAGGGGGCCCGGGTGGCTCAATGAGTTAGGTAGTTGTAGGAGGCCCGGGTGGCTCAATGAGTTAGGTAGTTGTAGTGCCCGGGTGGCTCAATGAGTTAGGTAGTTGGATTACCTAACGACTCATACAAGCCTATCACCAATACAGCGTGGGTTCGCGCCCGACTCTGTAAATTAAGAAAAAGGGTGCACTTGACTCGCAGCCGCAAGTGATAAAGTTTACCAGTTGCTTGCCCATGGTCGGTGGTTCTCTCCGGGTACTCCGGCTTCTTCCACCACTAAAACTGGTTGCCATGAAATAGCTGAAATATTGCTGAAAGTGGCGTTAAACACCAAAAATCATCATATCATCATCATATATTGAATTTTGGTTATAATGAAAGATTTCATTTCTACCTAAAATGTCATTATTAGTGGACTAGACTGTACTTTATTAAGTGGATTTTTGACATTGGGCTATTATTGTCAATATAAAGTTTTACTATAACAGCATTCAACTGTTTTAAAAACTGTAATTTTTTGGCTAAAAAGGAAGTGCAGACTCCTGGGGAGTCAAAACAGCATGTAAATCAGTAACACATTTACAAAAGACTGTAATTATGTTTGTATCAGGTGTTCAACCACACAATATAAAAATTTAATTAATTACTTTTGTAATAATTAAGTATATAGTTAACTGTAAAGATTTTCAAATACTATTTGCAACTTTATAACAACCCACTCTTTTTGACCATATGTTGCATATCTTACATGACTGCATACTATGCATGACACATTACTTGCTCAGATTAACTAAAGGGCCCGGGTGGCTCAATGAGTTAGATAGTTGGATTACCTAACAACTCATACAAGCCAGTCACCAATACGTCGTGGGTTCGCACCCAACTTTGTAAATTACAAAAAAAGGTGCACTAGACCCACAGTTGCATGTGATAAAGTTTACCAGTTGTTTGCCCATGGTCGGTGGTTCTCTCCGGGTACTCCGGCTTCTTCCACCAATAAAACTGGTCACCATGATATAGCTAAAGCATTGCTGAAAGTGGCGTTAAAACACCAAAAATCGATCAATCACATTACCTGCTCAGATTAACTAAAGATTTTTCAGAGCAAAAAGGTGTGTATCATACATAGACACTATGGTACATTGTTTCCTTGAAAAAAATCTAATGTAAATATATGGTCAGTTCTTCAATTCTTGTTAGTACTTCAGATAACTCATACTATGATTATTCAAAGAAAAATATGTTGATCATATCACCTTTGATCCAGTACGGGGACAACTCTATTTATATAGCAAATTACAGCTTGTCCAGAATACCCCCTCCATCCCTGACTTGTTTTAAAATCAAGCTCATTATTTTGATAGTAGAATATTTCTAATACAGTCACACCTGTCTAATGTTACTTTATAAAGGATCAGGAAAAAAGGATGACATAAGACAAGTGGTCTTTTAATACATTGTTTGTCCTTTTATCCTTTTTTCTTTTGGTCATTTTGTTGTCTGTCCTTTGATTTATGGATTCTGATTACCCCTTTGGTATCTTCAAACTCTTCTTAATTGATATGAAATACACTGTTAAAGAAAATTAAAATAAAGGTCACATGACAAGTTATTACTTAATAGAGATGGTCATGTGACAAGTTATTACTTAATAGAGATGATCATGTGACAAGTTATTACTTAATAGAGATGGTCATGTGACAAGTTATTACTTAATAGAGATGGTCATGTGACAAGTTATTACTTAATAGAGATGGTCATGTGACAAGTTATTACTTAATAGAGATGGTCATGTGATAAGTTATTACTTAATAGAGATGATCATTAAAGTTTAACTGTAATTGTTGATTTTTAATTTTGTTTTACAGTAAAGACAGAGTGTTCACAGTTAAACTGTACGACAGGAACATGTGCCGTGAACAACAAAGGAGAGGAATACTGTACATGTCCTAATGGTTATAACTTAACAATGACTGATAATGTTACTGGTATCTGTGAAAGTAAGTACATTTTAAGGTTATATTGGTTTATGGAATCACCATTAGCAGTATCCTGACTACCAGACTTATTCTGGAGGAAAGCCTGAAAAGATATATAATAAACTGACCTCTAAGACGTCTGACCTTAAATAGGTGTGTGATATCTGTAACACTTTAAGTGAGGATCAAAGTACAAAATTTCCCACCACGTTATAACTGAAAAATGGTTGAAAGTGGCATTAAACACCATAACCTTAATCCCATTGACCATGCTATTGTAGGTGTGGAATCTGTAACACTTGAAGTAAGGATCAAGGTATGAACATTTGTCAGTGTTACATTGATGGTTCTCCTAGGCACCTTCTTATTTTTATTTACACAATCCTTGTTATATTTTAAATACATTTGATCAGTTTTGACTGTAAACACTGTGTAATAGACACGACAGAGTGTGAGTGACGAACAAGAAATCAAACTTTACTTTATATCTTACTTTCATTTTCTTGTATTTACAATGTATTTGTTTACAGATATTAACGAGTGTGAACCCACCAATCCTTGCGGTGACGTCTGTGTCGATACAACACCTGGTTATGACTGTTCATGTTCAACAAATGGTACCAAATTAGACAACGACCTGAAAACTTGTATAGGTAAGAATAGTCATTACCATCATTGGCTTCATATACTATGCAACTTTTCAACGTCCTAACAACAATTTATACTACTTGAACTTTATCGTCTTTTTGTTTATGATGTATAATACTGCCTTAGGCTGGTCACATGATTTTCTAAGCAAAAATACAACCTTTATGTACTATTTTATAACATGTATGGATGGCAATTAGGGACCAAATTGTGAACTTTTATGAAATATTTTTACCATGTATGGAAGGCAATTGGTGACAAAATTTTGAACTTTTATTAACTATTTTTTAGAACGTATTAAAGAAAAGTGGGTACAAAGTTGTGAACTTTTATTAACTATTTTGTAGCATGTATGGAAGGCAATTGGGGATCAAATTGTGAAGAGAATTGTACCTGTATAACTGACAATACTATGAACTGCAACAAGAAAGATGGAATGTGTAATTGTAAGACAGGCTGGGAGGGCAGTAACTGTGAGACAGATATTAATGAATGTCTTAATGTTACTATCTGTCAGGACAACTCTCAATGTCAGAATACTAATGGATCTTACATCTGTGTGTGTAATGATGGATACATCAGTTCTGGAGATGTTTGTATTGGTGAGTCAAATAATTCTAATGAGTTTGGGTTATAGATTTAGGTTTATGGTGTTTAACGCCACTTTCAACTATATTTCAGTTATATTGTGGCAGTCAATTTTATTGGTGGAAGAAAATAGAGTACCCAGAGAAAACCACCGACCTGTCGCAAGTCACTGACAAACTTTATCACAAATGTTGTATCGAGTACACCTTGCAATGAACGCGGTTCGAACTCACAACTCTAGTGGTGATAGGCACTGATTGCACAGGTAGTTGTAAATCCAACTACCATATGATCACGACCACGACGGCTCCTATTCTAATGATAATGTGCCTCTACCTAAGATTATAGGAACTGTATAAGGTTCATAAATCCATCCTCCACTAACTGTGTAAGTAGAGGGTCTCCTTTAGCTCAGTTTGTAGAGCATTGTCTTACAATGTGAGAGGTCCCGAGATCAATCCCATCAGCGATATTGAATTTTTCTGTGATAAAACGTACTCTACTGTTGCATAATTCTTTACTTTACATAGTTTTCTCTTCTATAAATTAAAAGCAAATGATTTGAAAATGAAAAATAAACAGTTATAGATAAACCTGGATATTAGGGACACTGATGGGGACCTGAAAATGTTACCTTTATAAGCAGTTGTCCTTAATGTACAGGGTCAAATTGTATGTGCTATTCATTAAATGGAGAAAACAAAACTGCCCTTTATAGACAGTGATTTGTATGTGCTATTCATTAAATGGAGAAAATAAAGTTATCCTTTATAGACAGTCATTTATATCCCTTAAGACAGGTTTGAATATATATTTTTAAAATATAATTGATGAATTTAAAATTAACCTTGTCAAAAATATTAAGAGTGATTGGTATGATGATGACATTTGATGATTTTAATGACATATTATTTGTATGGTTCATTGAGTGTTAAAAGATATGAAGGTTATGTTGATATTTAAATGAAGATATCTCTTTCAGACGTAGGTAACCTTATCAATCAATCAATCGATCATATTTATTTACTTGATTTTATCAAACTTTTTTTCAGAATGTGGTTCTAACAAATATGGCGCAAAATGTGTTGAGACTTGTCTATGTGATATGGCTAAAACTTCTGATTGTAATAACGTAAATGGAAACTGTACATGTAAAACAGGGTGGCAGGGTGATACGTGTGTAGAGGATGTAAACGAATGTACTATTAATCTTACTATCTGTAGCGCTGTTCCTAATTCTCAGTGTAACAATCTGAATGGCAGTTACGAATGTAATTGTGTTACTGGGTACCAGAAACTTGCAAATGGAAACTGTCAAGGTAGGTTGCTATTACATTTGTTTGTTTTTGATGCCACTTTCAACAATATTTCAGTTATATTGTGGCAGTCAGTTTTATTGGTGGAAGAAACCGGAGGACCCAGAGAAAACCACCGACCTGTCGAAAGTCACTGACAAACTTTATCACATGATGTTGTACACCTCCTCCTGATCGGGATTCAAATTCACAACATCAGTTGTGATATGTACTGATTGCATAAATCTATACGATCACGGCCACGACGGCCCTTGGGATTATGTGTGCTTAATGCCACTTTGAACAATTTAATGTGAAGGTCAGCATTATTGGTGGATGACGCGGAGAAAATCTACAACATGCAGCAAGTAACTGACAAACTTCATCACATAAAGTTTTATCAACTTCACCTGGCCATGGACAGAAATGGACACTCACAATGTTAATGGTGATAGGCACTGATTGACATAGACAGGTGTAAATCTGATTATTACATGACTGTAATTTAGGTTGCATATGATTGGCTTAAAACTGATTATGAGGTTTTGAGTACTTTCAATATCAACCTCTCGGCTAAAAATAGATCCTGGCAGGTGTCCGGAAAGTGATATCACCCTCGCAAGGTATAAAAATAGATGGGGGAAAACTAGACTCTTGTTATCCTATCAAATTCGTTCTTTCGTTCTTCAATAACCAATGAGATTGCGTTTAACATTTGTTTTTCGGCTGAATCATAAACAAACGCTCCAAAATTGCGATATTTCATTGGTATGACAATGAATTTGTAAGTAGATAACAA
This sequence comes from Bathymodiolus septemdierum, assembly GCA_963383655.1. Lineage (NCBI taxonomy): Eukaryota > Metazoa > Mollusca > Bivalvia > Mytilida > Modiolidae > Bathymodiolus > Bathymodiolus septemdierum. The sequence goes on along the minus strand of OY726529.1, from coordinate 1,750,754 downwards.
TAAAACCTGTTCATGAAATAAAACAATCATTTACTTTGGAATAGGTTGCTATCTGGTTTATCAACCTTTAAAAACGTATATTTCACCTCGCCTGCAGCCCAGTGAATATTATATGTTTTCAGGTTGATAAATCCAGATAGCAACCTATTCCAAAATCAATAATTGTATACTATCATATGATCATTACCATGACAACTCTATGTTGTAAAGTGTTAATTATTAGTTTGCAAGTTTGCAAAATGGCCGTTATTATGCATTCATTTTGTGATATGATAAATTGTTAAAAAAATAATATCAAAATTTGTTTTCATAATGTCAGCATATAATGTTCAGATTAATTATGTTGCCATGGTAATATCTTGCCATACAATTTTTTTTTTCATTTTCAGAATGTGGAGCTACAAACTATGGCGACAGTTGTTCTAAGAGTTGTTCCTGTATTACAGCTAATACTGCAGACTGTAACAACACTAATGGTGATTGTTCATGTAAGACGGGATGGAATGGAACGATTTGTGACGTCAATATTGATGAATGTTTAGACAGCACGATCTGTGATGGTATACCTGATTCTACATGTCAGGATTCCATGGGATCATACGATTGTGTCTGTAACACTGGATACAAGAAAAACTCATCAAATTTGTGTGAAAGTAAGCCACAATTTTGTTTATTCAATCAAACCTGCCCATGCGGACACCTCTATTAAGCACACACCTGTATTAAAAGGTCACCTTTTTCCCTGTCATAGAAAATTTCCTATGAATTGAACCTCGTTTAAGTGATCTCTTAATACAGGTTTGACTGTATATCTGGTGGCAAGATGTTGTACGATTTTATCATCCATTCAAGCTTATTTTCCACATGATCAATCTTGCTAAAATATCATGTCATATTCCAATAGGGCAGTCGTAGCCGTGATGGTATGGTAGTTGGATTTACAACTACCTATGCAATCGGTGCCTATCACCACTGATGTTGTGAGTTCGAATCACTCTAATGGCGAGGTGTACAACATTATGAGATAAAGTTTATCAGTGACTTGTGACAGGACGGAAGTTTTCTCTGTGTCCTCCGGTTTCCTCCACCAATAAAACTGACCGTCATGATATAGCTGAAATATTGTTGAAAGTGGCGTTAAACACCATAAACCAAAACCAAACCAAAACTTCCATTACATCAAAGTAAATAAAGAAAACTTTATTTATTTCAGATATTGACGAATGTCTTGATGCTTCAAAAAATAACTGTACTACCCATGCCAGCTGCCACGACACAGACGGAGGATTTTACTGTGTATGTAATACTGCTTATGAAGGAGTAGGGGATGTCAACTGTACATGTAAGTATTAACATTGATTGATAACACTGATCATTTGTATATAAATTAATTTTAGTCACATGTCATTTTATACGTGTTTTGATTGGTTTAAAAAGTTGAAGTTATTCGTCAATGTACGGAATCGAAGAATAGACGTCGTTCTCAAGGCGTCGCGTGCCGTTGTCATCAGGTGATTTCCTTTAAATGAGGCACCTTTGGGGTTATTTCAATCTTTTTCCGATTATTTGCCTTATTTTGAAAAAATAAATATATTTTTCATTATCATAGCAAAAAAAGTTTGAATTACGCGTGTTACACGGTGTGTACAACCTGATTGAGGTTATTTCTTCATGAACCGAACAAAAATTACGATCAATCCTTAAATAATGTCATCCTTGATGGTATTTTGTGACATGGATGGCCCACCAAAACGGTCCCTACCCAAAAACTATCAGTAATACCAAAGAAACATTTTTAAATGGATAAAGCAAATTTTTTTTTTTGCATGAAATTTATCTGTTCTTTTCAGATATTTGAATGAAAAAAAAAGAATTGCATCTTTAATAAGTGTCAATCACGATACGGCTAACCAATACAGTCTAACCTTCCTTAAAGGGACCTCCATATAACAAATCTTGGCTATAAAGGGCGGTCTAACTTTCCCCATTAATGAATAGTGCATATAATTTTGACCTGTTATATAAAGGACAAATGCCCATAAATGGCACATTTTCAGGTTTGAATGTATTTTTTTAATACTGGCCTAAATTACTGTGATTTACATAAAGTATCTTAGATTTGTTGTGATGTTACTCCTCCATTGTATAAATGTTGGATAACAAGGGCAGATAATCAAAAATAAAAACACTTCATAGAATGGTGAAATACTTGTCATTGGTGGGGATCTAACATCATAGGTTTCATTGGTGGGGATCTAACATCATAGATTTCATTGATGGGGATCTAACATCATAGATTTCATTGGTGGGGATCTAACATCATAGATTTCATTGGTGGGGATCTAACATCATAGATTTCATTGGTCAACTAATCTACTCATTTAAGAAATATTTTATTCCTTACAGGACCAGCACTATTAAATAACGCTATTTTAACAATTTTATTTTTTTATTTTTTATTTTTTGAAGAAGCTGTAAATCGAAGAACGACAGAAATTTGCTATCAATGAATATGTCTTTTTTTTTACCAATCCATGAAAATTGAAATTCATGAATAAAAATTTGTGTAACCTAAATATAAATTAACATATTTATTGTCACAATAGTAACTAATATAAACTTGTAGGTCATTATTATATTTTTCATCATGGTTTTTTTCTGATAATCATATGATGGCAATGTATATTTAGTAATAGCAACAACAACAGAAGCCACAACAGAAACAACAGAAATAACAACACAAACATCGACAGAAGCCACTACAGAAACAACAGAAATAACAACACAAACATCGACGGAATCTACAACAGAAAGTACAACAAGTACCGAAACCACAACTGGAGTCACAACTCAAAGTTCTACAGAGCAAACGGTCACGACACAAGAGGTCACGACCCAAGGTATTACAACACAAGGTGTTACAACACAAGGGGTTACGTCCCAAGGGGTTACAACACAAGGGGTCATGACTCAAGGAGTTACAACACAAGGGGTTACAACCCAAAGTGTTACAACACAAGGGGTCACGACCCGAGGAATTACAACACAAGGGATCACGACTCAAGGTGTTACAACACAGAAAGTTACTACCACTCAAGCAGACACAACCACAAGTGAAGGTATAACCTTTGACCCTTGTATCGTACCTCCTCCTCAAGTTTTTATATCTGTGTGTGTTCTTTTTGTTCAATAAAGATATTTTCTGAGATCAGGGATTGTGGTATATATATCCTGGTGTTATGGTGTTCTCGATTACATAACAAACTTGTTTATCCACTTTCCTGTATGCACAATAAAAACCTATAATTTTGTTTACATTATTTTATCCTACTTTTTTCTTCATTTACATACTATCCCTATGTATGCCTCAACAATATTTCACTCCAGATCGATGATTTTCATATGTGCTAATTTCTGACATTTTGTGTACTACGTCATCTGTTCTCGATAAGTGTGCATTTGTATGTATGGAGGGCATTTTTCACAGCTATATTTCCCGTTATGCATGACTTACGTGTACATGACCTTCATTTCAGTTCACCTTCTATTTACATTGATAACCAGGATTTTCGGAGGGAAAATGGGGAAGTTGGTCTAGTTTTGGGAATAAGAGAAAGGCCGTAATCTTGGGGTAGAAGGAAACTATGTTTATTTACATACCTTAATACGTAACATGGTGATTTTTTTGCCTTGATCAAGCGAGATGGTGTTCTGTAGTTAAAACCCAAGCGAACAGAAGACACATGTGATTTCGCGAAATCTGTCAAATTGCACATGCGCAAAACTATCGAGAATGGATTACTATCTATAGTAGATTTGCTAATATTGTGAACGAGATCTTTACTTTTTTCATGTTTTGTATGTCTTATCAGATGATTTTCTCCCATATCCGTTCCGATATTAATTTTTCTGTTTGAAAATAGGGGAGATAATCAAAATTTGTCATCTGCAAAAGCGTCACAGCTTGTGAGGATTTTTTCTAGTGCAAGTTTAATCAGGACACTCTAGTAGACTATAATTGTTATTCGAGCTTCACAGGGGATATGGGTTCATATTCATTGTCTTAAGATTCCAGCTTCACAGGGGATACAGGTTCATATTCCTTGTCTGAAGATTCCGAATAACATAACATATAATATATAGTACATATGTGTATATTATTCTCTGGTAACTAATTGTAGTACATAGTTATAAATAGTCATAATATTACTTCTGGGTGATCGGCATCATCAATTATTAAAAAAGTAGTCGCATACGACAATGTTGTAAACATATATTTATTACTTATTACACCTAATATTTTTTTTCCTTGGAATAATATATTAGAAACACCTCCATAATATCTTTTTGAGAGCAATTATTCTGTTCTGTTTATTCTGTCGGGAATGAATATTGTAATAATTTTTTTTCATTGGAATATATATGATGTAATATATGTTATGGTGGAAATTCTATATTATCGTCATCATAATATATTACGTCTATAATAGACATAGCTCAGGAACGAGTTAAAGTAAAACTCTGGTTTAAAAAATATTTGAAATTGTTAAAGATTTGGCTGGGAAAATGAAATACATTTGAGCATCAATTCAATGTGAGTGTATTCGTCACATTCACAAGTTTTACTATATAAATATACATTGTTACTATTGACTACTTTTTTGATAATCGACTCTGATGATTTTTTTATGTTTTGTATTACATAGATATATAGCTATCAAATATAAAAAAAATAATGTGTTGTTATTGTGAATTATTTGAATATACAGTGAAAACTGTCTAAACTGAACCCCTTTCAGACTAAAACTTATGTCGGAATAGACAAGTGTGTGGTTTAGACAGGTTAATTCATTAAAATATACAATATAAGGATTAAATCTAATGTTCCGTTTACACAGGATTTCGGTTTATTCAGGGTTCTGTTAAGACATGTTTATTCAGGGTTCTGTTAAGACAGGTTTATTCAGGGTTCTGTTAAGACAGGTTTATTCAGGGTTCTGTTAAAACAGGTTTATTCAGGGTTCTGTTAAGGCAGGTTTATTCAGGGTTCTGTTAAGACACGTTTCACTGTATTTTATATTTTTACATGAAAAGTGAAAATTTCTTTTAATAATTTCACTAGTGATTTAAAAAAAAATTAAATGATATGTTGCTGTCATGCATTGCTATTGTAAATTTTAAGTGTGATTTATATTGTATATATATTGTAACCAATGCTATATATTATTATAATGTGATTATTGCACCATGTTTAGTATTCTATATATATTGTAACCATAGTAATATATTATTATAATGTGATTATTGTACCATGTTTAGTGTTCTATATATATTGTAACCATAGTAATATAATGTTATAATGTGATTATTGCACCATGTTTAGTGTTCTATATATATTGTAACCATAGTAATATATTATTATAATGTGATTATTGTACCATGTTTAGTGTTCTATATATATTGTAACCATAGTGTTATAATGTGATTATTGCACCATGTTTAGTGTTCTATATATATTGTAACCATAGTAATATATTATTATAATGTGATTATTGTACCATGTTTAGTGTTCTATATATATTGTAACCATAGTAATATAACGTTATAATATGATTATTGTATACTTTTGTAGACACAACTACAGAACAACAAACAACAGGTAACCCCCCTTTTTGAACCCCTGACCTCTATATCTGTTGTACTATGCAATACCTATCTTTGCACTTATAACATTTATTTATTGTTAACATTATGTATTACATCATAAATATTATTTATATTTTTGTACACTCCCTTGGTATTGTTAAAATCTTGTACCTACCTTTTTCTGCATGTTTTAATTTCCTTTCCTTTTTTTGTGTACATGGATTTAGCAATACACAATTTACCTTGTTCCTTTTTCCTTTTTTTTTTTTTTTTTTTTTTTATCTTTGTGGCATGTTCTCCTTGTCCTTCCTGTTTAAAATTATGTATCACATAGTATATAATATATATTTTTTGTACACTACATGGTATTGCTAAAATATGTTTACTTACTTTGTTCTGCATGTCTTAATTTCCTTTCCTTTTTTGTGTACATGGATTTAGCAATACACAATTTACCTTGTTCCTTTTTCCTTTTTTTTTTTTTTTTTTTTTTTTTTTATCTTTATGGCATGTTCTCCTTGTCCTTCCTGTTTAAAATTATGTATCACATAGTATATAATATATATTTTTTGTACACTACATGGTATTGCTAAAATATGTTTACTTACTTTGTTCTGCATGTCTTAATTTCTCATCCTTTTTTGTGTACATAGATTTTAGCATTACACATTTTATCCTGTCCATTCTCCCTTCTTTTGACTGCTTAGCAGGTTTGTATATTCTTTCTGTCCTTAAATGTTCTTTACTTAAGACAGATGTCAATCAATGTTGTTATTTTAGTTTGAAATTAAGGATAAGGTTATGGTGTTTAATGCCACTTTCAACAATATTTGATTTCTTTCTTAATCGGTAGAATACTATTACTAGTGTCAAGTATCTTGAAAAAAAATTATGTTGAATTACCGTAAATTCCTTTATATAAGCCTCAACTTTTTCTCTCCAAATACAATCCTGGGACTTGTACAAAGATGGAGCTTATTTATGACTTTTTTGTGTTTCATTGTCTTCAAAAAAATGTTTTTTTGGCATTTAGAAACTGATCCTGATGTTCTGTGATTATTTATGCATTATTTATCCCCCCCCCCCCCAATAAAATGTCCCCCAAAAATAATAAAACATACATAGTACAATTTATTGACTTTTATGACAGTGAAAGGATAATAATATGTATTTATATGGGCATGAATTTATATTATTTCGATTTTATTTTTAATATTTCATATATTTATATTTATTAAAACATTATGTCATAGGAATTATGTATATATAACTCTATTGATTTGAGTGTGTATTGTGTAAAGAGTTTTGTTATAGAAACTACATGTAGTACTCATAGTTAATTACTGTAAACATGATTTTCAAATGTTTTCCCTGCTTAATGTTTGGCATAGTAGTATTGTTTGACAACTTAATGGTTGGCATAGTAGTATTGTTTGACAACTTAATGGTTGACATAGTAGTATTGTTTGACAACTTAATGGTTGGCATAGTAGTATTGTTTGACAACTTAATGTTTGGCATAGTAGTATTGTTTGACAACTTAATGTTTGGCATAGTAGTATTGTTTGACAACTTAATGGTTGGCATAGTAGTATTGTTTGACAACTTAATGTTTGACATAGTAGTATTGTTTGACAACTTAATGTTTGGCATAGTAGTATTGTTTGACAGCTTAATGTTTGGCATAGTAGTATTGTTTGACAACTTAATGGTTGGCATAATAGTATTGTTTGACAGCTTAATGTTTGGCATAGTAGTATTGTTTGACAACTTAATTGTTGGCATAGTAGTATTGTTTGACAACTTAATGTTTGGCATAGTAGTATTGTTTGACAGCTTAATGATTGACATAATAGTATTGTTTGACAACTTAATGGTTGACATAGTAGTATTGTTTGACAACTTAATGTTTGGCATAGTAGTATTGTTTGACAACTTAATGATTGGCATAATAGTATTGTTTGACAACTTAATGGTTGGCATAGTAGTATTGTTTGACAACTTAATGTTTGGCATAGTAGTATTGTTTGACAACTTAATGGTTGGCATAGTAGTATTGTTTGACAACTTAATGGTTGGCATAGTAGTATTGTTTGACAACTTATTGTTTAGCATAGTAGTATTGTTTGACAACTTAATGTTTGACATAGTAGTATTGTTTGACAACTTAATGTTTGGCATAGTAGTATTGTTTGACAGCTTAATGTTTGGCATAGTAGTATTGTTTGACAACTTAATGGTTGGCATAATAGTATTGTTTGACAGCTTAATGTTTGGCATAGTGGTATTGTTTCACAACTTAATTGTTGGCATAGTAGTATTGTTTGACAACTTAATGTTTGGCATAGTAGTATTGTTTGACAACTTAATGATTGGCATAATAGTATTGTTTGACAACTTAATGGTTGGCATAGTAGTATTGTTTGACAACTTAATGGTTGACATAGTAGTATTGTTTGACAACTTAATGGTTGACATAGCAGTATTGTTTGACAACTTAATGGTTGACATAGTAGTATTGTTTGACAACTTAATGGTTGACATAGTAGTATTGTTTGACAACTTAATGTTTGGCATAGTAGTATTGTTTGACAACTTAATGATTGGCATAATAGTATTGTTTGACAGCTTAATGGTTGGCATAGTAGTATTGTTTGACAACTTAATGTTTGGCATAGTAGTATTGTTTGACAACTTAATGGTTGGCATAGTAGTATTGTTTGACAACTTAATGGTTGGCATAGTAGTATTGTTTGACAACTTAATGGTTGGAATAGTAGTATTGTTTGACAACTTAATGTTTGGCATAGTAGTATTGTTTGACAACTTAATGGTTGGCATAATAGTATTGTTTGACAACTTAATGTTTGGCATAGTAGTATTGTTTGACAACTTAATGTTTGACATAGTAGTATTGTTTGACAACTTAATGGTTGACATAGTAGTATTGTTTGACAATTTAATGTTTGCCATAGTAGTATTGTTTGACAACTTAACGGTTGGCATAGTAGTATTGTTTGACAACCTAATTTTTGGCATAGTAGTATTTTTTGACAACTTAATGGTTGGCATAGTAGTATTGTTTGACAACTTAATGGTTGGCATAGTAGTATTGTTTGACAACTTAATGGTTGGCATAGTAGTATTGTTTGACAACTTAATGTTTGGCATAGTAGTATTGTTTGACAACTTAATGGTTGGCATAGTAGTATTGTTTGACAACTTAATGGTTGGCATAGTAGTATTGTTTGACAACTTAATGTTTGGCATAGTAGTATTGTTTGACAACTAAATGGTTGGCATAGTAGTATTGTTTGACAACTTAATGGTTAGCATAGTAGTATTGTTTGACAACTTAATGGTTGGTATAGTGGTATTGTTTGACAACTTAATTTTTGGCATAGTGGTATTGTTTGACAACTTAATCTTTCTGATAGTAGTATTGTTTGACAACTTAATCGTTGGCATAGTAGTATTGTTTGACAACTTAATGTTTGGCATAGTGGTATTGTTTGACAACTTAATGTTTGTCATAGTAGTATTGTTTGACAACTTAATGGTTGGCATAGTAGTATTGTTTGACAACTTAATGGTTGGCATAGTAGTATTGTTCGACAACTTAATGTTTGGCATAGTAGTATTGTTTGACAACTTAATGGTTGGCATAGTAGTATTGTTTGACAACTTAATGTTTGGCATATTAGTATTGTTTGACAACTTAATGGTTGGCATAATAGTATTGTTTGACATCTTAATGTTTGGCATAGTGGTATTGTTTGACAACTTAATGTTTGGCATATTAGTATTGTTTGACAACTTAATGTTTGGCATAGTAGTATTGTTTGACAACTTAATGGTTGCCATAGTAGTATTGTTTGACAACTTAATGTTTGACATAGTAGTATTGTTTGACAACTTAATGTTTGGCATAGTAGTATTGTTTGACAACTTAATGGTTGGCATAGTAGTATTGTTTGACAACTTAATGTTTGGCATAGTAGTATTGTTTGACAACTTAATGTTTGGCATAGTAGTATTGTTTGACAACTTAATGTTTGGCATAGTAGTATTGTTTGACAACTTAATGTTTGGCATAGTAGTATTGTTTGACAATTTAATGTTTGGCATAGTAGTATTGTTTGACAACTTAATGGTTGGCATAGTAGTATTGTTTGACAACTTAATGGTTGGCATAGTAGTATTGTTTGACAACTTAATGTTTGGCATAGTAGTATTGTTTGACAACTTAATGTTTGGCATAGTAGTATTGTTTGACAACTTAATGTTTGGCATAGTGGTATTGTTTGACAACTTAATGATTGGCATAATAGTATTGTTTGACAACTTAATGGTTGGCATAGTAGTATTGTTTGACAACTTAATGTTTGGCATAGTAGTATTGTTTGACAACTTAATGGTTGGCATAATAGTATTGTTTGACAACTTACAGGTTGGCATAGTAGTATTGTTTGACAACTTAATGGTTGGCATAGTAGTATTGTTTGACAACTTAATGTTTGGCATAGTAGTATTGTTTGACAACTTACTGGTTGGCATAATAGTATTGTTTGACAACTTAATGTTTGGCATAGTAGTATTGTTTGACAACTTAATGTTTCACATAGTAGTATTGTTTGACAACTTAATGGTTGACATAGTAGTATTGTTTGACAACTTAATGTTTGCCATAGTAGTATTGTTTGACAACTTAATGGTTGGCATAGTAGTATTGTTTGACAACCTAATTTTTGGCATAGTAGTATTGTTTGACAACTTAATGGTTGGCATAGTAGTATTGTTTGACAACTTAATGGTTGGCATAGTAGTATTGTTTGACAACTTAATGGTTGGCATAGTAGTATTGTTTGACAACTTAATGTTTGGCATAGTAGTATTGTTTGACAACTTATTGGTTGGCATAGTAGTATTGTTTGACAACTTAATGGTTGGCATAGTAGTATTGTTTGACAACTTAATGTTTGGCATAGTAGTATTGTTTGACAACTTAATGGTTGGCATAGTAGTATTGTTTGACAACTTAATGGTTAGCATAGTAGTATTGTTTGACAACTTAATGTTTGGCATAGTAGTATTGTTTGACAACTTAATTTTTGGCATAGTGGTATTGTTTGACAACTTAATCTTTCTGATAGTAGTATTGTTTGACAACTTAATCGTTGGCATAGTAGTATTGTTTGACAACTTAATGTTTGGCATAGTAGTATTGTTTGGCAACTTAATGTTTGTCATAGTAGTATTGTTTGACAACTTAATGGTTGGCATAGTAGTATTGTTTGACAACTTAATGGTTGGCATAGTAGTATTGTTTGACAACTTAATGTTTGGCATAGTAGTATTGTTTGACAACTTAATGGTTGGCATAGTAGTATTGTTTGACAACTTAATGTTTGGCATATTAGTATTGTTTGACAACTTAATGGTTGGCATAATAGTATTGTTTGACATCTTAATGTTTGGCATAGTAGTATTGTTTGACAACTTAATGTTTGGCATAGTAGTATTGTTTGACAACTTAATGGTTGGCATAGTAGTATTGTTTGACAACTTAATGGTTGGCATAGTAGTATTGTTTGACAACTTAATGTTTGGCATAGTAGTATTGTTTGACAACTTAATGGTTGGCATAGTAGTATTGTTTGACAACTTAATGTTTGGCATAGTAGTATTGTTTGACAACTTAATGGTTGACATAGTAGTATTGTTTGACAACTTAATGGTTGGCATAGTAGTATTGTTTGACAACTTAATGGTTGGCATAGTAGTATTGTTTGACAACTTAATGTGTGGCATAGTAGTATTGTTTGACAACTTAATGGTTGGTATAGTGGTATTGTTTGACAACTTAATGTTTGGCATAGTAGTATTGTTTGACAACTTAATGTTTGGCATAGTAGTATTGTTTGACAACTTAATGGTTGCCATAGTAGTATTGTTTGACAACTTAATGTTTGACATAGTAGTATTGTTTGACAACTTAATGTTTGGCATAGTAGTATTGTTTGACAACTTAATGGTTGGCATAGTAGTATTGTTTCACAACTTAATGTTTGGCATAGTAGTATTGTTTGACAACTTAATGCTTGGCATAGTAGTATTGTTTGACAACTTAATGGTTGGCATAGTAGTATTGTTTGACAACTTAATGGTTGGCATAGTAGTATTGTTTGACAACTTAATGTTTGGCATAGTAGTATTGTTTGACAACTTAATGTTTGGCATAGTGGTATTGTTTGACAACTTAATCTTTCTGATAGTAGTATTGTTTGACAACTTAATGGTTGGCATAGTAGTATTGTTTGACAACTTAATGTTTGGCATAGTAGTATTGTTTGACAACTTAATGGTTGGCATAGTAGTATTGTTTGACAACTTAATGTTTGGCATAGTAGTATTGTTTGACAACTTAATGGTTGGCATAGTAGTATTCATTGACAACTTAATGGTTGGCATAGTAGTATTGTTTGACAACTTAATGTTTGGCATAGTAGTATTGTTTGACAACTTAATGGTTGGCATAGTAGTATTGTTTGACAACTTAATGTTTGGCATAGTAGTATTGTTTGACAACTTAATGTTTGGCATAGTAGTATTGTTTGACAACTTAATGGTTGGCATAGTAGTATTGTTTGACAACTTAATCGTTGGCATAGTAGTATTGTTTGACAACTTAATGGTTGGCATAGTAGTATTGTTTGACAACTTAATGGTTGGCATAGTAGTATTGTTTGACAACTTAATGGTTGGCATAGTAGTATTGTTTGACAACTTAATGGTTGGCATAGTAGTATTGTTTGACAACTTAATGTTTGGAATAGTAGTATTGTTTGACAACTTAATGGTTGGCATAGTAATATTGTTTGACAACTTAATGTTTGGCATAGTAGTATTGTTTGACAACTTAATGTTTGGCATAGTAGTATTGTTTGACAACTTAATGTTTGGCATAGTAGTATTGTTTGACAACTTAATGGTTGGCATAGTAGTATTGTTTGACAACTTAATGGTTGGCATAGTGGTATTGTTTGACAACTTAATGGTTGGCATAGTAGTATAGTTTGACAACTTAATGGTTGGCATAGTAGTATTGTTTGACAACTTAATGGTTGGCATAATAGTATTGTTTGACAACTTAATGTTTGGCATAGTAGTATTGTTTGACAACTTAATGTTTGACATAGTAGTATTGTTTGACAACTTAATGGTTGACATAGTAGTATTGTTTGACAATTTAATGTTTGCCATAGTAGTATTGTTTGACAACTTAACGGTTGGCATAGTAGTATTGTTTGACAACCTAATTTTTGGCATAGTAGTATTTTTTGACAACTTAATGGTTGGCATAGTAGTATTGTTTGACAACTTAATGGTTGGCATAGTAGTATTGTTTGACAACTTAATGGTTGGCATAGTAGTATTGTTTGACAACTTAATGTTTGGCATAGTAGTATTGTTTGACAACTTAATGGTTGGCATAGTAGTATTGTTTGACAACTTAATGGTTGGCATAGTAGTATTGTTTGACAACTTAATGTTTGGCATAGTAGTATTGTTTGACAACTAAATGGTTGGCATAGTAGTATTGTTTGACAACTTAATGGTTAGCATAGTAGTATTGTTTGACAACTTAATGGTTGGTATAGTGGTATTGTTTGACAACTTAATTTTTGGCATAGTGGTATTGTTTGACAACTTAATCTTTCTGATAGTAGTATTGTTTGACAACTTAATCGTTGGCATAGTAGTATTGTTTGACAACTTAATGTTTGGCATAGTGGTATTGTTTGACAACTTAATGTTTGTCATAGTAGTATTGTTTGACAACTTAATGGTTGGCATAGTAGTATTGTTTGACAACTTAATGGTTGGCATAGTAGTATTGTTCGACAACTTAATGTTTGGCATAGTAGTATTGTTTGACAACTTAATGGTTGGCATAGTAGTATTGTTTGACAACTTAATGTTTGGCATATTAGTATTGTTTGACAACTTAATGGTTGGCATAATAGTATTGTTTGACATCTTAATGTTTGGCATAGTGGTATTGTTTGACAACTTAATGTTTGGCATATTAGTATTGTTTGACAACTTAATGTTTGGCATAGTAGTATTGTTTGACAACTTAATGGTTGCCATAGTAGTATTGTTTGACAACTTAATGTTTGACATAGTAGTATTGTTTGACAACTTAATGTTTGGCATAGTAGTATTGTTTGACAACTTAATGGTTGGCATAGTAGTATTGTTTGACAACTTAATGTTTGGCATAGTAGTATTGTTTGACAACTTAATGTTTGGCATAGTAGTATTGTTTGACAACTTAATGTTTGGCATAGTAGTATTGTTTGACAACTTAATGTTTGGCATAGTAGTATTGTTTGACAATTTAATGTTTGGCATAGTAGTATTGTTTGACAACTTAATGGTTGGCATAGTAGTATTGTTTGACAACTTAATGGTTGGCATAGTAGTATTGTTTGACAACTTAATGTTTGGCATAGTAGTATTGTTTGACAACTTAATGTTTGGCATAGTAGTATTGTTTGACAACTTAATGTTTGGCATAGTGGTATTGTTTGACAACTTAATGATTGGCATAATAGTATTGTTTGACAACTTAATGGTTGGCATAGTAGTATTGTTTGACAACTTAATGTTTGGCATAGTAGTATTGTTTGACAACTTAATGGTTGGCATAATAGTATTGTTTGACAACTTAATGGTTGGCATAGTAGTATTGTTTGACAACTTAATGGTTGGCATAGTAGTATTGTTTGACAACTTAATGTTTGGCATAGTAGTATTGTTTGACAACTTACTGGTTGGCATAATAGTATTGTTTGACAACTTAATGTTTGGCATAGTAGTATTGTTTGACAACTTAATGTTTCACATAGTAGTATTGTTTGACAACTTAATGGTTGACATAGTAGTATTGTTTGACAACTTAATGTTTGCCATAGTAGTATTGTTTGACAACTTAATGGTTGGCATAGTAGTATTGTTTGACAACCTAATTTTTGGCATAGTAGTATTGTTTGACAACTTAATGGTTGGCATAGTAGTATTGTTTGACAACTTAATGGTTGGCATAGTAGTATTGTTTGACAACTTAATGGTTGGCATAGTAGTATTGTTTGACAACTTAATGTTTGGCATAGTAGTATTGTTTGACAACTTATTGGTTGGCATAGTAGTATTGTTTGACAACTTAATGGTTGGCATAGTAGTATTGTTTGACAACTTAATGTTTGGCATAGTAGTATTGTTTGACAACTTAATGGTTGGCATAGTAGTATTGTTTGACAACTTAATGGTTAGCATAGTAGTATTGTTTGACAACTTAATGTTTGGCATAGTAGTATTGTTTGACAACTTAATTTTTGGCATAGTGGTATTGTTTGACAACTTAATCTTTCTGATAGTAGTATTGTTTGACAACTTAATCGTTGGCATAGTAGTATTGTTTGACAACTTAATGTTTGGCATAGTAGTATTGTTTGGCAACTTAATGTTTGTCATAGTAGTATTGTTTGACAACTTAATGGTTGGCATAGTAGTATTGTTTGACAACTTAATGGTTGGCATAGTAGTATTGTTTGACAACTTAATGTTTGGCATAGTAGTATTGTTTGACAACTTAATGGTTGGCATAGTAGTATTGTTTGACAACTTAATGTTTGGCATATTAGTATTGTTTGACAACTTAATGGTTGGCATAATAGTATTGTTTGACATCTTAATGTTTGGCATAGTAGTATTGTTTGACAACTTAATGTTTGGCATAGTAGTATTGTTTGACAACTTAATGGTTGGCATAGTAGTATTGTTTGACAACTTAATGGTTGGCATAGTAGTATTGTTTGACAACTTAATGTTTGGCATAGTAGTATTGTTTGACAACTTAATGGTTGGCATAGTAGTATTGTTTGACAACTTAATGTTTGGCATAGTAGTATTGTTTGACAACTTAATGGTTGACATAGTAGTATTGTTTGACAACTTAATGGTTGGCATAGTAGTATTGTTTGACAACTTAATGGTTGGCATAGTAGTATTGTTTGACAACTTAATGTGTGGCATAGTAGTATTGTTTGACAACTTAATGGTTGGTATAGTGGTATTGTTTGACAACTTAATGTTTGGCATAGTAGTATTGTTTGACAACTTAATGTTTGGCATAGTAGTATTGTTTGACAACTTAATGGTTGCCATAGTAGTATTGTTTGACAACTTAATGTTTGACATAGTAGTATTGTTTGACAACTTAATGTTTGGCATAGTAGTATTGTTTGACAACTTAATGGTTGGCATAGTAGTATTGTTTCACAACTTAATGTTTGGCATAGTAGTATTGTTTGACAACTTAATGCTTGGCATAGTAGTATTGTTTGACAACTTAATGGTTGGCATAGTAGTATTGTTTGACAACTTAATGGTTGGCATAGTAGTATTGTTTGACAACTTAATGTTTGGCATAGTAGTATTGTTTGACAACTTAATGTTTGGCATAGTGGTATTGTTTGACAACTTAATCTTTCTGATAGTAGTATTGTTTGACAACTTAATGGTTGGCATAGTAGTATTGTTTGACAACTTAATGTTTGGCATAGTAGTATTGTTTGACAACTTAATGGTTGGCATAGTAGTATTGTTTGACAACTTAATGTTTGGCATAGTAGTATTGTTTGACAACTTAATGGTTGGCATAGTAGTATTCATTGACAACTTAATGGTTGGCATAGTAGTATTGTTTGACAACTTAATGTTTGGCATAGTAGTATTGTTTGACAACTTAATGGTTGGCATAGTAGTATTGTTTGACAACTTAATGTTTGGCATAGTAGTATTGTTTGACAACTTAATGTTTGGCATAGTAGTATTGTTTGACAACTTAATGGTTGGCATAGTAGTATTGTTTGACAACTTAATCGTTGGCATAGTAGTATTGTTTGACAACTTAATGGTTGGCATAGTAGTATTGTTTGACAACTTAATGGTTGGCATAGTAGTATTGTTTGACAACTTAATGGTTGGCATAGTAGTATTGTTTGACAACTTAATGGTTGGCATAGTAGTATTGTTTGACAACTTAATGTTTGGAATAGTAGTATTGTTTGACAACTTAATGGTTGGCATAGTAATATTGTTTGACAACTTAATGTTTGGCATAGTAGTATTGTTTGACAACTTAATGTTTGGCATAGTAGTATTGTTTGACAACTTAATGTTTGGCATAGTAGTATTGTTTGACAACTTAATGGTTGGCATAGTAGTATTGTTTGACAACTTAATGGTTGGCATAGTGGTATTGTTTGACAACTTAATGGTTGGCATAGTAGTATAGTTTGACAACTTAATGGTTGGCATAGTAGTATTGTTTGACAACTTAATGTTTGGCATAGTAGTATTGTTTGACAACTTAATGGTTGGCATAGTAGTATTGTTTGACAACTTAATGTTTGGCATAGCAGTATTGTTTGACAACTTAATGTTTGGCATAGCAGTATTGTTTGACAACTTAATGTTTGGCATAGTAGTATTGTTTGACAACTTAATGTTTGGCATAGTAGTATTGTTTGACAACTTAATGGTTGGCATAGTAGTATTGTTTGACAACTTAATGGTTGGCATAGTAGTATTGTTTGACAACTTAATGGTTGGCATAGTAGTATTGTTTGACAACTTAATGGTTGGCATAGTAGTATTGTTTGACAACTTAACGGTTGGCATTGTAGTATTGTTCGACAACTTAATGTTTGACATAATAGTATTGTTTGACAACTTAATGGTTGGCATAGTAGTATTGTTTGACAACTTAATGGTTGGCATAGTAGTATTGTTTGACAACTTAACGGTTGGCATAGTAGTATTGTTTGACAACTTAACGGTTGGCATTGTAGTATTGTTTGACAACTTAATGTTTGACATAATAGTATTGTTTGACAACTTGATGGTTGGCATAGTAGTATTGTTTGACAACTTAATGGTTGGCATAGTAGTATTGTTTGACAACTTAACGGTTGGCATAGTAGTATTGTTTGACAACTTAATGTTTGACATAGTAGTATTGTTTGACAACTTAATGTTTGAAATAGTAGTATTGTTTGATAACTTAATGGTTGGCATAGTAGTATTGTTTGACAACTTAATGGTTGGCATAATAGTATTGTTTGACAACTTAATGGTTGGCATAGTAGTATTGTTTGACAACTTAATGGTTGGCATAGTAGTATTGTTTGACAACTTAATGGTTGGCATAGTAGTATTGTTTGACAACTTAATGGTTGGCATAGTGGTATTGTTTGACAACTTAATGGTTGGCATAGTGGTATTGTTTGACAACTTAATGGTTGGCATAGTAGTATTGTTTGACAACTTAATGTTTGACATAGTAGTATTGTTTGAAAACTTAATGGTTGGCATAGTAGTATTGTTTGACAACTTAATGGTTGGCATATTAGTATTGTTTGACAACTTAATGATTGGCATAGTAGTATTGTTTGACAACTTAAAGGTTGGCATAGTAGTATTGTTTGACAACTTAATGGTTGCCATAGTAGTATTGTTTGACAGCTTAATGGTTGGCATAGTAGTATTGTTTGACAACTTAATGGTTGGCATAGTAGTATTGTTTGACAACTTAATGTTTGGCATAGTAGTATTGTTTGACAACTTAATGGTTGGCATAGTAGTATTCTTTGACAACTTAATGGTTGGCATAGTAGTATTGTTTGACAACTTAATGTTTGGCATAGTAGTATTGTTTGACAACTTAATGGTTGGCATAGTAGTATTGTTTGACAACTTAATGGTTGGCATAGTAGTATTGTTTGACAACTTAATGGTTGGCATAGTAGTATTGTTTGACAACTTAATGTTTGGCATAGTAGTATTGTTTGACAACTTAATGGTTGGCATAGTAGTATTCTTTGACAACTTAATGGTTGGCATAGTAGTATTGTTTGACAACTTAATGTTTGGCATAGTAGTATTGTTTGACAACTTAATGGTTGGCATAGTAGTATTGTTTGACAACTTAATGGTTGGCATAGTAGTATTGTTTGACAACTTAATGGTTGGCATAGTAGTATTGTTTGACAACTTAATGGTTGGCATAGTGGTATTGTTTGACAACTTAATGGTTGGCATAGTGGTATTGTTTGACAACTTAATGTTTGGCATAGTGGTATTGTTTGACAACTTAATGGTTGGCATAGTAGTATAGTTTGACAACTTAATGGTTGGCATAGTAGTATTGTTTGACAACTTAATGTTTGGCATAGTAGTATTGTTTGACAACTTAATGGTTGGCATAGTAGTATTGTTTGACAACTTAATGTTTCGCATAGCAGTATTGTTTGACAACTTAATGTTTGGCATAGCAGTATTGTTTGACAACTTAATGTTTGGCATAGTAGTATTGTTTGACAACTTAATGTTTGGCATAGTAGTATTGTTTGACAACTTAATGGTTGGCATAGTAGTATTGTTTGACAACTTAATGGTTGGCATAGTAGTATTGTTTGACAACTTAATGGTTGGCATAGTAGTATTGTTTGACAACTTAATGGTTGGCATAGTAGTATTGTTTGACAACTTAACGGTTGGCATTGTAGTATTGTTTGACAACTTAATGTTTGACATAATAGTATTGTTTGACAACTTAATGGTTGGCATAGTAGTATTGTTTGACAACTTAATGGTTGGCATAGTAGTATTGTTTGACAACTTAACGGTTGGCATAATAGTATTGTTTGACAACTTAACGGTTGGCATTGTAGTGTTGTTTGACAACTTAATGTTTGACATAATAGTATTGTTTGACAACTTAATGGTTGGCATAGTAGTATTGTTTGACAACTTAATGGTTGGCATAGTAGTATTGTTTGACAACTTAACGCTTGGCATAGTAGTATTGTTTGACAACTTAATGTTTGACATAGTAGTATTGTTTGACAACTTAATGTTTGAAATAGTAGTATTGTTTGACAACTTAATGGTTGGCATAGTAGTATTGTTTGACAACTTAATGGTTGGCATAATAGTATTGTTTGACAACTTAATGGTTGGCATAGTAGTATTGTTTACAACTTAATGGTTGCCATAGTAGTATTGTTTGACAACTTAATGGTTGGCATAATAGTATTGTTTGACAACTTAATGGTTGGCATAGTAGTATTGTTTGACAACTTAATGGTTGGCATAGTAGTATTGTTTGACAACTTAATGGTTGGCATAGTAGTATTGTTTGACAACTTAATGGTTGGCATAGTGGTATTGTTTGACAACTTAATGGTTGGCATAGTAGTATTGTTTGACAACTTAATGGTTGGCATAGTAGTATTGTTTGACAACTTAATGGTTGGCATAGTGGTATTGTTTGACAACTTAATGGTTGGCATAGTAGTATTGTTTGACAACTTAATGGTTGGCATAGTGGTATTGTTTGACAACTTAATGGTTGGCATAGTAGTATTGTTTGACAACTTAATGTTTGGCATAGTAGTATTGTTTGACAACTTAATGTTTGACATAGTAGTATTGTTTGAAAACTTAATGGTTGGCATAGTAGTATTGTTTGACAACTTAATGGTTGGCATATTAGTATTGTTTGACAACTTAATGATTGGCATAGTAGTATTGTTTGACAACTTAATGGTTGGCATAGTAGTGTTGTTTGACAACTTAATTTTGGCATAGTAGTATTGTTTGACAACTTAATGTTTGACATAGTAGTATTGTTTGACAACTTAATGTTTCAAATAGTAGTATTGTTTGATAACTTAATGGTTGGCATAGTAGTATTGTTTGACAACTTAATGGTTGGTATAATAGTATTGTTTGACAACTTAATGGTTGGCATAGTAGTATTGTTTACAACTTAATGGTTGCCATTGTAGTATTGTTTGACAACTTAATGGTTGGCATAGTAGTATTGTTTGACAACTTAATGGTTGGCATAGTAGTATTGTTTGACAACTTAATGTTTGGCATAGTAGTATTGTTTGACAACTTAATGGTTGGCATAGTAGTATTGTTTGACAACTTAATGTTTGGCATATTAGTATTGTTTGACAACTTAATGGTTGGCATAATAGTATTGTTTGACATCTTAATGTTTGGCATAGTGGTATTGTTTGACAACTTAATGTTTGGCATATTAGTATTGTTTGACAACTTAATGTTTGGCATAGTAGTATTGTTTGACAACTTAATGGTTGCCATAGTAGTATTGTTTGACAACTTAATGTTTGACATAGTAGTATTGTTTGACAACTTAATGTTTGGCATAGTAGTATTGTTTGACAACTTAATGGTTGGCATAGTAGTATTGTTTGACAACTTAATGTTTGGCATAGTAGTATTGTTTGACAACTTAATGTTTGGCATAGTAGTATTGTTTGACAACTTAATGTTTGGCATAGTAGTATTGTTTGACAACTTAATGTTTGGCATAGTAGTATTGTTTGACAATTTAATGTTTGGCATAGTAGTATTGTTTGACAACTTAATGGTTGGCATAGTAGTATTGTTTGACAACTTAATGGTTGGCATAGTAGTATTGTTTGACAACTTAATGTTTGGCATAGTAGTATTGTTTGACAACTTAATGTTTGGCATAGTAGTATTGTTTGACAACTTAATGTTTGGCATAGTGGTATTGTTTGACAACTTAATGATTGGCATAATAGTATTGTTTGACAACTTAATGGTTGGCATAGTAGTATTGTTTGACAACTTAATGTTTGGCATAGTAGTATTGTTTGACAACTTAATGGTTGGCATAATAGTATTGTTTGACAACTTAATGGTTGGCATAGTAGTATTGTTTGACAACTTAATGGTTGGCATAGTAGTATTGTTTGACAACTTAATGTTTGGCATAGTAGTATTGTTTGACAACTTACTGGTTGGCATAATAGTATTGTTTGACAACTTAATGTTTGGCATAGTAGTATTGTTTGACAACTTAATGTTTCACATAGTAGTATTGTTTGACAACTTAATGGTTGACATAGTAGTATTGTTTGACAACTTAATGTTTGCCATAGTAGTATTGTTTGACAACTTAATGGTTGGCATAGTAGTATTGTTTGACAACCTAATTTTAGGCATAGTAGTATTGTTTGACAACTTAATGGTTGGCATAGTAGTATTGTTTGACAACTTAATGGTTGGCATAGTAGTATTGTTTGACAACTTAATGGTTGGCATAGTAGTATTGTTTGACAACTTAATGTTTGGCATAGTAGTATTGTTTGACAACTTATTGGTTGGCATAGTAGTATTGTTTGACAACTTAATGGTTGGCATAGTAGTATTGTTTGACAACTTAATGTTTGGCATAGTAGTATTGTTTGACAACTTAATGGTTGGCATAGTAGTATTGTTTGACAACTTAATGGTTAGCATAGTAGTATTGTTTGACAACTTAATGTTTGGCATAGTAGTATTGTTTGACAACTTAATTTTTGGCATAGTGGTATTGTTTGACAACTTAATCTTTCTGATAGTAGTATTGTTTGACAACTTAATCGTTGGCATAGTAGTATTGTTTGACAACTTAATGTTTGGCATAGTAGTATTGTTTGGCAACTTAATGTTTGTCATAGTAGTATTGTTTGACAACTTAATGGTTGGCATAGTAGTATTGTTTGACAACTTAATGGTTGGCATAGTAGTATTGTTTGACAACTTAATGTTTGGCATAGTAGTATTGTTTGACAACTTAATGGTTGGCATAGTAGTATTGTTTGACAACTTAATGTTTGGCATATTAGTATTGTTTGACAACTTAATGGTTGGCATAATAGTATTGTTTGACATCTTAATGTTTGGCATAGTAGTATTGTTTGACAACTTAATGTTTGGCATAGTAGTATTGTTTGACAACTTAATGGTTGGCATAGTAGTATTGTTTGACAACTTAATGGTTGGCATAGTAGTATTGTTTGACAACTTAATGTTTGGCATAGTAGTATTGTTTGACAACTTAATGGTTGGCATAGTAGTATTGTTTGACAACTTAATGTTTGGCATAGTAGTATTGTTTGACAACTTAATGGTTGACATAGTAGTATTGTTTGACAACTTAATGGTTGGCATAGTAGTATTGTTTGACAACTTAATGGTTGGCATAGTAGTATTGTTTGACAACTTAATGTGTGGCATAGTAGTATTGTTTGACAACTTAATGGTTGGTATAGTGGTATTGTTTGACAACTTAATGTTTGGCATAGTAGTATTGTTTGACAACTTAATGTTTGGCATAGTAGTATTGTTTGACAACTTAATGGTTGCCATAGTAGTATTGTTTGACAACTTAATGTTTGACATAGTAGTATTGTTTGACAACTTAATGTTTGGCATAGTAGTATTGTTTGACAACTTAATGGTTGGCATAGTAGTATTGTTTCACAACTTAATATTTGGCATAGTAGTATTGTTTGACAACTTAATGTTTGGCATAGTAGTATTGTTTGACAACTTAATGGTTGGCATAGTAGTATTGTTTGACAACTTAATGGTTGGCATAGTAGTATTGTTTGACAACTTAATGTTTGGCATAGTAGTATTGTTTGACAACTTAATGTTTGGCATAGTGGTATTGTTTGACAACTTAATCTTTCTGATAGTAGTATTGTTTGACAACTTAATGGTTGGCATAGTAGTATTGTTTGACAACTTAATGTTTGGCATAGTAGTATTGTTTGACAACTTAATGGTTGGCATAGTAGTATTGTTTGACAACTTAATGTTTGGCATAGTAGTATTGTTTGACAACTTAATGGTTGGCATAGTAGTATTCATTGACAACTTAATGGTTGGCATAGTAGTATTGTTTGACAACTTAATGTTTGGCATAGTAGTATTGTTTGACAACTTAATGGTTGGCATAGTAGTATTGTTTGACAACTTAATGTTTGGCATAGTAGTATTGTTTGACAACTTAATGGTTGGCATAGTAGTATTGTTTGACAACTTAATGGTTGGCATAGTAGTATTGTTTGACAACTTAATCGTTGGCATAGTAGTATTGTTTGACAACTTAATGGTTGGCATAGTAGTATTGTTTGACAACTTAATGGTTGGCATAGTAGTATTGTTTGACAACTTAATGGTTGGCATAGTAGTATTGTTTGACAACTTAATGGTTGGCATAGTAGTATTGTTTGACAACTTAATGGTTGGAATAGTAGTATTGTTTGACAACTTAATGGTTGGCATAGTAGTATTGTTTGACAACTTAATGTTTGGCATAGTAGTATTGTTTGACAACTTAATGTTTGGCATAGTAGTATTGTTTGACAACTTAATGGTTGGCATAGTAGTATTGTTTGACAACTTAATGGTTGGCATAGTGGTATTGTTTGACAACTTAATGGTTGGCATAGTGGTATTGTTTGACAACTTAATGGTTGGCATAGTAGTATTGTTTGACAACTTAATGGTTGGCATAGTAGTATTGTTTGACAACTTAATGTTTGGCATAGTAGTATTGTTTGACAACTTAATGGTTGGCATAGTAGTATTGTTTGACAACTTAATGGTTGGCATAGTAGTATTGTTTGACAACTTAATGGTTGGCATAGTAGTATTGTTTGACAACTTAATGTTTGGAATAGTAGTATTGTTTGACAACTTAATGGTTGGCATAGTAGTATTGTTTGACAACTTAATGTTTGGCATAGTAGTATTGTTTGACAACTTAATGGTTGGCATAGTAGTATTGTTTGACAACTTAATGGTTGCATAGTAGTATTGTTTGACAACTTAATGGTTGGCATAGTAGTATTGTTTGACAACTTAATGGTTGGCATAGTGGTATTGTTTGACAACTTAATGGTTGGCATAGTAGTATAGTTTGACAACTTAATGGTTGGCATAGTAGTATTGTTTGACAACTTAATGTTTGGCATAGTAGTATTGTTTGACAACTTAATGGTTGGCATAGTAGTATTGTTTGACAACTTAATGTTTGGCATAGCAGTATTGTTTGACAACTTAATGTTTGGCATAGCAGTATTGTTTGACAACTTAATGTTTGGCATAGTAGTATTGTTTGACAACTTAATGTTTGGCATAGTAGTATTGTTTGACAACTTAATGGTTGGCATAGTAGTATTGTTTGACAACTTAATGGTTGGCATAGTAGTATTGTTTGACAACTTAATGGTTGGCATAGTAGTATTGTTTGACAACTTAATGGTTGGCATAGTAGTATTGTTTGACAACTTAACGGTTGGCATTGTAGTATTGTTCGACAACTTAATGTTTGACATAATAGTATTGTTTGACAACTTAATGGTTGGCATAGTAGTATTGTTTGACAACTTAATGGTTGGCATAGTAGTATTGTTTGACAACTTAACGGTTGGCATAGTAGTATTGTTTGACAACTTAACGGTTGGCATTGTAGTATTGTTTGACAACTTAATGTTTGACATAATAGTATTGTTTGACAACTTGATGGTTGGCATAGTAGTATTGTTTGACAACTTAATGGTTGGCATAGTAGTATTGTTTGACAACTTAACGGTTGGCATAGTAGTATTGTTTGACAACTTAATTTTTGACATAGTAGTATTGTTTGACAACTTAATGTTTGAAATAGTAGTATTGTTTGATAACTTAATGGTTGGCATAGTAGTATTGTTTGACAACTTAATGGTTGGCATAATAGTATTGTTTGACAACTTAATGGTTGGCATAGTAGTATTGTTTGACAACTTAATGGTTGGCATAGTAGTATTGTTTGACAACTTAATGGTTGGCATAGTAGTATTGTTTGACAACTTAATGGTTGGCATAGTGGTATTGTTTGACAACTTAATGGTTGGCATAGTGGTATTGTTTGACAACTTAATGGTTGGCATAGTAGTATTGTTTGACAACTTAATGTTTGACATAGTAGTATTGTTTGAAAACTTAATGGTTGGCATAGTAGTATTGTTTGACAACTTAATGGTTGGCATATTAGTATTGTTTGACAACTTAATGATTGGCATAGTAGTATTGTTTGACAACTTAAAGGTTGGCATAGTAGTATTGTTTGACAACTTAATGGTTGCCATAGTAGTATTGTTTGACAACTTAATGGTTGGCATAGTAGTATTGTTTGACAACTTAATGGTTGGCATAGTAGTATTGTTTGACAACTTAATGGTTGGCATAGTAGTATTGTTTGACAACTTAATGTTTGGCATAGTAGTATTGTTTGACAACTTAATGGTTGGCATAGTAGTATTCTTTGACAACTTAATGGTTGGCATAGTAGTATTGTTTGACAACTTAATGTTTGGCATAGTAGTATTGTTTGACAACTTAATGGTTGGCATAGTAGTATTGTTTGACAACTTAATGGTTGGCATAGTAGTATTGTTTGACAACTTAATGGTTGGCATAGTAGTATTGTTTGACAACTTAATGTTTGGCATAGTAGTATTGTTTGACAACTTAATGGTTGGCATAGTAGTATTCTTTGACAACTTAATGGTTGGCATAGTAGTATTGTTTGACAACTTAATGTTTGGCATAGTAGTATTGTTTGACAACTTAATGGTTGGCATAGTAGTATTGTTTGACAACTTAATGGTTGGCATAGTAGTATTGTTTGACAACTTAATGGTTGGCATAGTAGTATTGTTTGACAACTTAATGGTTGGCATAGTGGTATTGTTTGACAACTTAATGGTTGGCATAGTGGTATTGTTTGACAACTTAATGTTTGGCATAGTGGTATTGTTTGACAACTTAATGGTTGGCATAGTAGTATAGTTTGACAACTTAATGGTTGGCATAGTAGTATTGTTTGACAACTTAATGTTTGGCATAGTAGTATTGTTTGACAACTTAATGGTTGGCATAGTAGTATTGTTTGACAACTTAATGTTTCGCATAGCAGTATTGTTTGACAACTTAATGTTTGGCATAGCAGTATTGTTTGACAACTTAATGTTTGGCATAGTAGTATTGTTTGACAACTTAATGTTTGGCATAGTAGTATTGTTTGACAACTTAATGGTTGGCATAGTAGTATTGTTTGACAACTTAATGGTTGGCATAGTAGTATTGTTTGACAACTTAATGGTTGGCATAGTAGTATTGTTTGACAACTTAATGGTTGGCATAGTAGTATTGTTTGACAACTTAACGGTTGGCATTGTAGTATTGTTTGACAACTTAATGTTTGACATAATAGTATTGTTTGACAACTTAATGGTTGGCATAGTAGTATTGTTTGACAACTTAATGGTTGGCATAGTAGTATTGTTTGACAACTTAACGGTTGGCATAATAGTATTGTTTGACAACTTAACGGTTGGCATTGTAGTATTGTTTGACAACTTAATGATTGACATAATAGTATTGTTTGACAACTTAATGGTTGGCATAGTAGTATTGTTTGACAACTTAATGGTTGGCATAGTAGTATTGTTTGACAACTTAACGCTTGGCATAGTAGTATTGTTTGACAACTTAATGTTTGACATAGTAGTATTGTTTGACAACTTAATGTTTGAAATAGTAGTATTGTTTGACAACTTAATGGTTGGCATAGTAGTATTGTTTGACAACTTAATGGTTGGCATAATAGTATTGTTTGACAACTTAATGGTTGGCATAGTAGTATTGTTTACAACTTAATGGTTGCCATAGTAGTATTGTTTGACAACTTAATGGTTGGCATAATAGTATTGTTTGACAACTTAATGGTTGGCATAGTAGTATTGTTTGACAACTTAATGGTTGGCATAGTAGTATTGTTTGACAACTTAATGGTTGGCATAGTAGTATTGTTTGACAACTTAATGGTTGGCATAGTGGTATTGTTTGACAACTTAATGGTTGGCATAGTAGTATTGTTTGACAACTTAATGGTTGGCATAGTAGTATTGTTTGACAACTTAATGGTTGGCATAGTGGTATTGTTTGACAACTTAATGGTTGGCATAGTAGTATTGTTTGACAACTTAATGGTTGGCATAGTGGTATTGTTTGACAACTTAATGGTTGGCATAGTAGTATTGTTTGACAACTTAATGTTTGGCATAGTAGTATTGTTTGACAACTTAATGTTTGACATAGTAGTATTGTTTGAAAACTTAATGGTTGGCATAGTAGTATTGTTTGACAACTTAATGGTTGGCATATTAGTATTGTTTGACAACTTAATGATTGGCATAGTAGTATTGTTTGACAACTTAATGGTTGGCATAGTAGTGTTGTTTGACAACTTAATTTTGGCATAGTAGTATTGTTTGACAACTTAATGTTTGACATAGTAGTATTGTTTGACAACTTAATGTTTCAAATAGTAGTATTGTTTGATAACTTAATGGTTGGCATAGTAGTATTGTTTGACAACTTAATGGTTGGTATAATAGTATTGTTTGACAACTTAATGGTTGGCATAGTAGTATTGTTTACAACTTAATGGTTGCCATAGTAGTATTGTTTGACAACTTAATGGTTGGCATAGTAGTATTGTTTGACAACTTAATGGTTGGCATAGTAGTATTGTTTGACAACTTAATGTTTGGCATAGTAGTATTGTTTGACAACTTAATGGTTGGCATAGTAGTATTGTTTGACAACTTAATGGTTGGCATAGTAGTATTGTTTGACAACTTAATGGTTGGCATAGTAGTATTGTTTGACAACTTAATGGTTGGCATAGTAGTATTGTTTGACAACTTAATGTTTGGCATAGTAGTATTGT
Source organism: Bathymodiolus septemdierum (assembly GCA_963383655.1). Classification (NCBI taxonomy): domain Eukaryota; kingdom Metazoa; phylum Mollusca; class Bivalvia; order Mytilida; family Modiolidae; genus Bathymodiolus; species Bathymodiolus septemdierum. The sequence goes on along the minus strand of OY726529.1, from coordinate 1,722,364 downwards.
TTGACAACTTAATGGTTGGCATAGTAGTATTGTTTGACAACTTAATGGTTGGCATAGTAGTATTGTTTGACAACTTAATGGTTGGCATAGTAGTATTGTTTGACAACTTAATGGTTGGCATAGTGGTATTGTTTACAACTTAATGGTTGCCATAGTAGTATTGTTTGACAACTTAATGGTTGGCATAGTAGTATTGTTTGACAACTTAATGGTTGGCATAGTAGTATTGTTTGACAACTTAATGGTTGGCATAGTAGTATTGTTTGACAACTTAATGGTTGGCATAGTAGTATTGTTTGACAACTTAATGGTTGGCATAGTAGTATTGTTTGACAACTTAATGGTTGGCATAGTGGTATTGTTTGACAACTTAATGGTTGGCATAGTGGTATTGTTTGACAACTTAATGGTTGGCATAGTAGTATTGTTTGACAACTTAATGTTTGACATAGTAGTATTGTTTGAAAACTTAATGGTTGGCATAGTAGTATTGTTTGACAAGTTAATGGTTGGCATATTAGTATTGTTTGACAACTTAATGATTGGCTTAGTAGTATTGTTTGACAACTTACAGGTTGGCATAGTAGTGTTGTTTGACAACTTAATTTTGGCATAGTAGTATTGTTTCACAACTTAATGTTTGGCATATTAGTATTGTTTGACAACTTAATGGTTGGCATAGTAGTATTGTTTGACAACTTAATGGTTGGCATAGTAGTATTGTTTGACAACTTAACGATTGGCATAGTAGTATTGTTTGACAACTTAATGGTTGGCATAGTAGTATTGTTTGACAACTTAATGGTTGGCATAGTAGTATTGTTTGACAACTTAATGTTTGATATAGTAGTATTGTTTGACAACTTAATGGTTGACATAGTAGTATTGTTTGATAACTTAATGGTTGGCATAGTAGAATTGTTTGACAACTTAAAGGTTGGCATAGTAGTATTGTTTGACAACTTAATGGTTGCCATAGTAGTATTGTTTGACAACTTAATGGTTGGCATAGTAGTATTGTTTGACAACTTAATGGTTGGCATAGTAGTATTGTTTGACAACTTAATGGTTGGCATAGTAGTATTGTTTGACAACTTAATGGTTGGCATAGTGGTATTGTTTGACAACTTAATGGTTGGCATAGTGGTATTGTTTGACAACTTAATGGTTGGCATAGTAGTATTGTTTGACAACTTAATGTTTGACATAGTAGTATTGTTTGAAAACTTAATGGTTGGCATAGTAGTATTGTTTGACAACTTAATGGTTGGCATATTAGTATTGTTTGACAACTTAATGATTGGCATAGTAGTATTGTTTGACAACTTAAAGGTTGGCATAGTAGTATTGTTTGACAACTTAATGGTTGCCATAGTAGTATTGTTTGACAACTTAATGGTTGGCATAGTAGTATTGTTTGACAACTTAATGGTTGGCATAGTAGTATTGTTTGACAACTTAATGGTTGGCATAGTAGTATTGTTTGACAACTTAATGTTTGGCATAGTAGTATTGTTTGACAACTTAATGGTTGGCATAGTAGTATTCTTTGACAACTTAATGGTTGGCATAGTAGTATTGTTTGACAACTTAATGTTTGGCATAGTAGTATTGTTTGACAACTTAATGGTTGGCATAGTAGTATTGTTTGACAACTTAATGGTTGGCATAGTAGTATTGTTTGACAACTTAATGGTTGGCATAGTAGTATTGTTTGACAACTTAATGTTTGGCATAGTAGTATTGTTTGACAACTTAATGGTTGGCATAGTAGTATTCTTTGACAACTTAATGGTTGGCATAGTAGTATTGTTTGACAACTTAATGTTTGGCATAGTAGTATTGTTTGACAACTTAATGGTTGGCATAGTAGTATTGTTTGACAACTTAATGGTTGGCATAGTAGTATTGTTTGACAACTTAATGGTTGGCATAGTAGTATTGTTTGACAACTTAATGGTTGGCATAGTGGTATTGTTTGACAACTTAATGGTTGGCATAGTGGTATTGTTTGACAACTTAATGTTTGGCATAGTGGTATTGTTTGACAACTTAATGGTTGGCATAGTAGTATAGTTTGACAACTTAATGGTTGGCATAGTAGTATTGTTTGACAACTTAATGTTTGGCATAGTAGTATTGTTTGACAACTTAATGGTTGGCATAGTAGTATTGTTTGACAACTTAATGTTTCGCATAGCAGTATTGTTTGACAACTTAATGTTTGGCATAGCAGTATTGTTTGACAACTTAATGTTTGGCATAGTAGTATTGTTTGACAACTTAATGTTTGGCATAGTAGTATTGTTTGACAACTTAATGGTTGGCATAGTAGTATTGTTTGACAACTTAATGGTTGGCATAGTAGTATTGTTTGACAACTTAATGGTTGGCATAGTAGTATTGTTTGACAACTTAATGGTTGGCATAGTAGTATTGTTTGACAACTTAACGGTTGGCATTGTAGTATTGTTTGACAACTTAATGTTTGACATAATAGTATTGTTTGACAACTTAATGGTTGGCATAGTAGTATTGTTTGACAACTTAATGGTTGGCATAGTAGTATTGTTTGACAACTTAACGGTTGGCATAATAGTATTGTTTGACAACTTAACGGTTGGCATTGTAGTATTGTTTGACAACTTAATGTTTGACATAATAGTATTGTTTGACAACTTAATGGTTGGCATAGTAGTATTGTTTGACAACTTAATGGTTGGCATAGTAGTATTGTTTGACAACTTAACGCTTGGCATAGTAGTATTGTTTGACAACTTAATGTTTGACATAGTAGTATTGTTTGACAACTTAATGTTTGAAATAGTAGTATTGTTTGACAACTTAATGGTTGGCATAGTAGTATTGTTTGACAACTTAATGGTTGGCATAATAGTATTGTTTGACAACTTAATGGTTGGCATAGTAGTATTGTTTACAACTTAATGGTTGCCATAGTAGTATTGTTTGACAACTTAATGGTTGGCATAATAGTATTGTTTGACAACTTAATGGTTGGCATAGTAGTATTGTTTGACAACTTAATGGTTGGCATAGTAGTATTGTTTGACAACTTAATGGTTGGCATAGTAGTATTGTTTGACAACTTAATGGTTGGCATAGTGGTATTGTTTGACAACTTAATGGTTGGCATAGTAGTATTGTTTGACAACTTAATGGTTGGCATAGTAGTATTGTTTGACAACTTAATGGTTGGCATAGTGGTATTGTTTGACAACTTAATGGTTGGCATAGTAGTATTGTTTGACAACTTAATGGTTGGCATAGTGGTATTGTTTGACAACTTAATGGTTGGCATAGTAGTATTGTTTGACAACTTAATGTTTGGCATAGTAGTATTGTTTGACAACTTAATGTTTGACATAGTAGTATTGTTTGAAAACTTAATGGTTGGCATAGTAGTATTGTTTGACAACTTAATGGTTGGCATATTAGTATTGTTTGACAACTTAATGATTGGCATAGTAGTATTGTTTGACAACTTAATGGTTGGCATAGTAGTGTTGTTTGACAACTTAATTTTGGCATAGTAGTATTGTTTGACAACTTAATGTTTGACATAGTAGTATTGTTTGACAACTTAATGTTTCAAATAGTAGTATTGTTTGATAACTTAATGGTTGGCATAGTAGTATTGTTTGACAACTTAATGGTTGGTATAATAGTATTGTTTGACAACTTAATGGTTGGCATAGTAGTATTGTTTACAACTTAATGGTTGCCATAGTAGTATTGTTTGACAACTTAATGGTTGGCATAGTAGTATTGTTTGACAACTTAATGGTTGGCATAGTAGTATTGTTTGACAACTTAATGTTTGGCATAGTAGTATTGTTTGACAACTTAATGGTTGGCATAGTAGTATTGTTTGACAACTTAATGGTTGGCATAGTAGTATTGTTTGACAACTTAATGGTTGGCATAGTAGTATTGTTTGACAACTTAATGGTTGGCATAGTAGTATTGTTTGACAACTTAATGTTTGGCATAGTAGTATTGTTTGACAACTTAATGGTTGGCATAGTAGTATTGTTTGACAACTTAATGGTTGGCATAGTAGTATTGTTTGACAACTTAATGGTTGGCATAGTAGTATTGTTTGACAACTTAATGGTTGGCATAGTGGTATTGTTTACAACTTAATGGTTGCCATAGTAGTATTGTTTGACAACTTAATGGTTGGCATAGTAGTATTGTTTGACAACTTAATGGTTGGCATAGTAGTATTGTTTGACAACTTAATGGTTGGCATAGTAGTATTGTTTGACAACTTAATGGTTGGCATAGTAGTATTGTTTGACAACTTAATGGTTGGCATAGTAGTATTGTTTGACAACTTAATGGTTGGCATAGTGGTATTGTTTGACAACTTAATGGTTGGCATAGTGGTATTGTTTGACAACTTAATGGTTGGCATAGTAGTATTGTTTGACAACTTAATGTTTGACATAGTAGTATTGTTTGAAAACTTAATGGTTGGCATAGTAGTATTGTTTGACAAGTTAATGGTTGGCATATTAGTATTGTTTGACAACTTAATGATTGGCTTAGTAGTATTGTTTGACAACTTACAGGTTGGCATAGTAGTGTTGTTTGACAACTTAATTTTGGCATAGTAGTATTGTTTCACAACTTAATGTTTGGCATATTAGTATTGTTTGACAACTTAATGGTTGGCATAGTAGTATTGTTTGACAACTTAATGGTTGGCATAGTAGTATTGTTTGACAACTTAATGGTTGGCATAGTAGTATTGTTTGACAACTTAACGATTGGCATAGTAGTATTGTTTGACAACTTAATGGTTGGCATAGTAGTATTGTTTGACAACTTAATGGTTGGCATAGTAGTATTGTTTGACAACTTAATGTTTGATATAGTAGTATTGTTTGACAACTTAATGGTTGACATAGTAGTATTGTTTGATAACTTAATGGTTGGCATAGTAGAATTGTTTGACAACTTAATGTTTGTCATAGTAGTATTGTTTGACAACTTAATGGTTGACATAGTAGTATTGTTTGACAACTTAATGTTTGTCATAGTAGTATTGTTTGACAACTTAATGGTTGGCATAGTAGTATTGTTTGACAACTTAATGTTTGATATAGTAGTATTGTTTGACAACTTAATGTTTGGCATAGTAGTATTGTTTGACAACTTAATGGTTGGCATAGTAGTATTGTTTGACAACTTAATGGTTGGCATAGTAGTATTGTTTGACAACTTAATATTTGGCATAGTAGTATTGTTTGACAACTAAATGGTTGGCATAGTAGTATTGTTTGACAACTTAATGTTTGGCATAGTAGTATTGTTTGACAACTTAATTTTTGGCATAGTGGTATTGTTTGACAACTTAATCTTTCTGATAGTAGTACTGTTTGACAACTTAATCGTTGGCATAGTAGTATTGTTTGACAACTTAATGTTTGGCATAGTAGTATTGTTTGACAACTTAATGTTTGGCATAGTAGTATTGTTTGACAACTTAATGGTTGGCATAGTAGTATTGTTTGACAACTTAATGGTTGGCATAGTAGTATTGTTCGACAACTTAATGTTTGGCATAGTAGTATTGTTTGACAACTTAATGTTTGGCATAGTAGTATTGTTTGACAACTTAATGTTTGGCATATTAGTATTGTTTGACAACTTAATGGTTGGCATAATAGTATTGTTTGACATCTTAATGTTTGGCATAGTGGTATTGTTTGACAACTTAATGTTTGGCATATTAGTATTGTTTGACAACTTAATGTTTGGCATAGTAGTATTGTTTGACAACTTAATGGTTGCCATAGTAGTATTGTTTGACAACTTAATGTTTGACATAGTAGTATTGTTTGACAACTTAATGTTTGGCATAGTAGTATTGTTTGACAACTTAATGGTTGGCATAGTAGTATTGTTTGACAACTTAATGTTTGGCATAGTAGTATTGTTTGACAACTTAATGTTTGGCATAGTAGTATTGTTTGACAACTTAATGTTTGGCATAGTAGTATTGTTTGACAACTTAATGTTTGGCATAGTAGTATTGTTTGACAATTTAATGTTTGGCATAGTAGTATTGTTTGACAACTTAATGGTTGGCATAGTAGTATTGTTTGACAACTTAATGGTTGGCATAGTAGTAATGTTTGACAACTTAATGTTTGGCATAGTAGTATTGTTTGACAACTTAATGTTTGGCATAGTGGTATTGTTTGACAACTTAATGATTGGCATAATAGTATTGTTTGACAACTTAATGGTTGGCATAGTAGTATTGTTTGACAACTTAATGTTTGGCATAGTAGTATTCTTTGACAACTTAATGGTTGGCATAATAGTATTGTTTGACAACTTAATGGTTGGCATAGTAGTATTGTTTGACAACTTAATGGTTGGCATAGTAGTATTGTTTGACAACTTAATGTTTGGCATAGTAGTATTGTTTGACAACTTACTGGTTGGCATAGTAGTATTGTTTGACAACTTAATGTTTCACATAGTAGTATTGTTTGACAACTTAATGGTTGACATAGTAGTATTGTTTGACAACTTAATGTTTGCCATAGTAGTATTGTTTGACAACTTAACGGTTGGCATAGTAGTATTGTTTGACAACCTAATTTTTGGCATAGTAGTATTCTTTGACAACTTAATGGTTGGCATAGTAGTATTGTTTGACAACTTAATGGTTGGCATAGTAGTATTGTTTGACAACTTAATGGTTGGCATAGTAGTATTGTTTGACAACTTAATGTTTGGCATATTAGTATTGTTTGACAACTTAATGGTTGGCATAATAGTATTGTTTGACATCTTAATGTTTGGCATAGTAGTATTGTTTGACAACTTAATGTTTGGCATAGTAGTATTGTTTGACAACTTAATGGTTGGCATAGTAGTATTGTTTGACAACTTAATGGTTGGCATAGTAGTATTGTTTGACAACTTAATGTTTGGCATAGTAGTATTGTTTGACAACTTAATGGTTGGCATAGTAGTATTGTTTGACAACTTAATGTTTGGCATAGTAGTATTGTTTGACAACTTAATGGTTGATATAGTAGTATTGTTTGACAACTTAATGGTTGGCATAGTAGTATTGTTTGACAACTTAATGGTTGGCATAGTATTATTGTTTGACAACTTAATGTGTGGCATAGTAGTATTGTTTGACAACTTAATGGTTGGTATAGTGGTATTGTTTGACAACTTAATGTTTGGCATAGTAGTATTGTTTGACAACTTAATGTTTGGCATAGTAGTATTGTTTGACAACTTAATGGTTGCCATAGTAGTATTGTTTGACAACTTAATGTTTGACTTAGTAGTATTGTTTGACAACTTAATGTTTGGCATAGTAGTATTGTTTGACAACTTAATGGTTGGCATAGTAGTATTGTTTCACAACTTAATGTTTGGCATAGTAGTATTGTTTGACAACTTAATGTTTGGCATAGTAGTATTGTTTGACAACTTAATGGTTGGCATAGTAGTATTGTTTGACAACTTAATGGTTGGCAAATTAGTATTGTTTGACAACTTAATGTTTGGCATAGTAGTATTGTTTGACAACTTAATGTTTGGCATAGTGGTATTGTTTGACAACTTAATCTTTCTGATAGTAGTATTGTTCGACAACTTAATGTTTGCCATAGTAGTATTGTTTGACAACTTAACGGTTGGCATAGTAGTATTGTTTGACAACCTAATTTTTGGCATAGTAGTATTGTTTGACAACTTAATGGTTGGCATAGTAGTATTGTTTGACAACTTAATGGTTGGCATAGTAGTATTGTTTGACAACTTAATGGTTGGCATAGTAGTATTGTTTGACAACTTAATGTTTGGCATAGTAGTATTGTTTGACAACTTAATGGTTGGCATAGTAGTATTGTTTGACAACTTAATGGTTGGCATAGTAGTATTGTTTGACAACTTAATGGTTGGCATAGTAGTATTGTTTGACAACTTAATGGTTAGCATAGTAGTATTGTTTGACAACTTAATGTTTGGCATAGTAGTATTGTTTGACAACTTAATTTTTGGCATAGTGGTATTGTTTGACAACTTAATCTTTCTGATAGTAGTATTGTTTGACAACTTAATCGTTGGCATAGTAGTATTGTTTGACAACTTAATGTTTGGCTTAGTAGTATTGTTTGACAACTTACAGGTTGGCATAGTAGTGTTGTTTGACAACTTAATTTTGGCATAGTAGTATTGTTTCACAACTTAATGTTTGGCATATTAGTATTGTTTGACAACTTAATGGTTGGCATAGTAGTATTGTTTGACAACTTAATGGTTGGCATAGTAGTATTGTTTGACAACTTAATGGTTGGCATAGTAGTATTGTTTGACAACTTAACGATTGGCATAGTAGTATTGTTTGACAACTTAATGGTTGGCATAGTAGTATTGTTTGACAACTTAATGGTTGGCATAGTAGTATTGTTTGACAACTTAATGTTTGATATAGTAGTATTGTTTGACAACTTAATGGTTGACATAGTAGTATTGTTTGATAACTTAATGGTTGGCATAGTAGAATTGTTTGACAACTTAATGTTTGTCATAGTAGTATTGTTTGACAACTTAATGGTTGACATAGTAGTATTGTTTGACAACTTAATGTTTGTCATAGTAGTATTGTTTGACAACTTAATGGTTGGCATAGTAGTATTGTTTGACAACTTAATGTTTGATATAGTAGTATTGTTTGACAACTTAATGTTTGGCATAGTAGTATTGTTTGACAACTTAATGGTTGGCATAGTAGTATTGTTTGACAACTTAATGGTTGGCATAGTAGTATTGTTTGACAACTTAATATTTGGCATAGTAGTATTGTTTGACAACTAAATGGTTGGCATAGTAGTATTGTTTGACAACTTAATGTTTGGCATAGTAGTATTGTTTGACAACTTAATTTTTGGCATAGTGGTATTGTTTGACAACTTAATCTTTCTGATAGTAGTATTGTTTGACAACTTAATCGTTGGCATAGTAGTATTGTTTGACAACTTAATGTTTGGCATAGTAGTATTGTTTGACAACTTAATGTTTGGCATAGTAGTATTGTTTGACAACTTAATGGTTGGCATAGTAGTATTGTTTGACAACTTAATGGTTGGCATAGTAGTATTGTTCGACAACTTAATGTTTGGCATAGTAGTATTGTTTGACAACTTAATGTTTGGCATAGTAGTATTGTTTGACAACTTAATGTTTGGCATATTAGTATTGTTTGACAACTTAATGGTTGGCATAATAGTATTGTTTGACATCTTAATGTTTGGCATAGTGGTATTGTTTGACAACTTAATGTTTGGCATATTAGTATTGTTTGACAACTTAATGTTTGGCATAGTAGTATTGTTTGACAACTTAATGGTTGCCATAGTAGTATTGTTTGACAACTTAATGTTTGACATAGTAGTATTGTTTGACAACTTAATGTTTGGCATAGTAGTATTGTTTGACAACTTAATGGTTGGCATAGTAGTATTGTTTGACAACTTAATGTTTGGCATAGTAGTATTGTTTGACAACTTAATGTTTGGCATAGTAGTATTGTTTGACAACTTAATGTTTGGCATAGTAGTATTGTTTGACAACTTAATGTTTGGCATAGTAGTATTGTTTGACAATTAAATGTTTGGCATAGTAGTATTGTTTGATAACTTAATGGTTGGCATAGTAGTATTGTTTGACAACTTAATGGTTGGCATAGTAGTATTGTTTGACAACTTAATGTTTGGCATAGTAGTATTGTTTGACAACTTAATGTTTGGCATAGTGGTATTGTTTGACAACTTAATGATTGGCATAATAGTATTGTTTGACAACTTAATGGTTGGCATAGTAGTATTGTTTGACAACTTAATGTTTGGCATAGTAGTATTCTTTGACAACTTAATGGTTGGCATAATAGTATTGTTTGACAACTTAATGGTTGGCATAGTAGTATTGTTTGACAACTTAATGGTTGGCATAGTAGTATTGTTTGACAACTTAATGTTTGGCATAGTAGTATTGTTTGACAACTTACTGGTTGGCATAGTAGTATTGTTTGACAACTTAATGTTTCACATAGTAGTATTGTTTGACAACTTAATGGTTGACATAGTAGTATTGTTTGACAACTTAATGTTTGCCATAGTAGTATTGTTTGACAACTTAACGGTTGGCATAGTAGTATTGTTTGACAACCTAATTTTTGGCATAGTAGTATTCTTTGACAACTTAATGGTTGGCATAGTAGTATTGTTTGACAACTTAATGGTTGGCATAGTAGTATTGTTTGACAACTTAATGTTTGGCATATTAGTATTGTTTGACAACTTAATGGTTGGCATAATAGTATTGTTTGACATCTTAATGTTTGGCATAGTAGTATTGTTTGACAACTTAATGTTTGGCATAGTAGTATTGTTTGACAACTTAATGGTTGGCATAGTAGTATTGTTTGACAACTTAATGGTTGGCATAGTAGTATTGTTTGACAACTTAATGTTTGGCATAGTAGTATTGTTTGACAACTTAATGGTTGGCATAGTAGTATTGTTTGACAACTTAATGTTTGGCATAGTAGTATTGTTTGACAACTTAATGGTTGATATAGTAGTATTGTTTGACAACTTAATGGTTGGCATAGTAGTATTGTTTGACAACTTAATGGTTGGCATAGTAGTATTGTTTGACAACTTAATGTGTGGCATAGTAGTATTGTTTGACAACTTAATGGTTGGTATAGTGGTATTGTTTGACAACTTAATGTTTGGCATAGTAGTATTGTTTGACAACTTAATGTTTGGCATAGTAGTATTGTTTGACAACTTAATGGTTGCCATAGTAGTATTGTTTGACAACTTAATGTTTGACTTAGTAGTATTGTTTGACAACTTAATGTTTGGCATAGTAGTATTGTTTGACAACTTAATGGTTGGCATAGTAGTATTGTTTCACAACTTAATGTTTGGCATAGTAGTATTGTTTGACAACTTAATGTTTGGCATAGTAGTATTGTTTGACAACTTAATGGTTGGCATAGTAGTATTGTTTGACAACTTAATGGTTGGCAAATTAGTATTGTTTGACAACTTAATGTTTGGCATAGTAGTATTGTTTGACAACTTAATGTTTGGCATAGTGGTATTGTTTGACAACTTAATCTTTCTGATAGTAGTATTGTTCGACAACTTAATGTTTGCCATAGTAGTATTGTTTGACAACTTAACGGTTGGCATAGTAGTATTGTTTGACAACCTAATTTTTGGCATAGTAGTATTGTTTGACAACTTAATGGTTGGCATAGTAGTATTGTTTGACAACTTAATGGTTGGCATAGTAGTATTGTTTGACAACTTAATGGTTGGCATAGTAGTATTGTTTGACAACTTAATGTTTGGCATAGTAGTATTGTTTGACAACTTAATGGTTGGCATAGTAGTATTGTTTGACAACTTAATGGTTGGCATAGTAGTATTGTTTGACAACTTAATGGTTGGCATAGTAGTATTGTTTGACAACTTAATGGTTAGCATAGTAGTATTGTTTGACAACTTAATGTTTGGCATAGTAGTATTGTTTGACAACTTAATTTTTGGCATAGTGGTATTGTTTGACAACTTAATCTTTCTGATAGTAGTATTGTTTGACAACTTAATCGTTGGCATAGTAGTATTGTTTGACAACTTAATGTTTGGCATAGTAGTATTGTTTGACAACTTAATGTTTGTCATAGTAGTATTGTTTGACAACTTAATGGTTGGCATAGTAGTATTGTTTGACAACTTAATGGTTGGCATAGTAGTATTGTTTGACAACTTAATGTTTGGCATAGTAGTATTGTTTGACAACTTAATGGTTGGCATAGTAGTATTGTTTGACAACTTAATGTTTGGCATATTAGTATTGTTTGACAACTTAATGGTTGGCATAATAGTATTGTTTGACATCTTAATGTTTGGCATAGTAGTATTGTTTGACAACTTAATGTTTGGCATAGTAGTATTGTTTGACAACTTAATGGTTGGCATAGTAGAATTGTTTGACAACTTAATGGTTGGCATAGTAGTATTGTTTGACAACTTAATGTTTGGCATAGTAGTATTGTTTGACAACTTAATGGTTGGCATAGTAGTATTGTTTGACAACTTAATGTTTGGCATAGTAGTATTGTTTGACAACTTAATGGTTGACATAGTAGTATTGTTTGACAACTTAATGGTTGGCATAGTAGTATTGTTTGACAACTTAATGGTTGGCATAGTAGTATTGTTTGACAACTTAATGTGTGGCATAGTAGTATTGTTTGACAACTTAATGGTTGGTATAGTGGTATTGTTTGACAACTTAATGTTTGGCATAGTAGTATTGTTTGACAACTTAATGTTTGGCATAGTAGTATTGTTTGACAACTTAATGGTTGCCATAGTAGTATTGTTTGACAACTTAATGTTTGACATAGTAGTATTGTTTGACAACTTAATGTTTGGCATAGTAGTATTGTTTGACAACTTAATGGTTGGCATAGTAGTATTGTTTCACAACTTAATGTTTGGCATAGTAGTATTGTTTGACAACTTAATGTTTGGCATAGTAGTATTGTTTGACAACTTAATGGTTGGCATAGTAGTATTGTTTGACAACTTAATGGTTGGCATAGTAGTATTGTTTGACAACTTAATGTTTGGCATAGTAGTATTGTTTGACAACTTAATGTTTGGCATAGTGGTATTGTTTGACAACTTAATCTTTCTGATAGTAGTATTGTTCGACAACTTAATGTTTTGCATAGTAGTATTGTTTGACAACTTAATGTTTGGCATAGTAGTATTGTTTGACAACTTAATGTTTGGCATATTAGTATTGTTTGACAACTTAATGGTTGGCATAATAGTATTGTTTGACATCTTAATGTTTGGCATAGTGGTATTGTTTGACAACTTAATGTTTGGCATATTAGTATTGTTTGACAACTTAATGTTTGGCATAGTAGTATTGTTTGACAACTTAATGGTTGCCATAGTAGTATTGTTTGACAACTTAATGTTTGACATAGTAGTATTGTTTAACAACTTAATGTTTGGCATAGTAGTATTGTTTGACAACTTAATGTTTGGCATAGTAGTATTGTTTGACAACTTAATGTTTGGCATAGTAGTATTGTTTGACAATTTAATGTTTGGCATAGTAGTATTGTTTGACAACTTGATGGTTGGCATAGTAGTATTGTTTGACAACTTAATGGTTGGCATAGTAGTATTGTTTGACAACTTAATGTTTGGCATAGTAGTATTGTTTGACAACTTAATGTTTGGCATAGTGGTATTGTTTGACAACTTAATGATTGGCATAATAGTATTGTTTGACAACTTAATGGTTGGCATAGTAGTATTGTTTGACAACTTAATGTTTAGCATAGTAGTATTGTTTGACAACTTAATGGTTGGCATAATAGTATTGTTTGACAACTTAATGGTTGGCATAGTAGTATTGTTTGACAACTTAATGGTTGGCATAGTAGTATTGTTTGACAACTTAATGTTTGGCATAGTAGTATTGTTTGACAACTTACTGGTTGGCATAATAGTATTGTTTGACAACTTAATGTTTGGCATAGTAGTATTGTTTGACAACTTAATGTTTCACATAGTAGTATTGTTTGACAACTTAATGGTTGACATAGTAGTATTGTTTGACAACTTAATGTTTGCCATAGTAGTATTGTTTGACAACTTAACGGTTGGCATAGTAGTATTGTTTGACAACCTAATTTTTGGCATAGTAGTATTGTTTGACAACTTAATGGTTGGCATAGTAGTATTGTTTGACAACTTAATGGTTGGCATAGTAGTATTGTTTGACAACTTAATGGTTGGCATAATAGTATTGTTTGACAACTTAATGGTTGGCATAGTAGTATTGTTTGACAACTTAATGTTTGGCATAGTAGTATTGTTTGACAACTTAATGGTTGGCATAGTAGTATTGTTTGACAACTTAATGGTTGGCATAGTAGTATTGTTTGACAACTTAATGTTTGGCATAGTAGTATTGTTTGACAACTTAATGCTTGGCATAGTAGTATTGTTTGACAACTTAATGGTTAGCATAGTAGTATTGTTTGACAACTTAATGTTTGGCATAGTAGTATTGTTTGACAACTTAATTTTTGGCATAGTGGTATTGTTTGACAACTTAATCTTTCTGATAGTAGTATTGTTTGACAACTTAATCGTTGGCATAGTAGTATTGTTTGACAACTTAATGGTTGGCATAGTAGTATTGTTTGACAACTTAACGGTTGGCATAGTAGTATTGTTTGACAACTTAATGTTTGACATAGTAGTATTGTTTGACAACTTAATGTTTGAAATAGTAGTATTGTTTGATAACTTAATGGTTGGCATAGTAGTATTGTTTGACAACTTAATGGTTGGCATAATAGTATTGTTTGACAACTTAATGGTTGGCATAGTAGTATTGTTTGACAACTTAATGGTTGGCATAGTAGTATTGTTTGACAACTTAATGGTTGGCATAGTAGTATTGTTTGACAACTTAATGGTTGGCATAGTGGTATTGTTTGACAACTTAATGGTTGGCATAGTGGTATTGTTTGACAACTTAATGGTTGGCATAGTATTATTGTTTGACAACTTAATGTTTGACATAGTAGTATTGTTTGAAAACTTAATGGTTGGCATAGTAGTATTGTTTGACAACTTAATGGTTGACATATTAGTATTGTTTGACAACTTAATGATTGGCATAGTAGTATTGTTTGACAACTTAAAGGTTGGCATAGTAGTATTGTTTGACAACTTAATGGTTGCCATAGTAGTATTGTTTGACAACTTAATGGTTGGCATAGTAGTATTGTTTGACAACTTAATGGTTGGCATAGTAGTATTGTTTGACAACTTAATGTTTGGCATAGTAGTATTGTTTGACAACTTAATGGTTGGCATAGTAGTATTCTTTGACAACTTAATGGTTGGCATAGTAGTATTGTTTGACAACTTAATGTTTGGCATAGTAGTATTGTTTGACAACTTAATGGTTGGCATAGTAGTATTGTTTGACAACTTAATGGTTGGCATAGTAGTATTGTTTGACAACTTAATGGTTGGCATAGTAGTATTGTTTGACAACTTAATGTTTGGCATAGTAGTATTGTTTGACAACTTAATGGTTGGCATAGTAGTATTCTTTGACAACTTAATGGTTGGCATAGTAGTATTGTTTGACAACTTAATGTTTGGCATAGTAGTATTGTTTGACAACTTAATGGTTGGCATAGTAGTATTGTTTGACAACTTAATGGTTGGCATAGTAGTATTGTTTGACAACTTAATGGTTGGCATAGTAGTATTGTTTGACAACTTAATGGTTGGCATAGTGGTATTGTTTGACAACTTAATGGTTGGCATAGTGGTATTGTTTGACAACTTAATGTTTGGCATAGTGGTATTGTTTGACAACTTAATGGTTGGCATAGTAGTATAGTTTGACAACTTAATGGTTGGCATAGTAGTATTGTTTGACAACTTAATGTTTGGCATAGTAGTATTGTTTGACAACTTAATGGTTGGCATAGTAGTATTGTTTGACAACTTAATGTTTCGCATAGCAGTATTGTTTGACAACTTAATGTTTGGCATAGCAGTATTGTTTGACAACTTAATGTTTGGCATAGTAGTATTGTTTGACAACTTAATGTTTGGCATAATAGTATTGTTTGACAACTTAATGGTTGGCATAGTAGTA
Source organism: Bathymodiolus septemdierum (assembly GCA_963383655.1). Taxonomy (NCBI): domain Eukaryota; kingdom Metazoa; phylum Mollusca; class Bivalvia; order Mytilida; family Modiolidae; genus Bathymodiolus; species Bathymodiolus septemdierum. Next base: position 1,706,569 of record OY726529.1, on the reverse strand, counting down.
TTGTTTGACAACTTAATGGTTGGCATAGTAGTATTGTTTGACAACTTAATGGTTGGCATAGTAGTATTGTTTGACAACTTAATGGTTGGCATAGTAGTATTGTTTGACAACTTAATGGTTGGCATAGTAGTATTGTTTGACAACTTAATGGTTGGCATAGTAGTATTGTTTGACAACTTAATGGTTGGCATAGTAGTATTGTTTGACAACTTAATGGTTGGCATAGTGGTATTGTTTGACAACTTAATGGTTGGCATAGTGGTATTGTTTGACAACTTAATGGTTGGCATAGTAGTATTGTTTGACAACTTAATGTTTGACATAGTAGTATTGTTTGAAAACTTAATGGTTGGCATAGTAGTATTGTTTGACAACTTAATGGTTGGCATATTAGTATTGTTTGACAACTTAATGATTGGCATAGTAGTATTGTTTGACAACTTAAAGGTTGGCATAGTAGTATTGTTAGACAACTTAATGGTTGCCATAGTAGTATTGTTTGACAACTTAATGGTTGGCATAGTAGTATTGTTTGACAACTTAATGGTTGGCATAGTAGTATTGTTTGACAACTTAATGTTTGGCATAGTAGTATTGTTTGACAACTTAATGGTTGGCATAGTAGTATTCTTTGACAACTTAATGGTTGGCATAGTAGTATTGTTTGACAACTTAATGTTTGGCATAGTAGTATTTTTGACAACTTAATGGTTGGCATAGTAGTATTGTTTGACAACTTAATGGTTGGCATAGTAGTATTGTTTGACAACTTAATGGTTGGCATAGTAGTATTGTTTGACAACTTAATGTTTGGCATAGTAGTATTGTTTGACAACTTAATGGTTGGCATAGTAGTATTCTTTGACAACTTAATGGTTGGCATAGTAGTATTGTTTGACAACTTAATGTTTGGCATAGTAGTATTGTTTGACAACTTAATGGTTGGCATAGTAGTATTGTTTGACAACTTAATGGTTGGCATAGTAGTATTGTTTGACAACTTAATGGTTGGCATAGTAGTATTGTTTGACAACTTAATGGTTGGCATAGTGGTATTGTTTGACAACTTAATGGTTGGCATAGTGGTATTGTTTGACAACTTAATGTTTGGCATAGTGGTATTGTTTGACAACTTAATGGTTGGCATAGTAGTATAGTTTGACAACTTAATGGTTGGCATAGTAGTATTGTTTGACAACTTAATGTTTGGCATAGTAGTATTGTTTGACAACTTAATGGTTGGCATAGTAGTATTGTTTGACAACTTAATGTTTCGCATAGCAGTATTGTTTGACAACTTAATGTTTGGCATAGCAGTATTGTTTGACAACTTAATGTTTGGCATAGTAGTATTGTTTGACAACTTAATGTTTGGCATAGTAGTATTGTTTGACAACTTAATGGTTGGCATAGTAGTATTGTTTGACAACTTAATGGTTGGCATAGTAGTATTGTTTGACAACTTAATGGTTGGCATAGTAGTATTGTTTGACAACTTAATGGTTGGCATAGTAGTATTGTTTGACAACTTAACGGTTGGCATTGTAGTATTGTTTGACAACTTAATGTTTGACATAATAGTATTGTTTGACAACTTAATGGTTGGCATAGTAGTATTGTTTGACAACTTAATGGTTGGCATAGTAGTATTGTTTGACAACTTAACGGTTGGCATAATAGTATTGTTTGACAACTTAACGGTTGGCATTGTAGTATTGTTTGACAACTTAATGTTTGACATAATAGTATTGTTTGACAACTTAATGGTTGGCATAGTAGTATTGTTTGACAACTTAATGGTTGGCATAGTAGTATTGTTTGACAACTGAACGCTTGGCATAGTAGTATTGTTTGACAACTTAATGTTTGACATAGTAGTATTGTTTGACAACTTAATGTTTGAAATAGTAGTATTGTTTGACAACTTAATGGTTGGCATAGTAGTATTGTTTGACAACTTAATGGTTGGCATAATAGTATTGTTTGACAACTTAATGGTTGGCATAGTAGTATTGTTTACAACTTAATGGTTGCCATAGTAGTATTGTTTGACAACTTAATGGTTGGCATAATAGTATTGTTTGACAACTTAATGGTTGGCATAGTAGTATTGTTTGACAACTTAATGGTTGGCATAGTAGTATTGTTTGACAACTTAATGGTTGGCATAGTAGTATTGTTTGACAACTTAATGGTTGGCATAGTGGTATTGTTTGACAACTTAATGGTTGGCATAGTAGTATTGTTTGACAACTTAATGGTTGGCATAGTAGTATTGTTTGACAACTTAATGGTTGGCATAGTGGTATTGTTTGACAACTTAATGGTTGGCATAGTAGTATTGTTTGACAACTTAATGGTTGGCATAGTGGTATTGTTTGACAACTTAATGGTTGGCATAGTAGTATTGTTTGACAACTTAATGTTTGGCATAGTAGTATTGTTTGACAACTTAATGTTTGACATAGTAGTATTGTTTGAAAACTTAATGGTTGGCATAGTAGTATTGTTTGACAACTTAATGGTTGGCATATTAGTATTGTTTGACAACTTAATGATTGGCATAGTAGTATTGTTTGACAACTTAATGGTTGGCATAGTAGTGTTGTTTGACAACTTAATTTTGGCATAGTAGTATTGTTTGACAACTTAATGTTTGACATAGTAGTATTGTTTGACAACTTAATGTTTCAAATAGTAGTATTGTTTGATAACTTAATGGTTGGCATAGTAGTATTGTTTGACAACTTAATGGTTGGTATAATAGTATTGTTTGACAACTTAATGGTTGGCATAGTAGTATTGTTTACAACTTAATGGTTGCCATTGTAGTATTGTTTGACAACTTAATGGTTGGCATAGTAGTATTGTTTGACAACTTAATGGTTGGCATAGTAGTATTGTTTGACAACTTAATGTTTGGCATAGTAGTATTGTTTGACAACTTAATGGTTGGCATAGTAGTATTGTTTGACAACTTAATGTTTGGCATATTAGTATTGTTTGACAACTTAATGGTTGGCATAATAGTATTGTTTGACATCTTAATGTTTGGCATAGTGGTATTGTTTGACAACTTAATGTTTGGCATATTAGTATTGTTTGACAACTTAATGTTTGGCATAGTAGTATTGTTTGACAACTTAATGGTTGCCATAGTAGTATTGTTTGACAACTTAATGTTTGACATAGTAGTATTGTTTGACAACTTAATGTTTGGCATAGTAGTATTGTTTGACAACTTAATGGTTGGCATAGTAGTATTGTTTGACAACTTAATGTTTGGCATAGTAGTATTGTTTGACAACTTAATGTTTGGCATAGTAGTATTGTTTGACAACTTAATGTTTGGCATAGTAGTATTGTTTGACAACTTAATGTTTGGCATAGTAGTATTGTTTGACAATTTAATGTTTGGCATAGTAGTATTGTTTGACAACTTAATGGTTGGCATAGTAGTATTGTTTGACAACTTAATGGTTGGCATAGTAGTATTGTTTGACAACTTAATGTTTGGCATAGTAGTATTGTTTGACAACTTAATGTTTGGCATAGTAGTATTGTTTGACAACTTAATGTTTGGCATAGTGGTATTGTTTGACAACTTAATGATTGGCATAATAGTATTGTTTGACAACTTAATGGTTGGCATAGTAGTATTGTTTGACAACTTAATGTTTGGCATAGTAGTATTGTTTGACAACTTAATGGTTGGCATAGTAGTATTGTTTGACAACTTAATGGTTGGCATAGTAGTATTGTTTGACAACTTAATGTTTGGCATAGTAGTATTGTTTGACAACTTACTGGTTGGCATAATAGTATTGTTTGACAACTTAATGTTTGGCATAGTAGTATTGTTTGACAACTTAATGTTTCACATAGTAGTATTGTTTGACAACTTAATGGTTGACATAGTAGTATTGTTTGACAACTTAATGTTTGCCATAGTAGTATTGTTTGACAACTTAATGGTTGGCATAGTAGTATTGTTTGACAACCTAATTTTAGGCATAGTAGTATTGTTTGACAACTTAATGGTTGGCATAGTAGTATTGTTTGACAACTTAATGGTTGGCATAGTAGTATTGTTTGACAACTTAATGGTTGGCATAGTAGTATTGTTTGACAACTTAATGTTTGGCATAGTAGTATTGTTTGACAACTTATTGGTTGGCATAGTAGTATTGTTTGACAACTTAATGGTTGGCATAGTAGTATTGTTTGACAACTTAATGTTTGGCATAGTAGTATTGTTTGACAACTTAATGGTTGGCATAGTAGTATTGTTTGACAACTTAATGGTTAGCATAGTAGTATTGTTTGACAACTTAATGTTTGGCATAGTAGTATTGTTTGACAACTTAATTTTTGGCATAGTGGTATTGTTTGACAACTTAATCTTTCTGATAGTAGTATTGTTTGACAACTTAATCGTTGGCATAGTAGTATTGTTTGACAACTTAATGTTTGGCATAGTAGTATTGTTTGGCAACTTAATGTTTGTCATAGTAGTATTGTTTGACAACTTAATGGTTGGCATAGTAGTATTGTTTGACAACTTAATGGTTGGCATAGTAGTATTGTTTGACAACTTAATGTTTGGCATAGTAGTATTGTTTGACAACTTAATGGTTGGCATAGTAGTATTGTTTGACAACTTAATGTTTGGCATATTAGTATTGTTTGACAACTTAATGGTTGGCATAATAGTATTGTTTGACATCTTAATGTTTGGCATAGTAGTATTGTTTGACAACTTAATGTTTGGCATAGTAGTATTGTTTGACAACTTAATGGTTGGCATAGTAGTATTGTTTGACAACTTAATGGTTGGCATAGTAGTATTGTTTGACAACTTAATGTTTGGCATAGTAGTATTGTTTGACAACTTAATGGTTGGCATAGTAGTATTGTTTGACAACTTAATGTTTGGCATAGTAGTATTGTTTGACAACTTAATGGTTGACATAGTAGTATTGTTTGACAACTTAATGGTTGGCATAGTAGTATTGTTTGACAACTTAATGGTTGGCATAGTAGTATTGTTTGACAACTTAATGTGTGGCATAGTAGTATTGTTTGACAACTTAATGGTTGGTATAGTGGTATTGTTTGACAACTTAATGTTTGGCATAGTAGTATTGTTTGACAACTTAATGTTTGGCATAGTAGTATTGTTTGACAACTTAATGGTTGCCATAGTAGTATTGTTTGACAACTTAATGTTTGACATAGTAGTATTGTTTGACAACTTAATGTTTGGCATAGTAGTATTGTTTGACAACTTAATGGTTGGCATAGTAGTATTGTTTCACAACTTAATATTTGGCATAGTAGTATTGTTTGACAACTTAATGTTTGGCATAGTAGTATTGTTTGACAACTTAATGGTTGGCATAGTAGTATTGTTTGACAACTTAATGGTTGGCATAGTAGTATTGTTTGACAACTTAATGTTTGGCATAGTAGTATTGTTTGACAACTTAATGTTTGGCATAGTGGTATTGTTTGACAACTTAATCTTTCTGATAGTAGTATTGTTTGACAACTTAATGGTTGGCATAGTAGTATTGTTTGACAACTTAATGTTTGGCATAGTAGTATTGTTTGACAACTTAATGGTTGGCATAGTAGTATTGTTTGACAACTTAATGTTTGGCATAGTAGTATTGTTTGACAACTTAATGGTTGGCATAGTAGTATTCATTGACAACTTAATGGTTGGCATAGTAGTATTGTTTGACAACTTAATGTTTGGCATAGTAGTATTGTTTGACAACTTAATGGTTGGCATAGTAGTATTGTTTGACAACTTAATGTTTGGCATAGTAGTATTGTTTGACAACTTAATGGTTGGCATAGTAGTATTGTTTGACAACTTAATGGTTGGCATAGTAGTATTGTTTGACAACTTAATCGTTGGCATAGTAGTATTGTTTGACAACTTAATGGTTGGCATAGTAGTATTGTTTGACAACTTAATGGTTGGCATAGTAGTATTGTTTGACAACTTAATGGTTGGCATAGTAGTATTGTTTGACAACTTAATGGTTGGCATAGTAGTATTGTTTGACAACTTAATGGTTGGAATAGTAGTATTGTTTGACAACTTAATGGTTGGCATAGTAGTATTGTTTGACAACTTAATGTTTGGCATAGTAGTATTGTTTGACAACTTAATGTTTGGCATAGTAGTATTGTTTGACAACTTAATGGTTGGCATAGTAGTATTGTTTGACAACTTAATGGTTGGCATAGTGGTATTGTTTGACAACTTAATGGTTGGCATAGTGGTATTGTTTGACAACTTAATGGTTGGCATAGTAGTATTGTTTGACAACTTAATGGTTGGCATAGTAGTATTGTTTGACAACTTAATGTTTGGCATAGTAGTATTGTTTGACAACTTAATGGTTGGCATAGTAGTATTGTTTGACAACTTAATGGTTGGCATAGTAGTATTGTTTGACAACTTAATGGTTGGCATAGTAGTATTGTTTGACAACTTAATGTTTGGAATAGTAGTATTGTTTGACAACTTAATGGTTGGCATAGTAGTATTGTTTGACAACTTAATGTTTGGCATAGTAGTATTGTTTGACAACTTAATGTTTGGCATAGTAGTATTGTTTGACAACTTAATGGTTGCATAGTAGTATTGTTTGACAACTTAATGGTTGGCATAGTAGTATTGTTTGACAACTTAATGGTTGGCATAGTGGTATTGTTTGACAACTTAATGGTTGGCATAGTAGTATAGTTTGACAACTTAATGGTTGGCATAGTAGTATTGTTTGACAACTTAATGTTTGGCATAGTAGTATTGTTTGACAACTTAATGGTTGGCATAGTAGTATTGTTTGACAACTTAATGTTTGGCATAGCAGTATTGTTTGACAACTTAATGTTTGGCATAGCAGTATTGTTTGACAACTTAATGTTTGGCATAGTAGTATTGTTTGACAACTTAATGTTTGGCATAGTAGTATTGTTTGACAACTTAATGGTTGGCATAGTAGTATTGTTTGACAACTTAATGGTTGGCATAGTAGTATTGTTTGACAACTTAATGGTTGGCATAGTAGTATTGTTTGACAACTTAATGGTTGGCATAGTAGTATTGTTTGACAACTTAACGGTTGGCATTGTAGTATTGTTCGACAACTTAATGTTTGACATAATAGTATTGTTTGACAACTTAATGGTTGGCATAGTAGTATTGTTTGACAACTTAATGGTTGGCATAGTAGTATTGTTTGACAACTTAACGGTTGGCATAGTAGTATTGTTTGACAACTTAACGGTTGGCATTGTAGTATTGTTTGACAACTTAATGTTTGACATAATAGTATTGTTTGACAACTTGATGGTTGGCATAGTAGTATTGTTTGACAACTTAATGGTTGGCATAGTAGTATTGTTTGACAACTTAACGGTTGGCATAGTAGTATTGTTTGACAACTTAATGTTTGACATAGTAGTATTGTTTGACAACTTAATGTTTGAAATAGTAGTATTGTTTGATAACTTAATGGTTGGCATAGTAGTATTGTTTGACAACTTAATGGTTGGCATAATAGTATTGTTTGACAACTTAATGGTTGGCATAGTAGTATTGTTTGACAACTTAATGGTTGGCATAGTAGTATTGTTTGACAACTTAATGGTTGGCATAGTAGTATTGTTTGACAACTTAATGGTTGGCATAGTGGTATTGTTTGACAACTTAATGGTTGGCATAGTGGTATTGTTTGACAACTTAATGGTTGGCATAGTAGTATTGTTTGACAACTTAATGTTTGACATAGTAGTATTGTTTGAAAACTTAATGGTTGGCATAGTAGTATTGTTTGACAACTTAATGGTTGGCATATTAGTATTGTTTGACAACTTAATGATTGGCATAGTAGTATTGTTTGACAACTTAAAGGTTGGCATAGTAGTATTGTTTGACAACTTAATGGTTGCCATAGTAGTATTGTTTGACAACTTAATGGTTGGCATAGTAGTATTGTTTGACAACTTAATGGTTGGCATAGTAGTATTGTTTGACAACTTAATGGTTGGCATAGTAGTATTGTTTGACAACTTAATGTTTGGCATAGTAGTATTGTTTGACAACTTAATGGTTGGCATAGTAGTATTCTTTGGCAACTTAATGGTTGGCATAGTAGTATTGTTTGACAACTTAATGTTTGGCATAGTAGTATTGTTTGACAACTTAATGGTTGGCATAGTAGTATTGTTTGACAACTTAATGGTTGGCATAGTAGTATTGTTTGACAACTTAATGGTTGGCATAGTAGTATTGTTTGACAACTTAATGTTTGGCATAGTAGTATTGTTTGACAACTTAATGGTTGGCATAGTAGTATTCTTTGACAACTTAATGGTTGGCATAGTAGTATTGTTTGACAACTTAATGTTTGGCATAGTAGTATTGTTTGACAACTTAATGGTTGGCATAGTAGTATTGTTTGACAACTTAATGGTTGGCATAGTAGTATTGTTTGACAACTTAATGGTTGGCATAGTAGTATTGTTTGACAACTTAATGGTTGGCATAGTTGTATTGTTTGACAACTTAATGGTTGGCATAGTGGTATTGTTTGACAACTTAATGTTTGGCATAGTGGTATTGTTTGACAACTTAATGGTTGGCATAGTAGTATAGTTTGACAACTTAATGGTTGGCATAGTAGTATTGTTTGACAACTTAATGTTTGGCATAGTAGTATTGTTTGACAACTTAATGGTTGGCATAGTAGTATTGTTTGACAACTTAATGTTTCGCATAGCAGTATTGTTTGACAACTTAATGTTTGGCATAGCAGTATTGTTTGACAACTTAATGTTTGGCATAGTAGTATTGTTTGACAACTTAATGTTTGGCATAGTAGTATTGTTTGACAATTTAATGGTTGGCATAGTAGTATTGTTTGACAACTTAATGGTTGGCATAGTAGTATTGTTTGACAACTTAATGGTTGGCATAGTAGTATTGTTTGACAACTTAATGGTTGGCATAGTAGTATTGTTTGACAACTTAACGGTTGGCATTGTAGTATTGTTTGACAACTTAATGTTTGACATAATAGTATTGTTTGACAACTTAATGGTTGGCATAGTAGTATTGTTTGACAACTTAATGGTTGGCATAGTAGTATTGTTTGACAACTTAACGGTTGGCATAATAGTATTGTTTGACAACTTAACGGTTGGCATTGTAGTATTGTTTGACAACTTAATGTTTGACATAATAGTATTGTTTGACAACTTAATGGTTGGCATAGTAGTATTGTTTGACAACTTAATGGTTGGCATAGTAGTATTGTTTGACAACTTAACGCTTGGCATAGTAGTATTGTTTGACAACTTAATGTTTGACATAGTAGTATTGTTTGACAACTTAATGTTTGAAATAGTAGTATTGTTTGACAACTTAATGGTTGGCATAGTAGTATTGTTTGACAACTTAATGGTTGGCATAATAGTATTGTTTGACAACTTAATGGTTGGCATAGTAGTATTGTTTACAACTTAATGGTTGCCATAGTAGTATTGTTTGACAACTTAATGGTTGGCATAATAGTATTGTTTGACAACTTAATGGTTGGCATAGTAGTATTGTTTGACAACTTAATGGTTGGCATAGTAGTATTGTTTGACAACTTAATGGTTGGCATAGTAGTATTGTTTGACAACTTAATGGTTGGCATAGTGGTATTGTTTGACAACTTAATGGTTGGCATAGTAGTATTGTTTGACAACTTAATGGTTGGCATAGTAGTATTGTTTGACAACTTAATGGTTGGCATAGTGGTATTGTTTGACAACTTAATGGTTGGCATAGTAGTATTGTTTGACAACTTAATGGTTGGCATAGTGGTATTGTTTGACAACTTAATGGTTGGCATAGTAGTATTGTTTGACAACTTAATGTTTGGCATAGTAGTATTGTTTGACAACTTAATGTTTGACATAGTAGTATTGTTTGAAAACTTAATGGTTGGCATAGTAGTATTGTTTGACAACTTAATGGTTGGCATATTAGTATTGTTTGACAACTTAATGATTGGCATAGTAGTATTGTTTGACAACTTAATGGTTGACATAGTAGTGTTGTTTGACAACTTAATTTTGGCATAGTAGTATTGTTTGACAACTTAATGTTTGACATAGTAGTATTGTTTGACAACTTAATGTTTCAAATAGTAGTATTGTTTGATAACTTAATGGTTGGCATAGTAGTATTGTTTGACAACTTAATGGTTGGTATAATAGTATTGTTTGACAACTTAATGGTTGGCATAGTAGTATTGTTTACAACTTAATGGTTGCCATAGTAGTATTGTTTGACAACTTAATGGTTGGCATAGTAGTATTGTTTGACAACTTAATGGTTGGCATAGTAGTATTGTTTGACAACTTAATGTTTGGCATAGTAGTATTGTTTGACAACTTAATGGTTGGCATAGTAGTATTGTTTGACAACTTAATGGTTGGCATAGTAGTATTGTTTGACAACTTAATGGTTGGCATAGTAGTATTGTTTGACAACTTAATGGTTGGCATAGTAGTATTGTTTGACAACTTAATGTTTGGCATAGTAGTATTGTTTGACAACTTAATGGTTGGCATAGTAGTATTGTTTGACAACTTAATGGTTGGCATAGTAGTATTGTTTGACAACTTAATGGTTGGCATAGTAGTATTGTTTGACAACTTAATGGTTGGCATAGTGGTATTGTTTACAACTTAATGGTTGCCATAGTAGTATTGTTTGACAACTTAATGGTTGGCATAGTAGTATTGTTTGACAACTTAATGGTTGGCATAGTAGTATTGTTTGACAACTTAATGGTTGGCATAGTAGTATTGTTTGACAACTTAATGGTTGGCATAGTAGTATTGTTTGACAACTTAATGGTTGGCATAGTAGTATTGTTTGACAACTTAATGGTTGGCATAGTGGTATTGTTTGACAACTTAATGGTTGGCATAGTGGTATTGTTTGACAACTTAATGGTTGGCATAGTAGTATTGTTTGACAACTTAATGTTTGACATAGTAGTATTGTTTGAAAACTTAATGGTTGGCATAGTAGTATTGTTTGACAAGTTAATGGTTGGCATATTAGTATTGTTTGACAACTTAATGATTGGCTTAGTAGTATTGTTTGACAACTTACAGGTTGGCATAGTAGTGTTGTTTGACAACTTAATTTTGGCATAGTAGTATTGTTTCACAACTTAATGTTTGGCATATTAGTATTGTTTGACAACTTAATGGTTGGCATAGTAGTATTGTTTGACAACTTAATGGTTGGCATAGTAGTATTGTTTGACAACTTAACGATTGGCATAGTAGTATTGTTTGACAACTTAATGGTTGGCATAGTAGTATTGTTTGACAACTTAATGGTTGGCATAGTAGTATTGTTTGACAACTTAATGTTTGATATAGTAGTATTGTTTGACAACTTAATGGTTGACATAGTAGTATTGTTTGATAACTTAATGGTTGGCATAGTAGAATTGTTTGACAACTTAATGTTTGTCATAGTAGTATTGTTTGACAACTTAATGGTTGACATAGTAGTATTGTTTGACAACTTAATGGTTGGCATAGTGGTATTGTTTGACAACTTAATGGTTGGCATAGTGGTATTGTTTGACAACTTAATGGTTGGCATAGTAGTATTGTTTGACAACTTAATGTTTGACATAGTAGTATTGTTTGAAAACTTAATGGTTGGCATAGTAGTATTGTTTGACAACTTAATGGTTGGCATATTAGTATTGTTTGACAACTTAATGATTGGCATAGTAGTATTGTTTGACAACTTAAAGGTTGGCATAGTAGTATTGTTTGACAACTTAATGGTTGCCATAGTAGTATTGTTTGACAACTTAATGGTTGGCATAGTAGTATTGTTTGACAACTTAATGGTTGGCATAGTAGTATTGTTTGACAACTTAATGGTTGGCATAGTAGTATTGTTTGACAACTTAATGTTTGGCATAGTAGTATTGTTTGACAACTTAATGGTTGGCATAGTAGTATTCTTTGACAACTTAATGGTTGGCATAGTAGTATTGTTTGACAACTTAATGTTTGGCATAGTAGTATTGTTTGACAACTTAATGGTTGGCATAGTAGTATTGTTTGACAACTTAATGGTTGGCATAGTAGTATTGTTTGACAACTTAATGGTTGGCATAGTAGTATTGTTTGACAACTTAATGTTTGGCATAGTAGTATTGTTTGACAACTTAATGGTTGGCATAGTAGTATTCTTTGACAACTTAATGGTTGGCATAGTAGTATTGTTTGACAACTTAATGTTTGGCATAGTAGTATTGTTTGACAACTTAATGGTTGGCATAGTAGTATTGTTTGACAACTTAATGGTTGGCATAGTAGTATTGTTTGACAACTTAATGGTTGGCATAGTAGTATTGTTTGACAACTTAATGGTTGGCATAGTGGTATTGTTTGACAACTTAATGGTTGGCATAGTGGTATTGTTTGACAACTTAATGTTTGGCATAGTGGTATTGTTTGACAACTTAATGGTTGGCATAGTAGTATAGTTTGACAACTTAATGGTTGGCATAGTAGTATTGTTTGACAACTTAATGTTTGGCATAGTAGTATTGTTTGACAACTTAATGGTTGGCATAGTAGTATTGTTTGACAACTTAATGTTTCGCATAGCAGTATTGTTTGACAACTTAATGTTTGGCATAGCAGTATTGTTTGACAACTTAATGTTTGGCATAGTAGTATTGTTTGACAACTTAATGTTTGGCATAGTAGTATTGTTTGACAACTTAATGGTTGGCATAGTAGTATTGTTTGACAACTTAATGGTTGGCATAGTAGTATTGTTTGACAACTTAATGGTTGGCATAGTAGTATTGTTTGACAACTTAATGGTTGGCATAGTAGTATTGTTTGACAACTTAACGGTTGGCATTGTAGTATTGTTTGACAACTTAATGTTTGACATAATAGTATTGTTTGACAACTTAATGGTTGGCATAGTAGTATTGTTTGACAACTTAATGGTTGGCATAGTAGTATTGTTTGACAACTTAACGGTTGGCATAATAGTATTGTTTGACAACTTAACGGTTGGCATTGTAGTATTGTTTGACAACTTAATGTTTGACATAATAGTATTGTTTGACAACTTAATGGTTGGCATAGTAGTATTGTTTGACAACTTAATGGTTGGCATAGTAGTATTGTTTGACAACTTAACGCTTGGCATAGTAGTATTGTTTGACAACTTAATGTTTGACATAGTAGTATTGTTTGACAACTTAATGTTTGAAATAGTAGTATTGTTTGACAACTTAATGGTTGGCATAGTAGTATTGTTTGACAACTTAATGGTTGGCATAATAGTATTGTTTGACAACTTAATGGTTGGCATAGTAGTATTGTTTACAACTTAATGGTTGCCATAGTAGTATTGTTTGACAACTTAATGGTTGGCATAATAGTATTGTTTGACAACTTAATGGTTGGCATAGTAGTATTGTTTGACAACTTAATGGTTGGCATAGTAGTATTGTTTGACAACTTAATGGTTGGCATAGTAGTATTGTTTGACAACTTAATGGTTGGCATAGTGGTATTGTTTGACAACTTAATGGTTGGCATAGTAGTATTGTTTGACAACTTAATGGTTGGCATAGTAGTATTGTTTGACAACTTAATGGTTGGCATAGTGGTATTGTTTGACAACTTAATGGTTGGCATAGTAGTATTGTTTGACAACTTAATGGTTGGCATAGTGGTATTGTTTGACAACTTAATGGTTGGCATAGTAGTATTGTTTGACAACTTAATGTTTGGCATAGTAGTATTGTTTGACAACTTAATGTTTGACATAGTAGTATTGTTTGAAAACTTAATGTTTGGCATAGTAGTATTGTTTGACAACTTAATGGTTGGCATATTAGTATTGTTTGACAACTTAATGATTGGCATAGTAGTATTGTTTGACAACTTAATGGTTGGCATAGTAGTGTTGTTTGACAACTAAATTTTGGCATAGTAGTATTGTTTGACAACTTAATGTTTGACATAGTAGTATTGTTTGACAACTTAATGTTTCAAATAGTAGTATTGTTTGATAACTTAATGGTTGGCATAGTAGTATTGTTTGACAACTTAATGGTTGGTATAATAGTATTGTTTGACAACTTAATGGTTGGCATAGTAGTATTGTTTACAGCTTAATGGTTGCCATAGTAGTATTGTTTGACAACTTAATGGTTGGCATAGTAGTATTGTTTGACAACTTAATGGTTGGCATAGTAGTATTGTTTGACAACTTAATGTTTGGCATAGTAGTATTGTTTGACAACTTAATGGTTGGCATAGTAGTATTGTTTGACAACTTAATGGTTGGCATAGTAGTATTGTTTGACAACTTAATGGTTGGCATAGTAGTATTGTTTGACAACTTAATGGTTGGCATAGTAGTATTGTTTGACAACTTAATGTTTGGCATAGTAGTATTGTTTGACAACTTAATGGTTGGCATAGTAGTATTGTTTGACAACTTAATGGTTGGCATAGTAGTATTGTTTGACAACTTAATGGTTGGCATAGTAGTATTGTTTGACAACTTAATGGTTGGCATAGTGGTATTGTTTACAACTTAATGGTTGCCATAGTAGTATTGTTTGACAACTTAATGGTTGGCATAGTAGTATTGTTTGACAACTTAATGGTTGGCATAGTAGTATTGTTTGACAACTTAATGGTTGGCATAGTAGTATTGTTTGACAACTTAATGGTTGGCATAGTAGTATTGTTTGACAACTTAATGGTTGGCATAGTAGTATTGTTTGACAACTTAATGGTTGGCATAGTGGTATTGTTTGACAACTTAATGGTTGGCATAGTGGTATTGTTTGACAACTTAATGGTTGGCATAGTAGTATTGTTTGACAACTTAATGTTTGACATAGTAGTATTGTTTGAAAACTTAATGGTTGGCATAGTAGTATTGTTTGACAAGTTAATGGTTGGCATATTAGTATTGTTTGACAACTTAATGATTGGCTTAGTAGTATTGTTTGACAACTTACAGGTTGGCATAGTAGTGTTGTTTGACAACTTAATTTTGGCATAGTAGTATTGTTTCACAACTTAATGTTTGGCATATTAGTATTGTTTGACAACTTAATGGTTGGCATAGTAGTATTGTTTGACAACTTAATGGTTGGCATAGTAGTATTGTTTGACAACTTAATGGTTGGCATAGTAGTATTGTTTGACAACTTAACGATTGGCATAGTAGTATTGTTTGACAACTTAATGGTTGGCATAGTAGTATTGTTTGACAACTTAATGGTTGGCATAGTAGTATTGTTTGACAACTTAATGTTTGATATAGTAGTATTGTTTGACAACTTAATGGTTGACATAGTAGTATTGTTTGATAACTTAATGGTTGGCATAGTAGAATTGTTTGACAACTTAATGTTTGTCATAGTAGTATTGTTTGACAACTTAATGGTTGACATAGTAGTATTGTTTGACAACTTAATGTTTGTCATAGTAGTATTGTTTGACAACTTAATGGTTGGCATAGTAGTATTGTTTGACAACTTAATGTTTGATATAGTAGTATTGTTTGACAACTTAATGTTTGGCATAGTAGTATTGTTTGACAACTTAATGGTTGGCATAGTAGTATTGTTTGACAACTTAATGGTTGGCATAGTAGTATTGTTTGACAACTTAATATTTGGCATAGTAGTATTGTTTGACAACTAAATGGTTGGCATAGTAGTATTGTTTGACAACTTAATGTTTGGCATAGTAGTATTGTTTGACAACTTAATTTTTGGCATAGTGGTATTGTTTGACAACTTAATCTTTCTGATAGTAGTATTGTTTGACAACTTAATCGTTGGCATAGTAGTATTGTTTGACAACTTAATGTTTGGCATAGTAGTATTGTTTGACAACTTAATGTTTGGCATAGTAGTATTGTTTGACAACTTAATGGTTGGCATAGTAGTATTGTTTGACAACTTAATGGTTGGCATAGTAGTATTGTTCGACAACTTAATGTTTGGCATAGTAGTATTGTTTGACAACTTAATGTTTGGCATAGTAGTATTGTTTGACAACTTAATGTTTGGCATATTAGTATTGTTTGACAACTTAATGGTTGGCATAATAGTATTGTTTGACATCTTAATGTTTGGCATAGTGGTATTGTTTGACAACTTAATGTTTGGCATATTAGTATTGTTTGACAACTTAATGTTTGGCATAGTAGTATTGTTTGACAACTTAATGGTTGCCATAGTAGTATTGTTTGACAACTTAATGTTTGACATAGTAGTATTGTTTGACAACTTAATGTTTGGCATAGTAGTATTGTTTGACAACTTAATGGTTGGCATAGTAGTATTGTTTGACAACTTAATGTTTGGCATAGTAGTATTGTTTGACAACTTAATGTTTGGCATAGTAGTATTGTTTGACAACTTAATGTTTGGCATAGTAGTATTGTTTGACAACTTAATGTTTGGCATAGTAGTATTGTTTGACAATTTAATGTTTGGCATAGTAGTATTGTTTGACAACTTAATGGTTGGCATAGTAGTATTGTTTGACAACTTAATGGTTGGCATAGTAGTATTGTTTGACAACTTAATGTTTGGCATAGTAGTATTGTTTGACAACTTAATGTTTGGCATAGTGGTATTGTTTGACAACTTAATGATTGGCATAATAGTATTGTTTGACAACTTAATGGTTGGCATAGTAGTATTGTTTGACAACTTAATGTTTGGCATAGTAGTATTCTTTGACAACTTAATGGTTGGCATAATAGTATTGTTTGACAACTTAATGGTTGGCATAGTAGTATTGTTTGACAACTTAATGGTTGGCATAGTAGTATTGTTTGACAACTTAATGTTTGGCATAGTAGTATTGTTTGACAACTTACTGGTTGGCATAGTAGTATTGTTTGACAACTTAATGTTTCACATAGTAGTATTGTTTGACAACTTAATGGTTGACATAGTAGTATTGTTTGACAACTTAATGTTTGCCATAGTAGTATTGTTTGACAACTTAACGGTTGGCATAGTAGTATTGTTTGACAACCTAATTTTTGGCATAGTAGTATTCTTTGACAACTTAATGGTTGGCATAGTAGTATTGTTTGACAACTTAATGGTTGGCATAGTAGTATTGTTTGACAACTTAATGGTTGGCATAGTAGTATTGTTTGACAACTTAATGTTTGGCATATTAGTATTGTTTGACAACTTAATGGTTGGCATAATAGTATTGTTTGACATCTTAATGTTTGGCATAGTAGTATTGTTTGACAACTTAATGTTTGGCATAGTAGTATTGTTTGACAACTTAATGGTTGGCATAGTAGTATTGTTTGACAACTTAATGGTTGGCATAGTAGTATTGTTTGACAACTTAATGTTTGGCATAGTAGTATTGTTTGACAACTTAATGGTTGGCATAGTAGTATTGTTTGACAACTTAATGTTTGGCATAGTAGTATTGTTTGACAACTTAATGGTTGATATAGTAGTATTGTTTGACAACTTAATGGTTGGCATAGTAGTATTGTTTGACAACTTAATGGTTGGCATAGTAGTATTGTTTGACAACTTAATGTGTGGCATAGTAGTATTGTTTGACAACTTAATGGTTGGTATAGTGGTATTGTTTGACAACTTAATGTTTGGCATAGTAGTATTGTTTGACAACTTAATGTTTGGCATAGTAGTATTGTTTGACAACTTAATGGTTGCCATAGTAGTATTGTTTGACAACTTAATGTTTGACTTAGTAGTATTGTTTGACAACTTAATGTTTGGCATAGTAGTATTGTTTGACAACTTAATGGTTGGCATAGTAGTATTGTTTCACAACTTAATGTTTGGCATAGTAGTATTGTTTGACAACTTAATGTTTGGCATAGTAGTATTGTTTGACAACTTAATGGTTGGCATAGTAGTATTGTTTGACAACTTAATGGTTGGCAAATTAGTATTGTTTGACAACTTAATGTTTGGCATAGTAGTATTGTTTGACAACTTAATGTTTGGCATAGTGGTATTGTTTGACAACTTAATCTTTCTGATAGTAGTATTGTTCGACAACTTAATGTTTGCCATAGTAGTATTGTTTGACAACTTAACGGTTGGCATAGTAGTATTGTTTGACAACCTAATTTTTGGCATAGTAGTATTGTTTGACAACTTAATGGTTGGCATAGTAGTATTGTTTGACAACTTAATGGTTGGCATAGTAGTATTGTTTGACAACTTAATGGTTGGCATAGTAGTATTGTTTGACAACTTAATGTTTGGCATAGTAGTATTGTTTGACAACTTAATGGTTGGCATAGTAGTATTGTTTGACAACTTAATGGTTGGCATAGTAGTATTGTTTGACAACTTAATGGTTGGCATAGTAGTATTGTTTGACAACTTAATGGTTAGCATAGTAGTATTGTTTGACAACTTAATGTTTGGCATAGTAGTATTGTTTGACAACTTAATTTTTGGCATAGTGGTATTGTTTGACAACTTAAACTTTCTGATAGTAGTATTGTTTGACAACTTAATCGTTGGCATAGTAGTATTGTTTGACAACTTAATGTTTGGCATAGTAGTATTGTTTGACAACTTAATGTTTGTCATAGTAGTATTGTTTGACAACTTAATGGTTGGCATAGTAGTATTGTTTGACAACTTAATGGTTGGCATAGTAGTATTGTTTGACAACTTAATGTTTGGCATAGTAGTATTGTTTGACAACTTAATGGTTGGCATAGTAGTATTGTTTGACAACTTAATGTTTGGCATATTAGTATTGTTTGACAACTTAATGGTTGGCATAATAGTATTGTTTGACATCTTAATGTTTGGCATAGTAGTATTGTTTGACAACTTAATGTTTGGCATAGTAGTATTGTTTGACAACTTAATGGTTGGCATAGTAGAATTGTTTGACAACTTAATGGTTGGCATAGTAGTATTGTTTGACAACTTAATGTTTGGCATAGTAGTATTGTTTGACAACTTAATGGTTGGCATAGTAGTATTGTTTGACAACTTAATGTTTGGCATAGTAGTATTGTTTGACAACTTAATGGTTGACATAGTAGTATTGTTTGACAACTTAATGGTTGGCATAGTAGTATTGTTTGACAACTTAATGGTTGGCATAGTAGTATTGTTTGACAACTTAATGTGTGGCATAGTAGTATTGTTTGACAACTTAATGGTTGGTATAGTGGTATTGTTTGACAACTTAATGTTTGGCATAGTAGTATTGTTTGACAACTTAATGTTTGGCATAGTAGTATTGTTTGACAACTTAATGGTTGCCATAGTAGTATTGTTTGACAACTTAATGTTTGACATAGTAGTATTGTTTGACAACTTAATGTTTGGCATAGTAGTATTGTTTGACAACTTAATGGTTGGCATAGTAGTATTGTTTCACAACTTAATGTTTGGCATAGTAGTATTGTTTGACAACTTAATGTTTGGCATAGTAGTATTGTTTGACAACTTAATGGTTGGCATAGTAGTATTGTTTGACAACTTAATGGTTGGCATAGTAGTATTGTTTGACAACTTAATGTTTGGCATAGTAGTATTGTTTGACAACTTAATGTTTGGCATAGTGGTATTGTTTGACAACTTAATCTTTCTGA
The DNA here is from genome assembly GCA_963383655.1 of Bathymodiolus septemdierum. NCBI lineage: Eukaryota > Metazoa > Mollusca > Bivalvia > Mytilida > Modiolidae > Bathymodiolus > Bathymodiolus septemdierum. The sequence continues at coordinate 1,686,825 of OY726529.1, read as the reverse complement.
TAGTAGTATTGTTCGACAACTTAATGTTTTGCATAGTAGTATTGTTTGACAACTTAATGTTTGGCATAGTAGTATTGTTTGACAACTTAATGTTTGGCATATTAGTATTGTTTGACAACTTAATGGTTGGCATAATAGTATTGTTTGACATCTTAATGTTTGGCATAGTGGTATTGTTTGACAACTTAATGTTTGGCATATTAGTATTGTTTGACAACTTAATGTTTGGCATAGTAGTATTGTTTGACAACTTAATGGTTGCCATAGTAGTATTGTTTGACAACTTAATGTTTGACATAGTAGTATTGTTTGACAACTTAATGTTTGGCATAGTAGTATTGTTTGACAACTTAATGTTTGGCATAGTAGTATTGTTTGACAACTTAATGTTTGGCATAGTAGTATTGTTTGACAATTTAATGTTTGGCATAGTAGTATTGTTTGACAACTTGATGGTTGGCATAGTAGTATTGTTTGACAACTTAATGGTTGGCATAGTAGTATTGTTTGACAACTTAATGTTTGGCATAGTAGTATTGTTTGACAACTTAATGTTTGGCATAGTGGTATTGTTTGACAACTTAATGATTGGCATAATAGTATTGTTTGACAACTTAATGGTTGGCATAGTAGTATTGTTTGACAACTTAATGTTTAGCATAGTAGTATTGTTTGACAACTTAATGGTTGGCATAATAGTATTGTTTGACAACTTAATGGTTGGCATAGTAGTATTGTTTGACAACTTAATGGTTGGCATAGTAGTATTGTTTGACAACTTAATGTTTGGCATAGTAGTATTGTTTGACAACTTACTGGTTGGCATAATAGTATTGTTTGACAACTTAATGTTTGGCATAGTAGTATTGTTTGACAACTTAATGTTTCACATAGTAGTATTGTTTGACAACTTAATGGTTGACATAGTAGTATTGTTTGACAACTTAATGTTTGCCATAGTAGTATTGTTTGACAACTTAACGGTTGGCATAGTAGTATTGTTTGACAACCTAATTTTTGGCATAGTAGTATTGTTTGACAACTTAATGGTTGGCATAGTAGTATTGTTTGACAACTTAATGGTTGGCATAGTAGTATTGTTTGACAACTTAATGGTTGGCATAATAGTATTGTTTGACAACTTAATGGTTGGCATAGTAGTATTGTTTGACAACTTAATGTTTGGCATAGTAGTATTGTTTGACAACTTAATGGTTGGCATAGTAGTATTGTTTGACAACTTAATGGTTGGCATAGTAGTATTGTTTGACAACTTAATGTTTGGCATAGTAGTATTGTTTGACAACTTAATGCTTGGCATAGTAGTATTGTTTGACAACTTAATGGTTAGCATAGTAGTATTGTTTGACAACTTAATGTTTGGCATAGTAGTATTGTTTGACAACTTAATTTTTGGCATAGTGGTATTGTTTGACAACTTAATCTTTCTGATAGTAGTATTGTTTGACAACTTAATCGTTGGCATAGTAGTATTGTTTGACAACTTAATGTTTGGCATAGTAGTATTGTTTGACAACTTAATGGTTGGCATAGTAGTATTGTTTGACAACTTAATGTTTGGCATAGTGGTATTGTTTGACAACTTAATGATTGGCATAATAGTATTGTTTGACAACTTAATGGTTGGCATAGTAGTATTGTTTGACAACTTAATGTTTGGCATAGTAGTATTGTTTGACAACTTAATGGTTGGCATAATAGTATTGTTTGACAACTTAATGGTTGGCATAGTAGTATTGTTTGACAACTTAATGGTTGGCATAGTAGTATTGTTTGACAACTTAATGTTTGGCATAGTAGTATTGTTTGACAACTTACTGGTTGGCATAATAGTATTGTTTGACAACTTAATGTTTGGCATAGTAGTATTGTTTGACAACTTAATGTTTCACATAGTAGTATTGTTTGACAACTTAATGGTTGACATAGTAGTATTGTTTGACAACTTAATGTTTGCCATAGTAGTATTGTTTGACAACTTAACGGTTGGCATAGTAGTATTGTTTGACAACCTAATTTTTGGCATAGTAGTATTGTTTGACAACTTAATGGTTGGCATAGTAGTATTGTTTGACAACTTAATGGTTGGCATAGTAGTATTGTTTGACAACTTAATGGTTGCCATAGTAGTATTGTTTGACAACTTAATGTTTGACATAGTAGTATTGTTTGACAACTTAATGTTTGGCATAGTAGTATTGTTTGACAACTTAATGGTTGGCATAGTAGTATTGTTTCACAACTTAATGTTTGGCATAGTAGTATTGTTTGACAACTTAATGTTTGGCATAGTAGTATTGTTTGACAACTTAATGGTTGGCATAGTAGTATTGTTTGACAACTTAATGGTTGGCATAGTAGTATTGTTTGACAACTTAATGTTTGGCATAGTAGTATTGTTTGACAACTTAATGTTTGGCATAGTGGTATTGTTTGACAACTTAATCTTTCTGATAGTAGTATTGTTCGACAACTTAATGTTTTGCATAGTAGTATTGTTTGACAACTTAATGTTTGGCATAGTAGTATTGTTTGACAACTTAATGTTTGGCATATTAGTATTGTTTGACAACTTAATGGTTGGCATAATAGTATTGTTTGACATCTTAATGTTTGGCATAGTGGTATTGTTTGACAACTTAATGTTTGGCATATTAGTATTGTTTGACAACTTAATGTTTGGCATAGTAGTATTGTTTGACAACTTAATGGTTGCCATAGTAGTATTGTTTGACAACTTAATGTTTGACATAGTAGTATTGTTTGACAACTTAATGTTTGGCATAGTAGTATTGTTTGACAACTTAATGTTTGGCATAGTAGTATTGTTTGACAACTTAATGTTTGGCATAGTAGTATTGTTTGACAATTTAATGTTTGGCATAGTAGTATTGTTTGACAACTTGATGGTTGGCATAGTAGTATTGTTTGACAACTTAATGGTTGGCATAGTAGTATTGTTTGACAACTTAATGTTTGGCATAGTAGTATTGTTTGACAACTTAATGTTTGGCATAGTGGTATTGTTTGACAACTTAATGATTGGCATAATAGTATTGTTTGACAACTTAATGGTTGGCATAGTAGTATTGTTTGACAACTTAATGTTTAGCATAGTAGTATTGTTTGACAACTTAATGGTTGGCATAATAGTATTGTTTGACAACTTAATGGTTGGCATAGTAGTATTGTTTGACAACTTAATGGTTGGCATAGTAGTATTGTTTGACAACTTAATGTTTGGCATAGTAGTATTGTTTGACAACTTACTGGTTGGCATAATAGTATTGTTTGACAACTTAATGTTTGGCATAGTAGTATTGTTTGACAACTTAATGTTTCACATAGTAGTATTGTTTGACAACTTAATGGTTGACATAGTAGTATTGTTTGACAACTTAATGTTTGCCATAGTAGTATTGTTTGACAACTTAACGGTTGGCATAGTAGTATTGTTTGACAACCTAATTTTTGGCATAGTAGTATTGTTTGACAACTTAATGGTTGGCATAGTAGTATTGTTTGACAACTTAATGGTTGGCATAGTAGTATTGTTTGACAACTTAATGGTTGGCATAATAGTATTGTTTGACAACTTAATGGTTGGCATAGTAGTATTGTTTGACAACTTAATGTTTGGCATAGTAGTATTGTTTGACAACTTAATGGTTGGCATAGTAGTATTGTTTGACAACTTAATGGTTGGCATAGTAGTATTGTTTGACAACTTAATGTTTGGCATAGTAGTATTGTTTGACAACTTAATGCTTGGCATAGTAGTATTGTTTGACAACTTAATGGTTAGCATAGTAGTATTGTTTGACAACTTAATGTTTGGCATAGTAGTATTGTTTGACAACTTAATTTTTGGCATAGTGGTATTGTTTGACAACTTAATCTTTCTGATAGTAGTATTGTTTGACAACTTAATCGTTGGCATAGTAGTATTGTTTGACAACTTAATGTTTGGCATAGTAGTATTGTTTGACAACTTAATGGTTGGCATAGTAGTATTGTTTGACAACTTAATGTTTGGCATAGTGGTATTGTTTGACAACTTAATGATTGGCATAATAGTATTGTTTGACAACTTAATGGTTGGCATAGTAGTATTGTTTGACAACTTAATGTTTGGCATAGTAGTATTGTTTGACAACTTAATGGTTGGCATAATAGTATTGTTTGACAACTTAATGGTTGGCATAGTAGTATTGTTTGACAACTTAATGGTTGGCATAGTAGTATTGTTTGACAACTTAATGTTTGGCATAGTAGTATTGTTTGACAACTTACTGGTTGGCATAATAGTATTGTTTGACAACTTAATGTTTGGCATAGTAGTATTGTTTGACAACTTAATGTTTCACATAGTAGTATTGTTTGACAACTTAATGGTTGACATAGTAGTATTGTTTGACAACTTAATGTTTGCCATAGTAGTATTGTTTGACAACTTAACGGTTGGCATAGTAGTATTGTTTGACAACCTAATTTTTGGCATAGTAGTATTGTTTGACAACTTAATGGTTGGCATAGTAGTATTGTTTGACAACTTAATGGTTGGCATAGTAGTATTGTTTGACAACTTAATGGTTGGCATAGTAGTATTGTTTGACAACTTAATGGTTGGCATAGTAGTATTGTTTGACAACTTAATGTTTGGCATAGTAGTATTGTTTGACAACTTAATGGTTGGCATAGTAGTATTGTTTGACAACTTAATGGTTGGCATAGTAGTATTGTTTGACAAATTAATGTTTGGCATAGTAGTATTGTTTGACAACTTAATGGTTGGCATAGTAGTATTGTTTGACAACTTAATGGTTAGCATAGTAGTATTGTTTGACAACTTAATGTTTGGCATAGTAGTATTGTTTGACAACTTAATTTTTGGCATAGTGGTATTGTTTGACAACTTAATCTTTCTGATAGTAGTATTGTTTGACAACTTAATCGTTGGCATAGTAGTATTGTTTGACAACTTAATGTTTGGCATAGTAGTATTGTTTGACAACTTAATGTTTGTCATAGTAGTATTGTTTGACAACTTAATGGTTGGCATAGTAGTATTGTTTGACAACTTAATGGTTGGCATAGTAGTATTGTTTGACAACTTAATGTTTGGCATAGTAGTATTGTTTGACAACTTAATGGTTGGCATAGTAGTATTGTTTGACAACTTAATGTTTGGCATATTAGTATTGTTTGACAACTTAATGGTTGGCATAATAGTATTGTTTGACATCTTAATGTTTGGCATAGTAGTATTGTTTGACAACTTAATGTTTGGCATAGTAGTATTGTTTGACAACTTAATGGTTGGCATAGTAGTATTGTTTGACAACTTAATGGTTGGCATAGTAGTATTGTTTGACAACTTAATGTTTGGCATAGTAGTATTGTTTGACAACTTAATGGTTGGCATAGTAGTATTGTTTGACAACTTAATGTTTGGCATAGTAGTATTGTTTGACAACTTAATGGTTGGCATAGTAGTATTGTTTGACAACTTAATGGTTGGCATAGTAGTATTGTTTGACAACTTAATGTGTGGCATAGTAGTATTGTTTGACAACTTAATGGTTGGTATAGTGGTATTGTTTGACAACTTAATGTTTGGCATAGTAGTATTGTTTGACAACTTAATGTTTGGCATAGTAGTATTGTTTGACAACTTAATGGTTGCCATAGTAGTATTGTTTGACAACTTAATGTTTGACATAGTAGTATTGTTTGACAACTTAATGTTTGGCATAGTAGTATTGTTTGACAACTTAATGGTTGGCATAGTAGTATTGTTTCACAACTTAATGTTTGGCATAGTAGTATTGTTTGACAACTTAATGTTTGGCATAGTAGTATTGTTTGACAACTTAATGGTTGGCATAGTAGTATTGTTTGACAACTTAATGATTGGCATAGTAGTATTGTTTGACAACTTAATGTTTGGCATAGTAGTATTGTTTGACAACTTAATGGTTGGCATAGTAGTATTGTTTGACAACTTAATCATTGGCATAGTAGTATTGTTTGACAACTTAATGTTTGGGATAGTAGTATTGTTTGACAACTTAATGTTTGACATAGTGGTATTGTTTGACAACTTAATCTTTCTGATAGTAGTATTGTTTGACAACTTAATGGTTGGCATAGTAGTATTGTTTGACAACTTAATGGTTGGCATAGTAGTATTGTTTGACAACTTAATGTTTGGGATAGTAGTATTGTTTGACAACTTAATGGTTGGCATTGTAGTATTGTTTGACAACTTAATGGTTGGCATAGTAGTATTGTTTGACAACTTAATGGTTGGCATAGTAGTTTTGTTTGACAACTTAATGTTTGGGATAGTAGTATTGTTTGACAACTTAATGTTTGGCATAGTAGTATTGTTTGACAACTTAATGTTTGGCATAGTGGTATTGTTTGACAACTTAATGTTTGGGATAGTAGTATTGTTTGACAACTTAATGGTTGGCATAGTAGTATTGTTTGACAACTTAATGTTTGGCATAGTAGTATTGTTTGACAACTTAATGTTTGGCATAGTAGTATTGTTTGACAACTTAATGGTTGGCATAGTAGTATTGTTTGACAACTTAATGTTTGGCATAGTAGTATTGTTTGACAACTTAATGGTTGGCATAGTAGTATTCATTGACAACTTAATGGTTGGCATAGTAGTATTGTTTGACAACTTAATGTTTGGCATAGTAGTATTGTTTGACAACTTAATGGTTGACATAGTAGTATTGTTTGACAACTTAATGTTTGGCATAGTAGTATTGTTTGACAACTTAATGTTTGGCATAGTAGTATTGTTTGACAACTTAATGGTTGGCATAGTAGTATTGTTTGACAACTTAATGGTTGGCATAGTAGTATTGTTTGACAACTTAATGGTTGGCATAGTAGTATTGTTTGACAACTTAATGGTTGGCATAGTAGTATTGTTTGACAACTTAATGGTTGGCATAGTAGTATTGTTTGACAACTTAATGTTTGGGATAGTAGTATTGTTTGACAACTTAATCGTTGGCATAGTAGTATTGTTTGACAACTTAATGGTTGGCATAGTAGTATTGTTTGACAACTTAATGTTTGGAATAGTAGTATTGTTTGACAACTTAATGGTTGGCATAGTAGTATTGTTTGACAACTTAATGTTTGGCATAGTAGTATTGTTTGACAACTTAATGTTTGGCATAGTAGTATTGTTTGACAACTTAATGTTTGGCATAGTAGTATTGTTTGACAACTTAATGGTTGGCATAGTGGTATTGTTTGACAACTTAATGGTTGGCATAGTAGTATAGTTTGACAACTTAATGGTTGGCATAGTAGTATTGTTTGACAACTTAATGTTTGGCATAGTAGTATTGTTTGACAACTTAATGGTTGGCATAGTAGTATTGTTTGACAACTTAATGTTTGGCATAGCAGTATTGTTTGACAACTTAATGTTTGGCATAGCAGTATTGTTTGACAACTTAATGTTTGGCATAGTAGTATTGTTTGACAACTTAATGTTTGGCATAGTAGTATTGTTTGACAACTTAATGGTTGGCATAGTAGTATTGTTTGACAACTTAATGGTTGGCATAGTAGTATTGTTTGACAACTTAATGGTTGGCATAGTAGTATTGTTTGACAACTTAATGGTTGGCATAGTAGTATTGTTTGACAACTTAACGGTTGGCATTGTAGTATTGTTCGACAACTTAATGTTTGACATAATAGTATTGTTTGACAACTTAATGGTTGGCATAGTAGTATTGTTTGACAACTTAATGGTTGGCATAGTAGTATTGTTTGACAACTTAACGGTTGGCATAGTAGTATTGTTTGACAACTTAACGGTTGGCATTGTAGTATTGTTTGACAACTTAATGTTTGACATAATAGTATTGTTTGACAACTTAATGTTTGACATAGTAGTATTGTTTGACAACTTAATGTTTGAAATAGTAGTATTGTTTGATAACTTAATGGTTGGCATAGTAGTATTGTTTGACAACTTAATGGTTGGCATAATAGTATTGTTTGACAACTTAATGGTTGGCATAGTAGTATTGTTTGACAACTTAATGTTTGGCATAGTAGTATTGTTTGACAACTTAATGGTTGGCATAGTAGTATTGTTTGACAACTTAATGTTTGTCATAGTAGTATTGTTTGACAACTTAATGTTTGGCATAGTAGTATTGTTTGACAACTTAATGGTTGGCATAGTAGTATTGTTTGACAACTTAATGTTTGGCATAGTAGTATTGTTTGACAACTTAATGTTTGGCATAGTGGTATTGTTTGACAACTTAATGTTTGGCATAGTGGTATTGTTTGACAACTTAATGTTTGGCATAGTGGTATTGTTTGACAACTTAATCTCTCTGATAGTAGTATTGTTTGACAACTTAATGGTTGGCATAGTAGTATTGTTTGACAACTTAATCATTGGCATAGTAGTATTGTTTGACAACTTAATGTTTGGCATAGTAGTATTGTTTGACAACTTAATGGTTGGCATAGTAGTATTGTTTGACAACTTAATGGTTGGCATAGTAGTATTGTTTGACAACTTAATGGTTGGCATAGTAGTATTGTTTGACAACTTAATGTTTGTCATAGTAGTATTGTTTGACAACTTAATGTTTGGCATAGTAGTATTGTTTGACAACTTAATGGTTGGCATAGTAGTATTGTTTGACAACTTAATGATTGGCATAGTAGTATTGTTTGACAACTTAATGTTTGGCATAGTAGTATTGTTTGACAACTTAATGTTTGGCATAGTGGTATTGTTTGACAACTTAATCTTTCTGATAGTAGTATTGTTTGACAACTTAATGGTTGGCATAGTAGTATTGTTTGACAACTTAATCATTGGCATAGTAGTATTGTTTGACAACTTAATGTTTGGCATAGTAGTATTGTTTGACAACTTAATGGTTGGCATAGTAGTATTGTTTGACAACTTAATGGTTGGCATAGTAGTATTGTTTGACAACTTAATGGTTGGCATAGTAGTATTGTTTGACAACTTAATGGTTGACATAGTAGTATTGTTTGACAACTTAATGTTTGGGATAGTAGTATTGTTTGACAACTTAATGGTTGGCATAGTAGTATTGTTTGACAACTTAATGGTTGGCATAGTAGTATTGTTTGACAACTTAATCGTTGGCATAGTAGTATTGTTTGACAACTTAATGTTTGAGATAGTAGTATTGTTTGACAACTTACTGTTTGGCATAGTAGTATTGTTTGACAACTTAATGGTTGGCATAGTAGTATTGTTTGACAACTTAATGGTTGGCATAGTAGTATTGTTTGACAACTTAATGGTTGGCATAGTAGTATTGTTTGACAACTTAATGGTTGGCATTGTAGTATTGTTTGACAACTTAATGGTTGGCATAGTAGTATTGTTTGACAACTTAATGGTTGGCATAGTAGTATTGTTTGACAACTTAATGTTTGGCATAGTAGTATTGTTTGACAACTTAATGGTTGGCATAGTAGTATTGTTTGACAACTTAATGGTTGGCATAGTAGTATTGTTTGACAACTTAATGTGTGGCATAGTAGTATTGTTTGACAACTTAATGGTTGGTATAGTGGTATTGTTTGACAACTTAATGTTTGGCATAGTAGTATTGTTTGACAACTTAATGTTTGGCATAGTAGTATTGTTTGACAACTTAATGGTTGCCATAGTAGTATTGTTTGACAACTTAATGTTTGACATAGTAGTATTGTTTGACAACTTAATGTTTGGCATAGTAGTATTGTTTGACAACTTAATGGTTGGCATAGTAGTATTGTTTCACAACTTAATGTTTGGCATAGTAGTATTGTTTGACAACTTAATGTTTGGCATAGTAGTATTGTTTGACAACTTAATGGTTGGCATAGTAGTATTGTTTGACAACTTAATGATTGGCATAGTAGTATTGTTTGACAACTTAATGTTTGGCATAGTAGTATTGTTTGACAACTTAATGTTTGGCATAGTGGTATTGTTTGACAACTTAATCTTTCTGATAGTAGTATTGTTTGACAACTTAATGGTTGGCATAGTAGTATTGTTTGACAACTTAATCATTGGCATAGTAGTATTGTTTGACAACTTAATGTTTGGGATAGTAGTATTGTTTGACAACTTAATGTTTGGCATAGTAGTATTGTTTGACAACTTAATGGTTGGCATAGTAGTATTGTTTGACAACTTAATGGTTGGCATAGTAGTATTGTTTGACAACTTAATGGTTGGCATAGTAGTATTGTTTGACAACTTAATGTTTGGGATAGTAGTATTGTTTGACAACTTAATGGTTGGCATTGTAGTATTGTTTGACAACTTAATGGTTGGCATAGTAGTATTGTTTGACAACTTAATGGTTGGCATAGTAGTTTTGTTTGACAACTTAATGTTTGGGATAGTAGTATTGTTTGACAACTTAATGTTTGGCATAGTAGTATTGTTTGACAACTTAATGTTTGGCATAGTGGTATTGTTTGACAACTTAATGTTTGGGATAGTAGTATTGTTTGACAACTTAATGGTTGGCATAGTAGTATTGTTTGACAACTTAATGTTTGGCATAGTAGTATTGTTTGACAACTTAATGTTTGGCATAGTAGTATTGTTTGACAACTTAATGGTTGGCATAGTAGTATTGTTTGACAACTTAATGTTTGGCATAGTAGTATTGTTTGACAACTTAATGGTTGGCATAGTAGTATTCATTGACAACTTAATGGTTGGCATAGTAGTATTGTTTGACAACTTAATGTTTGGCATAGTAGTATTGTTTGACAACTTAATGGTTGGCATAGTAGTATTGTTTGACAACTTAATGTTTGGCATAGTAGTATTGTTTGACAACTTAATGTTTGGCATAGTAGTATTGTTTGACAACTTAATGGTTGGCATAGTAGTATTGTTTGACAACTTAATGGTTGGCATAGTAGTATTGTTTGACAACTTAATGGTTGGCATAGTAGTATTGTTTGACAACTTAATGGTTGGCATAGTAGTATTGTTTGACAACTTAATCGTTGGCATAGTAGTATTGTTTGACAACTTAATGGTTGGCATAGTAGTATTGTTTGACAACTTAATCGTTGGCATAGTAGTATTGTTTGACAACTTAATGGTTGGCATAGTAGTATTGTTTGACAACTTAATGTTTGGAATAGTAGTATTGTTTGACAACTTAATGGTTGGCATAGTAGTATTGTTTGACAACTTAATGTTTGGCATAGTAGTATTGTTTGACAACTTAATGTTTGGCATAGTAGTATTGTTTGACAACTTAATGTTTGGCATAGTAGTATTGTTTGACAACTTAATGGTTGGCATAGTGGTATTGTTTGACAACTTAATGGTTGGCATAGTAGTATAGTTTGACAACTTAATGGTTGGCATAGTAGTATTGTTTGACAACTTAATGTTTGGCATAGTAGTATTGTTTGACAACTTAATGGTTGGCATAGTAGTATTGTTTGACAACTTAATGTTTGGCATAGCAGTATTGTTTGACAACTTAATGTTTGGCATAGCAGTATTGTTTGACAACTTAATGTTTGGCATAGTAGTATTGTTTGACAACTTAATGTTTGGCATAGTAGTATTGTTTGACAACTTAATGGTTGGCATAGTAGTATTGTTGGACAACTTAATGGTTGGCATAGTAGTATTGTTTGACAACTTAATGGTTGGCATAGTAGTATTGTTTGACAACTTAATGGTTGGCATAGTAGTATTGTTTGACAACTTAACGGTTGGCATTGTAGTATTGTTCGACAACTTAATGTTTGACATAATAGTATTGTTTGACAACTTAATGGTTGGCATAGTAGTATTGTTTGACAACTTAATGGTTGGCATAGTAGTATTGTTTGACAACTTAACGGTTGGCATAGTAGTATTGTTTGACAACTTAACGGTTGGCATTGTAGTATTGTTTGACAACTTAATGTTTGACATAATAGTATTGTTTGACAACTTGATGGTTGGCATAGTAGTATTGTTTGACAACTTAATGGTTGGCATAGTAGTATTGTTTGACAACTTAACGGTTGGCATAGTAGTATTGTTTGACAACTTAATGTTTGACATAGTAGTATTGTTTGACAACTTAATGTTTGAAATAGTAGTATTGTTTGATAACTTAATGGTTGGCATAGTAGTATTGTTTGACAACTTAATGGTTGGCATAATAGTATTGTTTGACAACTTAATGGTTGGCATAGTAGTATTGTTTGACAACTTAATGTTTGGCATAGTAGTATTGTTTGACAACTTAATGGTTGGCATAGTAGTATTGTTTGACAACTTAATGTTTGTCATAGTAGTATTGTTTGACAACTTAATGTTTGGCATAGTAGTATTGTTTGACAACTTAATGGTTGGCATAGTAGTATTGTTTGACAACTTAATGTTTGGCATAGTAGTATTGTTTGACAACTTAATGTTTGGCATAGTGGTATTGTTTGACAACTTAATGTTTGGCATAGTGGTATTGTTTGACAACTTAATGTTTGGCATAGTGGTATTGTTTGACAACTTAATCTCTCTGATAGTAGTATTGTTTGACAACTTAATGGTTGGCATAGTAGTATTGTTTGACAACTTAATCATTGGCATAGTAGTATTGTTTGACAACTTAATGTTTGGCATAGTAGTATTGTTTGACAACTTAATGGTTGGCATAGTAGTATTGTTTGACAACTTAATGGTTGGCATAGTAGTATTGTTTGACAACTTAATGGTTGGCATAGTAGTATTGTTTGACAACTTAATGTTTGTCATAGTAGTATTGTTTGACAACTTAATGTTTGGCATAGTAGTATTGTTTGACAACTTAATGGTTGGCATAGTAGTATTGTTTGACAACTTAATGTTTGGCATAGTAGTATTGTTTGACAACTTAATGTTTGGCATAGTGGTATTGTTTGACAACTTAATGTTTGGCATAGTGGTATTGTTTGACAACTTAATCTCTCTGATAGTAGTATTGTTTGACAACTTAATGGTTGGCATAGTAGTATTGTTTGACAACTTAATCATTGGCATAGTAGTATTGTTTGACAACTTAATGTTTGGCATAGTAGTATTGTTTGACAACTTAATGGTTGGCATAGTAGTATTGTTTGACAACTTAATGGTTGGCATAGTAGTATTGTTTGACAACTTAATGGTTGGCATAGTAGTATTGTTTGACAACTTAATGGTTGACATAGTAGTATTGTTTGACAACTTAATGTTTGGGATAGTAGTATTGTTTGACAACTTAATGGTTGGCATAGTAGTATTGTTTGACAACTTAATGGTTGGCATAGTAGTATTGTTTGACAACTTAATCGTTGGCATAGTAGTATTGTTTGACAACTTAATGTTTGGGATAGTAGTATTGTTTGACAACTTAATGTTTGGCATAGTAGTATTGTTTGACAACTTAATGGTTGGCATAGTAGTATTGTTTGACAACTTAATGGTTGGCATAGTAGTATTGTTTGACAACTTAATGTTTGGGATAGTAGTATTGTTTGACAACTTAATGGTTGGCATTGTAGTATTGTTTGACAACTTAATGGTTGGCATAGTAGTATTGTTTGACAACTTAATGGTTGGCATAGTAGTTTTGTTTGACAACTTAATGTTTGGGATAGTAGTATTGTTTGACAACTTAATGTTTGGCATAGTAGTATTGTTTGACAACTTAATGTTTGGCATAGTGGTATTGTTTGACAACTTAATGTTTGGGATAGTAGTATTGTTTGACAACTTAATGGTTGGCATAGTAGTATTGTTTGACAACTTAATGTTTGGCATAGTAGTATTGTTTGACAACTTAATGTTTGGCATAGTAGTATTGTTTGACAACTTAATGGTTGGCATAGTAGTATTGTTTGACAACTTAATGTTTGGCATAGTAGTATTGTTTGACAACTTAATGGTTGGCATAGTAGTATTCATTGACAACTTAATGGTTGGCATAGTAGTATTGTTTGACAACTTAATGTTTGGCATAGTAGTATTGTTTGACAACTTAATGGTTGACATAGTAGTATTGTTTGACAACTTAATGTTTGGCATAGTAGTATTGTTTGACAACTTAATGTTTGGCATAGTAGTATTGTTTGACAACTTAATGGTTGGCATAGTAGTATTGTTTGACAACTTAATGGTTGGCATAGTAGTATTGTTTGACAACTTAATGGTTGGCATAGTAGTATTGTTTGACAACTTAATGGTTGGCATAGTAGTATTGTTTGACAACTTAATGGTTGGCATAGTAGTATTGTTTGACAACTTAATGTTTGGGATAGTAGTATTGTTTGACAACTTAATCGTTGGCATAGTAGTATTGTTTGACAACTTAATGGTTGGCATAGTAGTATTGTTTGACAACTTAATGTTTGGAATAGTAGTATTGTTTGACAACTTAATGGTTGGCATAGTAGTATTGTTTGACAACTTAATGTTTGGCATAGTAGTATTGTTTGACAACTTAATGTTTGGCATAGTAGTATTGTTTGACAACTTAATGTTTGGCATAGTAGTATTGTTTGACAACTTAATGGTTGGCATAGTGGTATTGTTTGACAACTTAATGGTTGGCATAGTAGTATAGTTTGACAACTTAATGGTTGGCATAGTAGTATTGTTTGACAACTTAATGTTTGGCATAGTAGTATTGTTTGACAACTTAATGGTTGGCATAGTAGTATTGTTTGACAACTTAATGTTTGGCATAGCAGTATTGTTTGACAACTTAATGTTTGGCATAGCAGTATTGTTTGACAACTTAATGTTTGGCATAGTAGTATTGTTTGACAACTTAATGTTTGGCATAGTAGTATTGTTTGACAACTTAATGGTTGGCATAGTAGTATTGTTTGACAACTTAATGGTTGGCATAGTAGTATTGTTTGACAACTTAATGGTTGGCATAGTAGTATTGTTTGACAACTTAATGGTTGGCATAGTAGTATTGTTTGACAACTTAACGGCTGGCATTGTAGTATTGTTCGACAACTTAATGTTTGACATAATAGTATTGTTTGACAACTTAATGGTTGGCATAGTAGTATTGTTTGACAACTTAATGGTTGGCATAGTAGTATTGTTTGACAACTTAACGGTTGGCATAGTAGTATTGTTTGACAACTTAACGGTTGGCATTGTAGTATTGTTTGACAACTTAATGTTTGACATAATAGTATTGTTTGACAACTTAATGTTTGACATAGTAGTATTGTTTGACAACTTAATGTTTGAAATAGTAGTATTGTTTGATAACTTAATGGTTGGCATAGTAGTATTGTTTGACAACTTAATGGTTGGCATAATAGTATTGTTTGACAACTTAATGGTTGGCATAGTAGTATTGTTTGACAACTTAATGTTTGGCATAGTAGTATTGTTTGACAACTTAATGGTTGGCATAGTAGTATTGTTTGACAACTTAATGTTTGTCATAGTAGTATTGTTTGACAACTTAATGTTTGGCATAGTAGTATTGTTTGACAACTTAATGGTTGGCATAGTAGTATTGTTTGACAACTTAATGTTTGGCATAGTAGTATTGTTTGACAACTTAATGTTTGGCATAGTGGTATTGTTTGACAACTTAATGTTTGGCATAGTGGTATTGTTTGACAACTTAATGTTTGGCATAGTGGTATTGTTTGACAACTTAATCTCTCTGATAGTAGTATTGTTTGACAACTTAATGGTTGGCATAGTAGTATTGTTTGACAACTTAATCATTGGCATAGTAGTATTGTTTGACAACTTAATGTTTGGCATAGTAGTATTGTTTGACAACTTAATGGTTGGCATAGTAGTATTGTTTGACAACTTAATGGTTGGCATAGTAGTATTGTTTGACAACTTAATGGTTGGCATAGTAGTATTGTTTGACAACTTAATGTTTGTCATAGTAGTATTGTTTGACAACTTAATGTTTGGCATAGTAGTATTGTTTGACAACTTAATGGTTGGCATAGTAGTATTGTTTGACAACTTAATGATTGGCATAGTAGTATTGTTTGACAACTTAATGTTTGGCATAGTAGTATTGTTTGACAACTTAATGTTTGGCATAGTGGTATTGTTTGACAACTTAATCTTTCTGATAGTAGTATTGTTTGACAACTTAATGGTTGGCATAGTAGTATTGTTTGACAACTTAATCATTGGCATAGTAGTATTGTTTGACAACTTAATGTTTGGCATAGTAGTATTGTTTGACAACTTAATGGTTGGCATAGTAGTATTGTTTGACAACTTAATGGTTGGCATAGTAGTATTGTTTGACAACTTAATGGTTGGCATAGTAGTATTGTTTGACAACTTAATGGTTGACATAGTAGTATTGTTTGACAACTTAATGTTTGGGATAGTAGTATTGTTTGACAACTTAATGGTTGGCATAGTAGTATTGTTTGACAACTTAATGGTTGGCATAGTAGTATTGTTTGACAACTTAATCGTTGGCATAGTAGTATTGTTTGACAACTTAATGTTTGAGATAGTAGTATTGTTTGACAACTTACTGTTTGGCATAGTAGTATTGTTTGACAACTTAATGGTTGGCATAGTAGTATTGTTTGACAACTTAATGGTTGGCATAGTAGTATTGTTTGACAACTTAATGGTTGGCATAGTAGTATTGTTTGACAACTTAATGGTTGGCATTGTAGTATTGTTTGACAACTTAATGGTTGGCATAGTAGTATTGTTTGACAACTTAATGGTTGGCATAGTAGTATTGTTTGACAACTTAATGTTTGGCATAGTAGTATTGTTTGACAACTTAATGGTTGGCATAGTAGTATTGTTTGACAACTTAATGGTTGGCATAGTAGTATTGTTTGACAACTTAATGTGTGGCATAGTAGTATTGTTTGACAACTTAATGGTTGGTATAGTGGTATTGTTTGACAACTTAATGTTTGGCATAGTAGTATTGTTTGACAACTTAATGTTTGGCATAGTAGTATTGTTTGACAACTTAATGGTTGCCATAGTAGTATTGTTTGACAACTTAATGTTTGACATAGTAGTATTGTTTGACAACTTAATGTTTGGCATAGTAGTATTGTTTGACAACTTAATGGTTGGCATAGTAGTATTGTTTCACAACTTAATGTTTGGCATAGTAGTATTGTTTGACAACTTAATGTTTGGCATAGTAGTATTGTTTGACAACTTAATGGTTGGCATAGTAGTATTGTTTGACAACTTAATGATTGGCATAGTAGTATTGTTTGACAACTTAATGTTTGGCATAGTAGTATTGTTTGACAACTTAATGTTTGGCATAGTGGTATTGTTTGACAACTTAATCTTTCTGATAGTAGTATTGTTTGACAACTTAATGGTTGGCATAGTAGTATTGTTTGACAACTTAATCATTGGCATAGTAGTATTGTTTGACAACTTAATGTTTGGGATAGTAGTATTGTTTGACAACTTAATGTTTGGCATAGTAGTATTGTTTGACAACTTAATGGTTGGCATAGTAGTATTGTTTGACAACTTAATGGTTGGCATAGTAGTATTGTTTGACAACTTAATGGTTGGCATAGTAGTATTGTTTGACAACTTAATGTTTGGGATAGTAGTATTGTTTGACAACTTAATGGTTGGCATTGTAGTATTGTTTGACAACTTAATGGTTGGCATAGTAGTATTGTTTGACAACTTAATGGTTGGCATAGTAGTTTTGTTTGACAACTTAATGTTTGGGATAGTAGTATTGTTTGACAACTTAATGTTTGGCATAGTAGTATTGTTTGACAACTTAATGTTTGGCATAGTGGTATTGTTTGACAACTTAATGTTTGGGATAGTAGTATTGTTTGACAACTTAATGGTTGGCATAGTAGTATTGTTTGACAACTTAATGTTTGGCATAGTAGTATTGTTTGACAACTTAATGTTTGGCATAGTAGTATTGTTTGACAACTTAATGGTTGGCATAGTAGTATTGTTTGACAACTTAATGTTTGGCATAGTAGTATTGTTTGACAACTTAATGGTTGGCATAGTAGTATTCATTGACAACTTAATGGTTGGCATAGTAGTATTGTTTGACAACTTAATGTTTGGCATAGTAGTATTGTTTGACAACTTAATGGTTGGCATAGTAGTATTGTTTGACAACTTAATGTTTGGCATAGTAGTATTGTTTGACAACTTAATGTTTGGCATAGTAGTATTGTTTGACAACTTAATGGTTGGCATAGTAGTATTGTTTGACAACTTAATGGTTGGCATAGTAGTATTGTTTGACAACTTAATGGTTGGCATAGTAGTATTGTTTGACAACTTAATGGTTGGCATAGTAGTATTGTTTGACAACTTAATCGTTGGCATAGTAGTATTGTTTGACAACTTAATGGTTGGCATAGTAGTATTGTTTGACAACTTAATCGTTGGCATAGTAGTATTGTTTGACAACTTAATGGTTGGCATAGTAGTATTGTTTGACAACTTAATGTTTGGAATAGTAGTATTGTTTGACAACTTAATGGTTGGCATAGTAGTATTGTTTGACAACTTAATGTTTGGCATAGTAGTATTGTTTGACAACTTAATGTTTGGCATAGTAGTATTGTTTGACAACTTAATGTTTGGCATAGTAGTATTGTTTGACAACTTAATGGTTGGCATAGTGGTATTGTTTGACAACTTAATGGTTGGCATAGTAGTATAGTTTGACAACTTAATGGTTGGCATAGTAGTATTGTTTGACAACTTAATGTTTGGCATAGTAGTATTGTTTGACAACTTAATGGTTGGCATAGTAGTATTGTTTGACAACTTAATGTTTTGCATAGCAGTATTGTTTGACAACTTAATGTTTGGCATAGCAGTATTGTTTGACAACTTAATGTTTGGCATAGTAGTATTGTTTGACAACTTAATGTTTGGCATAGTAGTATTGTTTGACAACTTAATGGTTGGCATAGTAGTATTGTTTGACAACTTAATGGTTGGCATAGTAGTATTGTTTGACAACTTAATGGTTGGCATAGTAGTATTGTTTGACAACTTAATGGTTGGCATAGTAGTATTGTTTGACAACTTAACGGTTGGCATTGTAGTATTGTTCGACAACTTAATGTTTGACATAATAGTATTGTTTGACAACTTAATGGTTGGCATAGTAGTATTGTTTGACAACTTAATGGTTGGCATAGTAGTATTGTTTGACAACTTAACGGTTGGCATAGTAGTATTGTTTGACAACTTAACGGTTGGCATTGTAGTATTGTTTGACAACTTAATGTTTGACATAATAGTATTGTTTGACAACTTGATGGTTGGCATAGTAGTATTGTTTGACAACTTAATGGTTGGCATAGTAGTATTGTTTGACAACTTAACGGTTGGCATAGTAGTATTGTTTGACAACTTAATGTTTGACATAGTAGTATTGTTTGACAACTTAATGTTTGAAATAGTAGTATTGTTTGATAACTTAATGGTTGGCATAGTAGTATTGTTTGACAACTTAATGGTTGGCATAATAGTATTGTTTGACAACTTAATGGTTGGCATAGTAGTATTGTTTGACAACTTAATGTTTGGCATAGTAGTATTGTTTGACAACTTAATGGTTGGCATAGTAGTATTGTTTGACAACTTAATGTTTGTCATAGTAGTATTGTTTGACAACTTAATGTTTGGCATAGTAGTATTGTTTGACAACTTAATGGTTGGCATAGTAGTATTGTTTGACAACTTAATGTTTGGCATAGTAGTATTGTTTGACAACTTAATGTTTGGCATAGTGGTATTGTTTGACAACTTAATGTTTGGCATAGTGGTATTGTTTGACAACTTAATGTTTGGCATAGTGGTATTGTTTGACAACTTAATCTCTCTGATAGTAGTATTGTTTGACAACTTAATGGTTGGCATAGTAGTATTGTTTGACAACTTAATCATTGGCATAGTAGTATTGTTTGACAACTTAATGTTTGGCATAGTAGTATTGTTTGACAACTTAATGGTTGGCATAGTAGTATTGTTTGACAACTTAATGGTTGGCATAGTAGTATTGTTTGACAACTTAATGGTTGGCATAGTAGTATTGTTTGACAACTTAATGTTTGTCATAGTAGTATTGTTTGACAACTTAATGTTTGGCATAGTAGTATTGTTTGACAACTTAATGGTTGGCATAGTAGTATTGTTTGACAACTTAATGTTTGGCATAGTAGTATTGTTTGACAACTTAATGTTTGGCATAGTGGTATTGTTTGACAACTTAATGTTTGGCATAGTGGTATTGTTTGACAACTTAATCTCTCTGATAGTAGTATTGTTTGACAACTTAATGGTTGGCATAGTAGTATTGTTTGACAACTTAATCATTGGCATAGTAGTATTGTTTGACAACTTAATGTTTGGCATAGTAGTATTGTTTGACAACTTAATGGTTGGCATAGTAGTATTGTTTGACAACTTAATGGTTGGCATAGTAGTATTGTTTGACAACTTAATGGTTGGCATAGTAGTATTGTTTGACAACTTAATGGTTGACATAGTAGTATTGTTTGACAACTTAATGTTTGGGATAGTAGTATTGTTTGACAACTTAATGGTTGGCATAGTAGTATTGTTTGACAACTTAATGGTTGGCATAGTAGTATTGTTTGACAACTTAATCGTTGGCATAGTAGTATTGTTTGACAACTTAATGTTTGGGATAGTAGTATTGTTTGACAACTTAATGTTTGGCATAGTAGTATTGTTTGACAACTTAATGGTTGGCATAGTAGTATTGTTTGACAACTTAATGGTTGGCATAGTAGTATTGTTTGACAACTTAATGGTTGGCATAGTAGTATTGTTTGACAACTTAATGGTTGGCATTGTAGTATTGTTTGACAACTTAATGGTTGGCATAGTAGTATTGTTTGACAACTTAATGGTTGGCATAGTAGTATTGTTTGACAACTTAATGTTTGGCATAGTAGTATTGTTTGACAACTTAATGGTTGGCATAGTAGTATTGTTTGACAACCTAATTGTTGGCATAGTAGTATTGTTTTACAACTTAATGGTTGGCATAGTAGTATTGTTTTACAAATTAATGGTTGGCATAGTAGTATTGTTTGACAACTTAATGTTTGACATAGTAGTATTGTTTGACAACTTAATGGTTGGCATAGTAGTATTGTTTGACAACTTAATGGTTGGCATAGTAGTATTGTTTGACAACTTAATGTTTGACATAGTAGTATTGTTTGACAACTTAATGGTTGGCATAGTAGTATTGTTTGACAACTTAATGATTGGCATAGTGGTATTGTTTGACAACTTAATGTTTGACATAGTAGTATTGTTTGACAACTTAATGGTTGGCATAGTAGTATTGTTTGACAACTTAATGGTTGGCATAGTAGTATTGTTTGACAACCTAATTGTTGGCATAGTAGTATTGTTTGACAACTTAATGGTTGGCATAGTAGTATTGTTTTACAAATTAATGGTTGGCATAGTAGTATTGTTTGACAACTTAATGGTTGGCATAGTAGTATTGTTTGACAACTTAATGGTTGGCATAGTAGTATTGTTTGACAACTTAATGTTTGGCATAGTAGTATTGTTTGACAACTTAATGGTTGACATAGTAGTATTGTTTGACAACTTAATGGTTGGCATAGTAGTATTGTTTGACAACTTAATGGTTGACATAGTAGTATTGTTTGACAACTTAATGGTTGGCATAGTAGTATTGTTTGACAACTTAATGTTTGGCATAGTAGTATTGTTTGACAACTTAATGTTTGGCATAGTGGTATTGTTTGACAACTTAATGGTTGGCATAGTAGTATTGTTTGACAACTTAATGTTTGGCATAGTAGTATTGTTTGACAACTTAACGGTTGACAAATAAGTGTTTTAGCAATATTTACAGGATCCATTTAAAGGTTGATGTGGCAATATTTTTGTCTTACAGGCAGAATAATAGGAAAAAAAACTTCAATATTTTAATGGCCCATTTAAAGGCTGAAGTGGCAACATTTTACAGGCAGAACAATAGAGAAAGAATTTATTTTAATTATTTTCATCACCTTTTTTTTCTCCTATTTCAACATTGTAAGAAATACATTGTGTAAATAAACCATTAAGAAACTTAAGAAGATAACTATAATACAGAGGTTTACATGTATAGAATAAGGAGAATATACCATTTGCTCATTGTTGGGACCGGGTGGCTCAATGAGTTAAGTCGTTGGATCTAACAGCTCATACAAGCCTATCACCAATGCGGTGTGGGTTTGCGCCCAGCTATATAAATTGCAAAAAAGGGTGCACTTGACTCTCAGCCGCAAGTGATAAAGTTTACCAGTTGCTTGCCCAGGGTCAGTGATTCTCTCCGGGTACTCTGGCTTCCTCAACCACTAAAACTGGTCGCCATGATATAGCTGAAATACTGCTGAAAGTGGCGTTAAAACCCCAAAAATCCCCCAAAAATTGTTTTCCTACTTTGATTCTAAAATTATACGTTTTACTGGAGTTATTTCCCTTTAAGGTGGACAAAGGACCCCATATCAAACACAGTTCAATGAAAATAACATATATTTTCCACTATATTCTGTTGTAACAACTTGTGAATTTTCTATTTGCTAGGAAATTATCCTTTGATTTTTTACAAGGTTCAAATATTTACAAATTTATACGAGAAAATTATATTCAAATTTGTTGTCCTTTTCTTTACTCATGCTAGATCGGATACCATTTTGCCGGTTGTAAGGGAAGTAACTGTGTATAAAAATGTAAGGGAAGTAACTGGGTATAGAAACATATAACTTAAGAATCAAATCAGCAATGGGAAAAATATCTGTTCTGTTTAAATATCATATATTTTTGAACATCATGTCAAGATAATCTCATATTTTGAACTGAAGTAAAATGTCCTGATATTCATATTTCATCTTTAACTCATCAGATCCAAAGGGTCATGATGCCACGATATAGCTGAAATACTGATAAAGTTGGCATTAAACACCAATCAATCAGTCAAGTGAATGTTTCATCAATTATATTTTTTTATATATTTTAAATCATGTCTACAGTAATACAGTGAAACTTTTGCAATCCGACACCTGAGTTTTCCGACATCCTGTGGCATCCGACAAAAATGTATGGTCCCAAAGTATTTCCGTTACCTAAAATGAAACCTGAGTATTCCGACATCCTCTACAATCTGACACATTTCCTTGGTCCCTTGGTGTGTCGGATAATACAGGTTCCACTGTATATGATATCCATTAGATCACAAACTATATTTCACATTCTTTTCTATGAATAGTAGTTTAATTTAGTTTAAACATATTTATTTGTCATAAACAAGACAAAGGGATCGGGGACAAATTATACAATTTAGTTATTTACGTGATATACATACATTGACATATACTGAAATAAACTACATTTAACGTTACAACAGTTGGTGACAGAAATAAAACAGACATGTAAACTTCAGTGAAATAAGTACATTTCGAGTACATCTTTTCATGATAGGAAGTATGAGAGAGGATATTAAGATTAGTTGTGTTTGACTGATTAATTTTCTTTAAGTAGCTTTTGCTAGTCCTGGTCAATACCGTGATTTCATGAATCCGACTTGCAGACTTGAACCTGTACAATGTATATTAGTTTAACTATCTTTCTTTTCAGATCTGGTATTGTGTTTTATTTTCACTTACTTTCCACAGTCCAGATCACTGTAAGGCCCAAAAAAAAAATGTGTGTTTACGTTCACATTTCAAAAAAATCTAGGGTCGGTCGGCATAATTTTTTTTTTTTTTACTATTGGCAAAACCGGAAATAGTCGTTCCTGGTTCCAGAACCCGATTCTGGTATTTCATTTTTGAAATTTCCGGTAAGCCGTCATTTGTTGAAGCTGTGTTTTATGACGAGTTATGCAGTTTTTCTACCTTCTTTGCTCTCAATTTCGACAAAAAGCTGGCAGTTGAATAAATAAAACATTGCTGCTGATTAAACAACATATAACATATATAAATATAAGTAGCTACACAAATATTGACAAGCTTGTCAATATCCAATATTTTTTTTTACTAGTCCGTCGGGCATACAGCTGATTATTTCAGCTAGCCCAAATGTGGAAATCACTAGCCCCGGGCGTCGGGCTACTGGATTTGTTTACCCCTGAGGAACATATTTTGTGCAGTATAAAAAATAATATTCAGCAGTTTCAGGACCAACTCCACATGAACAAATTGGATTTTCTATAAGATTACTTCTGAAAAGATCTGATCTTAAAGAACTACATGTTTGGCATAATCTGGCATGAAGTATATTCAGTTTTATATTGCCGTTGAAGTGATATGTTGGAGGCCGGGGGAATTGAACGTATTTTAGTTTTAATTTCCTTTTAAAAATATGTACAGACGGGGAATTGCATATAATAATGTCTAGATCATTCCAAAGTTTGAGGGTTCCTGGGAAAAAAAAATTCTGGTAAAGAGTAAGACGTGATAGAGGTGTGGTATAATTTCACAAGTTATAGTTAATAGATTCAGGACACTGGCCTTGGGTTATTTTGTAATACCACTAAGTAATCCCCCATAAAATAAAATCTTTTAGGGGTTTTATACAGGTTTCACCTGAAGCTTAATATAAGTGTCAATCATATCTCATGGAAGAGGTACCTAATTAGAAACTTACCTCCGAAAATCAGCATACATTTAAGGGAACGACCATTTAACTTGAAGGGGGGGTTATGGTTTTTTTCTAAAAAAATATTATGATTCCCATTGTTGCTGAAAAAAATATTCTGATTTTGGTGGAGGAAAAAAAAATAATCTGATTCAGAGTTTTTGTCATATAACCTAATGTTATATTCTGGAAAACAAATTCGCGTTTTACGCGACAAAAAATAAATATTCTAACTCTTTTGTTGTCTGAAAAAAAAATTCTGAACGAAACAAAAAACCATACCCCCCCCCCCCCCCCTTCAAGTTAAATGATCGGTCCCTAATGTCATATAAAAAAAATCGTCAGCTTGAAGATGTCGACCCTTAAAAATCCTACTTTCATTTTTGATTGAACACAAATCCAGGTTGTTATTTTCCAATGCAAGCATTTTTTTTATTTAAAACCACAAGGTCATCAAATATGGGCTTAAAAGGATCCTTAACTCTTTAGGTTTCTGCTGACATTCAGTATTTTGCAGTATCTACTATGGTTTATTTTTTATCTAACCGTGTAGAGATTCATTTTGTATTTTACCCATAATACATTATCATACTTCCTTTTGACTGGTTCCCAGATTTAGTTGTATTACACCATATCATGCACATATACAATCAAACCTGCCCATGCAGTCACCTCTATTAAGTAGTCACCTGTATTTAAAGGTCACATTTTCCTGTCCTGTCATAGAACATTTCAAATGAATTTAACCTCTTTTAAAAGGTCACCTGTCTTATAAGGCCACTTTTTTTTGTCCCAAATGTGACCTCTTAATACAGGTTGGACTGTATATCTTATTATTTATTTACCTATATGTATATACTGTGTAGTATCTATATTATTTATCAAACTTGATTTACATACAATCAGATCCTATTGTACTGAGAGTTCTATGATCCTGTGTATTCATGTACTATTTCAAACAATATTTGCCGCCATTTTTAAAATTTAACTACCATGGTATCATAGGACCCTGAAATACATATTCTTTGTCAATTTACTGTATACTTATACTGTGAAATACTTTTTTGTTCGCAGGGAACCAGTTTAAGTGTTTTTTTGGGCTCACTTTAATCCAATATGAATTGTGGGAAAAATTACCGTTGAAAACGACAGTCGTTAGAAGTATACTACTCTTAATATATTCATTATTTTTGTTTTTAATTTCAGTGGCAGTTCCAACTACAACATATGCCCCTGCACAAGGTATGAATATTTATCTCTTGATTTCAACACAAACATTAATGTGATAGAGCTTTAATGATTTTTTTACATTTAAATATGGGGCCGTCGTGGCCGTGATCGTATGGTAGTTGGATTTACAACTACCTATGCAATCAGTGCCTATCACCACTGATATTTTGAGTTTGAATCTCGATCAGGGCGAGATGTACAACATTATGTGATAAAGTTTGTCAGTGACTTGCTACAGGTCGTTGGTTTTCTCCGGGTCCTCAGCTGTTTCCTCCACCAACAAAATTGACCACTACGATATAACTGAAATATTGTCTAAAGTGGCATTAAACACCTTCAAACAAATAAACAAACAAACAAACAAACATACATTTAAATATTATGTTTCAAGAAGACTTGATTTATATATGCCAAATTTTTTTGGATCGTAATATTCTAAGATATCGTAATAAAAACCTGATCACTAACAATGCAGAATTCAACATGTTTAATATAAATTTATAAATACAGTAGTATTTTACTTTCTCAGTTTAATACAAAATTACAAATACAGTAGTATTTTACTTTCTCAATGCATCTGAAATCTGGGCTGATTAAAGGGGTGGCTTTGAAGGGAGTGGCCTTATAAAGGGAGACAACTGTATCTGTCTATTTTATTTTAATTCTTATACAGGTGAAGACTCTGTAAGAGTTGTTCTAACACTTGATGTGACAGTTACATTCAACCTGACCAATACAAATACACAGAGTTATAAAATGTTGTTCAACGAAACCAGTATTGTTGTAAGTTCATATATATTTAATTAGAAAAAAAAGGATTTTAGAAATGGTGTAATACTGTGTTAGTGAAACATACTGTTAGCACTGTTGTCAACGTATAGTCTTGTTCCTATGGGTAATTTATTGATGATTGATTTTTGGTGTTTAATGCCACTTTCAGCAATATTTCAGCTATTTCCTGGCGACCAGTTTTAGTGGTGGAAGAAGCCGGAGTACTCGGAGAGAACCACCGACCATGGGCAAGCAACTGGTAAGCTTCATCACTTGCGGCTGCGAGTTGAGTGCACCCTTTTTTGAATTTATTGAAAACAACTCCATAATATATTAAATATTCTATACTGTTAATTCAGTCAGGAATAAATATTGTAATATTTCTTCCAGTCGAAGCAATTACCACATCTATGATGTAATGGTTAGAGTGCTCCATTCGAGTGTGATAGATCACATGTTCAAGACCTGGTCGTGTGGTGTAATGCTTAGTGTGCTCCCTTCGTGTGTGATAGATCACGGGTTCAAGAACTGGTTGTATGGTGTAATGGTTAGTGTGCTCCCTTCGTGTGTGATAGATCATGTGTTAAAGACCTGGTCGTATGGTGTAATGGATAGTGTGCTCCCTTCGTGTGTGATAGATCATGTGTTCAAGACCTGGTCGTATGGTGGAATGGTTAGTGTGCTCCCTTCGTGTGTGATAGATCATGTGTTCAAGACCTGGTCGTATGGTGTAATGGTTAGTGTGCTCCCTTCGAGTGTGATAGATCATGGGTTCAAGACCTGGTTGTATGGTCTAATGGTTAGTGTACTCCCTTCGTGTGTGATAGATCATGTGTTCAAGACCTGGTCGTGTGGTGTAATGGTTAGTGTGCTCCCTTCAAGTGTGATATATCATGTGTTCAAGACCTGGTCGTATGGTCTAATGGTTAGTGTGCTCCCTTCGTGTGTCATAGATCATGTGTTCAAGACCTCGTCGTATGGTCCAATGGTTAGTGTACTCCCTTCATGTGTTCAAGACATGGTTGTGTGGTGTAATGGTTAGTGTGCTCCCTTCGAGTGTGATAGATCATGGGTTCAAGACCTGGTCGTGTGGTGTAATGGTTAGTGTGCTCCCTTCGAGTGTGGTAGATCATGTGTTCAAGACCTGGTCGTGTGGTGTAATGGTTAGTGTGCTCCCTTTGTGTGTGATAGATCATGGGTTCAAGACCTGGTCGTATGGTGTAATGGTTAGTGTGCTCCCTTCGAGTGTGATAGATCATGTGTTCAAGACCTGGTCGTATGGTCCAATGGTTAGTGTACTCCCTTCATGTGTTCAAGACATGGTTGTGTGGTGTAATGGTTAGTGTGCTCCCTTCGAGTGTGATAGATAATGGGTTCAAGACCTGGTCGTGTGGTGTAATGGTTAGTGTGCTCCCTTCGAGTGTGGTAGATCATGTGTTCAAGACCTGGTCGTGTGGTGTAATGGTTAGTGTGCTCCCTTCGTGTGTGATAGATCATGGGTTCAAGACCTGGTCGTATGGTGTAATGGTTAGTGTGCTCCCTTCGAGTGTGATAGATCATGTGTTCAAGACCTGGTCGTGTGGTGTAATGGTTAGTGTACTCCCTTCATGTGTGATAGATCATGTGTTCAAGACCTGGTCGTGTGGTGTAATGGTTAGTGTGCTCCCTTCGTGTGTGATAGATCACGGGTTCAAGACCTAGTCGTATGGTGTAATAGTTAGTGTGCTCCTTCCAGTGTGATAGATCACGTGTTCAAGACCTGGTTGTATGGTGTAATGGTTAGTGTGCTCCCTTCGAGTGTGATAGATCACGTGTTCAAGACCTGGTCGTGTGGTGTAATGGTTAGTGTTCTCCCTTCGAGTGTGATAGATCATGTGTTCAAGACCTGGTCGTGTGGTGTAATGGTTAGTGTGCTCCCTTCGTGTGTGATAGATCATGTGTTCAAGACCTGGTCGTGTGGTGTAATAGTTAGTGTGCTCCCTTCGTGTGTGATAGATCATGTGTTCAAGACCTGGTCGTATGGTGTAATGGTTAGTGTGCTCCCTTCGTGTGTGATAGATCATGTGTTCAAGACCTGGTCGTGTGATGTAATGGTTAGTATGCTCCCTTCGTGTGTGATAGATCATGTGTTCAAGACCTGGTCGTATGGTGTAATGGTTAGTGTACTCCCTTCGTGTGTGATAGACCATGTGTTCAAGACCTGGTCGTATGGTGTAATGGTTAGTGTGCTCCCTTCGAGTGTGATAGATCACGTGTTCAAGACCTGGTCGTGTGGTGTAATGCTTAGTGTGCTCCCTTCGTGTGTGATAGATAACGGGTTCAAGAACTGGTTGTATGGTGTAATGGTTAGTGTGCTCCCTTCGTGTGTGATAGATCATGTGTTCAAGACCTGGTCGTATGGTGTAATGGATAGTGTGCTCCCTTCGTGTGTGATAGATCATGTGTTCAAGACCTGGTCGTATGGTGTAATGGTTAGTGTGCTCCCTTCGTCTGTGATAGATCATGTGTTCAAGACCTGGTCGTATGGTGGAATGGTTAGTGTGCTCCCTTCGTCTGTGATAGATCATGTGTTCAAGACCTGGTCGTATGGTGTAATGGTTAGTGTGCTCCCTTCGAGTGTGATAGATCATGTGTTCAAGACCTGGTTGTCTGGTCTAATGGATAGTGTGCTCCCTTCGTGTGTGATAGATCATGTGTTCAAGACCTGGTCGTATGGTGGAATGGTTAGTGTGCTCCCTTCGTGTGTGATAGATCATGGGTTCAAGACCTGGTCGTATGGTGTAATGGTTAGTGTGCTCCCTTCGAGTGTGATAGATCATGGGTTCAAGACCTGGTTGTGTGGTGTAATGGTTAGTGTGCTCCCTTCGAGTGTGATAGATCATGTGTTCAAGACCTGGTCGTATGGTCTAATGGTTAGTGTGCTCCCTTCGTGTGTCATAGATCATGTGTTCAAGACCTGGTCGTGTGGTCTAATGGTTAGTGTACTCCCTTCATGTGTTCAAGACATGGTTGTGTGGTGTAATGGTTAGTGTGCTCCCTTCGAGTGTGATAGATCATGGGTTCAAGACCTGGTCGTGTGGTGTAATGGTTAGTGTGCTCCCTTCGAGTGTGTTAGATCATGTGTTCAAGACCTGGTCGTGTGGTGTAATGGTTAGTTTGCTCCCTTCGTGTGTGATAGATCATGGGTTCAAGACCTGGTCGTATGGTGTAATGGTTAGTGTGCTCCCTTCGAGTGTGATAGATCATGTGTTCAAGACCTGGTCGTGTGGTGTAATGGTTAGTGTACTCCCTTCATGTGTGATAGATCATGTGTTCAAGACCTCGTCGTGTGGTGTAATGGTTAGTGTGCTCCCTTCGTGTGTGATAGATCACGGGTTCAAGACCTGGTCGTATGGTGTAATGGTTAGTGTGCTCCCTTCGAGTGTGATAGATCATGTGTTCAAGACCTGGTCGTGTGGTGTAATGGTTAGTGTGCTCCCTTCGTGTGTGATAGATCACTGGTTCAAGACCTGGTCGTATGGTGTAATGGTTAGTGTGCTCCCTTCGTGTGTGATAGATCACGGGTTCAAGACCTGGTCGTATGGTGTAATGGTTAGTGTGCTCCCTTCCTGTGTGATAGATCATGTGTTCAAGACCTGGTCGTATGGTGTAATGGTTAGTGTGCTCCTTTCGAGTGTGATAGATCACGTGTTCAAGACCTCGTCGTGTGGTGTAATGGTTAGTGTTCTCCCTTCGAGTGAGATAGATCATGTGTTCAAGACCTGGTCGTGTGGTGTAATGGTTAGTGTGCTCCCTTCATGTGTGATAGATCATGTGTTCAAGACCTGGTCGTATGGTGTAATGGTTAGTGTGCTCCCTTCATGTGTGGTAGATCATGTGTTCAAGACCTGGTCGTATGGTGTAATGGTTAGTGTGCTCCCTTTGTGTGTGATAGATCATGTGTTCAAGACCTGGTCGTATGGTGTAATGGTTAGTGTGCTCCCTTCGTGTGTGATAGATCATGGGTTCAAGACCTGGTCGTGTGGTGTAATGGTTAGTGTGCTCCCTTCGTGTGTGATAGATCATGTGTTTAAGACCTGGTCATGTGGTGTAATGGTTAGTGTGCTCCCTTAGTGTGTGATAGATCATGGGTTCAAGACCTGGTTGTGTGGTGTAATGGTTAGTGTGCTCCCTTCGAGTGTGATAGATCATGTGTTCAAGACCTGGTCGTATGGTCTAATGGTTAGTGTGCTCCCTTCGTGTGTCATAGATCATGTGTTCAAGACCTGGTCGTGTGGTCTAATGGTTAGTGTACTCCCTTCATGTGTTCAAGACATGGTTGTGTGGTGTAATGGTTAGTGTGCTCCCTTCGAGTGTGATAGATCATGGGTTCAAGACCTGGTCGTGTGGTGTAATGGTTAGTGTGCTCCCTTCGAGTGTGTTAGATCATGTGTTCAAGACCTGGTCGTGTGGTGTAATGGTTAGTGTGCTCCCTTCGTGTGTGATAGATCATGGGTTCAAGACCTGGTCGTATGGTGTAATGGTTAGTGTGCTCCCTTCGAGTGTGATAGATCATGTGTTCAAGACCTGGTCGTGTGGTGTAATGGTTAGTGTACTCCCTTCATGTGTGATAGATCATGTGTTCAAGACCTCGTCGTGTGGTGTAATGGTTAGTGTGCTCCCTTCGTGTGTGATAGATCACGGGTTCAAGACCTGGTCGTATGGTGTAATGGTTAGTGTGCTCCCTTCGAGTGTGATAGATCATGTGTTCAAGACCTGGTCGTGTGGTGTAATGGTTAGTGTGCTCCCTTCGTGTGTGATAGATCACGGGTTCAAGACCTGGTCGTATGGTGTAATGGTTAGTGTGCTCCCTTCGTGTGTGATAGATCACGGGTTCAAGACCTGGTCGTATGGTGTAATGGTTAGTGTGCTCCCTTCCTGTGTGATAGATCATGTGTTCAAGACCTGGTCGTATGGTGTAATGGTTAGTGTGCTCCTTTCGAGTGTGATAGATCACGTGTTCAAGACCTCGTCGTGTGGTGTAATGGTTTGTGTTCTCCCTTCGAGTGTGATAGATCATGTGTTCAAGACCTGGTCGTGTGGTGTAATGGTTAGTGTGCTCCCTTCATGTGTGATAGATCATGTGTTCAAGACCTGGTCGTATGGTGTAATGGTTAGTGTGCTCCCTTCATGTGTGGTAGATCATGTGTTCAAGACCTGGTCGTATGGTGTAATGGTTAGTGTGCTCCCTTTGTGTGTGATAGATCATGTGTTCAAGACCTGGTCGTATGGTGTAATGGTTAGTGTGCTCCCTTCGTGTGTGATAGATCATGGGTTCAAGACCTGGTCGTGTGGTGTAATGGTTAGTGTGCTCCCTTCGTGTGTGATAGATCATGTGTTCAAGACCTGGTCGTGTGATGTAATGGTTAGTGTGCTCCCTTCGTGTGTGATAGATCATGGGTTCAAGACCTGGCCGTGTGGTGTAATGGTTAGTGTACTCCCTTCGTGTGTGATAGATCATTGGTTCAAGACCTGGTCGTGTAGTGTAATGTTTAGTGTGCTCCCTTCGAGTGTGATAGATCATGGGTTCAAGAACTAATCGTGTGGTGTAATGGTTAGTGTACTCCCTTCATGTGTGATAGATCATGTGTTCAAGACCTGGTCATGTGGTGTAATGGTTAGTGTGCTCCCTTCGAGTGTGATAGATCATGGGTTCAAGACCTGGTCGTGTGGTGTAATGGTTAGTGTGCTCCCTTCGTGTGTGATAGATCATGTGTTCAAGACCTGGTCGTGTGGTGTAATGGTTAGTGTGCTCCCTTTGTGTGTGATAGATCATGGGTTCAAGACCTGGTCGTGTAGGGTAATGTTTTGTGTGCTCCTTTTTGTGTGATAGATCATGTGTTCAAGACCTGGTCGTATGGTGTAATGGTTAGTGTGCTCCTTTTGAGTGTGATAGATCATGTGTTTAAGACCTGGTCGTGTGGTGTAATGGTTAGTGTGCTCCCATAGTGTGTGATAGATCATGGGTTCAAGACCTGGTCGTGTGGTGTAATGGTTAGTGTGCTCCCTTCGTGTGTGATAGATCATGTGTTCAAGACCTGGTCGTGTGGTGTAATGGTTAGTGTGCTCCCTTTGTGTGTGATAGATCATGGGTTCAAGACCTGGTCGTGTGGTGTAATGGTTAGTGTGCTCCCTTCGAGTGTGATAGATCATGTGTTCAAGACCTGGTCGTATGGTGTAATGCTTAGTGTGCTCCCTTCGTGTGTGATAGTTCATGGGTTCAAGACCTTGTCGTGTAGTGTAATGTTTAGTGTGCTCCTTTCGTGTGTGATAGATCATGGATTCAAGACCTGGTCATATGGTGTAATGGTTAGTGTGCTCCCTTCATGTGTGATAGATCATGTGTTCAAGACCTGGTCATGTGGTGTAATGGTTAGTGTGCTCCCTTCGTGTGTGATAGATCACGGGTTCAAGACCTGGTCGTGTGGTGTAATGGTTAGTGTGCTCCCTTCAAGTGTGATAGATCACGTGTTCAAGACCTGGTCGTGTGGTGTAATGGTTAGTGTGCTCCCTTCGTGTGTGATAGATCACGTGTTCAAGACCTGGTCGTGTGGTGTAATGGTTAGTGTGCTCCCTTCATGTGTGATATATAACGTGTTCAAGATCTGGTCGTGTGGTATAATGGTTAGTGTGCTCCCTTCATGTGTGATAGATCATGTGTTCAAGACCTGGTCATGTGGTGTAATGGTTAGAGTGCTCCCTTCATGTGTGATAGATCATGTGTTCAAGACCTGGTCGTGTGGTGTAATGGTTAGTGTGCTCCCTTCGTGTGTGATAGATCATGTGTTCAAGACCTGGTCGTGTGGTGTAATGGTTAGTGTGCTCCCTTCGTGTGTAATAGATCATGTGTTCAAGACCTGGTCGTATGGTGTGATGTTTAGTGTGCTCCCTTCGTGTGTGATAGATCATGTGTTCAAGACCTGGTCTTGTGGTGTAATGGTTAGTGTGCTCCCTTCGTGTGTGATAGAACATGTGTTCAAGACCTGGTCGTATGGTGTAATGTTTAGTGTGCTCCCTTCGTGTGTGATAGATCATGGATTCAAGACCTGGTTGTGTGGTGTAATGGTTAGTGTGCTCCCTTCGAGTGTGATAGATCATATGTTCAAGGTCTGGTCATATGGTGTAATGGTTAGTGTGCTCCCTTCGTGTGTTCAAGACCTGGTCGTGTAGTGTAATTGTTAGTGTGCTCCCTTCGTGTGTGATAGATCATGGGTTCAAGACCTGGTCATGTAGTGTAATGGTTAGTGTGCTCCCTTTAAGTGTGATATATCACGTGTTCAAGACCTGATCGTTTAGTGTAATGGTTAGTGTGCTCCCTTCAAGTGTGATATATCATGTGTTCAAGACCTGGTCATATGGTGTAATGTTTAGTGTGCTCCCTTCATGTGTGATAGATCATGGGTTCAAGACCTGGCCATGTGGTGTAATGTTTAGTGTACTCCCTTTGTGTGTGATAGATCATATGTTCAAGACCTGGTCGTGTGGTGTAATGGTTAGTGTGCTCACTTCGTGTGTGATAGATCATGTGTTCAAGACCTGGTTGTGTGGTGTGATGCTTAGTGTGCTCCCTTCGTGTGTGATAGATCATGTGTTCAAGACCTGGTCGTGTGGTGTAATGGTTAGTGTGCTCCCTTCGTGTGTGATAGATCATGTGTTCAAGACCTGGTCATGTGGTGTAATGGTTAGTGTGCTCCCTTCGTGTGTGATAGATCACGGGTTCAAGACCTGGTCGTGTGGTGTAATGGTTAGTGTGCTCCCTTCATGTGTGATAGATCATGTGTTCAAGACCTGGTCGTATGGTGTAATGTTTAGTGTGCTCCCTTCATGTGTGATAGATCATGGGTTCAAGACCTGGTCATGTGGTGTAATGGTTAGTGTGCTCCCTTCATGTGTGATAGATCATGTGTTCAAGACCTGGTCGTATGGTTTAATGTTTAGTGTGCTCCCTTCATGTGTGATAGATCATGGGTTCAAGACCTGGTCATGTGGTGTAATGGTTAGTGTGCTCCCTTCGTGTGTGATAGATCATGTGTTCAAGACCTGGTCGTATGGTGTAATGGTTAGTGTGCTCCCTTCATGTGTGATAGATCATGGGTTCAAGACCTGGTCGTGTGGTGTAATGGTTAGTGTGCTCCCTTCGTGTGTGATAGATCATGTGTTCAAGACCTGGTCGTATGGTGTAATGTTTAGTGTGCTCCCTTCGTGTGTGATAGATCATGTGTTCAAGACCTGGTCATGTGGTGTAATGGTTAGTGTGCTCCCTTCATGTGTGATGGATCATGTGTTCAAGTCCTGGTCATGTGGTGTAATGGTTAGTGTGCTCCCTTCGTGTGTGATAGATCATGTGTTCAAGACCTGGTCGTGTGGTGTAATGGTTAGTGTGCTCCCTTCGAGTGTGATAGATCATGTGTTCAAGACCTGGTCGTGTGGTGTAATGGTTTGTGTGCTCCCTTCGTGTGTGATAGATCATGTGTTCAAGACCTGGTCGTGTGGTGTAATGGTTAGTGTGCTCCCTTCGTGTGTGATAGATCATGTGTTCAAGACCTGGTCGTATGGTGTAATGGTTAGTGTTCTCCCTTCGTGTGTGATAGATCATGTGTTCAAGACCTGGTCGTGTGGTGTAATGGTTAGTGTGCTCCCTTCGTGTGTGATAGATCATGTGTTCAAGACCTGGTCGTATGGTGTAATGGTTAGTGTGCTCCCTTCGTGTGTGATAGATCATATGTTCAAGACCTGGTCGTATGGTGTAATGGTTAGTGTGCTCCCTTCGAGTGTGATAGATCACGTGTTCAAGACCTGGTCGTGTGGTGTAATGCTTAGTGTGCTCCCTTCGTGTGTGATAGATAACGGGTTCAAGAACTGGTTGTATGGTGTAATGGTTAGTGTGCTCCCTTCGTGTGTGATAGATCATGTGTTCAAGACCTGGTCGTATGGTGTAATGGATAGTGTGCTCCCTTCGTGTGTGATAGATCATGTGTTCAAGACCTGGTCGTATGGTGTAATGGTTAGTGTGCTCCCTTCGTATGTGATAGATCATGTGTTCAAGACCTGGTCGTATGGTGGAATGGTTAGTGTGCTCCCTTCGTGTGTGATAGATCATGTGTTCAAGACCTGGTCGTATGGTGTAATGGTTAGTGTGCTCCCTTCGAGTGTGATAGATCATGTGTTCAAGACCTGGTTGTATGGTCTAATGGATAGTGTGCTCCCTTCGTGTGTGATAGATCATGGGTTCAAGACCTGGTCGTATGGTGTAATGGTTAGTGTGCTCCCTTCGTGTGTGATAGATCATGGGTTCAAGACCTGGTCGTATGGTGTAATGGTTAATGTGCTCCCTTCGAGTGTGATAGATCATGGGTTCAAGACCTGGTTGTGTGGTGTAATGGTTAGTGTGCTCCCTTCGTGTGTCATAGATCATGTGTTCAAGACCTGGTCGTGTGGTCTAATGGTTAGTGTACTCCCTTCATGTGTTCAAGACATGGTTGTGTGGTGTAATGGTTAGTGTGCTCCCTTCGAGTGTGATAGATCATGGGTTCAAGACCTGGTCGTGTGGTGTAATGCTTAGTGTGCTCCCTTCGAGTGTGGTAGATCATGTGTTCAAGACCTGGTTGTGTGGTGTAATGGTTAGTGTACTCCCTTCATGTGTGATAGATCATGTGTTCAAGACCTCGTCGTGTGGTGTAATGGTTAGTGTGATCCCTTCGTGTGTGATAGATCACGGGTTCAAGACCTGGTCGTATGGTGTAATGGTTAGTGTGCTCCCTTCGAGTGTGATAAATCATGTGTTCAAGACCTGGTCGTGTGGTGTAATGGTTAGTGTGCTCCCTTCGTGTGTGATAGATCACGGGTTCAAGACCTGGTCGTATGGTGTAATGGTTAGTGTGCTCCCTTCATGTGTGATAGATCATGTGTTCAAGACCTGGTCGTATGGTGTAATGGTTAGTGTGCTCCTTTCGAGTGTGATAGATCACGTGTTCAAGACCTGGTCGTATGGTGTAATGGTTAGTGTGCTCCCTTCGTGTGTGATAGATCACGGGTTCAAGACCTGGTCGTATGGTGTAATGGTTAGTGTGCTCCCTTCATGTGTGATAGATCATTTGTTCAAGACCTGGTCGTATGGTGTAATGGTTAGTGTGCTCCTTTCGAGTGTGATAGATCACGTGTTCAAGACCTCGTCGTGTGGTGTAATGGTTAGTGTTCTCCCTTCGAGTGTGATAAATCATGTGTTCAAGACCTGGTCGTGTGGTGTAATGGTTAGTGTGCTCCCTTCGTGTGTGATAGATCACGGGTTCAAGACCTGGTCGTATGGTGTAATGGTTAGTGTGCTCCCTTCATGTGTGATAGATCATGTGTTCAAGACCTGGTCGTATGGTGTAATGGTTAGTGTGCTCCTTTCGAGTGTGATAGATCACGTGTTCAAGACCTGGTCGTATGGTGTAATGGTTAGTGTGCTCCCTTCGTGTGTGATAGATCACGGGTTCAAGACCTGGTCGTATGGTGTAATGGTTAGTGTGCTCCCTTCATGTGTGATAGATCATGTGTTCAAGACCTGGTCGTATGGTGTAATGGTTAGTGTGCTCCTTTCGAGTGTGATAGAACACGTGTTCAAGACCTCGTCGTGTGGTGTAATGGTTAGTGTTCTCCCTTCGAGTGTGATAGATCATGTGTTCAAGACCTGGTCGTGTGGTGTAATGGTTAGTGTGCTCCCTTCATGTGTGATAGATCATGTGTTCAAGACCTGGTCGTATGGTGTAATGGTTAGTGTGCTCCCTTCATGTGTGGTAGATCATGTGTTCAAGACCTGGTCATATGGTGTAATGGTTAGTGTGCTCCCTTCGTGTGTGATAGATCATGTGTTCAAGACCTGGTCGTATGGTGGAATGGTTAGTGTGCTCCCTTCGTGTGTGATAGATCATGGGTTCAAGACCTGGTCGTGTGGTGTAATGGTTAGTGTGCTCCCTTCGTGTGTGATAGATCATGTGTTCAAGACCTGGTCGTGTGATGTAATGGTTAGTGTGCTCCCTTCGTGTGTGATAGATCATGGGTTCAAGACCTGGTCGTGTGGTGTAATGGTTAGTGTGCTCCCTTCATGTGTGATAGATCATGGGTTCAAGACCTGGCCGTGTGGTGTAATGGTTAGTGTACTCCCTTCGTGTGTGATAGATCATTGGTTCAAGACCTGGTCGTGTAGTGTAATGTTTAGTGTGCTCCCTTCGAGTGTGATAGATCATGGGTTCAAGACCTAATCGTGTGGTGTAATGGTTAGTGTACTCCCTTCATGTGTGATAGATCATGTGTTCAAGACCTGGTCATGTGGTGTAATGGTTAGTGTGCTCCCTTCGAGTGTGATAGATCATGGGTTCAAGACCTGGTCGTGTGGTGTAATGGTTAGTGTGCTCCCTTCAAGTGTGATAGATCATGGGTTCAAGACCTGGTCGTGTAGGGTAATGTTTTGTGTGCTCCTTTTTGTGTGATAGATCATGTGTTCAAGACCTGGTCGTATGGTGTAAT
Organism: Bathymodiolus septemdierum; assembly: GCA_963383655.1. Lineage (NCBI taxonomy): Eukaryota > Metazoa > Mollusca > Bivalvia > Mytilida > Modiolidae > Bathymodiolus > Bathymodiolus septemdierum. Next base: position 1,648,538 of record OY726529.1, on the reverse strand, counting down.
GGTTAGTGTGCTCCTTTTGAGTGTGATAGATCATGGGTTCAAGACCTGGTCGTGTGGTGTAATGGTTAGTGTGCTCCCTTTGTGTGTGATAGATCATGTGTTCAAGACCTGGTCGTGTGGTGTAATGGTTAGTGTGCTCCCTTTGTGTGTGATAGATCATGTGTTTAAGACCTGGTCGTGTGATGTAATGGTTAGTGTACTCCCTTAGTGTGTAATAGATCATGGGTTCAAGACCTGGTCATGTGGTGTAATGGTTAGTGTGCTCCCTTCGTGTGTGATAGATCATGGGTTCAAGACCTTGTCGTGTAGTGTAATGTTTAGTGTGCTCCTTTCGTGTGTGATAGATCATGGATTCAAGACCTGGTCATATGGTGTAATGGTTAGTGTGCTCCCTTCATGTGTGATAGATCATGTGTTCAAGACCTGGTCATGTGGTGTAATGGTTAGTGTGCTCCCTTCGTGTGTGATAGATCACGGGTTCAAGACCTGGTCGTGTGGTGTAATGGTTAGTGTGCTTCCTTCGTGTGTGATAGGTCACGTGTTCAAGACCTGGTCGTGTGGTGTAATGGTTAGTGTGCTCCCTTCGTGTGTGATAGATCACGTGTTCAAGACCTGGTCGTGTGGTGTAATGGTTAGTGTGCTCCCTTCGTGTGTGATAGATCACGTGTTCAAGACCTGGTCGTGTGGTGTAATGGTTAGTGTGCTCCCTTCAAGTGTGATATATAACGTGTTCAAGACCTGGTCGTGTGGTATAATGGTTAGTGTGCTCCCTTCATGTGTGATAGATCACGTGTTCAAGACCTGGTCATGTGGTGTAATGGTTAGAGTGCTCCCTTCATGTGTGATAGATCATGTGTTCAAGACCTGGTCGTGTGGTGTAATGGTTAGTGTGCTCCCTTCGTGTGTGATAGATCATGTGTTCAAGACCTGGTCGTGTGGTGTAATGGTTAGTGTGCTCCCTTCGTGTGTAATAGATCATGTGTTCAAGACCTGGTCGTATGGTGTGATGTTTAGTGTGCTCCCTTCGTGTGTGATAGATCATGTGTTCAAGACCTGGTCTTGTGGTGTAATGGTTAGTGTGCTCCCTTCGTGTGTGATAGATCATGTGTTCAAGACCTGGTCGTATGGTGTAATGTTTAGTGTGCTCCCTTTGTGTGTGATAAATCATGGATTCAAGACCTGGTTGTGTGGTGTAATGGTTAGTGTGCTCCCTTCGAGTGTGATAGATCATATGTGCAAGGTCTGGTCATATGGTGTAATGGTTAGTGTGCTCCCTTCGTGTGTTCAAGACCTGGTCGTGTAGTGTAATTGTTAGTGTGCTCCCTTCGTGTGTGATAGATCATGGGTTCAAGACCTGGTCATGTAGTGTAATGGTTAGTGTGCTCCCTTCAAGTGTGATATATCACGTGTTCAAGACCTGGTCGTTTAGTGTAATTGTTAGTGTGCTCCCTTCGTGTGTGATAGATCATGGGTTCAAGACCTGGCCATGTGGTGTAATGTTTAGTGTACTCCCTTTGTGTGTGATAGATCATGTGTTCAAGACCTGGTTGTATGGTGTAATGTTTAGTGTACTCCCTTCGTGTGTGATAGATCATGTGTTCAAGACCTGGTCGTGTGGTGTAATGGTTAGTGTGCTCCCTTCATGTGTGATAGATCATGGGTTCAAGACCTGGCCATGTGTTGTAATGTTTAGTGTACTCCCTTTGTGTGTGATAGATCATGTGTTCATGACCTGGTCGTGTGGTGTAATGGTTAGTGTGCTCCCTTCGTGTGTGATAGATCATGTGTTCAAGACCTGGTCGTATGGTGTAATGCTTAGTGTGCTCCCTTCATGTGTGATAGATCATGGGTTCAAGACCTGGTCGTGTGGTGTAATGGTTAGTGTGCTCCCTTCATGTGTGATAGATCATGTGTTCAAGACCTGGTCGTTTAGTGTAATGGTTAGTGTGCTCCCTTCATGTGTGATATATCATGTGTTCAAGACCTGGTCATATGGTGTAATGTTTAGTGTGCTCCCTTCATGTGTGATAGATCATGGGTTCAAGACCTGGCCATGTGGTGTAATGTTTAGTGTACTCCCTTTGTGTGTGATAGATCATGTGTTCAAGACCTGGTCGTATGGTGTAATGTTTAGTGTACTCCCTTCGTGTGTGATAGATCATGTGTTCAAAACCTGGTCGTGTGGTGTAATGGTTAGTGTGCTCCCTTCGTGTGTGATAGATCATGTGTTCAAGACCTGGTCGTGTGGTGTAATAGATAGTGTGCTCCCTTCGTGTGTGATAGATCATGTGTTCAAGACCTGGTTGTGTGGTGTGATGCTTAGTGTGCTCCCTTCGTGTGTGATAGATCATGTGTTCAAGACCTGGTCGTGTGGTGTAATGGTTAGTGTGCTCCCTTCGTGTGTGATAGATCATGTGTTCAAGACCTGGTCGTGTGCTCCCTTCGTGTGTGATAGATCACGGGTTCAAGACCTGGTCGTGTGGTGTAATGGTTAGTGTGCTCCCTTCATGTGTGATAGATCATGTGTTCAAGACCTGGTCGTATGGTGTAATGTTTAGTGTGCTCCCTTCATGTGTGATAGATCATGTGTTCAAGACCTGGTCGTGTGGTGTAATGTTTAGTGTGCTCCCTTCATGTGTGATAGATCATGGGTTCAAGACCTGGTCGTGTGGTGTAATGGTTAGTGTGCTCCCTTCATGTGTGATAGATCATGTGTTCAAGACCTGGTCGTATGGTGTAATGTTTAGTGTGCTCCCTTCATGTGTGATAGATCATGGGTTCAAGACCTGGTCGTGTGGTGTAATGGTTAGTGTGCTCCCTTCGTCTGTGATAGATCATGTGTTCAAGACCTGGTCGTATGGTGTAATGTTTAGTGTGCTCCCTTCATGTGTGATAGATCATGGGTTCAAGACCTGGTCGTGTGGTGTAATGGTTAGTGTGCTCCCTTCGTGTGTGATAGATCATGTGTTCAAGACCTGGTCGTATGGTGTAATGGTTAGTGTGCTCCCTTCATGTGTGATAGATCATGGGTTCAAGACCTGGTCGTGTGGTGTAATGGTTAGTGTGCTCCCTTCGTGTGTGATAGATCATGGGTTCAAGACCTGGTCGTATGGTGTAATGTTTAGTGTGATCCCTTCGTGTGTGATAGATCATGTGTTCAAGACCTGGTCATGTGGTGTAATGGTTAGTGTGCTCCCTTCGTGTGTGATGGATCATGTGTTCAAGTCCTGGTCATGTGGTGTAATGGTTAGTGTGCTCCCTTCGTGTGTGATAGATCATGTGTTCAAGACCTGGTGGTGTGGTGTAATGGTTAGTGTGCTCCCTTCGTGTGATAGATCATGGGTTCAAGACCTGGTCGTGTGGTGTAATGGTTAGTGTGCTCCCTTCGTGTGTGATAGATCATGTGTTCAAGACCTGGTCATGTGGTGTAATCGTTAGTGTGCTCCCTTCGTGTGTGATAGATCATGTGTTCAAGACCTGGTCGTGTGGTGGAATGGTTAGTGTGCTCCCTTCGTGTGTGATAGATCACGGGTTCAAGACCTGGTCGTATGGTGTAATGGTTAGTGTGCTCCCTTCATGTGTGATAGATCATTTGTTCAAGACCTGGTCGTATGGTGTAATGGTTAGTGTGCTCCTTTCGAATGTGATAGATCACGTGTTCAAGACCTCGTCGTGTGGTGTAATGGTTAGTGTTCTCCCTTCGAGTGTGATAAATCATGTGTTCAAGACCTGGTCGTGTGGTGTAATGGTTAGTGTGCTCCCTTCGTGTGTGATAGATCACGGGTTCAAGACCTGGTCGTATGGTGTAATGGTTAGTGTGCTCCCTTCATGTGTGATAGATCATGTGTTCAAGACCTGGTCGTATGGTGTAATGGTTAGTGTGCTCCTTTCGAGTGTGATAGATCACGTGTTCAAGACCTGGTCGTATGGTGTAATGGTTAGTGTGCTCCCTTCGTGTGTGATAGATCACGGGTTCAAGACCTGGTCGTATGGTGTAATGGTTAGTGTGCTGCCTTCATGTGTGATAGATCATGTGTTCAAGACCTGGTCGTATGGTGTAATGGTTAGTGTGCTCCTTTCGAGTGTGATAGAACACGTGTTCAAGACCTCGTCGTGTGGTGTAATGGTTAGTGTTCTCCCTTCGAGTGTGATAGATCATGTGTTCAAGACCTGGTCGTGTGGTGTAATGGTTAGTGTGCTCCCTTCGTGTGTGATAGATCACGTGTTCAAGACCTGGTCGTGTGGTGTAATGGTTAGTGTGCTCCCTTCGTGTGTGATAGATCACGTGTTCAAGACCTGGTCGTGTGGTGTAATGGTTAGTGTGCTCCCTTCAAGTGTGATATATAACGTGTTCAAGACCTGGTCGTGTGGTATAATGGTTAGTGTGCTCCCTTCATGTGTGATAGATCACGTGTTCAAGACCTGGTCATGTGGTGTAATGGTTAGAGTGCTCCCTTCATGTGTGATAGATCATGTGTTCAAGACCTGGTCGTGTGGTGTAATGGTTAGTGTGCTCCCTTCGTGTGTGATAGATCATGTGTTCAAGACCTGGTCGTGTGGTGTAATGGTTAGTGTGCTCCCTTCGTGTGTAATAGATCATGTGTTCAAGACCTGGTCGTATGGTGTGATGTTTAGTGTGCTCCCTTCGTGTGTGATAGATCATGTGTTCAAGACCTGGTCTTGTGGTGTAATGGTTAGTGTGCTCCCTTCGTGTGTGATAGATCATGTGTTCAAGACCTGGTCGTATGGTGTAATGTTTAGTGTGCTCCCTTTGTGTGTGATAGATCATGGATTCAAGACCTGGTTGTGTGGTGTAATGGTTAGTGTGCTCCCTTCGAGTGTGATAGATCATATGTGCAAGGTCTGGTCATATGGTGTAATGGTTAGTGTGCTCCCTTCGTGTGTTCAAGACCTGGTCGTGTAGTGTAATTGTTAGTGTGCTCCCTTCGTGTGTGATAGATCATGGGTTCAAGACCTGGTCATGTAGTGTAATGGTTAGTGTGCTCCCTTCAAGTGTGATATATCACGTGTTCAAGACCTGGTCGTTTAGTGTAATTGTTAGTGTGCTCCCTTCGTGTGTGATAGATCATGGGTTCAAGACCTGGCCATGTGGTGTAATGTTTAGTGTACTCCCTTTGTGTGTGATAGATCATGTGTTCAAGACCTGGTTGTATGGTGTAATGTTTAGTGTACTCCCTTCGTGTGTGATAGATCATGTGTTCAAGACCTGGTCGTGTGGTGTAATGGTTAGTGTGCTCCCTTCATGTGTGATAGATCATGGGTTCAAGACCTGGCCATGTGTTGTAATGTTTAGTGTACTCCCTTTGTGTGTGATAGATCATGTGTTCATGACCTGGTCGTGTGGTGTAATGGTTAGTGTGCTCCCTTCGTGTGTGATAGATCATGTGTTCAAGACCTGGTCGTATGGTGTAATGCTTAGTGTGCTCCCTTCATGTGTGATAGATCATGGGTTCAAGACCTGGTCGTGTGGTGTAATGGTTAGTGTGCTCCCTTCATGTGTGATAGATCATGTGTTCAAGACCTGGTCGTTTAGTGTAATGGTTAGTGTGCTCCCTTCACGTGTGATATATCATGTGTTCAAGACCTGGTCATATGGTGTAATGTTTAGTGTGCTCCCTTCATGTGTGATAGATCATGGGTTCAAGACCTGGCCATGTGGTGTAATGTTTAGTGTACTCCCTTTGTGTGTGATAGATCATGTGTTCAAGACCTGGTCGTATGGTGTAATGTTTAGTGTACTCCCTTCGTGTGTGATAGATCATGTGTTCAAAACCTGGTCGTGTGGTGTAATGGTTAGTGTGCTCCCTTCGTGTGTGATAGATCATGTGTTCAAGACCTGGTCGTGTGGTGTAATAGTTAGTGTGCTCCCTTCGTGTGTGATAGATCATGTGTTCAAGACCTGGTCGTGTGGTGTAATGGTTAGTGTGCTCCCTTCGTGTGTGATAGATCATGTGTTCAAGACCTGGTCGTGTGCTCCCTTCGTGTGTGATAGATCACGGGTTCAAGACCTGGTCGTGTGGTGTAATGGTTAGTGTGCTCCCTTCATGTGTGATAGATCATGTGTTCAAGACCTGGTCGTATGGTGTAATGTTTAGTGTGCTCCCTTCATGTGTGATAGATCATGTGTTCAAGACCTGGTCGTGTGGTGTAATGTTTAGTGTGCTCCCTTCATGTGTGATAGATCATGGGTTCAAGACCTGGTCGTGTGGTGTAATGGTTAGTGTGCTCCCTTCATGTGTGATAGATCATGTGTTCAAGACCTGGTCGTATGGTGTAATGTTTAGTGTGCTCCCTTCATGTGTGATAGATCATGGGTTCAAGACCTGGTCGTGTGGTGTAATGGTTAGTGTGCTCCCTTCGTCTGTGATAGATCATGTGTTCAAGACCTGGTCGTATGGTGTAATGTTTAGTGTGCTCCCTTCATGTGTGATAGATCATGGGTTCAAGACCTGGTCGTGTGGTGTAATGGTTAGTGTGCTCCCTTCGTGTGTGATAGATCATGTGTTCAAGACCTGGTCGTATGGTGTAATGGTTAGTGTGCTCCCTTCATGTGTGATAGATCATGGGTTCAAGACCTGGTCGTGTGGTGTAATGGTTAGTGTGCTCCCTTCGTGTGTGATAGATCATGGGTTCAAGACCTGGTCGTATGGTGTAATGTTTAGTGTGATCCCTTCGTGTGTGATAGATCATGTGTTCAAGACCTGGTCATGTGGTGTAATGGTTAGTGTGCTCCCTTCGTGTGTGATGGATCATGTGTTCAAGTCCTGGTCATGTGGTGTAATGGTTAGTGTGCTCCCTTCGTGTGTGATAGATCATGTGTTCAAGACCTGGTGGTGTGGTGTAATGGTTAGTGTGCTCCCTTCGTGTGATAGATCATGGGTTCAAGACCTGGTCGTGTGGTGTAATGGTTAGTGTGCTCCCTTCGTGTGTGATAGATCATGTGTTCAAGACCTGGTCATGTGGTGTAATCGTTAGTGTGCTCCCTTCGTGTGTGATAGATCATGTGTTCAAGACCTGGTCGTGTGGTGGAATGGTTAGTGTGCTCCCTTCGTGTGTGATAGATCACGGGTTCAAGACCTGGTCGTATGGTGTAATGGTTAGTGTGCTCCCTTCATGTGTGATAGATCATTTGTTCAAGACCTGGTCGTATGGTGTAATGGTTAGTGTGCTCCTTTCGAGTGTGATAGATCACGTGTTCAAGACCTCGTCGTGTGGTGTAATGGTTAGTGTTCTCCCTTCGAGTGTGATAAATCATGTGTTCAAGACCTGGTCGTGTGGTGTAATGGTTAGTGTGCTCCCTTCGTGTGTGATAGATCACGGGTTCAAGACCTGGTTGTATGGTGTAATGGTTAGTGTGCTCCCTTCATGTGTGATAGATCATGTGTTCAAGACCTGGTCGTATGGTGTAATGGTTAGTGTGCTCCTTTCGAGTGTGATAGATCACGTGTTCAAGACCTGGTCGTATGGTGTAATGGTTAGTGTGCTCCCTTCGTGTGTGATAGATCACGGGTTCAAGACCTGGTCGTATGGTGTAATGGTTAGTGTGCTGCCTTCATGTGTGATAGATCATGTGTTCAAGACCTGGTCGTATGGTGTAATGGTTAGTGTGCTCCTTTCGAGTGTGATAGAACACGTGTTCAAGACCTCGTCGTGTGGTGTAATGGTTAGTGTTCTCCCTTCGAGTGTGATAGATCATGTGTTCAAGACCTGGTCGTGTGGTGTAATGGTTAGTGTGCTCCCTTCGTGTGTGATAGATCACGTGTTCAAGACCTGGTCGTGTGGTGTAATGGTTAGTGTGCTCCCTTCGTGTGTGATAGATCACGTGTTCAAGACCTGGTCGTGTGGTGTAATGGTTAGTGTGCTCCCTTCAAGTGTGATATATAACGTGTTCAAGACCTGGTCGTGTGGTATAATGGTTAGTGTGCTCCCTTCATGTGTGATAGATCACGTGTTCAAGACCTGGTCATGTGGTGTAATGGTTAGAGTGCTCCCTTCATGTGTGATAGATCATGTGTTCAAGACCTGGTCGTGTGGTGTAATGGTTAGTGTGCTCCCTTCGTGTGTGATAGATCATGTGTTCAAGACCTGGTCGTGTGGTGTAATGGTTAGTGTGCTCCCTTCGTGTGTAATAGATCATGTGTTCAAGACCTGGTCGTATGGTGTGATGTTTAGTGTGCTCCCTTCGTGTGTGATAGATCATGTGTTCAAGACCTGGTCTTGTGGTGTAATGGTTAGTGTGCTCCCTTCGTGTGTGATAGATCATGTGTTCAAGACCTGGTCGTATGGTGTAATGTTTAGTGTGCTCCCTTTGTGTGTGATAGATCATGGATTCAAGACCTGGTTGTGTGGTGTAATGGTTAGTGTGCTCCCTTCGAGTGTGATAGATCATATGTGCAAGGTCTGGTCATATGGTGTAATGGTTAGTGTGCTCCCTTCGTGTGTTCAAGACCTGGTCGTGTAGTGTAATTGTTAGTGTGCTCCCTTCGTGTGTGATAGATCATGGGTTCAAGACCTGGTCATGTAGTGTAATGGTTAGTGTGCTCCCTTCAAGTGTGATATATCACGTGTTCAAGACCTGGTCGTTTAGTGTAATTGTTAGTGTGCTCCCTTCGTGTGTGATAGATCATGGGTTCAAGACCTGGCCATGTGGTGTAATGTTTAGTGTACTCCCTTTGTGTGTGATAGATCATGTGTTCAAGACCTGGTTGTATGGTGTAATGTTTAGTGTACTCCCTTCGTGTGTGATAGATCATGTGTTCAAGACCTGGTCGTGTGGTGTAATGGTTAGTGTGCTCCCTTCATGTGTGATAGATCATGGGTTCAAGACCTGGCCATGTGTTGTAATGTTTAGTGTACTCCCTTTGTGTGTGATAGATCATGTGTTCATGACCTGGTCGTGTGGTGTAATGGTTAGTGTGCTCCCTTCGTGTGTGATAGATCATGTGTTCAAGACCTGGTCGTATGGTGTAATGCTTAGTGTGCTCCCTTCATGTGTGATAGATCATGGGTTCAAGACCTGGTCGTGTGGTGTAATGGTTAGTGTGCTCCCTTCATGTGTGATAGATCATGTGTTCAAGACCTGGTCGTTTAGTGTAATGGTTAGTGTGCTCCCTTCACGTGTGATATATCATGTGTTCAAGACCTGGTCATATGGTGTAATGTTTAGTGTGCTCCCTTCATGTGTGATAGATCATGGGTTCAAGACCTGGCCATGTGGTGTAATGTTTAGTGTACTCCCTTTGTGTGTGATAGATCATGTGTTCAAGACCTGGTCGTATGGTGTAATGTTTAGTGTACTCCCTTCGTGTGTGATAGATCATGTGTTCAAAACCTGGTCGTGTGGTGTAATGGTTAGTGTGCTCCCTTCGTGTGTGATAGATCATGTGTTCAAGACCTGGTCGTGTGGTGTAATAGTTAGTGTGCTCCCTTCGTGTGTGATAGATCATGTGTTCAAGACCTGGTTGTGTGGTGTGATGCTTAGTGTTCTCCCTTCGTGTGTGATAGATCATGTGTTCAAGACCTGGTCGTGTGGTGTAATGGTTAGTGTGCTCCCTTCGTGTGTGATAGATCATGTGTTCAAGACCTGGTCGTGTGCTCCCTTCGTGTGTGATAGATCACGGGTTCAAGACCTGGTCGTGTGGTGTAATGGTTAGTGTGCTCCCTTCATGTGTGATAGATCATGTGTTCAAGACCTGGTCGTGTGGTGTAATGTTTAGTGTGCTCCCTTCATGTGTGATAGATCATGGGTTCAAGACCTGGTCGTGTGGTGTAATGGTTAGTGTGCTCCCTTCATGTGTGATAGATCATGTGTTCAAGACCTGGTCGTATGGTGTAATGTTTAGTGTGCTCCCTTCATGTGTGATAGATCATGGGTTCAAGACCTGGTCGTGTGGTGTAATGGTTAGTGTGCTCCCTTCGTCTGTGATAGATCATGTGTTCAAGACCTGGTCGTATGGTGTAATGTTTAGTGTGCTCCCTTCATGTGTGATAGATCATGGGTTCAAGACCTGGTCGTGTGGTGTAATGGTTAGTGTGCTCCCTTCGTGTGTGATAGATCATGTGTTCAAGACCTGGTCGTATGGTGTAATGGTTAGTGTGCTCCCTTCATGTGTGATAGATCATGGGTTCAAGACCTGGTCGTGTGGTGTAATGGTTAGTGTGCTCCCTTCGTGTGTGATAGATCATGGGTTCAAGACCTGGTCGTATGGTGTAATGTTTAGTGTGATCCCTTCGTGTGTGATAGATCATGTGTTCAAGACCTGGTCATGTGGTGTAATGGTTAGTGTGCTCCCTTCGTGTGTGATGGATCATGTGTTCAAGTCCTGGTCATGTGGTGTAATGGTTAGTGTGCTCCCTTCGTGTGTGATAGATCATGTGTTCAAGATCTGGTGGTGTGGTGTAATGGTTAGTGTGCTCCCTTCGTGTGATAGATCATGGGTTCAAGACCTGGTCGTGTGGTGTAATGGTTAGTGTGCTCCCTTCGTGTGTGATAGATCATGTGTTCAAGACCTGGTCATGTGGTGTAATGGTTAGTGTGCTCCCTTCGTGTGTGATAGATCATGTGTTCAAGACCTGGTCGTGTGGTGGAATGGTTAGTGTGCTCCCTTCGTGTGTGATAGATCACGGGTTCAAGACCTGGTCGTATGGTGTAATGGTTAGTGTGCTCCCTTCATGTGTGATAGATCATTTGTTCAAGACCTGGTCGTATGGTGTAATGGTTAGTGTGCTCCTTTCGAGTGTGATAGATCACGTGTTCAAGACCTCGTCGTGTGGTGTAATGGTTAGTGTTCTCCCTTCGAGTGTGATAAATCATGTGTTCAAGACCTGGTCGTGTGGTGTAATGGTTAGTGTGCTCCCTTCGTGTGTGATAGATCACGGGTTCAAGACCTGGTCGTATGGTGTAATGGTTAGTGTGCTCCCTTCATGTGTGATAGATCATGTGTTCAAGACCTGGTCGTATGGTGTAATGGTTAGTGTGCTCCTTTCGAGTGTGATAGATCACGTGTTCAAGACCTGGTCGTATGGTGTAATGGTTAGTGTGCTCCCTTCGTGTGTGATAGATCACGGGTTCAAGACCTGGTCGTATGGTGTAATGGTTAGTGTGCTGCCTTCATGTGTGATAGATCATGTGTTCAAGACCTGGTCGTATGGTGTAATGGTTAGTGTGCTCCTTTCGAGTGTGATAGAACACGTGTTCAAGACCTCGTCGTGTGGTGTAATGGTTAGTGTTCTCCCTTCGAGTGTGATAGATCATGTGTTCAAGACCTGGTCGTGTGGTGTAATGGTTAGTGTGCTCCCTTCATGTGTGATAGATCATGTGTTCAAGACCTGGTCGTATGGTGTAATGGTTAGTGTGCTCCCTTCATGTGTGGTAGATCATGTGTTCAAGACCTGGTCATATGGTGTAATGGTTAGTGTGCTCCCTTCGTGTGTGATAGATCATGTGTTCAAGACCTGGTCGTATGGTGGAATGGTTAGTGTGCTCCCTTCGTGTGTGATAGATCATGGGTTCAAGACCTGGTCGTGTGGTGTAATGGTTAGTGTGCTCCCTTCGTGTGTGATAGATCATGTGTTCAAGACCTGGTCGTGTGATGTAATGGTTAGTGTGCTCCCTTCGTGTGTGATAGATCATGGGTTCAAGACCTGGTCGTGTGGTGTAATGGTTAGTGTGCTCCCTTCATGTGTGATAGATCATGGGTTCAAGACCTGGCCGTGTGGTGTAATGGTTAGTGTACTCCCTTCGTGTGTGATAGATCATTGGTTCAAGACCTGGTCGTGTAGTGTAATGTTTAGTGTGCTCCCTTCGAGTGTGATAGATCATGGGTTCAAGACCTAATCGTGTGGTGTAATGGTTAGTGTACTCCCTTCATGTGTGATAGATCATGTGTTCAAGACCTGGTCATGTGGTGTAATGGTTAGTGTGCTCCCTTCGAGTGTGATAGATCATGGGTTCAAGACCTGGTCGTGTGGTGTAATGGTTAGTGTGCTCCCTTCAAGTGTGATAGATCATGGGTTCAAGACCTGGTCGTGTAGGGTAATGTTTTGTGTGCTCCTTTTTGTGTGATAGATCATGTGTTCAAGACCTGGTCGTATGGTGTAATGGTTAGTGTGCTCCTTTTGAGTGTGATAGATCATGGGTTCAAGACCTGGTCGTGTGGTGTAATGGTTAGTGTGCTCCCTTTGTGTGTGATAGATCATGTGTTTAAGACCTGGTCGTGTGGTGTAATGGTTAGTGTGCTCCCTTTGTGTGTGATAGATCATTTGTTTAAGACCTGGTCGTGTGATGTAATGGTTAGTGTACTCCCTTAGTGTGTAATAGATCATGGGTTCAAGACCTGGTCATGTGGTGTAATGGTTAGTGTGCTCCCTTCGTGTGTGATAGATCATGTGTTCAATACCTGGTCGTGTGGTGTAATGGTTAGTGTGCTCCCTTTGTGTGTGATAGATCATGGGTTCAAGACCTGGTCGTATGGTGTAATGCTTAGTGTGCTCCCTTCGTGTGTGATAGATCATGGGTTCAAGACCTTGTCGTGTAGTGTAATGTTTAGTGTGCTCCTTTCGTGTGTGATAGATCATGGATTCAAGACCTGGTCATATGGTGTAATGGTTAGTGTGCTCCCTTCATGTGTGATAGATCATGTGTTCAAGACCTGGTCATGTGGTGTAATGGTTAGTGTGCTCCCTTCGTGTGTGATAGATCACGGGTTCAAGACCTGGTCGTGTGGTGTAATGGTTAGTGTGCTTCCTTCGTGTGTGATAGGTCACGTGTTCAAGACCTGGTCGTGTGGTGTAATGGTTAGTGTGCTCCCTTCGTGTGTGATAGATCACGTGTTCAAGACCTGGTCGTGTGGTGTAATGGTTAGTGTGCTCCCTTCGTGTGTGATAGATCACGTGTTCAAGACCTGGTCGTGTGGTGTAATGGTTAGTGTGCTCCCTTCAAGTGTGATATATAACGTGTTCAAGACCTGGTCGTGTGGTATAATGGTTAGTGTGCTCCCTTCATGTGTGATAGATCACGTGTTCAAGACCTGGTCATGTGGTGTAATGGTTAGAGTGCTCCCTTCATGTGTGATAGATCATGTGTTCAAGACCTGGTCGTGTGGTGTAATGGTTAGTGTGCTCCCTTCGTGTGTGATAGATCATGTGTTCAAGACCTGGTCGTGTGGTGTAATGGTTAGTGTGCTCCCTTCGTGTGTAATAGATCATGTGTTCAAGACCTGGTCGTATGGTGTGATGTTTAGTGTGCTCCCTTCGTGTGTGATAGATCATGTGTTCAAGACCTGGTCTTGTGGTGTAATGGTTAGTGTGCTCCCTTCGTGTGTGATAGATCATGTGTTCAAGACCTGGTCGTATGGTGTAATGTTTAGTGTGCTCCCTTTGTGTGTGATAAATCATGGATTCAAGACCTGGTTGTGTGGTGTAATGGTTAGTGTGCTCCCTTCGAGTGTGATAGATCATATGTGCAAGGTCTGGTCATATGGTGTAATGGTTAGTGTGCTCCCTTCGTGTGTTCAAGACCTGGTCGTGTAGTGTAATTGTTAGTGTGCTCCCTTCGTGTGTGATAGATCATGGGTTCAAGACCTGGTCATGTAGTGTAATGGTTAGTGTGCTCCCTTCAAGTGTGATATATCACGTGTTCAAGACCTGGTCGTTTAGTGTAATTGTTAGTGTGCTCCCTTCGTGTGTGATAGATCATGGGTTCAAGACCTGGCCATGTGGTGTAATGTTTAGTGTACTCCCTTTGTGTGTGATAGATCATGTGTTCAAGACCTGGTTGTATGGTGTAATGTTTAGTGTACTCCCTTCGTGTGTGATAGATCATGTGTTCAAGACCTGGTCGTGTGGTGTAATGGTTAGTGTGCTCCCTTCATGTGTGATAGATCATGGGTTCAAGACCTGGCCATGTGTTGTAATGTTTAGTGTACTCCCTTTGTGTGTGATAGATCATGTGTTCATGACCTGGTCGTGTGGTGTAATGGTTAGTGTGCTCCCTTCGTGTGTGATAGATCATGTGTTCAAGACCTGGTCGTATGGTGTAATGCTTAGTGTGCTCCCTTCATGTGTGATAGATCATGGGTTCAAGACCTGGTCGTGTGGTGTAATGGTTAGTGTGCTCCCTTCGAGTGTGATAGATCATGGGTTCAAGACCTGGTCGTGTGGTGTAATGGTTAGTGTGCTCCCTTCAAGTGTGATAGATCATGGGTTCAAGACCTGGTCGTGTAGGGTAATGTTTTGTGTGCTCCTTTTTGTGTGATAGATCATGTGTTCAAGACCTGGTCGTATGGTGTAATGGTTAGTGTGCTCCTTTTGAGTGTGATAGATCATGGGTTCAAGACCTGGTCGTGTGGTGTAATGGTTAGTGTGCTCCCTTTGTGTGTGATAGATCATGTGTTCAAGACCTGGTCGTGTGGTGTAATGGTTAGTGTGCTCCCTTTGTGTGTGATAGATCATGTGTTTAAGACCTGGTCGTGTGATGTAATGGTTAGTGTACTCCCTTAGTGTGTAATAGATCATGGGTTCAAGACCTGGTCATGTGGTGTAATGGTTAGTGTGCTCCCTTCGTGTGTGATAGATCATGTGTTCAATACCTGGTCGTGTGGTGTAATGGTTAGTGTGCTCCCTTTGTGTGTGATAGATCATGGGTTCAAGACCTGGTCGTATGGTGTAATGCTTAGTGTGCTCCCTTCGTGTGTGATAGATCATGGGTTCAAGACCTTGTCGTGTAGTGTAATGTTTAGTGTGCTCCTTTCGTGTGTGATAGATCATGGATTCAAGACCTGGTCATATGGTGTAATGGTTAGTGTGCTCCCTTCATGTGTGATAGATCATGTGTTCAAGACCTGGTCATGTGGTGTAATGGTTAGTGTGCTCCCTTCGTGTGTGATAGATCACGGGTTCAAGACCTGGTCGTGTGGTGTAATGGTTAGTGTGCTTCCTTCGTGTGTGATAGGTCACGTGTTCAAGACCTGGTCGTGTGGTGTAATGGTTAGTGTGCTCCCTTCGTGTGTGATAGATCACGTGTTCAAGACCTGGTCGTGTGGTGTAATGGTTAGTGTGCTCCCTTCGTGTGTGATAGATCACGTGTTCAAGACCTGGTCGTGTGGTGTAATGGTTAGTGTGCTCCCTTCAAGTGTGATATATAACGTGTTCAAGACCTGGTCGTGTGGTATAATGGTTAGTGTGCTCCCTTCATGTGTGATAGATCACGTGTTCAAGACCTGGTCATGTGGTGTAATGGTTAGAGTGCTCCCTTCATGTGTGATAGATCATGTGTTCAAGACCTGGTCGTGTGGTGTAATGGTTAGTGTGCTCCCTTCGTGTGTGATAGATCATGTGTTCAAGACCTGGTCGTGTGGTGTAATGGTTAGTGTGCTCCCTTCGTGTGTAATAGATCATGTGTTCAAGACCTGGTCGTATGGTGTGATGTTTAGTGTGCTCCCTTCGTGTGTGATAGATCATGTGTTCAAGACCTGGTCTTGTGGTGTAATGGTTAGTGTGCTCCCTTCGTGTGTGATAGATCATGTGTTCAAGACCTGGTCGTATGGTGTAATGTTTAGTGTCCTCCCTTTGTGTGTGATAAATCATGGATTCAAGACCTGGTTGTGTGGTGTAATGGTTAGTGTGCTCCCTTCGAGTGTGATAGATCATATGTGCAAGGTCTGGTCATATGGTGTAATGGTTAGTGTGCTCCCTTCGTGTGTTCAAGACCTGGTCGTGTAGTGTAATTGTTAGTGTGCTCCCTTCGTGTGTGATAGATCATGGGTTCAAGACCTGGTCATGTAGTGTAATGGTTAGTGTGCTCCCTTCAAGTGTGATATATCACGTGTTCAAGACCTGGTCGTTTAGTGTAATTGTTAGTGTGCTCCCTTCGTGTGTGATAGATCATGGGTTCAAGACCTGGCCATGTGGTGTAATGTTTAGTGTACTCCCTTTGTGTGTGATAGATCATGTGTTCAAGACCTGGTTGTATGGTGTAATGTTTAGTGTACTCCCTTCGTGTGTGATAGATCATGTGTTCAAGACCTGGTCGTGTGGTGTAATGGTTAGTGTGCTCCCTTCATGTGTGATAGATCATGGGTTCAAGACCTGGCCATGTGTTGTAATGTTTAGTGTACTCCCTTTGTGTGTGATAGATCATGTGTTCATGACCTGGTCGTGTGGTGTAATGGTTAGTGTGCTCCCTTCGTGTGTGATAGATCATGTGTTCAAGACCTGGTCGTATGGTGTAATGCTTAGTGTGCTCCCTTCATGTGTGATAGATCATGGGTTCAAGACCTGGTCGTGTGGTGTAATGGTTAGTGTGCTCCCTTCATGTGTGATAGATCATGTGTTCAAGACCTGGTCGTTTAGTGTAATGGTTAGTGTGCTCCCTTCACGTGTGATATATCATGTGTTCAAGACCTGGTCATATGGTGTAATGTTTAGTGTGCTCCCTTCATGTGTGATAGATCATGGGTTCAAGACCTGGCCATGTGGTGTAATGTTTAGTGTACTCCCTTTGTGTGTGATAGATCATGTGTTCAAGACCTGGTCGTATGGTGTAATGTTTAGTGTACTCCCTTCGTGTGTGATAGATCATGTGTTCAAAACCTGGTCGTGTGGTGTAATGGTTAGTGTGCTCCCTTCGTGTGTGATAGATCATGTGTTCAAGACCTGGTCGTGTGGTGTAATAGTTAGTGTGCTCCCTTCGTGTGTGATAGATCATGTGTTCAAGACCTGGTTGTGTGGTGTGATGCTTAGTGTGCTCCCTTCGTGTGTGATAGATCATGTGTTCAAGACCTGGTCGTATGGTGTAATGGTTAGTGTGCTCCCTTCGTGTGTGATAGATCATGTGTTCAAGACCTGGTCGTGTGCTCCCTTCGTGTGTGATAGATCACGGGTTCAAGACCTGGTCGTGTGGTGTAATGGTTAGTGTGCTCCCTTCATGTGTGATAGATCATGTGTTCAAGACCTGGTCGTGTGGTGTAATGTTTAGTGTGCTCCCTTCATGTGTGATAGATCATGGGTTCAAGACCTGGTCGTGTGGTGTAATGGTTAGTGTGCTCCCTTCATGTGTGATATATCATGTGTTCAAGACCTGGTCGTATGGTGTAATGTTTAGTGTGCTCCCTTCATGTGTGATAGATCATGGGTTCAAGACCTGGTCGTGTGGTGTAATGGTTAGTGTGCTCCCTTCGTCTGTGATAGATCATGTGTTCAAGATCTGGTCGTATGGTGTAATGTTTAGTGTGCTCCCTTCATGTGTGATAGATCATGGGTTCAAGACCTGGTCGTGTGGTGTAATGGTTAGTGTGCTCCCTTCGTGTGTGATAGATCATGTGTTCAAGACCTGGTCGTATGGTGTAATGGTTAGTGTGCTCCCTTCATGTGTGATAGATCATGGGTTCAAGACCTGGTCGTGTGGTGTAATGGTTAGTGTGCTCCCTTCGTGTGTGATAGATCATGGGTTCAAGACCTGGTCGTATGGTGTAATGTTTAGTGTGATCCCTTCGTGTGTGATAGATCATGTGTTCAAGACCTGGTCATGTGGTGTAATGGTTAGTGTGCTCCCTTCGTGTGTGATGGATCATGTGTTCAAGTCCTGGTCATGTGGTGTAATGGTTAGTGTGCTCCCTTCGTGTGTGATAGATCATGTGTTCAAGACCTGGTGGTGTGGTGTAATGGTTAGTGTGCTCCCTTCGTGTGATAGATCATGGGTTCAAGACCTGGTCGTGTGGTGTAATGGTTAGTGTGCTCCCTTCGTGTGTGATAGATCATGTGTTCAAGACCTGGTCATGTGGTGTAATCGTTAGTGTGCTCCCTTCGTGTGTGATAGATCATGTGTTCAAGACCTGGTCGTGTGGTGGAATGGTTAGTGTGCTCCCTTCATGTGTGATAGATCGCGTGTTCAAGATCTGGTCATGTGGTGTAATGGTTAGTGTGCTCCCTTCGAGTGTGATAGATCATGTGTTCAAAACCTGGTCATGTGTTGTAATGGTTAGTGTGCTCCCTTCGTGTGTGATAGATCATGTGTTCAAGATCTGGTCGTGTGGTGTAATGGTTAGTGTGCTCCCTTCATGTGTGATAGATCACGTGTTCAAGACCTGGTCATGTGGTGTAATGGTTAGTGTGCTCCCTTCGAGTGTGATAGATCATGTGTTCAAGACCTGGTCGTGTGGTGTAATGGTTAGTGTGCTCCCTTCATGTGTGATAGATCATGTGTTCAAGACCTGGTCATGTGTTGTAATGGTTAGTGTGCTCCCTTCATGTGTGATAGATCATGTGTTCAAGACCTTGTCGTGTAGCGTAATGGTTAGTGTGCTCCCTTCGTGTGTGATAGATCATGGGTTCAAGACCTGGTCATATGGTGTAATGTTTAGTGTGCTCCCTTCGTGTGTGATAGATCATGGATTCAAGACCTGGTCATATGGTGTAATGGTTAGTGTGCTCCCTTCGTGTGTGATAGATCATGGATTCAAGACCTGGTCGTATGGTGTAATGGTTAGTGTGCTCCCTTCGTGTGTGATAGATCATGTGTTCAAGACCTGGTCTTGTGGTGTAATGGTTAGTGTGCTCCCTTCGTGTGTGATAGATCACGGGTTCAAGACCTGGTCGTATGGTGTAATGGTTAGTGTGCTCCCTTCGTGTGTGATAGATCACGTGTGCAAGACCTGGTCGTGTGGTGTAATGGTTAGTGTGCTCCCTTCAAGTGTGATAGATCACGTGTTCAAGACCTGGTCGTGTGGTGTAATGGTTAGTGTGCTCCCTTCGTGTGTGATAGATCACGTGTTCAAGACCTGGTCATGTGGTGTAATGGTTAGTGTGCTCCCTTCAAGTGTGATATATAACGTGTTCAAGACCTGGTCGTGTGGTGTAATGGTTAGTGTGCTCCCGTCATGTGTGATAGATCACGTGTTCAAGACCTGGTCATGTGGTGTAATGGTTAGAGTGCTCCCTTCATGTGTAATAGATCATGTGTTCAAGACCTGGTTGTATGGTGTGATGTTTAGTGTGCTCCCTTCGTGTGTGATATATCATGTGTTCAAGACCTGGTCGTGTGGTGTAATGGTTAGTGTGCTCCTTCGTGTGTGATAGATCATATGTTCAAGGTCTGGTCATATGGTGTAATGGTTAGTGTGCTCCCTTCGTGTGTGATAGATCATGTGTTCAAGACCTGGTCGTGTAGTGTAATTGTTAGTGTGCTCCATTCGTGTGTGATAGATCATGGGTTCAAGACCTGGTCATGTAGTGTAATGGTTAGTGTGCTCCCTTCAAGTGTGATATATCACGTGTTCAAGACCTGGTCGTTTAGTGTAATGGTTAGTGTGCTCCCTTCAAGTGTGATATATCATGTGTTCAAGACCTGGTCATATGGTGTAATGTTTAGTGTGCTCCCTTCATGTGTGATAGATCATGGGTTCAAGACCTGGCCATGTGGTGTAATGTTTAGTGTACTCCCTTTGTGTGTGATAGATCATGTGTTCAAGACCTGGTCGTATGGTGTAATGTTTAGTGTACTCCCTTCGTGTGTGATAGATCATGTGTTCAAGACCTGGTCATGTGGTGTGATGCTTAGTGTGCTCCCTTCGTGTGTGATAGATCATGTGTTCAAGACCTGGTCGTGTGGTGTAATAGTTAGTGTGCTCCCTTCGTGTGTCATAGATCATGTGTTCAAGACCTGGTCGTATGGTGTGATGCTTAGTGTGCTCCCTTCGTGTGTGATAGATCATGTGTTCAAGACCTGGTCGTGTGGTGTAATGGTTAGTGTGCTCCCTTCGTGTGTGATAGATCATGTGTTCAAGATCTGGTCGTGTGGTGTAATGGTTAGTGTGCTCCCTTCGAGTGTGATAGATCACGGGTTCAAGACCTGGTCGTGTTGTGTAATGGTTAGTGTGCTCCCTTCATGTGTGATGGATCATGTGTTCAAGACCTGGTCGTATGGTGTAATGTTTAGTGTGCTCCCTTCATGTGTGATAGATCATGGGTTCAAGACCTGGTCGTGTGGTGTAATGGTTAGTGTGCTCCCTTCGTGTGTGATAGATCATGTGTTCAAGACCTGGTCGTGTGGTGTAATGGTTAGTGTGCTCCCTTCGTGTGTGATAGATCATGTGTTCAAGACCTGGTCATGTGTTGTAATGGTTAGTGTGCTCCCTTCATGTGTGATAGATCATGTGTTCAAGACCTGGTCATGTGTTGTAATGGTTAGTGTGCTTCCTTCTTGTGTGATATATCATGTATTCAAGACCTGGTCATGTGGTGTAATGGTTAGTGGGCTTCCTTCGTGTGT
The DNA here is from genome assembly GCA_963383655.1 of Bathymodiolus septemdierum. NCBI lineage: Eukaryota > Metazoa > Mollusca > Bivalvia > Mytilida > Modiolidae > Bathymodiolus > Bathymodiolus septemdierum. The sequence continues at coordinate 1,628,251 of OY726529.1, read as the reverse complement.
GATAGATCATGTGTTCAAGACCTGGTCATGTGTTGTAATGGTTAGTGTGCTCCCTTCGTGTGTGATATATCATGTATTCAAGACCTGGTCGTGTGGTGTAATGCTTAGTGTGCTCCCTTCGAGTGTGAAAGATCACGTGTTCAAGACCTGGTCGTATGGTGTAATGGTTAGTGTGCTCTCTTCGTGTGTGATAGATCAGGTGTTCAAGATCTGGTCATATGGTGTAATGGTTAGTGTGCTCCCTTCGTTTGTGATAGATCATGGGCTCAAGACCTGGTCATGTGGTGTAATGGTTAGTGTGTTCCCTTCATGGGTGATAGATCACGTGTTCAAGACCTGGTTGGTTAGTGTGCTCTCTTCGTGTGTGATAGATCATGTGTTCAAGACCTGGTCGTATGGTGTAATGGTTAGTGTGCTCTCTTCATGTGTGATAGATCACGTGTTCAAGATCTAGTCATGTGGTGTAATGGTTAGTGTGCTCCCTTTGTGTGTGATAGATCATGGGTTCAAGACCTGGTGGTGTGGTGTAATGGTTAGTTTGCTCCCTTCGAGTGTGGTAGATCATGTGTTCAAGACCTGGTCATATGGTGTAATGTTTAGTGTGCTCCCTTTGAGTGTGGTAGATCATGTGTTCAAGATCTGGTCATATGGTGTAATGGTTAGTGTGCTCCCTTCGTGTGTGATAGATCATGTGTTCAAGACCTGGTCATGTAGTGTAATTGTTAGTGTGCTCCCTTCGTGTGTGATAGATCATGGGTTCAAGACCTGGTCATGTAGTGTAATGGTTAGTGTGCTCCCTTCAAGTGTGATATATCACGTGTTCAAGACCTGGTCGTTTAGTGTAATGGTTAGTGTGCTCCCTTCAAGTGTGATATATCATGTGTTTAAGACCTGGTCATATGGTGTAATGTTTAGTGTGCTCCTTTCATGTGTGATAGATCATGGGTTCAAGACCTGGTCATGTGGTGTAATGTTTAGTGTACTCCCTTCGTGTGTGATAGATCACGTGTTCAAGACCTGGTCGTGTGGTGTGATGCTTAGTGTGCGCCCTTCGTGTGTGATAGATCATGTGTTCAAGACCTGATCGTGTGGTGTATTGGTTAGTGTGCTCCCTTCATGTGTGATAGATCATGTGTTCAAGACCTGGTCGTGTGGTGTGATGCTTAGTGTGCTCCCTTCGTGTGTGATAGATCATGTGTTCAAGACCTGGTCGTGTGGTGTAATGGTTAGTGTGCTCCCTTCGTGTGTGATAGATCATGTGTTCAAGACCTGGTCGTATGGTGTAATGGTTAGTGTGCTCCCTTCATGTGTGATAGATCATGGGTTCAAGATGTGTTCAAGACCTGGTCATGTGGTGTAATGGTTAGTGTGCTTCCTTCGTGTGTGATAGATCATGTGTTCAAGACCTGGTCATGTGTTGTAATGGTTAGTGTGCTTCCTTCATGTGTGATAGATCATGTGTTCAAGACCTGGTCGTATGGTGTAATGTTTAGTGTGCTCCCTTCATGTGTGATAGATCATGTGTTCAAGACCTGGTCATGTGGTGTAATGGTTAGTGTGCTCCATTCGTGTGTGATAGATCATGTGTTCAAGACCTGCTCATGTGTTGTAATGGTTAGTGTGCTTCCTTCGTGTGTGATAGATCATGTGTTCAAGACCTGGTCATGTGTTGTAATGGTTAGTGTGCTTCCTTCGTGTGTGATAGATCATGTGTTCAAGACCTGGTCGTATGGTGTAATGTTTAGTGTGCTCCCTTCATGTGTGATAGATCATGTGTTCAAGACCTGGTCGTATGGTGTAATGGTTAGTGTGCTCCCTTCGAGTGACTGATAGATCATGTGTTCAAGACCTGGTCATGTGGTGTAATGGTTAGTGTGCTTCCTTCGAGTGTGATAGATCATGTGTTCAAGACCTGGTCATGTGGTGTAATGGTTAGTGTGCTTCCTTCGTGTGTGATATATCATGTATTCAAGACCTGTTCATGTGTTGTAATGGTTAGTGTGCTCCCTTCATGTGTGATAGATCATGTGTTCAAGACCTGGTCATGTGGTGTAATGGTTAGTGTGCTCCCTTCCTGTGTGATAGATCATGTGTTCAAGACCTGGTCATGTGGTGTAATGGTTAGTGTGCTCCCTTCGAGTGTGATAGATCATGTGTTCAAGACCTGGTCATGTGTTGTAATGGTTAGTGTGCTCCCTTCGTGTGTGATAGATCATGTGTTCAAGACCTGGTCGTATGGTGTAATGTTTAGTGTGCTCCCTTCGAGTGTGATAGATCATGTGTTCAAGACCTGGTCATGTGGTGTAATGGTTAGTGTGCTCCCTTCGAGTGTGATAGATCATGTGTTCAAGACCTGGTCGTATGGTGAAATGTTTAGTGTGCTCCCTTCGTGTGTGATAGATGATGTGTTCAAGACCTGGTTATGTGTTGTAGTGGTTAGTGTGCTCCCTTCGAGTGTGATAGATCATGGGTTCAAGACCTGGTCATGTGTTGTAGTGGTTACTGTGCTCCCTTCGAGTGTGATAGATCATGGGTTCAAGACCTGGTCATGTGGTGTAATGGTTAGTGTGCTCCCTTCGAGTGTGATAGATCATGTGTTCAAGACCTGGTCATGTGTTGTAATGGTTAGTGTGCTCCCTTCGTGTGTGATAGATCATGTGTTCAAGACCTGGTCGTATGGTGTAATGTTTAGTGTGCTCCCTTCGAGTGTGATAGATCATGTGTTCAAGACCTGGTCATGTGGTGTAATGGTTAGTGTGCTCCCTTCGAGTGTGATAGATCATGTGTTCAAGACCTGGTCGTATGGTGTAATGTTTAGTGTGCTCCCTTCGTGTGTGATAGATGATGTGTTCAAGACCTGGTTATGTGTTGTAGTGGTTAGTGTGCTCCCTTCGAGTGTGATAGATCATGGGTTCAAGACCTGGTCATGTGTTGTAGTGGTTACTGTGCTCCCTTCGAGTGTGATAGATCATGGGTTCAAGACCTGGTCATGTGGTGTAATGGTTAGTGTGCTCTCTTCGTGTGTGATAGATCATGTGTTCAAGACATGGTTGTGTGGTGTAATGTTTAGTGTGCTCTCTTCGTGTGTGATAGATCAGGTGTTCAAGATCTGGTCATATGGTGTAATGGTTAGTGTGCTCCCTTCGTTTGTGATAGATCATGTGTTCAAGACCTGGGCATATGGTGTAATGGTTGGTGTGCTCTCTTCATGTGTGATAGATCACGTGTTCAAGGCCTGGTCATGTGGTGTAATGGTTAGTGTGCTCCCTTCGAGTGTGATAGATCATGTGTTCAAGACATGGTCGTATGGTGTAATGGTTAGTGTCCTCTCTTCATGTGTGATAGATCACGTGTTCAAGACCTGGTCGTATGGTGTAATGGTTAGTGTGCTCTCTTCGTGTGTGATAGATCAGGTGTTCAAGATCTGGTCATATGGTGTAATGGTTAGTGTGCTCCCTTCGTGTGTGATAGATCATGGGTTCAAGACCTGGTCGTGTGGTGTAATGGTTAGTGTGCTCCCTTCGTGTGTGATAGATCATGGGTTCAAGACCTGGACGTATGGTGTAATATTTAGTGTACTCCCTTTGTGTGTGATAGATCATGGGTTCAAGACCTGGTCGTGTGGTGTAATGGTTAGTGTACTCCCTTCGTGTGTGATAGATCATGTGTTCAAGACCTGGTCGTATGGTGTAATGTTTAGTGTACTCCCTTTGTGTGTGATAGATCATGTGTTCAAGACCTGGTCGTGTGGTGTAATGGTTAGTGTACTCCCTTCGTGTGTGATAGATCATGTGTTCAAGACCTGGACGTATGGTGTAATATTTAGTGTACTCCCTTTGTGTGTGATAGATCATGTGTTCAAGACCTGGTCGTGTGGTGTAATGGTTAGTGTGCTCCCTTCGTGTGTGATAGATCATGTGTTCAAGACCTGGTCGTGTGGTGTAATGGTTAGTGTGCTCCCTTCGTGTGTGATAGATGATGTGTTCAAGACCTGGTCATATGGTGTAATGGTTAGTGTGCTCCCTTCGTGTGTGATAGATCATGGGTTCAAGACGTGGTCGTGTGGTGTAATGGTTAGTGCGCTTCCTTCGTGTGTGATAGATCACGTGTTCAAGACCTGGTCATGTGGTGTAATGGTTAGTGTGCTTCCTTCGTGTGTGAAAGATCACGTGTTCAAGACCTGGTCGTGTGGAACCAAAGACGGTTAAATTGGTACTTGCTGCTTCTCCACTAAGCACACAACATTAGTGAGAAAGAGGAAAGATTGGTTGGCTAGAAATCAGGATAATGTGTGGTGAAATGTCTATCTACACACTGTTGTTTTAATGATCTAGCACTGTAAAATAAAATAGCTAAAAGTGTTGATTTATTACAAATCAGATATCATTATCATCTCATCGAATGTAACTTGTTCTTATGATGATATAGCTGAAAAATTGCTCATTTGGTGTTAAGCAATAATTACTCACTCATAAGATATTTTGTTTTGATACAGTCAATTTAAAATACAAAAACAAAGAAAATATCACATATATCCAAAGATAATCAGCCATTCATTGCCACCTCAACATTAAGCCATTTTATTAATTTATTTGCTCTGTTTGTTTTGGAGACATGTAAAAAGTGGAATTTTCAATATAATATTTGAGGTATTAAAGACCTCCATGTAAATGTGTGATTTCTCCCTTACATCAGTATTATTATACCCCCACTCCCCGAAGGAGGAGGGGGGTATACTGTTTTACCTCTGTCCGTCCGTCCAAGATATTTTTCGTCGCATTTTTCTCAGTAACTGTTGATGGCAGAAATCTGATATTTGGTCACAAGCTTCATATAGATATGCCATATCGTGGGAAGCATTTTTGGACCCATCAGATTCCTACTTCCTGTTTGCCGACTTTGTTGATTTTTATACACATTGAACATATATGCTCATTTTTCGTCGCATTTTTCTAAGCACCTTTTGATGACAGGAATCTGATATTTGGTCACAAGCTTCATATAGATATGCCATATTGTGGGAAGCGTTTTTGGACCCGTCAGATTCCTACTTCCTGTTTGCCGAAAAGCGGGGGTATCATAGGTGATATTTGACTTGTTAATCTTATTTTATTGTTTTTTATTGTAGCTAACAGACTACTATTCAAACCATGTATCTCTTAAATCAATCTTCATCAAAGTCGTTCTGTACAGTTTAAAGTAAGTTTATATTCATTCAATTTGGTCGTGATCGTATGCTAGTTGGATTGACAACTGCCTTAATGCAATCAGTCCCTATCTTCACTAACGTTGTGAGTTTGAACTCTACTCTTGGCGAGGTGTACTCGATGCAATAAAGTTTGTCAATCACTTGGGGCAGGTCGGTGGTTTTCTCCTGGTAATCTGGTTTCTGCCACTAATAAAAGTAACCGCCACAATATAGCTGAAATATTATAGAAAGTGGCATTAAACAATATAACCAAGCCAAACCATCAATCAATTTTCATTAATATAATTGTTATTATGTTCACAATATTTATTATTATTATTATCAGAATAACAACGTAGATATTAAAATTAGTGTGCACGACACGTTTCTGTAATAACCTTCAATAGATTGGTTCAATGTCAAAAGTTTGAAAAGCCAAATAATTAAGAAATAATTCATGGCAGGCATAGAGTTGTGCAAATTTACACATGGGCTGGACCTTTATTTTTACCCCGAGTGACAGCGAGGGGTAAAATCTAAGAATATAAAGGCCCAGCCCATGTGTAAATTTGCACAAGTCTATGCCTGCCATGAATTTTTCCGATTCTAATAGGACAAATACGGTAATTTTTAACCATTTGTGAACTGTATACACACGGCATTAGGTGGCTGTTCCATTTACCTCCTTCGGAAATTTTGAATTGATTTTGAATTATTTGTATTTGAACGAGATATTTTAAAACAAAGATATGGATGTTAACATAAAAAACATATTTATTTTGTATTCTCCAACATAGATTCGATTGAACAATTCCTGCTTAAAAATATTTTAAAAAAAGTCGGAGTTCATTCGTTCATCATTTCGTGCGCTAACAAGATGGTGGAGCGGAGTTGTCAAACATAATATCATACACTTGAACAGTTGTTAATAATCGACAATTATTGTTAGATATGAAATAAAAAAAATAAATGCCAATGGAAAAAAAAGCTTGTATTGTTGACATAAAAAATAAATAAATACTTAAGACAACCATCTATCGACTGACTTTTGTAATATATCGTCATCCTGTGACGTTGTTTACAAGGGATGCTGATTGACACAAGCTGATTACTGATTTATTTTACGATTTTGTGAGCATTTTACTTGTTTGAGTAGCAAAATTCAAAATGCCATAAAATTGGAAAATATCAGTAACTTAATTACATCACCGTCCAGTTATCAATGTATATGTAGGAAAACATGAAGGTTAGTGCATTTTCCGGTTATTCATGGCCGACACATATCAATGGAATGTATGTGTGCATACTGGGGATCTCCAAATGTAAATTTTCAAAACAAATGATAAAAAAATACTTAGTTACAGAATATTTATTTATAACTGAGGGGAATTTTTTATTTTAAGGACTTTAAAAATACGTTATATGCCGGTGTTTTGTTTATTTACACTCGGTCGTCACTCTAATTTCACAGCAGGATACACATGGAACAGCCAGCTTTGTTGTGTACTGCACTTGCGCTAAATATAGAGTTGTTGAGTATTATCGTGTGTGCCGTTTTAGAGACGTCATATTAGAATTTACAACATTTTTGGGAACAATAAAACAGAAAGACCTAAACAGGATAGCCAACATCAGCTAAGATCACCTATGACTGAAGGAGGAGAACATTAGTTTTATCAGCTAAGATCACCTATGAATGAAGGAGGAGAACATTAGTTTTATCAGCTAAGATCACCTATGACTGAAGGAGGAGAACATTAGTTTTATCAGCTAAGATCACCTATGACAGAAGGAGGAGAACATTAATTGTATCAGCTAAGATCACCTATGACTGAAGGAGGAGAACATTAGTTTTAGCAGCTAAGATCACCTATGACAGAAGGAGGAGAACATTAGTTGTATCAGCTAAGATCACCTATGACTGAAGGAGGAGAACATTAGTTTTATCAGCTAAGATCACCTATGACAGAAGGAGGAGAACATTAGTTGTATCAGCTAAGATCACCTATGACTGAAGGAGGAGAACATTAGTTGTATCAGCTAAGATCACCTATGACTGAAGGAGGAGAACATTAGTTGTATCAGCTAAGATCACCTATGACAGAAGGAGGAGAACATTAGTTTTATCAGCTAAGATCACCTATGACTGAAGGAGGAGAACATTAGTTTTATCAGCTAAGATCACCTATGACTGAAGGAGGAGAACATTAGTTTTATCAGCTAAGATCACCTATGACTGAAGGAGGAGAACATTAGTTGTATCAGCTAAGATCACCTATGACTGAAGGAGGAGAACATTAGTTGTATCAGCTAAGATCACCTATGACTGAAGGAGGAGAACATTAGTTGTATCAGCTAAGATCACCTATGACTGAAGGAGGAGAACATTAGTTGTATCAGTTAAGATCACCTATGACTGAAGGAGGAGAACATTAGTTGTATCAGCTAAGATCACCTATGACTGAAGGAGGAGAACATTAGTTGTATCAGCTAAGATCACCTATGACAGAAGGAGGAGAACATTAGTTTTATCAGCTAAGATCACCTATGACTGAAGGAGGAGAACATTAGTTTTATCAGCTAAGATCACCTATGACTGAAGGAGGAGAACATTAGTTTTATCAGCTAAGATAACCTATGATTGAAGGAGGAGAACATTAGTTTTATCAGCTAAGATAACCTATGACTGAAGGAGGAGAACATTAGTTTTATTAGCTAAGATCACCTATGACTGAAGGAGGAGAACATTAGTTGTATCAGCTAAGATCACCTATGACTGAAGGAGGAGAACATTAGTTGTATCAGCTAAGATCACCTATGACTGAAGGAGGAGAACATTAGTTGTATCAGCTAAGATCACCTATGACTGAAGGAGGAGAACATTAGTTTTATCAGCTAAGATCACCTATGACTGAAGGAGGAGAACATTAGTTGTATCAGCTAAGATCACCTATGACAGAAGGAGGAGAACATTAGTTTTATCAGCTAAGATCACCTATGACTGAAGTAGGAGAACATTAGTTTTATCAGCTAAGATCACCTATGACAGAAGGAGGAGAACATTAGTTTTATCAGCTAAGATCACCTATGACTGAAGGAGGAGAACATTAGTTGTATCAGCTAAGATCACCTATGACAGAAGGAGGAGAACATTAGTTGTATCAGCTAAGATCACCTATGACTTAAGGAGGAGAACATTAGTTGTATCAGCTAAGATGACCTATGACAGAAGGAGGAGAACATTAGTTTTATCAGCTAAGATCACCTATGACTGAAGGAGGAGAACATTAGTTTTATCAGCTAAGATCACCTATGACTGAAGGAGGAGAACATTAGTTTTATCAGCTAACATCACCTATGACTGAAGGAGGAGAACATTAGTTGTATCAGCTAAGATCACCTATGACTGAAGGAGGAGAACATTAGTTGTATCAGCTAAGATCACCTATGACTGAAGGAGGAGAACATTAGTTGTATCAGCTAAGATCACCTATGACTGAAGGAGGAGAACATTAGTTGTATCAGCTAAGATCACCTATGACAGAAGGAGGAGAACATTAGTTTTATCAGCTAAGATCACCTATGACTGAAGGAGGAGAACATTAGTTTTATCAGCTAAGATCACCTATGACTGAAGGAGGAGAACATTAGTTTTATCAGCTAAGATAACCTATGATTGAAGGAGGAGAACATTAGTTTTATCAGCTAAGATAACCTATGACTGAAGGAGGAGAACATTAGTTTTATCAGCTAAGATCACCTATGACTGAAGGAGGAGAACATTAGTTGTATCAGCTAAGATCACCTATGACTGAAGGAGGAGAACATTAGTTGTATCAGCTAAGATCACCTATGACTGAAGGAGAACATTAGTTGTATCAGCTAAGATCACCTATGACTGAAGGAGGAGAACATTAGTTTTATCAGCTAAGATCACCTATGACTGAAGGAGGAGAACATTAGTTGTATCAGCTAAGATCACCTATGACAGAAGGAGGAGAACATTAGTTTTATCAGCTAAGATCACCTATGACTGAAGTAGGAGAACATTAGTTTTATCAGCTAAGATCACCTATGACAGAAGGAGGAGAACATTAGTTTTATCAGCTAAGATCACCTATGACTGAAGGAGGAGAACATTAGTTGTATCAGCTAAGATCACCTATGACTGAAGGAGGAGAACATTAGTTTTATCAGCTAAGATCACCTATGACTGAAGGAGGAGAACATTAGTTTTATCAGCTAAGATCACCTATGACTGAAGGAGGAGAACATTAGTTTTATCAGCTAAGATCACCTATGACTGAAGGAGGAGAACATTAATTGTATCAGCTAAGATCACCTATGACTGAAGGAGGAGAACATTAGTTGTATCAGCTAAGATCACCTATGACAGAAGGAGGAGAACATTAGTTTTATCAGCTAAGATCACCTATGACTGAAGGAGGAGAACATTAGTTTTATCAGCTAAGATCACCTATGACTGAAGGAGGAGAACATTAGTTTTATCAGCTAAGATAACCTATGATTGAAGGAGGAGAACATTAGTTTTATCAGCTAAGATAACCTATGACTGAAGGAGGAGAACATTAGTTTTATCAGCTAAGATCACCTATGACTGAAGGAGGAGAACATTAGTTGTATCAGCTAAGATCACCTATGACTGAAGGAGAACATTAGTTGTATCAGCTAAGATCACCTATGACTGAAGGAGGAGAACATTAGTTGTATCAGCTAAGATCACCTATGACTGAAGGAGGAGAACATTAGTTTTATCAGCTAAGATCACCTATGACTGAAGGAGGAGAACATTAGTTGTATCAGCTAAGATCACCTATGACAGAAGGAGGAGAACATTAGTTTTATCAGCTAAGATCACCTATGACTGAAGTAGGAGAACATTAGTTTTATCAGCTAAGATCACCTATGACAGAAGGAGGAGAACATTAGTTTTATCAGCTAAGATCACCTATGACTGAAGGAGGAGAACATTAGTTGTATCAGCTAAGATCACCTATGACAGAAGGAGGAGGACATTAGTTGTATCAGCTAAGATCAACTATGACTTAAGGAGGAGAACATTAGTTGTATCAGCTAAGATCACCTATGACTGAAGGAGGAGAACATTAGTTGTATCAGCTAAGATGACCTATAACAGAAGGAGGAGAACATTAGTTTTATCAGCTAAGATCACCTATGACTGAAGGAGGAGAACATTAGTTTTATCAGCTAAGATCACCTATGACTGAAGGAGGAGAACATTAGTTTTATCAGCTAAGATCACCTATGACTGAAGGAGGAGAACATTAGTTTTATCAGCTAAGATCACCTATGACTGAAGGAGGAGAACATTAGTTGTATCAGCTAAGATCACCTATGACTGAAGGAGGAGAACATTAGTTGTATCAGCTAAGATCACCTATGACTGAAGGAGGAGAACATTAGTTGTATCAACTAAAATCACCTATGACTGAAGGAGGAGAACATTAGTTGTATCAGCTAAGATCACCTATGACTGAAGGAGGAGAACATTAGTTGTATCAGCTAAGATCACCTATGACAGAAGGAGGAGAACATTAGTTTTATCAGCTAAGATCACCTATGACTGAAGGAGGAGAACATTAGTTGTATCAGCTAAGATCACCTATGACTGAAGGAGGAGAACATTAGTTGTATCAACTAAAATCACCTATGACTGAAGGAGGAGAACATTAGTTGTATCAGCTAAGATCACCTATGACTGAAGGAGGAGAACATTAGTTGTATCAGCTAAGATCACCTATGACAGAAGGAGGAGAACATTAGTTTTATCAGCTAAGATCACCTATGACTGAAGGAGGAGAACATTAGTTTTATCAGCTAAGATCACCTATGACTGAAGGAGGAGAACATTAGTTTTATCAGCTAAGATCACCTATGACTGAAGGAGGTGAACATTAGTTTTATCAGCTAAGATCACCTATGACTGAAGGAGGAGAACATTAGTTGTATCAGCTAAGATCACCTATGACAGAAGGAGGAGGACATTAGTTGTATCAGCTAAGATCACCTATGACTTAAGGAGGAGAACATTAGTTGTATCAGCTAAGATCACCTATGACTGAAGGAGGAGAACATTAGTTGTATCAGCTAAGATGACCTATAACAGAAGGAGGAGAACATTAGTTTTATCAGCTAAGATCACCTATGACTGAAGGAGGAGAACATTAGTTTTATCAGCTAAGATCACCTATGACTGAAGGAGGAGAACATTAGTTTTATCAGCTAAGATCACCTATGACTGAAGGAGGAGAACATTAGTTTTATCAGCTAAGATCACCTATGACTGAAGGAGGAGAACATTAGTTGTATCAGCTAAGATCACCTATGACTGAAGGAGGAGAACATTAGTTGTATCAGCTAAGATCACCTATGACTGAAGGAGGAGAACATTAGTTGTATCAACTAAAATCACCTATGACTGAAGGAGGAGAACATTAGTTGTATCAGCTAAGATCACCTATGACTGAAGGAGGAGAACATTAGTTGTATCAGCTAAGATCACCTATGACAGAAGGAGGAGAACATTAGTTTTATCAGCTAAGATCACCTATGACTGAAGGAGGAGAACATTAGTTGTATCAGCTAAGATCACCTATGACTGAAGGAGGAGAACATTAGTTGTATCAACTAAAATCACCTATGACTGAAGGAGGAGAACATTAGTTGTATCAGCTAAGATCACCTATGACTGAAGGAGGAGAACATTAGTTGTATCAGCTAAGATCACCTATGACAGAAGGAGGAGAACATTAGTTTTATCAGCTAAGATCACCTATGACTGAAGGAGGAGAACATTAGTTTTATCAGCTAAGATCACCTATGACTGAAGGAGGAGAACATTAGTTTTATCAGCTAAGATCACCTATGACTGAAGGAGGTGAACATTAGTTTTATCAGCTAAGATCACCTATGACTGAAGGAGGAGAACATTAGTTTTATCAGCTAAGATCACCTATGACTGAAGGAAGAGAACATTAGTTTTATTTACTAAGATCACCTATGACAGAAGAAGGAGAACATTAGTTTTATCAGCTAAGATCACCTATGACTGAAGGAGGAGAACATTAGTTTTATCAGCTAAGATCAACTATGACTGAAGGAGGAGAACATTAGTTTTATCAGCTAAGATCACCTATGACTGAAGGAGGAGAACATTAGTTTTATCAGCTAAGATCACCTATGACTGAAGGAAGAGAACATTAGTTTTATTTACTAAGATCACCTATGACAGAAGAAGGAGAACATTAGTTTTATCAGCTAAGATCACCTATGACTGAAGGAGGAGAACATTAGTTGTATCAGCTAAGATCACCTATGACAGAAGGAGGAGAACATTAGTTTTATCAGCTAAGATCACCTATGACTGAAGTAGGAGAACATTAGTTTTATCAGCTAAGATCACCTATGACAGAAGGAGGAGAACATTAGTTTTATCAGCTAAGATCACCTATGACTGAAGGAGGAGAACATTAGTTGTATCAGCTAAGATCACCTATGACAGAAGGAGGAGGACATTAGTTGTATCAGCTAAGATCAACTATGACTTAAGGAGGAGAACATTAGTTGTATCAGCTAAGATCACCTATGACTGAAGGAGGAGAACATTAGTTGTATCAGCTAAGATGACCTATAACAGAAGGAGGAGAACATTAGTTTTATCAGCTAAGATCACCTATGACTGAAGGAGGAGAACATTAGTTTTATCAGCTAAGATCACCTATGACTGAAGGAGGAGAACATTAGTTTTATCAGCTAAGATCACCTATGACTGAAGGAGGAGAACATTAGTTTTATCAGCTAAGATCACCTATGACTGAAGGAGGAGAACATTAGTTGTATCAGCTAAGATCACCTATGACTGAAGGAGGAGAACATTAGTTGTATCAGCTAAGATCACCTATGACTGAAGGAGGAGAACATTAGTTGTATCAACTAAAATCACCTATGACTGAAGGAGGAGAACATTAGTTGTATCAGCTAAGATCACCTATGACTGAAGGAGGAGAACATTAGTTGTATCAGCTAAGATCACCTATGACAGAAGGAGGAGAACATTAGTTTTATCAGCTAAGATCACCTATGACTGAAGGAGGAGAACATTAGTTGTATCAGCTAAGATCACCTATGACTGAAGGAGGAGAACATTAGTTGTATCAACTAAAATCACCTATGACTGAAGGAGGAGAACATTAGTTGTATCAGCTAAGATCACCTATGACTGAAGGAGGAGAACATTAGTTGTATCAGCTAAGATCACCTATGACAGAAGGAGGAGAACATTAGTTTTATCAGCTAAGATCACCTATGACTGAAGGAGGAGAACATTAGTTTTATCAGCTAAGATCACCTATGACTGAAGGAGGAGAACATTAGTTTTATCAGCTAAGATCACCTATGACTGAAGGAGGTGAACATTAGTTTTATCAGCTAAGATCACCTATGACTGAAGGAGGAGAACATTAGTTGTATCAGCTAAGATCACCTATGACAGAAGGAGGAGGACATTAGTTGTATCAGCTAAGATCACCTATGACTTAAGGAGGAGAACATTAGTTGTATCAGCTAAGATCACCTATGACTGAAGGAGGAGAACATTAGTTGTATCAGCTAAGATGACCTATAACAGAAGGAGGAGAACATTAGTTTTATCAGCTAAGATCACCTATGACTGAAGGAGGAGAACATTAGTTTTATCAGCTAAGATCACCTATGACTGAAGGAGGAGAACATTAGTTTTATCAGCTAAGATCACCTATGACTGAAGGAGGAGAACATTAGTTTTATCAGCTAAGATCACCTATGACTGAAGGAGGAGAACATTAGTTGTATCAGCTAAGATCACCTATGACTGAAGGAGGAGAACATTAGTTGTATCAGCTAAGATCACCTATGACTGAAGGAGGAGAACATTAGTTGTATCAACTAAAATCACCTATGACTGAAGGAGGAGAACATTAGTTGTATCAGCTAAGATCACATATGACTGAAGGAGGAGAACATTAGTTGTATCAGCTAAGATCACCTATGACAGAAGGAGGAGAACATTAGTTTTATCAGCTAAGATCACCTATGACTGAAGGAGGAGAACATTAGTTGTATCAGCTAAGATCACCTATGACTGAAGGAGGAGAACATTAGTTGTATCAACTAAAATCACCTATGACTGAAGGAGGAGAACATTAGTTGTATCAGCTAAGATCACCTATGACTGAAGGAGGAGAACATTAGTTGTATCAGCTAAGATCACCTATGACAGAAGGAGGAGAACATTAGTTTTATCAGCTAAGATCACCTATGACTGAAGGAGGAGAACATTAGTTTTATCAGCTAAGATCACCTATGACTGAAGGAGGAGAACATTAGTTTTATCAGCTAAGATCACCTATGACTGAAGGAGGTGAACATTAGTTTTATCAGCTAAGATCACCTATGACTGAAGGAGGAGAACATTAGTTTTATCAGCTAAGATCACCTATGACTGAAGGAAGAGAACATTAGTTTTATTTACTAAGATCACCTATGACAGAAGAAGGAGAACATTAGTTTTATCAGCTAAGATCACCTATGACTGAAGGAGGAGAACATTAGTTTTATCAGCTAAGATCAACTATGACTGAAGGAGGAGAACATTAATTTTATCAGCTAAGATCACCTATGACAGAAGGAGGAGAACATTAGTTTTATCAGCTAAGATCAACTATGACTGAAGGAGGAGAACATTAGTTTTATCATCTAAGATCACCTATGAATGAAGGAGGAGAACATTAGTTTTATCAGCTAAGATCACCTATGACAGAAGGAGGAGAACATTAGTTTTATCAGCTAAGATCACCTATGACTGAAGGAGGAGAACATTAGTTTTATCAGCTAAGATCACCTATGACTGAAGGAGGAGAACATTAGTTGTATCAGCTAAGATCACCTATGACTGAAGGAGGAGAACATTAGTTTTATCTGCTAAGATCACCTATGACAGAAGGAGGAGAACATTAGTTTAATCAGCTAAGATAACCTATGACTGAAGGAGGAGAACATTAGTTGTATCAGCTAAGATCACCTATGACAGAAGGAGGAGAACATTAGTTTTATCAGCTAAGATCACCTATGACTGAAGGAGGAGAACATTAGTTTTATCAGCTAAGATCACCTATGACAAAAGGAGGAGAACATTAGTTTTTTCAGCTAAGATAACCTATGACTGAAGGAGGAGAACATTAGTTTTATCAGCTAAGATAACCTATGACTGAATGAGGAGAACATTAGTTTTATCAGCTAAGATCACCTATGACTGAAGGAGGAGAACATTAGTTTTATCAGCTAAGATCACCTATGACAGAAGGAGGAGAACATTAGTTTTATCAGCTAAGATAACCTATGACTGAAGGAGGAGAACATTAGTTTTATCAGCTAAGATAACCTATGACTGAAGGAGGAGAACATTAGTTTTATTAGCTAAGATCACCTATGACTGAAGGAGGAGAACATTAGTTGTATCAGCTAAGATCACCTATGACAAGGAGGAGAACATTAGTTGTATCAGCTAAGATCACCTATGACTGAAGGAGGAGAACATTAGTTGTATCAGCTAAGATCACCTATGACTGAAGGAGGAGAACATTAGTTTTATCAGCTAAGATCACCTATGACTGAAGGAGGAGAACATTAGTTGTATCAGCTAAGATCACCTATGACAGAAGGAGGAGAACATTAGTTTTATCAGCTAAGATCACCTATGACTGAAGGAGGAGAACATTAGTTTTATCAGCTAAGATCACCTATGACAGAAGGAGGAGAACATTAGTTTTATCAGCTAAGATCACCTATGACTGAAGGAGGAGAACATTAGTTTTATCACCTAAGATCACCTATGACTGAAGGAGGAGAACATTAGTTTTATCAGCTAAGATCACCTATGACTAAAAGAGGAGAACATTAGTTTTATCAGCTAAGATCACCTATGACAGAAGGAGGAGAACATTAGTTGTATCAGCTAAGATCACCTATGACTGAAGGAGGAGAACATTAGTTGTATCAGCTAAGATCACCTATGACTGAAGGAGGAGAACATTAGTTGTATCAGCTAAGATCACCTATGACTGAAGGAGGAGAACATTAGTTGTATCAGCTAAGATCACCTATGACTGAAGGAGGAGAACATTAGTTGTATCAGCTAAGATCACCTATGACTGAAGGAGGAGAACATTAGTTGTATCAGCTAACATCACCTATGACAGAAGGAGGAGAACATTAGTTTTATCAGTTAAGATCACCTATGACTGAAGGAGGAGAACATTGGTTTTATCAGCTAAGATCACCTATGACTGAAGGAGGAGAACATTAGTTGTATCAGCTAAGATCACCTATGACTGAAGGAGGAGAACATTAGTTTTATCAGCTAAGATCACCTATGACTGAAGGAGGAGAACATTAGTTTTATCAGCTAAGGTCACCTATGACTGAAAGAGGAGAACATTAGTTTTATCAGCTAAGATCAACTATGACTGAAGGAGGAGAACATTAGGTTTATCAGCTAAGATAACCTATGACTGAAGGGGGAGAACATTAGTTTTATCAGCTAAGATCACCTATGACAGAAGGAGGAGAACATTAGTTTTATCAGCTAAGATAACCTATGACTGAAGGAGGAGAACATTAGTTTTATCAGCTAAGATCACCTATGACTGAAGGAGGAGAACATTAGTTTTATTAACTAAGATCACCTATGACAGAAGGAGGAGAACATTAGTTTTATCAGCTAAGATCACCTATGACTGAAGGAGGAGAACATTAGTTTTATCAGCTAAGATCAACTATGACTGAAGGAGGAGAACATTAGTTTTATCAGCTAAGATCACCTATGACAGAAGGAGGAGAACATTAGTTTTATCAGCTAAGATCAACTATGACTGAAGGAGGAGAACATTAGTTTTACCAGCTAAGATCACCTATGACAGAAGGAGGAGAACATTAGTTTTATCAGCTAAGATCACCTATGAATGAAGGAGGAGAACATTAGTTTTATCAGCTAAGATCACCTATGACAGAAGGAGGAGAACATTAGTTTTATCAGCTAAGACCACCTATGACTGAAGGAGGAGAACATTAGTTGTATCAGCTAAGATCACCTATGACTGAAGGAGGAGAACATTAGTTTTATCAGCTAAGATCACTTATGACAGAAGGAGGAGAACATTAGTTTTATCAGCTAAGATTACCTATGACTGAAGGGGGAGAACATTAGTTTTATCAGCTAAGATCACCTATGACTGAAGGAGGAGAACATTAGTTTTATCAGCTTAGATCACCTATGACTGAAGGAGGAGAACATTAGTTTTATCAGCTAAGATCACCTATGACTGAAGGAGGAGAACATTAGTTTTATCAGCTAAGATCACCTATGACTGAAGGAGGAGAACATTAGTTGTGTCAGCTAAGATAACCTATGACTGAAGGGGGAGAACATTAGTTTTATCAGCTAAGATCACCTATGACAGAAGGAGGAGAACATTAGTTTTATCAGCTAAGATCACCTATGACTGAAGGAGGAGAACATTAGTTTTATCAGCTAAGATCACCTATGACTGAAGGAGGAGAACATTAGTTTTATCAGCTAAGATCACCTATGACTGAAGGAGGAGAACATTAGTTTTATCAGCTAAGATAACCTATGACTGGAGGAGGAGAACATTAGTTTTATTAGCTAAGATCACATATGACAGAAGGAGGAGAACATTAGTTTTATTAGCTAAGATCACCTATGACTGAAGGAGGAGAACATAAGTTTGATTAACTAAGATCACCTATGACTGAAGGAGGAGAACATTAGTTGTATCAGCTAAGATCACCTATGACAGAAGGAGGAGAACATTAGTTTTATCAGCTAAGATCACCTATGACTGAAGGAGGAGAACATTAGTTTTATCAGCTAAGATCACCTATGACAGAAGGAGGAGAACATTAGTTTTATCAGCTAAGATCACCTATGACTGAAGGAGGAGAACATTAGTTTTATCACCTAAGATCACCTATGACTGAAGGAGGAGAACATTAGTTTTATCAGCTAAGATCACCTATGACTAAAAGAGGAGAACATTAGTTTTATCAGCTAAGATCACCTAAGACAGAAGGAGGAGAACATTAGTTGTATCAGCTAAGATCACCTATGACTGAAGGAGGAGAACATTAGTTGTATCAGCTAAGATCACCTATGACTGAAGGAGGAGAACATTAGTTGTATCAGCTAAGATCACCTATGACTGAAGGAGGAGAACATTAGTTGTATCAGCTAAGATCACCTATGACTGAAGGAGGAGAACATTAGTTGTATCAGCTAAGATCACCTATGACTGAAGGAGGAGAACATTAGTTGTATCAGCTAACATCACCTATGACAGAAGGAGGAGAACATTAGTTTTATCAGTTAAGATCACCTATGACTGAAGGAGGAGAACATTGGTTTTATCAGCTAAGATCACCTATGACTGAAGGAGGAGAACATTAGTTGTATCAGCTAAGATCACCTATGACTGAAGGAGGAGAACATTAGTTTTATCAGCTAAGATCACCTATGACTGAAGGAGGAGAACATTAGTTTTATCAGCTAAGGTCACCTATGACTGAAGGAGGAGAACATTAGTTTTATCAGCTAAGATCAACTATGACTGAAGGAGGAGAACATTAGGTTTATCAGCTAAGATAACCTATGACTGAAGGGGGAGAACATTAGTTTTATCAGCTAAGATCACCTATGACAGAAGGAGGAGAACATTAGTTTTATCAGCTAAGATAACCTATGACTGAAGGAGGAGAACATTAGTTTTATCAGCTAAGATCACCTATGACTGAAGGAGGAGAACATTAGTTTTATTAACTAAGATCACCTATGACAGAAGGAGGAGAACATTAGTTTTATCAGCTAAGATCACCTATGACTGAAGGAGGAGAACATTAGTTTTATCAGCTAAGATCAACTATGACTGAAGGAGGAGAACATTAGATTTATCAGCTAAGATCACCTATGACAGAAGGAGGAGAACATTAGTTTTATCAGCTAAGATCAACTATGACTGAAGGAGGAGAACATTAGTTTTATCAGCTAAGATCACCTATGAATGAAGGAGGAGAACATTAGTTTTATCAGCTAAGATCACCTATGACAGAAGGAGGAGAACATTAGTTTTATCAGCTAAGACCACCTATGACTGAAGGAGGAGAACATTAGTTGTATCAGCTAAGATCACCTATGACTGAAGGAGGAGAACATTAGTTTTATCAGCTAAGATCACCTATGACAGAAGGAGGAGAACATTAGTTTTATCAGCTAAGATTACCTATGACTGAAGGAGGAGAACATTAGTTTTATCAGCTAAGATCACCTATGACTGAAGGAGGAGAACATTAGTTTTATCAGCTTAGATCACCTATGACTGAAGGAGGAGAACATTAGTTTTATCAGCTAAGATCACCTATGACTGAAGGAGGAGAACATTAGTTTTATCAGCTAAGATCACCTATGACTGAAGGAGGAGAACATTAGTTGTGTCAGCTAAGATAACCTATGACTGAAGGGGGAGAACATTAGTTTTATCAGCTAAGATCACCTATGACAGAAGGAGGAGAACATTAGTTTTATCAGCTAAGATCACCTATGACTGAAGGAGGAGAACATTAGTTTTATCAGCTAAGATCACCTATGACTGAAGGAGGAGAACATTAGTTTTATCAGCTAAGATCACCTATGACTGAAGGAGGAGAACATTAGTTTTATCAGCTAAGATAACCTATGACTGGAGGAGGAGAACATTAGTTTTATTAGCTAAGATCACCTATGACAGAAGGAGGAGAACATTAGTTTTATTAGCTAAGATCACCTATGACTGAAGGAGGAGAACATTAGTTTTATTAACTAAGATCACCTATGACTGAAGGAGGAGAACATTAGTTTTATCAGCTAAGATCACCTATGACAGAAGGAGGAGAACATTAGTTTTATTAGCTAAGATCACCTATGACTGAAGGAGGAGAACATTAGTTTCATCTGCTAAGATCACCTATGACTGAAGGAGGAGAACATTAGTTTTATCAGCTAAGATCACCTATGACTGAAGGAGGAGAACATTAGTTGTATCAGCTAAGATCACCTATGACAGAAGGAGGAGAACATTAGTTTTATTAGCTAAGATCACCTATGACTGAAGGAGGAGAACATTAGTTTTATTAGCTAAGATCAGCTATGACTGAAGGAGGAGAACATTAGTTGTATCAGCTAAGATCACCTATGACTGAAGGAGTAGAACATTAGTTTTATCAGCTAAGATAACCTATGACTGAAGGGGGAGAACATTAGTTTTATCAGCTAAGATCACCTATGACTGAAGGAGGAGAACATTAGTTTTATCAGCTAAGATAACCTATGTCTGAAGGAGGAGAACATTAGTTTTATTAGCTAAGATAACCTATGACTGAAGGAGGAGAACATTAGTTTTATCAGCTAAGATCACCTATGACTGAAGGAGGAGAACATTAGTTTTATCAGCTAAAATCACCTATGAATGAAGGAATAGAACATTAGTTTTATCAGCTAAGATAACCTATCACTGAAGGGGGAGAACATTAGTTTTATCAGCTAAGATCACATATGACTGAAGGAGGAGAACATTAGTTTTATCAGCTAAGATAACCTATGACTGAAGGAGGAGAACATTAGTTTTATCAGCTAAGATCACCTATGACTGAAGGAGGAGAACATTAGTTTTATTAACTAAGATCACCTATGACAGAAGGAGGAGAACATTAGTTTTATCAGCTAAGATCACCTATGACTGAAGGAGGAGAACATTAGTTGTATCAGCTAAGATCACCTATGACTGAAGGAGGAGAACATTAGTTTTATTAGCTAAGATCACCTATGACTGAAGGAGGAGAACATTAGTTTTATCAGCTAAGATCACCTATGACAGAAGGAGGAGAACATTAGTTTTATCAGCTAAGATCACCTATGACAGAAGGAGGAGAACATTAGTTTTATCAGCTAAGATCACCTATGACTGAAGGAGGAGAACATTAGTTTTATCAGCTAAGATCACCTATGACTGAAGGAGGAGAACATTAGTTTTATCAGCTAAGATCACCTATGACAGAAGGAGGAGAACATTAGTTTTATCAGCTAAGATAACCTATGACTGAAGGAGGAGAACATTAGTTTTATCAGCTAAGATCACCTATGACTGAAGGAGGAGAACATTAGTTTTATCAGCTAAGATAACCTATGTCTGAAGGAGGAGAACATTAGTTGTATCAGCTAAGATCACCTATGACTGAAGGAGGAGAACATTAGTTTTATCAGCTAAGATCACCTATGATTGAAGGAGGAGAACATTAGTTTTATCAGCTAAGATCACCTATGACTGAAGGTGGAGAACATTAGTTTTATTAACTAAGATAACCTATGACTGAAGGAGAAGAACATTAGTTTTATCAGCTAAGATCACCTATGACTGAAGGAGGAGAACATTAGTTTTATCAGCTAAGATCACCTATGACTGAAGGAGGAGAACATTAGTTTTATCAGCTAAGATCACCTATGACTGAAGGTGGAGAACATTAGTTTTATTAACTAAGATAACCTATGACTGAAGGAGAAGAACATTAGTTTTATCAGCTAAGATCACTTATGACTGAAGGAGGAGAACATTAGTTTTATCAGCTAAGATCACCTATGACAGAAGGAGGAGAACATTAGTTTTATCAGCTAAGATCATCTATGACTGAAGGAGGAGAACATTAGTTTTATCAGCTAAGATCACCTATGACTGAAGGAAGAGAACATTAGTTTTATCAGCTAAGATAACCTATGACTGAAGGAGGAGAACATTAGTTTTATCAGCTAAGATCACCTATGACTGAAGGAGGAGAACATTAGTTTTATCAGCTAAGATCACCTATGACTGAAGGAGGAGAACATTAGTTTTA
Organism: Bathymodiolus septemdierum; assembly: GCA_963383655.1. NCBI lineage: Eukaryota > Metazoa > Mollusca > Bivalvia > Mytilida > Modiolidae > Bathymodiolus > Bathymodiolus septemdierum. Next base: position 1,606,050 of record OY726529.1, on the reverse strand, counting down.
TCAGCTAAGATCACCTATGACTGAAGGAGTAGAACATTAGTTTTATCAGCTAAGATAACCTATGACTGAAGGAGGAGAACATTAGTTTTATCAGCTAAGATAACCTATGACTGAAGGAGGAGAACATTAGTTTTATTAACTAAGATAACCTATGTCTGAAGGAGGAGAACATTAGTTTTATCAGCTAAGATCACCTATGACTGAAGGAGGAGAACATTAGTTGTATCAGCTAAGATCACCTATGACTGAAGGAGGAGAACATTAGTTGTATCAGCTAAGATCACCTATGACTGAAGGAGGAGAACATTAGTTTTATCAGCTAAGATCACCTATGACTGAAGGAGGAGAACATTAGTTGTATCAGCTAAGATCACCTATGACAGAAGGAGGAGAACATTAGTTTTATCAGCTAAGATCACCTATGACTGAAGGAGGAGAACATTAGTTTTATCAGCTAAGATCACCTATGACAGAAGGAGGAGAACATTAGTTTTATCAGCTAAGATCACCTATGACTGAAGGAGGAGAACATTAGTTGTATCAGCTAAGATCACCTATGACAGAAGGAGGAGAACATTAGTTGTATCAGCTAAGATCACCTATGACTTAAGGAGGAGAACATTAGTTGTATCAGCTAAGATGACCTATGGCAGAAGGAGGAGAACATTAGTTTTATCAGCTAAGATCACCTATGACTGAAGGAGGAGAACATTAGTTTTATCAGCTAAGATCACCTATGACTGAAGGAGGAGAACATTAGTTGTATCAGCTAAGATCACCTATGACTGAAGGAGGAGAACATTAGTTGTATCAGCTAAGATCACCTATGACTGAAGGAGGAGAACATTAGTTGTATCAGCTAAGATCACCTATGACTGAAGGAGGAGAACATTAGTTGTATCAGCTAAGATCACCTATGACTGAAGGAGGAGAACATTAGTTGTATCAGCTAAGATCACCTATGACTGAAGGAGGAGAACATTAGTTGTATCAGCTAAGATCACCTATGACTGAAGGAGGAGAACATTAGTTGTATCAGCTAAGATCACCTATGACAGAAGGAGGAGAACATTAGTTTTATCAGCTAAGATCACCTATGACTGAAGGAGGAGAACATTAGTTTTATCAGCTAAGATCACCTATGACTGAAGGAGGAGAAAATTAGTTTTATCAGCTAAGATAACCTATGATTGAAGGAGGAGAACATTAGTTTTATCAGCTAAGATAACCTATGACTGAAGGAGGAGAACATTAGTTTTATTAGCTAAGATCACCTATGACTGAAGGAGGAGAACATTAGTTGTATCAGCTAAGATCACCTATGACTGAAGGAGGAGAACATTAGTTGTATCAGCTAAGATCACCTATGACTGAAGGAGGAGAACATTAGTTGTATCAGCTAAGATCACCTATGACTGAAGGAGGAGAACATTAGTTTTATCAGCTAAGATCACCTATGACTGAAGGAGGAGAACATTAGTTGTATCAGCTAAGATCACCTATGACAGAAGGAGGAGAACATTAGTTTTATCAGCTAAGATCACCTATGACTGAAGTAGGAGAACATTAGTTTTATCAGCTAAGATCACCTATGACAGAAGGAGGAGAACATTAGTTTTATCAGCTAAGATCACCTATGACTGAAGGAGGAGAACATTAGTTGTATCAGCTAAGATCACCTATGACAGAAGGAGGAGGACATTAGTTGTATCAGCTAAGATCACCTATGACTTAAGGAGGAGAACATTAGTTGTATCAGCTAAGATCACCTATGACTGAAGGAGGAGAACATTAGTTGTATCAGCTAAGATGACCTATAACAGAAGGAGGAGAACATTAGTTTTATCAGCTAAGATCACCTATGACTGAAGGAGGAGAACATTAGTTTTATCAGCTAAGATCACCTATGACTGAAGGAGGAGAACATTAGTTTTATCAGCTAAGATCACCTATGACTGAAGGAGGAGAACATTAGTTTGATCAGCTAAGATCACCTATGACTGAAGGAGGAGAACATTAGTTGTATCAGCTAAGATCACCTATGACTGAAGGAGGAGAACATTAGTTGTATCAGCTAAGATCACCTATGACTGAAGGAGGAGAACATTAGTTGTATCAGCTAAAATCACCTATGACTGAAGGAGGAGAACATTAGTTGTATCAGCTAAGATCACCTATGACTGAAGGAGGAGAACATTAGTTGTATCAGCTAAGATCACCTATGACAGAAGGAGGAGAACATTAGTTTTATCAGCTAAGATCACCTATGACTGAAGGAGGAGAACATTAGTTTTATCAGCTAAGATCACCTATGACTGAAGGAGGTGAACATTAGTTTTATCAGCTAAGATCACCTATGACTGAAGGAGGAGAACTTTAGTTTTATCAGCTAAGATCACCTATGACTGAAGGAAGAGAACATTAGTTTTATTTACTAAGATCACCTATGACAGAAGAAGGAGAACATTAGTTTTATCAGCTAAGATCACCTATCACTGAAGGAGGAGAACATTAGTTTTATCAGCTAAGATCAACTATGACTGAAGGAGGAGAACATTAATTTTATCAGCTAAGATCACCTATGACAGAAGGAGGAGAACATTAGTTTTATCAGCTAAGATCAACTATGACTGAAGGAGGAGAACATTAGTTTTATCATCTAAGTTCACCTATGAATGAAGGAGAACATTAGTTGTATCAGCTAAGATCACCTATGACAGAAGGAGGAGAACATTAGTTTTATCAGCTAAGATCACCTATGACTGAAGGAGGAGAACATTAGTTTTATCAGCTAAGATCAACTATGACTGAAGGAGGAGAACATTAATTTTATCAGCTAAGATCACCTATGACTGAAGGAGGAGAACATTAGTTTTATCAGCTAAGATCACCTATGACTGAAGGAGGAGAACATTAGTTTTATCAGCTAAGATAACCTATGACTGAAGGAGGAGAACATTAGTTTTATCAGCTAAGATCACCTATGACTGAAGGAGGAGAACATTAGTTGTATCAGCTAAGATCACCTATGACTGAAGGAGGAGAACATTAGTTTTATCTGCTAAGATCACCTATGACAGAAGGAGGAGGACATTAGTTTAATCAGCTAAGATAACCTATGACTGAAGGAGGAGAACATTAGTTGTATCAGCTAAGATCACCTATAACAGAAGGAGAACATTAGTTTTATCAGCTAAGATCACCTATGACTGAAGGAGGAGAACATTAGTTTTATCAGCTAAGATCACCTATGACAAAAGGAGGAGAACATTAGTTTTATCAGCTAAGATAACCTATGACTGAAGGAGGAGAACATTAGTTTTATCAGCTAAGATAACCTATGACTGAATGAGGAGAACATTAGTTTTATCAGCTAAGATCACCTATGACTGAAGGAGGAGAACATTAGTTTTATCAGCTAAGATCACCTATGACAGAAGGAGGAGAACATTAGTTTTATCAGCTAAGATAACCTATGACTGAAGGAGAACATTAGTTTTATCAGCTAAGATAACCTATGACTGAAGGAGGAGAACATTAGTTTTATTAGCTAAGATCACCTATGACTGAAGGAGGAGAACATTAGTTGTATCAGCTAAGATCACCTATGACTGAAGGAGGAGAACATTAGTTGTATCAGCTAAGATCACCTATGACTGAAGGAGGAGAACATTAGTTGTATCAGCTAAGATCACCTATGACTGAAGGAGGAGAACATTAGTTTTATCAGCTAAGATCACCTATGACTGAAGGAGGAGAACATTAGTTGTATCAGCTAAGATCACCTATGACAGAAGGAGGAGAACATTAGTTTTATCAGCTAAGATCACCTATGACTGAAGGAGGAGAACATTAGTTTTATCAGCTAAGATCACCTATGACTGAAGGAGGAGAACATTAGTTTTATCACCTAAGATCACCTATGACTGAAGGAGGAGAACATTAGTTTTATCAGCTAAGATCACCTATGACTAAAAGAGGAGAACATTAGTTTTATCAGCTAAGATCACCTATGACAGAAGGAGGAGAACATTAGTTGTATCAGCTAAGATCACCTATGACTGAAGGAGGAGAACATTAGTTGTATCAGCTAAGATCACCTATGACTGAAGGAGGAGAACATTAGTTGTATCAGCTAAGATCACCTATGACTGAAGGAGGAGAACATTAGTTGTATCAGCTAAGATCACCTATGACTGAAGGAGGAGAACATTAGTTTTATCAGCTAAGATAACCTATGACTGAAGGAGGAGAACATTAGTTTTATCAGCTAAGATCACCTATGACTGAAGGAGGAGAACATTAGTTTTATTAACTAAGATCACCTATGACAGAAGGAGGAGAACATTAGTTTTATCAGCTAAGATCACCTATGACTGAAGGAGGAGAACATTAGTTGTATCAGCTAAGATCACCTACGACTGAAGGAGGAGAACATTAGTTGTATCAGCTAAGATCACCTATGACTGAAGGAGGAGAACATTAGTTGTATCAGCTAAGATCACCTATGACTGAAGGAGGAGAACATTAGTTGTATCAGCTAACATCACCTATGACAGAAGGAGGAGAACATTAGTTTTATCAGTTAAGATCACCTATGACTGAAGGAGGAGAACATTGGTTTTATCAGCTAAGATCACCTATGACTGAAGGAGGAGAACATTAGTTGTATCAGCTAAGATCACCTATGACTGAAGGAGGAGAACATTAGTTTTATCAGCTAAGATCACCTATGACTGAAGGAGGAGAACATTAGTTTTATCAGCTAAGGTCACCTATGACTGAAGGAGGAGAACATTAGTTTTATCAGCTAAGATCAACTATGACTGAAGGAGGAGAACATTAGGTTTATCAGCTAAGATAACCTATGACTGAAGGGGGAGAACATTAGTTTTATCAGCTAAGATCACCTATGACAGAAGGAGGAGAACATTAGTTTTATCAGCTAAGATAACCTATGACTGAAGGAGGAGAACATTAGTTTTATCAGCTAAGATCACCTATGACTGAAGGAGGAGAACATTAGTTTTATTAACTAAGATCACCTATGACAGAAGGAGGAGAACATTAGTTTTATCAGCTAAGATCACCTATGACTGAAGGAGGAGAACATTAGTTTTATCAGCTAAGATCAACTATGACTGAAGGAGGAGAACATTAGTTTTATCAGCTAAGATCACCTATGACAGAAGGAGGAGAACATTAGTTTTATCAGCTAAGATCAACTATGACTGAAGGAGGAGAACATTAGTTTTACCAGCTAAGATCACCTATGACAGAAGCAGGAGAACATTAGTTTTATCAGCTAAGATCACCTATGAATGAAGGAGGAGAACATTAGTTTTATCAGCTAAGATCACCTATGACAGAAGGAGGAGAACATTAGTTTTATCAGCTAAGACCACCTATGACTGAAGGAGGAGAACATTAGTTGTATCAGCTAAGATCACCTATGACTGAAGGAGGAGAACATTAGTTTTATCAGCTAAGATCACCTATGACAGAAGGAGGAGAACATTAGTTTTATCAGCTAAGATTACCTATGACTGAAGGAGGAGAACATTAGTTTTATCAGCTAAGATCACCTATGACTGAAGGAGGAGAACATTAGTTTTATCAGCTAAGATCACCTATGACTGAAGGAGGAGAACATTAGTTTTATCAGCTAAGATCACCTATGACTGAAGGAGGAGAACATTAGTTTTATCAGCTAAGATCACCTATGACAGAAGGAGGAGAACATTAGTTTTATCAGCTAAGATCACCTATGACTGAAGGAGGAGAACATTAGTTTTATCAGCTAAGATCACCTATGACAGAAGGAGGAGAACATTAGTTTTATCAGCTAAGATCACCTATGACTGAAGGAGGAGAACATTAGTTTTATCAGCTAAGATAACCTATGACTGGAGGAGGAGAACATTAGTTTTATTAGCTAAGATCACCTATGACAGAAGGTGGAGAACATTAGTTTTATTAGCTAAGATCACCTATGACTGAAGGAGGAGAACATTAGTTTTATTAACTAAGATCACCTATGACTGAAGGAGGAGAACATTAGTTTTATCAGCTAAGATCACCTATGACAGAAGGAGGAGAACATTAGTTTTATTAGCTAAGATCACCTATGACTGAAGGAGGAGAACATTAGTTTTATCTGCTAAGATCACCTATGACTGAAGGAGGAGAACATTAGTTTTATCAGCTAAGATCACCTATGACTGAAGGAGGAGAACATTAGTTGTATCAGCTAAGATCACCTATGACAGAAGGAGGAGAACATTAGTTTTATTAGCTAAGATCACCTAAGACTGAAGGAGGAGAACATTAGTTTTATTAGCTAAGATCAGCTATGACTGAAGGAGGAGAACATTAGTTGTATCAGCTAAGATCACCTATGACTGAAGGAGTAGAACATTAGTTTTATCAGCTAAGATAACCTATGACTGAAGGGGGAGAACATTAATTTTATCAGCTAAGATCACCTATGACTGAAGGAGGAGAACATTAGTTTTATCAGCTAAGATAACCTATGTCTGAAGGAGGAGAACATTAGTTTTATTAGCTAAGATCACCTATGACTGAAGGAGGAGAACATTAGTTTTATCAGCTAAGATCACCTATGACAGAAGGAGGAGAACATTAGTTTTATCAGCTAAGATCACCTATGACAGAAGGAGGAGAACATTAGTTTTATCAGCTAAGATCACCTATGACTGAAGGAGGAGAACATTAGTTTTATCAGCTAAGATCACCTATGACTGAAGGAGGAGAACATTAGTTTTATCAGCTAAGATCACCTATGACAGAAGGAGGAGAACATTAGTTTTATCAGCTAAGATAACCTATGACTGAAGGAGGAGAACATTAGTTTTATCAGCTAAGATCACCTATGACTGAAGGAGGAGAACATTAGTTTTATCAGCTAAGATAACCTATGTCTGAAGGAGGAGAACATTAGTTGTATCAGCTAAGATCACCTATGACTGAAGGAGGAGAACATTAGTTTTATCAGCTAAGATCACCTATGACTGAAGGAGGAGAACATTAGTTTTATCAGCTAAGATCACCTATGACTGAAGGTGGAGAACATTAGTTTTATTAACTAAGATAACGTATGACTGAAGGAGAAGAACATTAGTTTTATCAGCTAAGATCACCTATGACTGAAGGTGGAGAACATTAGTTTTATTAACTAAGATAACCTATGACTGAAGGAGAAGAACATTAGTTTTATCAGCTAAGATCACTTATGACTGAAGGAGGAGAACATTAGTTTTATCAGCTAAGATCACCTATGACAGAAGGAGGAGAACATTAGTTTTATCAGCTAAGATCATCTATGACTGAAGGAGGAGAACATTAGTTTTATCAGCTAAGATAACCTATGACTGAAGGAGGAGAACATTAGTTTTATCAGCTAAGATCACCTATGACTGAAGGAGGAGAACATTAGTTTTAGCAGCTAAGATCACCTATGACTGAAGGAGGAGAACATTAGTTTTATCAGCTAAGATCACCTATGACTGAAGGAGAACATTAGTTTTATCAGCTAAGATAACCTATGACTGAAGGAGGAGAACATTAGTTTTATTAACTAAGATCACCTATGACTGAAGGAGGAGAACATTAGTTTTATCAGCTAAGATAACCTATGACTGAAGGAGGAGAACATTAGTTTTATTAACTAAGATAACCTATGACTGAAGGAGGAGAACATTAGTTTTATCAGCTAAGATCACCTATGACTGAAGGAGGAGAACATTAGTTGTATCAGCTAAGATCACCTATGACTGAAGGAGGAGAACATTAGTTGTATCAGCTAAGATCACCTATGACTGAAGGAGGAGAACATTAGTTGTATCAGCTAAGATCACCTATGACTGAAGGAGGAGAACATTAGTTTTATCAGCTAAGATCACCTATGACTGAAGGAGGAGAACATTAGTTGTATCAGCTAAGATCACCTATGACAGAAGGAGGAGAACATTAGTTTTATCAGCTAAGATCACCTATGACTGAAGGAGGAGAACATTAGTTTTATCAGCTAAGATCACCTATGACAGAAGGAGGAGAACATTAGTTTTATCAGCTAAGATCACCTATGACTGAAGGAGGAGAACATTAGTTTTATCACCTAAGATCACCTATGACTGAAGGAGGAGAACATTAGTTTTATCAGCTAAGATCACCTATGACTAAAGGAGGAGAACATTAGTTTTATCAGCTAAGATCACCTATGACAGAAGGAGGAGAACATTAGTTGTATCAGCTAAGATCACCTATGACTGAAGGAGGAGAACATTAGTTGTATCAGCTAAGATCACCTATGACTGAAGGAGGAGAACATTAGTTGTATCAGCTAACATCACCTATGACAGAAGGAGGAGAACATTAGTTTTATCAGTTAAGATCACCTATGACTGAAGGAGGAGAACATTGGTTTTATCAGCTAAGATCACCTATGACTGAAGGAGGAGAACATTAGTTTTATCAGCTAAGATCACCTATGACTGAAGGAGAACATTAGTTTTATCAGCTAAGATCACCTATGACTGAAGGAGGAGAACATTAGTTTTATCAGCTAAGATCACCTATGACTGAAGGAGGAGAACATTAGTTTTATCAGCTAAGATCAACTATGACTGAAGGAGGAGAACATTAGTTTTATCAGCTAAGATAACCTATGACTGAAGGGGGAGAACATTAGTTTTATCAGCTAAGATCACCTATGACAGAAGGAGGAGAACATTAGTTTTATCAGCTAAGATAACCTATGACTGAAGGAGGAGAACATTAGTTTTATCAGCTAAGATCACCTATGACTGAAGGAGGAGAACATTAGTTTTATTAACTAAGATCACCTATGACAGAAGGAGGAGAACATTAGTTTTATCAGCTAAGATCACCTATGACTGAAGGAGGAGAACATTAGTTTTATCAGCTAAGATCAACTATGACTGAAGGAGGAGAACATTAGTTTTATCAGCTAAGATCACCTATGACAGAAGGAGGAGAACATTAGTTTTATCAGCTAAGATCAACTATGACTGAAGGAGGAGAACATTAGTTTTACCAGCTAAGATCACCTATGACAGAAGGAGGAGAACATTAGTTTTATCAGCTAAGATCACCTATGAATGAAGGAGGAGAACATTAGTTTTATCAGCTAAGATCACCTATGACAGAAGGAGGAGAACATTAGTTTTATCAGCTAAGACCACCTATGACTGAAGGAGGAGAACATTAGTTGTATCAGCTAAGATCACCTATGACTGAAGGAGGAGAACATTAGTTTTATCAGCTAAGATCACCTATGACAGAAGGAGGAGAACATTAGTTTTATCAGCTAAGATTACCTATGACTGAAGGAGGAGAACATTAGTTTTATCAGCTAAGATCACCTATGACTGAAGGAGGAGAACATTAGTTTTATCAGCTAAGATCACCTATGACTGAAGGAGGAGAACATTAGTTTTATCAGCTAAGATCACCTATGACAGAAGGAGGAGAACATTAGTTTTATCAGCTAAGATCACCTATGACTGAAGGAGGAGAACATTAGTTTTATCAGCTAAGATCACCTATGACTGAAGGAGGAGAACATTAGTTTTATCAGCTAAGATAACCTATGACTGAAGGAGGAGAACATTAGTTTTATCAGCTAAGATAACCTATGACTGGAGGAGGAGAACATTAGTTTTATTAGCTAAGATCACCTATGACAGAAGGAGGAGAACATTAGTTTTATTAGCTAAGATCACCTATGACTGAAGGAGGAGAACATTAGATTTATTAACTAAGATCACCTATGACTGAAGGAGGAGAACATTAGTTTTATCAGCTAAGATCACCTATGACAGAAGGAGGAGAACATTAGTTTTATTAGCTAAGTTCACCTATGACTGAAGGAGGAGAACATTAGTTTTATCTGCTAAGATCACCTATGACTGAAGGAGGAGAACATTAGTTTTATCAGCTAATATCACCTATGACTGAAGGAGGAGAACATTAGTTGTATCAGCTAAGATCACCTATGACAGAAGGAGGACAACATTAGTTTTATTAGCTAAGATCACCTATGACTGAAGGAGGAGAACATTAGTTTTATTAGCTAAGATCAGCTATGACTGAAGGAGTAGAACATTAGTTTTATCAGCTAAGATAACCTATGACTGAAGGGGGAGAACATTAGTTTTATCAGCTAAGATCACCTATGACTGAAGGAGGAGAACATTAGTTTTATCAGCTAAGATAACCTATGTCTGAAGGAGGAGAACATTAGTTGTATCAGCTAAGATCACCTATGACTGAAGGAGGAGAACATTAGTTTTATTAGCTAAGATAACCTATGACTGAAGGAGGAGAACATTAGTTTTATCAGCTAAGATCACCTATGACTGAAGGAGGAGAACATTAGTTTTATCAGCTAAGATCACCTATGAATGAAAGAGGAGAACATTAGTTTTATCAGCTATGATCACCTATGACTGAGGGAGTAGAACATTAGTTTTATCAGCTAAGATAACCTATCACTGAAGGGGAGAACATTAGTTTTATCAGCTAAGATCACATATGACTGAAGGAGGAGAACATTAGTTTTATCAGCTAAGATAACCTATGACTGAAGGAGGAGAACATTAGTTTTATCAGCTAAGATCACCTATGACTGAAGGAGGAGAACATTAGTTTTATTAACTAAGATCACCTATGACAGAAGGAGGAGAACATTAGTTTTATCAGCTAAGATCACCTATGACTGAAGGAGGAGAACATTAGTTGTATCAGCTAAGATCACCTATGACTGAAGGAGGAGAACAATAGTTTTATTAGCTAAGATCACCTATGACTGAAGGAGGAGAACATTAGTTTTATCAGCTAAGATCACCTATGACAGAAGGAGGAGAACATTAGTTTTATCAGCTAAGATCACCTATGACAGAAGGAGGAGAACATTAGTTTTATCAGCTAAGATCACCTATGACTGAAGGAGGAGAACATTAGTTTTATCAGCTAAGATCACCTATGACTGAAGGAGGAGAACATTAGTTTTATCAGCTAAGATCACCTATGACAGAAGGAGGAGAACATTAGTTTTATCAGCTAAGATCACCTATGACTGAAGGAGGAGAACATTAGTTTTATCAGCTAAGATAACCTATGTCTGAAGGAGGAGAACATTAGTTGTATCAGCTAAGATCACCTATGACTGAAGGAGGAGAACATTAGTTTTATCAGCTAAGATCACCTATGACTGAAGGAGGAGAACATTAGTTTTATCAGCTAAGATCACCTATGACTGAAGGTGGAGAACATTAGTTTTATTAACTAAGATAACCTATGACTGAAGGAGAAGAACATTAGTTTTATCAGCTATGATCACTTATGACTGAAGGAGGAGAACATTAGTTTTATCAGCTAAGATCATCTATGACTGAAGGAGGAGAACATTAGTTTTATCAGCTAAGATAACCTATGACTGAAGGAGGAGAACATTAGTTGTATCAGCTAAGATAACCTATGACTGAAGGAGGAGAACATTAGTTTTATCAGCTAAGATCACCTATGACTGAAGGAGGAGAACATTAGTTTTATCAGCTAAGATCACCTATGACTGAAGGAGGAGAACATTAGTTTTATCAGCTAAGATAACCTATGACTGAAGGAGGAGAACATTAGTTTTATCAGCTAAGATAACCTATGACTGAAGGAGGAGAACATTAGTTTTATTAACTAAGATAACCTATGACTGAAGGAGGAGAACATTAGTTTTATCAGCTAAGATAACCTATGACTGAAGGAGGAGAACATTAGTTTTATCAGCTAAGATCACCTATGACTGAAGGAGGAGAACATTAGTTTTATCAGCTAAGATAACCTATGACTGAAGGAGGAGAACATTAGTTTTATCAGCTAAGATCACTTATGATTGAAGGAGGAGAACATTAGTTTTATCAGCTAAAATAACCTATGACTGAAGGAGGAGAACATTAGTTTTATCAGCTAAGATCACCTATGACTGAAGGAGGAGAACATTAGTTTTATTAGCTAAGATCACCTATGACTGAAGGAGGAGAACATTAGTTGTATCAGCTAAGATCACCTATGACTGAAGGAGGAGAACATTAGTTTTATCAGCTAAGATCACCTATGACAGAAGGAGGAGAACATTAGTTTTATTAGCTAAGATCACCTATGACTGAAGGAGGAGAACATTAGTTTTATTAGCTAAGATCACCTATGACTGAAGGAGGAGAACATTAGTTGTGTCAGCTAAGATCACCTATGACTGAAGGTGGAGAACATTAGTTGTATCAGCTAAGATCACCTAGGACTGAAGGAGGAGAACATTAGTTTTATCAGCTAAGATCACCTATGACTGAAGGAGGAGAACATTAGTTTTATCAGCTAAGATCACCTATGACTGAAGGAGGAGAACATTAGTTGTATCAGCTAAGATAACCTATGACTGAAGGAGGAGAACATTAGTTTTATCAGCTAAGATCACCTATGACTGAAGGAGGAGAACATTAGTTTTATTAACTAAGATCACCTATGACTGAAGGAGTAGAACATTAGTTTTATCAGCTAAGATCACCTATTACTGAAGGAGGAAAACATTAGTTTTATTAACTAAGATCACCTATGACTGAAGGAGTAGAACATTAGTTTTATCAGCTAAGATAACCTATGACTGAAGGAGGAGAACATTAGTTTTATCAGCTAAGATCACCTATGACAGAAGGAGGAGAACATTAATTTTATTAACTAAGATCACCTATGACTGAAGGAGGAGAACATTAGTTTTATCAGCTAAGATAACCTATGACTGAAGGAGGAGAACATTAGTTTTATTAACTAAGATCACCTATGACTGAAGGTGGAGAACATTAGTTTTATCAGCTAAGAACACCTATGACTGAAGGAGGAGAACATAAGTTTTATCAGCTAAGATCACCTATGACAGAAGGAGGAGAACATTAGTTTTATCAGCTAAGATAACCTATGACAGAAGGAGGAGAACATTAGTTTTATCAGCTAAGATCACCTATGACTGAAGGAGGAGAACATTAGTTTTATCAGCTAAGATCACCTATGACAGAAGGAGGAGAACATTAGTTTTATTAGCTAAGATCACCTATGACTGAAGGAGGAGAACATTAGTTTTATCTGCTAAGATCACCTATGACTGAAGGAGGAGAACATTAGTTTTATTAGCTAAGATCACCTATGACTGAAGGAGGAGAACATTAGTTGTATCAGCTAAGATCACCTATGACTGAAGGAGGAGAACATTGGTTTTATCAGCTAAGATCACCTATGACAGAAGGAGGAGAACATTAGTTTTATTAGCTAAGATCACCTATGACTGAAGGAGGAGAACATTAGTTTTATTAGCTAAGATCACCTATGACTGAAGGAGGAGAACATTAGTTGTATCAGCTAAGATCACCTATGACTGAAGGGGGAGAACATTAGTTTTATCAGCTAAGATCACCTATGACTGAAGGAGGAGAACATTAGTTTTATCAGCTAAGATCACCTATGACTGAAGGAGGAGAACATTAGTTTTATCAGCTAAGATCACCTATGACTGAAGGAGGAGAACATTAGTTGTATCAGCTAAGATAACCTATGACTGAAGGAGGAGAACATTAGTTTTATCAGTTAAGATCACCTATGACTGAAGGAGGAGAACATTAGTTTTATTAACTAAGATCACCTATGACTGAAGGAGTAGAACATTAGTTTTATCAGCTAAGATCACCTATGACTAAAGGAGGAGAACATTAGTTTTATTAACTAAGATCACCTATGACTGAAGGAGTAGAACATTAGTTTTATCAGCTAAGATCACCTATGACAGAAGGAGGAGAACATTAGTTTTATTAACTAAGATCACCTATGACTGAAGGAGTAGAACATTAATTTTATCAGCTAAGATCACCTATGACAGAAGGAGGAGAACATTAGTTTTATCAGCTAAGATAACCTATGACTGAAGGAGGAGAACATTAGTTTTATCAGCTAAGATAACCTATGACAGAAGGAGGAGAACATTAGTTTTATCAGCTAAGATAACCTATGACTGAAGGAGGAGAACATTAGTTTTATCAGCTAAGATCACCTATGACTGAAGGAGGAGAACATTAGTTTTATCAGCTAAGATCACCTATGAATGAAAGAGGAGAACATTAGTTTTATCAGCTATGATCACCTATGACTGAGGGAGTAGAACATTAGTTTTATCAGCTAAGATAACCTATCACTGAAGGGGGAGAACATTAGTTTTATCAGCTAAGATCACATATGACTGAAGGAGGAGAACATTAGTTTTATCAGCTAAGATAACCTATGACTGAAGGAGGAGAACATTAGTTTTATCAGCTAAGATCACCTATGACTGAAGGAGGAGAACATTAGTTTTATTAACTAAGATCACCTATGACAGAAGGAGGAGAACATTAGTTTTATCAGCTAAGATCACCTATGAATGAAGGAGGAGAACATTAGTTGTATCAGCTAAGATCACCTATGACTGAAGGAGGAGAACATTAGTTTTATTAGCTAAGATCACCTATGACTGAAGGAGGAGAACATTAGTTTTATCAGCTAAGATCACCTATGACAGAAGGAGGAGAACATTAGTTTTATCAGCTAAGATCACCTATGACAGAAGGAGGAGAACATTAGTTTTATCAGCTAAGATCACCTATGACTGAAGGAGGAGAACATTAGTTTTATCAGCTAAGATCACCTATGACTGAAGGAGGAGAACATTAGTTTTATCAGCTAAGATCACCTATGACAGAAGGAGGAGAACATTAGTTTTATCAGCTAAGATAACCTATGACTGAAGGAGGAGAACATTAGTTTTATCAGCTAAGATCACCTATGACTGAAGGAGGAGAACATTAGTTTTATCAGCTAAGATAACCTATGTCTGAAGGAGGAGAACATTAGTTGTATCAGCTAAGATCACCTATGACTGAAGGAGGAGAACATTAGTTTTATCAGCTAAGATCACCTATGACTGAAGGAGGAGAACATTAGTTTTATCAGCTAAGATCACCTATGACTGAAGGTGGAGAACATTAGTTTTATTAACTAAGATAACCTATGACTGAAGGAGAAGAACATTAGTTTTATCAGCTAAGATCACTTATGACTGAAGGAGGAGAACATTAGTTTTATCAGCTAAGATCATCTATGACTGAAGGAGGAGAACATTAGTTTTATCAGCTAAGATAACCTATGACTGAAGGAGGAGAACATTAGTTGTATCAGCTAAGATAACCTATGACTGAAGGAGGAGAACATTAGTTTTATCAGCTAAGATCACCTATGACTGAAGGAGGAGAACATTAGTTTTATCACCTAAGATCACCTATGACTGAAGGAGGAGAACATTAGTTTTATCAGCTAAGATAACCTATGACTGAAGGAGGAGAACATTAGTTTTATCAGCTAAGATAACCTATGACTGAAGGAGGAGAACATTAGTTTTATTAACTAAGATAACCTATGACTGAAGGAGGAGAACATTAGTTTCATCAGCTAAGATAACCTATGACTGAAGGAGGAGAACATTAGTTTTATCAGCTAAGATCACCTATGACAGAAGGAGGAGAACATTAGTTTTATCAGCTAAGATCATCTATGACTGAAGGAGAAGAACATTAGTTTTATCAGCTAAGATAATCTATGACTGAAGGAGGAGAACATTAGTTTTATCAGCTAAGATCACCTATGACTGAAGGAGGAGAACATTAGTTTTATCAGCTAAAATAACCTATGACTGAAGGAGGAGAACATTAGTTTTATTAGCTAAGATCACCTATGACTGAAGGAGGAGAACATTAGTTTTATTAGCTAAGATCACCTATGACTGAAGGAGGACAACATTAGTTTTATTAGCTAAGATCACCTATGACTGAAGGAGGAGAACATTAGTTGTGTCAGCTAAGATCACCTATGACTGAAGGTGGAGAACATTAGTTGTATCAGCTAAGATCACCTAGGACTGAAGGAGGAGAACATTAGTTTTATCAGCTAAGATCATCTATGACTGAAGGAGGAGAACATTAGTTTTATCAGCTAAGATCACCTATGACTGAAGGAGGAGAACATTAGTTGTATCAGCTAAGATAACCTATGACTGAAGGAGGAGAACATTAGTTTTATCAGCTAAGATCACCTATTACTGAAGGAGGAAAACATTAGTTTTATTAACTAAGATCACCTATGACTGAAGGAGTAGAACATTAGTTTTATCAGCTAAGATAACCTATGACTGAAGGAGGAGAACATTAGTTTTATCAGCTAAGATCACCTATGACAGAAGGAGGAGAACATTAATTTTATTAACTAAGATCACCTATGACTGAAGGAGTAGAACATTAATTTTATCAGCTAAGATCTCCTATGACAGAAGGAGGAGAACATTGGTTTTATCAGCTAAGATAACCTATGACTGAAGGAGGAGAACATTAGTTTTATCAGCTAAGAAAACGTATGACAGAAGGAGGAGAACATTAGTTTTATCAGCTAAGATAACCTATGACTGAAGGAGGAGAACATTAGTTTTATTAACTAAGATCACCTATGACTGAAGGAGGAGAACATTAGTTTTATTAGCTAAGATCACCTATGACTGAAGGAGGAGAACATTAGTTTTATTAACTAAGATCACCTATGACTGAAGAAGGAGAACATTAGTTTTATCAGTTAAGATCACCTATGACTGAAGGAGGAGAACATTAGTTTTATCAGCTAAGATCACCTATGACTGAAGGAGGAGAACATTAGTTTTATCAGCTAAGATCACCTATGACTGAAGGTGGAGAACATTAGTTTTATCAGCTAAGAACACCTATGACTGAAGGAGGAGAACATAAGTTTTATCAGCTATGATCACCTATGACAGAAGGAGGAGAACATTAGTTTTATCAGCTAAGATAACCTATGACAGAAGGAGGAGAACATTAGTTTTATCAGCTAAGATCACCTATGACTGAAGGAGGAGAACATTAGTTTTATCAGCTAAGATCACCTATGACAGAAGGAGGAGAACATTAGTTTTATTAGCTAAGATCACCTATGACTGAAGGAGGAGAACATTAGTTTTATCTGCTAAGATCACCTATGACTGAAGGAGGAGAACATTAGTTTTATTAGCTAAGATCACCTATGACTGAAGGAGGAGAACATTAGTTGTAGCAGCTAAGATCACCTATGACTGAAGGAGGAGAACATTAGTTTTATCAGCTAAGATCACCTATGACTGAAGGAGGAGAACATTAGTTTTATCAGCTAAGATCACCTATGACTGAAGGAGGAGAACATTAGTTGTATCAGCTAAGATAACCTATGACTGAAGGAGGAGAACATTAGTTTTATCAGTTAAGATCACCTATGACTGAAGGAGGAGAACATTAGTTTTATTAACTAAGATCAGCTATGACTGAAGGAGTAGAACATTAGTTTTATCAGCTAAGATCACCTATGACTGAAGGAGGAGAACATTAGTTTTATTAACTAAGATCACCTATGACTGAAGGAGTAGAACATTAGTTTTATCAGCTAAGATCACCTATGACAGAAGGAGGAGAACATTAGTTTTATTAACTAAGATCACCTATGACTGAAGGAGTAGAACATTAATTTTATCAGCTAAGATCACCTATGACAGAAGGAGGAGAACATTAGTTTTATCAGCTAAGATAACCTATGACTGAAGGAGGAGAACATTAGTTTTATCAGCTAAGATAACCTATGACAGAAGGAGAAGAACATTAGTTTTATCAGCTAAGATAACCTATGACTGAAGGAGGAGAACATTAGTTTTATTAACTAAGATCACCTATGACTGAAGGAGGAGAACATTAGTTTTATCAGCTAAGATCACCTATGACAGAAGGAGGATAACATTAGTTTTATTAACTAAGATCACCTATGACTGAAGGAGGAGAACATTAGTTTTATTAACTAAGATAACCTATGACTGAAGGAGTAGAACATTAGTTTTATTAGCTAAGATCACCTATGACAGAAGGAGGAGAACATTAGTTTTATTAGCTAAGATAACCTATGACTGAAGGAGTAGAACATTAGTTTTATCAGCTAAGATCACCTATGACTGAAGGAGGAGAACATTAGTTTTATCAGCTAAGATAACCTATGACAGAAGGAGGAGAACATTAGTTTTATTAGCTAAGATCACCTATGACTGAAGGAGTAGAACATTAGTTTTATCAGCTAAGATCACCTATGAATGAAGGAGGAGAACATTAGTTGTATCAGCTAAGATCACCTATGACAGAAGGAGGAGAACATTAGTTTTATCAGCTAAGATCACCTATGACTGAAGGAGGAGAACATTAGTTTTATTAGCTAAGATCACCTATGACTGAAGGAGTAGAACATTAGTTTTATCAGCTAAGATCACCTATGAATGAAGGAGGAGAACATTAGTTTTATCAGCTAAGATCACCTATGACTGAAGGAGTAGAACATTAGTTTTATCAGCTAAGATCACCTATGACTGAAGGAGGAGAACATTAGTTTTATCAGCTAAGATCACCTATGACTGAAGGAGGAGAACATTAGTTTTATCAGCTAAGATCACCTATGACTGAAGGAGGAGAACATTAGTTTTATCAGCTAAGATCACCTATGACTGAAGGAGGAGAACATTAGTTTTATCAGCTAAGATAACCTATGACTGAAGGAGGAGAACATTAGTTTTATCAGCTAAGATCGCCTATGACAGAAAGAGGAGAACATTAGTTTTATCAGCTAAGATAACCTATGACTGAAGGAGGAGAACATTAGTTTTATCAGCTAAGATCACCTATGACTGAAGGAGTATAACATTAGTTTTATCAGCTAAGATCACCTATGACTGAAGGAGTAGAACATTAGTTTTATCAGCTAAGATCACCTATGAATGAAGGAGGAGAACATTAGTTTTATTAGCTAAGATCACCTATGACTGGAGGAGGAGAACATTAGTTTTATTAGCTAAGATCACCTATGACAGAAGGAGGAGAACATTAGTTTTATTAGCTAAGATCACCTATGACTGAAGGAGGAGAACATTAGTTTTATTAACTAAGATCACCTATGACTGAAGAAGGAGAACATTAGTTGTATCAGCTAAGATCACCTATGACTGAAGGAGGAGAACATTAGTTTTATCAGCTAAGATCACCTATGACAGAAGGAGGAGAACATTAGTTTTATTAGCTAAGATCACCTATGACTGAAGGAGGAGAACATTAGTTTTATTAGCTAAGATCAGCTATGACTGAAGGAGGAGAACATTAGTTGTATCAGCTAAGATCACCTATGACTGAAGGAGTAGAACATTAGTTTTATCAGCTAAGATAACCTATGACTGAAGGGTGAGAACATTAGTTTTATCAGCTAAGATCACCTATGACTGAAGGAGGAGAACATTAGTTTTATCAGCTAAGATAACCTATGTCTGAAGGAGGAGAACATTAGTTGTATCAGCTAAGATCACCTATGACTGAAGGAGGAGAACATTAGTTTTATTAGCTAAGATAACCTATGACTGAAGGAGGAGAACATTAGTTTTATCAGCTAAGATCACCTATGACTGAAGGAGGAGAACATTAGTTTTATCAGCTAAGATCACCTATGAATGAAAGAGGAGAACATTAGTGTTATCAGCTATGATCACCTATGACTGAGGGAGTAGAACATTAATTTTATCAGCTAAGATAACCTATCACTGAAGGGGGAGAACATTAGTTTTATCAGCTAAGATCACATATGACTGAAGGAGGAGAACATTAGTTTTATCAGCTAAGATAACCTATGACTGAAGGAGGAGAACATTAGTTTTATCAGCTAAGATCACCTATGACTGAAGGAGGAGAACATTAGTTTTATTAACTAAGATCACCTATGACAGAAGGAGGAGAACATTTGTTTTATCAGCTAAGATCACCTATGACTGAAGGAGGAGAACATTAGTTGTATCAGCTAAGATCACCTATGACTGAAGGAGGAGAACATTAGTTTTATCAGCTAAGATCACCTATGACAGAAGGAGGAGAACATTAGTTTTATCAGCTAAGATCACCTATGACAGAAGGAGGAGAACATTAGTTTTATCAGCTAAGATCACCTATGACTGAAGGAGGAGAACATTAGTTTTATCAGCTAAGATCACCTATGACTGAAGGAGGAGAACATTAGTTTTATCAGCTAAGATCACCTATGACTGAAGGAGGAGAACATTAGTTTTATCAGCTAAGATCACCTATGACTGAAGGAGGAGAACATTAGTTTTATCAGCTAAGATCACCTATGACAGAAGGAGAACATTAGTTTTATCAGCTAAGATAACCTATGACTGAAGGAGGAGAACATTAGTTTTATCAGCTAAGATCGCCTATGACAGAAGGAGGAGAACATTAGTTTTATCAGCTAAGATAACCTATGACTGAAGGAGGAGAACATTAGTTTTATCAGCTAAGATCACCTATGACTGAAGGAGGAGAACATTAGTTTTATCAGCTAAGATAACCTATGTCTGAAGGAGGAGAACATTAGTTGTATCAGCTAAGATCACCTATGACTGAAGGAGGAGAACATTAGTTTTATCAGCTAAGATCACCTATGACTGAAGGAGGAGAACATTAGTTTTATCAGCTAAGATCACCTATGACTGAAGGTGGAGAACATTAGTTTTATTAACTAAGATAACCTATGACTGAAGAAGAAGAACATTAGTTTTATCAGCTAAGATCACTTATGACTGAAGGAGGAGAACATTAGTTTTATCAGCTAAGATCATCTATGACTGAAGGAGGAGAACATTAGTTTTATCAGCTAAGATAACCTATGACTGAAGGAGGAGAACATTAGTTGTATCAGCTAAGATAACCTATGACTGAAGGAGGAGAACATTAGTTTTATCAGCTAAGATCACCTATGACTGAAGGAGGAGAACATTAGTTTTATCAGCTAAGATCACCTATGACTGAAGGAGGAGAACATTAGTTTTATCAGCTAAGATAACCTATGACTGAAGGAGGAGAACATTAGTTTTATCAGCTAAGATAACCTATGACTGAAAGAGGAGAACATTAGTTTTATTAACTAAGATAACCTATGACTGAAGGAGGAGAACATTAGTTTTATTAGCTAAGATCACCTATGACAGAAGGAGGAGAACATTAGTTTTATTAGCTAAGATCACCTATGACTGAAGGAGGAGAACATTAGTTTTATTAACTAAGATCACCTATGACTGAAGGAGGAGAACATTAGTTTTATCAGCTAAGATCACCTATGACAGAAGGAGGAGAACATTAGTTTTATTAGCTAAGATCACCTATGACTGAAGGAGGAGAACATTAGTTTTATCTGCTAAGATCACCTATGACTGAAGAAGGAGAACATTAGTTGTATCAGCTAAGATCACCTATGACTGAAGGAGGAGAACATTAGTTGTATCAGCTAAGATCACCTATGACAGAAGGAGGAGAACATTAGTTTTATTAGCTAAGATCACCTATGACTGAAGGAGGAGAACATTAGTTTTATTAGCTAAGATCAGCTATGACTGAAGGAGGAGAACATTAGTTGTATCAGCTAAGATCACCTATGACTGAAGGAGTAGAACATTAGTTTTATCAGCTAAGATCACCTATGACTGAAGGAGGAGAACATTAGTTTTATCAGCTAAGATCACCTATGACTGAAGGAGGAGAACATTAGTTTTATCAGCTAAGATAACCTATGTCTGAAGGAGGAGAACATTAGTTTTATCAGCTAAGATAACCTATGACTGAAGGAGGAGAACATTAGTTTTATCAGCTAAGATCACCTATGACTGAAGGAGGAGAACATTAGTTGTATCAGCTAAGATCACCTATGACAGAAGGAGGAGAACATTAGTTTTATTAGCTAAGATCACCTATGACTGAAGGAGGAGAACATTAGTTTTATTAGCTAAGATCACCTATGACTGAAGGAGGAGAACATTAGTTGTATCAGCTAAGATCACCTATGACTGAAGGAGGAGAACATTAGTTTTATCAGCTAAAATCACCTATGACAGAAGGAGGAGAACATTAGTTTTATTAGCTAAGATCACCTATGACTGAAGGAGGAGAACATTAGTTTTATTAGCTAAGATCACCTATGACTGAAGGAGGAGAACATTAGTTGTGTCAGCTAAGATCACCTATGACTGAAGGTGGAGAACATTAGTTGTATCAGCTAAGATCACCTAGGACTGAAGGAGGAGAACATTAGTTTTATCAGCTAAGATCACCTATGACTGAAGGAGGAGAACATTAGTTTTATCAGCTAAGATCACCTATGACTGAAGGAGGAGAACATTAGTTGTATCAGCTAAGATAACCTATGACTGAAAGAGGAGAACATTAGTTTTATCAGCTAAGATCACCTATGACTGAAGGAGGAGAACATTAGTTTTATTAACTAAGATCACCTATGACTGAAGGAGTAGAACATTAGTTTTATCAGCTAAGATCACCTATTACTGAAGGAGGAAAACATTAGTTTTATTAACTAAGATCACCTATGACTGAAGGAGTAGAACATTAGTTTTATCAGCTAAGATAACCTATCACTGAAGGAGGAGAACATTAGTTTTATCAGCTAAGATCACCTATGACAGAAGGAGGAGAACATTGGTTTTATCAGCTAAGATAACCTATGACTGAAGGAGGAGAACATTAGTTTTATCAGCTAAGAAAACGTATGACAGAAGGAGGAGAACATTAGTTTTATCAGCTAAGATAACCTATGACTGAAGGAGGAGAACATTAGTTTTATTAACTAAGATCACCTATGACTGAAGGAGGAGAACATTAGTTTTATTAGCTAAGATCACCTATGACTGAAGGAGGAGAACATTAGTTTTATTAACTAAGATCACCTATGACTGAAGAAGGAGAACATTAATTTTATCAGTTAAGATCACCTATGACTGAAGGAGGAGAACATTAGTTTTATCAGCTAAGATCACCTATGACTGAAGAAGGAGAACATTAGTTTTATCAGCTAAGATCACCTATGACTGAAGGTGGAGAACATTAGTTTTATCAGCTAAGAACACCTATGACTGAAGGAGGAGAACATTAGTTTTATCAGCTAAGATCACCTATGACAGAAAGAGGAGAACATTAGTTTTATCAGCTAAGATAACCTATGACAGAAGGAGGAGAACATTAGTTTTATCAGCTAAGATCACCTATGACTGAAGGAGGAGAACATTAGTTTTATCAGCTAAGATCACCTATGACAGAAGGAGGAGAACATTAGTTTTATTAGCTAAGATCACCTATGACTGAAGGAGGAGAACATTAGTTTTATCTGCTAAGATCACCTATGACTGAAGGAGGAGAACATTAGTTTTATTAGCTAAGATCACCTATGACTGAAGGAGGAGAACATTAGTTGTATCAGCTAAGATCACCTATGACTGAAGGAGGAGAACATTAGTTTTATCAGCTAAGATCACCTATGACAGAAGGAGGAGAACATTAGTTTTATTAGCTAAGATCACCTATGACTGAAGGAGGAGAACATTAGTTTTATTAGCTAAGATCACCTATGACTGAAGGAGGAGAACATTAGTTGTATCAGCTAAGATCACCTATGACTGAAGGTGGAGAACATTAGTTTTATCAGCTAAGATCACCTATGACTGAAGGAGGAGAACATTAGTTTTATCAGCTAAGATCACCTATGACTGAAGGAGGAGAACATTAGTTTTATCAGCTAAGATCACCTATGACTGAAGGAGGAGAACATTAGTTGTATCAGCTAAGATAACCTATGACTGAAGGAGGAGAACATTAGTTTTATCAGTTAAGATCACCTATGACTGAAGGAGGAGAACATTAGTTTTATTAACTAAGATCACCTATTACTGAAGGAGTAGAACATTAGTTTTATCAGCTAAGATCACCTATGACAGAAGGAGGAGAACATTAGTTTTATTAACTAAGATCACCTATGACTGAAGGAGTAGAACATTAATTTTATCAGCTAAGATCACCTATGACAGAAGGAGGAGAACATTAGTTTTATCAGCTAAGATAACCTATGACTGAAGGAGGAGAACATTAGTTTTATCAGCTAAGATAACCTATGACAGAAGGAGGAGAACATTAGTTTTATCAGCTAAGATAACCTATGACTGAAGGAGGAGAACATTAGTTTTATTAACTAAGATCACCTATGACTGAAGGAGGAGAACATTAGTGTTATCAGCTAAGATCACCTATGACAGAAGGAGGAGAACATTAGTTTTATTAACTAAGATCACCTATGACTGAAGGAGGAGAACATTAGTTTTATTAACTAAGATAACCTATGACTGAAGGAGTAGAACATTAGTTTTATTAGCTAAGATCACCTATGACAGAAGGAGGAGAACATTAGTTTTATTAGCTAAGATAACCTATGACTGAAGGAGTAGAACATTAGTTTTATCAGCTAAGATCACCTATGACTGAAGGAGGAGAACATTAGTTTTATTAGCTAAGATAACCTATGACAGAAGGAGGAGAACATTAGTTTTATTAGCTAAGATCACCTATGACTGAAGGAGTAGAACATTAGTTTTATCAGCTAAGATCACCTATGAATGAAGGAGGAGAACATTAGTTGTATCAGCTAAGATCACCTATGACTGAAGGAGGAGAACATTAGTTGTATCAGCTAAGATCACCTATGACTGAAGGAGGAGAACATTAGTTTTATCAGCTAAGATCACCTAAGACTGAAGGAGGAGAACATTAGTTTTATCAGCTAAGATCACCTATGACTGAAGGAGGAGAACATTAGTTGTATCAGCTAAGATAACCTATGACTGAAGGAGGAGAACATTAGTTTTATCAGCTAAGATCACCTATGACTGAAGGAGGAAAACATTAGTTTTATTAACTAAGATCACCTATGATTGAAGGAGTAGAACATTAGTTTTATCAGCTAAGATAACCTATGACTGAAGGAGGAGAACATTAGTTTTATCAGTTAAGATCACCTATGACAGAAGGAGGAGAACATTAGTTTTATTAACTAAGATCACCTATGACTGAAGGAGTAGAACATTAATTTTATCAGCTAAGATCACCTATGACAGAAGGAGGAGAACATTGGTTTTATCAGCTAAGATAACCTATGACTGAAGGAGGAGAACATTAGTTTTATCAGCTAAGAAAACGTATGACAGAAGGAGGAGAACATTAGTTTTATCAGCTAAGATAACCTATGACTGAAGGAGGAGAACATTAGTTTTATTTACTAAGATCACCTATGACTGAAGGAGGAGAACATTAGTTTTATTAGCTAAGATCACCTATGACTGAAGGAGGAGAACATTAGTTTTATTAACTAAGATCACCTATGACTGAAGAAGGAGAACATTAATTTTATCAGTTAAGATCACCTATGACTGAAGGAGGAGAACATTAGTTTTATCAGCTAAGATCACCTATGACTGAAGGTGGAGAACATTAGTTTTATCAGCTAAGAACACCTATGACTGAAGGAGGAGAACATTAGTTTTATCAGCTAAGATCACCTATGACAGAAAGAGGAGAACATTAGTTTTATCAGCTAAGATAACC
Organism: Bathymodiolus septemdierum; assembly: GCA_963383655.1. Lineage (NCBI taxonomy): Eukaryota > Metazoa > Mollusca > Bivalvia > Mytilida > Modiolidae > Bathymodiolus > Bathymodiolus septemdierum. The sequence goes on along the minus strand of OY726529.1, from coordinate 1,580,404 downwards.
TATGACAGAAGGAGGAGAACATTAGTTTTATCAGCTAAGATCACCTATGACTGAAGGAGGAGAACATTAGTTTTATCAGCTAAGATCACCTATGACAGAAGGAGGAGAACATTAGTTTTATTAGCTCAGATCACCTATGACTGAAGGAGGAGAACATTAGTTTTATCTGCTAAGATCACCTATGATTGATGGAGGAGAACATTAGTTTTATCAGCTAAGATCACCTATGACAGAAGGAGAACATTAGTTTTATCAGCTAAGATAACCTATGACTGAAGGAGGAGAACATTAGTTTTATCAGCTAAGATCGCCTATGACAGAAGGAGGAGAACATTAGTTTTATCAGCTAAGATAACCTATGACTGAAGGAGGAGAACATTAGTTTTATCAGCTAAGATCACCTATGACTGAAGGAGTAGAACATTAGTTTTATCAGCTAAGATCACCTATGACTGAAGGAGTAGAACATTAGTTTTATCAGCTAAGATCACCTATGAATGAAGGAGAACATTAGTTTTATTAGCTAAGATCACCTATGACTGGAGGAGGAGAACATTAGTTTTATTAGCTAAGATCACCTATGACAGAAGGAGGAGAACATTAGTTTTATTAGCTAAGATCACCTATGACTGAAGGAGGAGAACATTAGTTTTATTAACTAAGATCACCTATGACTGAAGGAGGAGAACATTAGTTTTATCAGCTAAGATCACCTATGACAGAAGGAGGAGAACATTAGTTTTATTAGCTAAGATCACCTATGACTGAAGGAGGAGAACATTAGTTTTATCTGCTAAGATCACCTATGACTGAAGAAGGAGAACATTAGTTGTATCAGCTAAGATCACCTATGACTGAAGGAGGAGAACATTAGTTTTATCAGCTAAGATCACCTATGACAGAAGGAGGAGAACATTAGTTTTATTAGCTAAGATCACCTATGACTGAAGGAGGAGAACATTAGTTTTATTAGCTAAGATCAGCTATGACTGAAGGAGGAGAACATTAGTTGTATCAGCTAAGATCACCTATGACTGAAGGAGTAGAACATTAGTTTTATCAGCTAAGATAACCTATGACTGAAGGGGGAGAACATTAGTTTTATCAGCTAAGATCACCTATGACTGAAGGAGGAGAACATTAGTTTTATCAGCTAAGATAACCTATGTCTGAAGGAGGAGAACATTAGTTGTATCAGCTAAGATCACCTATGACTGAAGGAGGAGAACATTAGTTTTATTAGCTAAGATAACCTATGACTGAAGGAGGAGAACATTAGTTTTATCAGCTAAGATCACCTATGACTGAAGGAGGAGAACATTAGTTTTATCAGCTAAGATCACCTATGACAGAAGGAGGAGAACATTAGTTTTATCAGCTAAGATCACCTATGACAGAAGGAGGAGAACATTAGTTTTATCAGCTAAGATCACCTATGACTGAAGGAGGAGAACATTAGTTTTATCAGCTAAGATCACCTATGACTGAAGGAGGAGAACATTAGTTTTATCAGCTAAGATCACCTATGACTGAAGGAGGAGAACATTAGTTTTATCAGCTAAGATCACCTATGACTGAAGGAGGAGAACATTAGTTTTATCAGCTAAGATCACCTATGACAGAAGGAGAACATTAGTTTTATCAGCTAAGATAACCTATGACTGAAGGAGGAGAACATTAGTTTTATCAGCTAAGATCACCTATGACTGAAGGAGGAGAACATTAGTTTTATTAACTAAGATCACCTATGACAGAAGGAGGAGAACATTAGTTTTATCAGCTAAGATCACCTATGACTGAAGGAGGAGAACATTAGTTGTATCAGCTAAGATCACCTATGACTGAAGGAGGAGAACATTAGTTTTATCAGCTAAGATCACCTATGACTGAAGGAGGAGAACATTAGTTTTATCAGCTAAGATCACCTATGACTGAAGGAGGAGAACATTAGTTGTATCAGCTAAGATCACCTATGACTGAAGGAGGAGAACATTAGTTTTATCAGCTAAGATCACCTATGACAGAAGGAGGAGAACATTAGTTTTATTAGCTAAGATCACCTATGACTGAAGGAGGAGAACATTAGTTGTGTCAGCTAAGATCACCTATGACTGAAGGTGGAGAACATTAGTTGTATCAGCTAAGATCACCTAGGACTGAAGGAGGAGAACATTAGTTTTATCAGCTAAGATCACCTATGACTGAAGGAGGAGAACATTAGTTTTATCAGCTAAGATCACCTACGACTGAAGGAGGAGAACATTAGTTGTATCAGCTAAGATAACCTATGACTGAAGGAGGAGAACATTAGTTTTATCAGCTAAGATCACCTATGACTGAAGGAGGAGAACATTAGTTTTATTAACTAAGATCACCTATGACTGAAGGAGTAGAACATTAGTTTTATCAGCTAAGATCACCTATTACTGAAGGAGGAAAACATTAGTTTTATTAACTAAGATCACCTATGACTGAAGGAGTAGAACATTAGTTTTATCAGCTAAGATAACCTATCACTGAAGGAGGAGAACATTAGTTTTATCAGCTAAGATCACCTATGACAGAAGGAGGAGAACATTAGTTTTATTAACTAAGATCACCTATGACTGAAGGAGTAGAACATTAATTTTATCAGCTAAGATCACCTATGACAGAAGGAGGAGAACATTGGTTTTATCAGCTAAGATAACCTATGACTGAAGGAGGAGAACATTAGTTTTATCAGCTAAGAAAACGTATGACAGAAGGAGTAGAACATTAGTTTTATCAGCTAAGATCACCAATGAATGAAGGAGGAGAACATTAGTTGTATCAGCTAAGATCACCTATGACAGAAGGAGGAGAACATTAGTTTTATCAGCTAAGATCACCTATGACTGAAGAAGGAGAACATTAATTTTATCAGTTAAGATCACCTATGACTGAAGGAGGAGAACATTAGTTTTATCAGCTAAGATCACCTATGACTGAAGGAGGAGAACATTAGTTTTATCAGCTAAGATCACCTATGACTGAAGGTGGAGAACATTAGTTTTATCAGCTAAGAACACCTATGACTGAAGGAGGAGAACATTAGTTTTATCAGCTAAGATCACCTATGACAGAAAGAGGAGAACATTAGTTTTATCAGCTAAGATAACCTATGACAGAAGGAGGAGAACATTAGTTTTATCAGCTAAGATCACCTATGACTGAAGGAGGAGAACATTAGTTTTATCAGCTAAGATCACCTATGACAGAAGGAGGAGAACATTAGTTTTATTAACTAAGATCACCTATGACTGAAGGAGGAGAACATTAGTTTTATCTGCTAAGATCACCTATGACTGAAGGAGGAGAACATTAGTTTTATTAGCTAAGATCACCTATGACTGAAGGAGGAGAACATTAGTTGTATCAGCTAAGATCACCTATGACTGAAGGAGGAGAACATTAGTTTTATCAGCTAAGATCACCTATGACAGAAGGAGGAGAACATTAGTTTTATTAGCTAAGATCACCTATGACTGAAGGAGGAGAACATTAGTTTTATTAGCTAAGATCACCTATGACTGAAGGAGGAGAACATTAGTTGTATCAGCTAAGATCACCTATGACTGAAGGTGGAGAACATTAGTTTTATCAGCTAAGATCACCTATGACTGAAGGAGGAGAACATTAGTTTTATCAGCTAAGATCACCTATGACTGAAGGAGGAGAACATTAGTTTTATCAGCTAAGATCACCTATGACTGAAGGAGGAGAACATTAGTTGTATCAGCTAAGATAACCTATGACTGAAGGAGGAGAACATTAGTTTTATCAGCTAAGATCACCTATGACAGAAGGAGGAGAACATTAGTTTTATCAGCTAAGATAACCTATGACTGAAGGAGGAGAACATTAATTTTATCAGCTAAGATAACCTATGACTGAAGGAGGAGAACATTAGTTTTATTAACTAAGATCACCTATGACTGAAGGAGGAGAACATTAGTTTTATCAGCTAAGATCACCTATGACAGAAGGAGGAGAACATTAGTTTTATTAACTAAGATCACCTATGACTGAAGGAGGAGAACATTAGTTTTATTAACTAAGATAACCTATGACTGAAGGAGGAGAACATTAGTTTTATTAGCTAAGATCACCTATGACAGAAGGAGGAGAACATTAGTTTTATTAGCTAAGATAACCTATGACTGAAGGAGTAGAACATTAGTTTTATCAGCTAAGATCACCTATGACTGAAGGAGGAGAACATTAGTTTTATTAGCTAAGATCACCTATGACTGAAGGAGTAGAACATTAGTTTTATCAGCTAAGATCACCAATGAATGAAGGAGGAGAACATTAGTTGTATCAGCTAAGATCACCTATGACAGAAGGAGGAGAACATTAGTTTTATCAGCTAAGATCACCTATGACTGAAGGAGGAGAACATTAGTTTTATTAGCTAAGATCACCTATGACTGAAGGAGTAGAACATTAGTTTTATCAGCTAAGATCACCTATGAATGAAGGAGGAGAACATTAGTTTTATCAGCTAAGATCACCTATGACTGAAGGAGTAGAACATTAGTTTTATCAGCTAAGATCACCTATGACTGAAGGAGTAGAACATTAGTTTTATCAGCTAAGATCACCTATGAATGAAGGAGGAGAACATTAGTTTTATTAGCTAAGATCACCTATGACTGGAGGAGGAGAACATTAGTTTTATTACCTAAGATCACCTATGACAGAAGGAGGAGAACATTAGTTTTATTAGCTAAGATCACCTATGACTGAAGGAGGAGAACATTAGTTTTATTAACTAAGATCACCTATGACTGAAGGAGGAGAACATTAGTTTTATCAGCTAAGATCACCTATGACAGAAGGAGGAGAACATTAGTTTTATTAGCTAAGATCACCTATGACTGAAGGAGGAGAACATTAGTTGTATCAGCTAAGATCACCTATGACTGAAGGAGGAGAACATTAGTTGTATCAGCTAAGATCACCTATGACAGAAGGAGGAGAACATTAGTTTTATTAGCTAAGATCACCTATGACTGAAGGAGGAGAACATTAGTTTTATTAGCTAAGATCACCTATGACTGAAGGAGGAGAACATTAGTTGTATCAGCTAAGATCACCTATGACTGAAGGAGGAGAACATTAGTTTTATCAGCTAAGATCACCTATGACAGAAGGAGGAGAACATTAGTTTTATTAGCTAAGATCACCTATGACTGAAGGAGGAGAACATTAGTTTTATTAGCTAAGATCACCTATGACTGAAGGAGGAGAACATTAGTTGTGTCAGCTAAGATCACCTATGACTGAAGGTGGAGAACATTAGTTGTATCAGCTAAGATCACCTAGGACTGAAGGAGGAGAACATTAGTTTTATCAGCTAAGATCACCTATGACTGAAGGAGGAGAACATTAGTTTTATCAGCTAAGATCACCTATGACTGAAGGAGGAGAACATTAGTTGTATCAGCTAAGATAACCTATGACTGAAGGAGGAGAACATTAGTTTTATCAGCTAAGATCACCTATGACTGAAGGAGGAGAACATTAGTTTTATTAACTAAGATCACCTATGACTGAAGGAGTAGAACATTAGTTTTATCAGCTAAGATCACCTATTACTGAAGGAGGAAAACATTAGTTTTATTAACTAAGATCACCTATGACTGAAGGAGTAGAACATTAGTTTTATCAGCTAAGATAACCTATCACTGAAGGAGGAGAACATTAGTTTTATCAGCTAAGATCACCTATGACAGAAGGAGGAGAACATTAGTTTTATTAACTTAGATCACCTATGACTGAAGGAGTAGAACATTAATTTTATCAGCTAAGATCACCTATGACAGAAGGAGGAGAACATTGGTTTTATCAGCTAAGATAACCTATGACTGAAGGAGGAGAACATTAGTTTTATCAGCTAAGAAAACGTATGACAGAAGGAGGAGAACATTAGTTTTATCAGCTAAGATAACCTATGACTGAAGGAGGAGAACATTAGTTTTATTAACTAAGATCACCTATGACTGAAGGAGAACATTAGTTTTATTAGCTAAGATCACCTATGACTGAAGGAGGAGAACATTAGTTTTATTAACTAAGATCACCTATGACTGAAGAAGGAGAACATTAATTTTATCAGTTAAGATCACCTATGACTGAAGGAGGAGAACATTAGTTTTATCAGCTAAGATCACCTATGACTGAAGGAGGAGAACATTAGTTTTATCAGCTAAGATCACCTATGACTGAAGGTGGAGAACATTAGTTTTATCAGCTAAGAACACCTATGACTGAAGGAGGAGAACATTAGTTTTATCAGCTAAGATCACCTATGACAGAAAGAGGAGAACATTAGTTTTATCAGCTAAGATAACCTATGACAGAAGGAGGAGAACATTAGTTTTATCAGCTAAGATCACCTATGACTGAAGGAGGAGAACATTAGTTTTATCAGCTAAGATCACCTATGACAGAAGGAGGAGAACATTAGTTTTATTAGCTAAGATCACCTATGACTGAAGGAGGAGAACATTAGTTTTATCTGCTAAGATCACCTATGACTGAAGGAGGAGAACATTAGTTTTATTAGCTAAGATCACCTATGACTGAAGGAGGAGAACATTAGTTGTATCAGCTAAGATCACCTATGACTGAAGGAGGAGAACATTAGTTTTATCAGCTAAGATCACCTATGACAGAAGGAGGAGAACATTAGTTTTATTAGCTAAGATCACCTATGACTGAAGGAGGAGAACATTAGTTTTATTAGCTAAGATCACCTATGACTGAAGGAGGAGAACATTAGTTGTATCAGCTAAGATCACCTATGACTGAAGGTGGAGAACATTAGTTTTATCAGCTAAGATCACCTATGACTGAAGGAGGATAACATTAGTTTTATCAGCTAAGATCACCTATGACTGAAGGAGGAGAACATTAGTTTTATCAGCTAAGATCACCTATGACTGAAGGAGGAGAACATTAGTTTTATCAGCTAAGATAACCTATGACTGAAGGAGGAGAACATTAGTTTTATCAGTTAAGATCACCTATGACTGAAGGAGGAGAACATTAGTTTTATTAACTAAGATCACCTATTACTGAAGGAGTAGAACATTAGTTTTATCAGCTAAGATCACCTATGACTGAAGGAGGAGAACATTAGTTTTATTAACTAAGATCACCTATGACTGAAGGAGTAGAACATTAGTTTTATCAGCTAAGATCACCTATGACAGAAGGAGGAGAACATTAGTTTTATTAACTAAGATCACCTATGACTGAAGGAGTAGAACATTAATTTTATCAGCTAAGATCACCTATGACAGAAGGAGGAGAACATTAGTTTTATCAGCTAAGATAACCTATGACTGAAGGAGGAGAACATTAGTTTTATTAACTAAGATCACCTATGACTGAAGGAGGAGAACATTAGTTTTATCAGCTAAGATCACCTATGACAGAAGGAGGAGAACATTAGTTTTATTAACTAAGATCACCTATGACTGAAGGAGGAGAACATTAGTTTTATTAACTAAGATAACCTATGACTGAAGGAGTAGAACATTAGTTTTATTAGCTAAGATCACCTATGACAGAAGGAGGAGAACATTAGTTTTATTAGCTAAGATAACCTATGACTGAAGGAGTAGAACATTAGTTTTATCAGCTAAGATCACCTATGACTGAAGGAGGAGAACATTAGTTTTAATAGCTAAGATAACCTATGACAGAAGGAGGAGAACATTAGTTTTATTAGCTAAGATCACCTATGACTGAAGGAGTAGAACATTAGTTTTATCAGCTAAGATCACCTATGAATGAAGGAGGAGAACATTAGTTGTATCAGCTAAGATCACCTATGACTGAAGGAGGAGAACATTAGTTGTATCAGCTAAGATCACCTATGACTGAAGGAGGAGAACATTAGTTTTATCAGCTAAGATCACCTATGACTGAAGGAGGAGAACATTAGTTTTATCAGCTAAGATCACCTATGACTGAAGGAGGAGAACATTAGTTGTATCAGCTAAGATAACCTATGACTGAAGGAGGAGAACATTAGTTTTATCAGCTAAGATCACCTATGACTGAAGGAGGAGAACATTAGTTTTATTAACTAAGATCACCTATGACTGAAGGAGTAGAACATTAGTTTTATCAGCTAAGATCACCTATTACTGAAGGAGGAAAACATTAGTTTTATTAACTAAGATCACCTATGACTGAAGGAGTAGAACATTAGTTTTATCAGCTAAGATAACCTATGACTGAAGGAGGAGAACATTAGTTTTATCAGTTAAGATCACCTATGACAGAAGGAGGAGAACATTAGTTTTATTAACTAAGATCACCTATGACTGAAGGAGTAGAACATTAATTTTATCAGCTAAGATCACCTATGACAGAAGGAGGAGAACATTGGTTTTATCAGCTAAGATAACCTATGACTGAAGGAGGAGAACATTAGTTTTATCAGCTAAGATAACCTATGACTGAAGGAGGAGAACATTAGTTTTATTAACTAAGATCACCTATGACTGAAGGAGGAGAACATTAGTTTTATTAGCTAAGATCACCTATGACTGAAGGAGGAGAACATTAGTTTTATTAACTAAGATTACCTATGACTGAAGAAGGAGAACATTAATTTTATCAGTTAAGGTCACCTATGACTGAAGGAGGAGAACATTAGTTTTATCAGCTAAGATCACCTATGACTGAAGGAGGAGAACATTAGTTTTATCAGCTAAGATCACCTATGACTGAAGGTGGAGAACATTAGTTTTATCAGCTAAGAACACCTATGACTGAAGGAGGAGAACATTAGTTTTATCAGCTAAGATCACCTATGACAGAAAGAGGAGAACATTAGTTTTATCAGCTAAGATAACCTATGACAGAAGGAGGAGAACATTAGTTTTATCAGCTAAGATCACCTATGACTGAAGGAGGAGAACATTAGTTTTATCAGCTAAGATCACCTATGACAGAAGGAGGAGAACATTAGTTTTATTAGCTAAGATCACCTATGACTGAAGGAGGAGAACATTAGTTTTATCTGCTAAGATCACCTATGACTGAAGGAGGAGAACATTAGTTTTATTAGCTAAGATCACCTATGACTGAAGGAGGAGAACATTAGTTTTATCAGCTAAGAAAACGTATGACAGAAGGAGGAGAACATTAGTTTTATCAGCTAAGATAACCTATGACTGAAGGAGGAGAACATTAGTTTTATTAACTAAGATCACCTATGACTGAAGGAGGAGAACATTAGTTTTATTAGCTAAGATCACCTATGACTGAAGGAGGAGAACATTAGTTTTATTAACTAAGATCACCTATGACTGAAGAAGGAGAACATTAATTTTATCAGTTAAGATCACCTATGACTGAAGGAGGAGAACATTAGTTTTATCAGCTAAGATCACCTATGACTGAAGGAGGAGAACATTAGTTTTATCAGCTAAGATCACCTATGACTGAAGGTGGAGAACATTAGTTTTATCAGCTAAGAACACCTATGACTGAAGGAGGAGAACATTAGTTTTATCAGCTAAGATCACCTATGACAGAAAGAGGAGAACATTAGTTTTATCAGCTAAGATAACCTATGACAGAAGGAGGAGAACATTAGTTTTATCAGCTAAGATCACCTATGACTGAAGGAGGAGAACATTAGTTTTATCAGCTAAGATCACCTATGACAGAAGGAGGAGAACATTAGTTTTATTAGCTAAGATCACCTATGACTGAAGGAGGAGAACATTAGTTTTATCTGCTAAGATCACCTATGACTGAAGGAGGAGAACATTAGTTTTATTAGCTAAGATCACCTATGACTGAAGGAGGAGAACATTAGTTGTATCAGCTAAGATCACCTATGACTGAAGGAGGAGAACATTAGTTTTATCAGCTAAGATCACCTATGACAGAAGGAGGAGAACATTAGTTTTATTAGCTAAGATCACCTATGACTGAAGGAGGAGAACATTAGTTTTATTAGCTAAGATCACCTATGACTGAAGGAGGAGAACATTAGTTGTATCAGCTAAGATCACCTATGACTGAAGGTGGAGAACATTAGTTTTATCAGCTAAGATCACCTATGACTGAAGGAGGAGAACATTAGTTTTATCAGCTAAGATCACCTATGACTGAAGGAGGAGAACATTAGTTTTATCAGCTAAGATCACCTATGACTGAAGGAGGAGAACATTAGTTGTATCAGCTAAGATAACCTATGACTGAAGGAGGAGAACATTAGTTTTATCAGCTAAGATCACCTATGACAGAAGGAGGAGAACATTAGTTTTATCAGCTAAGATAACCTATGACTGAAGGAGGAGAACATTAGTTTTATCAGCTAAGATAACCTATGACTGAAGGAGGAGAACATTAGTTTTATTAACTAAGATCACCTATGACTGAAGGAGGAGAACATTAGTTTTATTAACTAAGATCACCTATTACTGAAGGAGTAGAACATTAGTTTTATCAGCTAAGATCACCTATGACTGAAGGAGGAGAACATTAGTTTTATTAACTAAAATCACCTATGACTGAAGGAGTAGAACATTAGTTTTATCAGCTAAGATCACCTATGACAGAAGGAGGAGAACATTAGTTTTATTAACTAAGATCACCTATGACTGAAGGAGTAGAACATTAATTTTATCAGCTAAGATCACCTATGACAGAAGGAGGAGAACATTAGTTTTATCAGCTAAGATAACCTATGACTGAAGGAGGAGAACATTAGTTTTATTAACTAAGATCACCTATGACTGAAGGAGGAGAACATTAGTTTTATCAGCTAAGATCACCTATGACAGAAGGAGGAGAACATTAGTTTTATTAACTAAGATCACCTATGACTGAAGGAGGAGAACATTAGTTTTATTAACTAAGATAACCTATGACTGAAGGAGTAGAACATTAGTTTTATTAGCTAAGATCACCTATGACAGAAGGAGGAGAACATTAGTTTTATTAGCTAAGATAACCTATGACTGAAGGAGTAGAACATTAGTTTTATCAGCTAAGATCACCTATGACTGAAGGAGGAGAACATTAGTTTTAATAGCTAAGATAACCTATGACAGAAGGAGGAGAACATTAGTTTTATTAGCTAAGATCACCTATGACTGAAGGAGTAGAACATTAGTTTTATCAGCTAAGATCACCTATGAATGAAGGAGGAGAACATTAGTTGTATCAGCTAAGATCACCTATGACTGAAGGAGGAGAACATTAGTTGTATCAGCTAAGATCACCTATGACTGAAGGAGGAGAACATTAGTTTTATCAGCTAAGATCACCTATGACTGAAGGAGGAGAACATTAGTTTTATCAGCTAAGATCACCTATGACTGAAGGAGGAGAACATTAGTTGTATCAGCTAAGATAACCTATGACTGAAGGAGGAGAACATTAGTTTTATCAGCTAAGATCACCTATGACTGAAGGAGGAGAACATTAGTTTTATTAACTAAGATCACCTATGACTGAAGGAGTAGAACATTAGTTTTATCAGCTAAGATCACCTATTACTGAAGGAGGAAAACATTAGTTTTATTAACTAAGATCACCTATGACTGAAGGAGTAGAACATTAGTTTTATCAGCTAAGATAACCTATGACTGAAGGAGGAGAACATTAGTTTTATCAGTTAAGATCACCTATGACAGAAGGAGGAGAACATTAGTTTTATTAACTAAGATCACCTATGACTGAAGGAGTAGAACATTAATTTTATCAGCTAAGATCACCTATGACAGAAGGAGGAGAACATTGGTTTTATCAGCTAAGATAACCTATGACTGAAGGAGGAGAACATTAGTTTTATCAGCTAAGATAACCTATGACTGAAGGAGGAGAACATTAGTTTTATTAACTAAGATCACCTATGACTGAAGGAGGAGAACATTAGTTTTATTAGCTAAGATCACCTATGACTGAAGGAGGAGAACATTAGTTTTATTAACTAAGATTACCTATGACTGAAGAAGGAGAACATTAATTTTATCAGTTAAGGTCACCTATGACTGAAGGAGGAGAACATTAGTTTTATCAGCTAAGATCACCTATGACTGAAGGAGGAGAACATTAGTTTTATCAGCTAAGATCACCTATGACTGAAGGTGGAGAACATTAGTTTTATCAGCTAAGAACACCTATGACTGAAGGAGGAGAACATTAGTTTTATCAGCTAAGATCACCTATGACAGAAAGAGGAGAACATTAGTTTTATCAGCTAAGATAACCTATGACAGAAGGAGGAGAACATTAGTTTTATCAGCTAAGATCACCTATGACTGAAGGAGGAGAACATTAGTTTTATCAGCTAAGATCACCTATGACAGAAGGAGGAGAACATTAGTTTTATTAGCTAAGATCACCTATGACTGAAGGAGGAGAACATTAGTTTTATCTGCTAAGATCACCTATGACTGAAGGAGGAGAACATTAGTTTTATTAGCTAAGATCACCTATGACTGAAGGAGGAGAACATTAGTTTTATCAGCTAAGAAAACGTATGACAGAAGGAGGAGAACATTAGTTTTATCAGCTAAGATAACCTATGACTGAAGGAGGAGAACATTAGTTTTATTAACTAAGATCACCTATGACTGAAGGAGGAGAACATTAGTTTTATTAGCTAAGATCACCTATGACTGAAGGAGGAGAACATTAGTTTTATTAACTAAGATCACCTATGACTGAAGAAGGAGAACATTAATTTTATCAGTTAAGATCACCTATGACTGAAGGAGGAGAACATTAGTTTTATCAGCTAAGATCACCTATGACTGAAGGAGGAGAACATTAGTTTTATCAGCTAAGATCACCTATGACTGAAGGTGGAGAACATTAGTTTTATCAGCTAAGAACACCTATGACTGAAGGAGGAGAACATTAGTTTTATCAGCTAAGATCACCTATGACAGAAAGAGGAGAACATTAGTTTTATCAGCTAAGATAACCTATGACAGAAGGAGGAGAACATTAGTTTTATCAGCTAAGATCACCTATGACTGAAGGAGGAGAACATTAGTTTTATCAGCTAAGATCACCTATGACAGAAGGAGGAGAACATTAGTTTTATTAGCTAAGATCACCTATGACTGAAGGAGGAGAACATTAGTTTTATCTGCTAAGATCACCTATGACTGAAGGAGGAGAACATTAGTTTTATTAGCTAAGATCACCTATGACTGAAGGAGGAGAACATTAGTTGTATCAGCTAAGATCACCTATGACTGAAGGAGGAGAACATTAGTTTTATCAGCTAAGATCACCTATGACAGAAGGAGGAGAACATTAGTTTTATTAGCTAAGATCACCTATGACTGAAGGAGGAGAACATTAGTTTTATTAGCTAAGATCACCTATGACTGAAGGAGGAGAACATTAGTTGTATCAGCTAAGATCACCTATGACTGAAGGTGGAGAACATTAGTTTTATCAGCTAAGATCACCTATGACTGAAGGAGGAGAACATTAGTTTTATCAGCTAAGATCACCTATGACTGAAGGAGGAGAACATTAGTTTTATCAGCTAAGATCACCTATGACTGAAGGAGGAGAACATTAGTTGTATCAGCTAAGATAACCTATGACTGAAGGAGGAGAACATTAGTTTTATCAGCTAAGATCACCTATGACAGAAGGAGGAGAACATTAGTTTTATCAGCTAAGATAACCTATGACTGAAGGAGGAGAACATTAGTTTTATCAGCTAAGATAACCTATGACTGAAGGAGGAGAACATTAGTTTTATTAACTAAGATCACCTATGACTGAAGGAGGAGAACATTAGTTTTATTAACTAAGATCACCTATTACTGAAGGAGTAGAACATTAGTTTTATCAGCTAAGATCACCTATGACTGAAGGAGGAGAACATTAGTTTTATTAACTAAAATCACCTATGACTGAAGGAGTAGAACATTAGTTTTATCAGCTAAGATCACCTATGACAGAAGGAGGAGAACATTAGTTTTATTAACTAAGATCACCTATGACTGAAGGAGTAGAACATTAATTTTATCAGCTAAGATCACCTATGACAGAAGGAGGAGAACATTAGTTTTATCAGCTAAGATAACCTATGACTGAAGGAGGAGAACATTAGTTTTATTAACTAAGATCACCTATGACTGAAGGAGGAGAACATTAGTTTTATCAGCTAAGATCACCTATGACAGAAGGAGGAGAACATTAGTTTTATTAACTAAGATCACCTATGACTGAAGGAGGAGAACATTAGTTTTATTAACTAAGATAACCTATGACTGAAGGAGTAGAACATTAGTTTTATTAGCTAAGATCACCTATGACAGAAGGAGGAGAACATTAGTTTTATTAGCTAAGATAACCTATGACTGAAGGAGTAGAACATTAGTTTTATCAGCTAAGATCACCTATGACTGAAGGAGGAGAACATTAGTTTTAATAGCTAAGATAACCTATGACAGAAGGAGGAGAACATTAGTTTTATTAGCTAAGATCACCTATGACTGAAGGAGTAGAACATTAGTTTTATCAGCTAAGATCACCTATGAATGAAGGAGGAGAACATTAGTTGTATCAGCTAAGATCACCTATGACTGAAGGAGGAGAACATTAGTTGTATCAGCTAAGATCACCTATGACTGAAGGAGGAGAACATTAGTTTTATCAGCTAAGATCACCTATGACTGAAGGAGGAGAACATTAGTTTTATCAGCTAAGATCACCTATGACTGAAGGAGGAGAACATTAGTTGTATCAGCTAAGATAACCTATGACTGAAGGAGGAGAACATTAGTTTTATCAGCTAAGATCACCTATGACTGAAGGAGGAGAACATTAGTTTTATTAACTAAGATCACCTATGACTGAAGGAGTAGAACATTAGTTTTATCAGCTAAGATCACCTATTACTGAAGGAGGAAAACATTAGTTTTATTAACTAAGATCACCTATGACTGAAGGAGTAGAACATTAGTTTTATCAGCTAAGATAACCTATGACTGAAGGAGGAGAACATTAGTTTTATCAGTTAAGATCACCTATGACAGAAGGAGGAGAACATTAGTTTTATTAACTAAGATCACCTATGACTGAAGGAGTAGAACATTAATTTTATCAGCTAAGATCACCTATGACAGAAGGAGGAGAACATTGGTTTTATCAGCTAAGATAACCTATGACTGAAGGAGGAGAACATTAGTTTTATCAGCTAAGATAACCTATGACTGAAGGAGGAGAACATTAGTTTTATTAACTAAGATCACCTATGACTGAAGGAGGAGAACATTAGTTTTATTAGCTAAGATCACCTATGACTGAAGGAGGAGAACATTAGTTTTATTAACTAAGATTACCTATGACTGAAGAAGGAGAACATTAATTTTATCAGTTAAGGTCACCTATGACTGAAGGAGGAGAACATTAGTTTTATCAGCTAAGATCACCTATGACTGAAGGAGGAGAACATTAGTTTTATCAGCTAAGATCACCTATGACTGAAGGTGGAGAACATTAGTTTTATCAGCTAAGAACACCTATGACTGAAGGAGGAGAACATTAGTTTTATCAGCTAAGATCACCTATGACAGAAAGAGGAGAACATTAGTTTTATCAGCTAAGATAACCTATGACAGAAGGAGGAGAACATTAGTTTTATCAGCTAAGATCACCTATGACTGAAGGAGGAGAACATTAGTTTTATCAGCTAAGATCACCTATGACAGAAGGAGGAGAACATTAGTTTTATTAGCTAAGATCACCTATGACTGAAGGAGGAGAACATTAGTTTTATCTGCTAAGATCACCTATGACTGAAGGAGGAGAACATTAGTTTTATTAGCTAAGATCACCTATGACTGAAGGAGGAGAACATTAGTTTTATCAGCTAAGAAAACGTATGACAGAAGGAGGAGAACATTAGTTTTATCAGCTAAGATAACCTATGACTGAAGGAGGAGAACATTAGTTTTATTAACTAAGATCACCTATGACTGAAGGAGGAGAACATTAGTTTTATTAGCTAAGATCACCTATGACTGAAGGAGGAGAACATTAGTTTTATTAACTAAGATCACCTATGACTGAAGAAGGAGAACATTAATTTTATCAGTTAAGATCACCTATGACTGAAGGAGGAGAACATTAGTTTTATCAGCTAAGATCACCTATGACTGAAGGAGGAGAACATTAGTTTTATCAGCTAAGATCACCTATGACTGAAGGTGGAGAACATTAGTTTTATCAGCTAAGAACACCTATGACTGAAGGAGGAGAACATTAGTTTTATCAGCTAAGATCACCTATGACAGAAAGAGGAGAACATTAGTTTTATCAGCTAAGATAACCTATGACAGAAGGAGGAGAACATTAGTTTTATCAGCTAAGATCACCTATGACTGAAGGAGGAGAACATTAGTTTTATCAGCTAAGATCACCTATGACAGAAGGAGGAGAACATTAGTTTTATTAGCTAAGATCACCTATGACTGAAGGAGGAGAACATTAGTTTTATCTGCTAAGATCACCTATGACTGAAGGAGGAGAACATTAGTTTTATTAGCTAAGATCACCTATGACTGAAGGAGGAGAACATTAGTTGTATCAGCTAAGATCACCTATGACTGAAGGAGGAGAACATTAGTTTTATCAGCTAAGATCACCTATGACAGAAGGAGGAGAACATTAGTTTTATTAGCTAAGATCACCTATGACTGAAGGAGGAGAACATTAGTTTTATTAGCTAAGATCACCTATGACTGAAGGAGGAGAACATTAGTTGTATCAGCTAAGATCACCTATGACTGAAGGTGGAGAACATTAGTTTTATCAGCTAAGATCACCTATGACTGAAGGAGGAGAACATTAGTTTTATCAGCTAAGATCACCTATGACTGAAGGAGGAGAACATTAGTTTTATCAGCTAAGATCACCTATGACTGAAGGAGGAGAACATTAGTTGTATCAGCTAAGATAACCTATGACTGAAGGAGGAGAACATTAGTTTTATCAGCTAAGATCACCTATGACAGAAGGAGGAGAACATTAGTTTTATCAGCTAAGATAACCTATGACTGAAGGAGGAGAACATTAGTTTTATCAGCTAAGATAACCTATGACTGAAGGAGGAGAACATTAGTTTTATTAACTAAGATCACCTATGACTGAAGGAGGAGAACATTAGTTTTATCAGCTAAGATCACCTATGACAGAAGGAGGAGAACATTAGTTTTATTAACTAAGATCACCTATGACTGAAGGAGGAGAACATTAGTTTTATTAACTAAGATAACCTATGACTGAAGGAGGAGAACATTAGTTTTATTAGCTAAGATCACCTATGACAGAAGGAGGAGAACATTAGTTTTATTAGCTAAGATAACCTATGACTGAAGGAGTAGAACATTAGTTTTATCAGCTAAGATCACCTATGACTGAAGGAGGAGAACATTAGTTTTATTAGCTAAGATCACCTATAACTGAAGGAGTAGAACATTAGTTTTATCAGCTAAGATCACCAATGAATGAAGGAGGAGAACATTAGTTGTATCAGCTAAGATCACCTATGACAGAAGGAGGAGAACATTAGTTTTATCAGCTAAGATCACCTATGACTGAAGGAGGAGAACATTAGTTTTATTAGCTAAGATCACCTATGACTGAAGGAGTAGAACATTAGTTTTATCAGCTAAGATCACCTATGAATGAAGGAGGAGAACATTAGTTTTATCAGCTAAGATCACCTATGACTGAAGGAGTAGAACATTAGTTTTATCAGCTAAGATCACCTATGACTGAAGGAGTAGAACATTAGTTTTATCAGCTAAGATCACCTATGAATGAAGGAGGAGAACATTAGTTTTATTAGCTAAGATCACCTATGACTGGAGGAGGAGAACATTAGTTTTATTAGCTAAGATCACCTATGACAGAAGGAGGAGAACATTAGTTTTATTAGCTAAGATCACCTATGACTGAAGGAGGAGAACATTAGTTTTATTAACTAAGATCACCTATGACTGAAGGAGGAGAACATTAGTTTTATCAGCTAAGATCACCTATGACAGAAGGAGGAGAACATTAGTTTTATTAGCTAAGATCACCTATGACTGAAGGAGGAGAACATTAGTTGTATCAGCTAAGATCACCTATGACTGAAGGAGGAGAACATTAGTTGTATCAGCTAAGATCACCTATGACAGAAGGAGGAGAACATTAGTTTTATTAGCTAAGATCACCTATGACTGAAGGAGGAGAACATTAGTTTTATTAGCTAAGATCACCTATGACTGAAGGAGGAGAACATTAGTTGTATCAGCTAAGATCACCTATGACTGAAGGAGGAGAACATTAGTTTTATCAGCTAAGATCACCTATGACAGAAGGAGGAGAACATTAGTTTTATTAGCTAAGATCACCTATGACTGAAGGAGGAGAACATTAGTTTTATTAGCTAAGATCACCTATGACTGAAGGAGGAGAACATTAGTTGTGTCAGCTAAGATCACCTATGACTGAAGGTGGAGAACATTAGTTGTATCAGCTAAGATCACCTAGGACTGAAGGAGGAGAACATTAGTTTTATCAGCTAAGATCACCTATGACTGAAGGAGGAGAACATTAGTTTTATCAGCTAAGATCACCTATGACTGAAGGAGGAGAACATTAGTTGTATCAGCTAAGATAACCTATGACTGAAGGAGGAGAACATTAGTTTTATCAGCTAAGATCACCTATGACTGAAGGAGGAGAACATTAGTTTTATTAACTAAGATCACCTATGACTGAAGGAGTAGAACATTAGTTTTATCAGCTAAGATCACCTATTACTGAAGGAGGAAAACATTAGTTTTATTAACTAAGATCACCTATGACTGAAGGAGTAGAACATTAGTTTTATCAGCTAAGATAACCTATCACTGAAGGAGGAGAACATTAGTTTTATCAGCTAAGATCACCTATGACAGAAGGAGGAGAACATTAGTTTTATTAACTAAGATCACCTATGACTGAAGGAGTAGAACATTAATTTTATCAGCTAAGATCACCTATGACAGAAGGAGGAGAACATTGGTTTTATCAGCTAAGATAACCTATGACTGAAGGAGGAGAACATTAGTTTTATCAGCTAAGAAAACGTATGACAGAAGGAAGAGAACATTAGTTTTATCAGCTAAGATAACCTATGACTGAAGGAGGAGAACATTAGTTTTATTAACTAAGATCACCTATGACTGAAGGAGGAGAACATTAGTTTTATTAGCTAAGATCACCTATGACTGAAGGAGGAGAACATTAGTTTTATTAACTAAGATCACCTATGACTGAAGAAGGAGAACATTAATTTTATCAGTTAAGATCACCTATGACTGAAGGAGGAGAACATTAGTTTTATCAGCTAAGATCACCTATGACTGAAGGAGGAGAACATTAGTTTTATCAGCTAAGATCACCTATGACTGAAGGTGGAGAACATTAGTTTTATCAGCTAAGAACACCTATGACTGAAGGAGGAGAACATTAGTTTTATCAGCTAAGATCACCTATGACAGAAAGAGGAGAACATTAGTTTTATCAGCTAAGATAACCTATGACAGAAGGAGGAGAACATTAGTTTTATCAGCTAAGATCACCTATGACTGAAGGAGGAGAACATTAGTTTTATCAGCTAAGATCACCTATGACAGAAGGAGGAGAACATTAGTTTTATTAGCTAAGATCACCTATGACTGAAGGAGGAGAACATTAGTTTTATCTGCTAAGATCACCTATGACTGAAGGAGGAGAACATTAGTTTTATTAGCTAAGATCACCTATGACTGAAGGAGGAGAACATTAGTTGTATCAGCTAAGATCACCTATGACTGAAGGAGGAGAACATTAGTTTTATCAGCTAAGATCACCTATGACAGAAGGAGGAGAACATTAGTTTTATTAGCTAAGATCACCTATGACTGAAGGAGGAGAACATTAGTTTTATTAGCTAAGATCACCTATGACTGAAGGAGGAGAACATTAGTTGTATCAGCTAAGATCACCTATGACTGAAGGTGGAGAACATTAGTTTTATCAGCTAAGATCACCTATGACTGAAGGAGGAGAACATTAGTTTTATCAGCTAAGATCACCTATGACTGAAGGAGGAGAACATTAGTTTTATCAGCTAAGATCACCTATGACTGAAGGAGGAGAACATTAGTTGTATCAGCTAAGATAACCTATGACTGAAGGAGGAGAACATTAGTTTTATCAGTTAAGATCACCTATGACTGAAGGAGGAGAACATTAGTTTTATTAACTAAGATCACCTATTACTGAAGGAGTAGAACATTAGTTTTATCAGCTAAGATCACCTATGACTGAAGGAGGAGAACATTAGTTTTATTAACTAAGATCACCTATGACTGAAGGAGTAGAACATTAGTTTTATCAGCTAAGATCACCTATGACAGAAGGAGGAGAACATTAGTTTTATTAACTAAGATCACCTATGACTGAAGGAGTAGAACATTAATTTTATCAGCTAAGATCACCTATGACAGAAGGAGGAGAACATTAGTTTTTTCAGCTAAGATAACCTATGACTGAAGGAGGAGAACATTAGTTTTATTAACTAAGATCACCTATGACTGAAGGAGGAGAACATTAGTTTTATCAGCTAAGATCACCTATGACAGAAGGAGGAGAACATTAGTTTTATTAACTAAGATCACCTATGACTGAAGGAGGAGAACATTAGTTTTATTAACTAAGATAACCTATGACTGAAGGAGTAGAACATTAGTTTTATTAGCTAAGATCACCTATGACAGAAGGAGGAGAACATTAGTTTTATTAGCTAAGATAACCTATGACTGAAGGAGTAGAACATTAGTTTTATCAGCTAAGATCACCTATGACTGAAGGAGGAGAACATTAGTTTTAATAGCTAAGATAACCTATGACAGAAGGAGGAGAACATTAGTTTTATTAGCTAAGATCACCTATGACTGAAGGAGTAGAACATTAGTTTTATCAGCTAAGATCACCTATGAATGAAGGAGGAGAACATTAGTTGTATCAGCTAAGATCACCTATGACTGAAGGAGGAGAACATTAGTTGTATCAGCTAAGATCACCTATGACTGAAGGAGGAGAACATTAGTTTTATCAGCTAAGATCACCTATGACTGAAGGAGGAGAACATTAGTTTTATCAGCTAAGATCACCTATGACTGAAGGAGGAGAACATTAGTTGTATCAGCTAAGATAACCTATGACTGAAGGAGGAGAACATTAGTTTTATCAGCTAAGATCACCTATGACTGAAGGAGGAGAACATTAGTTTTATTAACTAAGATCACCTATGACTGAAGGAGTAGAACATTAGTTTTATCAGCTAAGATCACCTATTACTGAAGGAGGAAAACATTAGTTTTATTAACTAAGATCACCTATGACTGAAGGAGTAGAACATTAGTTTTATCAGCTAAGATAACCTATGACTGAAGGAGGAGAACATTAGTTTTATCAGTTAAGATCACCTATGACAGAAGGAGGAGAACATTAGTTTTATTAACTAAGATCACCTATGACTGAAGGAGTAGAACATTAATTTTATCAGCTAAGATCACCTATGACAGAAGGAGGAGAACATTGGTTTTATCAGCTAAGATAACCTATGACTGAAGGAGGAGAACATTAGTTTTATCAGCTAAGATAGCCTATGACTGAAGGAGGAGAACATTAGTTTTATTAACTAAGATCACCTATGACTGAAGGAGGAGAACATTAGTTTTATTAGCTAAGATCACCTATGACTGAAGGAGGAGAACATTAGTTTTATTAACTAAGATTACCTATGACTGAAGAAGGAGAACATTAATTTTATCAGTTAAGGTCACCTATGACTGAAGGAGGAGAACATTAGTTTTATCAGCTAAGATCACCTATGACTGAAGGAGGAGAACATTAGTTTTATCAGCTAAGATCACCTATGACTGAAGGTGGAGAACATTAGTTTTATCAGCTAAGAACACCTATGACTGAAGGAGGAGAACATTAGTTTTATCAGCTAAGATCACCTATGACAGAAAGAGGAGAACATTAGTTTTATCAGCTAAGATAACCTATGACAGAAGGAGGAGAACATTAGTTTTATCAGCTAAGATCACCTATGACTGAAGGAGGAGAACATTAGTTTTATCAGCTAAGATCACCTATGACAGAAGGAGGAGAACATTAGTTTTATTAGCTAAGATCACCTATGACTGAAGGAGGAGAACATTAGTTTTATCTGCTAAGATCACCTATGACTGAAGGAGGAGAACATTAGTTTTATTAGCTAAGATCACCTATGACTGAAGGAGGAGAACATTAGTTGTATCAGCTAAGATCACCTATGACTGAAGGAGGAGAACATTAGTTTTATCAGCTAAGAAAACGTATGACAGAAGGAGGAGAACATTAGTTTTATCAGCTAAGATAACCTATGACTGAAGGAGGAGAACATTAGTTTTATTAACTAAGATCACCTATGACTGAAGGAGGAGAACATTAGTTTTATTAGCTAAGATCACCTATGACTGAAGGAGGAGAACATTAGTTTTATTAACTAAGATTACCTATGACTGAAGAAGGAGAACATTAATTTTATCAGTTAAGATCACCTATGACTGAAGGAGGAGAACATTAGTTTTATCAGCTAAGATCACCTATGACTGAAGGAGGAGAACATTAGTTTTATCAGCTAAGATCACCTATGACTGAAGGTGGAGAACATTAGTTTTATCAGCTAAGAACACCTATGACTGAAGGAGGAGAACATTAGTTTTATCAGCTAAGATCACCTATGACAGAAAGAGGAGAACATTAGTTTTATCAGCTAAGATAACCTATG
This sequence comes from Bathymodiolus septemdierum, assembly GCA_963383655.1. NCBI lineage: Eukaryota > Metazoa > Mollusca > Bivalvia > Mytilida > Modiolidae > Bathymodiolus > Bathymodiolus septemdierum. The sequence goes on along the minus strand of OY726529.1, from coordinate 1,557,507 downwards.
ACAGAAGGAGGAGAACATTAGTTTTATCAGCTAAGATCACCTATGACTGAAGGAGGAGAACATTAGTTTTATCAGCTAAGATCACCTATGACAGAAGGAGGAGAACATTAGTTTTATTAGCTAAGATCACCTATGACTGAAGGAGGAGAACATTAGTTTTATCTGCTAAGATCACCTATGACTGAAGGAGGAGAACATTAGTTTTATTAGCTAAGATCACCTATGACTGAAGGAGGAGAACATTAGTTGTATCAGCTAAGATCACCTATGACTGAAGGAGGAGAACATTAGTTTTATCAGCTAAGATCACCTATGACAGAAGGAGGAGAACATTAGTTTTATTAGCTAAGATCACCTATGACTGAAGGAGGAGAACATTAGTTTTATTAGCTAAGATCACCTATGACTGAAGGAGGAGAACATTAGTTGTATCAGCTAAGATCACCTATGACTGAAGGTGGAGAACATTAGTTTTATCAGCTAAGATCACCTATGACTGAAGGAGGAGAACATTAGTTTTATCAGCTAAGATCACCTATGACTGAAGGAGGAGAACATTAGTTGTATCAGCTAAGATCACCTATGACTGAAGGAGGAGAACATTAGATGTATCAGCTAAGATAACCTATGACTGAAGGAGGAGAACATTAGTTTTATCAGTTAAGATCACCTATGACTGAAGGAGGAGAACATTAGGTTTATTAACTAAGATCACCTATGAATGAAGGAGTAGAACATTAGTTTTATCAGCTAAGATCACCTATGACTGAAGGAGGAGAACATTAGTTTTATTAACTAAGATCACCTATGACTGAAGGAGTAGAACATTAGTTTTATCAGCTAAGATCACCTATGACAGAAGGAGGAGAACATTAGTTTTATTAACTAAGATCACCTATGACTGAAGGAGTAGAACATTAATTTTATCAGCTAAGATCACCTATGACAGAAGGAGGAGAACATTAGTTTTATCAGCTAAGATAACCTATGACTGAAGGAGGAGAACATTAGTTTTATCAGCTAAGATAACCTATGACAGAAGGAGGAGAACATTAGTTTTATCAGCTAAGATAACCTATGACTGAAGGAGGAGAACATTAGTTTTATTAACTAAGATCACCTATGACTGAAGGAGGAGAACATTAGTTTTATCAGCTAAGATCACCTATGACAGAAGGAGGAGAACATTAGTTTTATTAACTAAGATCACCTATGACTGAAGGAGGAGAACATTAGTTTTATCTGCTAAGATCACCTATGACTGAAGGAGGAGAACATTAGTTTTATTAGCTAAGATCACCTATGACTGAAGGAGGAGAACATTAGTTGTATCAGCTAAGATCACCTATGACTGAAGGAGGAGAACATTAGTTTTATCAGCTAAGATCACCTATGACAGAAGGAGGAGAACATTAGTTTTATTAGCTAAGATCACCTATGACTGAAGGAGGAGAACATTAGTTTTATTAGCTAAGATCACCTATGACTGAAGGAGGAGAACATTAGTTGTATCAGCTAAGATCACCTATGACTGAAGGTGGAGAACATTAGTTTTATCAGCTAAGATCACCTATGACTGAAGGAGGAGAACATTAGTTTTATCAGCTAAGATCACCTATGACTGAAGGAGGAGAACATTAGTTTTATCAGCTAAGATCACCTATGACTGAAGGAGGAGAACATTAGTTGTATCAGCTAAGATAACCTATGACTGAAGGAGGAGAACATTAGTTTTATCAGTTAAGATCACCTATGACTGAAGGAGGAGAACATTAGTTTTATTAACTAAGATCACCTATTACTGAAGGAGTAGAACATTAGTTTTATCAGCTAAGATCACCTATGACTGAAGGAGGAGAACATTAGTTTTATTAACTAAGATCACCTATGACTGAAGGAGTAGAACATTAGTTTTATCAGCTAAGATCACCTATGACAGAAGGAGGAGAACATTAGTTTTATTAACTAAGATCACCTATGACTGAAGGAGTAGAACATTAATTTTATCAGCTAAGATCACCTATGACAGAAGGAGGAGAACATTAGTTTTTTCAGCTAAGATAACCTATGACTGAAGGAGGAGAACATTAGTTTTATTAACTAAGATCACCTATGACTGAAGGAGGAGAACATTAGTTTTATCAGCTAAGATCACCTATGACAGAAGGAGGAGAACATTAGTTTTATTAACTAAGATCACCTATGACTGAAGGAGGAGAACATTAGTTTTATTAACTAAGATAACCTATGACTGAAGGAGTAGAACATTAGTTTTATTAGCTAAGATCACCTATGACAGAAGGAGGAGAACATTAGTTTTATTAGCTAAGATAACCTATGACTGAAGGAGTAGAACATTAGTTTTATCAGCTAAGATCACCTATGACTGAAGGAGGAGAACATTAGTTTTAATAGCTAAGATAACCTATGACAGAAGGAGGAGAACATTAGTTTTATTAGCTAAGATCACCTATGACTGAAGGAGTAGAACATTAGTTTTATCAGCTAAGATCACCTATGAATGAAGGAGGAGAACATTAGTTGTATCAGCTAAGATCACCTATGACTGAAGGAGGAGAACATTAGTTGTATCAGCTAAGATCACCTATGACTGAAGGAGGAGAACATTAGTTTTATCAGCTAAGATCACCTATGACTGAAGGAGGAGAACATTAGTTTTATCAGCTAAGATCACCTATGACTGAAGGAGGAGAACATTAGTTGTATCAGCTAAGATAACCTATGACTGAAGGAGGAGAACATTAGTTTTATCAGCTAAGATCACCTATGACTGAAGGAGGAGAACATTAGTTTTATTAACTAAGATCACCTATGACTGAAGGAGTAGAACATTAGTTTTATCAGCTAAGATCACCTATTACTGAAGGAGGAAAACATTAGTTTTATTAACTAAGATCACCTATGACTGAAGGAGTAGAACATTAGTTTTATCAGCTAAGATAACCTATGACTGAAGGAGGAGAACATTAGTTTTATCAGTTAAGATCACCTATGACAGAAGGAGGAGAACATTAGTTTTATTAACTAAGATCACCTATGACTGAAGGAGTAGAACATTAATTTTATCAGCTAAGATCACCTATGACAGAAGGAGGAGAACATTGGTTTTATCAGCTAAGATAACCTATGACTGAAGGAGGAGAACATTAGTTTTATCAGCTAAGATAGCCTATGACTGAAGGAGGAGAACATTAGTTTTATTAACTAAGATCACCTATGACTGAAGGAGGAGAACATTAGTTTTATTAGCTAAGATCACCTATGACTGAAGGAGGAGAACATTAGTTTTATTAACTAAGATTACCTATGACTGAAGAAGGAGAACATTAATTTTATCAGTTAAGGTCACCTATGACTGAAGGAGGAGAACATTAGTTTTATCAGCTAAGATCACCTATGACTGAAGGAGGAGAACATTAGTTTTATCAGCTAAGATCACCTATGACTGAAGGTGGAGAACATTAGTTTTATCAGCTAAGAACACCTATGACTGAAGGAGGAGAACATTAGTTTTATCAGCTAAGATCACCTATGACAGAAAGAGGAGAACATTAGTTTTATCAGCTAAGATAACCTATGACAGAAGGAGGAGAACATTAGTTTTATCAGCTAAGATCACCTATGACTGAAGGAGGAGAACATTAGTTTTATCAGCTAAGATCACCTATGACAGAAGGAGGAGAACATTAGTTTTATTAGCTAAGATCACCTATGACTGAAGGAGGAGAACATTAGTTTTATCTGCTAAGATCACCTATGACTGAAGGAGGAGAACATTAGTTTTATTAGCTAAGATCACCTATGACTGAAGGAGGAGAACATTAGTTGTATCAGCTAAGATCACCTATGACTGAAGGAGGAGAACATTAGTTTTATCAGCTAAGAAAACGTATGACAGAAGGAGGAGAACATTAGTTTTATCAGCTAAGATAACCTATGACTGAAGGAGGAGAACATTAGTTTTATTAACTAAGATCACCTATGACTGAAGGAGGAGAACATTAGTTTTATTAGCTAAGATCACCTATGACTGAAGGAGGAGAACATTAGTTTTATTAACTAAGATTACCTATGACTGAAGAAGGAGAACATTAATTTTATCAGTTAAGATCACCTATGACTGAAGGAGGAGAACATTAGTTTTATCAGCTAAGATCACCTATGACTGAAGGAGGAGAACATTAGTTTTATCAGCTAAGATCACCTATGACTGAAGGTGGAGAACATTAGTTTTATCAGCTAAGAACACCTATGACTGAAGGAGGAGAACATTAGTTTTATCAGCTAAGATCACCTATGACAGAAAGAGGAGAACATTAGTTTTATCAGCTAAGATAACCTATGACAGAAGGAGGAGAACATTAGTTTTATCAGCTAAGATCACCTATGACTGAAGGAGGAGAACATTAGTTTTATCAGCTAAGATCACCTATGACAGAAGGAGGAGAACATTAGTTTTATTAGCTAAGATCACCTATGACTGAAGGAGGAGAACATTAGTTTTATCTGCTAAGATCACCTATGACTGAAGGAGGAGAACATTAGTTTTATTAGCTAAGATCACCTATGACTGAAGGAGGAGAACATTAGTTGTATCAGCTAAGATCACCTATGACTGAAGGAGGAGAACATTAGTTTTATCAGCTAAGATCACCTATGACAGAAGGAGGAGAACATTAGTTTTATTAGCTAAGATCACCTATGACTGAAGGAGGAGAACATTAGTTTTATTAGCTAAGATCACCTATGACTGAAGGAGGAGAACATTAGTTGTATCAGCTAAGATCACCTATGACTGAAGGTGGAGAACATTAGTTTTATCAGCTAAGATCACCTATGACTGAAGGAGGAGAACATTAGTTTTATCAGCTAAGATCACCTATGACTGAAGGAGGAGAACATTAGTTTTATCAGCTAAGATCACCTATGACTGAAGGAGGAGAACATTAGATGTATCAGCTAAGATAACCTATGACTGAAGGAGGAGAACATTAGTTTTATCAGTTAAGATCACCTATGACTGAAGGAGGAGAACATTAGGTTTATTAACTAAGATCACCTATGAATGAAGGAGTAGAACATTAGTTTTATCAGCTAAGATCACCTATGACTGAAGGAGGAGAACATTAGTTTTATTAACTAAGATCACCTATGACTGAAGGAGTAGAACATTAGTTTTATCAGCTAAGATCACCTATGACAGAAGGAGGAGAACATTAGTTTTATTAACTAAGATCACCTATGACTGAAGGAGTAGAACATTAATTTTATCAGCTAAGATCACCTATGACAGAAGGAGGAGAACATTAGTTTTATCAGCTAAGATAACCTATGACTGAAGGAGGAGAACATTAGTTTTATCAGCTAAGATAACCTATGACAGAAGGAGGAGAACATTAGTTTTATCAGCTAAGATAACCTATGACTGAAGGAGGAGAACATTAGTTTTATTAACTAAGATCACCTATGACTGAAGGAGGAGAACATTAGTTTTATCAGCTAAGATCACCTATGACAGAAGGAGGAGAACATTAGTTTTATTAACTAAGATCACCTATGACTGAAGGAGGAGAACATTAGTTTTATTAACTAAGATAACCTATGACTGAAGGAGTAGAACATTAGTTTTATTAGCTAAGATCACCTATGACAGAAGGAGGAGAACATTAGTTTTATTAGCTAAGATAACCTATGACTGAAGGAGTAGAACATTAGTTTTATCAGCTAAGATCACCTATGACTGAAGGAGGAGAACATTAGTTTTATTAGCTAAGATAACCTATGACAGAGGGAGGAGAACATTAGTTTTATTAGCTAAGATCACCTATGACTGAAGGAGTAGAACATTAATTTTATCAGCTAAGATCACCTATGAATGAAGGAGGAGAACATTAGTTGTATCAGCTAAGATCACCTATGACAGAAGGAGGAGAACATTAGTTTTATCAGCTAAGATCACCTATGACTGAAGGAGGAGAACATTAGTTTTAATAGCTAAGATCACCTATGACTGAAGGAGTAGAACATTAGTTTTATCAGCTAAGATCACCTATGAATGAAGGAGGAGAACATTAGTTTTATCAGCTAAGATCACCTATGACTGAAGGAGTAGAACATTAGTTTTATCAGCTTAGATCACCTATGACTGAAGGAGTAGAACATTAGTTTTATCAGCTAAGATCACCTATGAATGAAGGAGGAGAACATTAGTTTTATCAGCTAAGATCACCTATGACTGAAGGAGGAGAACATTAGTTTTATCAGCTAAGATCACCTATGACTGAAGGAGGAGAACATTAGTTGTATCAGCTAAGATAACCTATGACTGAAGGAGGAGAACATTAGTTTTATCAGTTAAGATCACCTATGACTGAAGGAGGAGAACATTAGTTTTATTAACTAAGATCACCTATGACTGAAGGAGTAGAACATTAGTTTTATCAGCTAAGATCACCTATGACTGAAGGAGGAGAACATTAGTTTTATTAATTAAGATCACCTATGACTGAAGGAGTAGAACATTAGTTTTATCAGCTAAGATCACCTATGACAGAAGGAGGAGAACATTAGTTTTATTAACTAAGATCACCTATGACTGAAGGAGTAGAACATTAATTTTATCAGCTAAGATCACCTATGACAGAAGGAGGAGAACATTAGTTTTATCAGCTAAGATAACCTATGACTGAAGGAGGAGAACATTAGTTTTATCAGCTAAGATAACCTATGACAGAAGGAGGAGAACATTAGTTTTATCAGCTAAGATAACCTATGACTGAAGGAGGAGAACATTAGTTTTATTAACTAAGATCACCTATGACTGAAGGAGGAGAACATTAGTTTTATCAGCTAAGATCACCTATGACAGAAGGAGGAGAACATTAGTTTTATTAACTAAGATCACCTATGACTGAAGGAGGAGAACATTAGTTTTATTAACTAAGATAACCTATGACTGAAGGAGTAGAACATTAGTTTTATTAGCTAAGATCACCTATGACAGATGGAGGAGAACATTAGTTTTATTAGCTAAGATAACCTATGACTGAAGGAGGAGAACATTAGTTTTATTAGCTAAGATAACCTATGGCAGAAGGAGGAGAACATTAGTTTTATTAGCTAAGATCACCTATGACTGAAGGAGTAGAACATTAGTTTTATCAGCTAAGATCACCTATGAATGAAGGAGGAGAACATTAGTTGTATCAGCTAAGATCACCTATGACAGAAGGAGGAGAACATTAGTTTTATCAGCTAAGATCACCTATGACTGAAGGAGGAGAACATTAGTTTTATTAGCTAAGATCACCTATGACTGAAGGAGTAGAACATTAGTTTTATCAGCTAAGATCACCTATGAATGAAGGAGGAGAACATTAGTTTTATCAGCTAAGATCACCTATGACTGAAGGAGGAGAACATTAGTTTTATTAGCTAAGATCACCTATGACTGAAGGGGGAGAACATTAATTTGATCAGCTAAGATCACCTATGACTGAAGGAGTAGAACATTAGTTTTATCAGCTAAGATCACCTATGAATGAAGGAGGAGAACATTAGTTTTATCAGCTAAGATCACCTATGACTGAAGGAGGAGAACATTAGTTTTATCAGCTAAGATCACCTATGAATGAAGCAGGAGAACATTAGTTTTATCAGCTAAGATCACCTATGACTGAAGGAGTAGAACATTAGTTTTATCAGCTAAGATCACCTATGACTGAAGGAGTAGAACATTAGTTTTATCAGCTAAGATCACCTATGAATGAAGGAGGAGAACATTAGTTTTATTAGCTAAGATCACCTATGACTGAAGGAGGAGAACATTAGTTTTATCAGCTAAGATCACCTATGACAGAAGGAGGAGAACATTAGTTTTATTAGCTAAGATAACCTATGACTGAAGGGGGAGAACATTAGTTTTATCAGCTAAGATCACCTATGACTGAAGGAGTAGAACATTAGTTTTATCAGCTAAGATCACCTATGACTGAAGGGGGAGAACATTAGTTTTATCAGCTAAGATCACCTATGACTGAAGGAGGAGAACATTAGTTGTATCAGCTAAGATAACCTATCACTGAAGGAGGAGAACATTAGTTTTATCAGCTAAGATCACCTATGACTGAAGGAGGAGAACATTAGTTTTATTAGCTAAGATCACCTATGACTGAAGGGGGAGAACATTAGTTGTATCAGCTAAGATAACCTATCACTGAAGGAGGAGAACATTAGTTTTATCAGCTAAGATCACCTATGACTGAAGGAGGAGAACATTAGTTGTATCAGCTAAGATCACCTATGACTGAAGGAGGAGAACATTAGTTTTATCAGCTAAGATCACCTATGACTGAAGGAGTAGAACATTAGTTTTATCAGCTAAGATCACCTATGAATGAAGGAGGAGAACATTAGTTTTATCAGCTAAGATCACCTATGACTGAAGGAGGAGAACATTAGTTTTATCAGCTAAGATCACCTATGACTGAAGGAGTAGAACATTAGTTTTATCAGCTAAGATCACCTATGACTGAAGGAGGAGAACATTAGTTGTATCAGCTAAGATCACCTATGACTGAAGGAGGAGAACATTAGTTTTATCAGCTAAGATCACCTATGACAGAAGGAGGAGAACATTAGTTTTATTAGCTAAGATCACCTATGACTGAAGGAGGAGAACATTAGTTTTATCAGCTAAGATCACCTATGACTGAAGGGGGAGAACATTAGTTTTATCAGCTAAGATAACCTATGACTGAAGGGGGAGAACATTAGTTTTATTAGCTTAGATCACCTATGACTGAAAGGGGAGAACATTAGTTTTATCAGCTAAGATCACCTATGACTGAAGGAGGAGAACATTAGTTTTATTAGCTAAGATCACCTATGACTGAAGGAGTAGAACATTAGTTGTATCAGCTAAGATCACCTATGAATGAAGGAGGAGAACATTAGTTTTATCAGCTAAGATCACCTATGACTGAAGGAGGAGAACATTAGTTTTATCAGCTAAGATCACCTATGACTGAAGGAGTAGAACATTAGTTTTATTAACTAAGATCACCTATGACAGAAGGAGTAGAACATTAGTTTTATCAGCTAAGATTACCTATGACTGAAGGAGAAGAACATTAGTTTTATCAGCTAAGATCACCTATGACTGAAGGAGGAGAACATTAGTTTTATTAGCTAAGATCACCTATGACTGAAGGAGGAGAACATTAGTTTTATCAGCTAAGATCACCTATGACTGAAGGAGAAGAACATTAGTTTTATCAGCTAAGATCACCTATGAATGAAGGAGGAGAACATTAGTTTTATCAGCTAAGATCACCTATGACTGAAGGAGTAGAACATTAGTTGTATCAGCTAAGATCACCTATGAATGAAGGAGGAGAACATTAGTTTTATCAGCTAAGATCACCTATGAATGAAGGAGGAGAACATTAGTTTTATCAGCTAAGATCACCTATGACTGAAGGAGGAGAACATTAGTTGTATCAGCTACGATCACCTATGACTGAAGGGGGAGAACATTAGTTTTATCAGCTAAGATCACCTATGACTGAAGGAGGAGAACATTAGTTTTATCAGCTAAGATCACCTATGACTGAAGGAGTAGAACATTAGATTGATCAGCTAAGATCACCTATGACTGAAGGAGGAGAACATTAGTTTTATCAGCTAAGATCACCTATGACTGAAGGAGGAGAACATTAGTTTTATCAGCTAAGATCACCTATGACTGAAGGAGTAGAACATTAGTTTTATTAACTAAGATCACCTATGACAGAAGGAGTAGAACATTAGTTTTATCAGCTAAGATTACCTATGACTGAAGGAGAAGAACATTAGTTTTATCAGCTAAGATCACCTATGACTGAAGGAGGAGAACATTAGTTTTATTAGCTAAGATCACCTATGACTGAAGGAGGAGAACATTAGTTTTATCAGCTAAGATCACCTATGACTGAAGGAGAAGAACATTAGTTTTATCAGCTAAGATCACCTATGAATGAAGGAGGAGAACATTAGTTTTATCAGCTAAGATCACCTATGACTGAAGGAGTAGAACATTAGTTGTATCAGCTAAGATCACCTATGAATGAAGGAGGAGAACATTAGTTTTATCAGCTAAGATCACCTATGAATGAAGGAGGAGAACATTAGTTTTATCAGCTAAGATCACCTATGACTGAAGGAGGAGAACATTAGTTGTATCAGCTACGATCACCTATGACTGAAGGGGGAGAACATTAGTTTTATCAGCTAAGATCACCTATGACTGAAGGAGGAGAACATTAGTTTTATCAGCTAAGATCACCTATGACTGAAGGAGTAGAACATTAGATTGATCAGCTAAGATCACCTATGACTGAAGGAGGAGAACATTAGTTGTATCAGCTAAGATCACCTATGACTGAAGGAGGAGAACATTAGTTTTATCAGCTAAGATCACCTATGACAGAAGGAGGAGAACATTAGTTTTATTAGCTAAGATCACCTATGACTGAAGGAGGAGAACATTAGTTTTATCAGCTAAGATCACCTATGACTGAAGGGGGAGAACATTAGTTTTATCAGCTAAGATAACCTATGACTGAAGGGGGAGAACATTAGTTTTATTAGCTAAGATCACCTATGACTGAAGGGGGAGAACATTAGTTTTATCAGCTAAGATCACCTATGACTGAAGGAGGAGAACATTAGTTTTATTAGCTAAGATCACCTATGACTGAAGGAGGAGAACATTAGTTTTATCAGCTAAGATCACCTATGACTGAAGGAGGAGAACATTAGTTTTATCAGCTAAGATCACCTATGACAGAAGGAGGAGAACATTAGTTTTATTAGCTAAGATCACCTATAACAGAAGGAGGAGAACATTAGTTTTATCAGCTAAGATCACCTATGACAGAAGGAGGAGAGCATTAGTTTTATCAGCTAAGATCACCTATGACAGAAGGAGGAGAACATTAGTTTTATCAGCTAAGATCACCTATGAATGAAGGAGGAGAACATTAGTTTTATAAGCTAAGATCACCTATGACTGAAGGAGTAGAACATTAGTTTTATCAGCTAAGATCACCTATGACTGAAGGGGGAGAACATTAGTTTTATTAGCTAAGATCACCTATGACTGAAGGGGGAGAACATTCGTTTTATCAGCTAAGATCACCTATAACTGAAGGAGGAGAACATTAGTTGTATCAGCTAAGATAACCTATCACTGAAGGAGGAGAACATTAGTTTTATTAGCTAAGATCACCTATGAATGAAGGAGGAGAACATTAGTTTTATCAGCTAAGATCACCTATGAATGAAGGAGGAGAACATTAGTTTTATCAGCTAAGATCACCTATGACTGAAGGAGGAGAACATTAGTTGTATCAGCTACGATCACCTATGACTGAAGGGGGAGAACATTAGTTTTATCAGCTAAGATCACCTATGACTGAAGGAGGAGAACATTAGTTTTATCAGCTAAGATCACCTATGACCGAAGGAGGAGAACATTAGTTTTATCAGCTAAGATCACCTATGACTGAAGGAGTAGAACATTAGTTTTATCAGCTAAGATCACCTATGACTGAAGGAGGAGAACATTAGTTGTATCAGCTAAGATCACCTATGACTGAAGGAGGAGAACATTAGTTTTATCAGCTAAGATCACCTATGACAGAAGGAGGAGAACATTAGTTTTATTTGCTAAGATCACCTATGACTGAAGGAGGAGAACATTAGTTTTATCAGCTAAGATCACCTATGACTGAAGGGGGAGAACATTAGTTTTATCAGCTAAGATAACCTATGACTGAAGGGGGAGAACATTAGTTTTATTAGCTTAGATCACCTATGACTGAAGGGGGAGAACATTAGTTTTATCAGCTAAGATCACCTATGACTGAAGGAGGAGAACATTAGTTTTATTAGCTAAGATCACCTATGACTGAAGGAGTAGAACATTAGTTGTATCAGCTAAGATCACCTATGAATGAAGGAGGAGAACATTAGTTTTATCAGCTAAGATCACCTATGACTGAAGGAGGAGAACATTAGTTTTATCAGCTAAGATCACCTATGACTGAAGGAGTAGAACATTAGTTTTATTAACTTAGATCACCTATGACTGAAGGAGTAGAACATTAGTTTTATCAGCTAAGATTACCTATGACCGAAGGAGAAGAACATTAGTTTTATCAGCTAAGATCACCTATGACTGAAGGAGGAGAACATTAGTTTTATTAGCTAAGATCACCTATGACTGAAGGAGGAGAACATTAGTTTTATCAGCTAAGATCACCTATGACTGAAGGAGAAGAACATTAATTTTATCAGCTAAGATCACCTATGACTGAAGGAGGAGAACATTAGTTTTATCAGCTAAGATCACCTATGACAGAAGGAGGAGAACATTAGTTTTATTAGCTAAGATCAGCTATAACAGAAGGAGGAGAACATTAGTTTTATCAGCTAAGATCACCTATGACAGAAGGAGGAGAACATTAGTTTTATCAGCTAAGATCACCTATGACAGAAGGAGGAGAACATTAGTTTTATCAGCTAAGATCACCTATGAATGAAGGAGGAGAACATTAGTTTTATCAGCTAAGATAACCTATGACTGAAGGGGGAGAACATTAGTTTTATTAGCTAAGATCACCTATGACTGAAGGGGGAGAACATTAGTTTTATTAGCTAAGAGCACCTATGACTGAAGGGGGAGAACATTAGTTTTATCAGCTAAGATCACCTATGACTGAAGGAGGAGAACATTAGTTTTATCAGCTAAGATCACCTATGACTGAAGGAGGAGAACATTAGTTGTATCAGCTAAGATCACCTATGACTGAAGGAGGAGAACATTAGTTTTATCAGCTAAGATCACCTATGACTGAAGGAGGAGAACATTAGTTGTATCAGCTAAGATAACCTATGACTGAAGGAGGAGAACATTAGTTTTATCAGCTAAGATCACCTATGACTGAAGGAGGAGAACATTAGTTGTATCAGCTAAGATCACCTATGACTGAAGGAGGAGAACATTAGTTTTATCAGCTAAGATCACCTATGACTGAAGGAGGAGAACATTAGTTGTATCAGCTAAGATCACCTATGACTGAAGGAGGAGAACATTAGTTTTATCAGCTAAGATCACCTATGACTGAAGGGGGAGAACATTAGTTTTATCAGCTAAGATCACCTATGACTGAAGGAGGAGAACATTAGTTTTAATAAAAATTACATTATTGAGGAAATTTCAATAATAAATATATATATATTAAACCATGTCAGTGCCTAAACTAGGTATTGACTCAGTGATAGTAATAAAAACGTAGATATCAAATGTCGAATTAAATAAGAAAAGAAGCTATGCAAATAACAACCTCCTCCTGGTACACATGGACTCTTGTTTCAGTGAACTATCAGTATAAAAATCTGATGAAGTGTATTCATCTTTTTCAAAGTGGACACCATCATCATCTCATCAATATGTAACTTGTTTTCAACGTAATATTGCTAACGCATTGCTCTCTTGGTGTTAAACAACAATCTCTTAATCACAAGACCATATATGGACTTGATACAGAGACTGTGGTGGTCGTGATCGTATGGTAGTTGGATTTACAATTAACTGTGCAATCAGTGCCTATCACCACTAATGTTGTGAGTTCGAACCCTGTTCATGGCAAGGTGTGCTCGATGCAACATTATGTGATCAAGTTTGTCAGTGACTTGCGACAGGTCGATGGTTTTCTCTGTGTACTCCGGTTTCCTCCACCAATAAAGCTGACCACCACAATATAACAGTAACAGTAATCAGATAATTTTCTCTTGTCTGTACTTTTTATCATTCTCATTTCAGGGCTGGAAGTTTGATTGCTGACCATGCTGTTGTGGCTAACCAGACTAATTCTCACCCTAATGTTATAGCAGCTGTTGATAACTTAGTAAATGGTGGCAGTACAGTCACGATTCAAGGAGTTTCTAGTGGGGCTACATCTGCCTCTATAACAAGTGGCACAAAAAAAGGTAAGTTGGTGACTGTATTTGTAACTTGTTGGATAACACTCCTTCTCTACAACTGCTGTTTGATACCTTAAGATTGGTCAGTTGAGATATGACCTCTGATCATGACCCCTACTGGATATTTTTCGATGCAAGTGTATGGTAAAATAATTTTTATTTTCCAACATAGATTTTATCCAAATCACCTGTTTCTCAATTACCTAAGCAACCCAAGAAACTTAACTTATGGTTCCTTGTTAGTTACAAAGCTCATTTGTCCAGGGGGGGAAGCAAATGAGGCACAAAATACTCCCTTTTCTACAATGATTTTTTTAGTTTATACATGTAGTTTCAATGTTATTTGAATAAATATATAATCTTTATATTCATATAGGGCCGTCGTGGTCGTGATCGTGATCGTATGATAGGTGGATTTACAACTACCTATGCAATCAGTGCTTATCACCACTGATGTTGTGAGTTCGAATCTCGATCAGGGTGAGGTGTACAATATTATGTGATAAAGTTTGTCAGTGACTTGCAACAAGTCGGTGGTTTTCTCCTGGTCCTTTGGTTTCCTCCACCAATAAAACTGACCTCGACGATATAACTGAAATATTATTGAAAGTGGCATTTAGCACCATCAAGCAAACAATTTAGCCTAAAGCATTATTGGTTAAATGTTTGTTTTTTTCAAATTCAACAAATTATAGCAAAAAAATTAATGTGATTCTAACAAGTAATCCAGTACTTCTACATGTTTATTTTGCGTTATTTCAGTAGATGATTCTACTTGTCACTAGTTGACTCTACTTGTCTCTAGTTGACTCTACTTGTCCCTAGTTGACTCTACTTGTAACTAGTTGACTCTACTTGTCTCTCTTGTCACTAGTTGACTCTACTTGTCTCTAGTTGACTCTAGTTGTTCCTGTTTAGTAGCCATGATTCTAACAAGAATAGTATAAATGTTGTTGTTTATTTTGTAGCTAATGTTAGCCAATCAACTACAGCATGTAGTTCCTTTAATACAGTAGTCACCTGTCCAACAAACCAAGGATGTGCTATAAATAGTACCAATAATGTCCCATATTGTGCGTAAGTAATTATTTAAATTTATGTGGATATTTTAAAGGGGGCTCGGTCAGGATTCCTAGATGACTAACAAATTCCTCAATAGACCATTTACACATTTCTGTCTCGATTCTAAGGTTGCTTTTTTTCCCCAGGTTTTTGTAGGAGTTAATGTGGATAAAGGTCCATTTCTTGTAAAGTTCAATGAAAATAACAAATATTTTTCCAATATTCTGTATAAAATTTAAATGGTGTAGCAAATTTTTTATTTGATATGAAATGACCCTCTGATTTTCTACAATGTCCGAATATCTATAAATTTTATGAAATTTTTACATTTATATAATCAAAATCTTTGCCGTATCCATTGCTCTTGCTTGGAAAGGGTACCATTTTGTCCACCATAATGAAAATAACTTATTAAAATATTAAATAAAACTTAATTTTAGAATCAAATCGGAAATGTGTAAAATTAGATTGTACGATTTCTGGTAAATTACTAAATCAGAGTTAAGAGATTTCTGGTAAATTACTAAATCAGAATTATGAGATTTCTGGTAAATTACTAAATCAAAGTTGTGAGATTTCTGGTAAATTACTAAATCAGAATTATGAAATTTCTGATTTAGTTATTAAATCAGAGTTATGAGATTTCTGGTAAATTATTAAATCAGAGTTATGAGATTTCTGGTAAATTACTAAATCAAAGTTGTGAGATTTCTGGTAAATTACTAAATCAGAATTATGAGATTTCTGGTAAATTACTAAATGAGAATTATGAGATTTCTGGTAAATTACTAAATCAGAATTATGAGATTTCTGGTAAATTGCTAAATCAGAATTATGAAATTTCTGGTAAATTATTAAATCAGTGTTAAGAGATTTCAGGTAAATTACTAAATCAGAGTTATGAGATTTCTGGTAAATTACTAAATCAGAATTATGAGATTTCTGGTAAATTACTAAATCAAAGTTGTGAGATTTCTGGTAAATTACTAAATCAGAATTATGTGATTTCTGGTAAATTACTAAATCAGAGTTATGAGATTTCTGGAGAACTACTCAATCAACACAACAAAATATCCGGCTTTGAGAATCTGGTCAAGATGGCAATCATTGATGAAAAATCTTTAATATCATAGCTTCTGCATTTTAGTAGAAATTAGCAAATTATAAAAATCTTATTGAGCATTTTTAATCAAGACATTTCTTTTTTGCATTTTATTTGAACAATTATGTAGAATAGTCATATATCAATATCTGAAACAACACAACCAAATTGGACCAAACTTGGTAAAGATGGCATTTGTTTGGTTCTTGTTTAATGTAATATTTGACAGCCTACACCAGTCTTTCAACAAGGATGTAATAAATAAAATTAGAATCCATCAGGAACCTATATGAATACCAAGTCATCTATCATCTACATGTATTATATTTTGTTTAATGTTTTTCTTTCAGGCCATTGCAAAGTACTGGTACGTATTATGTTAATTGTGATTCATTCAAAAAATTGGTTTAGGATTTTGATGTTTAATGCCACTTTCAACAATATTTTAGTTATATCGTGACGGTTAGTTTTATTGGTGAAGGAAATTGGAGGACCCGGAGAAAACCACCGACCTGTCACAAGTTACTAACACTGTATCACATAATGCTGTATCAAGTACACCTCACCTGAGTGGTACTCGAACTCACAACGTTAGTGGTGATAGGCACTGATTCCACAGATAGTTCAAATGCCAACTACTATTCCACCATGACGGCCCCATATATTTCCTGAAAATTACGTAGATGTACTAAGATTTTGACTGACTGAAAATATTCTCAAGGGAATAATTGTGGGAATTTGTCTTTAATACGGTAATGATACTAATGTAGTGAGTAAGAGAGAGTAGCAACAAATACTAATGTTATAGTCTTTGGTTTGACCTTGACCTGACTAGAATTCAAAATCATGATCTACCGCACTGAAGGCGAGCACTCTATCCATTACACAAGCTTTTATAGTCTTTGTTTTGACCTGACTAGAATTCAAAATCATGATCTACCGCACTGAAGGCAAGCACTTTAACCATTACACAAGCTTTTATAGTCTTTGTTTTGACCTGACTAGAATTCAAAATCATGATCTACCACACTGAAGGTGAGCACTTTAACCATTACACAAGCTTTTTAGTTCACCTGGACCAAAGGTCCAGGTGAACTATTGCCATCACTTGGCGTCCGTCATCTGTAAACTTTTCACATTTCAAGCTTCTTCTCCGAAACCACTAGGCCAATTGCAACCAAACTTAACAGGAATGTTCCTTGGATGGTCCTCTACAAAGTTACTGTTTTTCATTCCAGTCGGATATTCAACATGGCTTCCAGAGCCAATAATATGCTCTGATTGACTGAAATTTCAAAGATCTTCTTCTCTGAAACTAATGAACTGACTGAACCCAAACTGTAGAGGAATGATCATTGGAATGTCCTTTACCAAGTTGCTGTTTTTTATACCGATCGGAAATCCAAGATGGCCGCCACCGCAGGACATAGATTAACATTGGACCCTATGGGAAAATGTTCAAATGCCTTCTTCTCAGAAACTACAAATATGATTAAAGCCAAACTGTACATGAATGTTCATTGGATGGTCCTCTACAATCTTAAGGTTTTTTGTTCCGATATGAAATTCAAAATGGCGGCTACGGCAGGACTTAGTTTAACATTGGACCCTATGGGAAAAAGGTTTCAAAACGCTTTTTCTCTGAAACCACTTGGACAGTTGAAACCAAACTGCCCAGGAATGATCATTGGAAGGTCCTCTACAAAGAATCTGTTTTTTATGCCGATCGGAAATCCAAGATGGCCACCACCGCAATACATAGATTAACATTGGACCCTATTGGAAAATGTTCAAATGCCTTCTTCTCAGAAACTACAAATATTATTAAAGCCAAACTGTACATGAATGTTCATTGGATGGTCCTCTACAAACTGTACGTGTTTTCTTCCGATATGAAATTCAAAATGGCCGCTACGGCAGGACTTAGTTTAACATTGGACCCTATGGGAAAAATGTTTCAAAACGCTTCTTCTCTGAAACCACTAGGGCAGTTGAAACCAAACTGCCCAGGAATGATCATTGGAAGGTCCTCTACAAAGTTTATGTTTTTCATGCCGATCGGAAATCCAAGATGGCCACCACCGCAGGACATAGATTAACATTGAACCCTATGGGAAAATGTTCAAATGCCTTCTTCTCAGAAACTACCAATATGATTAAAGCCAAACTGTACATGAATGTTCATTGGATGGTCCTCTACAAACTTTACGTTTTTTGTTCCGATATGAAATTCAAAATGGCGGCTACGGCAGGACTTAGTTTAACATTGGACCCTATGGGAAAAATGTTTCAAAACGCTTCTTCCCTGAAACCACTAGGACAGTTGAAACCAAACTGCCCAGGAATGATCATTGGAAGGTCCTCTACAAAGTTTATGTATTTCATGCTGATCGGAAATCCAAGATGGCTGCCACCACAGGACATAGATTAACATTGAACCCTATGGGAAAATGTTCAAATGCCTTCTTCTCAGAAACTACAAATATGATTAAAGCCAAACTGTACATGAATGTTCATTGGATGGTCCTCTACAAATTTTACGTATTTTGTTCCGATATGAAATTCAAAATGGCGGCTACGGCAGGACTTAGTTTAACATTGGACCCTATGGGAAAAATGTTTCAAAACGCTTCTTCTCTGAAACCACTAGGACAGTTGAAACCAAACTTTCCAGGAATGATCATTGGAAGGTCCTCTACAAAGTTTATGTTTTTCATGCCGATCGGAAATCCAAGATGGCCACCACCGCAGGACATAGATTAACATTGAACCCTATGGGAAAATGTTCAAATGCCTTCTTCTCAGAAACTACAAATATGATTAAAGCCAAACTGTACATGAATGTTCATTGGATGGTCCTCTACAAATTTTACGTTTTTTGTTCCGATATGAAATTCAAAATAGCGGCTACGGCAGGACTTAGTTTAACATTGGACCCTATGGGGAAAATGTTTCGAAACGCTTCTTCTCTGAAACCACTAGGACAGTTGAAACCAAACTGCCCAGGAATGATCATAGGAAGGTCCTCTACAAAGTTTATGTTTTTCATGCCGATCAGAAATCCAAGATGGCCGCCACCGCAGGACATAGATTAACATTGAACCCTATGGGAAAATGTTCAAATGGCTTCTTCTCAAAAACTACAAATATGATTAAAGCCAAACTGTACATGAATGTTCATTGGATGGTTCTCTACAAACTTTACGTATTTTGTTCCGATATGAAATTCAAAATGGCGGCTACGGCAGGACTTAGTTTAACATTGGACCCTATGGGAAAAATGTTTCAAAACGCTTCTTCTCTGAAACCACTAGGACAGTTGAAACCAAACTTTTCAGGAATGATCATTGGAAGGTCCTCTACAAACTTTATGTTTTTCATGCCGATCGGAAATCCAAGATGGCCGCCACCACAGGACATAGATTAACATTGGACCCTATGGAAAAATGTTCAAATGCCTTCTTCTCAGAAACTACAAATATGATTAAAGCCAAACTGTACATGAATGTTCATTGGATGGTTCTCTACAAACTTTACGTATTTTGTTCCGATATGAAATTCAAAATGGCGGCTACGGCAGGACTTAGTTTAACATTGGACCCTATGGGAAAAATGTTTCAAAACGCTTCTTCTCTGAAACCACTAGGACAGTTGAAACCAAACTTTCCAGGAATGATCATTGGAAGGTCCTCTACAAAGTTTATGTTTTTCATGCCGATCGGAAATCCAAGATGGCCACCACCGCAGGACATAGATTAACATTGAACCCTATGGGAAAATGTTCAAATGCCTTCTTCTCAGAAACTACAAATATGATTAAAGCCAAACTGTACATGAATGTTCATTGGATGGTCCTCTACAAATTTTACGTTTTTTGTTCCGATATGAAATTCAAAATAGCGGCTACGGCAGGACTTAGTTTAACATTGGACCCTATGGGGAAAATGTTTCGAAACGCTTCTTCTCTGAAACCACTAGGACAGTTGAAACCAAACTGCCCAGGAATGATCATAGGAAGGCCCTCTACAAAGTCTATGTTTTTCATGCCGATCGGAAATCCAAGATGGCCGCCACCGCAGGACATAGATTAACATTGGAGCCTATGAGGAAAATGTTTCAATATGCTTCTTCTCTGAAACCACGTTGACAATTGAAACCAAACTGCCCAGGAATGATCATTGGAAGGTCCTCTACAAAGTTTATGTTTTTCATGCCGATCAGAAATCCAAGATGGCCACCACCGCAAGACATAGATTAACATTGAACCCTATGGGAAAATGTTCAAATGCCTTCTTCTCAGAAACTACAAATATGATTAAAGCCAAACTGTACATGAATGTTCATTGGATGGTCCTCTACAAACTACGTTTTTTGTTCCGATATGAAATTCAAAATGGCGGCTACGGCAGGACTTAGTTTAACATTGGACCCTATGGGGAAAATGTTTCAAAACACTTCTTCTCTGAAACCACTGGAACAGTTGAAACCAAACTTCCCAGGAATGATCATTGGAAGGTCCTCTATAAAGTTTATGTTTTTCATGCCGATCGGAAATCCAAGATGGCCGCCACCGCAGGACATAGATTAACATTGAACCCTATGGGAAAATGTTCAAATGCCTTCTTCTCAGAAACTACCAATATGATTAAAGCCAAACTGTACATGAATGTTCATTGGATGGTCCTCTACAAACTTTACGTTTTTTGTTCCGATATGAAATTCAAAATGGCCGCTACGGCAGGACTTAGTTTAACATTGGACCCTATGGGAAAAATGTTTCAAAACGCTTCTTCTCTGAAACCACTAGGACAGTTGAAACCAAACTGCCCAGGAATGATCATTGGAAGGTCCTCTACAAAGTTTATGTATTTCATGCTGATCGGAAATCCAAGATGGCTGCCACCACAGGACATAGATTAACATTGAACCCTATGGGAAAATGTTCAAATGCCTTCTTCTCAGAAACTACAAATATGATTAAAGCCAAACTGTACATGAATGTTCATTGGATGGTCCTCTACAAATTTTACGTATTTTGTTCCGATATGAAATTCAAAATGGCGGCTACGGCAGGACTTAGTTTAACATTGGACCCTATGGGAAAAATGTTTCAAAACGCTTCTTCTCTGAAACCACTAGGACAGTTGAAACCAAACTTTCCAGGAATGATCATTGGAAGGTCCTCTACAAAGTTTATGTTTTTCATGCCGATCGGAAATCCAAGATGGCCACCACCGCAGGACATAGATTAACATTGAACCCTATGGGAAAATGTTCAAATGCCTTCTTCTCAGAAACTACAAATATGATTAAAGCCAAACTGTACATGAATGTTCATTGGATGGTCCTCTACAAATTTTACGTTTTTTGTTCCGATATGAAATTCAAAATAGCGGCTACGGCAGGACTTAGTTTAACATTGGACCCTATGGGGAAAATGTTTCGAAACGCTTCTTCTCTGAAACCACTAGGACAGTTGAAACCAAACTGCCCAGGAATGATCATAGGAAGGTCCTCTACAAAGTTTATGTTTTTCATGCCGATCAGAAATCCAAGATGGCCACCACCGCAAGACATAGATTAACATTGAACCCTATGGGAAAATGTTCAAATGCCTTCTTCTCAGAAACTACAAATATGATTAAAGCCAAACTGTACATGAATGTTCATTGGATGGTCCTCTACAAACTACGTTTTTTGTTCCGATATGAAATTCAAAATGGCGGCTACGGCAGGACTTAGTTTAACATTGGACCCTATGGGGAAAATGTTTCAAAACACTTCTTCTCTGAAACCACTGGAACAGTTGAAACCAAACTTCCCAGGAATGATCATTGGAAGGTCCTCTATAAAGTTTATGTTTTTCATGCCGATCGGAAATCCAAGATGGCCGCCACCGCAGGACATAGATTAACATTGAACCCTATGGGAAAATGTTCAAATGGCTTCTTCTCAAAAACTACAAATATGATTAAAGCCAAACTGTACATGAATGTTCATTGGATGGTTCTCTACAAACTTTACGTATTTTGTTCCGATATGAAATTCAAAATGGCGGCTACGGCAGGACTTAGTTTAACATTGGACCCTATGGGAAAAATGTTTCAAAACGCTTCTTCTCTGAAACCACTAGGACAGTTGAAACCAAACTTTTCAGGAATGATCATTGGAAGGTCCTCTACAAACTTTATGTTTTTCATGCCGATCGGAAATCCAAGATGGCCGCCACCACAGGACATAGATTAACATTGGACCCTATGGAAAAATGTTCAAATGCCTTCTTCTCAGAAACTACAAATATGATTAAAGCCAAACTGTACATGAA
Source organism: Bathymodiolus septemdierum (assembly GCA_963383655.1). Classification (NCBI taxonomy): domain Eukaryota; kingdom Metazoa; phylum Mollusca; class Bivalvia; order Mytilida; family Modiolidae; genus Bathymodiolus; species Bathymodiolus septemdierum. Next base: position 1,534,969 of record OY726529.1, on the reverse strand, counting down.
TGTTCATTGGATGGTTCTCTACAAACTTTACGTATTTTGTTCCGATATGAAATTCAAAATGGCGGCTACGGCAGGACTTAGTTTAACATTGGACCCTATGGGAAAAATGTTTCAAAACGCTTCTTCTCTGAAACCACTAGGACAGTTGAAACCAAACTTTCCAGGAATGATCATTGGAAGGTCCTCTACAAAGTTTATGTTTTTCATGCCGATCGGAAATCCAAGATGGCCACCACCGCAGGACATAGATTAACATTGAACCCTATGGGAAAATGTTCAAATGCCTTCTTCTCAGAAACTACAAATATGATTAAAGCCAAACTGTACATGAATGTTCATTGGATGGTCCTCTACAAATTTTACGTTTTTTGTTCCGATATGAAATTCAAAATAGCGGCTACGGCAGGACTTAGTTTAACATTGGACCCTATGGGGAAAATGTTTCGAAACGCTTCTTCTCTGAAACCACTAGGACAGTTGAAACCAAACTGCCCAGGAATGATCATAGGAAGGCCCTCTACAAAGTCTATGTTTTTCATGCCGATCGGAAATCCAAGATGGCCGCCACCGCAGGACATAGATTAACATTGGAGCCTATGAAGAAAATGTTTCAATATGCTTCTCTGAAACCACGTTGACAATTGAAACCAAACTGCCCAGGAATGATCATTGGAAGGTCCTCTACAAAGTTTATGTTTTTCATGCCGATCAGAAATCCAAGATGGCCACCACCGCAAGACATAGATTAACATTGAACCCTATGGGAAAATGTTCAAATGCCTTCTTCTCAGAAACTACAAATATGATTAAAGCCAAACTGTACATGAATGTTCATTGGATGGTCCTCTACAAACTACGTTTTTTGTTCCGATATGAAATTCAAAATGGCGGCTACGGCAGGACTTAGTTTAACATTGGACCCTATGGGGAAAATGTTTCAAAACACTTCTTCTCTGAAACCACTGGAACAGTTGAAACCAAACTTCCCAGGAATGATCATTGGAAGGTCCTCTATAAAGTTTATGTTTTTCATGCCGATCGGAAATCCAAGATGGCCGCCACCGCAGAACATAGATTAACATTGAACCCTATGGGAAAATGTTCAAATGCCTTCTTCTCAGAAACTACAAATATGATTAAAGCCAAACTGTACATGAATGTTCATTGGATGGTCCTCTACAAACTACGTTTTTTGTTCCGATATGAAATTCAAAATGGCGGCTACGGCAGGACTTAGTTTAACATTGGACCCTATGGGGAAAATGTTTCAAAACACTTCTTCTCTGAAACCACTGGAACAGTTGAAACCAAACTTCCCAGGAATGATCATTGGAAGGTCCTCTATAAAGTTTATGTTTTTCATGCCGATCGGAAATCCAAGATGGCCGCCACCGCAGGACATAGATTAACATTGAACCCTATGGGAAAATGTTCAAATGCCTTCTTCTCAAAAACTACAAATATGATTAAAGCCAAACTGTACATGAATGTTCATTGGATGGTTCTCTACAAACTTTACGTATTTTGTTCCGATATGAAATTCAAAATGGCGGCTACGGCAGGACTTAGTTTAACATTGGACCCTATGGGAAAAATGTTTCAAAACGCTTCTTCTCTGAAACCACTAGGACAGTTGAAACCAAACTTTTCAGGAATGATCATTGGAAGGTCCTCTACAAACTTTATGTTTTTCATGCCGATCGGAAATCCAAGATGGCCGCCACCACAGGACATAGATTAACATTGGACACTATGGGAAAATGTTCAAATGCCTTCTTCTCAGAAACTACAAATATGATTAAAGCCAAACTGTACATGAATGTTCATTGGATGGTTCTCTACAAACTTTACGTATTTTGTTCCGATATGAAATTCAAAATGGCGGCTACGGCAGGACTTAGTTTAACATTGGACCCTATGGGAAAAATGTTTCAAAACGCTTCTTCTCTGAAACCACTAGGACAGTTGAAACCAAACTTTCCAGGAATGATCATTGGAAGGTCCTCTACAAAGTTTATGTTTTTCATGCCGATCGGAAATCCAAGATGGCCACCACCGCAGGACATAGATTAACATTGAACCCTATGGGAAAATGTTCAAATGCCTTCTTCTCAGAAACTACAAATATGATTAAAGCCAAACTGTACATGAATGTTCATTGGATGGTCCTCTACAAATTTTACGTATTTTGTTCCGATATGAAATTCAAAATGGCGGCTACGGCAGGACTTAGTTTAACATTGGACCCTATGGGAAAAATGTTTCAAAACGCTTCTTCTCTGAAACCACTAGGACAGTTGATACCAAACTTTCCAGGAATGATCATTGGAAGGTCCTCTACAAAGTTTATGTTTTTCATGCCGATCGGAAATCCAAGATGGCCACCACCGCAGGACATAGATTAACATTGAACCCTATGGGAAAATGTTCAAATGCCTTCTTCTCAGAAACTACAAATATGATTAAAGCCAAACTGTACATGAATGTTCATTGGATGGTCCTCTACAAATTTTACGTTTTTTGTTCCGATATGAAATTCAAAATAGCGGCTACAGCAGGACTTAGTTTAACATTGGACCCTATGGGGAAAATGTTTCGAAACGCTTCTTCTCTGAAACCACTAGGACAGTTGAAACCAAACTGCCCAGGAATGATCATAGGAAGGTCCTCTACAAAGTTTATGTTTTTCATGCCGATCAGAAATCCAAGATGGCCACCACCGCAAGACATAGATTAACATTGAACCCTATGGGAAAATGTTCAAATGCCTTCTTCTCAGAAACTACAAATATGATTAAAGCCAAACTGTACATGAATGTTCATTGGATGGTCCTCTACAAACTACGTTTTTTGTTCCGATATGAAATTCAAAATGGCGGCTACGGCAGGACTTAGTTTAACATTGGACCCTATGGGGAAAATGTTTCAAAACACTTCTTCTCTGAAACCACTGGAACAGTTGAAACCAAACTTACCAGGAATGATCATTGGAAGGTCCTCTATAAAGTTTATGTTTTTCATGCCGATCGGAAATCCAAGATGGCCGCCACCGCAGGACATAGATTAACATTGAACCCTATGGGAAAATGTTCAAATGGCTTCTTCTCAAAAACTACAAATATGATTAAAGCCAAACTGTACATGAATGTTCATTGGATGGTTCTCTACAAACTTTACGTATTTTGTTCCGATATGAAATTCAAAATGGCGGCTACGGCAGGACTTAGTTTAACATTGGACCCTATGGGAAAAATGTTTCAAAACGCTTCTTCTCTGAAACCACTAGGACAGTTGAAACCAAACTTCCCAGGAATGATCATTGGAAGGTCCTCTACAAAGTTTATGTTTTTCATGCCGATCAGAAATCCAAGATGGCCACCACCGCAAGACATAGATTAACATTGAACCCTATGGGAAAATGTTCAAATGCCTTCTTCTCAGAAACTACAAATATGATTAAAGCCAAACTGTACATGAATGTTCATTGGATGGTCCTCTACAAACTACGTTTTTTGTTCCGATATGAAATTCAAAATGGCGGCTACGGCAGGACTTAGTTTAACATTGGACCCTATGGGGAAAATGTTTCAAAACACTTCTTCTCTGAAACCACTGGAACAGTTGAAACCAAACTTCCCAGGAATGATCATTGGAAGGTCCTCTATAAAGTTTATGTTTTTCATGCCGATCGGAAATCCAAGATGGCCGCCACCGCAGGACATAGATTAACATTGAACCCTATGGGAAAATGTTCAAATGCCTTCTTCTCAAAAACTACAAATATGATTAAAGCCAAACTGTACATGAATGTTCATTGGATGGTTCTCTACAAACTTTACGTATTTTGTTCCGATATGAAATTCAAAATGGCGGCTACGGCAGGACTTAGTTTAACATTGGACCCTATGGGAAAAATGTTTCAAAACGCTTCTTCTCTGAAACCACTAGGACAGTTGAAACCAAACTTTTCAGGAATGATCATTGGAAGGTCTTCTACAAACTTTATGTTTTTCATGCCGATCGGAAATCCAAGATGGCCGCCACCACAGGACATAGATTAACATTGGACACTATGGGAAAATGTTCAAATGCCTTCTTCTCAGAAACTACAAATATGATTAAAGCCAAACTGTACATGAATGTTCATTGGATGGTTCTCTACAAACTTTACGTATTTTGTTCCGATATGAAATTCAAAATGGCGGCTACGGCAGGACTTAGTTTAACATTGGACCCTATGGGAAAAATGTTTCAAAACGCTTCTTCTCTGAAACCACTAGGACAGTTGAAACCAAACTTTTCAGGAATGATCATTGGAAGGTCCTCTACAAACTTTATGTTTTTCATGCCGATCAGAAATCCAAGATGGCCACCACCGCAAGACATAGATTAACATTGAACCCTATGGGAAAATGTTCAAATGCCTTCTTCTCAGAAACTACAAATATGATTAAAGCCAAACTGTACATGAATGTTCATTGGATGGTCCTCTACAAACTACGTTTTTTGTTCCGATATGAAATTCAAAATGGCGGCTACGGCAGGACTTAGTTTAACATTGGACCCTATGGGGAAAATGTTTCAAAACACTTCTTCTCTGAAACCACTGGAACAGTTGAAACCAAACTTCCCAGGAATGATCATTGGAAGGTCCTCTATAAAGTTTATGTTTTTCATGCCGATCGGAAATCCAAGATGGCCGCCACCGCAGGACATAGATTAACATTGAACCCTATGGGAAAATGTTCAAATGCCTTCTTCTCAAAAACTACAAATATGATTAAAGCCAAACTGTACATGAATGTTCATTGGATGGTTCTCTACAAACTTTACGTATTTTGTTCCGATATGAAATTCAAAATGGCGGCTACGGCAGGACTTAGTTTAACATTGGACCCTATGGGAAAAATGTTTCAAAACGCTTCTTCTCTGAAACCACTAGAACAGTTGAAACCAAACTTTTCAGGAATGATCATTGGAAGGTCCTCTACAAACTTTATGTTTTTCATGCCGATCGGAAATCCAAGATGGCCGCCACCACAGGACATAGATTAACATTGAACCCTATGGGAAAATGTTCAAATGCCTTCTTCTCAGAAACTACAAATATGATTAAAGCCAAACTGTACATGAATGTTCATTGGATGGTCCTCTACAAATTTTACGTTTTTTGTTCCGATATGAAATTCAAAATAGCGGCTACGGCAGGACTTAGTTTAACATTGGACCCTATGGGGAAAATGTTTCGAAACGCTTCTTCTCTGAAACCACTAGGACAGTTGAAACCAAACTGCCCAGGAATGATCATAGGAAGGCCCTCTACAAAGTCTATGTTTTTCATGCCGATCGGAAATCCAAGATGGCCGCCACCGCAGGACATAGATTAACATTGGAGCCTATGAGGAAAATGTTTCAATATGCTTCTTCTCTGAAACCACGTTGACAATTGAAACCAAACTGCCCAGGAATGATCATTGGAAGGTCCTCTACAAAGTTTATGTTTTTCATGCCGATCAGAAATCCAAGATGGCCACCATCGCAAGACATAGATTAACATTGAACCCTATGGGAAAATGTTCAAATGCCTTCTTCTCAGAAACTACAAATATGATTAAAGCCAAACTGTACATGAATGTTCATTGGATGGTCCTCTACAAACTACGTTTTTTGTTCCGATATGAAATTCAAAATGGCGGCTACGGCAGGACTTAGTTTAACATTGGACCCTATGGGAAAAATGTTTCAAAACACTTCTTCTCTGAAACCACTGGAACAGTTGAAACCAAACTTCCCAGGAATGATCATTGGAAGGTCCTCTATAAAGTTTATGTTTTTCATGCCGATCGGAAATCCAAGATGGCCGCCACCGCAGGAAATAGATTAACATTGAACCCTATGGGAAAATGTTCAAATGCCTTCTTCTCAGTAACTACAAATATGATTAAAGCCAAACTGTACATGAATGATCATTGGAAGGTCCTCTATAAAGTTTATGTTTTTCATGCCGATCGGAAATCCAAGATGGCCGCCACCACAGGACATAAATTAACATTGGACCCTATGGGGAAAATGTTTCAATATGCTTCTTCTCTGAAACCACGTGGACAATTGAAACCAAACTGCCCAGGAATGATCATTGGAAGGCCCTCTACAAAGTTTATGTTTTTCATGCCGATCGGAAATCCAAGATGGCCACCACCGCAGGACATAGATTAACATTGAACCCTATGGGAAAATGTTCAAATGCCTTCTTCTCAGAAACTACAAATATGATTAAAGCCAAACTGTACATGAATGTTCATTGGATGGTCCTCTACAAACTTTACGTTTTTTGTTCCGATATGAAATTCAAAATGGCGGCTACGGCAGGACTTAGTTTAACATTGGACCCTATGGGAAAAATGTTTCAAAACGCTTCTTCTCTGAAAAAAATTGGACAAATGAAACCAAACTGCCCAGGAATGATCATTGGAAGATTCTCTACAAAGTTTATGTTTATTATGTCGATCGGAAATCCAAGATGGCCGCCACCGCAATACATAGATTAACATTGGACCCTATGGGAAAATGTTCAAATGCCTTCTTCTCAGAAACTACAAATTTGATTAAAGCCAAACTGTACATGAATGTTCATTGGATGGTCCTCTACAAATTTTACGTTTTTTGTTCCGATATGAAATTCAAAATAGCGGCTACGGCAGGACTTAGTTTAACATTGGACCCTATGGGGAAAATGTTTCGAAACGCTTCTTCTCTGAAACCACTAGGACAGTTGAAACCAAACTGCCCAGGAATGATCATAGGAAGGCCCTCTACAAAGTCTATGTTTTTCATGCCGATCGGAAATCCAAGATGGCCGCCACCGCAGGACATAGATTAACATTGGAGCCTATGAGGAAAATGTTTCAATATGCTTCTTCTCTGAAACCACGTTGACAATTGAAACCAAACTGCCCAGGAATGATCATTGGAAGATTCTCTACAAAGTTTATGTTTATTATGTCGATCGGAAATCCAAGATGGCCACCACCGCAAGACATAGATTAACATTGAACCCTATGGGAAAATGTTCAAATGCCTTCTTCTCAGAAACTACAAATATGATTAAAGCCAAACTGTACATGAATGTTCATTGGATGGTCCTCTACAAACTACGTTTTTTGTTCCGATATGAAATTCAAAATGGCGGCTACGGCAGGACTTAGTTTAACATTGGACCCTATGGGAAAAATGTTTCAAAACACTTCTTCTCTGAAACCACTGGAACAGTTGAAACCAAACTTCCCAGGAATGATCATTGGAATGTCCTCTATAAAGTTTATGTTTTTCATGCCGATATGAAATCCAAGATGGCCGCCACCACAGGACATAGATTAACATTGGACACTATGGGAAAATGTTCAAATGCCTTCTTCTCAGAAACTACAAATATGATTAAAGCCAAACTGTACATGAATGTTCATTGGATGGTTCTCTACAAACTTTACGTATTTTGTTCCGATATGAAATTCAAAATGGCGGCTACGGCAGGACTTAGTTTAACATTGGACCCTATGGGAAAAATGTTTCAAAACGCTTCTTCTCTGAAACCACTAGGACAGTTGAAACCAAACTTTCCAGGAATGATCATTGGAAGGTCCTCTACAAAGTTTATGTTTTTCATGCCGATCGGAAATCCAAGATGGCCACCACCGCAGGACATAGATTAACATTGAACCCTATGGGAAAATGTTCAAATGCCTTCTTCTCAGAAACTACAAATATGATTAAAGCCAAACTGTACATGAATGTTCATTGGATGGTCCTCTACAAATTTTACGTTTTTTGTTCCGATATGAAATTCAAAATAGCGGCTACGGCAGGACTTAGTTTAACATTGGACCCTATGGGGAAAATGTTTCGAAACGCTTCTTCTCTGAAACCACTAGGACAGTTGAAACCAAACTGCCCAGGAATGATCATAGGAAGGCCCTCTACAAAGTCTATGTTTTTCATGCCGATCGGAAATCCAAGATGGCCGCCACCGCAGGACATAGATTAACATTGGAGCCTATGAGGAAAATGTTTCAATATGCTTCTTCTCTGAAACCACGTTGACAATTGAAACCAAACTGCCCAGGAATGATCATTGGAAGGTCCTCTACAAAGTTTATGTTTTTCATGCCGATCAGAAATCCAAGATGGCCACCACCGCAAGACATAGATTAACATTGAACCCTATGGGAAAATGTTCAAATGCCTTCTTCTCAGAAACTACAAATATGATTAAAGCCAAACTGTACATGAATGTTCATTGGATGGTCCTCTACAAACTACGTTTTTTGTTCCGATATGAAATTCAAAATGGCGGCTACGGCAGGACTTAGTTTAACATTGGACCCTATGGGAAAAATGTTTCAAAACACTTCTTCTCTGAAACCACTGGAACAGTTGAAACCAAACTTCCCAGGATTGATCATTGGAAGGTCCTCTATAAAGTTTATGTTTTTCATGCCGATCGGAAATCCAAGATGGCCGCCACCGCAGGAAATAGATTAACATTGAACCCTATGGGAAAATGTTCAAATGCCTTCTTCTCAGTAACTACAAATATGATTAAAGCCAAACTGTACATGAATGATCATTGGAAGGTCCTCTATAAAGTTTATGTTTTTCATGCCGATCGGAAATCCAAGATGGCCGCCACCACAGGACATAAATTAACATTGGACCCTATGGGGAAAATGTTTCAATATGCTTCTTCTCTGAAACCACGTGGACAATTGAAACCAAACTGCCCAGGAATGATCATTGGAAGGCCCTCTACAAAGTTTATGTTTTTCATGCCGATCGGAAATCCAAGATGGCCACCACCGCAGGACATAGATTAACATTGAACCCTATGGGAAAATGTTCAAATGCCTTCTTCTCAGAAACTACAAATATGATTAAAGCCAAACTGTACATGAATGTTCATTGGATGGTCCTCTACAAACTTTACGTTTTTTGTTCCGATATGAAATTCAAAATGGCGGCTACGGCAGGACTTAGTTTAACATTGGACCCTATGGGAAAAATGTTTCAAAACGCTTCTTCTCTGAAAAAACTTGGACAATTGAAACCAAACTGCCCAGGAATGATCATTGGAAGATTCTCTACAAAGTATATGTTTATTATGTCGATCGGAAATCCAAGATGGCCGCCACCGCAATACATAGATTAACATTGGACCCTATGGGAAAATGTTCAAATGCCTTCTTCTCAGAAACTACAAATTTGATTAAAGCCAAACTGTACATGAATGTTCATTGGATGGTCCTCTACAAATTTTACGTTTTTTGTTCCGATATGAAATTCAAAATAGCGGCTACGGCAGGACTTAGTTTAACATTGGACCCTATGGGGAAAATGTTTCGAAACGCTTCTTCTCTGAAACCACTAGGACAGTTGAAACCAAACTGCCCAGGAATGATCATAGGAAGGCCCTCTACAAAGTCTATGTTTTTCATGCCGATCGGAAATCCAAGATGGCCGCCACCGCAGGACATAGATTAACATTGGAGCCTATGAGGAAAATGTTTCAATATGCTTCTTCTCTGAAACCACGTTGACAATTGAAACCAAACTGCCCAGGAATGATCATTGGAAGGTCCTCTACAAAGTTTATGTTTTTCATGCCGATCAGAAATCCAAGATGGCCACCACCGCAAGACATAGATTAACATTGAACCCTATGGGAAAATGTTCAAATGCCTTCTTCTCAGAAACTACAAATATGATTAAAGCCAAACTGTACATGAATGTTCATTGGATGGTCCTCTACAAACTACGTTTTTTGTTCCGATATGAAATTCAAAATGGCGGCTACGGCAGGACTTAGTTTAACATTGGACCCTATGGGAAAAATGTTTCAAAACACTTCTTCTCTGAAACCACTGGAACAGTTGAAACCAAACTTCCCAGGAATGATCATTGGAAGGTCCTCTATAAAGTTTATGTTTTTCATGCCGATCGGTAATCCAAGATGGCCGCCACCGCAGGACATAGATTAACATTGAACCCTATGGGAAAATGTTCAAATGCCTTCTTCTCAGTAACTACAAATATGATTAAAGCCAAACTGTACAGGAATGATCATTGGAAGGTCCTCTACAAAGTTTATGTTTTTCATACCGATCGGAAATCCAAGATGGCCGCCACCGCAGGACATAGATTAACATTCGACTCTATGGGAAAATGTTCAAATGCCTTCTTCTCAGAAACTACAAATATGATTAAAGCCAAACTGTACATGAATGTTCATTGGATGGTCCTCTACAAAATTGTGTTTTTCATGCCGATCGGAAATCCAAGATGGCCGCCACCGCCGGACATAGATTAACATTGAACCCTATGGGAAAATGTTCAAATGCCTTCCTCTCAAAAACTACAAATATGATTAAAGCCAAACTGTACATGAATGTTCATTGGATGGTTCTCTACAAGCTTTACGTATTTTGTTCCGATATGAAATTCAAAATGGCGGCTACGGCAGGACTTAGTTTAACATTGGACCCTATGGGAAAAATGTTTCAAAACGCTTCTTCTCTGAAACCACTAGGACAGTTGAAACCAAACTGCCCAGGAATGATCATTGGAAGGTCCTCTACAAAGTTAATTTTTTTCATGCCGATCGGAAATCCAAGATGGCCGCCACCGCAGGACATAGATTAACATTGGACCCTATGGGAAAATGTTCAAATGACTTCTTCTCAGAAACTACAAATATCATTAAAGCCAAACTGTACATGAATGTTCATTGGATGGTCCTCTACAAACTACGTTTTTTGTTCCGATATGAAATTCAAAATGGCGGCTACGGCAGGACTTAGTTTAACATTGGACCCTATGGGAAAAATGTTTCAAAACGCTTCTTCTCTGAAACCACTAGGACAGTTGAAACCAAACTTTTCAGGAATGATCATTGGAAGGTCCTCTACAAACTTTATGTTTTTCATGCCGATCGGAAATCCAAGATGGCCGCCACCACAGGACATAGATTAACATTGGACCCTATGGGAAAATGTTCAAATGCCTTCTTCTCAGAAACTACAAATATCATTAAAGCCAAACTGTACATGAATGTTCATTGGATGGTTCTCTACAAACTTTACGTATTTTGTTCCGATATGAAATTCAAAATGGCGGCTACGGCAGGACTTAGTTTAACATTGGACCCTATGGGAAAAATGTTTCAAAACGCTTCTTCTCTGAAACCACTAGGACAGTTGAAACCAAACTTTCCAGGAATGATCATTGGAAGGTCCTCTACAAAATTTATGTTTTTCATGCCGATCAGAAATCCAAGATGGCCGCCACCGCAAGACATAGATTAACATTGAACCCTATGGGAAAATGTTCAAATGCCTTCTTCTCAGAAACTACAAATATGATTAAAGCCAAACTGTACATGAATGTTCATTGGATGGTCCTCTACAAACTACGTTTTTTGTTCCGATATGAAATTCAAAATGGCGGCTACGGCAGGACTTAGTTTAACATTGGACCCTATGGGGAAAATGTTTCAAAACACTTCTTCTCTGAAACCACTAGAACAGTTGAAACCAAACTTCCCAGGAATGATCATTGGAAGGTCCTCTATAAAGTTTATGTTTTTCATGCCGATCGGAAATCCAAGATGGCCGCCACCGCAGGACATAGATTAACATTGAACCCTATGGGAAAATGTTCAAATGGCTTCTTCTCAAAAACTACAAATATGATTAAAGCCAAACTGTACATGAATGTTCATTGGATGGTTCTCTACAAACTTTACGTATTTTGTTCCGATATGAAATTCAAAATGGCGGCTACGGCAGGACTTAGTTTAACATTGGACCCTATGGGAAAAATGTTTCAAAACGCTTCTTCTCTGAAACCACTAGGACAGTTGAAACCAAACTTTTCAGGAATGATCATTGGAAGGTCCTCTACAAACTTTATGTTTTTCATGCCGATCGGAAATCCAAGATGGCCGCCACCACAGGACATAGATTAACATTGGACCCTATGGGAAAATGTTCAAATGGCTTCTTCTCAAAAACTACAAATATGATTAAAGCCAAACTGTACATGAATGTTCATTGGATGGTTCTCTACAAACTTTACGTATTTTGTTCCGATATGAAATTCAAAATGGCGGCTACGGCAGGACTTAGTTTAACATTGGACCCTATGGGAAAAATTTTCAAAACGCTTCTTCTCTGAAACCACTAGGACAGTTGAAACCATACTTTCCAGGAATGATCATTGGAAGGTCCTCTACAAAGTTTATGTTTTTCATGCCGATCGGAAATCCAAGATGGCCACCACCGCAGGACATAGATTAACATTGAACCCTATGGGAAAATGTTCAAATGACTTCTTCTCAGAAACTACAAATATGATTAAAGCCAAACTGTACATGAATGTTCATTGGATGGTCCTCTACAAATTTTACGTTTTTTGTTCCGATATGAAATTCAAAATAGCGGCTACGGCAGGACTTAGTTTAACATTGGACCCTATGGGGAAAATGTTTCGAAACGCTTCTTCTCTGAAACCACTAGGACAGTTGAAACCAAACTGCCCAGGAATGATCATAGGAAGGCCCTCTACAAAGTCTATGTTTTTCATGCCGATCGGAAATCCAAGATGGCCGCCACCGCAGGACATAGATTAACATTGGAGCCTATGAGGAAAATGTTTCAATATGCTTCTTCTCTGAAACCACGTTGACAATTGAAACCAAACTGCCCAGGAATGATCATTGGAAGGTCCTCTACAAAGTTTATGTTTTTCATGCCGATCAGAAATCCAAGATGACCACCACCGCAAGACATAGATTAACATTGAACCCTATGGGAAAATGTTCAAATGCCTTCTTCTCAGAAACTACAAATATGATTAAAGCCAAACTGTACATGAATGTTCATTGGATGGTCCTCTACAAACTACGTTTTTTGTTCCGATATGAAATTCAAAATGGCGGCTACGGCAGGACTTAGTTTAACATTGGACCCTATGGGGAAAATGTTTCAAAACACTTCTTCTCTGAAACCACTGGAACAGTTGAAACCAAACTTCCCAGGAATGATCATTGGAAGGTCCTCTATAAAGTTTATGTTTTTCATGCCGATCGGAAATCCAAGATGGCGGCCACCGCAGGACATAGATTAACATTGAACCCTATGGGAAAATGTTCAAATGCCTTCTTCTCAAAAACTACAAATATGATTAAAGCCAAACTGTACATGAATGTTCATTGGATGGTTCTCTACAAACTTTACGTATTTTGTTCCGATATGAAATTCAAAATGGCGGCTACGGCAGGACTTAGTTTAACATTGGACCCTATGGGAAAAATGTTTCAAAACGCTTCTTCTCTGAAACCACTAGGACAGTTGAAACCAAACTTTTCAGGAATGATCATTGGAAGGTCCTCTACAAACTTTATGTTTTTCATGCCGATCGGAAATCCAAGATGGCCGCCACCACAGGACATAGATTAACATTGGACACTATGGGAAAATGTTCAAATGCCTTCTTCTCAGAAACTACAAATATGATTAAAGCCAAACTGTACATGAATGTTCATTGGATGGTTCTCTACAAACTTTACGTATTTTGTTCCGATATGAAATTCAAAATGGCGGCTACGGCAGGACTTAGTTTAACATTGGACCCTATGGGAAAAATGTTTCAAAACGCTTCTTCTCTGAAACCACTAGGACAGTTGAAACCAAACTTTCCAGGAATGATCATTGGAAGGTCCTCTACAAAGTTTATGTTTTTCATGCCGATCGGAAATCCAAGATGGCCACCACCGCAGGACATAGATTAACATTGAACCCTATGGGAAAATGTTCAAATGCCTTCTTCTCAGAAACTACAAATATGATTAAAGCCAAACTGTACATGAATGTTCATTGGATGGTCCTCTACAAATTTTACGTTTTTTGTTCCGATATGAAATTCAAAATAGCGGCTACGGCAGGACTTAGTTTAACATTGGACCCTATGGGGAAAATGTTTCGAAACGCTTCTTCTCTGAAACCACTAGGACAGTTGAAACCAAACTGCCCAGGAATGATCATAGGAAGGCCCTCTACAAAGTCTATGTTTTTCATGCCGATCGGAAATCCAAGATGGCCGCCACCGCAGGACATAGATTAACATTGGAGCCTATGAGGAAAATGTTTCAATATGCTTCTTCTCTGAAACCACGTTGACAATTGAAACCAAACTGCCCAGGAATGATCATTGGAAGGTCCTCTACAAAGTTTATGTTTTTCATGCCGATCAGAAATCCAAGATGGCCACCACCGCAAGACATAGATTAACATTGAACCCTATGGGAAAATGTTCAAATGCCTTCTTCTCAGAAACTACAAATATGATTAAAGCCAAACTGTACATGAATGTTCATTGGATGGTCCTCTACAAACTACGTTTTTTGTTCCGATATGAAATTCAAAATGGCGGCTACGGCAGGACTTAGTTTAACATTGGACCCTATGGGAAAAATGTTTCAAAACACTTCTTCTCTGAAACCACTGGAACAGTTGAAACCAAACTTCCCAGGATTGATCATTGGAAGGTCCTCTATAAAGTTTATGTTTTTCATGCCGATCGGAAATCCAAGATGGCCGCCACCGCAGGAAATAGATTAACATTGAACCCTATGGGAAAATGTTCAAATGCCTTCTTCTCAGTAACTACAAATATGATTAAAGCCAAACTGTACATGAATGATCATTGGAAGGTCCTCTATAAAGTTTATGTTTTTCATGCCGATCGGAAATCCAAGATGGCCGCCACCACAGGACATAAATTAACATTGGACCCTATGGGGAAAATGTTTCAATATGCTTCTTCTCTGAAACCACGTGGACAATTGAAACCAAACTGCCCAGGAATGATCATTGGAAGGCCCTCTACAAAGTTTATGTTTTTCATGCCGATCGGAAATCCAAGATGGCCACCACCGCAGGACATAGATTAACATTGAACCCTATGGGAAAATGTTCAAATGCCTTCTTCTCAGAAACTACAAATATGATTAAAGCCAAACTGTACATGAATGTTCATTGGATGGTCCTCTACAAACTTTACGTTTTTTGTTCCGATATGAAATTCAAAATGGCGGCTACGGCAGGACTTAGTTTAACATTGGACCCTATGGGAAAAATGTTTCAAAACGCTTCTTCTCTGAAAAAACTTGGACAATTGAAACCAAACTGCCCAGGAATGATCATTGGAAGATTCTCTACAAAGTATATGTTTATTATGTCGATCGGAAATCCAAGATGGCCGCCACCGCAATACATAGATTAACATTGGACCCTATGGGAAAATGTTCAAATGCCTTCTTCTCAGAAACTACAAATTTGATTAAAGCCAAACTGTACATGAATGTTCATTGGATGGTCCTCTACAAATTTTACGTTTTTTGTTCCGATATGAAATTCAAAATAGCGGCTACGGCAGGACTTAGTTTAACATTGGACCCTATGGGGAAAATGTTTCGAAACGCTTCTTCTCTGAAACCACTAGGACAGTTGAAACCAAACTGCCCAGGAATGATCATAGGAAGGCCCTCTACAAAGTCTATGTTTTTCATGCCGATCGGAAATCCAAGATGGCCGCCACCGCAGGACATAGATTAACATTGGAGCCTATGAGGAAAATGTTTCAATATGCTTCTTCTCTGAAACCACGTTGACAATTGAAACCAAACTGCCCAGGAATGATCATTGGAAGGTCCTCTACAAAGTTTATGTTTTTCATGCCGATCAGAAATCCAAGATGGCCACCACCGCAAGACATAGATTAACATTGAACCCTATGGGAAAATGTTCAAATGCCTTCTTCTCAGAAACTACAAATATGATTAAAGCCAAACTGTACATGAATGTTCATTGGATGGTCCTCTACAAACTACGTTTTTTGTTCCGATATGAAATTCAAAATGGCGGCTACGGCAGGACTTAGTTTAACATTGGACCCTATGGGAAAAATGTTTCAAAACACTTCTTCTCTGAAACCACTGGAACAGTTGAAACCAAACTTCCCAGGAATGATCATTGGAAGGTCCTCTATAAAGTTTATGTTTTTCATGCCGATCGGTAATCCAAGATGGCCGCCACCGCAGGACATAGATTAACATTGAACCCTATGGGAAAATGTTCAAATGCCTTCTTCTCAGTAACTACAAATATGATTAAAGCCAAACTGTACAGGAATGATCATTGGAAGGTCCTCTACAAAGTTTATGTTTTTCATACCGATCGGAAATCCAAGATGGCCGCCACCGCAGGACATAGATTAACATTCGACTCTATGGGAAAATGTTCAAATGCCTTCTTCTCAGAAACTACAAATATGATTAAAGCCAAACTGTACATGAATGTTCATTGGATGGTCCTCTACAAAATTGTGTTTTTCATGCCGATCGGAAATCCAAGATGGCCGCCACCGCCGGACATAGATTAACATTGAACCCTATGGGAAAATGTTCAAATGCCTTCCTCTCAAAAACTACAAATATGATTAAAGCCAAACTGTACATGAATGTTCATTGGATGGTTCTCTACAAGCTTTACGTATTTTGTTCCGATATGAAATTCAAAATGGCGGCTACGGCAGGACTTAGTTTAACATTGGACCCTATGGGAAAAATGTTTCAAAACGCTTCTTCTCTGAAACCACTAGGACAGTTGAAACCAAACTGCCCAGGAATGATCATTGGAAGGTCCTCTACAAAGTTAATTTTTTTCATGCCGATCGGAAATCCAAGATGGCCGCCACCGCAGGACATAGATTAACATTGGACCCTATGGGAAAATGTTCAAATGACTTCTTCTCAGAAACTACAAATATGATTAAAGCCAAACTGTACATGAATGTTCATTGGATGGTCCTCTACAAATTTTACTTTTTTTGTTCCGATATGAAATTCAAAATGGTGGCTACGGCAGGACTTAGTTTAACATTGGACCCTATGGGAAAAATTTTTCAAAACGCTTCTTCTCTGAAACCACTAGGACAGTTGAAACCAAACTGCCCAGGAATGATCATTAGAAGGTCGTCTACGAAGTTTATGTTTTTCATGCCGATCTGAAATCCAAGATGGACGCCACCGCAGGACATAGATTAACATTGAACCCTATTGGAAAATTTTCAAATGCCTTCTTCTCAGAAAGTACAAATATGATTAAAGCCAATCTGTACATGACTGATCATTGGAAGGTCCTCTACAAAGTTTATGTTTTTCATGCCGATCGGAAATCCAAGATGGCCGCCACCGCAGGACATATATTAACATTGGACTCTATGGGAAAATGTTCAAATGCCTTCTTCTCCGAAATTACAAATATGATTAAAGCCAATCTGTGCATGAATGTTCATTGGATGGCCCTCTACAAACTTTACGTTTTTTGTTCCGATATGAAATTCAAAATGGCGGCTACGGCAGGACTTAGTTTCACATTGGACCCTATAGAAAAAATGTTTCAAAACGCTTCTTCTCTGAAACCACTCGGACAGTTTAAACCAAACTGCCCAGGAATGATCATTGGAAGGTCCTCTACAACATTTGTGTTTTTCATGCGGATCGTAAATCCAAGATGGCCGCCACCGCAATACATAGATTAACATTGGACCCTATGGGAAAATGTTCAAATGCCTTCTTCTCAGAAACTACAAATATGATTAAAGCCAAACTGTACATGAATGTTCATTGGATGGTCCTCTACAAACTGTACGTTTTTTGTTCCGATATGAAATTCAAAATAGCGGCTACGGCAGGACTTAGTTTAACATTGGACCCTATGGGGAAAATGTTTCGAAACGCTTCTTCTCTGAAACCACTAGGACAGTTGAAACCAAACTGCCCAGGAATGATCATAGGAAGGCCCTCTACAAAGTCTATGTTTTTCATGCCGATCGGAAATCCAAGATGGCCGCCACCGCAGGACATAGATTAACATTGGAGCCTATGAGGAAAATGTTTCAATATGCTTCTTCTCTGAAACCACGTTGACAATTGAAACCAAACTGCCCAGGAATGATCATTGGAAGGTCCTCTACAAAGTTTATGTTTTTCATGCCGATCAGAAATCCAAGATGGCCACCACCGCAAGACATAGATTAACATTGAACCCTATGGGAAAATGTTCAAATGCCTTCTTCTCAGAAACTACAAATATGATTAAAGCCAAACTGTACATGAATGTTCATTGGATGGTCCTCTACAAACTACGTTTTTTGTTCCGATATGAAATTCAAAATGGCGGCTACGGCAGGACTTAGTTTAACATTGGACCCTATGGGAAAAATGTTTCAAAACACTTCTTCTCTGAAACCACTGGAACAGTTGAAACCAAACTTCCCAGGAATGATCATTGGAAGGTCCTCTATAAAGTTTATGTTTTTGATGCCGATCGGAAATCCAAGATGGCCGCCACCGCAGGACATAGATTAACATTGAACCCTATGGGAAAATGTTCAAATGCCTTCTTCTCAGTAACTACAAATATGATTAAAGCCAAACTGTACAGGAATGATCATTGGAAGGTCCTCTACAAAGTTTATGTTTTTCATACCGATCGGAAATCCAAGATGGCCGCCACCGCAGGACATAGATTAACATTCGACTCTATGGGAAAATGTTCAAATGCCTTCTTCTCAGAAACTACAAATATGATTAAAGCCAAACTGTACATGAATGTTCATTGGATGGTCCTCTACAAAATTGTGTTTTTCATGCCGATCGGAAATCCAAGATGGCCGCCACCGCCGGACATAGATTAACATTGAACCCTATGGGAAAATGTTCAAATGCCTTCCTCTCAAAAACTACAAATATGATTAAAGCCAAACTGTACATGAATGTTCATTGGATGGTTCTCTACAAGCTTTACGTATTTTGTTCCGATATGAAATTCAAAATGGCGGCTACGGCAGGACTTAGTTTAACATTGGACCCTATGGGAAAAATGTTTCAAAACGCTTCTTCTCTGAAACCACTAGGACAGTTGAAACCAAACTGCCCAGGAATGATCATTGGAAGGTCCTCTACAAAGTTAATTTTTTTCATGCCGATCGGAAATCCAAGATGGCCGCCACCGCAGGACATAGATTAACATTGGACCCTATGGGAAAATGTTCAAATGACTTCTTCTCAGAAACTACAAATATGATTAAAGCCAAACTGTACATGAATGTTCATTGGATGGTCCTCTACAAATTTTACTTTTTTTGTTCCGATATGAAATTCAAAATGGTGGCTACGGCAGGACTTAGTTTAACATTGGACCCTATGGGAAAAATTTTTCAAAACGCTTCTTCTCTGAAACCACTAGGACAGTTGAAACCAAACTGCCCAGGAATGATCATTAGAAGGTCGTCTACGAAGTTTATGTTTTTCATGCCGATCTGAAATCCAAGATGGACGCCACCGCAGGACATAGATTAACATTGAACCCTATTGGAAAATTTTCAAATGCCTTCTTCTCAGAAAGTACAAATATGATTAAAGCCAATCTGTACATGACTGATCATTGGAAGGTCCTCTACAAAGTTTATGTTTTTCATGCCGATCGGAAATCCAAGATGGCCGCCACCGCAGGACATAGATTAACATTGGACTCTATGGGAAAATGTTCAAATGCCTTCTTCTCCGAAATTACAAATATGATTAAAGCCAATCTGTGCATGAATGTTCATTGGATGGCCCTCTACAAACTTTACGTTTTTTGTTCCGATATGAAATTCAAAATGGCGGCTACGGCAGGACTTAGTTTCACATTGGACCCTATAGAAAAAATGTTTCAAAACGCTTCTTCTCTGAAACCACTCGGACAGTTTAAACCAAACTGCCCAGGAATGATCATTGGAAGGTCCTCTACAACATTTGTGTTTTTCATGCGGATCGTAAATCCAAGATGGCCGCCACCGCAATACATAGATTAACATTGGACCCTATGGGAAAATGTTCAAATGCCTTCTTCTCAGAAACTACAAATATGATTAAAGCCAAACTGTACATGAATGTTCATTGGATGGTCCTCTACAAACTGTACGTTTTTTGTTCCGATATGAAATTCAAAATGGCGGCTACGGCAGGACTGTTTAACATTGGACACTATGGGAAAAATGTTTCACAACGCTTCTTCTCTGAAACCACTAGGACAGTTGAAACCAAACTGCACAGGAATGATCATTAGAAGGTCGTCTACGAAGTTTATGTTTTTCATGCCGATCTGAAATCCAAGATGGCCGCCACCGCAGGACATAGATTAACATTGAACCCTATTGGAAAATGTTCAAATGCCTTCTTCTCAGAAACTACAAATATGATTAAAGCCAAACTGTACATGACTGATCATTGGAAGGTCCTCTACAAAGTTATGTTTTTCATGCCGATCGGAAATCCAAGATGGCGCCACCGCAGGACATAGATTAACATTGAACCCTATGGGAAAATGTTCAAATGCCTTCTTCTCAGAAACTACAAATATGATTAAAGCCAAACTGTGCATGAATGTTCATCGGATGGTCCTCTACAAACTTTACGTTTTTTGTTCCGATATGAAATTCAAAATGGCGACTACGGCAGGACTTAGTTTAACATTGGACCCTATGTGAAAAATGTTTCAAAACGCTTCTTCTCTGAAACCACTAGGACAGTTGAAACCAAACTTTCCAGGAATGATCATTGGAAGGTCCTCTACAAACTTTATGTTTTTCATGCCGATCGGAAATCCAAGATGGCCGCCACCACAGGACATAGATTAACATTGGACCCTATGGGGAAAATGTTTCAATATGCTTCTTCTCTGAAACCACGTGGACAATTGAAACCAAACTGCCCAGGAATGATCATTGGAAGGCCCTCTACAAAGTTTATGTTTTTCATGCCGATCGGAAATCCAAGATGGCCGCCACCGCAGGACATAGATTAACATTGAACCCTATTGGAAAATGTTCAAATGCCTTCTTCTCAGAAACTACAAATATGATTAAAGCCAAACTGCCCAGGAATGATCATTGGAAGGCCCTCTACAAAGTTTATGTTTTTCATGCCGATCGGAAATCCAAGATGGCCACCACCGCAGGACATAGATTAACATTGAACCCTATGGGAAAATGTTCAAATGCCTTCTTCTCAGAAACTACAAATATGATTAAAGCCAAACTGTACATGAATGTTCATTGGATGGTCCTCTACAAACTTTACGTTTTTTGTTCCGATATGAAATTCAAAATGGCGGCTACGGCAGGACTTAGTTTAACATTGGACCCTATGGGAAAAATGTTTCAAAACGCTTCTTCTCTGAAAAAACTTGGACAATTGAAACCAAACTGCCCAGGAATGATCATTGGAAGATTCTCTACAAAGTTTATGTTTATTATGTCGATTGGAAATCCAAGATGGCCGCCACCGCAATACATAGATTAACATTGGACCCTATGGGAAAATGTTCAAATGCCTTCTTCTCAGAAACTACAAATTTGATTAAAGCCAAACTGTACATGAATGTTCATTGGATGGTCCTCTACAAATTTTACGTTTTTTGTTCCGATATGAAATTCAAAATGGCGGCTACGGCAGGACTTAGTTTTACATTGGACCCTATGGGAAAAGTGTTTCAAAACGCTTCTTCTCTGAAACCACTCGGACAGTTGAAACCAAACTGCCCAGGAATGATCATTGGAAGGTCCTCTACAAATTTAATTGTTTTCATGCCGATCGGAAATCCAAGATGGCCGCCACCGCAGGACATAGATTAACATTGTACTCTATGGGAAAATGTTCAAATGCCTTCTTCTCAGAAACTACAAATATGATTAAAGCCAAACTGTACATGACTGATCATTGGAAGGTCCTCTACAAAGTTTATGTTTTTCATGCCGATCGGAAATCCAAGATGGCGCCACCGCAGGACATAGTTTAACATTGAACCCTATGGGAAAATGTTCAAATGCCTTCTTCTCAGAAACTACAAATATGATTAAAGCCAAACTGTGCATGAATGTTCATCGGATGGTCCTCTACAAACTTTACGTTTTTTGTTCCGATATGAAATTCAAAATGGCGGCTACGGCAGGACTTAGTTTAACATTGGACCCTATGGGAAAAATGTTTCAAAACGCTTCTTCTCTGAAACCACTAGGACAGTTGAAACCAAACTTTCCAGGAATGATCATTGGAAGGTCCTCTACAAACTTTATGTTTTTCATGCCAATCGGAAATCCAAGATGGCCACCACCGCAGGACATAGATTAACATTGAACCCTATGGGAAAATGTTCAAATGCCTTCTTCTCAGAAACTACAAATATGATTAAAGCCAAACTGTACATGAATGTTCATTGGATGGTCCTCTACAAACTTTACGTTTTTTGTTCCGATATGAAATTCAGAATGGCGGCTACGGCAGGACTTAGTTTAACATTGGACCCTATGGGTAAAATGTTTCAAAACGCTTCTTCTCTGAAAAAACTTGGACAATTGAAACCAAACTGCCCAGGAATGATCATTGGAAGGTTCTCTACAAAGTTTATGTTTATTATGTCGATCGGAAATCCAAGATGGCCGCCACCGCAATACATAGATTAACATTGGACCCTATGGGAAAATGTTCAAATGCCTTCTTCTCAGAAACTACAAATTTGATTAAAGCCAAACTGTACATGAATGTTCATTGGATGGTCCTCTACAAATTTTACGTTTTTTGTTCCGATATGAAATTCAAAATGGCGGCTACGGCAGGACTTAGTTTAACATTGGACCCTATGGGAAAAATGTTTCAAAACGCTTCTTCTCTGAAAGCACTAGGACAGTTGAAACCAAACTGCCCAGGAATGATCATTGGAAGGTCCTCTACAAAGTTAATTTTTTTCATGCCGATCTGAAATCCAAGATGGCCGCCACCGCAGGACATAGATTAACATTGGACCCTATGGGAAAATGTTCAAATGACTTCTTCTCAGAAACTACAAATATGATTAAAGCCAAACTGTACATGAATGTTCATTGGATGGTCCTCTACAAATTTTACTTTTTTTGTTCCGATATGAAATTCAAAATGGCGGCTACGACAGGACTTAGTTTAACATTGGACCCTATGGGAAAAATGTTTCAAAACGCTTCTTCTCTGAAACCACTTGGACAGTTGAAACCAATCTGCCCAGGAATGATCATTAGAAGGTCGTCTACGAAGTTTATGTTTTTCATGCCGATCTGAAATCCAAGATGGCCGCCACCGCAGGACATAGATTAACATTGAACCCTATTGGAAAATTTTCAAATGCCTTCTTCTCAGAAACTACAAATATGATTAAAGCCAAACTGTACATGACTGATCATTGGAAGGTCCTCTACAAAGTTTATGTTTTTCATGCCGATCGGAAATCCAAGATGGCCGCCACCGCAGGACATAGATTAACATTGGACTCTATGGGAAAATGTTCAAATGCCTTCTTCTCAGAAACTACAAATATGATTAAAGCCAAACTGTGCATGAATGTTCATTGGATGGCCCTCTACAAACTTTAAGTTTTTTGTTCCGATATGAAATTCAAAATGGCGGCTACGGCAGGACTTAGTTTCACATTGGACCCTATAGAAAAAATGTTTCAAAACGCTTCTTCTCTGAAACCACTCGGACAGTTGAAACCAAACTGCCCAGGAATGATCATTGGAAGGTCCTCTACAACATTTGTGTTTTTCATGCGGATCGTAAATCCAAGATGGCCGCCACCGCAATACATAGATTAACATTGTACCCTATGGGAAAATGTTCAAATGCCTTCTTCTCAGAAACTACAAATTTGATTAAAGCCAAACTGTACATGAATGTTCATTGGATGGTCCTCTACAAATTTTACGTTTTTTGTTCCGATATGAAATTCAAAATGGCGGCTACGGCAGGACTTAGTTTAACATTGGACCCTATGGGAAAAGTGTTTCAAAACGCTTCTTCTCTGAAACCACTCGGACAGTTGAAACCAAACTGCCCAGGAATGATCATTGGAAGGTCCTCTACAAAGTTAATTTTTTTCATGCCGATCGGAAATCCAAGATGGCCGCCACCGCAGGACATAGATTAACATTGGACCCTATGGGAAAATGTTCAAATGCCTTCTTCTCAGAAACTACAAATATGATTAAAGCCAAACTGTACATGAATGTTCATTGGATGGTCCTCTACAAACTGTACGTTTTTTGTTCCGATATGAAATTCAAAATGGCGGCTACGGCAGGACTTTGTTTAACATTGGACACTATGAGAAAAATGTTTCACAACGCTTCTTCTCTGAAACCACTAGGACAGTTGAAACCAAACTGCACAGGAATGATCATTAGAAGGTCGTCTACGAAGTTTATGTTTTTCATGCCGATCTGAAATCCAAGATGGCCGCCACCGCAGGACATAGATTAACATTGAACCCTATTGGAAAATGTTCAAATGCCTTCTTCTCAGAAACTACAAATATGATTAAAGCCAAACTGTACATGACTGATCATTGGAAGGTCCTCTACAAAGTTTATGTTTTTCATGCCGATCGGAAATCCAAGATGGCGCCACCGCAGGACATAGATTAACATTGAACCCTATGGGAAAATGTTCAAATGCCTTCTTCTCAGAAACTACAAATATGATTAAAGCCAAACTGTGCATGAATGTTCATCGGATGGTCCTCTACAAACTTTACGTTTTTTGTTCCGATATGAAATTCAAAATGGCGGCTACGGCAGGACTTAGTATAACATTGGACCCTATGGGAAACATGTTTCAAAACACTTCTTCTCTGAAACCACTGGGACAGTTGAAACCAAACTTCCCAGGAATGATCATTGGAAGGTCCTCTACAAAGTTTATGTTTTTCATGCCGATCGGAAATCCAAGATGGCCGCCACCGCAGGACATAGATTAACATTGAACCCTATGGGGAAATTTTCAAATGCCTTCTTCTCAGAAACTACAAATATGATTAAAGCCAAACTGTACATGAATGATCATTGGAAGTTCCTCTACAAAGTTTATGTTTTTCATGCCTATCGGAAATCCAAGATGGCCGCCACCGCAGGACATAGATTAACATTGGACTCTATGGGAAAATGTTCAAATGCCTTCTTCTCAGAAACTACAAATATGATTAAAGCCAAACTGTGCATGAATGTTCATTGGATGGCCCTCTACAAACTTTACGTTTTTTGTTCCGATATGAAATTCAAAATGGCGGCTACGGCAGGACTTAGTTTCACATTGGACCCTATAGAAAAAATGTTTCAAAACGCTTCTTCTCTGAAACCACTAGGACAGTTGAAACCAAACTGCCCAGGAATGATCATTGGAAGGTCCTCTACAAAATTTGTGTTTTTCATGCGGATCAGAAATCCAAGATGGCCGCCACCGCAGGACATAGATTAACATTGAACCCTATGGGAAAATGTTCAAATGCCTTCTTCTCAGAAACTACAAATATGATTAAAGCCAAACTGTACATGAATGTTCATTGGATGGTCCTCTACAAACTTTACGTTTTTTGTTCCGATATGAAATTCAAAATAGCGGCTACGGCAGGACTTAGTTTAA
This sequence comes from Bathymodiolus septemdierum, assembly GCA_963383655.1. Taxonomy (NCBI): domain Eukaryota; kingdom Metazoa; phylum Mollusca; class Bivalvia; order Mytilida; family Modiolidae; genus Bathymodiolus; species Bathymodiolus septemdierum. Next base: position 1,509,366 of record OY726529.1, on the reverse strand, counting down.
CATTGGACCCTATGGGGAAAATGTTTCGAAACGCTTCTTCTCTGAAACCACTAGGACAGTTGAAACCAAACTTTTCAGGAATGATCATAGGAAGGCCCTCTACAAAGTCTATGTTTTTCATGCTGATCGGAAATCCAAGATGGCCGCCACCGCAGGACATAGATTAACATTGGAGCCTATGAGGAAAATGTTTCAATATGCTTCTTCTCTGAAACCACGTTGAGAATTGATACCAAACTGCCCAGGAATGATCATTGGAAGGTCCTCTACAAAGTTTATGTTTTTCATGCCGATCAGAAATCCAAGATGGCCACCACCGCAAGACATAGATTAACATTGAACCCTATGGGAAAATGTTCAAATGCCTTCTTCTCAGAAACTACAAATATGATTAAAGCCAAACTCTACATGAATGTTCATTGGATGGTCCTCTACAAACTTTACGTTTTTTGTTCCGATATGAAATTCAAAATGGCGGCTACGGCAGGACTTAGTTTAACATTGGACCCTAAGGGAAAAATGTTTCAAAACGCTTCTTCCCTGAAACCACTAGGACAGTTGAAACCAAACTGCCCAGGAATGATCATTGGAAGGTCCTCTACAAAGTTTATGTTTTTCATGCTCATCGGAAATCCAAGATGGCCGCCACCGCAGGACATAGATTAACATTGAACCCTAAGGGAAAATGTTCAAATGCCTTCTCAGAAATTACAAATGTGATTAAAGCCAAACTGTACATGAAAGTTCATTGGATGGTCCTCTACAAACTACGTTTTTTGTTCCGATATGAAATTCAAAATGGCGGCTACGGCAGGACTTAGTTTAACATTGGACCCTATGGGAAAAATGTTTCAAAACACTTCTTCTCTGAAACCACTGGGACAGTTGAAACCAAACTTCCCAGGAATGATCATTGGAAGGTCCTCTATAAAGTTTATGTTTTTCATGCGGATCGGAAATCCAAGATGGCCGCCACCGCAGGACATAGATTAACATTGGACCCTATGGGGAAAATGTTTCAATATGCTTCTTCTCTGAAACCACGTGGACAATTGAAACCAAACTGCCCAGGAATGATAATTGGAAGGCCCTCTACAAAGTTTATGTTTTTCATGCCGATCGGAAATCCAAGATGGCCACCACCGCAGGACATAGATTAACATTGAACCCTATGGGAAAATGTTCAAATGCCTTCTTCTCAGAAACTACCAAGATGATTAAAGCCAAACTGTACATGAATGTTCATTGGATGGTCCTCTACAAACTTTACGTTTTTTGTTCCGATATGAAATTCAAAATGGCGGCTACGGCAGGACTTAGTTTAACATTGGACCCTATGGGGAAAATGTTTCAAAACGCTTCTTCCCTGAAACCACTAGGACAGTTGAAACCAAACTGCCCAGGAATGATCATTGGAAGGTCCTCTACAAAGTTTATGTTTTTCATGCTGATCGGAAATCCAAGATGGCCGCCACCGCAGGACATAGATTAACATTGAACCCTATGGGAAAATGTTCAAATGCCTTCTTCTCAGAAATTACAAATATGATTAAAGCCAAACTGTACATGAAAGTTCATTCGATGGTCCTCTACAAACTTTACGTTTTTTGTTCCGATATGAAATTCAAAATGGCGGCTACGGCAGGACTTAGTTTAACATTGGACCCTATGGTAAAAATGTTTCAAAACGCTTCTTCTCTGAAACCACTAGGACAGTTGAAACCAAACTGCCCAGGAATGATCATTGGAAGGTCCTCTACAAAGTTAATTTTTTTCATGCCGATCTGAAATCCAAGATGGCCGCCACCGCAGGACATAGATTAACATTGGACCCTTTTGGAAAATGTTCAAATGCCTTCTTCTCAGAAACTACAAATATGATTAAAGCCAAATTGTACATGAATGTTCATTGGATGGTTCTCTACAAATTTTACGTTTTTTGTTCCGATATGAAATTCAAAATGGCGGCTACGGCAGGACTTAGTTTAACATTGGACCCTATGGGAAAAATGTTTCAAAACGCTTCTTCTCTGAAACCACTAGGACAGTTGAAACCAAACTGCCCAGGAATGATCATTGGAAGGTCCTCTACAAAATAATTTTTTTTCATGCCGATCGGAAATCCAAGATGGCCGCCACCGCAGGACATAGATTAACATTGGACCCTATGGGAAAATGTTCAAATGCCTTCTTCTCAGAAACTACAAATATGATTAAAGCCAAACTGTACATGAATGCTCATTGAATGGTCCTCTACAAACTGTACGTTTTTTGTTCCGATATGAAATTCAAAATGGCGGCTACGGCAGGACTTAGTTTAACATTGGACCCTATGGGAAAAATGTTTCAAAACGCTTCTTCTCTGAAACCACTAGGACAGTTGAAACCAAACTGCCCAGGAATGATCATTGGAAGGTCCTCTACTAACTTAATTTTTTTCATGCCGATCGGAAATCCAAGATGGCCGCCACCGCAGGACATAGATTAACATTAGACCCTTTTGGAAAATGTTCAAATGCCTTCTTCTCAGAAACTACAAATATGATTAAAGCCAAACTGTACATGAATGTTCATTGGATGGTTCTCTACAAATTTTACGTTTTTTGTTCCGATATGAAATTCAAAATGGCGGCTACGGCAGGACTTAGTTTAACATTGGACCCTATGGGAAAAATGTTTCAAAACGCTTCTTCTCTGAAAAAGCTTGGACAATAGAAACCAAACTGCCCAGGAATGATCATTGGAAGGTTCTCTACAAAGTTTATGTTTATTATGTCGATCGGAAATCCAAGATGGCCGCCACCGCAATACATAGATTAACATTGGACCCAATGGAAAAATGTTCAAATGACTTCTTCTCAGAAACTACAAATTTGATTAAAGCCAAACTGTACATGAATGTTCATTGGATGGTCCTCTACAAATTTTACGTTTTTTGTTCCGATATGAAATTCAAAATGGCGGCTACGGCAGGACTTAATTTAACATTGGACCCTATGGGAAAAATGTTTCAAAACGCTTCTTCTCTGAAACCACTTGGACAGTTGAAACCAAACTGCCCAGGAATGATCATTGGAAGGTCCTCTACTAACTTAATTTTTTTCATGCCGATCGGAAATCCAAGATGGCCGCCACCGCAGGACATAGATTAACATTAGACCCTTTTGGAAAATGTTCAAATGCCTTCTTCTCAGAAACTACAAATATGATTAAAGCCAAACTGTACATGACTGATCATTGGAAGGTCCTCTACAAAGTTTATGTTTTTCATGCCGATCGGAAATCCAAGATGGCCGCCACCGCAGGACATAGATTAACATTGGACTCTATGGGAAAATGTTCAAATGCCTTCTTCTCAGAAACTACAAATATGATTAAAGCCAAACTGTGCATGAATGTTCATTGGATGGCCCTCTACAAACATTAAGTTTTTTGTTCCGATATGAAATTCAAAATGGCGGCTACGGCAGGACTTAGTTTCACATTGGACCGTATAGAAAAAATGTTTCAAAACGCTTCTTCTCTGAAACCACTCGGACAGTTGAAACCAAACTGCCCAGGAATGATCATTGGAAGGTCCTCTACAACATTTGTGTTTTTCATGCGGATCGTAAATCCAAGATGGCCGCCACCGCAATACATAGATTAACATTGGACCCTATGGGAAAATGTTCAAATGCCTTCTTCTCAGAAACTACAAATTTGATTAAAGCCAAACTGTACATGAATGTTCATTGGATGGTCCTCTACAAATTTTACGTTTTTTGTTCCGATATGAAATTCAAAATGGCGGCTACGGCAGGACTTAGTTTAACATTGGACCCTATGGGAAAAGTGTTTCAAAACGCTTCTTCTCTGAAACCACTCGGACAGTTGAAACCAAACTGCCCAGGAATGATCATTGGAAGGTCCTCTACAAAGTTAATTTTTTTCATGCCGATCGGAAATCCAAGATGGCCGCCACCGCAGGACATAGATTAACATTGGACCCTATGGGAAAATGTTCAAATGCCTTCTTCTCAGAAACTACAAATATGATTAAAGCCAAACTGTACATGAATGTTCATTGGATGGTCCTCTACAAACTGTACGTTTTTTGTTCCGATATGAAATTCAAAATGGCGGCTACGGCAGGACTTTGTTTAACATTGGACACTATGAGAAAAATGTTTCACAACGCTTCTTCTCTGAAACCACTAGGACAGTTGAAACCAAACTGCACAGGAATGATCATTAGAAGGTCGTCTACGAAGTTTATGTTTTTCATGCCGATCTGAAATCCAAGATGGCCGCCACCGCAGGACATAGATTAACATTGAACCCTATTGGAAAATGTTCAAATGCCTTCTTCTCAGAAACTACAAATATGATTAAAGCCAAACTGTACATGACTGATCATTGGAAGGTCCTCTACAAAGTTTATGTTTTTCATGCCGATCGGAAATCCAAGATGGCGCCACCGCAGGACATAGATTAACATTGAACCCTATGGGAAAATGTTCAAATGCCTTCTTCTCAGAAACTACAAATATGATTAAAGCCAAACTGTGCATGAATGTTCATCGGATGGTCCTCTACAAACTTTACGTTTTTTGTTCCGATATGAAATTCAAAATGGCGGCTACGGCAGGACTTAGTATAACATTGGACCCTATGGGAAACATGTTTCAAAACACTTCTTCTCTGAAACCACTGGGACAGTTGAAACCAAACTTCCCAGGAATGATCATTGGAAGGTCCTCTACAAAGTTTATGTTTTTCATGCCGATCGGAAATCCAAGATGGCCGCCACCGCAGGACATAGATTAACATTGAACCCTATGGGGAAATTTTCAAATGCCTTCTTCTCAGAAACTACAAATATGATTAAAGCCAAACTGTACATGAATGATCATTGGAAGTTCCTCTACAAAGTTTATGTTTTTCATGCCTATCGGAAATCCAAGATGGCCGCCACCGCAGGACATAGATTAACATTGGACTCTATGGGAAAATGTTCAAATGCCTTCTTCTCAGAAACTACAAATATGATTAAAGCCAAACTGTGCATGAATGTTCATTGGATGGCCCTCTACAAACTTTACGTTTTTTGTTCCGATATGAAATTCAAAATGGCGGCTACGGCAGGACTTAGTTTCACATTGGACCCTATAGAAAAAATGTTTCAAAACGCTTCTTCTCTGAAACCACTAGGACAGTTGAAACCAAACTGCCCAGGAATGATCATTGGAAGGTCCTCTACAAAATTTGTGTTTTTCATGCGGATCAGAAATCCAAGATGGCCGCCACCGCAGGACATAGATTAACATTGAACCCTATGGGAAAATGTTCAAATGCCTTCTTCTCAGAAACTACAAATATGATTAAAGCCAAACTGTACATGAATGTTCATTGGATGGTCCTCTACAAACTTTACGTTTTTTGTTCCGATATGAAATTCAAAATAGCGGCTACGGCAGGACTTAGTTTAACATTGGACCCTATGGGGAAAATGTTTCGAAACGCTTCTTCTCTGAAACCACTAGGACAGTTGAAACCAAACTTTTCAGGAATGATCATAGGAAGGCCCTCTACAAAGTCTATGTTTTTCATGCTGATCGGAAATCCAAGATGGCCGCCACCGCAGGACATAGATTAACATTGGAGCCTATGAGGAAAATGTTTCAATATGCTTCTTCTCTGAAACCACGTTGAGAATTGATACCAAACTGCCCAGGAATGATCATTGGAAGGTCCTCTACAAAGTTTATGTTTTTCATGCCGATCAGAAATCCAAGATGGCCACCACCGCAAGACATAGATTAACATTGAACCCTATGGGAAAATGTTCAAATGCCTTCTTCTCAGAAACTACAAATATGATTAAAGCCAAACTCTACATGAATGTTCATTGGATGGTCCTCTACAAACTTTACGTTTTTTGTTCCGATATGAAATTCAAAATGGCGGCTACGGCAGGACTTAGTTTAACATTGGACCCTAAGGGAAAAATGTTTCAAAACGCTTCTTCCCTGAAACCACTAGGACAGTTGAAACCAAACTGCCCAGGAATGATCATTGGAAGGTCCTCTACAAAGTTTATGTTTTTCATGCTCATCGGAAATCCAAGATGGCCGCCACCGCAGGACATAGATTAACATTGAACCCTAAGGGAAAATGTTCAAATGCCTTCTCAGAAATTACAAATGTGATTAAAGCCAAACTGTACATGAAAGTTCATTGGATGGTCCTCTACAAACTACGTTTTTTGTTCCGATATGAAATTCAAAATGGCGGCTACGGCAGGACTTAGTTTAACATTGGACCCTATGGGAAAAATGTTTCAAAACACTTCTTCTCTGAAACCACTGGGACAGTTGAAACCAAACTTCCCAGGAATGATCATTGGAAGGTCCTCTATAAAGTTTATGTTTTTCATGCGGATCGGAAATCCAAGATGGCCGCCACCGCAGGACATAGATTAACATTGGACCCTATGGGGAAAATGTTTCAATATGCTTCTTCTCTGAAACCACGTGGACAATTGAAACCAAACTGCCCAGGAATGATAATTGGAAGGCCCTCTACAAAGTTTATGTTTTTCATGCCGATCGGAAATCCAAGATGGCCACCACCGCAGGACATAGATTAACATTGAACCCTATGGGAAAATGTTCAAATGCCTTCTTCTCAGAAACTACCAAGATGATTAAAGCCAAACTGTACATGAATGTTCATTGGATGGTCCTCTACAAACTTTACGTTTTTTGTTCCGATATGAAATTCAAAATGGCGGCTACGGCAGGACTTAGTTTAACATTGGACCCTATGGGGAAAATGTTTCAAAACGCTTCTTCCCTGAAACCACTAGGACAGTTGAAACCAAACTGCCCAGGAATGATCATTGGAAGGTCCTCTACAAAGTTTATGTTTTTCATGCTGATCGGAAATCCAAGATGGCCGCCACCGCAGGACATAGATTAACATTGAACCCTATGGGAAAATGTTCAAATGCCTTCTTCTCAGAAATTACAAATATGATTAAAGCCAAACTGTACATGAAAGTTCATTAGATGGTCCTCTACAAACTTTACGTTTTTTGTTCCGATATGAAATTCAAAATGGCGGCTACGGCAGGACTTAGTTTAACATTGGACCCTATGGTAAAAATGTTTCAAAACGCTTCTTCTCTGAAACCACTAGGACAGTTGAAACCAAACTGCCCAGGAATGATCATTGGAAGGTCCTCTACAAAGTTAATTTTTTTCATGCCGATCTGAAATCCAAGATGGCCGCCACCGCAGGACATAGATTAACATTGGACCCTTTTGGAAAATGTTCAAATGCCTTCTTCTCAGAAACTACAAATATGATTAAAGCCAAATTGTACATGAATGTTCATTGGATGGTTCTCTACAAATTTTACGTTTTTTGTTCCGATATGAAATTCAAAATGGCGGCTACGGCAGGACTTAGTTTAACATTGGACCCTATGGGAAAAATGTTTCAAAACGCTTCTTCTCTGAAACCACTAGGACAGTTGAAACCAAACTGCCCAGGAATGATCATTGGAAGGTCCTCTACAAAATAAATTTTTTTCATGCCGATCGGAAATCCAAGATGGCCGCCACCGCAGGACATAGATTAACATTGGACCCTATGGGAAAATGTTCAAATGCCTTCTTCTCAGAAACTACAAATATGATTAAAGCCAAACTGTACATGAATGCTCATTGAATGGTCCTCTACAAACTGTACGTTTTTTGTTCCGATATGAAATTCAAAATGGCGGCTACGGCAGGACTTAGTTTAACATTGGACCCTATGGGAAAAATGTTTCAAAACGCTTCTTCTCTGAAACCACTAGGACAGTTGAAACCAAACTGCACAGGAATGATCATTAGAAGGTCGTCTACGAAGTTTATGTTTTTCATGCCGATTTGAAATCCAAGATGGCCGCCACTGCAGGACATAGATTAACATTGAACCCTATTGGAAAATGTTCAAATGCCTTCTTCTCAGAAACTACCAAGATGATTAAAGCCAAACTGTACATGAATGTTCATTGGATGGTTCTCTACAAATTTTACGTTTTTTGTTCCGATATGAAATTCAAAATGGCGGCTACGGCAGGACTTAGTTTAACATTGGACCCTATGGGAAAAATGTTTCAAAACGCTTCTTCTCTGAAAAAGCTTGGACAATAGAAACCAAACTGCCCAGGAATGATCATTGGAAGGTTCTCTACAAAGTTTATGTTTATTATGTCGATCGGAAATCCAAGATGGCCGCCACCGCAATACATAGATTAACATTGGACCCAATGGAAAAATGTTCAAATGCCTTCTTCTCAGAAACTACAAATTTGATTAAAGCCAAACTGTACATGAATGTTCATTGGATGGTCCTCTACAAATTTTACGTTTTTTGTTCCGATATGAAATTCAAAATGGCGGCTACGGCAGGACTTAATTTAACATTGGACCCTATGGGAAAAATGTTTCAAAACGCTTCTTCTCTGAAACCACTAGGACAGTTGAAACCAAACTGCCCAGGAATGATCATTGGAAGGTCCTCTACTAACTTAATTTTTTTCATGCCGATCGGAAATCCAAGATGGCCGCCACCGCAGGACATAGATTAACATTAGACCCTTTTGGAAAATGTTCAAATGCCTTCTTCTCAGAAACTACAAATATGATTAAAGCCAAACTGTACATGAATGTTCATTGGATGGTTCTCTACAAATTTTACGTTTTTTGTTCCGATATGAAATTCAAAATGGCGGCTACGGCAGGACTTAGTTTAACATTGGACCCTATGGGAAAAATGTTTCAAAACGCTTCTTCTCTGAAAAAGCTTGGACAATAGAAACCAAACTGCCCAGGAATGATCATTGGAAGGTCCTCTACAACATTTGTGTTTTTCATGCGGATCGTAAATCCAAGATGGCCGCCACCGCAATACATAGATTAACATTGGACCCTATGGGAAAATGTTCAAATGCCTTCTTCTCAGAAACTACAAATTTGATTAAAGCCAAACTGTACATGAATGTTCATTGGATGGTCCTCTACAAATTTTACGTTTTTTGTTCCGATATGAAATTCAAAATGGCGGCTACGGCAGGACTTAGTTTAACATTGGACCCTATGGGAAAAGTGTTTCAAAACGCTTCTTCTCTGAAACCACTCGGACAGTTGAAACCAAACTGCCCAGGAATGATCATTGGAAGGTCCTCTACAAAGTTAATTTTTTTCATGCCGATCGGAAATCCAAGATGGCCGCCACCGCAGGACATAGATTAACATTGGACCCTATGGGAAAATGTTCAAATGCCTTCTTCTCAGAAACTACAAATATGATTAAAGCCAAACTGTACATGAATGTTCATTGGATGGTCCTCTACAAACTGTACGTTTTTTGTTCCGATATGAAATTCAAAATGGCGGCTACGGCAGGACTTTGTTTAACATTGGACACTATGAGAAAAATGTTTCACAACGCTTCTTCTCTGAAACCACTAGGACAGTTGAAACCAAACTGCACAGGAATGATCATTAGAAGGTCGTCTACGAAGTTTATGTTTTTCATGCCGATCTGAAATCCAAGATGGCCGCCACCGCAGGACATAGATTAACATTGAACCCTATTGGAAAATGTTCAAATGCCTTCTTCTCAGAAACTACAAATATGATTAAAGCCAAACTGTACATGACTGATCATTGGAAGGTCCTCTACAAAGTTTATGTTTTTCATGCCGATCGGAAATCCAAGATGGCGCCACCGCAGGACATAGATTAACATTGAACCCTATGGGAAAATGTTCAAATGCCTTCTTCTCAGAAACTACAAATATGATTAAAGCCAAACTGTGCATGAATGTTCATCGGATGGTCCTCTACAAACTTTACGTTTTTTGTTCCGATATGAAATTCAAAATGGCGGCTACGGCAGGACTTAGTATAACATTGGACCCTATGGGAAACATGTTTCAAAACACTTCTTCTCTGAAACCACTGGGACAGTTGAAACCAAACTTCCCAGGAATGATCATTGGAAGGTCCTCTACAAAGTTTATGTTTTTCATGCCGATCGGAAATCCAAGATGGCCGCCACCGCAGGACATAGATTAACATTGAACCCTATGGGGAAATTTTCAAATGCCTTCTTCTCAGAAACTACAAATATGATTAAAGCCAAACTGTACATGAATGATCATTGGAAGTTCCTCTACAAAGTTTATGTTTTTCATGCCTATCGGAAATCCAAGATGGCCGCCACCGCAGGACATAGATTAACATTGGACTCTATGGGAAAATGTTCAAATGCCTTCTTCTCAGAAACTACAAATATGATTAAAGCCAAACTGTGCATGAATGTTCATTGGATGGCCCTCTACAAACTTTACGTTTTTTGTTCCGATATGAAATTCAAAATGGCGGCTACGGCAGGACTTAGTTTCACATTGGACCCTATAGAAAAAATGTTTCAAAACGCTTCTTCTCTGAAACCACTAGGACAGTTGAAACCAAACTGCCCAGGAATGATCATTGGAAGGTCCTCTACAAAATTTGTGTTTTTCATGCGGATCAGAAATCCAAGATGGCCGCCACCGCAGGACATAGATTAACATTGAACCCTATGGGAAAATGTTCAAATGCCTTCTTCTCAGAAACTACAAATATGATTAAAGCCAAACTGTACATGAATGTTCATTGGATGGTCCTCTACAAACTTTACGTTTTTTGTTCCGATATGAAATTCAAAATAGCGGCTACGGCAGGACTTAGTTTAACATTGGACCCTATGGGGAAAATGTTTCGAAACGCTTCTTCTCTGAAACCACTAGGACAGTTGAAACCAAACTTTTCAGGAATGATCATAGGAAGGCCCTCTACAAAGTCTATGTTTTTCATGCTGATCGGAAATCCAAGATGGCCGCCACCGCAGGACATAGATTAACATTGGAGCCTATGAGGAAAATGTTTCAATATGCTTCTTCTCTGAAACCACGTTGAGAATTGATACCAAACTGCCCAGGAATGATCATTGGAAGGTCCTCTACAAAGTTTATGTTTTTCATGCCGATCAGAAATCCAAGATGGCCACCACCGCAAGACATAGATTAACATTGAACCCTATGGGAAAATGTTCAAATGCCTTCTTCTCAGAAACTACAAATATGATTAAAGCCAAACTCTACATGAATGTTCATTGGATGGTCCTCTACAAACTTTACGTTTTTTGTTCCGATATGAAATTCAAAATGGCGGCTACGGCAGGACTTAGTTTAACATTGGACCCTAAGGGAAAAATGTTTCAAAACGCTTCTTCCCTGAAACCACTAGGACAGTTGAAACCAAACTGCCCAGGAATGATCATTGGAAGGTCCTCTACAAAGTTTATGTTTTTCATGCTCATCGGAAATCCAAGATGGCCGCCACCGCAGGACATAGATTAACATTGAACCCTAAGGGAAAATGTTCAAATGCCTTCTCAGAAATTACAAATGTGATTAAAGCCAAACTGTACATGAAAGTTCATTGGATGGTCCTCTACAAACTACGTTTTTTGTTCCGATATGAAATTCAAAATGGCGGCTACGGCAGGACTTAGTTTAACATTGGACCCTATGGGAAAAATGTTTCAAAACACTTCTTCTCTGAAACCACTGGGACAGTTGAAACCAAACTTCCCAGGAATGATCATTGGAAGGTCCTCTATAAAGTTTATGTTTTTCATGCGGATCGGAAATCCAAGATGGCCGCCACCGCAGGACATAGATTAACATTGGACCCTATGGGGAAAATGTTTCAATATGCTTCTTCTCTGAAACCACGTGGACAATTGAAACCAAACTGCCCAGGAATGATAATTGGAAGGCCCTCTACAAAGTTTATGTTTTTCATGCCGATCGGAAATCCAAGATGGCCACCACCGCAGGACATAGATTAACATTGAACCCTATGGGAAAATGTTCAAATGCCTTCTTCTCAGAAACTACCAAGATGATTAAAGCCAAACTGTACATGAATGTTCATTGGATGGTCCTCTACAAACTTTACGTTTTTTGTTCCGATATGAAATTCAAAATGGCGGCTACGGCAGGACTTAGTTTAACATTGGACCCTATGGGGAAAATGTTTCAAAACGCTTCTTCCCTGAAACCACTAGGACAGTTGAAACCAAACTGCCCAGGAATGATCATTGGAAGGTCCTCTACAAAGTTTATGTTTTTCATGCTGATCGGAAATCCAAGATGGCCGCCACCGCAGGACATAGATTAACATTGAACCCTATGGGAAAATGTTCAAATGCCTTCTTCTCAGAAATTACAAATATGATTAAAGCCAAACTGTACATGAAAGTTCATTAGATGGTCCTCTACAAACTTTACGTTTTTTGTTCCGATATGAAATTCAAAATGGCGGCTACGGCAGGACTTAGTTTAACATTGGACCCTATGGTAAAAATGTTTCAAAACGCTTCTTCTCTGAAACCACTAGGACAGTTGAAACCAAACTGCCCAGGAATGATCATTGGAAGGTCCTCTACAAAGTTAATTTTTTTCATGCCGATCTGAAATCCAAGATGGCCGCCACCGCAGGACATAGATTAACATTGGACCCTTTTGGAAAATGTTCAAATGCCTTCTTCTCAGAAACTACAAATATGATTAAAGCCAAATTGTACATGAATGTTCATTGGATGGTTCTCTACAAATTTTACGTTTTTTGTTCCGATATGAAATTCAAAATGGCGGCTACGGCAGGACTTAGTTTAACATTGGACCCTATGGGAAAAATGTTTCAAAACGCTTCTTCTCTGAAACCACTAGGACAGTTGAAACCAAACTGCCCAGGAATGATCATTGGAAGGTCCTCTACAAAATAAATTTTTTTCATGCCGATCGGAAATCCAAGATGGCCGCCACCGCAGGACATAGATTAACATTGGACCCTATGGGAAAATGTTCAAATGCCTTCTTCTCAGAAACTACAAATATGATTAAAGCCAAACTGTACATGAATGCTCATTGAATGGTCCTCTACAAACTGTACGTTTTTTGTTCCGATATGAAATTCAAAATGGCGGCTACGGCAGGACTTAGTTTAACATTGGACCCTATGGGAAAAATGTTTCAAAACGCTTCTTCTCTGAAACCACTAGGACAGTTGAAACCAAACTGCACAGGAATGATCATTAGAAGGTCGTCTACGAAGTTTATGTTTTTCATGCCGATTTGAAATCCAAGATGGCCGCCACTGCAGGACATAGATTAACATTGAACCCTATTGGAAAATGTTCAAATGCCTTCTTCTCAGAAACTACCAAGATGATTAAAGCCAAACTGTACATGAATGTTCATTGGATGGTTCTCTACAAATTTTACGTTTTTTGTTCCGATATGAAATTCAAAATGGCGGCTACGGCAGGACTTAGTTTAACATTGGACCCTATGGGAAAAATGTTTCAAAACGCTTCTTCTCTGAAAAAGCTTGGACAATAGAAACCAAACTGCCCAGGAATGATCATTGGAAGGTTCTCTACAAAGTTTATGTTTATTATGTCGATCGGAAATCCAAGATGGCCGCCACCGCAATACATAGATTAACATTGGACCCAATGGAAAAATGTTCAAATGCCTTCTTCTCAGAAACTACAAATTTGATTAAAGCCAAACTGTACATGAATGTTCATTGGATGGTCCTCTACAAATTTTACGTTTTTTGTTCCGATATGAAATTCAAAATGGCGGCTACGGCAGGACTTAATTTAACATTGGACCCTATGGGAAAAATGTTTCAAAACGCTTCTTCTCTGAAACCACTAGGACAGTTGAAACCAAACTGCCCAGGAATGATCATTGGAAGGTCCTCTACTAACTTAATTTTTTTCATGCCGATCGGAAATCCAAGATGGCCGCCACCGCAGGACATAGATTAACATTAGACCCTTTTGGAAAATGTTCAAATGCCTTCTTCTCAGAAACTACAAATATGATTAAAGCCAAACTGTACATGAATGTTCATTGGATGGTTCTCTACAAATTTTACGTTTTTTGTTCCGATATGAAATTCAAAATGGCGGCTACGGCAGGACTTAGTTTAACATTGGACCCTATGGGAAAAATGTTTCAAAACGCTTCTTCTCTGAAAAAGCTTGGACAATAGAAACCAAACTGCCCAGGAATGATCATTGGAAGGTTCTCTACAAAGTTTATGTTTATTATGTCGATCGGAAATCCAAGATGGCCGCCACCGCAATACATAGATTAACATTGGACCCAATGGAAAAATGTTCAAATGACTTCTTCTCAGAAACTACAAATTTGATTAAAGCCAAACTGTACATGAATGTTCATTGGATGGTCCTCTACAAATTTTACGTTTTTTGTTCCGATATGAAATTCAAAATGGCGGCTACGGCAGGACTTAATTTAACATTGGACCCTATGGGAAAAATGTTTCAAAACGCTTCTTCTCTGAAACCACTTGGACAGTTGAAACCAAACTGCCCAGGAATGATCATTGGAAGGTCCTCTACTAACTTAATTTTTTTCATGCCGATCGGAAATCCAAGATGGCCGCCACCGCAGGACATAGATTAACATTAGACCCTTTTGGAAAATGTTCAAATGCCTTCTTCTCAGAAACTACAAATATGATTAAAGCCAAACTGTACATGAATGTTCATTGGATGGTTCTCTACAAATTTTACGTTTTTTGTTCCGATATGAAATTCAAAATGGCGGCTACGGCAGGACTTAGTTTAACATTGGACCCTATGGGAAAACTGTTTCAAAACGCTTCTTCTCTGAAACCACTAGGACAGTTGAAACCAAACTGCCCAGGAATGATCATTGGAAGGTCCTCTACAAAATTAATTTTTTTCATGCCGATCTGAAATCCAAGATGGCCGCCACCGCAGGACATAGATTAACATTGGACCCTATGGGAAAATGTTCAAATGCCTTCTTCTCAGAAACTACAAATATGATTAAAGCCAAACTGTACATGAATGTTCATTGGATGGTCCTCTACAAACTGTACGTTTTTTGTTCCGATATGAAATTCAAAATGGCGGCTACGGCAGGACTTAGCTTAACATTGGACCCTATGGGAAAAATGTTTCAAAACGCTTCTTCTCTGAAACCACTAGGACAGTTGAAACCAAACTGCACAGGAATGATCATTAGAAGGTCGTCTACGAAGTTTATGTTTTTGATGCCGATCTGAAATCCAAGATGGCCGCCACCGCAGGACATAGATTAACATTGAACCCTATGGGAAAATGTTCAAATGCCTTCTTCTCAGAAATTACAAATATGATTAAAGCCAAACTGTACATGAAAGTTCATTAGATGGTCCTCTACAAACTTTACGTTTTTTGTTCCGATATGAAATTCAAAATGGCGGCTACGGCAGGACTTAGTTTAACATTGGACCCTATGGGAAAAATGTTTCAAAACGCTTCTTCTCTGAAAAAACTTGGACAATTGAAACCAAACTGCCCAGGAATGATCATTGGAAGGTTCTCTACAAAGTTTATGTTTATTATGTCGATCGGAAATCCAAGATGGCCGCCACCGCAATACATAGATTAACATTGGAAGCTATGGGAAAATGTTCAAATGCCTTCTTCTCAGAAACGACAAATTTGATTAAAGCCAAACTGTACATGAATGTTCATTGGATGGTCCTCTACAAATTTTACGTTTTTTGTTCCGATATGAAATTCAAAATGGCGGCTACGGCAGGACTTAGTTTAACATTGGACCCTATGTGAAAAATGTTTCAAAACGCTTCTTCTCTGAAACCACTAGGACAGTTGAAACCAAACTGCCCAGGAATGATCATTGGAAGGTCCTCTACAAAGTTTATGTTTTTCATGCCGATCGGAAATCCAAGATGGCCGCCACCGCAGGACATAGATTAACATTGAACCCTATGGGAAAATGTTCAAATGCCTTCTTCTCAGAAACTAAAAATATGATTAAAGCCAAACTGTACATGAATGTTCATTGGGTGGTCCTCTACAAACTACGTTTTTTGTTCCGATATGAAATTCAAAATGGCGGCTATGGCAGGACTTAGTTTAACATTGGACCCTATGGGAAAAATGTTTCAAAACGCTTCTTCTCTGAAACCACTAGGACAGTTGAAACCAAACTGCCCAGGAATGATCATTGGAAGGTCCTCTACAAAGTTTATGTTTTTCATGCGGATCGGAAATCCAAGATGGCCGCCACCGCAGGACATAGATTAACATTGGACCCTATGGGAAAATGTTCAAATGCCTTCTTCTCAGAAACTACAAATATGATTAAAGCCAAACTGTACATGAATGTTCATTGGATGGTCCTCTACAAACTGTACGTTTTTTGTTCCGATATGAAATTCAAAATGGCGGCTACGGCAGGACTTAGTTTAACATTGGACCCTATGGGAAAAATGTTTCAAAACGCTTCTTCTCTGAAACCACTAGGACAGTTGAAACCAAACTGCACAGGAATGATCATTAGAAGGTCGTCTACAAAGTTTATGTTTTTCATGCCGATCTGAAATCCAAGATGGCCGCCACCGCAGGACATCGATTAACATTGAACCCTATTGGAAAATGTTCAAATGCCTTCTTCTCAGAAACTACAAATATGATTAAAGCCAAACTGTACATGAATGATCATTGGACGGTCCTCTACAAAGTTTATGTTTTTCATGCCGATCGGAAATCCAAGATGGCCGCCACCGCAGGACATAGATTAACATTGAACCCTATGGGGAAATGTTCAAATGCCTTCTTCTCAGAAACTACAAATATAATTGAAGCCAAACTGTACATGAATGTTCATTGGATGGTTCTCTACAAATTTTACGTTTTTTGTTCCGATATGAAATTCAAAATGGCGGCTACGGCAGGACTTAGTTTAACATTGGACCCTATGGGAAAAATGTTTCAAAACGCTTCTTCTCTGAAACCACTAGGACAGTTGAAACCAAACTGCCCAGGAATGATCATTGGAAGGTCCTCTACTAACTTAATTTTTTTCATGCCGATCGGAAATCCAAGATGGCCGCCACCGCAGGACATAGATTAACATTAGACCCTTTTGGAAAATGTTCAAATGCCTTCTTCTCAGAAACTACAAATATGATTAAAGCCAAACTGTACATGAATGTTCATTGGATGGTTCTCTACAAATTTTACGTTTTTTGTTCCGATATGAAATTCAAAATGGCGGCTACGGCAGGACTTAGTTTAACATTGGACCCTATGGGAAAAATGTTTCAAAACGCTTCTTCTCTGAAAAAGCTTGGACAATAGAAACCAAACTGCCCAGGAATGATCATTGGAAGGTTCTCTACAAAGTTTATGTTTATTATGTCGATCGGAAATCCAAGATGGCCGCCACCGCAATACATAGATTAACATTGGACCCAATGGAAAAATGTTCAAATGACTTCTTCTCAGAAACTACAAATTTGATTAAAGCCAAACTGTACATGAATGTTCATTGGATGGTCCTCTACAAATTTTACGTTTTTTGTTCCGATATGAAATTCAAAATGGCGGCTACGGCAGGACTTAATTTAACATTGGACCCTATGGGAAAAATGTTTCAAAACGCTTCTTCTCTGAAACCACTTGGACAGTTGAAACCAAACTGCCCAGGAATGATCATTGGAAGGTCCTCTACTAACTTAATTTTTTTCATGCCGATCGGAAATCCAAGATGGCCGCCACCGCAGGACATAGATTAACATTAGACCCTTTTGGAAAATGTTCAAATGCCTTCTTCTCAGAAACTACAAATATGATTAAAGCCAAACTGTACATGAATGTTCATTGGATGGTTCTCTACAAATTTTACGTTTTTTGTTCCGATATGAAATTCAAAATGGCGGCTACGGCAGGACTTAGTTTAACATTGGACCCTATGGGAAAACTGTTTCAAAACGCTTCTTCTCTGAAACCACTAGGACAGTTGAAACCAAACTGCCCAGGAATGATCATTGGAAGGTCCTCTACAAAATTAATTTTTTTCATGCCGATCTGAAATCCAAGATGGCCGCCACCGCAGGACATAGATTAACATTGGACCCAATGGGAAAATGTTCAAATGCCTTCTTCTCAGAAACTACAAATATGATTAAAGCCAAACTGTACATGAATGTTCATTGGATGGTCCTCTACAAACTGTACGTTTTTTGTTCCGATATGAAATTCAAAATGGCGGCTACGGCAGGACTTAGCTTAACATTGGACCCTATGGGAAAAATGTTCCAAAACGCTTCTTCTCTGAAACCACTAGGACAGTTGAAACCAAACTGCACAGGAATGATCATTAGAAGGTCGTCTACGAAGTTTATGTTTTTGATGCCGATCTGAAATCCAAGATGGCCGCCACCGCAGGACATAGATTAACATTGAACCCTATGGGAAAATGTTCAAATGCCTTCTTCTCAGAAATTACAAATATGATTAAAGCCAAACTGTACATGAAAGTTCATTAGATGGTCCTCTACAAACTTTACGTTTTTTGTTCCGATATGAAATTCAAAATGGCGGCTACGGCAGGACTTAGTTTAACATTGGACCCTATGGGAAAAATGTTTCAAAACGCTTCTTCTCTGAAAAAACTTGGACAATTGAAACCAAACTGCCCAGGAATGATCATTGGAAGGTTCTCTACAAAGTTTATGTTTATTATGTCGATCGGAAATCCAAGATGGCCGCCACCGCAATACATAGATTAACATTGGAAGCTATGGGAAAATGTTCAAATGCCTTCTTCTCAGAAACGACAAATTTGATTAAAGCCAAACTGTACATGAATGTTCATTGGATGGTCCTCTACAAATTTTACGTTTTTTGTTCCGATATGAAATTCAAAATGGCGGCTACGGCAGGACTTAGTTTAACATTGGACCCTATGTGAAAAATGTTTCAAAACGCTTCTTCTCTGAAACCACTAGGACAGTTGAAACCAAACTGCCCAGGAATGATCATTGGAAGGTCCTCTACAAAGTTTATGTTTTTCATGCCGATCGGAAATCCAAGATGGCCGCCACCGCAGGACATAGATTAACATTGAACCCTATGGGAAAATGTTCAAATGCCTTCTTCTCAGAAACTAAAAATATGATTAAAGCCAAACTGTACATGAATGTTCATTGGGTGGTCCTCTACAAACTACGTTTTTTGTTCCGATATGAAATTCAAAATGGCGGCTATGGCAGGACTTAGTTTAACATTGGACCCTATGGGAAAAATGTTTCAAAACGCTTCTTCTCTGAAACCACTAGGACAGTTGAAACCAAACTGCCCAGGAATGATCATTGGAAGGTCCTCTACAAAGTTTATGTTTTTCATGCGGATCGGAAATCCAAGATGGCCGCCACCGCAGGACATAGATTAACATTGGACCCTATGGGAAAATGTTCAAATGCCTTCTTCTCAGAAACTACAAATATGATTAAAGCCAAACTGTACATGAATGTTCATTGGATGGTCCTCTACAAACTGTACGTTTTTTGTTCCGATATGAAATTCAAAATGGCGGCTACGGCAGGACTTAGTTTAACATTGGACCCTATGGGAAAAATGTTTCAAAACGCTTCTTCTCTGAAACCACTAGGACAGTTGAAACCAAACTGCACAGGAATGATCATTAGAAGGTCGTCTACAAAGTTTATGTTTTTCATGCCGATCTGAAATCCAAGATGGCCGCCACCGCAGGACATCGATTAACATTGAACCCTATTGGAAAATGTTCAAATGCCTTCTTCTCAGAAACTACAAATATGATTAAAGCCAAACTGTACATGAATGATCATTGGACGGTCCTCTACAAAGTTTATGTTTTTCATGCCGATCGGAAATCCAAGATGGCCGCCACCGCAGGACATAGATTAACATTGAACCCTATGGGGAAATGTTCAAATGCCTTCTTCTCAGAAACTACAAATATAATTGAAGCCAAACTGTGCATGAATGTTCATCGGATGGTCCTCTACAAACTTTACGTTTTGTGTTCCGATATGAAATTCAAAGTGGCGGCTACGGCAGGACTTAGTTTCACATTGGACCCTATAAAAAAAATGTTTCAAAACGCTTCTTCTCTGAAACCACTAGGACAGTTGAAACCAAACTGCCCAGGAATGATCATTGGAAGGTCCTCTACAAAATTTGTGTTTTTCATGCCGATCGGAAATCCAAGATGTCCGCTACCGCAGGACATAGATTAACATTGAACCCTATGAGAAAATGTTCAAATGCCTTCTTCTCAGAAACTACAAATATGATTAAAGCCAAACTGTACATGAATGTTCATTGGAAGGTCCTCTACAAAATTTGTGTTTTTCATGCCGATCGGAAATCCAAGATGGCCGCCACTGCAGGACATAGATTAACATTGGACCCTATGGGAAAATGTTCAAATGCCTTCTTCTCAGAAACTACAAATATGATTAAAGCCAAACTGTACATGAATGTTCATTGGATGGTCCTCTACAAACTGTACGTTTTTTGTTCCGATATGAAATTCAAAATGGCGGCTACGGCAGGACTTATTTTAACATTGGACCCTATGGAAAAATGTTTCAAAACGCTTCTTCTCTGAAACCACTAGGACAGTTGAAACCAAACTGCACAGGAATGATCATTAGAAGGTCGTCTACGAAGTTTATGTTTTTGATGCCGATCTGAAATCCAAGATGGCCGCCACTGTAGGACATAGATTAACATTGAACCCTATTGGAAAATGTTCAAATGCCTTCTTCTCAGAAACTACCAAGATGATTAAAGCCAAACTGTACATGAATGTTCATTGGATGGTCCTCTACAAACTTTACGTTTTTTGTTCCGATATGAAATTCAAAATGGCGGCTACGGCAGGACTTAGTTTAACATTGGACCCTATGGGAAAAATCTTTCAAAACGCTTCTTCCCTGAAACCACTTGGACAGTTGAAACCAAACTGCCCAGGAATGATCATTGGAAGGTCCTCTACAAAGTTTATGTTTTTCATGCTGATCGGAAATCCAAGATGGCCGCCACCGCAGGACATAGATTAACATTGAACCCTATGGGAAAATGTTCAAATGCCTTCTTCTCAGAAATTACAAATATGATTAAAGCCAAACTGTACATGAAAGTTCATTAGATGGTCCTCTACAAACTTTACGTTTTTTGTTCCGATATGAAATTCAAAATGGCGGCTACGGCAGGACTTAGTTTAACATTGGACCCTATGGGAAAAATGTTTCAAAACGCTTCTTCTCTGAAACCACTAGGACAGTTGAAACCAAACTGCACAGGAATGATCATTAGAAGGTCGTCTACAAAGTTTATGTTTTTCATGCCGATCTGAAATCCAAGATGGCCGCCACCGTAGGACATAGATTAACATTGAACCCTATTGGAAAATGTTCAAATGCCTTCTTCTCAGAAACTACAAATATGATTAAAGCCAAACTGTACATGAATGATCATTGGACGGTCCTCTACAAAGTTTATGTTTTTCATGCCGATCGGAAATCCAAGATGGCCGCCACCGCAGGACATAGATTAACATTGAACCCCATGGGGAAATGTTCAAATGCCTTCTTCTCAGAAACTACAAATATAATTGAAGCCAAACTGTGCATGAATGTTCATCGGATGGTCCTCTACAAACTTTACGTTTTTTGTTCCGATATGAAATTCAAAGTGGCGGCTACGGCAGGACTTAGTTTCACATTGGACCCTATAAAAAAAATGTTTCAAAACGCTTCTTCTCTGAAACCACTAGGACAGTTGAAACCAAACTGCCCAGGAATGATCAATGGAAGGTCCTCTACAAAATTTGTGTTTTTCATGCCGATCGGAAATCCAAGATGTCCGCTACCGCAGGACATAGATTAACATTGAACCCTATGAGAAAATGTTCAAATGCCTTCTTCTCAGAAACTACAAATATGATTAAAGCCAAACTGTACATGAATGTTCATTGGAAGGTCCTCTACAAAATTTGTGTTTTTCATGCCGATCGGAAATCCAAGATGGCCGCCACTGCAGGACATAGATTAACATTGGACCCTATGGGAAAATGTTCAAATGCCTTCTTCTCAGAAACTACAAATATGATTAAAGCCAAACTGTACATGAATGTTCATTGGATGGTCCTCTACAAAGTGTACGTTTTTTGTTCCGATATGAAATTCAAAATGGCGGCTACGGCAGGACTTATTTTAACATTGGACCCTATGGAAAAATGTTTCAAAACGCTTCTTCCCTGAAACCACTAGGACAGTTGAAACCAAACTGCCCAGGAATGATCATTGGAAGGTCTTCTACAAAGTTTATGTTTTTCATGCTGATCGGAAATCCAAGATGGCCGCCACCGCAGGACATAGATTAACATTGAACCCTATGGGAAAATGTTCAAATGCCTTCTTCTCAGAAATTACAAATATGATTAAAGCCAAACTGTACATGAAAGTTCATTAGATGGTCCTCTACAAACTTTACGTTTTTTGTTCCGATATGAAATTCAAAATGGCGGCTACGGCAGGACTTAGTTTAACATTGGACCCTATGGGAAAAATGTTTCAAAACGCTTCTTCTCTGAAAAAACTTGGACAATTGAAACCAAACTGCCCAGGAATGATCATTGGAAGGTTCTCTACAAAGTTTATGTTTATTATGTCGATCGGAAATCCAAGATGGCCGCCACCGCAATACATAGATTAACATTGGACCCTATGGGAAAATGTTCAAATGCCTTCTTCTCAGAAACTACAAATTTGATTAAAGCCAAACTGTACATGAATGTTCATTGGATGGTCCTCTACAAATTTTACGTTTTTTGTTCCGATATCAAATTCAAAATGGCGGCTACGGCAGGACTTAGTTTAACATTGGACCCTATGGGAAAAATGTTTCAAAACGCTTCTTCTCTGAAACCACCAGGACAGTTGAAACCAAACTGCCCAGGAATGATCATTGGAAGGTCCTCTACAAAGTTTATGTTTTTCATGCCGATCGGAAATCCAAGATGGCCGCCACCGCAGGACATAGATTAACATTGGACCCTATGGGAAAATGTTCAAATGCCTTCTTCTCAGAAACTACAAATATGATTAAAGCCAAACTGTACATGAATGTTCATTGGATGGTCCTCTACAAACTACGTTTTTTATTCCGATATGAAATTCAAAATGGCGGCTATGGCAGGACTTAGTTTAACATTGGACCCTATGGGAAAAATGTTTCAAAACGCTTCTTCTCTGAAACCACTAGGACAGTTGAAACCAAACTGCACAGGAATGATCATTAGAAGGTCGTCTACAAAGTTTATGTTTTTCATGCCGATCTGAAATCCAAGATGGCCGCCACCGCAGGACATAGATTAACATTGAACCCTATTGGAAAATGTTCAAATGCCTTCTTCTCAGAAACTACAAATATGATTAAAGCCAAACTGTACATGAATGATCATTGGAAGGTCCTCTACAAAGTTTATCTTTTTCATGCCGATCGGAAATCCAAGATGGCCGCCACCGCAGGACATAGATTAACATTGAACCCTATGGGAAAATGTTCAAATGCCTTCTTCTCAGAAACTACAAATATGATTAAAGCCAAACTGTGCATGAATGTTCATCGGATGGTCCTCTACAAACTTTACGTTTTTTGTTCCGATATGAAATTCAAAATGGCGGCTACGGCAGGACTTATTTTAACATTGGACCCTATGGGAAAAATGTTTCAAAACGCTTCTTCCCTGAAACCACTAGGACAGTTGAAACCAAACTGCCCAGGAATGATCATTGGAAGGTCCTCTACAAAGTTTATGTTTTTCATGCTGATCGGAAATCCAAGATGGCCGCCACCGCAGGACATAGATTAACATTGAACCCTATGGGAAAATGTTCAAATGCCTTCTTCTCAGAAATTACAAATATGATTAAAGCCAAACTGTACATGAAAGTTCATTAGATGGTCCTCTACAAACTTTACGTTTTTTGTTCCGATATGAAATTCAAAATGGCGGCTACGGCAGGACTTAGTTTAACATTGGACCCTATGGGAAAAATGTTTCAAAACGCTTCTTCTCTGAAAAAACTTGGACAATTGAAACCAAACTGCCCAGGAATGATCATTGGAAGGTTCTCTACAAAGTTTATGTTTATTATGTCGATCGGAAATCCAAGATGGCCGCCACCGCAATACATAGATTAACATTGGACCCTATGGGAAAATGTTCAAATGCCTTCTTCTCAGAAACTACAAATTTGATTAAAGCCAAACTGTACATGAATGTTCATTGGATGGTCCTCTACAAATTTTACGTTTTTTGTTCCGATATCAAATTCAAAATGGCGGCTACGGCAGGACTTAGTTTAACATTGGACCCTATGGGAAAAATGTTTCAAAACGCTTCTTCTCTGAAACCACCAGGACAGTTGAAACCAAACTGCCCAGGAATGATCATTGGAAGGTCCTCTACAAAGTTTATGTTTTTCATGCCGATCGGAAATCCAAGATGGCCGCCACCGCAGGACATAGATTAACATTGGACCCTATGGGAAAATGTTCAAATGCCTTCTTCTCAGAAACTACAAATATGATTAAAGCCAAACTGTACATGAATGTTCATTGGATGGTCCTCTACAAACTACGTTTTTTTTTCCGATATGAAATTCAAAATGGCGGCTATGGCAGGACTTAGTTTAACATTGGACCCTATGGGAAAAATGTTTCAAAACGCTTCTTCTCTGAAACCACTAGGACAGTTGAAACCAAACTGCACAGGAATGATCATTAGAAGGTCGTCTACAAAGTTTATGTTTTTCATGCCGATCTGAAATCCAAGATGGCCGCCACCGCAGTACATAGATTAACATTGAACCCTATTGGAAAATGTTCAAATGCCTTCTTCTCAGAAACTACAAATATGATTAAAGCCAAACTGTACATGAATGATCATTGGAAGGTCCTCTACAAAGTTTATGTTTTTCATGCCGATCGGAAATCCAAGATGGCCGCCACCGCAGGACATAGATTAACATTGAACCCTATGGGAAAATGTTCAAATGCCTTCTTCTCAGAAACTACAAATATGATTAAAGCCAAACTGTGCATGAATGTTCATCGGATGGTCCTCTACAAACTTTACGTTTTTTGTTCCGATATGAAATTCAAAATGGCGGCTACGGCAGGACTTAGTTTCACATTGGACCCTATAGAAAAAATGTTTCAAAACGCTTCTTCTCTGAAACCACTTGGACAGTTGAAACCAAACTGCCCAGGAATGATCATTGGAAGGTCCTCTACAAAGTTTATGTTTTTCATGCCGATCGGAAATCCAAGATGGCCGCCACCGCAGGACATAGATTAACATTGAACCCTATGGGAAAATGTTCAAATGCCTTCTTCTCAGAAACTACAAATATGATTAAAGCCAAACTGTACATGAATGTTCATTGGATGGTCCTCTACAAACTTTACGTTTTTTATTCCGATATGAAATTCAAAATGGCGGCTACAGCAGGACTTAGTTTAACATTGGACCTTATGGGAAAAATGTTTCAAAACGCTTTTTCTCTGAAACCACTAGGACAGTTGAAACCAAACTGCCCAGGGATGATCATTGGAAGTTCCTCTACAAAGTTTATGTTTTTTATGCCGATCGGAAATCCAAGATGGCCGCCACTGCAGGACATAGATAAAATTGGACCCTATGGGGAAAATGTTTCAAAATGCTTCTTCTCTGAAACCACGTGGACAGTTGAAACCAAACTGCCCAGGAATGATCATTGGAAGGTTCTCTACAAAGTGTGTGTTTTATATGCTGATCGGAAATCCAAGATGGGTGCCACCGCAATACATAGATTAACATTGAACCCTATGGGAAAATGTTCAAATGCCTTCTTCTCAAAAACTACAAATATTATTAAAACCAAACTGTACATGAATGTTCATTGGATGGTCCTCTACAAACTTTACGTTTTTTGTTCTGATATGAAATTCAGAATGGTGGCTACGGCAGGACTTAGTTTAACATTGGACCCTATGGGAAAAATGTTTCAAAACGCTTCTTCTCTGAAACCACTTGGACAATTGAAACCAAACTGCCCAGGAATGATCATTGGAAGGTTCTCTACGAACTTTCCGTTTTTTATGCCGATCGGAAATCCAAGATGGCTGCCACCACAGGTCATAGTATTAACACAGACCATATGAGGAAAATACAGAAATATATTCTTCTCGGAAGCTATTGCACTGATTGAACCAAAACTGTGCATCAATCATTGGAAGATCCTTTACAAACTTTGTGTTTTTTATGTTGATCGTAATTCCAAGGTGACTACCACTGCAGGACATAGTTTTTACATAGGACCAATTGGTTCTTTTTATTACTAGGTGAACGATACAGGCTCTTGAGAGCCTCTGGTATAGTCTTTGTTTTGACCTGACTAGAATTCAAAATCATGATCTACCGCACTGAAGGCGAGCACTTTAACCATTGCACAAGCTTTTATAGTCTTTGTTTTGACCTGACTATTTTAAGTTTATTTTGTACAGGTTCTTACCAGGTTTCACCTAATAACCACAAATATTAAAAAACAACAGAACTACATAAAATATTATATAATAATGTCATCCATTAAATATTTTGTTTTGTTGTAACACAACCAACCTTTAAAAAATGACTGTACTCAAATATGTTTTATCAGAATTTCCAGAAACAATTTTTCATTTACTATTTAAAAAATGTAATAACAATTTTATTTTACATAAAAGTAACCTTTTTATCAGATATTTGCAAGAAAATGATACAGTTAAACCTGCCTTGTGTGACTGTCCATGGTAACATTGAAACAGGGTCATGTAAGACAGATGGTTGTTATATGCAAGTTTAATTAACATGAAATGCACTGTGAATGGGAATTAAGATTAAGGTGACATACTACAAGTTATTACTTAATAGAGGTGGTCACTAAAGCAGGTTTTACTGTAACTTAATAGAGGTGGTCACTAAAGCAGGTTTGACTGTAACTTAATAGAGGTGGTCACTAAAGTAGGTTTGACTGTAACTTAATAGAGGTGGTCACTAAAGTAGGTTTTACTGTAACTTAATAGAGGTGGTCACTAAAGTAGGTTTGACTGTAACTTAATAGAGGTGGTCACTAAGGCAGGTTTACTGTAACTTAATAGAGGTGGTCACTAAAGTAGGTTTGACTGTAACTTAATAGAGGTGGTCACTAAAGTAGGTTTGACTGTAACTTAATAGAGGTGGTCACTAAGGCAGGTTTACTGTAACTTAATAGAGGTGGTCACTAAAGCAGGTTTTACTGTAACTTAATAGAGGTGGTCACTAAAGTAGGTTTAACTGTAACTTAATAGAGGTGGTCACTAAAGCAGGTTTAACTGTAACTTAATAGAGGTGGTCACTAAAGCAGGTTTTACTGTAACTTAATAGAGGTGGTCACTAAAGTAGGTTTGACTGTAACTTAATAGAGGTGGTCACTAAAGCAGGTTTTACTGTAACTTAATAGAGGTGGTCACTAAAGTAGGTTTTACTGTAACTTAATAGAGGTGGTCACTAAAGCAGATTTTACTGTAACTTAATAGAGGTGGTCACTAAAGTAGGTTTGACTGTAACTTAATAGAGGTGGTCACTAAAGTAGGTTTGACTGTAACTTAATAGAGGTGGTCACTAAAGCAGGTTTGACTGTAGCTTAATAGAGGTGGTCACTAAAGCAGGTTTTACTGTAACTTAATAGAGGTGGTCACTAAAGTAGGTTTTACTGTAACTTAATAGAGGTGGTCACTAAAGTAGGTTTGACTGTAACTTAATAGAGGTGGTCACTAAAGTAGGTTTGACTGTATAACTTAATAGAGGTGGTCACTAAAGTAGGTTTTACTGTAACTTAATAGAGGTGGTCACTAAAGTAGGTTTGACTGTAACTTAATAGGGGTGGTCACTAAAGTAGGTTTGACTGTAACTTAATAGAGGTGGTCACTAAAGTAGGTTTGACTAACTTAATAGAGGTGGTCACTAAAGTAGGTTTGACTGTAACTTAATAGAGGTGGTCACTAAAGCAGGTTTGACTAACTTAATAGAGGTGGTCACTAAAGCAGGTTTGACTGTAACTTAATAGAGGTGGTCACTAAAGCAGGTTTGACTATAGCTTAATAGAGGTGGTCACTAAAGCAGGTTTTACTGTAACTTAATAGAGGTGGTCACTAAAGCAGGTTTTACTGTATATACAGGTGACATACTACAAGTTATTACTTAATAGAGGTGGTCACTAAAGCAGGTTTTACTGTATATACAGGTGACATACTACAAGTTATTACTTAATAGAGGTGGTCACTAAAGCAGGTTTTACTGTATATACAGGTGACATACTACAAGTTATTACTTAATGGAGGTGGTCACTAAAGCAGGTTTTACTGTATATACAGGTGACATACTACAAGTTATTACTTAATAGAGGTGGTCACTAAAGCAGGTTTTACTGTAGCTTAATAGAGGTGGTCACTAAAGTAGGTTTGACTGTAACTTAATAGAGGCGGTCACTAAAGCAGGTTTTACTCATTGTTGGTCTTGGTGTTATACCATTATTTATATATTTTTCCGTTGTGGAAAATTTTGAGTTGATCGTCGGTCTTGACGTTGGTATACCATTATTTATATTTTTTCCATTGTAGAAAATTTTGAGTTGATCGTCGGTCTTGACGTTGGTATACCATTATTTATATTTTTTCCGTTGTATATAATTTTGAGTTGATCGTTGGTCTTGACGTTGGTATACCATTATTTATATTTTTTCCATTGTAGAAAATTTTGAGTTGATCGTCGGTCTTGACGTTGGTATACCATTATTTATATTTTTTCCATTGTAGATAATTTTGAGTTGATCGTCGGTCTGACGTTGGTATACCATTATTTATATTTTTTCCGTTGTAGATAATTTTGAGTTGATCGTCGGTCTTGACGTTGGTATACCATTATTTATATTTTTTCCGTTGTAGATAATTTTGAGTTGATCGTCGGTCTTGGCGTCGGTATACCATTATTTATATTTTTTCCGTTGTAGATAATTTTGAGTTGATTGTCGGCCTTGGCGTCGGTATACCATTATTTATATTTTTTTTGTTGTAGATAATTTTGAGATGATCGTCGGTTTTGACGTTGGTATACCATTATTTATATTTTTTCCGTTGTAGATAATTTTGAGTTGATCGTCAGTCTTGACGTTGGTATACCATTATTGATATTTTTTCCATTGTAGATAATTTTGAGTTGATCGTCGGTCTTGACGTTGGTATACCATTATTTATATTTTTTCCGTTGTAGATAATTTTGCGTTGATCGTCGGCCTTGGCGTTGGTATACCATTATTCTTCATCATCGTAGGATTAATCATTGTATTATGTGTGTACAACAACAAACGTAAGAAGAGTAAAGACACGGAGGATGAGTTAGATAGGTAAGTTTATGGTCCAGTAAATCTAACCTAATAGATAGGTCAGTTTATGGTCCAGTGATTTTTGCACTGTTATTGCTATCACTAGGTAGGTACCTCTGTTAGTCTATTAGTTCTCCAGGGCATCACCAGGCCAGTAGTCAGAGGCTCAGTACTGACATGGCTTATAAGATATATCTATTATTGGAATTTATAATTCCTAAATAACATAACTAAGGTTTATCCGCCTCAGTCATAGGTAAGCTTAAAAGTCTTGTTAGCACTAAATGTCATGCCTACATTTTTTTAAAGGTAAGTTTGTGGGCCAGAAAAATAATCCAATAATCAAATGCATTTTGTTTTTTGTTTTTTCTTAACAGACATATACATTTATTCATCATTACCTGTTGACAATTCACTTGTGTTTGTCCAGGTTCAACCAAGGGTACCTGTTTTACAACAAATGATAACATGAACAGGGTTAGACATGTAGCTTACACAACAAAAGATAACATGAACAGGGTCAGACATGTAACTTACACAACAAAAGATAACATGAACAGGGTCAGACATGTAACTTACACAACAAAATCATAACATGAACAGGGTCAGACATGTAACTTACACAACAAAAGATAACATGAACAGGGTCAGACATGTAACTTACACAATAAAAGATAACATGAACAGGGTCAGACATGTAGCTTACACAATAAAAGATAACATGAACAGGATCAGACATGTAACTTACACAACAAAAGATAACATGAACAGGGTCAGACATGTAACTTACACAATAAAATATAACATGAACAGGGTCAGACATGTAACTTACACAACAAAAGATAACATGAACAGGGTCAGACATGTAACTTACACAACAAAATTTCTACCGATCACCATTTTCAAAATGGCTGCCACTATTCCTCACAAATTTAACATTGTTCGATTTCAACGAAATTTCATATGTAGGTAGATTATGATGTCCTGAATTGATTCCCAACATCTAAAAATTTCTACTCGTCTCCATTTTCAAAATGGCCACCACAATACCGCAAAAATTCAACATTGTTGGATTTCAAAGGTAGCTTTTGATTTATTTACAGACATTTTGTCTGCTGTTGGTTTGCCATCTACAGGTAATAGAAAACACATAAAAATAATAGAAAACACATAAAAACAATTTGTTGCTTTATGCTATATACCACAGTATTCATCTTCATATAACATTCATTCATATTGTTGATGGCACCAAACTGAACTTGAAGTTGCTGTAAACAGTTAATTTGAGATAGCAAAGGCAAATAGTAAAATGATTAATATATTTAATTAGAAGTGTAGCTTCAAGTTCAGTTACAGAGTGATACCCGACACTAAATTTGAAATTGTTAATTTTTGTTATTGAAACGTACTTATAATAAATAATCATATGATTATTTGATTATTTCAAAAGACAATTTCATCATGTCAGGTATCACTACCATGACCAGGGCTACAAATCTGTAGTTCCTCCACGTGGTGGCTCCGGAAACAGTCATTGGCCGGTTTGGGAGACTTCATAATCGTTAGATTATAATCATATCTTGTTGGATTTACAACTACTTGTGCAATCAGTGCCTATCACCACTAAAGTTGTGAGTTTGAACCATGTTCATGGCAAGATGTACTCGATATAGTGTGATAAAATTTGTCAGTAACTTGAAACAGGTCGATGGTTTTCTCCACCAATAAAACTGACCGCCACGATATAACTGAAATATTGTTGGAAGTGGCGTTAAATACCATAAAACAAGCCAAACCACCACCATTTAAATGTTAGATAATACACAGAACATATAATAGGGAAACAATGGTCAAATTTGAACCATATTTTCTCTATTGGTGGACTGGACTGTATTTTGTTAATTTTATGATAAATTCCAATTATATTTCAGTACCGAATAAAAAGGCCAGAAACAGAGCAAAGATCCAACCCAGTTTTTGAGGTAAGATTTTAATATAGTTTTGACTGCAGGTCGGTTGTTTGTTTTTTTCACAAAAGAGTAAAATTTGTCAATCTTTAATGAACTATATGAATTTACACGTTAGATATTATAGACTCAAGACTTAAGACTTTTATTACATTCTGACAGTGTAAATTTATACCATGTGCTTGTGACCACAAAAGTTACGACAAGAAGTTCTTTTCTATTTCTCAAAATAAATGGGAAGATAATTCATTTCATATCTCATTAGAAAACACATTTTTATAAATTCAGGAATGTGACTGAATGTACACAATAGATATGGGACCAATTATCAAGATCAATTATCATCAATGTCACAGTTGTTTTGGACACTTTATGAAAAGAAAGTTTAAACAGTGATGATCAACAGTTCCATCAATATCATCAAAATGAGCAATCACTTCTCACCATACCTAACTGAACACAATATACAAATGTAAGGTTGGTTTTCTCCGTGTACTCCGGTTTCCTCCACTGAAACTTAAATATTGCTGAAAGTGGCATTAAACGCCATAACCCTGACCTGAAATCTCAGATCATGACATGACATTAGAAATCTAGGTTCTGGCTTGTGACAGGCACAAAAATGTGGCAGGGTTAAACTGGCTAATTGGATTGCCTCCCCTGTGTTGATAACTTGTCTAGATACACCCAATCCTCCCCTGTGTTGATAACTTGTCTAGATACACCCAACCCTCCCCTGTGTTGATAACTTGTCTAGATACCCCCAACACTCCCCTGTGTTGATAACTTGACTAGATACCCCCAACCCTCCCCTGTGTTGATAACTTGTCTAGATACACCCAACCCTCCCCTGTGTTGATAACTTGTCTAGATACACCCAACCCTCCCCTGTGTTGATAACTTGTCTAGATACACCCAACCCTCCCCTGTGTTGATAACTTGTCTAGATACCCCCAACCCTCCCCTGTGTTGATAACTTGTCTAGATACACCCAACCCTCCCCTGTGTTGATAACTTGTCTAGATACACCCAACCCTCCCCTGTGCTGATAACTTGTCTAGATACACCCAACCCTCCCCTGTGTTGATAACTTGTCTAGATACATCCAACCCTCCCCTGTGTTGATAACTTGTCTAGATACACCCAACCCTCCCCTGTGTTGATAACTTGTCTAGATGCACCCAACCCTCCCCTGTGTTGATAACTTGTCTAGATACACCCAACACTCCCCTGTGTTGATAACTTGTCTAGATACACCCAACCCTCCCCTGTGTTAATAACTTGTCTAGATACACCCAACCCTCCCCTGTGTTGATAACTTCTCTAGATACACCCAACCCTCCCCTGTGTTGATAACTTCTCTAGATACACCCAACCCTCCCCTGTGTTGATAGCTTATCTAGATACACCCAATCCTCCCCTGTGTTGATAACTTGTCTAGATACACCCAACCCTCCTCTGTGTTGATAACTTGTCTAGATACACCCAACCCTCCCCTGTGTTTATAACTTGTCTAGATACCACCAACCCTCCCCTGTGTTGATAACTTGTCTAGATACACCCAACCCTCCTCTGTGTTGATAACTTGTCTAGATACACCCAACCCTCCCCTGTGTTAATAACTTGTCTAGATACACCCAACCCTCCCCTGTGTTGATAACTTGTCTAGATACACCCAACCCTCCCCAGTGTTGATAACTTGTCTAGATACACCCATCCCTCCTCTGTGTTGATAACTTGTCTAGATACACCCAACACTCCCCTGTGTTAATAACTTGTCTAGATACACCCAACCCTCCCCTGTGTTGATAACTTGTCTAGATACACCCAACCCTCCCCAGTGTTGATAACTTGTCTAGATACACCCATCCCTCCTCTGTGTTGATAACTTGTCTAGATACACCCAACACTCCCCTGTGTTGATAACTTGTCTAGATACACCCAACCCTCCCCTGTGTTGATAACTTGTCTAGATACACCCAACCCTCCCCTGTGATGATAACTTGTCTAGATGCACCCAACCCTCCCCTGTGTTAATAACTTGTCTAGATACACCCAACCCTCCCCTGTGTTGATAACTTGTCTAGATACACCCAACACTCCCCTGTGTTAATAACTTGTCTAGATACACCCAACCCTCCCCTGTGTTGATAACTTGTCTAGATACACCCAACCCTCCCCTGTGATGATAACTTGTCTAGATGCACCCAACCCTCCCCTGTGTTAATAACTTGTCTAGATACACCCAACCCTCCCCTGTGTTGATAACTTGTCTAGATACACCCAACACTCCCCTGTGTTAATAACTTGTCTAGATACACCCAACCCTCCCCTGTGTTGATAACTTGTCTAGATACACCCAACCCTCCCCTGTGTTGATAACTTGTCTAGATACACCCAACCCTCCCCTGTGTTGATAACTTGTCTAGATACACCCAATCCTCCCCTGTGTTGATAACTTGTCTAGATACACCCAACCCTCCTCTGTGTTGATAACTTGTCTAGATACACCCAACCCTCCCCTGTGTTTATAACTTGTCTAGATACCACCAACCCTCCCCTGTGTTGATAACTTGTCTAGATACACCCAACCCTCCTCTGTGTTGATAACTTGTCTAGATGCACCCAACCCTCCCCTGTGTTAATAACTTGTCTAGATACACCCAACCCTCCCCTGTGTTGATAACTTGTCTAGATACACCCAATCCTCCCCTGTGTTGATAACTTGTCTAGATACACCCAACCCTCCTCTGTGTTGATAACTTGTCTAGATACACCCAACCCTCCCCTGTGTTGATAACTTGTCTAGATACACCCAACCCTCCCCTGTGTTGATAACTTGTTTAGATACACCCAACCCTCCTCTGTGTTGATAACTTGTCTAGATACATCCAACCCTCCCCTGTGTTGATAACTTGTCTAGATACATCCAACCCTCCCCTGTGTTGATAACTTGTCTAGATACACCCAACCCTCCCCTGTGTTGATAACTTGTCTAGATACACCCAACCCTCCCCTGTGTTGATAACTTGTTTAGATACAGGTGGCTTTTCATAACAATTGATGAAATTATTAAAGGTGTTATGAAAACACACCGTTGCATTAAAATGACACCAATTCTGAAATAACGAATCATAATTACTCTGAAAGTAAAATTGTCCCTTAAATAATTAAATTGCTTTTTTTGACATTCATATTCAGAAAACAATTGTTTTGCAAATTGATTTAAAATGAAAAATTAACATAAGTGTTATTTCGTTTCAGAAAAAAAAAACGGACGAGTACGTAGATAGATAGATATATATATATATATTTAAACAGACAATTATTTGAATAAATATTTGATTATGAGAATTAACATTCATCCTAGAGGTCTTCCAGATAATCCTCATGTGCCAATGTTAGTAGATTCCTACCATGACTCAGTACAAGAATCATGTGTTTAAACAAATCACTATGTACATAAAACAGTCGAATTTCGTTTTTTCGAATTCTGATAAATCGTTATCTTTGGTAACTTCCAGATAAAAACATCCTTCATTAATAATTATTGTCAGCTAAATTTGCAGTAATAGCTAGAATTCTTGGTGTATATTCGAACTACTATACAGTGTGTATGACAAATTTGCTTCGAAACGAGGTTGGACTGTATCAAAGATTATGTGCATGATGCATTTATTTTTAGATACGATATTTATTGTTGAACATGCATATATGTAGGGTGTATTTTATATACATGTGATATAATAGTGGTTAATTTCCATATATCGTACATTACATATCAGTTACTGTATGTGAATGAGTGTCAAGAGTGGTTGTGTGGGAAATTGTTTTAAAGTGTAACTATATACTAAATAATGCATTTGTATAGAAAATGTTAGATTTGTTTGTACATATCATAACTAAATACTTATTTATTTGGATGTTTATATTGCAATGAAAATTATAGTCAGGAGAATATTACATCATTTATGATTTTCCAGTGGAAAAATTATTTACATGTGTACTGAAATATGGTAGAAAGAAACATGGACATTTAAAAGTCTGAAGAACTTTTATGTAAGTTTGTGAGTGACTTGGTCCAGGTTATACATCAATAAACTCTGAAAAAAATGTGCTTAATCCTTATAATTCTGTAACTAAGTATTTTGCTTCTTTTTTTTGAAAATTTACCTTTGGAGATCCCCAGTACGCACACATACATTCCATTGTCATTGATGTGTGTCGGCCATGAATAACAAAATGCACTAACCTTGTTTTCCTACATTGATAACTAGACGGTGATGTCATTAAGTTACTGATATTTTCCAATTTGATGGCATTTTGCATTTAGCTACTTAAACAAGTAAAATGCTCACAAAATCGTAAAATAAATCAGTAACCAGCTTGTGTCAATCAGCATCCCTTGTAAACTACGTCACAGGATGACGATATATTACAAAAGTCAAAGTCGATAGATGGTTGTCTTAAGTATTTTTTCCGAAAAAAAAATTTTATGTCAACAATACA
This sequence comes from Bathymodiolus septemdierum, assembly GCA_963383655.1. NCBI lineage: Eukaryota > Metazoa > Mollusca > Bivalvia > Mytilida > Modiolidae > Bathymodiolus > Bathymodiolus septemdierum. The sequence goes on along the minus strand of OY726529.1, from coordinate 1,473,443 downwards.
AGCTTTTTTTTTCCATTGGCATTTTTTTTTTATTTCATATCTAACAATAATTGTTCATTATTAACAATAAACATTGTTTCTTTTATTTTTTTTATTATCCGGAATCCAAGCCGCCATTTTGTTTACATTACGAAAACAAAAGTAATCCAGTGAACATCGTCTCTCGAAAAATAAACTGACAAAAACCCCGCCTCCATAAGTGCTTATAAATTATACCCAATCAGAGTATAGGATTTCTAATAATGTAAATCATATTAGAATTATTAGCTTATATGCTACAAATTTCTCCCTCAAAAAAAAAGCATATCAATTGATTTCTCAGGGATATAGCTGAAATTTATTAATTTGTTCTTCTTTTTTTTTGCATTTATTTCAATTGTTTTATTTATATAGGTTTATAATTAAAATGAAATTTAAAAAGTGGAAATTGTTTAATCTGTAAGAAAATACACTTCGTTCAGATTTAGTTAAAAAAAAATTGAAGAATTCTTTTTTTGATAATTAATTTGTTGCATTGAATTTGTTCAAATAAAAATAAAATCAAATAATACATTGAATATTATGTTCAAATTGTGTGCAATATTATTTTTTTCACATTTTTGTTGCTGAATTCATTTGGACATATTTCCCTTATGGAAATACTATTAGCTTTACAGCTTGTTTGTGAGAGACAATTGACTCTGTTAAGATACTTCCCCAAGCTTTAACAAAACATACATGTATTTGTAATATTAAAATTGTTATATGTCAAACACTTCAAAAATTATTTTATTTTGTGAGAAAGATTACAGATTTATATTTTTTTTTCAAAGTTCAAATATGATAGATTATATTTCAAAAATGAAATGAAAATTTGTAATATTGGAATTGAAAATTTGTAATATTGAAATTGCTATGTCAAACTTAAAAAAAAAAATTATTTTGTGAGAAATAACATTTATAAAAAAAAATAATTTTAAAGTACAAATATTATTTTTTAAATAAAATGAAAAATTTGAATAATTTAGCAGATTATTTAATGGGTTGTAATATAACACAGATACATGTATATGTCATGCATTTTAATGAGATTTATCAGTCAAATGTATACTAATTTCTGTTTGTTAGTAGTATATGTGTGCTTATATTATTGTTAATATATATATATTAAGTTTTCCCATATTTTTCAAAGCTATTTACAAAATTACTTAAATCACTAGTGTTTGCATTGCTTGATATTAAATACAAATCAATCAATATTTCATTTCAAAGCAGAAATTGCAAATTATATAATAGAAAAAACATTTGATTAATTATTCAATAAATCAGCCATTATTTCTAATTAAGGTAATTTTGTGAATAGCTCTGTATAAAAATTGGGAGAAAATAATGAAATTTCTATATATTTTTTTTTGTTATTATGTTTTTGACATAAATGGCCTTAAGGATTTCTAAGAAATCCTTTTAAGTCAGAGTATATATTTTAAATTGACAAAAATCAAAGCATATTTATACATTTATAAAATATATTATATGATAATTAAAGTATTTTTATAAAATTTGTTGATATTTATTTCTACAATTACTACAGTGGTGAACCACATCGGTGAGGTAATGGTTAATATCTTTACCTTGAGTGTGATAGATTTTGATATTGAGCTGCAGTGGTATCAAATCAAAGATTTTAAGATTTGTATTTATTGCTTCTCCACTAAGCAGGTAGTATTAAGGAGAAAGAGCAAAGACTGGTTAGCTCAGAATCAGGATAATGTGTTCAAGTGAGGCAACATATCTATGCATGGACTGTTGTTTCAGTAAGCTATCACTATAGAAATCCAACTAGGGGTGTCAGTCTAGTCTGATATTGTCATCATTTCTTTGAATGTAACTTGTTCCCGCCATGAAAACAGCTGAAAAATTGCTCATTTGGCATTTAAAGAACCATCGCATCCTACACCTAGAAGTTGACAATGCATATGAGGGTCTGTTGAAAATGAAGCTTTATTTTTTTGAAGGGAGATTATTTCAATTTTCCCCTTGTAAACTTTCAATTTATATGTAACAGCATTTCAGCAGCACATGCATATAGAGTATATCTCTCTCAGTACGATATTACAGATCCAGAGCTTGTGGTTCCTATAATGATTTATTACATACTTAGTTCAAATAAAGGCATTTTTGTATGATCAATATGACCGGAAGTAAACTGTCCATATTTTCACACCCCGGGAAAATAACCGGTTATAGTTTATTGTCTGTTTATTGACTGTGGTATTGTCTGTTTATTGACTGTGGTATTCTAAGTTTATTGTCTGTTTATTGACTGTGGTATTCTAAGTTTATTGTCTGCTTATTGACTGTGGTATTCTAAGTTTATTGTCTGTTTATTGACTGTGGTATTCTAAGTTTACTGTCAACAAATTGGAAAATACTTTTGCGTTTTGGATCATTTCACTACCCATTAGAACGGCCATATCAGCTTGGTGTTTAACAAATCCACCTGTCGCATCCTGTGGTCCTTTTTCATGGGATGTTTCGTAAAAATTGCGGATGATTTTCGAGTAACCCAATTCCCCGTGGATGCGACTTACATCACCCATGCAGTTTCTGCTCTTGTATTGAGCTGAACATCCATCAGTAAATTCGTGCATTATTTTTATATCGGCAGAAATAGATTTTAGGTATTCAGATATTTGTTTTTGACAGTACAAAGTGAAGTGACGATCATGGGAGGAATCTGGAGAAATGACAAATAATTGTTCACGTATGATGTACACCTCTCCCTGAGCAAGAAGCTCGTCTTTCACCCGTTTCTAAGCCTCGCCATAAAAATTCTATATCTACCGTCAATACACCAATATTGTATATTTTGTTTGTTTGTTTGTTTGTTTTGTTTGTTTTGTTATTTAGCAACTTCTCACAATTTCATGAAATCTTGTGGCCATTCATTTTACAGTGACAAATATAAACAACAAAAATCAAGGTACTAGTCCAATAATATAGAGCTAGCTCACTGAAACAGGAACCAAAGCCTTTATTTTCTCTGGAATAACATTGAAATTATGGCTTTTGTAATCATAATGTCCACTAAATGGATTCAGTTCAAGGTATTTAACTTTCAACATTAGTGAGTCGTGGTTTTCCGTCGAGTGTTTTATTACTTCTTCAAATACGACGAATGTTGTTTTGCAGTAATGATGGTACGGGTGATTTTCTCTAGAATGTTTTATTAAGTCATTGAATTGTGGAAATGTTGTATCACAGTATAAACAATGGTGGCTGTGGGTTTCTGTTGCTTTGGTTCCTGTTTGTTCCTTTTTTTTTTTGGAACAAAACCGCGTCTTCATGCTGTAACATCATTCACGAAACCGGGTCCTGCCATTTTGACATGACCCATTTCTTTCGCCCCGTGCTTACTTATATCAATAATTAAAAGCACACAGTGACGATTCTTGTCATCTTTATTCATCAATCTTTCCTTCAATACATTTCGTTCCATTCAATGCGAGCAATTCAAAGAGAAACTGAGCGAAATTCGGGGTTGGGGTCGAGCTGATCGTCATTTTGCGGCACATTATCGATTATTTCTCAATTAATATACGATGACATAGCCAAAATATTTCATCTGACAGCAGGAAATGGTTAATAAAGCATTTATTTCCCCCAAGTTCATGCAAAAAAACAAATAAATAAACATAATTCTTACCTTCTTCTTGCCTTCTTACAGTCCGGTTCCGTTCCGGAATTAGATATGCACGAGTCCAGACATTTGTTGCCGGGTCAGTTTGTACACAGTGAAGCAACAAATGCCAATTTTATAGTCCTTGGTTTCAGTGGACCGGAGCTCGAACACACATCAACCGCACTCGATACCATTACACTACCGATGTGGTTCATCGATGAAAAGCCACCGCTTAAGGGTGTAGACCTGGGTTACCCTAAAATTTTCCCATCATTCAATTTTTTTAAATTTGCAACATGGAATAGTTATGTCTAAATACATTATCTGCCAAAGTTTCAAAACATTTCACCGTGCCGTTTTCTCCATAGCACATCCTAAATATAGCAATTTTGGGGGTATTCTTGACGCCAGATGGTAATACTAGTTTAGGAAGATTCTAATAGATATGCACATTTATTTCTGATTGAAAGGGAATATTTTGGCTTTAATACACTTGAGAGTGTTGTTGTTGAATAAATATGGAATAACTAGCATATCTGAATATCCTGTTTGGAGATAATCACGTGCAAAACAGTGGAAACTGCAAAAAAAGGGGGGAATGCCCTGAGGACCACCTTGGTATTAAAGATCGGATTAAAAAAATTCCTGTCAATTAATTTCCACCAAAAAATGTCACACTGAAGAATAGACATCATTGCCCCAAATTTTACAAACTTTTACCGTCAGATTTTGAAAATATTTAAATTTATGTTTTTCATGGATGGCATCCAAAAAAAAATGAAATTGTCGAGGAAAGTTATCACACACCCATCCTTTCCTACTTTCTTTGTTTGTGAGATAAAAAATAACTAGTTACCAATAACAAAAAGCTTTTGAATTCTTATAATTGACTAAGTGGATGTCCAAATTACCAAATGACTGCATTTGTCTTTTTTATTTTCAAGTCGGCCGGGGAGGGGGATGGGTGGTTTGAGGGCGACTCTACTTGATTAATTCATTGCAAAAAAAAACATAAAAAACACAGACAGCCACCCAGCTGTATTGTTAAATTCCTTCAAATGTTGTGTTCCAGTTGTATTCGTTTGATTCTGGTTATTCTTTAGTTGTCTTAGAAGAAGGGGGCGGCGGTATAAAAGAGGATCAGATATTACAATTTTTTTCCCAAACATAGCTTTCTATTTTTACTACCATAAAATGAATTTGCTCTATAGTTTCATAATATCTAAGATTCTGGTGTATATATTTACTTCTTTTTTTTTGCAAACTCTTGAAATTCAATAGAAAAAGGTTGTCACACAAACTGTGTTACATTTCTGGCATTTTTGACAACATACTTCGATGAACATTTTTTCTGGAAAGAGATATTTCAATGATATTTTGTGGGCACCGGCATATAATAATAACACACTGCCTGACACTGGCATAAGCAGCAATAAGATATACAAATACAAGGAAGGAGCACAGCTATGGAAAGGTAAAAGGAAAAGGAGTCATTTTTTTAACTGGCCATATCCAATGTAAACAATCTTTGTCACCAAGAAACTTGGAATTGAGGGGGAATTTTCAAACGCACAGATGATCATATATTTGAGAAGACACTGAAAATAGAGTTATCTCCCATACCCCAGGCCTACCCCCTTAACATTAAAACAACAAAAAGACTGGTTAGCGTCAGTGGAGCCCGAGAATGGATCTCGGTACAGTTCGAATGGAGTGGTGGTATTTCAAGATAGCTTACAGCTCCCACCTATGCTACACCTCTATTAAACTTAAATCAACGATGTATCCACTCGACTAGGCCAGCCGTATAAAATGATTTAAATATTTAATATATATACTTTACAAATTCAGATTATGCAATATAAATACTTACCTGTGTACACCAATAGATATACAACAGGTAGGTAAAAAACCAATACATTTTGGCTATAAATAGTAACAAATACTGTATTGTAAATTTTATAAGTACAAAAATGTACATAAATAAATATGTGTAACAACGTATTTACGAATGATGAATATATGTGTAATGCTTAGCTTAACTCGCTATAGTAGAATTAAAGGGCATGTTTTTAAAATTTAAATAATCCAATACCCTATAATATATGTACATTAAATATCTCTATAATTAACATGGCTGGCTTAGTCGTGTGGATACTTCGTTAATAAACCCTTTCACAGCATGAAAATTAAATACGGGTTCGCGCCCGTAGTTTCCACTGACGCTCTCCAGTCTTTTTTTTTGTTTTATTAATATTACAAAAAAAAATTGTAATTAGTTTATTACGTTTGTTTGTTAGTTTGATTGGTGTTTAAGGCCACTTTCAACAATATTTCAGTTATATCGTGGCTGTCAGTTTTATTGGTGGAGGAAACCGGAGGACCCGGAGAAAACCACCGACCTGTCGCAAGTCACTGACAAGCTTTATCACATAATGTTGTACACCTCGCCCTGATCGAGATTCGAACTCACAACATCAGTGGTGATAGGCACTGATTGCATATGTAGTTGTATATGTGTAGCAACGTATTAACGAATGATGAATACATGTAAAGGGACTGTTTTTAAATTTAAATCACCCACTACCCTGATAATATGTATTCACTTAATAGCCAAAAATTAAACATGGCTGGTCTAGTCGTGTAGATACTTCATAAATAAACCCTTTCATAGCATGAACAGTTAAATATGGGTTCGCGCTCATAGTTTCCACTGACGCAATCCAGTCTTTTTTTTTGTTTTGTTATTATTACAAAATAAAATGTAATTAATTTATTACGCATAGAACACTAATGATATTAAGAATATATTAGAGGAAACAAATCTAAATAGATATTTATCACTGGTATAAGCAGGTGTGGAATTGCTATATGACATTACTGAAGTTTAAACCATACTGCCTTATTCCCAGACAGTCTCGTGAAGCCACTTGAATGTGTTTGTTATTAAAATAAGGCTTATTTAGTGATAGAATCATAAACCAAGGAGGTTCTTAACTTGACCTAAGAATATGCTCTAGTATCCATTTCATATGGCCTCAAAATGTCCATGTAATTGGTCAAATTGTAAAGGATCCCCATAAGTTGTCATAACAGTTCAAGCTTCAGGGTGTCAAACATGGAGGTTTGTCAAGTGAACTAGGTATTTAGTGAGTGAGTGATTGTTGTTTAACGCCAATTCAGCAATTTTTCAGCTATATCATGGCGAGAACAAGCTAATTTTCAATGAGATGATGATGAGGTCTGCTTTGTACTAGACCAACATGCTGAGTTGAATTTTTAAGTGCTAGCTCACTGAAACAACAGTCCGCGGGTAGACATGTCGTCCCATTCGGACACATTATTGTGATTCCGAGCCAACCAATCTTTGCTCTTTCTCCTTAATGCTGCAGTTTAGGTCTTTGGCTTGACCAGACCGGGGCTCGAACACACGATCTACCGCACTCGAGGCGAGCACATTAACTATTACGCCACCAACGCGGTTCACTAGTTAAAAGATCTAATTAGGGCCACACAAGGGGCAGAATCATTACAAATGATTATTCATATATATATCAATATATCAATGTAATAAGCATATAGACACATACATACATTGGAAAATAATTGAAAATAAAGAAAACCATCTTTGTGTGTAACAAAACATATAATAACCAAAAAAAAAATCGAATACATGAACAGCAGTTCAGTGGAAAACAGCAAAATGACTGGTTAGCGTCAGTAGATCGGCGAATTGACCCCGGCGGCTCTATAGTTAATGGAGTGGTGGTATTTCATCGTTGTCTAAGCTCCCATCTATGCTACACCTCCTTAAGTTATATGAACGAAGTATCCACACGACTAGGCCAGCCAGTTGAACTAAATTAAATATTTAATATATATAGTTGGTATACATTGTATATTGATTTGGCAATACTTTGACCTTTAAATACAATTAAAATCCACCTGTGATGTAAATATATTGTCTAAACTCTCCATTATTTTTAAGGAATGGAGAGTTGTGAACAATATGCACAGGGGTGGAGCTAGAGTTTAAAGGTCAAAAACCTCAACCTGTTTAAAATTGCAAAAGGGAATAACAAACAATTTATTTAATTTTTTTTTGCTACAAGATTAATAATTAATAAAATTATTAAAGTACAATGGGTGGATTTTAAGTTGGAGAATGTCCTCGTATCTCTCCATTCCTTAAAACCAATGGGCCTCGGCCCCTTCCGGAGCCTCGGCTCCATTATTTTTAAGGAATGCAGAGTTACTCGGTCATTCTCCTATACGTAAATCACGTGACCAAAATCGTAAGAAAGGAAGCCATGACATGCGTCTACTGTCATATTGATAGTCAAGTTCTTGCTTTAGACAGGGTGATAATCATAAGATGGTGACGGTCGCACGGCACTGCAGAATGTAAACGAGTCAATATAAAGAAATTGGCAAGCTTTCTGTCCACGACTTAATCACAGTCTGATTTATTTTATTTCTGATTTTTCATAGTAAAGTTTGATTTTCTTTGAAAGATTAATATATTATATTGTATTTAAAGTAATATGAAAGGCAAATATCGTGGAATTTTTTGATTAAATATTTTCACTTAATATGTCACTTAATTTTAAAGCCCCACTGTCTAAGATACAACGGTTTTTTTAATGAGCTGCATTCTCCAAAAAATGTACTATACATGCTTTATATTTAATAAAATAATGTTTTAACTCATTTTCGTGTTGATATATGTGAGAAAGAATGGGTGAGAGAAGGATATTTGTTGACGAATTCCAGGATGCTGCATCAAAAGATGGCGACTGATTAATTATCGGCAAATTTACGGAGTCTGTCGAAAGATCCAATCGTAACTACTCGGCCGTATACGATTGCCGAATGATCATGTTGTTCCAACTATAAATAAACAGCGATGGAAGCACATGTACTCTTTTCTCACTATATTATTCTTTTATTTCAAATGTTTTCCCGATGAAAAGTGGTCATTTCGCATAGCTTTAAAAAAGAAAAGTACGTTAGTAATTTGTGCATAGCTCGAGAGAGGAGAAATAAAGTTAATTGTAGAAAAAACACGTATTTTGACAAAATTGGGGTACGATAAGGGAAATACCAAGTGAACAATAAATATATTGTATTCTTAAAAAAATTCTGAATGAATCCACATTATTCAGTAAATAATGTTCCCAAATTAAATATTTTAGGATTTTATCTTTATCATATTTGCTATCAATATGAAGAACTTGCAAAGTGTAACCGTCCTTACGGAAATCGTACCGTGTAGGCTCTTTCATTTCTCTGTTAGCCCTCTAAATTCTATGATTTTCTGTTTTCTAAATGTTTTGATTCTAAATGTATCGAGGTTACATAAATTGTCGAAGTCACCCCATACAACAATAAATGTTAGTGTAATTCCTATACTACAGTTATCTGTATTGGGAAATGTAAAAAAAAATCCCTGCATAATCAACCAAAACAATATTTTTTTTTTTTATTATTTACTCATTATGTTGGTATGAGTGAGTTTTATTTGTACATAATTTAACACAACAAATAAAATTGACTGATTTTCCTATATATTTCAACTAAAAATTTAAATCATAGAAAAAGTATGTACAAATAAAAACCACTCATATAAACATAACGAACAAATAAACAAACAAAATATAGACAATTTTGAATGTTTTGGTGTAAAATTTGTTAAAATCTATCCAGAAATGACTTCACAATAATTTTTGGAAAAAGTATGGTTTTGGTTGATTATATATGGATTTTTTTGACATTTTCCAGATGACTGTATTTTGTTTGGTCCTCATTTTTGGTTGCCATAAAAGATAGATCTTTTGATTTATTCATACAAGATGATAAAAAAATTCTATTTATTTTAGAATTCAGATCAATCACGCAGCCTTCATTTGTCTTCAATTTATTGGAGCAAGAAAATGAAAGAAATCCAGATCCATCCTGCTCCTCAGCCTGGTCAACCTGACTGGTGCACCTGCACTTATTGGAGGGAGATGCCGGAGGGAGAGAAAGTGTGTTGCAAGGAGAACAGTCAGAGGTGCCACTTAAGAATGCCTGTAAATATAATTTTTTTCATATGCCTTTACTATTCTGTTGCATGATTTTATTTTTGACAGTTTTGTGGTTACACCAGTATTGACTTTGCCATCACCATGTAATCTGTTGTTTGTATGCAACATACCATCTAATGTTTAAACATGTATTTACCATTTAAATAAAATGAGATATGAGTTAAACAGCCAACAAATAACACAAAAATAATCCTCAGAATTAAATACAAGACACGTTACCATACAGCCCTTAACAAGCAAAAACCCACATCTCATGACAAACTGTTGATGGCCCCTCAAATAAAGCATAACTGAGAAAGTATTCATCCAGCACCACATCATTTTCAAATTAGCTTATCTGAATGAAGTGATGTATTACAACGGAAAACTATGGATTGTTTCTCATCTATATTTTCCCTTTCTTTTCAGGATTTCTATATCAGTTTTGGATGAACTTGTTTTGGAGGTTGTTGCTCGCCATAGAGATGATATTCTGGCACAACCTCCAGATCAAGATTACAACAGAGACAGAAGACACACTGTGTACAGACAGTACATTTTGTGGCGACATGGCTATTTGGGAGCAGGAAACAGGCGTGTTGTACCAAGTTGCTGTGTATGGCGGATAAGGGGAAAATATCCAGACCCACTTGGACAGTATGTTGGCTTCATTCCTGGAAGACTCGGATAGATAATCCAAGATAAAATTATTTGCGGTGCCAAATTTATTTACACACTTTGTTTGTTTACAATTTTGTACATCTGTTTTGCAGTGAAGGCAAGTAATCAACAACAGTATGAAGCAACATTATTGATGTGATGGTTTCTCATTGACACTTCCCCCATATACACATGTATATCTTGTCATACATATATTAATAAAACTGCTGGATTTGTCAAATGCTTTTTTAGTGGAATATTTGCTGACAGCAATGCCCGACATTTCAACTTCTGTCCTAAAACAAAAAAAATCTATATAATTGACATATGTAGCTGTTACACAATAGCCTGGGTTTGTAAATTACAGAAAAGGGTGCACTCGACTCGCAGCCGCAAGTGATAAAGTTTACCAATTGCTTGCTCATGGTCGGTGGTTCTCTCCGGCTTTCTCCACCACTAAAACTGGTCGTCATGATATAGCTGAAAATATTGTAGAAAGTGGCATTAAAACACAAAAAATTAAAATCATGTTACACAATACTTGCATTTTACTCGAGTAAATCTCTATTTTATTCAATATAATGAAATATTGTCAGATTTGTGAAAACTAAAGTGCATATGTGAAAATTAAAAGCATCATTCATGGTGTAAATATATAGATTACACAACAAGACCCTGTTGATTTATACCATATTTTATTAATACAAAAATGTATAATTATCTCCCGTGAGCAAAGCTTTGTACTTAGCTAAATTTGGCAGTACTTTTCAGGCCCTTAATTGTTCTCTCTGAGTCTCAGTCTTTCAACTGCTTGTTTTCTTCTTCAATTTTTCAAATATTTTCATTCTAGCTGTACGAAAGTGACATAAATTGTTTAAAATACCATAAACAGCAATACAATGTATATATACTTTCACTACTATGTTGTTTTATTAAACTTACATTCTACCAATCTCATGTTCTGATGATGAAATCTCAGAAACATCTGCAACAGTAATGTTGGGCTTCTGATGGGCACGTTCTGGAATGGATGTAAATGCAGCACATGCTGTATTAGACAATGGCACACTTGTGGCAAACACACTATCATCGTGTAATCTAAGTTGTTTTGCTGTTTGTGTCTCTTGAGTTTTCTATTCATAGCTGAAATTGACAATAGCCTAGGAATATTGCAAAATTGCAAAATGACAAAAGTAATGAAGATCTGTGATAGATATATAGTGTGACTACTAGTACAGTTAGGGGCAGAAGCCCATTTCCGGGATGCCTTGATTGTGGAGCAAATACTTTACTTTACACTAATTTGAGACTTACATTGTATTCTGTTACTGATTATATTCACAACAATACCCCCCCCCCCCCCCCCCAATCAATGTTTGCCACAATAATTGTCCGATGTCCAAATCGGTTATGAGCTTAGCATAGGAACGCTGGTAAATATTTTATGACAATGATACTTACCTGGAAGAAGTTTAGAAAAGAACCCTTTACTTAATGAAGTTTATGCTTATTGTATGAGGAAAAAAATCAACAAGAAACGGAATTTACATGTGTGGCCAAAAGGTCAAGATATGTGTTGGTACCCATTAGATAGAGTCGTTGTTCTAACAGGATCACCTGCAGCTATCCCTGGAACTAAAAACTATTCATGGACATCGGACAATAATTCACACAGAATAAAAGTAGTTAAGTTGAAGTCACCACTTTGACAGTTTTACAGACGTCACCATGACCTGGGCTTGTTAACCGTTGTGAATATTTGTGTCACAAATGACCACGAATATGTTTCGTTTGTCGTAATCATAATCCTGTCCTTCATTCATGATTTTTCTACTAACGACCTCTGACTAGTCCTTCGGTATCTCAAAAGTGTTCCTACTAGCCTCACATTGTATATATGTTTGTATTAGACGTTATTTTACATTGTAAAACAATGGAAATTTACATCTACAGACAGTTTCATTGTTTGAGGGCTTCATCCTGTTACCCACTTCTTTACATCTACAGACAGTTTCATTGTTTGAGGGCTTCATCCTGTTACCCACTTCTTTACATCTACAGACAGTTTCATTGTTTGAGGGCTTCATCCTGTTACCCACTTCTTTACATCTACAGACAGTTTCATTGTTTGAGGGCTTCATCCTGTTACCCACTTCTTTACATCTACAGACAGTTTCATTGTTTGAGGGCTTCATCCTGTTACCCACTTCTTTACATCTACAGACAGTTTCATTGTTTGAGGGCTTCATCCTGTTACCCACTTCTTTACATCTACAGACAGTTTCATTGTTTGAGGGCTTCATCCTGTTACCCACTTCTTTACATCTACAGACAGTTTCATTGTTTGAGGGCTTCATCCTGTTACCCACTTCTTTACATCTACAGACAGTTTCATTGTTTGAGGGCTTCATCCTGTTACCCACTTCTTTACATCTACAGACAGTTTCATTGTTTGAGGGCTTCATCCTGTTACCCACTTCTTTACATCTACAGACAGTTTCATTGTTTGAGGGCTTCATCCTGTTACCCACTTCTTTACATCTACAGACAGTTTCATTGTTTGAGGGCTTCATCCTGTTACCCACTTCTTTACATCTACAGACAGTTTCATTGTTTGAGGGCTTCATCCTGTTACCCACTTCTTTACATCTACAGACAGTTTCATTGTTTGAGGGCTTCATCCTGTTACCCACTTCTTTACATCTACAGACAGTTTCATTGTTTGAGGGCTTCATCCTGTTACCCACTTCTTTACATCTACAGACAGTTTCATTGTTTGAGGGCTTCATCCTGTTACCCACTTCTTTACATCTACAGACAGTTTCATTGTTTGAGGGCTTCATCCTGTTACCCACTTCTTTACATCTACAGACAGTTTCATTGTTTGAGGGCTTCATCCTGTTACCCACTTCTTTACATCTACAGACAGTTTCATTGTTTGAGGGCTTCATCCTGTTACCCACTTCTTTACATCTACAGACAGTTTCATTGTTTGAGGGCTTCATCCTGTTACCCACTTCTTTACATCTACAGACAGTTTCATTGTTTGAGGGCTTCATCCTGTTACCCACTTCTTTACATCTACAGACAGTTTCATTGTTTGAGGGCTTCATCCTGTTACCCACTTCTTTACATCTACAGACAGTTTCATTGTTTGAGGGCTTCATCCTGTTACCCACTTCTTTACATCTACAGACAGTTTCATTGTTTGAGGGCTTCATCCTGTTACCCACTTCTTTACATCTACAGACAGTTTCATTGTTTGAGGGCTTCATCCTGTTACCCACTTCTTTACATCTACAGACAGTTTCATTGTTTGAGGGCTTCATCCTGTTACCCACTTCTTTACATCTACAGACAGTTTCATTGTTTGAGGGCTTCATCCTGTTACCCACTTCTTTACATCTACAGACAGTTTCATTGTTTGAGGGCTTCATCCTGTTACCCACTTCTTTACATCTACAGACAGTTTCATTGTTTGAGGGCTTCATCCTGTTACCCACTTCTTTACATCTACAGACAGTTTCATTGTTTGAGGGCTTCATCCTGTTACCCACTTCTTTACATCTACAGACAGTTTCATTGTTTGAGGGCTTCATCCTGTTACCCACTTCTTTACATCTACAGACAGTTTCATTGTTTGAGGGCTTCATCCTGTTACCCACTTCTTTACATCTACAGACAGTTTCATTGTTTGAGGGCTTCATCCTGTTACCCACTTCTTTACATCTACAGACAGTTTCATTGTTTGAGGGCTTCATCCTGTTACCCACTTCTTTACATCTACAGACAGTTTCATTGTTTGAGGGCTTCATCCTGTTACCCACTTCTTTACATCTACAGACAGTTTCATTGTTTGAGGGCTTCATCCTGTTACCCACTTCTTTACATCTACAGACAGTTTCATTGTTTGAGGGCTTCATCCTGTTACCCACTTCTTTACATCTACAGACAGTTTCATTGTTTGAGGGCTTCATCCTGTTACCCACTTCTTTACATCTACAGACAGTTTCATTGTTTGAGGGCTTCATCCTGTTACCCACTTCTTTACATCTACAGACAGTTTCATTGTTTGAGGGCTTCATCCTGTTACCCACTTCTTTACATCTACAGACAGTTTCATTGTTTGAGGGCTTCATCCTGTTACCCACTTCTTTACATCTACAGACAGTTTCATTGTTTGAGGGCTTCATCCTGTTACCCACTTCTTTACATCTACAGACAGTTTCATTGTTTGAGGGCTTCATCCTGTTACCCACTTCTTTACATCTACAGACAGTTTCATTGTTTGAGGGCTTCATCCTGTTACCCACTTCTTTACATCTACAGACAGTTTCATTGTTTGAGGGCTTCATCCTGTTACCCACTTCTTTACATCTACAGACAGTTTCATTGTTTGAGGGCTTCATCCTGTTACCCACTTCTTTACATCTACAGACAGTTTCATTGTTTGAGGGCTTCATCCTGTTACCCACTTCTTTACATCTACAGACAGTTTCATTGTTTGAGGGCTTCATCCTGTTACCCACTTCTTTACATCTACAGACAGTTTCATTGTTTGAGGGCTTCATCCTGTTACCCACTTCTTTACATCTACAGACAGTTTCATTGTTTGAGGGCTTCATCCTGTTACCCACTTCTTTACATCTACAGACAGTTTCATTGTTTGAGGGCTTCATCCTGTTACCCACTTCTTTACATCTACAGACAGTTTCATTGTTTGAGGGCTTCATCCTGTTACCCACTTCTTTACATCTACAGACAGTTTCATTGTTTGAGGGCTTCATCCTGTTACCCACTTCTTTACATCTACAGACAGTTTCATTGTTTGAGGGCTTCATCCTGTTACCCACTTCTTTACATCTACAGACAGTTTCATTGTTTGAGGGCTTCATCCTGTTACCCACTTCTTTACATCTACAGACAGTTTCATTGTTTGAGGGCTTCATCCTGTTACCCACTTCTTTACATCTACAGACAGTTTCATTGTTTGAGGGCTTCATCCTGTTACCCACTTCTTTACATCTACAGACAGTTTCATTGTTTGAGGGCTTCATCCTGTTACCCACTTCTTTACATCTACAGACAGTTTCATTGTTTGAGGGCTTCATCCTGTTACCCACTTCTTTACATCTACAGACAGTTTCATTGTTTGAGGGCTTCATCCTGTTACCCACTTCTTTACATCTACAGACAGTTTCATTGTTTGAGGGCTTCATCCTGTTACCCACTTCTTTACATCTACAGACAGTTTCATTGTTTGAGGGCTTCATCCTGTTACCCACTTCTTTACATCTACAGACAGTTTCATTGTTTGAGGGCTTCATCCTGTTACCCACTTCTTTACATCTACAGACAGTTTCATTGTTTGAGGGCTTCATCCTGTTACCCACTTCTTTACATCTACAGACAGTTTCATTGTTTGAGGGCTTCATCCTGTTACCCACTTCTTTACATCTACAGACAGTTTCATTGTTTGAGGGCTTCATCCTGTTACCCACTTCTTTACATCTACAGACAGTTTCATTGTTTGAGGGCTTCATCCTGTTACCCACTTCTTTACATCTACAGACAGTTTCATTGTTTGAGGGCTTCATCCTGTTACCCACTTCTTTACATCTACAGACAGTTTCATTGTTTGAGGGCTTCATCCTGTTACCCACTTCTTTACATCTACAGACAGTTTCATTGTTTGAGGGCTTCATCCTGTTACCCACTTCTTTACATCTACAGACAGTTTCATTGTTTGAGGGCTTCATCCTGTTACCCACTTCTTTACATCTACAGACAGTTTCATTGTTTGAGGGCTTCATCCTGTTACCCACTTCTTTACATCTACAGACAGTTTCATTGTTTGAGGGCTTCATCCTGTTACCCACTTCTTTACATCTACAGACAGTTTCATTGTTTGAGGGCTTCATCCTGTTACCCACTTCTTTACATCTACAGACAGTTTCATTGTTTGAGGGCTTCATCCTGTTACCCACTTCTTTACATCTACAGACAGTTTCATTGTTTGAGGGCTTCATCCTGTTACCCACTTCTTTACATCTACAGACAGTTTCATTGTTTGAGGGCTTCATCCTGTTACCCACTTCTTTACATCTACAGACAGTTTCATTGTTTGAGGGCTTCATCCTGTTACCCACTTCTTTACATCTACAGACAGTTTCATTGTTTGAGGGCTTCATCCTGTTACCCACTTCTTTACATCTACAGACAGTTTCATTGTTTGAGGGCTTCATCCTGTTACCCACTTCTTTACATCTACAGACAGTTTCATTGTTTGAGGGCTTCATCCTGTTACCCACTTCTTTACATCTACAGACAGTTTCATTGTTTGAGGGCTTCATCCTGTTACCCACTTCTTTACATCTACAGACAGTTTCATTGTTTGAGGGCTTCATCCTGTTACCCACTTCTTTACATCTACAGACAGTTTCATTGTTTGAGGGCTTCATCCTGTTACCCACTTCTTTACATCTACAGACAGTTTCATTGTTTGAGGGCTTCATCCTGTTACCCACTTCTTTACATCTACAGACAGTTTCATTGTTTGAGGGCTTCATCCTGTTACCCACTTCTTTACATCTACAGACAGTTTCATTGTTTGAGGGCTTCATCCTGTTACCCACTTCTTTACATCTACAGACAGTTTCATTGTTTGAGGGCTTCATCCTGTTACCCACTTCTTTACATCTACAGACAGTTTCATTGTTTGAGGGCTTCATCCTGTTACCCACTTCTTTACATCTACAGACAGTTTCATTGTTTGAGGGCTTCATCCTGTTACCCACTTCTTTACATCTACAGACAGTTTCATTGTTTGAGGGCTTCATCCTGTTACCCACTTCTTTACATCTACAGACAGTTTCATTGTTTGAGGGCTTCATCCTGTTACCCACTTCTTTACATCTACAGACAGTTTCATTGTTTGAGGGCTTCATCCTGTTACCCACTTCTTTACATCTACAGACAGTTTCATTGTTTGAGGGCTTCATCCTGTTACCCACTTCTTTACATCTACAGACAGTTTCATTGTTTGAGGGCTTCATCCTGTTACCCACTTCTTTACATCTACAGACAGTTTCATTGTTTGAGGGCTTCATCCTGTTACCCACTTCTTTACATCTACAGACAGTTTCATTGTTTGAGGGCTTCATCCTGTTACCCACTTCTTTACATCTACAGACAGTTTCATTGTTTGAGGGCTTCATCCTGTTACCCACTTCTTTACATCTACAGACAGTTTCATTGTTTGAGGGCTTCATCCTGTTACCCACTTCTTTACATCTACAGACAGTTTCATTGTGTGAGGGCTTCATCCTGTTACCCACTTCTTTACATCTACAGACAGTTTCATTGTGTGAGGGCTTCATCCTGTTACCCACTTCTTTACATCTACAGACAGTTTCATTGTTTGAGGGCTTCATCCTGTTACCCACTTCTTTACATCTACAGACAGTTTCATTGTTTGAGGGCTTCATCCTGTTACCCACTTCTTTACATCTACAGACAGTTTCATTGTTTGAGGGCTTCATCCTGTTACCCACTTCTTTACATCTACAGACAGTTTCATTGTTTGAGGGCTTCATCCTGTTACCCACTTCTTTACATCTACAGACAGTTTCATTGTTTGAGGGCTTCATCCTGTTACCCACTTCTTTACATCTACAGACAGTTTCATTGTTTGAGGGCTTCATCCTGTTACCCACTTCTTTACATCTACAGACAGTTTCATTGTTTGAGGGCTTCATCCTGTTACCCACTTCTTTACATCTACAGACAGTTTCATTGTTTGAGGGCTTCATCCTGTTACCCACTTCTTTACATCTACAGACAGTTTCATTGTTTGAGGGCTTCATCCTGTTACCCACTTCTTTACATCTACAGACAGTTTCATTGTTTGAGGGCTTCATCCTGTTACCCACTTCTTTACATCTACAGACAGTTTCATTGTTTGAGGGCTTCATCCTGTTACCCACTTCTTTACATCTACAGACAGTTTCATTGTTTGAGGGCTTCATCCTGTTACCCACTTCTTTACATCTACAGACAGTTTCATTGTTTGAGGGCTTCATCCTGTTACCCACTTCTTTACATCTACAGACAGTTTCATTGTTTGAGGGCTTCATCCTGTTACCCACTTCTTTACATCTACAGACAGTTTCATTGTTTGAGGGCTTCATCCTGTTACCCACTTCTTTACATCTACAGACAGTTTCATTGTTTGAGGGCTTCATCCTGTTACCCACTTCTTTACATCTACAGACAGTTTCATTGTTTGAGGGCTTCATCCTGTTACCCACTTCTTTACATCTACAGACAGTTTCATTGTTTGAGGGCTTCATCCTGTTACCCACTTCTTTACATCTACAGACAGTTTCATTGTTTGAGGGCTTCATCCTGTTACCCACTTCTTTACATCTACAGACAGTTTCATTGTTTGAGGGCTTCATCCTGTTACCCACTTCTTTACATCTACAGACAGTTTCATTGTTTGAGGGCTTCATCCTGTTACCCACTTCTTTACATCTACAGACAGTTTCATTGTTTGAGGGCTTCATCCTGTTACCCACTTCTTTACATCTACAGACAGTTTCATTGTTTGAGGGCTTCATCCTGTTACCCACTTCTTTACATCTACAGACAGTTTCATTGTTTGAGGGCTTCATCCTGTTACCCACTTCTTTACATCTACAGACAGTTTCATTGTTTGAGGGCTTCATCCTGTTACCCACTTCTTTACATCTACAGACAGTTTCATTGTTTGAGGGCTTCATCCTGTTACCCACTTCTTTACATCTACAGACAGTTTCATTGTTTGAGGGCTTCATCCTGTTACCCACTTCTTTACATCTACAGACAGTTTCATTGTTTGAGGGCTTCATCCTGTTACCCACTTCTTTACATCTACAGACAGTTTCATTGTTTGAGGGCTTCATCCTGTTACCCACTTCTTTACATCTACAGACAGTTTCATTGTTTGAGGGCTTCATCCTGTTACCCACTTCTTTACATCTACAGACAGTTTCATTGTTTGAGGGCTTCATCCTGTTACCCACTTCTTTACATCTACAGACAGTTTCATTGTTTGAGGGCTTCATCCTGTTACCCACTTCTTTACATCTACAGACAGTTTCATTGTTTGAGGGCTTCATCCTGTTACCCACTTCTTTACATCTACAGACAGTTTCATTGTTTGAGGGCTTCATCCTGTTACCCACTTCTTTACATCTACAGACAGTTTCATTGTTTGAGGGCTTCATCCTGTTACCCACTTCTTTACATCTACAGACAGTTTCATTGTTTGAGGGCTTCATCCTGTTACCCACTTCTTTACATCTACAGACAGTTTCATTGTTTGAGGGCTTCATCCTGTTACCCACTTCTTTACATCTACAGACAGTTTCATTGTTTGAGGGCTTCATCCTGTTACCCACTTCTTTACATCTACAGACAGTTTCATTGTTTGAGGGCTTCATCCTGTTACCCACTTCTTTACATCTACAGACAGTTTCATTGTTTGAGGGCTTCATCCTGTTACCCACTTCTTTACATCTACAGACAGTTTCATTGTTTGAGGGCTTCATCCTGTTACCCACTTCTTTACATCTACAGACAGTTTCATTGTTTGAGGGCTTCATCCTGTTACCCACTTCTTTACATCTACAGACAGTTTCATTGTTTGAGGGCTTCATCCTGTTACCCACTTCTTTACATCTACAGACAGTTTCATTGTTTGAGGGCTTCATCCTGTTACCCACTTCTTTACATCTACAGACAGTTTCATTGTTTGAGGGCTTCATCCTGTTACCCACTTCTTTACATCTACAGACAGTTTCATTGTTTGAGGGCTTCATCCTGTTACCCACTTCTTTACATCTACAGACAGTTTCATTGTTTGAGGGCTTCATCCTGTTACCCACTTCTTTACATCTACAGACAGTTTCATTGTTTGAGGGCTTCATCCTGTTACCCACTTCTTTACATCTACAGACAGTTTCATTGTTTGAGGGCTTCATCCTGTTACCCACTTCTTTACATCTACAGACAGTTTCATTGTTTGAGGGCTTCATCCTGTTACCCACTTCTTTACATCTACAGACAGTTTCATTGTTTGAGGGCTTCATCCTGTTACCCACTTCTTTACATCTACAGACAGTTTCATTGTTTGAGGGCTTCATCCTGTTACCCACTTCTTTACATCTACAGACAGTTTCATTGTTTGAGGGCTTCATCCTGTTACCCACTTCTTTACATCTACAGACAGTTTCATTGTTTGAGGGCTTCATCCTGTTACCCACTTCTTTACATCTACAGACAGTTTCATTGTTTGAGGGCTTCATCCTGTTACCCACTTCTTTACATCTACAGACAGTTTCATTGTTTGAGGGCTTCATCCTGTTACCCACTTCTTTACATCTACAGACAGTTTCATTGTTTGAGGGCTTCATCCTGTTACCCACTTCTTTACATCTACAGACAGTTTCATTGTTTGAGGGCTTCATCCTGTTACCCACTTCTTTACATCTACAGACAGTTTCATTGTTTGAGGGCTTCATCCTGTTACCCACTTCTTTACATCTACAGACAGTTTCATTGTTTGAGGGCTTCATCCTGTTACCCACTTCTTTACATCTACAGACAGTTTCATTGTTTGAGGGCTTCATCCTGTTACCCACTTCTTTACATCTACAGACAGTTTCATTGTTTGAGGGCTTCATCCTGTTACCCACTTCTTTACATCTACAGACAGTTTCATTGTTTGAGGGCTTCATCCTGTTACCCACTTCTTTACATCTACAGACAGTTTCATTGTTTGAGGGCTTCATCCTGTTACCCACTTCTTTACATCTACAGACAGTTTCATTGTTTGAGGGCTTCATCCTGTTACCCACTTCTTTACATCTACAGACAGTTTCATTGTTTGAGGGCTTCATCCTGTTACCCACTTCTTTACATCTACAGACAGTTTCATTGTTTGAGGGCTTCATCCTGTTACCCACTTCTTTACATCTACAGACAGTTTCATTGTTTGAGGGCTTCATCCTGTTACCCACTTCTTTACATCTACAGACAGTTTCATTGTTTGAGGGCTTCATCCTGTTACCCACTTCTTTACATCTACAGACAGTTTCATTGTTTGAGGGCTTCATCCTGTTACCCACTTCTTTACATCTACAGACAGTTTCATTGTTTGAGGGCTTCATCCTGTTACCCACTTCTTTACATCTACAGACAGTTTCATTGTTTGAGGGCTTCATCCTGTTACCCACTTCTTTACATCTACAGACAGTTTCATTGTTTGAGGGCTTCATCCTGTTACCCACTTCTTTACATCTACAGACAGTTTCATTGTTTGAGGGCTTCATCCTGTTACCCACTTCTTTACTGTTACTCTTAAATTCCATACTGTTACTGATGATATATTTACATATAATTTAGACATGCCTTAGAATTTGAACTTAAATTCATTTGTTAAGTATATGTCGGATTGTCTTTTACATGATTCTTAAATCTGATTTCGCAAATATATAATCGCAAAGTGTGTACAAGATATGCTTTGCAATGAAAATGCAATGGTTTGTAACCAACGTTATTCATCTGTGTTATTTGCAGGGGCGGATCCAGGATTTCAAGTTAAGGGGGCGCACTTAAAAAAAAATGCGCCGAGCGGAGATAGGCGCGAAAATTGTTGGGGTATTTCGTGTGAAAAATCACCATTTTACGCCCAAAAAATCATATTTTTTCCAATTTTAGGGGGGGGGGCGCGAGCCGGGTGCGCCCCCCCCCCCCCCCCCTCCCTGGATCCGCCCCTGATTTACATGTTACATGAAAATGTGTGAATTACCAGTAATTTCCCACACATTTTTTGTAAATTATATTACTTCTAGTAACATATAACAACAGAATTATTTGTTTTCTATGTTATTCTGGTTGACATAAATCACTTTTAAAAAATGTGTACCCTGGTAACAGGAAAGAATATTTATGCCAGTACCTTGATTTTGTGTTGCTATGGTTACCAGACAGGTGATAATTCAGAAATACAAACAGTAATTTGGTGATCCATGATGGTTCTGCTTCATTCTGCGATACTAAAATGTTCATTCAAAACAACTTTATTTTCAAGCTTTTTTTACAATTAAAACTTGTCAATTTCTGATAATAACTCATACATATCTTTTTCATTCTACTTAACAATTATATTGTTTATATTCTGTTTTATTAAAAAAAATAGTATAAACGTATGTACATTGCTATTAAATAAGAATATTGATTGTGCATTTGTACGGTGCAAAGAAAATCATAAGATATAGCAAACTGTGGCCTTTTTTAAGTGAAAACGTTGTATTTAGTGCGATCATAGTTTTAAACTGATGAATAATTTCCAGATAATTAACTTAAATGTAAAGAATATTCAATGATAATTAGATTATATACTCTATATATATTTTCAAACCTCCATTTTCAAAAATCTGAGGGGCCGTCGTAGCCGTGATCGTATGGTAGTTGGATTTACAACTACCTATGCAATCAGTGCCTATCACAACTGATGTTGTATGTTCGAAACCCGCTCAGAGCGACGTGTATAACATTATGTGATAAAGTTTGTCAGTGACTTGCGACAGGTCGGTGGTTTTCTCCGGAACCTCCGGTTTCCTCCACCAATACAACTGACCGCCACGATATAACTGAAATATTGTTGAACGTGGCGTTAAACACCATAAAACAAGCAAAAACAATAAATATGATTTTTTTTCTATCGATCTTATGCTGACCACAGAGACTTGCTCCCGCTCACTAAATTTGCTCCACTGATTTTTGTTTATACTGAATGTATTACCTACTTAAAAATCAGCAAGTCCCTGTGTGTTGACTGAAACTTTCCAACATGGGGGTATTCACTTCATAGACCTGTTTTAGATACATGTATGTACAAGGGTAGACAATTATTCCATCTGTGATATACATGTACATGTATTAGACATCTATGGGGGGTTTTTTTATTTGTGACAATTTTGCTGAGCATATTTATTTAATTTAAAGGTGGTGTAATGGTTAGCGTGCTCGCCTCGAGTGCGATAGATCGTAGGTGTAATGGTTAGCGTGCTCGCCTCGAGTGCGATAGATCGTAGGTTGTGTCCAACTGGGGCGACATGTAAACCCACAGACTGTTGTTTCAGTGAGCTGGCATTATAAAAAATACAACTAAGTGTATTGGTCTAGTACAAAGTGGACCTCATCGTCATCTCATTGAAAATTAACTTGTTCTCGCCTTAATATAGCTGACAAAATGCTGAGTTGGCGTTACACAATAATCACTCACTCAACAATGCAAGAATAAATTTAAATCGATAATTCAACATTGTAAATTTATTTTTCCGTTGGTAAAATTTAAATTGTTCTCGTCGTAAACTTGACATAAAACACACAAAAAATCAATCATTCTTTCCGGTTTAATACACTATAAAATAGGAAACAAATAACTGGATAGCGTCAGTGGAAACTGCAGGGTAGAAACCCCGCAATATTTCTCAGGTGACGAAAATGTTTTCTAAAGCGAAGTATCCACACGACCACGCCACCCATTATTTAAAAGTTGAAAATTAGATTATTATAGATAGGTAAAAGAAATAAATACATGTAAGCTATAAATAGTAACAAATACTGTATTGTAAATACATAAATATGGGTAACAACAGGGGCGGATTCAGGAGGGGGGGGGGCGCACCCGGCGCGCCCCCCCCCCCCCCCCCCTAAAATTGGGAAAAATATGATTTTTTGACGTAAAATCGTGAATTTTCACACGAAATACCTCAAAAATTTTCGCGCCTCCCTCCGCTCGGCGCTATTTATTTAAGTGCGCTTCCCCTAACTTGAAATCCTGGATCCGCCCCTGAACAATGTATTTCCAAATTATGAATACATGTACATGTATAATGCTTAGCTTAAAGGGATATTGTCTACCAGCTGCGTAATTTTTTCATACCCAAAATTATTGTCGATTTCCGTACTGACCTTCATAAAATGAAGATTAACACCGAGTTATGCTGCAAAAGATACGATTTTTTTACAAAAAAGACCCAAAACTATCGTTATCAGAATTATTGTCTGGATGACAATATTCAAATCTATTCATATGGCCTTCTATGTGAACACGTCTTGAGCATGCGCACTGTTTAGAAACGATAAACAACATGTGGTTCTTGGGCAAAAGAGAAACTGTCAACGCGTGGAAGAAAGCGGACTTTGACAGATTCAGAGATAAAGAGGAATAGAAGTGAAGTATCTTCCAAATAGAACAAATGCAGGATATATGTAGGGGATCAGTTGGACCGTAGTTGCCGTTGGATGGAGCGAACTCAAGGAAGTGCTACGCGTCAAATCTCACGCTGAAGTGGCACAGATATTGCTTGATTATTGTTGATAGGTACATGTAAGCCGAGCATGTTGCCTTCTTTTCTCAATCGTTTTTCATATTTTATGAATTTATGATGATGCCTATGATCATTTTCGGTAGATATTAATCAATATATGTAATTTTGCACCGGGCAACAGCAAATTATTGTCAATGAGTAGCATAAAACGGCCGTATTTGCGAGGTAAACAAACACAAATTTTAGGAGGCCAGCAAAGCGGAAATGGGAGTGCAAAACTGATATCAATGGCAACGCAGTTTATTATTATCAATTTAAAAAAAAATATCGAATCAATTCATTTTTAATGCAAGAATTAAAACTGTACATGGCTTAATGAAAACCTTATAAAGTTCTTTTTATTCAAGCAAATTTATTTCTTTGATATACAACATATAATTAGGCTTTTAATTTTATCAAATTTCAACAACTTGGACATGAAGCTTAGTTTTGGGAACCAAAAGTATATACCTTACTTTCTGCGAATTATCACTATAATGGAAAATCAGTATGTATTTTTCAAATAAAAGCTTTCTATTTAAAGAAGCTTCATTTCAATTGCACTTTTAGTTTGGATCCTGTAAGTATAATATATAATTATAAACAAGGTTTTGAAGAAATGATATGAATATCCATTGAAATTTTCAAGTTTCAGAACTTTTTTTTATATATGACTACAAAATTTTACTGAAAATTTCAGAAATGTCCTAAAATGCATATTTTAGACCATGGCTAAATGAAAATCATTTTCAATTCCTTTATGCAAACAAGTTTATATCTTGGGTACTGGAAATACATTACATACAAAATAAGGTTAAAAGTACTTTTCAACAAGTTTGAACATAGAACTTTGTTATGGGAGCCAAAAGTATATCTTCCTGTCTGTGAATTATCACCATAGTGGAAAATCAGTATGTATCTTTTATATAAAAAGCTTTCCATTTAAATAAGTGTCATTTCAGTAGCATTTTTAGTTTGGATCCTGTAAGTATGATACATAAACAAGGTTTTTAAAAAATGATATGAAGATCTATAGAAATTTGCAAGTTTCAGAAACTTTTCTATATATGTGACTATAAAATTTTACTGAAATGTCCTGAACTGCATATTTTAGACTATGACTAAATGAAAACCGTTTTCAATTTCCTTATGCAAACCAAGTTTATTTCTTGACTATTCTAAAAACATTACATTAACTAGTTTTTTACTACATTTCAACAATTTTGGACATAATTTTTAGTTCAGGGAGCCAAAATTATACTTTACTATCTTAGAATTATCAACATAGACATGATAGAGGAAAATCAATATGTATTTTTCATATAAAGGCTTTCTATTTAAAGAATTGTCATTTGAACTGCTTTTTATCCCCTCGCCAACAAAGTTGTGAAAGGATATAGTAACGCTATCGTCCGTCCGTCACA
The DNA here is from genome assembly GCA_963383655.1 of Bathymodiolus septemdierum. NCBI lineage: Eukaryota > Metazoa > Mollusca > Bivalvia > Mytilida > Modiolidae > Bathymodiolus > Bathymodiolus septemdierum. The sequence continues at coordinate 1,447,210 of OY726529.1, read as the reverse complement.
TCCTTGTGAACACTCTAGAATCAACATCCTTCAATAGATTTTGACCAAACTTGGTACATACTTAGTCCGGAAGAGAATCTGGAACCTTATTGATTTTCAACGTCATATATCAAAGATCAAGGTCACAGGCTCAATTTTTTACCGCATAACATCCTTGTGAACACTAGAATCAACATCCTTCAATGGATTTTTGACAAAACTTGGTACATACTTAGTCCTTAAGATAACCGAAACCCTATTGATTTTCAAGGTCATAGCCTCATAGGTCAAAGGTCAAGATAACCGGGTCAAAATGTTATCACGTAACATCCTTGTGAACACTAGAATCAACATCCTTCAATGGATTTTGACCAAACTTGGTACATACTTAGTCCTTAAGAGAATCTGGAACCCTATTGATTTTCAAAGTCAAAGGTCAAGGTCACCGGGTCAAATTTTTAGGCGAGGGGATACGCCACGCTTTGCCCTTGTTTAGTTTGGATTTTGTAAGTATGATTTATAAACAAGATTTTTAAGAAATAATGTGAAGATCCATAGCAATTTGTATGTTTCACAGTGTGTGAATTTAACAGTAGACCGATGGCCCATGTCTGTGTTAAAATCGTGCAGGTTTTTGTAAAATTATCTTAATTTTTTAGGCAGATTACTACAAAAACTGGTAATTTCAGACAAATGTGATTTTGTAGTGATTGATATTTGTATTTTTGATTTAGATATTCTGACCAAGGTATTTCTAGAGTAGAAGAAATGAGCAGCCATCACATTTCAACGAAACGGATGAAACTGGAGAAATCGAGTTCATTTGTGAACCCATTTGAGTATGTTCATTTTGTTAAAGATTAGACATATTCTACATTATGTTTATAGGCAACATTGTCAATATTGTTCAATACAGTCACTTGTATAACAGTTTCCTATTAATTATTGTGGCTTGCATAGTGATACTACTAGTAGCTATATTATATAGGGATCATGTCGGCTTCTGCGTCATCGTTACATTTTCATCAATCCACAAGCTGAAATGGCCAGTCCTCCTTAGCTACTTACGGGAATGAAACCAAACTGGGACAGAATTGATGCACGTCTGGCGCACCAAATTTTTCCCTGGAACTTTGATGTAATTTTGTCTCTTTATATTGGGTTGTGTAGATGTGTGCTGGATACATGTATATAGATTTAATATTATTTTGAAAAGCTTTTTCGCTATACAGCTGCACATCAGAACCATATAACAAAATTTGTTTTGATATTATACACATACACTGTAATAAACAATTATTTTTTATTCTTACAGTCTCTCAATAAATATTACTGAAGAGGGCAGTGATGATTCTGACGATGAAGATTTTGAACCTAGCCTCAACTTCTCTCTATGGTTTGTCATGTTAATTTCATATGTTTCAGTTGTAACTTACATACTTGAAATTTTGTCCTAATAACAGAACCATGCATGATCATATGTCATAGGAGCTTTATTATACCTCCACTCCACTGGAAGGGGGGGGGGGGGGAGGGGGTATACTGTTTTACCTCTGTCCGTCCATTCGTCCCAAGATGTTCATAACATTTTTCTCAGTAATTATTTATGGCAGCAATCTGATATTTGATCATAGGCTTCAGAAGGGTCAATCGAAAGTCGCAAACCTGCTGCATTGTCCATGGTCAAGTCCGGTAAAAGTCACATCCGATGAAGGGAAAAACATCAACAACAAATGAAGATCAATTCTGATTTGAGTAACAGACATCCTGTAACCATTGACCAGCTCGTGATGCCTGCTATTGAACTTCTTGAGGGATGACCACAACCTAAAATCTGTCTACAAATCACTCAAATCCTTCATAAAGTGAACTTGTAATGATATGTTTAGTTGCTCATTCACTATACATTCGAGATATTCATCGTGAATTGAAAGTTAGGGCTCCATAGATCATAATCTCAATTCTATTGTTTTATTCTTGTGAATTACATTGTATGTATTTTTCTACTTCAGGTGGCAGAGAAGTTACAACACAAAGACAGCTAGATGGTCTGTGCAGCCTGTTAAAGCTGACAAGTCATATTCCTATGTTCCAAGACTATTAAGGGTCATCATTTGTATGAGACTGCAAGATAATGAAGGAATGAATTAACGTGTGCAGTTGGAAGTAGATGATCCCAGAAGAATCTCGGTCCATCTTGCACCAATTCCACAACCTCCAACTCGGGATAATAGTGTAGCATCTCAGAAATCAAGATTTGAAGACCAAGACAAAACAATTTACTATATTGTCGCATAAAATAAATTTAGATTGTCACTCTTTGTTTTTCCTGGTCTAACAGAAGTTCTGCACATTTAGAGCGGAAAAGTACCCAAGTCAGGATAATGGGCATTACAAATTGTCCAATGCACAATAATGGTAGCACTCAGTGTGTTGGTCTAGTTAGTACAAACCAGGACAACTTTTTAGGACCTCACAAGAAACATCTCTGCCAAGTTTGGTTAAATTTTGTTCGGCTGTTCTCAAGAAGAAGATGAAAATGTTGTTTCCCATAGGGTTTCAATGCAAACTTTGACCTACGCTGGTGGCCATTTTGAATTTTCAAATGGCGCAAACAGTAACAACACATGTTAAAGACATTCATAGAAACATATATACCAGATTTCAATTCAATCCCTTCAGCGGTTCTTGAGAAGAAGTTTCTTGAAAATCGACCAATCAGAATTTTCAAAGTCACATGGTGGCCATGTTTTTTGACGAATCTGCACAAAAGTATCAACTCTTGTGTAGGACCTCATAGAAAACATCTCTGCCAAGTTTGGTTTTGAATTATATAAAAGACTGTCAGTCCATTTTAGAAGAAGTTGTCAGTGCTGATAGAACAAAAAATAATAATAAGATGGCAAAACTTTCAAATTAAATTTACAATTCCAACTGACCAACTTGTGAAATTAACAACTCATTAGGGTTGATTTATTTTTTATTTTTGGTGTTTTAACGCCACTTTCAGCAATATTTCAGCTATATCATGGAGACCAGTTTTAGTGGTGGAGGAAGCCAGAGTACCCGGACAACCACCGACCATAGGGAAGCAAGTGGTAAACTTTATCATTAGGGTATATGGGATAAAATACAAAATATTTCATGAACAAGTTTTAATTAAATCGTCTAGGAATGAAACCCTTGTATTGTCCATATAGATCAGGATATTGTCCCTAATTTTCCAAGTACAACAGCTTGAGATCACACGTCTGACCCCAGCTCCATGTCGGCCATGTGCCCAAATGGTATACTGGCGGTAGGCTGCATACCTATTGGATCTGTTGTAATCCTCGTCATGGGGCATTACTACAAGTTCCTCTCGAAACATTCTAGCAACCCCAACACTGCCTCATCAAGGACAATCCGATCAAAGTCCTGTAATAAAGACAAGATATTTAATAAAAACAGAGTAAAGGCAGATGGTTATACATTCATCTAGAAAAATTAGCTCTATTTAAAAAAGAAATATAATTCTTTATAAGTGAAATAGTTTGCACAAATTCAGCTTAGAGAAATAAAAAAAAAGTCTTATATTGGAAGGAAAGATTTTCTCGTGGGATTTTCTTATGACCACAGTTTCATTTCGTTTTTTTTTGTTGGTATATGGGAGAACCATTTTGGTCTTGCAAATTGTTTTATCAATTTACCCCCCAAGCTATTCAATTTTAATTTTATATGGGTTTTTTTCCTAAAAGATTATTTTGGTTCTGAATTTTGAAGAAAAAAATTTGGCTGGACAGGAGAAAAAAATATATTCCGACTTGACATTTTCACAGTATAATCATATACTTGCCATTTTCACAGTATAATCATATACAAAATTTTGAAGAAAAAAAAATTATTCCAGCACTTCGCCAATCTAATTAAAATTAGATCTACGCACTTGCTCCCTATTTTAGATCTAATTATACCCCCGCTCCCCGAAGGGGGAGGGGGGTATACTGTTTTACCTCTGTCCGTCCGTCCTTCCAAAATATTTTTCGTCACATTTTTCTCAGCAACTATTGATGGCAGAAATCTGGTATTTGGTCACAAGCTTCATATAGGTACCCCATATCATGGGAAGTGGCAGGGGTATCATAAGTGAACATTAGATCACAGTTCACCTTGTTTTAATTAGATTGGCACTTCGCCGGAAAATAAGAAAATATGATTTCTGTGGCGTCTGAAAAAAAAGTTCTACGGCGAAAAAACGTGACATAGCCCCCTTCAAGGTAAATGGTCAGTCCCATATTATTTTGCAGCAACTGTCTTGTGGAACTAGAAGTAAGGTCTCTTTTGTTTCTAATCCAGCCCAAATTTCTCTGAAACATTCCAGTCAATTAACAAATAAAACAACACTGGCTACGTCATTCGTTTTCATCAGACATGTATTTCACTGTGTTCTACATGTATGTCTCTGTTTTCTTATTGTCGGTAAAACTGGCTAAAATAAATTAATTTAACACGTGTATCAAAATCTCGGGGAACAACTTCATAACTTATAAGAAGAAAAAAACTAATTTAGTTATTTTTAACGCCGGCAAAAATTTTCGATCGAAAATACGTAGTTGAGCTTGTCCTCATGGGGTGCCTCCTGGCATGTTTTCAATGGTTATCGTGGAAATATCGGCTGAATCTGTTAAGGCATGTAGTTTTCATCAAAGAAAATCTATTCCTGATACAGAAATTATTTATTCTACGTCTTTTAGATACAATCGGTTCGCAAATAGCTTTTTTCCTCAACTTTTATAGAAACTTACCTCAATATCCATGCTGCAACATCCGGGCTACCGACATAAAAATAGATAAATAAATAGAGTTGGCCTCGCCCAGGTCAGTGCATAATTAATTAGCTTCCGGTAACGATGGTCAGCTTTTTTAGTCGAAAAAACAACGTTTCGGAGCGTATTCATCAATAATTCGGTGTTTAATCTTCATTTTATGAAGGTCAGTACGGAAATCGACAATAATTTTGGGTATGAAAAAATTACGCAGCTGGTAGACAATATCCCTTTAACTCACTAAGTTAAAATTAAAGGGCATCATGTATTTTTAAATTTAAACTACTACCCTATAATATATATATAGATTAAATACCTCTATAATGTACATGGCTGGCCTAGTCGTGTGGATACTTCGTTTAATAAACACTTTCAAAAGAATAAGCAGTTTTTAATACGGGTTCACGCCCGTAGTTTCCACTGACGCAAACCAGTCTTTTTGTTTTTCAATTATCATGTTTAATTGGTTAATTAATCATAATTAGCATAAAGAATATAATATAAAGAAAACAAATCCATATAATTATTCACCACTGCTTCTATTTTTCTACATGTTCAGTGTGTAAAGTGTAAACAGGTTATGAATACATACTGGTAGGGTAGAACCACGGGGACTTGTTTTTATGTCATATCAAAAACTTACTAAGCAAAAATTAGTCCCCTACGTTGCATTAGCATAGTAGGGGAGTAATTTTTTTAAAAGTTTTTGATATGACATATATGGGGAGAACGAGGTTGAATGAGAGCGGGGCTAAAACTCTTTTATAACAAATAAAGTTGCAATATATTTTACAATTTTAGAGGCAACATCTTCACCATTGTCTATGTAAAAAGGAGTGCTTGTAAAACGACATGCTTGCTTACCAGTAATGATTTTACTATACAAAATCAATGAATTCATTAGCAGGAAGCGTGTATGTACAATAATACTCCAGCAATGCTATTGTATATGCTGCCTCTAATATCAGTTACAGACCGCTGTTAGAGGCCGCTGATACAGACCGATGTTAGAGGCCGCTGATACAGACCGATGTTAGAGGCCGCTGATACAGGCCGATGTTAGAGGCCTCTGATACAGGCCGATGTTAGAGGTCGCTGATACAGACCGATGTTAGAGGCCCCTGATACAGACCGATGTTAGAGGCCGCTGATACAGGCCGATGTTAGAGGCCGCTGATACAGGTCGATGTTAGAGGCCGCTGATACAGGCCGATGTTAGAGGCCGCTGATACAGGCCGATGTTAGATGCCGATGTTAGAGACTGCTGATACAGGCGATGTTAGAGGCCGCTGATACAGGCCGATGTTAGAGGCCGCTGTTAGAGGCCACTGATACAGGCCGATGTTAGAGACCGCTGATACAGGCCGATGTTAGAGGCCGCTGATACAGGTCGATGTTAGAGGCCGCTGATACAGACCGATGTTAGAGGCCGCTGATACAGGCCGATGTTAGAGGCCGCTGATACAGGTCGATGTTAGAGGCCGCTGATACAGGCCGATGTTAGAGGTCGCTGATACAGACCGATGTTAGAGGCCCCTGATACAGACCGATGTTAGAGGCCGCTGATACAGGCCGATGTTAGAGGCCGCTGATACAGGTCGATGTTAGAGGCCGCTGATACAGGCCGATGTTAGAGGCCGCTGATACAGGCCGATGTTAGATGCCGATGTTAGAGGTCGCTGATACAGGCGATGTTAGAGGCCGCTGATACAGGCCGATGTTAGAGGCCGCTGTTAGAGGCCACTGATACAGGCCGATGTTAGAGGCCGCTGATACAGGCCGATGTTAGAGGCCGCTGATACAAGCCGATGTTAGAGGCCGCTGATACAGACCGATGTTAGAGGCCGCTGATACAGGTCGATGTTAGAGGCCGCTGATACAGGCCGATGTTAGAGGCCGCTGATACAGGCCGATGTTAGATGCCGATGTTAGAGACAGCTGATACAGGCCGATGTTAGAGGCCGCTGATACAGGCCGATGTTAGAGGCCGCTGTTAGAGGCCACTGATACAGGCCGATGTTAGAGGCCGCTGATACAGGCCGATGTTAGAGGCCGCTGATACAAGCCGATGTTAGAGGCCGCTGATACAGACCGATGTTAGAGGCCGCTGATACAGGCCGATGTTAGAGGCCGCTGATACAGGCCGATGTTAGAGGTCGCTGATACAGGCAGATGTTAGAGGCCTCTGATACCGACCGATGTTAGAGGCCGCTGATACAAGCCGATGTTAGAGGCCGCTGATACAGACCGATGCTAGAGGCCGCTGATACAGGTCGATGTTAGAGGCCGCTGATGCAGGCCGATGTTAGAGGCCGCTGATACAGGCCGATGTTAGATGCCGATGTTAGAGACAGCTGATACAGGCCGATGTTATAGGCCGCTGATACAGGCCGATGTTAGAGGCCGCTGTTAGAGGCCACTGATACAGGCCGATGTTAGAGGCCGCTGATACAGGCCGATGTTAGAGGCCGCTGATACAAGCCGATGTTAGAGGCCGCTGATACAGACCGATGTTAGAGGCCGCTGATACAGGCCGATGTTAGAGGCCGCTGATACAGGCCGATGTTAGAGGCCGCTGATACAGGCAGATGTTAGAGGCCTCTGATACAGGCCGATGCTAGAGGTCGCTGATACAGGCCGATGTTAGAGGCCGCTGATACAGACCGATGTTAGAGGCCGCTGATACAGGACGATGTTAGAGGCCGCTGATACAGGCCGATGTTAGAGGCAGCTGATACAGGCAGATGTTAGAGGCCTCTGATACAGGCCGATGCTAGAGGTCGTTGATACAGGCCGATGTTAGAGGCCGCTGATACAGACCGATGTTAGAGGCCGATGTTAGAGGCCGCTGATACAGGCCGATGTTAGAGGCCGCTGATACAGGCCGATGTTAGAAGCCTCTGATACAGGCCGATGTTAGAGGCCGCTGATACAGACCGATGTTAGAGGCCGATGTTAGAGGCCGCTGATGCAGGCCGCTGATACAGGTCGCTGATACAGGTCGATGTTAGAGGCCGCTGATACAGGCCGATGTTAGAGGCCGCTGATACAGGCCGATGCTAGAGGCCGCTGTTAGAGGCCACTGATACAGACCACTGTTAGAGGCCGTTGATACAGGCCGATGTTAGAGGCCGCTGGTACAGGCCGATGCTAGAGTCCGCTGATACAGGCCGATGTTAGAGGCCGCTGATACAGACCACTGTTAGAGGTCGCTGATACAGGCCGATGCTAGAGGCCGCTGATACAGGCCGATGTTAGAGGCCGCTGATACAGGCCGATGTTAGAGGCCGCTGATACAGACCGATGTTAGAGGCCGCTGATACAGGCCGATGTTAGAGGCCGCTGATACAGGCCGATGCTATAGGCCGCCGATACAGACCGCTGATACAGACCATTGTTAGAGGCCGCCTACATTATAACTGAATTAGAGTTCACCTGTAATTAAATACCTCATTGTTTGATAAGAATTTGAAAGTTTTGGACGTTTGATTCGTTACTAGAGTTTGATTTTGATATCATAGTTTGAAATATGTCCGTAGATAGAGATATTAGAAAATCTTACAGAAATCGGCAAGGTATCAGTTATAAAAGCCTGCATGAATACGGATTTTCTGGTATGGAAAATACAACAGCGGTGGAGGTTCTTCCTACTCCAAAGAAAAAGGCCGAACTACAGTCAACAAGGGTTATGGATCGGATTGTTTCCGAGAGTATAGATCCAGATGGGAATTCAGATGAGGAATTGGATGATTTGAGGAGAAAATTAAAGGAAACAGAAAATGGTAGACAAAAGGAAGGAGATAAATTAGTGATGAAGAGGCAAACAAGAAGAAAAGAAGGCTGGTCTGAGGAAGCAGATATAAGAGAACCAACACACACTAAGGAAGGAGATAAATTAGTGATGAAGAGGCAAACAGAAGAAGAGAAGACTCGTCTGAGGAAGCAGATATAAGAGAACCAACACACACTTCCAATTACGATTGACATTTTATTAAAAATATATAATCATATCGATTTATCAGATGTCAAACATGCTGTAATTTGGTGTTTATTTCTTTTCGCCTTTTTTTTCTTATGGCTAGGACATCTAATTTAGTACCAGATTGTGTACATCAATTCGATTCGAGTAAGCAATTAACCAGAGAGGAAATTGTATTAAACGGAGATATTGTCATTGTTAAATTTGAATGGTCAAAAACAATTCAGTTTGGTTTCTATTCCGGGTTCTCCGCTTTGCCCAGTTACAGCCTTCAAACACATTTGTGAAATGTTGCCTGCCTTAGAACATTCTCCAGCATTTTTATTTCCTAAGGGTTCGGGAGTAATACCAGTTACTTAATAGGACTAGACAATAAACTTTATTCAAGTCACAGTTTTCGAAGAGGATTTGCCACTTTAGCCTTTTCGTCTAAGGTTTCGTCTGAACTTATTGGGCGAGTGACGCCTATAACATTGATTTAGTTTTCTTTGAAGGACAAATTATTGGTCTCCGAATATATGACAAAAACCTTGTTAGGTCATTTTAGGTAGAAGCAAAAGATTGCTCATATTGGTTGATTCTATTGGCAAGTACTTAACAGGAATTAGAGATGCAGAGATATTACCGTACAGAGGGGAGACTATTGGTGAATTTATTCATAAAATTAGATATAACATTATTAAACTCAACAGGTATACTCATGTAATCGTTCATGTTGGAACAAATAATGTATTAAACAACAAACCGGGGGAAATTTAGAGTTTGTACAGGACTTTAATTCACTTAATAAAACAAAAGTACAAGAACATTATTGTAGGTATATCAAGTATATTACCCAGACACAAGGATCATTCTTTGTCTGGAACTGACATAACAAATGTAAACTTAGGTTTAGCAAAGATTTGTAAAGATAAAAAGGTTTTATTCATTAGATCCTACAAAAGATTTTTTCTATTCTAATGGTATCATTAAAAGAGATTCATTTACAATTAGAAATGGCGGGTTACATCTTAATGAGACGGATTTATTTCAGTTCAAATTGGCTCTCGTCCATGTAATATCTCATTGGTAATATATTTTTATATGTGTATATATATTGTTTATATATTATATATTTAGTATGTTTTAATGAAGGTATTATTTTCGCTTCAGGCTTTCAATGCAGTATCCTATGCGTTGGGTCTGTTCAGTGTGTAAAGAAGTATCTTGGAATGCGCGGCTTTCAAAGCAGTATCTTATGCTTTGGGCTGTAATCCAAGTTGTCAGGAAAGAATCTTAATTTCCGGATCCAGTACAGAAGTTCACTGAAGAATATTTATTCAGTGCTTCTGTTTTCAGAATTTCACGTGAGTGTAATATCGCATGGTTCTGTTAATTTATCTTCAGTTGCTTATCTTACTAATATGATTTAACTTTGTTTTTGTTTATTGGAGATATATTGTTTTTAGCTTTGCCTATTAATCAGTTTGCCTACCATCCCCCCTTTTTTTGCGGGCTTTTTTGGCGGCTTGAAATCTGATGCGCCGCAAAATATTTTCTTATGTTGCATGTTTAGCTAGTTTATTGAATTGTATTATTATTTACATATTCATATATGAACATTTCTTTCTGGCAAACAATAAAATTTATAAATTAATTTGTGTCATTTGAGCCATAATTGTATTTTTTAAATAAAATTTCCACTTCAAACTATGTTTTCACGAAGAAAATGTTTTTCTAATTTTATTTAATGCCCATAAACGCTTGACTTGATCATCCCTACTAGATAATTTGCACATATTCGAAGCATTTGTACATGGGTTTCTTTTTATAGCCCCGTAATACATACCATGTAAATGAGTGTCAACTTTTCTGAATATTTCATTAATTGCATCGGGGCGACACCTAGCGGATGTGCCAATCGCTACTACTATAAATAGTAACATATACTAAGTACACAAATAAATATGTGTAATAACGTATTTACGAATGATGAATACATGTATAATGTTTAGGTTAACTTAGTAAATTAAAATTAAAGGGCATGTTTTAAAATTTAATTCACCCACTAACTCTATAATATATATACATTAAATATCTACTTGTTTGACATGACTGGCCTAGTCGTGTGGATACTTCGTTAATAAAACATTTCATGATAGAAAGCTTTTTAATCCTACGGGTTCGCGCCCGTAGTTTCCACTGACGCAAACCAGTCTTTTTGTTTTTCTTTTTAATTATTATTTTTGATGGGTTTTTTAAAATAATGATTTGATTTTTGGTGTTTTAACGCCACTTTCAGCAATATTTCAGCTATATCATAGCGATTTTAAATAATAATTGATATAAAAGTATAATATAAAGAAAACAAATCTAAATAATTATCTACCACTGAGTGGTTCTATTTTGATGCATGTTCAGTATGTTAAATGTAAACAGGTTATGAACACAGGCGTTCGTGGCAAGGAATTACCACCCTTTTTTAACGTTTTATTTACATATTTATTGTCAATAAAATGTCTTTATTATTTCATCTCTTTTCCCTTATTTTAACTTGTTCGTGTCTATATACATACAATCTAATGCTAACAACAATGAGAGTGTATAGGGTCGACACATGTAAGTTGGTGTTAACATAAGATTGTATCAATATAGACACGAACAAGTTAAAATAAGGAAAAAAAAAATGAAATAATAAAGAAATAAAGAAATTTTATTGAAAATAAATATATAAACAGAAAGGTTAAAAAAGGTGGTAACTGCGTGCCACGAGCGCCTGTGATTATGATTACCAAATGGAGAAGCAGGAAATACATATTTTGTTTCTTTGGTTTTACCCAACCGGGCCTCGAACCCACGATCTACCGGATTTACCCAACCGGGCCTCGAACCCACGATCTACCGGATTTACCCTACCGGGCCTCGAACCCACGATCTACCGGATTTACCCAACCGGGCCTCGAACCCACGATCTACCGGATTTACCCAACCGGTCCTCGAACCCACGATCTACCGGATTTACCCAACCGGGCCTCGAACCCACGATCTACCGGATTTACCCTACCGGGCCTCGAACCCACGATCTACCGGATTTACCCAACCGGGCCTCGAACCCACGATCTACCGGATTTACCCAACCGGTCCTCGAACCCACGATCTACCGGATTTACCCAACCGGGCCTCGAACCCACGATCTACCGGATTTACCCAACCGGTCCTCGAACCCACGATCAACCGCACTCGGAGGCGAACACGTTAACCATTACACCACCGATGCGGTTTTTACTGGAAGTAAAGTAGAATATTTATATACGTGTACTGATATATTTTTAGTTTCTTTATATACCTACATGTCAGTTTGTCTTAATAATTCGAGATCCCTGACTTCTTACGAAGATTTTATACACGAATTATCAAAATCAATCAGTGTTGAACTCACGGAATTACCTTTTCGTCCTACAACTTTAAATTCAGTCAAAAGACTGGATTGCGTCCGTGGAATTCACGAGAATATACCCGTGAAATTTTTCTTCCTTTTATAATTTTTTTTGGCGGGACGAAACCCTTTTTTTTTTAACATTTTATTTTGTTTAGTACGATGAATCCACACGACTACTGCCAGCCATGCATTTTTAAAGTTTAAATTACATTTAAGAATGTATGTCATTGACTATGTTCTAAAAATAGATATTACTTTCACATTTAAATTATACTAGTGGAAATTAAATAAGAAATGAAAGGGTTTTTTCTTAGTTGGTTTTAAATATTTAAAATATTATAAAATGAACAATTATTTCATGGTTTATAATTTAAAGTTGCTAACACAAGTCGACGAGTTTTCTTTTCTTGTAGCAGAATGTGGTCATGACTGGTTGAAACACAGGGTATTCCAGATAGTCCTTCCCCTGGCCAATATCTACAGCGTGGTATAATCAATGGACTGATAAATGTTACGCCATTTTGATTTTTTGACCATGGATAATATTCATTTGAAGATGATGCTTGCGAGGTCTGGTCGAAAGAATTTTTGTCAGTTGTGGTCCAATGCAAAAGTACGACTGTGCTTGTTTTCTATACGATTAGATTCTAGATTTGTACTGACAGTGTTGTATTATATATCCCCTCCCCATTGTACTGACAGTGTTGTATTATATACCCCCTCCCCATTCTAGAATTGTACTGACAGTGTTGTATTATATACCCCTCCCCATTCTAGAATTGTACTGACAGTGTTGTATTATATACCCCCTCCCCATTCTAGATTTATACTGACAGTGTTGTATTATATACCCCCTCCCTATTCTAGATTTGTACTGACAATGTTGTATTATATACCCCCTCCCCATTCTAGAATTGTACTGTCAGTGTTGTATTATATACCCCCTCCCCATTCTAGATTGATACTGACAGTGTTGTATTATATACCCCCTCCCTATTCTAGATTTGTACTGACAGTGTTGTATTATATACCCCCTCCCCATTCTAGATTTGTACTGACAGTGTTGTATTATATACCCCCTCCCCATTCTATATTTGTACTGACAGTGTTGTATTATATACCCCCTCACAATTCTAGATTTGTACTGACAGTGTTGTATTATATACCCCCTCCCCATTCTAGAATTGTACTGACAGTGTTGTATTATATACCCCCTCCCCATTCTAGAATTGTACTGACAGTGTTGTATTATATACCCCCTCCCCATTCTAGAATTGTACTGACAGTGTTGTATTATATACCCCTCCCCATTCTAGAATTGTACTGACAGTGTTGTATTATATACCCCCTCCCCATTCTAGATTTGTACTGACAGTGTTGTATTATATACCCCCTCCCCATTCTAGATTTGTACTGACAGTGTTGTATTATATATCCCCTCCCCATTCTAGATTTGTACTGACAGTGTTGTATTATATACCCCCTCCCCATTCTAGATTTGTACTGACAGTGTTGTATTATATATCCCCTCCCCATTCTAGATTTGTACTGACAGTGTTGTATTATATACCCCCTCCCCATTCTAGATTTATACTGACAATATTGTATTATATACCCCCTCCCCATTCTAGATTTGTACTGACAGTGTTGTATTATATATCCCCTCCCCATTCTAGATTTGTACTGACAGTGTTGTATTATATACCCCTCCCCATTCTAGATTTGTACTGACAGTGTTGTATTATATACGCCCTCCCCATTCTAGATTTATACTGACAGTGTTGTATTATATACCCCCTCCCCATTCTAGATTTGTACTGACAGTGTTCTATTATATACCCCCTCCCCATTCTAGATTTGTACTGACAGTGTTGTATTATATACCCCCTCCCCATTCTAGAATTGTACTGACAGTGTTGTATTATATACCCCCTCCCCATTCTAGATTTGTACTGACAGTGTTGAATTAAATACCCCCTCCCCATTCTAGATTTATACTGACAGTGTTGTATTATATACCCCCTCCCCATTCTAGATTTGTACTGACAGTGTTGTATTATATACTCCCTCCCCATTCTAGATTTATACTGACAGTGTTGTATTATATACCCCCTCCCCATTCTAGATTTGTACTGACAGTGTTGTATTATATATCCCCTCCCCATTAGATTCTAGATTTGTACTGACAGTGTTGTATTATATACCCCCTCCCCATTAGATTCTAGAATTGTACTGACAGTGTTGTATTATATACCCCCTCCCCATTCTAGATTTGTACTGACAGTGTTGTATTATATACTCCCTCCAGATTAGATTCTAGATTTGTACTGACAGTGTTGTATTATATACCCCCTCCCCATTCTAGATTTATACTGACAGTGTTGTATTATACACCCCCTCCCTATTCTAGATTTGTACTGACAGTGTTGTATTATATACCCCCTCCCCATTCTAGAATTGTACTGACAGTGTTGAATTATATACCCCTCCCCATTCTAGATTTGTACTGACAGTGTTGTATTATATACCCCCTCCCCATTCTAGAATTGTACTGACAGTGTTGTATTATATACCCCCTCCCCATTCTAGATTTGTACTGACAGTGTTGTATTATATACCCCCTCCCCATTCTAGATTTGTACTGACAGTGTTGTATTATATACCCCCTCCCCATTCTAGATTTGTACTGACAGTGTTGTATTATATACCCCTTCCCCATTCTAGATTTGTACTGACAGTGTTGTATTATATACCCCCTCCCCATTCTAGATTTATACTGACAGTGTTGTATTATATACCCCCTCCCTATTCTAGATTTGTACTGACAGTGTTGTATTATATACCCCCTCCCCATTATATTCTAGATTTATACTGACAGTGTTGTATTATATACCCCCTCCCTATTCTAGAATTGTACTGACAGTGTTGTATTATATACCCCCTCCCCATTCTAGATTTATACTGACAGTGTTGTATTATATACCCCCTCCCTATTCTAGATTTGTACTGACAGTGTTGTATTATATACCCCCTTCCCATTCTAGAATTGTACTGACAGTGTTGTATTATATACCCCCTCCCCATTCTAGATTTATACTGACAGTGTTGTATTATATACCCTCTCCCTATTCTAGATTTGTACTGACAGTGTTGTATTATATACCCCCTCCCCATTCTAGATTTGTACTGACAGTGTTGTATTATATACCCCCTCCCCATTATATTCTAGATTTATACTGACAGTGTTGTATTATATACCCCCTCCCTATTCTAGAATTATACTGACAGTGTTGTATTATATACCCCTCCCCATTCTAGATTTATACTGACAGTGTTGTATTATATACCCCCTCCCTATTCTAGATTTGTACTGACAGTGTTGTATTATATACCCCCTTCCCATTCTAGAATTGTACTGACAGTGTTGTATTATATACCCCCTCCCCATTCTAGATTTATACTGACAGTGTTGTATTATATACCCTCTCCCTATTCTAGATTTGTACTGACAGTGTTGTATTATATACCCCCTCCCCATTCTAGATTTGTACTGACAGTGTTGTATTATATACCCCCTCCCCATTCTAGATTTGTACTGACAGTGTTGTATTATATACCCCCTCCCCATTCTAGATTTGTACTGAGAGTGTTGTATTATATACCCCCTCCCCATTCTAGAATTGTACTGACAGTGTTGTATTATATACCCCCTCCCCATTCTAGAATTGTACTGACAGTGTTGTATTATATACCCCTCCCCATTCTAGAATTGTACTGATAGCGTTGTATTATATACCCCCTCCCCATTCTAGATTTATACTGACAGTGTTGTATTATATACCCCTCCCCATTCTAGATTTGTACTGACAGTGTTGTATTATATATCCCCTCCCCATTCTAGATTTGTACTGACAGTGTTGTATTATATACCCCCTCCCCATTCTAGATTTGTACTGACAGTGTTGTATTATATACCCCCTCCCCATTCTAGATTTATACTGACAGTGTTGTATTATATACCCCCTCCCCATTAGATTCTAGAATTGTACTGACAGTGTTGTATTATATACCCCCTCCCCATTAGATTCTAGAATTGTACTGACAGTGTTGTATTATATACTCCCTCCCCATTAGATTCTAGAATTGTACTGACAGTGTTGTATTATATACCCCCTCCCCATTCTAGATTTATACTGACAGTGTTGTATTATATACCCCCTCCCTATTCTAGATTTGTACTGACAGTGTTGAATTATATACCCCTCCCCATTCTAGATTTGTACTGACAGTGTTGTATTATATACCCCCTCCCCATTCTAGAATTGTACTGACAGTGTTGTATTATATACCCCCTCCCCATTCTAGATTTGTACTGACAGTGTTGTATTATATACCCCCTCCCCATTCTAGATTTGTACTGACAGTGTTGTATTATATACCCCCTCCCCATTCTAGATTTGTACTGACAGTGTTGTATTATATACCCCTTCCCCATTCTAGATTTGTACTGACAGTGTTGTATTATATACCCCCTCCCCATTCTAGATTTGTACTGACAGTGTTGTATTATATACCCCCTCCCCATTCTAGATTTGTACTGACAGTGTTGTATTATATACCCCCTCCCCATTCTAGATTTGTACTGACAGTGTTGTATTATATACCCCCTCCCCATTATATTCTAGAATTGTACTGACAGTGTTGTATTATATACCCCCTCCCCATTCTAGATTTGTACTGACAGTGTTGTATTATATACTCCCTCCCCATTAGATTCTAGAATTGTACTGACAGTGTTGTATTATATACCCCCTCCCCATTCTAGATTTATACTGACAGTGTTGTATTATATACCCCCTCCCTATTCTAGATTTGTACTGACAGTGTTGAATTATATACCCCTCCCCATTCTAGATTTGTACTGACAGTGTTGTATTATATACCCCCTCCCCATTCTAGAATTGTACTGACAGTGTTGTATTATATACCCCCTCCCCATTCTATATTTGTACTGACAGTGTTGTATTATATACCCCCTCACAATTCTAGATTTGTACTGACAGTGTTGTATTATATACCCCCTCCCCATTCTAGAATTGTACTGACAGTGTTGTATTATATACCCCCTCCCCATTCTAGAATTGTACTGACAGTGTTGTATTATATACCCCTCCCCATTCTAGAATTGTACTGACAGTGTTGTATTATATACCCCCTCCCCATTCTAGATTTGTACTGACAGTGTTGTATTATATACCCCCTCCCCATTCTAGATTTGTACTGACAGTGTTGTATTATATATCCCCTCCCCATTCTAGATTTGTACTGACAGTGTTGTATTATATACCCCCTCCCCATTCTAGATTTGTACTGACAGTGTTGTATTATATATCCCCTCCCCATTCTAGATTTGTACTGACAGTGTTGTATTATATACCCCCTCCCCATTCTAGATTTATACTGACAATATTGTATTATATACCCCCTCCCCATTCTAGATTTGTACTGACAGTGTTGTATTATATATCCCCTCCCCATTCTAGATTTGTACTGACAGTGTTGTATTATATACCCCTCCCCATTCTAGATTTGTACTGACAGTGTTGTATTATATACGCCCTCCCCATTCTAGATTTATACTGACAGTGTTGTATTATATACCCCCTCCCCATTCTAGATTTGTACTGACAGTGTTGTATTATATACCCCCTCCCCATTCTAGATTTGTACTGACAGTGTTGTATTATATACCCCCTCCCCATTCTAGAATTGTACTGACAGTGTTGTATTATATACCCCCTCCCCATTCTAGATTTGTACTGACAGTGTTGAATTAAATACCCCCTCCCATTCTAGATTTATACTGACAGTGTTGTATTATATACCCCCTCCCCATTCTAGATTTGTACTGACAGTGTTGTATTATATACTCCCTCCCCATTCTAGATTTATACTGACAGTGTTGTATTATATACCCCCTCCCCATTCTAGATTTGTACTGACAGTGTTGTATTATATATTCCCTCCCCATTAGATTCTAGATTTGTACTGACAGTGTTGTATTATATACCCCCTCCCCATTAGATTCTAGAATTGTACTGACAGTGTTGTATTATATACCCCCTCCCCATTCTAGATTTGTACTGACAGTGTTGTATTATATACTCCCTCCAGATTAGATTCTAGATTTGTACTGACAGTGTTGTATTATATACCCCCTCCCCATTCTAGATTTATACTGACAGTGTTGTATTATACACCCCCTCCCTATTCTAGATTTGTACTGACAGTGTTGTATTATATACCCCCTCCCCATTCCAGAATTGTACTGACAGTATTGAATTATATACCCCTCCCCATTCTAGATTTGTACTGACAGTGTTGTATTATATACCCTCTCCCCATTCTAGAATTGTACTGACAGTGTTGTATTATATACCCCTCCCATTCTAGATTTGTACTGACAGTGTTGTATTATATACCCCCTCCCCATTCTAGATTTGTACTGACAGTGTGTATTATATACCCCCTCCCCATTCTAGATTTGTACTGACAGTGTTGTATTATATACCCCTTCCCATTCTAGATTTGTACTGACAGTGTTGTATTATATACCCCCTCCCCATTCTAGATTTATACTGACAGTGTTGTATTATATACCCCCTCCCTATTCTAGATTTGTACTGACAGTGTTGTATTATATACCCCCTCCCCATTATATTCTAGATTTATACTGACAGTGTTGTATTATATACCCCCGCCCTATTCTAGAATTGTACTGACAGTGTTGTATTATATACCCCCTCCCATTCTAGATTTATACTGACAGTGTTGTATTATATACCCCCTCCCTATTCTAGATTTGTACTGACAGTGTTGTATTATATACCCCCTTCCCATTCTAGAATTGTACTGACAGTGTTGTATTATATACCCCCTCCCCATTCTAGATTTATACTGACAGTGTTGTATTATATACCCTCTCCCTATTCTAGATTTGTACTGACAGTGTTGTATTATATACCCCCTCCCCATTCTAGATTTGTACTGACAGTGTTGTATTATATACCCCCTCCCCATTATATTCTAGATTTATACTGACAGTGTTGTATTATATACCCCCTCCCTATTCTAGAATTATACTGACAGTGTTGTATTATATACCCCTTCCCATTTCTAGATTTATACTGACAGTGTTGTATTATATACCCCCTCCCTATTCTAGATTTGTACTGACAGTGTTGTATTATATACCCCCTCCCCATTATATTCTAGATTTATACTGACAGTGTTGTATTATATACCCCCGCCCTATTCTAGAATTGTACTGACAGTGTTGTATTATATACCCCCTCCCCATTCTAGATTTATACTGACAGTGTTGTATTATATACCCCCTCCCTATTCTAGATTTGTACTGACAGTGTTGTATTATATACCCCCTTCCCATTCTAGAATTGTACTGACAGTGTTGTATTATATACCCCCTCCCCATTCTAGATTTATACTGACAGTGTTGTATTATATACCCTCTCCCTATTCTAGATTTGTACTGGACAGTGTTGTATTATATACCCCCTCCCCATTCTAGATTTGTACTGACAGTGTTGTATTATATACCCCCTCCCCATTATATTCTAGATTTATACTGACAGTGTTGTATTATATACCCCCTCCCTATTCTAGAATTATACTGACAGTGTTGTATTATATACCCCTTCCCAATTCTAGATTTATACTGACAGTGTTGTATTATATACCCCCTCCCTATTCTAGATTTGTACTGACAGTGTTGTATTATATACCCCCTTCCCATTCTAGAATTGTACTGACAGTGTTGTATTATATACCCCCTCCCCATTCTAGATTATACTGACAGTGTTGTATTATATACCCCCTCCCCATTCTAGATTTGTACTGACAGTGTTGTATTATATACCCCCTCCCCATTCTAGATTTGTACTGACAGTGTTGTATTATATACCCCTCCCCATTCTATATTCCCCTCCCCCATTCTAGATTTGTACTGAGAGTGTTGTATTATATACCCCCTCCCCATTCTAGAATTGTACTGACAGTGTTGTATTATATACCCCCTCCCCATTCTAGAATTGTACTGACAGTGTTGTATTATATACCCCTCCCCATTCTAGAATTGTACTGATAGCGTTGTATTATATACCCCCTCCCCATTCTAGATTTATACTGACAGTGTTGTATTATATACCCCTCCCCATTCTAGATTTGTACTGACAGTGTTGTATTATATATCCCCTCCCCATTCTAGATTTGTACTGACAGTGTTGTATTATATACCCCCTCCCCCATTCTAGATTTGTACTGACAGTGTTGTATTATATACCCCCTCCCCATTCTAGATTTATACTGACAGTGTTGTATTATATACCCCTCCCCCATTAGATTCTAGAATTGTACTGAAGTGTTGTATTATATACCCCCTCCCCATTAGATTCTAGAATTGTACTGACAGTGTTGTATTATATACCCCCTCCCCATTCTAGATTTATACTGACAGTGTTGTATTATATACCCCCTCCCTATTCTAGATTTGTACTGACAGTGTTGAATTATATACCCCTCCCCATTCTAGATTTGTACTGACAGTGTTGTATTATATACCCCCTCCCCATTCTAGAATTGTACTGACAGTGTTGTATTATATACCCCCTCCCCATTCTAGATTTGTACTGACAGTGTTGTATTATATACCCCCTCCCCATTCTAGATTTGTACTGACAGTGTTGTATTATATACCCCCTCCCCATTCTAGATTTGTACTGACAGTGTTGTATTATATACCCCTTCCCCATTCTAGATTTGTACTGACAGTGTTGTATTATATACCCCCTCCCCATTCTAGATTTATACTGACAGTGTTGTATTATATACCCCCTCCCCATTCTAGATTTGTACTGACAGTGTTGTATTATATACCCCCTCCCCATTCTAGATTTGTACTGACAGTGTTGTATTATATACCCCCTCCCCATTAGATTCTAGAATTGTACTGACAGTGTTGTATTATATACCCCCTCCCCATTCTAGATTTGTACTGACAGTGTTGTATTATATACTCCCTCCCCATTAGATTCTAGAATTGTACTGACAGTGTTGTATTATATACCCCCTCCCCATTCTAGATTTATACTGAGAGTGTTGTATTATATACCCCCTCCCTATTCTAGATTTGTACTGACAGTGTTGAATTATATACCCCTCCCCATTCTAGATTTGTACTGACAGTGTTGTATTATATACCCCCTCCCCATTCTAGAATTGTACTGACAGTGTTGTATTATATACCCCCTCCCCATTCTAGATTTGTACTGACAGTGTTGTATTATATACCCCCTCCCCATTCTAGATTTGTACTGACAGTGTTGTATTATATACCCCCTCCCCATTCTAGATTTGTACTGACAGTGTTGTATTATATACCCCCTCCCCATTCTAGATTTATACTGACAGTGTTGTATTATATACCCCCTCCCCATTCTAGATTTGTACTGACAGTGTTGTATTATATACCCCCTCCCCATTCTAGATTTGTACTGACAGTGTTGTATTATATACCCCCTCCCCATTCTAGAATTGTACTGAGTGTTGTATTATATACCCCCTCCCCATTAGATTCTAGATTTGTACTGACAGTGTTGTATTATATACCCCTTCCCCATTCTAGATTTGTACTGACAGTGTTGTATTATATACCCCCTCCCCATTCTAGAATTGTACTGAGTGTTGTATTATATACCCCCTCCCCATTCTAGAATTGTACTGAGTGTTGTATTATATACCCCCTCCCCATTAGATTCTAGATTTGTACTGACAGTGTTGTATTATATACCCCCTCCCCATTCTAGATTTGTACTGACAGTGTTGTATTATATACCCCTTCCCCATTCTAGATTTGTACTGACAGTGTTGTGTTATATATCCCCTCCCCATTCTAGAATTGTACTGAGTGTTGTATTATATACCCCCTCCCCATTCTAGAATTGTACTGAGTGTTGTATTATATACCCCCTCCCCATTAGATTCTAGATTTGTACTGACAGTGTTGTATTATATACCCCCTCCCCATTCTAGATTTGTACTGACAGTGTTGTATTATATACCCCTTCCCCATTCTAGATTTGTACTGACAGTGTTGTATTATATACCCCCTCCCCATTCTAGAATTGTACTGAGTGTTGTATTATATACCCCCTCCCCATTCTAGAATTGTACTGAGTGTTGTATTATATACCCCCTCCCCATTAGATTCTAGATTTGTACTGATAGTGTTGTATTATATACCCCCTCCCCATTCTAGATTTATACTGACAGTGTTGTATTATATACCCCCTCCCCATTAGATTCTAGATTTGTACTGACAGTGTTGCATTATATATCCCCTCCCCATTAGATTATAGATTTGTACTGACAGTGTTGTATTATATATCCCCTCCCCATTAGATTCTAGATTTGTACTGACAGTGTTGTATTATATATCCCCTCCCCATTAGATTCTAGATTTGTACTGACAGTGTTGTATTATATACCCCCTCCGGATTTTATTAGCTTCATTGGCCCTAATGTGTGCTAAATGATGTGCAAACGAAAAGATTGTTTGTTTCTTAACAAAGTGATGCTCATTCAAAGTCTGGTCGTTTGCACAATGGAATCCTCATTGTGAGACAATTTATCACAGTTGCAGGACAATGGAAACTATATACATGTACTTCATTCTGATTTTTAATTCTGTTCAGACTTTGAAGTCTGAGACGTGAAAGATCAAAATATATAAGATTGTCAAAGCGTGATCGCATTTATTTTTATTCGCTTTACGTGAAATGTACACCCCTTCAAGACCCCCTTTGATTAACAGAAATGTGTGTAACAATGTTAGTTATTTTAAATTAATATTTACGACTGAAAAATGAATTTGTAATGTAAAATATCTACATTTTTATGTAAGATTATCGATTGAAATTCATCCCACACAACAGCCTGCTAATAAATACAATATATCTCACCATCGTTATTATGGCTGGCCTAGTCGTGTGGATACTTCGTTGATAAACCTTTTCTCCACGTGGAAAAAATATGCGGGTTAGTTTCCACAGACGCTGGTCTCTTTTTTCACTTTAAATTTATATCATGTTTAAAATAATATCAGAATTTATTAATACGTGGATATATTTAAAAGGAAACAAAATTTAAAATAAATAGTTTCCACTGTTATCCGTAAGACGTCAGTGCGATTCAGTTTATATAAATAACATGTTTAACATTTTTGTGCCTGTATCAAAGTCAAAAGATTGGAAAGCAAAATATT
Source organism: Bathymodiolus septemdierum (assembly GCA_963383655.1). Lineage (NCBI taxonomy): Eukaryota > Metazoa > Mollusca > Bivalvia > Mytilida > Modiolidae > Bathymodiolus > Bathymodiolus septemdierum. Next base: position 1,423,688 of record OY726529.1, on the reverse strand, counting down.
TAAGAAGATTTTAGGAGCAAAAAACCAAATGGTCAAAGTAAAGTTTGAAGATATCAAAGAAGTAAACCCCACTGAGAACTGGTTGTGAACTGGGATGTTCCTGTACCACATGTGGTGCCCGTCGTGTTTTTCCTGTAGTGATAAGTTAACCGGATTATGATTAAAACAAACGGAACATATCCGTGGTCATTTGTGACACGGATATTCCGGAATGGTTAACCATGGTTTGTTGGCGACCGTTAGATTTTCAAAGTGATGACTTCAACTTAACCACTAGGAACCTTTGGTTTAATAGCTTTTATTGTTATCAGCAGGCCCACTGAGAGGGGGAGGGGGGTCAACGGCGACGGCGCCCCGGGACCCACGAGTTATAATTAAAGGTCCAGACAAATAAACAAGTAGAAAGCTGTTTTCTAAATTACAATTCATCAATTCCTTTTTGTTGTGCTGATTCCTTGCTTATGACACACCGTGGTGGACTTAGTTTGAGTGTCATTATTTGGAGAATTCGAGGAGGGGGCAAGCTTCCTTTTGCCCTGGGGCCCAAAAATTCTCTTGGTGGCCCTGGTTAGCAGCAACCCTCCCTCAATAAATCATTATTTGAACCACCAGCTCTGGAATATCGAATCAATTGAGAGATATAATCTCCATATGTGGTGCTGCTGGAATGTTGCTACATATAAATGGAAAGTTCACGACTGAAAATTTGAATAATCGAATTTGTTCTAAAGTTTCATTCTTAACCGGCCACCACTATCACCAACGAGGTGTAGGTCAGGGTATGACGCAAACCTAGCTGTATATGTGACATCCTTTATATCAGATTCAATGAGATAGATGCGATCAACAAATCACCAAACTTAGAATTATTTACTGAAATGACATCATCTATATAGCGGAACATGAAATGAAAGGATCGGATTAGTTTCTTTTCCTTTTTCTTGAGAAGCTGATGTATGAAGTATGTCTCGTACGAATAAAGGAACAAGTCGGCGTGAAGAGGAACATTGTTGGTACCAATAAGCAGGGTATCCAAGAGAAATTATACAAGGCGGAACAAGACTGTTTTGGGGCCCGGGGACAGACTGAGACTTCTCTCAAAATTGAGGTTTTGAGGTCCAATAAAACCACTGGTAAACTTTCAAAGATGCTTTATTTCCTGTGCAGCAGAATTTCCAGATAACATATACTTTATACAAAGCAGTGACAAACATAAGCAGTTAATGCTGACTGTTGAAAAACACGTCCACAAAACAAGAAAAAATATGTTGTCAATCAAAAACATTTTGATCCTATCAGTTTCAGAGAACATTTTTGTAGAATAAAATAATAAAACAATAATAACAAACCATTACATTAAAAAAAGATAGTGGCTGGGTTGTGTCAGTGGAAACCACCGGGTCGAAATCCATTGTTTGTTTGTTTGTTTGGTGTCTAACGCCACTTTCAACAATATTTCAGTTATATCATGACGGTCAGTTTTATTGGTGGAGGAAACCGGAGAACCCTGAGAAAACCACCGACCTGTCGCAAGTCACTGACAAACTTTATCACATAATGTTGTACACCTCGCCCTGATCGAGATTCGAACTCACAACACCAGTGGTGATAGGCATTGCTTGCATAGGTAGTTGTAAAACCAACTATCATGCGACCACGGCTACGTCGGCCCCTTGTTTCAGAGAACTCTTTGGAAGAATAATAATAAAACAACAATAACAAACCATTACATTAAAAAACGGTGGCTGGATTGCGTCAGTGGAAATCACCGGGTCGAAACCCAGCATTATTTTCTAGTGAAGAAAATTTTTAAAGTATTAACGATGTATCCACACGACTATGCCAACCGGTAATTTATTTGTAAGTTTTATATATATAAAGATAAAAAACATAGATAGGATTATCTCAAGAGGCACCACAGAGGGAGTAATATATTACGTATTTACATAAAATTGAAAATAAATATAAAAATAGATCTGTTAGTAATATAATAGTTAATTATGTCTACATTAATTCAACGTTCATAGAGTAATTATACCGGTATATGACGGGTGCCGTACTAGGAGTAGGATCTGTTTAATCTAAAACACATGGTCTCTCTTGCGTGTTTCACAATCCTTTCTTAATTCTTTAATGTTAATGATGATGAAAATAAGAGAAAAAAGAAAGTGCATTGAAATGTTTTCTACATCAATGTATTATATTTACGACCCCCCACGTCTTACTCTTCTCACGAATAACACACATATCACTATTAACTTGTCCAACAGTGAATATTATCTTTGTTATTGAGAAAGAGAAGTAGTAAATAAGAAAAACACCCCTTTCTAGGCCTCTTTCACATAATCATAGCTATTTTTAGCAGAAAAACAATAACATAACGTAATATCATATAGTTTAATTTTATCTTCCGTTCGTATGGCTGGTATAGTCGTGTGGATACTTTCTTGATTTAATGTTAAACCCTTCCTCAATCTGAACATATTTGTGGGTTCGCGCCCAGAGTTTCCACTGACGCTGTCCAGTCTTTTTTTTTAATTATCAATAAGACACACATAACATCATTAACTGTGTAAACTATAATTATTCTTACTTTTAAAATATTTCAGCAATACTTTAAATAATGAGGACAATCTTACAATCAATAAATCGTGCAGGTAAAAAGGTGGCGGGGAATAAGACAAGGATAACAACAGGAATACCGGAGGGGATGGAAAACGATATGATCGGAACAAATTTCGTCAAGCACAAGAAACTCCTTTACGTTCCGTTCTAGGGTTATTTGATTCATCCCTAGTTTTCATTGGAAGGCGTATAAGATATCCTTATTAATAATATTATTGAAGTTCATTTCCGTTTGTGGTCATTAATGTAAATCTTCTTATTTCATATGATCACTTTAATCTTGCCATAAAATACCCGAAATGCCTTATTTACCAATGCCATCTTTTACCTACATATGTAATTGTTTGGAGCCATGTTCTCATCAAGAATATAACTGAAGCACAGCTCACATGACGCTAAATAACCATCAATCTATCATTTTAAAATCTGATTCAACCCACCATTTCTTTAGAAATGCCTGTACCAAGTCAGGGTCATTACGGTTTTCACAGTTTTCCGGTTGTTGACTGATTTTGTCTGTTTATATAATTATGAGTTTTGACTTTCCCTTTGTAAGATTGCTCGGAGTTCGGTAATTTTGTTATTACCCTTATGTGTGGTTGTTTTTGGCTCATACACATACTTTAACCCAACCACATTTTATTGAAGTGTCTGTACTAAGACAGAACAGTGAGTTGTCATGTAATTACGTGTTGGGGGTATCGATTTTGCCTCTTTTTACTTTTTTTTCTGTTAGATTTGTTCTGGCAGTGTGGTATTATTTTGTTTTCTATGAATTCATCTAATTGACATCTACCTAATTGAAATATTGTTACAATAAAAACAGCATCAGACCTAAGTCAAACTTTAATACATGTGTGTTGTGTGTATCAATTTTAAAATGAAAGAAATATGAAATTTTAATTAATTGTTGTTGGTCGGGTCTTGTAGATAATAAATTGGAGTTGTCTTTCTTACTTCATGTGTTGAATATGACTCAATGGTTAAAAAAGGACAAACAGACAACACTACGTCAATAAAACACTACACAGTAAAGTAAAGACTGAACAACACGAACTGTATACAGAAATGATGGAAGGACAAGCAGATCCTGCTTCACTAATGTAACACGTCGTGTTTAACAGATGAACAACACGAACTGTATAAAGAAACGATGGAAGGACAAGCAGATCCTGCTTCACTAATGTAACACGTCGTGTTTAACAGATGAACAACACGAACTGTATAAAGAAACGATGGAAGGACAATCAGATCCTGCTTCACTAATGTAACACGTCGTGTTTAACAGTTAAACGACACGAACGTCATCTGATTGACCTGGAAATCGGGTTGGACACCATTATAAAAAACAAGAAACAAAAAACAAACAACATGTAAATGGGAGTAGGGGCAAACCTAGCATCCTTATAATACGAATTTGTAGCGGACATCACACCATGGAACTAATCACATGAAGACGTAATTGGAGAAAATGATCAACACGAAACAAGCGGTGAAATAAGGTGCTACGGAAGGATAAATATCTCATGTTCCACTAGTGGTACCTCATCATGTCAACCTTCTTAATATTAAAAAAGAACGGGATTGTGAAAACAACAAATGTGGTCACCATGGTTACAGTTGATAAAGTGTCACACTGAATAGTCAAGAATGATGGACTTTATTTCGCAGGGGCGTAAAAACATGCGTGCAAGAGGAAAATGTCCCAACTTTGAAAAGTGCATGGGCAAAACAATGTTTGTGCCTCTTTCACTTTTAGGAGTAAACCATAAGAAAAGAGGGAATTTTTAGCATGTAGCAAACTACAAACAATATTGTCCAGTACTCCAAGGAGTATACGGAAATGCTTTGAACTCAAATGAGCTTTTGTTTTTCTTGACCCCACCCCATCCCTCAGTCCTAAAATTCCCCCAACCACCAACACACCCCACACCCGTGACTTAACCTAAAACCTGTCACAACAATTCGGTTCATTTATACTCCACTGCTTCTTAACCGATATAATAATATGCAGCACATACATTGTGTACAATATAAAATAGGTCTCTATGTGAAGTCCCCAGAGTGAAGAACGAAAATAATGATTTGATTGGATGTTACCATGACAAAAACAAGTCGACACACACTATATGATATGGGTATAAGCTGGTGTTTGGATGACCCGAGGTATTCACAGCATTTTAGATTACCACTGAAAAAAACGAGGATAAAGTGAAATGGGATAGGAAAGTGTTACTTGACAACGGCCCACCAACGACCACTCTTATCAAATTGTTGGTTGACATGACCTGCTTCAAGTTGGTATTGTACGTGCAATGCACCTGACTTTCACCGTACATGAGGTACTCGGTTACGTCTCGTCAATAAGAACGATTGGAAGTTGTACATGTATACATGACTCACACAACTAGCGAGTTTACAGAAATGAGATATAATTTCTCCCTTGCTGGGCATAGCACACCTTCCCCACCCGCCCAGTTTAAAGAAATAAAAAAAATTAAAAAAGCAAAAATATTTTTTGCTAAAGACAAAAAAAAAGAAAAAAAAAACCCACACAAAACAACAAAAACAACATAAAACAAAAGGGGAGAATCCAAGTAGATGCACAGATGAGTGGGACCCTTTTGTACGGACATAAAGGTTTTTAAAAGTGACGTTATTACGTGCCCATAACCTTTTGACCGGAAGTGACGTTAGTCACGTGACTTCCGGAAGACACGTGACCGGATCCTGTTCGGAAGTATGTTTTGCGTATGCCCCGTTTTTTCCCACGCTTTTTTCTTAGTAGTAGTACAGTAGTAACATGGCTACCGGATGTAACCAAAGGTCACTTGACCCCTTCAGGGTTCCCTTGGATGTGTGCATACGTACCCGGAAGATGCGCAACACCCATAGTGACTGAATGTCACGTGACCCCTTCGGAAGTGTCCTTGGGATGTTCTCTACGACGTCCGCGTCAAATAACCATAGGAAACTAACCACCCGCGTCCTATATTTAGCATGGTTACTGGAACTAGCCCTGGTTATCTGCCCTTTTTATTTTCATATAGTGTCTATATATATATAGGTTGTGTAGTACTCCAAGTAGTCAATCACATCCGCCACTGTGGGGGTACTATATAACTAAGAGTCAAATGAATGAAATGGTAAATTTGACCCTACTTGAATAGTCTCTAACAAAAAAAACTATTTCAGGATGATTCTTCCCAATTCTGAAAAACAATGCATATACATGTATAGAGGGAGGAGGAGGAGGAGGAGGAGGGTGGCGGAGGAGGAGGAGGGGGTTTCTTTGGGTGTAATTATGACCAACGCAGAAATCAAGTTTCATATTTTATTGTTCACTTTTAAGTTCAAGTTCTGTTTCTCATTCTCTTTCCTTAATCGTCTCCAGTGACTTTATTGTCCATTGTCCTCAGTTCTGGCTCTCTGTCTTCAAATAAAGGTATGGTCTTTTTCAGTTCTTTCCATTCGTAAAGACTCAGGGTCGCTCCTCTCTTCGTAGGATGCAATGTCCATTCTCCATGAGGCACGAAGTACTTCCTGATGTGAATTGTCAGTTGAGGGGCTCTGATGATGACGTAGACGTCTTCTCCCAGGTCATATCTCCAGTCCACGGGTTCTCCGTCTTTCATTCGACTGATCAAATCGTCCACCACTTGTGTAGCACTGCACAAGACTTTCCACTGTGGTAATGATAAGCTGATACCGACTTTGGTAGGAATCGTCTCGGTTTTCCAAAATCTCAGATCCACTATCTTACTGCCATTCCATTCTGTGAGTTCTGCATATCTTCCACCTCCTAGGGGTAATTTGAACGGAATGTTCAATGCTTGGGTCTGGTCTTTGGTGACTGCTAGGGCTTCCTGTATCAGATCTGCTTGGGTCTGGTTTTTGGTGACTGCTAGGGCTTCCTGTATCAGATCTGCTTGGGTCTGGTTTTTGGCGACTGCTAGGGCTTCCTGTATCAGATCTGCTTGGGTCAGGGTGAACGGAATGTTCAATGGTTTGGTCTGGTCTTTTGATTTTGATTTACGTGACATGTCGAAGGAAGTGTGTTTCTCTATTTTTATAGAATGAAGACTTTGTATCGATGGAGTGGTTTGGTTGGTCTGGTAGGGTAGAACCACGGGGAATTGTTTTTATGTCATATCAAAAACTTATTAACAAAAATTAGTCCCCTACGTTGGATAATTAGTATAGACCGCTGTTAGAGGCTGCTGATACAGATCGCTGGTAGGGGCCGCTGATGCAGGCCGCTGTTAGAGGCCGCTGATGCAGGCCGATGTTAGAGACCGCTGACACAGATCGCTGTTAGAGGCCGCTGATGCAGACCGCTGTTAGAGGTCCCTGATAGAGACCGCTGTTAGAGGCCGCTGATACAGGCCACTGTTAGAGGCCACTGATACAGGCCGATGTTAAGGCCGCTGATGCAGACCACTGATACAGACCGATGTTTTTGATTAATGTTGCAATAGGAAAATTAGGTAAACTCGTTCACAAACAAAACTGATATCACGATGTTTTAAAATTGTATATACATTTGTATAACATCATTATTGTACAAGCTAAATTCATTAATATTGAAATAAAAGAAGTTGCCGGTATTGGATACATCGTTTTTTTTTTCGCATTCGTACTCAGATGAAGGACTTGGTGTTACGCAACTCGGCCTTCACCTGAATACTCGTCCAGTGTTTCCTCAGTTTCAATAGCACTGTATCTTATGCATATTTTTATTTTTATTAGTTGTTTTGCCTACAGCTAACAATATAACTGAATAGAGTTCACCTGTAATTAAATACCTCATTGTTTGATTAGAATTTGAAAGTTTTGAACGTTTGATTCGTTATTAGAGTTTGATTTTGATATCATAGTTTGAAATATGTTCGTAGATAGAGATATTAGAAAATCTTACAGAAATCGGCAAGGTATCAATTATAAAAGCCTGCATGAATACGGATTTTCTGGTATGGAAAATACAACTGCGGTGGAGGTTCTTCATACTCCGAAGAAAAAGGCAGAACTACAGTCAACAAGGGTTATGGATCGGATTGTTTCCGAGAGTATAGATCCAGATGGGAATTCAGATGAGGAATTGGATGATTTGAGGAGAAAATTAAAGGGAACAGAAGATGGTCGACAAAAGGAAGAAGATAAATTAGTGATGAAGAGGCAAAAAGAAGAAGAGAAGGCTGGTCTGAGGAAACAGATATAAGAGAACCAACACACACTTCCAATTACGATTGACATTTTATTAAAAATATATAATCATATCGATTTATCAGATGTCAAACATGCTGCAATTTGGTGTTTATTTCTTTTCGCCTGTTTTTTCTTATGACTAGGAAATATAATTTAGTACCAGATTCTGTACATCAATTCGATTCGAGTAAGCAATTAACTAGAGAGGAAATTGTATTAAACGGAGAAATTGTCATTGTTAAATTTGAATGATCAAAAACAATTCAGTTTGGGAAACGGGTGATTCAGACTCCTTTGGTTTCTATTCCGGGTTCTGCGCTTTGCCCAGTTACAGCCTTCCTGCCTCAGAACATTCTCCAGCATGTTTATTTCCTAAGTGTTCGGGAGTGGTACCAGTTACTTATAATGTGCATAATAGATACATCAAATACTTTTTGAACTTAATAGGACTAGACAATAAACTGTATTCAAGTCACAGATTTCGAAGAGGAGGTACCACTTTATCCTTTTCGTCTAAGGTTTCGTCTGAACTTATTCAGACTCACGGAGATTGGGCGAGTGACGCCTATGCAATTTATTTAGAGTTTTCTTTGAAGGACAAATTATTGGTCTTCGAATATATGACAAAGACCTTGTTAAGTCATTTTAGGTAGAAGCAAAAGATTGCTCATATTGGTTGATTCTATTGGTCAGTACTTAACAGGAATTAGAGATGCAGAGATATTACCGTACAGAGGGGAGACTATTGGTGAATTTATTCATAAAATTAGATATAACATTATTAAACTCAACAGGTATACTCATGTAATCGTTCATGTTGGAACAAATAATGTATTAAACAACAAACCAGGGGAAATTTAGAGTCTGTACAGGACTTTAATTCACTTAATAAAACAAAAGTACAAGAACATTATTGTAGTTATATCAAGTATATTACCCAGACACAAGGATCATTCTTTGTCTGGAACTGACATAAAAATGTAAACTTAGGTTTAGCAAAGATTTGTAAAGATGAAAAGGGTTTATTTATTAGATCTTACAAAAGATTTTTCTATTCTAATGGTATCATTAAAAGAGATTCATTTGCAATTAGATGGCGGGTTACATCTTAATGATATGGGTTTATTTCAGTTCAAATTGGCTCTCATCCATGTAATATCTCATTGGTAATATATTTTTATATGTGTATATATTGTTTATATATTATATATTTAGTATGTTTTAATGAAGGTATTATTTTCGCTTCAGGCTTTCAATGCAGTATCCTATGCGTTGGGTCTGTTCAGTGTGTAAAGAAGTATCTTGGAATGCGCGGCTTTCAAAGCAGTATCTTATGCTTTGGGCTGTAATCAAAGTTGTCAGGAAAGAATCTTAATTTCCCGATCCAGTACAGAAGTTCACTGAAGAATATTTATTCAGTGCTTCTGTTTTCAGAATTTCACGTGAGTGTAATATCGTATGGTTCTGTTAATTTATCTTCAGTTGCTTATCTTACTAATATGATTTAACTTTGTTTTTATTTATTGGAGATATATTGTTTTGTGCAAACAATAACATTTATAAATTAATTTGTGTTTTTTGAGCCATAATTGTATTTTTTAAATAAAATTTCTATTTCAAACTATGTTTTCACGAAGAAAATGCGTTTCTAATTTTATTTAATGCCCATAAACGCTTGATTTGATCATCCCTACTAAATAATTTGCACATATTCGAAGCATTTGTACACGGGTCTCTTTTTATAGCCCCGTAATACATACCATGTAAATGAGTGTCAACTTTTCTGAATATTTCATTAATTGCATCGGGGCGACACCTAGCGGATGTGCCAATCGCTACTACTATAAATAGTAACATATACTAAGTACACAAATAAATATGTGTAATAACGTATTTACGAATGATGAATACATGTATAATGTTTAGGTTAACTTACTAAATTAAAATTAAAGGGCATGTTTTTAAAATTTAATTCACCCACTACTCTATAATATATATACATTAAATATCTACTTGTTTGACATGGCTGGCCTAGTCGTGTGGATACTTCGTTAATAAAACATTTCATGATAGAAAGCTTTTTAATCCTACGGGTTCGCGCCCGTAGTTTCCACTGATGCAAACCAGTCTTTTGCTTTTCTTTTTAATTATTATTTTTAATTATTATTTTTGATGATTTTTTTTAAATAATGATTTGATTTTTGGTGTTTTAACGCCACTTTCAGCAATATTTCAGCTATATCATAGCGATTTTAAATAATAATTAATATAAAAGTATAAAATAAAGAAAACAAATCTAAATAATTATTTACCATTGGTTCTATTTTTATGCATGTTCAGTATGTTAAATGTTAAATGTAAACAGGTTATGAACACAGGCGAGGAATTACCACCCTTTATTTAACGTTTTATTTACATATTTATTTTCAATAAAATATCTTTATTATTTCATCTCTTTTCCCTTATTTTAACTTGTTCGTGTCTATATACATACAATCTTATGCTAACAACAATAATAGTGTATAGGGTCGACATAAGTAAGTTGGTGATAACATAAGATTGTATGAATATAGACACGAAAAAGTTAAAATAAGGAAAAAAGAGATGAAATAATAAAGAAATAAAGAAATTTTATTGAAAATAAATATATAAACAGAAAGGTAAAAAAAGGTGGTAACTGCGTGCAACGAGCGCCTGTGATTATGATTACCAAGTGGAGAAGCAGGAAATACATATCTTGTAGTCTTTGGTTTTACCCAACCGGGCCTCGAACCCACGATCTACCGGATTTACCCAACCGGGCCTCGAACCCAACATCTACCGCACTCGGAGGCGAGCACGTTAACCATTACACCACCGATGCGGTTTTAACTGGAAGTAAAGTAGAATATGTATATACGTGTACTGATATATTTTTAGTTTCTTTATATACCTACATGTCAATTTGTCTTAATGATTCGAGATCCCTGACTTCTTACGAGGATTTTATACACGAATTATCAAAATCAATCAGTGTTGAACTCACGGAATTATCTCTTCATCCTACAACTTTAAATTCAGTCAAAAGACTGGATTGCGTCCGTGGAATTCACGAGAATATACCCGTGAATTTTTCCTTCCATTTATAATTTTTTTTGGCGGGACGAAATCCTGGATTTGCTTTAACATTTTATTTTGTTTAGGACGATGAATCCACACGACTACTGCCAGCCATGAAGTTTAAAGCTTAAATTACATTTAAGAATGTATGTCATTGATTATGTTCTAAAAATAGACATTACTTTCATTTTTAAATTATACTCTAGTGGAAATTAAATAAGAAATGAAAGGTTTTTTTTATTTGGTTTTAAATATTTAAAATATTAAAAAAAGGAAGATATTTCATGGTTTATAATTTAAGGTTGCTAACACAAGTCGACGAGTTTTGTTTTCCTGTAGCAGAATGTGATCATGACTGGTTGCAACAAAGGGTACTCCAGATAGTCCTTCCCCTGACCAACATCTACAGCGTGGTATAATCAGTGGACTGATAAATGTTACACCCTTTTGATATTTTGACCATGGATAATATTCATTTCAAGATAATACTTGCGAGATTCGGTCGAAAGAATTTTTGTCATTTGTGGTCCAATGCAAAAGCACCACTGTGCATGTTTCCTATACGATTAGATTCTAGATTTGTACTGACAGTGTTGTATTATATACCCCCTCCCTATTCTAGAATTGTACTGACAGTGTTGTATTATATACCCCCTCCCGATTAGATTCTAGAATTGTACTGAGTGTTGTATTATATATCCCCTCCCCATTAGATTCTAGATTTGTACTGACAATGTTGTATTATATATCCCCTCCCCATTAGATTCTAGATTTGTACTGACAATGTTGTATTATATATCCCCTCCCCATTAGATTCTAGATTTGTACTGACAATGTTGTATTATATATCCCCTCCCCATTAGATTCTAGATTTGTACTGACAGTGTTGTATTATATATCCCCTCCCCATTAGGTTCTAGATTTATACTGACAGTGTTGTATTATATACCCCCTCCCCATTAGATTCTACATTTGTACTGACAGTGTTGTATTATATACCCCCTCCCCATTAGATTCTAGATTTGTACTGACAGTGTTGTATTATATACCCCCTCCCCATTTTATTAGCTTCATTGGCTCTAATGTGTGCTAAATGATGTGCAAACGAAAAGATTGTTTGTTTAAAATCATTTGTTTCTGAACAAAGTGATGCTCATTCAAAGTCTGGTCGTTTGCACACTGGAATCCTCATTGTGAGACAATTGATCACAGTTGCAGAACAATGGAAACTATATACATGTACTTCATTCTGATTTTTAATTCTGTTCAGACTTTGAAGTCTGAGACGTGAAAGATCAAAATATATAAGATTGTCAAAGCGTGATCGCATTTATTTTTATTCGATTTACGTGAAATGTACACCCCTTCAAGACCCCTTTTGATTAACAGAAATGTGTGTAACAATGTTAGTTATTTTAAATTAATATTTACGACTGAAAAATGAATTGATAAGGTAAAATATCTTAATTTGTATGTAAGCTTATCAATTGAAATTCATCCCACACAACAGCCTGCTAATAAATACAATATATCTCGCAATCTTTATCATGGCTGGCCTAGTCGTGTGGATACTTCGTTGATAAACCTTTTCTCTACGTGAAAAAATTATGCGGGTTCGCGTCCGCAGTTTCCACAGACGCTGTCTAGTCTCTTTTTTCTCTGTAAATTTATATCATGTTTAAAATAATATCAGAATTTATTAGTACTTGGATATATTTAAAAGAAAACACAATTTTAAATAAATAGTTTCCACTGTTACCCGTAAGAGGTCAGTGCGATTCAGTTTATATAAATAGCATGTCACATTGTTGTGCCTGTATCAATTAAGCCATGACCTCAAAGTCAAAAGATTGGAAAGCAAAATATTAAGAAGATTTTAGGAGCAAAAAACCAAAAGATCAAAGTAAGGTTTGAAGATATCAAAGGGGTCACTAGAAGTCGTAAATCAAAGAACAGACAATACAATGTCCAACAGATATCAAAGAGGTAACTAGAAGTCGTAAATCTAAGGACAGACAATACAATACAATGACCAAAAGATATCAAAGGGGTAACTAGAAGTCGTAAATCAAAGAACAGAAAATACATTGTCCAAAAGATATCAAAGAGGTAACTAGAAGTCGTAAATAGAAGAACAGACAATACAATGACCAAAAGATATCAAAGGGGAAACTAGAAGTCGTACATTGAAGAACAGACAATGCAATCACCAAGAGGACAACAATGATCTACAAACATTACACATAAAACTAAAGATCAAATCAACATAAACCCCACTGAAAACTGGTTGTGAACTGAGATGCTCCGGAAGGGCAAGCAGTTCCTGTTCCACATGTGGTGCCCGTTGTGTTATTCTTGTTACGAACCCGGTGATAAGTGAACCGGATTATGATTAAAGCAAACGGAACATATCCGTGGTCATTTGTGACACGGATATTCCGGAATGGTTAACCATGGTTTGTTGGCGACCGTTAGATTTTCAAAGTGATGACTTCAACTTAACCACTAGGAACCTTTGGTTTAATAGCTTTTATTTGTTATCAGCAGGCCCACTGAGAGGTGAAGGGGGTCGACGGCGCCGGCGCCCCGGGACCCATGAGTTATAATTAAAGGTCCAGACAAATAAACAAGTAGAAAGCTGTTCTAAATCACAATTCATCAATTCATTTTTGTTGTGCTGATTCCTTGCTTATAGCACATCGTGGTGGACTTAGCTTGAGTATCATTATTTGGAGGGGGGACAAGCTTCCTTTTTCCCTGGGGCCCAACAATTCTCTTGGCGGCCCTGGTTAGCAGCAACCCTGACTCAAGCAAATCATTATTTGAACCACCAGCTCTGGAATATCGAATCAATTGAGAAATATAATCTCCATATGTAGTGCTGCTGGAATGTTGCTACATATAAATGGAAAGTTCACGATTGAATATTGAAATAATCGAATTTGTCCTAAAGTTTCATTCTTAACCGGCCACCACTATCACCAACGAGGTGTAGGTCAGGGTATGACGCAGACCTAGCTGTATCTGCGACATCCTTTATTTCAGATTCAATGAGATAGATGCTATCAACAAAATCACCAAGCTTAGAATTATTTACTGAAATGACATCATCTATATAGCTGAACATGAAATGAAAGGATCGGATTAGTTTCTTTCCCTTTTTATTGAGAAGCCGATGTATTAAGTATGTCTCGTACGAATAAAGGAACACGTCGGCGTGAAGAGGAACACAGTTGGTACCAATAAGCAGGGCATCCAAGAGAAATTATACAAGGCGGAACAAGACTGCTTTGGGGTCCCGGGGACAGGCTGAGACTTGTCTCAAAATTGAGGATTTGAGGTCCAATAAAACCACTGGTAAACTTTCATAGATGCTTTATTTCCTGTGCAGCAGAATGTCCAGAAAACATATACTTTATACAAAGCAGTGACAAACATAAGCGGTTAATGCAGACTGTTGAAAAAACACGTCTACAAGGCATGAACAAATATGTTGTCAATCAAAAACATTTTGATCCTATCAGTTTCAGAGAACATTTTAGGTAGAATAAAATAATAAAACAACAATAACAAACCATTACATTAAAAAAAGATAGTGGCTGGGTTGTGTCAGTGGAAACCACCGGGTCGAAATCCATTGTTTGTTTGTTTGGTGTCTAACGCCACTTTCAACAATATTTCAGTTATATCGTGGCGGTCAGTTTTAGTGGTGGAGGAAACCGGAGAACTCTGAGAAAACCACCGACCTGTCACAAGTCACTGACAAACTTTATCACATAATGTTGTACACCTCGCCCTGATCGAGATTCGAACTCACAACACCAGTGGTGATAGGCACTGATTGCATAGGTAGTTGTAAAACAAACTATCATGCGACCACGGCTACGTCGGCCCCTTGTTTCAGAGAACTCTTTGGAAGAATAATAATAAAACAATAATAACAAACCATTACATTAAAAAATGGTGGCTGGGTTGCGTCAGTGGAAATCACCGGGTCGAAACCCAGCATGATTTTCTAGTGAAGAAAATGTTTAAAGTATTAACGATGTATCCACACGACTATGCCAGCCGGTAATTTATTTGTAAGTTTTATATATATAAAGATAAAAAACATAGATAGGATTATCTCAAGAGGCACCAGAGAGGGAGCAATATATTACGTATTTACATACAATTGAAAATAAATATAAAAATAGATCTGTTAGTAATATAATAGTTATGTCTACATTAAGTCAACGTTCATAGAGTAATTATACCGGTATATGAAGGGTGCCGTACTAGGAGTAGGATCTGTTTAATCTAAAACACATGGTCTCTCTTGCGTGTTTCACAATCCTTTCTTAATTCTTTAATGTTCACCATGATGAAAATAAGAGAAAAAAGAAAGTGCATTGAAATGTTTTCTGCATCAATGTATTATATTTACGATCCCCCACGTCTTACTCTTCTCACGAATAACACACATATCACTATTAACTTGTCCAACAGTGAATATTATCTTTGTTATTGAGAAAGAGACGTAGTAAATAAGAAAAACATCCCTTTCTAGGCCTCTTTCACATAATCATAGCTATTTTTAGCAGAAAAACAATAACATAACGTAATATCATATAGTTTAATTTTAACTTCCGTCCGTATTGCTGGAATAGTCGTGTGGATACTTCCTTGATTTAATGTTAAACCCTTCCTCAATCTCAATATATTTGTGGGTTCGCGCCCACAGTTTCCACTGACGCTGTCCAGTCTTTTTTTTAATTATCAATAAGACACACATAACATCATTAACTGTGTAAACTATAATTATTCTTACTTTTAAAATATTTCAGCAATACTTTAAATAATGAGGACAATCTTACAATCAATAAATCGTGCAGGTAAAAAGGTGGCGGGGAATAAGACAAGGATAACAACAGGAATACCGGAGGGGATGGAAAACGATATGATCGGAACAAATTTCGTCAAGCACAAGAAACTCCTTTACGTTCCGTTCTAGGGTTATTTGATTCATCCCTAGTTTTCATTGGAAGGCGTACAAAGTACTGAAATAGTTTCATCCGAACTAAGACACAGCTTAATGATCTGTTAGAGGCACTGATGTTCTACATAAACGGTAGTGACACAGGGAACATTGGGTACACAAGATACAGAACGAAGACAAATAAAGCACCAAAACCACTGTCGTGTACCCGATACGGAATGGTCATTTCAAGATGGCGGATTGTACATCGTCAAAAAGGTAAGTGTGAAGATTTTGACTATTATCGTTCTTTATAGGTTATCTTAGTGTCTATGAGTTACACGTTTAGATAAGACAGTCTTTTCTCTACTTCACCATTAAGTCGGTAAACCTCGATCCTTTTGTTTTTATCGTAAAGTGCCTTCGCTAGTTGATCAATGCAGCGACAAAGATATCGAGGCGTAGAATCCGGTATTACTTCACCAATTCCTACCGGCTGGTGACTTTTTATATTAACTTGTTGATGCCAAAATTATTTAAACATGTGAATTGTCCAACAAATGTCATTTCAGTCTTTGACAAGCCGTGTATCCCTCTTAAAATGTGTAGGTAAATTTTGTTTACGTCACGGAACGGTCACGACAAAAACATGACAAAAATGTATGGGAATGGTCTCATTTTTTGGGTGTAGGAGTGGTCTTTTTTGCTTAGGAATGGTCTCCATCATATAAGATATGCTTATTGATAATATTATTGAAGTTCATTTCCGTTTGTGGTCATTAATGTAAATTTTCTTATTTCATATGATCAATTTAATCTTGCCATAAAATACCCGAAATGCCTTATTTACCAGTGCCATCTTTTACCTACATATGTAATTGTTTGGAGCCATGTTCTCATTGGGAATATAACTGAAGCACAGCTCACATGACGCTAAATAACCATCAATCTATCATTTTAAAATCTGATTCAACCCACCATTTCTTTAGAAATGCCTGTACCAAATCAGGGTCATTACGGTTTTCACAGTTTTCCGGTTGTTGACTGATTTTGTCTGTTTATATACTTATGAGTTTTGACTTTCCCTTTGAAAGATTGTTCGGAGTTCGGTAATTTTGTTATTACCCTTATGTGTGGCTGTTTTTGGCTCATACAAATACTTTAACCCAACCACAAGTGAGTTGTCATGTAATTACGTGTTGGGGGTATCGACTTTGCCTCTTTTTACTTTTTTTCTGTTAGATTTGTTCTGGCAGTGTGGTATTATTTTGTTTTCTATGAGTTCATCTAATTGACATTACCTAATTAAAATATTGTTACAATAAAAACAGCATCAGACCTAAGTCAAACTTTAATACATGCGTGTTGTGTGGATCGATTTAACCTCTTTCTATGCTTTTGCCGTTGCATTTTGGAACTGTTCCGACAGTGTGGTATTTTTGTTTTATTTCTAACTAATAAAAATTTTAAAATGACAGAAATATGAAATTTTAATTAATTGTTGTTAGTCGCGTCTTGTAGATATTAAATTGGATTGTCTTTCTTACTTCATATAATGTGTTGAATATGACTCAATGGTTAAAAAAGGACAAACAGACAACACCAAGTCAATAAAACACTACACAGTAAAGTAAAGACTGAACAACACGAACTGTATAAAGAAACGATGGAAGGACAAGCAGATCCTCCTTCACTAATGCAACACGTCGTGTTTAACAGTTAAACGACACGAAAGTCATCTGATTGACCTGGAAATCGGGTTGGACACCATTATAAAAAACAAGAAACCAAAAACAAACAACATGTAAATGGGAGAAGGGGCAAACCTAGCATCCTTATAATACGAATTTGTAGCGGACATCACAACATGGAACTAATCACATAAAGACGTAATTGTAGAAAATGATCAACACGAAACAAGTGGTGAAATAAGGTTCTACGGAAGGGCAAATATCTCATGTTCCACTAGTGGTACCTCATCATGGCAACCTTCTTAATATTAAAAAAGAACGGGATTGTGACAACAACAAATGTGGTCACCATGGTTACAGTTGATAAAGTGTCACACTGAATAGTCAAGAATGATGGACTTTATTTCGCAGGGGCGTAAAAACATGCGTGCAAGGGGAAAATGTTCCAACTTTGAAAAGTGCATGTGCAAAACAATGTTTGTGCCTCCTTCACTTTTAGGAACAAACCATAAGAAAAGAGTGAACTACAAACAATATTGTCTAGTACTCCAAGGGGTATACGGAAATGCTTTGAACTCAAATGAGCTTTTGTTTTTCTTAACCCCACCCCATCCCTCAGTCCTAAAACTCCCCCAACCACCAACACACCCCACCCCCGTGACTTAACCTAAAACCTGTCACAACAATTCGGTTCATTTATACTCCACTGTTTCTTAACCGATATAATAATATGCAGCACATACATTGTGTACAATATAAAATAGGTCTCTATGTGAAGCCCCCAGAGTGAAGAACGAAAATAATGATTTGATTGGATGTTACCATGACAAAAACAAGTCGACACACACTATATGATATGGGTATAAGCTGGTGTTTGGATGACCCGAGGTATTCACAGCATTTTAGATTACCACTGAAAAAACGAGGATAAAGTGAAATGGGATAGGAAAGTGTTACTTGACAACGGCCCACCAACGGCCACTCTTATCAAATTGTTGGTTGACATGACCTGCTTCAAGTTGTTATTGTACGCGCAATGCACCTGACTTTCACCGTACATGAGGTACTCGGTTACGTCTCGTCAATAAGAACGATTGGAAGTTGTACATGTATACATGACTCACACAACTAGCGAGTTTACAGAAATGAGATATAAGTTCTCCCTTGCTGGGCATAGCACACCTTCCCCACCCGCCCAGTTTAAAGAAATAAAAAAAATTAAAAAAGCAAAAATATTTTTTGCTAAAGACAAAAACAAAAAAAAACAAAAAAAACCACACAAAACAACAAAAACAACATAAAACAAAAGGGGAGAATCCAAGTAGATGCATAGATGAGTGGGACCCTTTTGTACGGACATAAAGGTTTTTAAAAGTGACGTTATTACGTGCCCATAACCTTTTGACCGGAAGTGACGTTAATCACGTGACTTCCGGAAGACACGTGACCGGATCCTGTCCGAAAGTATGTTCTGCGCATGCCCCGTTTTTTTCCACGCTTTTTTCTTAGTAGTAGTACAGTAGTAACATGGCTACCGGATGTAACCAAAGGTCACTTGACCCCTTCAGGGTTCCCTTGGATGTGTGTATGCGTACCCGGAAGATGCGCAACACCCATAGTGACTGAATGTCACGTGACCCCTTCGGAAGTGTCCTTGGGATGTTTTCTACGACGTCCGCGTCAAATAACCATAGGAAACTAACCACCCGCGTCCTATATTTAGCATGGTTACTGTAACTAGCCCTGGTTATCTGCCCTTTTTATTTTCATATAGTGTCTATATATATATAGGTTGTGTAGTACTCCAAGTAGTCAATCACATCCGCCACTGTGGGGGTACTATATAACTAAGAGTCAAATGAATGAAATGGTAAATTTGACCCTACTTGAATAGTCTCTAACAAAAAAAACTATTTCAGGATGATTCTTCCCAATTCTGAAAAACAATGCATATACATGTATAGAGGGAGGAGGAGGAGGAGGAGGAGGAGGGTGGCGGAGGAGGAGGAGGGGGTTTCTTTGGGTGTAATTATGACCAACGCAGAAATCAAGTTTCATATTTTATTGTTCACTTTTAAGTTCAAGTTCTGTTTCTCAGTCTCTTTCCTTAATCGTCTCCAGTGACTTTATTGTCCATTGTCCTCAGTTCTGGTCCTCTGTCTTCAAATAAAGGTATGGTCTTTTTCAGTTCTTTCCATTCGTAAAGACTCAGGGTCGCTCCTCTCTTCGTAGGATGCAATGTCCATTCTCCATTAGGCACGAAGTACTTCCTGATGTGAATTGTCAGTTGAGGGGCTCTGATGATGACGTAGACGTCTTCTCCCAGGTCATATCTCCAGTCCACGGGTTCTCCGTCTTCCATTCGACTGATCAAATCGTCCACCACTTGTGTAGCACTGCACAAGACTTTCCACTGTGGTAATGATAAGCTGATACCGACTTTGGTAGGAATCGTCTCGGTTTTCCAAAATCTCAGATCCACTATCTTACTGCCATTCCATTCTGTGAGTTCTGCATATCTTCCACCTCCTAGGGGTAATTTGAACGGAATGTTCAATGCTTGGGTCTGGTTTTTGGCGACTGCTAGGGCTTCCTGTATCAGATCTGCTTGGGTCAGGGTGAACGGAATGTTCAATGCTTGGGTCTGGTTTTTGGCGACTGCTAGGGCTTCCTGTATCAGATCTGCTTGGGTCAGGGTGAACGGAATGTTCAATGCTTGGGTCCGGTTTTTGGCGACTGCTAGGGCTTCCTGTATCAGATCTGCTTGGGTCAGGGTGAACGGAATGTTCAATGCTTGGGTCTGGTTTTTGGCGACTGCTAGGGCTTCCTGTATCAGATCTGCTTGGGTCAGGGTGAACGGAATGTTCAATGCTTGGGTCTGGTCTTTGGTGACTGCTAGGGCTTCCTGTGTCAGATCTGCTTGGGTCAGGGTGAACGGAATGTTCAATGCTTGGGTCTGGTCTTTGGCGACTGCTAGGGCTTCCTGTATCAGATCTGCTTGGGTCAGGGTGAACGGAATGTTCAATGCTTGGGTCTGGTCTTTGGCGACTGCTAGGGCTTCCTGTATCAGATCTGCTTGGGTTAGGGTGAACGGAATGTTCAATGCTTGGGTCTGGTTTTTGGTGACTGCTAGGGCTTCCTGTATCAGATCTGCTTGGGTCAGGGTGAACGGAATGTTCAATGGTTTGGTCTGGTCTTTTGATTTTGATTTACGTGACATGTCGAAGGAAGTGTGTTTCTCTTCTCTCTATTTTTATAGAATGAAGACTTTGTATCGATGGAGTGGTTTGGTTGGTCTGGTAGGGTAGAACCACGGGGACTTGTTTTTATGTCTTATCAAAAACTTATTAAACAAAATTAGTCCCCTACGTTGGATAATTAGTATAAAGCGCTGTTAGAGGCCGCTGATACAGATCGCTGGTAGGGGCCGCTGATGCAGGCCACTGTTAGAGGCCGCTGATACAGGCCGATGTTAGAGACCGCTGATACAGATCGCTGTTAGAGGCCGCTGATGCAGACCGCTGTTAGAGGTCCCTGATACAGACCGCTGTTAGAGGCCGCTGATACAGGCCGATGTTAGAGACCGCTGATGCAGACCGTTGTTAGAGGCCGCTGATGCAGACCGCTGTTAGAGACCTCTGATACAGACCGCTGTTAGAGGCCGCTGATACAGGCCACTGTTAGAGGCCACTGATACAGGCCGATGTTAAGGCCGCTGATGCAGGCCACTGATACAGACCGATGTTTTTGATTAATGTTGCAATAGGAAAATTAGGTAAACTCGTTCACAAACAAAACTGATCTCACGATGTTTTAGAATTGTATATACATTTGTATAACATCATTATTGTACAAGCTAGATTCATCAATATTGAAACAAAAGAAGTTGCCGGTATTGGTTATAACGGTTTTTTTTTCCGCATTCGTACTCAGATGAAGGACTTGGTGTTACGCAACTCGGCCTTCACCTGAATACTCGTCCAGTGTTTCCTCAGTTTCAATAGCACTGTATCTTATGCATATTTTTATTTTTATTAATTGTTTTGCCTACAGCTAACAATATAACTGAATAGAGTTCACCTGTAATTAAATACCTCATTGTTTGATTAGAATTTGAAAGCTTTGAACGTTTGATTCGTTATTAGAGTTTGATTTTGATATCATAGTTTGAAATATGTTCGTAGATAGAGATATTAGAAAATCTTACAGAAATCGGCAAGGTATCAATTATAAAAGCCTGCATGGATACGAATTTTCTGGTATGGAAAATACAACGGCGGTGGAGGTTCTTCCTAATCCGAAGAAAAAGGCCGAACTACAGTCAACAAAGGTTATGGATCGGATTGTTTCCGAGAGTATAGATCGAGATGGGAATTCAGATGAGGAATTGGATGATTTGAGGAGAAAATTAAAGGAAACAGAAGATGGTAGACAAAAGGAAGAAGATAAATTAGTGATGAAGAGGCAAAAAGAAGAAAAGAAGGCTGGTCTGAGGAAGCAGATAGAAGAGAACCAACACACACTAAGGAAGAAGATAAATTAGTGATGAAGAGGCAAAAAGAAGAAAAGAAGGCTGGTCTGAGGAAGCAGATAGAAGAGAACCAACACACACTAAGGAAGAAGATAAATTAGTGATGAAGAGGCAAAAAGAAGAAGAGAAGGCTCGTCTGAGGAAGCAGATAGAAGAGAACCAACACACACTAAGGAAGAAGATAAATTAGTGATGAAGAGGCAAAAAGAAGAAAAGAAGGCTCGTCTGAGGAAGCAGATAGAAGAGAACCAACACACACTAAGGAAGAAGATAAATTAGTGATGAAGAGGCAAACAGAAGAAAAGAAGGCTCGTCTGAGGAAGCAGATATAAGAGAATTAACACACACTTCCAATTACGATTGACATTTTATTAAAAATATATAGTCATATCGAATTATCAGATGTCAAACATGCTGCAATTTGGTGTTTATTTCTTTTCGCCTGTTTTTTCTTATGACTAGGAAATATAATTTAGTACCAGATTCTGTACATCAATTCGATTCGAGTAAGCAATTAACTAGAGAGGAAATTGTATTAAACGGAGAAATTGTCATTGTTAAATTTGAATGATCAAAAACAATTCAGTTTGGGAAACGGGTGATTCAGACTCCTTTGGTTTCTATTCCGGGTTCTGCGCTTTGCCCAGTTACAGCCTTCCTGCCTCAGAACATTCTCCAGCATGTTTATTTCCTAAGTGTTCGGGAGTGGTACCAGTTACTTATAATGTGCATAATAGATACATCAAATACTTTTTGAACTTAATAGGACTAGACAATAAACTGTATTCAAGTCACAGTTTTCGAAGAGGAGGTACCACTTTATCCTTTTCGTCTAAGGTTTCGTCTGAACTTATTCAGACTCACGGAGATTGGGCGAGTGACGCCTATGCAATTTATTTAGAGTTTTCTTTGAAGGACAAATTATTGGTCTTCGAATATATGACAAAGACCTTGTTAAGTCATTTTAGGTAGAAGCAAAATATTGCTCATATTGGTTGATTCTATTGGCAAGTACTTAACAGGAATTAGAGATGCAGAGATATTACCGTACAGAGGGGAGACTATTGGTGAATTTATTCATAAAATTAGATATAACATTATTAAACTCAACAGGTATACTCGTGTAATCGTTCATGTTGGAACAAATAAAGTATTAAACAACAAACCAGGGGAAATTTAGAGTCTGTACAGGACATTAATTCACTTAATAAAACAAAAGTACAAGAACATTATTGTAGGTATATCAAGTATATTACCCAGACACAAGGATCATTCTTTGTCTGGAACTGACATAAAAAATGTAAACTTAGGTTTAGCAAAGATTTGTAAAGATGAAAAGGTTTTATTCATTAGATCCTACAAAATATTTTTTTATTCTAATGGTTTCATTAAAAGAGATTCATTTGCAATTAGATGGCGGGTCACATCTTAATGATATGGGTTTATTTCAGTTCAAGTTGGCTCTCATCCATGTACTATCTCATTGGTAATATATTTTTATATGTGTATATATTGTTTATATATTATATATTTAGTATGTTTTAATGAAGGTATTATTTTCGCTTCAGGCTTTCAATGCAGTATCCTATGCGTTGGGTCTGTTCAGTGTGTAAAGAAGTATCTTGGAATGCGCGGCTTTCAAAGCAGTATCTTATGCTTTGGGCTGTAATCAAAGTTGTCAGGAAAGAATCTTAATTTCCGGATCCAGTACAGAAGTTCACTGAAGAATATTTATTCAGTGCTTCTGTTTTCAGAATTTCACGTGAGTGTAATATCGCATGGTTCTGTTAATTTATCTTCAGTTGCTTATCTTACTAATATGATTTATCTTTGTTTTTGTTTATTGGAGATATATTGTTTTTAGTTTTGCCTATTAATCAGTTTGCCTACCATCCCCCCTTTTTTCCGGGCGTTTTTGGCGGCTTGAAATCTTATGGGCCGCAAAATATTTTCTTATGTTGCATGTTTAGCTAGTTTATTGAATTGTATTATTATTTACATATTCATATATGAACATTTCTTTCTGGCAAACAATAAAATTTATAAATTAATTTGTGTTTTTTGAGCCATAATTGTATTTTTTAAATAAAATTTCTATTTCAAACTATGTTTTCACGAAGAAAATGCGTTTCTAATTTTATTTAATGCCCATAAACGCTTGATTTGATCATCCCTACTAGATAATTTGCACATATTCGAAGCATTTGTACACGGGTCTCTTTTTATAGCCCCGTAATACATACCATGTAAATGAGTGTCAACTTTTCTGAATATTTCATTAATTGCATCGGGGCGACATCTAGCGGATGTGCCAATCGCTACTACTATAAATAGAAACATATACTAAGTACACAAATAAATATGTGTAATAACGTATTTACGAATGATGAATACATGTATAATGTTTAGGTTAACTTACTAAATTAAAATTAAAGGGCAGGTTTTTAAAATTTAATTCACCCACTACTCTATAATATATATACAGTAAATATCTACTTGTTTGACATGGCTGGCCTAGTCGTGTGGATACTTCGTTAATAAAACATTTCATGATAGAAAGCTTTTTAATCCTACGGGTTCGCGCCCGTAGTTTCCACTGACGCAAACCAGTCTTTTTGTTTTTCTTTTTAATTATTATTTTTGATGGGTTTTTTAAAATAATGATTTGATTTTTGGTGTTTTAACGCCACTTTCAGCAATATTTCAGCTATATCATGGCGATTTTAAATAATAATTAATATAAAAGTATAAAATAAAGAAAACAAATATAAATGATTATTTACCACTGGTTCTATTTTTATGCATGTTAAATGTAAACAGGTTATGAACACAGGTGTTCGTGGCAAGGAATTACCACCCTTTATTTAACGTTTTATTTACATATTTATTTTCAATAAAATGTCTTTATTATTTCATCTCTTTTCCCTTATTTTAACTTGTTCGTGTCTATATACATACAATCTAATGCTAACAACAATGAGAGTGGATAGGGTCGACACATGTAAGTTGATGTTAACATAAGATTGTATGAATATAGACACGAACAAGTTAAAATAAGGAAAAAAAATATGAAATAATAAAGAAATAAAGACATTTTATTGAAAATAAATATATAAACAGAAAGGTTAAAAAAGGTGGTAACTGCGTGCCACGAGCGCCTGTGATTATGATTACCAAATGGAGAAGCAGGAAATACATATTTTGTTTCTTTGGTTTTACCCAACCGGGCCTCGAACCCACGATCTACCGGATTTACCCAACCGGGCCTCGAACCCACGATCTACCGGATTTACCCAACCGGTCCTCGAACCCACGATCTACCGGATTTACCCAACCGGGCCTCGAACCCAACATCTACTGCACTCGGAGGCGAGCACGTTAACCATTACACCACCGATGCGTTTTTACTGGAAGTAAAGTAGAATATGTATATACGTGTACTGATATATTTTTAGTTTCTTTATATACCTACATGTCAATTTGTCTTAATGATTCGAGATTCCTGACTTCTTACGAAGATTTTATACACGAATTATCAAATCAATCAGTGTTGAACTCACGGAATTACCTTTTCGTCCTACAACTTTAAATTCAGTCAAAAGACTGGATTGCGTCCGTGGAATTCACGAGAATAAACCCGTGAAATTTTTCTTCCTTTTATAATTTTTTTTGGCGGGACGAAACCCTGTTTTTTTTTAAACATTTTATGTTGTTTAGTACGATGAATCCACACGACTACTGCCAGCCATGCATTTTTAAAGTTTAAATTACATTTAAGAATGTATGTCATTGATTATGTTCTAAAAATAGACATTACTTTCACATTTAAATTATACTAGTGGAAATTAAATAAGAAATGAAAGGGTTTTTTTTTAGTTGGTTTTAAATATTTAAAATATTATAAAATGAAAAATTATTTCATGGTTTATAATTTAAAGTTGCTAACACAAGTCGACGAGTTTTCTTTTCTTGTAGCAGAATGTGGTCATGACTGGTTGAAACACAGGGTACTCCAGATAGTCCTTCCCCTGGCCAAAATCTACAGCGTGGTATAATCAGTGGACTGATAAATGTGACGCCATTTTGATTTTTTGACCATGGATAATATTCATTTGAAGATGATGCTTGCGAGGTCTGGTCGAAAGAATTTTTGTCAGTTGTGGTCCAATGCAAAAGTACGACTGTGCTTGTTTTCTATACGATTAGATTCTAGATTTGTACTGACAGTGTTGTATTATATACCCCCTCCCCATTAGATTCTAGATTTGTACTGACAGTGTTGTATTATATATCCCCTCCCCATTAGATTCTAGATTTGTACTGACAGTGTTGTATTATATACCCCCTCCCCATTCTAGATTTATACTGACAGTGTTGTATTATATACCCCCTCTCTATTCTAGATGTGTACTGACAGTGTTGTATTATATACCCCCTCCCCATTCTAGATTTGTACTGACAGTGTTGTATTATATACCCCCTCCCCATTCTAGATTTGTACTGACAGTGTTGTATTATATACCCCCTCCCCATTCTAGAATTGTACTGACAGTGTTGTATTATATACCGCCTCCCCATTCTAGATTGGTACTGACAGTGTTGTATTATATACCCCCTCCCCATTAGGTTCTAGATTTGTACTGACAGTGTTGTATTATATATCCCCTCCCCATTAGATTCTAGATTTGTACTGACAGTGTTGTATTATATACCCCCTCCCCATTAGATTCTAGATTTGTACTGACAGTGTTGTATTATATACCCCCTCCCCATTCTAGATTTGTACTGACAGTGTTGTATTATATACTCCCTCCCCATTCTAGAATTGTACTGACAGTGTTGTATTATATACCCCCTCCCCATTCTAGATTTGTACTGACAGTGTTGTATTATATACCCCCTCCCCATTCTAGAATTGTACTGCCAGTGTTGTATTATATACCCCTCCCCATTCTAGAATTGTACTGACAGTGTTGTATTATATACCCCCTCCCCATTCTAGATTTGTACTGACAGTGTTGTATTATATACCCCCTCCCCATTCTAGATTTGTACTGACAGTGTTGTATTATATACCCCCTCCCCATTCTAGATTTGTACTGACAGTGTTGTATTATATACCCCCTCCCCATTCTAGAATTGTACTGACAGTGTTGTATTATATACCCCCTCCCCATTCTAGAATTGTACTGACAGTGTTGTATTATATACCCCCTCCCCATTCTAGATTTGTACTGACAGTGTTGTATTATATACCCCCTCCCCATTCTAGATTTGTACTGACAGTGTTGTATTATATACCCCCTCCCCATTCTAGAATTGTACTGACAGTGTTGTATTATATACCCCCTCCCCATTCTAGATTTGTACTGACAGTGTTGTATTATATACCCCCTCCCTATTCTAGATTTGTACTGACAGTGTTGTATTATATACCCCCTCCCCATTCTAGAATTGTACTGACAGTGTTGTATTATATACCCCCTCCCCATTCTAGAATTGTACTGACAGTGTTGTATTATATACCCCCTCCCCATTCTAGAATTGTACTGACAGTGTTGTATTATATACCCCCTCCCCATTCTAGAATTGTACTGACAGTGTTGTATTATATACCCCCTCCCCATTCTAGAATTGTACTGACAGTGTTGTATTATATACCCCCTCCCCATTCTAGAATTGTACTGACAGTGTTGTATTATATACCCCCTCCCGATTCTAGAATTGTACTGACAGTGTTGTATTATATACCCCCTCCCTATTCTAGATTTGTACTGACAGTGTTGTATTATATACCCCCTCCCCATTCTAGATTTGTACTGACAGTGTTGTATTATATACCCCCTCCCCATTCTAGAATTGTACTGACAGTGTTGTATTATATACCCCCTCCCCATTCTAGAATTGTACTGACAGTGTTGTATTATATACCCCCTCCCGATTCTAGAATTGTACTGACAGTGTTGTATTATATACCCCTCCCCATTCTAGAATTGTACTGACAGTGTTGTATTATATACCCCCTCCCCATTCTAGAATTGTACTGACAGTGTTGTATTATATACCCCCTCCCCATTCTAGAATTGTACTGACAGTGTTGTATTATATACCCCTCCCCATTCTAGAATTGTACTGACAGTGTTGTATTATATACCCCCTCCCCATTCTAGAATTGTACTGACAGTGTTGTATTATATACCCCTCCCCATTCTAGAATTGTACTGACAGTTTTGTATTATATACCCCCTCCCCATTCTAGAATTGTACTGACAGTGTTGTATTATATACCCCCTCCCCATTCTAGATTTATACTGACAGTGTTGTATTATATACCGCCTCCCCATTCTAGATTTGTACTGACAGTGTTGTATTATATACCCCCTCCCCATTCTAGATTTGTACTGACAGTGTTGTATTATATAACCCCTCCCTATTCTAGATTTGTACTGACAGTGTTGTATTATATACCCCCTCCCCATTCTAGAATTGTACTGACAGTGTTGTATTATATACCCCCTCCCGATTCTAGAATTGTACTGACAGTGTTGTATTATATACCCCCTCCCTATTCTAGATTTGTACTGACAGTGTTGTATTATATACCCCCTCCCCATTCTAGATTTGTACTGACAGTGTTGTATTATATACCCCCTCCCCATTCTAGAATTGTACTGACAGTGTTGTATTATATACCCCCTCCCCATTCTAGAATTGTACTGACAGTGTTGTATTATATATCCCCTCCCCATTAGATTCTAGATTTGTACTGACAGTGTTGTATTATATACCCCCTCCCCATTCTAGAATTGTACTGACAGTGTTGTATTATATACCCCCTCCCCATTCTAGAATTGTACTGACAGTGTTGTATTATATACCCCCTCCCCATTCTAGATTTGTACTGACAGTGTTGTATTATATACCCCCTCCCCATTCTAGATTTGTACTGACAGTGTTGTATTATATACCCCCTCCCCATTCTAGAATTGTACTGACAGTGTTGTATTATATACCCCCTCCCCATTCTAGATTTGTACTGACAGTGTTGTATTATATACCCCCTCCCCATTCTAGAATTGTACTGACAGTGTTGTATTATATACCCCCTCCCCATTCTAGAATTGTACTGACAGTGTTGTATTATATACCCCCTCCCCATTCTAGAATTGTACTGACAGTGTTGTATTATATACCCCCTCCCCATTCTAGAATTATACTGACAGTGTTGTATTATATACCCCCTCCCCATTCTAGAATTGTACTGACAGTGTTGTATTATATACCCCTCCCCATTCTAGAATTGTACTGACAGTGTTGTATTATATAACCCCTCCCCATTCTAGAATTGTACTGACAGTGTTGTATTATATACCCCCTCCCGATTCTAGAATTGTACTGACAGTGTTGTATTATATACCCCCTCCCTATTCTAGATTTGTACTGACAGTGTTGTATTATATACCCCCTCCCCATTCTAGATTTGTACTGACAGTGTTGTATTATATACCCCCTCCCCATTCTAGAATTGTACTGACAGTGTTGTATTATATACCCCCTCCCCATTCTAGAATTGTACTGACAGTGTTGTATTATATACCCCCTCCCGATTCTAGAATTGTACTGACAGTGTTGTATTATATACCCCTCCCCATTCTAGAATTGTACTGACAGTGTTGTATTATATACCCCCTCCCCATTCTAGAATTGTACTGACAGTGTTGTATTATATACCCCCTCCCCATTCTAGAATTGTACTGACAGTGTTGTATTATATACCCCTCCCCATTCTAGAATTGTACTGACAGTGTTGTATTATATACCCCCTCCCCATTCTAGAATTGTACTGACAGTGTTGTATTATATACCCCTCCCCATTCTAGAATTGTACTGACAGTGTTGTATTATATACCCCTCCCCATTCTAGAATTGTACTGACAGTTTTGTATTATATACCCCCTCCCCATTCTAGAATTGTACTGACAGTGTTGTATTATATACCCCCTCCCCATTCTAGATTTATACTGACAGTGTTGTATTATATACCGCCTCCCCATTCTAGATGTGTACTGACAGTGTTGTATTATATACCCCCTCCCCATTCTAGATTTGTACTGACAGTGTTGTATTATATACCCCCTCCCCATTCTAGATTTGTACTGACAGTGTTGTATTATATAACCCCTCCCTATTCTAGATTTGTACTGACAGTGTTGTATTATATACCCCCTCCCCATTCTAGAATTGTACTGACAGTGTTGTATTATATACCCCCTCCCGATTCTAGAATTGTACTGACAGTGTTGTATTATATACCCCCTCCCTATTCTAGATTTGTACTGACAGTGTTGTATTATATACCCCCTCCCCATTCTAGATTTGTACTGACAGTGTTGTATTATATACCCCCTCCCCATTCTAGAATTGTACTGACAGTGTTGTATTATATACCCCCTCCCCATTCTAGAATTGTACTGACAGTGTTGTATTATATATCCCCTCCCCATTAGATTCTAGATTTGTATTGACAGTGTTGTATTATATACCCCCTCCCCATTAGATTCTAGATTTGTACTGACAGTGTTGTATTATATATCCCCTCCCCATTAGATTCTAGATTTGTACTGACAGTGTTGTATTATATATCCCCTCCCCATTAGATTCTAGATTTGTACTGACAGTGTTGTATTATATATCCCCTCCCCATTAGATTCTAGATTTGTACTGACAGTGTTGTATTATATATCCCCTCCCCATTAAATTCTAGATTTGTACTGACAGTGTTGTATTATATACCCCCTCCCCATTAGATTCTAGATCTGTACTGACAGTGTTGTATTATATACCCCCTCCCCATTAGATTCTAGATTTGTACTGACAGTGTTGTATTATATATCCCCTCCCCATTATAGTCTAGATTTGTACTGACAGTGTTGTATTATATATCCCCTCCCCATTAGATTCTAGATTTGTACTGACAGTGTTGTATTATATATCCCCTGCCCATTATATTCTAGATTTGTACTGACAGTGTTGTATTATATATCCCCTCCCCATTAGATTCTAGATTTGTACTGACAGTGTTGTATTATATACCCCCTCCCCATTAAATTCTAGATCTGTACTGACAGTGTTGTATTATATACCCCCTCCCCATTAGATTCTAGATTTGTACTGACAGTGTTGTATTATATATCCCCTCCCCATTATATTCTAGATTTGTACTGACAGTGTTGTATTATATATCCCCTCCCCATTAGATTCTAGATTTGTACTGACAGTGTTGTATTATATATCCCCTCCCCATTATATTCTAGATTTGTACTGACAGTGTTGTATTATATACCCCTCCCCATTCTAGAATGGTACTGACAGTGTTGTATTATATACCCCCTCCCCATTCTAGATTTGTACTGACAGTGTTGTATTATATACCCCTCCCCATTCTAGAATTGTACTGACAGCGTTGTATTATATACCCCCTCTCTATTCTAGATGTGTACTGACAGTGTTGTATTATATACCCCCTCCCCATTCTAGATTTGTACTGACAGTGTTGTATTATATACCGCCTCCCCATTCTAGATTTGTACTGACAGTGTTGTATTATATACCCCCTCCCCATTCTAGAATTGTACTGACAGTGTTGTATTATATACCCCCTCCCCATTCTAGATTTGTACTGACAGTGTTGTATTATATACCCCTCCCCATTCTAGAATTGTACTGACAGTGTTGTATTATATACCCCCTCCCCATTCTAGAATTGTACTGACAGTGTTGTATTATATACCCCCTCCCCATTCTAGATTTATACTGACAGTGTTGTATTATATACCCCCTCTCTATTCTAGATGTGTACTGACAGTGTTGTATTATATACCCCCTCCCCATTCTAGATTTGTACTGACAGTGTTGTATTATATACCGCCTCCCCATTCTAGATTTGTACTGACAGTGTTGTATTATATACCCCCTCCCCATTCTAGATTTGTACTGACAGTGTTGTATTATATACCCCCTCCCCATTCTAGAATTGTACTGACAGTGTTGTATTATATACCGCCTCCCCATTCTAGATTTGTACTGACAGTGTTGTAATATATACCCCCTCCCCATTCTAGAATTGTACTGACAGTGTTGTATTATATACCCCTCCCCATTCTAGATTTGTACTGACAGTGTTGTATTATATACCCCCTCCCCATTCTAGAATTGTACTGACAGTGTTGTATTATATACCCCCTCCCGATTCTAGAATTGTACTGACAGTGTTGTATTATATACCCCTCCCTATTCTAGATTTGTACTGACAGTGTTGTATTATATACCCCCTCCCCATTCTAGATTTGTACTGACAGTGTTGTATTATATACCCCCTCCCGATTCTAGAATTGTACTGACAGTGTTGTATTATATACCCCCTCCCTATTCTAGATTTGTACTGACAGTGTTGTATTATATACCCCCTCCCCATTCTAGAATTGTACTGACAGTGTTGTATTATATACCCCCTCCCGATTCTAGAATTGTACTGACAGTGTTGTATTATATACCCCCTCCCCATTCTAGAATTGTACTGACAGTGTTGTATTATATACCCCCTCCCCATTCTAGATTTGTACTGACAGTGTTGTATTATATACCCCCTCCCCATTCTAGAATTGTACTGACAGTGTTGTATTATATACCCCCTCCCCATTCTAGATTTGTACTGACAGTGTTGTATTATATACCCCCTCCCCATTCTAGAATTGTACTGACAGTGTTGTATTATATACCCCCTCCCCATTCTAGAATTGTACTGACAGTGTTGTATTATATACCCCTCCCCATTCTAGAATTGTACTGACAGTGTTGTATTATATACCCCCTCCCCATTCTAGAATTGTACTGACAGTGTTGTATTATATACCCCTCCCCATTCTAGATTTGTACTGACAGTGTTGTATTATATACCCCTCCCCATTCTAGAATTGTACTGACAGTGTTGTATTATATACCCCCTCCCCATTCTAGATTTGTACTGACAGTGTTGTATTATATACCCCCTCCCCATTCTAGAATTGTACTGACAGTGTTGTATTATATACCCCCTCCCCATTCTAGAATTGTACTGACAGTGTTGTATTATATATCCCCTCCCCATTAGATTCTAGATTTGTACTGACAGTGTTGTATTATATACCCCCTCCCCATTAGATTCTAGATTTGTACTGACAGTGTTGTATTATATATCCCCTCCCCATTAGATTCTAGATTTGTACTGACAGTGTTGTATTATATATCCCCTCCCCATTAGATTCTAGATTTGTACTGACAGTGTTGTATTATATATCCCCTCCCCATTAAATTCTAGATTTGTACTGACAGTGTTGTATTATATACCCCCTCCCCATTAGATTCTAGATCTGTACTGACAGTGTTGTATTATATACCCCCTCCCCATTAGATTCTAGATTTGTACTGACAGTGTTGTATTATATATCCCCTCCCCATTATATTCTAGATTTGTACTGACAGTGTTGTATTATATATCCCCTCCCCATTAGATTCTAGATTTGTACTGACAGTGTTGTATTATATATCCCCTCCCCATTATATTCTAGATTTGTACTGACAGTGTTGTATTATATATCCCCTCCCCATTAGATTCTAGATTTGTACTGACAGTGTTGTATTATATATCCCCTCCCCATTAGATTCTAGATTTGTACTGACAGTGTTGTATTATATACCCCCTCCGCATTTTATTAGCTTCATTGGCTCTAATGTGCAAACGAAAAGATTGTTTGTTTAAAATCATTTGTTTCTGAACAAAGTGATGCTCATTCAAAGTCTGGTCGTTTTCACACTGGAATCCTCATTGTGAGACAATTGATCACAGTTGCAGAACAATGGAAACTATATACATGTACTTCATTCTGATTTTTAATTCTGTTCAGACTTTGAAGTCTGAGACGTGAAAGATCAAAATATATGATTGTCAAAGCGTGATCGCATTTATTTTTATTCGATTTACGTGAAATGTACACCCCTTCAAGACCCCCTTTTGATTAACAGAAATGTGTGTAACAATGTTAGTTATTTTAAATTAATATTTACGACTGAAAAATTAATTGATAATGTAAATATCTTAATTTGTATGCAAGCTTATCGATTGAAATTCATCCCACACAACAGCCTGCTAATAAATACAATATATCTCGCAATTTTTATCATGGCTGGCCTAGTCGTGTGGATACTTCGTTGATAAACCTTTTCTCTACGTGAAAAAATTATGCGGGTTCGCGCCCGCAGTTTCCACAGAGGCTGTCTTCTCTCTTTTTTCTCTGTAAATTTATATCATGTTTAAAATAATATCAGAATTTATTAGTACGTGGATATATTTAAAAGGAAACACAATTTTAAATTAATAGTTTCCACTGTTACCCGTAAAACGTCAGTGCCATTCAGTTTATATAAATAACATGTCACATTGTTGTGCCTGTATCAATTAAGCCATGACCTCAAAGTCAAAAGATTGGAAAGCAAAATATTAAGAATATTTTAAGAGCAAAAAACCAAAAGATCAAAGTAAGGTTTGAAGATATCAAAGGGGTCACTAGAAGTCGTAAATCAAAGAACAGACAATGCAATGATCAAAAGATATCAAAGGGGAAACTAGAAGTCGTAAATTGAAGAACAGAAAATGCAATCACCAAGAAGACAACAATGATCTACAAACATTACACATAAAGCTAAAGATCAAATCAACATAAACCCGACTGAGAACTGGCTGTGAACTGAGATGCTCCGGAAGGGCAAGCAGTTCCTGTTCCACATGTGGTGCCCGTCGTGTTATTCTTGTTACGAACCCGGTGATAAGTGAACCGGATTATGATTAAAACAGACGGAACATATCCGTGGTCATTTGTGTGACACGGATATTCCGGAATGGTTAACCATGGTTTGTTGGCGACCGTTAAACTTTCAAAGTGATGACTTCAACTTAACTACTAGGAACCTTTGGTTTAATAGCTTTTATTGTTATCAGCAGGCCCACTGAGAGGGGAAGGGGGTCAACTGCGACGGCGCCACGGGACCCATGAGTTATAATTAAAGGTCCAGACAAATAAACAAGTAGAAAGCTGTTCTAAATCACAATTCATCAATTCATTTTTGTTGTGCTGATTCCTTGCTTATAGCACATCGTGGTGGACTTAGCTTGAGTATCATTATTTGGAGGGGGGACAAGCTTCCTTTTTCCCTGGGGCCCAAGCATTATCTTGGCGGCCCTGGTTAGCAGCAACCCTCACTCAAGCAAATCATTATTTGAACCACCAGCTCTGGAATATCGAATCAATTGAGAGATATAATCTCCATATGTAGTGCTGCTGGAATGTTGCTACATATAAATGGAAAGTTCACGACTGAATATTGAAATAATCGAATTTGTCCTAAAGTTTCATTCTTAACCGGCAACCACTATCAATATCGAGGTGTAGGTCAAGGTATGACGCAGACTTAGCTGTATATGTGACATCCTTTATTTCAGATTCAATGAGATAGATGCTATCAACAAAATCACCAAGCTTAGAATTATTTACTGAAATGATATCATCTATATAGCGGAACATGAAATGAAAGGATCGGATTAGTTTCTTTTCCTTTTTATTGAGAAGCCGATGTATTAAGTATGTCTCGTACGAATAAAGGAACACGTCGGCGTGAAGAGGAACACAGTTGGTACCAATAAGCAGGGTATCCAAGAGAAATTATACAAGGCGGAACAAGACTGCTTTGGGGCCCCGGGGACAGGCTGAGACTTGTCTCAAAATTGAGGATTTGAGGTCCAATAAAACCACTGGTAAACTTTCATAGATGCTTTATTTCCTGTGCAGAAGAATGTCCAGATAACATATACTTTATACAAAGCAGTGACAAACATAAGCAGTTAATGCAGACTGTTGAAAAACACGTCTACAAAGCATGAACAAAATATGTTGTCAATCAAAAACATTTTGATCCTATCAGTTTCAGAGTTTTAGGTAGAATAAAATAATAAAACAACAATAACAAACCATTACATTAAAAAAAGATAGTGGCTGGGTTCCATCAGTGGAAACCACAGGGTCGAAATCCATTGTTTGTTTGTTTGGTGTCTAACGCCACTTTCAACAATATTTCAGTTATATCGTGGCGGTCAGTTTTAGTGGTGGAGGAAACCGGAGAACCCGCAAGTCACTGACAATTATCACCTAATGGTGTGCACCTTGCCGTGATCGAGATTCGAACTCACAACACCAGTGGTGATAGGCACTGATTGCATAGGTAGTTGTAAAACAAACTATCATGCGACCACGGCTACGTCGGCCCCTTCTTTCAGAGAACTCTTTGGAAGGATAATAATAAAACAACAATAACAAATCATTACATTAAAAATATGGTGGCTGGATTGCGTCAGTGGAAATCACCGGGTCGAAACCCAGCATGATTTTTCGAGTAAAGAAAATGTTTAAAGTATTAACGATGTATCCACACGACTATGCCAGCCGGTAATTTAATTGTAAGTTTTATATATATAAAGATAAAAATCATTGATAGGCTTATCTCAAGAGGCACAAGAGAGGGAGTAATATATTACGTATTTACATAAAATTGAAAATAAATATAAAAATAGACGTGTTAATTGTTAGTAATATAATAATTATGTCTACATTAAATCAACGTGCATGGAGTAATGATACCGGTATATGACGGGTGCCGTACTAGGAGTAGGATCTGTTTAATCTAAAATACATGGTCCTCTTGCGTGTTTCACAATCCTTTCTTAATTCCTTAATGTCCACGATGATGAAAATAAGGGAAAAAAGAAAATGCATTGAAATGATTTCTACATCAATGTATTATATTTACGACCCCCCCCCCTTTTTTTTAGCACAAAATCGTCTTACTCTTCTCACGAATAGCAAACATATTACTATTAACTTGTCCAATATTAAATATTATCTTTGCTATTGAGAAAGAGACGTAGTAAATAAGAAAAACACCCTTTTCTAGGCCTCTTTCACATAATCATAGCTATTTTAGCAGAAAAAACAATAACATAACGTAATATCATATACTTTAATTTTATCTTCCGTCTGTATGGCTGGTATAGTCGTGTGGTTACTTCGTTAATATTAAGCCCTTTCTCAACCTGAAAATATTTGTGGGTTCGCGCCCACAGTTTCCACTGACTCTGTCCAGTCTTTTTTTTAATTATCAATAAGACACACATAACATCATTAACTGTGTAAACTGTAATTATCCTTCCTTTTAAAATATGTCAGCAATACTTTAAATAATGAGGACAATTTTACAATCAATAAATCGTGCAGGTAGAAAAGGTGGCGGGGAATAAGACACAAGGAGAGCAACAGGAATACCAGAGGGGATGGAAAAATATATGACTGGAATAAATTTCGTCAAGCACAAGAAACTCCTTTACGTTCCGTTCTAGGGTTATTTGATTCATCCCTAGTTTTCATTGGAAGGCGTACAAAGTACTGAAATAGTTTAATCCGAACTAAGACACAGCTTAATGATCTGTTAGAGGCACTGATGTTCTACATAAACGGTAGAGAAACCCGAATGGGCAATCAAGAATAGACAATCCAGAGACACAGGGAACATTGGGTACACAAGACACAGAACGAAGACAAATAAAGCACCAACACAGAACACAGAAAAATAAAAAGATAAAACAGACGAGCAACACCGACCCCATCAAAACCGGATGTGAATCTAGGTGCTCGGGAAGAGTACGCAGTTCCTGCTTCTTATAGCGACTTCTGACTAGCGGTACGATATTAAATTTAAACTCGTACTAGTGCTTAAGTTCAAAGAACAGTTTGTTTCGAAAGTATGATCCTCTTTTTGTAAGTGAGATATTTAATCGATAACCTTCAAAAATACGGTTGATTGGTTTGGTTTATGGTGCTTAACGCCTCTTTCAACAATATGTTACGCTATATCGTGGCAGTCAATTTCATTGGTAGAGGAAACCGGAGGACCCAGAGAAAACACTGACCTGTCGCAAGTCACTGACAAACTTTGATACGGTTTGTCACAGCAGAATAACAGTCCAATGAGTACCCCCAATGACTTGTTGTATCTTGATCTAGTTAATTATCATTGAACAACAAGCTATAAGTTGCCAATAATATAGAATTTGTTAACACAACATTTATAGTTGTTGGGAAGCCTTCTGTCAAGGATCGGAATCGGCCAATACAATGACGAAAAGAAAAAGGACAAACAATGATCTACAAAACAGTGGACAGAAAACTAAAGATTTAACAACTGGATCCAACTAAAACCGAGGATTAACTAAGTTACTCTTGAAGGGTAAGTAGTTTCTGCTCCACTGGTAGCACAAGTCGTGTTGCTCTTGAAGGGTAAGTGGTTTCTGCTCCACTAGTGGCACACGTCGTGTTACTGTTGACGGGTAAATAGTTTTTCTCCACTAGTGGCACACGTCGTGTTCCTCTTGAAGGGTAAGTAGTTTCTGCTCCACTAGTGGCACACGTCGTGTTGCTCTTGAAAGGAAAGTATTTTTTGCTCTACTAGTGGCACACGTCGTGTTGCTCTTGAAAGGTAAGTAGTTTTTGCTCCACTAGTGTCACACGTCGTGTTGCTCTTGAAAGGAAAGTAGTTTTTGCTCCACTAGTGGCACACGTGTTACTGTTGAAGGGTAAGTAAGTTCTGCTTCACTAGTGGCACACGTCGTGTTACTATTGAAGGGTAAGTAGTTTTTCCTCCACTAGTGGCACACGTCGTGTTGCTTTTGAAATGTAAGTAGTTTTTGCTCTACTAGTGGCACACGTCGTGTTACTCTTGAATGGTAAGCAGTTTCTGCTCCACTAGTGGCACACGTCGTGTTGCTCTTGAATGGTAAGTAGATTTTGCTCCACTAGTGGCACACGTCGTGTTGCTCTTGAAAGGTAAGTAGTTTCTGCTTCAATAGTGACACACGTCGTGTTACTCTTGACGGGTAAGTAGTTTTTGCTCCACCAGTGGCACACATCGTGTTGCTCTTGAAAGGTAAGTAGTTGTTGCTCCACAAGTGGCACACGTCGTGTTACTCTTGAAGGGTAAGTCGTTTTTGATTCACTAGTGGCACACGTCGTGTTGCTCTTGAAGGGTAAGTAGTTTCTGCTCCACTAGTGGCACACGTCGTGTTACTCTTGAAGGGTAAATATGTTTTGCTCCACTAGTTGCACACGTCGTGTTGCTCTTGAAGGGTAAGTATTTGTTGCTCCACTAGTGGCACACGTCGTGCTACTCTTGAAGGGTAAGTAGTTTTTGCTCCACTAGTGGCACACGTCGTGTTGCTCTTGAAGGGTAAGTAGTTGTTGCTCCACTAGTGGCACACGTCGTGTTGCTCTTG
This sequence comes from Bathymodiolus septemdierum, assembly GCA_963383655.1. Classification (NCBI taxonomy): domain Eukaryota; kingdom Metazoa; phylum Mollusca; class Bivalvia; order Mytilida; family Modiolidae; genus Bathymodiolus; species Bathymodiolus septemdierum. Next base: position 1,384,170 of record OY726529.1, on the reverse strand, counting down.
AGGGTAAGTAGTTTTTGCTCCACTAGTGGCACACGTCGTGTTGCTCTTGAAAGGTAAGTAATTTTTGCTCTACTAGTGGCACACGTCGTGTTGCTCTTGAAGGGTAAGTAGTTGTTGCTCTACTAGTGGCACACGTCGTGTTGCTCTTGGGGGGTAAGTAGTTTTTGCTCCACTAGTGGCACACGTCGTGTTGCTCTTGAGGGGTAAGTAGTTTTTGCTCCACTAGTGGCACACGTCATGCTACTCTTGAGGGGTAAGTAGTATTTGCTCCACTAGTGGCACACGTCGTGTTGCTCTTGAGGGGTAAGTAGTTTTTGCTCCACTAGTGGCACACGTCGTGTTGCTCTTGAAAGGTAAGTAGTTTTTGCTCCACTAGTGGCACACGTCGTGTTACTCTTGAAGGGTAAGTAGTTTTTGCTCCACTAGTGGCACACGTCGTGTTGCTCTTGAAGGGTAAGTAGTTGTTGCTCCACTAGTGGCACACGTCGTGTTGCTCTTGAGGGGTAAGTAGTTTTTCCTCCACTAGTGGCACACGTCGTGTTGCTCTTGAAAGGTAAGTAATTTTTGCTCTACTAGTGGCACACGTCGTGTTGCTCTTGAAGGGTAAGTAGTTGTTGCTCTACTAGTGGCACACGTCGTGTTGCTCTTGGGGGGTAAGTAGTTTTTGCTCCACTAGTCGCACACGTCGTGTTGCTCTTGAGGGGTAAGTAGTTTTTGCTCCACTAGTGGCACACGTCATGCTACTCTTGAGGGGTAAGTAGTTTTTGCTCCACTAGTGGCACACGTCGTGTTGCTCTTGAGGGGTAAGTAGTTTTTGCTCCACTAGTGGCACACGTCGTGTTGCTCTTGAAAGGTAAGTAGTTTTTGCTCTACTAGTGGCACACGTCGTGTTGCTCTTGAAGGGTAAGTAGTTGTTGCTCTACTAGTGGCACACGTCGTGTTGCTCTTGAGGGGTAAGTAGTTGTTGCTCCACTAGTGGCACACGTCGTTTTGCTCTTGAGGGGTAAGTAGTTTTTGCTCCACTAGTGGCACACGTCATGCTACTCTTGAGGGGTAAGTAGTTTTTGCTCCACTAGTGGCACACGTCGTGTTGCTCTTGAAGGGTAAGTAGTTTTTGCTCCATTAGTGGCACACGCGTGTTACTGTTGATAAGAAGCCAGAAATCAAAACTTCCGTCAATTGGCCAATATCAGTGCCATCTCTTACCTACATATGTTATTGTTTGGAGCTATGTTTTCATCAGGAATATCGCTGAAGCGCAGCTGACATGACGCTAAATAACCATCAATCTATCATTTGGTGGTTGTTTTTGGCTCATACAAATACTTTAACCCAACCATATTTAATTGAAGTGTCTGTACCAAGCCAGAAAAGTGAGTTGTCATGTAATTACGTGTTGGGGGTATCGATATTGCCTCTTTCTACTTGTTTTTTTCTGTTAGATTTGTTCTGGCAGTGTGGTATTATTTTGTTTTCTATGAATTCATCTAATTGACATCTACCTAATTAAATATTGTTACAATAAAAACAGCATCAAACCTAAGTCAAACTTTAATACATGTGTGTTGTGTGTATAAATTTTAAAATGACAGAAATATGAAATTGTAATTAATTGTTGTTGATCGCGTCTTGTAAATAATAAATTGGAGTTGTCTTTCTTACTTCATGTGTTGATTATGACTCAATGGTTAAAAAAGACAAACAGACAACACTACGGTCAATAAAACACTACACAGTAAAGTAAAGACTGAACAACACGAACTGTATAAAGAAACGATGGAAGGACAAGCAGATCCTGCTTCACTAATGTAACACGTCGTGTTTAACAGATGAACAAGACGAACTGTATACAGAAATGATGGAAGGACAAGCATATCCTGCTTCTCTAATGTAACACGTCGTGTTTAACAGATGAACAACACGAACTGTATACAGAAACGATGGAAGGACAAGCAGATCCTGCTTCACTAGTACAACACGTCGTGTTTAACAGATGAACAACACGAACTGTATACAGAAACGATGGAAGGACAAGCAGATCCTGCTTCACTAGTACAACACGTCGTGTTTAACAGATGAACAACACGAACTGTATACAGAAACGATGGAAGGACAAGCAGATCCTGCTTCACTAGTACAACACGTCGTGTTTAACAGATGAACAACACGAACTGTATACAGAAACGATGGAAGGACAAGCAGATCCTGCTTCACTAGTATAACACGTCGTGTTTAACAGATGAACAACACGAACTGTATAAAGAAATGATGGAAGGACAAGCAGATCCTGCTTCACTAATGTAACACGTCGTGTTTAACAGATGAACAACACGAACTGTATAAAGAAATGATGGAAGGACAAGCAGATCCTGCTTCACTAATGTAACACGTCGTGTTTAACAGATGAACAACACGAACTGTATACAGAAACGATGGAAGGACAAGCAGATCCTGCTTCACTAGTACAACACGTCGTGTTTAACAGATGAACAACACGAACTGTATACAGAAACGATGGAAGGACAAGCAGATCCTGCTTCACTAGTACAACACGCCGTGTTTAACAGATGAACAACACGAACTGTATACAGAAACGATGGAAGGACAAGCAGATCCTGCTTCACTAGTACAACACGTCGTGTTTAACAGATGAACAAGACGAACTGTATACAGAAACGATGGAAGGAAAAGCAGATCCTGCTTCACTAATGTATCACGTCGTGTTTAACAGATGAACAAGACGAACTGTATACAGAAATGATGGAAGGACAACCAGATCCTGCTTCACTAATGTAACACGTCGTGTTTAACAGATGAACAACACGAACTGTATACAGAAACGATGGAAGGACAAGCAGATCCTGCTTCACTAGTACAACACGTCGTGTTTAACAGATGAACAACACGAACTGTATACAGAAACGATGGAAGGACAAGCAGATCCTGCTTCACTAATGTAACACGTCGTGTTTAACAGATGAACAACACGAACTGTATACAGAAACGATGGAAGGACAAGCAGATCCTGCTTCACTAATGCAACACGTCGTGTTTAACAGATGAACAACACGAACTGTATACAGAAACGATGGAAGGACAAGCAGATCCTGCTTCACTAATGTAACACGTCGTGTTTAACAGATGAACAACACGAACTGTATACAGAAACGATGGAAGGACAAGCAGATCCCGCTTCACTAATGTAACACGTCGTGTTTAACAGATGAACAACACGAACTGTATACAGAAACGATGGAAGGACAAGCAGATCCTGCTTCACTAGTACAACACGTCGTGTTTAACAGATGAACAACACGAACTGTATACAGAAACGATGGAAGGACAAGCAGATCCTGCTTCACTAATGTAACACGTCGTGTTTAACAGATGAACAACACGAACTGTATACAGAAACGATGGAAGGACAAGCAGATCCTGCTTCACTAACGTAACACGTCGTGTTTAACAGATGAACAACACGAACTGTATACAGAAACGATGGAAGGACAAGCAGATCCTGCTTCACTAGTACAACACGTCGTGTTTAACAGATGAACAACACGAACTGTATACAGAAATGATGGAAGGACAAGCAGATCCTGCTTCACTAATGTAACACGTCGTGTTTAACAGATGAACAACACGAACTGTATAAAGAAATGATGGAAGGACAACCAGCTCCTGCTTCACTAGTACAACACGTCGTGTTTAACAGATGAACAACACGAACTGTATAAAGAAATGATGGAAGGACAAGCAGATCCTGCTTCACTAATGTAACACGTCGTGTTTAACAGATGAACAACACGAACTGTATACAGAAACGATGGAAGGACAAGCAGATCCTGCTTCACTAATGTAACACGTCGTGTTTAACAGATGAACAACACGAACTGTATACAGAAACGATGGAAGGACAAGCAGATCCTGCTTCACTAGTACAACACGTCGTGTTTAACAGATGAACAACACGAACTGTATAAAGAAATGATGGAAGGACAAGCAGATCCTGCTTCACTAATGTAACACGTCGTGTTTAACAGATGAACAACACGAACTGTATACAGAAACGATGGAAGGACAAGCAGATCCTGCTTCACTAATGTAACACGTCGTGTTTAACAGATGAACAACACGAACTGTATACAGAAACGATGGAAGGACAAGCAGATCCTGCTTCACTAGTACAACACGTCGTGTTTAACAGATGAACAACACGAACTGTATACAGAAATGATGGAAGGACAAGCAGATCCTGCTTCACTAATGTAACACGTCGTGTTTAACAGATGAACAACACGAACTGTATAAAGAAATGATGGAAGGACAAGCAGATCCTGCTTCACTAATGTAACACGTCGTGTTTAACAGATGAACAACACGAACTGTATACAGAAATGATGGAAGGACAAGCAGATCCTGCTTCACTAATGTAACACGTCGTGTTTAACAGATGAACAACACGAACTGTATAAAGAAATGATGGAAGGACAAGCAGATCCTGCTTCACTAATGCAACACGTCGTGTTTAACAGATGAACAACACGAACTGTATAAAGAAATGATGGAAGGACAAGCAGATCCTGCTTCACTAATGCAACACGTCGTGTTTAACAGATGAACAACACGAACTGTATAAAGAAATGATGGAAGGACAAGCAGATCCTGCTTCACTAATGTAACACGTCGTGTTTAACAGATGAACAACACGAACTGTATAAAGAAATGATGGAAGGACAAGCAGATCCTGCTTCACTAATTCAACACGTCGTGTTTAACAGATGAACAACACGAACTGTATACAGAAATGATGGAAGGACAAGCAGATCCTGCTTCACTAGTACAACACGTCGTGTTTAACAGATGAACAACACGAACTGTATAAAGAAATGATGGAAGGACAAGCAGATCCTGCTTCACTAATGTAAAACGTCGTGTTTAACAGATGAACAACACGAACTGTATAAAGAAATGATGGAAGGACAAGCAGATCCTGCTTCACTAATGTAACACGTCGTGTTTAACAAATGAACAACACGAACTGTATAAAGAAATGATGGAAGGACAAGCAGATCCTGCTTCACTAATGCAACACGTCGTGTTTAACAGATGAACAACACGAACTGTATAAAGAAATGATGGAAGGACAAGCAGATCCTGCTTCACTAATGCAACACGTCGTGTTTAACAGATGAACAACACGAACTGTATAAAGAAATGATGGAAGGACAAGCAGATCCTGCTTCACTAATGTAACACGTCGTGTTTAACAGATGAACAACACGAACTGTATAAAGAAATGATGGAAGGACAAGCAGATCCTGCTTCACTAATGCAACACGTCGTGTTTAACAGATGAACAACACGAACTGTATAAAGAAATGATGGAAGGACAAGCAGATCCTGCTTCACTAATGTAACACGTCGTGTTTAACAGATGAACAACACGAACTGTATAAAGAAATGATGGAAGGATAAGCAGATCCTGCTTCACTAATGCAACACGTCGTGTTTAACAGATGAACAACACGAACTGTATAAAGAAATGATGGAAGGACAAGCAGATCCTGCTTCACTAATGTAACACGTTGTGTTTAACAGATGAACAACACGAACTGTATAAAGAAATGATGGAAGGACAAGCAGATCCTGCTTCACTAATGCAACACGTCGTGTTTAACAGATGAACAACACAAACTGTATAAAGAAATGATGGAAGGACAAGCAGATCCTGCTTCACTAATGTAACACGTCGTGTTTAACAGATGAACAACACGAACTGTATAAAGAAATGATGGAAGGACAAGCAGATCCTGCTTCACTAATGCAACACGTCGTGTTTAACAGATGAACAACACGAACTGTATAAAGAAATGATGGAAGGACAAGCAGATCCTGCTTCACTAATGTAACACGTCGTGTTTAACAGATGAACAACACGAACTGTATAAAGAAATGATGGAAGGACAAGCAGATCCTGCTTCACTAATGCAACACGTCGTGTTTAACAGATGAACAACACGAACTGTATAAAGAAATGATGGAAGGACAAGCAGATCCTGCTTCACTAATGTAACACGTCGTGTTTAACAGATGAACAACACGAACTGTATAAAGAAATGATGGAAGGACAAGCAGATCCTGCTTCACTAATGCAACACGTCGTGTTTAACAGATGAACAACACGAACTGTATAAAGAAATGATGGAAGGACAAGCAGATCCTGCTTCACTAATGCAACACGTCGTGTTTAACAGATGAACAACACGAACTGTATAAAGAAATGATGGAAGGACAAGCAGATCCTGCTTCACTAATGCAACACGTCGTGTTTAACAGATGAACAACACGAACTGTATAAAGAAATGATGGAAGGACAAGCAGATCCTGCTTCACTAATGTAACACGTCGTGTTTAACAGATGAACAACACGAACTGTATAAAGAAATGATGGAAGGACAAGCAGATCCTGCTTCACTAATGCAACACGTCGTGTTTAACAGATGAACAACACGAACTGTATAAAGAAATGATGGAAGGACAAGCAGATCCTGCTTCACTAATGTAACACGTCGTGTTTAACAGATGAACAACACGAACTGTATAAAGAAATGATGGAAGGACAAGCAGATCCTGCTTCACTAATGCAACACGTCGTGTTTAACAGATGAACAACACGAACTGCATAAAGAAATGATGGAAGGACAAGCAGATCCTGCTTCACTAATGCAACACGTCGTGTTTAACAGATGAACAACACGAACTGTATAAAGAAATGATGGAAGGACAAGCAGATCCTGCTTCACTAATGGAACACGTCGTGTTTAACAGATGAACAACACGAACTGTATACAGAAACGATGGAAGGACAAGCAGATCCTGCTTCACTAATGTAACACGTCGTGTTTAACAGATGAACAACACGAACTGTATACAGAAACGATGGAAGGACAAGCAGATCCTGCTTCACTAATGTAACACGTCGTGTTTAACAGATGAACAACACGAACTGTATACAGAAACGATGGAAGGACAAGCAGATCCTGCTTCACTAATGTAACACGTCGTGTTTAACAGATGAACAACCCGAACTGTATACAGAAACGTTGGAAGGACAAGCAGATCCTGCTTCACTAATGTAACACGTCGTGTTTAACAGATGAACAACACGAACCGTATAACGAAATGATGGAAGGACAACCAGCTCCTGCTTCACTAATGTAACACGTCGTGTTTAACAGATGAACAACACGAACTGTATACAGAAACGATGGAAGGACAAGCAGATCCTGCTTCACTAATGCAACACGTCGTGTTTAACAGATGAACAACACGAACTGTATACAGAAACGATGGAAGGACAAGCAGATCCTGCTTCACTAATGTAACACGTCGTGTTTAACAGATGAACAACACGAACTGTATACAGAAACGATGGAAGGACAAGCAGATCCTGCTTCACTAATGTAACACGTCGTGTTTAACAGATGAACAACACGAACTGTATACAGAAACGATGGAAGGACAAGCAGATCCTGCTTCACTAATGTAACACGTCGTGTTTAACAGATGAACAACACGAACTGTATAAAGAAATGATGGAAGGACAAGCAGATCCTGCTTCACTAATGTAACACGTCGTGTTTAACAGATGAACAACACGAACCGTATAACGAAATGATGGAAGGACAACCAGCTCCTGCTTCACTAATGTAACACGTCGTGTTTAACAGATGAACAACACGAACTGTATACAGAAACGATGGAAGGACAAGCAGATCCTGCTTCACTAATGTAACACGTCGTGTTTAACAGATGAACAACACGAACTGTATAAAGAAACGATGGAAGGACAAGCAGATCCTGCTTCACTAATGTAACACGTCGTGTTTAACAGATGAACAACACGAACCGTATAACGAAATGATGGAAGGACAACCAGCTCCTGCTTCACTAATGCAACACGTCGTGCTTAACAGATGAACAACACGAACTGTATAAAGAAATGATGGAAGGACAAGCAGATCCTGCTTCACTAATGTAACACGTCGTGTTTAACAGATGAACAACACGAACTGTATAAAGAAACGATGGAAGGACAAGCAGATCCTGCTTCACTAATGTAACACGTCGTGTTTAACAGATGAACAACACGAACTGTATAAAGAAACGATGGAAGGACAAGCAGATCCTGCTTCACTAATGTAACACGTCGTGTTTAACAGATGAACAACACGAACTGTATAAAGAAACGATGGAAGGACAAGCAGATCCTGCTTCACTAGTACAACACGTCGTGTTTAACAGTTAAACGACACGAACGTCATCTGATTGACCTGGAAATCGGGTTGGACACCATTATAAAAAACAAAAAACAAAAAACAAACAACATATAAATGGGAGTAGGGGCAAATCTAACATCCTTATAATACGAATTTGTAGCGGACATCACACCATGGAACTAATCACATGAAGATGTAATTGGAAAAAATGGTCAACACGAAACAAGCGGTGAAATAAGGTGCTACGGAAGGGTAAATATCTCATGTTCCACTAGTGGCACTCATCATGTCACTCTTCTTAAAATTAAAAAAGAACAGGATTGTGACAACAACAAATGTGGTCACCATGCTTACAGTTGATAAAGTGTCACACTGAATAGTCAAGAATGATGGACTTTATTTCGCCGGGGCGTAAAAACATAGGTGCAAGGGGAAAATGTTCCAACTTTGAAAAGTGCATGGGCAAAACAATGTTTGTGTCCCCTTCACTTTTAGGGGCAAACCATAAGAAAAGAATGATTTTTTAGCATGTAGCAAACTACAAACAATATTGCCCAGTAACCTAAAATAATGATTTGATCGGATGTTGCCATGACGAAAACAAGTGGACACAAACTATATGATATGGGTATAAGCTGGTGTTTGGATGGCCCGTGGTATTCAAAGCATTTTAGATTACCACTGGAAACACGAGGATAAAGTGAAATGGGATAGGAAAGTTTTACCTGACAACGGCCCACCAACGACCACTCTTATCAAATTGTTGGTTAACATGACCTGCTTCAAGTTGTTATTGTACGTGCAATGCACCTGACTTTCACCGTACATGAGGTACTCGGTTACGTCTCGTCAATAAGAACGATTGGAAGTTGTACATGTATACATGACTCACACAACTAGCGAGTATTGAAAATGTATTAACGCCAAAATTACATGTTTAAAAAGACATTTGTTTTGTCTAAGTTGCTATTTACTGCATCAATTAAAACTGCACTTTTGCACACACAATAAATGGAATAAAAATAAACAAATCAACAAATAAACAAAAGAAATAAATATGGTTGTGGATTGCTTTAATATAGATTGATGTGGAGAGTCATATCTACCCGTGGATTGCTTTAATATAGACTGATGTGTAGAGTGATATCTACCTGTGGATTGCTTTAATATAGACTGATGTGGAGAGTCATATCTACCTGTGGATTGCTTTAATATAGACTGATGTGGAGAGTCATATCTACCCGTGGATTGCTTTAATATAGACTGATGTGTAGAGTCATATCTATCCGTGGATTGCTTTAATATAGACTGATGTGGAGAGTCATATCTACTCGTGGATTGCTTTAATATAGACTGATGTGGAGAGTCATATCTACTCGTGGATTGCTTTAATATAAACTGATGTGGAGAGTCATATCTACTCGTGGATTGCTTTAATATAGACTGATGTGGAGAGTCATACCTACCTGTGGATTGCTTTAATATAGACTGATGTGGAGAGTCATATCTACCCGTGGATTGCTTTAATATAGACTGATGTGGAGAGTCATATCTACCCGTGGATTGCTTTAATATAGACTGATGTGTAGAGTCATATCTATCCGTGGATTGCTTTAATATAGACTGATGTGTAGAGTCATATCTACCCTTGGATTGCTTTAATATAGACTGATGTGGAGAGTCATATCTACCCGTGGATTGCTTTAATATAGACTGATGTGGAGAGTCATATCTACCCGTGGATTGCTTTAATATAGACTGATGTGGAGAGTCATATCTACCCGTGGATTGCTTTAATATAGACTGATGTGGAGAGTCATATCTACTCGTGGATTGCTTTAATATAGACTGATGTGTAGAGTCATATCTACCTGTGGATTGCTTTAATATAGACTGATGTGGAGAGTCATATCTACCTGCGGATTGCTTTAATATAGACTGATGTGGAGAGTCATATCTACCCGTGGATTGCTTTAATATAGACTGATGTGGAGAGTCATATCTACCCGTGGATTGCTTTAATATAGACTGATGTGTAGAGTCATATCTACCTGTGGATTGCTTTAATATAGACTGATGTGGAGAGTCATATCTACCTGTGGATTGCTTTAATATAGACTGATGTGGAGAGTCATATCTACTCGTGGATTGCTTTAATATAGACTGATGTGGAGAGTCATACCTACCTGTGGATTGCTTTAATATAGACTGATGTGGAGAGTCATATCTACTCGTGGATTGCTTTAATATAGACTGATGTGGAGAGTCATATCTACTCGTGGATTGCTTTAATATAAACTGATGTGGAGAGTCATATCTACTCGTGGATTGCTTTAATATAGACTGATGTGGAGAGTCAGATCTACTTGTGGATTGCTTTAATATAGACTGATGTGGAGAGTCATATCTATCCGTGGATTACTTTAATATAGACTGATGTGGAGAGTCCTATCTACCCGTGGATTGCTTTAATATAGACTGATGTGGAGAGTCATATCTACTCGTGGATTGCTTTAATATAGACTGATGTGGAGAGTCATATCTACCTGTGGATTGCTTTAATATAGACTGATGTGGAGAGTCATATCTACCTGTGGATTGCTTTAATATAGACTGATGTGGAGAGTCATATCTACTCGTGGATTGCTTTAATATAGACTGATGTGGAGAGTCAGATCTACTCGTGGATTGCTTTAATATAAACTGATGTGGAGAGTCAGATCTACTCGTGGATTGCTTTAAAATAGACTGATGTGGAGAGTCATACCTACCTGTGGATTGCTTTAATATAGACTGATGTGGAGAGTCATATCTACTCGTGGATTGCTTTAATATAGACTGATGTGGAGAGTCATATCTACTCGTGGATTGCTTTAATATAAACTGATGTGGAGAGTCATATCTACTCGTGGATTGCTTTAATATAGACTGAAGTGGAGAGTCAGATCTACCTGTGGATTACTTTAATATAGACTGATGTGGAGAGTCATATCTATCCGTGGATTGCTTTAATATAGACTGATGTGGAGAGTCATATCTACTCGTGGATTGCTTTAATATAGACTGATGTGGAGAGTCATATCTACTCGTGGATTGCTTTAATATAGACTGATGTGGAGAGTCATATCTACTCGTGGATTGCTTTAATATAGACTGATGTGGAGAGTCATACCTACCTGTGGATTGCTTTAATATAGACTGATGTGGAGAGTCATATCTACTCGTGGATTGCTTTAATATAAACTGATGTGGAGAGTCATATCTACTCGTGGATTGCTTTAATATAGACTGATGTGGAGAGTCAGATCTACCTGTGGATTGCTTTAATATAGACTGATGTGGAGAGTCATATCTATCCGTGGATTACTTTAATATAGACTGATGTGGAGAGTCATATCTACCCGTGGATTGCTTTAATATAGACTGATGTGGAGAGTCATATCTACTCGTGGATTGCTTTAATATAGACTGATGTGGAGAGTCATATCTACCTGCGGATTGCTTTAATATAGACTGATGTGGAGAGTCATATCTATCCGTGGATTGCTTTAATATAGACTAATGTGTAGAGTCATATCTACCCGTGGATTGCTTTAACATAGACTGATGTGGAGAGACATACCTACCCGTGGATTGCTTTAACATAGACTGATGTGGAGAGTCATATCTACCCGTGGATTGCTTTAATATAGACTGATGTGGAGAGTCAGATCTCCTCGTGGATTGCTTTAAAATAGACTGATGTGGAGAGTCATATCTACCCATGGATTGCTTTAATATAGACTGATGTGGAGAGTCAGATCTACTCGTGGATTGCTTTAATATAGACTGATGTGGAGAGTCATATCTACCCGTGGATTGCTTTAATATAGACTGATGTGGAGAGTCATATCTACCCGTGGATTGCTTTAACATAGACTGATGTGGAGAGTCATACCTACCCGTGGATTGCATTAATATAGACTGATGTGGAGAGTCATACCTACCTGTGGATTGCTTTAATATAGACTGATGTGGAGAGTCATACCTACCTGTGGATTGCTTTAATATAGACTGATGTGGAGAGTCATATCTACTCGTGGATTACTTTAATATAGACTGATGTGGAGAGTCATATCTACCCGTGGATTGCTTTAATAGACTGATGTGGAGAGTCATATCTATCGTGGATTACTTTAATATAGACTGATGTGGAGAGTCATATCTACTCGTGGATTGCTTTAAAATAGACTGATGTGGAGAGTCATATCTACCCATGGATTGCTTTAATATAGACTGATGTGGAGAGTCAGATCTACTCGTGGATTGCTTTAATATAGACTGATGTGGAGAGTCATATCTACCTGTGGATTGCTTTAATATAGACTGATGTGGAGAGTCATACCTACCTGTGGATTGCTTTAATATAGACTGATGTGGAGAGTCATATCTATCCGTGGATTGCTTTAATATAGACTGATGTGGAGAGTCATATCTATCCGTGGATTGCTTTAAAATAGACTGATGTGGAGAGTCATATCTACCCATGGATTGCTTTAATATAGACTGATGTGGAGAGTCAGATCTACTCGTGGATTGCTTTAATATAGACTGATGTGGAGAGTCATATCTACCTGTGTATTGCTTTAATATAGACTGATGTGGAGAGTCATACCTACCTGTGGATTGCTTTAACATAGACTGATGTGGAGAGTCATATCTATCCGTGGATTGCTTTAATATAGACTGATGTGGAGAGTCATATCTACTCGTGGATTGCTTTAATATAGACTGATGTGGAGAGTCATATCTACTCGTGGATTGCTTTAATATAGACTGATGTGGAGAGTCATATCTACTCGTGGATTGCTTTAATATAGACTGATGTGGAGAGTCATACCTACCTATGGATTGCTTTAATATAGACTGATGTGGAGAGTCATATCTACTCGTGGATTGCTTTAATATAGACTGATGTGGAGAGTCATATCTACTCGTGGATTGCTTTAATATAAACTGATGTGGAGAGTCATATCTACTCGTGGATTGCTTTAATATAGACTGATGTGGAGAGTCAGATCTACCTGTGGATTGCTTTAATATAGACTGATGTGGAGAGTCATATCTATCCGTGGATTACTTTAATATAGACTGATGTGGAGAGTCATATCTACCCGTGGATTGCTTTAATATAGACTGATGTGGAGAGTCATATCTACTCGTGGATTGCTTTAATATAGACTGATGTGGAGAGTCATATCTACCTGTGGATTGCTTTAATATAGACTGATGTGGAGAGTCATATCTACCCGTGGATTGCTTTAATATAGACTGATGTGGAGAGTCATATCTACTCGTGGATTGCTTTAATATAGACTGATGTGGAGAGTCATATCTATCCGTGGATTGCTTTAATATAGACTGATGTGGAGAGTCATATCTACTCGTGGATTGCTTTAATATAGACTGATGTGGAGAGTCATATCTACCTGTGGATTGCTTTAATATAGACTGATGTGGAGAGTCATATCTACTCGTGGATTGCTTTAATATAGACTGATGTGGAGAGTCATACCTACCTGTGGATTGCTTTAATATAGACTGATGTGGAGAGTCATATCTACTCGTGGATTGCTTTAATATAGACTGATGTGGAGAGTCATATCTACTCGTGGATTGCTTTAATATAAATTGATGTGGAGAGTCATATCTACTCGTGGATTGCTTTAATATAGACTGATGTGGAGAGTCAGATCTACTTGTGGATTGCTTTAATATAGACTGATGTGGAGAGTCATATCTATCCGTGGATTACTTTAATATAGACTGATGTGGAGAGTCATATCTACCCGTGGATTGCTTTAATATAGACTGATGTGGAGAGTCATATCTACTCGTGGATTGCTTTAATATAGACTGATGTGGAGAGTCATATCTACCTGTGGATTGCTTTAATATAGACTGATGTGGAGAGTCATATCTACCTGTGGATTGCTTTAATATAGACTGATGTGGAGAGTCATATCTACTCGTGGATTGCTTTAATATAGACTGATGTGGAGAGTCAGATCTACTCGTGGATTGCTTTAATATAAACTGATGTGGAGAGTCAGATCTACTCGTGGATTGCTTTAAAATAGACTGATGTGGAGAGTCATACCTACCTGTGGATTGCTTTAATATAGACTGATGTGGAGAGTCATATCTACTCGTGGATTGCTTTAATATAGACTGATGTGGAGAGTCATATCTACTCGTGGATTGCTTTAATATAAACTGATGTGGAGAGTCATATCTACTCGTGGATTGCTTTAATATAGACTGATGTGGAGAGTCAGATCTACCTGTGGATTACTTTAATATAGACTGATGTGGAGAGTCATATCTATCCGTGGATTGCTTTAATATAGACTGATGTGGAGAGTCATATCTACTCGTGGATTGCTTTAATATAGACTGATGTGGAGAGTCATATCTACTCGTGGATTGCTTTAATATAGACTGATGTGGAGAGTCATATCTACTCGTGGATTGCTTTAATATAGACTGATGTGGAGAGTCATACCTACCTGTGGATTGCTTTAATATAGACTGATGTGGAGAGTCATATCTACTCGTGGATTGCTTTAATATAAACTGATGTGGAGAGTCATATCTACTCGTGGATTGCTTTAATATAGACTGATGTGGAGAGTCAGATCTACCTGTGGATTGCTTTAATATAGACTGATGTGGAGAGTCATATCTATCCGTGGATTACTTTAATATAGACTGATGTGGAGAGTCATATCTACCCGTGGATTGCTTTAATATAGACTGATGTGGAGAGTCATATCTACTCGTGGATTGCTTTAATATAGACTGATGTGGAGAGTCATATCTACCTGTGGATTGCTTTAATATAGACTGATGTGGAGAGTCATATCTACCGGTGAATTGCTTTAATATAGACTGATGTGGAGAGTCATATCTACTCGTGGATTGCTTTAATATAGACTGATGTGGAGAGTCAGATCTACTCGTGGATTGCTTTAATATAAACTGATGTGGAGAGTCAGATCTACTCGTGGATTGCTTTAAAATAGACTGATGTGGAGAGTCATACCTACCTGTGGATTGCTTTAATATAGACTGATGTGGAGAGTCATATCTACTCGTGGATTGCTTTAATATAAACTGATGTGGAGAGTCAGATCTACTCGTGGATTGCTTTAATATAAACTGATGTGGAGAGTCAGATCTACCTGTGGATTGCTTTAATATAGACTGATGTGGAGAGTCATATCTACCCGTGGATTGCTTTAATATAGACTGATGTGGAGAGTCATATCTACTCGTGGATTGCTTTAATATAGACTGATGTGGAGAGTCATATCTACCTGTGGATTGCTTTAATATAGACTGATGTGGAGAGTCATATCTACTCGTGGATTGCTTTAATATAGACTGATGTGGAGAGTCATATCTATCCGTGGATTACTTTAATATAGACTGATGTGGAGAGTCATATCTACTCGTGGATTGCTTTAATATAGACTGATGTGGAGAGTCAGATCTACTCGTGGATTGCTTTAGCATAGACTGATGTGGAGAGTCATATCTACTCGTGGATTGCTTTAAAATAGACGGATGTGGAGAGTCATATCTACTCGTGGATTGCTTTAATATAGACTGATGTGGAGAGTCATATCTACTCGTGGATTGCTTTAATATAGACTGATGTGGAGAGTCATACCTACCTGTGGATTGCTTTAATATAGACTGATGTGGAGAGTCATATCTACCCGTGGATTGCTTTAACATAGACTGATGTGGAGAGACATACCTACCCGTGGATTGCTTTAACATAGACTGATGTGGAGAGTCATATCTACCCGTGGATTGCTTTAATATAGACTGATGTGGAGAGTCAGATCTCCTCGTGGATTGCTTTAAAATAGACTGATGTGGAGAGTCATATCTACCCATGGATTGCTTTAATATAGACTGATGTGGAGAGTCAGATCTACTCGTGGATTGCTTTAATATAGACTGATGTGGAGAGTCATATCTACCCGTGGATTGCTTTAATATAGACTGATGTGGAGAGTCATATCTACTCGTGGATTGCTTTAACATAGACTGATGTGGAGAGTCATACCTACCCGTGGATTGCATTAATATAGACTGATGTGGAGAGTCATACCTACCTGTGGATTGCTTTAATATAGACTGATGTGGAGAGTCATACCTACCTGTGGATTGCTTTAATATAGACTGATGTGGAGAGTCATATCTACTCGTGGATTACTTTAATATAGACTGATGTGGAGAGTCATATCTACCCGTGGATTGCTTTAATAGACTGATGTGGAGAGTCATATCTATCGTGGATTACTTTAATATAGACTGATGTGGAGAGTCATATCTACTCGTGGATTGCTTTAAAATAGACTGATGTGGAGAGTCATATCTACCCATGGATTGCTTTAATATAGACTGATGTGGAGAGTCAGATCTACTCGTGGATTGCTTTAATATAGACTGATGTGGAGAGTCATATCTACCTGTGGATTGCTTTAATATAGACTGATGTGGAGAGTCATACCTACCTGTGGATTGCTTTAATATAGACTGATGTGGAGAGTCATATCTATCCGTGGATTGCTTTAATATAGACTGATGTGGAGAGTCATATCTATCCGTGGATTGCTTTAAAATAGACTGATGTGGAGAGTCATATCTACCCATGGATTGCTTTAATATAGACTGATGTGGAGAGTCAGATCTACTCGTGGATTGCTTTAATATAGACTGATGTGGAGAGTCATATCTACCTGTGTATTGCTTTAATATAGACTGATGTGGAGAGTCATACCTACCTGTGGATTGCTTTAACATAGACTGATGTGGAGAGTCATATCTATCCGTGGATTGCTTTAATATAGACTGATGTGGAGAGTCATATCTACTCGTGGATTGCTTTAATATAGACTGATGTGGAGAGTCATATCTACTCGTGGATTGCTTTAATATAGACTGATGTGGAGAGTCATATCTACTCGTGGATTGCTTTAATATAGACTGATGTGGAGAGTCATACCTACCTATGGATTGCTTTAATATAGACTGATGTGGAGAGTCATATCTACTCGTGGATTGCTTTAATATAGACTGATGTGGAGAGTCATATCTACTCGTGGATTGCTTTAATATAAACTGATGTGGAGAGTCATATCTACTCGTGGATTGCTTTAATATAGACTGATGTGGAGAGTCAGATCTACCTGTGGATTGCTTTAATATAGACTGATGTGGAGAGTCATATCTATCCGTGGATTACTTTAATATAGACTGATGTGGAGAGTCATATCTACCCGTGGATTGCTTTAATATAGACTGATGTGGAGAGTCATATCTACTCGTGGATTGCTTTAATATAGACTGATGTGGAGAGTCATATCTACCTGTGGATTGCTTTAATATAGACTGATGTGGAGAGTCATATCTACCCGTGGATTGCTTTAATATAGACTGATGTGGAGAGTCATATCTACTCGTGGATTGCTTTAATATAGACTGATGTGGAGAGTCATATCTATCCGTGGATTGCTTTAATATAGACTGATGTGGAGAGTCATATCTACTCGTGGATTGCTTTAATATAGACTGATGTGGAGAGTCATATCTACCTGTGGATTGCTTTAATATAGACTGATGTGGAGAGTCATATCTACTCGTGGATTGCTTTAATATAGACTGATGTGGAGAGTCATACCTACCTGTGGATTGCTTTAATATAGACTGATGTGGAGAGTCATATCTACTCGTGGATTGCTTTAATATAGACTGATGTGGAGAGTCATATCTACTCGTGGATTGCTTTAATATAAACTGATGTGGAGAGTCATATCTACTCGTGGATTGCTTTAATATAGACTGATGTGGAGAGTCATATCTACTCGTGGATTGCTTTAATATAGACTGATGTGGAGAGTCATACCTACCTATGGATTGCTTTAATATAGACTGATGTGGAGAGTCATATCTACTCGTGGATTGCTTTAATATAGACTGATGTGGAGAGTCATATCTACTCGTGGATTGCTTTAATATAAACTGATGTGGAGAGTCATATCTACTCGTGGATTGCTTTAATATAGACTGATGTGGAGAGTCAGATCTACTTGTGGATTGCTTTAATATAGACTGATGTGGAGAGTCATATCTATCCGTGGATTACTTTAATATAGACTGATGTGGAGAGTCATATCTACCCGTGGATTGCTTTAATATAGACTGATGTGGAGAGTCATATCTACTCGTGGATTGCTTTAATATAGACTGATGTGGAGAGTCATATCTACCTGTGGATTGCTTTAATATAGACTGATGTGGAGAGTCATATCTACCTGTGGATTGCTTTAATATAGACTGATGTGGAGAGTCATATCTACTCGTGGATTGCTTTAATATAGACTGATGTGGAGAGTCAGATCTACTCGTGGATTGCTTTAATATAAACTGATGTGGAGAGTCAGATCTACTCGTGGATTGCTTTAAAATAGACTGATGTGGAGAGTCATACCTACCTGTGGATTGCTTTAATATAGACTGATGTGGAGAGTCATATCTACTCGTGGATTGCTTTAATATAGACTGATGTGGAGAGTCATATCTACTCGTGGATTGCTTTAATATAAACTGATGTGGAGAGTCATATCTACTCGTGGATTGCTTTAATATAGACTGATGTGGAGAGTCAGATCTACCTGTGGATTACTTTAATATAGACTGATGTGGAGAGTCATATCTATCCGTGGATTGCTTTAATATAGACTGATGTGGAGAGTCATATCTACTCGTGGATTGCTTTAATATAGACTGATGTGGAGAGTCATATCTACTCGTGGATTGCTTTAATATAGACTGATGTGGAGAGTCATATCTACTCGTGGATTGCTTTAATATAGACTGATGTGGAGAGTCATACCTACCTGTGGATTGCTTTAATATAGACTGATGTGGAGAGTCATATCTACTCGTGGATTGCTTTAATATAAACTGATGTGGAGAGTCATATCTACTCGTGGATTGCTTTAATATAGACTGATGTGGAGAGTCAGATCTACCTGTGGATTGCTTTAATATAGACTGATGTGGAGAGTCATATCTATCCGTGGATTACTTTAATATAGACTGATGTGGAGAGTCATATCTACCCGTGGATTGCTTTAATATAGACTGATGTGGAGAGTCATATCTACTCGTGGATTGCTTTAATATAGACTGATGTGGAGAGTCATATCTACCTGTGGATTGCTTTAATATAGACTGATGTGGAGAGTCATATCTACCGGTGAATTGCTTTAATATAGACTGATGTGGAGAGTCATATCTACTCGTGGATTGCTTTAATATAGACTGATGTGGAGAGTCAGATCTACTCGTGGATTGCTTTAATATAAACTGATGTGGAGAGTCAGATCTACTCGTGGATTGCTTTAAAATAGACTGATGTGGAGAGTCATACCTACCTGTGGATTGCTTTAATATAGACTGATGTGGAGAGTCATATCTACTCGTGGATTGCTTTAATATAAACTGATGTGGAGAGTCAGATCTACTCGTGGATTGCTTTAATATAAACTGATGTGGAGAGTCAGATCTACCTGTGGATTGCTTTAATATAGACTGATGTGGAGAGTCATATCTACCCGTGGATTGCTTTAATATAGACTGATGTGGAGAGTCATATCTACTCGTGGATTGCTTTAATATAGACTGATGTGGAGAGTCATATCTACCTGTGGATTGCTTTAATATAGACTGATGTGGAGAGTCATATCTACTCGTGGATTGCTTTAATATAGACTGATGTGGAGAGTCATATCTATCCGTGGATTACTTTAATATAGACTGATGTGGAGAGTCATATCTACTCGTGGATTGCTTTAATATAGACTGATGTGGAGAGTCAGATCTACTCGTGGATTGCTTTAGCATAGACTGATGTGGAGAGTCATATCTACTCGTGGATTGCTTTAAAATAGACGGATGTGGAGAGTCATATCTACTCGTGGATTGCTTTAATATAGACTGATGTGGAGAGTCATATCTACTCGTGGATTGCTTTAATATAGACTGATGTGGAGAGTCATACCTACCTGTGGATTGCTTTAATATAGACTGATGTGGAGAGTCATACCTACCTGTGGATTGCTTTAATATAGACTGATGTGGAGAGTCATACCTACCTGTGGATTGCTTTAATATAGACTGATGTGGAGAGTCAGATCTACTCGTGGATTGCTTTAATATAGACTGATGTGGAGAGTCATATCTACCTGTGGATTGCTTTAATATAGACTGATGTGGAGAGTCATACCTACCTGTGGATTGCTTTAATATAGACTGATGTGGAGAGTCATATCTACTCGTGGATTGCTTTAACATAGACTGATGTGGAGAGTCATATCTACTCGTGGATTGCTTTAAAATAGACTGATGTGGAGAGTCATATCTACTCGTGGATTGCTTTAAAATAGACGGATGTGGAGAGTCATATCTACTCGTGGATTGCTTTAATATAGACTGATGTGGAGAGTCATATCTACTCGTGGATTGCTTTAATATAGACTGATGTGGAGAGTCATACCTACCTGTGGATTGCTTTAATATAGACTGATGTGGAGAGTCATACCTACCTGTGGATTGCTTTAATATAGACTGATGTGGAGAGTCATATCTACTCGTGGATTGCTTTAATATAAACTGATGTGGAGAGTCATATCTACTCGTGGATTGCTTTAATATAGACTGATGTGGAGAGTCAGATCTACCTGTGGATTGCTTTAATATAGACTGATGTGGAGAGTCATATCTATCCGTGGATTGCTTTAATATAGACTGATGTGGAGAGTCATATCTACTCGTGGATTGCTTTAATATAGACTGATGTGGAGAGTCATATCTACTCGTGGATTGCTTTAATATAGACTGATGTGGAGAGTCATATCTACTCGTGGATTGCTTTAATATAGACTGATGTGGAGAGTCATACCTACCTGTGGATTGCTTTAATATAGACTGATGTGGAGAGTCATATCTACTCGTGGATTGCTTTAATATAGACTGATGTGGAGAGTCATATCTACTCGTGGATTGCTTTAATATAAACTGATGTGGAGAGTCATATCTACTCGTGGATTGCTTTAATATAGAATGATGTGGAGAGTCAGATCTACCTGTGGATTGCTTTAATATAGACTGATGTGGAGAGTCATATCTATCCGTGGATTGCTTTAACACAGACTGATGTGGAGAGTCATATCTACTCGTGGATTGCTTTAATATAGACTGATGTGGAGAGTCATATCTACCCGTGGATTGGTTTAATATAGACTGATGTGGAGAGTCATATCTACCCGTGGATTGCTTTAACATAGACTGATGTTGAGAGTCATATCTATCCGTGGAATGTTTTAATATAGACTGATGTGGAGAGTCATATCTACTCGTGGATTGCTTTAATATAGACTGATGTGGAGAGTCATATCTACTCGTGGATTGCTTTAACATAGACTGATGTGTAGAGTCATATCTATCCGTGGATTGCTTTAATATAGACTGATGTGGAGAGTCATATCTACTCGTGGATTGCTTTAATATAGACTGATGTGGAGAGTCAGATCTACTCGTGGATTGCTTTAACATAGACTGATGTGGAGAGTCATATCTATCCGTGGATTGCTTTAATATAGACTGATGTGTAGAGTCATATCTATTCGTGGATTGCTTTAATATAGACTGATGTGGAGAGTCATATCTATTCGTGGATTGCTTTAATATAGACTGATGTGGAGAGTCATATCTATCCGTGGATTGGTTTAATATAGACTGATGTGGAGAGTCATATTTACCTGTGGATTGCTTTAATATAGACTGATGTGGAGAATCATATCTACTCGTGGATTGCTTTAATATAGACTGATGTGGAGAGTCATATCTACTCGTGGATTGCTTTAATAGACTGATATGGAGAGTCATATCTACTCGTGGATTGCATTAATATAGACTGATGTGGAGAGTCATATCTACTCGTGGATTGCTTTAATAGACTGATGTGGAGAGTCATACTTACCTGTGGATTGGTTTAATATAGAGTGATGTGGAGAGTCATATCTATCCGTGGATTGCTTTAATAGACTGAAGTGGAGAATCATATCTACTCGTGGATTGCTTTAACATAGACTGATGTGGAGAGTCATATCTACTCGTGGATTGCTTTAATAGACTGATGTGGAGAGTCATATCTACTCGTGGATTGCATTAATATAGACTGATGTGGAGAGTCATATCTACTCGTGGATTGCTTTAATAGACTGATGTGGAGAGTCATATCTATCCGTGGATTGCTTTAATAGACTGATGTGGAGAGTCATATCTACTCGTGGATTGCATTAATATAGACTGATGTGGAGAGTCATATCTACCCGTGGATTGGTTTAATATAGACTGATGTGGAGAGTCATATCTATCCGTGGATTGGTTTAATATAGACTGATGTGGAGAGTCATATCTATCCGTGGATTGGTTTAATATAGACTGATGTGGAGAGTCATATATACCCGTGGATTGCTTGAAAATAGACTGATGTGGAGAGTCATACCTACCTGTGGATTGCTTTAACATAGACTGATGTGAAGGAGAGTCATATCTACCCGTGGATTGCTTTAATATAGACTGATGTGGAGAGTCATATCTACCCGTGGATTGCTTTAACATAGACTGATGTGGAGAGTCATATCTACCTGTGGAATGCTTTAATATAGACTGATGTGGAAAGTCATATCTACCTGTGGATTGCTTTAATATAGACTGATGTGGAGAGTCATATCTAACCGTGGATTGCTTTAATATTGACTGATGTGGAGTCATATCTAACCGTGGATTGCTTTAATATAGACTGATGTGGAGAGTCATATCTACCCGTGGATTGCTTTAATATAGACTGATGTGGAGAGTCATACCTACCTGTGGATTGCTTTAATATAGACTGATGTGGAGAGTCATACCTACCTGTGGATTGCTTTAATATAGACTGATGTGGAGAGTCATATCTACTCGTGGATTGCTTTAATAGACTGATGTGGAGAGTCATATCTATCCGTGGATTGCTTTAATAGACTGATGTGGAGAGTCATATCTACTCGTGGATTGCATTAATATAGACTGATGTGGAGAGTCATATCTACCCGTGGATTGGTTTAATATAGACTGATGTGGAGAGTCATATCTATCCGTGGATTGGTTTAATATAGACTGATGTGGAGAGTCATATCTATCCGTGGATTGGTTTAATATAGATTGATGTGGAGAGTCATATATACCCGTGGATTGCTTGAAAATAGACTGATGTGGAGAGTCATACCTACCTGTGGATTGCTTTAACATAGACTGATGTGGAGAGTCATATCTACCCGTGGATTGCTTTAACATAGACTGATGTGGAGAGTCATATCTACCTGTGGATTGCTTTAACATAGACTGATGTGGAGAGTCATATCTACCTGTGGAATGCTTTAATATAGACTGATGTGGAAAGTCATATCTACCTGTGGATTGCTTTAATATAGACTGATGTGGAGAGTCATATCTACCCGTGGATTGCTTTAACATAGACTGATGTGGAGAGTCATATCTACCTGTGGAATGCTTTAATATAGACTGATGTGGAAAGTCATATCTACCTGTGGATTGCTTTAATATAGACTGATGTGGAGAGTCATATCTAACCGTGGATTGCTTTAATATTGACTGATGTGGAGTCATATCTAACCGTGGATTGCTTTAACATAGACTGATGTGGAGAGTCATATCTACCCGTGGATTGCTTTAATATAGACTGATGTGGAGAGTCATACCTACCTGTGGATTGCTTTAATATAGACTGATGTGGAGAGTCATATCTACCTGTGGATTGCTTTAATATAGACTGATGTGGAGAGTCATATCTACCCGTGGATTGATTTAATATAGACTGATGTGGAGAGTCATATCTACCTGTGGATTGCTTTAACATAGACTGATGTGGAGAGTCATACCTACACGTGGATTGCTTTAATATAGACTGATGTGGAGAGTCATACCTACCGGTGGATTGCTTTAATATAGACTGATGTGGAGAGTCATATCTACCTGTGGATTGGTTTAATATAGACTGATGTGGAGAGTCATATCTACCCGTGGATTGCTTTAATATAGACTGATGTGGAGAGTCATATCTACTCGTGGATTGCTTTAATATAGACTGATGTGGAGAGTCATATCTACCTGTGGATTGCTTTAATATAGACTGATGTGGAGAGTCATACCTACCCGTGGATTGCTTTAATATAGACTGATGTGGAGAGTCATACCTACCCGTGGATTGCTTTAATATAGACTGATGTGGAGAGTCATATCTACCCGTGGATTGCTTTAATATAGACTGATGTGGAGAGTCATACTTACCTGTGGATTGCTTTAATATAGACTGATGTGGAGAGTCATATCTACTCGTGGATTGCTTTAATATAGACTGATGTGGAGAGTCATACCTACCTGTGGATTGCTTTAATATAGACTGATGTGGAGAGTCATATCTACCTGTGGATTGCTTTAACATAGACTGATGTGGAGAGTCATATCTACCCGTGGATTGCTTTAACATAGACTGATGTGGAGAGTCATATCTACTCGTGGATTGCTTTAACTTAGACTGATGTGGAGAGTCATATCTATCCGTGGATTGCTTTAACATAGACTGATGTGGAGAGTCATATCTACCCGTGGATTGCTTTAACATAGACTGATGTGGAGAGTCATACCTACCTGTGGATTGCTTTAATATAGACTGATGTGGAGAGTCATATCTACCTGTGGATTGCTTTAACATAGACTGATGTGGAGAGTCATACCTACCTGTGGATTGCTTTAACATAGACTGATGTGGAGAGTCATATCTACTCGTGGATTGCTTTAACATAGACTGATGTGGAGAGTCATACTTACCTGTGGATTGCTTTAATATAGACTGATGTGGAGAGTCATATCTACCCGTGGATTGCTTTAACATAGACTGATGTGGAGAGTCATATCTACCCGTGGATTGCTTTAACATAGACTGATGTGGAGAGTCATATCTACCCGTGGATTGCTTTAACATAGACTGATGTGGAGAGTCATATCTACCCGTGGATTGCTTTAACATAGACTGATGTGGAGAGTCATATCTACTCGTGGATTGCTTTAACATAGACTGATGTGGAGAGTCATATCTACCCGTGGATTGCTTTAACATAGACTGATGTGGAGAGTCATATCTACCCGTGCATTGCTTTAACATAGACTGATGTGGAGAGTCATACTTACCTGTGGATTGCTTTAATATAGACTGATGTGGAGAGTCATATCTACTCGTGGATTGCTTTAACATAGACTGATGTGGAGAGTCATATCTACTCGTGGATTGCTTTAACATAGACTGATGTGGAGAGTCATACTTACCTGTGGATTGCTTTAATATAGACTGATGTGGAGAGTCATATCTACTCGTGGATTGCTTTAACATAGACTGATGTGGAGAGTCATATCTACCCGTGGATTGCTTTAACATAGACTGATGTGGAGAGTCATATCTATTCGTGGATTGCTTTAACATAGACTGATGTGGAGAGTCATATCTACCCGTGGATTGCTTTAACATAGACTGATGTGGAGAGTCATATCTACCTGTGGATTGCTTTAACATAGACTGATGTGGAGAGTCATATCTATCCGTGGATTGCTTTAACATAGACTGATGTGGAGAGTCATATATACCCGTTGATTGCTTTAACATAGACTGATGTGGAGAGTCATATCTACCCGTGGATTGCTTTAACATAGACTGATGTGGAGAGTCATATCTACCCGTGGATTGTTGTTTTAGTGAACTAACACTTCTCAATTCCTACTAATCGTGTTGGTCTTGTACAAATCTGTTATCATTATCACCTTCTATCATTATCGAATATGAATTATACTTGCCATGATAAAACTGAATTTTTTTTTCATTTTGGCGTTAAACAACAAATCAATCTCTCACTCACGTGAAAAGGGTTAGTGTTAGTGTTATGGTGTTTAACACCACTTTCAACGATGTTTCATTTATATTGTGGCGGTCAATTTAATTGTTGGAGGAAATGGAGTGTCTGGAGAAAACCACCGACCTGTCGCAAGTCATTGGCAAACTATATCAACTAATGTAGTATTGTCTGGGCGGCATTCGAACTCGTAACTTTAGTAGTGATAGGCACTGATTGCACATGTATTTGTATAGCTAACTACCACAAGGTCACAACCACAACGGCGCCTCAATCACCTGAAAACAATGACAAGATAAGTGTAAAATGTGACATAAAGTATACAGACTAGCAAAGTTTATACAATTATCATAGATGTCAAATCTCCGAACGAACCCCAAAGTATAGAGTAACATGACGTACATCAGGAATTGTTTACCCAAAGTCTTCCCACCTAGAGCAGATGAAAAAGTAAGTTTGAAGATTCCAAAGGAGTATTCAGAAGCCGTAAACAGAAGAAGGACAGAAAACACAAAGGTCAAAAGAAACAGGACAAAAGGAAAAACAACGATCTACAAAACATTATACAGAAAATAAAAGATCGAGCAACACGAAATCCACTAACGACCGGGGGTGAAGCTGAAGGGTAGACATTTCCTGCTCTACATGTGACACCCGTTCATCCGCAGTTTTATTGGGGTTCGTGTTATTAAATCTTTGGTTTTCTGTGTTTTGTCGACTGTTGTTAGTCTTTTTTCTTTTCCCCTAAATTGTGTTTTATCTGTGCTGCGATTTTTGGCGTCTTTAAGCCTCTCCGACAAGGCCATAGTCTATTATTTTGGAAGTTGGGATGGCTGAATCAAATAAACAGCTTGCCGTCCTTGCCAAATGTAAATGAGTGCATCTTGTATGGGTAACCCCGTCACTTTTTATTGAATTTCCTGTAACAAGCCAGGAAAGTGAACAGTCATGTATTGGTGTGTTAGGTGTATCAAGCCAGGAAAGTGAGCAGTCATGTATTGGTGTGTTAGGTGTATCAAGCCAGGAAAGTGAGCAGTCATGTATTGGTATGTTAGGTGTATCAAGCCAGGAAAGTGAGCAGTCATGTATTTGTGTGTTACGTGTATCGATGTTGCCTCTTTCTACGATTTTTTAATTGAATTTAAAGTAATATTACACCAGTTTTGGGCGAAGAAATTTTCCCACTGAAAATTCAATTTGGAATACGTCAGTACCTTTACTAAGCTATTCATGCATATTTCAAGTCGAACTATGTTCCCAACCATTAGAAATCTGCAAATCCGTGTGCATGTTTATCGACCTCGCCATTGTTGTGGAGACTGATTAACTTTCGGTTGTTTTGTTCCGATGATTGCCGATCATGACCTCGTGACGAAAAAATAAACAATCATGGATGCTGAGGTAAGCACGCACACATTCCTGACAATGGTTATTGAGGAATCTGTCTGTTTCATGTCGTGTGAACCATTTTTTTGTTGCAATTATTCTTATGTGGTACACACGGAATATATTTTTACTTGCATTCGACATTTCTTTCATCAACTAAACAGTGCGCATGAGCGATAATCTGCCCGAAAGAGTTCAAATCTTGGGTCACGCGCATATCATTTGCATTACTGTATGGGAAATATACAATACTTGTGCACTGTCGAAGCATATAGGTAATATGTGTATGAGGCTTAAAAACGGGGGAAAAGGAGAGGCTTCGCCGAGCCTTTTCCCGTGTTTCGCGCCGAATGCACATATTTACCTATATGCTTCGACAGTGCACATGCATTGTATTTATCCTGCAATTTTGAAGCGTAAATAAAAGTATTTGAAATAATTGTGTGTATGTATTTGAAACAATATCCCCCGATGTGCCCCGATGAGTTTGCTATATGTTCTATTTATAACTGACCAATATAAAAACAAATATTGGGCAGGCTATATTGGTCGGTAAATGATTGTCATTGCAGGATAAAACAGAATTATCTGCTGTCAAATATTTTGCGATTTGCTCTTAAAATCTGCTTTTTTAGCGGATGTTTAATATTATGCAGTTGATTTTAATAAACATTAAGTGACATATTAGGTGAAAATATTTAATCCAAAGATTCCGCGCTATTTGACTTTCATATTAACACCCCCTCCCCACTCATTTCATTTTGATAAAGGATAAAGGTAATATATAATAAACCTAAGGAGGAAGCCAATTCATTAGACACATTTTAATTTGTAACATTTCTCCAATGATGCACAACACCAAAAACCCGATACTCAAAACGCAATTTTATGCAATCAAATACAATTTGATAGCTGTTGTAAAGGTTAGTAGTTTTCCCAACAGGACACTTAAACATCTACATATCCCCACCTTTATTGTTGCATATCTTATTAAGATTTCCAATTAATTAGTTTGATGTGATATTAGAATATATATTTATTTCTCATAACCAATTTACAGAGGTACAGAAATGACATGTCAAATCAACACAATATACATAAGAAATAAATACATGTAATACATAATTAATACCTCCCACGCAATTATTACACCAACGTTCAATCGACCTTGAGAATATGACCCTTGTTAATTTCAACATTGTTGTACATTTTGCGGAAGGTTATCAGTGGAGAAATATCTAGTATAACACCTCAATATATCGTACGATTTGTGGTTGCAAATACATACCATAGTTATAGCGACCTTGAGAATATGACCCTTGTTAATTCGCATATTGTTGTAGATATCTGGAGGAATCTCTGTATTTGTTAGGTCTGAAATTCAACCAGGAATAAAGTTGTTAGAACATAAAAGTGACGATTATATTTGGCTAAAACTTTGTTATAATTTTGTTGGTACTAATAATGATATTTATTTATTTATTTATGTTACTTATATAACCCACCAGAACATTCTTCATATACACAGTCATTTGGAAATGACTTGTTTGAGTTAATAGAAAATTATATTTCGATGTTTTCAGAAAATGGGAGTGTTATTATTATGGGAGATATGAATGCAAGAACTGGCAATGAATCTGATTTTATTGAAAATGAATTTCACAACCAACATATTCCACTTTTTGAAAATTATTTACCAGATGCTGATATTATTGACCGTTTCAGCAGGGACCATACCATTTTACCTAGAGGCAGAGTTCTAAATGATATCTGTATACAAACAGGTTTATGTATTCTTTAACATGTCATAACAATAGAGGTAGTAGCACTGTGGATTATGGGCTGGTATCTGAGGGTTTGTTGAAAAAGGTTATATTTTTTACAGTACATAAATTTGTACCAATTTTTCAGACCATACTCAAATCTCTTTATTGTTACAGGTTTATTGTAAATGTGATTTTAACTGTGAGCAGTTGAGGCAAGTGCCTATGCGATATAGGTGGAATGAACAATCGTATACCTTGTATCAAGAAGCTCTGGCATCTAACTGTTTACAGGAAAAAATTAATATTATTAATAGCACTAATTATCAAGGAAATACAGATAGATTAGGTGAAGATTTAAATTCTGTTCATTGTGAAGCAGCTGATGTAGCTATGTTGAAGAAATCTTCAAAAGTTAATAAAAAAAACAGAAATAATACCAGTATAAGGAAAAGCCCAGTTTGGCATGATGTATCTCTTAGTTCATTAAAAAGACATCTTGAGCAGAAACAGCATTTATTTCATTACTTTAGTAGAGATCCTGTGGCGAGAGTATCATTTTTCAGAGCGCTTAAATACTTTCGTAAAGTACGCAAAAAGAAAATAAGACACTATTACAGCTCAATCATTGAGCAATTAGATACATTATTAGAAAATAATCCCCAAAAATATTGGGTAATTTAATCCATGCTGATAAGCCTGATAATTTTGAAATTTCCTCTTATCAATGGCTTGATTATTTTAAAGATTTAAACAAAAAACCAATAAGACATTCCTTAGGGACGGACCATTTAACTTCCAGGGGAGGAGTTATGGTTTTTTTCGAAAAAAAATATTCTGATTCCCAATGTTGCTGAAAAAATATTCTGATTTTGGTGGAGGAAATTTTTTTTAATTGTTATTCAGAATTTTTGTCATATAACCTAATGTTAAATTCTGAAGAAAAAAAAAATTCTATCTCTCGTGTTGTCCGAACAAAAAATTCTGAACGAAACAAAAAACCATTTTTTTTTCCTCCACCAAAATTAGAATATTTTTTTCAGCAACATTGGGAATCAGAATATTTGTTTAGTGTCCCTCACTAGCCAACACTAGGAGGGAGATTCTGAATCAAATTGAATCTCGCTTCTCTAACCTTAAATTTTTGGTCAATAAAATTAATTTGTCTGGCTTCTTTCAGCAGATGATCACTACATTTATAATCAGCTATACGCTTTATTATCAAAATTATATAATAAGAGAAATGATATTTAAAGCAGTAACACCCACTAATTAGGAATAATAATACTTAGTAAATTATGAAATAATCTTTTTTTTTCTTCTTTTTTTTTGATGCATCATGCTGCTACTAATTTTTAAAGTACTGCTAGCACTCTGCCTTAAATAAATTGTGGCTTGAATGGGTCTCTGTGCTTGGTAGAACTAAAATACAACCATTATAACTATATTTCATATTAAATGTGATTTTTTTGATTTTTTTTATTATTTTGTTTGTGTTGTCCTATCCAATGAAAAAAATATTATGTGAATCAATTGTATACTGTGATTTTTTATTGATTATACTGCTCATTGTGGGCGTCTTGATTGACAATAACGCATTTGGTTGGTTGGTAACGTTCAATTGAGACTTAAATTTAATTGAGGTATGTGCAAGCCCATTCCTGCGTTTTAACAAAGTAGAAAGATGACAAAATAAAACACCCTATTACTTGAATTATTGGGGCGGCGAGTCTCGAGAAAAATAAACGTTTTAAATGTGTACAAGGTGTTTTGTTTTTAATTCGAAGATATTCCATTGTCTAAATAATGGCAATAGGTGGAGTTTTAGACGTAAAATTTAATTTGTCCGCCATCTAGTTATCCATATATTCGATTTACACAAACATGTTATATATGTTCTTACACGAATGTCTGCCACGATGGAAACCTCTACTTCCGGTGAAACAGAGGTGATATGTCTAGGGTAAGTAATATAGCCTCTGTTTCGGAGATCACCATTGTTGAACCTTTAATCTCGAAACATTGCTAAACATAAATACGTATATGGCTACTGTTTATACAATTGTTAGTCTAGAACATCCACTTTTTAAAAATAATTTGTCTTTTCATATTATTTTTGTCTTTGAATTTTATGAATTCTGAAACGTGTCGTGCGCACTAAATTTGATATCTACTTTTGTTATTTATTACTAGTACATGTAGTTGTACTTCTAAATTTGTAAAAGTGAAATGTAACTCGCTTAGCATTGGGTAGACCTGGACATAAATGGATGATATTTTTTTCTATCAACGAAGATATCAACACCAGTCTGCAGGGAGTTTTTTTTTTAATGACATAGTACTTTATTGTTTGACTCGCCTGTTAACAAAACACCTTAGATGCCCAGGTAAGCAAAAATAATCTAAGGTTCCCTGTCTTATAATAGATCTCTTATCCAGGGTTAATAAGAGATTAATTAGAGTCCACATGATCCCATTTCAAAAATACAACTAAATTTATCAATAATAAAATCAACATGTAAGTCAATCTATATCGGCATTTTATGATAGCTTCAACATAATTTTTTATAACATTTACATACATACTCATATATTATAACTACTTACTAATCACTGATAGAATTGTCAAGATTTTGGCATTATCTATTGTATCATTACAATTGGCTGTTAGCAAAATTTTTAGTTCAGATTTTAAAGTATGTTTCCATATATTACAAAGTACATTCTGATTGATATGAATTTTGTCATATTTAACTTTGTTTCTTGCCTTCCAAATAGACCACTTAGATATAAAAATTAATGTATTTAATAGAAGTTCATGTTTACCCCCCATATTGAACCCAAACATCATATTTTTCTCATTTAAGTTAACAGTTCCCATATTTAAAGTGTTTATTAAAATTATGATGTTTGATATGAATCGGTATAATGTATTTAAAAAACACATGTTGGAGATCTTCTTGAATGTTCGATTCTTTGCAAAAATTTGTAAAAGTGAAATGCAACTCGCTTAGCATTGGGTAGACCTGGACATAATTGGAGGATATTGTTATCTATCAACGATGTCAGTTAAGTACAAAAACGTCGATATCAACAACAGTCTGCAGGTACGATAAAAGTCACATTATGCAAAATACATATAGTTTAAAAGCAAGCCAACCAAACGGCCGAAACAGGATAGCCAAACTCAGCTAAGGTCAGCTAAGGTCAGCTAAGGTCACCTATGACTGAGAGAGAAGAACCACAGTTTATAAAATAATAACATTATGTAGAAACTGTAAACTTGGATAAAATAAAATACACGTGTATCTAATAAACCATGCCACAACACTGACTACTGGGAAGATGTACACATGTATCTAATAAACCATGCCACAACACTGACTACAGGGAAGATGTACACATGTATCTAATAAACCATGCCACAACACTGACTACTGGGAAGATGTACACATGTATCTAATAAACCATGCCACAACACTGACTACAGGGAAGATGTACACATGTATCTAATAAACCATGCCACATCACAGACTACAGGGAAGATGTACACATGTATCTAATAAACCATGCCACAGCACTGACTACAGGGAAGATGTACACATGTATCTAATAAACCAGGCCACATCACTGACTACAGGGAAGATGTACACATGTATCTAATAAACCATGCCACATCACTGACTACAGGGAAGATGTACACATGTATCTAATAAACCATGCCACAACACTGACTACTGGGAAGATGTACACATGTATCTAATAAACCATGCCACAACACTGACTACAGGGAAGATGTACACATGTATCTAATAAACCATGCCACAACACTGACTACTGAGAAGATGTACACATGTATCTAATAAACCATACCACATCACTGACTACTGGGAAGATGTACACATGTATCTAATAAACCATGCCACATCACTGACTACTGGGAAGATGTACACATGTATCTAATAAACCATGCCACATCACTGACTACAGGGAAGATGTACACATGTATCTAATAAACCATGCCACATCACTGACTACTGGGAAGATGTACACATGTATCTAATAAACCATGCCACAACACTGACTACAGGGAAGATGTACACATGTATCTAATAAACCATGCCACATCACTGACTACTGGGAAGATGTACACATGTATCTAATAAACCATGCCACAGCACTGACTACAGGGAAGATGTACACATGTATCTAATAAACCATGCCACAACACTGACTACAGGGAAGATGTACACATGTATCTAATAAACCATGCCACATCACTGATTACAGGGAAGATGTACACATGTATCTAATAAACCATGCCACAACACTGACTACAGTGGAAGATGTACACATGTATCTAATAAACCATGCCACAGCACTGACTACAGTGGAAGATGTACACATGTATCTAATAAACCATGCCACATCACAGACTACAGGGAAGATGTACACATGTATCTAATAAACCATGCCACATCACTGACTACAGCGAAGATGTACACATGTATCTAATAAAACATGCCACAGCACTGACTACAGTGGAAGATGTACACATGTATCTAATAAACCATGCCACATCACTAACTACAATGGAAGATGTACACATGTATCTAATAAACCATGCCACAACACTGACTACAGGGAAGATGTACACATGTATCTAATAAATCATGCCACAACACTGACTACTGGGAAGATGTACACATGTATCTAATAAACCATGCCACAACACTGACTACAGGGAAGATGTACACATGTATCTAATAAACCATGCCACAACACTGACTACTGGGAAGATGTACACATGTATCTAATAAACCATGCCACAACACTGACTACAGGGAAGATGTACACATGTATCTAATAAACCATGCCACAACACTGACTACAGGGAAGATGTACACATGTATCTAATAAACCATGCCACAACACTGACTACTGGGAAGATGTACACATGTATCTAATAAACCATGCCACATCACTGACTACAGGGAAGATGTACACATGTATCTAATAAACCATGCCACATCACTGACTACTGGGAAGATGTACACATGTATCTAATAAACCATGCCACAACACTGACTACAGGGAAGATGTACACATGTATCTAATAAACCATGCCACATCACTGACTACAGGGAAAATGTACACATGTATCTAATAAACCATGCCACAACACTGACTACTGGGAAGATGTACACATGTATCTAATAAACCATGCCACATCACTGACTACAGGGAAGATGTACACATGTATCTAATAAACCATGCCACAACACTGACTACAGGGAAGATGCACACATGTATCTAATAAACCATGCCACAACACTGACTACAGAGAAGATATACACATGTATCTAATAAACCATGCCACAACACTGACTACAGTGAAGATGTAAACATGTATCTAATAAACCATGCCACATCACTGACTACAGGGAAGATGTACACATTTATCTAATAAACCATGCCACAGCACTGACTACAGTGGAAGATGTACACATGTATCTAATAAACCATGCCACATCACTGACTACAATGGAAGATGTACACATGTATCTAATAAACCATGCCACAACACTGACTACAGTGGAAGATGTACACATGTATCTAA
Source organism: Bathymodiolus septemdierum (assembly GCA_963383655.1). Classification (NCBI taxonomy): domain Eukaryota; kingdom Metazoa; phylum Mollusca; class Bivalvia; order Mytilida; family Modiolidae; genus Bathymodiolus; species Bathymodiolus septemdierum. Next base: position 1,349,033 of record OY726529.1, on the reverse strand, counting down.
TAAACCATGTCACAACACTGACTACAGGGAAGATGTACACATGTATCTAATAAACCATGCCACAACACTGACTACAGGGAAGATGTACACATGTATCTAATAAACCATGCCACATCACTGACTACAATGGAAGATGTACACATGTATCTAATAAACCATGCCACAACACTGACTACAGTGGAAGATGTACACATGTATCTAATAAACCATGCCACAACACTGACTACAGAGAAGATGTACACATGTATCTAATAAACCATGCCACAACACTGACTACAGTGAAGATGTACACATGTATCTAATAAACCATGCCACATCACTGACTACAGGGAAGATGTACACATGTATCTAATAAACCATGCCACAGCACTGACTACAGTGGAAGATGTACACATGTATCTAATAAACCATGCCACATCACTGACTACAATGGAAGATGTACACATGTATCTAATAAACCATGCCACAACACTGACTACAGTGGAAGATGTACACATGTATCTAATAAACCATGCCACAACACTGACTACAGGGAAGATGTACACATGTATCTAATAAACCATGCCACAACACTGACTACTGGGAAGATGTACACATGTATCTAATAAACCATGCCACATCACTGACTACTGGGAAGATGTACACATGTATCTAATAAACCATGCCACAACACCGACTACAGGGAAGATGTACACATGTATCTAATAAACCATGCCACATCACTGACTACAGGGAAGATGTACACATGTATCTAATAAACCATGCCACAGCACAGACTACAGGGAAGATGTACACATGTATCTAATAAACCATGCCACAACACTGACTACAGGGAAGATGTACACATGTATCTAATAAACCATGCCACATCACTGACTACAGGGAAGATGTACACATGTATCTAATAAACCATGCCACAACACTGACTACAGGGAAGATGTACACATGTATCTAATAAACCATGCCACAACACTGACTACAGGGAATATGTTACTCCGGGGACTAATAATAAACCATGCCACAACACTGACTACTGGGAAGATGTACACATGTATCTAATAAACCATGCCACAACACTGACTACAGGGAAGATGTACACATGTATCTAATAAACCATGCCACAACACTGACTACAGGGAAGATGTACACATGTATCTAATAAACCATGCCACAACACTGACTACTGGGAAGATGTACACATGTATCTAATAAACCATGCCACATCACTGACTACAGGGAAGATGTACACATGTATCTAATAAACCATGCCACATCACTGACTACAGGGAAGATGTACACATGTATCTAATAAACCATGCCACAACACTGACTACAGGGAAGATGTACACATGTATCTAATAAACCATGCCACATCACTGACTACAGGGAAAATGTACACATGTATCTAATAAACCATGCCACAACACTGACTACTGGGAAGATGTACACATGTATCTAATAAACCATGCCACATCACTGACTACAGGGAAGATGTACACATGTATCTAATAAACCATGCCACAACACTGACTACAGGGAAGATGTACACATGTATCTAATAAACCATGCCACAACACTGACTACAGAGAAGATGTACACATGTATCTAATAAACCATGCCACAACACTGACTACAGTGAAGATGTACACATGTATCTAATAAACCATGCCACATCACTGACTACAGGGAAGATGTACACATTTATCTAATAAACCATGCCACAGCACTGACTACAGTGGAAGATGTACACATGTATCTAATAAACCATGCCACATCACTGACTACAATGGAAGATGTACACATGTATCTAATAAACCATGCCACTACACTGACTACAGTGGAAGATGTACACATGTATCTAATAAACCATGCCACAACACTGACTACAGGGAAGATGTACACATGTATCTAATAAACCATGCCACAACACTGACTACAGGGAAGATGTACACATGTATCTAATAAACCATGCCACATCACTGACTACAATGGAAGATGTACACATGTATCTAATAAACCATGCCACAACACTGACTACAGTGGAAGATGTACACATGTATCTAATAAACCATGCCACAACACTGACTACAGAGAAGATGTACACATGTATCTAATAAACCATGCCACAACACTGACTACAGTGAAGATGTACACATGTATCTAATAAACCATGCCACATCACTGACTACAGGGAAGATGTACACATGTATCTAATAAACCATGCCACAGCACTGACTACAGTGCAAGATGTACACATGTATCTAATAAACCATGCCACATCACTGACTACAGTGGAAGATGTACACATGTATCTAATAAACCATGCCACAACACTGACTACAGGGAAGATGTACACATGTATCTAATAAACCATGCCACAACACTGACTACTGGGAAGATGTACACATGTATCTAATAAACCATGCCACATCACTGACTACAGGGAAGATGTACACATGTATCTAATAAACCATGCCACATCACTGACTACTGGGAAGATGTACACATGTATCTAATAAACCATGCCACAACACCGACTACAGGGAAGATGTACACATGTATCTAATAAACCATGCCACATCACTGACTACAGGGAAGATGTACACATGTATCTAATAAACCATGCCACAACACTGACTACAGGGAAGATGTACACATGTATCTAATAAACCATGCCACAGCACAGACTACAGGGAAGATGTACACATGTATCTAATAAACCATGCCACAACACTGACTACAGGGAAGATGTACACATGTATCTAATAAACCATGCCACATCACTGACTACAGGGAAGATGTACACATGTATCTAATAAACCATGCCACAACACTGACTACAGGGAAGATGTACACATGTATCTAATAAACCATGCCACAAAACTGACTACAGGGAATATGTTATTCCGGGGACTAATAATAAACCATGCCACAACACTGACTACTGGGAAGATGTTACTCCGGGGACTAATAATAAACCATCCCACAACAATGACTACAGTGAAGATGTACACATGTATCTAATAAACCATGCCACAACACTGACTACAGGGAAGATGTACACATGTATCTAATAAACCATGCCACAACACTGACTACAGGGAAGATGTACACATGTATCTAATAAACCATGCCGCAACACTGACTACAGTGAAGATGTACACATGTATCTAATAAACCATGCCACATCACTGACTACAGGGAAGATGTACACATGTATCTAATAAACCATGCCACAACACTGACTACAGTGAAGATGTACACATGTATCTAATAAACCATGCCACATCACTGACTACAGGGAAGATGTACACATGTATCTAATAAACCATGCCACATCACTGACTACAGTGAAGATGTACACATGTATCTAATAAACCATGCCACATCACTGACTACAGGGAAGATGTACACATGTATCTAATAAACCATGCCACATCACTGACTACTGGGAAGATGTACACATGTATCTAATAAACCATGCCACAACACTGACTACAGGGAAGATGTACACATGTATCTAATAAACCATGCCACATCACTGACTACTGGGAAGATGTACACATGTATCTAATAAACCATGCCACAGCACTGACTACAGGGAAGATGTACACATGTATCTAATAAACCATGCCACAACACTGACTACAGGGAAGATGTACACATGTATCTAATAAACCATGCCACATCACTGATTACAGGGAAGATGTACACATGTATCTAATAAACCATGCCACAACACTGACTACAGTGGAAGATGTACACATGTATCTAATAAACCATGCCACAGCACTGACTACAGTGGAAGATGTACACATGTATCTAATAAACCATGCCACATCACAGACTACAGGGAAGATGTACACATGTATCTAATAAACCATGCCACATCACTGACTACAGCGAAGATGTACACATGTATCTAATAAAACATGCCACAGCACTGACTACAGTGGAAGATGTACACATGTATCTAATAAACCATGCCACATCACTGACTACAATGGAAGATGTACACATGTATCTAATAAACCATGCCACAACACTGACTACAGGGAAGATGTACACATGTATCTAATAAATCATGCCACAACACTGACTACTGGGAAGATGTACACATGTATCTAATAAACCATGCCACAACACTGACTACAGGGAAGATGTACACATGTATCTAATAAACCATGCCACAACACTGACTACTGGGAAGATGTACACATGTATCTAATAAACCATGCCACAACACTGACTACAGGGAAGATGTACACATGTATCTAATAAACCATGCCACAACACTGACTACAGGGAAGATGTACACATGTATCTAATAAACCATGCCACAACACTGACTACTGGGAAGATGTACACATGTATCTAATAAACCATGCCACATCACTGACTACAGGGAAGATGTACACATGTATCTAATAAACCATGCCACATCACTGACTACTGGGAAGATGTACACATGTATCTAATAAACCATGCCACAACACTGACTACAGGGAAGATGTACACATGTATCTAATAAACCATGCCACATCACTGACTACAGGGAAAATGTACACATGTATCTAATAAACCATGCCACAACACTGACTACTGGGAAGATGTACACATGTATCTAATAAACCATGCCACATCACTGACTACAGGGAAGATGTACACATGTATCTAATAAACCATGCCACAACACTGACTACAGGGAAGATGCACACATGTATCTAATAAACCATGCCACAACACTGACTACAGAGAAGATATACACATGTATCTAATAAACCATGCCACAACACTGACTACAGTGAAGATGTAAACATGTATCTAATAAACCATGCCACATCACTGACTACAGGGAAGATGTACACATTTATCTAATAAACCATGCCACAGCACTGACTACAGTGGAAGATGTACACATGTATCTAATAAACCATGCCACATCACTGACTACAATGGAAGATGTACACATGTATCTAATAAACCATGCCACAACACTGACTACAGTGGAAGATGTACACATGTATCTAATAAACCATGTCACAACACTGACTACAGGGAAGATGTACACATGTATCTAATAAACCATGCCACAACACTGACTACAGGGAAGATGTACACATGTATCTAATAAACCATTCCACATCACTGACTACAATGGAAGATGTACACATGTATCTAATAAACCATGCCACAACACTGACTACAGTGGAAGATGTACACATGTATCTAATAAACCATGCCACAACACTGACTACAGAGAAGATGTACACATGTATCTAATAAACCATGCCACAACACTGACTACAGTGAAGATGTACACATGTATCTAATAAACCATGCCACATCACTGACTACAGGGAAGATGTACACATGTATCTAATAAACCATGCCACAGCACTGACTACAGTGGAAGATGTACACATGTATCTAATAAACCATGCCACATCACTGACTACAATGGAAGATGTACACATGTATCTAATAAACCATGCCACAACACTGACTACAGTGGAAGATGTACACATGTATCTAATAAACCATGCCACAACACTGACTACAGGGAAGATGTACACATGTATCTAATAAACCATGCCACAACACTGACTACAGGGAATATGTTACTCCGGGGACTAATAATAAACCATGCCACAACACTGACTACTGGGAAGATGTACACATGTATCTAATAAACCATGCCACAACACTGACTACAGGGAAGATGTACACATGTATCTAATAAACCATGCCACAACACTGACTACAGGGAAGATGTACACATGTATCTAATAAACCATGCCACAACACTGACTACTGGGAAGATGTACACATGTATCTAATAAACCATGCCACATCACTGACTACAGGGAAGATGTACACATGTATCTAATAAACCATGCCACATCACTGACTACAGGGAAGATGTACACATGTATCTAATAAACCATGCCACAACACTGACTACAGGGAAGATGTACACATGTATCTAATAAACCATGCCACATCACTGACTACAGGGAAAATGTACACATGTATCTAATAAACCATGCCACAACACTGACTACTGGGAAGATGTACACATGTATCTAATAAACCATGCCACATCACTGACTACAGGGAAGATGTACACATGTATCTAATAAACCATGCCACAACACTGACTACAGGGAAGATGTACACATGTATCTAATAAACCATGCCACAACACTGACTACAGAGAAGATGTACACATGTATCTAATAAACCATGCCACAACACTGACTACAGTGAAGATGTACACATGTATCTAATAAACCATGCCACATCACTGACTACAGGGAAGATGTACACATTTATCTAATAAACCATGCCACAGCACTGACTACAGTGGAAGATGTACACATGTATCTAATAAACCATGCCACATCACTGACTACAATGGAAGATGTACACATGTATCTAATAAACCATGCCACTACACTGACTACAGTGGAAGATGTACACATGTATCTAATAAACCATGCCACAACACTGACTACAGGGAAGATGTACACATGTATCTAATAAACCATGCCACAACACTGACTACAGGGAAGATGTACACATGTATCTAATAAACCATGCCACATCACTGACTACAATGGAAGATGTACACATGTATCTAATAAACCATGCCACAACACTGACTACAGTGGAAGATGTACACATGTATCTAATAAACCATGCCACAACACTGACTACAGAGAAGATGTACACATGTATCTAATAAACCATGCCACAACACTGACTACAGTGAAGATGTACACATGTATCTAATAAACCATGCCACATCACTGACTACAGGGAAGATGTACACATGTATCTAATAAACCATGCCACAGCACTGACTACAGTGGAAGATGTACACATGTATCTAATAAACCATGCCACATCACTGACTACAGTGGAAGATGTACACATGTATCTAATAAACCATGCCACAACACTGACTACAGGAAAGATGTACACATGTATCTAATAAACCATGCCACAACACTGACTACTGGGAAGATGTACACATGTATCTAATAAACCATGCCACATCACTGACTACAGGGAAGATGTACACATGTATCTAATAAACCATGCCACATCACTGACTACTGGGAAGATGTACACATGTATCTAATAAACCATGCCACAACACCGACTACAGGGAAGATGTACACATGTATCTAATAAACCATGCCACATCACTGACTACAGGGAAGATGTACACATGTATCTAATAAACCATGCCACAACACTGACTACAGGGAAGATGTACACATGTATCTAATAAACCATGCCACAGCACAGACTACAGGGAAGATGTACACATGTATCTAATAAACCATGCCACAACACTGACTACAGGGAAGATGTACACATGTATCTAATAAACCATGCCACATCACTGACTACAGGGAAGATGTACACATGTATCTAATAAACCATGCCACAACACTGACTACAGGGAAGATGTACACATGTATCTAATAAACCATGCCACAAAACTGACTACAGGGAATATGTTACTCCGGGGATTAATAATAAACCATGCCACAACACTGACTACTGGGAAGATGTTACTCCGGGGACTAATAATAAACCATCCCACAACAATGACTACAGTGAAGATGTACACATGTATCTAATAAACCATGCCACAACACTGACTACAGGGAAGATGTACACATGTATCTAATAAACCATGCCACAACACTGACTACAGGGAAGATGTACACATGTATCTAATAAACCATGCCGCAACACTGACTACAGTGAAGATGTACACATGTATCTAATAAACCATGCCACATCACTGACTACAGGGAAGATGTACACATGTATCTAATAAACCATGCCACAACACTGACTACAGTGAAGATGTACACATGTATCTAATAAACCATGCCACATCACTGACTACAGGGAAGATGTACACATGTATCTAATAAACCATGCCACATCACTGACTACAGTGAAGATGTACACATGTATCTAATAAACCATGCCACATCACTGACTACAGGGAAGATGTACACATGTATCTAATAAACCATGCCACATCACTGACTACAATGGAAAATGTACACATGTATCTAATAAACCATGCCACATCACTGACTACAGGGAAGATGTACACATGTATCTAATAAACCATGCCACATCACTGACTACAGGGAAGATGTACACATGTATCTAATAAACCATGCCACAACACTGACTACAGGGAAGATGTACACATGTATCTAATAAACCATGCCACAACACTGACTACAGTGAAGATGTACACATGTATCTAATAAACCATGCCACATCACTGACTACAGGGAAGATGTACAGGTGTATCTAATAAACCATGCCACAACACTGACTACAGGGAAGATGTACACATGTATCTAATAAACCATGCCACAACACTGACTACAGGGAAGATGTACACATGTATCTAATAAACCATGCCACAACACTGACTACAGTGAAGATGTACACATGTATCTAATAAACCATGCCACAACACTGACTACAGGGAAGATGTACACATGTATCTAATAAACCATGCCACAACACTGACTACAGGGAAGATGTACACATGTATCTAATAAACCATGCCACAACACTGACTACAGTGGAAGATGTACACATGTATCTAATAAACCATGCCACAACACTGACTACAGGGAAGATGTACACATGTATCTAATAAACCATGCCACAACACTGACTACAGAGAAGATGTACACATGTATCTAATAAACCATGCCACATCACTGACTACTGGGAAGATGTACACATGTATCTAATAAACCATGCCACAACACTGACTACTGGGAAAATGTACACATGTATCTAATAAACCATGCCACAACACTGACTACAGGGAAGATGTACACATGTATCTAATAAACCATGCCACAACACTGACTACAGGGAAGATGTACACATGTATCTAATAAACCATGCCACATCACTGACTACAGGGAAGATGTACACATGTATCTAATAAACCATGCCACATCACTGACTACAGGGAAGATGTACACATGTATCTAATAAACCATGCCACAACACTGACTACAGTGAAGATGTACACATGTATCTAATAAATCATGCCACATCACTGACTACAGTGGAAGATGTACACATGTATCTAATAAACCATGCCACAACACTGACTACAGTGAAGATGTACACATGTATCTAATAAACCATGCCACATCACTGACTACTGGGAAGATGTACACATGTATCTAATAAACCATGCCACAACACTGACTTCAGGGAAGATGTACACATGTATCTAATAAACCATGACACAACACTGACTATAGGGAAGATGTACACATGTATCTAATAAACCATGCCACAACACTGACTACAGGGAAGATGTACACATGTATCTAATAAACATGCCACAACACTGACTACAGGGAAGATGTACACATGTATCTAATAAACCATGCCACAACACTGACTACAGGGAAGATGTACACATTTATCTAATAAACGATGCCACAGCACTGACTACAGGGAAGATGTACACATGTATCTAATAAACCATGCCACAACACTGACTACAGTGGAAGATGTACACATGTATCTAATAAACCATGCCACAACACTGCCTACAGAGAAGATGTACACATGTATCTAATAAACCATGTCACATCACTGACTACTGGGAAGATGTACACATGTATCTAATAAACCATGCCACATCACTGACTACTGGGAAGATGTACACATGTATCTAATAAACCATGCCACATCACTGACTACAGGGAAGATGTACACATGTATCTAATAAACCATGCCACAACACTGACTACAGGGAAGATGTACACATGTATCTAATAAACCATGCCACATCACTGACTACTGGGAAGATGTACACATGTATCTAATAAACCATGCCACATCACTGACTACAGGGAAGATGTACACATGTATCTAATAAACCATGCCACATCACTGACTACAGGGAAGATGTACACATGTATCTAATAAACCATGCCACAACACTGACTATAGGGAAGATGTACACATGTATCTAATAAACCATGCCACAACACTGACTACAGGGAAGATGTACACATGTATCTAATAAACCATGCCACAACACTGACTACAGGGAAGATGTACACATGTATCTAATAAACCATGCCACAACACTGACTACAGGGAAGATGTACACATGTATGTAATAAACCATGCCACAACACTGACTACAGGGAAGATGTACACATGTATCTAATAAACCATGCCACATCACTGACTACAGGGAAGATGTACACATGTATCTAATAAACCATACCACAGCACTGACTACAATGGAAGATGTACACATGTATCTAATAAACCATGCCACAACATTGACTACAGGGAAGATGTACACATGTATCTAATAAACCATGCCACATCATTGACTACAGGGAAGATGTACACATGTATCTAATAAACCATGCCACATCACTGACTACTGGGAAGATGTACACATGTATCTAATAAACCATGCCACAACACTGACTTCAGGGAAGATGTACACATGTATCTAATAAACCATGACACAACACTGACTATAGGGAAGATGTACACATGTATCTAATAAACCATGCCACAACACTGACTACAGGGAAGATGTACACATGTATCTAATAAACATGCCACAACACTGACTACAGGGAAGATGTACACATGTATCTAATAAACCATGCCACAACACTGACTACAGGGAAGATGTACACATTTATCTAATAAACGATGCCACAGCACTGACTACAGGGAAGATGTACACATGTATCTAATAAACCATGCCACAACACTGACTACAGTGGAAGATGTACACATGTATCTAATAAACCATGCCACAACACTGCCTACAGAGAAGATGTACACATGTATCTAATAAACCATGTCACATCACTGACTACTGGGAAGATGTACACATGTATCTAATAAACCATGCCACATCACTGACTACTGGGAAGATGTACACATGTATCTAATAAACCATGCCACATCACTGACTACAGGGAAGATGTACACATGTATCTAATAAACCATGCCACAACACTGACTACAGGGAAGATGTACACATGTATCTAATAAACCATGCCACATCACTGACTACTGGGAAGATGTACACATGTATCTAATAAACCATGCCACATCACTGACTACAGGGAAGATGTACACATGTATCTAATAAACCATGCCACATCACTGACTACAGGGAAGATGTACACATGTATCTAATAAACCATGCCACAACACTGACTATAGGGAAGATGTACACATGTATCTAATAAACCATGCCACAACACTGACTACAGGGAAGATGTACACATGTATCTAATAAACCATGCCACAACACTGACTACAGGGAAGATGTACACATGTATCTAATAAACCATGCCACAACACTGACTACAGGGAAGATGTACACATGTATGTAATAAACCATGCCACAACACTGACTACAGGGAAGATGTACACATGTATCTAATAAACCATGCCACATCACTGACTACAGGGAAGATGTACACATGTATCTAATAAACCATACCACAGCACTGACTACAATGGAAGATGTACACATGTATCTAATAAACCATGCCACAACATTGACTACAGGGAAGATGTACACATGTATCTAATAAACCATGCCACATCATTGACTACAGGGAAGATGTACACATGTATCTAATAAACCATGCCACATCACTGACTACAGGGAAGATGTACACATGTATCTAATAAACCATACCACAGCACTGACTACAGGGAAGATGTACACATGTATCTAATAAACCATGCCACATCACTGACTACAGGGAAGATGTACACATGTATCTAATAAACCATACCACAGCACTGACTACAGGGAAGATGTACACATGTATCTAATAAACCATGCCACATCACTGACTACAGGGAAGATGTACACATGTATCTAATAAACCATGCCACAACACTGACTACAGGGAAGATGTACACATGTATCTAATAAACCATGCCACATCACTGACTACAGGGAAGATGTACACATGTATCTAATAAACCATGCCATAACACTGACTACAGGGAAGATGTACACATGTATCTAATAAACCATGCCACAACACTGACTACAGTGAAGATGTACACATGTATCTAATAAATCATGCCACATCACTGACTACAGTGGAAGATGTACACATGTATCTAATAAACCATGCCACAACACTGACTACAGTGAAGATGTACACATGTATCTAATAAACCATGCCACATCACTGACTACTGGGAAGATGTACACATGTATCTAATAAACCATGCCACAACACTGACTTCAGGGAAGATGTACACATGTATCTAATAAACCATGCCACAACACTGACTATAGGGAAGATGTACACATGTATCTAATAAACCATGCCACAACACTGACTACAGGGAAGATGTACACATGTATCTAATAAACATGCCACAACACTGACTACAGGGAAGATGTACACATGTATCTAATAAACCATGCCACAACACTGACTACAGGGAAGATGTACACATTTATCTAATAAACCATGCCACAGCACTGACTACAGGGAAGATGTACACATGTATCTAATAAACCATGCCACAACACTGACTACAGTGGAAGATGTACACATGTATCTAATAAACCATGCCACAACACTGCCTACAGAGAAGATGTACACATGTATCTAATAAACCATGTCACATCACTGACTACTGGGAAGATGTACACATGTATCTAATAAACCATGCCACATCACTGACTACTGGGAAGATGTACACATGTATCTAATAAACCATGCCACATCACTGACTACAGGGAAGATGTACACATGTATCTAATAAACCATGCCACAACACTGACTACAGGGAAGATGTACACATGTATCTAATAAACCATGCCACATCACTGACTACTGGGAAGATGTACACATGTATCTAATAAACCATGCCACATCACTGACTACAGGGAAGATGTACACATGTATCTAATAAACCATGCCACATCACTGACTACAGGGAAGATGTACACATGTATCTAATAAACCATACCACAACACTGACTATAGGGAAGATGTACACATGTATCTAATAAACCATGCCACAACACTGACTACAGGGAAGATGTACACATGTATCTAATAAACCATGCCACAACACTGACTACAGGGAAGATGTACACATGTATCTAATAAACCATGCCACAACACTGACTACAGGGAAGATGTACACATGTATGTAATAAACCATGCCACAACACTGACTACAGGGAAGATGTACACATGTATCTAATAAACCATGCCACATCACTGACTACAGGGAAGATGTACACATGTATCTAATAAACCATACCACAGCACTGACTACAATGGAAGATGTACACATGTATCTAATAAACCATGCCACAACATTGACTACAGGGAAGATGTACACATGTATCTAATAAACCATGCCACATCATTGACTACAGGGAAGATGTACACATGTATCTAATAAACCATGCCACATCACTGACTACAGGGAAGATGTACACATGTATCTAATAAACCATACCACAGCACTGACTACAGGGAAGATGTACACATGTATCTAATAAACCATGCCACATCACTGACTACAGGGAAGATGTACACATGTATCTAATAAACCATACCACAGCACTGACTACAGGGAAGATGTACACATGTATCTAATAAACCATGCCACATCACTGACTACAGGGAAGATGTACACATGTATCTAATAAACCATGCCACAACACTGACTACAGGGAAGATGTACACATGTATCTAATAAACCATGCCACATCACTGACTACAGGGAAGATGTACACATGTATCTAATAAACCATGCCATAACACTGACTACAGGGAAGATGTACACATGTATCTAATAAACCATGCCACATCACTGACTACAGGGAAGATGTACACATGTATCTAATAAACCATGCCACAACACTGACTACAATGAAAGATGTACACATGTATCTAATAAACCATGCCACAGCACTGACTACAGGGAAGATGTACACATGTATCTAATAAACCATGCCACAACACTGACTACAGTGGAAGATGTACACATGTATGTAATAAACCATGCCACATCACTGACTACAGGGAAGATGTACACATGTATCTAATAAATCATGCCACAGCACTGACTACAGGTAAGATGTACACATGTATCTAATAAACCATGCCACAACACTGACTACAGGAAAGATGTACACATGTATCTAATAAACCATGCCACATCACTGACTACAATGGAAGATGTACACATGTATCTAATAAACCATGCCACAACACTGACTACAGTGGAAGATGTACACATGTATCTAATAAACCATGTCACAACACTGACTACAGGGAAGATGTACACATGTATCTAATAAACCATGCCACAACACTGACTACAGGGAAGATGTACACATGTATCTAATAAACCATGCCACATCACTGACTACAATGGAAGATGTACACATGTATCTAATAAACCATGCCACAACACTGACTACAGTGGAAGATGTACACATGTATCTAATAAACCATGCCACAACACTGACTACAGAGAAGATGTACACATGTATCTAATAAACCATGCCACAACACTGACTACAGTGAAGATGTACACATGTATCTAATAAACCATGCCACATCACTGACTACAGGGAAGATGTACACATGTATCTAATAAACCATGCCACAGCACTGACTACAGTGGAAGATGTACACATGTATCTAATAAACCATGCCACATCACTGACTACAATGGAAGATGTACACATGTATCTAATAAACCATGCCACAACACTGACTACAGTGGAAGATGTACACATGTATCTAATAAACCATGCCACAACACTGACTACAGGGAAGATGTACACATGTATCTAATAAACCATGCCACAACACTGACTACTGGGAAGATGTACAGATGTATCTAATAAACCATGCCACATCACTGACTACAGGGAAGATGTACACATGTATCTAATAAACCATGCCACATCACTGACTACTGGGAAGATGTACACATGTATCTAATAAACCATGCCACAACACCGACTACAGGGAAGATGTACACATGTATCTAATAAACCATGCCACATCACTGACTACAGGGAAGATGTACACATGTATCTAATAAACCATGCCACAGCACAGACTACAGGGAAGATGTACACATGTATCTAATAAACCATGCCACAACACTGACTACAGGGAAGATGTACACATGTATCTAATAAACCATGCCACATCACTGACTACAGGGAAGATGTACACATGTATCTAATAAACCATGCCACAACACTGACTACAGGGAAGATGTACACATGTATCTAATAAACCATGCCACAACACTGACTACAGGGAATATGTTACTCCGGGGACTAATAATAAACCATGCCACAACACTGACTACTGGGAAGATGTACACATGTATCTAATAAACCATGCCACAACACTGACTACAGGGAAGATGTACACATGTATCTAATAAACCATGCCACAACACTGACTACAGGGAAGATGTACACATGTATCTAATAAACCATGCCACAACACTGACTACTGGGAAGATGTACACATGTATCTAATAAACCATGCCACATCACTGACTACAGGGAAGATGTACACATGTATCTAATAAACCATGCCACATCACTGACTACTGGGAAGATGTACACATGTATCTAATAAACCATGCCACAACACTGACTACAGGGAAGATGTACACATGTATCTAATAAACCATGCCACATCACTGACTACAGGGAAAATGTACACATGTATCTAATAAACCATGCCACAACACTGACTACTGGGAAGATGTACACATGTATCTAATAAACCATGCCACATCACTGACTACAGGGAAGATGTACACATGTATCTAATAAACCATGCCACAACACTGACTACAGGGAAGATGTACACATGTATCTAATAAACCATGCCACAACACTGACTACAGAGAAGATGTACACATGTATCTAATAAACCATGCCACAACACTGACTACAGTGAAGATGTACACATGTATCTAATAAACCATGCCACATCACTGACTACAGGGAAGATGTACACATTTATCTAATAAACCATGCCACAGCACTGACTACAGTGGAAGATGTACACATGTATCTAATAAACCATGCCACATCACTGACTACAATGGAAGATGTACACATGTATCTAATAAACCATGCCACTACACTGACTACAGTGGAAGATGTACACATGTATCTAATAAACCATGCCACAACACTGACTACAGGGAAGATGTACACATGTATCTAATAAACCATGCCACAACACTGACTACAGGGAAGATGTACACATGTATCTAATAAACCATGCCACAACACTGACTACAGTGGAAGATGTACACATGTATCTAATAAACCATGCCACAACACTGACTACAGGGAAGATGTACACATGTATCTAATAAACCATGCCACAACACTGACTACAGAGAAGATGTACACATGTATCTAATAAACCATGCCACATCACTGACTACTGGGAAGATGTACACATGTATCTAATAAACCATGCCACAACACTGACTACTGGGAAAATGTACACATGTATCTAATAAACCATGCCACAACACTGACTACAGGGAAGATGTACACATGTATCTAATAAACCATGCCACAACACTGACTACAGGGAAGATGTACACATGTATCTAATAAACCATGCCACATCACTGACTACAGGGAAGATGTACACATGTATCTAATAAACCATGCCACATCACTGACTACAGGGAAGATGTACACATGTATCTAATAAACCATGCCACAACACTGACTACAGTGAAGATGTACACATGTATCTAATAAATCATGCCACATCACTGACTACAGTGGAAGATGTACACATGTATCTAATAAACCATGCCACAACACTGACTACAGTGAAGATGTACACATGTATCTAATAAACCATGCCACATCACTGACTACTGGGAAGATGTACACATGTATCTAATAAACCATGCCACAACACTGACTTCAGGGAAGATGTACACATGTATCTAATAAACCATGACACAACACTGACTATAGGGAAGATGTACACATGTATCTAATAAACCATGCCACAACACTGACTACAGGGAAGATGTACACATGTATCTAATAAACATGCCACAACACTGACTACAGGGAAGATGTACACATGTATCTAATAAACCATGCCACAACACTGACTACAGGGAAGATGTACACATTTATCTAATAAACGATGCCACAGCACTGACTACAGGGAAGATGTACACATGTATCTAATAAACCATGCCACAACACTGACTACAGTGGAAGATGTACACATGTATCTAATAAACCATGCCACAACACTGCCTACAGAGAAGATGTACACATGTATCTAATAAACCATGTCACATCACTGACTACTGGGAAGATGTACACATGTATCTAATAAACCATGCCACATCACTGACTACTGGGAAGATGTACACATGTATCTAATAAACCATGCCACATCACTGACTACAGGGAAGATGTACACATGTATCTAATAAACCATGCCACAACACTGACTACAGGGAAGATGTACACATGTATCTAATAAACCATGCCACATCACTGACTACTGGGAAGATGTACACATGTATCTAATAAACCATGCCACATCACTGACTACAGGGAAGATGTACACATGTATCTAATAAACCATGCCACATCACTGACTACAGGGAAGATGTACACATGTATCTAATAAACCATGCCACAACACTGACTATAGGGAAGATGTACACATGTATCTAATAAACCATGCCACAACACTGACTACAGGGAAGATGTACACATGTATCTAATAAACCATGCCACAACACTGACTACAGGGAAGATGTACACATGTATCTAATAAACCATGCCACAACACTGACTACAGGGAAGATGTACACATGTATGTAATAAACCATGCCACAACACTGACTACAGGGAAGATGTACACATGTATCTAATAAACCATGCCACATCACTGACTACAGGGAAGATGTACACATGTATCTAATAAACCATACCACAGCACTGACTACAATGGAAGATGTACACATGTATCTAATAAACCATGCCACAACATTGACTACAGGGAAGATGTACACATGTATCTAATAAACCATGCCACATCATTGACTACAGGGAAGATGTACACATGTATCTAATAAACCATGCCACATCACTGACTACTGGGAAGATGTACACATGTATCTAATAAACCATGCCACAACACTGACTTCAGGGAAGATGTACACATGTATCTAATAAACCATGACACAACACTGACTATAGGGAAGATGTACACATGTATCTAATAAACCATGCCACAACACTGACTACAGGGAAGATGTACACATGTATCTAATAAACATGCCACAACACTGACTACAGGGAAGATGTACACATGTATCTAATAAACCATGCCACAACACTGACTACAGGGAAGATGTACACATTTATCTAATAAACGATGCCACAGCACTGACTACAGGGAAGATGTACACATGTATCTAATAAACCATGCCACAACACTGACTACAGTGGAAGATGTACACATGTATCTAATAAACCATGCCACAACACTGCCTACAGAGAAGATGTACACATGTATCTAATAAACCATGTCACATCACTGACTACTGGGAAGATGTACACATGTATCTAATAAACCATGCCACATCACTGACTACTGGGAAGATGTACACATGTATCTAATAAACCATGCCACATCACTGACTACAGGGAAGATGTACACATGTATCTAATAAACCATGCCACAACACTGACTACAGGGAAGATGTACACATGTATCTAATAAACCATGCCACATCACTGACTACTGGGAAGATGTACACATGTATCTAATAAACCATGCCACATCACTGACTACAGGGAAGATGTACACATGTATCTAATAAACCATGCCACATCACTGACTACAGGGAAGATGTACACATGTATCTAATAAACCATGCCACAACACTGACTATAGGGAAGATGTACACATGTATCTAATAAACCATGCCACAACACTGACTACAGGGAAGATGTACACATGTATCTAATAAACCATGCCACAACACTGACTACAGGGAAGATGTACACATGTATCTAATAAACCATGCCACAACACTGACTACAGGGAAGATGTACACATGTATGTAATAAACCATGCCACAACACTGACTACAGGGAAGATGTACACATGTATCTAATAAACCATGCCACATCACTGACTACAGGGAAGATGTACACATGTATCTAATAAACCATACCACAGCACTGACTACAATGGAAGATGTACACATGTATCTAATAAACCATGCCACAACATTGACTACAGGGAAGATGTACACATGTATCTAATAAACCATGCCACATCATTGACTACAGGGAAGATGTACACATGTATCTAATAAACCATGCCACATCACTGACTACAGGGAAGATGTACACATGTATCTAATAAACCATACCACAGCACTGACTACAGGGAAGATGTACACATGTATCTAATAAACCATGCCACATCACTGACTACAGGGAAGATGTACACATGTATCTAATAAACCATACCACAGCACTGACTACAGGGAAGATGTACACATGTATCTAATAAACCATGCCACATCACTGACTACAGGGAAGATGTACACATGTATCTAATAAACCATGCCACAACACTGACTACAGGGAAGATGTACACATGTATCTAATAAACCATGCCACATCACTGACTACAGGGAAGATGTACACATGTATCTAATAAACCATGCCATAACACTGACTACAGGGAAGATGTACACATGTATCTAATAAACCATGCCACAACACTGACTACAGTGAAGATGTACACATGTATCTAATAAACCATGCCACATCACTGACTACAGTGGAAGATGTACACATGTATCTAATAAACCATGCCACAACACTGACTACAGTGAAGATGTACACATGTATCTAATAAACCATGCCACATCACTGACTACTGGGAAGATGTACACATGTATCTAATAAACCATGCCACAACACTGACTTCAGGGAAGATGTACACATGTATCTAATAAACCATGCCACAACACTGACTATAGGGAAGATGTACACATGTATCTAATAAACCATGCCACAACACTGACTACAGGGAAGATGTACACATGTATCTAATAAACATGCCACAACACTGACTACAGGGAAGATGTACACATGTATCTAATAAACCATGCCACAACACTGACTACAGGGAAGATGTACACATTTATCTAATAAACCATGCCACAGCACTGACTACAGGGAAGATGTACACATGTATCTAATAAACCATGCCACAACACTGACTACAGTGGAAGATGTACACATGTATCTAATAAACCATGCCACAACACTGCCTACAGAGAAGATGTACACATGTATCTAATAAACCATGTCACATCACTGACTACTGGGAAGATGTACACATGTATCTAATAAACCATGCCACATCACTGACTACTGGGAAGATGTACACATGTATCTAATAAACCATGCCACATCACTGACTACAGGGAAGATGTACACATGTATCTAATAAACCATGCCACAACACTGACTACAGGGAAGATGTACACATGTATCTAATAAACCATGCCACATCACTGACTACTGGGAAGATGTACACATGTATCTAATAAACCATGCCACATCACTGACTACAGGGAAGATGTACACATGTATCTAATAAACCATGCCACATCACTGACTACAGGGAAGATGTACACATGTATCTAATAAACCATACCACAACACTGACTATAGGGAAGATGTACACATGTATCTAATAAACCATGCCACAACACTGACTACAGGGAAGATGTACACATGTATCTAATAAACCATGCCACAACACTGACTACAGGGAAGATGTACACATGTATCTAATAAACCATGCCACAACACTGACTACAGGGAAGATGTACACATGTATGTAATAAACCATGCCACAACACTGACTACAGGGAAGATGTACACATGTATCTAATAAACCATGCCACATCACTGACTACAGGGAAGATGTACACATGTATCTAATAAACCATACCACAGCACTGACTACAATGGAAGATGTACACATGTATCTAATAAACCATGCCACAACATTGACTACAGGGAAGATGTACACATGTATCTAATAAACCATGCCACATCATTGACTACAGGGAAGATGTACACATGTATCTAATAAACCATGCCACATCACTGACTACAGGGAAGATGTACACATGTATCTAATAAACCATACCACAGCACTGACTACAGGGAAGATGTACACATGTATCTAATAAACCATGCCACATCACTGACTACAGGGAAGATGTACACATGTATCTAATAAACCATACCACAGCACTGACTACAGGGAAGATGTACACATGTATCTAATAAACCATGCCACATCACTGACTACAGGGAAGATGTACACATGTATCTAATAAACCATGCCACAACACTGACTACAGGGAAGATGTACACATGTATCTAATAAACCATGCCACATCACTGACTACAGGGAAGATGTACACATGTATCTAATAAACCATGCCATAACACTGACTACAGGGAAGATGTACACATGTATCTAATAAACCATGCCACATCACTGACTACAGGGAAGATGTACACATGTATCTAATAAACCATGCCACAACACTGACTACAATGAAAGATGTACACATGTATCTAATAAACCATGCCACAGCACTGACTACAGGGAAGATGTACACATGTATCTAATAAACCATGCCACAACACTGACTACAGTGGAAGATGTACACATGTATGTAATAAACCATGCCACATCACTGACTACAGGGAAGATGTACACATGTATCTAATAAATCATGCCACAGCACTGACTACAGGTAAGATGTACACATGTATCTAATAAACCATGCCACAACACTGACTACAGGAAAGATGTACACATGTATCTAATAAACCATGCCACATCACTGACTACAATGGAAGATGTACACATGTATCTAATAAACCATGCCACAACACTGACTACAGTGGAAGATGTACACATGTATCTAATAAACCATGTCACAACACTGACTACAGGGAAGATGTACACATGTATCTAATAAACCATGCCACAACACTGACTACAGGGAAGATGTACACATGTATCTAATAAACCATGCCACATCACTGACTACAATGGAAGATGTACACATGTATCTAATAAACCATGCCACAACACTGACTACAGTGGAAGATGTACACATGTATCTAATAAACCATGCCACAACACTGACTACAGAGAAGATGTACACATGTATCTAATAAACCATGCCACAACACTGACTACAGTGAAGATGTACACATGTATCTAATAAACCATGCCACATCACTGACTACAGGGAAGATGTACACATGTATCTAATAAACCATGCCACAGCACTGACTACAGTGGAAGATGTACACATGTATCTAATAAACCATGCCACATCACTGACTACAATGGAAGATGTACACATGTATCTAATAAACCATGCCACAACACTGACTACAGTGGAAGATGTACACATGTATCTAATAAACCATGCCACAACACTGACTACAGGGAAGATGTACACATGTATCTAATAAACCATGCCACAACACTGACTACTGGGAAGATGTACAGATGTATCTAATAAACCATGCCACATCACTGACTACAGGGAAGATGTACACATGTATCTAATAAACCATGCCACATCACTGACTACTGGGAAGATGTACACATGTATCTAATAAACCATGCCACAACACCGACTACAGGGAAGATGTACACATGTATCTAATAAACCATGCCACATCACTGACTACAGGGAAGATGTACACATGTATCTAATAAACCATGCCACAGCACAGACTACAGGGAAGATGTACACATGTATCTAATAAACCATGCCACAACACTGACTACAGGGAAGATGTACACATGTATCTAATAAACCATGCCACATCACTGACTACAGGGAAGATGTACACATGTATCTAATAAACCATGCCACAACACTGACTACAGGGAAGATGTACACATGTATCTAATAAACCATGCCACAACACTGACTACAGGGAATATGTTACTCCGGGGACTAATAATAAACCATGCCACAACACTGACTACTGGGAAGATGTACACATGTATCTAATAAACCATGCCACAACACTGACTACAGGGAAGATGTACACATGTATCTAATAAACCATGCCACAACACTGACTACAGGGAAGATGTACACATGTATCTAATAAACCATGCCACAACACTGACTACTGGGAAGATGTACACATGTATCTAATAAACCATGCCACATCACTGACTACAGGGAAGATGTACACATGTATCTAATAAACCATGCCACATCACTGACTACTGGGAAGATGTACACATGTATCTAATAAACCATGCCACAACACTGACTACAGGGAAGATGTACACATGTATCTAATAAACCATGCCACATCACTGACTACAGGGAAAATGTACACATGTATCTAATAAACCATGCCACAACACTGACTACTGGGAAGATGTACACATGTATCTAATAAACCATGCCACATCACTGACTACAGGGAAGATGTACACATGTATCTAATAAACCATGCCACAACACTGACTACAGGGAAGATGTACACATGTATCTAATAAACCATGCCACAACACTGACTACAGAGAAGATGTACACATGTATCTAATAAACCATGCCACAACACTGACTACAGTGAAGATGTACACATGTATCTAATAAACCATGCCACATCACTGACTACAGGGAAGATGTACACATTTATCTAATAAACCATGCCACAGCACTGACTACAGTGGAAGATGTACACATGTATCTAATAAACCATGCCACATCACTGACTACAATGGAAGATGTACACATGTATCTAATAAACCATGCCACTACACTGACTACAGTGGAAGATGTACACATGTATCTAATAAACCATGCCACAACACTGACTACAGGGAAGATGTACACATGTATCTAATAAACCATGCCACAACACTGACTACAGGGAAGATGTACACATGTATCTAATAAACCATGCCACATCACTGACTACAATGGAAGATGTACACATGTATCTAATAAACCATGCCACAACACTGACTACAGTGGAAGATGTACACATGTATCTAATAAACCATGCCACAACACTGACTACAGAGAAGATGTACACATGTATCTAATAAACCATGCCACAACACTGACTACAGTGAAGATGTACACATGTATCTAATAAACCATGCCACATCACTGACTACAGGGAAGATGTACACATGTATCTAATAAACCATGCCACAGCACTGACTACAGTGGAAGATGTACACATGTATCTAATAAACCATGCCACATCACTGACTACAGTGGAAGATGTACACATGTATCTAATAAACCATGCCACAACACTGACTACAGGGAAGATGTACACATGTATCTAATAAACCATGCCACAACACTGACTACTGGGAAGATGTACACATGTATCTAATAAACCATGCCACATCACTGACTACAGGGAAGATGTACACATGTATCTAATAAACCATGCCACATCACTGACTACTGGGAAGATGTACACATGTATCTAATAAACCATGCCACAACACCGACTACAGGGAAGATGTACACATGTATCTAATAAACCATGCCACATCACTGACTACAGGGAAGATGTACACATGTATCTAATAAACCATGCCACAACACTGACTACAGGGAAGATGTACACATGTATCTAATAAACCATGCCACAGCACAGACTACAGGGAAGATGTACACATGTATCTAATAAACCATGCCACAACACTGACTACAGGGAAGATGTACACATGTATCTAATAAACCATGCCACATCACTGACTACAGGGAAGATGTACACATGTATCTAATAAACCATGCCACAACACTGACTACAGGGAAGATGTACACATGTATCTAATAAACCATGCCACAAAACTGACTACAGGGAATATGTTACTCCGGGGACTAATAATAAACCATGCCACAACACTGACTACTGGGAAGATGTTACTCCGGGGACTAATAATAAACCATCCCACAACAATGACTACAGTGAAGATGTACACATGTATCTAATAAACCATGCCACAACACTGACTACAGGGAAGATGTACACATGTATCTAATAAACCATGCCACAACACTGACTACAGGGAAGATGTACACATGTATCTAATAAACCATGCCGCAACACTGACTACAGTGAAGATGTACACATGTATCTAATAAACCATGCCACATCACTGACTACAGGGAAGATGTACACATGTATCTAATAAACCATGCCACAACACTGACTACAGTGAAGATGTACACATGTATCTAATAAACCATGCCACATCACTGACTACAGGGAAGATGTACACATGTATCTAATAAACCATGCCACATCACTGACTACAGTGAAGATGTACACATGTATCTAATAAACCATGCCACATCACTGACTACAGGGAAGATGTACACATGTATCTAATAAACCATGCCACATCACTGACTACAGGGAAGATGTACACATGTATCTAATAAACCATGCCACAACACTGACTACAGGGAAGATGTACACATGTATCTAATAAACCATGCCACAACACTGACTACAGTGAAGATGTACACATGTATCTAATAAACCATGCCACATCACTGACTACAGGGAAGATGTACAGGTGTATCTAATAAACCATGCCACAACACTGACTACAGGGAAGATGTACACATGTATCTAATAAACCATGCCACAACACTGACTACAGGGAAGATGTACACATGTATCTAATAAACCATGCCACAACACTGACTACAGTGAAGATGTATACATGTATCTAATAAACCATGCCACAACACTGACTACAGGGAAGATGTACACATGTATCTAATAAACCATGCCACAACACTGACTACAGGGAAGATGTACACATGTATCTAATAAACCATGCCACAACACTGACTACAGTGGAAGATGTACACATGTATCTAATAAACCATGCCACAACACTGACTACAGGGAAGATGTACACATGTATCTAATAAACCATGCCACAACACTGACTACAGAGAAGATGTACACATGTATCTAATAAACCATGCCACATCACTGACTACTGGGAAGATGTACACATGTATCTAATAAACCATGCCACAACACTGACTACTGGGAAAATGTACACATGTATCTAATAAACCATGCCACATCACTGACTACAATGGAAGATGTACACATGTATCTAATAAACCATGCCACAACACTGACTACAGTGGAAGATGTACACATGTATCTAATAAACCATGTCACAACACTGACTACAGGGAAGATGTACACATGTATCTAATAAACCATGCCACAACACTGACTACAGGGAAGATGTACACATGTATCTAATAAACCATGCCACATCACTGACTACAATGGAAGATGTACACATGTATCTAATAAACCATGCCACAACACTGACTACAGTGGAAGATGTACACATGTATCTAATAAACCATGCCACAACACTGACTACAGAGAAGATGTACACATGTATCTAATAAACCATGCCACAACACTGACTACAGTGAAGATGTACACATGTATCTAATAAACCATGCCCAATCACTGACTACAGGGAAGATGTACACATGTATCTAATAAACCATGCCACAGCACTGACTACAGTGGAAGATGTACACATGTATCTAATAAACCATGCCACATCACTGACTACAATGGAAGATGTACACATGTATCTAATAAACCATGCCACAACACTGACTACAGTGGAAGATGTACACATGTATCTAATAAACCATGCCACAACACTGACTACAGGGAAGATGTACACATGTATCTAATAAACCATGCCACAACACTGACTACTGGGAAGATGTACAGATGTATCTAATAAACCATGCCACATCACTGACTACAGGGAAGATGTACACATGTATCTAATAAACCATGCCACATCACTGACTACTGGGAAGATGTACACATGTATCTAATAAACCATGCCACAACACCGACTACAGGGAAGATGTACACATGTATCTAATAAACCATGCCACATCACTGACTACAGGGAAGATGTACACATGTATCTAATAAACCATGCCACAGCACAGACTACAGGGAAGATGTACACATGTATCTAATAAACCATGCCACAACACTGACTACAGGGAAGATGTACACATGTATCTAATAAACCATGCCACATCACTGACTACAGGGAAGATGTACACATGTATCTAATAAACCATGCCACAACACTGACTACAGGGAAGATGTACACATGTATCTAATAAACCATGCCACAACACTGACTACAGGGAATATGTTACTCCGGGGACTAATAATAAACCATGCCACAACACTGACTACTGGGAAGATGTACACATGTATCTAATAAACCATGCCACAACACTGACTACAGGGAAGATGTACACATGTATCTAATAAACCATGCCACAACACTGACTACAGGGAAGATGTACACATGTATCTAATAAACCATGCCACAACACTGACTACTGGGAAGATGTACACATGTATCTAATAAACCATGCCACATCACTGACTACAGGGAAGATGTACACATGTATCTAATAAACCATGCCACATCACTGACTACTGGGAAGATGTACACATGTATCTAATAAACCATGCCACAACACTGACTACAGGGAAGATGTACACATGTATCTAATAAACCATGCCACATCACTGACTACAGGGAAAATGTACACATGTATCTAATAAACCATGCCACAACACTGACTACTGGGAAGATGTACACATGTATCTAATAAACCATGCCACATCACTGACTACAGGGAAGATGTACACATGTATCTAATAAACCATGCCACAACACTGACTACAGGGAAGATGTACACATGTATCTAATAAACCATGCCACAACACTGACTACAGAGAAGATGTACACATGTATCTAATAAACCATGCCACAACACTGACTACAGTGAAGATGTACACATGTATCTAATAAACCATGCCACATCACTGACTACAGGGAAGATGTACACATTTATCTAATAAACCATGCCACAGCACTGACTACAGTGGAAGATGTACACATGTATCTAATAAACCATGCCACATCACTGACTACAATGGAAGATGTACACATGTATCTAATAAACCATGCCACTACACTGACTACAGTGGAAGATGTACACATGTATCTAATAAACCATGCCACAACACTGACTACAGGGAAGATGTACACATGTATCTAATAAACCATGCCACAACACTGACTACAGGGAAGATGTACACATGTATCTAATAAACCATGCCACATCACTGACTACAATGGAAGATGTACACATGTATCTAATAAACCATGCCACAACACTGACTACAGTGGAAGATGTACACATGTATCTAATAAACCATGCCACAACACTGACTACAGAGAAGATGTACACATGTATCTAATAAACCATGCCACAACACTGACTACAGTGAAGATGTACACATGTATCTAATAAACCATGCCACATCACTGACTACAGGGAAGATGTACACATGTATCTAATAAACCATGCCACAGCACTGACTACAGTGGAAGATGTACACATGTATCTAATAAACCATGCCACATCACTGACTACAGTGGAAGATGTACACATGTATCTAATAAACCATGCCACAACACTGACTACAGGGAAGATGTACACATGTATCTAATAAACCATGCCACAACACTGACTACTGGGAAGATGTACACATGTATCTAATAAACCATGCCACATCACTGACTACAGGGAAGATGTACACATGTATCTAATAAACCATGCCACATCACTGACTACTGGGAAGATGTACACATGTATCTAATAAACCATGCCACAACACCGACTACAGGGAAGATGTACACATGTATCTAATAAACCATGCCACATCACTGACTACAGGGAAGATGTACACATGTATCTAATAAACCATGCCACAACACTGACTACAGGGAAGATGTACACATGTATCTAATAAACCATGCCACAGCACAGACTACAGGGAAGATGTACACATGTATCTAATAAACCATGCCACAACACTGACTACAGGGAAGATGTACACATGTATCTAATAAACCATGCCACATCACTGACTACAGGGAAGATGTACACATGTATCTAATAAACCATGCCACAACACTGACTACAGGGAAGATGTACACATGTATCTAATAAACCATGCCACAAAACTGACTACAGGGAATATGTTACTCCGGGGACTAATAATAAACCATGCCACAACACTGACTACTGGGAAGATGTTACTCCGGGGACTAATAATAAACCATCCCACAACAATGACTACAGTGAAGATGTACACATGTATCTAATAAACCATGCCACAACACTGACTACAGGGAAGATGTACACATGTATCTAATAAACCATGCCACAACACTGACTACAGGGAAGATGTACACATGTATCTAATAAACCATGCCGCAACACTGACTACAGTGAAGATGTACACATGTATCTAATAAACCATGCCACATCACTGACTACAGGGAAGATGTACACATGTATCTAATAAACCATGCCACAACACTGACTACAGTGAAGATGTACACATGTATCTAATAAACCATGCCACATCACTGACTACAGGGAAGATGTACACATGTATCTAATAAACCATGCCACATCACTGACTACAGTGAAGATGTACACATGTATCTAATAAACCATGCCACATCACTGACTACAGGGAAGATGTACACATGTATCTAATAAACCATGCCACATCACTGACTACAATGGAAAATGTACACATGTATCTAATAAACCATGCCACATCACTGACTACAGGGAAGATGTACACATGTATCTAATAAACCATGCCACATCACTGACTACAGGGAAGATGTACACATGTATCTAATAAACCATGCCACAACACTGACTACAGGGAAGATGTACACATGTATCTAATAAACCATGCCACAACACTGACTACAGTGAAGATGTACACATGTATCTAATAAACCATGCCACATCACTGACTACAGGGAAGATGTACAGGTGTATCTAATAAACCATGCCACAACACTGACTACAGGGAAGATGTACACATGTATCTAATAAACCATGCCACAACACTGACTACAGGGAAGATGTACACATGTATCTAATAAACCATGCCACAACACTGACTACAGTGAAGATGTACACATGTATCTAATAAACCATGCCACAACACTGACTACAGGGAAGATGTACACATGTATCTAATAAACCATGCCACAACACTGACTACAGGGAAGATGTACACATGTATCTAATAAACCATGCCACAACACTGACTACAGTGGAAGATGTACACATGTATCTAATAAACCATGCCACAACACTGACTACAGGGAAGATGTACACATGTATCTAATAAACCATGCCACAACACTGACTACAGAGAAGATGTACACATGTATCTAATAAACCATGCCACATCACTGACTACTGGGAAGATGTACACATGTATCTAATAAACCATGCCACAACACTGACTACTGGGAAAATGTACACATGTATCTAATAAACCATGCCACAACACTGACTACAGGGAAGATGTACACATGTATCTAATAAACCATGCCACAACACTGACTACAGGGAAGATGTACACATGTATCTAATAAACCATGCCACATCACTGACTACAGGGAAGATGTACACATGTATCTAATAAACCATGCCACATCACTGACTACAGGGAAGATGTACACATGTATCTAATAAACCATGCCACAACACTGACTACAGTGAAGATGTACACATGTATCTAATAAATCATGCCACATCACTGACTACAGTGGAAGATGTACACATGTATCTAATAAACCATGCCACAACACTGACTACAGTGAAGATGTACACATGTATCTAATAAACCATGCCACATCACTGACTACTGGGAAGATGTACACATGTATCTAATAAACCATGCCACAACACTGACTACAGGGAAGATGTACACATGTATCTAATAAACATGCCACAACACTGACTACAGGGAAGATGTACACATTTATCTAATAAACCATGCCACAGCACTGACTACAGGGAAGATGTACACATGTATCTAATAAACCATGCCACAACACTGACTACAGCGAAGATGTACACATGTATCTAATAAACCATGCCACAACACTGACTACAGGGAAGATGCACACATTTATCTAATAAACCATGCCACAGCACTGACTACAGGGAAGATGTACACATGTATCTAATAAACCATGCCACAACACTGACTACAGTGGAAGATGTACACATGTATCTAATAAACCATGCCACAACACTGCCTACAGAGAAGATGTACACATGTATCTAATAAACCATGTCACATCACTGACTACTGGGAAGATGTACACATGTATCTAATAAACCATGCCACATCACTGACTACTGGGAAGATGTACACATGTATCTAATAAACCATGCCACATCACTGACTACAGGGAAGATGTACACATGTATCTAATAAACCATGCCACAACACTGACTACAGGGAAGATGTACACATGTATCTAATAAACCATGCCACATCACTGACTACTGGGAAGATGTACACATGTATCTAATAAACCATGCCACATCACTGACTACAGGGAAGATGTACACATGTATCTAATAAACCATGCCACAACACTGACTACAGGGAAGATGTACACATGTATCTAATAAACCATGCCACAACACTGACTACAGGGAAGATGTACACATGTATGTAATAAACCATGCCACAACACTGACTACAGGGAAGATGTACACATGTATCTAATAAACCATGCCACATCACTGACTACAGGGAAGATGTACACATGTATCTAATAAACCATACCACAGCACTGACTACAATGGAAGATGTACACATGTATCTAATAAACCATGCCACAACATTGACTACAGGGAAGATGTACACATGTATCTAATAAACCATGCCACATCATTGACTACAGGGAAGATGTACACATGTATCTAATAAACCATGCCACATCACTGACTACAGGGAAGATGTACACATGTATCTAATAAACCATACCACAGCACTGACTACAGGGAAGATGTACACATGTATCTAATAAACCATGCCACATCACTGACTACAGGGAAGATGTACACATGTATCTAATAAACCATACCACAGCACTGACTACAGGGAAGATGTACACATGTATCTAATAAACCATGCCACATCACTGACTACAGGGAAGATGTACACATGTATCTAATAAACCATGCCACAACACTGACTACAGGGAAGATGTACACATGTATCTAATAAACCATGCCACATCACTGACTACAGGGAAGATGTACACATGTATCTAATAAACCATGCCATAACACTGACTACAGGGAAGATGTACACATGTATCTAATAAACCATGCCACATCACTGACTACAGGGAAGATGTACACATGTATCTAATAAACCATGCCACAACACTGACTACAATGAAAGATGTACACATGTATCTAATAAACCATGCCACAGCACTGACTACAGGGAAGATGTACACATGTATCTAATAAACCATGCCACAACACTGACTACAGTGGAAGATGTACACATGTATGTAATAAACCATGCCACATCACTGACTACAGGGAAGATGTACACATGTATCTAATAAACCATGCCACAGCACTGACTACAGGTAAGATGTACACATGTATCTAATAAACCATGCCACAACACTGACTACAGGAAAGATGTACACATGTATCTAATAAACCATGCCACAACACTGACTACTGGGAAGATGTACACATGTATCTAATAATCCATGCCACATCACTGACTACAGGGAAGATGAACACATGTATCTAATAAACCATGCCACATCACTGACTACAGGGAAGATGTACACATGTATCTAATAAACCATGCCACAACACTGACTACAGGGAAGATGTACACATGTATCTAATAAACCATGCCACAACACTGAATACAGGGAAGATGTACACATGTATCTAATAAACCATGCCACAACACTGACTACAGGGAAGATGTACACATGTATCTAATAAACCATGCCACATCACTGACTACAGGGAAGATGTACACATGTATCTAATAAACCATGCCACAACACTGACTACAGGGAAGATGTACACATGTATCTAATAAACCATGCCACAACACTGACTACAGTGGAAGATGTACACATGTATCTAATAAACCATGCCACATCACTGACTACAGGGAAGATGTACACATGTATCTAATAAACCATGCCACAACACTGACTACAGGGAAGATGTACACATGTATCTAATAAACCATGCCACATCACTGACTACAGGGAAGATGTACACATGTATCTAATAAACCATGCCACAACACTGACTACAGGGAAGATGTACACATGTATCTAATAAACCATGCCACAACACTGACTATAGGGAAGATGTACACATGTATCTAATAAACCATGCCACAACACTGACTACAGGGAAGATGTACACATGTATCTAATAAACCATGCCACAACACTGACTACAGGGAAGATGTACACATGTATCTAATAAACCATGCCACAACACTGACTACAGGGAAGATGTACACATGTATCTAATAAACCATGCCACATCACTGACTACTGGGAAAATGTACACATGTATCTAATAAACCATGCCACAACACTGACTACAGGGAAGATGTACACATGTATCTAATAAACCATGCCACAACACTGACTACAGGGAAGATGTACACATGTATCTAATAAACCATGCCACATCACTGACTACAGGGAAGATGTACACATGTATCTAATAAACCATGCCATAACACTGACTACAGGGAAGATGTACACATGTATCTAATAAACCATGCCACAACACTGACTACAGGGAAGATGTACACCTGTATCTAATAAACGATGCCACATCACTGACTACAGGGAAGATGTACACATGTATCTAATAAACCATGCCACAGCACTGACTACAGGTAAGATGTACACATGTATCTAATAAACCATGCCACAACACTGACTACAGGAAAGATGTACACATGTATCTAATAAACCATGCCACAACACTGACTACTGGGAAGATGTACACATGTATCTAATAATCCATGCCACATCACTGACTACAGGGAAGATGAACACATGTATCTAATAAACCATGCCACATCACTGACTACAGGGAAGATGTACACATGTATCTAATAAACCATGCCACAACACTGACTACAGGGAAGATGTACACATGTATCTAATAAACCATGCCACAACACTGAATACAGGGAAGATGTACACATGTATCTAATAAACCATGCCACAACACTGACTACAGGGAAGATGTACACATGTATCTAATAAACCATGCCACATCACTGACTACAGGGAAGATGTACACATGTATCTAATAAACCATGCCACAACACTGACTACAGGGAAGATGTACACATGTATCTAATAAACCATGCCACAACACTGACTACAGTGGAAGATGTACACATGTATCTAATAAACCATGCCACATCACTGACTACAGGGAAGATGTACACATGTATCTAATAAACCATGCCACAACACTGACTACAGGGAAGATGTACACATGTATCTAATAAACCATGCCACATCACTGACTACAGGGAAGATGTACACATGTATCTAATAAACCATGCCACAACACTGACTACAGGGAAGATGTACACATGTATCTAATAAACCATGCCACAACACTGACTATAGGGAAGATGTACACATGTATCTAATAAACCATGCCACAACACTGACTACAGGGAAGATGTACACATGTATCTAATAAACCATGCCACAACACTGACTACAGGGAAGATGTACACATGTATCTAATAAACCATGCCACAACACTGACTACAGGGAAGATGTACACATGTATCTAATAAACCATGCCACATCACTGACTACTGGGAAAATGTACACATGTATCTAATAAACCATGCCACAACACTGACTACAGGGAAGATGTACACATGTATCTAATAAACCATGCCACAACACTGACTACAGGGAAGATGTACACATGTATCTAATAAACCATGCCACATCACTGACTACAGGGAAGATGTACACATGTATCTAATAAACCATGCCATAACACTGACTACAGGGAAGATGTACACATGTATCTAATAAACCATGCCACAACACTGACTACAGGGAAGATGTACACCTGTATCTAATAAACGATGCCACATCACTGACTACAGGGAAGATGTACACATGTATCTAATAAACCATGCCACATCACTGACTACAGGGAAGATGTACACATGTATCTAATAAACCATACCACAGCACTGACTACAGGGAAGATGTACACATGTATCTAATAAACCATACCACAGCACTGACTACAATGGAAGATGTACACATGTATCTAATAAACCATGCCACAACATTGACTACAGGGAAGATGTACACATGTATCTAATAAACCATGCCACATCATTGACTACAGGGAAGATGTACACATGTATCTAATAAACCATGCCACATCACTGACTACAGGGAAGATGTACACATGTATCTAATAAACCATTCCACAGCACTGACTACAGGGAAGATGTACACATGTATCTAATAAACCATGCCACATCACTGACTACAGGAAAGATGTACACATGTATCTATTAAACCATACCACAGCACTGACTACAGGGAAGATGTACACATGTATCTAATAAACCATGCCACATCACTGACTACAGGGAAGATGTACACATGTATCTAATAAACCATGCCACAACACTGACTACAGGGAAGATGTACACATGTATCTAATAAACCATGCCACATCACTGACTACAGGGAAGATGTACACATGTATCTAATTAACCATGCCACAACACTGACTACAGGGAAGATGTACACATGTATCTAATAAACCATGCCACATCACTGACTACAGGGAAGATGTACACATGTATCTAATAAACCATGCCACAACACTGACTACAATGAAAGATGTACACATGTATCTAATAAACCATGCCACAGCACTGACTACAGGGAAGATGTACACATGTATCTAATAAACCATGCCACAACACTGACTACAGTGGAAGATGTACACATGTATGTAATAAACCATGCCACATCACTGACTACAGTGGAAGATGTACACATGTATCTAATAAATCATGCCACAGCACTGACTACAGGTAAGATGTACACATGTATCTAATAAACCATGCCACAACACTGACTACAGGGAAGATGTACACATGTATCTAATAAACCATGCCACAACACTGACTACTGGGAAGATGTACACATGTATCTAATAAACCATGCCACATCACTGACTACAGGGAAGATGAACACATGTATCTAATAAACCATGCCACATCACTGACTACAGGGAAGATGTACACATGTATCTAATAAACCATGCCACAACACTGACTACAGGGAAGATGTACACATGTATCTAATAAACCATGCCACAACACTGAATACAGGGAAGATGTACACATGTATCTAATAAACCATGCCACAACACTGACTACAGGGAAGATGTACACGTGTATCTAATAAACCATGCCACATCAATGACTACAGGGAAGATGTACACATGTATCTAATAAACAATGCCACAACACTGACTACAGGGAAGATGTACACATGTATCTAATAAACCATGCCACAACACTGACTACAGTGGAAGATGTACACATGTATCTAATAAACCATGCCACATCACTGACTACAGGGAAGATGTACACATGTATCTAATAAACCATGCCACAACACTGACTACAGGGAAGATGTACACATGTATCTAATAAACCATGCCACATCACTGACTACAGGGAAGATGTACACATGTATCTAATAAACCATGCCACAACACTGACTACAGGGAAGATGTACACATGTATCTAATAAACCATGCCACAACACTTACTACAGTGGAAGATGTACACATGTATCTAATAAACCATGCCACAACACTGACTACAGGGAAGATGTACACATGTATCTAATAAACCATGCCACAACACTGACTACAGTGGAAGATGTACACATGTATCTAATAAACCATGCCACATCACTGACTACAGGGAAGATGTACACATGTATCTAATAAACCATGCCACAACACTGACTACAGGGAAGATGTTAACATGTATCTAATAAACCATGCCACAACACTGACTACAGTGGAAGATGTACATATGTATCTAATAAACCATGCCACATCACTGACTACAGGGAAGATGTACATATGTATCTAATAAACCATGCCACAACACTGACTACAGGGAAGATGTACACATGTATCTAATAAACCATGCCACAACACTGACTACTGGGAAGATGTACACATGTATCTAATAAACCATGCCAAAACACTGACTACTGGGAAGATGTACACATGTATCTAATAAACCATGCCACATCACTGACTACAGGGAAGATGTACACATGTATCTAATAAACCATGCCACATCACTGACTACAGGAAAGATGTACACATGTATCTAATAAACCATGCCACAACACTGACTACAGGGAAGATGTACACATGTATCTAATAAACCATGCCACATCACTGACTACAGGGAAGATGTACACATGTATCTAATAAACCATGCCACAACACTGACTACTGGGAAGATGTACACATGTATCTAATAAACCATGCCACAACACTGACTACTGGGAAGATGTACACATGTATCTAATAAACCATGCCACATCACTGACTACTGGGAAGATGTACACATGTATCTAATAAACCATGCCACATCACTGACTACAGGGAAGATGTACACATGTATCTAATAAACCATGCCACATCACTGACTACAGGGAAGATGTACACATGTATCTAATAAACCATGCCACAACACTGACTATAGGGAAGATGTACACATGTATCTAATAAACCATGCCACAACACTGACTACAGGGAAGATGTACACATGTATCTAATAAACCATGCCACAACACTGACTACAGGGAAGATGTACACATGTATCTAATAAACCATCCCACAACACTGACTACAGGGAAGATGTACACATGTATCTAATAAACCATGCCACATCACTGACTACTGGGAAAATGTACACATGTATCTAATAAACCATGCCACAACACTGACTACAGGGAAGATGTACACATGTATCTAATAAACCATGCCACAACACTGACTACAGGGAAGATGTACACATGTATCTAATAAACCATGCCACATCACTGACTACAGGGAAGATGTACACATGTATCTAATAAACCATGCCACAACACTGACTACAGGGAAGATGTACACATGTATCTAATAAACCATGCCACAACACTGACTACAGGGAAGATGTACACATGTATCTAATAAACCATGCCACATCACTGACTACAGGGAAGATGTACACATGTATCTAATAAACCATACCACAGCACTGACTACAGGGAAGATGTACACATGTATCTAATAAACCATACCACAGCACTGACTACAATGGAAGATGTACACATGTATCTAATAAACCATGCCACAACATTGACTACAGGGAAGATGTACACATGTATCTAATAAACCATGCCACATCATTGACTACAGGGAAGATGTACACATGTATCTAATAAACCATGCCACATCACTGACTACAGGGAAGATGTACACATGTATCTAATAAACCATACCACAGCACTGACTACAGGGAAGATGTACACATGTATCTAATAAACCATGCCACATCACTGACTACAGGGAAGATGTACACATGTATCTAATAAACCATGCCACAACACTGACTACAGGGAAGATGTACACATGTATCTAATAAACCATGCCACATCACTGACTACAGGGAAGATGTACACATGTATCTAATAAACCATGCCACAACACTGACTACAGGGAAGATGTACACATGTATCTAATAAACCATGCCACATCACTGACTACAGGGAATATGTACACATGTATCTAATAAACCATGCCACAACACTGACTACAATGAAAGATGTACACATGTATCTAATAAACCATGCCACAGCACTGACTACAGTGAAGATGTACACATATATCTAATAAACCATGCCACAACACTGACTACAGTGGAAGATGTACACATGTATGTAATAAACCATGCCACATCACTGACTACAGGGAAGATGTACACATGTATCTAATAAATCATGCCACAGCACTGACTACAGGTAAGATGTACACATGTATCTAATAAACCATGCCACAACACTGACTACAGGGAAGATGTACACATGTATCTAATAAACCATGCCACAACACTGACTACTGGGAAGATGTACACATGTATCTAATAAACCATGCCACATCACTGACTACAGGGAAGATGAACACATGTATCTAATAAACCATGCCACATCACTGACTACAGGGAAGATGTACACATGTATCTAATAAACCATGCCACAACACTGACTACAGGGAAGATGTACACATGTATCTAATAAACCATGCCACAACACTGAATACAGGGAAGATGTACACATGTATCTAATAAACCATGCCACAACACTGACTACAGTGAAGATGTACACATGTATCTAATAAACCATGCCACATCACTGACTACAGGGAAGATGTACACATGTATCTAATAAACCATGCCACAACACTGACTACAGGGAAGATGTACACATGTATCTAATAAACCATGCCACAACACTGACTACAGTGGAAGATGTACACATGTATCTAATAAACCATGCCACATCACTGACTACAGGGAAGATGTACACATGTATCTAATAAACCATGCCACAACACTGACTACAGGGAAGATGTACACATGTATCTAATAAACCATGCCACATCACTGACTACAGGGAAGATGTACACATGTATCTAATAAACCATGCCACAACACTGACTACAGGGAAGATGTACACATGTATCTAATAAACCATGCCACAACACTTACTACAGTGGAAGATGTACACATGTATCTAATAAACCATGCCACAACACTGACTACAGGGAAGATGCACACATGTATCTAATAAACCATGCCACAACACTGACTACAGTGGAAGATGTACACATGTATCTAATAAACCATGCCACATCACTGACTACAGGGAAGATGTACACATGTATCTAATAAACCATGCCACAACACTGACTACAGGGAAGATGTACACATGTATCTAATAAACCATGCCACAACACTGACTACAGTGGAAGATGTACACATGTATCTAATAAACCATGCCACATCACTGACTACAGGGAAGATGTACACATGTATCTAATAAACCATGCCACAACACTGACTACAGGGAAGATGTACACATGTATCTAATAAACCATGCCACAACACTGACTACTGGGAAGATGTACACATGTATCTAATAAACCATGCCACAACACTGACTACTGGGAAGATGTACACATGTATCTAATAAACCATGCCACATCACTGACTACAGGGAAGATGTACACATGTATCTAATAAACCATGCCACATCACTGACTACAGGGAAGATGTACACATGTATCTAATAAACCATGCCACAACACTGACTACAGGGAAGATGTACACATGTATCTAATAAACCATGCCACATCACTGACTACAGGGAAGATGTACACATGTATCTAATAAACCATGCCACAACACTGACTACTGGGAAGATGTACACATGTATCTAATAAACCATGCCACAACACTGACTACTGGGAAGATGTACACATGTATCTAATAAACCATGCCACATCACTGACTACAGGGAAGATGTACACATGTATCTAATAAACCATGCCACAACACTGACTACAGGGAAGATGTACACATGTATCTAATAAACCATGCCACAACACTGACTACTGGGAAGATGTACACATGTATCTAATAAACCATGCCACATCACTGACTACTGGGAAGATGTACACATGTATCTAATAAACCATGCCACAACACTGACTACAGGGAAGATGTACACATGTATCTAATAAACCATGCCACAACACTGACTACTGGGAAGATGTACACATGTATCTAATAAACCATGCCACATCACTGACTACAGGGAAGATGTACACATGTATCTAATAAACCATGCCACATCACTGACTACAGGGAAGATGTACACATGTATATAATAAACCATGCCACAACACTGACTACTGGGAAGATGTACACATGTATCTAATAAACCATGCCACAACACTGACTACAGGGAAGATGTACACATGTATCTAATAAACCATGCCACATCACTGACTACAGGGAAGATGTACACATGTATCTAATAAACCATGCCACAACACTGACTACAGGGAAGATGTACACATGTATCTAATAAACCATGCCACAACACTGACTACAGTGAAGATGTACACATGTATCTAATAAACCATGCCACATCACTGACTACAGGGAAGATGTACACATGTATCTAATAAACCATGCCACAGCAATGACTACTGGGAAGATGTACACATGTATCTAATAAACCATGCCACAGCACTGACTACAGTGAAGATGTACACATGTTTCTAATAAACCATGCCACAACACTGACTACAGTGGAAGATGTACACATGTATCTAATAAACCATGTCACAACACTGACTATAGGGAAGATGTACACATGTATCTAATAAACCATGCCACAAGACTGACTACTGGGAAGATGTACACATGTATCTAATAAACCATGCCACATCACTGACTACAGGGAAGATGTACACATGTATCTAATAAACCATGCCACAACACTGACTACAGGGAAGATGTACACATGTATCTGATAAACCATGCCACAACACTGACTGCAGGGAAGATGTACACATGTATCTAATAAACCATGCCACAACACTGACTACTGGGAAGATGTACACATGTATCTAATAAATCATGCCACAACACTGACTACAGGGAAGATGTACACATGTATCTAATAAACCATGCCACAACACTGACTACAGGGAAGATGTACACATGTATCTAATAAACCATGCCACAACACTGACTACAGGGAAGATGCACACAAGTATCTAATAAACCATGCCACAACACTGACTACTGGGAAGATGTACACATGTATCTAATAAACCATGCCACATCACTGACTACAGGGAAGATGTACAAATATATCTAATAAACCATGCCACATCACTGACTACAGTGAAGATGTACATATGTATCTAATAAACCATGCCACAACACTGACTACAGTGGAAGATGTACACATGTATCTAATAAACCATGCCACAACACTGATTACAGGGAAGATGTACACATGTATCTAATAAACCATGCCACATCACTGACTACAGGAAAGATGTACACATGTATCTAATAAACCATGCCACAACACTGACTACAGGGAAGATGTACACATGTATCTAATAAACCATGCCACAACACTGACTACAGTGAAGATGTACACATGTATCTAATAAACCATGCCACATCACTGACTACAGGGAAGATGTACACATGTATCTAATAAACCATGCCACAGCAATGACTACTGGGAAGATGTACACATGTATCTAATAAACCATGCCACAGCACTGACTACAGTGAAGATGTACACATGTATCTAATAAACCAGGCCACAACACTGACTACAGTGGAAGATGTACACATGTATCTAATAAACCATGTCACAACACTGACTATAGGGAAGATGTACACATGTATCTAATAAACCATGCCACAAGACTGACTACTGGGAAGATGTACACATGCATCTAATAAACCATGCCACATCACTGACTACAGGGAAGATGTACACATGTATCTAATAAACCATGCCACAACACTGACTACAGGGAAGATGTACACATGTATCTAATAAACCATGCCACAACACTGACTACTGGGAAGATGTACATATGTATCTAATAAACCATGCCACAACACTGACTACAGGGAAGATGTACACATGTATCTAATAAACCATGCCACAACACTGACTACAGGGAAGATGTACACATGTATCTAATAAACCATGCCACAACACTGACTACAGGGAAGATGTACACAAGTATCTAATAAACCATGCCACAACACTGACTACTGGGAAGATGTACACATGTATCTAATAAACCATGCCACATCACTGACTACAGGGAAGATGTACACATATATCTAATAAACCATGCCACATCACTGACTACAGTGAAGATGTACACATGTATCTAATAAACCATGCCACAACACTGACTACAGTGGAAGATGTACACATGTATCAAATAAACCATGCCACAACACTGATTACAGGGAAGATGTACACATGTATCTAATAAACCATGCCACAACACTGACTACAGTGGAAGATGTACACATGTATCTAATAAACCATGCCACATCACTGACTACAGGGAAGATGTACACATGTATCTAATAAACCATGCCACAACACTGACTACAATGGAAGATGTACACATGTATCTAATAAACCATGCCACATCACTGACTACAGGGAAGATGTACACATGTATCTAATAAACCATGCCACATCACTGCCTACAGGGAAGATGTACACATGTATCTAATAAACCATGCCACAACACTGACTATTGGGAAGATGTACACATGTATCTAATAAACCATTCCACATCACTGACTACAGGGAAGATGTACACATGTATCTAATAAACCATGCCACAACACTGACTACAGGGAAGATGTACACATGTATCTGATAAACCATGCCACAACACTGACTACAGGGAAGATGTACACATGTATCTAATAAACCATGCCACAACACTGACTACTGGGAAGATGTACACATGTATCTAATAAATCATGCCACAACACTGACTACAGGGAAGATGTACACATGTATCTAATAAACCATGCCACAACACTGACTACAGGGAAGATGTACACATGTATCTAATAAACCATGCCACAACACTGACTACAGGGAAGATGTACACAAGTATCTAATAAACCATGCCACAACACTGACTACTGGGAAGATGTACACATGTATCTAATAAACCATGCCACATCACTGACTACAGGGAAGATGTACAAATATATCTAATAAACCATGCCACATCACTGACTACAGTGAAGATGTACACATGTATCTAATAAACCATGCCACAACACTGACTACAGTGGAAGATGTACACATGTATCTAATAAACCATGCCACAACACTGATT
The DNA here is from genome assembly GCA_963383655.1 of Bathymodiolus septemdierum. NCBI lineage: Eukaryota > Metazoa > Mollusca > Bivalvia > Mytilida > Modiolidae > Bathymodiolus > Bathymodiolus septemdierum. Next base: position 1,304,741 of record OY726529.1, on the reverse strand, counting down.
ACAGGGAAGATGTACACATGTATCTAATAAACCATGCCACATCACTGACTACAGGGAAGATGTACACATGTATCTAATAAACCATGCCACAACACTGACTACAGGGAAGATGTACACATGTATCTAATAAACCATGCCACAACACTGACTACAGTGAAGATGTACACATGTATCTAATAAACCATGCCACATCACTGACTACAGGGAAGATGTACACATGTATCTAATAAACCATGCCACAGCAATGACTACTGGGAAGATGTACACATGTATCTAATAAACCATGCCACAGCACTGACTACAGTGAAGATGTACACATGTATCTAATAAACCAGGCCACAACACTGACTACAGTGGAAGATGTACACATGTATCTAATAAACCATGTCACAACACTGACTATAGGGAAGATGTACACATGTATCTAATAAACCATGCCACAAGACTGACTACTGGGAAGATGTACACATGTATCTAATAAACCATGCCACATCACTGACTACAGGGAAGATGTACACATGTATCTAATAAACCATGCCACAACACTGACTACAGGGAAGATGTACACATGTATCTAATAAACCATGCCACAACACTGACTACTGGGAAGATGTACATATGTATCTAATAAACCATGCCACAACACTGACTACAGGGAAGATGTACACATGTATCTAATAAACCATGCCACAACACTGACTACAGGGAAGATGTACACATGTATCTAATAAACCATGCCACAACACTGACTACAGGGAAGATGTACACATGTATCTAATAAACCATGCCACATCACTGACTACAGGGAAGATGTACACATGTATCTAATAAACCATGCCACAAGACTGACTACTGGGAAGATGTACACATGTATCTAATAAACCATGCCACATCACTGACTACAGGGAAGATGTACACATGTATCTAATAAACCATGCCACAACACTGACTACAGGGAAGATGTACACATGTATCTAATAAACCATGCCACATCACTGACTACTGGGAAGATGTACACATGTATCTAATAAACCATGCCACAACACTGACTACAATGGAAGATGTACACATGTATCTAATAAACCATGCCACATCACTGACTACAGGGAAGATGTACACATGTATCTAATAAACCATGCCACATCACTGACTACAGGGAAGATGTACACATGTATCTAATAAACCATGCCACAACACTGACTATTGGGAAGATGTACACATGTATCTAATAAACCATTCCACATCACTGACTACAGGGAAGATGTACACATGTATCTAATAAACCATGCCACATCACTGACTACAGGGAAGATGTACACATGTATCTAATAAACCATGCCACATCACTTACTACAGGGAAGATGTACACATGTATCTAATAAACCATGCCACAACACTGACTACTGGGAAGATGTACACATGTATCTAATAAACCATGCCACATCACTGACTACAGGGAAGATGTACACATGTATCTAATAAACAATGCCACATCACTGACTACAGGGAAGATGTACACATGTATCAAATAAACAATGCCACATCACTGACTACAGTGAAGATGTACACATGTATCTAATAAACCATGCCACAACACTGACTACAGGGAAGATGTACACATGTATCTAATAAACCATGCCACAGCACTGACTACAGTGAAGATGTACACATGTATCTAATAAACCATGCCACATCACTGACTACAGGGAAGATGTACACATGTATCTAATAAACCATGCCACAGCAATGACTACTGGGAAGATGTACACATGTATCTAATAAACCATGCCACAGCACTGACTACAGTGAAGATGTACACATGTATCTAATAAACCAGGCCACAACACTGACTACAGTGGAAGATGTACACATGTATCTAATAAACCATGTCACAACACTGACTATAGGGAAGATGTACACATGTATCTAATAAACCATGCCACAAGACTGACTACTGGGAAGATGTACACATGTATCTAATAAACCATGCCACATCACTGACTACAGGGAAGATGTACACATGTATCTAATAAACCATGCCACAACACTGACTACAGGGAAGATGTACACATGTATCTAATAAACCATGCCACAACACTGACTACTGGGAAGATGTACATATGTATCTAATAAACCATGCCACAACACTGACTACAGGGAAGATGTACACATGTATCTAATAAACCATGCCACAACACTGACTACAGGGAAGATGTACACATGTATCTAATAAACCATGCCACAACACTGACTACAGGGAAGATGTACACAAGTATCTAATAAACCATGCCACAACACTGACTACTGGGAAGATGTACACATGTATCTAATAAACCATGCCACATCACTGACTACAGGGAAGATGTACACATATATCTAATAAACCATGCCACATCACTGACTACAGTGAAGATGTACACATGTATCTAATAAACCATGCCACAGCACTGACTACAGTGAAGATGTACACATGTATCTAATAAACCATGCCACAACACTGACTACAGTGGAAGATGTACACATGTATCTAATAAACCATGTCACAACACTGACTATAGGGAAGATGTACACATGTATCTAATAAACCATGCCACAAGACTGACTACTGGGAAGATGTACACATGCATCTAATAAACCATGCCACATCACTGACTACAGGGAAGATGTACACATGTATCTAATAAACCATGCCACAGCAATGACTACTGGGAAGATGTACACATGTATCTAATAAACCATGCCACAGCACTGACTACAGTGAAGATGTACACATGTATCTAATAAACCAGGCCACAACACTGACTACAGTGGAAGATGTACACATGTATCTAATAAACCATGTCACAACACTGACTATAGGGAAGATGTACACATGTATCTAATAAACCATGCCACAAGACTGACTACTGGGAAGATGTACACATGCATCTAATAAACCATGCCACATCACTGACTACAGGGAAGATGTACACATGTATCTAATAAACCATGCCACAACACTGACTACAGGGAAGATGTACACATGTATCTAATAAACCATGCCACAACACTGACTACTGGGAAGATGTACATATGTATCTAATAAACCATGCCACAACACTGACTACAGGGAAGATGTACACATGTATCTAATAAACCATGCCACAACACTGACTACAGGGAAGATGTACACATGTATCTAATAAACCATGCCACAACACTGACTACAGGGAAGATGTACACAAGTATCTAATAAACCATGCCACAACACTGACTACTGGGAAGATGTACACATGTATCTAATAAACCATGCCACATCACTGACTACAGGGAAGATGTACACATATATCTAATAAACCATGCCACATCACTGACTACAGTGAAGATGTACACATGTATCTAATAAACCATGCCACAACACTGACTACAGTGGAAGATGTACACATGTATCAAATAAACCATGCCACAACACTGATTACAGGGAAGATGTACACATGTATCTAATAAACCATGCCACAACACTGACTACAGTGGAAGATGTACACATGTATCTAATAAACCATGCCACATCACTGACTACAGGGAAGATGTACACATGTATCTAATAAACCATGCCACAACACTGACTACAATGGAAGATGTACACATGTATCTAATAAACCATGCCACATCACTGACTACAGGGAAGATGTACACATGTATCTAATAAACCATGCCACATCACTGCCTACAGGGAAGATGTACACATGTATCTAATAAACCATGCCACAACACTGACTATTGGGAAGATGTACACATGTATCTAATAAACCATTCCACATCACTGACTACAGGGAAGATGTACACATGTATCTAATAAACCATGCCACAACACTGACTACAGGGAAGATGTACACATGTATCTGATAAACCATGCCACAACACTGACTACAGGGAAGATGTACACATGTATCTAATAAACCATGCCACAACACTGACTACTGGGAAGATGTACACATGTATCTAATAAATCATGCCACAACACTGACTACAGGGAAGATGTACACATGTATCTAATAAACCATGCCACAACACTGACTACAGGGAAGATGTACACATGTATCTAATAAACCATGCCACAACACTGACTACAGGGAAGATGTACACAAGTATCTAATAAACCATGCCACAACACTGACTACTGGGAAGATGTACACATGTATCTAATAAACCATGCCACATCACTGACTACAGGGAAGATGTACAAATATATCTAATAAACCATGCCACATCACTGACTACAGTGAAGATGTACACATGTATCTAATAAACCATGCCACAACACTGACTACAGTGGAAGATGTACACATGTATCTAATAAACCATGCCACAACACTGATTACAGGGAAGATGTACACATGTATCTAATAAACCATGCCACATCACTGACTACAGGGAAGATGTACACATGTATCTAATAAACCATGCCACAACACTGACTACAGGGAAGATGTACACATGTATCTAATAAACCATGCCACAACACTGACTACAGTGAAGATGTACACATGTATCTAATAAACCATGCCACATCACTGACTACAGGGAAGATGTACACATGTATCTAATAAACCATGCCACAGCAATGACTACTGGGAAGATGTACACATGTATCTAATAAACCATGCCACAGCACTGACTACAGTGAAGATGTACACATGTATCTAATAAACCAGGCCACAACACTGACTACAGTGGAAGATGTACACATGTATCTAATAAACCATGTCACAACACTGACTATAGGGAAGATGTACACATGTATCTAATAAACCATGCCACAAGACTGACTACTGGGAAGATGTACACATGTATCTAATAAACCATGCCACATCACTGACTACAGGGAAGATGTACACATGTATCTAATAAACCATGCCACAACACTGACTACAGGGAAGATGTACACATGTATCTAATAAACCATGCCACAACACTGACTACTGGGAAGATGTACATATGTATCTAATAAACCATGCCACAACACTGACTACAGGGAAGATGTACACATGTATCTAATAAACCATGCCACAACACTGACTACAGGGAAGATGTACACATGTATCTAATAAACCATGCCACAACACTGACTACAGGGAAGATGTACACATGTATCTAATAAACCATGCCACATCACTGACTACAGGGAAGATGTACACATGTATCTAATAAACCATGCCACAAGACTGACTACTGGGAAGATGTACACATGTATCTAATAAACCATGCCACATCACAGACTACAGGGAAGATGTACACATGTATCTAATAAACCATGCCACAACACTGACTACAGGGAAGATGTACACATGTATCTAATAAACCATGCCACATCACTGACTACTGGGAAGATGTACACATGTATCTAATAAACCATGCCACAACACTGACTACAATGGAAGATGTACACATGTATCTAATAAACCATGCCACATCACTGACTACAGGGAAGATGTACACATGTATCTAATAAACCATGCCACATCACTGACTACAGGGAAGATGTACACATGTATCTAATAAACCATGCCACAACACTGACTATTGGGAAGATGTACACATGTATCTAATAAACCATTCCACATCACTGACTACAGGGAAGATGTACACATGTATCTAATAAACCATGCCACATCACTGACTACAGGGAAGATGTACACATGTATCTAATAAACCATGCCACATCACTTACTACAGGGAAGATGTACACATGTATCTAATAAACCATGCCACAACACTGACTACTGGGAAGATGTACACATGTATCTAATAAACCATGCCACATCACTGACTACAGGGAAGATGTACACATGTATCTAATAAACAATGCCACATCACTGACTACAGGGAAGATGTACACATGTATCAAATAAACAATGCCACATCACTGACTACAGTGAAGATGTACACATGTATCTAATAAACCATGCCACAACACTGACTACAGGGAAGATGTACACATGTATCTAATAAACCATGCCACAGCACTGACTACAGTGAAGATGTACACATGTATCTAATAAACCATGCCACATCACTGACTACAGGGAAGATGTACACATGTATCTAATAAACCATGCCACAGCAATGACTACTGGGAAGATGTACACATGTATCTAATAAACCATGCCACAGCACTGACTACAGTGAAGATGTACACATGTATCTAATAAACCAGGCCACAACACTGACTACAGTGGAAGATGTACACATGTATCTAATAAACCATGTCACAACACTGACTATAGGGAAGATGTACACATGTATCTAATAAACCATGCCACAAGACTGACTACTGGGAAGATGTACACATGTATCTAATAAACCATGCCACATCACTGACTACAGGGAAGATGTACACATGTATCTAATAAACCATGCCACAACACTGACTACAGGGAAGATGTACACATGTATCTAATAAACCATGCCACAACACTGACTACTGGGAAGATGTACATATGTATCTAATAAACCATGCCACAACACTGACTACAGGGAAGATGTACACATGTATCTAATAAACCATGCCACAACACTGACTACAGGGAAGATGTACACATGTATCTAATAAACCATGCCACAACACTGACTACAGGGAAGATGTACACAAGTATCTAATAAACCATGCCACAACACTGACTACTGGGAAGATGTACACATGTATCTAATAAACCATGCCACATCACTGACTACAGGGAAGATGTACACATATATCTAATAAACCATGCCACATCACTGACTACAGTGAAGATGTACACATGTATCTAATAAACCATGCCACAGCACTGACTACAGTGAAGATGTACACATGTTTCTAATAAACCATGCCACAACACTGACTACAGTGGAAGATGTACACATGTATCTAATAAACCATGTCACAACACTGACTATAGGGAAGATGTACACATGTATCTAATAAACCATGCCACAAGACTGACTACTGGGAAGATGTACACATGTATCTAATAAACCATGCCACATCACTGACTACAGGGAAGATGTACACATGTATCTAATAAACCATGCCACAACACTGACTACAGGGAAGATGTACACATGTATCTGATAAACCATGCCACAACACTGACTACAGGGAAGATGTACACATGTATCTAATAAACCATGCCACAACACTGACTACTGGGAAGATGTACACATGTATCTAATAAATCATGCCACAACACTGACTACAGGGAAGATGTACACATGTATCTAATAAACCATGCCACAACACTGACTACAGGGAAGATGTACACATGTATCTAATAAACCATGCCACAACACTGACTACAGGGAAGATGTACACAAGTATCTAATAAACCATGCCACAACACTGACTACTGGGAAGATGTACACATGTATCTAATAAACCATGCCACATCACTGACTACAGGGAAGATGTACAAATATATCTAATAAACCATGCCACATCACTGACTACAGTGAAGATGTACACATGTATCTAATAAACCATGCCACAACACTGACTACAGTGGAAGATGTACACATGTATCTAATAAACCATGCCACAACACTGATTACAGGGAAGATGTACACATGTATCTAATAAACCATGCCACATCACTGACTACAGGGAAGATGTACACATGTATCTAATAAACCATGCCACATCACTGACTACTGGGAAGATGTACACATGTATCTAATAAACCATGCCACAACACTGACTACAGGGAAGATGTACACATGTATCTAATAAACCATGCCACATCACTGACTACAGGGAAGATGTACACATGTATCTAATAAACCATGCCACAACACTGACTACAGGGAAGATGTACACATGTATCTAATAAACCATGCCACATCACTGACTACAGGGAAGATGTACACATGTATCTAATAAACCATGCCACAACACTGACTATAGGGAAGATGTACACATGTATCTAATAAACCATGCCACATCACTGACTACAGGGAAGATGTACACATGTATCTAATAAACTATGCCACAACACTGACTACAGGGAAGATGTACACATGTATCTAATAAACCATGCCACAACACTGACTACTGGGAAGATGTACGCATGTATCTAATAAACCATGCCACAACATTGACTACTGGGAAGATGTACACATGTATCTAATAAACCATGCCACATCACTGACTACAGGGAAGATGTACACATGTATCTAATAAACCATGCCACATCACTGACTACAGGGAAGATGTACACATGTATCTAATAAACCATGACACATCACTGACTACAGGGAAGATGTACACATGTATCTAATAAACATGCCACAACACTGACTACTGGGAAGATGTACACATGTATCTAATAAACCACACCACAACACTGACTACTGGGAAGATGTACACATGTATCTAATAAACCATGCCACATCACTGACTACAGGGAAGATGTACACATCTATCTAATAAACCATGCCACAACACTGACTACAGGGAAGATGTACACATGTATCTAATAAACCATGCCACAACACTGACTACTGGGAAGATGTACACATGTATCTAATAAACCATGCCACATCACTGACTACTGGGAAGATGTACACATGTATCTAATAAACCATGCCACAACACTGACTACAGGGAAGATGTACACATGTATCTAATAAACCATGCCACAACACTGACTACTGGGAAGATGTACACATGTATCTAATAAACCATGCCACATCACTGACTACAGGGAAGATGTACACATGTATCTAATAAACCATGCCACATCACTGACTACAGGGAAGATGTACACATGTATCTAATAAACCATGCCACAACACTGACTACTGGGAAGATGTACACATGTATCTAATAAACCATGCCACAACACTGACTACAGGGAAGATGTACACATGTATCTAATAAACCATGCCACATCACTGACTACAGGGAAGATGTACACATGTATCTAATAAACCATGCCACAACACTGACTACAGGGAAGATGTACACATGTATCTAATAAACCATGCCACAACACTGACTACAGTGAAGATGTACACATGTATCTAATAAACCATGCCACATCACTGACTACAGGGAAGATGTACACATGTATCTAATAAACCATGCCACAACACTGACTACAGGGAAGATGTACACATGTATCTAATAAACCATGCCACATCACTGACTACAGGGAAGATGTACACATGTATCTAATAAACCATGCCACAACACTGACTATAGGGAAGATGTACACATGTATCTAATAAACCATGCCACATCACTGACTACAGGGAAGATGTACACATGTATCTAATAAACTATGCCACAACACTGACTACAGGGAAGATGTACACATGTATCTAATAAACCATGCCACAACACTGACTACTGGGAAGATGTACGCATGTATCTAATAAACCATGCCACAACATTGACTACTGGGAAGATGTACACATGTATCTAATAAACCATGCCACATCACTGACTACAGGGAAGATGTACACATGTATCTAATAAACCATGCCACATCACTGACTACAGGGAAGATGTACACATGTATCTAATAAACCATGACACATCACTGACTACAGGGAAGATGTACACATGTATCTAATAAACATGCCACAACACTGACTACTGGGAAGATGTACACATGTATCTAATAAACCACACCACAACACTGACTACTGGGAAGATGTACACATGTATCTAATAAACCATGCCACATCACTGACTACAGGGAAGATGTACACATCTATCTAATAAACCATGCCACAACACTGACTACAGGGAAGATGTACACATGTATCTAATAAACCATGCCACAACACTGACTACTGGGAAGATGTACACATGTATCTAATAAACCATGCCACATCACTGACTACTGGGAAGATGTACACATGTATCTAATAAACCATGCCACAACACTGACTACAGGGAAGATGTACACATGTATCTAATAAACCATGCCACAACACTGACTACTGGGAAGATGTACACATGTATCTAATAAACCATGCCACATCACTGACTACAGGGAAGATGTACACATGTATCTAATAAACCATGCCACATCACTGACTACAGGGAAGATGTACACATGTATCTAATAAACCATGCCACAACACTGACTACTGGGAAGATGTACACATGTATCTAATAAACCATGCCACAACACTGACTACAGGGAAGATGTACACATGTATCTAATAAACCATGCCACATCACTGACTACAGGGAAGATGTACACATGTATCTAATAAACCATGCCACAACACTGACTACAGGGAAGATGTACACATGTATCTAATAAACCATGCCACAACACTGACTACAGTGAAGATGTACACATGTATCTAATAAACCATGCCACATCACTGACTACAGGGAAGATGTACACATGTATCTAATAAACCATGCCACAGCACTGACTACTGGGAAGATGTACACATGTATCTAATAAACCATGCCACAGCACTGACTACAGTGAAGATGTACACATGTATCTAATAAACCATGCCACAACACTGACTACAGTGGAAGATGTACACATGTATCTAATAAACCATTCCACATCACTGACTACAGGGAAGATGTACACATGTATCTAATAAACCATGCCACATCACTGACTACTGGGAAGATGTACGCATGTATCTAATAAACCATGCCACAACACTGACTACAGGGAAGATGTACACATGTATCTAATAAACCATGTCACAACACTGACTACTGAGAAGATGTACACATGTATCTAATAAACCATACCACATCACTGACTACAGGGAAGATGTACACATGTATCTAATAAACCATGCCACATCACTGACTACAGGGAAGATGTACACATGTATCTAATAAACCATTCCACATCACTGACTACAGGGAAGATGTACACATGTATCTAATAAACCATGCCACATCATTGACTACAGGGAAGATGTACACATGTATCTAATAAACCATGCCACATCACTGACTACAGGTAAGATGTACACATGTATCTAATAAACCATGCCACATCACTGACTACAGGGAAGATGTACACATGTATCTAATAAACCATGCCACATCACTGACTACAGGGAAGATGTACACATGTATCTAATAAACCATGCCACATCACTGACTACAGTGAAGATGTACACATGTATCTAATAAACCATGCCACAGCACTGACTACAGTGAAGATGTACACATGTATCTAATAAACCATGCCACAACACTGACTACCGGGAAGATGTACACATGTATCTAATAAACCATGCCACAACACTGACTACAGGGAAGATGTACACATGTATCTAATAAACCATGCCACAACACTGACTACAGTGGAAGATGTACACATGTATCTAATAAACCATGCCACAACGCTGACTACAGTGGAAGATGTACACATGTATCTAATAAACCATGCCACATCACTGACTACAGGGAAGATGTACACATGTATCTAATAAACCATGCCACAACACTGACTACAGGGAAGATGTACACATGTATCTAATAAACCATGCCACAACACTGACTACAGTGGAAGATGTACACATGTATCTAATAAACCATGCCACAACACTGACTACAGGGAAGATGTACACATGTATCTAATAAACCATGCCACAACACTGACTACAGTGGAAGATGTACACATGTATCTAATAAACCAGGGAAGATGTACACATGTATCTAATAAACCATGCCACAACACTGACTACAATGGAAGATGTACACATGTATCTAATAAACCATGCCACATCACTGACTACAGGGAAGATGTACACATGTATCTAATAAACCATGCCACAACACTGACTACAGGGAAGATGTACACATGTATCTAATAAACCATGCCACAACACTGACTACAATGGAAGATGTACACATGTATCTAATAAACCATGCCACAACACTGACTACTGGGAAGATGTACACATGTATCTAATAAACCATTCCACATCACTGACTACAGGGAAGATGTACACATGTATCTAATAAACCATGCCACATCACTGACTACAGGGAAGATGTACACATGTATCTAATAAACCATGCCACATCACTGATTACAGGGAAGATGTACACATGTATCTAATAAACCATGCCACAACACTGACTACAATGGAAGATGTACACATGTATCTAATAAACCATGCCACAACACTGACTACTGGGAAGATGTACACATGTATCTAATAAACCATTCCACATCACTGACTACAGGGAAGATGTACACATGTATCTAATAAACCATGCCACATCACTGACTACAGGGAAGATGTACACATGTATCTAATAAACCATGCCACATCACTGACTACAGGGAAGATGTACACATGTATCTAATAATCCATGCCACATCACTGACTACTGGGAAGATGTACACATGTATCTAATAAACCATGCCACATCACTGACTACAGGGAAGATGTACACATGTATCTAATAAACCATGCCACATCACTGACTACAGGGAAGATGTACACATGTATCTAATAAACCATGCCACAACACTGACTACAGGGAAGATGTACACATGTATCTAATAAACCATGCCACAACACTGACTACTGGGAAGATGTACACATGTATCTAATAAACCATGCCACAACACTGACTACTGGGAAGATGTACACATGTATCTAATAAACCATGCCACATCACTGACTACAGTGGAAGATGTACACATGTATCTAATAAACCATGCCACATCACTGACTACAGGGAAGATGTACACATGTATCTAATAAACCATGCCACAACACTGACTACAGGGAAGATGTACACATGTATCTAATAAACCATGCCACATCACTGACTACAGGGAAGATGTACACATGTATCTAATAAACCATGCCACAACACTGACTATAGGGAAGATGTACACATGTATCTAATAAACCATGCCACATCACTGACTACAGGGAAGATGTACACATGTATCTAATAAACCATGCCACAACACTGACTACAGGGAAGATGTACACATGTATCTAATAAACCATGCCACAACACTGACTACAGGGAAGATGTACACATGTATCTAATAAACCATGCCACAACACTGACTACTGGGAAGATGTACACATGTATCTAATAAACCATGCCACATCACTGACTACAGGGAAGATGTACACATGTATCTAATAAACCATGCCACATCACTGACTACAGGGAAGATGTACACATGTATCTAATAAACCATGCCACATCACTGACTACAGGGAAGATGTACACATGTATCTAATAAACCATGCCACAACACTGACTACTGGGAAGATGTACACATGTATCTAATAAACCATGCCACAACACTGACTACTGGGAAGATGTACACATGTATCTAATAAACCATGCCACATCACTGACTACAGGGAAGATGTACACATGTATCTAATAAACCATGCCACATCACTGACTACTGGGAAGATGTACACATGTATCTAATAAACCATGCCACAACACTGACTACAGGGAAGATGTACACATGTATCTAATAAACCATGCCACAACACTGACTACTGGGAAGATGTACACATGTATCTAATAAACCATGCCACATCACTGACTACTGGGAAGATGTACACATGTATCTAATAAACCATGCCACAACACTGACTACAGGGAAGATGTACACATGTATCTAATAAACCATGCCACAACACTGACTAATGGGAAGATGTACACATGTATCTAATAAACCATGCCACATCACTGACTACAGGTAAGATGTACACATGTATCTAATAAACCATGCCACATCACTAACTACAGGGAAGATGTACACATGTATCTAATAAACCATGCCATAACACTGACTACAAGGAAGATGTACACATGTATCTAATAAACCATGCCACAACACTGACTACAGGGAAGATGTACACATGTATCTAATAAACCATGCCACATCACTGACTACAGGGAAGATGTACACATGTATCTAATAAACCATGCCACAACACTGACTACAGGGAAGATGTACACATGTATCTAATAAACCATGCCACAACACTGACTACAGTGAAGATGTACACATGTATCTAATAAACCATGCCACATCACTGACTACAGGGAAGATGTACACATGTATCTAATAAACCATGCCACAGCACTGACTACTGGGAAGATGTACACATGTATCTAATAAACCATGCCACAGCACTGACTACAGTGAAGATGTACACATGTATCTAATAAACCATGCCACAACACTGACTACAGTGGAAGATGTACACATGTATCTAACAAACCATGCCACAACACTGACTACAGGGAAGATGTACACATGTATCTAATAAACCATGCCACAACACTGACTACTGGGAAGATGCACACATGTATCTAATAAACCATGCCACATCACTGACTACAGGGAAGATGTACACATGTATCTAATAAACCATGCCACAACACTGACTACAGAGAAGATGTACACATGTATCTAATAAACCATGCCACAACACTGACTACTGGGAAGATGTACACATGTGTCTAATAAACCATGCCACAACACTGACTACTGGGAAGATGTACACATGTATCTAATAAACCATTCCACAACATTGACTACTGGGAAGATGTACACATGTATCTAATAAACCATGCCACAACACTGACTACTGGGAAGATGTACACATGTATCTAATAAACCATGCCACAACACTGACTACTGGGAAGATGTACACATGTATCTAATAAACCATGCCACAGCACTGACTACAATGGAAGATGTACACATGTATCTAATAAACCATGCGACAGCACTCACTACTGGGAAGATGTACACATGTATCTAATAAACCATTCCACAACATTGACTACTGGGAAGATGTACACATGTATCTAATAAACCATGCCACAACATTGACTACTGGGAAGATGCACACATGTATCTAATAAATCATGCCACATCACTGACTACTGGGAAGATATACACATGTATCTAATAAACCATTCCACAACATTGACTACTGGGAAGATGTACACATGTATCTAATAAACCATGCCACAACACTGACTACTGGGAAGATGTACACATGTATCTAATAAACCATGCCACAGCACTGACTACAATGGAAGATGTACACATGTATCTAATAAACCATGCCACAGCACTGACTACTGGGAAGATGTACACATGTATCTAATAAACCATGCCACAACACTGACTACTGGGAAGATGTACACATGTATCTAATAAACCATGCCACAGCACTGACTACAATGGAAGATGTACACATGTATCTAATAAACCATGCCACAACACTGACTACAGAGAAGATGTACACATGTATCTAATAAACCATGCCACATCACTGACTACAATGGAAGATGTACACATGTATCTAATAAACCATGCCACAACACTGACTACTGGGAAGATGTACACATGTATCTAATAAACCATGCCACATCACTGACTACAGGGAAGATGTACACATGTATCTAATAAACCATGCCACAACACTGACTACAGGGAAGATGTACACATGTATCTAATAAACCAAGCCACAACACTGACTACAGGGAAGATGTACACATGTATCTAATAAACCATGCCACAACACTGACTACAGGGAAGATGTACACATGTATCTAATAAACCATGCCACAACACTGACTACAGGGAAGATGTACACATGTATCTAAAAAACCATGCCACAACACTGACTACAGGGAAGATGTACACATGTATCTAATAAACCATGCCACAACACTGACTACTGGGAAGATGTACACATGTATCTAATAAACCATGCCACAACACTGACTACTGGGAAGATGTACACATGTATCTAATAAACCATGCCACAGCACTGACTACTGTGAAGATGTACACATGTATCTAATAAACCATGCCACAACACTGACTACTGGGAAGATGTACACATGTATCTAATAAACCATGCCACAGCACTGACTACAGGGAAGATGTACACATGTATCTAATAAACCATTCCACAACACTGACTACAGGGAAGATGTACACATGTATCTAATAAACCATGCCACATCACTGACTACAGGGAAGATGTACACATGTATCTAATAAACCATTCCACAACACTAACTACTGGGAAGATGTACACATGTATCTAATAAACCATGCCACATCACTGACTACAGGGAAGATGTACACATGTATCTAATAAACCATGCCACAACACTGACTACAGGGAAGATGTACACATGTATCTAATAAACCAAGCCACAACACTAACTACAGGGAAGATGTACACATGTATCTAATAAACCATGCCACACCACTGACTACAGGGAAGATGTACACATGTATCTAATAAACCATGCCACATCACTGACTACAGGGAAGATGTACACATGTATCTAATAAACCATGCCACAACACTGACTACTGGGAAGATGTACACATGTATCTAATAAACCATGCCACAGCACTGACTACTGGGAAGATGTACACATGTATCTAATAAACCATGCCACAACACTGACTACTGGGAAGATGTACACATGTATCTAATAAACCATGCCACAGCACTGACTACAGGGAAGATGTACACATGTATCTAATAAACCATTCCACAACACTGACTACAGGGAAGATGTACACATGTATCTAATAAACCATGCCACATCACTGACTACAGGGAAGATGTACACATGTATCTAATAAACCATGCCACATCACTAACTACTGGGAAGATGCACACATGTATCTAATAAACCATGCCACATCACTGACTACAATGGAAGATGCACACATGTATCTAATAAACCATGCCACAGCACTGACTACAGGGAAGATGTACACATGTATCTAATAAACCATGCCACAACACTGACTACAGGGAAGATGTACACATGTATCTAATAAACCATTCCACAACACTGACTACAGGGAAGATGTACACATGTATCTAATAAACCATTCCACAACACTGACTACTGGGAAGATGTACACATGTATCTAATAAACCAAGCCACAACACTGACTACAGGGAAGATGTACACATGTATCTAATAAACCATGCCACAACACTGACTACAGGGAAGATGTACACATGTATCTAATAAACCATGCCACAACACTGACTACTGGGAAGATGTACACATGTATCTAATAACCCATGCCACAACACTGACTACTGGGAAGATGTACACATGTATCTAATAAACCATTCCACAACACTGACTACAAGGAAGATGTACACATGTATCTAATAAACCATGCCACAACACTGACTACAGTGGAAGATGTACACATGTATCTAATAAACCATGCCACAACACTGACTACAGGGAAGATGTACACATGTATCTAATAAACCATGCCACAACACTGACTACAGTGGAAGATGTACACAAGTATCTAATAAACCATGCCACAAAACTGACTACAGGGAAGATGTACACATGTATCTAATAAACCATGCCACAGCACTGACTACTGGGAAGATGTACACATGTATCTAATAAACCATGCCACAACACTGACTACTGGGAAGATGTACACATGTATCTAATAAACCATGCCACAGCACTGACTACATGGAAGATGTACACATGTATCTAATAAACCATGCCACAACACTGACTACAGGGAAGATGTACACATGTATCTAATAAACCATGCCGCAGCACTGACTACAGGGAAGATGTACACATGTATCTAATAAACCATGCCACAGCACTGACTACAGGGAAGATGTACACATGTATCTAATAAACCATGCCACAGCACTGACTACAGGGAAGATGTACACATGTATCTAATAAACCATGCCACATCACTGACTACAGGGAAGATGTACACATGTATCTAATAAACCATGCCACATCACTGACTACAGGGAAGATGTACACATGTATCTAATAAACCATGCCACAACACTGACTACTGGGAAGATGTACACATGTATCTAATAAACCATGCCACAACACTGACTACTGGGAAGATGTACACATGTATCTAATAAACCATGCCACATCACTGACTACAGGGAAGATGTACACATCTATCTAATAAACCATGCCACAACACTGACTACAGGGAAGATGTACACATGTATCTAATAAACCATGCCACAACACTGACTACTGGGAAGATGTACACATGTATCTAATAAACCATGCCACATCACTGACTACTGGGAAGAGGTACACATGTATCTAATAAACCATGCCACAACACTGACTACAGGGAAGATGTACACATGTATCTAATAAACCATGCCACAACACTGACTACTGGGAAGATGTACACATGTATCTAATAAACCATGCCACATCACTGACTACAGGGAAGATGTACACATGTATCTAATAAACCATGCCACATCACTGACTACAGGGAAGATGTACACATGTATCTAATAAACCATACCACAGCACTGACTACTGGGAAGATGTACACATGTATCTAATAAACCATGCCACAGCACTGACTACAGTGAAGATGTACACATGTATCTAATAAACCATGCCACAACACTGAATACAGTGGAAGATGTACACATGTATCTAATAAACCATTCCACATCACTGACTACAGGGAAGATGTACACATGTATCTAATAAACCATGCCACATCACTGACTACTGGGAAGATGTACACATGTATCTAATAAACAATGCCACAACACTGACTACAGGGAAGATGTACACATGTATCTAATAAACCATGTCACAACACTGACTACTGGGAAGATGTACACATGTATCTAATAAACCATGCCACATCACTGACTACAGTGAAGATGTACACATGTATCTAATAAACCATGCCACATCACTGACTACAGGGAAGATGTACACATGTATCTAATAAACCATTCCACATCACTGACTACAGGGAAGATGTACACATGTATCTAATAAATCATGCCACATCACTGACTACAAGGAAGATGTACACATGTATCTAATAAACCATGCCACAACACTGACTACAGGGAAGATGTACACATGTATCTAATAAACCATGCCGCAGCACTGACTACAGGGAAGATGTACACATGTATCTAATAAACCATGCCACAGCACTGACTACAGGGAAGATGTACACATGTATCTAATAAACCATGCCACAGCACTGACTACAGGGAAGATGTACACATGTATCTAATAAACCATGCCACATCACTGACTACAGGGAAGATGTACACATGTATCTAATAAACCATGCCACATCACTGACTACAGGGAAGATGTACACATGTATCTAATAAACCATGCCACAACACTGACTACTGGGAAGATGTACACATGTATCTAATAAACCATGCCACAACACTGACTACTGGGAAGATGTACACATGTATCTAATAAACCATGCCACATCACTGACTACAGGGAAGATGTACACATCTATCTAATAAACCATGCCACAACACTGACTACAGGGAAGATGTACACATGTATCTAATAAACCATGCCACAACACTGACTACTGGGAAGATGTACACATGTATCTAATAAACCATGCCACATCACTGACTACTGGGAAGAGGTACACATGTATCTAATAAACCATGCCACAACACTGACTACAGGGAAGATGTACACATGTATCTAATAAACCATGCCACAACACTGACTACTGGGAAGATGTACACATGTATCTAATAAACCATGCCACATCACTGACTACAGGGAAGATGTACACATGTATCTAATAAACCATGCCACATCACTGACTACAGGGAAGATGTACACATGTATCTAATAAACCATACCACAGCACTGACTACTGGGAAGATGTACACATGTATCTAATAAACCATGCCACAGCACTGACTACAGTGAAGATGTACACATGTATCTAATAAACCATGCCACAACACTGAATACAGTGGAAGATGTACACATGTATCTAATAAACCATTCCACATCACTGACTACAGGGAAGATGTACACATGTATCTAATAAACCATGCCACATCACTGACTACTGGGAAGATGTACACATGTATCTAATAAACAATGCCACAACACTGACTACAGGGAAGATGTACACATGTATCTAATAAACCATGTCACAACACTGACTACTGGGAAGATGTACACATGTATCTAATAAACCATGCCACATCACTGACTACAGTGAAGATGTACACATGTATCTAATAAACCATGCCACATCACTGACTACAGGGAAGATGTACACATGTATCTAATAAACCATTCCACATCACTGACTACAGGGAAGATGTACACATGTATCTAATAAATCATGCCACATCACTGACTACAAGGAAGATGTACACATGTATCTAATAAACCATGCCACAACACTGACTACAGTGGAAGATGTACACATGTATCTAATAAACCATGCCACAACACTGACTACAGGGAAGATGTACACATGTATCTAATAAACCATGCCACAACACTGACTACAGTGGAAGATGTACACAAGTATCTAATAAACCATGCCACAAAACTGACTACAGGGAAGATGTACACATGTATCTAATAAACCATGCCACAGCACTGACTACTGGGAAGATGTACACATGTATCTAATAAACCATGCCACAACACTGACTACTGGGAAGATGTACACATGTATCTAATAAACCATGCCACAGCACTGACTACATGGAAGATGTACACATGTATCTAATAAACCATGCCACAACACTGACTACAGGGAAGATGTACACATGTATCTAATAAACCATGCCGCAGCACTGACTACAGGGAAGATGTACACATGTATCTAATAAACCATGCCACAGCACTGACTACAGGGAAGATGTACACATGTATCTAATAAACCATGCCACATCACTGACTACAGGGAAGATGTACACATGTATCTAATAAACCATGCCACATCACTGACTACAGGGAAGATGTACACATGTATCTAATAAACCATGCCACAACACTGACTACTGGGAAGATGTACACATGTATCTAATAAACCATGCCACAACACTGACTACTGTGAAGATGTACACATGTATCTAATAAACCATGCCACATCACTAACTACTGGGAAGATGCACACATGTATCTAATAAACCATGCCACATCACTGACTACAATGGAAGATGTACACATGTATCTAATAAACCATGCCACAGCACTGACTACAGGGAAGATGTACACATGTATCTAATAAACCATGCCACAACACTGACTACAGGGAAGATGTACACATGTATCTAATAAACCATTCCACAACACTGACTACAGGGAAGATGTACACATGTATCTAATAAACCATTCCACAACACTGACTACTGGGAAGATGTACACATGTATCTAATAAACCAAGCCACAACACTGACTACAGGGAAGATGTACACATGTATCTAATAAACCATGCCACAACACTGACTACAGGGAAGATGTACACATGTATCTAATAAACCATGCCACAACACTGACTACTGGGAAGATGTACACATGTATCTAATAACCCATGCCACAACACTGACTACTGGGAAGATGTACACATGTATCTAATAAACCATTCCACAACACTGACTACAAGGAAGATGTACACATGTATCTAATAAACCATGCCACAACACTGACTACAGTGGAAGATGTACACATGTATCTAATAAACCATGCCACAACACTGACTACAGGGAAGATGTACACATGTATCTAATAAACCATGCCACAACACTGACTACAGTGGAAGATGTACACAAGTATCTAATAAACCATGCCACAAAACTGACTACAGGGAAGATGTACACATGTATCTAATAAACCATGCCACAGCACTGACTACTGGGAAGATGTACACATGTATCTAATAAACCATGCCACAACACTGACTACTGGGAAGATGTACACATGTATCTAATAAACCATGCCACAGCAGTGACTACATGGAAGATGTACACATGTATCTAATAAACCATGCCACAACACTGACTACAGGGAAGATGTACACATGTATCTAATAAACCATGCCGCAGCACTGACTACAGGGAAGATGTACACATGTATCTAATAAACCATGCCACAGCACTGACTACAGGGAAGATGTACACATGTATCTAATAAACCATGCCACAGCACTGACTACAGGGAAGATGTACACATGTATCTAATAAACCATGCCACATCACTGACTACAGGGAAGATGTACACATGTATCTAATAAACCATGCCACATCACTGACTACAGGGAAGATGTACACATGTATCTAATAAACCATGCCACAACACTGACTACTGGGAAGATGTACACATGTATCTAATAAACCATGCCACAACACTGACTACTGGGAAGATGTACACATGTATCTAATAAACCATGCCACATCACTGACTACAGGGAAGATGTACACATCTATCTAATAAACCATGCCACAACACTGACTACAGGGAAGATGTACACATGTATCTAATAAACCATGCCACAACACTGACTACTGGGAAGATGTACACATGTATCTAATAAACCATGCCACATCACTGACTACTGGGAAGAGGTACACATGTATCTAATAAACCATGCCACAACACTGACTACAGGGAAGATGTACACATGTATCTAATAAACCATGCCACAACACTGACTACTGGGAAGATGTACACATGTATCTAATAAACCATGCCACATCACTGACTACAGGGAAGATGTACACATGTATCTAATAAACCATGCCACATCACTGACTACAGGGAAGATGTACACATGTATCTAATAAACCATACCACAGCACTGACTACTGGGAAGATGTACACATGTATCTAATAAACCATGCCACAGCACTGACTACAGTGAAGATGTACACATGTATCTAATAAACCATGCCACAACACTGAATACAGTGGAAGATGTACACATGTATCTAATAAACCATTCCACATCACTGACTACAGGGAAGATGTACACATGTATCTAATAAACCATGCCACATCACTGACTACTGGGAAGATGTACACATGTATCTAATAAACAATGCCACAACACTGACTACAGGGAAGATGTACACATGTATCTAATAAACCATGTCACAACACTGACTACTGGGAAGATGTACACATGTATCTAATAAACCATGCCACATCACTGACTACAGTGAAGATGTACACATGTATCTAATAAACCATGCCACATCACTGACTACAGGGAAGATGTACACATGTATCTAATAAACCATTCCACATCACTGACTACAGGGAAGATGTACACATGTATCTAATAAATCATGCCACATCACTGACTACAAGGAAGATGTACACATGTATCTAATAAACCATGCCACAACACTGACTACAGTGGAAGATGTACACATGTATCTAATAAACCATGCCACAACACTGACTACAGGGAAGATGTACACATGTATCTAATAAACCATGCCACAACACTGACTACAGTGGAAGATGTACACAAGTATCTAATAAACCATGCCACAAAACTGACTACAGGGAAGATGTACACATGTATCTAATAAACCATGCCACAGCACTGACTACTGGGAAGATGTACACATGTATCTAATAAACCATGCCACAACACTGACTACTGGGAAGATGTACACATGTATCTAATAAACCATGCCACAGCACTGACTACATGGAAGATGTACACATGTATCTAATAAACCATGCCACAACACTGACTACAGGGAAGATGTACACATGTATCTAATAAACCATGCCGCAGCACTGACTACAGGGAAGATGTACACATGTATCTAATAAACCATGCCACAGCACTGACTACAGGGAAGATGTACACATGTATCTAATAAACCATGCCACATCACTGACTACAGGGAAGATGTACACATGTATCTAATAAACCATGCCACATCACTGACTACAGGGAAGATGTACACATGTATCTAATAAACCATGCCGCAGCACTGACTACAGGGAAGATGTACACATGTATCTAATAAACCATGCCACAGCACTGACTACAGGGAAGATGTACACATGTATCTAATAAACCATGCCACAGCACTGACTACAGGGAAGATGTACACATGTATCTAATAAACCATGCCACATCACTGACTACAGGGAAGATGTACACATGTATCTAATAAACCATGCCACATCACTGACTACAGGGAAGATGTACACATGTATCTAATAAACCATGCCACAACACTGACTACTGGGAAGATGTACACATGTATCTAATAAACCATGCCACAACACTGACTACTGGGAAGATGTACACATGTATCTAATAAACCATGCCACATCACTGACTACAGGGAAGATGTACACATCTATCTAATAAACCATGCCACAACACTGACTACAGGGAAGATGTACACATGTATCTAATAAACCATGCCACAACACTGACTACTGGGAAGATGTACACATGTATCTAATAAACCATGCCACATCACTGACTACTGGGAAGAGGTACACATGTATCTAATAAACCATGCCACAACACTGACTACAGGGAAGATGTACACATGTATCTAATAAACCATGCCACAACACTGACTACTGGGAAGATGTACACATGTATCTAATAAACCATGCCACATCACTGACTACAGGGAAGATGTACACATGTATCTAATAAACCATGCCACATCACTGACTACAGGGAAGATGTACACATGTATCTAATAAACCATACCACAGCACTGACTACTGGGAAGATGTACACATGTATCTAATAAACCATGCCACAGCACTGACTACAGTGAAGATGTACACATGTATCTAATAAACCATGCCACAACACTGAATACAGTGGAAGATGTACACATGTATCTAATAAACCATTCCACATCACTGACTACAGGGAAGATGTACACATGTATCTAATAAACCATGCCACATCACTGACTACTGGGAAGATGTACACATGTATCTAATAAACAATGCCACAACACTGACTACAGGGAAGATGTACACATGTATCTAATAAACCATGTCACAACACTGACTACTGGGAAGATGTACACATGTATCTAATAAACCATGCCACATCACTGACTACAGTGAAGATGTACACATGTATCTAATAAACCATGCCACATCACTGACTACAGGGAAGATGTACACATGTATCTAATAAACCATTCCACATCACTGACTACAGGGAAGATGTACACATGTATCTAATAAATCATGCCACATCACTGACTACAAGGAAGATGTACACATGTATCTAATAAACCATGCCACAACACTGACTACAGTGGAAGATGTACACATGTATCTAATAAACCATGCCACAACACTGACTACAGGGAAGATGTACACATGTATCTAATAAACCATGCCACAACACTGACTACAGTGGAAGATGTACACAAGTATCTAATAAACCATGCCACAAAACTGACTACAGGGAAGATGTACACATGTATCTAATAAACCATGCCACAGCACTGACTACTGGGAAGATGTACACATGTATCTAATAAACCATGCCACAACACTGACTACTGGGAAGATGTACACATGTATCTAATAAACCATGCCACAGCACTGACTACATGGAAGATGTACACATGTATCTAATAAACCATGCCACAACACTGACTACAGGGAAGATGTACACATGTATCTAATAAACCATGCCGCAGCACTGACTACAGGGAAGATGTACACATGTATCTAATAAACCATGCCACAGCACTGACTACAGGGAAGATGTACACATGTATCTAATAAACCATGCCACATCACTGACTACAGGGAAGATGTACACATGTATCTAATAAACCATGCCACATCACTGACTACAGGGAAGATGTACACATGTATCTAATAAACCATGCCACAACACTGACTACTGGGAAGATGTACACATGTATCTAATAAACCATGCCACAACACTGACTACTGGGAAGATGTACACATGTATCTAATAAACCATGCCACATCACTGACTACAGGGAAGATGTACACATCTATCTAATAAACCATGCCACAACACTGACTACAGGGAAGATGTACACATGTATCTAATAAACCATGCCACAACACTGACTACTGGGAAGATGTACACATGTATCTAATAAACCATGCCACATCACTGACTACTGGGAAGAGGTACACATGTATCTAATAAACCATGCCACAACACTGACTACAGGGAAGATGTACACATGTATCTAATAAACCATGCCACAACACTGACTACTGGGAAGATGTACACATGTATCTAATAAACCATGCCACATCACTGACTACAGGGAAGATGTACACATGTATCTAATAAACCATGCCACATCACTGACTACAGGGAAGATGTACACATGTATCTAATAAACCATGCCATAACACTGACTACTGGGAAGATGTACATATGTATCTAATAAACCATGCCACAACACTGACTACAGGGAAGATGTACACATGTATCTAATAAACCATGCCACATCACTGACTACAGGGAAGATGTACACATGTATCTAATAAACCATGCCACAACACTGACTACAGGGAAGATGTACACATGTATCTAATAAACCATGCCACAACACTGACTACAGTGAAGATGTACACATGTATTTAATAAACCATGCCACATCACTGACTACAGGGAAGATGTACACATGTATCTAATAAACCATACCACAGCACTGACTACTGGGAAGATGTACACATGTATCTAATAAACCATGCCACAGCACTGACTACAGTGAAGATGTACACATGTATCTAATAAACCATGCCACAACACTGACTACAGTGGAAGATGTACACATGTATCTAATAAACCATTCCACATCACTGACTACAGGGAAGATGTACACATGTATCTAATAAACCATGCCACATCACTGACTACTGGGAAGATGTACACATGTATCTAATAAACAATGCCACAACACTGACTACAGGGAAGATGTACACATGTATCTAATAAACCATGTCACAACACTGACTACTGGGAAGATGTACACATGTATCTAATAAACCATGCCACATCACTGACTACAGTGAAGATGTACACATGTATCTAATAAACCATGCCACATCACTGACTACAGGGAAGATGTACACATGTATCTAATAAACCATTCCACATCACTGACTACAGGGAAGATGTACACATGTATCTAATAAATCATGCCACATCACTGACTACAGGGAAGATGTACACATGTATCTAATAAACCATGCCACATCATTGACTACAGGGAAGATGTACACATGTATCTAATAAACCATGCCACATCACTGACTACAGGTAAGATGTACACATGTATCTAATAAACCATGCCACATCACTGACTACAGGGAAGATGTACACATGTATCTAATAAACCATGCCACATCACTGACTACAGGGAAGATGTACACATGTATCTAATAAACCATGCCACATCACTGACTACAGTGAAGATGTACACATGTATCTAATAAACCATGCCACAGCACTGACTACAGTGAAGATGTACACATGTATCTAATAAACCATGCCACAACACTGACTACAGGGAAGATGTACACATGTATCTAATAAACCATGCCACAACACTGACTACAGGGAAGATGTACACATGTATCTAATAAACCATGCCACAACACTGACTACAGTGGAAGATGTACACATGTATCTAATAAACCATGCCACAACGCTGACTACAGTGGAAGATGTACACATGTATCTAATAAACCATGCCACATCACTGACTACAGGGAAGATGTACACATGTATCTAATAAACCATGCCACAACACTGACTACAATGGAAGATGTACACATGTATCTAATAAACCATGCCACAACACTGACTACAGTGGAAGATGTACACATGTATCTAATAAACCATGCCACAACACTGACTACAGGGAAGATGTACACATGTAACTAATAAACCATGCCAGAACACTGACTACAGTGGAAGATGTACACATGTATCTAATAAACCAGGGAAGATGTACACATGTATCTAATAAACCATGCCACAACACTGACTACAATGGAAGATGTACACATGTATCTAATAAACCATGCCACATCACTGACTACAGGGAAGATGTACACATGTATCTAATAAACCATCCAACAACACTGACTACAGGGAAGATGTACACATGTATCTAATAAACCATGCCACAACACTGACTACAATGGAAGATGTACACATGTATCTAATAAACCATGCCACAACACTGACTACTGGGAAGATGTACACATGTATCTAATAAACCATTCCACATCACTGACTACAGGGAAGATGTACACATGTATCTAATAAACCATGCCACATCACTGACTACAGGGAAGATGTACACATGTATCTAATAAACCATGCCACATAACTGATTACAGGGAAGATGTACACATGTATCTAATAAACCATGCCACAACACTGACTACAATGGAAGATGTACACATGTATCTAATAAACCATGCCACAACACTGACTACTGGGAAGATGTACACATGTATCTAATAAACCATTCCACATCACTGACTACAGGGAAGATGTACACATGTATCTAATAAACCATGCCACATCACTGACTACAGGGAAGATGTACACATGTATCTAATAAACCATGCCACATCACTGACTACAGGGAAGATGTACACATGTATCTAATAACCCATGCCACAACACTGACTACTGGGAAGATGTACACATGTATCTAATAAACCATTCCACAACACTGACTACAAGGAAAATGTACACATGTATCTAATAAACCATGCCACAACACTGACTACAGTGGAAGATGTACACATGTATCTAATAAACCATGCCACAACACTGACTACAGGGAAGATGTACACATGTATCTAATAAACCATGCCACAACACTGACTACAGTGGAAGATGTACACAAGTATCTAATAAACCATGCCACAAAACTGACTACAGGGAAGATGTACACATGTATCTAATAAACCATGCCACAGCACTGACTACTGGGAAGATGTACACATGTATCTAATAAACCATGCCACAACACTGACTACTGGGAAGATGTACACATGTATCTAATAAACCATGCCACAGCAGTGACTACATGGAAGATGTACACATGTATCTAATAAACCATGCCACAACACTGACTACAGGGAAGATGTACACATGTATCTAATAAACCATGCCGCAGCACTGACTACAGGGAAGATGTACACATGTATCTAATAAACCATGCCACAGCACTGACTACAGGGAAGATGTACACATGTATCTAATAAACCATGCCACAGCACTGACTACAGGGAAGATGTACACATGTATCTAATAAACCATGCCACATCACTGACTACAGGGAAGATGTACACATGTATCTAATAAACCATGCCACATCACTGACTACAGGGAAGATGTACACATGTATCTAATAAACCATGCCACAACACTGACTACTGGGAAGATGTACACATGTATCTAATAAACCATGCCACAACACTGACTACTGGGAAGATGTACACATGTATCTAATAAACCATGCCACATCACTGACTACAGGGAAGATGTACACATCTATCTAATAAACCATGCCACAACACTGACTACAGGGAAGATGTACACATGTATCTAATAAACCATGCCACAACACTGACTACTGGGAAGATGTACACATGTATCTAATAAACCATGCCACATCACTGACTACTGGGAAGAGGTACACATGTATCTAATAAACCATGCCACAACACTGACTACAGGGAAGATGTACACATGTATCTAATAAACCATGCCACAACACTGACTACTGGGAAGATGTACACATGTATCTAATAAACCATGCCACATCACTGACTACAGGGAAGATGTACACATGTATCTAATAAACCATGCCACATCACTGACTACAGGGAAGATGTACACATGTATCTAATAAACCATACCACAGCACTGACTACTGGGAAGATGTACACATGTATCTAATAAACCATGCCACAGCACTGACTACAGTGAAGATGTACACATGTATCTAATAAACCATGCCACAACACTGAATACAGTGGAAGATGTACACATGTATCTAATAAACCATTCCACATCACTGACTACAGGGAAGATGTACACATGTATCTAATAAACCATGCCACATCACTGACTACTGGGAAGATGTACACATGTATCTAATAAACAATGCCACAACACTGACTACAGGGAAGATGTACACATGTATCTAATAAACCATGTCACAACACTGACTACTGGGAAGATGTACACATGTATCTAATAAACCATGCCACATCACTGACTACAGTGAAGATGTACACATGTATCTAATAAACCATGCCACATCACTGACTACAGGGAAGATGTACACATGTATCTAATAAACCATTCCACATCACTGACTACAGGGAAGATGTACACATGTATCTAATAAATCATGCCACATCACTGACTACAAGGAAGATGTACACATGTATCTAATAAACCATGCCACAACACTGACTACAGTGGAAGATGTACACATGTATCTAATAAACCATGCCACAACACTGACTACAGGGAAGATGTACACATGTATCTAATAAACCATGCCACAACACTGACTACAGTGGAAGATGTACACAAGTATCTAATAAACCATGCCACAAAACTGACTACAGGGAAGATGTACACATGTATCTAATAAACCATGCCACAGCACTGACTACTGGGAAGATGTACACATGTATCTAATAAACCATGCCACAACACTGACTACTGGGAAGATGTACACATGTATCTAATAAACCATGCCACAGCACTGACTACATGGAAGATGTACACATGTATCTAATAAACCATGCCACAACACTGACTACAGGGAAGATGTACACATGTATCTAATAAACCATGCCGCAGCACTGACTACAGGGAAGATGTACACATGTATCTAATAAACCATGCCACAGCACTGACTACAGGGAAGATGTACACATGTATCTAATAAACCATGCCACATCACTGACTACAGGGAAGATGTACACATGTATCTAATAAACCATGCCACATCACTGACTACAGGGAAGATGTACACATGTATCTAATAAACCATGCCACAACACTGACTACTGGGAAGATGTACACATGTATCTAATAAACCATGCCACAACACTGACTACTGGGAAGATGTACACATGTATCTAATAAACCATGCCACATCACTGACTACAGGGAAGATGTACACATCTATCTAATAAACCATGCCACAACACTGACTACAGGGAAGATGTACACATGTATCTAATAAACCATGCCACAACACTGACTACTGGGAAGATGTACACATGTATCTAATAAACCATGCCACATCACTGACTACTGGGAAGAGGTACACATGTATCTAATAAACCATGCCACAACACTGACTACAGGGAAGATGTACACATGTATCTAATAAACCATGCCACAACACTGACTACTGGGAAGATGTACACATGTATCTAATAAACCATGCCACATCACTGACTACAGGGAAGATGTACACATGTATCTAATAAACCATGCCACATCACTGACTACAGGGAAGATGTACACATGTATCTAATAAACCATGCCATAACACTGACTACTGGGAAGATGTACATATGTATCTAATAAACCATGCCACAACACTGACTACAGGGAAGATGTACACATGTATCTAATAAACCATGCCACATCACTGACTACAGGGAAGATGTACACATGTATCTAATAAACCATGCCACAACACTGACTACAGGTAAGATGTACACATGTATCTAATAAACCATGCCACAACACTGACTACAGTGAAGATGTACACATGTATTTAATAAACCATGCCACATCACTGACTACAGGGAAGATGTACACATGTATCTAATAAACCATACCACAGCACTGACTACTGGGAAGATGTACACATGTATCTAATAAACCATGCCACAGCACTGACTACAGTGAAGATGTACACATGTATCTAATAAACCATGCCACAACACTGACTACAGTGGAAGATGTACACATGTATCTAATAAACCATTCCACATCACTGACTACAGGGAAGATGTACACATGTATCTAATAAACCATGCCACATCACTGACTACTGGGAAGATGTACACATGTATCTAATAAACAATGCCACAACACTGACTACAGGGAAGATGTACACATGTATCTAATAAACCATGTCACAACACTGACTACTGGGAAGATGTACACATGTATCTAATAAACCATGCCACATCACTGACTACAGTGAAGATGTACACATGTATCTAATAAACCATGCCACATCACTGACTACAGGGAAGATGTACACATGTATCTAATAAA
Source organism: Bathymodiolus septemdierum (assembly GCA_963383655.1). Taxonomy (NCBI): domain Eukaryota; kingdom Metazoa; phylum Mollusca; class Bivalvia; order Mytilida; family Modiolidae; genus Bathymodiolus; species Bathymodiolus septemdierum. The sequence continues at coordinate 1,272,591 of OY726529.1, read as the reverse complement.
CCATTCCACATCACTGACTACAGGGAAGATGTACACATGTATCTAATAAATCATGCCACATCACTGACTACAGGGAAGATGTACACATGTATCTAATAAACCATGCCACATCATTGACTACAGGGAAGATGTACACATGTATCTAATAAACCATGCCACATCACTGACTACAGGTAAGATGTACACATGTATCTAATAAACCATGCCACATCACTGACTACAGGGAAGATGTACACATGTATCTAATAAACCATGCCACATCACTGACTACAGGGAAGATGTACACATGTATCTAATAAACCATGCCACATCACTGACTACAGTGAAGATGTACACATGTATCTAATAAACCATGCCACAGCACTGACTACAGTGAAGATGTACACATGTATCTAATAAACCATGCCACAACACTGACTACAGGGAAGATGTACACATGTATCTAATAAACCATGCCACAACACTGACTACAGGGAAGATGTACACATGTATCTAATAAACCATGCCACAACACTGACTACAGTGGAAGATGTACACATGTATCTAATAAACCATGCCACAACGCTGACTACAGTGGAAGATGTACACATGTATCTAATAAACCATGCCACATCACTGACTACAGGGAAGATGTACACATGTATCTAATAAACCATGCCACAACACTGACTACAATGGAAGATGTACACATGTATCTAATAAACCATGCCACAACACTGACTACAGTGGAAGATGTACACATGTATCTAATAAACCATGCCACAACACTGACTACAGGGAAGATGTACACATGTAACTAATAAACCATGCCAGAACACTGACTACAGTGGAAGATGTACACATGTATCTAATAAACCAGGGAAGATGTACACATGTATCTAATAAACCATGCCACAACACTGACTACAATGGAAGATGTACACATGTATCTAATAAACCATGCCACATCACTGACTACAGGGAAGATGTACACATGTATCTAATAAACCATCCAACAACACTGACTACAGGGAAGATGTACACATGTATCTAATAAACCATGCCACAACACTGACTACAATGGAAGATGTACACATGTATCTAATAAACCATGCCACAACACTGACTACTGGGAAGATGTACACATGTATCTAATAAACCATTCCACATCACTGACTACAGGGAAGATGTACACATGTATCTAATAAACCATGCCACATCACTGACTACAGGGAAGATGTACACATGTATCTAATAAACCATGCCACATAACTGATTACAGGGAAGATGTACACATGTATCTAATAAACCATGCCACAACACTGACTACAATGGAAGATGTACACATGTATCTAATAAACCATGCCACAACACTGACTACTGGGAAGATGTACACATGTATCTAATAAACCATTCCACATCACTGACTACAGGGAAGATGTACACATGTATCTAATAAACCATGCCACATCACTGACTACAGGGAAGATGTACACATGTATCTAATAAACCATGCCACATCACTGACTACAGGGAAGATGTACACATGTATCTAATAAACCATGCCACATCACTGACTACTGGGAAGATGTACACATGTATCTAATAAACCATGCCACATCACTGACTACAGGGAAGATGTACACATGTATCTAATAAACCATGCCACATCACTGACTACAGGGAAGATGTACACATGTATCTAATAAACCATGCCACAACACTGACTACAGGGAAGATGTACACATGTATCTAATAAACCATGCCACAACACTGACTACTGGGAAGATGTACACATGTATCTAATAAACCATGCCACAACACTGACTACTGGGAAGATGTACACATGTATCTAATAAACCATGCCACATCACTGACTACAGTGGAAGATGTACACATGTATCTAATAAACCATGCCACATCACTGACTACAGGGAAGATGTACACATGTATCTAATAAACCATGCCACAACACTGACTACAGGGAAGATGTACACATGTATCTAATAAACCATGTCACATCACTGACTACAGGGAAGATGTACACATGTATCTAATAAACCATGCCACAACACTGACTATAGGGAAGATGTACACATGTATCTAATAAACCATGCCACATCACTGACTACAGGGAAGATGTACACATGTATCTAATAAACCATGCCACAACACTGACTACAGGGAAGATGTACACATGTATCTAATAAACCATGCCACAACACTGACTACTGGGAAGATGTACACATGTATCTAATAAACCATGCCACAACACTGACTACTGGGAAGATGTACACATGTATCTAATAAACCATGCCACATCACTGACTACAGGGAAGATGTACACATGTATCTAATAAACCATGCCACATCACTGACTACAGGGAAGATGTACACATGTATCTAATAAACCATGCCACATCACTGACTACAGGGAAGATGTACACATGTATCTAATAAACCATGCCACAACACTGACTACTGGGAAGATGTACACATGTATCTAATAAACCATGCCACAACACTGACTACTGGGAAGATGTACACATGTATCTAATAAACCATGCCACATCACTGACTACAGGGAAGATGTACACATGTATCTAATAAACCATGCCACATCACTGACTACTGGGAAGATGTACACATGTATCTAATAAACCATGCCACAACACTGACTACAGGGAAGATGTACACATGTATCTAATAAACCATGCCACAACACTGACTACTGGGAAGATGTACACATGTATCTAATAAACCATGCCACATCACTGACTACTGGGAAGATGTACACATGTATCTAATAAACCATGCCACAACACTGACTACAGGGAAGATGTACACATGTATCTAATAAACCATGCCACATCACTGACTACTGGGAAGATGTACACATGTATCTAATAAACCATGCCACAACACTGACTACAGGGAAGATGTACACATGTATCTAATAAACCATGCCACAACACTGACTACTGGGAAGATGTACACATGTATCTAATAAACCATGCCACATCACTGACTACTGGGAAGATGTACACATGTATCTAATAAACCATGCCACAACACTGACTACAGGGAAGATGTACACATGTATCTAATAAACCATGCCACAACACTGACTAATGGGAAGATGTACACATGTATCTAATAAACCATGCCACATCACTGACTACAGGTAAGATGTACACATGTATCTAATAAACCATGCCACATCACTAACTACAGGGAAGATGTACACATGTATCTAATAAACCATGCCACAACACTGACTACAGGGAAGATGTACACATGTATCTAATAAACCAAGCCACAACACTGATTACAGGGAAGATGTACACATGTATCTAATAAACCATGCCACAACACTGACTACAGGGAAGATGTACACATGTATCTAATAAACCATGCCACAACACTGACTACTGGGAAGATGTACACATGTATCTAATAAACCATGCCACAACACTGACTACTGGGAAGATGTACACATGTATCTAATAAACCATGCCACAGCACTGACTACAGGGAAGATGTACACATGTATCTAATAAACCATCCAACAACACTGACTACAGGGAAGATGTACACATGTATCTAATAAACCATGCCACAACACTGACTACAATGGAAGATGTACACATGTATCTAATAAACCATGCCACATCACTGACTACAGGGAAGATGTACACATGTATCTAATAAACCATCCAACAACACTGACTACAGGGAAGATGTACACATGTATCTAATAAACCATGCCACAACACTGACTACAATGGAAGATGTACACATGTATCTAATAAACCATGCCACAACACTGACTACTGGGAAGATGTACACATGTATCTAATAAACCATTCCACATCACTGACTACAGGGAAGATGTACACATGTATCTAATAAACCATGCCACATCACTGACTACAGGGAAGATGTACACATGTATCTAATAAACCATGCCACATAACTGATTACAGGGAAGATGTACACATGTATCTAATAAACCATGCCACAACACTGACTACAATGGAAGATGTACACATGTATCTAATAAACCATGCCACAACACTGACTACTGGGAAGATGTACACATGTATCTAATAAACCATTCCACATCACTGACTACAGGGAAGATGTACACATGTATCTAATAAACCATGCCACATCACTGACTACAGGGAAGATGTACACATGTATCTAATAAACCATGCCACATCACTGACTACAGGGAAGATGTACACATGTATCTAATAAACCATGCCACATCACTGACTACTGGGAAGATGTACACATGTATCTAATAAACCATGCCACATCACTGACTACAGGGAAGATGTACACATGTATCTAATAAACCATGCCACATCACTGACTACAGGGAAGATGTACACATGTATCTAATAAACCATGCCACAACACTGACTACAGGGAAGATGTACACATGTATCTAATAAACCATGCCACAACACTGACTACTGGGAAGATGTACACATGTATCTAATAAACCATGCCACAACACTGACTACTGGGAAGATGTACACATGTATCTAATAAACCATGCCACATCACTGACTACAGTGGAAGATGTACACATGTATCTAATAAACCATGCCACATCACTGACTACAGGGAAGATGTACACATGTATCTAATAAACCATGCCACAACACTGACTACAGGGAAGATGTACACATGTATCTAATAAACCATGTCACATCACTGACTACAGGGAAGATGTACACATGTATCTAATAAACCATGCCACAACACTGACTATAGGGAAGATGTACACATGTATCTAATAAACCATGCCACATCACTGACTACAGGGAAGATGTACACATGTATCTAATAAACCATGCCACAACACTGACTACAGGGAAGATGTACACATGTATCTAATAAACCATGCCACAACACTGACTACTGGGAAGATGTACACATGTATCTAATAAACCATGCCACAACACTGACTACTGGGAAGATGTACACATGTATCTAATAAACCATGCCACATCACTGACTACAGGGAAGATGTACACATGTATCTAATAAACCATGCCACATCACTGACTACAGGGAAGATGTACACATGTATCTAATAAACCATGCCACATCACTGACTACAGGGAAGATGTACACATGTATCTAATAAACCATGCCACAACACTGACTACTGGGAAGATGTACACATGTATCTAATAAACCATGCCACAACACTGACTACTGGGAAGATGTACACATGTATCTAATAAACCATGCCACATCACTGACTACAGGGAAGATGTACACATGTATCTAATAAACCATGCCACATCACTGACTACTGGGAAGATGTACACATGTATCTAATAAACCATGCCACAACACTGACTACAGGGAAGATGTACACATGTATCTAATAAACCATGCCACAACACTGACTACTGGGAAGATGTACACATGTATCTAATAAACCATGCCACATCACTGACTACTGGGAAGATGTACACATGTATCTAATAAACCATGCCACAACACTGACTACAGGGAAGATGTACACATGTATCTAATAAACCATGCCACATCACTGACTACTGGGAAGATGTACACATGTATCTAATAAACCATGCCACAACACTGACTACAGGGAAGATGTACACATGTATCTAATAAACCATGCCACAACACTGACTACTGGGAAGATGTACACATGTATCTAATAAACCATGCCACATCACTGACTACTGGGAAGATGTACACATGTATCTAATAAACCATGCCACAACACTGACTACAGGGAAGATGTACACATGTATCTAATAAACCATGCCACAACACTGACTAATGGGAAGATGTACACATGTATCTAATAAACCATGCCACATCACTGACTACAGGTAAGATGTACACATGTATCTAATAAACCATGCCACATCACTAACTACAGGGAAGATGTACACATGTATCTAATAAACCATGCCACAACACTGACTACAGGGAAGATGTACACATGTATCTAATAAACCAAGCCACAACACTGATTACAGGGAAGATGTACACATGTATCTAATAAACCATGCCACAACACTGACTACAGGGAAGATGTACACATGTATCTAATAAACCATGCCACAACACTGACTACTGGGAAGATGTACACATGTATCTAATAAACCATGCCACAACACTGACTACTGGGAAGATGTACACATGTATCTAATAAACCATGCCACAGCACTGACTACAGGGAAGATGTACACATGTATCTAATAAACCATTCCACAACACTGACTACAGGGAAGATGTACACATGTATCTAATAAACCATGCCACAACACTGACTACAGGGAAGATGTACACATGTATCTAATAAACCATTCCACAACACTGATTACAGGGAAGATGTACACATGTATCTAATAAACCATGCCACAACACTGACTACAGGGAAGATGTACACATGTATCTAATAAACCATGCCACAACACTGACTACTGGGAAGATGTACACATGTATCTAATAAACCATGCCACAACACTGACTACAGGGAAGATGTACACATGTATCTAATAAACCATGCCACATCACTGACTACAGGGAAGATGTACACATGTATCTAATAAACCATGCCACATCACTGACTACAGGGAAGATGTACACATGTATCTAATAAACCATGCCATAACACTGACTACTGGGAAGATGTACATATGTATCTAATAAACCATGCCACAACACTGACTACAGGGAAGATGTACACATGTATCTAATAAACCATGCCACATCACTGACTACAGGGAAGATGTACACATGTATCTAATAAACCATGCCACAACACTGACTACAGGGAAGATGTACACATGTATCTAATAAACCATGCCACAACACTGACTACAGTGAAGATGTACACATGTATTTAATAAACCATGCCACATCACTGACTACAGGGAAGATGTACACATGTATCTAATAAACCATACCACAGCACTGACTACTGGGAAGATGTACACATGTATCTAATAAACCATGCCACAGCACTGACTACAGTGAAGATGTACACATGTATCTAATAAACCATGCCACAACACTGACTACAGTGGAAGATGTACACATGTATCTAATAAACCATTCCACATCACTGACTACAGGGAAGATGTACACATGTATCTAATAAACCATGCCACATCACTGACTACTGGGAAGATGTACACATGTATCTAATAAACAATGCCACAACACTGACTACAGGGAAGATGTACACATGTATCTAATAAACCATGTCACAACACTGACTACTGGGAAGATGTACACATGTATCTAATAAACCATGCCACATCACTGACTACAGTGAAGATGTACACATGTATCTAATAAACCATGCCACATCACTGACTACAGGGAAGATGTACACATGTATCTAATAAACCATTCCACATCACTGACTACAGGGAAGATGTACACATGTATCTAATAAATCATGCCACATCACTGACTACAGGGAAGATGTACACATGTATATAATAAACCATGCCACATCATTGACTACAGGGAAGATGTACACATGTATCTAATAAACCATGCCACATCACTGACTACAGGTAAGATGTACACATGTATCTAATAAACCATGCCACATCACTGACTACAGGGAAGATGTACACATGTATCTAATAAACCATGCCACATCACTGACTACAGGGAAGATGTACACATGTATCTAATAAACCATGCCACATCACTGACTACAGTGAAGATGTACACATGTATCTAATAAACCATGCCACAGCACTGACTACAGTGAAGATGTACACATGTATCTAATAAACCATGCCACAACACTGACTACAGGGAAGATGTACACATGTATCTAATAAACCATGCCACAACACTGACTACAGGGAAGATGTACACATGTATCTAATAAACCATGCCACAACACTGACTACAGTGGAAGATGTACACATGTATCTAATAAACCATGCCACAACGCTGACTACAGTGGAAGATGTACACATGTATCTAATAAACCATGCCACATCACTGACTACAGGGAAGATGTACACATGTATCTAATAAACCATGCCACAACACTGACTACAATGGAAGATGTACACATGTATCTAATAAACCATGCCACAACACTGACTACAGTGGAAGATGTACACATGTATCTAATAAACCATGCCACAACACTGACTACAGGGAAGATGTACACATGTAACTAATAAACCATGCCAGAACACTGACTACAGTGGAAGATGTACACATGTATCTAATAAACCAGGGAAGATGTACACATGTATCTAATAAACCATGCCACAACACTGACTACAATGGAAGATGTACACATGTATCTAATAAACCATGCCACATCACTGACTACAGGGAAGATGTACACATGTATCTAATAAACCATCCAACAACACTGACTACAGGGAAGATGTACACATGTATCTAATAAACCATGCCACAACACTGACTACAATGGAAGATGTACACATGTATCTAATAAACCATGCCACAACACTGACTACTGGGAAGATGTACACATGTATCTAATAAACCATTCCACATCACTGACTACAGGGAAGATGTACACATGTATCTAATAAACCATGCCACATCACTGACTACAGGGAAGATGTACACATGTATCTAATAAACCATGCCACATAACTGATTACAGGGAAGATGTACACATGTATCTAATAAACCATGCCACAACACTGACTACAATGGAAGATGTACACATGTATCTAATAAACCATGCCACAACACTGACTACTGGGAAGATGTACACATGTATCTAATAAACCATTCCACATCACTGACTACAGGGAAGATGTACACATGTATCTAATAAACCATGCCACATCACTGACTACAGGGAAGATGTACACATGTATCTAATAAACCATGCCACATCACTGACTACAGGGAAGATGTACACATGTATCTAATAAACCATGCCACATCACTGACTACTGGGAAGATGTACACATGTATCTAATAAACCATGCCACATCACTGACTACAGGGAAGATGTACACATGTATCTAATAAACCATGCCACATCACTGACTACAGGGAAGATGTACACATGTATCTAATAAACCATGCCACAACACTGACTACAGGGAAGATGTACACATGTATCTAATAAACCATGCCACAACACTGACTACTGGGAAGATGTACACATGTATCTAATAAACCATGCCACAACACTGACTACTGGGAAGATGTACACATGTATCTAATAAACCATGCCACATCACTGACTACAGTGGAAGATGTACACATGTATCTAATAAACCATGCCACATCACTGACTACAGGGAAGATGTACACATGTATCTAATAAACCATGCCACAACACTGACTACAGGGAAGATGTACACATGTATCTAATAAACCATGTCACATCACTGACTACAGGGAAGATGTACACATGTATCTAATAAACCATGCCACAACACTGACTATAGGGAAGATGTACACATGTATCTAATAAACCATGCCACATCACTGACTACAGGGAAGATGTACACATGTATCTAATAAACCATGCCACAACACTGACTACAGGGAAGATGTACACATGTATCTAATAAACCATGCCACAACACTGACTACTGGGAAGATGTACACATGTATCTAATAAACCATGCCACAACACTGACTACTGGGAAGATGTACACATGTATCTAATAAACCATGCCACATCACTGACTACAGGGAAGATGTACACATGTATCTAATAAACCATGCCACATCACTGACTACAGGGAAGATGTACACATGTATCTAATAAACCATGCCACATCACTGACTACAGGGAAGATGTACACATGTATCTAATAAACCATGCCACAACACTGACTACTGGGAAGATGTACACATGTATCTAATAAACCATGCCACAACACTGACTACTGGGAAGATGTACACATGTATCTAATAAACCATGCCACATCACTGACTACTGGGAAGATGTACACATGTATCTAATAAACCATGCCACAACACTGACTACAGGGAAGATGTACACATGTATCTAATAAACCATGCCACATCACTGACTACTGGGAAGATGTACACATGTATCTAATAAACCATGCCACAACACTGACTACAGGGAAGATGTACACATGTATCTAATAAACCATGCCACAACACTGACTACTGGGAAGATGCACACATGTATCTAATAAACCATGCCACATCACTGACTACTGGGAAGATGTACACATGTATCTAATAAACCATGCCACAACACTGACTACAGGGAAGATGTACACATGTATCTAATAAACCATGCCACAACACTGACTAATGGGAAGATGTACACATGTATCTAATAAACCATGCCACATCACTGACTACAGGTAAGATGTACACATGTATCTAATAAACCATGCCACATCACTAACTACAGGGAAGATGTACACATGTATCTAATAAACCATGCCACAACACTGACTACAGGGAAGATGTACACATGTATCTAATAAACCAAGCCACAACACTGATTACAGGGAAGATGTACACATGTATCTAATAAACCATGCCACAACACTGACTACAGGGAAGATGTACACATGTATCTAATAAACCATGCCACAACACTGACTACTGGGAAGATGTACACATGTATCTAATAAACCATGCCACAACACTGACTACTGGGAAGATGTACACATGTATCTAATAAACCATGCCACAGCACTGACTACAGGGAAGATGTACACATGTATCTAATAAACCATTCCACAACACTGACTACAGGGAAGATGTACACATGTATCTAATAAACCATGCCACATCACTGACTACAGGGAAGATGTACACATGTATCTAATAAACCATTCCACAACACTGACTACTTGGAAGATGTACACATGTATCTAATAAACCATGCCACATCACTGACTACAGGGAAGATGTACACATGTATCTAATAAACCATGCCACAACACTGACTACAGGGAAGATGTACACATGTATCTAATAAACCAAGCCACAACACTGACTACAGGGAAGATGTACACATGTATCTAATAAACCATGCCACACCACTGACTACAGGGAAGATGTACACATGTATCTAATAAACCATGCCACATCACTGACTACAGGGAAGATGTACACATGTATCTAATAAACCATGCCACAACACTGACTACTGGGAAGATGTACACATGTATCTAATAAACCATGCCACAGCACTGACTACTGGGAAGATGTACACATGTATCTAATAAACCATGCCACAACACTGACTACTGGGAAGATGTACATATGTATCTAATAAACCATGCCACAGCACTGACTACAGGGAAGATGTACACATGTATCTAATAAACCATTCCACAACACTGACTACAGGGAAGATGTACACATGTATCTAATAAACCATGCCACATCACTGACTACAGGGAAGATGTACACATGTATCTAATAAACCATGCCACATCACTAACTACTGGGAAGATGCACACATGTATCTAATAAACCATGCCACATCACTGACTACAATGGAAGATGTACACATGTATCTAATAAACCATGCCACAGCACTGACTACAGGGAAGATGTACACATGTATCTAATAAACCATGCCACAACACTGACTACAGGGAAGATGTACACATGTATCTAATAAACCATTCCACAACACTGACTACAGGGAAGATGTACACATGTATCTAATAAACCATTCCACAACACTGACTACTGGGAAGATGTACACATGTATCTAATAAACCAAGCCACAACACTGACTACAGGGAAGATGTACACATGTATCTAATAAACCATGCCACAACACTGACTACAGGGAAGATGTACACATGTATCTAATAAACCATGCCACAACACTGACTACTGGGAAGATGTACACATGTATCTAATAACCCATGCCACAACACTGACTACTGGGAAGATGTACACATGTATCTAATAAACCATTCCACAACACTGACTACAAGGAAGATGTACACATGTATCTAATAAACCATGCCACAACACTGACTACAGTGGAAGATGTACACATGTATCTAATAAACCATGCCACAACACTGACTACAGGGAAGATGTACACATGTATCTAATAAACCATGCCACAACACTGACTACAGTGGAAGATGTACACATGTATCTAATAAACCATGCCACAACACTGACTACAGGGAAGATGTACACATGTATCTAATAAACCATGCCACAGCACTGACTACTGGGAAGATGTACACATGTATCTAATAAACCATGCCACAACACTGACTACTGGGAAGATGTACACATGTATCTAATAAACCATGCCACAGCACTGACTACATGGAAGATGTACACATGTATCTAATAAACCATGCCACAACACTGACTACAGGGAAGATGTACACATGTATCTAATAAACCATGCCGCAGCACTGACTACAGGGAAGATGTACACATGTATCTAATAAACCATGCCACAGCACTGACTACAGGGAAGATGTACACATGTATCTAATAAACCATGCCACATCACTGACTACAGGGAAGATGTACACATGTATCTAATAAACCATGCCACAGCACTGACTACAGGGAAGATGTACACATGTATCTAATAAACCATGCCACATCACTGACTACAGGGAAGATGTACACATGTATCTAATAAACCATGCCACATCACTGACTACAGGGAAGATGTACACATGTATCTAATAAACCATGCCACAACACTGACTACTGGGAAGATGTACACATGTATCTAATAAACCATGCCACAACACTGACTACTGGGAAGATGTACACATGTATCTAATAAACCATGCCACATCACTGACTACAGGGAAGATGTACACATCTATCTAATAAACCATGCCACAACACTGACTACAGGGAAGATGTACACATGTATCTAATAAACCATGCCACAACACTGACTACTGGGAAGATGTACACATGTATCTAATAAACCATGCCACATCACTGACTACTGGGAAGAGGTACACATGTATCTAATAAACCATGCCACAACACTGACTACAGGGAAGATGTACACATGTATCTAATAAACCATGCCACAACACTGACTACTGGGAAGATGTACACATGTATCTAATAAACCATGCCACATCACTGACTACAGGGAAGATGTACACATGTATCTAATAAACCATGCCACATCACTGACTACAGGGAAGATGTACACATGTATCTAATAAACCATGCCATAACACTGACTACTGGGAAGATGTACATATGTATCTAATAAACCATGCCACAACACTGACTACAGGGAAGATGTACACATGTATCTAATAAACCATGCCACATCACTGACTACAGGGAAGATGTACACATGTATCTAATAAACCATGCCACAACACTGACTACAGGGAAGATGTACACATGTATCTAATAAACCATGCCACAACACTGACTACAGGGAAGATGTACACATGTATCTAATAAACCATACCACAGCACTGACTACTGGGAAGATGTACACATGTATCTAATAAACCATGCCACAGCACTGACTACAGTGAAGATGTACACATGTATCTAATAAACCATGCCACAACACTGACTACAGTGGAAGATGTACACATGTATCTAATAAACCATTCCACATCACTGACTACAGGGAAGATGTACACATGTATCTAATAAACCATGCCACATCACTGACTACTGGGAAGATGTACACATGTATCTAATAAACAATGCCACAACACTGACTACAGGGAAGATGTACACATGTATCTAATAAACCATGTCACAACACTGACTACTGGGAAGATGTACACATGTATCTAATAAACCATGCCACATCACTGACTACAGTGAAGATGTACACATGTATCTAATAAACCATGCCACATCACTGACTACAGGGAAGATGTACACATGTATCTAATAAACCATTCCACATCACTGACTACAGGGAAGATGTACACATGTATCTAATAAATCATGCCACATCACTGACTACAGGGAAGATGTACACATGTATCTAATAAACCATGCCACATCATTGACTACAGGGAAGATGTACACATGTATCTAATAATCCATGTCACATCACTGACTACAGGTAAGATGTACACATGTATCTAATAAACCATGCCACATCACTGACTACAGGGAAGATGTACACATGTATCTAATAAACCATGCCACATCACTGACTACAGGGAAGATGTACACATGTATCTAATAAACCATGCCACATCACTGACTACAGTGAAGATGTACACATGTATCTAATAAACCATGCCACAGCACTGACTACAGTGAAGATGTACACATGTATCTAATAAACCATGCCACAACACTGACTACAGGGAAGATGTACACATGTATCTAATAAACCATGCCACAACACTGACTACAGGGAAGATGTACACATGTATCTAATAAACCATGCCACAACACTGACTACAGTGTAAGATGTACACATGTATCTAATAAACCATGCCACAACGCTGACTACAGTGGAAGATGTACACATGTATCTAATAAACCATGCCACATCACTGACTACAGGGAAGATGTACACATGTATCTAATAAACCATGCCACAACACTGACTACAATGGAAGATGTACACATGTATCTAATAAACCATGCCACAACACTGACTACAGTGGAAGATGTACACATGTATCTAATAAACCATGCCACAACACTGACTACAGGGAAGATGTACACATGTAACTAATAAACCATGCCAGAACACTGACTACAGTGGAAGATGTACACATGTATCTAATAAACCAGGGAAGATGTACACATGTATCTAATAAACCATGCCACAACACTGACTACAATGGAAGATGTACACATGTATCTAATAAACCATGCCACATCACTGACTACAGGGAAGATGTACACATGTATCTAATAAACCATCCAACAACACTGACTACAGGGAAGATGTACACATGTATCTAATAAACCATGCCACAACACTGACTACAATGGAAGATGTACACATGTATCTAATAAACCATGCCACAACACTGACTACTGGGAAGATGTACACATGTATCTAATAAACCATTCCACATCACTGACTACAGGGAAGATGTACACATGTATCTAATAAACCATGCCACATCACTGACTACAGGGAAGATGTACACATGTATCTAATAAACCATGCCACATAACTGATTACAGGGAAGATGTACACATGTATCTAATAAACCATGCCACAACACTGACTACAATGGAAGATGTACACATGTATCTAATAAACCATGCCACAACACTGACTACTGGGAAGATGTACACATGTATCTAATAAACCATTCCACATCACTGACTACAGGGAAGATGTACACATGTATCTAATAAACCATGCCACATCACTGACTACAGGGAAGATGTACACATGTATCTAATAAACCATGCCACATCACTGACTACTGGGAAGATGTACACATGTATCTAATAAACCATGCCACATCACTGACTACAGGGAAGATGTACACATGTATCTAATAAACCATGCCACATCACTGACTACAGGGAAGATGTACACATGTATCTAATAAACCATGCCACAACACTGACTACAGGGAAGATGTACACATGTATCTAATAAACCATGCCACAACACTGACTACTGGGAAGATGTACACATGTATCTAATAAACCATGCCACAACACTGACTACTGGGAAGATGTACACATGTATCTAATAAACCATGCCACATCACTGACTACAGTGGAAGATGTACACATGTATCTAATAAACCATGCCACATCACTGACTACAGGGAAGATGTACACATGTATCTAATAAACCATGCCACAACACTGACTACAGGGAAGATGTACACATGTATCTAATAAACCATGCCACATCACTGACTACAGGGAAGATGTACACATGTATCTAATAAACCATGCCACAACACTGACTATAGGGAAGATGTACACATGTATCTAATAAACCATGCCACATCACTGACTACAGGGAAGATGTACACATGTATCTAATAAACCATGCCACAACACTGACTACAGGGAAGATGTACACATGTATCTAATAAACCATGCCACAACACTGACTACTGGGAAGATGTACACATGTATCTAATAAACCATGCCACAACACTGACTACTGGGAAGATGTACACATGTATCTAATAAACCATGCCACATCACTGACTACAGGGAAGATGTACACATGTATCTAATAAACCATGCCACATCACTGACTACAGGGAAGATGTACACATGTATCTAATAAACCATGCCACATCACTGACTACAGGGAAGATGTACACATGTATCTAATAAACCATGCCACAACACTGACTACTGGGAAGATGTACACATGTATCTAATAAACCATGCCACAACACTGACTACTGGGAAGATGTACACATGTATCTAATAAACCATGCCACATCACTGACTACAGGGAAGATGTACACATGTATCTAATAAACCATGCCACATCACTGACTACTGGGAAGATGTACACATGTATCTAATAAACCATGCCACAACACTGACTACAGGGAAGATGTACACATGTATCTAATAAACCATGCCACAACACTGACTACTGGGAAGATGTACACATGTATCTAATAAACCATGCCACATCACTGACTACTGGGAAGATGTACACATGTATCTAATAAACCATGCCACAACACTGACTACAGGGAAGATGTACACATGTATCTAATAAACCATGCCACATCACTGACTACTGGGAAGATGTACACATGTATCTAATAAACCATGCCACAACACTGACTACAGGGAAGATGTACACATGTATCTAATAAACCATGCCACAACACTGACTACTGGGAAGATGTACACATGTATCTAATAAACCATGCCACATCACTGACTACTGGGTAGATGTACACATGTATCTAATAAACCATGCCACAACACTGACTACAGGGAAGATGTACACATGTATCTAATAAACCATGCCACAACACTGACTAATGGGAAGATGTACACATGTATCTAATAAACCATGCCACATCACTGACTACAGGTAAGATGTACACATGTATCTAATAAACCATGCCACATCACTAACTACAGGGAAGATGTACACATGTATCTAATAAACCATGCCACAACACTGACTACAGGGAAGATGTACACATGTATCTAATAAACCAAGCCACAACACTGATTACAGGGAAGATGTACACATGTATCAAATAAACCATGCCACAACACTGACTACAGGGAAGATGTACACATGTATCTAATAAACCATGCCACAACACTGACTACTGGGAAGATGTACACATGTATCTAATAAACCATGCCACAACACTGACTACTGGGAAGATGTACACATGTATCTAATAAACCATGCCACAGCACTGACTACAGGGAAGATGTACACATGTATCTAATAAACCATTCCACAACACTGACTACAGGGAAGATGTACACATGTATCTAATAAACCATGCCACATCACTGACTACAGGGAAGATGTACACATGTATCTAATAAACCATTCCACAACACTGACTACTGGGAAGATGTACACATGTATCTAATAAACCATGCCACATCACTGACTACAGGGAAGATGTACACATGTATCTAATAAACCATGCCACAACACTGACTACAGGGAAGATGTACACATGTATCTAATAAACCAAGCCACAACACTGACTACAGGGAAGATGTACACATGTATCTAATAAACCATGCCACACCACTGACTACAGGGAAGATGTACACATGTATCTAATAAACCATGCCACATCACTGACTACAGGGAAGATGTACACATGTATCTAATAAACCATGCCACAACACTGACTACTGGGAAGATGTACACATGTATCTAATAAACCATGCCACAGCACTGACTACTGGGAAGATGTACACATGTATCTAATAAACCATGCCACAACACTGACTACTGGGAAGATGTACATATGTATCTAATAAACCATGCCACAGCACTGACTACAGGGAAGATGTACACATGTATCTAATAAACCATTCCACAACACTGACTACAGGGAAGATGTACACATGTATCTAATAAACCATGCCACATCACTGACTACAGGGAAGATGTACACATGTATCTAATAAACCATGCCACATCACTAACTACTGGGAAGATGCACACATGTATCTAATAAACCATGCCACATCACTGACTACAATGGAAGATGTACACATGTATCTAATAAACCATGCCACAGCACTGACTACAGGGAAGATGTACACATGTATCTAATAAACCATGCCACAACACTGACTACAGGGAAGATGTACACATGTATCTAATAAACCATTCCACAACACTGACTACAGGGAAGATGTACACATGTATCTAATAAACCATTCCACAACACTGACTACTGGGAAGATGTACACATGTATCTAATAAACCAAGCCACAACACTGACTACAGGGAAGATGTACACATGTATCTAATAAACCATGCCACAACACTGACTACTGGGAAGATGTACACATGTATCTAATAAACCATGCCACAACACTGACTACTGGGAAGATGTACACATGTATCTAATAACCCATGCCACAACACTGACTACTGGGAAGATGTACACATGTATCTAATAAACCATTCCACAACACTGACTACAAGGAAGATGTACACATGTATCTAATAAACCATGCCACAACACTGACTACAGTGGAAGATGTACACATGTATCTAATAAACCATGCCACAACACTGACTACAGGGAAGATGTACACATGTATCTAATAAACCATGCCACAACACTGACTACAGTGGAAGATGTACACATGTATCTAATAAACCATGCCACAACACTGACTACAGGGAAGATGTACACATGTATCTAATAAACCATGCCACAGCACTGACTACTGGGAAGATGTACACATGTATCTAATAAACCATGCCACAACACTGACTACTGGGAAGATGTACACATGTATCTAATAAACCATGCCACAGCACTGACTACATGGAAGATGTACACATGTATCTAATAAACCATGCCACAACACTGACTACAGGGAAGATGTACACATGTATCTAATAAACCATGCCGCAGCACTGACTACAGGGAAGATGTACACATGTATCTAATAAACCATGCCACAGCACTGACTACAGGGAAGATGTACACATGTATCTAATAAACCATGCCACATCACTGACTACAGGGAAGATGTACACATGTATCTAATAAACCATGCCACATCACTGACTACAGGGAAGATGTACACATGTATCTAATAAACCATGCCACAACACTGACTACTGGGAAGATGTACACATGTATCTAATAAACCATGCCACAACACTGACTACTGGGAAGATGTACACATGTATCTAATAAACCATGCCACATCACTGACTACAGGGAAGATGTACACATCTATCTAATAAACCATGCCACAACACTGACTACAGGGAAGATGTACACATGTATCTAATAAACCATGCCACAACACTGACTACTGGGAAGATGTACACATGTATCTAATAAACCATGCCACATCACTGACTACTGGGAAGAGGTACACATGTATCTAATAAACCATGCCACAACACTGACTACAGGGAAGATGTACACATGTATCTAATAAACCATGCCACAACACTGACTACTGGGAAGATGTACACATGTATCTAATAAACCATGCCACATCACTGACTACAGGGAAGATGTACACATGTATCTAATAAACCATGCCACATCACTGACTACAGGGAAGATGTACACATGTATCTAATAAACCATGCCATAACACTGACTACTGGGAAGATGTACATATGTATCTAATAAACCATGCCACAACACTGACTACAGGGAAGATGTACACATGTATCTAATAAACCATGCCACATCACTGACTACAGGGAAGATGTACACATGTATCTAATAAACCATGCCACAACACTGACTACAGGGAAGATGTACACATGTATCTAATAAACCATGCCACAACACTGACTACAGTGAAGATGTACACATGTATCTAATAAACCATGCCACATCACTGACTACAGGGAAGATGTACACATGTATCTAATAAACCATACCACAGCACTGACTACTGGGAAGATGTACACATGTATCTAATAAACCATGCCACAGCACTGACTACAGTGAAGATGTACACATGTATCTAATAAACCATGCCACAACACTGACTACAGTGGAAGATGTACACATGTATCTAATAAACCATTCCACATCACTGACTACAGGGAAGATGTACACATGTATCTAATAAACCATGCCACATCATTGACTACTGGGAAGATGTACACATGTATCTAATAAACAATGCCACAACACTGACTACAGGGAAGATGTACACATGTATCTAATAAACCATGTCACAACACTGACTACTGGGAAGATGTACACATGTATCTAATAAACCATGCCACATCACTGACTACAGTGAAGATGTACACATGTATCTAATAAACCATGCCACATCACTGACTACAGGGAAGATGTACACATGTATCTAATAAACCATTCCACATCACTGACTACAGGGAAGATGTACACATGTATCTAATAAATCATGCCACATCACTGACTACAGGGAAGATGTACACATGTATCTAATAAACCATGCCACATCATTGACTACAGGGAAGATGTACACATGTATCTAATAAACCATGCCACATCACTGACTACAGGTAAGATGTACACATGTATCTAATAAACCATGCCACATCACTGACTACAGGGAAGATGTACACATGTATCTAATAAACCATGCCACATCACTGACTACAGGGAAGATGTACACATGTATCTAATAAACCATGCCACATCACTGACTACAGTGAAGATGTACACATGTATCTAATAAACCATGCCACAGCACTGACTACAGTGAAGATGTACACATGTATCTAATAAACCATGCCACAACACTGACTACAGGGAAGATGTACACATGTATCTAATAAACCATGCCACAACACTGACTACAGGGAAGATGTACACATGTATCTAATAAACCATGCCACAACACTGACTACAGTGGAAGATGTACACATGTATCTAATAAACCATGCCACAACGCTGACTACAGTGGAAGATGTACACATGTATCTAATAAACCATGCCACATCACTGACTACAGGGAAGATGTACACATGTATCTAATAAACCATGCCACAACACTGACTACAATGGAAGATGTACACATGTATCTAATAAACCATGCCACAACACTGACTACAGTGGAAGATGTACACATGTATCTAATAAACCATGCCACAACACTGACTACAGGGAAGATGTACACATGTATCTAATAAACCATGCCACAACACTGACTACAGTGGAAGATGTACACATGTATCTAATAAACCAGGGAAGATGTACACATGTATCTAATAAACCATGCCACAACACTGACTACAATGGAAGATGTACACATGTATCTAATAAACCATGCCACATCACTGACTACAGGGAAGATGTACACATGTATCTAATAAACCATCCAACAACACTGACTACAGGGAAGATGTACACATGTATCTAATAAACCATGCCACAACACTGACTACAATGGAAGATGTACACATGTATCTAATAAACCATGCCACAACACTGACTACTGGGAAGATGTACACATGTATCTAATAAACCATTCCACATCACTGACTACAGGGAAGATGTACACATGTATCTAATAAACCATGCCACATCACTGACTACAGGGAAGATGTACACATGTATCTAATAAACCATGCCACATAACTGATTACAGGGAAGATGTACACATGTATCTAATAAACCATGCCACAACACTGACTACAATGGAAGATGTACACATGTATCTAATAAACCATGCCACAACACTTACTACTGGGAAGATGTACACATGTATCTAATAAACCATTCCACATCACTGACTACAGGGAAGATGTACACATGTATCTAATAAACCATGCCACATCACTGACTACAGGGAAGATGTACACATGTATCTAATAAACCATGCCACATCACTGACTACAGGGAAGATGTACACATGTATCTAATAAACCATGCCACATCACTGACTACAGGGAAGATGTACACATGTATCTAATAAACCATGCCACAACACTGACTACAGGGAAGATGTACACATGTATCTAATAAACCATGCCACAACACTGACTACTGGGAAGATGTACACATGTATCTAATAAACCATGCCACATCACTGACTACAGTGGAAGATGTACACATGTATCTAATAAACCATGCCACATCACTGACTACAGGGAAGATGTACACATGTATCTAATAAACCATGCCACAACACTGACTACAGGGAAGATGTACACATGTATCTAATAAACCATGCCACATCACTGACTACAGGGAAGATGTACACATGTATCTAATAAACCATGCCACAACACTGACTATAGGGAAGATGTACACATGTATCTAATAAACCATGCCACATCACTGACTACAGGGAAGATGTACACATGTATCTAATAAACCATGCCACAACACTGACTACAGGGAAGATGTACACATGTATCTAATAAACCATGCCACAACACTGACTACTGGGAAGATGTACACATGTATCTAATAAACCATGCCACAACACTGACTACTGGGAAGATGTACACATGTATCTAATAAACCATGCCACATCACTGACTACAGGGAAGATGTACACATGTATCTAATAAACCATGCCACATCACTGACTACAGGGAAGATGTACACATGTATCTAATAAACCATGCCACATCACTGACTACAGGGAAGATGTACACATGTATCTAATAAACCATGCCACAACACTGACTACTGGGAAGATGTACACATGTATCTAATAAACCATGCCACAACACTGACTACTGGGAAGATGTACACATGTATCTAATAAACCATGCCACATCACTGACTACAGGGAAGATGTACACATGTATCTAATAAACCATGCCACATCACTGACTACTGGGAAGATGTACACATGTATCTAATAAACCATGCCACAACACTGACTACAGGGAAGATGTACACATGTATCTAATAAACCATGCCACAACACTGACTACTGGGAAGATGTACACATGTATCTAATAAACCATGCCACATCACTGACTACTGGGAAGATGTACACATGTATCTAATAAACCATGCCACAACACTGACTACAGGGAAGATGTACACATGTATCTAATAAACCATGCCACAACACTGACTAATGGGAAGATGTACACATGTATCTAATAAACCATGCCACATCACTGACTACAGGTAAGATGTACACATGTATCTAATAAACCATGCCACATCACTAACTACAGGGAAGATGTACACATGTATCTAATAAACCATGCCATAACACTGACTACTGGGAAGATGTACACATGTATCTAATAAACCATGCCACAACACTGACTACAGGGAAGATGTACACATGTATCTAATAAACCATGCCACATCACTGACTACAGGGAAGATGTACACATGTATCTAATAAACCATGCCACAACACTGACTACAGGGAAGATGTACACATGTATCTAATTAACCATGCCACAACACTGACTACAGTGAAGATGTACACATGTATCTAATAAACCATGCCACATCACTGACTACAGGGAAGATGTACACATGTATCTAATAAACCATGCCACAGCACTGACTACTGGGAAGATGTACACATGTATCTAATAAACCATGCCACAGCACTGACTACAGTGAAGATGTACACATGTATCTAATAAACCATGCCACAACACTGACTACAGTGGAAGATGTACACATGTATCTAATAAACCATGCCACAACACTGACTACAGGGAAGATGTACACATGTATCTAATAAACCATGCCACAACACTGACTACTGGGAAGATGCACACATGTATCTAATAAACCATGCCACATCACTGACTACAGGGAAGATGTACACATGTATCTAATAAACCATGCCACAACACTGACTACAGAGAAGATGTACACATGTATCTAATAAACCATGCCACAACACTGACTACTGGGAAGATGTACACATGTGTCTAATAAACCATGCCACAACACTGACTACTGGGAAGATGTACACATGTATCTAATAAACCATTCCACAACATTGACTACTGGGAAGATGTACACATGTATCTAATAAACCATGCCACAACACTGACTACTGGGAAGATGTACACATGTATCTAATAAACCATGCCACAACACTGACTACTGGGAAGATGTACACATGTATCTAATAAACCATGCCACAGCACTGACTACAATGGAAGATGTACACATGTATCTAATAAACCATGCGACAGCACTGACTACTGGGAAGATGTACACATGTATCTAATAAACCATTCCACAACATTGACTACTGGGAAGATGTACACATGTATCTAATAAACCATGCCACAACATTGACTACTGGGAAGATGCACACATGTATCTAATAAATCATGCCACATCACTGACTACTGGGAAGATGTACACATGTATCTAATAAACCATTCCACAACATTGACTACTGGGAAGATGTACACATGTATCTAATAAACCATGCCACAACACTGACTACTGGGAAGATGTACACATGTATCTAATAAACCATGCCACAGCACTGACTACAATGGAAGATGTACACATGTATCTAATAAACCATGGCACAGCACTGACTACTGGGAAGATGTACACATGTATCTAATAAACCATGCCACAACACTGACTACTGGGAAGATGTACACATGTATCTAATAAACCATGCCACAGCACTGACTACAATGGAAGATGTACACATGTATCTAATAAACCATGCCACAACACTGACTACAGAGAAGATGTACACATGTATCTAATAAACCATGCCACATCACTGACTACAATGGAAGATGTACACATGTATCTAATAAACCATGCCACAACACTGACTACTGGGAAGATGTACACATGTATCTAATAAACCATGCCACATCACTGACTACAGGGAAGATGTACACATGTATCTAATAAACCATGCCACAACACTGACTACAGGGAAGATGTACACATGTATCTAATAAACCAAGCCACAACACTGACTACAGGGAAGATGTACACATGTATCTAATAAACCATGCCACAACACTGACTACAGGGAAGATGTACACATGTATCTAATAAACCATGCCACAACACTGACTACAGGGAAGATGTACACATGTATCTAATAAACCAAGCCACAACACTGATTACAGGGAAGATGTACACATGTATCTAATAAACCATGCCACAACACTGACTACAGGGAAGATGTACACATGTATCTAATAAACCATGCCACAACACTGACTACTGGGAAGATGTACACATGTATCTAATAAACCATGCCACAACACTGACTACTGGGAAGATGTACACATGTATCTAATAAACCATCCCACAGCACTGACTACTGTGAAGATGTACACATGTATCTAATAAACCATGCCACAACACTGACTACTGGGAAGATGTACACATGTATCTAATAAACCATGCCACAGCACTGACTACAGGGAAGATGTACACATGTATCTAATAAACCATTCCACAACACTGACTACAGGGAAGATGTACACATGTATCTAATAAACCATGCCACATCACTGACTACAGGGAAGATGTACACATGTATCTAATAAACCATTCCACAACACTGACTACAGGGAAGATGTACACATGTATCTAATAAACCATGCCACATCACTGCCTACAGGGAAGATGTACACATGTATCTAATAAACCATGCCACAACACTGACTACAGGGAAGATGTACACATGTATCTAATAAACCAAGCCACAACACTGACTACAGGGAAGATGTACACATGTATCTAATAAACCATGCCACACCACTGACTACAGGGAAGATGTACACATGTATCTAATAAACCATGCCACAACACTGACTACTGGGAAGATGTACACATGTATCTAATAAACCATGCCACAACACTGACTACTGGGAAGATGTACACATGTATCTAATAAACCATGCCACAGCACTGACTACTGGGAAGATGTACACATGTATCTAATAAACCATGCCACAACACTGACTACTGGGAAGATGTACACATGTATCTAATAAACCATGCCACAGCACTGACTACAGGGAAGATGTACACATGTATCTAATAAACCATTCCACAACACTGACTACAGGGAAGATGTACACATGTATCTAATAAACCATGCCACATCACTGACTACAGGGAAGATGTACACATGTATCTAATAAACCATGCCACATCACTGACTACTGGGAAGATGCACACATGTATCTAATAAACCATGCCACATCACTGACTACAATGGAAGATGTACACATGTATCTAATAAACCATGCCACAGCACTGACTACAGGGAAGATGTACACATGTATCTAATAAACCATGCCACAACACTGACTACAGGGAAGATGTACACATGTATCTAATAAACCATTCCACAACACTGACTACAGGGAAGATGTACACATGTATCTAATAAACCATTCCACAACACTGACTACTGGGAAGATGTACACATGTATCTAATAAACCAAGCCACAACACTGACTACAGGGAAGATGTACACATGTATCTAATAAACCATGCCACAACACTGACTACAGGGAAGATGTACACATGTATCTAATAAACCATGCCACAACACTGACTACTGGGAAGATGTACACATGTATCTAATAACCCATGCCACAACACTGACTACTGGGAAGATGTACACATGTATCTAATAAACCATTCCACAACACTGACTACAAGGAAGATGTACACATGTATCTAATAAACCATGCCACAACACTGACTACAGTGGAAGATGTACACATGTATCTAATAAACCATGCCACAACACTGACTACAGTGGAAGATGTACACATGTATCTAATAAACCATGCCACAACACTGACTACAGGGAAGATGTACACATGTATCTAATAAACCATGCCACAGCACTGACTACTGGGAAGATGTACACATGTATCTAATAAACCATGCCACAACACTGACTACTGGGAAGATGTACACATGTATCTAATAAACCATGCCACAGCACTGACTACATGGAAGATGTACACATGTATCTAATAAACCATGCCACAACACTGACTACAGGGAAGATGTACACATGTATCTAATAAACCATGCCGCAGCACTGACTACAGGGAAGATGTACACATGTATCTAATAAACCATGCCACAGCACTGACTACTGGGAAGATGTACACATGTATCTAATAAACCATGTCACAGCACTGACTACAGGGAAGATGTACACATGTATCTAATAAACCATGCCACAGCACTGACTACAGGGAAGATGTACACATGTATCTAATAAACCATGGCTGCGCCACAGCACTGACTACAGGGAAGATGCTACTCCGGGGACTAATAATAAACCATTCCACATCACTGACTACTGGGAAGATGTACACATGTATCTAATAAACCATGCCACAGCACTGAGTACAGGGAAGATGTACACATGTATCTAATAAACCATGCCACAACACTGACTACAGGGAAGATGTACACATATATCTAATAAACCATGCCACAACACTGACCACAGGGAAGATGTACACATGTATCTAATAAACCATGCCTGCGCCACAGCACTGACTACTGGGAAGATGCTACCCCGGGAACTAATAATAAAAGACAAATTTAAAACGATTGGGAGGAAAACCTGTTGAGAATTTGATGTTTACATGCTGACAGTTTCTTATGACATTGATTGTTGAAAGGAAACAAAGTAACTAGATCTAAATGAAATGTTTCCTGTTTACAAAGATTCCTGGTAATCAATGTGCATTTGTGTACATTAGTTGAACTTGAATCAGCCAATAATTGGACGATTCTATGTAGCAGAAGTTAAAGAAAGTAACTAATATGTCTTTTTTGTACATTAGTTGAGCTTAATTCAGCCAACAATCGGACGATTCTATGTAGCAGAAGTTAACGAGAGTAACTAATATGTTTTTTGTTACATCTATGAACCACAACTTCATTCCCGCATCCGTTTCCGGTTGACATCATCGCTAGAACAAAGATACGGTCGTCATGACGAACTGATTAACCGCTGTGAAATATTCTTTTCACAAATGGCAATAGATCTTTTTACTTTTACATAGACAGTTCTTCTATCATGGACAAGACGCTTATCGCCAAACTTGGCAATTAGTAGCACGACGGACCGGTGTCTCATCAAAAGGTGATACTGCTTATCCTCCACGAGTATATTGACCGAGCCACGTATTATGTATGAGATTCATGTACCTCATCGCTTTAGTTTTATGTATCGAGTTTTTTCTGCTTAGTTTGTCTTCGCTCTGTGTCTTGTGCAATCTATCCAGTGTTTCTGAATTGTACGTTCATTATTTGTGCTTCGGTTTTCTCTAACGTTTATTTTCAAACATTTGAGTGAGTGGTTGTTGTTCACAACAATGAGAGCATTTCCTCAGTGATTTCATGACGAGAACAATTTTATTTCCTGAGCACATGTTTTGTTTAGATTGTATTGTGTTGCTAAAACTATATTGTATGTGTTCTATGGACAGACGGTTGTCATTCGTTCTTCTTCTTTTGTCTGCCCTAATATTTAAGGCTTCTGATTATACATTTGGTATCTTCATCTTCAAACTTTTCTTAATCTTCCATTTTATTATACTTTATTATGTATATCTTTTATTTGACATTTTTAGCAAACCGGTCCAATATATAGTACTAAAAAGTATATTGACCAGACAACATGCCGATTCAATATAATGTAAGCCTCCGGATTTCTACCAAATTGTATGCTATACTTGCAAGAAAGATGTCGTGTAGCTCTGTTAGCTATAATATAATAAATTGTTCCTAGTACATCGTGCAATGGAGCGATCGATCAACACCTAGATATTACGGCACAGACCCCATCGCTTTGTCCTAATGAAGGATCGGGTAATACAAATTCATGTTTCACATGCAGGTGTGAAGAACTATTGTGATAACGTTTTAATATGTCCCTTTGTCTTCAACAGGAAATCAAAATAAGAATATTAGTACATAAGACTTCGATAGCATCTTAATATCACACTTTGTCTTCAACAGGGAATCAAAATAAGAATATTAGTATTGTAGACTTCGATAGCATCTTAATATCACCCTTTGTCTTCAACAGGGAATCAAAATAAGAATATTAGTATATAAGACTTCGATAGCATCTTAATATCACACTTTGTCTTCAACGGGGAATCAAAATAAGAATATTAGTACATAAGATTTCGATAGCATCTTAATATTACACTTTGTCTTCAACAGGGAATCAAAATAAGAATATTAGTATATAAGACTTCGATAGCATCTTAATATCACCCTTTGTCTTCAACGGGGAATCAAAATAAGAATATGAGTATATAAGACTTCGATAGCATCTAATATCACCCTTTGTCTTCAACAGGGAATCAAAATAAGAATATTAGTATTGTAGACTTCGATAGCATCTTAATATCACCCTTTGTGTTTAACAGGGAATCAAAATAAGAATATTAGTATATAAGACTTCGACAGCATCTTAATATTACACTTTGTCTTCAACAGGGAATCAAAATAAGAATATTAGTATATAAGACTTCGATAGCATCTTAATATCACACTTTGTGTTTAACAGGGAATCAAAATAAGAATATTTGTACATAAGACTTCGATAGCATCTTAATATTACACTTTGTCTTCAACAGGGAATCAAAATAAGAATATTAGTATATAAGACTTCGATAGCATCTTAATATCACACTTTGTCTTTAACAGGGAATCAAAATAAGAATATTAGTATATAAGACTTCGATAGCATCTTAATATCACACTTTGTGTTTAACAGGGAATCAAAATAAGAATATTTGTACATAAGACTTCGATAGCATCTTAATATCACACTTTGTCTTCAACAGGGAATCAAAATAAGAATATTAGTATATGAGACTTCGATAGCATCTTAATATCACCCTTTGTCTTTAACAGGGAATCAAAATAAGAATATTTGTACATAAGACTTCGACAGCATCTTAATATCACACTTTGTGTTTAACAGGGAATCAAAATAAGAATATTAGTATATAAGACTTCGACAGCATCTTAATATCACACTTTGTGTTTAACAGGGAATCAAAATAAGAATATGAGTATATAAGACTTCGTTAGCATCTAATATCACCCTTTGTCTTCAACAGGGAATCAAAATAAGAATATTAGTATTGTAGACTTCGATAGCATCTTAATATCACCCTTTGTGTTTAACAGGGAATCAAAATAAGAATATTAGTATATAAGACTTCCATAGCATCTTAATATTACACTTTGTCTTCAACAGGGAATCAAAATAAGAATATTAGTATATAAGACTTCGATAGCATCTTAATATCACCCTTTTTCTTCAACAGGGAATCAAAATAAGAATATTAGTATATAAGACTTCGATAGCATCTTAATATCACACTTTGTGTTTAACAGGGAATCAAAATAAGAATATTAGTATATAAGACTTCGATAGCATCTTAATATCACACTTTGTGTTTAACAGGGAATCAAAATAAGAATATTAGTATATAAGACTTCGATAGCATCTTAATATCACACTTTGTGTTTAACAGGGAATCAAAATAAGAATATTAGTATATAAGACTTCGATAGCATCTTAATATCACACTTTGTCTCCAACAGGGAATCAAAATAAGAATATTAGTATATAAGACTTCGATAGCATCTTAATATCACACTTTGTGTTTAACAGGGAATCAAAATAAGAATATTAGTATATAAGACTTCGATAGCATCTTAATATCACCCTTTGTCTTCAACAGGGAATCAAAATAAGAATATTAGTATTGTAGACTTCGATAGCATCTTAATATCACACTTTGTGTTTAACAGGGAATCAAAATAAGAATATTAGTATATGAGACTTCGATAGCATCTTAATATCACCCTTTGTCTTCAACAGGGAATCAAAATAAGAATATTAGTATATAAGACTTCCATAGCATCTTAATATTACACTTTGTCTTCAACAGGGAATCAAAATAAGAATATTAGTATATAAGACTTCGATAGCATCTTAATATCACCCTTTTTCTTCAACAGGGAATCAAAATAAGAATATTAGTATATAAGACTTCGATAGCATCTTAATATCACACTTTGTGTTTAACAGGGAATCAAAATAAGAATATTAGTATATAAGACTTCGATAGCATCTTAATATCACACTTTGTGTTTAACAGGGAATCAAAATAAGAATATTAGTATATAAGACTTCGATAGCATCTTAATATCACACTTTGTCTCCAACAGGGAATCAAAATAAGAATATTAGTATATAAGACTTCGATAGCATCTTAATATCACACTTTGTGTTTAACAGGGAATCAAAATAAGAATATTAGTATATAAGACTTCGATAGCATCTTAATATCACCCTTTGTCTTCAACAGGGAATCAAAATAAGAATATTAGTATATGAGACTTCGATAGCATCTTAATATCACACTTTGTCTTCAACAGGGAATCAAAATAAGAATATTTGTACATAAGACTTCGATAGCATCTTAATATCACCCTTTGTCTTCAACAGGGAATCAAAATAAGAATATTAGTATTGTAGACTTCCATAGCATCTTAATATCACACTTTGTCTTTAACAGGGAATCAAAATAAGAATATTAGTATATAAGACTTCGATAGCATCTAATATCACCCTTTGTCTTCAACAGGGAATCAAAATAAGAATATTAGTATATAAGACTTCGATAGCATCTTAATATCACACTTTGTGTTTAACAGGGAATCAAAATAAGAATATTAGTATATAAGACTTCGATAGCATCTTAATATCACACTTTGTGTTTAACAGGGAATCAAAATAAGAATATTAGTATATAAGACTTCGAGAGCATCTTAATATCACCCTTTGTCTTCAACGTTTGTCAATGTTGCATGGGATGAATTTTGTCAACGACTCTTGAGCTACTGCAAGATAAACGACAGATAGTGATATGGTATCAGCTAACGAAATAGAAAATATATTTAAAATCTAAGGGAGAAATATACGTGATGCCAATAGCAATTAAGAAAAAAATAAGGGATATGTCTGATTTTCTGATCACTAAACAATAGTTGTTTTTGATATTCTGTATTAAATAAGTTGCCATAATCGACATCGTTTATAATCTAATATTATCTAAAGTTTACCCACGTATTTTTTCTTTTATTTTCTGATCAAACTATTTGATTTACTATTTCTATCAGATTATACCAGACATATGGGATTGACTTACTGTTCAAAAGATGTTTTAAAAACGATTATAACTTTCGGTTAACATGTGACCTGTTTTCTTTATGGTAGATTTTTATCTGTAAACATAGCGATATCAGATCAAATGGTTTTTAGGGTAATATATTCATTTAATTACTTTTGTTTTGTATTGGAGTGTTATGTCAATCTTTATGTCAAATCTAATGGTAGCCGTTCATATAGAATTTTAATATCTTTGGGAACCAGTGAAGTGGATGACCAGAAATTGGCTAAGGAATATCTGCATCACAAATGCCCACGGATATGTTCCACTTATCTTAAGCACTTTCCTATACTTTCCTCATTCATGATTTATCATTGGGTCTGTTACTAGAGTAATGCGACAGGTACCACTAGTGGAACAGGAACTGCTTACCCTTCCTGATGACCTGAGTTCATCCTCGGTTTTTAGTGAGGTTCGAGTTACTCGATCTTCAATTTTATTTTTAGTGGTTTGTCCCTCTTTTTCTTTTATCCATTGTGTTGACTGGCCTTCTTCGACTTACGGATTCTGATTACACCTGTTGTATCTTTTATCCATTGTGTTGACTGGCCTTCTTCGACTTACGGATTCTGATTACACCTGTGGTATCTTTTATCCATTGTGTTGACTGGCCTTCTTCGATTTACGGATTCTGATTACACCTGTGGTATCTTTTATCCATTGTGTTGACTGGCCTTCTTCGACTTACGGATTCTGATTACACCTGTGGTATCTTTTATCCATTGTGTTGACTGGCCTTCTTCGACTTACGGATTCTGATTACACCTGTTGTATCTTTTATCCATTGTGTTGACTGGCCTTCTTCGATTTACGGATTCTGATTACACCTGTGGTATCTTTTATCCATTGTGTTGACTGGCCTTCTTCGACTTACGGATTCTGATTACACCTGTGGTATCTTTTATCCATTGTGTTGACTGGCCTTCTTCGACTTACGGATTCTGATTACACTTGTGGTATCTTTTATCCAATGTGTTGACTGGCCTTCTTCGACTTACGGATTCTGATTACACTTGTAGTATCTTTTCTCCATTGTGTTGACTGGCTTTCTTCGACTTACGGATTCTGATTACACTTGTGGTATCTTTTATCCATTGTGTTGACTGGCCTTCTTCGACTTACGGATTCTGATTACACCTGTGGTATCTTTTATCCATTTTGTTGACTGGCCTTCTTCGACTTACGGATTCTGATTACACTTGTGGTATCTTTTATCCATTGTGTTGACTGGCCTTCTTCGACTTACGGATTCTGATTACACTTGTGGTATCTTTTATCCATTGTGTTGACTGGCCTTCTTCGATTTACGGATTCTGATTACACCTGTGGTATCTTTTATCCATTGTGTTGACTGGCCTTCTTCGACTTACGGATTCTGATTACACTTGTGGTATCTTTTCTCCATTGTGTTGACTGGCCTTCTTCGACTTACGGATTCTGATTACACCTGTGATATCTTTTATCCATTGTGTTGACTGGTCTTCTACGACTTACGGATTCTGATTACACCTGTGGTATCTTTTAGCCATTGTGTTGACTGGCCTTCTTCGACTTACGGATTCTGATTACACCTTTGGTATCTTTTATCCATTGTGTTGACTGGCCTTCTTCGACTTACGGATTCTGATTACACCTGTGATATCTTTTATCCATTGTTTTGACTGGCCTTCTTCGATTTACGGATTCTGATTACACATGTGGTATCTTTTATCCATTGTGTTGACTGGCCTTCTTCGACTTACGGATTCTGATTACACCTGTGGTATCTTTTTGCCATTGTGTTGACTGGCCTTCTTCGACTTACGGATTCTGATTACACTTGTGGTATCTTTTCTCCATTGTGTTGACTGATCTTCTTCGACTTACGGATTCTGATTACACCTGTGGTATCTTTTATCCATTGTTTTGACTGGCCTTCTTCGACTTACGGATTCTGATTACACTTGTGGTATCTTTTCTCCATTGTGTTGACTGATCTTCTTCGACTTACGGATTCTGATTACACCTGTGGTATCTTTTATCCATTGTTTTGACTGGCCTTCTTCGACTTACGGATTCTGATTACACCTGTGGTATCTTTTAGCCATTGTGTTGACTGGCCTTCTTCAACTTACGGATTCTGATTACACCTGTGGTATCTTTTATCCATTGTGTTGACTGGCCTTCTTCAACTTACGGATTCTGATTACACCTGTGGTATCTTTTCTCCATTGTGTTGACTGGCCTTCTTCGACTTACGGATTCTGATTACACCTGTGGTATCTTTTCTCCATTGTGTTGACTGGCCTTCTTCGACTTACGGATTCTGATTACACTTGTGGTATCTTTTCTCCATTGTGTTGACTGGCCTTCTTCGACTTACGGATTCTGATTACACTTGTGGTATCTTTTCTCCATTGTGTTGACTGGCCTTCTTCGACTTACGGATTCTGATTAGACCTGTGGTATCTTTTATCCATTGTGTTGACTGGCCTTCTTCGACTTACGGATTCTGATTAGACCTGTGGTATCTTTTATCCATTGTGTTGACTGGCCTTCTTCGACTTACGGATTCTGATTACACCTGTGGTATCTTTTCTCCATTGTGTTGACTGGCCTTCTTCGACTTACGGATTCTGATTACACCTGTGGTATCTTTTATCCATTGTGTTGACTGGTCTTCTTCGACTTACGGATTCTGATTACACCTGTGGTATCTTTTATCCATTGTGTTGACTGGCCTTCTTCGACTTACGGATTCTGATTACACCTGTGGTATCTTTTATCCATTGTGTTGACTGGCCTTCTTCGACTTACGGATTCTGATTACACTTGTGGTATCTTTTATCCATTGTGTTGACTGGCCTTCTTCGACTTACGGATTCTGATTACACCTGTGGTATCTTTTATCCATTGTGTTGACTGGCCTTCTTCGACTTACGGATTCTGATTACACCTGTGGTATCTTTTATCCATTGTGTTGACTGGCCTTCTTCGACTTACGGATTCTGATTACACCTGTGGTATCTTTTATCCATTGTGTTGACTGGCCTTCTTCGACTTACGGATTCTGATTACACCTGTGGTATCTTTTATCCATTGTGTTGACTGGCCTTCTTCGACTTACAGATTCTGATTACACCTGTGGTATCTTTTATCCATTTTGTTGACTGGCCTTCTTCGATTTACGTATTCTGATTACACCTGTGGTATCTTTTATCCATTGTGTTGACTGGCCTTCTTCGATTTACGTATTCTGATTACACCTGTGGTATCTTTTAGCCATTGTGTTGACTAGAATTCTTCGATTTACGGATTCTGATTACACCTGTGGCTGATTACACCTGTGGTATCATCAAGCTTTTCTTACCTAGTTCTGATGGAGGGGCCGTCGTTTTCGAGCTCGTATGGTAGTTGGATTTGCAATTATCTATGTAATCGGTGCCTATCACCACTGATGTTGTGAGTTCCAATTTCGATCAGGGCCAGGTGTACAACATTATGTGATAAAGTTTGTCAGTGACTTGCGACAGGTCGGTGGTTTTCTCCGCGAGTCCTCCAGTTTCCTCCTCCAATAAAACTGACCGCCACGATATAACTGAAATATTGT
The DNA here is from genome assembly GCA_963383655.1 of Bathymodiolus septemdierum. NCBI lineage: Eukaryota > Metazoa > Mollusca > Bivalvia > Mytilida > Modiolidae > Bathymodiolus > Bathymodiolus septemdierum. The sequence continues at coordinate 1,236,676 of OY726529.1, read as the reverse complement.
TGAAAGTGGCGTAAAACACCAAAGAATTAACCAACCAACCTAGTCTTGGTGGAGATTGACCTACGCTACGCATCCCAAAAATCTACGGCGGGTTAAAGGCGATTAAAGGATCCCAGCCCTCGAATGTCACTATTTAAACGTATTTTTCATAGTAAAGCATGAAAACAGTTCAAACAACACTGACTCCATTGTACTTTTCATTTCATTATTATTGCCCATTAAATGTGACACTGTAATATTAATCTTATTAATAATATTCAGGTAACAGGAAACTATAATTCTATATTCATACGTTATATCCAATTAAATATTATCTAACATGTAATAAACATACAACAAAAATACCCTTATTGACAAAATAATGAGGCTCACGAGAAGTGGTATCTGAAAATCACTCTATTGTACTGATTGTTATTGAATGTAATTGTATGATACGCATGTAGGTTATAAGTCACGTGTTTGGATTGGCTTGGTTATGGTGCTTAGCACCACTTTCAACAATATTTCAGTTTTATTGATGGAGAAACCGGAGTACCCTGAGAAAACCATCAACCTGTCACAAGTCAAATACAAACTTTATCGCATAATATTGTATCGAATACACCTCACCGTGAGCGGGGCTCGAACTCACAACGTTAGTGGTGATATGCACTGATTGCATAGATAGTTGTAGATCCAACTAACATACTATCGTAACCTGGACGTGTACATGTAGGTTACTACGCATGTGGATACAAAGGATACTACCCAACCAGTAGTTAGGACTGCGCATGTGTGATCTCTCCATGTTTTGAGGATGTCACACTTCTTGTCCGTAGGATACATTTTGAAGAGGCTCCTATGTTTACAGTTCCTAAACAATGTAATTATTAATCAAACTAAGGTTATTTTTCGTGGGATATAGGTGACCTTGTTCGACTTTGGCTACCCTGTTTAGTCTCTTTAGTTTACTTGCCCCTAAATACTTTTAAATCATTTAACTTTTCAAAATTGGACATCTATGTTTTTATAAACTGATGTGGCGTTCCCATCTTCTGACTTTGAGCATGCCTAATGCAGGCTATCCCTAAAAAGCGTCACGGGCACTAAATTAGATATCTACGTTTTTATATAAATTTATACGGCTTTCCACTCGTTTGACTTTGAGCGTACACGATGAATGTTATTCCAGAAACACGTCGTGCGCACTAAATTAGATATCTACGCTTAAATAGAAACTTATGTGGCGTTTTATTCGCTTTGCTTTGAACATAGCTAAAGTAGGCTATTCCTAAAAAGCGTCACGCGCACTAAATTATGCATATACGTTTAGATAAAGCTATGTGGCGTTCTAATCGCTTTACTGTGAGCATGTCTAATGAAGACTATCACTCAAAAGCGTCACGCGCACTAAATTATACATCTACGTTGCTATGTAACCTTATATGGCGTTCTAATCGCTTTACGTTGAGCATAATTAATGTAGTCTATTCCAGAAGAGCGTGGTTTGCACTAAATACGATATCTATGTTTTTTCCTTATATCCATTATATTCTTTCTCCTGTTGTAATACAATCAGCCATCTATAGACATATTCCAGTACCGCGTGTTTTGATACAGATATGAGTTGTTTGTTAACTTGTTTATATGGCTGACATCATGCCCATTTAGACTTACATTAAACTTAGCGATATGGGCTTTTGTCATAATAAAAAAGATACCTATGTTTTATTGTAAGGTCTAGATATAAATAAACACACAAAAAAGACAATCAAATTGCTACAAATAGATATTTTATTGAACTTTTTCTCATTATTCTCCTTTTTTCAGAATTCATGTTAAATGCACTTAAATTCTTATCGACGGCCATTTCGTACAAAACTATACTTGTGTTCAATAAAAACATAATTATCCACGGTACTTGACAACCGACTGTTGATATTTCTCTAATTTACAAAATATTTATGATGTATTTTTTTTATTTTGCTGGTCTATAAATTATTTAGTTTAATTCAATAGGAATGCTATTAAATACGATCTCGCTCGACCAGAGCTAGCTAATGGCTAGGCATAAAATTTCAAACAGATTTTTCATTGCAAGATAATAGCTGGACAGAAGTTAAATATTAAAAGACTGATTGATTGGTGTTTAGCGCAAACGTTCACAATATATCAGTTATATCGAGGAGTAAGATTAAAAGCGGTCAAGACAAATTTAATTAGTGTTATCAAATGAAAGTTTAAACAGTGATGGTAAAAAAATACAGGAAGAATCAGATAAAAAAAATACAGGAAGAATCAGATTAAAAAATACAGGAACAATCAGGTAAAAAATACAGGAAGAATCAGGTGAAATAATACAGGAAGAATCAGGTTAAAAAAATACAGGAAGAATCAGATTAAAAAATACAGGAAGAATCAGGTTAAAAATACAGGAAGAATCAGGTGAAATAATACAGGAAGAATCAGGTGAAAAAAATACAGGAAGAATCAGATTAAAAAATACAGGAAGAATCAGATTAAAAAATACAGGAAGAATCAGGTAATAAATACAGGAAGAATCAGGTGAAATAATACAGGAAGAATCAGGTAAAAAAATACAGGAAGAATCAGATTAAAAAATACAGGAAGAATCAGGTTAAAAATACAGGAAGAATCAGGTGAAATAATACAGGAAGAATCAGGTAAAAAAAATACAGGAAGAATCAGGTAAAAAATACAGGAAGAATCAGGTAAAACAATACAGGAAGAATCAGGTAAAAAAAAATACAGGAAGAATCAGGAAAAAAATACAGGAAGAATCAGGTAAAAAAATACAGGAAGAATCAGGTAAAAAAATACAGGAAGAATCAGGTAAAAAATACAGGAAGAATCCGGTAAAAAATACAGGAAGAATCACGTCTCACCTTAACTCACTAAACACAAAAGAGGGATCACCACATATGAGGTTGGGTATCCAGATTCTGTTATGAAACAGACACACAAATGTTCCGGGGTTAATCCAGTATATGGGATCTCAATCATCCTCTCTTGATAAGTATGTGTCCTTGAATCCCTGATGAAACTACTGGATATAGGAATAGGACCTTGATTTGAAACTGTAGGACGTGAGCCCTCCTACAAACAACAGACGAACAGAACATCGTTTTATGTAAAGACCGTAGCGGACATCACAACGCAGAAGGTTATGCTTAGATTTATGGTGCTAAACGCCACTTTCAACAATATTTGAGCTATATTGTGGCGGTCAGTTTTATTAATGGAGGAAACCGGAGTACCCAGAGAAAACCACCGACCTGTCGCAAGTCACTGACAGACTTTATTACATAATGTTGAATACAGTACATCCCTCCATGAGCGGGATTCGAACTCACAACGTTAGTGGTAATAGGCACTGATTGCATAGATAGTTGTAAATCCAACTACCATACGATCACAACCACGACTGCCCCACAATATATAACTGAGAACGTAAAGACATATGACAACAGTTTGGACACTATACGACAAAACAAACACAGCATGTTCTATGTGTATGCTGTAGAAACAAACACAGCATGTTCTATGTGTATGCTGTAGAAACAAACACAGCATGTTCTATGTGTATGCTGTAGATCGTTGTTTGTACTTTTGTACTTTTGGCCATTGTGGTGTCTGTTCGTCTTCGATAAACATATTCTGATTACCTTTTTGGTATTCTTCATAAATAAGACATGACAAACAATTAAAGGTAAAGGTGAATCGAACTTCGTATTTAATTGGACATCACAACACGGAGATAAGAACAGGACAAAAGGAACAACACGGATCCACTTCTAATAATCGATAACGAATTCAAGACACAAAACAACATTGGACATAAGGCACAAAACAAAGACAAACAAAACAAAAACATAATACAGAAAATGAAGGAGATGAGCAACACGAACCCCCACAAAAATGGGAGTGAAGCAGTTCTTGTTTCTTATCAGACATATTCCGTGTTACTCATATAATCAAGACCGGTAATAGTCTTGTCAGTGATAACTTATCAGACACATTCCGTGTTACTCATATAATCAAGACCGGTAATAGTCTTGTCAGTGATAACTTATCAGACACATTCCGTGTTACTCATATAATCAAGACCGGTAATAGTCTTGTCAGTGATAACTTATCAGACATATTCCGTGTTACTCATATAATCAAGACCGGTAATAGTCTTGTCAGTGATAACTTATCAGACACATTCCGTGTTACTCATATAATCAAGACCGGTAATAGTCTTGTCAGTGATAACTTATCAGACACATTCCGTGTTACTCATATAATCAAGACCGGTAATAGTCTTGTCAGTGATAACTTATCAGACACATTCCGTGTTACTCATATAATCAAGACCGGTAATAGTCTTGTCAGTGATAACTTATCAGACACATTCCGTGTTACTCATATAATCAAGACCGGTAATAGTCTTGTCAGTGATAACTTATCAGACACATTCCGTGTTACTCATATAATCAAGACCGGTAATAGTCTTGTCAGTGATAACTTATCAGACATATTCCGTGTTACTCATATAATCAAGACCGGTAATAGTCTTGTCAGTGATAACTTATCAGACACATTCCGTGTTACTCATATAATCAAGACCGGTAATAGTCTTGTCAGTGATAACTTATCAGACACATTCCGTGTTACTCATATAATCAAGACCGGTAATAGTCTTGTCAGTGATAACTTATCAGACACATTCCGTGTTACTCATATAATCAAGACCGGTAATAGTCTTGTCAGTGATAACTTATCAGACACATTCCGTGTTACTCATATAATCAAGACCGGTAATAGTCTTGTCAGTGATAACTTATCAGACATATTCCGTGTTACTCATATAATCAAGACCGGTAATAGTCTTGTCAGTGATAACTTATCAGACACATTCCGTGTTACTCATATAATCAAGACCGGTAATAGTCTTGTCAGTGATAACTTATCAGACATATTCCGTGTTACTCATATAATCAAGACCGGTAATAGTCTTGTCAGTGATAACTTATCAGACACATTCCGTGTTACTCATATAATCAAGACCGGTAATAGTCTTGTCAGTGATAACTTATCAGACATATTCCGTGTTACTCATATAATCAAGACCGGTAATAGTCTTGTCAGTGATAACTTATCAGACATATTCCGTGTTACTCATATAATCAAGACCGGTAATAGTCTTGTCAGTGATAACTTATCAGACACATTCCGTGTTACTCATATAATCAAGACCGGTAATAGTCTTGTCAGTGATAACTTATCAGACATATTCCGTGTTACTCATATAATCAAGACCGGTAATAGTCTTGTCAGTGATAACTTATGAGACATATTCCGTGTTACTCATATAATCAAGACCGGTAATAGTCTTGTCAGTGATAACTTATCAGACACATTCCGTGTTACTCATATAATCAAGACCGGTAATAGTCTTGTCAGTGATAACTTATCAGACATATTCCGTGTTACTCATATAATCAAGACCGGTAATAGTCTTGTCAGTGATAACTTATCAGACATATTCCGTGTTACTCATAAGACATATTCCGTGTTACTCATATAATCAAGACCGGTAATAGTCTTGTCAGTGATAACTTATCAGACACATTCCGTGTTACTCATATAATCAAGACCGGTAATAGTCTTGTCAGTGATAACTTATCAGACACATTCCGTGTTACTCATATAATCAAGACCGGTAATAGTCTTGTCAGTGATAACTTATCAGACATATTCCGTGTTACTCATATAATCAAGACCGGTAATAGTCTTGTCAGTGATAACTTATCAGACACATTCCGTGTTACTCATATAATCAAGACCGGTAATAGTCTTGTCAGTGATAACTTATCAGACACATTCCGTGTTACTCATATAATCAAGACCGGTAATAGTCTTGTCAGTGATAACTTATCAGACACATTCCGTGTTACTCATATAATCAAGACCGGTAATAGTCTTGTCAGTGATAACTTATCAGACACATTCCGTGTTACTCATATAATCAAGACCGGTAATAGTCTTGTCAGTGATAACTTATCAGACACATTCCGTGTTACTCATATAATCAAGACCGGTAATAGTCTTGTCAGTGATAACTTATCAGACACATTCCGTGTTACTCATATAATCAAGACCGGTAATAGTCTTGTCAGTGATAACTTATCAGACACATTCCGTGTTACTCATATAATCAAGACCGGTAATAGTCTTGTCAGTGATAACTTATCAGACACATTCCGTGTTACTCATATAATCAAGACCGGTAATAGTCTTGTCAGTGATAACTTATCAGACATATTCCGTGTTACTCATATAATCAAGACCGGTAATAGTCTTGTCAGTGATAACTTATCAGACATATTCCGTGTTACTCATATAATCAAGACCGGTAATAGTCTTGTCAGTGATAACTTATCAGACACATTCCGTGTTACTCATATAATCAAGACCGGTAATAGTCTTGTCAGTGATAACTTATCAGACACATTCCGTGTTACTCATATAATCAAGACCGGTAATAGTCTTGTCAGTGATAACTTATCAGACATATTCCGTGTTACTCATATAATCAAGACCGGTAATAGTCTTGTCAGTGATAACTTATCAGACATATTCCGTGTTACTCATATAATCAAGACCGGTAATAGTCTTGTCAGTGATAACTTATCAGACACATTCCGTGTTACTCATATAATCAAGACCGGTAATAGTCTTGTCAGTGATAACTTATCAGACACATTCCGTGTTACTCATATAATCAAGACCGGTAATAGTCTTGTCAGTGATAACTTATCAGACACATTCCGTGTTACTCATATAATCAAGACCGGTAATAGTCTTGTCAGTGATAACTTATCAGACACATTCCGTGTTACTCATATAATCAAGACCGGTAATAGTCTTGTCAGTGATAACTTATCAGACATATTCCGTGTTACTCATATAATCAAGACCGGTAATAGTCTTGTCAGTGATAACTTATATACTCATTCATGTTACTTAATCAGCAATAGTCTTGTCAGTGATAACTTATATTACTGTCACTAGTATAGACCATTCCGTTAGTCTTGTCAGTGATAACTTATCAGACATATTCCGTGTTACTCATATAATCAAGACGGTAATAGTCTTGTCAGTGATAACTTAT